>OX638219.1:7446462-10168962 GCA_951805285.1 Thymelicus acteon | reverse complement strand
AAATGTAAAATAAAATAAACCAGCAACAGTATTACAAATATACAAAATCAAAAAAATATATTTTTTTTTATTTTTAACAAATAAATCACTTTTTATTAAATACTGTCTCAACATCGGATTCTGTGCGAATACGGTAAACCGGTGAGTCATTATCGCGCCTAGCATAAACACGGCCAAACTTGGACCAAACAAACTTCCAGTTCGCAGTGCGTCCCCGGTCGCGAGCCGAACGAAAAAGCCTACGATTGAACCACGTCAGCCTTTCGTTAATGTAGAAACGACGTGGCTCAGAGGTGACGATGCCAGAAGTGTCCACTCCGCGGCGTGTCCGGGCAGCCCGTAGCAACTGATCCTTGAGCGCCCGCCGTGCGAGCCGGACGGTAAGCGTGCGCGGGCCGGCTTTTGTACCTGCCGCATGTCCACCAGACGCAGCACCCAGGTCACGGCGTTTCCCTCTTCTCTCTGCGAATACTATGTCCTTATCATCCAAGGAGACGCCAACTTTTTCTGCAACTAGCTTAGTAAGATGCACGGGGTTTTCACCGGCGCTTTCCTCGATACCCGATATTTCGATGTCAGACAGAAATGCTTCTTGATCGCGGTCATTAAGATGACTTTCAATTCGAGACTCTAAATCGGTACCGCAAGCAGCAGTGATTTTTTTTTCAGCTTCGGTGAGGCGTTTGCTGACATTATTGACTTTTTCCTCAACAATGCTAAGTCGACCATTAAATTCAGACATAGTCGCGTTCAGTCTTATAAATTCAGTCCTGAAACTTTCCATTTCCTGTCTGCAGCTCGTAGTTTCCTGCACGATAGTTGAAAGCTGCAATTGTATCTGCTTAATTTCATAGGCCAGATTTATCTCGCTATCAGTCGAGGCAGCGGCGGCGTCGGCTGGCGTGTTTACACACTCAGCGTCACTACTCCCCGAGTCTGTACAAGCGGACTCTGGTGAGATGTTCTTCAACTGCTTAACTTTGCAGTTTTTGCACTGCCATTTGGGAGGAACGCGCACATCTGCTCCGATACCAACACACTGTCTATGAAATATTAAAGTACAAATGCAACACTTAACGCCATCTGTCGTAAATTTACCGCAACCAGAACACTTTGATTGTGCTTTAGGCGGCATAGCTGGTTAACGATGTTAATCTAAGATCCGACACTAGTTCAATTAACCGACGTTAGAGGTCACAATAGTTGTGTTTGCAAATAGGTTACGGTATTTTCATCAGAATAACAAACTGTTTTTTTTTTTTTTATCTTAAAATAATATAAGTATAATTATAACACGCAATTAACACCAATCACAGTTCGATTTCTTAATAGAACGTTTTTAGAATGCACTTATATATTTAAATATCCAATGGTTGTAGGTACATTGAACTTGACAACACAGCTGACCGGGTTTGTAGTTGTTTGTTTTTACGCGTATTATCGTAATTTGGCGCACTTTTTGCTTTTAACAAACACTGATACTCTACACAACTGTACTGTCCACTTGTCAAGGTAATATATAAACCTTAAATCACCAAAAAATATTTTTAAAATATGATTCACAAGGATACACCTGTCACCACTAGCCGAGCTACCCACCTCCTCAAGTAAGCAGGTAAGTAAGCAGGGCATAATACAAAAACGTTCGTAATAAAAGACTTAGATATCTCTTTGTATCCGTTCAAACAGCGGCACGGAGAAGAGAGCATATTTTTATATAATTTTTTGCTGACTGTACATGTTAATTATTATGTAATTATGATTTATGACTGGCGTCATGAAGTCATGGATAGTAAAAATAATATTTCTTCACATTAGTCCACAAACGTTTTGATAGTTTACACAACATTGGACTTGGTGGTACAAGAAAAAATAAAGGTAATGGTAAAGCTACTCACTCTATGAGAACGTTCTTTTGGCGACCGCTCCTTACTTCTTACTTCCTCTTTAATACGTTCCTTGACAGATCTAAAACCAAAGATATTCATATGCTTACATTAAACTATGAAACAATTATTCTTTAATGTGTTAGGAAAATATAATGAAATGCCAGTGAATAATAATTAGGACAATACGTACGATCTCGATTCTCTCTTGCTGTCCTTTTCCCGATCAGATTCATCGCGGCGTCTGTCGCTCACTCGAGATTCCTTTTTATCTCCATCTGAAATATTCAACCACCACATCAAAGTGTGACTACCATTATAAAACATTTCAAATAGGTATTCCAATTGCTTTTTAGATTTTATTTAAGAGGACTATTGAAACAGATAAGTTACATACAAACATCTATATATGTTTCTTACTCTTTCACGCAAAAACTACTGAATATGAAATTTTGCTTTATTAGAAAAAGTATGTATAAAGATAGGGTACATATTATTCCGGAAACGTAAGCAAAGCACTAATTATAATAATTATATTTGTAAATAGTTGTATGATGGATACCAGAGTTATTGTGCGGCGAGGTGGGCGTGTCCTCCTGCTTGGCGACGGGCTCCGCGCGCGGCGCCGCCGCCCCCGCCGGCTTCTGCTCCACCTGTTTAACAATCTTGCACACGGTGCAAGGGTAACATTACATAACGTCACTACCATACATGCGCCCTAATGGGCTAATTAACGCGTTAGGAATGATACGCAAGTATGGCCAACAGTTAGCGTACTAAAAGAGGCGTGGCCGTTTTAAATCCATTGCATGTTAAACGATAACTCGAGTGAAGATTTCTTCGACAATCAAAGAATTTTAATTCTGTTGGCCACATCTGCGGCCTAATGCATTATATGCATCAGTAATCTTTAAAATAACTGGACCAGAGGAAAAGAAAAAAAAACAAAAAATGCAATATTACCAACAGGACCGATATCACGACCGATAATTAGATAAGAACGACCCAAGCATAATTATGTCATAATTACATTACATGTTTGTAAAATACATGTCCGTGTTTGTAAACATTGTTGCTATACTTATCAGAACAAATGTTTTTTTTATTCTTATTCATTTCATAAATTAACGATAGATAAAAGCTTACCTGATGAAAATCATTTTCCCGCATCATATTTGGCATTTTGTTACGCAGTTGGCCGCTGTACCCTGTCGCTAACACATACAAATCTGGACGTTGTATCTTCTCCTCTTCTTTAACCTATGGAAATAACATTTACAATACAACAATAATACTTGAAAATTGATTTAAATGCAAGCTTTGACAATTTGTAATAGAGCTTTACCTTTTCAATTTTTCTCTCAATAATCTGGGCAAGTTTCGCTAGAACAGGGAAGTGTGGCAGTACTCGAATCAGTACTATCAGGGAGTTGCGGATCTGCACATAGTCTCCAGACTCCAGGCAAACCACCATGGCTTTCGTGATTTTGTAGTGCCACTTGTGACAAACATGCCTAAAACAATATTAACCAACTTGTAACTAAGCAATAAATAGTAATTTAGAACTATAGTCATAATGTTTAGTAAATCCTGTAACAGCACAATGTCCACATGGTTCATTTTGTATGTATGTAAATAGTATGTAGTAACTATGTAAGTAGTAACCATAATGTGGTAAATCATTAATACCGAGAAAATACAAAGGGCCCAAGATCAAGCCCTGCGGTACACCCATCACAGCCAATAACTCTTTTCATCATTTACAGCGGTACACCCATCACAGCCAATAACTCTTTTCATCATTGATCTTTTCATCTTTGTATCTAATTACTTAAATAAGAAGCGATCAAGCTAGGGGCCTTACTTTTCACACCATAGTGACTAAGTTTAGATAACAATGTATCATGCTTAAACACAATCAAACGTTTTTGATAAGCAACACAATACAATACAACCTAAAGCATTTGTGATGCCTCCCATGTTTCATAGATATGCTTAAAAGCTTTTACCCCCAGCATCAGTTGTACAGCAAGACAGTACATTAGGATACAGTAGGTCACATATTATTATCCAAAGTGATCATCTGTTAACTGGTTGGAGACCTGATACTTGGTAACAAAGCATGGGTAGTGCGCACACTCGCGGTGGAAGACGGGACGGTAATGCCACTGCACAGCCGTACCCAGTCAACAATTACGGTCGAAGCGAGCGCTAGTACCAATAGTACTATTGAACTAACCTGTAGTTCTCATATCCCACGTGATCATTCGCCTCTGTGAACTGATTGGACACCCTGTACTTGGTGACGAAGCCGGGGTAGTGCGCACACTCGCGGTGGAAGGCGGCGCGGTCGGCGTGCCAGCGCATGGCCGTGCCCAGCACCTTGCACAGGAACGTGCCGTAGCGCGCCGCTTCGCCCTCCGTACACGACATCACCGAGTAGGTTATGTCGCAGAACAACTGCAATGGGAAATATGTCAATGATCATGTTAGAAATCAAAATAAAATGAACATTTCCGTGTACTGCGTCTAGGATTCCTTGTGTCTCTTGTGGCATGGACATGGCGTGTTTTTACATGCTATATTAGCTTCACCTGTATGTATGTATGTTTGTTTGTTTGTAACTTGTGACTCCTTTGGACTTAATTTTGACCAACTTCAAAAAGTCAGATTTCTTTCAAATTTCGTAGACTCATCGAGGACCGATGAAAATTCAATATTTAAAGAAAAAAGAAAGAAAGAAAGAAAAAACCTACGAAACTAGAAGAGAGAGAACATTAAATATTGATAAAGAATGTTACCAATAAACTTGATATTTTCTTAACCACAACACACATGCACCCTCGGCTCAAACAATTCCACTGACCCGATCATAGCACAGCAGCGTGGAGAAGTTGGGCGTCTTGAGCGCGTGGACAGTATGCACGAACTGCGCGCAGTAGAGCGCGTCGGCCGCGGTGAACACGCAGCGCGGGAACAGACACAGCTGCATCAGTCGCGTGACGGCCTCGTTGCGGGCGGACTTGGCGGCGCGCGCCGGGAACCAGCCCGCGCTCTCGCGGCTCAGACGCGCCGCTACGCGAGACACGTGCTCCTCTTGACGGCGACGCTCCTCCTGTCGTCAGAATAATAATAATAAATATCAATACATTACAAAACAAGGTAGGTACATTACATTGCAATCACAAGGTAAGAAAATACAGTAATTAGTGTTTGTGTATGTGTGTGTGGATAAGGGTTGAGAATGTTTGAGGATTGCTGATTGACTTACTGAGTCGCGAATAAATAAGGTATATTCTTTTATAATTTCTAATGCTGATGGCTATTTTAACTTGAAACAAGATATAATTATGTAATAAGCTAACACAGGAAAATTAAATGATTGCTTGATATGTTCCTATGGGACGGAACCCTGTGTTTTAATTACAAAGCCATCTGTATTTATGAAGAAATTTTTAATAAAAATATGTGAATGAAATAGTAAATTAATACCGACGCCAGCTAGATACTTCAAATTCTTTTTATATATGACAACACAGGCTTTGAATAGCTATACCTGTAACTTTTCAATGAGTGTATTAAACCGCTCCTGTTCCTTTTTCCCTTTAGTTCCCTGCGATGTATCCTTGGCGGCGGTCGCTGCGGCGGTCTTCAGCCGTTCTATTTCCCTCTCGTAGCTCTCCACAGGGACTCGAAGATCGTACATTGACAACGACCTGCGACAAATATTCCTCACGTAATATTGAACTGCAATTGGGTTTTAAACTTACTATAAATCATTCATATATTTACCAAAACGTCACATAGAATTCTGGTGAGATGTCCTCCCAAACTCTGGCAGGCAATAATGGTGTTATTGATTTAACTACTGGTTCCAGGGCATCCTGAGAGGCTTGCGTGTACAGTTCTACACTCATTCCTGATTTATCAGTTTTGATATCTGAGCTCTTTCTTAGCAGTTCAGCCTTTGCGGCTATTTTTTGAGTCAGTACTGGACGATGAAGGAAAAATGCTACATCAGCGTCGACGTGGTAGTCACGGAGAAGCTCCTGAATAAAATAAAGAATGTAAATTGTATTTAACTCTATTTAATCAATGGCCAGATATATACAAATAACAAATATTTGTATTGATAAACTGCATAAACTTAGATGACAAATTAATTTATATTGGTCGTCTGAAAATAATATCTACAGAACAATACATAAAAGCACAAAAGTTATTACCTGAATGTTATAAGTTTTTGTGGTGTACATCAGACTATAAATAAAAAAAATACCTGCAAGGGTGGCAGCCTAGCGGCATACTCATCAGGAGCATGCGAGGATGCTAGGAAGGTGCCCAGTTGTACCAATGCATCTTGACACTGGTCTGCCAGACGCCCCACCACTTTCAACTGGGACCCTGGCGGTTCACCAGGAGTGGGTACATCTTCTGCGTATTCTAAAAGTAAAAAAAAGTGTTTAGCATATAGTTGAATACACAATTCAATGGACCAGTTTGACAATTGGACTGCACAAATGTTACCAGAACATAGGTATTACTGTTCTTATAAATATTAAGAAAAGTTTAGTGTGATTTTGAAAATCAAGTTAACTCTTACTGATTGTTTGTTTCTAATTATATGATTTTATTTTGTTTACATTAGATATACCTTAATACAACTCTATTGATTTTAGTCAGCATTGAATTATTACATGGAAGGTATAAGTTTCTTTTAATGACAAGAATTTTTTTTAGATAACTTTACCTTTCCAAACACAGCAATGACGTTGTTGTGCTGATAGAATGCACAATGCAATGTCCAGGTTGTTTCCAACTATAGCATCTTTTAGCCGCGCTGAAGACCGTCGTGTGTTCCGTACTTGAGAAAAGTACCCGGCCTGCAAATAATAAAATATTTAGTTTGCTAACATTACCAATGACTGCGCTCGGTTACATAACTCGATCGATCGCTTAAGATTGATACCAGGCGCCGGGCTACGAGTAAGATAAGTATTTAAAGTTAATTAAGTAGATATTTATTTAAAAAACACGAATAATAAGTAATTATATACCTCTCCTTTGAGAAGCTCTCCACCAGCCATAGCCTCCAACTGATCTGGAGTCATTTCTTCAGCTGCTTCTATGCCAGCCATTTTTTGGACAATCTCTTTCAAAATCAACAAGTCTTGGCTGTAACAAATGCAATAGGATTATGTTGGAATGAAATTAAATGTTTGTACATCATTTGCAGCATTTTGTGGAATTATAATGTACAGTTTGAAATCGGGAATGATCTTTAACATGGAGTAGAATAAAACGGTTAGCGCGTGGTGAAAGGACAAATATCCAAACTCCAAAACATCTTTATAAACTATTACGTTTATAATATTAAAAGAATAATGTATTTATTTAGCTACCTCTGATGAGCCTTAAGCCGGTTGGCAACAAATTGTAGTAGGGCAGTGAGCTCAATGTTATGTTTCTTGAAGGCGGCGCCGGCGAAGGCAGCGAGGGCCTGCAGCCAGGGCGGGTGCGCCGCGCCGCCGCAGGAGCCCCGCACCGCCAACGCCTCCACTAGACAGTACCCGAGCACGTCCAGAGAGAGTGACGTCAGATACTTCAGCGACTCCACCACGGGACCAATTAGATTGTCGTATGTTTGGATCTGTGGGATGAAAGTTTAATATTGTTTGTATTGTTAATGTTGGTAGTGGTAAAAAGATGGAAGTTTTAGTCAAACTGATTTCATTTTATTTATATATTTATGATACTAATTTCTGTTTGGTAACAGTTTCTGAAAACCAGTCAACTTATGAGATCACTTGTTTACTTTTGTTACTAATAGCTTCTCTGTGGTTTTATATAAACATAAAAATAAAAATACTGACATTACTCCAAATCAAATGTTAAAATCTTATCTGCGAGTATCTGCGAAATCAGCGGCGACACTGCTTGTCAAACAATGACAATAATGATACAATAAACCCGATTTCGTTTTCGCATCCAATGAAGAAATTTTACTCACTTGCAGAAGCATGTAATCGAAAAGAAAAGCAGGGGCAGCATGTGACAATTTCCCAATGAGGCGACCCTGCGGCTTTATGTTTTCCTTAGAAACACGTTTCATAATGTGTTTGATTCGCTGTAAGGAATTCCCGCGAACGCGCATCAAAGATGGAATGCGCTCACCTGATTCGTTTTTCCAACGAGAATATAGACAATACCTAAAATAAACATAACCAAATTAATACTG
Source organism: Thymelicus acteon (assembly GCA_951805285.1). Lineage (NCBI taxonomy): Eukaryota > Metazoa > Arthropoda > Insecta > Lepidoptera > Hesperiidae > Thymelicus > Thymelicus acteon. The sequence continues at coordinate 10,160,838 of OX638219.1, read as the reverse complement.
GCAGATTATTAATAATATTACTTCAAATAATAATATGTAGAGGGGTGAGGATATTACCTGCAGTGATATGGATATAACTTGAGAAGAGTATAAACCTCTTCAGCCATACAACAATTTCCTTCCATCAATGTAAGTGCCGGAAGTATTGCAGTGTCTAATATTGTAAGAGCTTCATAGTACAATGGATCTTCTTTTAACGATCGCGAGGTTCTTAGTATACGAATTATCTGAAAATTATTTATTAGTCAAATGATGGTTAAGAGAAAGAAAGATCTAAATATTTCACAAAAATGATTATCCTTACTTTGTACATCAGTACTGGATCACAATGAAGAGATGGTCCCAATAATATCAAAGCTGGAATTACTGTCTCTCGCATACCTTCAAATGTTTTACAAGCTGGAGGTGCCAGGCTAGATTTTAATGGTGGAACTGGCTTACCTATAATTTTTGGTGCTACCCGACAATGACTAAAAAGTAAAATAAAATCATTAACAACCTCAATTCAAAAGTAATTCTTAACTTTTTAAGTAAATCCAAGCCATTAAATTTTGAGAATGCTTGGAATGTAATAGAATAGAATTACACTTTGGTGTAACACTTTGTTGTGTATATTTTAATTTTATACTGAACAGGTATAGAGACTGAACACGGTTCGAAAGCATTCATAACCCTTATAAAGGATCTCTTCCAGACAACTTCAGACCATACAATACGAGCTGCATAATCCTAGTGTCAATTAAACATGAGTTAACTGTATTTCCAAGAGTAACTTATTCCTTGTCTTGTTAAGCTACAAATAAAAAATTAAACTTTGATTTTGCTACTGATTCATGACACTCACGTTCTATAGAGTGGTTCAACCAAAGCATTGAGCATGCTGCACAGGGCCGCGGCGGGTCGCGGCGCCATGCCGCTGGTGGGCAGGCGGGCGGACAACGCCGCGAACTCGCGCCACGCCGTCACATTCAACAACGCTTCTCCTAACACTAACTTCTGATTGCTCCAATACTCCTGGAAGATAAAGTTACTATTTTACACATACAAGTTTGGGCGATCGCCCTTTACAGCCGAATTTCTCCAAAACTACTAGACCAAATGAGTTGAAATTTGGTACTCATGTCCTTTTTTGTGACCAAAAGGAGGAAGATATAAAGAAAACAAATGAAAAAAAAAAAAACTGTTTTGCAAACCGTATTGTGTGGCATGTCAAATGAAACTAGAATTTTGAGACTAGAATTTTGAGAAAAATACAGAAAATAGTTCTTTACTTATAAATTACAGGAAAACCTATAAGAAGTATATAGTCTTAAAAAAAGGGCAAAAATGAATAAAATAGAAAAATAACGGTAAGTAAATACATAATCAACGTACAGAACCCAAGCGGGTTTAACTCGCACTTGTCAACTTTATTTCGTTAATCAAATGTACTGTAAATGTACATTGTATTAATTAAAATTGTTCAACAAATAATTAATCAGTCTTATGCTGTATTGGGGCGGCTTAGAATATAGTTAATAGTATCAGGCGTTACTTTGCGGAAATCCATTGTTATTAAGTTAGTATTAGTCTACTTTGCAACAATCCGCGGATAACATGTATGATGGTATATACTTCAAGACATGCGTGGCACCTCCCTCCCTCCCACAACGGAAACATGCACTACACTAATTAAAAGTATATACCAACATACATACCAGCACCAACACGTGTTTCGCCCCGAAACGGAGCATCATCAGGGTAAGTTGACTCTACGATGGTTAGTCGCAAAGTGAACATCGTTCACTGAGCGTGGCGTATTTATACCCTACTCGCCCACTGGTTATCTAATGACGTTGTTGATAATTAGTGATTCACGCCGGCAGAAACCGGGTCTGACGTAATCTGGTGATTATTACTGTCGAAAATCCTCAGTAAAGGCGAGTTGGATACATTAATTTGTTCATTCAGCAGTGTAAAACTTGGGTTATTATTATGTTTTATTATTATTAGGTTTTAAATTAAATATACTAGAGCAGTTAGAAATAATAAAACATAATAATAACCCAAGTTTTACACTGCTGAATGAACAAATTAATGTATCCAACTCGCCTTTACTGAGGATTTTCGACAGTAATAATCACCAGATTACGTCAGACCCGGTTTCTGCCGGCGTGAATCACTAATTATCAACAACGTCATTAGATAACCAGTGGGCGAGTAGGGTATAAATACGCCACGCTCAGTGAACGATGTTCACTTTGCGACTAACCATCGTAGAGTCAACTTACCCTGATGATGCTCCGTTTCGGGGCGAAACACGTGTTGGTGCTGGTATGTATGTTGGTATATACTTTTAATTAGTGTAGTGCATGTTTCCGTTGTGGGAGGGAGGGAGGTGCCACGCATGTCTTGAAGTATATACCATCATACATGTTATCCGCGGATTGTTGCAAAGTAGACTAATACTAACTTAATAGCGGCTTAGAATACTAAACCTAATCCCACGTCGGATGGGTGTCGTAAGAGGCGACTTAATCCGGCCCGCTGGTGGTAGGGCCCTCGGAGTGATTATATTGGTAATATATGGGGTTCGCCTGGATAGCTACCACCCTTGAGCATGAGTCAGCCGCCAAGCGACTCGTTGTGTTCCGACTGGGGGCTTGAGAGCCAGTTCTTTCTTTCATGTTCTTCTATCCTTAGCCGGCAACGCATCAGTGATGCCTTTGGCGTTTCTGATGTTCGTGGGCGACGATAGCCACTTACCATGAGGTGGATCGTCAGCTCGTTTGCCGGCTATTTCCATAAAAAAAAAAAACAGTCTGCTTATCATTAGCAATCTCTTACAGACTTGGCCATGAATACTTGGAAAAATTCATAACAATGTCAACTTTTATCAAAGTTATTTTCAAACTACCTGAGGGTCAGCTTTTTCTTCAATAAATTCAGTGGGTCCATTGGCTTGTGGTCCTTTGGTAGATACAATGCTAAGTTTACGGATATAATCTTGAACTGCTTTTAATTCTTTCTCTGCTTCCTTTGCCATGACTATGTCATCAGGGCGAAGCTGCAATATCAAATTGATTAAGCAAATTAAAGGAAATGATAAGACTTAGAAAGATATTCTGAATGTACATATAATACTTACCCAAGGATATATATCATCTAAAGATATCACTTGATGTTGCAATAGTAGAGCTATGACAGTCATTAATGGAGGAGGCTTATTGTAACTTTCTAACACCTCCATGTTACCAAGTTTAAACCCTAAAACTTCTGATATCACTTGAGGATCCCCCATATAATTCTTTATGAGAGATATAAACAATTTGTCTAGATGTGGTCTAGCCTCAAAAGATTCTAAAATTATATCTAAAACCCTGTTTGGGTCTAAATTAAAACAACCTGAAAACAAACAATAGTAATGAATATTAATAAATAAAGTCAGTGATACATAATATTCAAAGCATGTTTCAACATAAACAGACATTACCTATAAGTGACTGAATTATTTCAAGTAATGTTTTCCATTCTGTATTTTCAGATATTTCTTGATTTAATTCAACTATCAGCTTTGCATAGCCTTCACTTTCTTCTCGAAATAAATTAAACTTACGTTGTTTATAGCTGGAAAAGAAATAGCAGATTTATAAAATAATAATTTACAAAACCTGATTAATTAATATAATATGCTACTTGATAATTACTTACTATAACTTTGTTTTTATTTTGATAAATTTTGTGTAAAATATCTTGCTTTTCAATGTTCCGACATCTTGCAAGGTGTCTATTTCTAGTCTTTCCTTTAACAGCTTGTCAGACATGAAAGATTCGAGTTCTCTGACCATGGAACAGAAATTTGACCTTTCCTCATTTTGCACCTCCGTGCATGTTTCTGCATCCAATACACATGTCACATCCAAAATAACAGATGGTATATCTGCGTGTAAACCCTACAATTAGAAAAAAATATATAAATTTAAGTTTAATGTTGAATCATCACCTTTGCTTACACTAGAATTAAAATAATATTGTGTATAAATTATTTAAAAACTAAATTCCAAAGATGCATTGTTTGAATGTATTAGAAAGCATAATCTTGAATTATTATTAGACATAATTCTGTGCCTCCTGTGATGAGTGATACAAGTGAAAAATCGACACTTTACAGGACGACAGATGACTTTCAGACTTACAGACGAAAACAAGTTAAAAAAAATTCTAGTTCATAACTAAGTGAGCTAGGTGTAAGATGAGTACCTACCTTCTATTGTAGATAAAAATATTTACTGTCACCATACATTTAGTTTTTTGTGGTAAATATTATAATATTAAAGTAATTCATCAAAAACCTGTGAGTTGTACATTTTTTATTTCCATCTATCCATCCATCCATCAGCCTTTTGAGGTCCACAGCTGGGCATAGCCCTCTCCTAATCTACGCCACTCAGACCGGTCCTGAGTCTTCTGAATCCAGCGAATACCCGCTGTCTTCTTCGGTCGTCGGTCCACCTGGTCGGGGGGCGCCCTGTGCTCCTTTTACCGAGGCGTGGTCTCCATTCGAGAACCTTTCTTCTTATGTGGCCAGCCCATTGCCACTTCAGCCGGCTAATTCTCTGAGCTATGTCGGTCACCCTCGTTCGTCTACGGATTTCATCATTTCTGATTCGATCGCGTAGAGAAATACTGAGCATAGCTCGTTCCATAGCCCGCTGGGCGACTCTAAGCTTATGCATTAGGCCACTAGTGAAGCATCACGTCTCGGATCTGCATGTCATCACTGGCAACACACACTGCTTGAACACCTTCGACTTCAGGCACTGAGGTAACTTTTTGGACGACAAGATATGACGTAGTTTCCCGAACGCAGCCCATCCGAGTTGGATTCTACGAGTAACTTCTTTCTCGAAGTTGGAATTATCCATTTAGATCACTTGTCCCAGGTAAATGTACTCGTCTACAACTTCGAGAGTAGCGCCGTCAACAACAACCGGAGCTTCGGTTTCGCTCAATTGTGTTGTTTTTTCGCAAATTGCGTCGCTGCACTTAGAGATCTGTTCATTGAGCAGTCTGTACTCCGCGATAGAGGTCGGAGACTGCACATATAGTTCTCGTCGGTCACTCATTAGACCGAGGGTTTGTTCTGAGAGAACCTGAGATCTACCACTGGGGTGGGTCTTGAAGTACTTCGACCCTACCTCGTGGACAGTAGTTACCATCCTGGTGTTAAACTCGTCCACTGACGTGTATGATTTTAGGCACGCAAAACGGTTTTGTATTTCGGGTTGAAAGGTCTCGGAACCCTGGATTTGGACAGGTGTTGAGTGAAGCATAGACTTGGCGTGACCGTTCCAGCTTGACGTCGATATTTAATGTGCCTCTTACAAGATGGTAATCGCTTCCGGTTTTAAGCCTGCTGATCACAGAGACATCATTAAATATATGCCGTTTGTCTGCCAGAATGAAGTCTATCTCGCTTTTTGTTGAACCATCAGGGCTTATCCAGGTCTACTTGCGATGCGGCTTCTTCTTCAAGAAGGAGTTCATCATGAATAAGTCCTCCTTCTCCATGAAGTTTGCCATCAAGTGTCCCGGTGGTTCCGTCGTCTGATAATGGTAAAATGAGTTTTTGAGGTATGTATGGCTCTATTAATGTCCTCTTGCATAACCTCAACCTCATCATCGGGATGTGTTGAAGTCGGCGCATATATCTGTACGACCTTCAACGAATACCGTTTGGATATTCTGAGTGTAAGGTACACTACCCTGGCCGACACACTCCCAACTTGCATAATGTTGTTGACGAGGGACTTGTGGACGAGAAACCACAACGAGACACCACCTTGGGACAGGTGTTCGCCCTCACGGTGATAGAACAAGTTTCCGGATTTGAGTATTATCATGTCCTCTCCCTGTCTTCGGACTTCGGATAAACCCACAATACTCCAGTTTAACTAGTCTATCTCTTCTTCCAATTCTTTTACTTTGTCGTCTGTCCTCAGTGTCCTGGTGTTGTATGTTGCCAGGTGCAGAAGTCGTCATTTGGATTGGTAGCCCTATCTCTGCCGGCGACTCTTAGCACTTCATGCCCCACCGTTACCATAGCCGCTACTGTAACTAGGAATAGCGGGCTGCCGGGGACTAGGGGCCGAGGCTTATTTGTGACTAGCATGCGGGGGTTTTAGCCGGTAGGCACCATGCTTACGCTTTATTTCAAATATGTGCTAATATTATGTGAATATTATGTGTGAAAAAATCTAGGTAGATTCATATAGAATTGTACCCTAATCATTATTGAAAAAAATCGGTTTATAGTGATATAACTCTAAATAAATCAATATTCACGATAAATATATTGAAGTATAAAACATGAAAATTAATGCAATCGCAGTTATAGCACAAAGCACAAAAAAACTATCTGTAGAGCAATTATATAAAGGGGTTACAACTTTAAATATATCTATATTCACAGTTTTTTTTTGCCAAAACCTGAGCAGTTATATCAGTTTGCACAAAATTATAGCAGATAGAAGAATGTGAGTTAGACCAAAAAAAATCGTATTTTTTTTTATAAACTAGCAGTTGCGCCCGCAGGTCCGCACACGAAAATTATGTTTCACCTTATTTGAACCTCTTGCAGAAAAAAAAACGGTGAATTTATATTGATGTACTTATATTTAGTAATTTATATACTGAAACCCACCATATAATCACAATCACATTCAGCGATATCCGTTCAAGGGATTTCATGTGATGCCCGGACAGACAAACAGACAGACAGACAATAAATCTAAAAAAATATTTTTGTGCTCTAACATGTTATTGAAGTGCCCCCTAATCGAAATTTAAAAAAAATATTCAATGTACAGAAAATTTGCCCTTTGAGTTTTATTATAATATAGATAGATTTCTATGTTAATTAAAACACAAAAAGGGTACAATTCGACTTCGACTTAGTACATCACAGGAGGCACAAAATTATTAAAAATTTTTTTTCAAAGTTATAATTAATGAAAAGTGTTAACTGTATTGTATGTATGTATTTAAAACTTACAGAGATTTCACGAAGGACAGAGATAATGGCATCTCTTTTCAGATTCCCTCGTAAGCCACAAAGCAGCAAATCATAAATATTTTGTGACAAACCAGACAGCTTTCCTGATTTACTAAACAAAGGGCTTTTGGCTTCATCTTTGATGTACTGGTTCACACATTTAATACTGAAAATGAAACAAATTAAATAATTTCATTTTATAAATTATTATAATTAAAATAATTTCAGCTTAAATATAATAAATCAATAATCATAAATATTTATTGTTTTTGCCATAATATGTGAACTTGATAGTGTGTATGGTTACGGTCTCGGTTTGGGATTAACCCCACTTGTGCTTTGCAGATAGCCCCTAATGGACCATAGCCAAATTATGGTGTAATTCATGTGACGCATTTTACATAAAAGCAAGAGAACTTCGTAAGCACTAATCAACATTTAACTTGAGAAGTACGATTCCAAAAATATATAAGATTATTATTCAATTTAATAAACGTACACAACTATGTAACGCAAAACAAGTTAGAAGGCAAAAGGCAAGACATAACTATTACTCATGCATAAATTGAAAGTACACAAAGATAAAACAGTGTAATATACATGGGCAAATACTTCAGAAGTGTTATTTACAAAATATCTTGGAGCAATGAGATTTAATACGTATTATATTCGAAGGTTACATATCAACATGTGGTTAATCAAAATCGGCACAAAATACTTGAATAAAAGCTTACAAATGCTCTCGTCCAGATTTATCCCATGTCTTGCAGTACTCAGAAACAAATTTAGCAAACGTTCCCATGTTGCGAATTTAGGAAGAAATCGTTTTTAACATTTATTTCCTTTACACAAGCAAAACACAAGCTTCGGCCATGATCAATAGACAATAGATAGATAGATGCATAGGCCACAGAGTACTTAATCACTACGTTTTAGAATAAATGAATCGTCCAGTGTTGCCACTTAAGGAAAAAAAAATCACCAAATGATTACCTCTAAAAGTAGTTTAATTATTTAGAATGGCGTCAACTGTTGAGAGGCTAAATTTTATGTGAATAATTTTTAGTGCACGTCCACAAATATTAATTTAGTAAAGCTCTTTAGTTCATAAAATTCTACTTACATAACCATTTTACTAAATTTTAACTGAATTTTATGTAAAAAGTGCCTGTCCAAACGTGATAAGCGATAAGCACCGCCCACCTACTTAACAGCAGAAAATAGAAAAATTTCTAATTTACTTGTCTACTTGATTACTAAATTTTAACTACTAAATTGTCTGTTTAAGGTCGTAGCACACATATCTACTCGTAAACGGAACGTAAACGTATCAACTCTTGCATTTCAGTATTCTTTGTATGAAACTCCCTACTGTAAAGCACACTTATCGGAATCGTAACGTAATCACCTCGCCTCGAGACAAGCTTACGAACCGTGTTATAATGCGTGGACGACTTGCCGTACCCGCGCTTACGTCTCACCGTACGCTATCCGTCGACTTTCCGTTTCCTCGTGCACGCCCCGCGCCGCGGCTACCGCTGCGTCGGCGAACTGTCAATAACGAGGCAACTTCCAGTCTTATTGCGTGCGTGTTTTATTGAATTTGCAACCCGCCTAGCCGTCAACCAGCGACCGGTGAGCCGTAAGCGCGGCGTCGCCTAGCCGTAGCCGAGTCGACTCGGAGCTGCTAGTTTAACGCGCTTACGTTAGGTTGACGGCGAGACGATCCGGTGACGATCCCTTTCCGAGTTGATTTAAGTGCTACGACCATTACACGTAATTTACTTAAAATTTAGATAACTACTTAATGCGTGTAAACCGAACATGAAACATAGTGATTAAGTACTCTGTCTGTGCTTGACACTAGTTGACTTGACACTTGTCATAGTTGTCATTTGTCAATCCTAAATCTCAATTCAATTGTCAATTTTCTTGAATTTCTAATCACGTGGGAAATTCTAAATTAAATGCGATAAACCATTTATAAGTATTTTAAATAACGATAAGTGCAAGTGTGCTTTTATTTACCACAAAAAAGTAGAGCTTTAGAAGGTAAATCACATATCTTTACTGTCATCATGCCTACTTACGAATTGGCTATGATGTTACGTGCTATGCCAAAACCTGAATTAAAAACAACTTTAAAACGGGTATCTCATGCAATATTTAATCGAGGAGGTATAATAAGAAATATTGAAAATTTAGGCTTTAGACCACTCCCGTACAAGACGAGTGCTCATGGATTGGTACATCGTGAGGCGAATTACTTTATATTCAGAATAGACACAGCCACAAATGCTGTTGCTGACCTTAAAGAAGAATATAGTAGAGATGTGGACATTGTACGACAACGTGTATTTAAAATGCCAGAGGATAATAAACAGAAATGTACATTGGAAAAGGAGCTGTTGCCACCGGCTTACCGCGAAGACGTGAAGCAGATGATCGAAATCGGAAAGACTCAAGTGAACCGATTCACATACAAATTTAAGTATAACTCCGGTTTGGACTACTATCCCTTCCAAAAGTAATATGAGTTTGTTAATCTTTTGTTATTATTAAATAAATGTAAATAAATGTTAGAAATAGTTACATAAGTTTCATTGTCAAATTGATATTTCTTCGATTGAAAATAAACATATACAATACATATTAAAATACACTATTAAAGAGCACTACACATGCTAATCTGAACACAAAGATATAAAATGGGAGGCTGAAGTAAAAGTTACAATATGTTTTAATACTTTATTACTAACAACATAAATTACATGTTGCAATTTGCTATATTGTTTTATATTGGACTCACTCATTGCTGCTGACATTTTTGAAAGAAAGAATATTTACAACCTCTTCTACCCAACAGTTTTGTAAAGCAGCCCTGAGATTAGAAATATTATTTTCATTGTTATAATAACTCCCTTGGAAAGACAGCTTACACCAGTCTATATACCACTTTTCTACTGTACCTGAAATAATCAGTAAAAATGAATGAACATAAATTATATGAATTTTTCAACTCAAAACTGCTTAACTTTCCCATAGATTTGATTAGTATGATGACCCTGTAGCCTAGTTGGTAGTGACCCTGCCTGCAAGGCGAGGAGTCCCGGGTTCAATCCCGGCCGGGGCAGATATTTATGTAACAGAAAAATATTTGTACTCTGGTCATGGGTGTGATTGTGATGTGTTATGTGTCGTCCATGCCATTCGCAACACAGGTTATAACCTACTATACCCCTGTAGGAATGGCATATTTCACGTATCACTGGATATATCACTTGTTACAATATACTTCATTTGTCACGCCCGTGACATGCATCGAAACCATCCGTTACATTTATCGCGAACGTGATTTCACCACAGTATTCCTTTTACTGTGACTTAACGCGGGCCACCTGCCAAGCAAGAAAGAGAGAAAGCAACATTTGTGACTTGAGCCGTTTGACTTGAGCCGTGCGAGAGCGAGATCAACACAGTGCCATCAGCTAGAAGAGAGAATTTGTTTAAGTGAAATTGCATCTTATTCTCAACGTCATTAGACTTTAGTTTGTCTGATTGCTTTCAACTTGATTCGTTAATAATATCGCAACGTTACAAAAACTTCAAATGAAAATAAGTCTTATTTTAAACAGGGTAAGGTTTTGATTAAACTATGTGGGTACTTGATATTTATAACCACGTCGTGTCTACGTGATACCGTGACTCGGTGTCATTGTCGTGAGATTTCACTTCAGTTCTCTTGTAACCGTAGATTATGCTTGTAACGGACGGAATAAAATGCACCCACTGTGACAATAATCGTTACTAATGAAATATAACGGTCGTGATTTATCACCAGTGATATAACGGTGACAAAAATAAATCACGTCACGGACTTGATAGTGAAATAAAAGTAACGATATTTTCCATATTAGTTCATTGCCCTGGGGTATGAGTGTGTTAGTGTGTTTTAGTACATACATCTGCTTAAAAAATAAATCTGTGCAATTAGGCGAATTAGGCATAGGTACAACATGTGTACAACACACTAACTGTTAACTAACCAGTTGACAATGTTTTTGTAGTGAATGTAATTAATTTTTTCTTACCTACAAGTTCATCAAAGTAGGTTTCTTTAGGGGAATTGCTAGCGGTACCTTTCAAAATCTCCTTATAATAAGGGCATAAAATTTCTGTACTTTCGTCTTTAATTGCTGTATCATCTAAATCTAAAGCACTGAAAAATAGCATAATATTAATGCCCATGCCGGTAGGTACTTAATATTTTTTTAAATTAGTTTTCCCACTCACTTGATTGCATCCCTTAGTTTATCCTCTTTACTTTTTTGATATTCAGACTCCATCAAATCACTTATACGTTGAAATAATTTAACACAACAGTCTTCTGCAATATCTAGAATTAAATAAAGTTCTTTATTATGTACTAAAATTATTATATTATTAACATGGTATCCTTATCTAACATGGTAGGACACTTTGTATAATTAAGAACTGAAAATCTTTTCTGTAAAACTGGGTACTTTTGTCATCGTTATAATGGATGACTAACGCACACGCGGGACAGAGTTCCGTGTCCGAATTATCCCATATAACAAAGTACTCTGTGATTATCCCTCGCACATCGCATGAAAGCACGGTATTCCACGGCCGTAGCTAGGGGGTGGGGGGGGGCATTGTGGGGCAATGCCCTACCTTGAAATCACAATGCCCTACCTTAAAAATACCAAAAACTAAGATAAATTACTATAATTAAATTGTTTGTTCTGAATAGTTTGAGATAAAAAAAAATTGTAGCGATAGATAGGTATCCAAACTTTTCCAAACATACCACAGTTTGTGACATTCATTTCATTTTATAATAATTCTTTGTAACTTCCGCCCTATCTGTAATCAATGCTGCCATACCTCAAATTTGACTCTAGCTACAGCCCTGCGGTATTCTCTTCTACGAAGATGTCTTTTACTTAAATAAACTTCAATAAACTTTCGGGTAAGTAGATCCTCCAACAATCCGCACTGGAGCAGCGTGGTGGAGTTTGCTCTAAGCCTCCTCTAGAGGACCCGTGCTCAGTACTGTATAGACGCCAAGAGTAGATCGCACATCATGTGTACCTGATAAATTCTTTTTAGTTTTGTCCTAGGAGGACCACAGTTGTTTTTCGCCGGCCATAACATATCGTTTTACTGCAGGGCACATGTATCCCCGAGACTTCCTGGAGGGAGGTCATTGAGTCATCTGGACTCTAGAGCATTCTCTAAAGTCTAAGTTGCATTTGTACTTATGAAAGGTGTAGCACCAAGCGAAAGTGTTGTAGACGGGACTGTAGGTATATACTTATGAAAATCATTTTATTATTTTATTAAATGTACAAACCACATGATACATCCAGTTGAATGCTGTTTTTGACTGAACAATTTGATAAAACATCCCTTAAGACAGCAATAGAAGAAATGTTATCGCACTTAAATACAGCCAGTCCACGTCTGCAAATGAAATGAATGTTAATTTAAATCAACATCTACAAAAGAACACCAAATTCCAGTTTCATGACACTATTTTTTTATAATTCAGCAACATTTGAGATATAAGTAGACTTACTGATAACGACAAACGAGGAAAGTGCCTAGCAGGCTATGTGACCGAGCAATGGTTATACTGGCAGAAGGTCGAGGAAATTCGCCGGGCAAGGCTTCAGCCAACCAAGACGTCATTTCAGCAACGGAAAATCTACCAGATACACGCATTTCGCATAGATACCTGTTGATTATAAAAATAGGTTTATGATAGGTACACAATAATGTTTTCAGTAAAAAAAAAATGATACAAATTGGGCTCGCAGATTATTGGAAATAAGATTACCTACTTCAAGCAAATAAGGATGTATCCAAACCTGTTATCAAACGAATCATAGTCTTCATGTTTTGAATAGTACGGTAGTGCTGGAAGCTGTAGTTTGATGAGCCGTGCAACTCTGGGAGCGCCGGACGGTAGAACATAAATAAGGACGTGGGTACTCTCAGCACTACTATTTGTGCAACTCGTATCTCGCGCTCTGCGGATTTGCATCCAAAACCTTCTTGTACCAGCTTGACATCGGACGGTTGCTAATAATTCTGTACCCTGCTCCTAATGAAAGAAATGAAGCTCTTTATGTATTCCACAAGGATCTTGAAGAGGGCTCGAACGCAATATTTATCGTTCAGTCGCTCACGGCTTGTGCTATATTTGAGTCTGTTTTTACAGGATAATTCGTTGTTAGTATTTTATTAATAGTACAATTTTTTCTTAGGTTTAATCGTAAATTCGTAAATGGAGGTTTAGTAACTACATCTGCATTCATTCCATTTTTCGATCCGTTTCAACGACCCGCCGCCGCGCCGTGCTAAGAGTCCTGGGTTCGATTCCCAGCGAAGCAGAATGACTTTGAATTTCTGTTCTCGGTCTGGGTGTATGTGTTCTTGTCTTTGTGTATCCTAGTGGGGCTATAAGTGTGTCGGTGGGTCAAGTAACATTAAAGCTAGGAAACGTTACTTTAAAACCTAATATCGTTTTTACCTGTGCTGAACACAGACTAAGTACAGCTGCACTCTCCGTTTGAATATCTAGCTTTTTATTGCAGTAAATAAATAGCATATCTAAGGGGACCGCTGATGTTACTTTTGCTTCTTGCCATTCATTGATCGTCGCCCCTAATAGCTGTAAAATCAATCAAATATTTTAGCACGATTTGGCCCGCCAAGGTCAAAAAAATTAAAGAGGGAAAAAAAGAAGTTTACGTCTTAATAGATCCAAGAAACAAAAATGTTATCTTACTTCATATTGAATATCCAAAAGAGGTGGTGCAGAAACGCCTACGAATAGAGATCGTGTACTGTGTTGATATTTATCTCTTTCATTCGCAGTTTGCTTTTCCAATCTCGCTATCTCAGTCCTGTAGGAAATTTTATTTGTTTAGACAAGACTTAAACTATCTTTTAGTAACATCATCTAACACAGTAATTTGATAACAATCTTTTAGGTTCCCACTCCCCACTGGTGCCTGATAAAATTTACTTACTCAAGTTTAGAACGCCGTAACGTAAGAGCATCAAGAGAAGTGTTATTTAACACAGCAGACTGTACTGACGATCGTCTAGACTGCAACGCAAATATTCGACCAGAAAAGGTAGCTACCAGTAGCTCGCATTCTTGTGTTCCTATAACGCCGCCACATACTGATGTTACTGGTTCTCCACAAAACTGTAATTAAAAATGGATCAGGAATATCCCATAGATAATAAAATGAGGATCTAAACCACGCGTAATATATTGGTAGTTAGGTGTCCTAAGGCCGTGGTAGGATGAATAAAGGAAGTCCTAAAATTTCTAATAAATTATTGTAATTACGCTTACGTATGTATACTTCAGTCTTGGCTTATCTCCGAAATCATTGGGATTTAAAAGATAAAGTTGTATAGATCCATCGTGGCGTCCTAGAGCAAGATGCAATCCGCCGTTGCCAGTAAACCAGCCAAGACAAACCACAGAGCCTAGGCCTTTCCCTTCTACCAGACACTTACTCGATAAATTGGATCTGCAAAAGTTTAATAAGGAAGCTGGAAGAGATAGATAGCATTACCACAGCCAATTTTTAATTATTTTTTTTGTAAGTAGGTATACTTACAAAGGTACTTCCAATGCCAGAAGAAAGAGGGGATAAAACTGACAAATATATAGATAAATAAGAAAATAGGACAGTACTTAGGTAATTATTAATTTTCTCATACTCGTCCCTCAAGTTGCTTAAAACATTTCGAGAACCAGTTTGATTTACCGCTTTATTACCGGCCCGTAACGATTCCCTATGGGTGTTGCAAATTCGTTTTCAGATGCGGCTACCGCTACTAGCGACGGTGACCACTTACAATCACTATATGTATCTTTAAATTTTTGTCCTAATAGCTTTTTAACGATAACTAATATCTAGACTTAGATTAAAGATCTAGACCAGTAGTATTATGACATTTAGTACGTACTTTTCGTAGGATATGACACCGATTGATCCATCTACTGCACCATAAAATGAGAATACCTCAGTATTATGCGAGGTTGGTGGAACAGATAGACGGGAAGGCCCAGAAGACAGGTAAATGCGAGATAATAATTGACCATTCTCTAAAATCGCAACCCCCTTGTTAGCTAATAGTACTAGCAGTCGAACTCGGGTACTCTGAAAATACTCGTATTATTCAATTTTTTAGTTCATGAAATACAATTAAGTAGTAGGTTTTTTAAATGCAACGGGTTCTCACGATTCGTGAGACTCACTGTGATCACGAGCCAGGTAACTGGGTCGAAATATCAGTATCATAAAATACGAATATGAGTACGCGATGACACAGGCGATGATATAAGTTTAAGGACGACCTGTGTGGCGCGATGATCCTGGGTTCGATTCTCATCGAAGCGGAAATTTGAATGATGAGTTTAAATTTCTGTTCTAGGTCTGGGTGTGAGTGTTCTTATCTCTGTGTGTTGTCTATGGCACCCACGACACAGGAAATCCTAGTGTGGGGCTATGAGTGTGAAACGTTAACGTTAAAACATAAACTAGTAGGTGGGTAAATTTTCTGTACTTTTGATATGTTATGTTGTGCATTATATTGTGCACAATTATTATGCTCATCAGGTATTAAACTACTCTGGATCAATAATAATGTTTTCTGTCTGTACTGTAGTGGTCAGAAGCTAATCAAGAGTTTACCTTTTTTCCGTAACTAATTCATAACGACTGAAGAGCGATGAGAGGAAATGACTCTAATAAAGTCTGGTGGTGCAAGGCAGAGTAGAAGGTACCAGGCCACGCGGTAGATCACCCATGCGATGGACCGACCAAATCAAATCTGCTGTGGGCGGCCCATTGCATGAGTGCACCAAAATGACGACCAATCGAGCGAACTGGCGAGAGATTGTGAAGAGAATTACATCTGCCACAAACTAATGCGACTATGTACATACATGACGACCACGACCACTCTGTCAAGAGGGAAGCGATCGAGACAAAGAGAAGATGATAGGCGTCATAGCACATAATCACGATACAAATCTAAACATGAATGATTATTTTTCAATACTTACATTAGGCGCAGCAAATGCTGTTATGTCTAAAACCCTGTCATCACACGTATAGGAGTAATGTTCCTGTAGATCTCGATAATATGTGATAGTATGTCCACTGCATAATATTAGATCACTCCCAAGAACGCACCTGCGATTGTAAATTCTTACGTTTACCTATACGTTTTACTCAATTTCTATACGGAATACCTTTACCTATAAAATTTTATTCAACAATAAATTGTATTTACATGGAGGTAATTGTTTCCGACATTGACGTTTCAATGCTGAGGAATACTTTTCCCTTTCGAGTATATCCTTTGACTTCATTGCCTGATGCAGCAAATATTTTGTCAGATGTTGTGCCTGAAAATAGCCAGCACAATTATCATCATGGCATGTTATTCCATCCTACTATCCAACCAACCTCCGATATGTCATACAAAAACCAGCCAAGTGCGTTAGGCTGCGCGCAAGTTAGGGTTCCGTATTTCATCGACTAATACCTTAATATAAGTACTATTATTACTTCTGTGCTAATACTCTTACGGTCTTACGTCCCAACTCAGAGTCACTAATGGTTACTTTAATCGCTCTTTAATCTTAATAAAGAATCAACATACAAATTCTGTACTAAAAACGATGACTCTGAGTTGGGGCGTTAAGCTTCTTAATTAATAGTGGGTTTGAGCATGATAGTTTTGAAGAAAAATTGTGAGCACCTAGGTAGGTACCTACTGATATAAAATAATATTAAATTGCCTACCCGAAGACGAAGTTACTTGCACCGACGTTATTGGTTTCCCGGGTAATGTTTTAAATTGAATTACCGGTTCCTCATCTTTAATGCACACGCATTGTAACACGCCGTTTTTGTCCCCTATAGCAAACTGGAAAAAAACAATATTTTCGAATTTATTAAGTTAACTACTTTGACAAGCAGGTAGAGATATTATAATAATAATAAAGTAACGACATCGTAAAATAAGTAACTAAATGAGAAAATTACCTTTTGTTGTACTTTTTGTCCATGTCCTGGTAGAACCTTTAATGTATCTGGATATGTTATGCCACATAAGGTATAATCAATTCGTGCTAAATCGTAATCCATTGTTAGACAATATTCTAATAGTGTGTAGCAGTAGGGCAGGCGCCAATCAATAGTACCTTAGCAACGTGAAAATGAAAACATTGTTACTTACCCATATACCTACAGAGAGAAGTGCAGTTTGTCGATGGTACCTGTTGGTATTAGTGGTGGGTGGTGGATGATTGGATTACATTAAACGGTAATTAATAATTACAATTTAAGGTATGAGGGTGTAGGACGGAGGGGCCCAGAGCCTCCAGAATTTCAGAAAGAATCAGGCTGACATGGATTAGGGGCTGATTTTATTTTTGGGTCAAGTTATAAAAAGTTCATTTTAACTATAATACGGGTACCTACGATACTTATTTTGTACGTACCGATATTTCGACTCAGTTGCATGGATCGTGATTCGTGGTCGCGGATGAATTAGCAATTCCCTAAGGGATTTTATAAAATCCCGCAACATGTTAGAATTACTCATAGGCATTCCAGGATTTCCTTTTCCACCTTCCAGTTCCATCAACAGATGGATGAATACCGCTATTACAGACGAGTAGGTTTAATGAGTACAAACTTGAATCATCCAACTAAACAACACGAATGGTTAACTAAATAAATACATTTGATAACTAAACAATGCGGCAACACGCGAAATATGGAACTGCTATCGTATTAAACCAGTTTATTTCTTCAGTTCCATATGACAGCTTCGTGATTTTCACTGAAATAAATTCAAAGTGAGATGTCTCAACGGAGTCGTCATTTTATAATCTAACGGGATTTGATCAAATCTCATAAGGAATTGATCAAATCATGGATTCCTTCATTTCATCCAAGGTATCGCAGGGAAATTCGCGGGCTGTGGCATAGGTATCGGTTTGGGTAGGTAGGTAAATATAATATGTCGCTCACCTAGTAATACAACGGCACATCTAAGTTTGTCATATTTTACAGAAGCGAATTTCAAAAATTATATAAAAATGTTTAAAATTAATTTATGGGTTCTTTTTACGTTTTTTACAGATTGTATGGGTTTGATTACTAGTTTAGACATTAATACATATTTACCACTATGTATGCCTCTAAGGTTTAAGCACTTTTAAACACGTATACCATATAAACTCAATTTAGCATTTTTTGTAGACGTGCCATTAAATTACTAGGTGAGCGATGTAACTAGCTGACCCGGCAAACTTTGTACCGCCTAACAACTCCCTCATCTCTCTCTCTCCTCCTTCTCGACTGTCAGTTATAAAATAAAAAAGTTAGACATGTTGCTAAGATTACATTTGAAAATTAATAGGGTTAAGTTTTCAAAGAGATCGAACCTCATACTACAGCTATGAAACAGACAAAGAACAATGCCGAAAAAATATTTTTATTTTTTGTAGCGTCTTAAAACGTCAGTTATACCGTATTACCCAGGGTAAAATAATTTTATTATTAAGTGATGAATTGACTTTTAATAATAAAAATGATGTCGTTATTGTCCATTTTCATTTGGTAAAAATGTTACCATTTCATACTTTTCTACTGTAATGGTAGAAAGTATACATATTTTGACAGTCGTAAATATTTTCTGATTTTAATTATTTCTTTGTATAAAATGAGTAATTTGGGCAGTCTTTAATAAATAAGTAACATACTGCTTGAACATTTTTATATTTAAAAATATTTCTTTTCTCCATGTTCATGAAATTTTTGTATGTAATTTAATTTATTTTGATTTATAAATAGGTACTTAAATAGATAAATAAAATAATTGTCAAATAGGGATGTTCGATTCGATCCGATATTAGAGCGGATCGATTAAATTACATCTGTTAGATTTTTGTATCGATACAATACCATTCCAGCCATTGGCGAATCGAAGTCGAACATAATATGAAGAAAATTGGATCGTACGCAATAGATATGGAGTTAGGTTAGGTTATTTGTTTTAAATTTAGAGTCAAAGGTAAACAAAATACATAGCGAAAATATTGACGGATCGATTGGATATAAAATATTCAGACGGTTAAGGTAAATAAACACAATATGTATTAAAAAAGAACAGCTGTCATGGGACGGCTGGCAGATGTGAAACATCGAAATGCGTCGCCATGATCACCTAGTCGAAAGTCAGGTTTACCCCTCGCGTAAAGATGTTTCACATCAAATTCTTTATCTTCAGATATTGGATTCGATACTGGATTGAATTTAAAAAATCATATCAAATCAATTGAATCAATACCTAACCAGGTATTAATTATCCGCGAATACCGTGATGCAGTGTATTATAATACATATTATTATGTCAGTGGATACAGTTCATTCAGAACTATAAGAATAGCTACCAATTTCTATTATAAAATGTTCGACCATGTTGTCGATGACATGGCCTAAATTGCACATTTAATTTTCTATTATAAGGTGTCTATTTTTATCCGTCTTTAGGTAGGTATATCTACGAAGATTGCAATCCAATTAAAGTATAATATCCTTGGTTGGTACTAATCAATACAAAATGGGATGTAATTTTAAATAAAAACTTATGTCGATAAATCTACAATCAGTTTTACTCATATTGATTGATTCAAGATTAAATTTAATTACAATAAAGTTAACCGTTAATTAAAAACAATAAATATCTTACGATTCAAAGAACCGGAATCCTGAAGCGGCTCTAGCCATAAACAACTGGCAACATTATTTTAGCTTTTGACATTAGCGCCTGTCAAATCGGTAGCCTTAAATGTAAAAAACAGAGTTTACTGTCAAGTAGCGATGGGCAACTTGACGAAATTTACTCGAGTAACTCGAGTAAACTCTTTGGTCGAGTAACTCGAGTAACGATTTAACGTACTCGAGTAAACTCTGCTGACTCAACTCAGCGACGACCGCTAGTCGACGCGCCGACGCGGTTCAACTCGGTCGGTGTTAATCGTTGAGTTCGTCGACGTCGTCGAGTTGCCGTCGACGCGCGTCGCATCGCAACGATCTTACTCGCGAGCTATACTTATTCTCGAGTATACTTTACTTGTGAGTATATTTACTCGGGAGCTCACGACTCTACTCGCTACTCGTGATTATTGACACCGAGCTTACTCGAGTAAATGGTTACTTTTGCTCGAGTAACTCGAGTTGTAAAAAGTATTACTCGGCCCATCGCTACTGTCAAGCAAGACTCAAGATGACAAGATTGACAACCTGACAAGTACACAAAATAACCTCTTCCTTCAGAGAAACGTAAACGTAGTGCTCATTCTGTTCGTAAATAGTATTTCAAAATTAAATTCTGTAAATATTTAAAATGGAAGGTGATAAAGAAAATATTGTACAGGCTGTAGTTATCATTGATTTATTTAACAATAATTTTAATCCAATAAGTAAATATGAGCCCTTGGTGAGTGTAATCTTTGCAATTTTAATTATTGTTTTACTTAATTCAATACTGTATGAATTAATCAATTTTAGCTGCTTATCACCCAGTAGTACTAACATTTTTTTCCACTGAAGTTTCTAAACTTGATAGTAATTGGAAATAATATGTTGTAAAAAGTTTCAACTATTGAATAATAAAAAACTTGAGAGGTGTCAAGGGACACCCGGATGGAACGAAGTTCCTTGCAGTCAGTACTAGGATAGCAAAAATATGCAGCGAGTGTGCCAAAACAAATCGAAGGTATTAAATTTCTCATCACCTAGTAGACTAGGTGAACAAAGCCGATGAGAAATTTAATACCTTCGATTTGTTTTGGCACACTCGCTTGCATGTTTTTGCTATCCTAGTACTGACTGCAAGAAACGAAAATATCTGGTTTGCTTTCTATGTAAAAAAACTACAACGGTAAAAAGTGTCGTTACAACTTTTCGTTACAAAATTTTCCGCCTAGCCCCCTTTCGCAACGCGCGATAAGGAACTTCGTTCCAAAAATCATTGTTGTTAATGACTATCAACATATAAGTTCTATGTCAAACCTGTATTCATTGTTTAGTCTATCAACAAATATGGAATGAAATGAATATTTATTTGAAAAATGAAATGAAATACCATTTTTTATTTCTGTTCAGGCTTTACTTCCCATTGCGGGGGTGCCACTTATAGATTATGTTCTTGAATCCCTGGTATCTGGTGGCGTCGGAGAAACAATTTTGTTTAGTTGTCAAGATTCATCAAAAATAAAAAGTCACATCAGGTAAATAATGTCAAAATTTATTTAAATAATACTAATAATTATTATGTACTTATTGTAACATTTTCTTACCTTAATTTATGATGCATTTTACCTTCAAAAAAATTTTTTTATGGAAATAGCCAGCAAACAAGCTGACGATCCATCTGATGGTAAGTGGCTATCGTCGTCCATGGACATCAGCAACACTAAAGGCATCACCAATGCGTTGCCGGCCAAGAAAGAAAGAAAATCTTATATAATTAAATATTATACAATCAGTTTTCTTTCATTAAATTGATTTTCCTAGTACAGGTTAATAAACATAAGTAATCAAATTATATTACAGCAAACGGAAGGCAGAGAAAGTGCCATGGAGTTTAGGCATGGATGTTCAAATCATGACGTCGGACACTTGCCAGACAATGGGTGATGTGATGAGAGAGATAGATGCTGCAGGGTTGATTAGAGGTTGCTTTGTGTTGTTAGGAGCCAATACTATCACTAATATCAATTTTGCTGGCCTGTTGGACCAACACAAGTAAGTGGGCATATTTAAATTTATTTAATCTTTAGAGAAAATAAATGTATCTAACAGTAAACTTATGGATGGTATTGCATAATTATAGGAATAAGAGCCAACCATAATTATAAATAAACCTCTTATGGTGTAGTGAGTAAACACAATCACAAATATTTGGTAAATGTAATTTCTTTTCAGGCAGCTGTTTAAGAAAGATAAAGGTGCTGCAATGACATTAGTTTTTAAGAAGGTATCTTGGGACCATCCACTGATAAGTAATGACAAATCTACTTTTATTGCTGCTAATGGCAGGACCAATAAAGTGCTCATGCATCAAAAATATAAACCAAAATCTAAAGATGCTACTATATCTTTGCCTTTGGTAAGTATTAAATTGTACTAGATGCATAAAATTAAGCATATTGCAAATTCATCCAGTTATTCAAAAGAGCTACTAAATAAAATAAAATTTATTAGTATGATGTTCTTCGTTTCAAATGTTTCTTCTTCTTTGTGGTTTGATTCCCAGTGTGGCCGAAATTTGAATTTTTTTCTCAGTCTAGGCGTATGTGTTGTTGTCTCTGACACCCAGGACAGGACAAATGGAAAAAAAAATTGGAATCCTAGTGCTGTGAGCTGGGGCAATGAGTGTGTAGCTTTATAATTTTTAACTTATCCTATTGTATTTCAGGAATGTGTTTTAAATAATCAAGAGGTAAAATTTCACCATAATATAGTAGATGCCAATATTGCC
Organism: Thymelicus acteon; assembly: GCA_951805285.1. Classification (NCBI taxonomy): domain Eukaryota; kingdom Metazoa; phylum Arthropoda; class Insecta; order Lepidoptera; family Hesperiidae; genus Thymelicus; species Thymelicus acteon. The sequence continues at coordinate 10,138,184 of OX638219.1, read as the reverse complement.
TTGTGTTCACCATCAGTACCTCCACTTTTCTCCGACAACTTTGATTTCCAAACTCGAAATGATTTTATTCACGGCATTTTAATTAATGAAGACATACTGGCTAGTTCTCTGTATTACACACTTTTGAAACCAAAAGAATATGCAGCTATTGTGTCTAATTGGAAAACATACCAAATAGTAAGGTATGTCATAATATTTTATTTAAGAACAATATGATGTATGTTATGCATAAAGGTACGTATTTGAATATTATAATCAATAAACATTGGATCTTGTTTCAGCTGGGACATATTACATGATTGGGTTCATCCACTTTCTATTGAGACTGGTTCTTTTGATCAGAACAGTTATATCTTCATGGGAAACCATAATTTTCGTAAACCTAGTTCAATATTAAGCAGGCAAGTGCAATTTGTATTGCATTTCATTATTACACACTATAATATTATGACGAGATTTACGAATTGCTTGTAGTCCTTCCACACTTTTTATGACAGCTGTAGATATGTAGCTATATCATCTGTGGTATTTTTAATTTTATTATAATTATTATTGTAGATCATGTTCAGTGAAACAAGGTGTCCTCATTGGAGCTAATACTCATGTCAGTGACATGACAGAGGTTTCAAAATCTATGATTGGTAATAATTGCACCATTGGTAAAAATGTCACCATCAGCAACAGCCATATTATGGATAATGTGGTTGTTAAAGATAACAGCCAAATTATCAACTGCTTTATTGACAATAACTGTACTGTAGAAGAAAATTCTGTATTAGAAGGTGTAATTGCATCCACTAACACCAATATCAAGGCTGGAAGCAAATTGAAAGGAAATATGCTTGATGCATTGGAAGATGTGAATAAAGGTAAAAAAAACTTTAAAATGTATTTGTTTTTATATAAAGTAGCAAATCTGCATTATGATTGCCAAATCAAAATGAAATGATATAAAGATGCAACCACAGTAAAGTAATATAAACTTTATTACTGTATCATGATGTACCGTGATTAATCAAAATTTAAGAAGTTAAAGCTGATTATAAAATTTAACATTAATCAATCTTAATCAACTTATTAAGTTAATTACAGAAATAACATCTCTTCAGATTTGCCAAGCTTTACCCTTTTAGATGTAAGTGCAATAAGGGTATATTTAATGGTCAATTAAGTATTTTTCAAAATGATTTTATTACAGAAAAGCCAGCAAAATCGACATCAGAGAGTGGAACTGAGTGGGAAAATGAATCTATGGGGAGTGGCGATGATGAATACATTGGCTTGGAGAAGGAATGGAGTGACAGTGAATCTTGCTATTCTTCAGATAGCAGTGCAGACTCATCTTTGCCTGATACTCCGGTGCAAGAAGATACTAATAGTATGTAAAAAATGGTTACACTTCAGCCTATTAATGGCAATATTCAGAGCCCTATGGTCTAGAACCGCAATGGAACCCCTCCTTGTAATAAAGCAACTTGGAAGAGTAACAAGCAGAATTTTAGGTTTTAAAAATAAATATGCTAAATAATAATGCTAAAATGCTAGCATATTGAGAAAGTGGCTATTGACCAAGAAGTGTCAGAAGTTCTTCTGCCTTACACCTTCACTTTTTCTATGAAAAAATTCATCAGTGATGCCCATGTTTAAGCAATTCTTCTTCATTTATCTCATTTGGGGCTAATATTAACCTGCTCTAGTGATTGCAATCATTTCATAAGATTGTATTGATTTTAAACTAAATACCACAGAAGACATCTAATACATATTGTTGTTATTGCAGTTTTTCTTCAAGAAGTTATAGACAGTTTAGCCAGAGGCTATGAAGAACAATTAAAATGCGACTATTTAATATTGGAGATAAACTCTTCTAGATATGCATACAATATACAGCTGCATGAAGTTAACTTTTTCGTTGTGAGAGCACTGCTCAGTATACCAATATTGATAAATAACAAGAGTGTGATTGGAACTTTAAAGGATATCTTAAAATATTTCCGACCAGTTCTGTCAAACTACATTAAAACAAAATCTGCAATAATAGATTGTTTGAAAGCAGTTGAAGTAAGTGTATTTACTTTTGTTTTATTTAATTAGAGAATTTCTATTTATTATAAATATCTTGATTTTTTTAGGATACTTGCATAAAATGCGAATGGCTTGATAACAAAGCTGGACAGGTTGTGCATTTATTATACGAAGCAGATGTGGTTGATGAAGATTCACTATTGGAGTGGTATGAAGATTTAAAAGAAAATGAAAGTCAAATTGCAAATCAAACTTCTATTGTAAAATTCTTTGACTGGTTACAAGAAGCAAGTGAGGAAAGTGCGGATTCAGATTAATATCACTTATTTGTAAATACATTTAGGCTAACATATTATGACTTTTCTTATTTAATAAACTTTTTTAACGAATAGTGGCATATTGCTGAAATTGTACTGTAGAAAAATTCCTAAATTTATTCATGTCAAATGATGTAGGTTCACAAGGCGAGTGAATTTTAATTTGCCTCATGTGAGTATCTCGTCCATTCTGGTGATTACTTAATACCGCTATTTGGATCATGTAAGTGCGGATAGGGATGTCATAAATATCTTTGATTGGTATCATTTCCCATCCTACAAGATAACAAAAGATTAAGTTAAAAGCTTGTAAAACAAATAAAATTTTAAATTTCTCACAAACTGAAAAGAAACCTTGAAACTTACCACTTGGTTCAATTAGTTCAATAACTTCTATCTCTTGTAAGTCATTAAAGTGTGTGCCTGCTCTTATTGAAATCCTACTTGGTGTATAACTTTCGTCCAGTTTATAGTCAGTATAAATGTAGATATGTGACACCATTGTTTTCCTCTGGAACTGTATGTTTACAAGATGTGGCAGCTGGCCGTCTGACTGCCAGTAGGTATCCATACAGTCATCCCTTAATTGGTCTATTCCAAAACCTGTAATATTGAAAATTAATACTTAAATCGCAATTAAACATTTTTAAAATGGCCAGCCAGAAAACCCCACACTATGAATGGGTACAGAGATAAATTTTTATGATCATAAATGAAATGATTAGTAACACAAGTTTTAATATTTAATTTTTAATCTTGTAATTCAGACTGTAGACTTTAAAATCTAGATTTACATTACAAGCTACCTCATATTCAAATACTGTCTTTTTTTCCAGACGCGTGTAAATTGCTCGCCTGGTCAAAAAACTGAGCCATCGATTGAGATGGATTATTTGAGTAATGGAAAAATAAAATTACATTGTTTTGTTACCTGGTTTACATGAGGAGAGGCTCCATATCGCATGGTTTCCAACCTCTCGAACCGTTCCCGATCTTTCATTAACGAGAGGGTCTTTTTCTGAAGACATTACTTACGTTTCCTTACTTTTTGAATACAGAAAATGTGTGTAATTTTGATAATTTAAAACTGGTCTTTTCAATAAACAAACAAATTCAACTCAATAGTCAACACAACAGTGAAACCATGAAACTCAACTCAAACCACAAATAAACACTGAAACTGAAAAAGTCAATGCAAAATGTCAAATATTGACAAGTGATTGACAGTTGACACTGATGGATAGTGAGAGTCCACAGATAAAATAATGTTTTATTTCTATCAAGAACTTTATATATACAACTGGACTCCAAGCTTTAACGTGGTACCTGAAAAGGGATCACGGGACATTCAGTTAATATTTTTCTATGTTGTCCATGTATAGTCCTAAGTTATATAATTCGATAGTGTAACATAACACACTAATCGTATGCAAGTTGGGTACGCCAATCTTGTGAAATTCAACGTCACTACAACACGACTCTATTTACCGTTACAGGAAGTCCGTTCATCCGAGTTCTACTTTTTAAAATGTGTCCTTAGAATTTACCTATCGCCTTCAGTTGTTAGGAGTTATGGTATCCTTAAACCTCAAGTCTCGGCGGGTCATTAAAGCTAAGGCTAGAGCTGCTGATACGAGACGTGGGGTCCTTGTAAAGATGTAGTAAAACTTATTCACACTGAGTCACAAACCTCGTAAAATTTTTAGATTCGCACTCTTTGCTCATTTGGGCAGGTGTACCTTTCTGCCTTACATTCAATAGGGAGGCATATGAAGTGGTCCAGGTATGGTGGAGACCAATTTGCAAAACCTCGAGTACAAGCACAGAGTAGACCGCCATTTTATATATATAGGAACAAGAGAAGATTCGAGTGAGCCCAGGTTTTGTATCAATTAATTCCCCCTTCCTCGTTTCTCCATCAAACGACACAACATACGGCGAGTACCTATTTCGCTCGGACAACGCGGTTTGCCACGTCATTTGTTATTATTATGTCTGCCTATTACGTGAGACCTGCGAGTCTTCCAGAAAAGAGTGAATAAGTAACTTCGTACAAACCACGAAATTACTTCTCTCACCATCTTTCAAATAATCTCCTCTTACTAATCCTGGCTAGGAATATTAATTGAACACTGATTTTTCAAAAATCTAGTGATGCAGTTTTATTTTGCATCAAATCGGCCCCGCGACTCCTTTGAGTATTTTTCACTTTTCCTCATATTTTCGGATTTGGCTATCCATTCTCACTTGAAAAAATTATTGTATAGATATTGCACGGTGGTAAGGAACACTTCGTGTGTATGTCTGACTCGCATTTGGCTGGTTTATCACAAGAATTCCCGAAAATCCCCGGAAGTTGAGGAGATTTAAGTGGACTACGACAAGCTCAAGATTTAATCAAGAATAAATTGTCAGATTCCAATTCGATTGTCTGTTCGAAAAAACATACCTATACAATTATTGATTTAGAATAAATTTTAATCGTAAAAGTCAATCTTAAGTCCAACGATTCCTCTATCAGAAATTTAATTTAAAAACTTTTCTTTTGCGACTAGTTAGAATGGATTGCAGATTTAATAAAATTGTCTGTCGGTTTGATCGTTGGTTGGTCTTCGAGGTCTCTCGCACAGGCGACCTGGGTTCGAATCCTGTACACCTGAATTTCAAACGTAAACTGAAGGAAAACACAAGGTTTTCAGAACGTCCGGGAATTAAATCTGGGACCACCACACTGGGCATTACAGACTTGCTGCGCATAAAATTTTGCTGAATTGGTAATGTAGGTATGAATGTTAGAATTAAAATGATATGTCTAACATTTGTATATTATCGATAAGGTAACAAAAATAAGGTATTGTTTGCTTGCAAAATAATACATGTAGGTGCATATTAACAAGGTTCCAGTTCGGGCACGTGTACATACTTTATTGTAATCTCGAACAAAAGAATATTAACAATTACTGGTTCCAAGATCAGGTGTGTAAGATTTGTGTAATAAAATGTCAACTAACTCGTGCGCAGCCGGCGCCGGCGCACGCGCAGCTGCCCTCCGCCCTCCCGGTCGAGCTACACCCTCCCGACTCGACCTCTCTCTGTTTTATTTTATTTCAATAATTTTTAGGGTGTAATTGTTAACTTTGTTCCAGCAATTGTAATGCAAATTTTTATGTTAAGTAATAATCATGATTCAAGAGTGACCAAACGTGTGCCGTAATTATATAACTCCGCTAACAAGCCAGGTAGGTACGCCACGGAGCCTACGGACCAAGAACATTGAACACTATGCAAATCATTGGAATGAAACAATTTTGATAATTATACAATATCAACCTATTAGATATTGGACTATTGGAATGCCGATTTGCTATGAGCAAAAAGTTATAAACTTTTAAATCTATAATATTAGTAGGACTACAAGGATAGTAGGATAGGAAGTAGGAAAATAAATTTTAGTAAGTATGTATTTTAATAATCATAAACCGCGAAAACAGTTGAACCAATATAGCTCATAGCAAAAGTGTGAAGAGCCTATGAGAAGATGAAGAGCATAAATTTACTAAAGGTAAGCAAAAATTTAAAGTCTGAGGTACCTGATGAAGAACACCTACTAATTCTACTAATATTATAGGTAAATAAGTAGGTATTATAGTGAGTATGTATGGATGTTTGTTATTCTTTCCCGCAAAAGTTACTGTGTGGATTTTCACGAAAAGCACACGAATTATTATCCCGAAAAACGCAGACGAAGCCGCGGGTAGAGCGCTAGTTATTAATACAATATGATTTAAATTAATTCTTAGGAGAGTTTAATAGCTAAAATTGGTAATAGGAGTGGGTACTTAAATCATCCAAGTGTCAACTAGAAGGCGAATCGTAACAATCTATTCTTACTGAAGAAATAAAAATTAGGATTTATTTTTGTTAAGATCCTCGTATCATCCACATTTTTTGTACCTTTGTACCTACTTATTACTGTAATCTTCATTAATTTTACTGCTGTTAAATGAATTAACTACTGAACTATATTTATGTTATAGAAAGTAATTTAGATCACAGCACAAAATATGGTTTCTCCGTGCCTCATTGAATAAATAGAAGGGAATCTATCCCAGTTTGGCTCCCTAAAAAACTGAAACCTTAAAGTCGTCACCCCGTATCTTGTGAATAGGGTCCCACAATAAGGGCTACAAGACAATTCCAAGGGTGGGGTGTAAGCGTTCCGATACAGGCTATGCGTTTCGATACGGCGAAGGTACCTCGTTTGCATTGTCACTCACACTTGCCTGTTGGACCGCTTCAAGCGCGGTTGTGCGTTGCGTGCTTAGCTAGCTTCGTGCTATAAACACGTAAATAAATAAGAGACAATTTATTTACGTGCATATAAGTCGTATATTTCGTAAAAGTGTTTTCAAGAATTATTTTAGTGACATTATCGTTAGTGAAAGACTGTGTTGAAAATGGATTTGTCGTGTGGAGAAAATCTCGAGACATCTGGAAATCGTGGCAGTGGAAGCAGTAGAGCTGTTGATATGTGTGTCGCAGGACCTGATCGCGCTTTGGACAGAGACCCTCGGCTGCTGATGAACCTATTGAATCTAGAGAGATCTCATGCAATACACACAGATTACTTCCAACATGTGCAGATAGACATCCAGCCCTTTATGCGCAAGGTGGTCACCACCTGGATGCTTGAGGTAACTATTATTTTTTATATTAAGAAAAGACATTATAACATTACGAAATAAAGTTTTGAAATTTTCCCTTTTAATAAGTGGAAGCAATAGACTTTGGTTACTTCCGTCAACAGCTGATTAAACTTGGAGTCAATGACCCGAAATTTGTAAGCTTCCTTGAGCTTTCTATTCAGATTATTTGAGTTTTTCAACAATTGTTCCCGTCCTGCGTTTACGGTATTTAATAGTAGTTTGTTCCGATATTATAGTGAGTTCTACTACGTAGTAATATTGTCTATCATATGGTTCCACCAATCTACCCACAATCAATATGGAATGATAAATTAATGAATGTGTAAATATGAAGATGTGGGTATTCAACATAATTACTTAGAATTAATGGAAAGGTACAGGATAGGACCTATTAAATTAGTTACCTAAAAAGCAAAGCAAACAAAGCAACAACCCATAATTTTATTGTCCCACTGCTGGGCTCGGGGTCTCCTCACACTGTGAGAGGTAAAGGCCGTAGTTTACCACACACCTTTAAAAACATTATGGAGATCAGATGTACAAGTTTCCTCACGATGTTTTCCTTCACCGAAGTGATAATTAACTTCTAATACGCACATGTTTGAAAATTAGAGCCAGGATTTGAACTCGGGCCCCTGCGTTCGGGAGACCAACGTTCTAACCACTAGGCTATCACTGCTACAATTAGTTACCCATGTGTAAGATAATATGTTGATTAAAAGATTGTAAAACTTATGCTGTAAGTAAGTGTAATAATTAATTTATAATTTTATTTATTTCGTAAGCTTAATTAAGGTTCGTAATTTTTTAACCCACATTTTTGACTACCTACTGGTAGTACCTATATGTTTCTTTTTAATATAAAGAAAAACGAATGAAAGTTTGTATAAGGTATTGGAGGAGCACCTATAAATTACTGTAATAATTGTAATGCCGTAGATATGAACGAACTAGAAAATAGAATGAACTATCACTATAGAATATCGTAAGTTGGCTGGCTATTTATATCTAATAATTTCCCGTTTTTTCTTTAAGTGTGTGAAATCTGCGAATACGCACTTTCCCTGCATGGTGAAAATTCCATTGCCTGTAATCCTCGTATTGAAAGAGGAGAACCCACTACAGTAAAGGGACAGATATTTATTTATTTATTTATATGACTTGTTATATCTGATAATCTATATCTGTTCAATGTGAAGCTGCTATTACTTATTTCCTATTTCGCTACAATACGATTTTACCTCTTTAAGTAGTCCTGATTTAATATGCTACTACTTTTTTTAATTACTATAATATGTGATACTCTACTTGCTGATTGCTCCAATATTCCTACATTTCCAAAGTTTTTGACCAATGTATCAGAAGGAGACGCATACAAATATAAAAGCCATAAAAACGAGACGTATCAAATCATTTGTTGTAAATATTCGATTTGAGACTAACTTTTATTTGTTGCTTATTCACATTGGACACGTAGATTTATCAAAAGTAATAACAACACTACCACAATGACAATACTAATGAGGACCTACCTATATCGGGTTTTTCTATTCTTGCCAATTACCATCATTATGCCGCAGGCCGCAGCTGATAGACTAAAATTATAGTCAGCCATAGTGTAGTAACAGTGTCGCAACGGGTACTCACCATTTTCGTTGTTTATGATCACGCAAGATCTCTTGATGCGAGTACTAACAATAAAACTGTAACGTGGTCAAATCTGTATAGTTATTATTTCATATATTTTGGATTTTAATGGAGGTAGACTTTGTCTGCCATATTGAGGCTAAAACATCATGAATATCAATTGTTTCGGAAGCCAATATTGAGACATAGGCATAATAAACAAGTGGTAGATAATAGTTCAAGAGATAAAGCCATGTGGCAGACGAAAGGACGGACAGAAGAAAGGACAGCGGAGTCTTCTGGATAGGCACTGGATAGGTTTGCACTCTTTGGGTACGAAACCCTAAAAAATCTAAGTTTTCTAAAGCGAAGCGAGGGTGGTTTAATTCTAGCACACTCAATCGTTGCGTTATGGAAACTTAAAAAACAACGAATTCCTCAGGTATGCGAGGAGCAGCAATGCGAGGAGCAGGTGTTCCCGCTGGCGGTGAGCTACATGGACAGGTTCCTGGCCCAGCGCGCCATCTCGCGGCAACAGCTGCAACTGCTCGCCGTCACCTCCCTTCTCCTCGCCTCCAAGTTCCGTCAGTGCCACCCACTCTCGGTGGATCTCCTCTGCGCTTACACCGACAACTCTGTCTACCCTCACGAAGTCCGGGTAAGAACCGCTCATGTTTATATTTACGGAGAAGTGGTGGGTATTTATTATATTTTATTGTAGACATTCTTTTTTACAAAGACATAAAAAGAAAAAAATTGTTGGACATAAAAAGTTTGTTGTTTTGAACATAAATTTTATTGTAATATACTATCAGAAAAGGTAAGCTTTTAAGGTATAAGAAAATTTATAAATTTAAAAGTATACAAAGATAATTATAATGTAATTCATGAGACTGCAACACCACAAGACGCAAAGGTCAATTGCATGTTATAATGACGCAGTTCACTTTTTACTTCCTGTGGCGGCCGCAAGACGGTCGGTGGGGGCACATTGCTTCCATTGCCTGTGAAGGAACTCTATTAGCTGAGTCAAATGTCATTTCTTCACCCCAAAGGGACAGGTTTATATTGCCCGTTTCCTTAAAATGTTGCTCGTGGACTTCCGGCAATTACTTCTTCCGCGGACAACGATTCTAGGGGCGACCAACTTGAAGACACCGTCTTTTCTTGTGACAAAATAAAGGCGTGACGAACCGAGCCATTGAATTTTCTGCTTTACGCGTTTCCGTCGGAAATGTGGGCGAAGACACACCGGTGATCAGATAAGGAGTCCATGGAATTAGGTTTCGGATATAGATAGGTACCACACACGACATATTCCTTGCTGTTAATAACAGTCATGGCCATGACTAAGAATTATATCGTGAATGTCGTCGTACTAGTTTTCTATGGCCCTTAATCCACAAAATATAATATACATAATAACACACGGTGAACGCAATGCAAGCAGGTGTGATTCGGTAAATTAGTGTAGCTATGGTCACCGATGAATTTTAACTTGTTCAATTCTCACGCTACCATATCACCCTTTACAAATGACATGTTAGTGCGGTCTCATCAGAATATTGTTACTTAAAACTCATTAACTAAAATGCACCCATTATTAGTTCTTTAGTTTTATCTTTAAACCTCAATTGCCGCAAATGTTACGGACTCTCTTATGAATAATTAAATTATGGAAAACTTTTGGGGGCGAAGTATAATAAAATACCGTGAGAAAAGTAACGCGCCGATGTGACTCTGATGGCACCCATCGGGCACCGTATGGCATCGAGGAACATACTTCCTTGCAATTAATGCGTGCGATGATCCCGATAACTCGACCACTTGGTTGATAATTAGGTATGCTCAAAATTCCACCTACCATTCGAGTTCCCACAATTATAATACACTTTAAATTCATGTCAAATATCAAAAGAGGGTAGGCGATAGATGAGTCACAAATAAATACCCTTAAACGTGACGTAAGTAAATAAGATGGGAGTCTAACAATCTTTTCAAAACAATAACATAACGGGGGCACTGCGTTACGTTCCCACAAGACCCCTTTATTTTCCCCGGATGTTTAAAATGTAGGTCTTCTAAGGATTCATGTAACCTCAGCTAATATAAGTAGATAACTTACACACGCCCTTAACAATTTGATAAGCTTCCCTGCATAAACACAAGTCAATTCCTTGGTCTGTCCCTTCTGTTTTGTTTGTAATGTAGTTCGCTATTTTTTTGCGGTTTCCGCCTGATCCTTCGTGTATGACGGTTACGATTCAGCTGTGAAGAAAATGTAAATCTATCCTTTCTTCAATACTTCAATTATTGTACCTATTTATACTGCCATACAAAAGCAACATAGTAATCAAATTAACGTAAAAGAAGTTTTTAGGGCATTATTAGAAATATTTTAAATGTAATCAAGGTGTGACAAGTAGTTCTGCTTACAATTTATTAAGTACGCGTTCGAGTTTCAATGTCCAAAAGTATTTTGCACCCAAATCAGTTGGAAATGACGAATACGAAATTTCGATATTATTGCGGCCAAAGTCGCGGCTGAAATTAAGTGCTTGTATGATAATAAGGCTTAGACCGTTTTTGCTTATCTATACTTCTATACTAATATATAAAGAGGAAAGATTTGATTTTTTGTTTGCATTGAATAGGCTCCGAAACTACTGAACCGATTTCAAAAATTCTTTCACTGTTGGGAAGCTACACTATCCCCGAGTAACATAGGCTATATTATATTTTCAAAAAAATTAGGGATCCTTAATAAAACTCCAATAATGTAACCCAAGGTTTAAAAAAATAAGAAAACCGAAGCAAAGCGAGGGCGGTTACTCGTTCTCAATACAATTATTCGTGAATTTTATTGCTTATCATTTGTTTCAGCAATGGGAAGTGATGCTGTTGCAGCGTCTGAACTGGCAACTGTCCATTGCTACTGCTTTTGACTTCGTGGAACCGTTCTTGGCGCGGGTGCCCTGGGGCCGAGCGAATCCCTTAGTCCGCACACACGCTCTCACTCTCACCTCCGTATGCTATACCGGTAAGAACTTATCATGATTATCTTTATTTTTTCTTCTCTTTTCTTTCTTGGTTAGCATCGCATCGGTGATGCCTGTAGTGTAAATCTGATGTCTTGGATTTCTACAGGCGAAGGTGACCACTTACCACCGGATGGTTCGTGTGCTTGTTTATCGAGTATACCTGGCAGGGCTAATAATCTAATATATAAAATTCTCGTGTCAGAAGTTGAACTCCTCCGAAACGGCTCGACCGATTTTCGTGAATCTTTGTGTGCATATTAGCTAGGGTTGAGAAGCGGACGACATCTATTTTTCATCCCCCTACTCCAAAAATTTTTGGCAGAACAACGTTTGCCCGGTCAGCTAGTATTATTATAACGGGGCTATACTAATTAGGTACTTCCACTTGAGTCTGTAATAAGTAGGCATTAATTTATTTTAAGTAAGTTCTGTATTCACGTACCTACGTTCATTGACTATATTCTGTTTCTATGGAGACAATGAAATGCGGGTTACTTCGTTAGCTTCAATTTACAACTTACACATGTAACCTTCAAAAGTACTCTTGTTTTAAATTTTAATAGATAAAATTTATGTATGTATAGCGACCATTAATACGAGGTCGAAGAGAAACTTGAAATTGTAATACCTTGGACCTATAAAAATTACGGACGTAACCTCGTCTAATCGAGAGTGAAGCATAAAAATGGCCGGCCGCTTACCACGTGTGTGTAATTTCTGGGTTACCACTTCCCCATATTTCTTTATGTAGTAGTGAAATCAAACCAAAAATGTATTAATTACTGAGTAGTTACTCCGTAACAGATAAATCACTGCATACTAAAAACTCTATACCTACTATTAATTAGCCTACGCTTCAGCACTTCACTCGAAAACCATATTGTTCAAGCATAAGGTTTTTCTAACTTCACAGCTCCGCCCGGCATTGTAACCTTGAAGTAAAAGCTATTTGACCAAAGCTATTTTTTATGGAAATAGCCGGCAAACGAGCTGACGATCGACTTGATCGTAAATGGCTATCGTCGCCCATGGAGATCAGCAACACCAAAGGCATCATTGATGCGTTGCCAGACTTGCCAGCCAAGAAAAAGAGAAGAAAAAGAAACCATTTGAAAGGAAATAATCCTACCTACATCTAAATTTAAAGACGCAAGAAATAAAACCATTTTAATGAAATAAAATAAATGTTTTTTCTGGGAATTAAAAAAATTTTCATTCAGAGGGTACGATAAAATAACTAAAAACTTCAAAAATTATTGAAAATCGTATGTCATTTCATTTTGGACCTTTGCAATGTAGCACAAGGAACTACCGACTTAAGTGCGTCCTATGCGGCTTTAAAATATTAATCTTTCAGTCGAGGTGGTGCTGAAAAGCTTTCTAAAATTTTGATCCAGCAACATGTTGGTGACGCTTTGTTACGTTTACGGGTGTCAACGGGCGATTAACCACTCACCCGAATGGCGTTTCTGTGCGTTTCGGCCATTGATATTAAAAAGTGTTGTATTAATCGCTAAAACTGGATTAAAACCCTTGTTTATAATTCGATTGAGTGCTCGGCCTCTAATGGCCATGTATGGGTATGGGAGGGTCGCTGGACTGTTAGCACTGGCACGCACATGCCAGCACTGATATCGCACACCTTGTGCTCGCCCCTCGCCCACGGACCACCGGTCCCTATCGACACTCCCTTTGTCAAATTATTGCAATTATTACGATAAACAAAAATGCGCAGTTGGATTGTTAGTTTTTTGTTTACTCGAGAGGAAAGATATAGTTTATTCGAAATATATTTATTAATTATAAAAATTGCGACTATCGTAATAAAAGTCAACGTTGATATTTTTGGAAGTTTTACACTTATTAGGTCATTCAAAATGCTGCTTTTAAAACCTTTGTTTCAATAAGCATCACATGCCATTTAAATTGTTTTTATGATAACATAGTTACCAATAATTTAAACAGTTTGCCTAAAAAATGTTCTACATTCTGAGCTCAATTTTAAATATTACCTTTAAAGTAACGTTGTAATGCTTTCTTGTTTATAAAAATATGTTGTAGTTGTTAGTTTATTGTTCTAAGTGGCTGTGGTGGTATCAGTCCAGATGTCTGAGTGTTGGCTCGTACCACGATTTTATCTGAACGCAATCTGATTTATGGAATTGACGCCATGTGTATGGGTACGCTATAGCCATGCCATGCCAGTTAATAGCCTAGTAGCGAGTTAAAATAATGGTGTTGGTAGGTATTAGATATATCAACATGTTATATACCTGTTCTAAGGGTTCCGCACATTAGAATAAAAATTCTACTAATATTTTAAAATATGTGATAGTTTGTATGGTCGTTTGTTGCTCTTTCATGCAAAAACTACTTTAGTCTGGGTACTTATTAGGTGTCCCGAGAAACGCAAAGCCGTGGACACAGCTTTACTTAATCATAAAACAATTGTAGAACTAGTTTTCCTGAGAATAGGTATATGATAAAAATATAGAAAATGTATTTAGCAACAGAACTCCGTCATTTATGAACAGATTTAGAGAATTATTTTTAATTATTAAAGTAATGAATCGTAAAATATTCCATAAACTAGTACGTTATTGTAACTTGTTTGATGAAATAACATCCATTTAACCCTAAAATGCCCCTATGGTCTTTTAAATTCTGATAAAAAGTTATTTATAGCTGTCATGCCTTACCCTTCTTTAGATTGCTACTTAAACTCTTGCCACCGATTAAGATTTAAATGTAACTATGTCATTGTTAATTTTTGACTTCGGATAGACGTTAAGAGTTTTCGGTAATTTAACTGATTTCTTACATCCACGGACTTGCATAAAGTATAAACGATTATGTTTAGAAGTTCACATAAACATGTAGAGTAAACATGTAGAGGGAAATTTTATTTCATTTTGACGGTTGTTTCTTTGATTAAGTAACAATGATCATAATTTTTATATTAAAACCACCACCAAAGCACAGGCATGATAAAATTTATTACTTGTGCAACGCTTAGTATACCTATAAAGCAGGTGGTTTTATATCCTTGGTAATAGTAAATTGGATGAAAGATATACATAGTGATTGCCAAAGTATTGTCTTTAATTGGTAACATGTTATAAGCTATGTATATTATAATGATCTAGCTAGCTCTTGTGCCAGTTGAAAGTTAACATTGTTAAATGGGCAAGTAGGAGGCTCGAGTTCCGAGACGGCCGGAGAACGGAAGTGGCATAATTGCTGGTAACTGATCGTGCATTGCTCAAGGTGTGAATAGGTTAATAACACTACTTGAACCCTAAGGTTCTTTCACGTTGATAAATGCCCCCTTAATTTTTTTTTATGCCAGGAGATTAATCAAATAACGAATATTATGCGTTTGCGTGATTTGGACATGACATGGGTGCAGTGATTTCCATGTACCTACCTATTAGGTGCGTAATAAATTTTTTTAAAGTGAATATTTTAAAGTGAATATTGATAAGCTTTATTGGGCATAAAGCATCGTAATCAATATTTTTTGCTAGCAAACTATCTTTACTTGTGTCAGTTACTTTCGTACATGTTATACAGTACACTCCAACGGATATGTGAAGATGTATGCAAAGATACGATTTATAATTCAAGTAACCGTGTCACGGTCGCGGTGGCTTATGAGACTAGTCTGGCCAAGGGAGGGTTACGCCATCGTGCCAGCTGAGTCGGTGACAATACGCGAAGACGTCCCGGGGCCATTGTTGTTCAGCTACAGGGCTCCGAGGCTAGGGCTGTCCCGACCTCGCGACAAAGGACCCTCTACAAAGACCGTCTCGACGCGCACCTGGCGTTCCGACCCTAAGCTATCTAACGCGATATTTAGCTACCTTCGTCTCAAATCTCAATCCATTGAAGGAATTCCGAATAAACTCGCATTTCCGTTCTAACCTTCCCAACTTTGTTCCGACATGGAAGCCCGGATCTTTACTACGGTTTTTATCATCTTCCGTTGTGAGATAAATACAAAAAAAAATATAATGATACACCACACTATACTTTTAACATAGAAATGTATCTACAATCAGCTAAGTTGGAATATGATATTAAAAATAGGGTTATTTAGGAAAATAATATTAATAGTTTGAAAATAATTTCAAAAATATCTGTTTACATGTATTTAAAAGTGAATCGTTTACATTCGCAGTTTCATATTGATCGCTTTCTTCACTTCACAGTGAATCGTTTACATTCGCAGTTTCATATTGATCGCTTTCTTCACTTATATCATTTATTTATTTCACAATAAATGTAAACATAACAGATTCATTTAAACCTAACACCGTTTACAATTTACTCGTTGTAAATAATCTATGGCCGTTCTTCGAAATACAGCAGATGTGGAATAAAATAAGTCTAGATCTGGGTTCCAAGCCAGGACCCCATTGAACAAAATTACTGCAAGAAACAAGGGTGATTCTCTCACCAACTGCAAATTGCATCTTGGGTATAGTTGTCCGGTACATACAATAAAACTTGTTCCAGCACTGAGGGGTTAGAGATACTGCCCCTAACAAGTTCAAAAAAATTGTTCAGTAGAGCCATGTATCTTAGAACTTCGAGAGAATCGTAACCTGTCACTCCAAGTAAAAATAAACTTGGATACAAATAGGGATACCCTACGAAGTATCCGTACTGCCTATGACTATGCCTATAGCTTTATCAAGTCATCTCAGAATTTCCTTTGGAGTTTCTCCTCCATGAGTATATATTTTTCCTCATGTGGACTCCAGATAACTGAGTGACTTTCCAACATCCTTTTTACAAAGCAGCTATACAACATTTTGATCGCGGCCGCACTCTCAAGGTTTTTTGATTGTCTTAAGACAAATCCAAAGACTTGTATGCCCTTGATATGATATTATTTATGTGTTCCATAAATCTTAGGTTGCCACTTATCATGACTCCTAAGTCTTTAATAGTGGATTGCCTCCCCAGTACAACACCATCTTATCGATAAAATCATACACAAATTGCTTGCCAAAAACACGTCGATCATACTAAAAGCACATCTAGTTTGGCATGACTCGAAACAATACGACGACCCTTGCACTTTTGCACGTATTGGCATAAGGATTCACTATTGGGGCGCAACAGGTTTTAAAAACGGAACTTAACGGTTCCTGCAGACAGTTAGAAAACATCGTTCAATTGCTTGGGTAATTAGAAGGGTAAGACGAGGGTGTAGTCTTGGTTAGGCGAATGGCCCCTTGGCGCGTGGTTCAGCAGATGTTGGATCCAACTGACGGGCAACCTGTCGCGCAACGGATCGCGTCGCTCGGCTGCCCCCGCGTACAGATTACGCCTGATATGCGACCCGCTATTGTTTCCGATTTTTGATAAGCTCCTTGTTTAAGGGTAAAGTTTCAAATGTTGCGTTTTATTAAAAATCAACACATGCAATGATTTATCGGTTAATGTTTTTACAATCAGATGTATTTGTATTACGATGCCAACGATCGATGCATATTAATGTGGTTTTTGTAAAATGTCTAGGAAAACGTTAGTGAACGTTACCTTCACGGATTCAGTTTCCTCGGGGGCATAGCTTAATTTGCAATACATGGCTATAACGAACTCTTTTTTTATCGAAGGAGACGAGCTCGAACTAACTAGGTTGTCGGTGGGCGCTTTTTCTGTTAAAGCTTACGATGCGGTCGCGTGTTACGTTTGTGCTTTTTCTTTAAAGCGAGTAGCTAGCGTGAAGAAACTTGTAAGGGCACGATCGCAAGGAAGGGTGTAGGTGGGCAGTGACCCCACGCTTGTGCTTGAGCGGAGGCAGCGAACGGAAGGGTCGCGCCAGGTGTCGTCACATCTGCCGTGCTCGCACATTCGGCCGACACCCAACGTGACTTTATACTCCAAGTGTATCAAGTCGTTTTGCTTCATCGATTCGATTTTGTCATCGAAAAATTTCCATAATTATTCGTGCGTCTGCAACTTGTTAACATTTAATCTATACTAATATATAAAGAGGAAAGATTTGATTTTTTGTTTGCATTGAATAGGCTCTGAAACTACTGAACCGATTTCAAAAATTCTTTCACTGTTGGGAAGCTACACTATCCCCGAGTAACATAGGCTATATTTAAAAAAAATAGGGATCCTTAATAAAACTCCAATAAGTTGTAAAAAAAGAAAACCGAAGCAAAGCGAGGGCGGTTACTCGTAAGGTATAAATAAGTATCAAAAAATATTTTATGGCAATGGAGCAGATATTTTGCTCTGGCATGCTTAAAATATTATAATTTATATAGAAATTTAATTATACCAATTACTATAATAAATTAGGTTCTTCCGAAAAATATCATGTGCCATAAGAAGCTCGGCAAAACAGATTCCAAAAGCAAAACTTGTTTATTATAATTTAAGAAAATGGTCGAATGTTTTCTAGATTTGAACGTATAGGATGATTATGTAGATTGGCTTATGATGAGAAGATAGCAAAAGATTCTGAATTATATTAGATTCCGAGTACGAAAAATTAATGTCGTATTATTTTAAGCTTACATCTGTTTGTATGGGCTAGGCGATTTGCGGACAAAATTTCAAGGCTAACAATAGGGTCCCTTTTTCGGCCGTGGCAAAATTGCAGCTGCGCTCTTACTTAGAAGACGTAAGATGTAAATTACCATTATTCGGGGCCCATTGTCCCGGGTGTGCACACAAAGATGCGGACTGGAACGGTGTGCACAAATCTCGCAGCTGTTTAATTTTACTTCCTTATTCTTAACTATAACAATACCCCTTGAGCGTATTGTGCAAAAGTATCGGGATTATTTTTTGCACGTTTCTCAATCAATTTGATCGGTGACCTATGTTTGGTTGCGTTTTATCGAATTTTATAACATTATATTTACTGGCATAGTTGTATAGTCGACACCAGATGTATGTCGGCTCTCAGGGATTTTATTTTGTTTTGTAAATTATAAGACGTAAACAAAATGCAAGGACGCCCGAGATGCAAGGTGTCCGGCTACCCGCCACCTGTCCGTAGTAGGTTATTATCTCGCAACAGATGCGTTCTACCTGCGCGGCTGCGTTCGCCAGCCTAAATATAACTTTACTGTAAGCACCAATCACGTATGCAATGCGATATAATATTTGTCTCACGTCTAATTGTTGGCACATCAATAAGACGCATGATGTTAGATGTTACAAAATTCGTGTATGGATAACTACGATATGATGCGGTGCGTAAAATGGTCTGTTAGGTATTGCACAGGTGTAAAGTCAGCGTCTGATCTGAGCACAGCGAGGGTGTTACGTCATGCCGTACAATACATTTTTACTATAATACGAGTACTCACGATATTTATTTTGTATTCCGATATTTCGACCCAGTTGCATGGATCACAATATTCACAATACATATACAAAATAAATATGAATACAAAATAAATATCGTGAGTAGGTACTCGTATTATAGTAAAAATGTGTTCAGTCCACGATGAGTTAAGTTTAAAAACTTGTATTGCCATGCAATAATTGACTAGGTACCTACGGCACGAGTATCGAATATTATTTTTCAACACCCTTGCTCATAAATTGGTTTTTATCACATGGCTTTTACACTCATAAACCATGGTATTAACACTTGTGCTTTTTTTTCTTGATCGCACTAGTGTTTTATTTTATATTCCATCAAATTAAGTTTGTACCTTGCTGAAAGGTATTATTTATGCATTCTATTTGCTTTTTTTTTTAAATTTCGGAAAAAAAGTTTTGACTTAGATACTTTTCGTTTCAACATAAGACTAAAAATAACACTATTTTTGTAAAAAAAGAAGTGTACCACCTTGAATATGATAAATTTTCAACAACTTATTAACTTTAATTAATAATTCAACGTGAAACTAATTCATAAATACATAAATATTAGATTTTTTTACATTTTGCGTTTTGGCTGTTTAGCGTAATTGTTCGTGCCTACGCACCAATCTGCGCGCGCATAGCTAACACGCCGCGCGCAGAAAAAAAATATCAGCGTGGAGCGCGCCATTTTTAACAAACTTTCCGTCTGGTCTGTGAGCAAAATTTGTTTTTTTACTCGTAAGTGTGTTGAAAAACATCGTATGACACACGTGAGGTTTGGTCATTACACTCTCGGTTTTCTTGCAGCACTCGCCTTCGGCTCGCGCTGTGCAATATCACCTCGAGTGTAATCCCAAGTAGCAAAATAAAGTTATATAAATGGTCAACGAACGTCTTAGATTAACTTTCAGTCAGTCAAAATGGTTATATTACAGTATATTAGACGTCTATATAACGCGGGTTTGGGCGCACCTTATATGACATTTACATCGTGTAAGGGTCGTTTTGTCGTCGCAACGGCGTCAATTACGTTGCATAAAAATCACATAGATGTTGCAAGTGTAACTAATATGTTTTATAATAGTGTCTAGTAATACTCCTACATAACTTTAACCGTATATAGATGTAAATAAAATTACAAAAGAGTCCTGTTAGGCTACGTCCGCACAGACAGGTGGCTTGCTTAGCGCCTAGAGCCTAGTGGTTTGCATTGTGGCTACTTGCTAGGATACATGGTGGCCGCACTGAGAGGTGGTTTGCGTGGTGGGTCGCTAGGTGTCTTGGTCATTTTGCTTGTCGGCACGTTGACGAAATGTCACTCTCAAAAATATCTTACAAAATTAATGAAATAAATGCAATGAGATCATTGAATAAATGCAACAATTTCTCGTTTCAGCTTAGTTTTTGCCATTGACATTCATCAATAATATTATATCCATGACAACCCGACTGTCAATGTCATTTTTGAAGCAAAAATGCCTAGCGCCTAGTGACAGAAAACCAACACGTTTGTTTACTTGGATACACGCTAAGCGCGTTGTTAGGCACCAAGCAGGCAGTGCGGCCAGTCACGAACACTATAGAACGTTCGTTTTACTGAGCTACTCGCTAGGTGACTAGTTAGACTCTAGGCGCTAAGCAAGCCGCCTGCCTGTGCGGACGTAACCTTATGGTTAAACACACAACATCTACATGAGTTTTCTTAAGCGAACGGACAATATTTTTTCTTCTTGAAATACTTTATAAAAAGTTAAGCCAAATGTTATCATGATTTTCATTTATTTAATAAGTCGATTGTGGTTGAAGATGAGGAGGGTGATGATATAGTGGCCATTAAATTTTTTCGACAATATGTATGGACATCTTTGTTCATATTTTAATGGGCCTTCAAAATATTGATGTTTTAATATTGTATATTAAAATTATATATATGAATTGACTTTAATAATTTCCGCCATATTGCAATCAACACACTGAGCGACCGCTTTACGACGTGTATATGACTACTGGTTATATACATGTATTTTATTCAACTTATGTCGTCCTGTCGTCCACCATTACGGTTGTAATTAGGGTTCTATGGAACAGAAAAATATGAAAAAAACCTTTATAAGTAATTCTGTTTTTGAAGTGAAACTTCTTTAGAGACTTCTTTATAGAGGTATTAGGAATTTTCTGTCACGAAAAAGCGTTACCAAGGCGTGACGTAGACGTAGCAGATATATCGTGTGGAAATTTTTGAAATAAATATTAAATATAAATTGCCATTCGTTTTAAATATTTAAAATATTCATTTTTATAATTTTTTTATTTTTTCAACATATTTTTTTAATTTCTTTTTGAATTTTTTTTTGATGTTTTTAGAAATGTTTTTTTTTGTTTACTTTTTTGAATATTGTTTTAAATTTAATAATAAAAATTATTTTTGAAATCTTTTTTGAAAAAAAAACAATTTTTAATGTCTTCTTTTTGAAAAAAGAATGTTGCCATTATTAAATTTTATTTACTCTGCTACTACTTTATCTAAGGGAAAATAGCTGTATTTTAGGGTATTTCAAATTAAATTAAATCTCATACATCCACTTAGGTTTATTTACTAAGCTATCATAGAATTGACATAAGCATAAGAAATCTTTTAAAGAAATAGAAATTTCAACACTTTTCCAAAAAGGTCCTTCGGTACGATTTAGGCGCCTGGTTGCCTAAGTCGTATCGCCTATAGCGTGGTAGGTACTAATGCTGGGTACTGCCCAAGTGTTAAAAAATATACGGAACCACCTTGATTTTTGCTACTTTCTTTTTGATTGGGACCGCAAGACAATGTTTTTTCCAGATTAATTGTAGGTATTTTTGATATTTCTAATGATTTATAATTTTGGTTTACTTTTCTTCTAAAACCACCACTTTTCTTAATTCTTTTCCACTTTCCGAGATCTATAACTATTAATTAAATTAAAAATGGCTTCCGAGTCATTTAAAAGTTACTTATTATCGTTTAAATAATTACATGAATTATAAAAGTCATATAAGAATAAACTTATAGCCTAAAAGTTACATAATGATTGAACTAAACACCTTAATAAGACTTTTTTATAATAGTTTATTATACAATCATTATAGGACAGTTAATTATTTAAGCGTTACATAAAAGTTTCCAAAATTACACAAAAATAGGAACTCCTGACTATTATCTGACTATAACGTTAACTCGACTCAAAGCTTTATCATGTAAACGTAGTGGCAGATACGTTTATATTACGTCATATAAATTCGTTGAGACGACGTTTACCAGACGTATTTATATGATTTAAATTATATATAACTAAAGCATCGTATTGAATACCACTTTACAATTATTTGGTTGCTACAAAACTGAAACAAAACCCTTATACGTCTTTTAGTTGTATTATATGACTAGTTAGGCCTTGGGAATGACCAACATACCACACTTGTATCATAATGTACTATAATTATTGCACACTGTGATCTAAACCGGCATGCTTTTTCGTGACCAAAGTAGTCTTTTTTTTACACCTTGCAAAGATTTGTTATTGTGATCAAAATTACGAATTTTCGCACCGTGTGAAAAAGGGTTACTTATCATACGGAAAAACGTGACATAAGGTCACAGAGCTTGTAATAAAATATGTTTTATGTGCTATTTACTATTGTTAGCAATGATGCCCCTTGCCACATCGCGTCTTGCTAGAATTTTCCTTGTAATCGCCCATTTACTCCCTTGCAATCAAACAAACATTTGTCTTGAGGTACTGATTTTAATAAAGTTTATCTTTTGTCCACAGAGACAGAATTCCTTTTGGTGCCGCCGTCGCTGATCGCCGCTGCTTGCATAACGGCAGCAGCGCGAGGGCTGCGCGTAAGGATGTCAGTAAGCGATTTGTGTGCCCTGACAAGAACTCCGCCCGCTGCAGCAGAACTGGTGGCCAGGCATGTGGAGCGCGTGCTCGCTAGAGAGACACAGCCACAGGAGCCCCGCACCAGGCACATCCAGCCCACCAAGCAATCCTCTCAAGACCAAACCTCACTCCCCAACACTCCTACTGATGTTCAAGACGTCCGGTTCTGATCATCTGATGCAATTTACATTGCAGCCTACATTTCTTTGCTCAAATTCTAATGCCGCGGAATACTATAATGCCAATTTTATAGGTGAGCAATAAGGCTCAAGTTAGGGAAAAATATATACTTACTTATATAATAAGTTGCCTACAATCGTATCATAGAAGGATTTTGTATAATTCATGGCGTTACAAGGAATGGCGCTAGATTCTGTTTCTTTACTGCTTTTAGATGAATAAATATGATTTATTAATTTTGAGGTAATCAATTAAAGTTAAACGATGAATATTTAGCTCCGAAAATTAAGAATTAAATTAAATTATCTAGTTCCGCGGTATTGAAAATTAAGAGACGATTTACGACTTTTCAACTTCTTTTCAACTGCTATATTGATGTCCTAAAGAAATATTAGATTATGTTAATTGATCTCATCGGTATTAAGGAGCTGTTGTGAACTGGAATGAATCGTATTGTCCTATTCTGACAGTTTTTTTCTCTGTACACCTGGGATCCTGGGGTCCTGGGGTACACAAAAAGAGAGGTAGACATTTTTTTTCAATGCACATTCGGATGATGTTATAGGAGGATTGCTCATTGATCTCAAATTATTTTTATGTACAATATTGCTATAGAAGATGCGCGTTATTTATTATTATGATACTTGATAAACTTACTGATTTTGCCGAGTTAATTAATACCTTTGTTATATTTATAGGTGATGTCCTGTAAATACGATCTCCGTCGATCCAAAAAATAATTTATAAGAGTATTTATTATAAGTATTCTATCAAAAGCATAATATTTTTATGCCAAAAGCAAATCCATGAAATGATTTTTTGTATTTTTTTTATCTAAAGACAAACGATAACATATTTTTGCACGTTTCAATTAGATCTTAGATAAGAGTACCTAATATAGATTTCATGTGAATAATTTATGTGGACATGTTTTGTGTGGTTTGTATCATGATAATTTATTATAAGATCTCAGTTTACAGCAAAATCCAAATGAAATGTCTGTATAGCGTAATTGTGTTTAGTTTTGCTAACGAGATAAAATGTTAAAAATATGTAATATTTATTTAGGTCGATGTTAAGTTTTAGTAAATTCTAGTCAATGTTTTACACATTCCTGTTTTCGACCAAACTTTACGTAGATTAGATAGTTAATAAGGATTATTATAATAGTATTGGAATGGCGCTTACTATAAAATTGTGTTTGAAGCGTTAAGTAAGCGCCCATAGCGTAGCCATAAGCGTACAATAATACTCATTAAGTATATATTAATGTAAGGAATACGAGGGAAAGTATGGAAGTTTCAATGTTGTAACTTCATAGTAAGCGACCGGAGTGGCGAGGCGCGTCGATGGTTACGGACGTTGATTAAACTAATTACAACGATCTAATAACAGAGCTTTCAAGTTTCCCTTGGATTTGCATCGTAAGCTTTTGAACCAGTGAACGAATTTACTCATCGTGTAGCCTCCATTCGTTATTTATTAACACAATTAAGAGCACTACAGTTACATCAAATTTTACTGTAATTGCTATAGTTTTGTTAATGATATTATTATTGTATCTTTTGGTTGTAATTAAATGCAGTTAACAGTTTACTAAAGATTACTGATGCTATTGTATCTTGAAATATCCCGTTGAAAGTTTATCAATTTTATTGCAACTGAATCACCACGACTTGTTTATATTTTGCTTTTGTATAGTTTTTAGGACTATATTAGTCTAATTTTTAGTTATATTAAGGTAAAGATTTGTCGAATTTGTTGTAAAAATATAAAAGAAATAAAAAACACCCCGAACAAAATAATCTGTGTGATGATTGACCTACCAAAATTGGCTACAACCCACTTCTCGAGGAAGTCGCCAAACGACTTGTTCCGTTCGTTGTTCCGGCTGGTGGCTTGGGAGCGAGTTCTCTCTTTCTCTCTCTTCTTTCTTGGTTGGCAATACAACAGTGATGCCTTTGATGTGTGGGTGAAGTGGATCGTCTGCCCATTTCTCGACTATTTTTTTTTATTAAAGTCATTAAATTCGTACCCTATCGATCACAAATTAACTTTAACTGCTAGTAGAAAGTACTATAGTAGTAGAAGATTCAATTTCAATTTGTGGTAGTGGTACATTCATACTGTATAAAATTATAAATCAATGAAAACGAGTAATATCAAGGTTTATTATATGATATGAGAAGACAGGAATCGGTTACTTACGAGGTCTTAAAATCGATTTCGAACCTTTTGTTCTTAACGAGAACACAAGACATAATACGAGAATCTAAACCGTCTTGATATTATCCTCCGAAGCACGCACCTCTCATGAAACCACACATTTTTTATTTGTTATATTTGCGTCATGTCCATTCGTCCATCCGCCCGCCCGTCCATCCTTCTGCAGCATAGCGTAGAGACCCTACTGCTAGAAAGCTGAACTATGTTTTTCTTGTTAGCAATGATGCCCCTTGTCACATCGCGTCTAGGCAGAATTTTCTTTCAAATCGCCCATTTACTCTCTTACAATCAAACATTAATAATATTAATATTAATTTGTCTTTTACTGGAGTATTTCAGCCATATCACCCGGAAGAACGGTGACAATCTTGAGAAACTAGTCATCACCGGCAAAGTCCAAGGGACCAGATCGTGAGGTCGCAGTCTGATGCGGTGGTCGGACCAAATTCGCACCACTCTCGACAGCAAGATGCACGAGGTCATCCACGCTGAGAGAACCGGAACCGTTGGGGCAAAATAGTCCGGAATAAAGTGATCCGTGGAGGAGGTCACGACCCTCAGCACAGAGGATATCGACGCGTCGAGGGGAGCGATTTTCATAAAGGTGTTAGATTAGAAGAAGGAGAAGAAGAAGGGTCTTGGTGATAGGAAGCTACAATAAAGCATGGATATTAATCTATACATCTATACAATCTATACTCTATACAAATAAATAAAATCGGAGTGTCTGTTTTTAATATTAAAATAACCGCTTTTTACTAAGTGCATTTGGATTTATACACGGTACATAATATATACCAAAACAACATTTGTTACAATTTTTGTCTATCTGTCTGTCTGTCTGTTTGTTCCGGCTAATCTCTGAAATGGCTGGACCGATTTTGACGGGACTTTCACTGGCAGATAGCTGATGTAACAAGTAGTATCTTAGGCTACTTAGAAGTAATAGTTTAAAAAACTAAATACACGGTTTTATATTGTCAACGTAGATACTGAAGAAAAATATTGCGACTGTGCTGCCATTAAGGAGTTCCCTCGACGAGACAAACCTGGGTGTAGTATTAGGTCAAGCTTGTCACAAAAATGGATTGCCATCAGAACTAAAGCAATGTGTAAAATTTCAACTCCTTAGGATAAGTGGAAGTAAGTATAATTAGGCTTGCAAGATTTGACCCAAACAAATAAATAAATAAACAGAGCAAGCTAAATAAAACCGTTTAAAAAAAGATTTTCGGGTACCTATTTTAGGTTGCAGTAATACAAAAAGATTTTCTGGTAGTAAGTAATAGTCTTGGGTAGGTACCTACATAAATGTTTAACAATGTTCGTAAATATTTTATTTGAAAAACATCTTGTTTCATCTCGTTTTCGGTGCGCGTTTTTGACAACTATCATGCGGTCAACGCGCGGTCAATGCAGCGCTTTACGCAAGTGCCCAAAAGCGCCCTCTGTCTTTAGCTTAGTTAAATCGGGCACTAAATTGATGCTTTGCCGCGTTGTACCTACAGTATATTGTTTTTCTACTTGCCACTAGGTGGCGCAGTACTGTGGTAAAAATATATTTTACAGTTTTGTCATTAGATGGCGTTTAAAACGTTAACCGTGGATAAGATTTATTTCGTATTTATTAAAAAAATCCAGGTATTTATGCACACACATAGTACATATAAACATACATACTGGTACACTTATTCTTGTAATCTTTACGGAAATGTAGTCTTAGTCACGGTGAAATAAACTCCTCAGCACGTCTAATTTTCTATTTTCTAGGTATTATTATCTGTTATAGGGTTCTAATAATAATAACCACCAGAAAACTTTACTAAGGGATCTAGTGAAACCAGACAAGATTGTTTCGTAAGTGTCCTTTTATTTAGTAGGTATAAGTACCTACCTGAGCTGCTTACGCTTATCTAAACAATTCCATTACTTTGTACGGATAATAGTTTTGGTTTAACATTGTTATTAATAGGTGATTGCTCCACATAATCTGTTACATGGTCGTCAGCCCCGCGGAGGTATAGGGCGAGGGGAGGGGGGGACGGTGCACCTGAGCCGGTGATTGATGACTCCAACCATCGCCATGATTGCGACGCCATTGCTGGAGAGAACACTTGTTTTAAACATTAATATATCAATAGGAACTTCAAAAAACGACACTATTTTCCACGGCTATTTACGATGGCGCGTGTGTAACTAAGGCAAAGACGAAAGGTTTTTCTATTGATGTGAAAAAAACTGTACTCTAGTTGTTTCTTTCAGGAGTAATTCGCACTCAGGAAGTGAGTAGAAAAATATTCTCCTTGGAAATTTCTTGCCGATTCTCTCTGGACTGTTCTTGGTAGACTACTACAGACGTGAAGCTACGATATTTTATTTTATTTATTATGTTAACCATAGATCTTTCAATATACACTACCTAATCTCAATTTGAAACAACTTAAAATAAAACTTATTGTCTTAACATGGTATGGCTTCAAACTTAATTATTTTAAGATAATACTAGCTCAGGTAGACTAAAACTTGTGTTTAAATAGTAAAGTGTAAATATTTATAGAATACAAGTAATATATTATATAGTTCGCACAGATGAAACGAAACAAAGCCCACAGTTGGGTGTTTATTCCAATGAACCCTAGCTCAATATTAAAAAAATGTAATATTTGTATATACCTACGTTTTCAGTATTTACTGATTATAAAGGTAAATTACATTTATTTGTGTATTTTTTTATCAACATTAAAAAGTATAATATTTGTATAATTACGTATTCAAAGGATTTTTTTGTGTTTTAAAAATGTGCGAAATTAGTTTTTTTTTTTAATTTGCATTACTTGTTTATTTGTGAACCGTTGTGTCATCAAAACTAAATCAGTATGTAAATTTTCAACTCCATAGGATTAGACGAAGTAGCTACATTGTTCTAATTCAGCTTGCAAGCTTTGATTCATAACAAAAGTAACAAACTACTTAACAGGGAAAGTTAAATAAAAGCTTGTAAAAGTTGTAAACGCCGTAAAGGTATTCTATTGTAAGACGTTCCTTAAAAGTGTCTAGCACTGGTACACTCACCATGCTTTTCAGTTCGATAGCTTTACTAAACCTTAGATCGTTGAAGGGGAAGATTGGGAGACTGAGGACGGAGGACGGAGGCAGGTCCTGCCGCGCTGCTTGTCAAAGTGGCCGCCGGCGTGTTTGAACAACTAATGAGCGGCTCCCCGGAGACGGCGTGTTTGCACCCGACGCCCCGAGCGCTCGTACTCCGCTTGGCTTTTTCCTACGAATGCCTGGGTTTGCCGAGGTCCCCGAATACCCCCACCACCCCTCACGCGGTCTGTTTGCTCCCCATTCGGTGTAGTATCGGACTTTAGAGTGCAAATAGGAAAATTGGAGATAAACCTTCGTGACCGAACCGAGGTCATGAAAGAGTGTGCGTGTGTGTGTGTGTGTTGTCTTCTTAACGATTTATGTACACGTATGGTTGGCATGTCGAAATCGTATTAGGATTATTTATCGTATTCATTTACATATTACTGAAATATTTGAAATGCGTAACACATTTTAAAGACATGGATAAAATATCATAAGAACTTACAACCCGTATTTCTAGACAGTGAAATGTGACGAAATCTAAAGTGAAGTTCCTGTTTGAAAGTTTAATAACAATTAAACGATTATTTTTTTGCATATCACCATCATAATTGACGTTTAGTACCAATACGTTAATTAAAAACAACGGACGTGCAGAGATGATCGCGAGCTCTCGGCATGTGGTCCGGGAGTAAATCGAATTACCGAGGGTAAGACGCACGCATCCGCCATAACCGCCGCATTATCAGATTAGGCGCTGCTGCAACTTGCTACACAACGCCACTGCATCCCATTATGAAGTAATCGAGTTAGAACCCTGATTGACACTTGACTTTTTTGGGCCATAAATGATTATAGCTATACACGTTAAATCTAAGTAAACCTTTTTCTTTTTACTTCTGACTAGAAGGATTTTATTAACACATGCATATGTACAGCAAGTAAAGCAAGGAAATTAAAGAGTGAATACTGAATAGAATAGAAGCTATGATTCACTACAATCATTGATATTTCCACAGATATAGGTACATGTGGCTATTTCATTCATAAGCCAGTATATCTGGCTGTGCCCGCCACTTCGTTCGCGTCGGAGATTTTCCCGCGTAAATCCCGATCCCATTGGAATTCTTGAATCAAAAGTAGCCTAAGTATATGTTGCCCTATAACTTTCTCTATCTCCCATTTAAAGTCCCATGACTATCAGTTTAGCCGTTCCAGAGATAAGCCTAGACAAATAGAAGGACAGGCAGACAAAAATGAAAAAGAGAATTAAGAGAAATGTTTGTGATTTAGTATCGTGCATTATAAGCATTTGAGAAAACACAGTTAGATTGAATTGAACAGACATACACTTAGATTTTATTAATATTATTATGTATAGATAAATAGATAGGTGCGCATATTACGACGTAAATGCTCTTACAATCTCCACTAATGTTAACGAAAGCAAAAAATAAGGAAAAACTTAGAGCCGAAAGAGCTACGCAGCATTGTTGTTTGATTGGAGGTCGCTAAGTGATCGCATATTTTACGGAGACAATGTCGTAGTCCGTTTAGAGGTTGTTCGTAACTCGTTAGTATTGTTAGGAACCCGAAGAATCAAATATAAAGGTTCTAATCAGGATTTAGGTACACTACATTTAGAAATGGGTTATGCACTAGACACAAGCATTTAGGTCGTCAAATAGTTGTTGGTTTAAAACGTTTTTAAACTTTGTATCTAAACCACTTGATTGATACATACAAAGTTGTTCAAATTTTATGGATCCTTTTAATAACGGAGCGAAGCAATTTTGTGAAATTCTTATTTTGTATCAAGGGAATTATCGAGGAAGAATGTTAAAATTAGATTAGTAAGCAACATACATATATCTATAGATACAGTATGTCTTGAGGCTTGAATAAGGCTCTAGTAAAACGACTTGCATAAATACAACGCATAATAAAGCATCGGATCCCTGCTAGTAGCTACATGTACAAGTACATATGTGAGTGAAAATCTTGTCCTTAATGATTGATTTTGGAACGAAGTTCCTTATCGCGCGTTGCGAAAGGGGGCTAGGCGGAAAATTTGGTAACGAAAAGTTGTAACGACACTTTTTGCCGTCGTTAGTCGTTACAACTCGTGCGGCGTCGTTACATGTCGTGCGGCGTGCGCATGTTTCTCTGTCTGTCTCTCTCTCTCTCTTATAGAAAGCAAGCCAGATATCGATACCTTCGGCGCATAAGGTCGTAACGTCTTTTTTAGTGAAAATCCATATTTTACATTATCGTAATTACGTATATTAGTTTTATAAATTCCTTAAATCAGAATCTTAATATTACTTTTAATTAACGAGTTTTAGAAACGCTTATGGTCGTATATTTTGGAAAATACCGCACATATAGTTGCATTTCACGCTTCGTGGGAGACCAGTCACGGTCAGTTACCGCCGTCGTATATCACTGACGGTGCACGCAATAAAGTAAGACTTATTTTGTAAATAGTAAGAATTTTGAAGTGTTTTACGTTACAATATCAAGTGTGTTGTGATATGTTAATTGTATTATAATCAAAATGAACCACTTACGATCATCAAGGATTTTAAAATTAGCACTTAACGAAAATTAAAAAATAACTTCTAATGAATCCAGTCAAATTAGTATGTTTTGGTTAGTACTTGATTGTTTTGTATTAAATAGTTAGAAATCATATCGCAATACAAACTTATTAGATTAGATTTATTATCATATTTAAGTGATTTTTTTCGATATTCATAATTTTAATCTAGTGCCACGCATAACGTCGTAATATTATAGTTACGATGTTCTGCGTTATTTTTTTTGAAGGTAAGGAAAATTTACTCTACGCATATCGTCGTAACTCGTCGTAACCAATAATGTAACACTTGCATCTTTACGCATAAAGTCATAAGTATGTAATTTCAGTATTTTTCATTAAATTACAATTCATTCTCTATCAATGGTATTTGTTTAAAGACGACTTAAGGCACCACTAATTATAAGCTTGATTTAAATTCAAATTTCCTTCTCATTTTCGAGTAATGACAAAAGTAAACTTAAAATGCCCGTACTGTAAACTTGCACTATTCTGTATACGACCTTATGCGCTGGAGGTGTCGATATTTTTGTTTCTTGCAGTAAGTACAAAACCGTAGCAAAGCATGCAAGCGATGTGCCAAAACAAATCTGGGGCATTAAATTTCTCATTGGCTTTGTTCACCTAGTAGCTTGCTACTAGGTGATGAGAAATTTAATATCCCAGACTTGTTTTGGCACACTTGCTGCATGTTTTTGCTATTCTAGTACTGACTGCAAGGAACTTCGTTCCATCCGGGTGTCCCTTGACACCTCTCAAGTTCTTTTTTCTATGGAAATAGCCGGCAAAAAAGCTTACGATCCACCTGATGATAAGTGGCTATCGTCGCCCATGGACATCAGCAACACCAAAGGCATCACTGATGCGTTGCCGGCCAAGAAAGAGAGAAGAAAAAAAGAAAGAACTGGCTCTCCAGCCCCCAGCCGGAACACGACGAGTCATTTGGCGGCTGACTCATGCTCAAGGGTGGTAGCTATCCAGGCGAACCCCATCGAGAAGTTATAATAGTAATAATGGTATTAATTAATTAACATTTAAAATCAATATTACCAATATAATCCCTTGAGGAGCTCTACCACCAGTGTGCCGGATTTAGTCGCCTCTTACGACACCCATCTGGCGTGGAATTGGGGTTACTATTCTAAGCCGCCCCAATACGGCTAAAATTGATAACTGATTCATCAACATTCATCCACTTGAAATTCAGAATTTTGACATGCCTATCTACAAATATATCTTTATCTATGAAAATTATTCTAAAATTCCTTCCCCATGGGAATAAAATATCTAATATATAAAATCGTAAGGTAAGTTCGCCTGATAATTTTGAAATGTAATAGAATTGATAATTCATTTTAGTGTCTCGGTAAAAATATAAAAAAATGGTTATCTGTAAAGTCGGTTTACGGACGGTAGTTTAACGTGACAATGTCATGACAAAGCTCCGCTCCGCTCCGCCCCGCCCCACTCCGCTCCACTCAACTATGATCGCCTACGGCTCGCCTACGGCATCAGCTACGATACGCCGATCGTAGCCGTTCGTGCCTCTCTCTCGCTTTTGCCGCTCTGTCGCTCGCGAAACGGGACACTTTTTCGTGCATGCAGTCCGTGTTCATCGATTTATAAGATGTTATTAGGTCAAAAATAAATAATAAACAATTCTATGCTAATCCGCTACAAGTAATCCCAAAGCAAAGTGAGTAGGTGGGGGGGGGGGGAGGGGTTACGTACCTAACGATTAAAAGATATTAATAATTACGAAAACGAAACTTTTTCAGTTAAAGATGCATCAATGAGCTGGATTCAATTAAAAGTTGTTGAGGTGTAAGAGAGTTGCATTAATTGTACGAAAGTTATCGATTTAATGATGCTTATTATATGAAAAAATTTCATACATTTGGCGGTTCGATAAAAAGTATTCAGTATTTAAGTTACGTAATATTAGCAGCGTAGGTTATTCTTATCGTAGTATACTAAACAATATACTTAGGTATTAATGAAATACGTTTTAGGCCCACATTAGACTTTCCGCATTAGGTACAAATACATAATAGAGATATTTAAAACTTCCTATGAAAGTTTAAAGGCTTGTGTTTCGGATTCATGATATGGAATTCCTATAATAGACTGTAAACAAGGACTCATTTACTGTATTTTTGACAAAATTTTATGCTGAATAGATTAAATGTGTGGAGCAGGGGAAGGAGAAATTTAAATTTCTTTGAGCTTTTATTTGTGCCACTTAAACTAAACATTTCAACTTTAATAAACCGTATTTACGACTTTAATAATAAATTCTTTTGTTTGATACCTCAAATGATGATTTTTTTATAATTGCATAAT
The DNA here is from genome assembly GCA_951805285.1 of Thymelicus acteon. Classification (NCBI taxonomy): domain Eukaryota; kingdom Metazoa; phylum Arthropoda; class Insecta; order Lepidoptera; family Hesperiidae; genus Thymelicus; species Thymelicus acteon. The sequence goes on along the minus strand of OX638219.1, from coordinate 10,104,767 downwards.
TTTACTACCAGACATTCCGTTTATCATTAATGTACGGAACCCAAAAAAATAATATAAAATGAAATATTTATTAATAATAAATAAATGACGTAGGAGACGCGTGACATCGTCGGCATTACGAGGACCTCTAGACCCGCGATGTGGAGTCCCGCGGGATTAGCTACTCGCCTCCCATACTCCCATGTTGTGAATATCGTACGAATTATTTTCACACGAGCAAGCCACATTACAAATCATTCTTTTAATGTTTTTTATATCACTGTTCAGTGTTCATATTAACATTGGGAGTTGAGTTTGATTTTGTGCCGTTCAGAGACCTGTATACCTAGAGTAGATGCGGTAAGTTCATACATTTCACGTGGGACAACTAGGATTTGAAATCCTAATTAGGCGCCGTGTCATTTAGTCGGCCTTTCATTGCTATTGGCAACAGATGTCAACTGAAATAACGAAAAATGCCTGATTTTAATGTTATGAACTGTAGAAAATCTACAAATATAGTTAGGAAAGATAAAGAAAACATTTTCTTTCATCGCTAATTAATTTCGTTATAAAATTGTGTTCCTATCTATTTAAAATAAATTAATTTAATGTTTATTGTGCTTTTACCACGTTTTACAATGACGAGCACTTACTGAGTATATGTACTACATACTATACAATACATTGCCCATTTTGGTTCCAAAATTGTAGGGCTTCTTTGTTGGAACACGCAATGAAAATACAACAATCGTTACTATCAACCGTTGCTAAGTAACGCTTTACTTCGTGGTACTGTCAATATTGTAGTTTTTCGCTCAAATATAGTATACAGTGTTTTTCATTTATCCAGTCTTGTCTCGATTTTATTCGATTTTGAGAATCGTCGAATAAATAAATATTCTCATAGATATATATGTTGTAACACAAATTTTATTCCAAAGGTAACTAACTGTATTTTTTTTATAGTTTCGTCATGTCTGTTCGCCCGTCCGTCCGTTCGTCCGTCCGTCCATTTGCAACTTAGTGAGTGTAATTTGGCATAGATATTTATTAAAACTACAAAGTCGTAGAATAAAATATTAAAAATATTTATTTACTAGCTGTTGCCCGCAGCTTCGCATGCGGAATTTATGCTTATCATATTTGTACCCCTTGCAGAAGAAAATTTAAAAACAGGTTAATTTATATTGAAGTATTTATATTTAGAAATTTATATACTGAAACCTACGATACAATCACAAATCATTCCTCCGGGAACGGATTTTGAAAAATAAACAACATTAACATTAGTTTTTTTCTTTTTCATGAAAAATTTTGAAAAACTCGAAAACATAATATATTCCATCAATTAAATGAAGAACGTTTGTTTCAAATTTAAAGCAAGACGTTGGTGTTTTAAAAATATTCCATACTAAGTTTCATCTTGTTTCCTGGGAAAACTTTTAATTTTATCGCGACTAAAAGGTTTTTAAAACGTGATCCAAAGTATAAGGAACAACTTGACTAATTTCCGTCGAAATCAGTTCAAGGGTTTTCATGTGATGCCCGGACAGACAAACAGACAATAATACCCCTGTCCTTTTCTCTCCCTCTCCCGCTCCCCGTCCCTCTCCCTATCCCGCTCCCGGGCCCTATCCCGCTTCCTGTCCCTCTCCCTCTCCCTCTCCCGCGCCCTGTCCCCCTCTCTCTCCCGCTCCCGGGCCCTCTCCAGCTTTCTGTCCCCCTCCCTCTCCCTCTCTCTCCCTCTCCCTCTCCCTCTCCATCTCCCGCTCCCTGTCCTTCTCCCATTTCCGGTCCCTCTATCGCTTCCTGTCTCCCGCTCCCGTCCGTAAAGTCCTCCACACAATTTTTTTGTTTCTCACTATAAGCTTACATAATATTAATTTTCATATTTCTGAGTTTGAAATTGACCAAGTCCTGGAAAAACTTGCAACCTCTTTATTTACCTCTTAGGGGATGAAATTCCAAAAAACCTGTTACAATTAACGTAGTTTCTTAAATATTTAAATCCCTTAGTATTACCCCTTAAGGGGATGAACTTCGAGAAAACAGTGGGTACAGTTATTTTTTGTGTCTAACTATAAGCTTACATATAAATTTTCAAGTTTTTTACTTCAAAACTGACGAAGTTGCCATGCTAACTTGCACTCCCTAATTAATTAACCCTTCAGGGGAGGATTTTCCAAAAAAACACATTACTGATTATTTCTAATCTTGAGCTAATATAATAATTTTTTATGTTTTTAACTTCAAAAATGACGAAGTTGCGTAGTAAGTTCCATCCCCTAAATTTGTCCTTTAAGAGATGATTTTCAGCTAAATTTTAACTTTTGTTAATAACAATAAACTAACATAAAAATTTTCATATTTATAACTCTAAAACTGACAAAGTTGATTTGTAAAAGTCAAAGTCAAAGTCAAAATATTTTATTCATATAGGTATCACTGATACACTTATGCACGTCATTATTTTTTATCTTCCAGCTTTTTGGAATTGAAATTGGATTGGAAGGGTGCTTTGTCATGGAGGAGAAGAAAAGCCGAAAGAAACTCCTCGCACATCTTTTAAAAAAATATTACAAAAAAGAAAATATTACAAAAATATTTACTAATCTGAGCGGAACTGGTTGCAGAACTGGTCATTTCCATGCATCTTTGTCATTTAAATACTCGTCTATTCTATAATATCCCTTGCCTAACAATTGTGTTTATACACGTTTTTTGAAAGATTCTATTGGCAAGTCACGTATTGATTTTGGAATTTTATTATAGAAATGTACACCAAGCCCCATGAAAGATCGCTGCACTTTACAGGCGGAACGAAGGCGTAACTAATTGATGCATTCTTCTTGTTTGGCGATTATGAATATCATAATTTTGTTTATACGCGCTTATATTCTTCCGTATAAAAACTACATTGCTAAAGATATACTGGGAAGCTACTGTAAGTATGCCTATTTCCTTGAACTTTTCACGCAAAGATTCCCGAGACTTAAGTTTATAAATAGCCCTAATAGCCCTCTTTTGGAGTATGAAAATTTGTTCTATACTGGCTGCTTTGCCCCACAGCAATATGGCATAGGACATAACACTGTGGAAATAAGCAAAATAAACTATCCTAGCAGTTTCGACGTCAGTATACTGCCTTATTTTCCTAACAGCATAAGCAGCCCTACCGAGTTTATTCGCGAGATTTGCTATATGTGGGCCCCATTGAAGTTTACTATCTAAGGTCACCCCTAAAAAGACCGTGGATTCCTCCATATGCAATGTTTCATTATTCAGTTTGAGAGTTTTGTTGACTTTTTTAACATTAGGTAGTACAAACTCTATACATTTCGTTTTTTTTGCATTTAGAAGTAAATTATTGATAGTGAACCAACGCGACACATGCGAAAGAGCACTATTTACGTCGTCGAAATTTACTTTATTCCTGTCACACTTAAATATTAATGATGTATCATCAGCAAATAGTACAATATCCGCTTGGTTCTTTACATAATGTGGTAAATCGTTAATGTATATCAGAAAAAGAAACGGACCCAAGATCGAGCCCTGCGGTACATGTGTATGTAAATGACTTCCAACCCCTATTTTTAGGGGATGAATTTCGAGAAAACAGTGATGCAGTTATTTTTTGTGTCTAACTATAAGCTTATATACAAATTTTTACCCTTCTTACTTCAAAACTGACGAAGTTGCTCTACTAAATTGCGCCGTCTTAATTAACCCTTTAGGGGATGATTTTCCAAAAAACATAATACTTACAAATTTTGTTTTTAAACTGGAGCTAATATGTAAATTTTCATGTTTTTAACTTCAAAAATGACTAAGTTGCCTACTAAGTACCATCCATTAAATTAACCCTTGTTTATTACTATAAACTTACATAAAAAAATTCATATTTATAACTCTAAAACTGACGAAGTCGGTTTGTATGAAAATGACCTCCATCCCGTATTTTTACCCCTTAGGGGATGAATTTCCAAAAATCCGTTCTTAGCTGACGTCTCCTTAGCATATCTCCCTGCCAAATTTCATCACAATCGGTTCGGTAGTTTCTGAGATTTTTTTTTAATCACTGTATCTCTTTTCAATTTTATATATATAGATCACAGTTCAAGTGGGGATGGATTTTTTTCTCGCCTACCCAATAGTGTAGGGTATCGTTGTAAAGATATTATAAATGTATTATGGGTTCGATTTAAAGAACATTATTGTCATAAGAATATAACAATTTCACTAATAAGTGAAATAATTTCATTTTCACTAATAAGTCTAATAAGAAAAACAAGCTAAAATTATAAAATGCTAATTTTCTAAAAAAAAAAAACTAAAAAAAGTGATAATTTTGGTTAGAGTCAAGTTTCCGTCTCCCCTGCCAGCTCTAAAAAGGTGGAGTTTGACAAAAAATTCACAATAATAGGATAAACAGTGAATTTTCAAGGAAAACTATCACGGCTACAGGTTAACGAGTAATAATCAATCAACTATGGAACCCTACATCGCGCATGGCCTTACAAGCTCTTGACCAGTTGTTTTCCATCAATCGAAAGAATTTTTGAAATCAGTCCAGTAGTTTTTCATTTTATCCATTAAAAAAAAACAATAAATCGAAACTTTCCTCTTTGTAAAATTATAGAATATAAAACAAAACTGGATCATAAAATTATTCAACATTCCTATTACTTTCTAAATTAATGGTGGTACATTTTTGTTATTTTGATTATTAAATTATAAAGGTTTTGATTTCAATATATAAGTGATTATATTTTGATTTAATTCTCTTTTATTTATTTTACGTAAAATTTATAAGTAAAGAATATAATATGATAGTGATCTATTTATTTATATTTTTGAAACGTATTTATAATTTTAATATTAATAAAATAATATTAATAAAATAAAAATTTAATAAATTTTATAATTTGTGTTTATAATAAATAAATAATCAAGTTAAATCAAACTTGGGGTAAGTTTGATGAGTAAGTTTGATGAGTAAGAGTGATATATGTTTAATAACAAAACATTAACAAAACAAAATTATTTATTTGGTTTTATTCAGCACTTTAACCTATACGTATACAATAACAATCAACCAGACTGATTATAATCGATTATCGATATCGAGAATCGGTAAGAAATCGGTTTCGTATTGGTATTGCTAAGATGAGGTATATCAATCACACAAATTTTCTTGTGACATAACATTGTGTCAAAAAAAGTGACACGCTTGGTTTTCATACAATTCGAGGTACATACTTCATCTACTCTAGGTATGCAGGTCTGTGGTGCCGTTTTAGTAGCGATTATATCAGCTTTTTCCACAAAATTCCAAATTCAAATATTTTATTCGAAATTGGTTTGGTTTACAAACACTTTTTGAAAGTAAAGCAAGCTACGCCAATGCTTCAACAAGGCCCTACTGTGAGAGGGCCAGGGAGAAGAAGCAGCAAGAAACTACAGGGGTGTTTTTTCCTGCTCACAGTTACAGATAGCACTTATTAACTACTTACAATCTATATTTATGAAACTCATGTCCAAGCAGTCTTGTCATTAAAATAATCTTTTTTTTATGGAAATAGCCGAAAAACGAGCTGACGATCCACGTGATAGTAAGTGGCTATTGTGGACCATGGACATCAGCGACACCAAAGGCATCACGGATGCGTTGTGGTTGTCACTCTTCTAAGAAAACTATCGTAATATTTCTTAAAATACTTACATAACATTATCCAATGTGTATCCGATATATACAAAATTACAATATTAATTTCTTTAAAGAGATCTCTGAGCGAGTCCCTGGGTCTGAGGTTGTAAATGGCGCATACTGCTCTTTTTTTGTAATATAAATATATTTATTTTTTTGTAATATACTTATTTTTTTGTAATATAAATATCGACTCAATATCTGCAGCCGAGCCCCACAGCAACATACCATAGGACATTACACTGTGAAAGTAGCTAAAATAAACTAATCTTGCTGTGTCAATGTCTGTTAAGAGCCTTACTTTTTTTACAGCGTAAGCAGCGGAACTCAGTCATGACATGACAAGGCTTCAATATGAAGGCTCCATTATAACCGTGAGTTGGGCCAAGAAATGTTGTAGAATTTACTATATCAAGTACTTCCTTATTTAGAACTATTCGGGTTGGAACCTGATTTACATCTGGCAATGTGAATTTAATACATTTAGTTTTTCTATCGTTTAACATTAGATTATTACATGTGAACCATTGTTGTACTTGGGAAAGAGTATTATTTACACTGTCAAAACATTTTTCTATCCTATCCACTTTAAAAACTAGGGAAGTATGGAAGTTTCACACAAGTGAAATAATAAAATAAGTGAAATAAGAAATAGAATAAGTAAAAATGGAAATAGTGAAATAAGGATGATCATTAATATGTATTTAAAACAACAGCGTCCCTAATATTGATCCATGGGGCACTGCCATGGCAATGTAGCACATATTGACTCTATTCCGTTAATAATTACTTTTTTAATACGCTCAGTTAGATAAGACTTAAAAAGGCAAACTGATTTTGTCGAGATACCATAATGCCCAAGTTTATTTTTATTAATATATTATGATCAACGCAATCGAAAGCTTTAGATATGTCGCAGAATATATCAATTGCATCCTGCTTGTACTTCCAAGCATTATAAATATGTTTCAGTAGAGTGATGCCTGCATCAGTGGTACTTTTTCCTCTCAAAAACCCGTACTGATTTACATGAAATAACTTATTTTAAGAAAAATGAGATAGCAGCTGGATGAAGATAATTTTTTCGAAGATTTTACTAAGAGCTGGCAAAATCGAGATAGATCTAAAATTTGTGGGATCACTTTTATCTCCAGCTATATGTAAAGGAATAATATATAACTCCACAGCCTTAATGATTGTCCTTTGTTTTTCTTACATACAATGAGGTACATAAATAAACACGTAAAATCATAAAGTGTAAAAAAATTGCACACTGTAAAACGATTTTTTAAATTTGTAGCCAATGCGCTATGTTTGATTAAAATCAAGTGTTTAGTTAAAGTGGTTCACTAGCTTAATACCGCCCCTTCGAAATTTTTTAAACCTCGGAAAAAAGTCAATTTTGGCTGATTCAGTAAAGAGCGGAAAATTGTTTAAATTTACAATACTGTGATTTGGCGAGTGAAATTTCCTTATTTTAGTAACTCAATCTTGTTGTACTCAAACGCGCATTGGAATTAAAAGTTGAAAGAAATTGCAAATTATATTTTGGTAGTTATGATTTTGTAACAATTACGATGAAAAACTTTGCTTCTAATTTACAAATGGAAGTCTTTAGGTTTTTTTTAACAGGACAGGATTAAATACTTACTTAAATTGTTTTTCTTAATAAAGAATTTCAAAACTAATTTAAAAATAGCCAAAACAAACTAAATTAAAACGGCAATTGCCTAACTTAACTCTTTGTATTTTGGTGTAAAAGTTTTAAATGAAAAGTGAAGTGACGAGTATTGTAAGAATTTTAATAAGAAACAAGTAAATAAACACGTAATGTTAGAAAAGCAATTATACTAAACTAGTAGTTCAAATTGCTTTTCTAACCTACTTAATTTTTCCTAAACATTCTAAAGTGTACAATACAAGGAAACCGATGAACTAGATAAAGCTTCTTTTGAATATAATTTAAATATTTTATAGGTGGTAGAAAACACTCTGAAACTATCACCATCACGGATCACCACAGCTGTATAGTTTATGGTGGTCGCGATAGCAATGGCATCGTACTCCTAAGTTCCCATAACTCATTAAGAAGTACACGTATCTATGTATTCGATCTGTTGAAAAAGAAAGCTTTTATTTTAACGTATATCAATGAGACGGTCCATAATACGCACGCGCAGTAGGTAAGATGTGATTTAATCCGCGTTCAGCATTAAACTTCTAAACTTTAAAATGTAGGTTTTCAATGCGATTAACTTATTTCAAATAAGTACGTTGTTTTCTTTCAGCAAGTTTAACATAATTAGGACACAAAGTTGCAAACGTGAAACTTGGCAAAACTTAGTAAATCTAAGTGATATAACTAAGTTCTGATACCTACCCACCGTTTATAATTTTTTTAATGTAAGTCGTAAATAATTTGTGCGGGTTGAAGTCGCGTGACGTCGCGAGTTGGCCTCCCGCGGGACGGCGCGGGTTACTCCAATATTGTGAATATTATCCGGCTCATTTTCTCACGCACCCTTTGCGTGCCAGTCTGCGTTCGTTGCAAAACACCCTCTTATCAAACTGTTTGTTTTCTTTAGTCTAAAGTAAATATCCGCTTGCCGGTATGTTAAACTTCGCAAGAAAAACTTTATGAAGGTCAGCGTTTGAAGTATTTTTATAAATTGAACTAAGATAGAGTAATAAAACTGAAGTACCTATTTAAGTCGAATGCAATTCAGGTGCAAAGATAACTCCAATCAAATATCAACACCCATTCATTAAGTAGTACCTACCTGGATCGTTAATTACAACTTTTTTATTTTTCTCAATGACAAAGGAACTGTCGGCGAAAAGAAAAGTAGATAAGTGTCGTGACACGCACCCTCGAGCGAGGCAGGGAGGGGGCGCGCGCGGCCAATGGGGCGGCGCGGCGCGGCGGTCCGGCGCGGCCATTGGCCTGGGCCCGGGGGGCGCGCCCCGCCCCGTCCTCGAGGCAGCCCTTATTGAATTAGGCTTATCATTCGATTTCGAGTGGGGCGAGCGCGCGGTCCTCCACGCCGGCAAAAACTATCGCTGCGATCCGATACCGTCTGTAATCGGCATAATTCGATATACTCGCGGTTCATCTAATTATGCGGCTGTGAGCCTTGCGCGCGGCCTTCGGCAGGAGACGCACGCGCCCGCGCGGCGCTGTGCGGCGCGATCCGCGATAGTCGGGATAACATTTGGACTGGATACGGTAGGATAATCATCACATGCCAGGTAGTGGGTGGGTTAGATAGCCGCGGTATCGACATGGAGTACGGGTACCTGAGCGGCGCCGGCGGCGGGTTCGAGGGCGGCTGCCTGGGGTCGGGCGGCGGCGAGCTGTCGTGGGGCGAGCTGGCGTCGTGCGGACAGATGTCGCAGGCGGCGTACCGCTACCAGGGCATGCGCTACCAGCCGCCGCCGCCGCAGTGCGCGCGCCCGCAGGACGCCGCCATGAGGAACCACCATATATTTCCTCCAGCCATGAACTTGCAACGTAAGTACGTCCGCGCTGTCTGTTTACCCAGTCAGCTGATGAATATGTTGTTTGGTTAAGTTGACGAGCATCGGTGAACTAGTTAAGACGATAGGCACTTACATAAATTAGTTATGATCCTTAAAAATGTTACTGTAAACTATGTAATTATCTTTAAAAACAACCTTATGTATTTTTGTTACTTATGTTATTTGTTTTTTAATATATAATTATATGAATTCTCTTTATAATTGATAGTACATGATTACAAAAAAAAGTACATGATTATATAGAAATTATACAAATATTGAATTTATTATAACGTAGGCGTCTTATAACTGTAGCACTATGAAGTGCTACGGGACTACGGTCTCCGTAGCAGCATGGCGTAGAAACATTTTTCTCTTTAGAAACTTCATAGGAATCATAGGTATGTAATTGGGATTTATTATTTGCATACATTAAAAAAGGAAATATTTTAATGGATAGATACATATAAAATGATCGTTATCACACAAAACCTCATTTGCGTTGAAATATCAAATTGAATTTATTTAATATTACGGAATTCTTTTTATTAATATTATTTGTAGGTATCTATAGGTAATAACTTATCTTACATTCTCTTTCTTGCAATAATTAGATTCGTCGATTAAGTTTGTAACCAGGAAATTAACTGCAGTGCCATCGTATATAAATTTTAACGATTTATTTCAAAACGCACATATCTTATTTAATCAAAACAATTTTATCTTTCTATCTTATTATCAGTTATCAATTTTATCATTTATATCTTAAAATTATTTTATCAAAACAGTTACTTAAAAAACCGAAAGATAGTTGATCAAATGACTCTAGTAATTTAAATCTCAAAAAGACGATTTGAAAACAGTTGAATTTCCACTAAAGCTGAGTTGAAGTATGGCTGAAAACTGATCGTAGTGGTTTTATATAACAACAACACTTACATTCCTTTATCTATGATTGGATTTTCACCTTTTGACAAAGGTTTCCTATAATTGATCCGATTCCATCCAGCATTAATTATTAGTAGAGGAGACGTGGAAGATCGACCTTCACCGATCTGATAACTCGATGAGACATATTTTTTATGAAATATAATTTATTAACAAATATGCCTATGATAACTTGCCTATCGAAACGTGTTTATAGCTATTTTTAATTTAATTAATTTTAATCAATTTTCTTTCATCACCTTCACTATTGTGATAACCGAATGAATTTTATCTCAATTGATAGTTTTTAACACACAGAATTTGCCTAGGTAGGCTTGCCTACTTATTTCTGTGCATGGCTACCTGGCAAGTAGATGTGAACAGGTAAGTCAATATAGGTAACTACATCGATCTGTTAACCAATCGACATTAATATCATAGGTATGATATTTTAAGTACAAAACCAATCACATAGGCTTGCCTGCAAAAAATCGTACATAAAATATTATTGCCAAGCTATAAACTTTTAGAATTTCACAGGTATGAGAGAGAAAGTAGAGCGTCCGAGGTCCGTGTGATAGAAATGGACACAACATAGTAGTTTTTGCCGTATTGGGGTGGCTTAGAATACTAACCCAAATCCCACGCCGGATGGGTGTCGTAAAAGGCGACTAAATCCGGCCCGCTGGTGGTAGGGCCCCTCGAGGAATTATATTGGTAATATTGATTTTAATTGTTAATTAATACTATTATCACTATTATTATTTTTCCATGGGGTTCGCCTGGATAGCTGGATAGCCCTTGAGCATGAGTCAGCCGCCAAACGACTCGTCGTGTTCCGGCCGGGGGCTTGAGAGCCAGTTCTTTCTTTCTTTTTCTTCTCTCTTTCTTGGCCGGCAACGCATCAGTGACGCGTTTGATGTTGCTGATGTCCATGGGCGACGATGGCCACTTACCATCAGGTGGATCGTCAGTTGCACGCTATAAACCGCGGCACATAAGTTGAACCAAAATGGCTCTCGTCTGCGCAGGTACAATTGTAGACAAAAGTGCAAATGAAATGAAATAATGCTTTATTGCCACACAACAACAAAAAAAGAAAAATATACTAAACACTTAAATAAGTAAGTGCTAAGGCAAATGCTATGCGAACCTCTTATATATTTCTAACTCATGGGCTGATTTGTAAATTTCTTTGTTTAGGAATAATTAGGTATTGTGTTCAAGTATAAGGATCAGAAAATTAATAATTGTATTGTTTCATAATATTAAGAAACGATCAATATCAGAAATTAGTTATTGAAATTAAAGAAAACTTACAAATTATACGTACTAAACGTAAGTAAACATGGTTAAACACATAATTTCATATGGTATCGATATGCCTCCCAAGTAGAACGGTTTTTACAAAATCCAAAATAACAAATAAAACGGGCAAATAACAAAACAACTTTCGTTTTTCTCTCTCGCACCTATTAAATTCTAAAACTTTATAGCTTGGCAATAATATTTTATGTACGATTTTTTGCAGGCAAGCCTATATGATTGGTTTTGTAATTAAAATATCTTACCTATGATATTAATTTCGATTGGTTAACAGATCGATATAGTTACCTATATTGACTTACCTATTCACATCTACTTGCCAGGTAGCCATGCACAGAAATAAGTAGGCAAGCCTACCTAGGCAAATTCTGTGTGTTAAAAACTATCAATTGAGATAAAACTCATTTGGTTATCACAAGAGTGAAGGTGATGAAAGAAAATTGATTAAAATAAATTAAATTAAAAATAGCCATGAACACTTTTCGATAGGCAAGTTATCATAGGCATATTTATTAATAAATTATATTTGATAAAAAATATGTCTCATCGAGTTATCAGATCGGTGAAGGTCGATCTTCAACGGCTCTTAGACCATATATAGATACAAAACTTCGTTGAACTCATTGAAGAAATTCAGTTTAAAAATAAAAAAATGTCCAACTTAGTCCGGCTGTGACCTGATTCTCCATTGTGGGAGAAGACCATGTTAACAAAATTCGAGGTAATTTTTTTAAACGATTAAAATTAGTTGAAAGGTAGTGTTCATTACCACTTCAGCCGGATCAACCACATACCTACTTCTTGGTTAAGATTCCAGTCTTGTATTGATATACCGATACAGTGAAGATGAGTGACGGTACTAAATACACATTTCAGTTTAAGACATTCAATAAAATGTTTACAATATATAACACACAAAATATGATTTCAATGAACAATTTCAACAAATGCGTCCTGTTTGCGACTTTGTCATCAAAATATCTATTATTTCTATTTATTTATTTATTTATTGGATCATACCACTTATTGTACACCAATACAATTCAAGCGGTTATAATATAAAAATAACATGAACACATGACAGTACAATTACGGGTGATGACGACATGCAGTAATTACAACAACATAATAGTAATAACAACAAAATAAAAATAAAAATTATGACATGTAAACAATTTGCGGAAGATTTCTTAAACACTAAAATATTAAATTATATAATAGCTTAAAATTTCATCTATAAAACTAACAGTTTAGACAACTACAGTTTAGTACAGACAACCAAGTACATATTTTAAAAAACATGAGATATAAAGATGAGTAACTATAAACAGCAAGTGGTATACTGATAAAAATAAAAAAAATGATATTATAATTTAGTATATAATTTAATACAAAAATATAAAAAAATATAATACAGTGTAAAGCAAAAATTTAACTACAAACTTAAAATTCAATAATTTTGTTTTTAGCTTGCCTAGAGAATCCGAGAAAAAATCTAGATGAGTTAAACTATGGGATCGTTCTATTCAGAGGAGCATTTTAGCCTAAATTTGATCTGGCTGGTTTTTTATAAAACAACTTGTGGCTGTATACTGTCTTTTCAATTTTCGTGGAACAGAGAAATTAAATATCGGCAACAACTCGTAATACTGCTGTATTCCAGCACGCTACAAATAAGAGTATTATACACTTATACAGTATGATTTTAGTTGCAGAGGAATAAAGGATTTGCTGTTTCGAAGTAGGAAACCAAGGGTCTTAAAAGCCTTAGTACATAATATATCGTCTATGTGAGTATGAAGTCTTATTTTTGTGTCTAGCGTGACTACAAGATCTCTGATGGTGTCCATTTCGTCCAAGGTTCCATCCTTGATTTTCTATTTATGATAGTAAGCATGTTTTGACGTGTGTATCTGATTAAGAAACATTTGGAAACATTTAGTTCCATAAGGTTGTCATCGCACCATGCCACGAGACGTTTCAAATCATCCTTCAGTGATTGAGCTTCGCCTACAGAGTCCACCCTTTTATAGAACTTTTCATGTCATCAGCAAAAAGTAAAAAATCGGAGTTATTGAAGCAACTATCAATGTCATCGATGAACACATTAAAAAGTAATGGTCCCAAATGTGATCCCTGAGGTACACCGGACTGTGCCAAAAAAGTTCGTGAAGAATACCCATTTACCACAACTGAACAGATGACTCTCTATTAGATAAATACGACTTACATCAACTTAATAGTGGTTAGCAATTCCGTTGACAGAGAGCTTGTGTAACAATATCTTATGGCTTACTCTATCAAACCCTTTGCTGAAGTCGGTGTAAATCGCATGCACAGAAGTGCGACGGTCAAGCTCTAAGGACACAGCATTGATAAAACTCGTGAGATTTGTAGCAGTTGTAGTAGGGCCCCTCGAGGGATTATATTGGTAATATTGATTTCAATTGTTAATTAATACCATTATTACTATTATTATTTCTCCATGGGGTTCGCCTGGATAGCCACCACCCTTGAGCATGAGTCTTCTTTCTTTTTTTCTTCTCTCTTTCTTGGCCGGCAACGCATCAGTGATGGCTTTGGTGTTGCTGATTTCCATGGGCGACGATAGCAACTTAGCATCAGGTGGATCGTCAGCTCGTTTGCCAGCTTTTTCCATAAAAAAAAATCAGATCATCTCTTGACCAAGTCTAGCGATAACTGATCCAGTGCAGTACTATTATATTTACGAAGCAGGTTCCGATATTTTAATTTTTCGCGTAGACAATTGATAAGTTCGCGAGAAAACCATGGGGGATATTTTTTACTCCTGCATTTAATTTTAGGTACGTGTTTGGTGACGTCCTCACAGACATGGGTGTAAAATATTGCAATAATTTCATCAACAGAACTGCACTTTTTATACTTAGCTGCCCAACTCACACAATTTAAATCATTGATATTTTGACGTAATCTGCTTTGTGATTACACAAAAGAACATAATCGTTGAATTTTAAATCGTTTGTTGTATTTAGAGATATTTGAAATTGTAAAGGTGAGTGCAGGTAATCAATCGTCGTCATGGGGTGGCATTCGGTAACTCATGAGACATGGAAATTGCATAAAATTAAATCTAACGTCTTGCCTTTATTATTTTTTATGTTATTGCATTGAGTTAAGTCATGCAAAGCAAAGCAAAGCAACAACCCATAATTGTCCCACTTCTGGGCTCGGGGTCTCCTCTCCTAATGTGAGGGGTAAAAGCCATAGTCTGCCACTCTGGCCAATCCGCACTTCTCCTTCTTTAAAGTTTAAATCCTTATTTCTCAGCGTTTAAAAAATTATTTTGAAATGAGTATATCTTTATTTTTGTTGAAGAGTCTAAGTACTGCATACAAGTCTACTATTTAAAATACCAGTAAATTTTGAAGACGAAAAGATGCAAACTTTCAACTTTTCTTTACACCTTTAGAGGTGGAACTGTCAAAAGCCCTTATTGTTTACCTAGGTCATAAATAAAATACCACAATACAATACGAACCTTGTAGTTTTATCATCGCTAGGGACGCCGGATTAATCAGCCACGCGAAAATGGCTTTCCTCTTTATACCATTTGTTTACTGTGAATGAGTTTTTCTATAAATTAAAATATGTTATAAGTACCTCCTTTTAAACCATTTAAAAACGTAGCTCGCCATTTGTTCTTTAATATTTTATATTGTGGTCAATAAAGTGTTTATAAATAAATAAATAAATAAATACACTCCATTTTCTTAACGATCAATATATTATTATCTCTCTTTAGTCCTCATACAAAATTCAGATATATTGGGCTGGGTAAAGTGGTACATTATTACAATGCTATACACTGAGATACTATTTTTAACTTGACTGTAAAAAGTAACTATCGTTCCTACTTAGATGTTTAAAAATTACAATTTTAAATAGAAAATATTTCGTAGTTTAGGCTTGTGGTTACCGTAATCAGCCCTAATGATTAATTTATACATGTGTATTATTTGATAAAATAATAAAATGATAAAATAATAAAATAATAAAATAAAAGAAACTGGGTCCAAGGTGCCCTGCTATGGGATACAATAGGTTTTCAATTTAAGATAATATCTAATACATACATATTAATATGTATTTATTTTGTATTTTAGGTGTATACATAATATAATATTAAGCTAACTACGAGTATTAATAAAATTGTAAAAGTTTGTGTTAATTTTTGAAAGATTGGATATTTTGATGTACGCGTTAACTCTTGCCCAAATCCAAGATAAGGATAGAAGATAGATTTTAAAGTCATTATCAAGTTCTTGAAATTGGAATCTGAAATTATTTAAGCAGACAAATACACTTCAAACAATTCTATAGTAAATCCCGAAGTTAATACTCGTATGTGACTTGAAGGTAGAATTAGGTTAGAATTTTTCAAGAAACACGTAAAATTACAACTATACTTAAGTCAAAATATGTGGATTTTCTGTTTCGCCATCACATGGTTTTAGGTTTTAGTTCTTTTCGTAATGAAACGGCTATTTTGACTAAGGTGTAGCGGTTGTGAAGATAAGACTTGTATAGATAGGGCGTGCAGAGAGTCATAATTATTATGGTCTCGTCTGGGCCACATTTTACATGAAAATGTTTTTGGTGGGATTATTATTTTTATTATTAAACTATTATTATTTTTATTTGTATTATTGTTAAAAGATGTACTGAGGAAGTTTTTTGCCATTTTTTCTCCTCTATGACTAAGCACCTTTCCGAAATGGAGGTAGATTAAAAACACACAAACAACAAGATTATGAATAAATTATTTTGAATTTCAGGGCAATGTCCATTTTCGGCTATTCGTGGACAGGATGCTCAGAAATAAATAATTACACGAAAAAATATAGTTTGTTTTTTAACTTATACACGCGAATTATTTTTGTATCAATTTACTTTTTTAAAATAATATGTTTAATAAAACATTCTACTGATAAACTCATTTCCTTTTGTCACATACACAGAGTAGTCACGTCAGTACAATTGCAACATTATTCCGATAACGATAATAAAAACGATATATCGATGATATTTTGAAGTTTTAATTCTCACAATAAAAACTTAAGTTTGGTAAGATACACGTATAAAAATCAATAAACTATAAATAAGGTATTATTTTTACTAGAATAACATATTATTTTAGGTACGTTGCTTTTATAATAATTCACGATAATGAACAATATATCGATGTTTTGCAAACATGCTCGAATCGATGCATTGTTTGCATCCCCAACTGTCATACGTAGTGATTAAGTACTCTGTGGTAATCTCAACTGTCAATCGTTATTCGTTGGATAATAGACAGTGCATAGTAATCTACGTTCAACTTTCAAGTCACATTCGCTTTGTTTTTCGCATCAGTTTCGTCTGTGTTTTTCATCATTAATATTATTACGACCTTTGGCTTACGAAAATGGATTTAGACTCTGCTTCCCACGTTGACCTTGGCACTATTGTATGTATAACTATGGTTGACCCTTGGTTTGTATGGTTGCTCATGTAATGACTGTTTTTTTGGTTTCTGAGCTGGGCAAGGTACAGAGATGATATAAATGCACCAGCCCCGTTCTTGGACAATATATTAATAACATACGAGTCAGATTAATAAAAAAATGTCAAGGAAATTGGGCGTTTTCTTTAAAATACCTACAAAATATTTATTCAAATAACCAGTTTAATAAACATCTGGTTACAAAACAATTATTATTTTCGTTTTTAAACTGAGTAAAGGTATTAAGCCAATATAATATTTATGTTGAAATGTGGTGTTCACTGATAGCCAAATGTCCATACAAAGTGGACATTGTCCTTTGAAAAAAAAACAGTCATTTCATAGAATTCATTTTTAGGCCGAATTTTTTTGCCGAATGGCAAAAAACGGAACCCTTATGGATTCGTCATGTCTGTCTGTCTGTCTGTGTGTCTGTCTGTCTGTCCGTCCGTATGTCACAGCCACTTTTTTCCGAAACTATAAGAGCTATACCATTGAAACTTGGTAAGGAGATGTATACTATGAACCGCATTAAGATTTTCACACAAAAATAGAAAAAAAAATAATAAATTTTGGGGGTTCTCCATACTTAGAACTGAAACTCAAAAATGTTTTTTTCATCAAACCCATACCTATCTATGGATAGGTCTTCAAAAATGATATTGAGGTTTCTAATATCATTTTTTTCTAAAGTGAATAGTTTGCGCGAGAGACACTTCCAAAGTGGTAAAATGTGTGTCCCTCCCCCCTGTAACTTCTAAAATAAGGGAATGATAAAAATAAAAGAATATATGATGTACATTACCAAGCAAACTTCCAACGAAAATTGGTTTGAATGAGATCTAGTAAGTAGTTTTTTTTAATACGTCATAAATCGTAAACCGCAAAAAACATTGATCAAAGTTACAACGAACTACAAGAAATTTTATATTATGTTACTTGCTGCTACGGAACCTTTCAAGGGCGAGTTGCACTTAGCCGCTTTTTTGATTTTACAGCTAATCAGATAACGTGTTTATTGAAGTCCTAGCACAAGGAATAGCCGTAAAATATAATCTCTACTGAAATTACATACTCGAAACATAAATTCGATGTAAGTTAAACAGGTATGAAACAGCATAGAAAACGGTGATATATCTTTGATGTACCAACAAAGTTTGAATACAGATTACTTCCTATGAAAAATAATATTCATGAATTATGACTTCGTAATGATTTCGTTACGAAGTTTATATATTTTTTCATTTTTTTGTTATATTAAATACTCATAGCTGCTGGCTAATAAGTAGACGATTTATGTGATGATCACTGGCCATCAAAAATTCAATACAAACAAATTCATAACATTGTAAGTGTTACCGACCCTCTGCCGCATGCCGGCCAAACAGGATGGGAGAAACTCGATTGTTCATGGGCTTTACATTAAAGTGTAGAATACGTTTATTATTGTATGTAACAACATTCGTAAGTGATGGTATCAATTAATCCTACTAATATTATTATAAATGCGAAAGTTTGTGAAGCACACAGGTAGATCATGACCTGGAATAAGATAAAGGGTACTTATTATCCCGGAAAACGTGGGCAAAGCCACGGGTAGACCGCTAGTTTCATTTATTTTGAATGATTTAAACTGTATATACAAACTACTACACCAAAACTGTCTCTATCACATTTATTTACTACTTTAAGCTTTCATAATTTTAGATTTCTTTTTTCAAAAAATCTTTCGATACGATTCAGAAACAAGAGCCGCCATAAAATTACATAAAAAGTTTACACCTCAACAACAAAATTGGAAAAAACGTTACACAACTTCGTCGTATGGCTTCCTTGTAATGCCAAAGTGAAATCGTTTTCATTTGGCAAACAAGTGGCGGGGTTGCAACGACGGTCACGAAACAAAGAGTGCCTTGGGCGGGGCGGGCGGTCGCGGGCGAAGAGGGAGGGGGGGGGGCTGCTCTTGCCGAGTGAGCGATTGCGCTCCTAATTGGCAGCGGCGTCCGCGAGAATCTTAAGGGGAGGACAGCGAAGCTCCAGCGAGTCTCGTATTCTCTACGTCTTGTGGCGGCGTCTCTTCCTGCGAGGACTCCCCGGTCCCCGTCGAGTCACCCTCTCCCCCGGCGTCTATGCAACACAATAACTTACCTCCGCCTTTCACGTAATCTCGAGTAAACCCGGATTATACCCGTTAATCACGCAGAAATTAATTACAAGTTTGCGTATTAATTGTAGTACAATTACAAGAATTACGTTACCGGTAATATTAAGTGTTTTGATTCACCGCTCGTACACTGTTTTGCAGTGTGTTCTATCTCGTAAGCTGCTAATTTATAATAGTTTAGCGGATATTAAGTAGGTATAACGGTACTTGGTATGGCAATTCAAATAGCTGTTACGCTGCTTGTGATTGCTTCTGTAGTAATCTACAAAGTAGACGACATATGTAGTGCTTGTTATTTTAATAATGTGTTCTTTAAAAGTGATGACCTGGAATAAGATAAAGGGTTGTAAAATTACATAAAAAGTTTTTTTAAAAATGTGTGTTTTAATCTATAATATTCATTTTAATTTTCTGTATTTTCCGTAGGCATATGAAGAAATTTTGGAGTGTAAGACCTCATCGTTATATTCGGTTCAACCTCTCAATTGCCATCCTTGTGTTGAAGAGGGGGGCTGTTTGATTCCGGAGTTTGATTTCGACGGTAACTGTTCGTGCATGGTGTGGTTTCCTACCTTCCGAGCTAGTTAGTTGTCATACTCCTAATAGTCAATCGTAATAGGTATATTTTTACGTGTTTCGATTCGATTACAATGTCGGTAACAGTAAGTAAGCGAAACCATCGATTCCTTATTTGTTTCGGTTTGTTTGTCCGTTTTCTCATTAGGATCTTTTTTTTCCTATCTTTTGTGAACGAAATTACATAAAATATCCTCTATTTTATGATGTAACAAAACAAAGTCAAAGAAAACTACACGCATAATTCTTCGAAAATATTAAGAACAGAATACACACTACATTTCTCCAACCAATAACTTGATTCGATTTGATTTTGCGCATAACGGGGAGGGTAAATACGAGGTTCGGTAGCGAGCCAATATCGCCATTTCTATTCTCATGTCGCCTTTGCATGCAAGTGGACGGGTTAATTCGATTTGGTGCGAGGACGAGAGCAATATTTTATCGCATCATGTGATCTATTCTGCCCCAAGAAGTATAGTATAGTATAGTGGAGTGGGTCATAAAAAAGGTAATATCTCACAGTCGAGCAGCGCCGCGGCCGCGATCGTAACTCTACAATGTTACAGTCACTGGGTACATTCCATTTGAGTTTTTGTTCTTGGATAAGATATCATGTTTGGGAAAATACCTATTATATAACGTACCTATTATATAACGTACGTATATTATCAAGGTGGTATTATTAATATACGTACATGTTGTAATATGCAACCGTAGCACTGAGTAGGTACTTAACCAAGTTAACTATTTCTTAAAGGCAGACAGAGCTTTGCTTGGTTTATAGGTAGTCGGCAATTCAACAGTTACATAATTATACCTAATTATTTTTCAAATACCTGAGCTTATCATTAATGGTGCTCATTCTAAAAAATAAATATTAATGAACGTGAAGTCCCAGTGCTTTTACTCTATCTGTGGTGTACGTTTAGAGCACTGACTTAGAGTAACGGATATTTATTTTCCAAAACCACTACTTCTAAAATGTAACCCTGATTAATCGATTCTTCACTCCAAAAAATCTCAACTTAAAATTTTCATCTTAATCATTACAGTGGTTTTCGAGAAACCGATTACGTTATAGATATACAAGAATTGCTCTTTTAATAGTTTAGTACACGTAAAATAGTTTAGTTAGTAGTAGTCAGTCTAGAATACTGTTTAAGCCATGAAAATAAGTATTTATTAAGTACTGATTAAACAAGTTAAAATAAAGCCAGACATTCTATTATACTCACTTTTATGAGTACCGACCGCCCGCCCGCTATCTCAATTTTGTTCCAACGTCGAAATATACGCGTTTTACTGCTACCATTACGAAAATTTACCCACATGTTTATTTGCAAATATAAAATATATTGATGCCGTGCATCAGTCTTTTGCGCTGTTTATAACTTTTATATGGCTTTTTATGTGAGCTATCGATGTAGACAATTACTGCCTACGTAAAGCCGTCGAGGTAATTCTTTTAGGAAACAATTTTCAGGAAGACGCGGAACGGTTTGATGTAGGAAAACTTGAGCGGAGGGTCCATTAATCTGTGCTGCAACCCTTTCTCAGAGCTGCGGCGAAAAACGGCTCCCGGCCTGCGCAATATGCCGTGATGACGCGCCGACAACGCCTGCATTATGGATGTCGGCAAACTTTCCGCGTGACGCGAGAAAAATGATCCGGGGGCACGTGGATGGATGGCGAAACAATTTACTACCAAGATTTACTTACGTATTCAGTGATGCAAATAGTGTATCATCATTGTTAGGGTGTTAACCGCATTAGGCATATTTAAGGTAATCTTCGAATAACAGTGGATTGTGCGGATCGCTTTTTATTTTAGATTTGAAAATACTTAATAGTTATTAACATTTGAAGTAACTAAAATTTCTGTTTGATGCATGTATTAATTAAATATTTTACGGTTACACAGAAGGGTTCTTATCTACGGTACGGCAGTTAAAAAAACAGGCATGGTTTTGTATCGACATTTACGAACACTTGTTATTAAGTAGAGTGGTCTGAAAATGAAAAGGCATATTAGTACTTTTTTACAAAAACATTAGATTGTTTACGCAGGGAGCAAAAAACTATTTAAAGGCGATATTGTTGTTTGATTGAAAGGAATATAGAGTCGATCACGAGCGTAGCAAGGGATCCTAAAGTAGAATTCAGAGCGGAGCTAAGGATTGTAGAGTCGATCAAGAGCGTAGCAAGGGATTCTAAAGTAGAATTCAGAGCGGAGCTAAGGATTGCAGAGTCGATCAAGAGCGTAGCAAGGGATTCTAAAGTAGAATTCAGAGCGAAGCTAAGGATTGTAGAGTAGATCAAGAGCGTAGCAAGGGATTCTAAAGTAGAATTTAGAGCGGAGTTAAGGATTGCAGAATCGATCAAGAGCGTAGCAAGGGATTCCAAAGTAGAATTCAGAGCGGAGCTAAGGATTGTAGAGTCGATCAAGAGCGTAGCAACGGATTCTAAGGTAGAGTCCTGAGCGCAGCAAGGGATTCAAAGGACGTGGAGCATCCACTTGGAGCGCATTGATGTTACAAGTTGTATCAAGATATTACACATTGTATCATTACAAGGTGCGCATTGTAATGCTCGGTTCTCCTCCTTCACTGATGTAATGCTCAAATCTGTAACGTTACACGCAAATGCTCCCGGTGAGGGAGCACCATAAGAAGAATATTTTTTTCGAAAAATTATGGCAAAAACATTTTTTCTCTTTTATAGTCCTATACAAAAAGTTTTTGTTTTTGTCGTACCTTCATTTTATTATCTCTACGTCTAATCTACATTTTATTTTAATACGCTTTTACTATCATTTAGATTTGATATCACCAAAGAAAAACTATTAAAGATGAGTTATTTTACCTCTTACCCGTTGTCGACTTGTCGCTTTCGTAGCTCACCTAGTACAGAGTAAAACAGGATAGAACAAATATAAAAGTTTTTTGAAGTATTTCTCAGTTTGGTAATTAGTGAAGTTTCCGGAATGCGAGGGGTGGCTGGGTTGGCGCTCGGGGGGCACGGATCATATCACCTGTAAATTAATCGGTTACCGACGATTAATTACCACCACGTGCTTAAAGCGTTAACGTTGTGCGTTGTCTAAATACACGTGATCTGCGTTGCTACTACTCATTTAACATCACTTTAATTGTAACATTGCGGAATTTTTAAGGTCGTATTTATAAATTATATATCATCTATTGACGCTTTGTATAACACCAACAGATGCTAATGTTTAACTACGTTATATTTAAACAATATAAGTAACTCAAGTCATTAAGTTAACATGAAAGAAAATGAGAATAGGTAATTATTTTTCATAGGTTCATTGAGCGTTACAGTAATTACTTATGGAACTTCGGTGAAACAGAAAATGTATGAGAAACCCGCACAGCAAACTGAGCAGCATAACGATAAAGGTTGCAATAACAATTCAAACCCTCGAGCTGACCCACGAACTGTAAACTCAAATTAAACATCATAAGAACGGAAACATCTTGGCAAAATCCTCTTCATTAGGTCCCGCAATTTGCAGGGGGCGTGTGGCTCGGGGGGGACAGTGACACGGCCCACGCCCCCGCTTCCCCTGCCTCCCGGAAGCCTCTATTAATAATGCAAATGAGACCGCAGCTCGGCCAAGAAGCGAGTCTCGATTAATTCCGGTTCATTTGAGGTAATTGTCGCTGCGCGCGTGCGGTCTGTGGTCTAGCGGCTACGTCCACGCGTCTAATGTCATGCCCCTAATGGTTTCAGGATTTTCGTGTTACAGTCACAACCAGTTTTGCGTAGGCTTCACTATTTGGAACATTATTTATCTACCTATTTCGATCATATTAAGTATGCTTATTATTTTTAAATGAACCTATGCTGTAAAATTTTTACTTATTTAAATTCCTTAAGATATTCCCAGCCGTAACCTTTGAAACACTTTATTAACACAATTGTAAATTTTCATAAAAATTTCGAGTAGATTGAACACTTCACTTTTCAAGTTTGAATATTTTTAATAAGCATTTCCCTGTTATTAAATTACTTGTTATCGCTTTCATATTGAAATTAAAATAAACAAAATAATAAAATTTTATGATGGTAAAAAATCCCCCTAAAACCCCACTGCATTTCAATAACTGACCCATACCTACTTAACCAAAAAAAATTTTTAAAAACCTTTCACTACAGTATTCTATTTACATATCTTTTAGTGTTAATTAGGTACTAGAAATAGAACTTTATATAATTATATCTTTTACTACATATTTTTCTTTTCGTAGCAGTGGCAAGGTTCCGCTACGAGCTACGAGCTACGATCAATACATATGGCACGCGACAGCCACCGCTATTGCTCTATATTTATAGACACCGGAAGATTTTACAGATGGAACGTTTTATATTATTGCTTGATGGTATAAAATACTCCTGTCCAGTGTTTAAACATTACGTACTTTACGTTACGATCATATACTGTGCGTAACACGGATGTTACGAGTACGTACAAAATGTTCAAATTTAGTTTGAAACTTTTCGTTGGTTTACAAACATTCAAGCTGTGGTATGTATATGTAGATAGCTATAACAGATCAGATGTAAACTTTCGAGTCTATCATAATATCGATACAATGAAACCAATTTAATTTTGAACTATAACTACCTTAATTTTAATTAAATAATTATATTTGCCTCGCTAATTAATTATTTTACGCTAGTCAACAAGTTCGAAAACGTGTTAATTCTTGATAAAAGCTCCTGAAAATATGAGAGATTGAATTAACACGTTTTTGAACTTGTTGACTAGCCTATTTGGCTAAATGTATAAATTTGAATTTGGCTAATTGAACCATACAAAAATAGTTCATACTTTCCACTTTTTTGCAAAGAAAACCACATATATTTAATTCAAATTATACTTCCTTAAATAAAATATAGAGCATTTTTTTCTTTGAGTGTTCACAAAATTTTAATTTCATTTTGAAGACCGGTGTGCCGCTGACTATAATTTTGTTATTAATGACTAATACACGATACATAGCTACAGTTTAAGGAGAATGCACATTTTACAAACAACGTGTAGGTATAACTACGATGGTATGTCTAAGGTTACGTAGGTACATAATATGTTGGTACAAGGGCGAGAGGGCGCAACTGTCGGAGGGGAGACAAAATGGCGGAACACAATCTGTATTCTTTCCTTGTACAAGATGTCCTGGTTTCGTAAGGTTTAAATACCCGGTCCAGTTGGAAAATCGTTTTGAATAAGCATTGAACTCTGAATAGTGTAATTACTTTAATGTAATAAAATTAAAAGTTTTAATAACTTTGCGATAACAGTGGAACGGCCTAGTAATTTTTAGGTTAGACCTTGCAGCCGGGCCGGGTCTTGTTGTATTTTCCTAAAGAATTTGTTATATAAGATGTGGGTCGAAACTAGTTTAAAAAAATGTAGAGTTTTATATCCTATATCTAAACATCGTACAATATTCACCTTTCGTTAATTGTCATCTTGTTGCAGCCGGTCTTCCCTACAAAGTATACGGCGGGCACGAAGGTTCCCTGACGGAGAAACGCAAGCAGCGGCGGATCCGGACCACCTTCACGTCGGCACAGCTCAAGGAGCTGGAGCGGGCCTTCCAGGAGACACACTACCCCGACATCTACACGAGAGAAGAGATCGCCATGAAAATTGACCTCACTGAAGCGAGGGTACAGGTATGTTTATAATTATTTCAAAAAACGGACACACTAGATAGTAAAGAATTTGCGAGGTGGTACAAAATGTTAATTCTGTTAATCATAATTCTATACATATACGTACTTAATGCAGTAATAATTTAATACTGCCTACAACTATTATGAAAAACAAGGTATTGTGGATCAGTAAATAATACTTTTTACAACCTTCCTTTATTCTATGATAGGTACAGTAGATAGTTTTTGATTTATAACTATCTATTATTGATTAATAGTTCATAAATATTTATTACGGTTTATACCGTACTACTGAATATCTTTTGATAAGACATTATTAGGCATTGACATTTATTTTATTGATACTCAGGTCCAATCCAATATGAATCCAATAGTAATCAGTCAATAAAAATAATACATTAAACAAAATTCAACCAGTTGATTAAAAACTTTTTTCTTTTCATTGTGGCGTTATCGACATTTAATATGTTAAAACTGTTTGAGCCACATGCTCGCTGGCCAAAAAAATATTGTTTTTTGCTCCGCCCGTCACTGCATTTTCGCAGTCCAATTAGTGTCCTGTAATTCGGCCGCGGCTGACGTTCGGCGAGCCTTGGTAAAAAAGATAGAGATATCTCGCGGTGTAACTGTAGTTAATTGTATAATAGACGCTTATTTTTATGTTAACCGTACTGGCTGCACGTCGTTCTCCTTGTGAATGTTTAATGCAATAAAGAATCGAGCGAACACCGCGACCGCCCGGTGGCCCCGGTACCCGGATAGCTGATCACGTATGAACCCACTAGCGACCCGTCCGCCGACACAACGATTCTAATTTCATATTCTAAGAACGATGACGCTCTCCACGAACCTATTCTATTATTATTTCAAGGCATGACATACTGATCATTTTTGTAAGAAGTAAAACAATAAATGAAAGCCTTTTTTTTTAGATCAATACGTAAGTATAAAACAAGTAAATTATCATACTTAAAAATAATTGTTATTGCTATAAGGAAGAAGTAGCAACAACATGACGACATTAAATTATTATTGTTCACAGTTATGTCAGCGACAAAAAAGTGGTTGTATGTCATGTCATATGAGTAAGTACATAATGGAAAAACAATGGCGAGGCTGTGTACATAGCGGTGGCATGGGCGGCACGGGCGGCGCGGGAAGGCACCCTCGCCTCGCAGTGGCGCGGGAAGCGCTCATTACGTTAAAAAGTGTATCGGAATGCTGGGGAGCAGCCATAAATATCGCGAGCGGTCGCGTAACTCAAGCGCGCGCGACTCCTGATAATTAAAACTCGACTGGAAAATACGAATTCACATATTACAATTAAAATTTGGTAAAGCGACCCACGGCAAATACAGCAGTAGTGCACACGCAAATGTATCCGTAATGAAATTATTTTGAAACATTGCTTCATTTCCATTATTTTATTTGTTTGTATAAAATCCTTTTGTAGTAAAATTATATTTATTATAAAGAGGTCGAATTGATTGCTCGGGGATTGGATGTTGTGAGTACGATTATATCTTGATTGCACATTTTCAAAGATTTATTGAAACGAATCAGTTATTATGTTATCATTAAAATACACAGGTAACTAACTATTAGGTATTTTAGAAAAGAATTAGTACGACAAAACACATATTACTTAACGATAAGTATATTTTTAAGATTAGAGTGATTAGAGTGTATTTTTAGCGTAAGACGGAAGTTATATTTATCCATGTAACATTAAATTTAGTATTTATTTAAAAACAAATTACATATTTTCAACATATTGCCATGATATTGCAAATTTTAAAAGATTACAAAAAATATTACAATTAACAACTCGTGTGGTGCAATGGTTTGGTTACCGTGCTGCACAGTGTGTTTTCTTGTCTATGTGTGTTGTTTATGGCACCTACGACGGCCACGATACAGAGAATCGTAGGGGCTAATAATACCAAAGCTCTACCACATGAATGAATTTATTTTACGTAGATGTAATAGGTAATTTTGTGGAATAAAAATCAAAAGCACTAGCAGTAAAAAAGCATGATGATTTTTTCGAGTTTCCTATTAATGCGCGGCGTTTAGCATCCTTGCTACGCGCTAATATACAATCGTGCAAATTGAGACCACTTTACGCACCATACTTATCGTTTGCATGTAAGTACTGACGTGAAATATGAAATTTATTTAATATTGATACGTGTGCAGCGGGTAACAAGATCTGCCTGGTGTCAATCGCAAACAAAGTAAAACTATTTGTAGATCTATTTGATACACACACTGACCTAAAAAAAAGACGGACGTAATCCCAACAACAAATTCAGTGAAGCACCCATAGTAATACCAACTCTCTATTCGTACAAGTACACACACCCACACATTGACACCATAATGCTTCAATCGTGAATCAAAAATTACGCACACATGGTAAGTGGGCGGCCATTGCTATGCTTCACTCTCGATTAGACGAGGTTACGTCCGTCTTTTTTTCGGTTCCATGGGTACACATTTTAAACGATGGCACCACCTTCTTACGAGGAATTCGCTCGTCTAGAGCCAATCCTGATTCCTGTATCAAGTCATGTTTCTCATAAAAAATTGGTGTCGTTAGAACTAAAGTAATATGTAAAATCTCAACTCCGCAGGATGAGAGGAATTATGTATTTATCTATACATACTAGCTGACCCGGCGAACTTCGTATCGCCTAAGAATGTAAAATCGGTACAGCCGTTCTTAGCCGTTACAGTTTCTGTGTGCTCCTCCCTCTCTCTCTCCCTCTCCCTCTCCCTCTCCCTCTCCCTCTCCCTCTCCCTCTCCCTCTCCCTCTCCCTCTCCCTCTCCCTCTCCCTCTCCCTCTCCCTCTCCCTCTCCCTCTCCCTCTCCCTCTCCCTCTCCCTCTCCCTCTAACTCTCCCTCTCCCTCTCCCTCTCCCGCTCACGCTCCCGCTCCCGCTCCCGCTCCCGCTCCCGTTCCCGCTAATAGCTATCTATCAACTACACATAACAAAATTTTACCTTATCCCACAGGAACAGGTCTATTTTCCGGGATAAAAAGTATCCTATATCCATCCCCGAGCTTTATTTGATATCTGTATAAATAACTAATCTATCAACTACATATAACAAAAAATTACCTTATCCCACAGGAACAGGTCTATTTTCCGGGATAAAAAGTATCCTATGCTCGTCTCCTGATTCTAAGCTAACTCCCCACCAATTTTCAGCCAAATCGGTTCAGCCGTTCTTGAGTTATAAATAATGTAACAAACACGACTTTCTTTTATAGATATAGATATATAAAAACAAAAAAAAAAATTGTACGGATGTCCTTTAAAGACTCTGAAATCATCCAACCGATATGCCTCAAAATGGTTTTATTTGAAAGGCAATAATCCGAAGGTGTTTTGAGACCACTAAAACAATGCATTACGCACATT
The DNA here is from genome assembly GCA_951805285.1 of Thymelicus acteon. Classification (NCBI taxonomy): domain Eukaryota; kingdom Metazoa; phylum Arthropoda; class Insecta; order Lepidoptera; family Hesperiidae; genus Thymelicus; species Thymelicus acteon. Next base: position 10,075,902 of record OX638219.1, on the reverse strand, counting down.
CGGTCCATTGATCGTGGATAAAGTCTATTTTCCACTTTTCCCATGCAACAATTTGATAATAATTATGTAAAGATGGCACATCAACGTCAACGTTAACATAAAATCACTGATCTGTCATTGTCATCAGAATTTTTTTAGCATAGTGTAACACGCCGGGTATCCACGTCACCGCGAACTTAGAAGCCCAATTTGTCGTTTGCCATCACAGTGACATTAGAGATGTACAAAAAAATCGGTTCACGAAAGAAACCATTTTTTACAACAAATCGATTCAAAATTGTAAGACCTTCTAATCGATTCGATAATTAAATTTTAAACTAAAAACCGTAATAATTAGATACCTACTTACCTACCTACTACCTCGATTGAGCTATCTCGTACCGCGTATTCTCAATATGTACCCATTTACGACTTCAATAAAATATTCTTTTATCCATTCGCCCATGAACATCAACAACACCAAAAGCATCACTGGTACGTTGCTGGCCAAGAAAGAGAGAAGAAAAAGAAAGAAAGATTGATCATGATAGAATGAAAGTCCCGCTCAGTTTCATAATAATATTTTGACATAAGTAATATTATATTATGAGCGTCAGGAAAAAACTACAGTAAATAAATTCTTGCTAATAAGCAACTGTAGTATTTTGTACGAAATATCGTAAGACACATTCATGTATACATAATTAATATTTTGTTGATAAATAAACGTTTACCGCAACCTTAAATACATACATAATTACATATAACATATTATCTGCAGTTACTGTCCATGGATGGCGAAGTGCCCATACATAATGGAAAATGTCCTTTGTTAGCATCCAATTCATCGTGGTATTATTGGGTACCTAATTTTAAATTCAAATGCAAGCAAATCATTTTTAACAATGTAATTAAATTAACCAATTTTTAACCGACTTCAAAAAAAGGAGGAGGTTCTCAATTCGACTGTTTTTTTTTATGTTTGTTACCTCAGAACTTTGGACTAGGCGAACCGATTTTGATGATTGTTTTTTTAATCGAAAGCTGGTGGCTGTCATGTGGTTCCACATAAATTTTATTGAGATCCGACAATGGCATCCATAAGAAAACCACATAAGTCGTAAATTTGTGTTAAGATGTGCGCGACAAATTGACGAATAACTCAATATCACGCCAACCGATTTCGATGATTTTTTTTAAATCGAAAGCAGGTGCTTGTCATGTGGTCCCACATAAATTTGAATGAGATCTGAAAAGTAGTTTTTGAGACTTTGAAGTCGGTTATTTTTTGTTAGTAAAATTTAGATTATCATTTTTAAATTTCGATTATAGTAATGTATCGATTATGATTGGTTTTATAAACGGTTTTAAGCCGTCACATCACCCTACGTCAGATTAGATTTAGGCTTCTTCATTAAGATTGTTTCGACGTCATATATTTTTATTAAATTTTGCATAAATTATGATGTGATGGGATTTTTACTAGAGTTTAACGTATAATATGATTTATAATCAACGCCAATGAAAATTAATAGGGATTTTTAACAAATTTTGGCAAAATCATTTGTCCGTAAAAGTAAAGTAAGTATTCAACTATTCATGTCAAGTAAATGAATATTCCATTTCGCTCAAAGACACCCATACAAGGTTAGTTCATATTAATAAATAGTAGCTATCATTATGGGCATCTTAGATAATTTTGACTATAGTCTATACTTACTAATATTATAAAGAGGAAAGATTTGATTGTTTGTTTGCATTGAATAGGCTCCGAAACTACTGAACGGATTTGAAAAATTCTTTCACTGTTGGGAAGCTACACTATCCCCGGATATAGGCTTTATCATATTTTCAAAAAAAATATTAGGGATCCTTAATAAAACTCCAATAATGTAACCCAATGTGTAAAAAAATAAGAAAACCGAAGCAAAGCGAGGGCGGTTACTCGTATTTTATAAAACACAAAAAATGTTTGTACGGATGTCCTCTATAGACTTGCATTCTATAAATTGCGGTTACTAGTATTTTATAAAACACAAAAAATGTTTGTACGGATGTCCTCTATAGACTTGCATTCTATAAATTGCATTCTGAGAAAAAATTCAGTACGAAAACCCAATGGGACCAATAACTGCTTTTATTATAGCATACACAGTCTACAATCCGACACGGTTTTTGAAGAACATTCCAGCATTGGATCCCTTCAAAAACTTTGTCCACTATCATCAATCATGTTGTTCCAATGACTGGTGTCAGTTGATTTTGTATTCTTTAAAATGCTATGTTTATTGTTATAAATAGTAGCTATCATTATGGGCATCTTAGATAATTTTGACTATAGTCTATACTTACTAATATTATAAAGAGGAAAGATTTGATTGTTTGTTTGCATTGAATAGGCTCCGAAACTACTGAACGGATTTGAAAAATTCTTTCACTGTTGGGAAGCTACACTATCCCCGGATATAGGCTTTATCATATTTTCAAAAAAAATATTAGGGATCCTTAATAAAACTCCAATAATGTAACCCAATGTGTAAAAAAATAAGAAAACCGAAGCAAAGCGAGGGCGGTTACTCGTATTTTATAAAACACAAAAAATGTTTGTACGGATGTCCTCTATAGACTTTGAAACTATCCAACCGATATGCCCCAAAATGGTTTCATTTGAAAGGCAATAATGTTAAGATGGTTTGAGACCACTAAAACAACGCATTAGGCACATTTTCCATTTTTTACGTTTTCCATCTAATTTTTTTTGCGTAGTAACACACGCCGGGTATCCACTAGTTTACAATAAGGCAAGATAAATAAAAGCTTGGAAAATAAAAGAGCAGTTTGTAAAACGATAGCTATACCTTATAATGGCGGTTAAACCATTCTGAAATATGTGCCAAGTAGTTAAACGTATGTATCTCATTCTTCTCCCTAATTAAATAAGCCGCACTATGTTTATTTAAACTTGTTTAACATTTTAATTTCATTAAGCACGTAATAAAACAACATGAAAGGAAGAGTAATTGTATAACAGAACGGATATGCAAATAACGAAAAACAAAAATAAATACGGCGTGTCCTAATTCAACACGTGAATCCTCAAATTCATCAGGCGGTTCGCAAACATGGCTACCTGAAAGCGTCGTTGTGCAAACGAACAATTTGCTGTAAACCGTCCGCACCCTGTAATAAAAAGCCGACCACCTGCTCCTACAGAGCAAAAGGAATCATTTGAAAAATGACCAGCTGCTTTATAATACACAGCGTATTTTTTCCGTGCGCGCGTTGTCATAGGGACAGGGCAATTTAATCCATCAAGCGCCTGCACGCCGCCGTCCGACCCGATAAATTGTATATAATTGCTAACGATTTTTGTTTTATTGTGATTCTCGAATGGCATGAGGTTAGATGACGACGTACAAAGACTACATGTGTGATTATTAACTAGAATTATTTCATAGATACTTTATGAAAGCTTGGCAATAATTAAAGTTTAGCGTTATTATCTTTATCTATTTTCTTAATCAGTAAATGAAAAAAACCATTAAGATTTTACTGCTTGTAAAATGTTGACATCATATTGTAATAGGAACAAAAATGTCCATTGTTTCAAGATTAGTAATACATGCGATGCGATGAGATTTAGTCCAGCGGCGATCCAACATGACAGCGAGTGCAGGAGAGATTGACACGACCAACGGGAGTTGCCGGTCTGGTGTCAATTCCGGTTCCGATCTTACATCACGAGATTGAATGCTACTGGGAATTTGGTCCGAGTAATACTGGTATTAATATTACTGCTTAAATCTGAAAGACATTTCGGAATAAAAAACCTTATTGAATAATTATTATTAAATAAAAAGCTATTGAAAAACTTTTGCTATACAGCAACCACTCAGGTCTACGGATATTTCGAAGGATGTAATCGAGACGTTTTAGTTACGACGAGTTATGAAATGGGAATTGATAGAAAATTACTAATTAATAAAAAGTTATTAGAATTAAAACACTTTTTACTGATTATATTTTTGGGGTGAAGCAGTTGTCTAACCTTAGACAAAACTCACAAAAGCTTAGGCACAAAGGATTATCTTATGGAATAGATAGATGTTGTTACTGGATTAGTAAGGAATGATTAAAGCTTGTTCAGTATAGAATTAGGTATGTCAAATTTTAATGGTGTATATTTAAAAAAAAATATGTCACTGCCGCATTTCTTTCACTATTGGGTCAAGTGTGGTCGTTATTAAACCAAGCATATTTCTGTTACCTTCAGTTTGATTATTTAAAACCAGTAATAGCCTAGCGAATTGCAGCTTAGCGTTTGAATCATTTCGAACCCTTTAATTTTCAGAAGTTAGGTACGTATTAGTACGAGTAGATATTATAAGTTGCTTTGGTGAAGTAAAACATCATGTGAAACCTGCACACCTAAGAGTGAGGTGACCTGAATCCAGCACTGGGGCTGCTCTCGGACTTTCAGAGATTTTTAAAATTGTTTTGTAATGTTTTATTGATGATTCTTCATATCCGTGATCCATTTTCGCTTTGCTTTAGGAAATATAGTCATAGAACTCACAGAAAACAACCGCACTCATTTTTATCACAAAATATAGGTAGGTAGGTAGGTATAATTTGTTTATAATATATTTAATCTATCAAACTAAAACTATCTTGTTTACTTGTTTGGAATAAAAATGCTGAAAATATGTGTAGTAGTATTTTTATCTTTACCACATTTAAACAAATATTTTGTTGTTGTCAAATAAACTATTATGTGCTCTACATATTAGGTTTATTGTAGTGGTTACAAATCAAGTTTTCAGTTCATTGATCCGCGTACAATGTACGACTTTCAGTAAATTAATCGATATTACAAATAGTATCAATGGATTGACTTGCCTGAAAACCCTATTTCATTTTAAATCGGCAGTAACATAATATTTCCCCGGGAACATTAGTCCCTGCATCAAGTGTCGAGCAGGTGCGTCACGTGGCGGCACGTGGCGATGCGTGGCACAAGCGTGTCGTGTACAGATATGTGATTAGACGCACTTGCCACAAATGTTTGTTCGACAGAGCCTTAAATAATTTCCTAACTTTATTTGTAGAGAGAGTTTTATTGTAGAGTTATAACAATTTATTAGACTGAACCTACTCGTACCTACTTGTTGTTTAGATTCAAGAGTTCGTAGACACAGTTCCTATATATTTTAATATGCCTCAACTCAGAGTCAGTAACGGTTACTTAAATCATTCCTTAGTACAGAATTTGTATGGAGATTCTTTACTAAGGAGCGTTTAAAGTAACCGTTAGTGACTGTGAGTTGGGACGTTAGATACCTTGGATGTGTATAGAACAATAAAAAACACACCAAAATTTATATTACGGTCCAGGAGTATATTATTATTTTGTTTGATTTAATTAGAGTGAATAAAATTGGATGGATTTTTGACGAGATAAACCGTGTTGATTTGAATATCCTGTCAATCATAGAATTTCAATACAAATGCATAAAATGTTATTTTATGTTAAAACAGGCCTGGCGCACTCCGAATTTTAGCTATGACGTTACAAGTAGATGCCACGTTCGACGTGTCTGACTAATTCAGAAAATTCATAATGGCTGTACGTTCGTAATCTATCACACATATTAAAAATTTACCTTTCAGAAAAAAATAAAAAAATAATAAATTTTTATAAATGTCACTTCATGTCATCACACATGTTACATGTTAGTTCGATACAACACGCTGCGTCGCGCTATTCCTACGATAAGAACTAAAATGAGGGCAAAAGTATACTGCATCGCATTCCGCTGCTTAAACAATAACAAAGATCCGAATCTCACGTTTTTCACACTTCCTAAGGACATCGAAAGGTAAAGAAATGAACCTCTACCACGGACGTAAAAAGACAGACGTAATTCCAAGAACAAATTCAATGAAGCACCCATAGTAATACCAACTCTGTATTCGTACAAGTACACACACCCACACAATGACATCATACTGCTATGACATTGACACCATCGCGAATCAAAAATTACAAAATTAGGCACACATGGTAAGCGAGCTGTCAGCTGTCAGCTTCACTTTCGATTAGACGAGGTTACGTCCGTTCTTTTTTTACGTCCGTGACTTCTACCTAATTAGTCATTAGGTTGACGTTGTTGACATTTTGTTATCCTTATTTATGTCTCCCATATTCACATTATTAATTATTGTAGTATAGTTACTAGTTAGGTACTTACAATTAAATAAGAATTCAAAGAATATTTTGATACTTGAAATTGAATGTTTTTTCTGTTTCCTAAGTAGACAAAGTTGTGCAGACTAACATATGCCGTATGGCCGTCTTCTCATTTCTTCATAAAAGTAGCATGGGCATATACAACATGTCATTAAATTTTCAGATTAATTTTATTCTTTCAAAAAAGACAACCCTGACATTGCCAGAGAGGATAAGCGATAGTGTTAGAAAGGAAGGCAACTCATTACGCGTTTTTGATTAGCGCTGTGCGACCTATTGCGTTGGAGCAAGAGTCGCTATTTATTTAAATGATTTAGCGGAGTTCGCCTTGTGTACTTATTATAAGTACTATTATTTTTTCTGTGATTAAAATAAACAGTCATTTTTTGTGTAAAAATTTTCAAAACCCGTTTTAAGACTTTATGTAAAAAATAATGTGGCAAAAGTTTCAGTAAGGAAAACATATGCAGGGGTAAGAAGCAAAGCATAGAGATTGATATACTCGTACCTATTTCATTATAAGCAGAGAGATTGATATATTCGCTAAAATGCATATGATTTTATAACTGTAAGTACATATTTATAACATACGCTAATATTGCAATAAAGACCTCTTGGAAATCAGGGTATTACACATGTACAGTCACGAGCATAAATATATTACTATGGACACGTCAGCAATAATATCTACCCCAAGATGCGTTCAATAATATCTGTCTGCACGGACGCAGCAAAAATATCTGATATTCATAGACAGCATATTAAAGTGACAACAAAATTATCTGACGAAAAAAGTACATCAAATAATTGTGACAACCCCAAAGCAAAAATATGTGACGACATTAGATAGTTACAAAATAATGTGATCACTCTTTTAGTGCAAATATATGTTTGCCGTTAACTAATTCTGTAAGCATTTGCATTGATTTCTCAATCATATAGATAAATATATTATGACGTTCAATAGTTGGGAAAACTCACCGCGGTGTTACATATTGTGAGAATAAGTGATGTGCCTCACCGGGACGCCATGGCGATGTCGCCGGCAACGTATCCAAACAGTTTATATTGAAATGCATGGCGGCTACCTCACTTGGCGACGGTGTGGCAATGTAGCCAATTTGGAAGCGTAACCACATAACGGCTCCCTGAGTGGAGACTGGCTACGTCCATTCCTGACATCATAATCGAACTGACTGAAGAGAAGTAGCAGAGCCCTACCTCACCGGGACGCCATGGCGACGTCGCCGGCGTAGTTGCCACGGCTACCTTTGGCGTTCGAAGGTAGCCAAAAGAGTAGCCAAAAGAGCAGTCTACCCTCTGCCAGTCAGTTTTCTCAGATCTCATATATTTTTTAAATTATTTAATTAAATTGATTATTTCGTCCCAAAATCTTATTTTTAAATTGCGGTCGGAATAATCAGTTCTTGCGGTATCCCATAAACATGGACGATTTTGTATTTCTGCAATAAACCTTTCTGTATCGAAACTCATTATTGAAAAATGGAACTGTGTTAAGTGAAAAACATAAATAAGAATAATAAATAAAATAGTTTTGTAAAAAAACACGCGTGCGCGTCCGTCTTGGCAGCCGGTTTGGACACTGAGTGAGTGAGATGCACGTGTACATTTTACTGGCGACGTTGCCAGCTCGCTACGCTTCCAAATTGGCGACGTTGCCAAACCGTCGCAGCTGCCTAATGCAATGTCTGACCGCAAATAAAAGTATTTTAGGAAAATGTAACAAGAACATAGAGTAGTGTACTAGTAGAGGATATGCAATAAAAGAAAGATTAAAAAAAAACATATGAGATTTTTTGATGGGTTTAGAAGGACCATACATAGGTAGTCGGGACAGTTAGTTTTTTTACGCTGTCGGGTTTTTGTTTTTTTTTTAACAATTTTTTTTACACTTTTTAGTTAGGATTCATTGACTTCTATATTAGGATTATAAGACGGTAAAATTAGCAATGTTGTTATTTCATTAAGGGAGTTAGTAAATTAACGAGAACGGTTGTTTAACCAATTTTAAATCATTACATATCCTAAGCTGTCACTTAAAATTAAAAATGATGAAACGAACCTAAAAATAATTTTTGAATACCTATTTAGCGGTACCCCACTTGACGTAGATCGTCAATTTTTTTTTTTCATTTAGACAATAGGTGTCTGGTTGTCCCTGTGGTTTTTTATTATTGTCATGTCTTTAATGACACTCGCAAGGTTAAGGCGTATCGATTGATACTAGATACATCAAAATCGGTCAAGCCGTTTGATCTCTACAACGCCACATACGAACATACATACATACATACATAGACTGATAAACACATTACCCTCCTTTGCGTCGCGCAGTCGGACAAATGTATAAAAATAATAAAAGATTTACGTCAGATATTTTTGCCAACTATTGAACGTCATATGTTACTGCATATGAAACAATATAAATGCTTACAGAAACATAGAATTAGTAAACGGCAAACATTTATATTTGTACTCCAAGAGTGATCACATTATTTTGTAACTAATGTCGTCACATATTTTTGCTTTAGAACGTCATACATTTGTCTATGATTGAAGAATAAATGTAAATGCTTACAGAAACATAGAATTAGTGAACAGCAAAAATATATTTGCACTCTAAGAGTGATCACATTATTTTGTGACTAATGTCGTCACATATTTTTGCTTTGGGCGGTTGTCACAATTATTTGATGTACTTTTTTTATCAGATAATTTTGTCGTCACTTTAATATGCTGTCTATGAATATCAGATATTTTTGCTACGTCCGTGCAGACAGATATTATTGAACGCATCTTGGGGTAGATATTATTGCTGACGTGTCCATAGTAATATATTTATGCTCGTGACTGTACATAGATACTCTCACTGACTCAGACTAAGGCGCAGGAAAAGACGAATTAGTTTATACAACAAAGTTCTTAGTATTTAAATAACTGCTCGATGTTATTACCTATACAGTTAATATTGCACTCAATAACTATTACTATTATCTACTAAGTATCTACAATTAGATATTCTATTGATTTATGAATGGAACGATAAATATTATATGAATTTTAGTATCTACGACGTACCTTACTTACTATCTACATTACGAAAAAGAAAAAAAGTAACATAAAATGTTACTTTACATTGCATTTCCGCGCAATATGATTATAAACACAATTATAGTGAAGCGCTTCATTAGAGCCAGTGTTGTGCGCGCACCCGCCCTGCGCCCTGCGCCCTAAGTTAATCGCTCTGATTGCGGTCCGAGCTATCACCGATTGTAATCACTTAACGTCGCGTCCTGTCCCTTACCCCTTATCCGAATTAGAGGATGTCATTGACGTTATTAAAATCTGCGGATAATGGAGGATAATGCTATCGAGGCCTCCTGTAAACTGGTTTAGATTACGAAATAAATGCCATGCTATGTAGCGTTAGAATTTAAGTTGTAAATGCTACATTAATATTTATTTTGGATCTTTCTTAGTCATTTGGATAGTTCTTACTCAATTTCGATTGGTATTCATAGTATACGTGACTGGTAATAAATTACTTTGTTTACTAACTATTCTATGTAACCGCTCATTTACACGCGCGTGTCGCGGACCGTCTCGTGGCGCGTCCGTAAGCCACGCCCCCTACGCGCGTGTGAACACCGCGCGAGCGCTCGCGCGAGCCCCTTTGGCGCGCGCCTACAAAACCGCTCCCGATGCGAGCCCGCGAGCCACGAGACTTGCCGCGGTCTGGTCCGCGAGCGCCATGTTCACACGCGCGCGTACGCGCGCGTCTCGCGGATTGTCTCGTGGCTCGCGCGCGCGTGTAAATGGGGTATAATAATTCAATTTTATAAAAAAACCAAAAACGTAATTTTCTCTCTGTGGCTACTTTATAATGCTATTTATTTATTGACTTGATTCCTACGTAACGTACTGAACAAGCATTGTCAGGACATACTAGCCGAACGAATCGAATGGCAATTCATCGATTCGGCATGCCCTATCGAGATGAAGGGCGTGACATTAGATATGGCGCCAATAAGCCCGTTATCGCATTATTGTTAATCTGTGTCACAGGCTTCGCGCCAACGCCGTGGGAAGACTCGGCTCGCACGATGACGCGCGATTGCGCCCGCGCACCGTATCCTACGCCCGTCTTCCCACGGGATGACATCGTCATGATCTCTGGGGCCTAATTCCCGCGCCATAAACATTATATTATTTTTACTCAAAATAAGTTAATGCTTGAATACAATCCCACCTGATGGCAAGTAAAGTAAGTAATATACATGATATACCTATGTGTAAGTAACGTACGTGTGAGTAATAGATGTCCCTAGTCTAGGATTCTCGAATTCGACAAATCTGGAAAAAAGTGGCCAATATCCATAGAAACCTAATTTTCTTATTCTTGGGATTCATTCAACATAGAGACTAGATATTTTGTCGATATTTTCTTTAGATCTTATTTTTTTTGTCGATAAAGGGTTTGTTTTGTTTTTGAATTAATTAATCCTAAGTTTTCTAATTCTTGATTATGATCTTTATTTGATTGAGAGAACCGATTATTACTATTAATGTGTGTTATAAGTAAGTGATTTAAATATTTATATTTTACGTACGTTTACTGTTGTACAATACAATAATATACAACCAAATTAATAAACTAAAGTTTTGATTATTTTTCCCATGTAATTTAAACCAAAGGTAAAACGATGTTTTCAGTTCTTACCTCATTAGCATAAGTATCTCATTTTCAGGTTAGGTAAATAACATTTTGTTTAACTCACTTTCCTTGATGAAATAATGTAATGAACTGAAATAATTTTACAAAAATCCATTGCAGTCTGACTAAAGCATCGTTATTTTTGCATTAATCTTCATTATGCTTTTCAGTTATCGACTATAAAGAAGTGTGCAAATCGTAGCAGGCACTTAAAGTGATTATTGTGGTGCGACACGGCAGAGGGGACTGCACGAACTATAAATTGTCACAGCGACACTACAACATTAGTACCTAATTACAAATCATACCTATTTTATTAAAGTACATTTCTTTATTTCATTCACTTTTAGACTCTATTTTAATCAAGCAACGTCATTACTCATTCCTATAGCATATAGCTGTATCTCACCAAGTAATCAGTATTGAATCGGGGATTAAAACTGTGCAGGATTGTTGGTAATATAATATTGATGATAGATAGAAAAGACCAAATAAAGAATAAAAGATTAAAATTGTAGAAATACCACAAAAATAGACCAAAGCTTAGATAGAGAAAATTAGACTTAATCGAATATTTTAACACAAAACAAGTTTTCATAAAAGTAACGTAAGTGAAAAGATGTTGTGCTTTTCTTTGTTTCTTTTTTTTTGTGCAAAATTCATTTTAGACTTATAATCATCGCATACCTACATTATTATTTTAAGTAAGATTGAATTTTGTGCTCGTACATCAAATATTTTTATAAGTTATACCTATAAGGTAAACATAATCCACGGCTCTCTTCAATCTGGAATGGTACAGAAGATAGAGGACAACTCGATTTGTTTGTCAGAACTTTTCATACCACAACTACTTAACACTTTATCATGCCATTTGAAGCACGGAAGCGCTCATAAAACTTGGGTTATATAGACAGCTATTTAACTCTGTTATAAGCCAGAGTTCTTAACTGTCAATCTGTTACTTTTAAAATAATGTTTCTAAAAACAGTTTTTTTAATTAATTACCAAGGCATGTTAAGTAGGTTCAGTAAATGTTATTATAAGGTTTATGAACATTTGTAAACTAGTCCATAATTTATCAAAATATGCTTAATATGGGGAAGTTATCCTATAGTAATAAAGAAATACGTGTAAATTATAAATGTGACAGGTTTCACACGATTATTTTTCATTTAGTACCACGTCCCCAGAGATGGCCTGGGATCAAGTGGGAGACCCCCTGCGAATAACACTATAATTTGAATGTGAGAAACTTTTCTGCGTTGTACTGGGGATGCTTATCAATGAAATGTCAAGGGACTTGCCATTACACGGTTCTCAGGACAGTTACATTGTACTGTGGAAGATGAAAACAAATTGTCTCAATTAGAATAGAAACTATGTTGGTACTTTATTATTGACTAGTTCAGATAATGATAATGATAGGATAGAATAGTATAATGATAGGATAGATAGGATAGATTAATACATCTGTATTGCATTACTTCTGTGCCCTATAAATAAATTGTTGTTAATGTTGAAGTTCTTAGTACGCAATGAAATGGAATTAATATTTACAAACCTGTATAATTAAATATAAGTTTGCTCTGGTTTTTAGTGTTTTCAGGAACAATCATAAAGAATCTAATCTTCACTTTGCTGACTTTTATCGAAGCACCCTATTGGAAATTTATTTAGTCGAAAACAATCGGTGATATTATTATGATAAATGTTCATTTCCTCCTCAGCTTGGGGGAGCATAGGAGCGCTGTCAAAAACTATCAGACAGCGCATTACATTTAGATCTCTTCAGAGTCACTATTTAGTTCTTGTATTATGAATTGATAGTTGTAATTTGATAGATAATTTTAAATTTTAAATACTTATATTATTTCCTAGTTGAAGTATTTATTCTTATTTATTTAATAAATTAGTCATACAAGTTATAACGAAGATTCGATAGTATTAGCCTTAAGTTTTCCGATGTTAAGATAACCATGAATTTTCTTACAAAACAACAACTGGATGATTGACAATAACAACAGCATACATTTAAGAATGTTAAGGTAGTTAATACTTAAGTTTTTAGCGGTAATCGTAAAAATTTTATAGACCCATGAAAACGAGCAACAAATTGTTTCAAGCGTTGTTACTATTCCTAAATTTAAACTTGTTAATTGATAGGTATGTGTATCATCAACATTTACGCATTTGTTTAGCAAAGTAAAAGGAAATCGGATTAGTATAATGCAAATCACAGATGCAGACAAGTTAAAGGAGGTACAAGCAATGCTCGTCACAGAGTAATTAAATCATAATATTTATTCATCGTATACCCGTCAATCCCACAGTTGGTCATACCCGTTCCCGTTATGATCATAGGGCTCTCAAACCATTTACCAATGTCGGGACGCACAAGTGCCGGCATTGTGCATTAATTGCGCATTATTTTTTCTCCCTGTGCCACATCAGTCCGTTCTCGGCCCATTTACTCTCACTCCGTTCATAGACTACCGGCTAGCGGGAGTTTATCAAAATATACGCCATCTGTTACTATGAGTCTTTATCATTATTGATGACTTTTGAACTTACTTGCTTATTCCCTAGCATATTAGAATTTCATTTGGTTTTTGTTTCAAACTTGATTTTAATAGAAATTGTAAGGAAATTTTATACTTTAAATTCGTTTCCACTTTAGTCATTAGAGCGTTTGCTTCTATTTCAAAAACTTTTTTATTGGATCAATATTGTATAGAATGTGGTTCAATTTATAAATCGTATTTTCAGAGGTAAGCGTCTCTACAGTTTCAGGGTGTAAGGGGCTTTATTCATCTTGAGTTGAAGGCAACCAACGCTGTTCAAGCGTGGTGAATCCACCACGTAAAATAATGATAATTTAATTTGATATCTCTCAGTATCGTATGAAATTTTTTTTTTAAATTCCGTCCTTTAGGTAAAGTTACATTCTAATTGTGTGTTGTGGGGCCAAGGGTCGCCATGAGTGGTCCAGGGTCCAGCAGCAGATAGGTTCCCGTTTCGAGCAGAGCTATGCCGTGGCCATAGAGAGGGACGGTCTCGGAGAGGGTATCTCCGAGAATAAGTATCCAACCACAGTTTAGGTGTCGAGTGAGACTTCTCCTCATTAACTTTATTCAACATTATTTATACAATATATGGACGTGACTAGATTGCTTACGCTAGCTTAATTAATCTTAACAAATTATGTTTATTAATCACTAAATAAGAGCGTGATGATATCGCTAATACGTGAGTATATGATAAACTTCCGTATCACGCCTCATCACCCTTCTTATCAAAAAAAAAAATTTTTACAATACAATTTTTTTTTCAACTTTACTCAATTAAAAATGCTATATAAATTTAGTTATACATATGTAAAAAAAAACAATGATACAAATTAAAACAAACAAAGTGCAAACATTATTTTTCTTGCAATCTTACTAGCAATTACATTTTTCTTAGCATCCGCCTGAGCTCTCTGTAATCGATATTTAAACTCCAAGGGATAATCGTCAAAATTGTACAATGGTTCTACGGTTTCATTCTGAAAATTAGCTGGTAACCTACATGTTTTCCCGAAAACTAACTCATAAGGCGTATATTTGGTTGCAGTATGCACTGTTGTATTGTAAGAAAAACACCAATACGGAATCCAAGAACTCCATGCCGATGTGTTGTTATTAATTTGTATCCTCAAATATGCACCTAAAGTTTTATGAGCGTTTTCTAACGAACCGATACTTTCATGATGATACGCAGCGGATATTGTTTTATTGATGCCTAAGAGATTGCAAAGTTCTACCATAACGTTAGAAATGAATTCCGAACCCCTATCTGTAGCTATACTTTGAGGTACACCGAACCTCAGAATAAAATTCTCTGCTAACGCTTTTGCTACTTCATTTGCAGATTTATTTTTTAACGGATAAGCTTCCACGAATTTCGTAAGTTCGCATTGTAGTGTTAATATATACACATTTCCATTTACGTCCTTATCCAATGGACCTACTATATCCAAGTAAATTTTTTCAAAAGATGTTGATGCTGTCGTAGTAATAGTCATCGGTTCCTTAGCGTTTCTGTGAAACTTTTGTTTTTGGCACTTACTACACTTGCGTACATAGTCTGTTACATCTTTTTCGAGAGATGGCCAGTAATAATATTTCTTTATATTACTAACCATTCTACGAATACCCGTATGTCCACTTGTGGGTAAAATATGAAAATCATTCATAATAACCTTTTTTTCATCAGGATCTTGTACTCTATGTACTCCTGCCACTATACACACTTTAAAATCTGCACATATCAAATTACTATTATCTTTTAAATATTCCGCCATTCTTCTAATCATACATTCGTTATAACGATTTTTCACAATGATTACTTCTTTTATGCCTTTTTCAATACAAAACGTTACTATTTCCTTCGACAACTCGTCTCGCGATGATGCCGATAAAGAATCATAGTTTACATAATACTCGAGTTTTCAGGCACATACAATAATTTGCGCGACTTTGAAAATATTTTAGTATATTCCTTGTTACGTAACAACTTTTTCCACTCATCTATACCTATCTGAAGTACTTCAATATCTTTTTTCTCCTTCTTAAGAACTTCTACGATTCTAGGGTGATCAGTCCTACTAACCGAAGAGTCTTTACCACGAATATCCAAATTTTTTGACTGTGACTGTAAACGACATTGTGCTCGTGTCATCACTGAGATACTTTTCTCGTGCATTGTTTTTAAGTCATCACTTGAAATCACTATCCTAGACAATGCGTCTGCCAATACATTTTCTTTTCCTTTTATATATTCGACCTCGAAGTCATACTCCTCTAAACATAAACGAAACTTAGTTAATCTACTTGAAGGATCGGTCATATTAAATAAATACAAAAGAGGTCTATGATCCGTTTTTACAACGAACTTCCTACCATATAAATAGGGTCTAAAATACTTAACTGACCAAACTATAGCTAACAATTCTTTCTCTATTATAGGATAATTTAACTCACTTTTTCCTAAAGATCTACTAGCATATGCAACGGGTTTCCCGTTCCCATTACACAATACACTTCCTATCGCATATCCTGAACTATCAGTTTGTAACATAAATGTGTTACTTTCAGAAAAATCTGGAAAATCTAATATTGGAGGATTCATTAATGCATCTTTCAACAGTAAAAATGATTTTTCACATTCTTCCGTCCACTTAAACACAACATTTCTTTTACACAACATATTCATCGGTATTACCATATTAGCAAAATTAGGAATAAATTTTCTATAGTAATTTGCAAATGCTACAAAACGTTTTACTTCGTCACCAGTGGAGGGTCGCGGGTAATTTTTTATTGCCACAACCTTCTCCGGATCTGGTAAAATGCCTTCAGATGAGATAATGTGACCTAAGTAAAGAATTTGTTTCTTTAAAAATTCACATTTTGTAGGGTTTAGCTTAAGATTAACTTTTCTTAATCGTGAAAAAATAGACAAAAGATTACGGTTATGTTCATCTAGGTTTCGACCAAAAATTATTAAGTCATCCAAATAAATTAAACATTTGTCATAATTTAATCCAGACATAGCTACTGTCATCATTCTACTGAAGGAACTGGGACTAATCTTGAGCCCCATTGGTAACCTTCGCATTTGAAATTGACCTTTATCTGTTGTAAAAGATGTGTACTTCCTACTTTGCTCATCCAAACTACATTGGTAATACGATTGGGATAAATCACAGTGACTAAAATACATAGCACCGGATAATGAATCTAAAATCTCATTAATGTTGGGTAAAGGAAATTTGTCATCCAGAATCCTCTCATTCAACTGTCTGTAGTCCACTACTACACGCCACTTCTTTTCTCCGTTCCTATCCACTTTCTTAGGTACAATCAATATAGGACTCGACCACTCACTCACGGTCTCCTCAATTATATCATTCTCTAACATTTCCTGTACCTGCCTATCAACTTCCTTTTTCTGCACAAAAGGTATCCTATACGGTTTCCTATATACTGGAGTAATATTTTCCTTTAATCTTATCGACTGTTCATACACATTTGTGACTGATAACTTGTCTCCTGGAATATGGAAAATATCTGGAAATTTTGCACAAATTTGCTCAATACTCAATCGTTCTTCATCATTCAAATAATCGAGTTGGAGAAGAGAAAATATTTTCTTAATGCGTTCAACGCTTTTCTCTGGTTCCGTAAAAGAACAATAATTATATTCACACAACGGATTAATATCTACATTCGTTAAATCACACTCTACCTCTTCTGACGTTGTATTTAATATCCTAATGGGTACCATTCCATGTTTAGGTCTAACTAAGCTGTTAGCCAGAAAAACAACTTTTTGCAACTCCTTTCTTATAACAACACAGTCCTCTACTCTATTGACAGGTAAATACTTTATCACTTCGCAACGCGGCGAAATGGTTAAAGAATAATTATAACACTTTAAAGGAATCGAAACTAATTGTCCCCGTTGTTGAAGAGATAACTTATTTTCTGAAAAATCTATAACACCTCTATATTTCTGCAAAAAATCTTGACCTAAAATGCCAATTGTTCTACACGGTAAATCATCAAAAATGTAAAACTTATGCATGAAAGACAATTCTTTAAATTCTAGCTTTAAATAAACGTATCCCATAGCTTTTAATTTACCTCCTACACCGTCAATTATTAATTCATCCTTAACTATCTTAGAATTCAACGAACTACTCTTAAAAAAACTATTCTTTATTGCAGACAATGATGCGCCAGTATCTACTAACCATTCTGAATATATATTATTTACTAATAAACTAACCCAGTTAATACTATTACAAGCTAAAATATGCTTAGACTCGAAAAAACTGACCTGCATTACCTTCCGAACCTGACCTTGCATCCGAGTCACGGCCTTGCGAATCTTGCACAATGCATGCTAACTGCTTACGGTTTTGCTGACCATGCGGTCCTTGAAAATTATTGCTTCTCTGAGCACGACCGCGCGTGTTATTATAATACCGACTACGATTTGCATTTTTACACGTACGATCAACGGCTGATCTCTGCTGCGCATGATTGTAATTAGAATTATTATACGCCGATACACGAAAACCATTATTATTTCGATTATTCCTGTACTGCTTATAATTGTTCCGGAAAGTCATGCATGATCCAGATGGAGCAGAAGAAGCACAATTCTCATCCTCTGCCACTCTGATCGCATCCTTTAACGATGTTAAATTCCTAGCCGTAATTATGGTCCATAGCCGCTGGTTACGCAGCCCATCCGCGAATTTTCTCACCGCTAACTTCTCATTTAAGGGACTTAATACCTTAAGGGCCTCTTCATTTTCCCCGGTTTGGCAGATGGTTAAATCCACCATTAGTTTCTCTATTTCCGAGCCGTAGTCACTAATCGTCCTATTGCCCTGCCTCGCACGTGCGAGCTTAGCCTGTATGGCGACATCTGATTTTGAGGTAAGCAAATGCGTCCTCATGTCCGCTATAAGTGTAGCAACCGTCGAGTAGCTAGGCGATAAACGCATTTTAGCTCCCTGGTTGAGCCGTGTGGTGAGCACGAACTTTATAAGTTTCCCCTTATCGTCCGCTCCTAACATAGAATCGTATAATGATATTGCGTCTATCAGGTCCAGAGTTACTTGCTCACTACCGTTCATTTTTGGTAGCAAGCTGACCGCTGTTTTAAGAGAAAACTTTTCTGACGCCATGATAATATCTGCCGGTGTCTCGAAAACAATTATTTTTTTATATAATCCCTCGATTTTCTCGATTAATAGCGCTAATTCCTCCGAGAACTTAACCGTATCTTTAATAATTAATTTATATCGGTTATAAATAGCTCTGGCTTCGCTAATTTTTTCTTCAAAATTTTTTCCCGACCTCCTGCTGGGTCCTAACTTACCAATATATTCTCTTAACAATTTTAATCTAATGTATAATGACGTGAGCTCTACTTCCATTGAAATGTATATACCATCGTACACATTTTACAACATAAAGAAAGGAAGAGAGAAAAAAAAAATACAAAATACAAATACAATAAGAGTTAAATTACAGACATATTTGACTCACGTAACTTAGGCTGATTGCACCGCGCGCTGAACCTCCCTCCTGGTAACCTCTTGCTGGATCCGGCTGACGTGACATCTCCGATCAAAATGCAGCATTCGCTCCTCACGACGCAGTCTGCACCATTACAACCTCCTCCTCAGACGAATAGCCTCCCATCTCGTTTTTCTTTCAGTACTTCTCTGCAAAGGGTGATGCCGTCCACGATTCTTGCTAACGCCGTTCATGTTCCATTAGCAGCCATATGATGTGGGGGTGACGCCGTCCACGTTCTTCAGGCAAGGGTGACGCCGTCCAAGTTCCTTAGGCAGGGTCGCCATGTGTTGTGGGGCCAAGGGTCGCCATGAGTGGTCCAGGGTCCAGCAGCAGATAGGTTCCCGTTTCGAGCAGAGCTATGCCGTGGCCATAGAGAGGGACGGTCTCGGAGAGGGTATCTCCGAGAATAAGTATCCAACCACAGTTTAGGTGTCGAGTGAGACTTCTCCTCATTAACTTTATTCAACATTATTTATACAATATATGGACGTGACTAGATTGCTTACGCTAGCTTAATTAATCTTAACAAATTATGTTTATTAATCACTAAATAAGAGCGTGATGATATCGCTAATACGTGAGTATATGATAAACTTCCGTATCACGCCTCAATTGAAGTCAAGTTTTTCTTTTAATATATAGCAAAAACAATAGAAAAGAAACGAGGCATGACGTTTCAGCGTCATACCTATATTTAATTTAATTACATTGTTAAAAATCAATCTAACAAATCGTTGATAAAAATTAATTCATTAAGTTTCCCAGTGCTCTAGTGACCGATAACGTCTCCTGTGTGCATCAATTGAAACATCTGCCGATTGCAATCGCTTATTTGTCGTGTCACGTGCCAATGGCAACCGATCAACTGATTAGAGAGCATTGTCTCGCGGAAGCACGTCGCGTTTGCTCACGTCACGGCGACGTCACGGTGATCTGTCAAAATCGATTCAAATGTGTTCCAAATTTAATTGAATGCGATGAGTTTAGGGAAGTGCCTGGCATGCCAGGAGCCAGAAATATCGAATGATTAATAGATACTCAGTCACGATTTCTGCAGTTAGCAGACCGTTCAAAATACTCAAATGTAATTGCGTAAATGTACGCCAAATTCATACTTTTAGATTGGTTAAACTTCTTTTTTAGTTATAATATATAACACGTACAAGATAATTATGCTTTTATTATTTTCTAGATTCCACCTGGCAATCACCATTATTAAAAAATATGTTTTTTCTATACATTAAAAAAAAAATGTTTTTTTTTGAAAACCAAAAGAATAATATTGTAAACAATCGCACGTAAAAATAACTTTGTTTTAATTCCAGTCAGCTTTTATATTGGGTACTCTCACATTCACCTGAATGTGTAGAATAATTTAAAATATTTCGGTTCGGTTTAAAGATTGTTTATTTCCCATAAGACATACTTATTAATTATTATAAGTACATTGTCACTTAAAAAGAGAAACTTAATAGCTATATACAATAACATATTCGGCGCAATTAAAATAAATCAGTGCAAAGTAAAGTGTGAGTATATGTAATAGCGTGTGTACCTTTTTTACTGTGTGTGTATATGTGTGTGTGTATATGTGTGTGTGTGTGAGTGTGTATGTGTGTGTGTGTGTATGTGTGTAAGCGTGTTTACTTCCATGCGTTCGCATGTGTGTGTTTGTGTGAATGTAAAATATATTGTCGTAAGAAGTATACTTTTAGCTTTTAGATATTAAATTTTATTGTTCTTTATTTGAGTTTTGTGTGCGTTTTCATGTTTTTTGTTTATTTATTTACTCTTACATAAATATAGATTTGGATAATTTATATATATTTATTTAACTTTTATATATGGATATATATTTTTTTTATTCAATTTTACTGAGTACGTCATTTTTAAGTAGACCTTTAAATTTGGCAAAAGAATTAACGCTAGTGACGCTTTCCGGTAGTTTGTTATACATTTTTGCCCCTTCACGAGTTATACTTGACGCGCCATAATTTGTACGGATTCGGGGTAACTGTAATAGGTTTGTCTCTTTTCTACGTTTACTATATTTACTGGCCACTTTGAAACTGAAATTTTGTTGTGATTGTACATTTTTGTTAAGGATTTTTCTTACTAGGATGCAGATTTTATATGTATATATTTGTTTTATATTGAAAAGCTTGGTCCTTTTGTAAACATCCTTTGTAGGTGTTAAAAAATCTAAATTAAAAAGCACTTTTACTAATTTATTTTGTGTTCTTTGCAGTGGTAATATGTTAGTCTTCGCCGCACACCCCCATATTTCAGTAAGATATTCTAGATGAGGTTTCACTAGAGCATTATATATTACTACGCGTACTTTCGGTGGTATACATTTAGATAACCGTCTCAAACAGCCTACTATAGAAATTAACTTTTGACGTATTTTAGTTATGTGCGGTTTCCAGGAAAGTTTACTATCTAATGTAAGTCCAAGATGTTTCTCTTCTTCCGATCTTTTTATAATTTCATTATTTATTTTAAGACAAGTCTTAATAGTTATTTTTTTGTTTTTGGCTGCAAAAATCATGTAGGTGGTTTTACTAGTATTTACCGTAAGTAAGTTATATTTAAGCCAGTCATCTAGAATATCGAGATCTTTTTGAGCCTGAGCCATGATTTCATCAATATTGTCACCGTAGTAAAATAGGCATGTGTCGTCTGCGTATAGTATTAGGTCCCCTGTTAGACCAATTTCGCTTATATTATTTATGTAAATAAGAAATAACAGGGGCCCTAAAACTGATCCTTGGGGGACGCCGTAACTTATTTTAGCCAGAGCACTTTTACAATCTGAAATTTTTACAATCTGACATCGATTAGACAAGTAAGACTCAAGAATTTTGTAGGCAGCATCATCAAAAAGGTATTTAAGTTTTTTAAGTAAAAGTGGGTGGCTGACAGTGTCTAATGCCTTTTTCAGGTCAATATATATGCCCAAGGCTATTTGTTTTTTATCAATTTCATGTTTGATATTCGTAATGAGATCAATTGTAGCTGCTGTAGTATTTGATTTGGGTCTGAAACCATATTGTTTTTTTGACAAAAAGTCAAAGGTATTTAGGTGGTTGGTATTTGAGTTTGTTTTAATTAAAAATATATTTAAATATGAATTAGTGGAACCTACCTACCTGCCTATATGATGATTAGGAAATATGTGTAATAATAGGCTATGCTTCGATTTTTTTCATCAATGTTAATCAATTCAATCAACATCGATAGTTATCTTGGCAGTAATGAATGTGTTGGTATAATATTTAATTGATCTAAGTACGGTTGGAAATAATTGCTTGTTCCTTTACCCTCGTAATATAATATCAATAGAACATAGTTATTATCTCATTTACATAGAAAGGAAGATCCACAAATAACCGATAAAATATTTTCGTATTAACAGTTCCAACTTCACACGTTATTGTTAGTCCCAATTTTAATAACACTTAGTTCGTACTGTATCGTAGCTGGTGTTTATTTATGAAGATGCAAGCAGGGGATGGGATGCGGGATTGTTTGGAAGGTAATGGCGCGTGCACTATCACTGCCGGCGCATCTGTCGTGTCGTGTCGTGTTGTGTTCAACGATCACCGTGCGATCATTAAAAATTCATTCGCAATAGTTAAAAATTGCTCGATCATGGATAGGATTATCATTAACATTATCATAGAGTATTTTTCATGAGTTATACTTATAGTCATACCTATGTAATTATTTTGGGGCTTTTAAAACATAAGTACGTTAGATAAAGAGTATTTCTAGCGTGTGATGGAAGTAACGTGTGCCGATGTAATACTTAATTTCATTACTACATTTGTCAGAAATATAGTGAATTAGTTCATTGCAGAAATATAAAATTAATGCTTGGTAAATTTTGCCTTTCAAGCGTCGATATGTATAGAATATGTATTTTATAACATTTTATGAGAGATTCTCTACCAGTCAGCCTTCGGTGCAGTGGTAAGAGGTGGATAGGCGATTGGGTGCAACTTATTGAAATTAATCTAAATAATATTAATATCTAATAATAATTACACACAATTCTCGTTAAATCGTGAAAAAGAAACACAAAAAACATTTTACACAATATAAGGCATTAATAATTTGATATCAAAATGAAGAAAGTTGCACGGAGGAGGCATGGCGTTTTATCCTTACGTGATGATTTCATAATACGTAATGATTTTGGCCGTATTGGGGCGGCTTAGAATACTAACCCCAATCCCACACCGGATGGGTATCGTAAAAGGCGACTAAATCCGGCCCGTTGGTGGTAGGACCCCTCGAGGGATTATATTGGTAATATTGATTTTAATTGTTAATTAATACCATCATTACTATTATTATTTCTCCATGGGGTTCGCCTGGATAGCTACCACCCTTGAACATGAGTCAGCCACCAAACGACACGTCGTGTTCCAGCTGGGGGCTTGAGAGTCAGTTTTTCTTTCTTTCTTTTTCGTCTCTCTTTCTTGGCCGGCAACGCATCAGTGATGCCTTTGGTGTTGCTGATGTTCATGGGCGACGATAGCCACTTACCATCAGGTAGATCGTCAGCTCGTTTGCCGGCTATTTCCATAAAAAAAACGTAATTTCCAGTTAAACCCTACAGCCACCGCATTAGGCAAAATTTGTTTCAAAATAATTCATTTGAAAATCTTTAAAACTCACAGCTTCATATATATATATACATCAGCCTTTTAAAGTCCATTGCCGGTCATAGGCCTTCCCTACGATAATCTGACTCTCCTGTGACTTCCGAATCCAGTGGATACCTATTATCTTCTTCAGGTCGTCAGTCCACTAGCCGTCTTATGCTCCGATTACCACATAATTGTGTATATACATTGTTATAAATCTTCAACTGAATAAAGGTAGATATTAACATTAGTTCATAATTATTTATTAGATATTGCTCCAATTGGGCCATCAAATAGGATGAATTGCGTCAGCACACCTGTCGACCGCGCTAAACGCTGTCGAATAGCCGACAGACGGGCTGAATAAACTACGTATTCATCTCTTTATTATGATGTGTTAATCCCGGATTATCAGCAAATGTTAACACATGTTACCAGTTAGTAAAAAATATTCAGGCCCCTAAATGGCATATCATCGATTTAAACGACGATCTAAAAGATACCTTATCACGCAGAAAATAAATGTTATTTATAGGTGTCGCGACAGGGGTGCTAGAATTGGCTGGATTATCGAGGGTAGCTAATATTATTTCGGGGCGTACGGTGTTGCCTTTTCATCCGCTAAGTATAAACAGGAGGGTGTGTTCAGTGTTTGATCGCGCTCGACCGCTTCGCCGACGATTGATTAACTTTGCAGAACTTGTTATTGGGTAAATAGACCTGTTAAACTTAGCAACATTTTCTTTTAAGTCGACGTAAAATGTAGTAAGTCTAATATTTATGTTATTTATTTTAAATTAATAAATAACATTATTCACACAAGTTGAAAGGTTGATTATGTTAGTATATTAGTATTAATCCATATCAAACTCAAACTTCTCAGAATCATGTTGATTTAATGGAAGTAAAAATGATGCCGATTATTTATTTTTGTCAGCAGTAGGTACGTATCTGAGATCGTTCCCATAACGTGGCTCTACCTAAGAATCAAAGTAGAGTTTTCCTAAACAAAATATAATTTTCAAGCATAAAAGTGATGTCAGGGTATCGTAGATAAGTTTAAATAAGGTGATAGATGTACCTGGTCTATGTTATTTTTTTAGATTAATAAGATGGCGGAATATACATCGTGGTAAATGTAATTTTTGCGTTTTTCAAGAGGTCTAAAATTTATTTTGTTTACCCTGATAACATTCATAGCAGTGATTGGTACGGCAAATCGTCGAGCTGGAAGCTGAGTTGTGGTCGCCAGCCGGGGCGACTAGGGCAACCGACGATCAGGGCAACCGACGACCGAGTACAACTGAAGACCGGGTACGACCGACGACCGGGCGCCAAGCCCGAGGCGAGCGAGGCGAGTCGATGCCGGCACAGTCAATATTTGCTCCACCCGGCCCGCCTAATGAATACAATTAGATCATTCCGCGCGGCCTCACGTTTTTCATGCGCCTCGATAACTCGCCCTCTGACGTGTCAAATAAAGACGCCCAACTGTAATCTTTGTATATCCTCATCAAACAAACGTGGCTTCCAACGTACATACAACTAATACGGCAAACATGTAAACATACATACGGGTCGAACACAGAATAAAGTTTTGAATTCGGTTAAAAAGCACGGAAAAGCATGACTTTTACCTAAGCGTGGGCTTAAGTCACAGCTTGCTATAAAAATTATAAGAAATTAGTGCTCTTCCCGCGGCTTTGCTTGCTTTTTCCTGAATAATAAATACCATATATCCTATACCAGATCATGGTCTACCGATGTGCTAACTTACATGAAATTCAGCAGTTTTTTCGTCATAGAGTAACTAACGTGCTACAATCTTTCACTTTATTATATAACTAGCTGTTGCCCGCGGCTTCGCCCGCGGTAGAAATCGATTTTTACAAATTCTGCGGGAACCCTGAACTTTACCGGGTTAAAAAGTAGCCTACGTTTTAATCCAGAGTATAGGCTATCTCCATTCCAAATTTCAGCCAAATCAGTTAAGTAGTTGTCGCGTGAAAGCATAACAAACAAACTTACATTCAAGTTTATAATATTAGTATGATATTAATGCCATCAAAAACAAAACTTGTAAAAAAAACCAAGTCTCGCAACTCAGTTCTTCTACCGTAAAAAGTTGTGAGATCCATGTAATACCAAGTCGGTTAATTTATTCAGTTCTTACTTAAGGGTCCTTCTGTCTTAAGTTATCACGTAATTAGCTAACCTATCAAGTAACAACATCTTATAGTGACCATATTATCAGGGGCGGATCTATGTATAGGCTTTTTGGGCTGTAGCCCAGGGCCCCGTGGATAGAAAGGGCCCCCAGCCCCCACTAAAAACAATATGCGATATTTTGAATTAAAAATATGTTTCAAATTAAAAGAAAAAAATAAAAAAATTCTATCATAAGGTTGGCAACTCTTGAGATGAATCAATTCACGTCTATCGTACCTACAGAACGGGGAATTCCCCGTCGTTTGTCTTTGCTCAATGTATTTTTTCGCGTCTATTATGTGGATGGCATAATATGTTTGCTTTAAGTTTTAACTAATTTTAACTAAATCCCCTATAAATTTCAATTTGCTACGCCAAGAAAAAAAAAGTGGGCCCTCAATCCAGATGCACGTGGATAAGTGATCTAAGTCGAGTTGTACACTTTTTGTAATTTTAACATAGAGATGTATAAGAAAAAATTACGATTTTTTTGGTCTAACTCACTTTCTTCTATCTGCTATAGTTTTGGAGATCATTTTGTGCAAACTGATATAACTGCACAGGTTTTGGCAAAAAAACCGTGAATATGGATATATCTTAAGTTGTAACCTATATAAATAATTGCTCTACAGATAGTTTTTTTATTTTATTTTTCAATATATTTATCGTGAATATTGATTTATTCAGAGTTATATATCACTATAAACCAATACTAATTAGTTTTATATCAGTTAACACAAAGACAATTTATAGGTGCAACATAATTTAACTCTGCTTGTATCATTTATCACGTAATATTAGCACACATTTGAAATAAAAAAGGTACAACTCACAGGTTTTTGATGAATTACTTTAATATTATAATATTTACTACAAAAAACTAAATGTACGGTGACAGTAAATATTTTTGTCTACAAAAGAAGGTACTCATGTTACACCTAGCTCACTTACTTTATGAACTAGATTTTTTTTGAACTTGTTTTCGTCCTCCTTTAAAGTGTCGAAATTTCACTCGTATCACAGGAGGCACAGAATTATTTTGCAATAATGTTGTACAGTTGCTGTCTGTATACAAAAACACTAAGTCACATTAAATAAATCAAATTATTTTATTGTCCTGTTTTTTTATATACCTACATCAATATCGAAAACAGTTTTTTGACAAAATGGCTATTAGTTGAGTAATTTGGTAGGCCCCTAAATTGTTTCAGCCCAGGGCCCCACAAATTCACGATCCGCCCATGCATATTATCAATATTAAAAATCTTTTATGTTTTAAATAAATAGATCGACTTGGCCATCGCATGAAAAGACAATATATCTCACAAGTAATACCTACATATTATATTAAATTTGATTGTTTAGCGATTGCCAAGTCAATCTATTTATTTAAAACATAAAAGATTTTTTATATTGATAATATGGTCACTTTAAGATGTTGTTACTTGATAGGTTAGCTAATTACGTGATAACTTAAGACAGAAGGACCCTTAAGTAAGAACTGAATAAATTAACCGACTTGGTATTACATGGATCTCACAACTTTTTACGGTAGAAGAACTGAGTTGCGAGACTTGGTTTTTTTTACAAGTTTTGTTTTTGATGGCATCTCATTTCTTTTTGTAGATAGTTCTACTTTTTTTCCTTTTACAAGTTACCTTTGAACATAATTATATCTAGGTACCTATCTACACCTATTATATCATTATATTATATACAGGTACACTGATTCATTCACTGCAAATGTTACTTTGTTATACAGGTACAGTAATTCATTAACTGCAAATGTAACTTTGTAATCCTATATATTTATATGGGATTACAAAGTTGTTTATGCAGTTGATGTATCTAGAAAACTAGACCGAAATTGCAAAATGTTTTAGTTTTTCCTTGATCTATACACTAATTACTAATTGTGTTCCAAATTTGAAGCTTCTATGTCTGCTAGAAGTGCCTTAGAGTTTTGATGATCGGTCAGTCAGTCGTGAGTGACGAAATTAAGAAACTTTGACTAGTTATAATTCTTAAACTACTGGTTCAAATCGAATGAAATTTGAAATATAACGTGTTTATACAATGCCTGCTTGGTTACTAAAAATTCAGGCTTCTAGCTTTATCCACAACGAAGTTATAGGGGGTCGAAAATGGCCTGAATTGCTTCGAGAAAAGGATGGTACGGCCGTGCCGCTTTTTTGCTCGACTTGGCGGGGGCACTGCCGTGCCCCCAGATAGGATTATAGGAAGTATGAAGTAGGATTTCTGCGCATAATCGAACCCTGCCAACTTCTTAAGAACAATTTTACTTTTAAAACCGGCTTGTCGTAGAGCTATTGTATGCAGTATTTCCATAAGGTGTTCGAAAGCGTCCGTCCCAGCAGAGTCGGTTGATCCGTGGAACAACTGCTGAATACATTAGCTATGTTTGTTCGCCAGTTTGCAGTCGCAGCGCCACATGTCGTCACGCGGCTTGTTTATTTTAATACTCAAGCAATTTTGTTGCTGTTTGCCGAGGGAACCTTATAAACTACCCCTGCGGATTCATAATGTAAGGTGGTTTTCATTGTCGGTTCTCAGTAAACATGACAATGTGGTTCTTCATGATTTGTCGTTATGATAAATTTACAAATACCACCTTAATTTCAAATAAAAACCATTAACCTTATAATGTTAAATGTAATTAACAATATTTGAGTACTGGGAATAAATAAATGCCCTTATCTCTGGAACTGCCAGTTGGATTAGAAAAAAATTTTGTATTTGATAACCACATTCATGAGGAAAGCTTAGGCGTTATAATTCCTGACAAAATAAAGTGGCTTCAGTTATCAGTATTAAGTATACATTCACATAAAACAAACGCTGACACACTCATACCCCCGCAGAAGGTTTTAACCTGTGTCGCGGGTGGCATGGACGACACATATAACACATCAGAGCTACACCCATGACCCGAGTACAAATATTTATCTGTCACATAAATATCTGCCCCGGCCGGGAATCGAATCCGCGACCCTATTCTTCGAAGGCAGGGTCGCTACCAAATAGGCTGCAGGGTCGTCACATGACTCTTATATGCATAATACTCTGGTATGTGGTGTGAATGTGGTGTGAATGTGGTGCGTTTCCCTGTGCAGAACTAATGTAAATGATGCAGAGCCAGTGTTTTGTACAGCTGATTTCTCGAATTTTACGGCAAGCTTTAAAGCTATCCGGTAAATGAAGTAAATCTGTTTAATTTTGAGTATTTTTTATATTTACCGCGATAATTAGAGTATTCGAAATAAATAATACTGGTCTTATCTCGAAATATCTGTAAGGTTATTCGAAAATTTTAGTTGTAACGAAAACAATCAATAACAATGACCTAAAATTTGGAAGGTTCATGAATACATTTTATGTTGGTTTTGCGAAGTTTATTACTTCTAAATATCTTATGGATTTGATAATTTGCCAATGTATGTGCTGGGTTGACCTTATCATAGTAATATTAACACGCGTGCAAGACCCAAGGACTCGAATAAACCTACGTATTCACAGAATACACAAGTATTAATGTCATTCATTAACTTCAATGAAATCTTGAAATTTTAAAAGAAAACTCGTACATTATGCAATATCTTTGAGTATCTTTCCAAATATACGTGATAGTTTATTATTGTACTTAGACGATGTTCATAAAAACAGATACTTAAGTCGTTAACATTATTGTAATGTTAATTCGTAGCATTTAGTACCGTTTACTATTTGCAAGGATCACCTATACCTATACCAAAAGAACAATTTATGTCATTACAAAGTTTTTCTCGGTCAAGTCGTAAAATTTTTATAACGTCGTTAAAATATTTGGGAGCATGCGAAGTGGATAATGGTTTTGCGTGGCACCACGTAATTATATTGTACAGGTGTAACTTTCTTTTTTTATTCCCTCTTCAATTACCGCTAATGAAAGTCTAGTTTTCATTATAAATCTTGTAACGTACTTATAAATAATTAGAGTTATTTTCGCAATAATATCGATACCCTTATAGTATTTATGTTTCAATATTGAGCAAGAAAAAAGTCGATTCTGACAAAAATAAGAAAATCATCATATCCTCACACACATTGCTATCTAAGTACTACAAAGTAACTGCAAGCTGCAAAACTCAAACATTTATAAACAGTGCCTTGTCTCTCGTACTGTCCCTATCCAAAATTATTAATTTATATTTATTTATTTATTTAACTCTTTATTGCACACCAATAATAGGAAAACAATAATCTAAAAGTAGGCAAGTAGGTATATAAAGTACAAAGCGGTAGTAGCGGTCTTTTTGCTACATAGCGATCTCTTCCAGACAACCTTAACATGCGGAATGCTGTATACAGTTAGATCTACAGATAACTACATTTATGTGGATTTACGATTTATTTTCATTTCCGATAATCGATAACATAGTTTCATGACATCCCTAATCCATACAATACAATCGGAGTCATCTGACCCAATTAGACGAAGTCCTTATCAAATGTATCTATCGTAGCGAGGGTGGAAGGCATGTGCAGTGTGCAGTGTGCATCTCTTGTTTAATTACATTTGTCGCCTCCCGTCGGAGCAGTAAGGTTCATTTGCAAAGTGCAATTCAATGCCGGCCGATTGTTTCGACCCCGCGCTTAATTGCCCGCCGCACGCCCGTTATTTATTATTGACATTAGTTTGAATATTTACTCCCGTTTATAGGTTGCCATTCATTCAAGCGCACATTTACGGAAATATGCAATCTGTGTTAATTGAATTTCAGCTAGGTACTCGTAAATTTTGTAAAGTCAACTTCATGAAAAATATCGTAGAGATAAGGATGAAAAGCTTTAAGAACGGAGTAAGTAAGGGAGTTAAGTACTGTATACAGGGTTCAGTGACCTCCAGGATGGATCTGGAAAATCTGTTTTGTAGGACATTTCAGTTTCCTGACGCTAATATCCCCGGCGGCTTGTGTCGATCCTAGGTCATCGGCCGATTAATGCAACAGCTGGCGCGGTCGGTAGTTGAATAGGTGACCGCCCGTGACATACAGTGATTTATGCCCTTACAAATCAACCAAGAAATCTGTTCCGAAAAGATCTACAACACACACACGTTTATCTTTTGTTTAACTATATCAATCACATTGGTATAATACACGAAGGCATTTGAACACTGTATGTCAAATGTCAAGCACTTCTGATAACAACAAAAGCGTGCGTATCGTTTTGTACTGACAGAGCGACTACGAGCAGAACAGTCAATTGCCTGTTCTTACGCTCTTCATCGTCGGCGCGTTATTGATATATCTACCTCTTTTTTACATTATAATATCATTGGTGGCAAACATTTCTTGAGCGTTTCCGTGCTGCGCACTTAAATCCATCGGTCCCAGTTGTTATTATTGTAGTTGTCGTAAGATAATAGTCGTAAAGCCATGTCGGAGGCGTTCGGTCGGCATGAAAACAAACAATGGGTTGGCCATCAACCCCGCCAGAGTCGTGGTAGAGTATGTTCTACTCTAGGCTTCCTCAAAAGGAGAGACCCGTACTCAGTAGTGGGCCGTTAATGGGTTGATGTCAAACTTTACAGACGTGGCCTATGTGAAGATTGAAACTAGCACTGAGGCAATTATAGTTTTGAGAGTCTCGTCTATTGATCATCAAGGACCACCATGAGCACTGAAGTTTGACTTTGACTCGACGATGTGTGAGGACTACATAACATAATCACAGATTTTATCGCTTTTTATTTTTAAACTACTAACAGTATTTCAGTTCAGTATCGAAATTAATAAGATCGTGTTCTCAGATCAGTCGTAAAATATAAAATATTCGCTGTAGAAAAATTTAACGTTCCGCATAGAAGATCACGCATCGCAAACGATAAACATCGCAACAAATTCCTGCAAACACATCGGCGGACGTTTATTTGCTCCGGGCCCACGCTCGGGTTCACTCCGACTTCACATTCCGTTCGCCGTCGTATCGCTGCTCATTTGTATTGGCGGCGGCTTCGTATTATTTGTTTGTTTGCCGATGCCGCATAGGTTGTGGAATCGGAGCTTTGATTTTTTCCAATTCGGAAATAATGCGGAAAGCGCGATTGGGAGCTCGAGGCGATCGGTCGTGCCTCGCGAGCGCCAATCAAGCGAGGAGTATGTTCGTTAGGACGCTGGCGCCGACGAGTCTCGCTCCGATACCCAGGTCACGTATTACCGACCTTTCCACTCGGAAACACAGATTTTTTTCTAGATTGCCTTCAAATGAACGATGAATTCCTGGAATGTTCTCTTGATTTACCGAGAGAATGAAGTATTTCTCTATTGTTAGGTAGAGAATTTACTAGCTGAGAAGAACTGAAAGTAGGTTAAGTTTGTTTCTATATTTTAAAACTGACTCTTCTTTGAGGTTTTTATATTTATACACGAATGAATCAAAATTTGTGTTATAATTTTTATATGGCACACTATATGGTCTTTTTTATTCTTAATTTATTTATAGAGGGTTTAGTCAAACACTACATATATGGTCTCATACTAACTTATTATGTTACAAAATGTTTTAGCAAATTATCGCTCTGGAATTCATCGTCACTTAGATCCTATCAGGTGGTATTTAAATAGTTAATACACATATATTATCTTATTACTTAAAAATTACCTTTTCTAATATGAATACTCTACAAATAGCGTCAATGTTAAAAAGAGCTATTGGGGACCTTAACAAATATGTACTGAAAAATTGTTTTAAAACAGAAATTGCTCCTCTTGGAGATGAACATCTAATAATAATAATAACACAGGTAGCTGTACCAATTTGTCTGTATGTTGTATTACGTGAATGTCAGGTGCACTGTAGTATTCAGTATTCCAGTTGTGCATTATTATGCAGCTGTGCAATGTGATGACAAACGACATGCTCCAACCTTGAATTTAGTATCACTAACAATATATCCCATTCCAATGTCACTTGTCTCATTATTTATGAATATGAAACTGAATTACCCAGAATTACTGTCAGTTAATTAGTTTTTATTGCTTTCCCAATTCATCGTCAATTGCAGGGTTTTGTTTTAATTGATCATCGTACTAAAGACAGGTAATGAGCTACGTTTTAGTTTTGGCACGACGATTTCTTATTATAATACTAACCCTGTTACTGATTTTAGGATTCCAGTTAATTACTACATATGGATTTATTTACCAAACAAAAATATATAGCACTTTCTGTAAACAAAAAACTTTTTATGGGTCTCTTAATATTCTGAACTCTACAGATACCTATAGGTATTTCTATATCAGAAAATCAGTCTATGTGTTATCGAAAAGGGTTAATGACGTAAAGTCTTACAATCCTTTTTAAAGAACAAGCTAGCCAAGTGTACTTTGGCCACTTTTATACGCCTCCAAGAATTACAGAGAAGGTACTCTTAAATTACCAAGTTTCCTCACATCTGATTCGATTCTGATATATATGGATCTGTATTCATGTATATCTGATCTGATTCTGATAACTACCAGATGCCGTTCTGAAGCATGCATAAACTATTTTCAAATAAGCACGTGATAATTATAACATCATAAATTTGAAATATAACGCCTACACGCATTATTATTCATATTTACAGGCGTAGTGGGTAATTATTGTTAGCGTGAGTGGTCCATCAGGGGGCACACCAAAACATCGAGCGCCAACTCTCCGTGATGACGAATTGCTTATGAGGAGTAATAAAACATTCGAATTGTTCTCGAACATAAAGTTCATTAACGCTCGTCACTATCATTGCCAAGGCGAATTTGCGCACCCCGTGGGCGTGACATGTGTAACTATAATAGTAAAACTCATTTAAATAAACTTAGACAAGATTTCTGTGGACTTTTTATAAAACGTGATACATCTCTGAATGAGGTACTTATAAGGTAACGATGGAAAAGAATCCACTGATCACTTGTCAAAGGAATATGATTGAAGGAGTTGACTTGGGCGTCGCTAGAATTATTTTCAGGGAGGTGCATTTGCAATAACACACTGTAGTGCTATTAACCGAATATTACTTAAAATAGTAACTATTTAAAAGAATCTTATTCTTTTCTATGTAAATCTTTTCCGACAGTGCACCCTGTTGCAGGCGCCCATGTCGTTTAAATATTAATAACGTTACAAGAAAGTCGCTAAGGAAATTGGTGGAGTTTCTACCTTCCTTCTGTGTATTTAATAAATGCAGCTGTTATAGATGCTAAAATAAATAGTTTCTATTAAATAGAGTCTTATAATATTCATGTTTCTAATGCATATCGATACGTTAAAAGAGAACACTTATATGTAGTAACCTCGCCGTCTGTTTGTTGATATTTCCTTTCTTTCTTTCTTCGTCTGTATTTCAGTTTTTTGCCTTTTTTCAGACATCAGGCAGGATTGTCGGCATTCCATATCTTTACCATTAAACAAACTGCGTAATAGTTTAGCTGAACTTTATAATAGGTACTTATTACTACTTTAAGGACACAATTTAGTAATCTTTATTCATATTTACCCAATTTATAAACGATTTTTTATTTATTATAAAAAGTATTAAATTTTTGGATAGATTTTTCGGTGATTCAATGAGTCACTATGTCGAATTCCGCTGAAGTTTTTGCCAGAGCATAATATCGATTTATTTAAAGTAAAAAGATAGGTATAAAAGCAAGCAAACATCATCAGCGAACAGAGCGATGAGCAAACAGGGCGTGCGTATGATTGTTAGCAGGTCGCGTTCGGAATACTGCGCGTTTTTTACTCGAACATCGCCCAATCAGCGCCAGTGGCAGTTGCAATTATCTCTCGCACCAAATCGAATTACGATCAATTCGGATTTGCGCGCATTCGAACGAATATAAAACGGTTTGCATTAAAATTTGCCGCGATGCACGGGATGCGTTCCCATTAGTCAGCCTGAGTGCTAACGTGTTTGTTCACAAGCTCATCGCATTTTCATTGTTGATGTGTGTTATTATTTCTATTAACCGGAACATACCTGTTACTCAGGTCTAACTAAAAACTATACTGAAATTGCCAAATGAATGTAACAAAATTTTTCAACATTTAAAAATTATTCAAAAACATACTATACCCAAGTTTTGCATGCATTAAATGTACACAAGGTATTGTGTAGCATATTAATAAATATTTTATAGAAAAACAAATACTTATCATAATTCTGTCTAAAACTTTTCCAGGAGAGTCCAACTGGTTTCTGATTTGTATATTTTTTAATTAGATCCAATGGTAAAGGAACATTTCTCCTGACATTTTAATTCAAAAAAAATTCGTTTATAACAAATTTTTATCGGAATTTTCAGGTATGGTTCCAAAATCGGCGAGCGAAGTTCCGCAAGCAGGAGAGGCTGGCGCAGCAGAAGGCGGGAGAAGCGCCGGTGAAGGCGGAGGGCAAGCGTGACAAGCCGGGCTCCCCCGCGTCCTCCCCGCACCCGCCCGCCCCCAGCTCGCAGCCCTCGCACCACACCTTACCACATCTGTCGCCGCCCGATCTTAAACCTATTACGTCTGCAGGTAAAATACATAAATATTCTTTCTTGAATTCTTTGGCAGGAACTATTAAAATTAAATATTTGAAGTAGGTAATTTAGTAAAACATAATTTAATTTATCCTACCACATACAGGTCTTACATATTTCTTCCAATATTCAATGTCATCGTCACATATGGTTATCTTGCCAATCGATGTGATAACCTCATCTTAACACGTTGGGTGCGACAGGGCATGAAACACCTCGTCCGTGTATCGCTTGTGGTGCGGCAAGGAAAAACATAAATTTCTCTGTAGTGCGGAGGGTGTAACTTTTATTTGATTCTGAGTAAGAAACAGATAAATATAATGAGATGTACTATTGATCCTGAGTTTCGTGGTATACCTACCTTAATGCCGGGTTTCTTAAACCACTTGCCGCACTGAATTAATAAAATTTTAGTATCTAAAGTGTGGAACGAGCTTGGACTCACCTCGCACACGCGCATACCTCGTACCGCACTCTGGACTAGCTTCAACCGGCCAATGTTATGTATAGCATTCGATATTGGGCACGCAAATACATGACATTCCTAATTATGTCGAACGAAACGTTGCCGAAAAAAGTTATACGTAAATAACAGTAACATACGGATAATGAATCTGAGTCAATTTCAAATTATCATACATAAAATTTAATTAAACCTATTTGGAAATTATTGAACTGTACTAGCAGGAGAGATGAAGTCTTATTTTCTCAATGTTAATATTTACTAAGTCAAGACAAAAGTCGACATGCATATTTAAAAAAAAACTTAATTCATTAAGGCAAAGTGGGTTTTACTCTTTTTTAAATAAATATAATCAAAATAAAACTTATCTATTTTTTCATTGCCTATTACTGCACCACGTGAAAATCTCCCCTTTTTTAGTGTGGTACGAGGTGCATAAAATACCGCATTTAATTTCTTTACAGATTCTAAACTAACTTAATCAATTCATAGTTAATAATGATCAAGAAAAAATTATGAGAATGAACTCGGCACATCTTTTAAAATCATGAAAAGTTACATAATATGTTCTAACCTAGGCGGAACTGGATGCGGCACTGATTTCCAGGCGTCTTTGTCATCAATATATTCATTTATACTATAGTATCCTTTGCCTGCTAGCCGAGATTTCACATATCTCTTAAACATTTGGATACGCGTATCACTTATGGACTTAGGTATGTAATTTATTGAAAAAACGTATACCGAGCCTTAGGCTGCTTTTCCACCAAAGCTGTGCTAGGAAAATGTGTCATGCGAGGATGTGTAGGTGTGCTGTGGAAATGTGTGGGCGTTTCCACCAAAGCTTTGCGAGGAACATTTGTCGTACGAGGATGTGTAGCGGAGCTGTGAAAATGCGCATTAATGTGCGGTGCGAACCGTGCGAGGATGGTCTATGGACTGACGATACTGCAAACCTCGCAACGCATTCCTCGCAACGCATTCCTCGCAACACATCCCTCGTAAAACATTTCTCGCACACTCTCTCGCTTGTTTTGTACGTAAAAAAACATTGCTCCGCTAAGCCGTTTCCACCAGAACTGTGCTAAGCGAGGCTAGGTAAATGAAGCAATTCTATTGGTTCTTCAAAAGCACATCCCTCGCTACGCATCCTCGCACATCTCTGGTGGAAACGCAGCCTTATACTCGTATAAGAACGTTGTACCCTACTTAGGCGAAAAGATGACGTCACCAAATTATGTTTGTTTCTAGTTAGATGAGTTATACATAATGTCACTATTCTGCTTGAACATGCATAAGTTTTTTTACGAATATAATATTGCTGTAAGTAAATTATGAGGCTACTGTTAATATGCTATTTTTTTAACTTTCTCACGCAGAGAATCGCGTGATTTTAATTTATAAATGGCTCTGATTGCCCTTTTCTGCAAAACAAATATAGCATCAATGCTATACAATCATCGCGATACACTTTGCTGAACAATAGACCAGGTTATACTCGTATACGTTGTTGTTTTATGACTTAAAAAAACATGAGTCTCCTTAATCTTCCATTTTATTGCAATTAAAAACATATTAGGATACAAGTAGTTCGTAATGAAGGAACCTTAGTTTTGCCTTTCAGTGCATTCGTCCAGACTCGATAAATTGGTTAACTATTATCCTAAAACAATAATACCGGGTAGAGAATGTAAATACCTATAACATAAAAAAACCCTCAAAGTAAAGTGGGGGCGATTTTTTTAGCCCAAGGAATGGTTGTTTAATATACTGTACAAAAATTATTAGTGAGTGAATACCGATTTTCCCATTTCTGAAAGGAGTAATGGAGAGATATAGCATTTTTATATTCAATGGATTATAAAAAACTAGGTAAAAAGAAACATAAATGAGTCAGAATCATAACAATATCTTGTGAAATAGAAAAGTTATGGGGCTTTAAAGTTGTCAAGCTTTTCGAGAATAATTTTCTGACGTCTTATTACCTGTCTCACGCGGCTTGTATTATAATACCTTTTGTTTCAGCGTTTGATTTGAATAAAAGAATATTTTAACA
This sequence comes from Thymelicus acteon, assembly GCA_951805285.1. Taxonomy (NCBI): domain Eukaryota; kingdom Metazoa; phylum Arthropoda; class Insecta; order Lepidoptera; family Hesperiidae; genus Thymelicus; species Thymelicus acteon. The sequence goes on along the minus strand of OX638219.1, from coordinate 10,037,855 downwards.
ACACGTAATTTCTTCATTCATACTTGTCTTATGAACGCAAGGAAAAGCTCTTTCGAAGCATACCGAAAGCGCGTAACTAGTTTTAAATAAACTTATAATTCGCAATTCGTTGTTTTCGTTTAAACGTCATGAGTTATTTTTAAAGATCATATCAGTGGAAATCTCAGTAGTTTCATGAACACCGATCGCTAAGATTATAGACATGTGACTCATACATGCCAAACTATCGCAGGATAGCTGATTACGTAATTCAGCTCTTTCGTTTGCGTGGGCGACTACAACAAGGCTGATTTCGATAAAACAAATACATTTTGTCGTCTCGAAATAGTCTGACAAATATAGCACTTGCTTTCAAGTACGTGTACTAAGATATGATTGTATTAAACGTCCATGTATAATTTTAGAATGCAGGTATTCAGGTCAAGTTTGAGTTTCAATGAAATTTTGTGTGCAGAGTTAAAAAAAGTTTTCAGTAAGGACATCTGTTTAATTTTGCGGATAGCAAGACACCTCATAACTTTTTAGTTATCTATTTATAATTATTGCTCGCGCTCTTGTTAACATAATTGCGTATAACAATGTGACGTTGATAAATTGCCTTACATTATTTACGTGTGTTTGTCGATTTATAAATAGTGCAAACTTTAGCATGTATAACAACACTACAATGTTTCTTTTACATAAGAGCTTTATTTTGTATTCCATCCATTTGTATAAAGACGAGTCTTTTAACACATAATATTCGCTAAACAAAGGTGTGTATGCACTAAAACATATTACAATTATTTAAAAGCATTATACTCATTTAGCCACTTTTAAAGCTCCGCGTGAAATCATGAATTTTGTTCAAAATAGGACTTTTCACAAATACCTTTACATTGAGTGTCAATCACACCGTGAGATGTTCCATGCTAGCATTATGTGATCTCTAGTCTCTATACGGAAACTTCTCAGGCGCGCTGCTCAGTGGTGGTAAACAACTTACATTGTATGATGCAATTCTTTTTGTTAGTCGTGGTAGAGTTGAAGGTTATCAAGTCCATATTATGTAATGTCTAAGGTAATATTTTCTCTATAATTTGAAGGGATTCCCGGATTTCTACGTCTGAAATTTTGCAGAGACACCAATGTGCCAAAAATCTAAATTAGAATAATTTGACATGACTTTTTAATTCTTCACATCTCTAGTTTACTTTCATACAGAGCTGATTCAGGTATAATATTCGAGAAGCCTAAAAGTAGGTAACTTATGTAATGTTGTGGGCATCGTTGTTCAGAAAACGTATGTGTTGTGGACAGGGCAGGCTCTGAGGGCAGTAATGGCGGACTTGTGGCGGCGTTAATCACATTACTGCCGCCCGCCAGATTTTCACTTCGGCTCATTTGCGCTAATTGTGCGCGCGATTGTCACTCAGGCTTGAATAAACAACGGAGCCGCAAGGATTAGGTGATTAGTGCATAATTGCGTTACCACCATTATTTCACATTCGCCTGCAGTTCTGATTTCGGCCAGATTTGAACACGAATTTCGACTGCGCTACTAACCACTTCAGAGAAAACCGAATTACATGGAATCGGTTTGATTTATACACGATTTGTTTAAGTTTGTTTTAAATATTTTACGAGTGCCATTATAGTCCAAAAGATTTATGGATTATGATTTCAGCTTACGTTTCTTTTCGTTTGCACATGTGGAACAGGATCATAAATGTTACGTTATATAGACATGATACTATGTCACTATAGTTTTGGATTATGGTGTGCTATAGAGAATTAGTAGCTATGCGGTGGGTGCACGGGTAAACACGAATTACCCGTGCATCCACCGGTGGGTGAAGCCAGTAGGTGCACGGGTAACGGCCCGTTTTTTCTACGTTAGTGAATTTATACACTCCTTTTCATTACCTTAAGTCCAAGTTAAATCCCTTTGTTGGATTGGATTTCTTTTCTAAATAAAGATAATCGATGTTAATAATAGTTAATGAAACCTTCCATTGCTTCTCTTGCAAAAGGTTGCTTGATTGAAATAGGGATATCTTGTAATAAATGCATGGATGTACTCACAATTAGAAGGCGTACCTAGAGGAAGGTTCAAGAAAAACATTAAAAGTAATTAAACACACACTATACTGTCCCTGCCTCAGATTAAAGTCCCTGCAATATAAAGTCGTGTATTTTGACACAGATATGTAGGTATTACCAAACAAAAGGTTTTTAGGGTTCCGAAGTAAAATCGGAACTCTTATAGTTTCGTCATGTCCGTCCGACCATCCGTCCGTCTGTCCGTCTGTCCGAAGCAAAGCTGTAATTTGGCATGGATATACATATATATTATCACTAGCTTCTACCCGCGACTTCGTCTGCGTGGACTTGAGAATTAGTAATCAAAAAAGATCCCGGCCAAATCAGAGTTAGAGTTGCGCACCGAGGGCTCTGTCCAAACTTACAGAACCGAATCACCTGGCTGCATAGGTGAATAAAGTCTACTAAAAGTAGTAGAAGCGCTCATAGCCCGGCGGCTTGCGTCGATCCTATGTGATCGACAAAGTTAAGCAACAGCGGGCGCGGTCGGTAGTTGGATAGGTGACCGCTGGTGGCAAAAATTTCTTGAACGTTTCCGTGATTCGGAGGGCACGTAAAGCCATCGGTCCCAGTTGTTATCATAGGATAACAGTCATTAAGTCATGTCGGAGGCCCTCGGGTGGTTTGAAAACTTACGACACTCGTGTTGGCCACTAACCCCTCCACCAATCCGCACTGGAGCAGCGTGGTGGAGTATGCTCTAGGCCTCCTCAAGAGGAAAGACCCGTGCCCAGTAGTGGGCCATTAATAGGTTGAAGCCAAAAGTAGACTTAAGACACCTGGGTGAATTAACTCAGGTGAAGGCAAAGTCGACGACCCCAAACATAAGAGGAATGTTAAATCATTCAGTAACAAACTTAACTTTGCCGCTGGAAAACTGTCGTTCCCATACATGGACATAACGATCAATTGACCAAAACTTAAACTTATTTAAGTTTGAAGTTATGCCTCCACACATTAATAAGATAATAGGGTTGACAGGCAGACAGACGGACAACGAAGTGATCCTATAAGGGTTATGTTTTTTCTTTAAAAGAACAATACCCTAAAAAATATACAAAAATTCTATATAGTAGGTAGCAGCACATACATAAAAGCAGTCAAAATAATATTTATAACCTGTAAACACAACTACCATGCTAAATTATTATGTATACCCCTTTTTCTAAAGGAGTAGATCCATCCCCGAGCCCCGAACTCGAACGACCCAGTCCCGACGAACATGCGCCCTATTTTTTAATGCGGGATATGAAATAACTGGGAGCCAAATTTCTACCTAAAAAATATCTAAATATAAATTTAAGAAATATTAGTGCGATTTTATATATGTACACCATCAGATCCTGAATAGGTCAACGTTGTACTGGTTTTGCAATGTCAACGTTACCAACAACAAATATTTTTAAAAACGTTCAGTTACTCCCACCCATTCTAGAGTAACATTCTGGGAGTAATATTCTGTCTCTAAGATACACGACCAGACCCTGAATTGGTCAACGATGGACTGGTTTTATAATGTAAGTATCGTCACTGGAAAGGCAATAATAATAGAGCTTCATTTTGGCGAAAATGAGTTATATAAATCGGATATCTCGGATACTCGGATATCGGAGACGATAGCACAGTGGTAGAGAGATACCTACCAAGTTCCAGGGCCAGTCGGGACGAAACTCAGTCTGAAAGAGAGGCCATGGTGGCTCGTGTGAATCTCACACTTCGGGCTGTGTCCGAGTGGGGCGAAGCCAATCTTGTGAGATTCAACGCCACTAAAACGCAGACGTGTCTATTCACCGCCAAGAAGAGCCCGTTCACCTTGGCTCCTACTTTTCGGAATGTGTTCTTGGATTATACCGACTGCCTTCAGTTGTTAGGAGTAGAGATATCCTCGAAACTCAACTTTGGGCGGTTCATCGAGACCAAAGCTAAGGCTGCTGCAAGGAAACTTGGTGTCCTTGCAAGGGTGCGACGGTACTTCACACCCAGGCAACTCTTAAGCTTGTACAAAGGTCAGGTTCGGCCGTGTGTGGAGTACTGTTCGCACATTTGGGCAGGTGCAGCCAAATGTCACCTTTCTGCTTTGGACTCGATGGAGAGGCGTGCGAAGAGGTTCATTGGTGACCCAGATTTGGTTGAGACCTATCTTCAAAGCCTCGAGCACAGGCGCAGAGTAGCCAGCCTCTCGGTTTTCTACAGGGCACATTTCGGAGAGTGTGCGCAGGAATTGTTTGAGATAATTCCCCCATCTCCGTTTCTCCTTCGAACGACACGATGCACGGCGGGTATCAATCCTTTTGTCTTGAACATCCCGCCGGTACGGACGGCGCGGTTTGCCTCGTCATTCGTTATACGCACCGCGAAGGACTGGAATAACTTGCCTGCGTCGGCGTTCCCGCCAGCCTATGACGTGGATGTCTTCAAGAAAAGAGTGAATAGGCTTTTTCTAAGTTAATGTGCTCACCATCTTGGACCACATCTACACTTACCATCAGGTGGGATTGTGGTCAAGCATTAACTTATTTGTGTAAAAAAAAAAAACATCGGATTGGAAAAAATAATTTAAGTACTGGAATACTGGACTGCTCCTATTTATTCATATATGTCGAAAAATTTTTGTACGTAACTATAAACAGCCAAACCTAAGCTAATCGAATTCTTCTTCCATTTAAATAACGTAGTGCTTTCTTGGCACTACTTCTTCCTTTTGACTTAATGTGTGTTAAGATTATGTTTTTTTGTGTTTATCTGACCAAATAATAATGTCTGTAAGACGGTCCTCATTCTTTTCACCAGATCACGCAAATCGGGTGGTTTAGCAGGTATCTGAGATGTAGGTACTATATTATTACGTTTTTCGGTCAATGTTTGATCGCGCCGACCACGGGCCATGTGAGTCGCTCAGGGACGTCTTGCCTCTCCACACTTGACTGCCTGAGAGTTAAACGCTTCTGTGGGAATTCAGAAGTCCGAAGAGGCCCCCGATCATCTGTGGGGTTACGCAACCGCGACACCAGCTAGATTTATGGTAATGAAAGGATCCCCTACGCAATATCAGTGCCCGCCTCTCAACCGGAGGACTCTATTCTCCTGAATTTATTCCTGAATAACTTCTGGGGTTTGTAAGTGTAAGTTCCAACTACGTAAGTCCGAGCTTTTTGTCCAAGAACCTGGTCCAAATGCCAGAAGTATGTATTATACCTGGAAAACATTTTAAAAGAAACTTATTGTTTTTGACTGCTTTGAATTTTGTGGATTAGACAGCGTGTTATTAGTTTATATTTACTACTATTTATATAGCTCAATATACCTTAAGTAAAAGCTTTGCTAGATCATAAACAACTGTCTTTAAACTTGATAGAATGGAAATTCAATCAATCATAATTTATTATTTTTTCTTTCTTTTCTTTCTTGGATGACAACGCATGGATGATGCCTTTAGTCTGATCACGGACGACGCACTCATTCATCCATGGAAAACGGTGACCATTTACAATCAGGTGGCTCGGCTGCTCTTACGTGGCTGTTCGCAAATTCAAAAGTATTTTAGTTATTTGTATTGCACTTACGTCCGGTCATAAAATTTGCCTATGCCAGCTTGGAACTCATTGACCAGTATCTAGGTGACAGCAGTAGATGATTATTCGTAAATATTTTAATTTCTTACTCATTTTGATTAATAAATATGTAAACGATTTGTATTTTTAATATTATCTCCTATTTCTACATTACAATAAGGAAATCTATATTATAATACTTTTTCGGAATTTAAGATTTTTATTTATTTACAAAAAAAAAACATTTTTTGGTAAATTTACTAAATTGTGTCATAATATTATCACTAACTTATATCCACACGATCATACAGTCAACCTATATTAATCCGATAGCAAAATCTAACTTAGTTATATGTCTTATTAATTGGGTAGGGAAACTAATTTACTTAAAACCTCAATGTTTGACGACCTTGCAGCGTAATTGGTAGCGATCTTGCCTGCGAAGCAAGAGGTCCCGGGTTCGATTCCCGGCCGGGGCAGATACTTATGTGACAGATAAATATTTGTACTCGGGTCATGGGTGTTATTGTTATGTGTTACGTGTCGTCCATGCCACCCGCGACACAGGTTAAAACCTACTGTGGGGATATGAGTGTGTAAGCGTTTATTTATTTTAAATATTTTAAAATATATAGGTACACATTAATTTCAATAAAAGATTTATTCTCGGTATAATAGCTTAAGTCTTGTTCTCAGACCTACTCAGTTACCTAAACTGACATCTGTTGTTGATTAGCAGAACTAATTCACTGCAAAATCATAAATTTTAAAAAAACATGTACACATTGATTTTTTTTAAGAAATAACGAATATTTTCGATACTAAACAGTCTCTTTTATCCCTCTATCGGGTACTTTCACAATTTCTTGCTGTTATGTGGAGTATTAAAAAATCCTATTTGTTGATATCTCGACTTTTAAGCAACGTATCACAATAAAACGTACACCAGATTTTAAGTTAGACCACCAGCAATACAACTGTGAAAACCGCATTCAGTTTCATCCAATAGTTTAGGCGTGATGCGGTGTCAAACATACAGACAGACAAGATTTTTAAAAATGACAGATTTGCAATCTATTGCTCCTATTGAGTCCCCTGATATCAAATTTTCTTAAATATCTTCAATGTACAGACATTATCGAGTTACTGTTTTATAATATATATAGATTATGTAACTAGCCGATAAAGGAGCTGAGGATCCACCTGATGGTGAGTTACCTCCTGGGCCAGGACTCAGCATCAGGTGGATCCTCAGCTCCTTTCCTGGCCCTGCCTGCGATGCGAGGGTTACCAGGTTTGATTCCCGGCCTGGGCAGATATTTATGTGACAGATAAATACTTGTGCTTGGGTCATGGGTGTTATTGTGATGTGTTATATGTGTCGTCCATGCCACCCGCAACACAGGTAAAAACCTACTGCTTTGGTATGAGTGTGTAAGCGTTTATTAATACACATCCTGAAAACAAACATTATCAAAAATAAGGGGTTCTCAGGAAAGGAGAAAAAAGTCCTCTCTCCTTCAAGATGCCTTCAAGCCACCTTCAGCCTTAATGCCTTTGGTGTTTCTGAAGTCTATGGGCGACGATAACCACTTATCAGGTGGATTGTCAGCTCGATTGCCGTCTAGTTTTATTGTTTATTGAACGCATTTTTTATATGATCAATGTTTGTTTCAGCCAACAAGTTGTGTGAAGAGTTGAACGGCGTGGGCGGCGGCGTGCCAGTGAGCGGCGCTGGCAAATGGGGCGGCGGCTGCGGCCTACTCCGTCAGCCCTCTAGCTTCCCCCTCCTTGGCGTAGCGCCCCCCAACTACCTCCTTTCAGACCACCTCGGTACGCTCGCCAAAACGAATAATCATCTTTTCTAATGGCCCCAACACCTTCAGACATACGTAGCTCCATACCTGCAGCAGTATCGACTTTGATTCAAAGATCACAAGCTGGAGAAGCGATGATGGCTTTGGAATTCCACTGACAGAAACAGAACTACGAATGAAGGAGGTCCAAATATAATGTCGATAATCATAATTACTAAATGTCGAGACTTAAAAAAGGAAAAAAATACTGATTATTATAGCTTTCAAGAAAAGAAGTGTCAGAATGAATGTTGAAAAAAAGTGAATTTTGTCTAAGACTGGCATATTTACTTTTACGCTTAAGATTACAAGTTGCCAAACAATAAAAAAACCTGCTTTACCCCTGTTTTAGGAATATGGACTATAAACTAATGATATTCAACGAAACTTGGTCATTATTGAATCAACTAAAGGATTTGATGTGTTAAAACTTTTAAAAGTGAATAATGAGTGAGTTTCACTAAGACTGGAGGTGAATTATTAATTCATGAAGATTTCAAGTGCCGAAACATAGTGTCCATTAAGTTTTAGGTAAAATTGAAATAACGTTACGGAGGTTCCAGTGTATTATTGTAGGCAAAGTTCAGCGTTTGTGTTAACCAACATTTTAACGATAAGCAACTTATTTATAAATTTCCTATTGTACCTCCCTCTAATACGCTACTAAATCTCCGGTTGTTCGATTTTTGTAAGTAAAAACATATTAGACGGAGGTATAATTTCCACTTAGTATTAAAAATTGAATTTGTGTGATAGAAGTGTAAATAAATGTAAACTGTATACGTTAAATATCCGAAAGAAATCCTACATTCCTTTACCTTAGTGCCATATGGAGCAATAAATGTTTGTCTTATAGTATAATCTTTGCATCGTGAATAAAATAGCGACCTAATAGCAAATACTATCTAGTCATAGGGACAGTTTTTTATTTAATAAATATTATGAATATTTATTTATTATGATGTTGTTCACGAGGAAGCATTTATAACAAAATCAAATACAAGACGAACAATATTGTAAATATGTATGTATTAAAAAAATAATGTAAATATGTACCATGCATAATAGTGATGTACCCCGAGTGTATTTCCTATTATTGATGAATCTGTGAAGGGTGTTTTAATAAACAGATTAAACTAAAACAATGTTTAATTTTACTTTTTCTATAACACAATGCGAAAGTTACGAATATTAGTGTGAAACTATTTTCAATTATGTATTTTGATCGTCCGTTCGTGGGTTTCAGCCGCAGCCCATGTATTTTAGCAAATAAAAACTTACTTTGTTCTTGAGTAAGGTGACATGGTAATTAATCAAACATTACTACGAAAGAAAAACTCGCCAGAAGTCGTGTTTCACTTATATTTATCCCGTGTTTTTCAACGTCAATGACCTAGCAACCGCTACCAGATTGCGTGTGTTGAAATAAAAGTTGTCTTACAAATATACGAGTGTTGATTAAAATCAGCTAGAATGTAACAAAATCATGTTTTATTGCGTATTAGAGAAAAACAAGATTTGTAATTATTTGTAATTCTATTATTACAAATGTGAAAGTTTGCTAGGATGTTTGTTAACCTTTCATAAAAAACTACTAAGCGGATTTTCATGAAATTTTGCAAACAGGCAGACAGGTAATCTGCGTGCTTATTATCTCGGGAAACGCGGGCAGAGCCACAGAGAGAGTACGAGTACTAGCGGTCGACAGGATTATCTTTACGATGTTCATGTGCTCTACTACGTACATAATTAAATGATGAATACATAATCGATAGTATTTTGAAAGTGTGTTGTAGTATATAAACCATAATACAGTAATCCATAACATGCTTATAGTCGTATGAGATACACAAACCTTGAGATTTGTGTTTTGTTTACCGCAAATTGGCTTTTACGCAGCGTAGGCCCGTCGCACATGCGTTAGCAAAATAGAGAGACCAAAAGCAAAAAAAAAAAAACAATTTATTACTACTTTCAATTAACTTCGCCCAGTATAGTACATACGATAATTTTAACGGTTCAAAAACACGGTTTGATAAGACATTACAAATACAAACAGTAAAATAGAATGTAAAGATGTTTTCACTGACATAAAAGTAGTAAGTAATAAGATAATGCTAGACGCATTTTGTTTTATAATTTAAAATTACGACACTGTCTTTTATTCTAGTGGTACGCTGGAAATGCTTTGGTACTACGTGCAAATACTTTGGTACTAATTCAAGAACCATTTTCATTTGCTATTTCTACATTATTAACCACAGTGGTTCATCCATCATCCATCAGTCAGCCTTTGTATTACAATAAAGGTTTACTGTTGAACATATGCCATCCCTACTGTCACCACTCGTGTTCCTAGTGATCAATAACGAAATGAATTGGCAAAAGGTAAAACACGAAAAAAATGAAGCAGATTTAAAAATACTACAAAGTATCAAAGTGACCTATAAATAAGTCATCATAACCGAAGTGGTTGCTGCGCCAAACCCGCCAAACGATTTTGGATTACGAAAATTGTTTACAGTTACGCATCTGAGATTATCCATGACTAATTCTGAAGTAACGCCGCGGAATCCACAATATCACCACTCTCCCAAAATGGCTCACACGAAGTCTGGTGAATAAACTGCTATTTTAAATATTCAACGTGAGAATCGGAAACAATCTGTACAACATAGAGCAAGTCGACTTTTTACAATAAATAATAATCCTGACTTTTTCTGGGTTTAGCAAATAAGATAGCAATTTAAAAAAATATTTTAAGAGATTTAGGAAGAGAGGAATGAATATTAAATATGTAGGTATAAATACTTATTACTTCTTAATTTTGGAATAGTGACTTTCATTAAAATCATACATAATTTTCAAATGGCCACCCAAATATAAGTTGGTTTTATAATTATATTTTAGTCATCTGAAACTAATTATACTTAGCTAGTTAGGTAGAAATATATTCATAAAAAATATTTTAACACCAAGACTCTTATTAGCTCATACTATGGTTTCGGTCTACGCGCTTGTAGACAGTTTACGGTTAGTTTTCAAGTATGTAGATGCGGAAAAATATATATAATTAAGCTGGCGGGCAATGGTGTAATAGTACGTTATGCTCCTGTTCGACACTTGCAAAAAATTTTTTTTTTAAATAACTGTCATCTAAATTATTTTTTGATTTTAAAGACTAATTTTTGTTTGGAAATGGTTTTCATAGTTATAATAGGCGTTTTATATTTTTTCGTACTCACGACATTCACCTTGGATAACTTCGCTTGGAGTTACTCCATTTTAGTACTTCACGTTGCAGACACATCATTTTATGCAGGGTAAAATAATACAATCAATTTAGGCATAGAACCGAGTATAAATATTTTCATTATCTATTATTATTTTTATTATACGAGTATATTTATATTATCTTCTTTCCTAACCTGTCAACTTCCTTTCTTTTTTCCTTTTCTTGGCTTTCATTAACTCTTAATCACTGCTCTCTTTTGTTGGTATGTTTGTCATTGGATAATATTTTCAATTCTTTATTTTATTTTTTATTCTTTACTTCACTTTTTTCACATTGTAATCTTTGCTTTACCATTTGTAGGTACGCCTGTACCCAATTCATTTTCTTGCTGTTTTTTTTCCGCTACTGGATTGCCTGGAAGAAATCGCTTTAAAGCGATAAGGTCGCCCATTGTTTTGTATTCTTTTCTTGTGCTCTTATGTATATTATTTTATGGTGCACAAACAATAAAGTGTTAAATAAAAATAAATAAATAAATATTTCTTAGACGAGAGTGTATTATGCCATCCACTGGCGTGGGTGGGTATCGGCGACAATGATAACTCAGCGGGTACTCAAAAAAGCTCTTTGGTGGGCGGATCCACCGCCACACCGCTCTACCACGTGTCGTATCACGCGCACGACACTTGCCGACGTGTGATATTATTTTGATATCAATGGCTCTACATTAATGTTCTTGATTTTTAATGTGTTTATATACTAAACACAAATCTTTGAAGAGGGTCGATGAAAACAGGAAATTACATTGAATAAAATCTAATACCTTTAAACGAGCAATTCTTGTATATACAGGGTGAATTTTTCAAGTGTGCGTGGATGGCCAAATCCGAAACTATGAGGAATAGCGAAAAATGCTGAAAGGAGTCTCGGGACCGATTTTGATGAAAACTAAAACTGCATCATTACATTTTTGAAAAACCAATATTCCTAGCCAGGAATCGAACCCGTTTATTTGACCATCCACGCACACTTGGAAAATTCACCTGTATAGCTGTAACCTGTAAGTTCGAAACAGCACGTAGCGGGTCATTCAAAGGTTTATTTTTTTGGAGATTTCATTCATAGATCGTGTTTAGTAGTTTTTTTATATGTGATATATTGGGTGTCACCAAAAAGATTATTACAATTTACATACCTCGCCATAATTACAACTCTCCAACTGACAATCTCTTTTGAACACGTCCGTTGAGTAATGAAATATTTTAATAATTAGGGAGAGTCATTGAGAGAAAGTTATTTAGGTATCATATTTGTAAGCATCGAGTAATATAATAGATTTTAAGTAGATTTACTGTAATCTATGTATTAATGAAAATGTATGATAGAAAAATTTGATAATAATTCTCAACAGAAATTTTGTGAAAATTGTATCAAAATTATCATTACTGAGGTACCAACTAAGTAATTAGATACCTATTGCATGTATAAGGAAATAGCTTGTCGATTACCGAGTTACCATACATATAAATATATACATACTTATATAAATATATATTCGTTATGTAGGTATGTGACGGGGCCGCCACATGTCGCGTCCATCAGTTACGTTCGGTTGCCCATAACATGATGCATCATGTAAGCCAAAACTTCCAGATCGGAATCTATGGAATGTGCTGGAACTGCCAACATTGACATTATCGACTGAATTAACAACTGCCTGAGCATGTAAGAGTATTTTAAACAGGAGTTAAGCGTAAAGGATAAAATGAAAGGCGTAAAATGAGCTCTCCTTCTTCGGAAAAGCATTGGCTTCTCGTCTAGAGTTACTCGTGTCCTTAAGCGAAAGTAACCACTTACCATCAGGTGGCATCAGGTGCGCAATAAAAAATAAGTGTGAATCTTTATGTGACTAACCAACAAACGAGCCGACAAGCCACCTGATGATAATCAAGCACTTCCGCCCATGGACATCAGTAATAACAAACGCATCACTTATGCACTGTCACCAAGCCAAGAAAGAAGAGAAAATAAAGAACAAAAGAACTGGCTCTCAACCTCCGAGCCATAACATGACGAGTCATTTGGCGATTGACTCAAGCAACGAAGTAACCCCGTTTCCCTTCTTCCACTTGGCCGGTAAATCGACAGTAATTAAACTTCATGATGCTTATAGATGGTATGTCCAAGGTCAGAAGACTACTTATAATGAGGTGGTTCATCTACTTGGTTCATGACTCTTTACGAATACATCCAACTTTTATGCTATTTATTAAATACGCGATTTTAGAATGGGTGGTATCTAGCCAGGCGATACCCTACTACCATGCATGTGTACCCGCAGAATTATACTAGATGGCATATGGGCCAAAGACTTCCTGCAGAGGGGACTCTTTGCCAAGTCTCAGCCATTCCATTCCAAGTCCATTTTTCAGCAAGGTGCATCACCAACATGAGTTTGGGTTGAACTCGCGATGGATAAACCCCATACAACCCAAAAAAATCTCATCCATATAGGATCTGCAGAATCTGTGAACATCAATTTCAACATAGAACGAGACATCTTTTTTCATTTTAAGTAAACTTTATATTTCAGTTTGCATCTGACTAAAGTATCTCAATGCAAATCTATGATAACACACTTACTCACACTTCACACACTTCCACTTCACACACTCACACTCACTCGATTAATCGATGAACCTCATACAGAACATTCTCCTTACCCATTATCGACAATGCGTTTTGTCAAGTTAGTAATATTTTGTGATATATTGGATAAGTTGTGATAAGTTCGTGACATATCCATAGGATAATTTAGAAAATTAGTAACCAGTTGATGCTATTTATTTCTATAAATATTTATGAACATATAAATATTTTTAGTAGCAAACAGCGACTGATGCAATAATGATCGAAATGAAATAGTCTTTTCGACACAAATTCTCAGATGCCACGTTAGTTTTATTCTCGTTATAAATACTTTTTAATACGAATAGTTCAATATAGTAACCAAAGCTGAAGCTGAAACCTTCGACTTCTCCTTTTTGATAGATACTCCAATATATAGGATTACGGTCTACGAATTACAATTACACCTTTTATTTTGATCCATGGTAGAACCTATTTATTGAGCAATGAATCTTGGATTCGATTTCCGGCATTAGGTTTTCCTGATATCTCAATTATATCTGGGCCCACAATGGAATGAAGGAAGAAATAGACAAGAAATTCGTTAAATAAATATTTCAATAAATATAAATTTTAAATTTTAAAAACCCCCGACAGTTTTACTTACATTAAATATAGAACCATCTCGGATGGCTCTTTAGCTATCACATCAGCTTTCAAACCAAAAAAACCGCATCATAAGCGGTCCATTCGCTTAGGAGGTATGATACCACAGACAGACACACAGACACAGAGACACGTCAAACTTATAATACTTTTCCTTTTGCGTCGAGGTCTTAACAGAACTACAACTGTGTGTAGTTTTTCTCATTGTGCCTATTTATCATTGGGGAAGAATGGGCTACATAGTATTCGATATGCGTTGGAATGGAATTACATGGTTCAATTCCATGGAATGGAATTGGTCTTTCGTCAAGGTACATCGTAGTTTTTTATCAATAACTACATATACAGTAGAGGATAACCGTGGTCACAGAATATACTGATATCGAGGAAGACGAAAAACGTCCAGTTAGATTTATCTGAGTCCTGCAGCTTATGTGTGGTAAAGGGCATACACAATACTTACAACTAAGCAATTTACTTCAGCCTGACCTAGACTGATGCGCAAGGGGAGCAAGACAGCACTGTATAAAACTGCCTAACTGTGAGGTCTTTTTTGTTCTTAAGTGATCATACACATTGGCGTGCACAACATACAAAACAAAGCAGTGTAAATCCATTACATGGAAAGAAAGACATTACATATGTATTTTTAACAGTCCGTTCGCTATTTTCTAAGTTCACGTAAAAATAACCTTAATTTAATACTGTACATTATTTCAGTTGCAAATAGGGCAATATTTCAAACATTTTAAGAATGAAAAGATATGACAAGTAAAAAATTATTTTTAAACATGAAACATTCCAATTTAGCAAGCGGTTAAATGTTTACGATATGCAGCAAAATAACAGAAATGGTTAAAGCCATAAAAGAGACTTCCTTGCAAGACTGTATACAGCAAGTATGAGTACAGGCTCTTGAGTCAGCAGTTATTTTGTAACATGTTAGTCGTTGCGGGCGAGTTTTCCAGAAGGGCGCAGCCTGCATACGCTCTATAAATACGTGGACTCAGCTTTCAGTGCTTCAGTCTAACGGTGCTCTTTGCAGCGATCTCACTCCTCATACCAGACACAGCCCCACCTCACACAACATGTCTCTGGAACGCCAAGTCCGCGCTAAGGTAAGTTTTAAAAATAAAACATAGTGAAAAATCCATTTTGACACATCAAAACATATTTAAAATACCCACTTAAAATCCATTTTAAAGTCCTTTGTTTTTAATACGATTCCGTCTACCCCTACAGCTCGCTTCCAAGCGCAACCCAGAACAGGAGAAGGAATGCCAGGAATGGATTGAAACAGTCCTTGGCGCTAAATTCCCCCCTGGTGAAATCTTTGAGGATGTCCTCAAGGACGGAACCGTCCTGTGCCAGCTCATCAACAAGATCAAGCCCGGCTCTGTTGCCAAAATCAACACCTCAGGCGGACAGTTCAAAATGATGGAGAACATCACAAAGTAAGTTTTAAATTTTCTTCATATCGTAGCAGTATAAAAAATCTGCAAAAATATATGACATCAGAGTAAATTCATTAAAGACGCTTAGTAAATAAATATGCTTAATTTAATTTGAATTATTTTATAGCTTCCAAGCGGCCATCAAAGCGTACGGTGTCCCTGACATCGATGTATTCCAGACCGTAGACCTCTGGGAGAAGAAAGACATCGCCCAAGTTGTCAGCACACTGTTCGCTCTCGGCCGTGAAGTAAGTAACTAATCGTTAAAAATAACCACTGAAACTTTGCACGGCACATCAATATTTTTCATATGGTTCATTACGATCGAAGCTACATGATCGTAAACGTTACATAAACATACATACCAAAGAATAACAAGTTTTACATTAACATATCCGTTTACGATTCGATTTATTCTAAATACTGCAATACCAAATGACGCATTTACAAATTGTTTGTGTTAAAAACTCGTTTCGAGTTAGAGAATTTGAAACTTTGCCAATTCCTACGAGATTTATGACGTTTCTGCAACATTACCACACTTTTCTAAAATATCCAAGGTTAAGTTCTGGTGACAGAGGCTATTAAATTCATTGAGTGTTTATTTTAATGATAACATGTGTTTACAGACCTACAGGCATTCCGAATGGAAGGGCCCCTACCTCGGCCCCAAGCCCTCTGAAGAATGCAAGCGTGACTTCTCTGATGAGGTGCTTAAGGCCGGTCAAACCATTGTCGGTCTCCAGGCTGGTTCCAACAAGGGAGCCTCCCAGTCCGGCCAGAACATGGGTGCTGGTCGCAAGATCCTCCTCGGCAAGTGAACACCATTTGGAGCATCGTCACAAGTGATATTAATTATAAGTTATTGATATTTTTGTACGAAACTGTGGACGCTATACGGAGACTGTCAGGTCATGGTGAATATCTAGTCAAGAGTGATGTGTAAAGTTCTTCATTTTCTTGTGTAGCAAGAACATGTTAAGATTGTGAGGTACCTGGATGATGTCTAAAGGTACTTGGGTGTGCCATGTAGCGCAAGATTGGTTTTGGGTTTAGCATAAGTAATATTATTTATTTAATTACCTTTTATTTATTATTTTGTAATAAAATTTGTCCTATATCCTCCTGATTTTTATTGTATATCATGTATTTAAAAATAGTAAACGATTTAAAACAAATAAAGAAAAAAACAAAATATAACATAGCAAAATTCATGGACTCTTTGTCATTTCCATCAGTTTTGTCCCTGACCTCCATAAGTCACAAAATCAGGGCACAGATATCGATTTCTATGTGAAATTCCGATCCAATTAGCTCTCAACAAAATTTAATAGAATCCGATGATTAAGACCATCAAAAACCTCAATGACCTCTAAACCTCTAATTGGACCGCTCATTTACACGCGCGTGTAGCGGATCGTCTCGTGGCGCGTCCGTAAGCCACGCCCCCTACGCGCGTGTGAACACCACGCGAGCGCTCGCGCGAGCCCCTTTGGCCGCGCCTAACAAACCGCTCCCGCCGCGAGCCCGCGAGCCACGAGACGCGCCGCTGTCTGGTCCGCGAGCGCCCTGTTCACACGCGCGCGCACGCGTGCGTCTCGCGGATTGTCTCGTGGCTCGCGCGCGCGTGTAAATGGGGTAGGAAAAAGCTATCGAATTTACAGGACACACTTAATTTATAAAATGTCATTAATTGATATCGCGGGCTTCAAAACATAGGGGCGTATAAGCAAAACCCTACTTTTCAGGAGACAAAAAAAATTTAGTAACTTTTTTGTGCTGAACAGAATTGAATAAAAATTTGCATGTGCATTTAAAAGTACTTCCCTATTTAGCTCAAATACTGTATTTTCTTATAAACTTTTCAAAACAGAAATATTGCACTTACGTCTGTTTGGCTCGATGATATTATAGGAAAACTTAGCTATATTTTCTCGGAAAATGCATTGGAATGTTGGACGTATAATACAACTTATTTATTACTTGAAACAAAATTAAAACCTATCTGAAATTAGTTTATTTATTGTGAAACGATACCTTGAAGTCAAATGTGTTTTAATAAAATCCACTATTTCTATTATTTTTGAAATTCAATACACCTATTTGGCTTGACGGAAATATCGGACTAGTTTTGTTACAAGAGAGACGTAAAGATCTATAAGGGTTTGTTATGATTCCAATGATATTAAAATAAACTCAAAACTGGTTCAAAATATATTTAATAAACTAAGATATTCTAGCTAAAGGGTAATAAAAATTCTAAAGTTTAAAAAATAATCATTTATAAAGGCAACACGGTTTTTAAAACTTGCTTACAAAAGAAAAATATTTCAACGAGTTCTACCAATCATTTATTATATATATTATATATATATATATTATAATAATTCATAGAAGCAATAGCAGTTAGCATAATATAAATAATAACTGTCTCTAATTTTTAAGAAAAGTTAGTTATGGCACATAATAAACACAGCCAGCCACAACTGCATAAAAATGTTAATTTACGAGTAATTAAGTATGTCCATAACGAAAATAAGTCTTATTAAGTACTAGCTGTTGCCCGCAGCTTCGCACGCGGAAATTATGCTTTAAATCATATTTGTACCCCTTAGAGAAGAAAATTTAAAAACAGGTTCATTGATATTGAAGTACTTTTATATTTAGGAATTTACATACTGAAACCTTCGATACAATCACAGATCATTCCTCCGGGAGTGGGTTTCGATTAATGAAAAATATTAACATTAATTTGTTTATTTCTTATTCATGAAAATTATTGAAAAACTCGAAATCATGTATTTCATCAATTATAGGAGAAAAGTTTGTTGCAAATTTAAAGCAAATCGTTGATATTTTAAAAATATTCCATATAAAGTTTCATGTTGTTTCCGGGGAAAACTTTTAATTTTTTCGTGACGAAAAGTTTTCTAAAATATGACCCAAAGTATAAGGAACAACTTAACTAATTTCCGTCTTTAAAACGATTCTGTTGTTTCTATCCGTTCAAGAGTTACATATACTCTCCCTCTTCTCCCTCTCCCCTTCTTCTTGTCCCTCTCCCTCTCCCGCTTCCTGTTCCTCTCTCTCTTCTTGTCCCACTCTCTCTCCTTCTCCCGCTCCCTGTCCCTCCTCTCCCTTTCTCATTCCCAGTCCCTCTCCCGCCCGCACCCGGTCCCTCTCCCTCTTCCGCTCCCTCTCCTGCTTCCTCTCCCAATCCCATTCCCTCTCTCGCTTTCTGTCCCTCTCCCCTCCCCCTCCCGTTCATAAAGTTCTCTACACAAAATTTTTGTTTCTCACTATAAGCTTTTATATTAATTTTCACATTACTGAGTTCAAAAATGACGCAGTTACTTAAATATTTACAACCCCTTAGTTTCACTCTTTATGGGGATGAATTACGAGAAAACAGTGATACAGTTATTTTTTGTGTGTAACTATAAGCTTATATATACAAATTTTCACCCTTCTTACTTCAAAACTGACGAAGTTGCCATACTAACTTGCACAACCTTATTGAACCCTTTAGGGGTTGATTTTCCAGAAAAACACAACTTTTATATTTTGTTTCTAATCTTGAAGTAATATACAGGGTGTACCAGGGCCAAGTGACCATTTTTCCGACTTTTTAGCGGAATTAAATAAAAAAGGGTAATTTTTTTTTCAAAAAAATTTCAGTTAATGTCTTTAAAAAATATATTCCATTTAATTTTGGGTAGATTTTATACCTCGAATAGATAAACTATAATAACAACTGGTAAATAAAAAAAAAACAGAATGAAAATAAATGTAAAAACAAAAAAGCAAGTCAGGTTTTTTCCAAAAAAATTAAAAAGCTAATAAAAAAAACTAAACCGATTAGACCTGTACTTTATTGGAATTTTGTTAATAGTTTTGTCCAATAATCAATAGCCGCCGGGCGGTCACTTGGCCCTGGGACACCCTGTATACATTTTCATGTTTTTAACTTAAAAAATGACGAAGTTGCGTACTAAGTTCCATCCAAAAAATTACCCTGTAAGGGATGATTTTCCAAAAAAATGTGTTAAAGTTAACTTTTGTTTATTACTATAAACTTACATAAAAAAAATTTATATTTATAACTTTAAAACTGACGGAGTTGGTTTGTATGAAAATGACCCCCAACCTCTATTTTTACCCCTTAGAGGATGAATTTCCAAAAATCCGTTGCTGACGTCTCTTTAGCAGAAACTATCTCCCTGCCAAATTTCATCACAATCGGTTCAGTAGTTTCTGAGATTTTTTGTTTAATCAGTGTATTCCTTTTCAATTTTATATATATAGATTTTCTCTTTGGACGCAATGCAATAGTTAAAAAATGAAATACAAAAATAAATTTAACAATTTAGCTCCAAACCTGGTTTCTTTTTTAATTATTTATTAAAAACAATTATTATTCCCTCATCGATGTCTTAAATAAGCTCCTCTTGTCGCAGATAATGCCAACTGCCAATGACTGGCAAAATGTCATACAACTAGCACGTAAGGACAATCCGTACAAAGTTCATACGCACCTTTAGCTTGAAGCCCGCGATATAAACACGTGCAAGCCTTCGGAAATAAAGATGGGCACAAGTTCGCAGGGATTGACTACGGAGTAGTCTCTTAATATTTCGTAGTTATATCTCGTAATTATTCTCTGGTCGAAAAGGAGGAGGCCTCGAGTTTACACTATCAAACTACAAGTGTATAGATTGATCAAAAGTCTGTAACTAATATGATGCTCACAGCGGTGAGTTTGTAATAATAATTGAAAATTACCAACCCCTTTAGTAAAAACACCTTGCCAACGTTACTAACATTGATAATCAATGAACAAGTCTTATTGTAAATGACCACCTTCTCTAATGAGCATAATTGTGTCTCTGTCGTCTCTCTCTAGATCCGGACTCCACAGGATGCCCTAACGGAGTCCGTAAGCCCCTAATTCTCGAAAATGAATAGCTTTTCCTTCCTACTTCGCGAAAAGGTCATTTCGGCTGAGTCTTGTAGGCTTGCCTCTCCAACCACGTGAAGCTGTAAAGGCCACTAGGGCCATCAGCAACTGTACATTCGAAAAAATAGATATCATGGTTGTCACCTTCTTGATAGTGAAACCGAAACACATTAAAAACAATACGGGTGATTCCACAAGGAAGGTATATCGTCACATGAGTCTAAACCTGGTTCTGCATGAACACCGCCAGGATTTCACAGAGTTGGCCCTACTGGCCTTTACAGCTTAACGCAGACTGTAGGGGCGGGTCCTGAAGGGACCCATCCGCTGAAACAAAGTGCAAAGTCAGTGAGAGTGTACCGGTTGGTTCGACATAGTCTAAGCCCACAACAACAGGCACAACAGGCCGCTGACACTACACGAGGAAGGGACCCCCGTAGTTCCCCCCCCCCCCGCTGGTTTTAGGACCTAGTACCACATAGTCATCGGGGGTGGACCGGTTTATTCGACCGAGCCCAATCCAGTACAGCAGCGTTATTTATATAGTAGGATGCAATAGTTCTGACTTGAACTTATAAAATAAAAAATAAATAAAAAAGCCTTTATTTGAACTACTTTACAACTTCTTTACAATGTTACATACAGATAAACTTAATTATATTGTAGAAGTCGCCTCAGCGACGTAGACCTCCCCCAATTTACTCCAGTGGACTCCATCAGGTGTCAATTGAGGTAAATTGGGTCCACACTTACGTCGGAAAATATCTCGCCATCTTATTTTTGGCCTGCTCTGCTTCCTTTTCAAGGGTCTCAGTGTCCACTTTGTTACCTTTTTCGTCCACTTATTACTGTTCATTCTTCCAATATGACCTGCCCAACTCCATTTTAATAACCTTATTCTCCGTTTCACGTCAAAGATTTTTGTTTTGTCTCTTATAATTGTATTACTTATTTTGTCCGATACTTTTATTCCTAAAATGCTTCTTTCCATTTTTCTCTGGCAGATGGCTAATTTTTCTTCTTCTTCCTTTGTGATTGCCCAAGATTGGCAGCCATAAGTTAAGCAAGGCAATATAGTTATTGGCTTGAACTTAAGGATGCATTATAAAAAAAAACCTTTCTTTTACTAGCTAAATGATTTTAAAGCAGAAATCTCTTCTGAAATTGTAGAGTTTCGGAGAATACAATTTTTATCCCGGAAATATGCATAGCTGCAAATAAAATTGTTGGTAAACTGTTTAAAAACATTTCTTTCAGTTTTTGACATTTAAATAATTACAATTAATGATTGCATCCCTACATATTAAAATCGCGGTACGATAAATTGTCAAACGCCTGACAAAAAACAATGCTACTCTGCCAGCAAGTTATCATAATAGGTTTATTCAGTATGTGGTAATCGCAGGGGCGTTCCTTCAAAATAATATATGTGTGGACTGTATGTAATATGAATGTATGAGAAGCAGTAGGCTGTATTTTTAATCCACTACCACAATCAGTATGAAAAGAACCAACCAACCTTAACATTTGATGTTGCAGGATTGCGCTGCGCACGAATGCTTCTTCTCTCAGCTTGTTTCACGGCACGGCCGGAGAATAGCTGCCACCATAAACGTTATGGGCTGCAGAATGGACGGAAAATTCCATGAACATCGCGAACAACCATTTTTTCATCACCGGAGTTGACGCAACTCCCGATATTTTGCCACTGACATTAGAGTGTCAATTTTGGAAGGGTTTTTACTTTTTTCTTTTTTTTCTTTTCACACCGACCGATAAAGAATTGAACATTCAGGAAGGTAAATAATATTTTAGAAACCAATATATGAATAATTATTAGTACCTAATTAACATAGCTATTAATAGCATATAAGTGTAGAAATATTAAAATAAAGACCGAATATTTGATTTAATACTTTATTTTAATCGACAGGAAACTGATGTAGGTACTTAAAGCAGTTACACGAAAGGTACAAGTTTTAAAAATAAAGAAATGTTCAAGGTAACAAGGTTTATTAAAAAAAAAAATAGGTGTATCGTAGAGGAATTAATTATATACTGTGCCTAGTGTGCCTGCTTATTGGTTTTACTTCCTCTTTGTTCTCTGAAAATGTATTATCTTAGCACGGACCTTAAAAAAATACGGACGTAATCTCAAGAACAAATTCAGTGAAGCACCCATCGGAATACAAACTTACTATTCGTACAAGTAAACACGCACACATTGACACCATCGGCCGCCATTCCGGCGCCGGACCGCACTCGAGTCATACGGACAACGGGAGTTGATAAATAATAATAAAAATGCCTTTGTGTGCTGTTAAAAGTTGCAAGAACAATAGTAATTTATTAAAAAAACATAAAGGGATCACCTTTCACAAGTAAGCTTGTAATTTAATCACTGATTTCTTTTATTTTTCCTAAAGTTATTAACAAAATAAACTACAAAAATTGTAACCACAAAATCAGCCAGTGTTGCCAACAATGCATATGCATATACCCAGAATGTGTGGGAAAATTATAGTACATATAAAATCCTCGGTTTCTTACTTTAGTTTAATAAATATATTTTTGGGGTTCCGTGGTAAATAACAAGGAACCCTTACCTATATGTTTGCCATGTCTGTCCATCTGTCCGCGGCATTGCGTACAAACTAACAATATTGGAAAGCTGAAATTTGGTATAGATTAAGGTATATTAATTACGGATAATGGTAGAATAAAATTTGAAAAAAAATTTTTTAGCTACCTCTCCTATAAGTGAAGTGGGTAAACCAGTGTATTTAATCTGTTGTCAATTAATAAAATTCATTAATCTCATCAAATATAATAATTTGCTTTTATTGAATGTGGAATGTGTTATTTTCGATTTACATGCATTAAGTATTTAAGTAGATAACTAAATTTTAAGTGAATAATTTTTAGTGCGCTTCTAAACGTAATAATTTAGTAAAGCTCTTTAGTTCATACAATTCTTCACAGCCTACTTAATTACTTATGCATTTTTACTAAATTTTGACTAAAAGGTGTCTGTCCAACCATGTTAAGTGATAAGCCCTTAACAGAAAAATAGAAAAAATTCAATCTTTTCTTTTGTTTACTTGCGTACTAAATTTTAACTACTAAATTGTTCGTTTACCGTATTAATTTACTTAAAATTTAGTTATCTACTCAACTACTTAATACGTGTAAACCGAACATTACGGAATGTTATTCAGTAAGTAATACATTTAGTGTTTAGATTTTACTACTACATAAAGAAAAAATGGGGAAATGTTCATATTGTGGTAACCCCAAAATTACGCACACGTAGTAAGCGATCGGCCATTACTATGCTTCACTCTCGATTAGACAAGGTTATGTCCGTTCTTTTTTAACGTCCGTGTATCTTAGTAAAAAGTATTTTCAGATCGTTCAGTTAGCCTAGCAGGATGAAATTAGTTCGCAATATACCCGCCATCTGTTGCGGCTCTCGGTAAACATGAGCCGTTACCAAAAAAGCTCGAGGCTAACGACGACGAGAATAACGACGTCGTTACAAATAACGACCAACCAAATCGCATGGCCGAAGCAAAACCTCAAAATAGGTTTCAGCCTGCCGTTCTCGATTGCGACGTGGGTCGTTATTAATAGAAGCCTGCGGCTCAGTCTGATGAAAGCATTGGAGCCTTCCGCACTGTTTTTTATTAAGCCAGATGGCGCACAATATTTTTGCTATACTTTTAGTAGTTGTGAACTGTTTCGCTAGATGGAGCTATACTGTTAAAAGGCTCCCTTATTTTACATTTATTAAAATGTTCCCCGACAGATGGAACTACTTACCAAAATGGGTACGTTACTATTATTCTATCGCAAAAAATATTACAATAATTATAAATTGCTTATTTTAAGCGTAACAAACATTTTTTTTTGTTTTCAGGAAAACATTTGTTTAAAAATGACTTAAACTTTGCAATACCTTATAAAACGTATATGTACATTCCAAAAGGATCTCATTATAATTAATAAGGTAAGAAAGATTTTTTTATTTGTACCTTAAAATAAGTAGTGAGTTAATAACTAGGTATTTTCCGGATTATTAACGTATCTACGATTACAAAACATTGAATCCGAATTTCAAATTATTTAAAGCTGAATTCAAATATTTTTTATCAATGAATATTGTAAATTTAATGGTAACATTCTCCATCAATTTTAAATTTAAAAATAGACTTGATATTTTTACGTGACGCAAAAAGGTATAACAACCTGTATTATTTTATATAATTTTATTGCAAATACTATTAAAAGCCTCGGCTACAATAGCTGTGCTATGATGAAGACAGTTTTTAATGATAGCCAGTTAACAACTTGCTTTTTCTTAACTGCCTAATACAAATATAGAAATATGTGAAATCGTGCTTCGAGGAAATAGTCAAAGCGGCGAGAATGGTGTATTTTTGGCTAGTCAAGCACAATTAGGTCAGCAAATCAACTGTTCTTCGGTGCATTTTACGAGCGATTTAAAATTAAACCGGCGTTGGATAATAATGCAGCTATGTTTCACAATAATTGTAGGAACCTTTAGGACTGAGTTACAAGTTAACATGCTGAAAAACATATATTCAATACGATGCTTAGATTCAGTGTCTCAAAACAGAATGATTGCTATTACGTCAAGATGCAGAGCTAGTCTAAAATTAATTTCGGTATGTCACCTTCATACACGCACTTGCATATTACCAGCAAAGAAATGAGGTTATTGTTAGTGCCCGTTTGCATTCGTATATAAATGCATTCGATAAACAAACATCGTTTAAATATATGTACTTTTATTTTGTTGCGAGCCGGTCGTTTTGAATACGAAGAATTGGCATCAAAACTACGATGATGACTCTTAATTTTCGATGTAGATATTTGAAAAAATCGGATATATTGTTACTCATGATTTTAAAAATAATTACATGGGCATTTGAAGTTCCAATTTACTCCAAGGCATGAATTCGAAAGGATACACAGAAAATGAAACTACATTCTTTCAGTAAATAACATCATTTTATAAAAATACCAAAATAATATTAGTTTATGTACCAAAAAATAAATCCGATTTCAAAGGAAACCGTCTTCATTTGAATCTCCATACCTACAATATTTGAGGACATCTCTCAATTAATCATAGATCCCACCATTAGAACTGATTTTTGATATACTTATAGAACCAATTTTGAAATAGTATACTCTCAGATAAAAAAATCAAATTGGTTGATTAATGTAGGAGTTTTGAGGTAACAAATATTTTAAAAAATACAACCTAATTATGCACCACTGCCTTTTTTTGTAGTAAAAAATTCCAATATACAATATACAATTGTACTTACATATAGTAGGTTAGGTACTTACTATTGAAGTTAAATACAAAACTTAGTACTTAATTAATTTATTAGTCGGTTTTGACAATAAATTTGTAATTACTATTACTAGCATTACTAGGACATGTATTCGTTATAAAAATATACTAAAAAGTAAATATAACTTTTATATTCATTTACAATCCAGTGCTCTACCTATAATTAGTGTTTTATGTATGTAGTAGGAAAAGTGTTTCAACAAAGTGTATGGGGGTATATGTATAGAGGGGGTGTGAAAACGAACAAATTCTGCTGGTTGGTGTGGCATTTTAGAATAATAGTGGGAAAACGAGTAGACGAACGCTATCGCGCCACCTGTAGACATTATTAACACCTGGAGCTTTACCGAAACAGGTTGCCGACCAATAAAAACCATCCAATCCGCTGGTTGGTTATCTAATTCTATAAACTGCAACTGAAACATTAAAACAATCTTGAAAGGTTGATTTTATAATAAAACGAGTAACCACCCTCGCTTTGCTTCGGTTTTCTTATTTTTTTACACCTTGGGTTACATTATTGGAGTTTTATTAAGGATCCCTAATTTTTTTTTTGAAAATATAATATAGCCTATGTTACTCGGGGATAGTGTAGCTTCCCGACAGTGAAATAATTTTTCAAATCGGTTCAGTAGTTGAGCCTATTCAATGCAAACAAAAAATCAAATCTTTCCTCTTTATATATTAGTATAGATATACCACATAAAACTAATCCCCTTTATCGTAGGTACTTAATTCTGAAATGATGTTTTTGGGCAGTCAGGACCCATTAATTAATTTAATTTTGTCCAGTTCTAGCGGATATAGACAAAAAGGCAAAATATCGGTTCTCTTTATCCTTATTGTAGATAACTAGATTGTAGGTAACTAGGATAACAATAAATATGTCTTTGTCTGAAACAGTGACACTGTAGTATATAATTTGAATCCAAATTTCCAGTGCGATAGACTCGAGTTAAATTACGTACGAATCGAGTTTAGTTAATTTATCATTATTTTTGGTGAAGGAAAATATCCTACCGAAATCTAACATAGTTACTGAAAATTTTCCATTCGCTGATCAATGAGATGTTTCATAAAAAAATCCTGTTTAGATTTTTATTACAAACGAGCTGGCGGGACCCGAATGGCAAATGATCATAGGACATCATTAATACCAAAGGTAAACAGTAACAAAAGGTAACAATAACAAAACAATTAATACCAGAGGTAAACAGTAACAAAACATGAACATAGTAAACAGTAATGAGATTAATATATAATACCTACATTCAATATATCTACATACAAGATCCATCGAGAAATAATTTATAAAGCAGGCATCGCCGCATCCATCACTTGTATAGTCAAGATATCATATGACGATTCGCGGAAACGAGCCTGGGAACCTAAACACCTCAGCTTTCGGATCATTCCGGTACAAACATCGACCGTAATCACCCTAGTTTTAAGTATTTTAAAAATGTAATTTCTAATATTGAAATTAAAATAATTAATTAGTTAAATTACTAGTTTTCGTTCGCACCCTGCTGCACCTATTCATAACTAGTAACAAAACAATTAATACCAGCGTAAACAGTAACAAAAGGTAATAGTAACAAAACAAATAATACCAGAGGTAAACAGTAACAAAAGGTAACAGTAACAAAAAGTGGGAGATCCGCATAATGTCTGGCTCTCCGACACTGCGACTGAAACACTTAAATACATTTCGAGGTCAGTTTTAGGAGGGTGGTATCTAGCCATGTGGGTAACTACACCTAACCTATTGGACCCAATACAATATAATTTTATTGAAAATCTTTAATAATACAGCGCCCAAGTAACACTTAGTAACAAACGATATTAATTTTTGGCACTGCTTCTGATGAACAATGCTTCTAACTATGTGCTCGATGATGCTTGATGATTTAAGCGTGACGCATATGACGGATTGACGGATTCTTCATTCCTGTGTCATAGAGGTAGACGCTGAACTCGCTCAAAAATTGTTGTGAAATATTCTAGACACAGCTTTATTCGATCGTGTAAGTTTGTAGGTACATCTATGAATAAGTAAGTAGTATACAAACAGACAATTTTCGAATGACGTAACGAAGGTAATTGGAATCAACGTAAGTTGGTTCTTGTTCTTCTAAGATTTCTACATAAAACTCACATATGAAGTTCTTAGAATTAGTAAGAGAAACAGCAAGATAAACAGTTCTTACTGCTATTTTTTCTATTTCTAACTAAGATGGAAACATATCTATCTAACATTGATTTATCTTCCAGAGGGCCTAATTCTACCATAGATATGGTGGTTTATACAAAAAAACTCTTTTTTAAATACACTATTTTAATAGAGACGGTAGTTTCAGATAGATCTCTTCTGTTTATCTTAGATTATTGACACCGGCAATGAAATCCGTTTTAGTTCTATGCAGATATTTTATGATGCGAATCTATTCGTAGATATTGCTGGTAAAAGTAAAGTTTAAGGTTAAAGTAATTGCTTATAAAAGCTCCAGATGAATTGTGAAAAAATACTCAAAACCTTTTGTTATAAAAAATATTTCACGTTTTACATACATTCAATCAATTTTACTATAATTTGAAGAACATCACAGAGTATTAGGTACAAGGACTTCATCAAAAGTGAATAATGATTTTAATGCAGTGTTACAAAATAATAATAATAATAAATTTAAATTAAAAGGTAATTCAAAAAGATTCAGGTCCAAATTTGTGTAATCTTCAAGTAAACAATGATAATTTATTTACGGTACTAAATTACTCTTAAATTAGGTACAATTTCATTATGTTTGTCGTTTCTTCATAAGATACGAGTCTAAATTATTAGCTGTACAATTTTTGGCACAAAGTTAAAAGACATTATCCAAAAAAATTTATTTTGTCTGATTGAAACTCGCACACAACCTGCCAAAGCATTTCTTCTTTTTGCAAACTGTACTTGCCAACATTTTTTATTGATCGTTTTTTTCTATATAAGTATAATTAAAAGACTAAAATACAGATAGGTATGTATGTATGTAATAAAATATTATGCACATCACTTAATTTTGTACTTTTTTACTTTCTTCTTTTCTGGGGGACAACGCATCGATGATGCCTTTGGCGTTATCAATGTCCATGGGTGATGACTTCTTACCATCAGGGGGCTCGTCTGCTCGTCAAACATTTCAAATAAAAGGATTAAACCAGTAAAGCGAAATTTTGATTTAGAATTTACTTGAATTTTTCAATAGGTAATCTTATTTTGGATACTTGTATTTGCTTTTTTTATGTTTAATATCTAATTGATATTTATTTAGTTAGATTATTTAGATTAGTTAGATTTTTAGAAATGGTAATATGAATGGTTTGTAATCTGAAAGTGCTGGTGAACTGCGTGGTCCAGCTAACACTCGTCTGTTAGCGCTTTCGTGTACCGAAATAGCCCCGACTCGGAGATAACTAAAGACGCGTCCGCTCCACAATTCGGCTGAATTTTTATCCGTCAAAAATAGTATTATGAGAAAAGGTATAATACTCTCTTGTTACATATTTGCGTAATGCGGAGGGCAAAAGTAGGTTAAAAAAAACAACTATTTCTCTCTGGATTCTCTACTTAGCGTCTACCATTCTGTTTATAAAATAAAATATTAAAGTGAATTTGATATTTCTATATCGAATAACAACTATGGATAAAACAAAAAAGTCGCATGTTCTAGGTGAATTTGGAGGAGTCAAAAATATTCAATATTATTTCTGCTAAAAGTAACCTACATTCCAGCCCACATAGCAACAGTGAATCCATACATAAATATAATAGGTAGTTAGATGATCAGGATAAGATGGGAGGTAGGACACATGAATTCACACAAAAATTTTTCTACTTTGGAGCCTAGGAATACTTACTCGTACCTTAAAGTTTTTGAGAGTTTGCAAAAACCGTTGCAAAAACGTTACATACTATACTCTACATATACACATAGTCACTTACTTAATTATAGAAAAAACTGATTAATTTAATATATAATTGTGTCTAAATGAATAATTTTTAATCGATATCTAGACATGTGACAGTGTGTCCAGCCAAGTTCAAAGCAAAAGAACTAGTGACGCGGACGCAGCGATGTGTATAATATTACACGAACCATCTAGAGCTACTTTTGATCCCATCATAACTCGAAACATATTTAACCTACATACATGAAATTTGGCGCATTAAATAAAGCCCCATAGTTTATTTAGAATTCAAAATTTCATAAATGTATCTCAAACAGTTATTGATATATTAACGTTTAAAAATCCGCATTTTGGTGACTCACTGACATAGAATCAAAAACTTAACCTACTTCCAGATGACCTAGAAACTTAATATTTGGCATCTAGGTAGACTATTAAAACAAAGGAAAAAATCTAAAAACTGAAAACGATTGATAATTAATTAGTGAAAGTAGTGAATTAGCGGGTCCACTGTGTAAAGTAATTTTACAAATATCAATAGGTTTATTAATTATTAATAAGTACTAATAATTAATTTCTAGACAAAAAGTAATGATATTTTATCAAAAACATAAACGTGAAATGAGAGCCTGAGAGAGTGTTCATGTACCTACAGGCTATATTATATTTGTGTAATTATCTGCGTTAAGTCTGTTAGGTTGATAATATTATAATATGTACTTATGTTACTTTTCTAAAATTTGGTTTGTTGGTAGCTAACTAATTAAAACTAGCCAAGTCAAATGTAGAGACCGCTCTCGTGCGCCGCACGAGTGAACCGAAGATTACCGAGAGCGGACGAAACTTGCTGTTGCCGACCCGACGCGCGACGTCGCGGAGCGTTAGCATTAGTTATTGTATTTTTTTATTTTAATTATTATTATTATTTTAATTTATCCAGTCAATATCAGATTTTAATAAACAGGTGATTGAACATTTCGCTGCGGAAAATAATCGACGTATCGAATTAATTTATTAAAATATCTACGGTGGTAAAGTGCACCACCACTTCTATGATCCATCAGCCGTCACTGACTACTACTACAATTTTGGGATTTTTTACATAGAACTTGGCACCCATTTAGATCTCAATTCTTTTTTTTGAACTTTGCTTTCATTTTACATTTATGTTTTTGATGTGATGTTAATAAATGCTTATACATGATCTGTTACTGCTAATCTTATTTTACTAAATATGTGAGTAAAGTTCATTAAGATACGTACTTTCAGAATTTCTGTGTTTCTGCTGACAAAATTCCAATAAAATAGTTGTGTATGCGTTATAGATTGAAAGCACCTATTGAAATGAAGGTTTCGTTCTTGCGACACTATACAAACTATTTTATTTATTATACTCCAGTATTAATAATTTAAATTTGAAAAATAAAAAGTCGATGACGCAGCACGAATCAAGTTAATGAAATCTCGTGTAGTATCAGTGTTAGTATCAGATTACATAGGACTATGATATAAATATGGCATGTTATGCATGAATAGTTTCCCGATATGAAGTTTTGTAATGAGCGTTGTCGAAAGCTCGGGCTCTCTAGCTTTATATGTATATGTTACCGGATATCTGTATAATGCAGGTATTCAACACAATTCCTAGGAAATGTGTATAATACCTGGGTCGTTTTGGCAATGTATTAAATTATATGAATATTATTCACCATTACATACTTTGCCTAGGTAATGTATACGTTTCCCAACTACTGTACAGAATATCTGTAGGTCCACCGGCAATGAATAAAGTTAGATTTGGGTATGTGTAGTCAACTTGGATGGAGGTTGGAATTAAGAATTTACTTAAAAACACACTCAAAACAAATTGTAACCTGCATGAATAGATATTTTTTTATACACTTTAAATTAATGCTTGACCGAAATCACACTTGATGGTGAGGAGAGATGCAGTCTAATGGCTCCTACACTACACTGCTCGCCTACGCAGCTTCGGATTTTTCAAAATTGGCGACAGAACCGACTTAGTCAACCCCGACCCCACGTGGTACTAGTCTGCTCTACCCCTAGAGTGAATGTAAACCCCGGAGGTGCGCCGGGAGAGCAGCCCCCGCTTGCTGTAGCCAACTGCAGGCACCATGTGAGCCAAAGCGGCTGAGGCTGGTCGCCGCAGGCGACCAAAAAGCCGAAGCTGCGTAGGCGAGCATGGAGTGCCTGCAGTTTGTTACGCAAGGGCGGATGGGCTGGCTGCACTTCCCGCAGCGCCGGAGACGTTTGGAAGCCCGTTTGTTTATCAAAAACCCCTAAATTCTCCCTAAAAGTGCATATGCCACCGGAAGATAACAAGAACCGCAAATTTACAAACCTGAATATTACTCTAACTGAAACATTCGCTACTTGAAAGTTGGCCTTTTGAAAAGTGTCATTATAAAAGGCAGACCAAACGTACAGTTGGCAACTGTTAGGTTGGGAAATAAAAAAAAATATGTGATAAGTTGGCAAATGATTATTTGGCGAAATAAAATTCTGCGAAACGTTAGTTGGCAAGTGATAATCGGCCAAACAATTTTGGGCGAAAAGGCAGAGAACCGTCTTTTACACATTACCAACTACGCATGGAGTATTGTATAGAATTCCTGGGCGAAGTATGAAATAAATAATATTCCAAACGTTAACTGAACGTTTTAGATATTCTGTACATTGCCTAGGTATTGTACAGAATGCTGAATTATACAGATATCCGGTAACATATATAGAACTATGTTTCATACATTCGATGTAACGATACCAAAATAAATGATTACAGATGCATTTTCTCCTGAAATATTATCATTCTCGCGAAATAGAAAACACAGTATGATGTCAGTGTCTTGGTTTATTTTTGATATCGAATGGAATACTTACAAGTATTCAAATTATTGATGTACGTATTTGACGACTGCCATAAATTATATACCTAGTAACAAATTTTGTAATTCAAACATGATTTGTAACTTTCATCTTCATTCGAACTATAATTTTATCTTGGGGCGGAGCAATTTTTGTATTTGAAATTTACGACTGCATTGTTTTTCTTGCTAGTGGATTAACTGTACATAGATTTCAGTCTAAAAAGCTAAAAATCTTTTACTTAAGTAAAAAAATAATTAAGTAAAAACTTCATGTAGCAATGTGAAAGTTAAATTCTTACGTCTACTTATACCTGCTTCTTGATTTATAACATTTGAATTATGTGTATGTGTCATTAGTCGAATATAGAGTGTGTTACCTCATGAAAACTAGGAATTATTGTCCAATAATCATATTTATTAGGTACGACCAAAGGTACGATTTGTTAGTTGTCCATTTTATTTTAAATAATTTTATTCTTTTAACAACTACGTTATTATTTAGTAACTACCTGCAGCTACATAGATAATGTCGATCTACTGGTATATGTCTATCTACAATAAATCATTGGGTTATTCCCTGAGTACCCCGATCTCAAAGGCCCCCGTCACGGAGAACCCCGATTTTTGTTTGTGATATTATTGTCTTGATATACTCAACAAGAGTCAGTTTAGCTTAAAAATACTGCCAGCAGAAAATAATTATTATGTTAAATAAAATTTTATTACTACTAAAATTATCATACTGAACTTTATGGATCAGGAAAAAATTATGAAAAAATTAAGTCTTGTTTGGATAAATACAACGGTACTTTTATGCCTAACTTATAGAGTTTATCGAAATATCAATAAATCGAGGTCCGCCGGGACAAGAGTCTCGGAGGTTGGGGTACTCAGGGAATAACCTAAATAATTCGCATTAAACATACCCGTTTGTCGTTTGATGTTGCACCGTGCTCGTGTAAGGACTTCAACAGCTGTCAAATAAATGGCATCTAAGTCAGTAAGTCCAACACAGATGTATCCAAGGTGTATGAACAAAGATAAATAAATCGAGTAACTTTAAAAGTAAAACCCACTGTGCGGTGCTCCTGCACTTTAAAATTAATTTAACCTAAGCAACTTATATGTATTATTTAATATTTAAATATGCACACGTTATTTTTTTTGTTACCAAGCCTCCTGCTATAAGAAATGTTGAATTCGAAGATAAACTGAAATTCAGTGTAACCCGGGTTGACTTTATAAATAACTAATAAGAGTCAAAAATTAACGGGCTTAATAATATACAGCCTCTTTATTACAATAGCATTAGTGTGGTGAACATTTAATTAGTATAAGTATTATTATAATTGGCATAATTAATTTGACACTGCAACCTACGTCCAACCATAAACAATCATTATGAAAGTCCGAATATCCGAGTAGGGCAGAGTTTAGGTAAAAGTAATGTATTTATATGTAGTCACCTGTATTTAATGTATTTAAATACATAGTTCTTAATGAAGCAATTCATTTTCTTTAAAAGTTGTAGGAAACTATTAGTTGCATCAGTGTCCCACCCACGTTACGTGTGAATTAAAGTAAGCATTATTTAAACGTACTAAAAGTTATTTAAAGAAATAAAGGAGTAGGTGTCTATTATTTAATTTAATGTATTTACGCGCGTAACTTTTTTCTGTGTCATTACCGATTTGATCTTGAAAATAACACTGATCTGATTCGTACGCCAAGTAGGTTATTATTCTAGTAGAACTAGATATAGGTAACACCATATTCATTTAATATTATGTATCTACTCATACATAACACTAATTGTAAGTAGACATGCAATAAAAAATACTTTCATGTTTATAGTAAAATTATATTAAGGTTTCTGAATTTTAAGAAAAAATAATTAAATTAAAGTTGCTATCTTTTCTTTGTTCTTTCTTCTTTCTTATATCTTCTTTTAATACATAAGTCATCAAGTTAGATTAGGTATAATGATATTGAATTTTTGTAATAGGCATTTTTAATGTTATTTTTAATTTAAACATTGACGACTCAGGTCGCGTAATGGTTCCCATACCGGACCGCCGTTCGAAGGGCCCTGGGTTCAATTCCCAGTGAAGCAGAAATATGAATGATGAATTTTCTTTTCTTTTCCTGTTTTGTTTGTGTGAGTTCTTGTCTTTGTGTGATGTCCATGACAACCAAAACAGGGAGTCCTAGTATGGGGATATGAGTGTGTGGCGTTTATTTATTGCAGTAACCACGGGGCCACGTGAATCTTGTTCATGATAGGGATTTGTTTAATGCTGATGGTGTAAACATACGTAAAGTTTTCGATAAAGTCATTAACCCAATAGAAAGCTGAGGTTAACCCATTGTTTATCACACAGCAACGCCAACAATCAAAAACATGCTAAGATAAAAACACCTACTAATCTTATTTTTTTTTATTTAAGACCAACTAATTTATTAAAGCAGTAAGCATGGGCCGATTCTGGAATAAATTTTCATTATTAAAATCCTCCTTTAACTGAACATATACAATATACATAAACAATACATAGACAATATAAAATAATATACATAGACCAAAACAAAACTGTATTGATGGAAGTCTGTCAAAAACGTTAATTAATAACACGTGGAATTATGTTTCGCATACGCGCGTTGGCAATGGGTAGAGATCGAGATAAATATAGTTATTTTCAAAAAACATTAAACATTATAAATTATTACATTTGCACAATAAATACGTCTTTCTTTTGCAATATTATTATACACTTGAATGATTGTGAAAAGTACTTACTGACAAAAAATTTAAGGCCTAAGGATTCAGATAGAAGACTATGTTAATCAGCCTTATTGAAAACATAGCAATTTATCGGATAAAATAATCAGTACCTGGGAATCCTGTGGGGAATTGAAGAGTTAGTACTAACTAAAGGTTCGTCATACTTAATGAGGTGTATTATCGGGATCTGAACCTAAAGGCGTTGACGGTGTATGCTTCTTCGGTATAACTAGAGACCCAGCGCCTCCTCTTCTTAATGCGTCGACTGAGTGGTCTTACTTGTATCAATAAATCCACCAAGTAGATCATTCAAGGGAAACCGCATTTCGCTTTAGTACCACTATCTGAAAGCATAGCGAAATGTCTGAAAATTTGATATAAGCAGCGTGGGAGTACTACCCACGATAGCAACATGAGTAATACCACGATCGTACCGTTCTGTAGTGCTCGCTGAGTAACTGTGGCATGCGTGAGGGTTCACATATTATTTTAGCTTCCACCCACGCGCTACTTCATGGAGAGATCTACCGCACCTGCGAGTCGATTCGTAAACACCTGAGTGTTATTTAATCCGAGATCCATAACATTATACTAACCAACTACGTAAACCGTGATCAACACGTGACTGAGAGACAGAGTCCTGAAAGAAAGTTGAAAAACATTTAGGTAAATTAAAATCTGGACCTAAGCCATAGTAAATCATATATAGGTTGATGAGTTTCTGGTCGTAAATGTAGTCGGATTCCAGAAAACTTCTCATGACGTGACAGCGTTGCGATGTCATTAGACTTTACTGTTTAGATCATTTGGTAAAATAATCTGACTTTCAAAGAGGCACTACCGAAATATGGACGGCTTTGAATGCTTGCCAGCGGAAACTTTTCATGCTAAACATTTTTCGAAGACTTACACACCCATAAAATATACATAGGTATGTTTTCTGTGACAAAATATACTTAATACAAAATTAGCGATGTTCCAACAGCTAATATTAGTTGTGGAAATTAAGAGACTTTCGAACATAACATCGCTGTCTTGTGCACTTTATCCAACATTTAATGTTGCATTTTGAGGACATGAGGCAATTGAATTATTATTTTTACTTTAAAACTGCTATAATGTTATTTTTGGATACCTACTGCATCTGTTATAAAACTGAAATTAACCACAATATGCCACACAATATTTTCATAGGGCTATCCCTAGCAATACAAATCAAGATAGATACTGCCACCTATAAAATTTTCAGTATTTTATCGTTATTGAATTATCAAAATTCTTGAATTTAAGAATAATAAAATGCTAAAATTTGGGCAATTTGAGCTGACCCCATTTTATGCAACTAATGGTACTTATAATGCTGTGCATTTCGTATAAATTCTTCGGTCCAAACATATTAGGCAGTTACGTCAATTACGCGTCCTTACGTCCGTGCTAATGATCCTGCTGAATTATGGATGAAGTAATTTTGGCCAGAAATTTTCGAGTTGTACTACTAATCCTGACCATGGGCGTAGGCACGGTGGGGCAGGGTGGGGCATTTGCCCCACCTTGGCTCTGACATTTAAGGTACCTAATCAAACTTAAAAAACTTAATTATCTAGGTACTAACTACAATACTTAATATCTGTAAAGTTTACACTCGACAATCGTCAGGCGACACAAAAAATGCGATCAAAACAAAATGCTAGTTACATATTATTTTAGACTGCTGCCACCGACACGGCATGGAGGTAGCCGGCATACTAACTACTATTACAATTTACCTTCTAGTTAGTTATTAATTCGATATCTTCACGCAAAACAATAATGCATCTAAAATCTTGAAAAATCGTGAAAACTAATCAAGTCAAATGTAGAGCTTGAATTACATGTTCTTGTGACTAAAATTATTTTAGGCTTTTCTATACAGAACTTGGCACTTTTAGATCTCAAATGTTTTTTTTTGAAACTGGCTTTCATTTTACATTCATGTTTTTGATGAGATAGACTTAAATAGCATAAGTTTGGTAAATTTAGTTTTTATTAAATTCAAAAGAAATAGAAACCCTGTACAGCGAGGTTCATCAATATCTAAACAATGGATGCACAATTGCACATAGTCATGCAATCTGTTTAGACTTTAGATCCCTACCTATTCCAAATAGATGTTCCTATTTCTATAATTATGGTGATTTTTCTTTTATTTTAAAACTCAATGGTATTTTTAGCTAAAATATTACATGTTCCATAGAGTGCCGTGATTGAGAGAAGTACTAATAAGAACCTGTGCAATGGGATGTGATGTGATACGAAATTAAATATTCAGTAGGCATTTTTGTATTTATCAAGCATAAAAATCCGTCCAACTAGCTTCAAAAAGCTTTCATTGCAAATAATTAATAATTTCAGCTGTTAAATGTGGATTATCCGCGAAGAATAATATATCCGTTGGCTAAACATCCGACCGCTGACTGATTAATCTGATTCTGGAGCGGCGTTGGCTACCGACAAACGAAAATGTATAGTCTACTAGAAAATGTAGCTATTTACTAGTAAATGTAGGTAGCTACTAGTAAAAATGTCATCGCTGTTACCGATACTCGACGTTATTAAATATGTCGTGTCATGAGGATGTCGATGGATGGATTAGTCATCGGTAAGCAGTAAGATATTTAGGTGGACGGTGTAACGACCACTTCACCTATTTATGATAGGTAGGTACGGGGGATAAAAATGGCGTGGAACAAGGTGCTTCTTAATTATTGTTAAGAATTTTGTACAAAATTTTGCAATGTTTAGCGCTCTGCATTCAACTCGCGCGGTTACTGTACCTACCTATTTATGTAGTTCTACTTACTAATTACATTTAATAATTTATGTTTAGTACCTAGTGGAAATCTCCAGCATTAGATGACTAATCTCAATCAAGGCTAAATGGATGACGCATAGATTATTTATATTTAGACACAATATTAGATAACTGTTAAGGATATAAAAATATACAAATTATAATTCGATCAGCTGCGTTAAATCGGAGAACCGGTGTACAATATTGTTATAGGTTATAAATTAATGTAATAAAGAGAGCGTGCCAGTTTCGTGACATTTTCTGTATATCAATGATTTCTCATGAAAAGTTCCAAAAATTACTTCACGAAAACGTAATAGGACCTACCTATTTTAATCTACTAAGAAATAGTCACAGGTCATAGTAACGACCTATATTATAATATGCTTATCAAAAGTAGCGATATTTGTAATATGGGTTTAAAAAAATAAATATGTTTGTTATCTTGACACATTTTTTTCCTTTACATTAAGTACTAATAAAAATTCATCAATCATAGGATCGTTATCTCAGAATAACGGAACTTTCGTGTGACAAAAATAAAGTTTATAGTTTATCGGCCAGTGAATCAGTGATGCGCTATCGGTGGCACTGAAGATCTATAAACCGTACGTAAGCTTTTCTGAGACTAAAAATTATCCAAACAAAAATAATAGTCCTAACTTATTCGACCCACTAGCTGTTTAATATGATTTTTTAATTTTTACGTATTAACAAGGTGTACAATTGAATATTGTAGGTAAGGCTAATAAACTTAAAATTTTACTTAAGTAATTAAAAAATAAATACGTGTTCGCTGTAGGCCCAAGAAAGCAATAGTAATAAACCTTGAACCTAATCACAGTATCACAAAACATTCAAACCGAGACAAAGTAGGAGTTCCGCTCGGTGTTGCCCGTAGAAGGAAACTGACATCGTATAATTTCCTTTTTCGTCCTCGATAACCCTGTATAAGAACAAGGTTCTCAAATGAAAGGCCAAGCGTACGATGTTTCTTAGTAGGTAATTATTTTATGCGGTACCATGTATGTTACCGATTACTTCAAGTATTTTTATTTTTAATCACATAAATCCACTAAAATGGACACGTTGGTAAATAATAATGCCCAGAAGTAACGTAACATGTGTAAAAGCTACGTTAAAATTTATAATTTAATATTTATTTATTTATTTGTCGAACGCCAACATAATGTACAAAATTTATCGAGCACTAGGGCAATATCGTAAGTGTCATTACAACTATAGGCGAAGACCACATGCAATATACAGATGCACATATTAATATTTTTTATTTAATACTGTTAAAAGCAGTGTTAGTTAAGTTAACAGCTGCATGGTATGAATACCGTTTTAAATTTAAGGTGATATAATTTAAAAAATATGAATCCATCAGAATAATTTTGAAGGCAAGTTATTATTATAAAAAATATTAATAGACGGGCAGGTGTACAGAAGTTGGCAACGCGGGCCGCTATGATGTGACACGCTTCTGGACTAATTGTGTACGTAATAAAGAGTATATTCAGTTGTTTATTTTTATCATGATGAGTGCACGCCCTCATGGCATCATAGCGGTCGGTTATGATGATGTTTTGTCGCGAACATTGTCGCTAATGTCTCTTGCTCATTGTCTCTTCACACATGGATTCACTTTACTTGCCAAAATTGTGACTCAAACGTATTTCTCGAGGTATTTTTGCTGCAATGCTAATTTTGAATCGTGATTCATGTGTATGAGTTATTGATTTTATGACATAATTTATTGCGGGCATTACGAGTTGTCGGTGATCTGTCGCAATTAATCACGACAACTCATGATTTTTTCATGTGACATGTGGGGCAGGTAGGCGTGGAACGTGGTAGAGATCGTCTAATTTAGAAGTGAACGCCCCCTCCACTGAACATTGTCACGACCTGTAAATGGAAATTTTTATTTTGTTTCATGTAAAATATTTCCTAAATATATTCACTTACACGTTATAACAATAATATTTAGTGGAGGGGCGTTCACTTTTAATACGACAATCTCTATTCTACCTATTGCCGATTGACATTAAAAGAAATTATGATTAAATTTATACATTCTTACCCCAAGAAGTCCAGTTGTTGTCAGTTGTGTGTTTAGATGAAATGAAAAAAAGTGTTTTAATGTAAAATTTAGATGAAAAAGTGTCCAGCTGTTTACAAAAAATAGAAGTTCCAATAATGGCCATTTCTGAATGGCGCTAGTATGTGACAAATAGCGATATGAAACATGAACACAGCTGTTGTAGACGGAGTTAAGTTTGCTGAGTTCAAAAATTTAAATGCCAGTAAACAAAACCTCAACTATTTACGTAGTCAAATGTAATGTTAGACTTACAATATTTTAGTATCTAAATACAACTAAAATACTGCTGTGAGAAAACGTAATTTTTAGAAGTCTGACTTTTTTAAATTAATGCCTACGATATGAACAATTGAACATAGTTGTTGTAGACGGAGTGAAGTTTGCTGAGTTATGCCTAGCGCATCCGCAGCGTTACTCGTAATGAATGGCGCTAGCGTCTGAAATATAGATATTCGATAATTTTACGTGTTTTTACTGACACTTTTCATATACAGAGATGGCCTTCCTTCTCCCCATCTTCCATGGTTTAAACTGTGGTATGTTTTTCATCCTCAAATTAATTAAGAGCTTGTCAAATAATTGGCTCGTCCATTGAGTTATAAGTATACATAGAGAAGACATCTCAAACAAAATGTGTGTCTCCGCCGGGAGGTTCTATTTTCAAAATTGAGCCCCTGTTCTCCTTTCAAAATCGAACTAATCCATTGGTCATTGAAGCCGCGCGGCGTCAATTCATTGGAACATACATTATGTTCGCGGTGTCTGTTCTATACGCTAGTAATAATACTTCAATGGGCTCGTCTGCTTTTTTTAGTAATAGCCATCTAGACCATTAAAGAATCAAATTGTTATGAAATTTATTATTTAGTGCAACAATAACGAGTCAATTCGGTAAACACTTAGATATACTTAGTTACGCTTAAGTATAGAAGCAGGTCCACACTTTCTACACTAACATAAGTATCAGGAACCTCTGTTTCATGCTTCTTGGTCCGCTGGTTTACGCTGTGCACTGTCTGTCAGTCAACACCACTTTGCGTATGATGATGATAAATCACTGTCATTAATATTATATTGATTGATGATAGGCTATATCGCTATATTTTTTACGCACTCTCCCACTTTCACGCTTTTCAGTAAGCAAACAAAAATAGTTTTTTTGCTTAAATTCATACATAATGTGATGTTGTATGATTACTTGTGTTAATGGTAGGTAAATGATCGGAATTGACGTGTGTTATGTTAAGAATATGATAAGTGACTGGTGGTATTTCTGAAATCTCTTCCATGCATTTACCTAATTAATTATTATCTTTCCCTGAAGCCTCCCTGGTTAGCTACCGTCCTATTGCTTAAGTTAGCCGCCAATCGATTCGTCGTGTTCCGACTGGGGTCCTGGGATTCTTTCTTTCTTTTTCTATCTTCTTTCTCGGTCATCAACGCATCCTTTCATTTTCATCAGGTGTATCGTCACCTTGTTAGAAGGCTAGTTACACAAAAGAAACCTGGGCTCCAAAGAGCCAGTTGTTATAATTACATAATAGTTATAAAAACCAGAACCTATTACACTTAGGATAACTACCTCCCCCCACCCACTGTCGTACTGTGGAACTGTGAATGTGATGTCATGTGAACAATGCTGTTTACTGCTGAAAGGTCCTTATTAGCTATTTACTGTACAATATTTGATTATCAATGGCATAACGGAGGATGATAGTGAAGTCATGGTATAAATAGAAAGCGGTTTAAGGGAAAAGTAAACGAAGGATTGGCAGGATTTAAAGACTATTTTCACAGAGTCAAGTCATAGAGTTTAAAAAATATTACGTGTGAGATAGATACACAGATAACGTTTTACTTAACTATTTATGTAACAAAAAGTATACAAATCCCACGCCAGATGGGTGTCGTATGAGGCGACTAAACCCGGCCCGCTGGTGGTAGGGGCCCCTTGAGGGATTATATTGGTAATATTGATTTTAATTGTTAATTAATACCATTATTATTAATATTATTTCTCCATGGGGTTCGCCTGGTAGCTACCACCCTTGAGCATGAGTCAGCCGCCAAACGACTCGTCGTGTTCTGGCTGGGGGCTTGAGAGCCAGTTCTTTCTTTCTTTTTCTTCGTTCTTTCTTGGCCGGCAACGCATCGGTGATGCCTTTGGTGTTGCTGATGTCCATGGGCGACGATAGCCACGTACCATCAGGTGGATCCATATATTATAGATGTAATAATAAATTTCATTTGTGGAAAAATTTTGTATGTGAAAAATGAAAATCCATTTCATGAATGGACCGAATGTGCTTAATTTATTGTTTTAGTAGTCTCAAACAATTTTCGCATTATTACCTTTCAAATGAAATCAAAATTGATTTCATGCCCCAAATGGGTTTGATGGTTTCAAAGTGTATATAAAGGACATCCGTACAAACATTTTTTGTATTATATATATGTTACCGGATATCTGTTTAATGCTGGTATTCAACACAATTCCAATTCAATTCAATTCAATTCCAATATTATCACCATTACATAGTTTGCCTAGGTAATGTATACGTTTCCCAACTACTGTACAGAATACCTGCAGGTCCACCGGCAATGAATAAAGTTAGATTTGGGTATGTATAGTCAACTTGGATGGATATTGGAATTAAGAATTTACTTAAAAACACACTCAAAACAAATTATAACCTGCATGAATAGATATTTTTTTATACATTTTAAATTAATGCTTGACCGAAATCACACTTGATGGTAAGGAGAGATGCAGTCTAATGGCTCCTACACTACACTGCTCGTCTACGCAGCTTCGGATTTTTCAAAATTGGTGACAGAACCGACTTAGTCAACCCCGACCCTACGTGGTACTAGTCTGCCCTACCCCTAGAGTGAATGTAAACCCCGGAGGCGCGGAGGGAGAGCAGCCCCCGCCCGCTGTAACAAACTGCAGGCGAG
Source organism: Thymelicus acteon (assembly GCA_951805285.1). NCBI lineage: Eukaryota > Metazoa > Arthropoda > Insecta > Lepidoptera > Hesperiidae > Thymelicus > Thymelicus acteon. Next base: position 9,994,518 of record OX638219.1, on the reverse strand, counting down.
CATGGAGTGCCTGCAGTTTGTTACGCAAGGGCGGAGGGGCTGCACTTCCCGCAGCGCCGGAGATGTTTGGAAGCCTTTTTATGTATCAAAAACCCCTAAATTCTCCCTAAAAGTGCATATGTCACCGGAAGATGACTATTTGCAAAGCATGCTGTGGTTAAGTACCTGTAATTGTAGGAACAGTAAGATTTAATATGATAAGTAACAACTTGTATTGCAAATGATGAAACTGTATGTTATGTTGGTAATCCTATAATAAATAAATAAATAAATAAATAAATAAAGATAACAAGAACCGCAAATTTACAAACCTAGGTTTATAAACAATATACAACCAAATGAATATTACTCTAACTGAAACATTCGCTACTTGAAAGTTGGCTTTTTGAAAAGTGTCATTATAAAAGGCAAACCAAACGTACAGTTGGCAACTGTTAGGTTGGGAAATTAAAAAAGAAAATGTGATAAGTTGGCAAATGATTATTCGGCGAAATAAAATTCTGCGAAACGTTATTTGGCAAGTGATAATCGGCCAAACAATTTTCGGCGAAAAGGCAGAGAACCGTCTTTTACACACATTACCAACTACGCATGGAGTATTGTATAGAATGCCTGGGCTAAGTATGAAATAAATAATATTCAAAACGTTACCTGAACGTTTTAGATATTCTATACATTGCCTAGGTATTGTATAGAATGCTGAATTTTACAGATATCCGGTAACATATATACATAATTATATAGATCAAGGATATTAGTATTATGTCAAAGGGGTTACATTTAATTAAACATCAATAATGATTTTCACAAGGGTTAATATAAACTACTTATTGTATTACGAGCTCTTTAACTAATCCTTTGTAAACATTCCTAAAAGTTGAAGCAGGGAAATTCTTAGAATGATTATCAAGTTAAAATCATCTTTTTACATCAAGGAATTAATTACTTACAGGAACATAGGCAGACTCCACCCTTTAGCTTGGAAGTGGTACAATCACGGTACAATATCTGAATGAATGATATTTTAATCAGTGCTTCTTTAAAATTGTATCACGGCCTCAAAATCACTGGCAGTTGTTTTCACTATACCTGAAGTAAGGTATGATAAGAATTAGTAGGGGAAATATCAATTACAAATTGACGCTCAGTTTCATCTCAGTAATTTAACATCTACATGAAGCGAAAGTGAACATTATAAATTGTTTGTTTACATTTCACGTTTAACGTTGCCGGTTGAAAGTAACAATTACATAATATGTAAACAAGTGTTCAATGAGGATGAGTTGATTCGGGCTTCTTGAGGAGACAATGTATTGGTGGAGGAGTGGGTAGGAATCGATGGGGTCTCGGGGTGGTAGTGTAGAGGGCGGCGGAGGGTCGCCCCTCCACTGGGGCCGTGTGCAACCCGTATAGACTTGGATGGCACGCTGCCCTCGCGCATCATTCGACCTCCGCGCAGCGCAGTCTCGGCACCACCGCCTTGCAGATCACGCGTCCGGGAGATCGACTCTCGTAGCGACTCGACGAACAGGTCCGTGCCCTGGTGAAAGTGATATCGAATCGACCAACAACACGACGAAATCGCGAGTGATTTCTTGGATTCTTCCTAATGCGGTCTATTAATAGCGATGCAGTGCCGTTCCAGTGGCGTAACTTTACCTGGACGGCCCAAATTAGGAGCGCAGGAGCGATACCCACGCGCGCCCGCCCTACTCCACGCTCTTTACGCCAACCACTCCTACCATTCGAAGGGACCCGACATCCACAGCCTACCGTGCGGGACATGTGCTTGAGCTGTAAAGTGTCAGTTTGGATGTAATGGATGTAGTGCACAGATTTGGATTTCGGCCAACAAACAAACCGTTCATTATCATAAATTTTGCCACATAGCATCAACAAAATTTTTTTCTCGTGTGAATTTGTGCCGGTTACGTAAAAGGATCATTATGCAAATTAGTACTTGACAAACGATTAATAGATAATTTTTAAAATTTATTCAAACTCTTTAAAAATGTTGTCCGTTGACCGATTTTCAAATCGCTAAGAATTAAGTAAAGAAAAGGGTGGTAGATCGGATATGGGCGGGCTGCACCGGATGCTCGATCTATTCCTAGTTAGTCTTAGTAATGAGATTCCTCGACTTTGACGCAGTGTTTTTTTTTATTTTTTCAGGATAAGTTAAGCGAGCACAATGCCTTTCAAACCTGCAGATAACCCGAAGTGTCCAAAATGCGGCAAGTCCGTATACGCCGCGGAAGAGCGCGTCGCCGGTGGACTCAAATGGCACAAGATGTGCTTCAAGTGCGGTAAGAACTATTTTATAATACTTTATACTATAAATCTATTTTATACTGTAAACTATAAAGTTTATAATAATAAGTAAGACCAATCATGCATCTGAATTAGCAATAAAGACATTATCTTGGACATGGAATAATATTGCATTGAAGGATGCCCTTTATTAGGTGACACTAAAACAAATATCCACATGGGGAAATAATATCATATTTATTTATTCTTAAGTTACTTTGTAAGATACATTAACTGTATATGAACAATATTACCAAGATATTGTAAAATAAGAAATAATTCACGGTAAACAATAAAATGGACCGGCTTTTATTTGCGGCGAAGTATAATTTTATTGGAATAGGTTTATCGGTTTAACGAAAACATGAGAATTCTTATGCCATTGATAAATGTTGTTGAATGTTTACACTTGAGTAAACAATAATTACATAAGCACTTACTATAAAATAATTATCAATAAATCGATTACTCTTCAAGAGAAGCGTGGCACTGTGTAATATAATAGGCATGATGACAATAAGTAAAAATCACTAAAATTATGTATTTATTTAATGAAACCCTATTAATGGATTACAAAACACGCATATATCGTATTATTATGATTTTATGTATGATAAAATAAAACTACAAAATACGGCAAGCCGCCATGTTAGCTTGAACGCCAATCAGTCTCAATCAGCGCGAATTACGTCACACTTCTTAAAACAAATGAATATCACTATACTGATAATGACTCTATTATTTTCCTGAAAAGTGACGTCACAAGCGACGCCATGACACTTTGAAGCGTTTTGGTGCGAATTTTAAACTTACCTATAAATTGAAATGTATTTATTTTATACTAAACCTTATTTTTTTGCGGAAACATGATATAGGTTGTAATTATAATATATTTCCCAACAATATAGAACAGTGTTTCAAAATCTGTCATCATGCCTATTATGTGTATAAAAAGGATTATTATTATTGTTGTTTTAAATTTTAATTAAAAAAAAACGTGTGTGTGTAACGCACGTAAGAAGTTGTACTTCTTTGGCGTAACTGAACAAAAATAGCTAAAAATTTCATCTCGTATGCCACAACTTTTTGTTTGTAAAAGGGATCAGTTATCAATTAACTTCATCATGTCGCTTTTTACGGTGCGGTCGGTGTGCGCGCGCATCATATAAATTTTACTCTCATATTTTTTTTCCAAACGCGCCAAAAGAAGAATAACTTCAATATAATAGACTTCAGAGAAATAATCTTATTCTAATCATATCAAAAACAAGCTATGGTATACAATAAAACAAGTATAATATCTGAGGATATCCCTCAATTCCTCATTGATCCCATCATCATACCTAAAGAACTGAACCAAAGAAGTTGGACCTATCTGGAATTTGGTCTTATCCTTTGAAATGAAAAAGATAATAACAAAAAATTATAATGTGTGCAATTCACACGTAGTAGAAGTGAAACCTCCAAAATTTCGGGAAGATGATAATTGTAGGTTTTAGTAATGATCATAGTGATGCAAAGATAGAAAATAAAAATAAAACAGTGGTAACTAACGCCATCTCTTAACATAATATGAAGAGTAAAATGAGCAGCTAGCGCCATCTATCCAGCAATGAAACGAATTTCCTATCTTGTTCCTTGCGCCATCTATGATACAACTTAGCACTTTTTAAAGTAACAAAGATAACCACGAACATAAGAGAAACACTGTACAATGCTTACTATCTCATTTTCTACCACGTTAAATCTTACGAATTTATGTGTCTGTCTGTTTTTACTGTCGCTTTTTCGTTTCATCGACTTTCAAATCACAACGATGCTAAAGAAGTTTTCACTTCAAAAAGAATATTTTCGAATTCCTCCGAAAAAAATCCTGCATTTTCACGCTTTGTTTTTTTCATTGTTATTATAAAACAAGTGATAAAAATTTTGAGTACCCACTTACTTACGTCCTTTTTTAACTTATGAAGGTAGAGTCGTCTGCCGTTGTTTCGAGCACGGTTAAACTTAACGGAAAAGTCTTACTGGAACCAACAAAGTCTTATGTTGTTTAATAAATTACTTTGTAAATATTTTTTCACTTGTATGTTAAAAATTAAATGTTTTTTTAGTACAGTATGGTTTTTTTTACATAGGCCATAAATTACAGAATAAGTTATAATAGTCAAATGAATACAAAAGCGATGCGCCGTAATAATCTGATAACTTTAAAATAGTTATGACATAGACAATTAAATTGAATGGATTCAAATAATAAAAATTTGAAAATATTTTATAAAACAAGCTTTTAAAAGCTTTTTGCCACCCCTGACCGCAGCAGTTATGGTTATTTATGATAGACTTTAGAACGAGCTATCATAATTGAATGAGTATGTACATGCATGCATGAGTATGTAGCAAACCCTGAGCATAACATCAGGTTATCATAAAACTGCATTGTCATTGGAACTAAGGCAACTAGAAAAACTTCAACTTGGTAGGATTTGCAAGATTTGACCCATACATGCTAAGTGAAAACAAACTAAAGAACAAAGCAAGTTAAATAAAAGCTTGTCAAAAAGAAAATGTCTCATGCCTTCGGTTTCAGGATTAAGGGAATAAGTTTGACAAGATTAGCTAGCATCAGTTCTTTAATCTTGTGGTTTTATTCATAAATATTATTACGTTATTATTTTAAGGGGAGTTATAAGTCTAGCCACTCTCCGAGTTTATTGATTTTAAAACGAATCCACGGGAAAGTGAGAAGGCTTCTAATAAACTAATTCACCTTTTTTTTAATGACACCTGAATATTCCAAAAAAAAGCGTCAAATAAATAACAAGAATTATTTTTACTTGTCCCACTGATTTATACATCACTACCTAATTTACTAACTCCGCCACGGATTTTACAACGACCTAACCATTATTTTAAACCAAAAAAAGATGAATTTCGGAGGGGTCACGGGTGGCAGAGCCCCCTGCTAAAGGGGAAGGGGGGCGAGGCATTTACATATGGGGGACGAAGCCCCCCGCAATTAAAAAAGCTATAGGAATACAAAACGGAATTGGTTAGGTTAGGTACGTATATTTTTTGACGCGGAAATAGGGACCCCGTCGCGGGGTTCTGTCGTCATTTATGACTAAGTAGTTTTGTTGCATATTTGAATTGAAATTGAATATTTGGTTGCCATAATTTACTATTAGATGATAATTTTAGGTACGTTTTGATGACCATTCAATATATTTAATGATAATTTTCGGTATATTTTGATGATCAAAGAATATAGGGTGAGTTAGAATTATTAATGTATGTTACAAAATATAGATGCTAAAAAACTACCATGCTAAGTTGTATTTACAGTTGCTTACATTGAAGATATGGAGCTATGATAGTATTTTTTAGACGCGCATTGATGGTGGCTGACTTAGTAATTCACAGGACAATGTAGATTTTTATAGGAGAATAATGGTATTAAATAGAAGTCAGTTTAGCACCCTTATTTTAATAACAAATATATTATGGAAAGTTATGTTAGGTTTTGTAGTTACACTGTATTACCACTTGTCGAATGAAGATATCTGTTGGCTAAACAATTTCTGAAGATAGCTTCAACTTTATTATCTAACACAGAAAAAAATTAGAGCCTCGACAAATGGATACAGGGTCTAATTAGTAAGTTACATAATTGTTTCATTTTGGTTAGTAGGTACCGAGAGTATTTTTTGAAAACAGAAGTAATACTACTAAAACGAGAAAAAGAAGTACCTATCGGTAAAAAAAACTTGAAAGGTGTCAAGGGACACCCGGATGGAACGAAGTTCCTTGCAGTAAGTACTAGGGTAGTAAAAACATGCAAGCGAGTGTGCCAAAACAAATCTGGGGTAACACAGATCCTAGTACTTACTGCAAGAAACGAAAATATCTGGCTTGCTTTCTATAAGAGAGAGAGAGAGAGAGAGACAGACAGACAGAGAAACATGCACACGCCGCACGACATGTAACGACGCCGCACGAGTTGTAACGACTAACGACGGCAAAAAGTGTCGTTGCAACTTTTCGTTACAAAATTTTCCGCTTAGCCCCCTTTCGCAACGCGCGATAAGGAACTTCGTTCGAAAAACGAAAACGTAAAGGAACAATATGAAAAATTATGTGATAGAGATAAAAAGATAAACAAAAAACATAAATTTAAAAAAATAAGATACCGAATGCTTCAGTAATTTGATCACATTACAGTACAAATTCAATTATGACAGCGAGTTGTTATATCATATCAGCTGTGGCAGTTTAATCTTAGATATAGGTTACTTTGAGGACTAACATTGGGAAGTCATAAATGTGGGCCAAATAAAGAGACCTCGATGATAGCGAAAGTATACGAATGGTTTGACACAGTAACAAATCTTATTGTTGATCTATTGATAGTCTCTACCTTCCCGTCAAATGGAGACAGAATTTTTATTGTTATTACTACTCGTATAATATGTACAATTATTTCTCCAGTGGTTATAATATAAATAAAACTAAATAATAATATGTTGAATGTCCATTTTACTTTAAACTTCTATCAAATAACGTGATTTCTAAAAAAAAATCTGCATTGGACTAATAGTTTAATAACTTGTTAAATATATAAATGTTTTTGCTGTCGTTTGTAGAGAATTTATATTACAGTCTTAAAGTACCGAAGACTTTCAATTATTCAACCTTTTTTTTAAATTTCGGTAAGGAGACACTTAAATAACCAAAAGAAATATTTTTTTATAGAATATTTGTCTATCTATTTGTCAATCCGGGCATGACATAAAAACCTGTGAACGGATTTCAGTGTCAATTATTAGTAAACTTATGACTAATATGTTATTTCGCATCATACTTTAGAAAACTTTGCATCCCGTGAAATATTCCCTTGGAAAATGGCGATGAATTATAATTTTATTTTAAGGATTTTTCTACATTAACCGGTTTACAAAAACCTTTCCTTGTTTTTTATGGAATATAATAGATACGTATTTGCCATTTTTTTTTTGGAAAAAAGGGTTATTTTTCATTTTTCAAAAACCACTTCTCCCGAAGCGATGTAAATATAATTTGTTTAATGGCGGATCCCCTGGTGCCAGCTTACCATGACCAGCGGACCTTTCAAAAATCTTTTATATGTAATAATCACAAAATTGTCTATTTTTAATGGAAATCTAAATCCAAAAATCAAAAGCAATGTTTATTTTTGTAAAAGGCTTACTTGACACGTTTTGTTAGCGGACGCCAGGTTGGAACAGGCTGCTAAGCTGCTAAACTTATTTGTGGAAATCAAAACTATCTCTAGCGCATCATTTAAAATCTATTGTTAAAAATATAATTTTGGTAATGTTTGTTTTTATGTGCCTGCCTTCTGATCGTGTATAGATACGTATTTACATAATTATGCAGGTATAACGATTAAGATAATAAAACTATCTAGACATAACTTTAAATCATTTCATTTTATTTTTCCACAGGTCTTTGCCAGAAATTGCTTGACTCCACCAACTGCACAGAACACGAAGGTGAATTGTTCTGCAAAGTATGTCACGCACGCAAATTCGGACCCAAAGGCTACGGCTTCGGCGGAGGCGCCGGTTGCCTGTCTATGGACGCCGGTGACCACTTGAAGGATGGAGCGTAAGTACCAATGATATCTGACTCCCGCCGCCCGCGCCACTGAGGGTCTTTCCTTATCTGAGGTCGCACAGACGATCGGCCCCCGGGCCCGTACGTAACAAATTAACCGCGTGTATATAAACTCATACAATGTAGTAAAAGCGCGCTCGCCTGTACATTACGCGCCGCCTGACACGTGCATGACCAGTCTCCGTTTATGTCGCAACAGGAATTGAGCCAGCAGCCCCCAGCAGCTAGCGAGCCGCCGGCGCTCTCCTCGGCAACCAGCGGCGCCTCGCAAATACCATACCGTACTTTAATCTACTCTAGTTAGGATTATTTATTCGCTATCGCTTAATTTATTTTGTTTATCGGTCTATTTATTATTTATAAAAAAATGTATTAAAAGAGTCGACCACACAGTTTGACTTGTGTTTATGAGTCGGAGCGCGTTCGACGCCGGCGCGGGCCTCCGGCGGCCGCCGCGCAGACCCCCGCCGGGTCGGGTGCATTCCGACCTGTTCTATCCCCCTTACCCCTCGAACCAGCGACCCTAAGACAGCGAAGCAACGGTGAGACACCAAATTTGTAAAGCCATAGCACGGCTTCGCAACGCTCCAAACGCACCAAGGCATTAAGGCATGACTAGTGTATCACTATTGTTTTTTCGTAACTTTCAAGGCTACTACTGACCTGTTCTAACTCTCAGCTAACGCTTGTATTAGCTTTAATCGGATCTAATATAAATGTGATGGGATAAGGAAAGTGCCCTCTATGTCGATATTTGTAGTCTGTGTAGTGAGGCTATTACACGGGCCGGTGCGGAGCGGGCGGCCGGGAGCCCTTACCTTCTCCCATTACGGCGGAGGTGCGCCGCCGGCATCTACAGCTTCGCCACCATCCGTGTGGACGATCTAGACCTAGGGATGACCGGAGTGCTCCGGAATCCAATAGCCTTTTAACATTCCTTCTGTCGTTGTCATTGCTCGACCAGCCATTTCAAAATGCATAAAAAACTATGACTGATATAACCTCCTGGTACAGGGAACACGCACGGACCAACGGTGCTTGTTTGGAGCCGCGTATGATCGCTAAGGCACCACCGGGCGAAGGCTGCCCTCGTTGTGGAGGCTACGTCTATGCTGCGGAGCAAATGTTAGCTCGCGGAAGGGTAAGATTCCAATTTAAAATATACACCTATACTTTCCAGTTATGTCTCAGTTTTTGACGTTATTAAGTTAACGTCCCAACTCAGCGTCACTAACGGGTACTTAAATCGCTCCTTAGTAAAGAATCACCATATAAATTTTGTACTAAGGAGCGATTTAAATAACCATTAGTGACTCTGAGTTGGGGCGTAAGACTTTTAAATAACTTCAGATTAAATATAGTTTAATATTGTTTGATTAATTGGTTCACTGGTTACATCAAGATAATATTAATAATATTATATTATGAACAGTCAGGTTTTTGTTATATCGTAGGGATATCACAAGCGCTGCTTCAAATGCATAAATTGCAACAAAACCCTTGATTCCATGATACATTGTGATGGACCAGATGGTGACATATATTGTCGAGGTATTTAAATGTTGCGTTTCCCTAATTGAAGATTTCCAATATGTGAAAGGATAACGTGATTTCTCATTGTGATAACAGCGTGTACCCTGTAGAAGTGTAGGCAGATCATGTATCCTAGCATGTCACCGTATACCTTTACTGTATGTTCAGGCGTGGCACAGGGAGTGCTACAAATGTGGCGAATGTCAAAAGCGGCTGGACTCTACGAACTGTTGCGAGGGCCCAGATAAAGACATTTACTGCAAAGGTTCGTTTAACTTGTCTTAGAAATGTCGATAATTATTTATCTGAACTTTATCTACACTTACAATAGTTCTATCTCGATTCTCTGAACTTTCGTATTCCTAACATTTAGTGCAAATTTATATTAATTATATTAACACATATATTTTATGCATGATCCCCTTGTTTTTTATGTATTTTTAATATAATGTTTTTCCCTGTAGTATGTTATGGGAAGAAGTTTGGGCCTAGGGGCTATGGGTATGGAAAGGGAGCTGGTGCGTTGCAGAGCGACCCTTACACCAATGGGTAAGAAGATATTTGGGTGTCGGTAGTCGATTTACTCATCTGGCGAGGGCACAGCATTCGTAGAATTTGGGCACAAAATTCCATTCCTCAAAGACATGCTATGCACTCTTCAGAACTTTATTAACGCTTATTTGCTTTCGCTTAGGATGCTACGCACAAAAATTTGGGCCAAGGGGTGTCGGACATGGGGGAATATCATCCTTGGGTCTGATGTGTGACATAAAGGACGTAGAAAGACAAAGGTAATACATAATGTGTAACTGATATCCTACATGAACATTTCAAACCTTGGACCCCTTGCGGACTAATTACATAAAAATATCATTACTTGCTTATAGAGGCTTAGCAAAGCGTGTGAATTGTATCATTTAACACATCCTAAAGTAAGTATTTTAGAAACATGAACAATTTAATTATTTCACTGCCTGCTCAGGCAATCCTTTTCGGGAGTTTCAAGACATGTAAACATTATACTTCTCGGATTACACGACAGGTTTAGGTTATTTCCATCACATAGTCACTTTCATAAAAACAGCTTATAATACAAACAAGACGTGGCAGAATGCCAATGTTAAAATAGAACGTGCTCTCCGCTCTCGTACGAACTAATTTTATAAGGCGGCAGCGGCACTAGCCACGCAAGTGAGCTTACAACATATTTAATGTGCTGCGGATTCCGCTCATAAAATATTCTTCCTTTCAAATATATTAAAATTATTAATAAAAAAATGCTCGTGTTTCAGTCGGAAGAAATAAACTTCCGTTAACATGGCGGCAAATTTATCTTTAGGAAAGAACGACTCTACATCAAATATTTTTATTGTAATTTATTCATTAATAAGTACTTTGATATTTGAAGTATTTTTTTACTCAAACGAAACATACATATATTTCAGCCTGTCTCGTAGGATTTATGTTTAGGATAGGTTTTTATCATTTGCATGACTGATGTATTTGCTGTACCTATTTATTATGTATTTTGGTATGATGTAGAGACTTCATTTAAATGCTTTTTCTCTATTAGGGTTTGACTTTTATGATAAAGCTAAATTAGTTAGGTACCTACTGAAACATATTATTAACCTACCCACACCTATTGACCTGCAAATTATCATTGTATGTATAATAGACACCAGAACACCTAGTTTGTTTGTATATTTGTGTAATAATCTTAGTGAAACTGCCTGTACAAGAACTCCAATTACCTATAACTTCTTTAAGAATTACCTATTATTTTAGGCTTAGTCCCTCCAACATTGGCATATGGTTGGTTTAACAAAAATGTTTATTTGCGAGCCTCTATAGTTCGAGATAAGGATGTAGAGTTTCATCCAACTTGTAGAGTGCCTGACCGGCGGTGGTGACCATTTAGGTAGCATCATGTGGCTCGTCTGCTCGTTTGAGCCTAGTTAGAAAGGATATGATGTGTACATTCCTATTAATTGGTAGTGTGTATAAAATACTGTATAATGTTGAGTTAAGTACCGAGGTACCTATTTGGTTTTTAATGGCAAAGCAGCCCGGTAATAACTAGGTGTTTTATCAACCCTTTGAAGTTCTTAGTGGACCTATTCCAGAATCTCTGAAGTGATTCGAGAATTTAATTTATCTACCAATATCATCGTCCTTTATCTCAAAATTTAGATTATCTGCCGGGAAATATTTTAAACCTGAAATAATTTTTTAACAGTGAACAAGCACCTAAGACCACGGTGATCGACACCGCGGCCATCCAGGCTCCTCCTGGCAAGGGTTGCCCCCGCTGCGGAGGCGTGGTGTTCGCCGCCGAGCAAGTTCTGGCAAAGGGTCGCGAATGGCATCGCAAGTGCTTTAAATGCCGTGACTGCACCAAGACCTTGGACTCGATCATTGCTTGCGACGGACCTGACTCTGATGTCTACTGCAAAACGTGCTACGGCAAGAAATGGGGACCTCATGGCTACGGTTTTGCCTGCGGCTCTGGATTCCTTCAAACTGATGGCTTGTCGTAAGTATTTCAAGGCGGTATTTTAAGCGATTTTAATTAGGTACGGTAACATCGATAAATATTAACGTCTGGAATTATAATTTTAGTGAAGAGGAGATCTCCGCCAGCCGTCCATTTTACAACCCTGACACTACCTCAATTTTGGCCCCTAAAGGCCAAGGATGCCCACGGTGTGGCGGTATGGTCTTCGCGGCGGAGCAACAACTGGCTAAGGGCACTGTAAGTGACAACAAATTGCTTGACTCAATACCAGAGCAGACTTATTCATAGGTCATTAACCTTTATAGAAGTGAATGACCATTGACCAAGTAGTTGATTTAATTCATTTATTTTTTTTCCACGCAACCGTGCCAAAATAAAAGATGTAAAAAGTATGCAAGTGTTTATGAAGGCTTTTAAAACAAACTTTGGAACGTTGCAAAGGAAATAGGTGGTATATTTAGTAAACCATTTCACTATCACATTCTAATTGGAAGTAGGCCAGTAGACTCGGCCTATCGAGACGTTCCGGGTATAATGTTCGGCCGCGGTAGACATTTCGATTATTTAGGCGACAGATAAATGTCGGCTCTTTGGTCTGGGTTCTGTGTGATGTGATGTTTTGTGCATCCATCTCATACATGCATAGATAGGGATTCCTACTATAGTATTCGTTCGATTTATATTACAACCTTTTTTAACTTGCTGTGTTCATTAGTTTCTTTGCATTTATTATGTATGGGTCAAATTTTGCAAGATGTACCTCATCCTACGGAGTTGAAATAGCAATTGATTTGTGTTAAAACACCAATTTTTGACTCCAGACGAGGGAACTCCTAAAAAGCAAACAGCACAAACACAAAATTTTAAAAGCTTGTTTTTAAAAATGTTAAGTTTAGGTATTGAAGTTATGGTCACTTATGCATATAAATATTATTGTAGACATTGAATTATAATTATTATTTACGTTCCAGATGTGGCACAAGAAGTGTTTCAACTGCGCGGAATGCCATCGTCCATTAGACTCCATGCTGGCGTGCGACGGACCTGACAAGGAAATCCACTGTCGTGCATGCTATGCTAAACTTTTCGGACCCAAAGGATTTGGATTTGGTCACGCTCCTACCCTGGTGTCCACAGATTCTGAACCTACTATATCTTAGTATGTATATTATTTTATATCTGATAATAATTGTTAACAACTTAGAGGAATTTTAAGTTTCAATTCAGCAAGTGAACAACGACTGCTCTAATTAGTCTTCTCTAGAGAATATGATTAATTTATATATTTTTATAAAGGTTATTAAGATAGTTTTTAAAGCTTATCAAAATCAAAAACTAAGATAATTAGAGGTTCATAAATATTTATTATATTTTTTTTCTAAACAGCACAGATCAGCTACCTTTCACTGGCCAGAAGGCCGCCAAGGGCAAGGGCTGCCCGCGCTGTGGGTTCCCTGTTTATGCCGCAGAACAAATGAATGCAAAGAATGGCACATGGCACAAACGGTGCTTCTCATGTGCGGACTGCCACAGATCTCTTGTAAGTATTAAATATGTTTTCTGGTATACAAATAATAAGTGAAGGAACTCCTAGGTATAATTTTGAGAACTACTTTTCAATAAGTAAGGTATTAGGAAATGATAAATGTATATTAATTAATACTCAAAAATAAAGATTAGTTCATCAACCTTATTGATACTTAATGAAATGTTAGTATAAAAAATCTGTTTAATATGCCTTGTATTTGCATCTACTAATGTCGGATGTTTTACAGTAAATGGATTTATTACAAAATGCATTTATTAATCGATGGAATATTTTAATATTATGAAATAAAAGAATAACAATTAGACATGAGTATCACATGTATTTTTCTAGATTTGATTAGTTTTTAAGTAACTGCGATCTTCATCTTCTTCCTTTTCAAGATGAGTATTTAAAAACTCTTCTACTGAATCAGTATTCCACTTTTCAATGGCGACAGTATCCTTGATAATGCCATCCTTGTCGAGGAGCTTGATTATCGGGTCTAAGCCGCGAACATATTTGATTTGTAGATTCGGGAACTTCGCAGGTCTGTCACTTTTGACGAATGCTTGTATTTGGGGATAAGCCGGGAATTTGCACGTACAGACCTCAAGAATAGCCCGCGCGTACTTTTTTTCTTTCGGAGCAGATTCGTCATTATGACAACATTCTTTACAATGTTCTATGAGAGGCTCTAAACTAAAATCTTTCAATTGATCACATGAAGAACACAAGAGATTTGCTTTTATAAATCCAAGGGAAGCACAATCTTCTGTAGAAAATTCGGCCTTAACATTTTCGACTACTAACACTACTAGTAGTAACAAAGGAGATATTTTAATAGTAAACATTTTAGCTATTTATTTAATTAGTGGAAAATATGTATAGAATTCTTTTTTTCATTTAATTTCACAAAAAACATCAATCCAATAATTCCGGTATTGTCACAGACTGTCAAAACAAAAGTCAAAACTGACAGCTCACGACATCGACGTTTCATATTAAGCTGGTTGGGTAGCGCCATGGATATAATTATCTAATAAATCCATGGGCAGCGCAATGTGATTGGTCTGTCGAGAGATATCGTGATTGGACCAGATTTTACTTCTTTATTGGTTAAATGATAAATCCAAGGATATTATAGTTTAACCACAGAAGTACATGTGCATAGTACATGTTAATCTGGATTGCAACCTTCGTAGAGGTTAATTAGAGGTACCAGAAGACGGATAAGTAACATTGAATGACCATCCTTCATCCTTGGTTAGGGGGTGTGTTCTGTCACACGTCATAATAATGCAATGCATTGTAGATGTCCACGGAACCCCGTTGAACGGAGTTCCTTTTCCCGCTGAATTGAAATTAGCGAATAAACTAACGCTAACCCAACTGAGTGTCTTAAGACTTGAGTTGCGTGTACTTTAAGGCGAGGTGCTTAGCCTGCGGCTCCCCTATATATGAAAAACAAGTTTTCATCAATTCATAAATATAGTTATAAGCAGTGTTTAGGGTAATCGTAAACAAAATAACGACACAGGCGTTTACTTGTTTCAGGATTCCACCAATCTGAACGACGGACCCAACGGTGAAATTTATTGCCGCGGCTGTTACGGTAGAAACTTCGGTCCTAAGGGTGTTGGCTTCGGGCTGGGCGCAGGCACATTGACCATGGCTTAGATAACTATGAAGCTGGACTTTATAGAAACTTGAGTAAAGAGTGAACGGTAGCAAGAAAAGAATCTATGCTGTGTGTCGCTACCAGTCTACTGATCTTACCATTCATTAAACTGGATTTAATAATGGTTGATATTTCTTGATGAGACTAAAGTATGTAATAATAAATGTAATGAGATAAGCCCAAATATTTTATGATGGGAAAATATAAATTAAGGTTACATTCCTTTCATATTGTACAAACTGTGATGAATGTGTCTGGGCCCTTAGTTTATAAATTCGTCATAAAATATTGTAGAGTAAGGATGCATAGACTTAATAGTTATGTTATAGACTTGTAAGGACGTAAATTTCTCTATTAAAATGTAAAAAATACAAAAAAAATTGGAACAATTTAGAAAAATCTTGAACAATGGCATTGTGATTACACCTTACGTTTTCACTCTGTGATGGTAAGGTAACAAAAACTATCCTGTAAACGCGGATAAGATTGCACGTTGTGCAATCGTTTCGACCGACCAGATCTCTTCTTGCAGATCTGAAGTTGATATACATATTTTTATACATCAAAGATTTTTGTACATAAATTGTCATTTTATTATATCCTACAGCAATAAGCTGTGCTAGATCTAACTTTGCTTTGGCGCTTTTGCTACGTAACATGCATATTTAAATCTACTTAATGTTAAGACAGCTTATTGCCATATTACTTGACAATGATCGTCATAAGCTATCATTTAAAATAAACAAACTTAAAAAAGAACTGTTTTATTCATTTCATCAATCCCTTTTTATCGTATGTCAAACATTTGCGCGTATGTGAGTGACCGGGGTTAGAATAGACAGGTGTCTAACAAATAATAATATGTTTAGCTACAGAGAACCAATGAAAAGGGATGTTTCCATGAATATTCCTAAGATATATTGAAAGACAGTATCTGTCATCCCTTCCACTACCAGCCGATTTTGATTAGGTACACAGTATTTCAATTACCAATAAACTAGTTCGGAAATAGAAAAGAGGCAATTACTGACCGTCTACTTCCTATCTTATACAAGAATAGGTATATTTAGCAGTTATTTAATTTAATTTATAATGAAGATTGAAATTTCCGTTATTAAAAAACTTTTTGTTAAAAAAATTGAATTTTATTCGACATCACAGAAATTATTATTAAAATTTCGTAACAAAACGGTTTATCTAAGGGAGCGTCCATTAATTACGTAAGGTGTTTTTTTTAGCAATTTTTAGACCCTAGTGAGATTCCGTGAGATTTAGCTCAACCCCCTCCCACATCCCCTCATCTCAGTTGCTTTTTCAGGCGGAATTAATGCATAAGAGAAGGAAACTATTTCTCGCAAATTCATGTTCCTTGCAAAAAAAAATTACGTAAGAGTAGATAAGGTTCGACTTGACCGCTTCCCCCCCCACCCTTGGCAGCCTCACGTACTTAATGGACCCCCCCTAACCTAAACTAACATGTGATGCAACAGTAAAAATAAACATAATAAGTACTTTAGATTTAAACTGGATAATGTTAACAAATATTATAATAATAATAAGGACTATTAATCAGGCTAAATTATGCCCCCTATAAATTCTAATTTAGAGAGGCCATACAATTTAACGTTGAAATACTGGTAAGTAGCTTGGATTCAATATGAAATAAAGTTAAACCATCATATTCACGCTGAGGTAAGTTGGTAGTAAATAAAAAATAAACAGTAGATATTAAAAAAAAAAACAATATGCTTTTAAAGCTACATCTAACAAGACACGTAATTTTAAATCTAGTATAATAAAACAAAAGCCATGACTGAACTGATTTCCACATAGCTTTTCCTAAAAACTAAAAATGACATTCAGGATTTTTTCAATCTGACGTATGTACGTACTATTGCATTACAAAATATCCATCGAAAACATATCTGTATGAAACATAAAATATCAGGTACCCTGTGCAGACAATAAATTGGTGGTATTGAAATTTTAAAATAGGCGGAATCTTTTCAATTTTACTTAACTAACTACAAGGCTAGTTATGGTAATAATGAATTTCTAAATACTTAATTAGAACAAGTTTAGTGCTCCGGAGTGCATCAAAATGTTAGCTGTATAATAAAGAAAGA
Organism: Thymelicus acteon; assembly: GCA_951805285.1. Classification (NCBI taxonomy): domain Eukaryota; kingdom Metazoa; phylum Arthropoda; class Insecta; order Lepidoptera; family Hesperiidae; genus Thymelicus; species Thymelicus acteon. Next base: position 9,977,173 of record OX638219.1, on the reverse strand, counting down.
CAAAAATTTTGTACATTTTACTTTTTGTTGACCGATTTTTTGTTTGATACCTATTGACGAGCCTTAGCGTTATCATTCATAGAGGACATCCTAGCTCACTAAAAGTTGTGGGTAATGATAATGAAACAAGTAACCAATATTGTGAATGTACCTCACATAGGCAGTGGCAAGTTTACTTGGTTGCCTGTTAATTAATACCGAATTTGAAAACCGAAAATGAATTTACAGTTTGTGGCCAGCCAGGAAAACTACTTAAACATATTCTTATTTCTCCATGCATCACATACTTAGCAACTAAATCTTATCACAAATTAAACATAATTAATAAGAGCTTACAGCAGTATAATATTTTATTTATTCAAGCACTTTTTCTTTATAGCTAGGCGCGGGCCAGTTGATTTTTTCTTCGTCTCCTGTGAAGTTGTTGGCTCACTGAATCCATACTTTAGCTTGAGTCTTTCCCTTATGAGCAGTCCTTTAATGAGGCGTCTCCAGTTACCGTAAACCCTCGCTTCCAGCTTTTCTATTTCTTTACGTTCTTGTTCTAATTGATCCTGCAATGATACAAAATTTTAATTGTTGCATGTGGCATAGATATTCAGCACCCGAGACATTGTTTTTAAACTTTCACACACTTATACCCCACATTAGGATTCCTTGTGTCGAAGGTAGTATGGTTTTGAGGGGTTAGTGGGCATCCCAAGTGTCGGAAGGTATTTTTTATACCGCCCGTAAGCCTCCCGACATAGCTTGACGACTGTTATGCTACGTATACAACTGGGACCGACGGCTTAACACGACGGCAGCTGGGAATCGAACTAGGGACTCTCGCTTCGTAGGCAGGGTCACTACCAACTATGCGACGGTGTGGTTGTCGAATATACCTATTGTATTATATGTCTACCTTCAGCAGACTTCGCTACTAACGAGAAGGTAATAAATAACAAATTGCGAAGTATGACTAATGATAAACGAACAAATTGAATGTTACCTCATGCCAAGCATTAGTTATTATTTCTTCGAACTCCTCACACACTACAAAGCCGTCATACACTGGGTGGGACCAGCCGCCGTTGAAATCGAATCCTGTCATAGCAGGCGCACAGTCTATGTTCAGCTTCTTCGCCACTCGATTCAAGCCAGGCACTGAAATATATATATAAAAAAAAAAAACTTAATTAATGACATATCTAGTACAGCCAAATAGACACTTAGGTTTGCAATAATTCGCATAGAGCTGAAAATTGGTACACGCGTTTGGAACAAATTATGAAAAGGAATAAAATATTGTGTCCCCATTGATCCTCCCAAGGTTTAATTTGATGCTCATCAGAACAGTTACATTAGGATAACCTTGTTTATTTTTTGTAAACCAAGTACTTATTAGCCTATTTTAACCAAATTCTTATCTTCTCATACTTTATAACTAAGGCACTTACAAACTATAAACTACTTACATTTAATATGGACTGTCTTTTTAGGCAACATGCAGTCTTTAAACAACTCGACATTGCCGTATGCGTTCCGAGGTACAATTCCGTTTTCAGCAACAGGGGGCTCATAATCCTGTACTTGCCATGGACCAAACACCTCCAAAGGTTTGTCTGTGATGAGTTTGTTAGACAGCTGAAATAAGGTATAGTCTGTGAAGATTTTTTTAATGACATCAAAATTGATACAAATGTTACACTGCTGGGTTCATGGAGGATAAAGTAGAAGGAGGGCCATTTCTGTGTATGAAAAGTGTCCGTAAAAACGCGTCCAATTACGGGTGGCGCTGCGATGCGGTCTACAACAGATATGTTCGAATATTTATTTATCAGACACTAGCGCCATTCATTACGGGTTGCCACCAGTAATAACTCAGCAAACTTCACTCCGTCTACAATGACTACAACAACCATGTTCATATATCTATTTTTCACACACTAGCGCCATTCTGAAATGGCCATTATTGTAACCTGTATTTTCAGTGGACACTTTTTTTTATGGTTTAAGCAGGCTAACGAGCAGACGGGTCACCTGATGGTAACTGATCACCGCCGCCCATGGACATTAGCAACATCAGGGGTGTCACCAATGCGTTACCGGCCTCGAAGAAAAGAAAAGACCCGCTTTTTGAAGGACCCCATGTCATAGCTTAGCGGGAACACCGATGCAGGAAGTTCGTTACACAGTTTACATGTGCGTGGCAGGAAGTTACGTGAAAACCGAACTTTTTTAACTTTCTCGTATGAGATGGCCCTCCTTCTTTCTACCTTTCAATGCTCCATGGCTGGTTTGAAGGCGACTGAGAAGTTAAATGCTATGACGTGCGTGCGTGTCAGAATGCTTAACCTTCCACCAAAAATGCAATAGGTACCAAGAGTTAACTATCCACGTTACAACTTTTTCATTCTAAAAACAGTATTGATGTTTTATTTTTTTATGTATATAGCAGACAAACGAGCAGATAAATTACCTAATGGTAAGTAGTCATCGCCACCCATGTAGTCTAGGGTGTCCCAAAAAAATCAAAGTCGTTTTTTTTTAACACATACCCTCTTAATTTTTTACTTTTAAGTCAAAACAATTATAAATAAAATTTTAAGTAGGTAGGGCCTCGGTAACCCGTGCCGACTTACATCGATACATGTAAGTACTTACTCTTTAAGGCTGACGCGACCTAACGTGTCGATGTGCTTGTGATTTCTCGTTATTTAGTTATAGAACTCGCATTGTTTTCAATCAGTCGACATGTCAGTGCAATTACGCTGTTCTAAAAGGGGTAAATTTTTAATAGGTAACGTAAAACATCAAATAACGGGTTCAAAACTTCCGTGTAATGGACAAGTTCTAGCAGTTTTACTTTACAATATCCGTGAAGTGAATTTAACTGTCAATGAAAGCGCGAATATCACTATTCGCGAGTGTATTATCAATTGGGAAAAGGCGCGTATTCTCACAAAATCTTTGCCTAATTTTGTGATTAAATGTGTAAAGTTATATCAAGTTTGGAGGGACTTGCAAAAAAATGCACAAAAGACACAAGACGTATTTAAGCAGCGCCGTCAAGCTTTTGTCAATAATTTAGATAATTTGTTTGACATGACACACGCTGATGCGCTTCAATTAATAAAAATAAATGAGGATAGAATCTTCTTACAGCGTTAAAGAGAACCAGGCCGACCTGGTGACTTAGCAGGAGTGGATAAAAATTTGACTGATAGAGAGGAAAGAGCGCGCCACAGAACTATCGAATAAGAAAAATGACGTGCTAAATATTTGTCTGAGCAGACTCCTTCCACATCATTTTATGTACCCTTACAAGTCGTTTAATACTGATAAAATACAGAATTATAGAGAAAAACTTACACATCACCTGACTGACTCCGAAATTGACAACTTGCTAGAGTTTTACCGAACTGAACTGCCAAAAGATATAGAGATGATTATCGAGAGTTAATAGAGCTTTCTGTGATATTTTTGTGTGAAGATATCGAGAAAAAAAATAAAATCCGACCTCCAGGTGTCATGCATCAAGCTGGATGGATGGCGAGAGCGATTTATTGATGAAATCAATGAAGTCTTACGAGAAAATTGATAAAACGATCTCAAAAGCAGCCTTGCAGAAGATTACTCAGCATTTGTGGTATTAAACTGACAAAGTTACTATATTATCACTGTTTGATGATGAGGATGTGGATTTTAACTAAAGTTAAAATGCTTCAAAATTTAACGAGAGAGGAAGAAATAATTCAAGGAAATGTCATGTGGTCCCACTTAAATTTTATTGTAATCTGACAATGGCATCCATGAGAAAACCATATAAGTCTTAAATTTGCATTAAGTATGTGCGCGACAAATGGACGAATAACTCAATATCACGCCAACCAATTTCGATGATTCTTTTTTTAATCGAAAGCAAGTGCTTGTCACGTGGTCCCACATAAATTTTAACGAGATCTGACAAGTAGTTTTTGAGTAATTTTGGGAGTTGTTTATTTTTTGTTATATTACGTTGCATACAAGAACACCGGTTTATCCTGACTCTAAAAAACAAAGTTTAAAAGAAAATTTGAACAATTATAATATTTTTTAATGTAAATGAATAAATAATATACTATTTGGGTATATTGGAGTTTTAATTAAGTAATAAAAATTAAGTTCTTAATTCCTCCTACAGTAAGTCAGTACAAATTTTCACGTCAAAAGTTTGGCATCAAGTCGGCACGGGTTATCGTTGTCCAGTCGCAATAATATTTATTATTTGAGTCAATGAGGTCAATTCGAATAAAAATAGAGGGTATGCGTATTTGATTTCGCGAAAAAAATTTTTTCCCTTATGTCTTGGGACACCCTTTGTACATAAGTAACGCTATAGAAGAATTCCGTAACGAAATAAAAGAAAGAAAGAAAGAATTATCTCTTAACTTTTAAGCCCGCAGCCGGAACACGACGTATCTTTTGGGTAACTCAAATAATAGAGTGGTAGGCAGGCAGGCCTTATGAAAAGATAACATTAAAGTTACAATTTACCTTATCCCACTTAGGGCGGGCTTTCACAACTTTATATGGTGTCTCGCCCAGTCGCACGACTTTCGCCTCCTTGAGCCAAGTATCTCGGGACCGGCACACATACACACAATCTCGCGCGTACACCGCCTCGCCTCGCACGAAGCCCAGCGTAGCGGCGTCCGGTGGGTAAATAGCTTCAAACTTCAACAGATGTCGCTTTAACGCGTAGAGTGGATGGTTCTTGTACCTGAAATCATTTATTTATTGCATGTTACTCATACAATTATTTTTGTAACATTATTATGTTCGGGTAAGGCATCGCAATGATAGAGAGACCAGTGTATACAACATCAAGGTACAATTTTTAACATTCCAGATCATAGAATACAATGCTTGCAATTGCAATCAATTATAGATAATCATTATATATTAATAAATAGATAATTTTTAGGGTTCCGTAGCCAAATGGCAAAAAACGGAACCCATATAAATTCGTCATGTCTGTCTGTCTGTCTGTCTGTCTGTCCGTCCGTATGTCACAGCCACTTTTCTCCGAAACTATAAGAACTATACTGTTGAAACTTGGTCAGTAGATGTATACCGTAAACCGCGTTAAGATTTTCACACAAAAATTGAAGAAAAACAATAATTTTTGGGGGTTTCCCATACATAGAACTGAAACTCAAAAATTTTTTTTTCATCAAACCCATACTATAGATAGTGTGGGGTATCTATAGATAGGTCTTCAAAAATGATATTGAGGTTTCTAATATCATTTTTTTCTAAATTGAATAGTTTGCGCGAGAGACACTTCCAAAGTGGTAAAATGTGTGTCCCTCCCCCTGTAACTTCTAAAATAAGCGAATGATAAAACTAAAAAAAAATATATGATGTACATTACCGTGCAAACTTCCAACGAAAATTGATTTGAACCAGATCTAGTAAGTAGTTTTTTTTAATACGTCATAAATCGTAAACCGCAAAAAACATCCATCAAAGTTACAATGAAGTACAAGAACTTTTATATTATGTTACTTGCTGCTACGGAACCCTTCATGGGCGAGTCCGACTCGCACTTGGCCGCTTTTCTGATATTATAATGACCATTAAAATGGTATGACAGACTATATTGTCAGCACAAACTACAAAACATATGATTTTGGGATGAAAATTATATTTTATAGTACATACTCAGCAATGCTTTTAGGCAGTGGGGCATCTAGTTGCATTCGGTCCAAGCTTTCGTCTTCCTCCCTATCCCGAGGTGTCTTGGGGCCAAGCCACGGCTGGACCGCTGTATCCCACCAGGCAGGCTCCACGCGCTGTTTCCGAGTCACAGTGTTCCAGTGCGGGACGTATCGTCTGGTCAAGTCTTTGAGATAGTTGTTATTGTCCCAACCAACAACGTAGTTCACAGGATGAGTGGCTCCACGCTAAAAATAAAAATAATACAAGACGAGTGTTGATTTTTTTTAATGGAAATAGCCGATAAACTAGCTTACTGAAGAAAGGGAGAAGAAAAAGAAAGAAAGATCTGGCTCACAAGCTCCCGACCGGAACACGACGATAATAATGATTATGGATTATATAATGACACAATGAAGTAAACATATTACATTAAAAACTCGATTAAACAGTCTAATTGTTGTCATTAGGCCAGTAATCAACCTTTTTTTCATACGGGCTACAAACACGTGTTAGTCATGCTGTCGCGGGCCGCAAAAGTAAGAAATAGAAAAAAATTGGTATCGATTTCTTAGGCTTTCGCGATTATTATAAAATAAAGTAACCCCAGATGGGCCAACAACAAAAGCCTGGCGGGCCGCATGCGGTTCGCGGGCCACACGTTGAGTATAGCTGCATTAGGCATTCAAATAATCGAATGTATAAAGAAAACCGGTTTTTGTACACAATAGATTATAACATAATACATAATGTTAAGTAATTATTAAAAATAACAAAAGTAAATGAAACTTTTGAATCAAAAATCAATATTTATTAAAAAACAGGACAATTACTAAAATACTGCAACCTTAAAGGGTTTTATTTACTGTTAATTTAGGATCTTAATTTATAATACTAAATGGTTTATTTTATTTTTCGCTTTTCAGTTTTTTTTCCTTGGTTTAATTTTTATTAAAAAGTAATTATCGTCTTTCAAGCCAGATGAATGAATTTAATTTTCAATTGCTAACAAATAAGTTTTTCAGCAAGTTTAGTATGAATGTGATATAATCTTATTCACATTAAACGAAATGTATAGTAAGATTTCACTACCTAATGTTTATTTGACTGTAATTTTTTTAATGTAACTAGCCGAAAAACGAGCTGACGATCCACCCTGAAGTGTAAATTTACTTATGAACACAGCTGTATATATGTATGTAAATAGTAATCGAGGTACAAAATACCCATGAAATACATACGTAAATTTCATTGACGCAATGTACTCGCCCTTTAATTACGTCAACAGCAATCCACTGTTCCAATTCCTCAATGTATATCTCGCACCATACGTCAATTTTATGACTGGGCGCTTCATCATCCGTGGACAGCACGCGACGATCTATCTTTCGACTGCTGCCAGGTTTCGCTTTAGTTTTCTTGGTAGCACTCGGTTTCTCCGATTCCGAGACTTCTGGCAAATAGTCACTGTCCTCATCTGATGATTTATTAGTTTTTCCTATAACATTAAAAATACAGTAGGTATACTTCGGCCGCTGTATCTTGGCGCGTCTGAACTTCGCGCAGAAGGCTGCGCAGTAACATAATTTGCCAATACTCGATACGCGGTGTATTGTGTCTCAGTCACACGTTAGCATGTTCGTGTAGCCATCTCTGTCTTACATGCGCTAAAGTTCGCAAAGCCTATGTTCAGACGCGCCAAGATACAGCGTCCGTACTGTACATGAGTACAATATTATACACGATAGAAATATACAAATGTTAAATATGTACTTGTTAATTAATTTTATTTTTGTGATGTTTAAAAGTTAACCCAGTAGAGTTAAAAGTTGTCTTAAAAATCGTGTGTTTCTGTTTGGCCCAATGGTTTGCTGATAGAGAATGCATTAAGCATTAAGCTCGCCATTTGTACTCTATTATTTTATTGTGGTGAATAAAACAAAATAGCAACATGAAAACAAATCCAGCAATTTCTGTATAGCAAGTAAAGTAGATAATATTCATAATATGAATTGAATACAAAAAGGACTTCCTGTGCATTACAATAAAACAGATAAAACAGAGTTTTTACCTTTTTTTGTCTCTGATTTAGCCTCATTCACCCTTTTCTTAATAATTTTAATCAAATCATTAGTAACATCATTCTTGGCTTTTGATTTTGATTTCACTAGGTCTTTATGGCTAACTCTTAGGCTATCTTCAAGTTTTGCGTCTGATTTGACATTTTTATCTGTTGTTTTACTATCGAAATATTTACTTTTATTTGATGATTTTTCTGGAACACTTTTTGCTCTAGGTTTTTTGTTGTCATTCTGATTAGTATTATTTTGTTTCTGAGTTGGATTCGAGGTATGTGAACGTTTCCGTGCTCTGGTACTTCTTTCAGTTTCAGGCTTTCCAATGCTCGAATTACTAAAGTATTCACTGGCTATATCAGCATCATTTTCAGTTACTACAATTTTAGGTACATTTACATTGTTTTCTTTTGGGTCTACATTTGGGTTTGGATCAGGTTTGTTATTGTTTTTGGTGTTCCTTGTTTTACGAAGGGATAATTTCTTGGCTGTAGCACTTTCAATCTTAACTTCATTAGATGTACTGCTATTATCTATATTTTCTATATCGGGCTTCTTTCTTTTAAGTGATAATGATTTTCTTGTAACTTTGCCAATAACCTCTTTTCCACCCTTTGTATCTTTTACATCAGATGTACTGCTATTATCTTTATTCTCAATATCTGGCTTGTTTCTACGAAGTGATAATGATTTTTTGCCAATAACCTCTTTTCCATCTTTTGTATCTTTTACATCTTGTTTCTTATTAAGTTTATTAGCTTGTGTTTCATTATTTTCATCAGATTGTATATCTTTACTTTTATTTAATTCAGAATTAACTTTTTTTATACTAAGGTTCCTTCTAGGCCTTTTGGGTGGCGACACATCTTCAACACTTTTGTTTTCGATTTTATTTTTTCCTTTTGCTGGACTTTTGACACTTTTTGAAGTGGCAGCATCATCGTTTCCATCTAATTGCATTATATTATCGAAGTCACTGTCACTTAAAGAATCATAATTTCCATCTAACTGTGGTATTTTAGCTGTGCTTTTCTTACTGACTTTTTTCTTGCATTCCTTACTTTTAACATCTTCCTTTTCTTTACTATTTTCGTTTACTTTTGCTTTTGTGGATAGTGAACAAAGCTCAGTGGCAGGAGGTTTTATTGGAAGTGTTATAAAGTTTAGCATAATCCTACATTGCAAGCCAACTGCTCTTAACATTGACACAAAAATGTACACAACATATTTTTTAGAAGTAACAATTCTACTTTTAATCTGTTCAATTAATATATTTTTTAATGGTGGTGCTTTGGGCCTAAACTTGCCTTCGTTTTTGTCATATGTTATTTTCAGTTTATCTTGGAACCATGTAGTGATTTGTTCAACATACTTCATATCAACTCTTTCACCAGGGTAACATTCCTTCGATGGGATTAAGGAAAGTGCAGCAGCCATAACTTCTCGATCATTTAAAACTTGACTTACGAAGTTTCCATGACCTAACCAACATAGTACATGTACTTTATGCATGTAAACTTGATACTCTTTTTTGACTCTATTTATTTTCCTTTTCATCATCATTTCCATATCAAGTTTTTTAGTCTTCCTGCGTACTGCATCAGGAAAGTCCACAACAAGTTGCAAACCTTGCTGTGGTAATGTTTTGCCCTCTGAAATAATAATAATACCTTTCAAATACCAAGCAAAAGATTTTTCTATTTGAATATCGAGCGATAAATGGTAACAATACATGAGCATCAATGAGATTGACCAACAAGCATCCTATTCTGATGTTGAGCATAGACGGTCGCCCATGGACATCAGTGACATTAAATATATAGCTGAATCTAAATAAAGAATTCAAAGCCACACTTGTTGATGCAGGCTTATGCAGAGAAAGTTGGCTTATATTAAAGCATGGATGGGGTCCCTTACACTCGAAAGATGTTCATAAATGTTGTAAAACAAGTAATTAATTATCAAATAGAGGCCCAGCGCCCATTGACGGCATGGCATTTTTGCAAGGAATATAAAATATACCACACTATACAAGGATTATATTATTATAATATAATATATATTATACTATGACATAAGGTTGAAATTCCAACGATGTTCATTGTAGCTAGAAAAATAAAATTGCCGATGTCCTTAGGAATGCCGTGCCGCCAGTGGGCGTAGGTCCTATGATTTACTGGAATTAAGTGTAATATGATACATTGTTCTACTGAAGAACAAATTTAAATATTTTCATACAATAAATACATAGGCTGTGTGTATTGACATTAATTTCATTTCTTTAATTAAAATCAGATAAGCAATCTGACTGAGTTGCAGATACTAGAATAAATGATAAACAATCAGGCCTTTTCTTGATCTTATATCAGTACTAGGTTGTCAAAGTCAAAGGAACAACCTACAATTGAGTTGTTTCCTAAAATTTTTTTTTGTTTTAAATGGAAAGTTCATATATAAGTTTTTTAACAAAGTTATTTTAGTTTTTTTTTATTCGCTATAATTTAAAAGTTACATCAAATCAAAAATACGTTTTTGAATCCAGTACCGAAAACACGCCGACAATTTCCGAATAGACCCGAGCGCGCGTGTGACGTCACTTTGTTAATTGCTATTCATTGCAGCATACAGCTGATACTGTGATTTGACTTTAACTGTTAAAATCTTGATATTATCGTCAATATACTGATAAATATATCAAAAATGCTAAACCTTAAAAGTTATCGTGCTTGTTTTGTACCATTACGTGGGAATACTACAAAAAAAAACACCCCAAAGATAGTGTTAGATGTGTACCTGTGACCTTTTCGGTTTTCCCGAGGAGTAAGAGGTAAAATTTTAGGGTTCCGAAGTAAAATCGGAATCCTTATAGTTTCGTCATGTCCGTCCGTCCGTCCGTCTGTCCGTCCGTCTGTCCGTCTGTCCGTCTGTCCATCTGTCCGAAGCAAAGCGCCCAGACCCTTAGTGCTAGAAAGCTGTAATTTGGCATGGACCATTTTTGGAATTAGGGGTCCGTTTGCAAAATGTTTGGCTTTAAAGTGCTAATTTTGGTTACAGTCAAGTGTCCCCCCCAATTGTTGACTAAACGGTTGGAGTTAGACAAGTGAAAAAATTCTCAAAAATAGGGTATATGACGAATTTACAAGGAAAACTATCACGGCTATGTAAAACATAAGTATGAGTCATAGTCGATAAACTTACTATTTACTTCCGAACCTTACATTGCCCGTGGCCTGTAAACGTGGCCGATAAACTTACTATTTACTTCCGAACCTTACATTGCCCGTGGCCTGACACGCACATGTCCGTTTTTTATGAAACAACTCATGGTTTTATTTTATTAGGTTAAGAATTTTGCAACGTTGATCCTACTCAAATTCAATGAGGATCTGATGATGAGTCCTGGGGCTACAAAGTGGAACACGTGGTAGAACAATGGTAGAGTAAAACGGAACCGTGTTTGAAGATATTAGTTATTCTTATCGTTAACATTGTAAAACCAGTAGGTACATAAATAAATAAATAAACGCTTCACACTCATAGCCCCATACTAAGATACCCAGTGTCGTGGGTGCCATAGACAACACAAGGACACACACTCAGACCAAGAACAGAAATACAAACTAATCATTCAAACCATCTCGCAGCATCCACCTCGCATCGAATCGAACCCAGGACCCTTGACTTAGCGATCTGGAGTGGTAACGATTCGCCACACGAGTCGTGATCATTGACCAACTTGGCGTATTTCGGAGACAAAAAAAAATATATATGGTACCAGTAATACCACTTTAATGTACAAAGCGCGTACAGACCCATACCACCGCAGTAGGTTTCCCTGTGTCGCGGGTGGCATGGTCAACACAAATAATACGTCACTAGAGAGTCAATAGAGAGTTTTATTATAATATTTAATGAAGAATAAATCATTTAACATTTAAATTTACAATAAAATTACGTGTTATGAATATCTTTTTGCACTAAATTCCGGATATTTTTACTCAATTCACGTAGAAGCTTCTAACACTGTGTAATTGCTTTAACAAAATGACGTCACTAACATGGCGACCAAATCTGGCGCGTTTGTAGTCACGTGATTCTTTTTGAACTTTTATCAATTTTGAATTCATTATTATTAATATTAAAAATAGTTTTTAAGCGTTTTTAACAATGCCAATTAATATAATTTGAGTTAAAGATTTAAAATACATTTAAAAAAATATATATTTTTTTTAATGAACAACTCAATTGTCCCAATGCTGGGCTCGGGGTCTCCTCTCACAATGTGAGGGGTACAGGCCATAGTCTACCAAGCTGGACAAGTGCGGATTAGTAGACTTCACACACCTTTGAGAACATTATGGAGAACTCTCAGATGTGCAGGTTTCCTCACAATGATTTCCTTCACCGAAGCAAGTGATAATTAACTTCTAGGTTATACTAGGTATATATTACAATAGAATGAAAAAAAGTGTCGAAAAGATAATAATAACATTGATGAATTCATAACATAATCTTAATTAGCTTAATTAGCCCTACATAGCACCTCTGTCTGTAAACTTTCCAAATTGATAATGATTCATTATTATGTATGACAACCACTACCCCACACCCTAGTTAGCAGGGACTCTGCCTGCAAAGTGAAGAGTTCTGGGTTTAATTCCCATATTCACAGATGGATTATTGTTGTCTTATTATTATTGTCCATAACACACATGCCAGCTTGAATGTGTAAGCATTTATTTGTTAAATATATTACCTGCAACTTCTTCCCAATCCTCAATATCTGAATCACTGTCATTCCCTGCCTTAACATTTCTTCTCTTTTTAACTTTTATTTGAGATACAGATGGTACTTCTTCACCAAGAGCTAACAGATCTTTGACATCAGATTCTCTTGATTTTTCATTTCTTATACTGTACTGCTCAATGGATTGTTTTGTTTCTTCCAGTTTAGTTTTATGCTTTTCTAATTCCAAAAATGCTTTCTGGGCAATTTCTTCACTCTGCTGCAGATTATTTGACCATACCTGTAGATATTAATAGTTATCATTATCAGTATATTGATACCTAAATTAATATTAATAAAAGTCATGAGTGAATTTAAACAATATTATGATTTTTAATAATTGACATAGTTGTCGACAATGTGCCATAAATATTAACTGTTTAGTTTGCAAAAGTTAGTAATAATAATTACACAAATAAATTAAAAAGTATCTTTAAATTGTTTATTAACAAATTGTTTATTTCAAGATTTTTAGTTTAATTGATTATTATTATAGGTGTAGTCACCTATAATAATAAATTTTTGAAGAATTCGGAAATTTTAATTTTTAATTTGATATTTAAAAATCTCACAGAAAATGTTTGAAAGGCGATATTGCTACTTTTTTACTGGTTCCAGGGTGACCAAAATTCACTACAACTCTGTGTTTATCATTCTTTCTTTTGTGACTTGTTTCTCAATGCTTTCAATTAAATGTAAAACGAAAATATTTAACATAAAAATACCCTGATACATCTACAAGCAAAATATTTATATTTTGAATCCCAAGGTTTATTCTGTAAATTAATTAAAGAAGTTACCAACATCTTTATATTCTCTTTCTACTTCAGTTTCTGTCTCTTCTGGTTTTGTAACTGTGTGTGTTGTTGATCGTGTCGGCTTAGGCGCTTCATCATCACTACTATCTGAAAATCAGTAAAGATATCACATTTTTAATCTTCTATTTAATGATTTAAAGGATATTTTTTTGTAAACAGCCAACAAACAAACAGACATGGCATCTGAAGGTAAATAAGTGGTCATTGCCACCAACAACACCTCAGGCATTGCTGGCCATGAAGGAAAAAAAAAGAAAAAAGAACGTGAAAGAAGGATATATGGGATACCTACCACTTTCAGATAAATTTAGGATTGAAGGCAATAATTTATCGGCGTCGGTTAGGTCTTTAATGTTGATTTTAGGTTCATCTTTGTGATCAGAATCATATCCATCGTTCTTGAGATGTAATCGTCTTTGTTCACAAGCTTTATTAATAATAGATTTTTGAAATGTTGTCCTTTGTACTGGTTTTATTTTTTGTATTTTATTTTTATTTTTCTTTTCTTCCGAGTAGATAGGACTTTCTGGTACGTCTTCGTTGTCGTCTTCAGAACTAGATTGCTGTGATATTACAGCTTCAGATCCCGAATCGCTAAAATCGGCATTCTCCGGCTCGCTATCATCTTCATCTTTGTAAACGGTTTTAATAACCTTTTTTCTGGTAGTAGGCATTCTAAATCAGTAAAAACACAAAACACGAGCTCGATCTTTAAAAAATATTGTGTATTATTGTGCAACTTGCGAGCACGCGCTAATCTAATCATCAATATTTTGAATTTTTGACTTGACCGTGCCTCCTTTCGCTTTCCTCCAAAACTCCAAAACTTCATCACTTCATCTGTCATCAGTCAGTCAATCTTTTTAATCAAAAGTCAAAACTTGATCAATGAAGGCAGAAGCAGTGTTGCCAGACCAAAATTTCAAATTCCAGGAAATAAGAGCAAAATATCAGGAGACTGGTCTGACAAATCATAATAGATAATATAAGAGATAAAATAAAATACTTATTGAATTAAATTATTGTTCATTTTGCTTATACATTCGACTATTTAGTTTTACTGTAATTTTTTCGCTTACTTTAAAATCAAAACAATTATTGTTTTTAAAGTGAAACTTTTATTCTATCACCCCAAAATTTTTCATCCATCTATTGCATTCGCATTATAGCCGGCCCTGGAATAATGAATAATAATGAAGATTCAATGATATATTATAAATTAATTGCTCTTGGTTTTTAATATTCGTCTATCATCTAATTGATTGTACTAACTAGCAAAAAAGTGGTGCTTTAAGGAGGGCTCGCGAAGTTTACGGCCAGTTAATGTGCGTTTTCGTGGCATATTGATGACCTCTTGTCAGTCGCGCGACCGTAAGTTGGTTTGGACCTTCGCGTACGAACGACACATGATTTTATTTCACTGTGGGGAGGGGAGGGACAGGGGGAGAGGGAACGGGATGGGGAGGGGAGGGGTAGTGGGAGAGGGAGCGGGAGGGGAAGGGGAGGGAAGAGAAGAAGCAGGGGTAAGAGGAGGGAAGGGATGAGGGGCAGCGGTGAAGGGGGCAGGGAAGGGGAAGGGCGGGGTTGAGGGAGTGGGGAGGGGCAGGGGTAGGGGATGTGGAGGTGAGGGGCGTGGGTGAGGGAGGGGAGGGGAGGGGAGGGGCAGAGGGAGCAGGAGGGGAAGGGGAGAGGTAGCAGGAGGGGCAGGGGTGAGGTAGGGGGAGGGTAGGGACAGGGGCAGGGGAGAGGACGTGGGAAGGAAAGGGAGCGGGATTTTAATTAATTTTTATTCTGTTTTTTTTAATGCATTAATTTAAATTCCTTAATTTAGAAGAAATTTTAATAAAATACATATATTATTTAATTATTATAATGTTATCAGAGCCATCTACAATTTCAGAAGGTAAACTTACATACGTGAAGGGGAAGTTATGTGGAAGTGATTTTTTACTTTTCCGATAGATGGCGTTAGTTATACAATAAAAATCGAATTTTTGAAAATTGCTTTGTTAAAAAGTGGACAAAATAATATTTTTATGATTGATAACATAATATCTAGACATGAATAGAAATTACTATGTCAAAACTCAAACCTGTAAGTGTAATAGTTTCTCAACAAAAGGGATAACGAAATGCATAGATTGTTGACTATTATTTAGGGCTCGCTTCGCTCGCCCTGATTCCGAACTCTAATACGTAATTTGAAATTTAATTTTAAAATTGAATATTTTGTCTACTATTGATTTCCCTTTATCATTCTCATTTTTCAATAATTAGGTTAAGATTAAAAACGCAATTTTAATACCCTAAATCGAAAAATCTTCTAAAAATTTTTAGTTAAATGCCTTTAAACCACTTGCATCGTGGTTTCCTAAAACCACAGTTTTATGGTTTTTTAGTATAACAGTCAAATAATATAATGATTTATTGATATTATAATCAAAACCCTTATTATTTATATACATTATATAGACTTATTAATAAATTCAGTAGATCAATATAGATAGATCAGGATAAAACCTCCTGGAAAATCAGGAGGTCTGGCCACGCTGGTCAGAAGCAAAAGATTATTTTTCTATAGTCTATGGTCAGAAATGAGTGACATTTGATTATTTTTACAGATTATGTCACCTTGGACAAAATCTTTTCGATCTTATTTTGAATAAAGAACGGGTGGAAAGTAAGATGGGAGATATGGGAAAGTCCTAAACGTGGGTGCTTGCTTTATTCAAATGCACGTGTGATAAATGAATTATGTATTTGTTACTTTTTCGGAAACCGATATTAGATGGCGTGGTTAGGCGATGATTCGGTCTGCTCCGTGAAGAACTTTTGATCTAATTCATCTAAGTATCAAAACTATGGAATCTCTGAATTCTAGATCATTATTCATAATTGTATGATTATTAAGACAGCAGTAATCAACCCTCCGAGATTTAACATATTTAAAATTGTCCAGTGGCGTAGCTAGACCTAAGGAGGCCCCACATCAATATTTGTTGTGGGGCCCAGCTGGGGCGTCAAGAGTCAAATATAAATCTTGTGTCGGAGTGTCAACTGTAGCGGTCGTAGGCCGCTGGCGAGCTTTTTTTTGGGAGTGTTAGTGGAGGCCCCTATACGCTGGGGGCCCCGAATAATTGATACGGCTGATACGGCGGTAGCTACGCCCCTGAAATTGTCATTGTTTCCCATTACATAAGTCTTTCTTTTTATTCGCCGTAATCGTAACATTCAATGAATGTTCTGTTCGACAAGTTTGTACACTTTGTACAGAATCCTCGGTCCGTGAATGCATTTGGCTGTTTTTCTTTTTCTATAATCCACTAGCTAACAAAGAGCAGACGAGCCACCTGATGATGGCCATGGTCACCATCGCCCGTGGACATCAGGAATAACGAAGGCATTAAGTAGGTACCGATGAGTTGCCGGTCAAGATAAAACAGAGGAAAAAGAAAGAATGGAGTCCAAAGTTCCCATACCAGCCGGAACACGAGTCGTTTGGCGCCTGAGTCCATCAAGAAGTCCGGTAAAATTATTATCCATTTACTTTTGAAAATCTGTACTTCTAGGAAATAATTTTATCGTCCAATTAAACGTATTAAATCAAACCTCGGCAGAATCATTAATGTTATTTTATTTATTCTGAGTAACCGCCCTCGCTTTGCTTCGGTTTTCTTATTTTTTTTACACCTTGGGTTACATTATTGGAGTTTTATTAAGGATCCCTAATTTTTTTGAAAATATAATATAGCCTATGTTAATCGGGAATAGTGTAGCTTTCCAACAGTGAAAGAATTATTGAAATCGGTTCAGTAGTTTCGGAGCCTATTCAATGCAAACAAAAAATCAAATCTTTCCTCTTTATATATTAGTATAGAAGTATAGACAACGTTTAATCTTCAATTAAAAAAAGTTACCTAAATCTTAAATCTGGAAAAAGAAAGAGGCGGAAAGATCCCACTTGTTTGAATTAAGTGAATTAACCCGTACTTAAACAGTTAAGCGTGCTTAGCTATTGTTATTGGATTCTATATAATGTCGATCGATTAATATAACCAACGCAAGATCTTTTTAAGTACATAATAGCTTAACATTTATTAGATAGTTAAATACCTACTTAATAATTTTCAGTGATAACGTCTTCTTAGGCCATGTAGGGCCGGCATATTAGGGCATTCTAGGGCTGGCATAAGAATTTCTGGCACCTGGGTTAGCCATAAACTCCTTCACCAAGTCTCACTGGAGCAGCGGGGTGGAATACCCATGCTTCAAACCTATTCAATTACTCAAAGCGATTCATGCCGTGCCATCCATTATCGATCCACTGCTAATGGATTGGAGCTATAAATTCCATCATCTCTCGATAGAGATTGAAAATAGTACAGGTCCAGAAATGTCATCTGAAAACTAATCCGTCATATAAACTAAGTGGTGATATGGGTGTGGCTGCTGTTGATACGCATCTGCATTCTGCAAAACCAGGTGCATTAATTAGCACTACCGATACAAGGCTGGTCAACAGCATATAAATATATACAATACATATCTACCAATCTAATAATTTATGAGATTTCCTGTGACGCAGGGGGCATGGATCCGAGAACAAACATTATTAGTATCTGCCAAGGTCGGGAATCGTACCCACAACTCCTCGCTCTACAGGCAAAGTTGCTAAACTAAACTAAACTAAACTCGCCTGCAGGATGATTCAGGTAGATTAGTTAAACTATGAAGGATGTAGGTATTTGTTTATAGTTCACATTAATATTTCATTATACCATTAGGTATTATTGTTTCTCTTTTGCCGGCTTGATAGCTATCAGTTGCCATCTTGCTTGAGTCAGCCGCAAATGATTCGTAGTGTTCGTGCTGGGGGCTTGAAAGCCAGTAGCGTAGCGTGGGGGGGGGGGGGGTTCGGGGGGGCCCTGGCCCCGGGCGGCACATGAAGAGAGGGCGGCAAGCCACTCGATTTTTAAATAAAAAAAATGTATTAAAATTAATTATTTTATATTTTTTTTTATGTAAATTGTGTTAAGAAAAAAACAAGAAAAGTGAATTTTTAATTAATAAAAAAATATTTTAAATAATATGGGGGCGGCAAAGTTCATGGGGGTGGGGGGGGCAAATTTTCGTTCGGCCCCGGGCGGCGGGAGGGGAGCCCACGCTACGCCACTGTTGAAAGCCACTCTTTCTTTCTTTTTCTTCTCTCTTTCTTGGCCGGCAACGCACCAATAATAATTTTGGTGTTGCTGATGTTTATGGGCGACGATAGCCCCTTATCATCAGGTGGATCGTCTGTTCGTTTGCAGGCTATTTCCTTAAAAATGTAGTCTTCAAAAACATTTAAAATTATTATTCTAAAATAAAGCATCAAACTTGCATGTTTCCATGCTCCTAAATGGATCCATATGTATCTAATTTGTCAGCTTTGATTTGCTAAAAGGTTTTATAATTCACGATAATGGAAAGGTTTCGCGTTTGTTCAAGAATGGTAAATGGTCTGAATCAATTCCGCTAAGTGTTTTCAGCAGAGCTTTATTGCCTGTATAGCGACTGTTGAGTGGATGAGCGCACGTCGCGTCGCCGTTTCGAGCTCCTCTATTGACACCCTTGTGGCTTGCCACAGTTCTACTTACAAAAATATCAGTATTAATGTTACTGTAATATTTTTTATTCGGAAAAATATGTAGCTAACCTTAGTAAGAAGGTTGTTAGATATTTGACACATGAGAAGCGATCATAATTTACTGAAGGCGAAAACACTAGATCCAGCATGTTTCTTCATGCACGTTCCAAAATATGTCTTGCTGATGAAAACGTCATCAAGTCATCAATCTTATCACAATAAGCGATAAAAACAGATTTTTACTACATTAGCGTGTGTATGAATTTTTAATCCATCAATTAGTGTTTCACAGCGCTCATAGGAAGGTAGGTAGCAGGTATTACAGTCGCGTATTAACAGTGAAGTATTAAATATTTATCTGAAAATATAGTAATAATAATATAATCAAGGGCGGATCCAGCTTTGGCGCCAGGGGGGGGTCACATCACATAGTCGTGGTCAAATCACAACAAGTTTAATTTAATTTTGATGATAATAGATACAAGTAATAAATATGTATTATGTAAGTACTGTACATAAAAAAATCTAACTATACTTAAATAAAAAAATACTTTTTCTTTTACGTCGTCACTTCACCCGAAACGCGTTTTCGATGCGTTCGTTAAGTCTAGTCAACAAGTTCAAAAACGTGTTAAATAGAAATAAAGCTCCTAAAAATATGTGCGATAGCTCATTCGATTCGGAATGACGTCTAGAAAAATATTTTTAAGGGCTTATTTGCACATAAAAAATTGCGATTGTTATTAACAAAATAAGATTTAAAAAATGATGTTTAGTTTTTAATAAATAACTTCAAAAATAATGATATTTACGGAATTTAGGAAGGATCCTGGAAGAGTAAGGAATTTCCAATAAAAATGTCCCAGCTCCCGGAACTTTACCTTTATTATTTATAAAAAAAAATTAACGCTGAAAATAGGGCTCCGCGAGGTCGTTACGGCATAGGCGTGCTGCCTAAAAATCCGGTATATCATATAAAATATTTTTTTATAGTATTAAATAACTATTTAAAAATATGAATAAATTATGATGTAATCTAGACACTTGAACGACCAAAACCTCGGTGAAAAAAAATATGTCGATATTTCAAAAAGTTACACCGTTGTTAATTAACTAATTTTTTTCCAATGATATTTAAGGAATTTTGGAAAAAGAACCTGGAAGAGGAAGGGATTTCCAATAAAAAAGTCCCAACTCCCGGAACTTTATCTTTATTATATAGAAAAAAATTAACGCTGAAAATAGGGCTCCGCGAGGTCGTTACGGCATAGGCGTGCTGTCTAAAGAGCCTAAACATAAAATAATTTTTTATAGTATTAAAATAACTACTTAAAAAAATTGAATAAATTATGGTGTAATCTAGACACTTGAACGAACAAAACCTCGGTGAAAAAAATTCTTTTGTCGATTTTTCAAAAAGTTACACCGTTGTTAATTAACTAATTTTTTTCCAATCTCTGTTTTTATAAATTACGGTATAAAAGATTAAATAATTGATCTATAAATTTTTCGCTTCGTAGAGCTCTTCTTATTTAGGTACTTAATAAAGTTATGCAAAAAAATATAAAAGTTTATTATTTTGTTAATTCTAATTTTTTAAGCTAACAAAATATTAAATTTATAAAAAACGTTATCGAAAAAAGATTTTTTTAGTAGTATATTATTATTTCTGTTTTTGCAACTAATATAGGTATTAATTAAACATCAAAACAAAATTTTACGTCATTTTTTAAGAAAATGTTTATAAACAAATAAGACTATAATTTTGGGATTAAAAAAAATGTTACCATCTTATTGCATAGGAGAAATAATGATTTTTTGAAAAAAAAAAATTCTTAAATATATTTTTTATTTTTTGTAATCGTTTTTTTTATATTTTTAATGTTTAAATAATTAATTCAGAAATTATTTTATTCTTAAAAATCATCATTGAGCCTTTTCAATGGATTAACAGAAAAAATATTTTTTTTATAAATATACTTATTGTTTTTCAACTTAATAATTTGTTATAAAAAATAATATTAACTGTTATATTTTTTTTTCGAAAATTTCAAAAAATGACAAAAACAACCGTATATAACAAAGTGTAGAAAAAATATTTGCTATAAAAATATAAAAAAAATCTATACTTTGTTACATGTTTATTTTTGTAATTTTTTAAAGTTTTCGAAAAAAATAACACGGTTAATATTATTTGTTAATAGCAAATTATTAAGTTAAAAAACAATGAAATTATTTATAAAAAAAATAATAATTTTTCTTTTAATCTATTGAAAAGGGTCAATAATGATTTTTAAGAATAAAATATTTTTTTATTTAATTAATTAAACATTAAAAATATTAAAAAAACGATTATAAACAATAAAAAAAATATTTAAGAATTTTTTTTTTCAAAAAATCATTATTTCACCTATGCAATAAGATGGTAACAATTTTTTTAAAAAATTCCCAAAATGGTCTTATTTGTTTATAAACATTTTCTTAAAAAATGACATAAAAATTTTTTTGACGTGATAACGTCTATTAAAACGATGAACGCCGGGCGCATGCACGAAAAAATGTAACGTTCCGCGAGCGAGAGAGCGGCAAAAGCGAGAGAGAGGCACGATCGGCTACGATCGGCGTATCGTAGCCGATGCCGTAGGCGAGCCGTAGGCGATCGTAGTTAAATGGAGCGGAGCGGAGCTTTGTCATGACTTTGTCATTTGTTATTAAACTACCGTCCGTAAACCGACTTTACAGACAACCATTTTTTTCCAATGTTAATTAATACCTATATTAGATGCAAAAACAGCAATAATAATACATTACTAAAAAAATCTTTTTCGATAACGTTTTTTATAAATTTAATATTTTGTTAGCTTAAAAAAATTAGAATTAATAAAACAATTAACTTTAATATTTTTTTTGCATAACTTTATTAAGTACCTAAATAAGAAGAGCTCCACGAAGCGAAAAATTTATAGACCAATTATTTAAACTTTTATGCCGTAATTTATAAAACAGAGATTGGAAAAAAATTAGTTAATTAACAACGGTGTAACTTTTTGAAATATCGACATTTTTTTTTTCACCGAGGTTTTGGTCGTTCAAGTGTCTAGATTACATCATAATTTATTCAAATTTTTAAATAGTTATTTAATACTATAAAAAAATATTTTATATGATATACCGGATTTTTAGGCACCACGCCTATGCCGTAACGACCTCGCGGAGCCCTATTTTCAGCGTTAATTTTTTTTTATAAATAATAAAGATAAAGTTCCGGGAGCTGGGACATTTTTATTGGAAATTCCTTACTCTTCCAGGATCCTTCCTAAATTCCTTAAATATCATTATTTTTGAAGTTATTTATTAAAAACTAAACATCATTTTTTAAATAATATTTTGTTAATAACAATCGCAATTTTTTATGTGCTAATAAGCCCTTACAAAACATTTTTCTAGACGTCATTCCGAATCGAATGAGCTATCGCACATATTTTTAGGAGCTTTATTTCTATTTAACACGTTTTTGAACTTGTTGACTAGACTACGTTCTCGAATACTATGTTTGTATTATATTAAATTAATTAAATATTGAAAGTACTTAAATAAACTCTATATTGTGACAAAAAATATATAAAAACATTATGTTTAATAATTTTAACTAGTGGTCCTGGACCAAGCCCAGGGGGGGGTCATGACCCCCATGACCCCCCCCCTGGATCCGCCGCTGAATATAATTATGGTATCATTTTAATGCGTTGTTCTCCATTGGAGCTAAGTTGTTTTTCGTCACTATTTATCTACCTACTACAAAGCATAAACTTACATAGATAACTCCAATTGTTTGCTGCCTTATTGTTAACTTTAATTACATTTTGAATTAATTTTGTAATTAAAACGGAAGCTAGAACGCGGCGCGTGAAGTTTAAGTGGCTGGAAACGGATCGACCCGGTCGGGAAGGGAGGGACGCGGGGCTTTTAGATGCAATCTCTGAGTGGATTAATTAATTCTGAGGTGCCAGTTATCTTCTGTTATCGTTTAATAAAGTTGTGCAAGGATAGATAATTTCTTTACAGAAGCGATGATCTACCGAGCCAACTGAGGGCAATGGTGACGCTACGTTCGAGATTATTCCGGCCGCTCTGAATCTGTTATCGTATTGATATGTCGTTAAATGTTTCATGAGGTGTACAGGCATCACCTGGTGTGATGAAAATAACGAATTCAGAACGCTTTTCAAAACAACACTCTGCCAACGCTACATTATGCATGAAGCACTCCATTTGCTGATCCGCTCAGGAGTCCTGCTCGCGGTTCGTTAAGCGCTTACATTACCTACAAACACTTATTGATTTTGAGAGATTGATGTGATTTAAGAGGAAAGCTACGTCTTAAGTATGTGCCTTTCATAGTTTTTCTAAGTTCCATTATTTATGTATTCGGTTGATTTCTCCGTTTTCTTTTATTCTCTAAAAAACTAAGTAGAGTGATGACAGTAATTTGTAAGTAATTTCATTAAAATGGTAAAATTACTATACTATTGAATTACGTAATCACTTAATATGTGCCTAGCTAGATGTTAAATAAATATCAAAATTTAAACGAAGCAAAGTCCATCGATAAAGGGAGTAGGGGAATTAGAAATGCAATATTAATGCACTAGCGAATAGTGGCCTGAGTGCATTTAGTTAATGGATAGTACGCAAAATGTTTATACCGTGTCAGCGAACGCAAAAAAAGATACAGAGTGCTTAGAGTATTTTTAGAAGGATTATCGCGAGCAGCTAGAATCACGTTAACTTACTTACAAATAAAAAGTTACTTTGTCGACTCAAATAAAAAAAAGAACTTATGCGACACCTCTACGATGTTAGGAAAGAGTGGGATACATTACTGGAGTGGAAAAGTTAAAAAGCTTAAATGTATCTCCGACGCGGCTAAAAGTGTCTGACAAAAGTTCGACTTCCATTTTAAAAAGCTCCATTACAAAACATCGAGATTCGCTTCCGCCACGATGCCATCTGTAAGGTGAAAGACAGAATTAAAACTTTTAATTTATTTATCTTATTGCCAGCGAGCTTTGACGACTCGTCGGCTCGCACATCTATGATGGTGATGTGACAATTGAATACAGTTGAGGCACATAGTGGTAGAAGTAGTTTATTTCGAATGGGCAGATCTGTGACGTTGGAGTTAACCCTGTCGGCCTTTACGCTTCCCGCCCACGTCCGATAATCGTTGACCGATTTTTTGTAGGAGAAAAATAGAACGTACTGATAGCAATAGTGCAATGCACACGTCCTACAAAAAGTCGGTCAGAAATAATATGGCAGGAAAAATCGGCCCGATTATCGGTCCTACAAAAAGACTGACGTGGGCGGGAAGCCTTAAAGTTTCACGCGGAAAAAAGTGGTGGGATTGTCTTGTAGTGCACTAACTTATAATTATTAACTAAATCGATCAAGCAATTTTGGAAATAAATGGCAACATTGGTGTGCAGTGTGTGCACAAATAAACACACAAACGCTCAAACACAAGCAACCTATCACATCAAATGCATATAGCAGCTCCGTTCCGTCGAGTGTAAAAAAGTAGAAGTAGTCCGCAGCTTAATCCATGACAGCTGTGACTAAATTTTGAGATGGGTGCGCAACAGTTGATAGAATAACATACGTAAACGATCATTTGTCCTAATGCCACTTGATATACTTTTTAAAGTGAAACTTTTAATAAATCGCCCCAAAATTTTTCGTCCATCTATCGCATGTCGCATTACAGCCGGCTCTTTAGTAAGAATAATAATGGAGATTCTATGATATAAATAAATATTGCTCTTAGTTTTTAATATCCGTGTATCAATTCTATCATCTAAATGATTGTATTAATATAATTATTCCGTACTCTAATAAATATAGATAATACACATGTTGAAATTAAATTTTATAATTGAATATTTTGTCCACTATTGATTTCCCATTATCATTGCCATTTTTCAATAATTAAGTTAAGATTAAAAACGCAATTTTAATATCCTAAATCCAATAATTTTCTAAATTTTTTTATTTAAATTTCAAACCGAAAAAAGTTTCACTTGCATCGTGGTTTCATAAAACCACACTTTTATGTTTTTTAGTATAACAATCAAATGATATAACGATTTATTGATATTATAATTTCATAGTTTCTGAACTTTCTGATTTTACTTGGTTTAATGAAAATTTCATATAATGCAAAATAATGCACATTTGAACTAATATACAAATAGTATAATATTCAGTTATTATAACATTCAAAATTAATAAGTAAGGTTTAATATAATCTAGAAACGTGTAGATATTTTGTTTTGTACATTTTTGGAAAATTCAAAATTATTGTCGTTTGGCCAAATGTTAACGTTAACGTTAGTGACAGAAACAAATCGTTGCAAAACCGACTCCACGTAGTCTTGTCTAGAGTATAATGTAAAGCCGCGTAGGCGCGAAGGGGCGAGGCGGAACGCGAGCTGAGGAGCAGGTGGTTTAAACGCTCGCCGCAGCGGCTGAGGCTGAAGGCGAAGCCGCGGTGGTGAGCGTTAATAGCATCTGTGACGATAAGATCGCGTGGGACCGCCGGAGCACCGCAGCGCCGGAGCCGTGACAAAAACCATGACCGCTGCTTGCTTGCTGCATATGGAATGCCTCGTCCTGTTTGCCGCATGCTTGCCGCATGATGTGGACCTTTTAAGGGTGTGTAAGGTTTGAAGATTAGATTATTTAAAATTTTGATTACTACTACTAGATACTAGTACTAAATGTTATTAGAGCAAATAAAGGTTATATGGAATATAATATTAGATCACATGGAATTAGGTTATTTGTTTTTATAGCATACGAAAATTATATCACGTGAACGTTATTTCAAGTCATAAAATGCTATAAATCATAATATAATTATGTATCATAGTATGACTTGGAATATCTCAAGAGGGTGTATAATAGTTAGTATAATAACATAATCGATAGTAGTGTAATTAAACTAGTAACGAATTTTAAAGTAAAACTAAAAGTACTAAAACATATCTAGGTAGGCTATGCAAGGTAACGAGTAATAGTGGATCAAGTTACAACTAGGTGTGCTACGTAACTACGTAACTCTACAGTAAGCTATAAAATTCTTCCTATAACCTATTATAAGTACTATTATGTCTTCTGTGCCATAACGTGATACAAAAATTTGCGAAAAAATTAAAACAAATAATTTGAAGAATTTTATGAAGTAAACCTATTGTTCGTTATCGTTATAAAAAATGTACAATAAGGAGTATGTCAATCTATTTGGAACATGTGTAGGACATTCTGTGCTATTCTTGATACTGATGTGAACGTGAGGAGAAATAGGTAATCATGTAGTGAAGTAAAGGGAATATTATTTAAGAAACCAATACCGTAGAATACCCGTATATTCCTTTACATAATTTATTTAATTCCCCATCACAATTTAAGTTCAATATATTTATCGATTTTATTCTTGTTTACACCGAGATACATAGTACAGCAGCTGTCGCCATCATCACACTTAGGTATAGGTTTTTAAAAAGTAAATTTATTTCTTTTGTTTATGACAAAGTTTCATAAATAATATCAAACAACCAGTTGATAACCTACGCCTGACGGCCGTTCATGAAGCCGTAGAAGTAAGTAGTACGTCCCTGTGAGTAGTGTGATCCATTAAAGATATATTATCGATGTAAATATCAATAAATTTAAATAAAAAATATTATTTTTTACTCATGAATGTAATTGAGTTGTTGAATTAAAAAAACATTAGATATATTATGTTTTAATGTATTTTAAATCTACCACAAATTAAATTAATTATTGTTGTTGCCAAAACTCTTAAAATATTTTTAATGTTATATAGCCTAGTTGGTAGCGATTCGACCCAGCCTGCGAAGCGAGGGTCCCAGGTTTGATAAATAATTGTACTCAGGTCTTGGGTGTAATTTGTGTTTTCCATGCCACCCGCGACACAGGGAAACCTACTGCAGGGGGATGAGTTCGCTTTATACATAAAACTGTTAAACTGTTAAAAAGGTGTAATATATAATATTTTGCATCCGAAATACACCAAGTTGGTCAATGATAACGACCCGTGTGGCGAATGGTTACCACGCCAGATTGCCGAGCCAAGGGTCCTGGGTTCGATTCCCAGCGAGGCGGAAATTCGAGTGATGAGTTTGAATTTCTGTTCTTGGTCTGGGTGTGTGTTCTTGTGTTGTCTATGGCACCCACGACACTGGGTATCCAAGTTTGGGGCTATGAGTGTGAAGCGTTTATTTATTTATTTAATGATGTACTGATTTTACAATGTTAATTAACGATAATAATACATAACAAATATCTTTAAACACGGTTCCGTTTTACTCTACCATTGAGGAGTTCCACTTTGTATCCCCAAAACTCCTCATCAGATCCTCGTTGAATTAGAGTAAGATCAACGTGGCAAAATTCAACATAATAAAAAAAAACCATCAAAGTTGTTTCATAAAGAACGAATCTATGAACAAAAACTTAAATTTTACCTCTTATCCCTCGGAACAGGTCTATTCCGGGATAAAAAGTATCCTATTCGGTAAGTTAGGTCAAAAACTATCTGTGTGCCAAATTTCATCTATATTCGTTCAGCCGTTTTTGCGTGATGGAGTCACAAACATTCAAACATTGAAATTTATAATATTAAGTAGGAAAATAGGATTAAATTTACAGGTTCAGATTAAATGTACACATTTAAAATTATTTTTGGGGGTGTTGTTTTTGTAGAATTCACACGTAATGGTACTAAGCAAGCACGATACATTTAAGGTTTAGCATTTTTGATATATTTATCAATAAATTGACGATAATATCAAGATTCTATCAGTTAAAAGTTAAAACACAGTTTGAGCTGTATGCTGCAATCAATAGCAATTAACAAAGTGACGTCACATGCGCGCTTGAGTTTATTCGGGAACTGTCGGCGTGTTTTCGGTACTGGATTCAAAAGTGTATTTTTAATTTGATTTAACTTTAAAATTATAGCGAAAAAAATAAAACTAAAATAGTTTTGTTATTAAACTTATATAATAATATTGAACTTTCCATTTATAACAAAAAAAAAACATTCAAATACTCAATTATGATTTTTTTATTTATTCATATATTATACTTCATCTAGGAATACTTAGTAATGATAGATTAGGACTGCAAAATAGTTAAGGTGATAATATGATAATTAATTTATCATAATTATTAATTGATGCTAAATTTGAACCTTGTATTACTACTAAAATTATTAAGTAGTCTTAGTAACGAATAGATATTCGTAAATTGATTTGTCATTAATGGTAACGATGTTATGAGATTTAAAGAATATTACATTTATTTATGAAGACATTTTTGCACATAATATCTGTCTCTGTATGGTGTTTTGGAAACAGCCCTAGAAAAACAGAATATAATGCCGCAGAAAAGAATGGACGTTAAAAAATAAATAAAAGAAAATGTTAAAATATGTTATTATAATGAAACACAAAACCTTACGCTCTACAAAAATACAAGACAAGTTCTAGCTTGTAGCTAATGTAACGACAATTTTATCTTAAAATAAAGTTACAAGTCAAAAACCAAAGAAAAATTTCTTAGCAGCTTAAGCTACTGGTGCGCCCAACACAGTAAGCGCCCAATACAGAACAAGGTTGATGTTTTAATAAATTAGTTTACGATATAATAAAACGAGATAGAAACGTAGAAATCTGTTTAATAAATAATATACAACTATCAAGACTCAGAACCGCGGTATAAAACCTCGAAGCCGGCACCTCCTCACGGAGCAAAGTAACTTGAATTTGAGAAGAGTTGTGAGGCTTTGGCTCCGAGATAGTGCTTTTAGGCCCTAACCCCGGGGGTGATGCAGTGGGTCCGTGGAGCTTCTTAAAATGTTTTCACTTATGTATGTATGGGAATACATTACCCAGCCTTCGGGTTACTCGAGCCGCGTTCCTACACATACTTCTAACACAAAATTGAAGTGACGTAAAGCTTTTCACTCAGCTCTCCGGTGTATATGTTAACTTAAATTACATTTGGTCTGAAATCTGAAACATCTTGTACGTTGCTCTGGGAAGCAATACTATTCCGATATATGTATATCGCCTCAGTGTTACCTACTACTGTTGAATAACGGAAAAATAATAAATTTAAATTGAGTAAGTCTTACTCGTACAAACGTTTATAATAAGTTTAATAACAAAGCGTTTAATTTAATCTATTAGCCTTTTACTTTTAAAATGTTAAAATATGGCATTAACCACATAACCTATATATTATTGAATAATTAATTGTAAACATTGAAGTATTATTACTAGCATATATAAACCCACACGACGAACACAATGTATCTTCCAATGAATTGGCGCCGATCGGCTTCAATTTTCAATGGATTCGTTCGATTTTGAAAGGAGAACGGGAGCTCAATTTTGAAAATAGAACCTCCAGGCGCGGCGGGACACGCATTTTGTTCGAGATGTCTGTTCTGTGACATTATACTTCAATGATTGTAGATGTAATTTGTTTACCCGCTGTATCTTAAAATGCGTGGTTACTGGAGGTTACTGACCGGAATTGATCTTACAGAGAGGTGACCGATACCTGACAGCATACATTATAATTATTTATTAGGTATTTTGTCTGTACATGTATTGGTGAAAGAAATAATATGTTACTGTAGTATATTACTTTGGGTTCATGATAGAGAACATTAAACTCGATAAGTAAGAAAGGACCATAGGGGTTTACACCATTGAAGTATTATTACTAGCGTATAGAACAGACTCCGCGAATACAATGTATGTTCGAATGAATTGGCGTCGAGCGGCTTCAATATCCAATGGATTCGTTCGATTTTGAAAGGAGAACGGGGGCTCAATTTTGAAAATAGAACCTCCCGGCGGGGACACACATTTTGTTCGAGATGTCTGTTCTATGACATTATACTTCAATGGTTTACACCGATTTAATTCAAGTTTGAATCTTAATACCCCCCCAGATGACATTCCAATTAATAAACCAAATTTAAGCACCAGGTAATATCAGTCAATACAATAAATGTTAGACTTATATGTGCAGGGAATTAGGAATATAAACGTACAATATTACACTGAACTTAAACAAACTTAAATAATTTATAATGCGGTTCTAAATAATTTATTAACGTACTTAAAAAAATATTTTGTTCGATTAGTACTTTGTTGTATTTTAAGAAAGTAATAATTTCATTTCATTTGGTATTATTATGATCCTACTTAAATATGCAGGTTTCTTCATTGTATTTTCCAACGATTTCATTTCAATAAACATTTGTATTATGAGGCATTCCACTACTTTGTTGCCCAGGAAATAGTTAATAAAAGTTTAATGTCATTGTTTACGATAGCTGTTAAATACAGACATTGTGGGGCCCGTAAGATATTAAGTTTTAATTTCTTCACAAATTTCTAACATTTACGTTGTCGATGATGCAAATTGATGGTCATAAATTTAATATTTGTCTCATAATTCCGTATCTGGCGACCAGTGTGGCGCAATGGTTACCATGCCGGATCGCCGCACCGAGGGTCCTGGGTTCGATTCCCAGCGAGGCGGAAATTTGAATGATGAGTTTGAATTTCTGTTCTCGGTCTGGGTGTGAATGTCCTTGTCTAGTGTGTTGTCCATGGCACCCACGACACAGGGAATCCTAGTGTGGGGCTTTGAGTGTGAAGCGTTATTATTAAGCGTTATTATTATCTTTTATGATAAGCCTTTGTTTCATGATTTTATCACAATCATTATTAGCAGACAATATAAGATATTTATTTAGAAACCTACTGTTAAAATACATAGAATAGATATATGATAACTATATTGTATTGGTATTTAGTAACCAACACCAAATCGAACTACACTCACTCAATATCCAGTTTTACCCAGCTTGATATTCTGAGTGAGACCTGTTTCAATATCCTGGCGCGAACACGAACGTACGATGGTAACTTCTTGCATTCATAACAATAATCACTTAGCTTAATTACTTGCGTTAATTACGGTCGATCTCGCCGGTTCAAATTACGTACTCTAAAACGCATTAGCCCCTGACAGCTGGAGATTATCCGTCTAAGCGTCGACAGGACCGCTCGCCGCGGGACCATTCCTCTAATGAAATTTAATGAGGCTTAATCGTCGACGACTTAATGAACGAAATGTAGATAAGTGCTCAACCATCGCCCTAAGTGCCAAAAAGAAAAGATGCACTTGCCAAAGAAACTACTACTTAATGGAGTAGAAACTATAAAGAGAATATTGAAAGGAGTGAGAGCTTCTTCGACTGAAATGTTTTCTGACGAAATGTTACGTAACTTGGAGCTCATGGAAAACTTATAGGTGTACTTAATTAGGTAGACGTATTTTTGTCAAAGAAATTTATTTATTTAGGTATACTAAATAATAATTAAAATTATATGCTTATCCTTATGTTTTTTTTTTTTATTACAACTTGATTTGATACAACGTATTAAATTATAAAATGTTGTCACACTAATTTGTTATTGCAAAACATAGTATCTATTTATAATAGAGTTGACAAGTTGTAAATTTTCACGGTTATAAATTTTACCAAGTTTTGACATAACTTAATTGATTGCTTACATCTTCAGTTACCTAATATATTTTTAATAAACATGTAAATTGACACGAGCCTATAAAGAATGTGGCATGGTGTGCTAATATTAAAATGTTTATAAATAAAATATGTAAATGTTGTCATGATGCATTACACTACCTATTAATTTTGTTAAATTGAGGAGTGGATAAACATTCTAATGTCCTAGTCAATTTTTTCTGTCGTTTTTCAATCAAGATCACAAAATTTTTACTTGTCGATCGTCGTACTGGTAGAAAATATTTTTATTAAGTATCTTTAGTCAGTTAAACGAGTTCATCGCTTTTTGGCTGCTTCCAATAGCTTCACTGGCGCCCCTGATTTTGTAGATGTCAATTACAACAAAAACCCTTACCATACCTCAAATTAGAATGACGATACATACAAAAGCGGTCGTAAATCATAACGAAGTTTTACCAAGACAGTAGGGAAGCTCGCTCGAGCCTTACAACAGTAGCTAAGATATTGTGTATCTAAGTCAGTGTTTACGAATGACAATAGCGTGTAGTGGGTTTCTTGTTAACTGATTAGAGTCAGGCTGAGTGGTGTCATCTCGGAACGTTCCAATTACTGGGAATGGGGCAGAGCCGGGCGGGGTGTGCAGGGGTGCGAATGATCCATTTCGAAAACTAATTTAGAGTTGGCAACTAAACAAAGAGCACTCCTCGCAGATAATAATTAACGCTTGTGGTAAAGTTCCACTAAGTCCGTACCGGTTAGACCTCGCAGCGCCAGTGACGAAGTTAATTAAATGTTTTTTCCGGTATGTGAATATTAAATAGTTTTAAAATTATAATGCTTAATTTTAAGCAAATTAATTATTATAATAGTTGCGGAGTCTACGTTGCTGTATAGTTTACAAGTCGTTGCTTTTGTGTGGATAGCGAGATTGATTGCATGTTAACTGATTGGTTTTGATTTGTATGAATAGAACTGTAAAATCTTTTAATCTAACTGTAGCAAGGTATATTACGCGTTTATGTGTATTACAGACTATAAAGCAATAGGCATATCTGCTGTACTGCGTAATGGACGGTTTGCTTTATCTTACTAGTGAGTTTAGCGACCCACTGTGCGGTACGTCATAAGGAAATGAAGTGATGAAGTGGTTATTGGTCAAACCAAGTGTAGCGTCAGCTTTTACATGGCTTAACGACTGCTAAATCTCACCAAAGGATTACCGTGCCCTCCGAAACAAACGAGCGCTTATGAATCCATACCACTATGGTCGCCCAACAATGAATATTTGAATATTAATCCTACATAGGTCGGGATGTGAGTCTGTAAGTGGTTTTTGAGATGGTAAAACAGTTTTCTCTGTAAATTGTTTAAGGGTAAAAGCGTCACACAATGTCAATAATATCAAGATTTTAACCATCTTTATTGAAGTCATTTAGGCTTTAAAGTTTTTATTTTTAGGGTTCCGAAGTAAAATCGGAACCCTTATAGTTTCGTCATGTCCGTTCGTCCGTCTGTCCATCCGTCTGTCCGAAGCAAAGCGCCGAGACCCTAGTGCTAGAAAGCTGTAACTTGGCTATGTTATCAAAAGCATTTAATGAGTAATAGTCAATAAACTTACTACTTCGGAACCCTACATTGCGCGTGGCCTGTCACGCACGCGTCCGGTTTTTTAATTTTCTATTAAATTAATAAATTGAAAAAATGCATTGTGACTAGATAATCCAAGTTATTCAATTACCATTTTAGAAAAAAACTAACAATAACTGGTAATTAGAACTAACAGCGCGAGTTAAAATTGCACCACACTGCTGTAAATATTCATACGCTCTCAATGGCTATGAGTAAGGTTATGTTGTGTTAAGTAATCGCGTAATTCAATATCCGACGTAATAATGAAATGGCGTTGCTGGGTTTAGTCAATAGAGCGAGCTGAGGGTTGAATCATGTTATGTTAAAGTGAATGTCTCTGTCTTTGAGTGTTTGCGATGCCGCGCGGCCCTTGTCCAGATAAAAGCTTCTCCATTGCACGAAAAAGCACTCACTCTAAATATTGATTTGTTACTTCACCGCTTCTAAAATGGGTGACGTAGGTATGCCACAGCGCAGATTCCATTTAGAATAGAAATAAGTATATGCAAGACGTGAACACGAATATACTATTTGCACTTTAGTTTATTTTTGATTTCATCGATTCTTTGTTATAATGTAGATTTATTTGAGATGTTCTATCTTTGTTATTTTAAAATTATTTATTATATTTGAAATTTAAAGTTGCTT
The DNA here is from genome assembly GCA_951805285.1 of Thymelicus acteon. Taxonomy (NCBI): domain Eukaryota; kingdom Metazoa; phylum Arthropoda; class Insecta; order Lepidoptera; family Hesperiidae; genus Thymelicus; species Thymelicus acteon. The sequence continues at coordinate 9,943,248 of OX638219.1, read as the reverse complement.
AGTTACTTTATAGTAGTGTAGCTATAGGGAATTGTCAGTTCTGGTGGTGTCTCCCTCCATTTATTCTCAGTTATACAACTAAACTGCACGTTTTGGTTTAATAAGAGGCATTGGATTATATTCAAAATTCTGTTCCCTGTTGCTTATCTGCTAAATTTCCACTTATACTTAGAAAACCTATATTAAAAGAAAATTGTCTTTTCAAAAGCTACATCTAACAGTAAATAAAAGAAACTTAATCTCTATTAACAAAGTATTTGCCTCATAAACATATTTGCCTCGTAAAATATGTTCATTTATTGCTAATCTGAATAATCTTAGCAAAACGAAGGATATTCGCAACCAATTAAATGTGTAGACGTTGCGCTAATGATTTGACGGCTCTATACGAAACACGTTAAGAATTTTCTTATTACAGTAAGAATTAAGGGATTTCTTTATTAATCCGCGGAGCACTAATTGCTGGGTAGGTAACCTTCATTTAGCTGTGACGCCTCCGCAAGGGGCCGGCCAGGGCCGCATGTAACAACTCTCATAATTACTATTTATTTAAGCTAGGAGTCATGCAGCTTAACCGATGATAAAAGGTCATTGCAGTTCCTGATCTACGACACAATATAACTTCGTAGCCATCGAATTACAATGCTATGCGAAATGTCTGCATAGCATACACCTCCTTGCTAACTTACATGTCTTATCCTATCTCTTGGGAACAGCCACGGACGTAAAAAAAAGACGGACGTAATCCCAAGAACAAATTCAGTGAAGCACCCATAGGAATACCAACTCTGTATTCGTACAAGTCCACACACCCACACATTGACACCATACGGCTACGAAATTGACACCATCGCGAATCAAAAATTACAAAATTACGCACACATGGTAAGCGAGCTGTCAGCTGTCAGCTTCACTCTCGATTAGACAAGGTTATGTCCGTTCTTTTTTTATGTCCGTGGGAACAGCATACAATTACCTGGGATAAAAAGTAATCAAGAATATAAGTTACCAAGTTTAATATATAGCTGTTCAGGGGTTTTCACGTTATACTCATACAGGAAGACAAACAAAATGTTTTATTAAGTCCCTATATCAAAAATAAAGTCTAGTTAATTATCTACCTGCCCATTAAAATTTATATTAAAAATACTTGTTCGAAAATGCAGCTCCAAGTAGAACTTAATTGTAATTGGATCTTACTTCATTTTATTTAAAAATCAACTACTATAAATCCATTAACTCTACAATATATTTTACACGGTCCATGTGTTAATTTTACAATTATGTGGTTTACACACGAAAAATGTTCATTTCTGCCTATATTACAAAATAAAAACTTGACCTATTAAGATTATATAAAGAACGTTACCTTAATTATCTTTCACTCAGCAACATCAATTTAATTAATTGAGAATTAACGGATTTGGTAATTCTACAGTTATATTCATTATGCATACATATTATGTGAAATGGCAGTTGATAGCGAAATTATCTTTATTACCTTTTCCTCAGCTAACATAATTTAATTTAATTGTGAAATAACAGATTTGCAAATGCTGCAGTTATATTCATTATGCACAATTATAAATGGTAATTGTCAGGTGATAATGAAATAAGTAATTTGGCCATAATTAACGGCAATTTAACGACAATACCCCAATTGTCCTCCAATATCTGAATACGGCTCTGTCTAGCAATTACAGTACCTATTACTTATTAACTTTCAGCCGCCCTTAATGGTTTCCGTAATACTGTTTAAGTGTTAGCTTTGAAAATGTGCACAGTTTATGTAGTTCAGTCGGATGTGAATTAAGTCTATTGGGATGTCATTATGCCATAATTATGCACGTTTAAAACGGACATAGGTACGGACATATATAATTATAACTAGGTAGCTACATATTTGGACAAAAACAGTCGTCTATAGTCGTAGAATCTGCGAAGTGCGAGATGCGAAAAGATATCGAATTTTGTTATGTAATGTTTTTGTCAGAGTTAGTCAACTACTAATTAGTATTAAGTTTTCAATATGTTATGAATTTATGCATATTATTACCTAGAATACCAAGTTAACGCCGATGCGATGCCATTTAACATATTTTTTTTTAATGTAAGTACAAAATCAAAGGCATCATCGACGCGTCACTGGCCAAAAGGAATTGTATAATGATACTAGTTAGTCGTTACCAATAGAGGTATTGTTTCTACAAGTTATTTTATCTCTTTAGAGATAGTTTTTTTAGCTCTTACATTTTCAAAAATCCTCTTTTATTTTTTAAAAAGTTTCATGCTTCTAGATCCACTGGTTCAGGTGGTGCATTTTCATTTTTTATTACGCGACGACATACAATGTTTCATTATGGCAGGCTATGTTTAAAATACTGAAGAATGACTGAATGAATGAATCATCAACATGGAGCAGATTTCCATCTATGACTAAAATGAGTATAGTAAAGTTATCTTGATACATTGGCAGCTATTTTTTATTACCATATCTTTTATTTTGGTAAGATTATGTTGATTTAAAAAATTTCAATGCGTCTGCAGCGAACTGCAGAAGCAGAGCTCAACGGAGATAAGCGAAGCGTTTAGTATTTACAAGTAACTCAGCAGTAAAACCAAACTCATCTTAACATATACTTCTACGCTATTCCACTGTTGTATTAAAATAATATTACACCATTTAATAATAAATGATAATCAAAATGTATAATATAACAACAATAGTAACGCAGAACTTGGAGTTGGTTGCACCGCGCAGTCGTAAGTGGCTACAATAAAGCTCTCGCTACATTAAGCTTCCGCTATTGCGCCGTTAGCGAGATAACGAGACCCAGTGCCCGCGCCACACATAATTTATACCGTCCGAGCTCGTTAAAAACTTATAAAGACGCACATTGTTAGTGAGGCCAATATTCGCGGTTATCCAAGGATATACGACCGGTCTAACGACTCCTTGCCCGGTTCATGTGAACCATTGCACAAACTATCCGGTCTAATAGCTCTGAAAACGAAACCAGTGGATGGCTGACGACCCATTGATATGCATCTTGTTTTACTTCGAGAAATCTGCCAGCTTTTATTGGTCTCAAATATCGTCTAGGTAAATTGTGGCGCCATAATTATTTGCTGTCTAGTGCTACCTACTTCAAACGGCTCTTGACAGTTTTCTTTCTACTAAGATTTGTTTCAATATAAACCTTGATAGTCATGGAGCTATTAAAACAATATCATCTGCAAATAAAAGGTTGAAATTCATCATATCCATCGTATGGTCATTCAGTCTATCATTGCAAGCCTTTTTATTAGGGTTCCGTAGCCAAATGGCAAAAAACGGAACCCTTATAGATTCGTCATGTCTGTCTGTCTGTCCGTCCGTATGTCACAGCCACTTTTTTCCGAAAGTATAAGAACTATACTGTTGAAACTTAGTAAGTAGATGTATTCTATGAACCGCATTAAGATTTTCACATAAAAATAGAAAAAAAAAATTTGGGGGCTCCCCATACTTAGTACTGAAACTCAATTTTTTTTTCATCAAACCCATACGTGTGGGGGATCTATGGATAGGTCTTCAAAAATGATATTGAGGTTTCTAATATCATTTTTTTCTAAACTGAATAGTTTGCGCGAGAGACACTTCCAAAGTGGTAAAATGTGTGTCCCCCCCTGTAACTTCTAAAATAAGAGAATGATAAAACTAAAAAAAAAATATGATGCACTTTACCATGCAAACTTCCACTTAAAATTGGTTTGAACGAGATCTAGTAAGTAGTTTTTTTTTAATACGTCATAAATCGTAAACCGCAATTTACCTCGATCGAAGTTAAAATGAACTACAAGAACTTTATATTATGTTACTTGCTGCTACGGAACCCTTCATGGGCGAGTCCGACTCGCACTTGGCCGCTTTCTAAAAGACTGAAGTCTTCAAGTTATAGGTTTAATGTCCACTTTATCAACAGCTTTTTACTTAATTCATCAGTCGAACGGGTTTTTCGTTTTAGGAGTAGTTTTTGGTCTTATTTTTTTACATTCAAAGGTACGTTGTTTTACCATACTTTAGGCTTGATGAGTTTCTTTTGCATTTTAGTGTTTTTACGTATATTTTGGACTACTTTATAATCGTGATCGACGCTACAAAAAAATGTTGAAATTAATTCAGTTGCCATGATGAAATAGTGATATGATGATGTGCACAACCCTAGGCTTAATTGTTTTAAGGCGAAACTTCCAGGAAAATTAAGCGATTAGAATAGATGCCGCCACTTGTCAACAGAACGTTAGTTTTCAGACGCCACAAATAGCAAATCAAGATACTTAAATGGGAAGTTCGTTGATTTATCTGAAAGTCTGAACTTTGTAGAAGTGTAAGTAAACATTAAATTATATGATGATAATCAAATGATAGGTACGTTCATGAAATCCTTTCTCACATGGACCTAGTAGAATAAATTAATATTTTAAAACTACTTTTAAACTCAAGCTTTTAAAAGTTTGTGTTTGCGCTGTGGGCGGATGAGGAGTTCCCTCGACTGGAGCCAGCCCTGAGGCTAGTATCAGGTCACCATTAATTATTAATAATAATTAATTATTAATAACTATACATTATCAGTCCGTAGGATGAGAGGAAGAAGTTCGAATTTAGCATGCAAGATTTGACCCATTGTAAAGCAAGATAAATAAAAGCTTGTGAAAAATCAATATTAGGTATACAGACATTGATTTGTACTGTACAGTGTAAGTGCATAAAGAACGCGTAATGGAAATTCCATGTGCTGATCCAATCTGCCGCGAAGCTTTTAGGCCGACTAGCCGAGTGTTTCGTTTTACACTTAGTTTATATGCGAGCAATTACTTCCTCTGCACGAAATGTAACGCCCCCGTGCCGTCGTTATTTTAGTTTTTCATTTTGTTATTAGGCTGTTACGCTGTTTTGTTGTTCGTCCTTATAATAAATTTAATATCCTTTGAGTATTGCATTAGGTAAAGCCTTATTTTTTCTTTAAAGTAATAAGAATACTTCAGCTTTAGAGTTTGATATCATGTATTTTTATAATATGAATTTTAATTATAAAATGCACTGTTCATGATTTTTATTTCTAATACAAAGTAAGACGACTTCGTAACGTCTTCGGCCCTTGAATTAATACTTAAATAGTTAAAGTTATAGGGTTATTGGTTGGATAAAGTTATAGGGAGTTTTACACATTGCAGCATTGTACGAAAAAGAAAAGTAACCTCCAAAAAGTTACCTTATTCACTTAGATTAATAGGAACAATGAGTGAGCTCATACACGACACCTCTGTAGAAATTTGGTGAGGAGCTAGGTATCATGTTATTGTAATATCATTGAAGTGACAGTACACTAAGTTTTGATTCAATCAGTCAGCTGATCAGTCACAGCAGACTCACGAATACCCACGGTAAACTTGTAACGCCCATGGCCTTATTGGAGTGGCAGAATACTTACCACACATCCCTGCCGGCAGACCCGGGCGTCGTAAGAAACACGCTTCATTCCTGTCGGGGGCTAAAATATCGTATTAAGTTTAGCCTTAACTATGAGGAACCATTGCGTTACAAAGAAGAAAGCTCGTTTCATTGTTGTTCTAACTTTTACCCACTAATACATAGATGAAGCAGTAAGTAGGGTAATGTTGGGTAGTAGGTTGACATGGCGTCATAGTAACATTGTTTACATTCTGCAACCTCTGAATCACTAGCTACAAGTTACCAGCTCTCTCTTACATTTTACTGTTGATATGAATTATCATCGTGAGCATAGTATACATATAATTCACGTGCGAGTAGGGCATTTATTAAGTAGACGTTTTGAAATCCTGGAATTTTACCTGTAATTATTTTAGTTGTAGAATTTCATCCTGCAACTCTACGTCATTATTATTTACTTTAAATTTTATGTACGACGACATGACGACAGTAAATAAATATTTTGTAGTATTGGTATCTGCCAAAAGGCTACAGAAACCATAAAACACTTAAGGCTTGTTTCACAATCTTCAAGTAAGTCCGAAGTAAGCTATTCGTTGGTTAAGTTGACATTTCGTGTATGTAAAATGACACTTTAACGTCACTTTAACCGGCGAATAGCTTATTCAGGACTCTACTTGAAGATGGTGAAACAAGCCCTTATGCTCCAACTCAGAGTCACTAACCGTTACTTAAATCGCTCCTTAGCACAGAATTTGTATGGTGATTCTTTACTAAGCAGCGATTTAAGTAACCGTTAGTGACTTCTGACTTTTGGCGTTAGTAACCGATGACCCTTCAGTTCACTTGTTAACTTAGTGCACAAAAACCAACAATCGTTAATCATACCACTTATTGCCAATTCAAACTCAGGTCAAATTGCTTTATCAATTGAATGGTCATGTAACCATTATACTCGTAGCGATGTCCGTCGTGATGTGTGTTCGCGGCCGCCGGTGTGGGTAGTGTGGATCACGGACTCGGCTAAACACAAATCAACACCGATTCTCCATTTGTTAGACACGGGAATGTAATTATGGCCGGAACACTTGGCGGGGTGGGGTGCACTGCGGAGGCGCACGTCATTCAAGCTTTTAGTTCGGCGCTCGACAGCGATCGTTACTTCGGATTCATAATGCTCGTTTCGGAGAACGTGGCCTCACTGTTTTTCATTATGACGGCATCTATTACGGCTCTCGTTCCATTAACAGTTTTGGAACATTTGGAACCGCCTCCACGGTATACTGTTTTGATTTCTGATCATAAATATGTATACCTGTAACAAGAATAATATTGAAAAATTAATGAATAGACTTTTTCCAATAAGATACTTCAAGTAAGTGTGCTTAACGTCCAGTTTTTCACCACTAATTAGAGTCAGGTGTATTTGTACATTTGACACTGACCATCCTTGAGTCAAGCCCGTGCAAAGTATAGATTAGGAGTAGAATGTTTTATCCACTAGACTAGCTAACACTTCTTTCGCTTTCGCTATCACTTCCATCTTCCGTTTCTTTTTTGACTAGCAACGCGAACGCAAAATAATGGTGTTGCTGATGTCCAAGTAAGACTGGGACCACTTACCATCAGCTAACATTTATTTATAAGAGAACAATTTTGATATAAAGTAGTGCGGCAATTAAAGTCAAGTTGGTCAAAACTAATAAAAATTATTTACTACTGTTGACATTCTATTTCGGTAGAGACCAAGATGCTGATCCAATTAGTTGTGTGATTTTTTGTAGATTACTAAACCAAATTTATAAAAATTCAAAATAATAAATAAATTTATCCACACGTTTTTATGTTAACTTATCTACTTGACTGTAGTTATAATATAGCTAACTATAATAGGAAATGAGAAAAAAATAATTAAAATAACATTTTAAACTTAATTTTATTATGAAATAGGTATAGCCATATTCTTCATAAGCTATGTATCACTAGATCTAGACACGCAGCAGTGTGTTCAGCCAAGTTCAAAAAAGGGAACTGGTACTGGAACAGCGTCATGTGTCATGAACATTTAAACCAATAATCTGCTTCGTGGTAGAAGGATTGTCTCATCAAAAAAATAAATGTGAAAAAAGAGAGCCAAGTTAAAAAAAAGAATTGAGATCTAAATGGGTGCCAAGTTCTATGTAGAAAATCCTAAAATTTTAGTCAAAAAACATGTGATTCAAGCTCTACATCTGACTAGTTTTCATTAGTTAAGTACTAACAATCAAATTTTCGAAAAGTAATAATAGGTATTGTATCAACCTAACAGTACAAGTACAGTATCGGCAAACAGGAAGTAACTCGCGTAATAACGAAGATATAATCAACTGATTATACAAATATAATATAGCCAAAAAACTAATCAAGTTAAATTTAGAGCTTGAATTACATGATTTTGTGACTAAAATTTTAGGATTATCTACATAGAACTTGGCACCCATTTAGATCTCAATTCTTTTTGTTTTGAACTTGGCTCTCATTTCTCATATGTTTTTGATGAGACAAGCTTTCTACCACGAAGCAGATTATTGGATTAAATGTGATGAAAAGCATGTAATTATAGCAAACCAATATTACGGTAAACGCAAACAAAATGATTCTTGTATGTAAGTTAAAACAGTAATAGTGCAGTAAGCTGAAATAAAATGTATGTTTATAGCGTATAGCGTGCGCCGAGAGCAACACTGGGCCGGTGCCGGTGCCGTGACACGAGTTAAACTAAATTAATAAACTTGCTGCAGTCTCGGGCTTTATTAAAAAACACTCATTAAAGCGGAGAAAAAGTAGGTAAAGTCGCCGGCGGGGACAGCGCCGCTAATTGCGCCGCCTTTATTGCTTAAATAAAGTTTTAGTGAGGGAACACAAGTTTTAATTAAAAATGTGAGAATAGTTTTTAATAAAGGACGGGCTCGGAGCGCGTATATTGCGAAACTTTAAGCGATACGCTTAGTACAGGAAGTCCGGCAATATTGCTTCTTGCGCCCGGCGCCGCTCGCGCCCCTGCGCCCGCCGCAGCCCGCCGCGCGCCCTACACCCAGCGCTTTCATTGACGACGCGGAGGCTGCTCCACATTGCTCAAAGGATACTTATAACTTTCTGACTGATAATTACTGTGTAAAATATTCTCCTACCTAAAAGGGAATTTATACTTAAAAGAAATTGAACTAAACTGCTCTATTTCATCACGATAGATTTGACTAGCGGTTTATACCTATCCAACATACATAGCTGGCTGGCTTCAACCCATTAATGGCCCACTACTGAGCACGGGTCTCTCCTCTTGAGGAGGCCTGGAACATACTCCACCACGCTGCTCCAGTGCGGATTGGTGGAGGGTGCGGAGGGTACATACATAGCTAATTAAACCCAATTTAGTTTTCGGATATAGGCAGGCGTATCGTTACAAACGTCGATACGAAGTGACAAATGGTATACGTAACGAGAGAAACTAATAATGCTCGTGATTTACGCCCGCCCTTGTTATTACGACTCATGTGAAATGTAATTTCGGCATACTGCGTGTAGTGTACGCACACACGGAAGTGTGCGAGTGTGCAATACGTTTAATAAAGGAGGGACGCGGAGTAAATCCTTCAATTTCGCCGGCACACAGCGGCGTATTCTCGTTAACCGTGGCAATAAGTTAAACGGGCGCCCGGGCGGGCCGGTGGCCGCGGCCGTCGCGCCATCCAGGAAATTAAAAAAGGTCTTGAGTCACTGTGTCGAACCGCAACTGTTCCATCTCATATGCGATAATATTATCCGCTTCGTTTTGCAATATACCATACTACGTGCGAGACCGTACAACAAATCTAAGCAGGCGGAACACGTCAAGCCATAAAAGAAGCGCGCAACATGCAATTACCTTTATTAGGAACACGTTTAATGTAACTAATAATAAGTTTATTAAATCTTGACTATATGCATAACGTTTAGAAGATAAATATTCAAGTCGTATAGGTGACCTTGTATTCAACTTAACGCTACAGTTTGTATGTCATTAATGGATTGCGTAGCTTTGGCAAAGAGCTCTATGTAGAGGTATTAATTGTACCTATTAACTTTTTAATTCTTGACTTGCAATTAAAACTTACCCCTATGCCGGCACAATGCGTAATGTCGAGCAAGAGTAGTAAGCTTCTTTGTCACACACTTATTGCATGGCTCGACTGCACTACCAATTAGATGTTCGATGAAACTGTAATCAGACGCTGGTTGGATCCGGGACGTAATTAAACGGCACAGGCGAAGAGTGATTTATTAATAGAAAAGCTCGAGCCGTAATGAAATACTGAGCGGACAATGGCGGTGAGGGCCGGGCCGTGGAAATTAAATTCTCAGCGACGTAGCGCCCTCATCGGATACACACTTGCCATTTCTTTGCGTCCACCAACTGACCACCGGTTGCTTAATAATGCACCAGTAACCCGATCTCGCTTGCATCTAAACTTCCTGCCTATCCGAAACGACCTACCGAATGGTATAAATTTGTCGACGATAGAATGTAAAGAAGATTGCTTTCTTACGAGGGAGCAGAATGGGGTGGAATTGAATTTGGGCCGGAATTCACTATCGATAAAGTACTAAAGATGTCCGAGTCAGTATCAATTCTGTACGTTTTGGAAAGGCGTTAGTATAATTGTCATTTAATAATTCAATGGAAAACAATAGCCGTAATAACAATTTTCTGAAATTACTTTATGTAAATTGAAGCCTGTATTAGCTTTAAGACTTCAATTTCTTATGGACGTTAATAACAGAAATGAACTTGAAAAACATCTCTGGAAACGTACTTTGTAAATTAGTGAATTAAAATATCCCGATCCCATCATTATATTAGAGTGCTTCACCCCTATTCCGGCTCCCACCCTCGGCCCGTACCGCCGGCGTGCACACTCCGACTCTCGCCTGATCGCCTCTCCTCGGCTCATTCCGTCGGAGACCTTCGTCGGGAGCGCTCCTACAAGTTTACCGCCGCGAGCTGCAAACTTTACACGAGCTCATTTACTCTAAGCATTCCGTCGCTGTACGAAATCATCTCACGAATCGCCGGGAAAATTATCGTGCTACACACACTTTTCAAAATTTTCACCGACTATTCCTACTATTTGAAAGTGATTAAGCCCATAAATTTGGCTAAAAGTGACAATTAAAGTGAACAACTTTTAGTTTAGTGCTTCAATAAAGCTACTGTGAAATTCCAACCAGTTATTGGACAAGGCTTAGGATTAACTATTTTTGCTGAATCGTGAACTGTAAACGCAAGGAGTGGTTTAAGGTATGTGATAAATGCATACGTTTTATTTTTATCGGATAAATAAATAAATTCTTAACTCTTACACTAAATATATGTTTTAACTTAATATTCATTGTAACAATAATTACGTTTATGACACACATACACACACTATAAATATACATATTTAACGTGTTCTTAGCCCGAATTTTATAAAAACAATACTATTCATTCCTATAAATATTTTTATTTATTTATTTAATAGTTTATGTACACGTATAAAATTGGTTACAAAAAGTTATAAAAGAAATGTTGTTTATAGACAATGCTTATTTCTGAAAGAAATCTCTTCCAGCACACCTAGGAATGGAAAAGTGATATAAAATAAATTTAGCGTGCACTTGTTATATAAATAATATGTAAGATACATATTAATATATTCAATAATAACATACATACAAGCATAACATACATACATTTAATTTGTATTTTTATTTTTAAGCAGGAAAACTTAAATTACGGAACTTTTTCTTAAATATTTCCTCGTATTACTCACAACTATGCCATAATATGTCACGTCTTTTATCATTATATTTATTGCTTGTTATTATCTTTTTAATTTTTTAATTAACAAATTTTATTATTTCGTTTGTTATCATTCCGTCGACAACCCTAAGAAAAGCGCCGCGCGCATAAACAAACAATGCGAGCTTTTGTAGGTCTACGGCTCTACGCGTGATAATCTTTTAATTACCAAATAATATTAAGTTTATTTTTTGTCTTGTAATTCTTGACTTTCAATCATGTTCATGCGTTTTAATCATTGCTTTTGTCAGTTGCACTTTTACAGCCTAATATAGGCAGTTTTATTGGGCAATTTAACGTTATAAAACATTTGGAACAATAAACTTATAGGGAAAGCAATTAATATTTTTATAAGCAATGATTGTTGGCGCAAAACGATTGTTCTTATGAATAGTTAATATTTAATATTGTTTTATTAATAAATCAGGTTCATTGAATCCGCTGTTTACTGGTACACTTATAATCTCTACTAATACGATACCGGCCGAAAAACATTATGGGAAAAAAATTAAAACTCAAATGCCTAAATCAGTGACTACCTAAATTATATGGGATGATAGGGTAAGATGTGGGTAGAAAATATAGAATGCAACAGGTAAATGGAAATGGTTAATGAACTGATATGGAATGTAGCGAAGAATACCGAAACACTAGTCTCGGTAGAACAAAACAATCAGACTTGGTCATGAAAGACGACTGCTATCTATGGCAAACACAATAGGATAGAAGATGAATTGTTTACGATACCGATGGTTAAAAATAATAGTACGAAGATCGCATAAATTGACTTTACAATGTGGACAGATCACCTAACACTTTGAAACATTGTAAGAACCTTAACGAAACATTACTTAATTTTTACTTAAACTTTACCTCCAAAATCTTAAACGTCTCACACAGCATCGTAGGAATTATCTCTTATAAAATAATTGAACAAAAATATTGTTGTAAAGGCTACTTTACACGTCACCCTAACGTTACTTGGTGGGGTAGAATCGTCAAGTTAATTGACCCTGTCTGCAGTTATAAACATACATTTATACATTTTATACTACCAATACTGAGGATGGCTTCAATTGGAGCCTTAATTGATGTTGGTCAACGGACTGTGAAGCATTTTATTGTTATCAAAGACATAAACAGAGATATTGTTTGAAATCTATAAAGATAAGTCTACACGCACACCTATAATTGAATGAATTATATTATTCCAACTTAATTATATTATTTCAACATACTCATTAAACATATTTCAACATGTTACACGCAAGATAATTGCTGTTACCCAACATGGTTTGGGGAGGGAATCACTAGGGCTTCATAGTTATGCGCTCCCACGAATACGCATAATGATGCATCACCATTATAACAGGACTTGCCGCCTGTTGTTATAATTATTGTCAATTATTTTCGCGCCCTTATGAATATTGCAGTGTTTTGTTACTTAGTTTGTTGCGAAGGTGTCTCCGTCGGATTTATTTATGTCAACAACACATATCAAATCACTCAAACTGTAAATGACCGTTAACTCTACCTTCACACCGTATTCGTGTGAATAAGTTAATTTAAATAAAGACCTTTTTGGGAGCCTGTAAAGTAAGACGAACTGTTACTTAGAGTAAGTTAGGCTTTGTTTTGTAACAAAAATACGTGGTTACTTCGAAAAGTTAGGATACAAGCCTAATTAATTATATTTCTCATTTCACAAATTTCATAGCAAACTTTAAACTTAATTTTATATGTTATCAAAAAAATTAACAAAGTAATATATTGAGTAACTTTTCTTCATCTCGTCTGTCTAAAATGAATATATTATTACTTTTAATTATAATTAGTAGTACTAGAGTGATATTTAGGTTCATTATTACTAATTAAAATTTCACATGAATCACATCTTGACACAGTTAATTAAAATGACAAACACTAGCAGCATATAATAAATATTAACAATTCTAATGAGCATGCTGTTTTATTGCAGCTAATTTTGTGCTATTTTAGTAATTTATTAAGGATACAGTATAGGCATGATATTTTTTAATCATCAAAGATGCTGCAATTTTGCGAAAAGTTATGCTGCCTAATCGCATAAAACAGAACAAAATTTACATTTCAAACTATCTACACCACATAAAACACAATATAACAATTATACGTCATATACTTTCTTTGCTTGTGTTATTTATAGAAAACTAGCTGACCCGGCAAACTTAGTACCGCTTAACAACCTAATATAACTAAGTTATATCTAATATAATTACCTATATCAGTAAAATACTAATACTGGTCTAGAATTAGATTCTATTACACACCTTGACAAATAATTTTATCATAATGTTTGTGTATAGAGAAAGCTACGCATTGTGTCCCAATTTAATTGATTTCATTAACTAAGCTTCGCCTATAATTGAAAGTAGACAGTTTCTGCACAAGAGAGGGTAAGGTAATTACAAGATCCAATTTAGAATTGCCAACTCTACACTTTGCTGTTAGTTTGAAACAAAAGCTTAATTAATTAAGTCGAGAACAATTAAGTTCACTGCCGTAATATTCTCAGCAATTACGTGGAATTCGATGTATTTTGTAGTCGTCGGTAATTACCGACGAGACTGGAATCAGATTGTATCCGACACAAATACAGCACACATCCATTAATTAAACAGTGAATACAAACAGCGGGGTAATTGGAAAATCTAATCGCTAATTTATTATCAACACTGGTAGAGGTTACTTTTATGTTTTTGTTGTATGATAACTCTTGAACGCCGCACAATCGCTACTTCTAGATAAGTGCTGCGTCGCGTCGGTGTCCATTATTCATACGGTGTAGGAACGGAATTGTAAAGGCAGCACACGTCATGGGAAGGGTTTAGGTTGTCAATTTGGAGAGTGGTGCATGATAAATCCGAAATGTTAGGAAATGAGGATATCGGCGAGCAGAGGCAACGAAGCAGCGTATAGTGAGACACATTTCCGGTCGTATCCCTCCAATTAGCGAGAGTGAAGCGTGGAAGAGGCGCGGGCGCGGGCGCGGCGCGGTGCGGTGCGGGCACGGCGCGGGGCCGGTGCGGGTGCGGCGCGGCGCGGCAGCGGGCGGAGGCTGGACACGTTGCCTGCGCGCGCTCGTTACGCTCCCGCCTCGTTAGGAGAATTGTTTGTTCGAGTATGTAAAAATGTGTTTATTTGCACGTACGCTCCGGGCTAAAAAATATATGAAAAGACCCTTTTAAGACTTTTAATGATTTCCCGGCAAAGGGAAATTGGGTTAGTTATTTTCCCAGGGGTTGCCCCTCGTTAAGTTTTAATGGGGTAGCTAGCTACGACGTAATCAAACGTGCTTATTTAAGTTAACAACGTTTACAGGTCTGCACTCTGGTTGTCAATAGAAGTTACTTAAAGAAGACTTCTGCTTGTTAGGCTCGAGTTCAAAGTGCTTACTTGTTAACGAGAAACCGTAGTTAGTGATTCGTACTCGAGGATACTTTTTCTCGTTTCAAGAACTCGTTAATAACACATATAAGACATCGGAACGAAATGTGCCACCTACTAAGCAACATGTTAATCAGTAGCAAGCTAGAAATACAGAGCTTCCGGTGCGCTCGGCAGTACTTGCACCGCGTCCCTGTTATAGGCAGAACGCCTAATTAATCTTCAGTAAAATGTCGACGCTGCTTGTTTTTGCCAGGAACTCGGCTCATTAGAGCGACGAGGCATGTTGATTACATTCTGCAGCGCTTATTAGCGCAAACTCTCATTAGGGGCCACTATTGTTGTAATTAAACAACGAGCAACATCGGCACAGATCGCGGCGCTCGAATCGACACGAAATAGCCTCTATCCACTCGGAATACCGCTTACGGTCTGTCGGCGTGTGTTAGGCTATAACATTGTGAAAATTTAATTAACAACTCAATAGTTACAAAGAACGAGGGGGTTCTTGCGGTGTCTGACATGATTCTATTGTTATCTGCGGCGGTGCAAAAAAAGTGTAGGTTTGTTTAGAAGTGGCTTACACAATTACGTGAAGGTACTCGGTTCCGGCAGTACCTACGTCGTCGGGTGGCGGGCGTGAGTTTAATTGGACGACAGAGGGCGCGGGGAGCGAGGCGAGTCCGCCGGGTACCGTACCCCCCTAACACTTCTAATTGGCTCGCCAACACTAACAGGAGCGCTTTTCTCTAAAATGTTTACTCATCGTCATTACTTATAATAGGGCCTGATTCCTCAAGAGCACCTGCCCGCCCGCGCGCCCGTCCGAGTCGCGTTACAGTTTATGCTCATTAACAATCTGTGCCAGAACTCTTTTCATTACGTTAAGCGACGCGAGCGCATTATCGCAACTTAGCTTTTAATTCCGAGATTAACAAGCTTATCCGTGAACGTATCGCGCTGATTTATTAAAGGGAAGAGAAAATACGTTATTGTAATGTTAGAATTATGTAACCAGTAAATTATTTTAAATAATCGTTAATTGCATATATTATGCTTGTTTTTCACAATGCTGAACTAATTATGCTAATATTTTAATTTTGCTGAAGTTTTTGTAATTTGTTGGGTGGATTAGGTATAATTGGTATTTTTAATAGGTAATTATTATATTACACAATCAATGGTGAAGGTAAATAATAAGAAGTAACGGTCAGTTAAATAAGAAATAATTAAAACACTTTGTGTATAAATTGAAATACTATTGGAATTTACTTATTGAGATCACTTTGCTGTGACAACCCTGTAGCCTCGTTGGTAGCGGACCTGCCTGCGAAGCGAGGGGTCCCGGGTTTGATTCCCGATTCAGATATTTATGTGACAGATCAATATTTGTCCATGCCACCCGCGACACAGGTAAAAACCTACTGCGTGGGTTATGAATGTGTAAGCCTTTATTTATTCATTTGCTGTCTCGTCTTCATTAGAATCATTATTTATTTAAATAAATAGAAAATGCTTTTACATAAGACACCAACCAACCCTATCGCGAACAGTAGGTAGTTAATTTATCTTACCGCTCTTATGATAACAATCGTTAATTAAACTTAACACTTATGTTATTAAAATTTATTTTACAGCTGATAACGCGTGTCTAGATTTAACCAACATAATCAAGTTGTCTAATAATAAGCGATAAGGCAAAACAATGTTGTTATGTAACTTATAGAAAAAATATGTAATTAAAAATTGTCTAAAAGCCAGTCAATCGAAACTCAACATTTAATAACGACAGAACATATAACATCTTTGACTTGTAAGAAAAAATCTGATATTAAGTAGAGGCATTGTACGGTACCTACTCAGTCTAATTTGCAAAAAAATTGTGAATACGTCCATATTACAGCTTGACCTTCGGACGTTAACAAGGAAATTGGAAAGAGTTTGTTGCAGCGATGTATAACACAACATCCAATTTCCGGCTCACTTTTCGAACCATATTTAGTGGGGATACAGAAAATTCCAAAACTTTTCACAAAAGAAATATGTAGTGAAAATATTAGTAAGCGTTGGAGTATAAGATTATTATAAATATAGTTTTGGTAATACCCATATACCTAACACGATGTTTGACATAGTCACTTAGGCCATATTTGTAATCAGATGAGTCAATAAAGAGTGTTAGGTTTAATTTCTGCCTGGGGCTGACATTCTTGACACAGATGCTAGAATCTCGATCTCCCTTCGCTTTAGGAAAACTTAGGGCCCATACCCATAGCAATTGCTTTTTTTTACCCTATTTTATATGTTAGGGCTATTATTAGGCCGCGCGCACTTTGGACACGTTTTCGTACGAATTTTACTCCTGAGTACACGTACGAACCGCAAGAACGAACCCGACATTTTAAGCACTATGGCTCATGGGAGCGCGCAGGCTGGGCGAGAGTTAGTTGTGCGTATACGTACGTGTGCATCCGACGTCCGAAAACAATCCGAACTTGTTGGGATTTTAAAACGCATTCGTACGTCGAAACTTAAAAAATGGATACAGAAAAATTCATTAACTTGGTTTACGGACATAAATGTTTTAATAGTGATTCATTCATAATGATGAAATTCACCAAAATCGTGTCTTTTTAAATATATTTCACGCACCCATTCGGTTCTACGATAGCGACGACGCCACCGCAGTCTCCGAGTTATAAGAGAATTATCGTAAAGATACAGATTATTCATCGTACTTCAACCAAAGAAGACTTCCCAAATGCGATGTCACTAGAACACTTACTATTTTACGAAGAAAACCGTATTCAGTGTGCGCACTCAATTCGTACGACCACGATCGTACGTATACGTACGACATGAATTCTTGTCCAAAGTGCGCGCGGCCTTATACCTGAAATAAGAAACATTCGTTTCTTTAAATTCCTTTTTCTTTTTTATTTCTTTTAATAACAAGGCAAAACAGAGTAAATTAACTCTATGCTACAAGGAAAAGATAAGTGAAATTGTAAATATCCAGAACTTACTCTTTAATTGAAACCTAAAATAGCGAGCGAGCCATTTATATTAATTAAAGGAACAATTCTAGACCGCAGAGGCACAATGTAATTCATGTAATTAATTTTAAGATAGCGGTAATTTTTGTGGTGCTTTCTGTTTATTTTCGATCAGTAATTTATGATGAAAAATCTGCATAATTATCTAATAATTTATTAATCACTAACCATCACTTTAAATAATTGATTTATCTAACATACTGCAATTGACATTTCGCTAATGAAACTAAAGTTTACAGGATAGAGTACATAGGGTGAGATCTATAAATCATTCTTAGTTCTTAAAATCATCCGAACGAATCGTATGGTCCCAAATCAACCTTAACATTAGCTGATTTATATGACTTTTATTTTTTTCTTATTAACAGAGTGTCAGTCATCTAGTAGATTTGACTGTTGTCTGAGCAAAGTCAAAGTCTAAGTATAGATTTATACGCTTTATACCCTTAGACCCCTAATCACAGTCATGCGGTGTTGCAGTAATTTACAACCATATTTGATTAATTCAAATAAATGTACAATGACCTAGTTAAAAATTATCTAAATGACGTTCACGTCTGCTAACTTAATATTAACGTAGGTACAACACATTATTATATTTTGGTTCCTGTAAATTTCCATACATGTTCCCTGCGACTAGTTGAGGGTGTTGCAATGTCAGGCGGCGGCAGGCAACTGGCAAGCTGCTAGCTGCTCTGCTCTGCCGGATATAAGCGGCTATTTAATTTCCGTGCCTTCAATGATCGTTTTATACTCACATGATCACACCGTCCGCACTCGCATTTTTAACTGTAACACTTGATATCGATGAAAAATCAAGTTTCTGCTTACGCTGTTTTAATTTACAGTTAAAAATTAATGACATAATAAACAATGTATTCTGCATTCATTTGTAATAAAAGTTAAGTGTAAAGATATAATGAGCTTTTGTGTTGTGAAGTTAATTGTGTATGAACTCTTACCCTATTCAAGTATTGCAATTAGCGTTCACAGTTTCGAATTATTATATTATTATCCGTTGACTCCATTTAGCATACAACACTTGCGAACTTTCAGACAGTCTTATGTTTTGAGTGACAAATCCAATTTTATTCTCGACTGCCCCTCCGCCCCTCCGCGGACCGATCAGACCTTATCCAAATTGGATCTTGAATAATAAAGAATCGGGGCGATTGGATTTTATTCCTTAAATTCAATTAGCACACGAGGGTCGTGTGTGTGACTGCAGACGAAAGATAGAGGCACATTATCGTATTATAAGGGATCTTAGAGTTTTATTTTGTTGGGAGGGAAATCTTACAAGTGAAAACTCGATACGAGTACCTACACCAACATTAAGTGAATAAAGGCGTTAATTTATTGGAAGAATGTTTTGGGTTGGATTGGTATAATGTAGACTTAAATGTGATATTTATTTAAGTAGGTACATTTGTAACGCAATATAAGCTACTAAACACATATTATTATTATATTAATACGTGAAGAAAAAACTTTGTACCCCTTTTTATGCCAATTATGTACGCGGACAACGGTCGCGGAGTATGAAATTTGGCACAGTTAAAATTTACATGGAGACAGTTATTCTTTATTTTATGGGAGACAGAAAGCTAGTATTTCTATAGGGTATGCATTATAATCACATAAATGAATAAAAGTAATAATTACACACACTACCATGCATTTGACAAACACGCATAATATGCACACAAATATCAATGTGCAGAAACCCTTTGACACTTACAGTCGAATGTTGACCGCAGAGCGGATCTCTAGTTAGACCACATGCGCCGGCGCTGCTATTATTTTATTCGAGTTAATTGAGAATTTGAATACGATATTTTTTTCTTATTTATACCTTATTTAAGATCAATACAGAAACAGCATCAGCTATAATAAAAAAAACTAATTACTTATTTATTTGTTCTCATCTTTTATATCTTATGATAGTATAATTATTTAACGTAAAATTAAATTACAATGAACAACGCAAAACATTTAAAGTAAATCCAATAGTAATACCGCTTTAAACCATCGTCCTGCGTCCCATTAGATCGAATGTATAAATATAATAAATTGTCGTATTATCGCTCCTACGTTTGACATAAACATCGAAATCTACTTAAAGTAATGGAAACGATTTAATGTTGTACCTACCAGAGCAGAATCAGGCCGCCCGATAAGACGAGTTTCGTCGAGTTATTATGTTCTCGATCAGATTATCGTTTGTCATAAATTACTGCAACACCGCATGATTGTGATTAGGGGTCTAAGGTTGAGATCTATAAAGCGTACTTAGACTTTGACTTTGTTCAGACAACAGTCAAATCTACTAGATGACTGACACTTTGTGAATAAGAAAAAATTAAAAGTCACATAAATCGGCTAATGTTAGGGTTGATTTGGGACCATTAGTTTTATTCGGATGATTTTAAGTCTGAGCAAAGCCTAACAATGGTTTATGGATCTCACCCTAAGTACCTACTCTATCCAGTAAACTTTTCCTGTAAACAAACCGTTTACACCGTAAGCGAAATGTCATTTGCAATATGTTACATAAATCAATATTTAAAGTGATGGTTAGGATAATTTATACAGATTTTCATCATAAACTACCGATAGAAAATAAACCAAAAGCGCCACAAAAATTGCCGCTGTCTTAAAATTAATTATATGAATTACATTACGCCTCTGCGGTCTAGAATTGTTCCTTTCATGGCTCGCTTGCTATTTTAGGTTTCAATTAAGGAGTTACTTCTGGATATTTACAATTTCGCTTATCTTTTCCTTGTAGCATATCTAGAGTTAATTTACTCCGTTTTGCCTTGTTATTAAAGACGTATTTATTGTATGTTTACATCTTTAAAGGTATATTTATTGTATCCTACGTCTTTTATGTCAGGATGATTATTTTAGATTCCGTCCATTATTATTCTATCCGTATTCTTATTATATACAGTAGGAACGAAGACCTCCATGGAAGCAACAATGTATCACGATACAAATTCAGCTAAACATGTTTGCATGTCCCTCATAAACTGATGTTGCGTTCACATCCTGGCGTTTATTCGCTCGAATCAAAATACACATGTCGTCGCTCTGGCGTCGCTGTAAATTGACTGTCCATCATGCATGTTACCTACGTGTTCCCAGTTGCCAGTTCCCAACCTTGTAAATAAATAGGTTCATAATAGCCGACAGGTTATTCATTACTAGCCATCTATTTGCGACTTTACCCACGGTTTTAGGGATAATACATAAGTACCCTATCGCCCCAACTCAGAGTCACTAATGGTTACTTAATCGCTCCTTAGTACAGAATTTGTATGGTGATTCTTTACTAAGTTACTTTAAGTTACTGGTAAATTAATAACTTAAGGCAAACATTCTGAAAGATAATTGATCGTCTTTTAACTGAAATTTCTATATATTATATTCTACTAGCTACCCGAACAGACTTCATTCTGTCTAAAGTTTTTTTTTATTAAAACTTTCCACGTGCCATATGGAACATTGTAAGCTATCCTATATTTCACGTTGGATCAAACTGCACATGGTGTGCAAATTTGATTAAAATCGGTTAAGTAGTTTAGAAGTCCATCGCAGACAAACAACGTGACACATGATTTATATATATTAAGACTAGATAAATTTAGATTAAATACATAAAAGATTTAAGTTCTACCTATAATACACGAATCACAATAAATATTGAGCGGATATTTTCACGCATTTAAGTCATAAAATATGACAACACAGGGAAAAGAATAAAATTATATAAATCTTGAATAATAATTACTTTTACTAATTTAATAATGAAATGTAAGTTATTTAATTTACATTCAAAATAATTAAATTTTTATTTGAAGTCCTCATCGGCTATGGATGGGGTTATTAATATTCTTAAGCCAAAATACAAACCTGCTCTGCGATGGAACCAACTGATGAAGCTAAAGTCGTGGTTCTGTATATTGTGTAATTTCCTTGCGAGTGTATTACGTCCATTAGTTTTGTAAATAGTTGCTCGCACGAAAAGTAAATAAACACTTACTTATCTTCGTTTGACAGCGCGTGAGTAGTCAAGACATGTAAGTATAATAGCTTATTTAAGCAAGTATCGCGACAGAATACGGAAAAAGAATTTTACGTAGTCAGTGGGTGTTGTATCCCAGCGTTTGAATAAGGGAAAATATATTATCATTGTACCTAATAAAGGAAATAATACTTATATGTTAAGGGTTCAAACATTTAATGGCCGACCAGTACATAAAGTTACTATAAAAACCTTAATCCCCCTAACGGTATGGCCTTATATCGTATTTATTCGGTGAAGAAATAAAATATCTAGAAAGCTAAAATCGTACTTTAATATTTATTTGGTCCGAGAAAAAGAGGTCTGAGTGCAAGCGGTAAGCGAGTAGCGATAGCGACGCTGTTGGATAATGTAAGTGTTGCGAATCGGTGGCGTGCGGCGCGGCGCAACCTTAAAAGCAATATCCGGCAACGCGCGCGCCGTCCGGAAATGAACCGGAAACAGCGGTGTATTAAGCCGCAGGTACCAGCCCTTCAATTTATAAACGCTCGCGGCCGCACTCCACTCACCACTGCACTAGCTGAGCTGCTCTACCTTATATCCGGTGAACTTAATTTGTAACTCACACTGTAAGCGAAATGAGAACTTGGCCGCCTCCGCTGCAGTCGCAACTTGCATACTCGCTGTTACGTCTTTGTTCGATATATCGCAAACACCGACGTTTATTCAAAACAGGGCCAAGAGGACAATATCTAAAATTACATTCTCTCGGCCTGAACTAACAGTGAAATGAAATAAAGTCCGCAAACAAAAGTTTGCAAATCCAATATGATTTGGCGCGTCGGTAAACATCGGCGGCATCCCGGTGATATCGCAAACGAATAACATTAAACTTTGTATGGATTGAATGTAGAAAACCAATTTCGGCGCTCGGCGAGTGCGAGCCAATGGGATGAGGGTGTCAAAACGCTTTGACAGCTCTCTGATTGAAAAATACGGAAGCCTGTTTATGGAGCAAGTGAGCTCGACATAAGTTCTTCCAGCGCCTTGCTCACACATGATCCTACATGCAATCATGTTCGATCGTAATAAACAAATATAGAAAATCATTAATTTAAAATATTTTAATACAAAAATATTTCTGGTTAGTAAATTCTGTCGCAACGTTCTGTATAATATCCTTTTCGAATGAATCGGATATGGTAAATAGTTCTAATTGAAGGTAAATAAATGGCACTGCATTTAACAAGACCCATTCTTATTAACACTTGGCTCTATAAGGCCAACAATAAATTTACACCGTGTCAATAGCAGGTCTGTTTACTTGCTTAAAATACTTTGCGACACATTTTAACGATTCACCGTGAAACGCCAGCTGTGCTTAATTCTCTAACTAGAATTGTTTCGATAGTGACACCATAGTTAGTATCATTTTGTTGTAGTTAACATATAGACAACCAATTTGTCTTTTTATTTGTTGTTCAATTCATCATAGCATATTCCACCGATTCACGGACAAACTTTAACGGAATGTCATACCAAAATATTATTTTCTTTAATGAGTTCTTTACATTGACATGTAGTGTTTATCAGCGTTACAAAATGACCAAAGTATACAGATGGAAAAGTAGTTTCTCCATATATGAGTAAAATTTAATTAAAATTAATGCATATTACCAACGTGCGATTAAAATGTCTGCCGTCTTTCAAAGTGTCGGCTTAATTGCAAGTTAAGGTCATATGAACGGGGGCACAGTTTTCTGCGAGGTAGACAGCGTTATTGCTTTCTTCCTCGGTAAGGGTGGAAGGAATCGATGATGAATGGCTCAGGAATTATGCATGTTATGAAATATCTCATAAACAGGCGCACCAGATATGACCCTCGCGTCATATATCACGAATTTGGACATCAGCACTCTGCTATTGGAATTCTGCAGATGATTTCCTTCACAATTTATACGAACTGCGGAACGAGCCAATCGCGGCAAGGATTTCGGGATGGGATATGAGCTCAGCGATTCATTTAAAACGGCGAAATTAAATGTCTAGGAGATTACATTCGGGCCGTTTGGAGATTACTCAGAGATAACTAAGACGTTTATTGAACCGCCCCGGCGAACTTTTATTAGGCTCATATCTATCACTGAACCGGGCTATTTTCGCTTGACATTAGTGAAAGAACTCCTAGTATCACAGACAATATGGTTATTATATCTAATAGGCCATACTGTACTCAATGAAAGTTTATTACTTTCCAATATTACTTCTAAGTAATTTAGCAAGTAACTCAACGCTAGACAATTCGATTACGATTGGATACTTTTACCTCATATTGACGATTGGTAAATACGAATCGATTAAAATTTTATTGAATTTATTTGTTTTTATTTGTGTTAGTTAATCCGTTAATTAAATTACGTAATTTATAAAGAGATACAAAATATTAATATAATAAGTGTACAGTTATAAATAAAGTCAATGCAGAGTCAAATTTAGCATTTTAAATAAAAAATTTGAGTAACGTGTTTGCCGCGGTGCATGCGAGTAATGTGTATGCATTTAAATTACGTTCAAATGCGGCATATGTGGCTCCTGAGTGGCTGCAGGCCCATCCATAGGATTAGCTTCTTCATAAATAGTCATACGGGAAGTGGGCAACATTATTAAAAACCTACCTTAAACTGTCTCTTTATTACTTATTTGGAATTCATCGATTTAACTTTGTAGATTTTGTTAAGCTACTTTGTACAGTAATACTATTTTGTGACATGAATATTTTAAGCGGGCAGGGATAAATGTCTGGTCGAACGTCTTACTAAGTTTTAATATTTTAGTACTTATGTATTTTTTGATCGTATGCTGTATTACCTCTGATTAATTTGCAGGTAAATGCCAAGCCCTGTCCGTATTAATGTTAAAGGAGTAATTGTATCCGATTTCTTTTGAAAGTCTTTCACGAAACTCCATTAAGTTCAATCGGATCGCGTCTTAATTACAAAACGGGTGAATATTTAATTAAAAAGTTTCCACACGCGAGTAATTCCTTATTCCATGTATATGAGATTGAGTCAGCGTCGATTCCGCTCCTCGCCAGCCGTCGACATTCGACAAGGGTTTTTAATTGAACGTCGACCCATTGTGCTCGTTAAAGCGATTCAGAGTTAATCACCGCGTTTTTCGTCCGGTAATGGAAGAAAGTAATTATCAATTAACTGCTCGATAATGGATTGCGGCCGCTTATACAACAGCTGTAACGTTCGCTTACCTATCTGTAGCGTTCGACGCCCACAATTTATCTTACCACCTACAGTAATATTGTTTTTAATTTGACATGCAGTCTTATTCACATCAAAGTTAAAAAGCGATGCATGATGTAATTTTTTGTTTAAGACGATTGAAAATTATGAATAAACAACTCATATCTAACACGTTCTCCGTATCAGTACTGAGGATAGATTTAGAATAATCATGTACAATGAATTAATTAGCCCTAATTAAAGTTTCCTAATAATTTTTGACCACATCTGCATAGTGGATTGTTATTAAATTTAATGTTTACTACTCCCATTGTAGGTTTATTATGAAAACTAGAAGCGGCGTTTCCTGGCGTAATTCTATCCCCTGAGTCAACATTACAAATGCAGTTACAATCATCAATATGAATCATAAGTAGCTACTGTTTATGCATTGGGAAAGGAAATTATTAATTGTTCATTTAATTTAACGTAACTCGGTAAAAACTCTACTAATTATTCTTTTAGACTTTTAATTTAACTACAAAAGGATCATTTATAATCAGTTACTGTGATTATAAACAAGTTTAGGAAGATTAAATCTAGGCAGGTTATCCGACAACCTTCAGTTGCGGTGCTGGGCGGTGAATTTTCATGATTTTCGCACTAGGGTTTTACGATCGGTTATGAAAACGAGAAGCGTCGCTCGCTGACGTGATTCTCCGCCGTGAATTAGCATTGTAAATGCAATCACAGCTGTCAGCCTGCCACCGATTCGTCGAATTTACGCGCCTTTCGCTGCACCATTGCGAACACAACAAATTATTGACTATAAATAACGATTTGCGATTAGCTCTCATTAATAAAGTAATTATGATTCGGTACAGATCTGAATAATTAGTAATCAGATACCTACCTAGTTGCTTCATAACATACTCTAAAGATATCATCATTCATATTACATCATTATAATAAAATTATCATTAAAATTTTGTAATAACCAACGCTTCCATTTAAGGTTCGTGTGGCGTTAAATATTGAAATGCGGAATAAGATTAGTTTAGTATCATATGTTTTATATGCATGTATATAGGGGAAGGGGGGGCATAACGGGGACGTTAAGGAAAATAGCCAATAAAAGAATAAACAAAATATATTAAGTAATTAACACTAATCATAGCACTTTGGTTACATATTAGGCTATCATTTGGCATAGAATTTGGCGAAGCAACTAATCAAATAATGTTGTAATTTTAATTTTACGAAACCCTCATGAAAACCCCATTGTGCCCCTGGGGTGGGGCAGTATGGGGTACATGGTTATTTTATTCACAATATGTGCAGATGTGGATTTCTTTTGGGTTCTCGTCGTCAACACCAGCACAGGCTGTATGACACAAACGTCTACATAGCTGGCAGGCCACCCAACCCTCCGCAGACTTCAAATATAGGTAGTTTAATGTATGGTTATCGTCAATACAGGCATAAAGTATCCTCGTCTACGTTTTGAATATAACAGAGTGAGCTTTATCGATGTTTTGTTTTTTCGAGGTTTTATTCAATCTCGGATCTAATATATTGTAATACTTTTTCGTCCGTTTGAGGTTTCTGTAGCTTACTGTTCTGCTTAAAACAACATCAATAGCCTGTTTCATGCGTTCTACAGAGCAAGTTCTGCCTCTCAAAATTTTCTTTTTGTACTTTCGTACCATTTTTAATACCTAAAACAAAATGAAAATTCTATTATCAAATGTTCACATAATTCCTTTAGAATATCTTACATAAGAGGGGCATAATGAGGTACCCCATCGTGCCCCATAGCCTTGGCCCCGTTATGCCCCCACACGTAACATTATTTGAAATAATTGACTAAAAAAATTGAATAATAGTTAAAGTGATTTTGTTCAAAATATATCAATAAATAATATCTCTAGAAAAACACAATAAATAGACAATAATAGTAATAAAAACACTTACCTTTTTACATGTGTTTTCGTATTTACTCAAAATTAGACGAAAAAACGTCGCAACAAGTTTATTTTCATAAAAACCAAACGCGTGCAGACTAGTCGCCATTCACGATTGGATTAAAGATTGATACAAAATGGTCATCTATTAGTGAAAACAGCAAACGTCTAGTGTTCGTCGTTACTTGTTTTTGTGGGTGGCCCCGTCGTGCCCCGCGACCCCGTCATGCCCCCCCTTCCCCTAATACATAAAAATACGAAGGATATATCCATGCAAATTACACTAAATTTATGGTACAAATAAAAACTGAATAATTTAATAGTTATTTACTGAAAGCCCATTAACATTTAGATCATCAAGAATGTTAATATGTTCTGAAAATGGACAACGGTGATCACATTCCTTGATTTTATCAAATGTTACTATCAGTTTGAGATTATAAAAATAGTTTTAGCAGTAAATCGATACATAACGTTCTGGCTAACTGGATAGCTAATGGTAAAATATACAGCGACCACAACAAAGTAATCAGCATTGCGTATAACCGCTAATTAAGGTGCTTTATTGCAAAATCCATGGTAATTAAACGGAGCTAATAGTTGAGCTAATAGCTGATATGGCGTCTTGCGGAACCGTTACGTGTGTGCATATCTAAAATAACCGAGGGGGCGATGAAGCAGGAAATTATGTTGAGCTCGCACCACAACTTTTAATTGACGAATACGCTACACACGTCCAAGTTTCAGCTCATTAATAACTTGTTTGAATGAAAGTCAAACGGAGCAGTACAACTTATATATATGTCGCAGATAGGTGGTCCAGAAAATAATAAACTGTGGGCGTTTTCATC
Source organism: Thymelicus acteon (assembly GCA_951805285.1). Classification (NCBI taxonomy): domain Eukaryota; kingdom Metazoa; phylum Arthropoda; class Insecta; order Lepidoptera; family Hesperiidae; genus Thymelicus; species Thymelicus acteon. Next base: position 9,915,370 of record OX638219.1, on the reverse strand, counting down.
ATTTTACTTAGAAACCCATTGAAATACATGTTTTACACTTGCTACTAATTTAGTACGCGATTACTACTGATACACATGGCTCTGATCAGATTACTATGTCGCTCGAATAACATAACCAATCGCTAATGGAACGCGGTGAAGTCGGATTTACATCGCGGTGCGGCATTCAGGGTAACCAACCATAATTCACATGTCACATTGCACACTCACAGCCATCCCGGCTCCACAACTTGCCCACGCTTCCCGCGCTTACTAAAACCCGCGTGATCAATCCGCCAATCGCTGGCACCATGACCTATCTCATCAGAAGCGAACCATCACAGCCGCATGGGTGCTACTCTTCGCAAAGGGTATGACTGTACATAGAAAACAGTCCACGTGCACTTCTCGCTGGCTCCGGCATAACGCGCTACTGACTGGTCAACACACGCAATACCTGCTCGATCGCAGTCTATCAGTATACACTGTACCCAGTTGTGCTCTCCATAAAGTGAACGTTGTGCAATGCTAATGCAAATTAAACTCGGTCATAATAACGACGTTCTACTTTAGCGTCCGCTCAGCTCGGAGGCTGTCTAAAGAGTGACCGCTGGCGGTTGGAAAGTCAATAGCTGTCCTCTGTGACCCCCGCCACCGCGTGTATTCAAAATGACAGTAGACAATTTGCACGGTGCTGCCATCTTCAACTTCCGAATACACCCAAGCTAGTTCCGGCTTGACGTCCCATTTTATGATTTGATATTACTGATTTCCGACATATATATAAATAATCAGTATCGCTAATTAAACCCACACGATCGCGCTCCAACGATCAGTTTGTCTTGTCGTTATTTAACGTGTTTATCAAAGACAAACAGATAGACAGGTGGATAAATGCAACACGAATAAGTACAGTCGTACTCTGGCAGAATCCCAAATACTTAGAAAGTGACTAAGTGCTTACAGATTGAGATAAACATTTTAAGTCCCTTAATGCATTTGAGTGAGGTAAAAGATGCAGTCGATAATACAGCCGTCATTATGCCAAGAGCCGTTATTATGCCCACTCAATTATAAACGGGCCTGTACATGCCAACGAGTTTTGTGAGGTAAATTACGCTTATTGTTGGTTAATTTGCGCACAAATTGCGCCTCAGGTATTATGGACAAGTTCTGTAACGACTATAGAGTATAGTTTTATTTTATTTCTTGATTGAGCTCGTATGTTTTGCTAATTTGCCTAAGGAAATACGGTGACGTCGACTTTATTCACCTGAGTTAATTCACCCAGGTGTCTTAACTCCACTTTTAGTGTACTTTATTCACCTATATACCCAGGTGATTTAAATGGTGTTATATAATAATAAATTTAAAAACGTTAAAAACCTATTATTAATTTTGTAAATATTATTTTAAATATTTTGATAAATTCTTTCATTCTAAACAATAAAAAAAATTTAGCTACTAGATAAAAGGTTGAATCACTACTAAACTATTTGTAAGTTCAAAAAAGAAAGCTTGCAATTTGATATCAATTTCTTTTTTTTTTGGTAAATACCTGACGCATAGACGATCCATTTTATGGCACGAGTAAGTAGAAGGTGACCAAAAAAGAAAAGGGGCCTCCGATACTGACCAAAACTCGCTAGCCTGCCAGATAAGATACCCTACCACCATGTATACCATCGGAATTATACTGGGTGATACAGATCAAGGGGATATCCAGCAGGGATCGGTCGTCGCCATACCCTCCTCAATTGTTCAGGGTGCATCACGAATACCACGAGGAGGGGAGGAACGCCCGAAACTCTACATTTTCGTTATTAATACGAAAATATGTTTGCATGAATATCATTTCACCTAACTGTTGTTATGCTAATAAGGCAATAAAAGAGGAGTATCGAAAATGGAAGATTATGGTCTACGTTATCGAGCCAAGTAATAAAAATATTGAATGATGATTAGTTCGCGTTGGATTACATTTAGAAACATTGAATAATACGGGAATAATGGGAGATAGGATCGGCCGGGCACGCCACGCGATGTCGCGGCCCAATAAAGGTAATGTAGGCAAGGTATTTGCCAATATCCTCGTCGAGTGGCCTTTCCAAATATCTTGAGATTGTATTCCCCTACATAAAAATTGTTCCGGAATAGAGATACTACCCGGATAAATATTCAATTTCACTACGGACGAAAAAGATTTGATACCTTTTCTACGTACCAGCTTTATTGGATGATGGCCTTTGGAATGGTGTGGATAATCATATTCATAGTTTCACGAATTGACGATTTCTAGTTTTGTAAACGGATTGCATGGAGATTTTATACATTATACTGACGTAGCAAAATATCGTCTGCTGCTTGAATTGTATAATTTAACAATATTTGTAATAATATTATTCACAAACTACTTAGGAAAGTTTTAAAGTCATATGAATGCTATTTTATTTTTTATATACAAATTTGTATTAAATACAGATTAATGTATTCAAATAGGTATTTTAAAGTGGATTTATTTGTAAAGGTATCAAATTTAAATGAGCTACAAGAGCTCTTTAACTATTTTGTTTCATTTTTATAATAATTAAACGATTAAGTTTGGCAAAAAAATGCTTTTAGTATAAAGTCTCGCTCGCCTTTGTTTCTTTACTTTTTGTATGGTTCATAAAGAAATAGATAAAATAAGTTTACGTTTCGATTTTATTCAGTTAAAATACGTCGTTTAATGATTTTATCCATACAATGTAAAGCAAATAGCATTTAAGGCTTATCCACAACTCTGTACCCTCTTGAGAGGCAAGGAGAGAACGAAATGTAGATGAAAAGGGCAGCTGAATCTAATACAATCGGAAAAAGCGATACTAGATACCCACAGGGCTGCAAATAAAATTGTTTTCATCCAAAATTAAAGAACTTTTGTCGTAAACCTTTTCCCTTTCCTTCATGAAACAATCGCCAAACAAATCGTCGGTTGTTTTAATTTAATCATGACCGGTAAATTTAGTAAGTACTTCAGTATTTATACTACCAGATTGTCGTTAATATAAATCTTATATTATGCTCCATTTCCTATCACACGCCGATAACTGTAGGAAAGTAGTTAAAGAGAAATGTAAAGTTTTATTGCGTTCCGTGATACGGCCCGCACAAAGTATCGCATTGTTAGCAGCCCTAGCGGTGTGGGGAGTGGGGAGGGGGAACGGATGTGGGGAGAGGCGGCCGGGTATTGAATGAGATTGCTTCTTACTTCGGCAAATGGATCACGTAGTGGATGAGATGTCACAGTGTTTTAAGATACCAATTCGACCGATACGAGCGCTGACACACGTTCCAACTTATTGTTATACAATATAAATAAACAGTCAATATAAAATAATTACGATTTTTTACTAGGTAAATTGTATATGGCGACTTAGAATACTAACCCCAATCCCACGCCGGATGGGTGTCGTAAAAGGTGACTAAATCCGGCCCGCTGGTGGTAGGACCTCTTGAGGGATTATATTAGTAATATTGATTTTAATTATTAATTACTAACATTATTACTATTATTATTTCTCCATGGGGTTCGCCTGGATAGCTACCACCCTTGAGCATGAGTCAGCCGCCAAACGACTCGTCGTGTTCCGGCTGGGGGCTTGAGAGCCAGTTCTTTCGTTCTTTTTCTTCTCTCTTTCTTGGCCGGCAACGCATTGGTGATGCCTTTGGTGTTGCCATAGGCATCACCATGTCCATGGGCGACGATAGCCACTTACCATCAGGTGGATCGTCAGCTCGTTTGCCGGCTATTTCCATAAAAAAAAAATACTTCGTTATGTTTATATTATTAAGTGACAGGATATCTTGGATAAAAAAAAATACCGCTCATCACATGTTTTTGTTGGCCCAATGGTAAGCTCATTTCTACCATAGAAATGCATTAATCAATAAAATTTACCTCGCCATTTGTACGATTTTTTTACTGTGGCCGAAAAAAAAATTAAATTAATAAAGTCTTCTTAATCACATCTACGTATAATTAACTATATCTACGTATAATTAACCCGTATAATTAATACTGTTCTACTTTTTAAATTAAATAGAAAGAAATTTGTATACCAATGATATCATAAAAAAACCTTTTTAATCGAATATGAGAGATTGATATGGAGGGTACAATCATCAAGTATACATTCACACTCAGTAATTGGCAAATTCCCGAACCGGGATGCCGCTATCGTCTATACTCGTCGGCGGTGGGCGGGCGCTGAAAAACAATTTCACGCCAAATCTTAGCTGTGTTTTCCTATTTCCTTTTTATTTATCTTTTCGTCTTTTCTTTTCTTGGGAATCAATTTCACGGATGAGTGTTGCGATGATCTCAGTTCAAAAAGCGGGAGGGTTTAAGTGTAGAGGTGCACGTGCAATGAAGCCAATGTAGGGACATTGTCCGTCCGCTATTCTCATTACTACGCGATGGAAGAACGCGTCGCGATAATAACCTTTCTGCTCGTTGCTCCTTGTGATTGGATGGGCCATGCGTGTGTTATCTGCGTATGCTGCTCTGGTACCTTGTAGCCAATTTACTTTATATATTTTATAAGTAATTGAGATAATAAATTGAACATAATAAGCTTTTTTATGGCTTTAGTCGGCAAGTGACCTGCTCTTATGATAAGTGGTGAATGGGCACCATGAAGACATTGATAAAAAATGAAGTATCCAACGCGTTACCAGTAAAGTTGTAAGCGTTGAATTATAATATGTTAACTAATTTTAAGGATTCCGATTTAAATAACCGTGTATTTTATATCGTTAATGTATTATTTAATAAAGGTTGTGATAACAATATGGTATGTTACTGTGTTACTAAAACAATAAATAAAGAATAAAAGCGATTGTTTTGGCGCGCACCCAGATTGAAATGCTAATTTTCTGTGCGTAGGTACGATACGAATATGAGCTTTTCTGTTCTACTGTCAAACAAAATAATTGAAAATGAACTAAGGAGCTTTCGCTGGAATTTGACGAGATTAATTTCGGAGAAGTAGATTGTGTGTGTATGATAAACTAATTTTGATCGCAACTTCGTACGAGTTGTATGTTGAAATGGTAAGAAACCTAAAAGATACCAATGATCCGATTGCTACCTTTCACGAGATTAATCACTTGACTAATCATAACATTGTCAGAAAATGTTATTCCATAGGGAACATATGTTAACAAATCGATCTTAACATATAAAGATAATTAGTTATAACTCAAACTACCAAAAAAAAATCCTTACACTAGTTAAAACGACTTACATAAAGTGACTTTAGATACAGTAAGAATAGATTGCGGTTTCGTGAGCCTGTTCAAAAATTTTGGGTCCAAACGCCTCTCCCTCGGATTTGACAATTTTACGGGCGGTTTATTTCCGGACGTCGAACTTCCTTGGTCCGGCTGGTGCCCCCACTACCCCTTTAAAATACGCACACTGCGAGCAAGGGAAAACCTATTAAATAACTTTCCTTTAAAAGATTGGTAATATACTTTTAGTGTTTTTATCATAGACCAAAAAATATCAATAATACCTATAGATTTTGTTAAAAAAATCAAGTGACCTTAACGATTTTTTTCGCTTCTGAAAAAAATCATCTTTAGAAATTTTTATCACATCCTTTATAATTTTATAACCTTTACCCCATTTGCCATAAATCTATTGTTATAAATTGTCCGTCTATTGGTAACTGCTTTTAAATTCATCTTTTAGACATTATCAACTTCATACAGGCAGACAACATTCGGATGACAACACTTTATTTTATACTATGTACGGATATCTTTTTAGACTACATTACACACAAGCTGTCGGGCCTGAAGCGCTCACAGCCCGGCTTTGTGTCAATCGTACGAGTAAGTGATCGGCCGAGTTAAGCAACTTGGAGTGCGGTCGGTAGTTGGATGGGTGACCCCTAGTAGTATTTTTTTTATCAGAAGCTTTTCGGCAATATATTAACTACTTAATACTTGAGTAATCTACTGCGACATCAATTGGACTAGAGCAGCGTAGCTAATACAATATCCTTATTTGCAAAGAGTGAACTCAAAGTCCGGAAGTGAGTTACGTGATTGGCTCTAAATACTCCATCTTCATAATTAAAAGACGCAGCTTTTGCGGAACTCTTTATTATTTTATTTCTTTATTGAACTTAATTCTAACTTAAACGTTAGAGAAGTAATTATTTGATACGTTTTAAGCACCGTTGTGGTTGGGTACTTGACGCCTCGGCGACCGGACGAAATCGTCAGGTCCGACACACTCCCTTGGAATTGTCAATTTTATGGGCAATTTATTTCCAGATACCGAATTCCTTTGATCTAGTTTGCGTAATCTTTCGCGTCTTGCTTGTACTTAACTGCGATTTTTTGAAAATTAGCTATTTTATTTTTTAATTTATAAAGTTGAAATAAGTGCTACAGCACCGATGCAGTCTACCCAATGTTAAATAGCTAGGTACTGAAATTCTTGAACATTTACAAACAACTTTAAATAGTAGTTCAACAGACATTGCTAGTTGAAGTCGGACACAGATAATTATACTTTTATACCACCTTCTAGTATTTGACTGAACTAAACTGAACTTGAACATTTAAGGAAACAAAAATGCGTGCCGTTAATGTCGTCAAAATTTTCCGTCACAAAAGATGGTTTAGCATATTAGTACACGTCCTTGATGACTGACTATGTAAGGTAATTATAATATTAAAAATTCTGTAATAGTGGAATATAATACCAAAATCTTACAACAAACATTTGATATTAAAATATTTAAGACCGTCTACAGTAAAATGGACTACGGAATCCATTCGGTTACGAAGACGGTACATAAAATTTACATTGTATGTAAGTGTCTTAAGCGAAAGCTTCCCACTTAAAAGCTCTACAAATGCACTGAAAGCTCTTTCGCGCACTAATCCCAAACCTTTTAGCTGCAATCAAAAGCCTCGAGCGGCGGCGCGGCCCGGCGTGATGCTTGTGGAAGCGCCTAGGAATTTAATTTACATTTTTAATTAAGTTAAATTTTGTTCGGAAAGCTTTCACGGAATAGGAGTTTTCTTGATTAGAGTTCAGCCCAGCTGAAGTTTGAGATTGATTAGTGGAGCTTTAATTGCTCTCTGCCGGTGAATAATGAATTCGATCAGTGTGAAGTCAGAAGGGCTGTCTAATAGATTAGTTTTGCGTTGAATGAATCAAATTGTTAGTGTTACGGTGAAATCGTTTATTTTAAGAACACAAAGGTCATTTTGCACATAAATTGCCTGATTGTATATATATTTAATACTAAATAATTCTAAATCAATTTAAAATGCTATTATAACAATTTTATATTTAAAGTAATGTCCACAATTTTCCACGCAGTTTCCTGTGTGCCGCCGTCGTTCAAGCGAAGTGAATTTTAAAAATATATTTTGCTTAGCTTACGATGTAAAATGTGCTATTTATAAACTGAGATAATACATTTATTATTAGTTAGTTAAAAGTGTTATTACTTTTGGAGAATCATCGAGGGCTGTGTTATGTGTCGCAGTATCGGAACGATAAATTCTGGAGAGGAATACTCAATTAGGGTCCACATCACGCACTGGGGCTTAAAAAACTCCCTAATGGTCGATTGTAAATCGGCTAGGGCACAAAAGAGCTGTACTGCAGCTGACGTAAAAGCGAATAAATAAGAGACTTCCGCGAAGCACTCTCAGTGAGAACAAGTCGAGAGCCCGTGACGTACGATTTGACATAGAATATTTTATTCGGGACGCCCGCCATCCATTCCACTTATCCGAGCGCTCTGTTGAATTTTTGACACCTTGACGAAGGACTGGCCTTTTTGTGTCTGGTTTAGTGTGACAATGCCTTTAAATTCGCATTATACGTGGGGAGTAACGCAAGAACACTATTATTTCTTTGGGAAAAACCACTCGCGGAGACAGATCTTTGTTGAGCTTGAGATCTAAGTGATTTTTTTCAAGAATATGAACTTGGATATGTGTTATATTGTGTAAGTCTTCGGTTCGTCAACTAATATTATTTTTGTGGTTATTTGTTTAATCAGCGGTGTTTATCCTTGCGATTTTATTATATGTACATAGCTTTCCAGTTTCTTAAAGTTGTATTTCAAGGAATGGATTATAGAAAATAGTTATGCTTAGTTGTGCGTAGTTGTACATGGTTGTGCCAATGGGAACACTTAGTTGTGACATACCACATTATAGTTGTGCATAAGTAGTTGGTCCAACAGGAAACCGCGGTTTATTGTGATGGTACTCATGCGAGTTGGTAGGGTTTTGGTTCCTAGTCAATACCTACCTACTGCTATTAGAACTATCATTAGAATCAAAGAAACATGTTTTTATAGGTTTTAGTTGCAGTGTCAGTAAGCCAGTAACAACGTCAACTCAACATTTTTTAATTTCAGGACCGCTCTTACAATTTAATTGCAATAATTGTAGTTGCTTATGCATGTTAATGATACTGTAAATATTACAAAGAAACAATTGTACGATACATTTTACCAAAAGCAAGTCTCAGCTGCCTGGATCATCCTGCCAATCGGACCTATTCCGGCGCAAGCAATCTATATTAGATTTGCTCGCTCATATCCATTTTGAGATGTTCATATTTTATTGGGGCCAATAAAACGGATTCATGAATATGAGAAATGCATAACGAATACCGTATTTATGGATGGAGGCGCGCCTGCGGATATGTCGCGAGTAATTTGATAGCCGCCTTTGTAACAGGTGCTGATGGGAATTTCGATGCGGTTATAAAAGATTTTGATTTAGCTTCAAGTTTATAGCGCTATTTATAGCAAAACATAGATGCGATCTCGTGCAATTTATATTGTAATATTTTCAGCGTTATTTACAATGGATTTAATGTTAAAGCAATACACCTTTTTTAAGATATTATCATATTAGGAGTCTGAATGTTATAAGTATTACTGTTAAGAGTATAGTTAGTATAGTTTATTCATAACTGTTAGTCACATAATGTACGGACTTCATAAATCCTGAAGATATTTGTTAAAATGTCGAATAAGATCATGATTAAGTAGTAATGTTGATACAGTGTATAAATATCTAATAACCTAACCGGTATTACGTTTCAAGTAAAGGGTAGATCCGCAAGAGTTATTAGTGCCTCCTTCGGGTTTCAATTTACAGCTTGCATGGACATCTCAACCTTTAAGGAGTAACATCTAATAGCTTGTTTGTTATTTCTATTACATTCCATACCACACTCTACGTACTGTGAATAAGGAATGAAATTGCTTCGCATACGCTGGGTTAGGTAGAGATTTAGGAAAATATGTCTTGTGATAACGTCGGAAGGTGTGTTTTAGTAGCAACGTTGTAAGGTCGTAGTTGCCGTTTGACGGCGTTTTGTCGGAGTAATAAGGTCTCGCGCAGAGTGGACGTAAGGAGAGGATATCGTTTATTCTAATGAGGTTTCACTGCGAGACGCGTGCTGCTCGTGTCCGTCGCTCTCAGCGATATATAGGACTCGTATTGCCTTTTAAGACGAATGCCCCATACGAAACTATAAAGCAATTGCTATTAAAGAACGAATATAAAGCAGGTACTAAAGAAAAATGCCTACACGAAGATTGGTCATACGTGCGTACTTTTATTCCCTATTATTGTTTATTACAGTTCGACGTATTATAATTTTGTTGTAGGTAGATTAAGTATTTTATGTATTGTTTCAGAAATAAATCCTAACGTGTGATGCCTGCGTGAGAGTCGCCATGATTCGTGATCCGCCGGCCATGCACAAACCTGACAGCGCAACTAGTAAGTACGATTTAAAAATATAAAGCCAATTAAGCCAGTTACAGAGATATTATGTTTTCCATTAATTGATTATGTCGCTACGTATTTTCCCACTCTGCGGCCACACGCAATTTACTTCTTCCGATTAAAGTACATAATTGCTCGCGCATACCTTTTACGTCTACAAGTTTCAAAGTAAAGGTACTTACTTAACGGGTTTTTGATTATTACAAATCGAGTTGCTGTAATAACATTTAAGTATTTACAATTCTGACATTTAAATCAAAAGGAAAATAAAAACAGTATTCTCGTTTTGCTGACATAATTTTTTTTATAATATTAGGACAAACAGGTCGTGAATAAAACGCGGGAAGGGTTGTGCCATAAACCGCCCGGCTACGTCCGTCGCGATATTAAAAAGGGGACGAACGATATTGCAATATCACATTTATGCGAAATGTCCGACACCCAGATCGTATTGATAAAAATAAGCGATTTTTTATTGTGGGTCGCAATACCGTCCCAGGAACCACGTTTCCCTACTGTGTTCTTAATTGAAGTTTTAATCTCGGGGTCCCTTGGATAGCCAACGTAGCTAGTTTTATGAATGTAATAGAAAAGTATTGTCGAACGATCGGTCATAAAAACATATTTTTACATATTATTTGATCCTTCAATATCCTTTCTTTATTGGGTTGCCCGAAGACTGGATTCATGTCTCTGTTTTATTTCATTTCTTAACTATGTTAACGAAATATAGGTACTACTTTGGACTTTGGAGTAAGAATATTATTGATAATCGTCATTCATCACATATCTGACTTTGATGCTGATGGCGAAAATAATATAAGAAAATAATTAAATAACTTTAGAAGATGTAGTAATTGAGTATTGATTTTCCTACGTTCTTTTACCAAAGTATCAAATAAAATAGAGTATTGAGAATTGGATTGGAAAACTATTACTAAATAAAGTCTAAATAAAGTGTGAATAAATAAATGAACGATTCATCCTCTGTTTTACGATACATTCTGCATATCCTCGAGCGTGGTTTCAATTTTTCCAGTAATAACACAACAAATTCACATGAGCATCCTAATGCCAAAAGCGGGAAATTGCGGATTCAGAAGTTAGGGTTATTCTTTCTATTCATTCTTGTGGTAAGTATATCAAATGCCATTTAAGTACTTATGGATGCAATATCACAACAATACACATGACTGTGTATTTCTTTAGCACTGCCAAAACTAATTAAACATCTGACTTGGGGCTTGTTATACATCTCCCTAACTGTTTAGCTTTAGTCGCAGAACAGCAATGACATACCTCCGAAGAAGTACCAAGCCATTATTAATTGGCGATATTGTTAACAATTAATTAAAATACATACATAATTGCTAACACTATTGCTAGTGCCTCTGTCTGCTGAAGAATTGCCGGTTCCAATTTCGACCCAGGTACACTTACAAATTCGTGTGACAGAGAAATGTTTGGTTGGGTCAGGTCGTAGTTATTTGTGCGTCATTTTTGTATGTCCAACTTACCAGTAACACTCGAACCCTAGCTTATGTGAATGTCTCTTTATTATTACATGCTTGTTATTAGTAGCAGGCGAGGATGACCTAGCCCCAAAGTGTATAGGATGGATGGTGGATGGGGAATGACCCACGGGGCCCGAGCGGGGTAACATGCGACCGCGGAGCGTAGCGGCGAGACAGCGCTAGAGCCCGAACGCCCGCGGCTGGGCGGCCCTGATAAAATTTATGGCCACTTCCCCTTTAAAACAATATTGAGGGCTCAGTTGGGATTTATGTCTCGCCGCCGCTGCAGCGACTCAATTTATTCTTCAATTTTTCATACAATAACTCACATACGTATTACGAGTGATGGATGAAAAGGACTAACTTTCGGGCTTTAATAAGAACCTCCAGATGCGAATCTCCAAATTGGCTGAAGTTTATTGCCCACTTATGTCAGGCTTAAGTTTCGTGGGAGCCTTTCTCTAAGAAAATAATTTATTACGTAGTTTGTCTCCACATAGGTACATAAACTTTGATTGTTCATGTATTATAATTGGGTATGCTTTAGCAATGCCACATTTACTTTTTAAATAATCACATATTATCACAGGTCTAGTTAATTTTAGAAGGACTCGACCGATTAAAATTATATTTTTTTCATACAATATCTTTCACTTGTTTTGTCGAAAGTAAAGTGTCATTAAATAAGCAATATCAATAAATTTAAAAAAATCTTTATAAAATACTTTTAACTACAACAAGAAATAAAATGAATAAAATTTGAAACATATTAATCATAATTACCTAATAATTATTTTATAGTGTGTACAGTTTTCAGAAATAACGCTGCGTCCTACGTGAGCGATCAAGATGCGAACGCGAAGCGACGCGGCGCGACGTGACAACAACAAACAGTCAAATGTATTGAAGTGTCCTATGTACATACATAATGCAAAGCACCAACCCATAATTGTCCCACTGCTGGGCTCGGGGTCTCCTCTCACAATGTGAGGGGTACAGGCCATAGTCTACCACGCTGGCCAAGTGCGGATTGGTAGACTTCACACACCTTTGAGAACTTTATGGAGAACTCTCCGGTGTGCAGGTTTCCTCACGATGTTTTCCTTCACCGAAGCAAGTGATAATTAACTTCTAATACGCACATAATATTTGAAAGTCAGAGGTGCGTGCCAGGATTTGAACTCGGGCCCCTCCGTTCGGGAGACCAACGTTCTAACCGCTAGGCTATCACTGCTACACACACATACATAATGCAGGACACTTCAATACATTTCGACTGCTTGTTGTCATCGTATCGCGCCGCGTCGCTTCGCGTTCGCATCTAGATCGCTCACGTAGTACAGCGCGTTACAAAAATAAATAAAAATGTAATTTACCGGGATAAAATGTAAAAAAAAATTCTAAGTTATAATGTTTAATCGTAATCATAATCAGTAATGAAAATCAATTAAGATACTAACGAACTCCCTTGCAAAATAATTGAAAATTTAATTGCTCAAACAGAAAACTCTTTCTTTAGAAATCGTTTACCACTGCCATTAGGCTTAATTCAAAAATTAATTTAAACTTTCAGAAGGTTGAGTCGGGAAGCGAGCTCCGTAAAGGCAATATCAATTTCATAATTTTAATTAAAAAAAACTAACTTCGCTGATGACAAAGTCTCGTACTTTTTTAATAAGGGAAATGTTAACGAAGGTTTCGGTAGGGAGCTCGAGGTGAGAATAGTTCACGTGGAATTTTTAATAAAACCATGCTGAAGTAATTAGTGACATTCAGGTGATTCCGGCGTTCAGCTTACGATTAATTACATAAGATTATGCGAGCCTAGTCTTTTCTGTCTGTTTAGGAAAGAGAACTAAATGTCCCTTTAGGCCAGTCACACTGATATTCAACATTTAGAAACTTTTGTAAAATTATATAAACACAATTATAATTTCCTATTTATGGTGGACAGTAAATACTATTTATATTGGATTGTATTATTAATCAACTTAGATTACATTTGATAAATTGCCTTCTTCAAACTGAATTCATCATATTTGTACCCATTGCAGAATGCCGTAGGCCAGATAGCATTTTCTGTAAGAATACGGAAATAGCCTGGCCTATTTCAACATCCTGTCAATTAATGTTTCTTATCGAACAAATTATATGCTTGTTTGTGAATTCGATACTAATTCATGCCCTATCAGGTAGAAGGTGAAACCCTGTCTGCCCTTTAACGATGTCAAAGGTTCTGAACTTAGCACGCAAGGAATTGAAAGAGCATGCGAGATTCTGGACTAGCACGTTAATAACAGACATGGATTATTAATCATATTGTTGTTATAAACACTAAAGCTGTGTCAGATTGTATCTAAATTTTAGTGTAGAAATTTAAATTTCTTCTTATTTTGAATTTCTTTGTTTACCTTACATGAATATGATAAGGAACAGCTATAAAGTTATAGGGACGATTTAGGTATTTTAATAATCATACTTAAAGTATTATATTATTTTAACGAGAAATATACGGTCGTTCTATTTCAACAGATATTGTTCGCTTAACTTATTAATAACATATATCGTAAATTCAGCATCTTTATAAGAAACGTTCATTGCAAGATGCAACTGGCATTATATTAATAAATTGTAACTTAAATGATCTCATTAATTATATATTGCAATGCTGCTGTTATGCTCGGAATTATTCACCGGCATAAGAAAAGTATGCCAGCTAAATAATGTAAATTGTAGAAAGTACGATAATTTTATTCAGGGCAAAATCCAGTAAAGTTTTTACAATCGAGTCGTTATTAGCGTTAAACCCGCATTTGGTTAAATCTAATTACTGCCCGCATAATGGATATCGCAACAGCGCAATCAACTTCATTGTTTAATGAATGACCAAGTGAAACTAAATAAATAAACCATAAAACCATACCGAATGACCATTAGCTGGTGACTGCACTTTACATCACTCACTGTGTTATTAAAATAACTTGTTTGGATATTTTAAACGTTCCATAGAGATATGTTTTTATTAAAAATTTAAAGCAGGATATTTTATATATCCGATATTAAATGGATTCAATTGAAAAACGATAAATACATAACTTAGATAAAGGTAACGAAAAATAGATGATGTTATAAATCCCCTAAATAACATTTTAAGTACCTACAATAATTATTAAGCTTAACAATTAAAAAATATGCCAAGACTTGGCATATTTTTATATTTCTCTTTCTTTTTCTTCTTTCTTTCTTGGCCGGCAACGCATCAGTGATGCCTTTGGTGTTGCTGATGTCCATGGGCGACGATAGCCACTTAAAATCAGGTGAATCGTCAGCTCGTTTGCCGGTTATTTAAAAAAATCAAAAAAAAATATTATTTATCCAAAACAGATAAGATATAAACATACAATATATTTTAATTATTGTATTATATTTTTTAAGGTTTTTAGTTTTAGGTCCCTTGTACATTAAACATACAAACATATTTCTGTGACATATTAATTGTTCGAAGCATACGAAACCTCTCAGTCGACTAGTGGTATGCGGTTGCTTCAAGTTGGTAATGTTGCTAAACGATCCTTAGAAACATTTTTCTTAATTATAAATACAGAAATACAGGATCTCTAATAGAATTAGCTTTTTACGCGTTTAAACTATCATGATAGTAAAACCAGAACCATAATTTTACATACACAATTACGCATTGAACTATGTGTACAAAATGTACAATTAATAGTGTTATGAGCTATGCTACTAAAGAATGGACTTAAAAGTACATACTATATTTTAATGCACATAAATAATCTTACTATTTTGCAATAATCTTACAAATAATCTTACATAAATATTTTGTCTAAGGTGTATCGTTTGTGAATGATAAGACTTGTATAGTTAGGGCGTGTAGAGTTAGAAGCTTCGCTCTACATGAGATCTAATAACTTTTTGATGTAGAGCCATTATATGATCTCGTCTCGGCAAAATTTTACATGAAAATGTTTTCCGTAGAATCAAACTATACCAATCATCACCGATTACTTTAGACGAAGCGTAGCGAAGCGGAAAATTTAATAGTTATAAAATTATGTCTAGCTTAGTTACATTAACTAATTTTTATACGAAAGAAATAAAAAAATAAACAAATTTAATTTGCAATTAAGGATGTGGTCTTCAATAATTGTATAATTTAAACATTATGTTATGGATAATTTGAATTGCCGCTTCGCTTCTGTTTGATTTATAGCCTTATCAATTCTCCGATTACCTAATAATTATGTCTAATGGTGACCATTTGATCATCAATATATACAGCTATTGCATAAAATTTTGCTTATATCTATCTTACCGATAAGTGTAAAAACATATTAAGTTACTTATGCGATAAAAAGTTATTGCATTCCGTCCATATCCGTACACAATAATTAATTCTCCGTTTGAGTTTACTCTTTATTGGTAATGCCGTTGTGTTAGCATGGGAAGGCCAAGTTAATTGCAAAACGCAATGAACGATTGTAAATTGCTCGGAATGATTGCGGAGTGGTCGTGATGCGGGTTCATTACAATAACCTGGCATTTAATTGAATTCACGGAATGTTACCCACTCAGCTGGAGACACGCATGACTACGCGAAGTTGGGCGTTCCGCGTTTACACTCGCTGCGTTTCATTTAACTTAATTCATATAATGTCTACTTGATATAAATGTGGCATTGTTAATCATAGGCGAATATAAGATAATGTCATTGTTTTTATCCTTAAACTGAAACGTTACCTACCGTGTTGAAGTCAAGCAATCTAAAGGAGGTTTTGATGTTTTTTTTTGGTGTGGTGTGGTGTATATTTATAAAATAACATCTAAACATTACAAAATAAATTTTCCAATTTGACTGTGATAAGAGTACTCACGATATGTATATTAGACCCCGATATTTAGACCCAGGTGCATAGATTACGGTCATAGATAAGCCCATATTATATCGTAGTAAAATAATCTAAGCATTTGCTAATAGTTTAACTTTGCAACTAATATACCTACTTTACAATATTAAACACAGCAATTTGATTTAGAAAATACAATAATTTTAAGTTGAAAACTACACAGTACCAATATTTCCCGAAGTCTAAGTTTTTAAAATTGTTATCACTAACATTAATTAATCAGATCGAAATATTGTATTAATAAACATATTTCTTCTTGTAAAATAGGTTGATAAACAAAAATATAATTCCGTTACAAAGATTCCGCTACAAAGATAATTAATAATTCCAAATAATTACAGCGAAACTACTTTAGAGCGTTATTAAGGCTTTCCGGTTATTTCGATTCAAAGTAGTAGTTTAAGTTGAGCAAAAGCCAATTGCGAATGGCATGTATTTAAATATTATTCGGAACTGGCGCCTACGTACAGAAAAAACCTTGTGTTGCGGTTCGTTCACGCCAAAACAAATTACTTTCCATGCATTTCCGGACTTCTTTTCATTTTAGTCCCTTAATATGTTTGGCGGCGGCTCGGCTGTGTTGGCGAAATCATACCACTGTACCAATTCTGTAGCCAAGTCTCTTTCAAATTCTCGACTCAGCACCAATAATAAAAAGGAAATAATACTCTTTCACAGTAAAATAAAAATAACACGCATGCAATATGTTGATTTTGTGTTACGAATTTCCTTTATTGTCAGTATCCAATCTCGAAAAGTGTTTATTGCGCACTCGAAAGAAAACATGCGTTAGCTAATATTGTTACATCTCCCACTACCCGTATATGCAGAATAAGTGTTTGAGGATTAAATAGCAGTAAACGAATTTATACACGGGTAATAGCCACGGCTTTACCTGCGCTGAACTTACAGTCGTCGGCTGTGGTCATCGGCAAAGAATCACTGCTTGAAATTATTTGATATTGTTGTGTAATTCCAATGATATTAATATTAATTATAGTACGTAACAATATAATAGATGTACAGGTTAATACTCCGAGATGATATAGGAACTCGTATTTTTTTATTTTCTATAGATGATAGTTAATTTCCGTGTGAATTTATATACTTACTTACCAAAAGTGATTAATTTTGTCCGTTCCGAAAAAATACTTTTATAGAGGTGAAGAAACGACGAATCGCACACTAAAAGTTATAATTATACTCGATTTAAATTAGAAACAGGTTAACGGAATAATGAAAAAATAAAAACACATTTCCATACTATGCAACTCTGGCATCTAAATGGCCCTTATCTTAAGATAAACTCCTTGGCATCATTTTGTTTTTATAAATAATGTACCAAGTTTCTTATAGATTGGATTTTTTGTGCGAAATACCAAATTTATTTGTGCGTGTGTAATAAGATGATGTAAAAAGTTTTTAACAAGAATCCTTATTTCTATGTACCATAATATTGTTAAAAAAATATGAATGAATTACATTATATTCTGATTCACGTTTATCCGAATAAAGATGTGATCTGCTTTTTTTTCTATTCTTATCTTTGAAAAATTTTTGGGTTTCTATTTAATTCCCCTAGTTCCCCTACATTCACAAAAGCTGAGTTTGCATTTAATTAACAGAACTTTTTGCAAAATATTTTTAAATTATGTTCAGTGCAGTATATAATTTTATTTATAAAAACTATGTTGCTTTGTAAAAACCTTATAAACTTCAAACATTTAAAATGGAATTAAAAGCAGTTTATTCAGACCCGTTTTGAATTATAAGCCAAGTTATGTATGCAAATAGGTTCCATTTAATATTGCTGGGAGGATGTAGAGGCAAACTTTAACGTAGCGAGTCCATGAATCGATCTAATCGATGTGGTTGTTAGAACGATGCGAAGTCGCTCCATAATTATAGCATTAACGACATGCAGGCCCCCTGAAATGGTCAAAACATGCCAACATCCACCGGGGATGTCGTAGAATTCGTTGTGCGTCTGAGGAATCATTCCGCGGAAAAATACTGTTCCTTTTCCTTCATTTGGCATAAACATCATTAGAGTCTTATCTTATAAAAATTCCACACATTTTGATTACGAAATCAACAAACATGCAATTAATTTTACGATACTTAATTATTTTTTATTGATTTGCGTTTACATTTGCTGTGACCTGTGACTGAAGCTGACCCTTATTATACGTGAAGAACTTTGTATTGTTTTATTTATAACATTTTATTAAAATAATAATGTTTTGATCTTTCTTTAGCACAACATCGTAAACATTGTTTTATTACCTTATCATACCTTAGAATAATTAAGTATAGTCGACAAGATTGCTAAAAGCTATTTACATACAAACCAAATGAAAAGTATAATTGAATGCATTATCGCATAAGCGTTTCTGTTCGGTCCTCACTAATTGTTACTTTAATTAATTCTAATTGCTACCCGACTAAATAATTGCGCTCGCACAAGTGTAATAATAATCCTGTGAGAACTGGTGGGTGGTTATGTTAACTTGTCTCATCGCTGAATCGCTGACGGAAGCGAGATACTTAATTTTTATATAGCTATTTTTAACACGTCAGCAATCGATGGTTCTTAGATTATCAAGTATATACTATAATATAATATACATGATTACAATATTTTCTCTCCGGTTAATTTTCTAATATCATGTGCAGGGTTCGTGTTGTGTATCTTGAAGAATTTATTTAGTCGCACAAATTAGTGATGTTCATCAAGAACGTCTGTGCTTTAATGGTGGGAGTCGAAGCCTGTGTCTAAAGTAATAGGTAATAACAAAGCACAATACAACAAATGCAAAGAAGCCAACTAAAAAAAAATTATCCTTATTTTAAGTCTGTCTCAAAACGATGCTTGCTTATTATAATTATGTACTTATTTTTTTCTCACAGTGAACAAGTTTAAGAACTATACCTAAAGATGTCAAATTTATTTATTATAATCTGTACTTCATTTCCCATATCAATTATGTTAATGCAATAATTAAGCTTTAGATATATTTCTGTATTAAACTTATCAACTCTCTTCTCGCTCTCCATTCGTGATGCAACCTGTCCCGTTCCGACGCGGCTTGCTCCCCGCGGCGCACTAATTGCGAATTGCGACGCCCAAAGGCCGTACGTCATCTTTATTATTTTATTATTAACGATCCGTCATTAATATACTCCAATTAACTTTATTGTCTCGACGTTGGCTTCAATAAGCGAGATGTATCGTGCGGCGATGCCACTGATCGATTGCGTTCAGTTGTGTCCACCTAGTTACCTCTTCAATTGGACCCTTGATTGGTTTGACGTGCTCACCATTATAATGTGGACAGTGTTCCGATAAATTGGAAATGATTGTTCACTAACGTACATGTTGGTATTACACTCCAATCATAGTGGCTGGTGGGGCCCGCAACTTTGTCTGCGTTGTTTGGGGTGTATGCATTATATTTTAGTGATGAAAAGTTTTCTAGATGTAAAACATTGTAAATATTGCATATAATAATTATATACTCAATTTGGAATATCCACATTACATAAAAATAGTTTTTATCACATTAGGCCTCTGAGACGGATAAAAAAATCTGTATTAAAATCTAAATTAACTTTACATACCATGTTTACCAATAATAATAAAAAACAATAATATTTGAAATAGTAATATTTAGAGAAGTACCACCACGGTACATTTTATAATAATATTATTTACATAATATTGACAATGTAGAGCCAGAATATCGTAACGGGGAAAAATGTTTTGAATAATACTTTGAAATTACCAACATTGTACTACAAATAAGGCAAAACTCTCATTATACAAACAGCATGTAGATTTTTTACATTTTGTTCTAACAAGACCTTAAGTAACATTACAGCTTTTTGCACGAAAAATATGCGTATGCGCATCTTAATGACGTCAGCGAGCAGTGACTCCGCGTCACGCAACATGCGTCTACTCGAATTAATTGACGCAATTACACTGTAGAAAACAATCGGGCCTAGATAAATGCCATAATGAGTCTCATATTATGAACAATTACCCAGCAGTGTGTAGCGAAACAGAATGCATTGTGCCGCGGTTATTATAAATTAATCACTACATTGCTGTATTTGTTTGTCTAATTTCGCATTAACTAGATATTGTAATTAAAATTGCATTATCGCCTTCGTGTGTGTAAATTACACTTTGTGTTCAGCAAATATTTGTGGAGTTTTGTTAAAAAATCTGATAATTGCAGGAAACATCAAAATTTAATTATATAAATTATTATTATTTATATTTTAGTTTTATCAATTAGCTCAATGTGAGTTGATTGATCACGAAATGCGTACCTAATCTTATTTTATATTTAGTTACTTTGCTTTTGAACGTCAAAAATATCTGTTAAATAAAATTACAATAAGCAAAGACTACTATGTACTTCATAGAAGTCTTTGGTTATTACTTATTAGTAAAACAAATAAAACAACAACAAAAATACATAGCGAGTTACAAGTTCTAACACTTCTGACGTGAAATCAATATTATGTATAGTGGAATGTCGCCACAAATTTAACAGTTTCTTAAATATATTTTTTTGTATATTGTTATATTGTTTATTACAGATGTAGTATAATTGTTCCAGGTCAACAGGAAGACAATAAATATGCTCTGGGAAGCGCTGTGGCGGCGAATGCGGGGGGCGCGAGGCTCTGCGCCCAGTGTGGAAAGGTCATCACCGAGAGATTCCTTTTGAAGGCAATGGAGAGATTCTGGCATGAAGATTGTTTGAAGTGTGGGTGCTGTGACTGCCGCCTAGGCGAGGTCGGATCCAAGCTTTACTACAAAGCCGATCTAATGCTCTGCAAGAGAGATTATCTTAGGTAATACATTTTTTTTCGTCGTAATGCAATTTAATTCAAAATGACTTTTCTAGCATTAACATCGTATTTCAACAGGTTATTCGGTGCTACGGGCAACTGCGTGGCATGCAACAAAGTGATTCCCGCCTTCGAAATGGTAATGCGAGCGAAGAGCTTCGTTTATCACTTAGAATGCTTCGCCTGTCAACAATGTAACCACAGGTAAAAATACAATTCTATTTCATTTAATTAAATTATTTGTTATCCATGAAATGCCAGCAACTATCTATCAGTACTAAACTAATAATAAAGTAATAGTAAAGCATTAAATTTAATGTGTAAACGCTATCTAACTTGAATACATTATGCTTTCTACGTATCGCCCTCATTATATTTAACTAGCCATAACCCGAGTTACACAGACGTAATAAATTTGCGCAGGTTCTGTGTAGGCGACAGATTCTATCTGTGCGACAACAAGATACTTTGCGAGTATGATTACGAGGAGAGACTGGTGTTCGCGAGTATGGCCGCCAACCCCAGCGGCCTGGCACACATCAGGCGACAAGTTAGTGGATTACAGGTTAATATTATTAGCTTTTGAACGTTCAAATGACCCGTAGCGCACGCAGGCTTTGCATTCGTAGTTTATACCCGTCGTTATTTTATTATTTAGTTACTTCCAGTATTTTGCAGTAATACTCCTTCTTTGACCGCAGTTTACTATACCGTTTCTTTCCTTTCTTTCCACTGTATGTCTTTGTGACTTAATAATAGTTATAGGAAATTAGAAATCTCATCAAAAACATAAATGTGAAATGAGAGCCAATTTCCAAAAAAAGAGTTGAGATCTAAATGGGTGCCAAGTTCTGTGTAGAAAAGCCTAAAATTTTAGTCACAAGAACATGTAATTCAAGCTTTACATACATATGTATGCCAGTACATTAAGTCTTTTATAAATAAGACAGTATATTTCAAGCCTTTATGTCAACTTCTAATATGGCTAATGGTGTATCATTACAAGCTCGACATCGATACCACTAGGGATTGCAATCCGGAAAACCGGATCCGGTAATCCGGCCGGATCCGGCGTTTTTTACGCATACCGGATCCGGTGGAAATTGCCGGATCCGGTGACCGGATCCGGTTACGTCAATTTTTGACAAAATAATCACCCTGTTGCTAGTATAGATGCTTTGAATGCCTGGTATAGATGTTGCAATTAATCTAGTATTGCAATCGGGTATTACTAACGTTCAATAGGGATGTAATGTAAGTACTAAGTACAACACTTAGGTACTGAATGGATAAAAAACTAAAAGCAAGTTACAAAAGCGTAAATTTATAATATTTTCGTTAATATTACTTCTTGTCTATAATTTGTAATATTTGCCCTTAATGTATGTAGCCCTGGTCTGGTGGTATAGTCCTGGGCCCTCTGAATCCAGCGCCTTCCCGCTGTCTTCTTTAGGTCATAAGTTCACCTGGTCGGGATGCGACCAGTGCTCCTTTTATTGTGACTTCGAACGATGTGGCCTGCCCATTGCCACTTCAGCCGGCTGACTCTGCGAGCTATGTCGGTAACTTTTGTTTGCCTACGGACTTCACCGTTACTCTTTACTAGTCGAATCTTATCTCGTAGTAAAATACCTAACATAGCTCGTTCCATAGCGCGCTGTGTGACTTTGAGCCTTCGAATGAGGCCAACAATAAGAGACTACGTCTTGGATCCATATGTTAATACTGGCAACACACATTGCTCGAACACTTTTGACTTCAGGCACTGAGGAATTTTGGATAAAAAGATATGTCGTAATTTCCCGAACGCTGCCCAGTCGAGTTGGATTCTTCGAATGACCTCTTTCTTGAAGTTGGCCTTACCCATCTAGATCATTTGTCCCAGAGGTAAATGTACTCGTCGACAACTTCGAGAGCAGTGTCGTCAACAATTACCGGTACGAGTGTGACGTGGACATTAGACATGATTTTTGTCTTGTCCATGTTCATCTTAAGACCCACCCATTGTGAGGCACTGTTCAGGTCTCCTAGCATAGTACTGAGGTCCTCTAGCGATCCCGCCAGGATCATAGTGATCGTCGGCAAATCGAAGGTATGTGAGGTGTTAACTATTGATGTTAACGTCGAGCCCTTTCCACTCCATTAGCTTGAACACATCTTCCAAAGCAGCGGTGAACAGTTTCGGGGAAATAACGTCCCCTTGTCTGACCCCCCTCTACAATTGGAAGGGGTTCGTGTTTCAGTCGTGTAATCGAACTGACACGGTGGCCGATTTGTATACACACTTCAACACCTCGACATACCGGTACTAAGCTATACATAGGTGTACTTCAATTGATGTAAAATGACAACAGTAAAACCTCCCTTATACATCTAAAGACGTGTAATTGTATACTTGTACGCTTGGTGTTGGTTCCATCCTTAAAGAAAATAAAGAGAAAAAGTATACATATTGATACATTTTTAGAAGATAAGTTATATTGATAATCTGTTCTACTTCTGACTAAAAAAAATCAAAACTTTCCTCCTAATAATAAGTATAGATAATCATCATTAGGTACTATCAACATTACCTGACTTGACCCGTGCGAGTATTTATTACGTCTTAGTTGCATTTACTTTTGTCTTAATGCATTTGCATTTTTTATAATACAAAGCACTTTTTTGATTACCATAAGAACAGTCTATATTGGAACTAGAAGGAAAATTCTGATCACGTGACCAATCCGGCCGGATCCGGCCGGATCCGACCGGATTGGCGAATATCCGGTAAAATCCGGCCGGATTGAAAATGACACCGGATTGCAATCCCTAGATACCACCCGTCTGTTCTCATAGAGTGGTGCGACCACTGACCACACGCCACGACATTGCAATTATACTTTTACTGACGTGGACCAATAGGAATTGTAAAATTCAGCATGGAAACAATATGATAGCCTTCCTTCTACTCAAGCATTAAACATTCATATAGAAAAACAACTAACTAGTGTAATTAACTGAAGAAACGAATCAATAACTGACAATTTACGCTGTCATTTGCACTTTGTCGATTTAGTACGCATTCAGTGATTATAAATTTGCACCACTTGTTTACATTTGTTTGCAAGTCTCGTATTTTTAAATTTCCAAGACACTATTGTTTTCGTCTGTCCACATCTTTAATAAAAGTCATGTGAAAAAGTAGGCTCCGCAGAGTAAATAACTCCCACAAGGACACTGTTAGTAGGAGATTCTATCTCCACTTTATTATGTTTCTTTTGTGATCATTAATCTTTCTCGTACGAACGCTTGTCGGAATGTGAATGTGGGGGAATCTATATCATTTTATGAGTTGCGCGAGTGGAGGGAACCATTCAGCCGCACGACATTTCTAATCGACTTTTTGATTGCGCTCACGGTCTACTGTTGGGAACTTGACAAGGGAATTGCCAACATTGGAAATCGAATTAGCTCCACACAACCTTATGATTTAGCTCGTCGTTGACAAAATCATATCTATATATGTATTTCCTTTTTTACAATAATATTTTTAATCAAATCATGTTAATATACAACGATCACCTCTATATTTTCGGAATCTCGGGAACGGCGCCTACGATTTTCATGAAATTTAGTATGCAGGGGGTTTCGGGGGCGATAAATCGATCTAGCTAGGTTTCATTTTAGAAAATGTCATTTTATCCGTATCTTCAAGGAAAAAAAAACTGCTACAATATCATTGACTCTTCCTGACATCTGCTAGCGAGTAGCAACACTAAAGCTACTTAAGTAGATGGCGTCGTTAAGCTATATTAAAATACCGAGCAAAGCTCGGTCATCCAATTATTATAGTTATTATACAAATAATTTTTATGATTCTTTCTATTTTACAATTTTAACTTACACTTTTTTTACATCTCATGCCATTCCCGTAGTGACACTAAAATGTAATAGTAACTACAAATATACAACTTATCACAACATACACTTAGCCTAGCGTTTTGCCATTTTGCTTTTGGCTACATTGTACATACGACTGGTATCTTATTTTGATGTTTTCTTCAGTCACCAAGCGGCGGTTATGTGGGAGGAGCTAGCGGGTGTCCCGCGGGGGTGGTGGGCGCTCTGGTGGACAAGGACAATGGCGGGTGCGCGGGCGCAGACGACGCATCCAGCGGCTACGGCAGCCCCCCCGACCCCGATGTGTGCGACGCCGCGCGATGACCCCCGGCTGCCCGCCGACTCATTGCCTCGGTAACTCAATCATTAGTTACTCTATCTATATAATTTTTACTTTAAACGACCTGTTCCTGTTTCTCTAAATTACTTCAAAATCCATTGTTATTATTTACCCTAGTTACAAATTGCAACTATGTAGAGTAGGTAGATAGTAGTATGTAGTAGGTAGTACACGTAGTAATATGTAGTTATGAAATGATTTTTGTTTTGTTTTCATTAAATTACCACGTAAGAACGTAAGTAAGAAAACCGGGCAAGTGTGTGTCAGGCCACTCGCAATATGGGGTTCCGAAGTAATAAATTTATCGACTACTACTCATGAACTACTTATGCTAACACAGCCGTGATAGTTTTCCTCGTAAATTCATCATATAACATATTTTTCAGAAATTTTTTACTTGTCCAACTCCAATCGTTTAGCCGGCAGGGGGGCGGGACACCTAACTCTAACCAAAATTAGCGCTTAAAAGCCAAATATTTCGCAAAGGACCCCTATTTCCAAAAATGGTCTTAAAAGACCTATAATATTTTTGGAAGACCAATTCAACGATACCCAAACTGTAGGATACGCGATGAATAAAAAATTTATCCTCACGTTACCTGTGAAAAAAAAATGTTCGAAAATTTCGAAAATTAATCGAGTCTTAGTCATAACATCTAAAAATAACTCGTTAATTATTATCGAGGCTAGTCAATAAAGACATTTTACTGATAAAAGATTTTGTTTATAATTTGTTAAACCCATAATCAACCTATCTATACGAATCGTGTCTAAACAGCCTTATTGTACAGATACTGTACTGCATATATTAGACATGTAAAACAAAAAGCGACTCAAAATTTAATTGACTACGATACTTACTGAAAACATAAACAAAAGATTGCTGCTTCCTGTCCAATTACTTACCGTCTACGCTTTTATGAGATAGATACACTTAAAAAGTTTAGTTATACTTATCTATCTATCATACCTATAACTACTAAAATATTTTTCTATAGAGAAGGTATTTACTTTACGCCCTTTCTCTTCGGAAAACACGATCTACGTATAACAAGAGGTTTTTGGTACCACATACGCAGATGTTTTAAATCATTCAATTTATTTGTAGAAACCACATAAAATCCTTACACAGGTTCGACGTGTATCTTAAGATAGTAACTTCGTTTTATGTAATGTAGTGAAGATGAACTTTTTTACGACTCATACAGCCCAATTGGTAGTTAAAACTGAGAGCTGAAAAACTGAATCTGACGTGATTAATGGTCTCTAGTATACGTTGTAGTCTATAGTCTGGGTTAGTACTTTTTTACGTAGATACGTAAAGGGAAACAATGTAGAATATAAGCGTTTATACGTACTTAACTGGATTTTTGTTTATGTAGTACCTACCAACAAAAGGCGATTCAATATTCACCTAAATCTGGTCCATATTCAATGCATACTGTTTTAAACATAGGTGCTAATCAATTGTATTTTGCAGGTGAAACCTCACTGAGAGCCGTCGGATTTTTGAGACGCTTGCAACCGTGCGGACTCACACCGTAGGGCGAGTCGCCGCTGACGGCGTGGCGAGTACGTCTCATCATAAACTAGATTAGTGGCGACGTTCCTTTGATTCTCTTGCTCAGTATCACGGCACTGACACTCTTTACTTCATGCTTTACTCTAATAAGGAACTTTTAAAAGACATTTGAATCACGGACGTTGCGAGTTTGCGACTACGAAAGTGAAGTGCAATTTGTAAATAGTAAAAATTGGTAACGCTAAGCGACCCATGTATGTAGGTATTAAATGCAAAGCCGTCTAAGTGCAGAATTACATCGAAGTGTCTCGACGAACATACTTTAAAAGCACCGGAGGAGTGTACATTAGGCTAGAAGGCGGGCCGGGGATATGTGGCCACTTTACAAAATGTCCGGGATGAGACGCGATAACGTTGTCAGAACACGATATTTCCATTATGTATACGATTTGAGTCTACATGTTAAGATAGGACCGCCGCGTGGGTAGGACGCGCGAGTTCTCGCTTGTTTGTATTATAGGTACTGTACTTTGCCACAGTACTGTGTTATAGGAAGATGCTTTCCTTGAAACTTGTAAATTACTTCAGATATTAATAACTTTGACAAAAGAAGTATGGAATCGTTCGTAACAATTTTCTCGGTATATTTTTTCGTATAAGAGCTTACTTTGACTTTATAAAACAAACAAGAATACTAAATTCAACGTTTTACGCGTTTTATTGGGAAGCCTCTAAGTAATCTACGATATGTTAGCACCCTTTTGTTTAAGCGAGCACTCGAAAGATATTATACAAGTCTTAGTTACAAATTTATATTATTCCCCTACACATTGCTACTCATAAATTTTCAGACTGCTACCTTCAAATCTCGTATTTATTTTTAACTTAATATTATTTTTATTCAAGTAACATCTACAGATTGTTTCAAAACTTATTATTTTATTGAAATTTCTATCATTATTATTACAAAGAGTTTTGTAGGTATTGTTAATTTACATGTAAATATTGTATTAATAAAACATCCTGTCAGCTTTTAACGCGGTGTGAAGTGCGTTAAACAATTGTTTATTTTTTTGGATCTCTATCTCTTGTAGTTAACCAAAGTTTAAAATTTCAACAAAATTAGAAAACAGCAAAAGAAACACAAAACTATTCAAAACTATTTAACCTGTTTACTATAAAATGTAATTATTTTACTTAAGAAATCACATTTCAATCAACTATGCACAAATTGCACCGAAAAAATGTTAAACGTCGAAATGTCAAAAATCTAATGTTAAAAGTTTCGATAAATAAGTAATATACCATGTTTTTCATAATTACTAAAACAAAAAAAATCTACAGAACATACACATAACAAAATAACGATTCGAGTGCCACTTGAACATGGTGTATCTATTATTACGTAACAAGCAGTAGCGATGATAAATGCAGAAAACATGATACGTGCTATAAATCATTCTCATATTGTAAGGAACAAAGCAAATGAGAAAATCTGTAAGCGATTTGGCCCATAAATTTTGGATGTCATATTTGGTATTGATGTTTATACGAACAGTTTGAGCAATTTATTCCGCGCAGAACCATCGCTTCTGTTTCCAATTTCAATTGTATAATATTAATAAACGTTTGCTTATCAAATTAGATATGACAGAACAATAGAAATACATTTGTAAGTAGTTTGTTGTTAATTTAAATAAATCGAGTGTTCTCTTATATAATTATTCACGTTCAATTTTTCAATGTTTTCAGAACGCCAATTCTGGTTCACAAATTTACAATCACCATTTTATGGATAAATCGATCTCATTGTTATTAAAATTGTATGTACAGTAGTAAACCTTAAAGTTGTTATCATACAAGGTATGAAATCTATCGAATATACTTTAATTATGAAATTCCATTTTATTATAGTGCTTAATGTTATTTTTACCAAAGACATTTTTCCGTTCGAGGAATTTTTATTAGTCTTCGCAATATAATAATTAGTGTGGATTACAGTTTATAGAGAACTGTAGTTTTGTTTACAGAGTGGTGCAATGATTAGTTTAGTACATTTACTTAGAAGTTTAAATAATTATAAATTTTACTGTTATTTGTGACTTCAATTTATTATTCAAATTGATTTCTTTGCTTGGAAGTTTTTGTTTTCATTTATTTCATTATAAAATTTAAAGTGGTTGAATAAATAATAAAAGATTTCTAGAAATATGCTTAATTTTTTAAGGTTTCAGTATACCTACTTGATGTAAAATAAAGATTTCTAACTTGAATGTATTTATGTAAAAATTCAAACAGTCGTCATTTAGTATTAAAATTTAGATTGTAACAAATTTCATTGCATACCTATCGCAAAATTCTAAAAAAAGTTTCCGTATACATCGACAGAGTAATTTTTAATTTACTGTTACTGTGTAAATAAATATATTTATTTAATGCGAAACTGTCTTTTATTACGTTGTTTTTTTTTCATTACAGTTTAGTGGTGGGGTTCATAGCTAATCAGCTTTGTAAAGTAATACAGTTACGTTGCTAGACCCTGCTGAACTAGTAAGAGATTGCGGATTCAATTAGCAGGCAATAATAAACATTTGTTCACGAGACCTGAGTGTTTGTGATGTCTCATTTTTGTGTGACCAGTGTGTATGTGTATTATGTGGGGAAGTATGTGTGAGTGTTATTTTTTATTTATTTTCCATTCATTGTTACCTCTTATTTAGAGTCTAAATTTTAGACAACCAAATTTAAATGCGCATCCTCAATGTTACCTTAATTAAAATTATCAATAGGCAACTAATCAAGCTGATACAGATAGACGGTAACAGATATTATCTGACAATCATTTCGATTTAGTCCTTTTTAGGGTTCCAAACGAAATAATCAAAATTTTACTAACAAAAAATAACCGACTTCAAAGTTACTCTAAAACTACTTGTCAGATCTCGTTCAAATTTATGTGGGATTACGTGACAAGCACCTGCTTTCGATTATTGCTATTTTGATGCAATTGATGCTATTTTGTGACCAAAAGACGAAAGTATAAAGAAAATGAATGAATTTGAAAAAAAAAAATTAGCGAAGTCAAAATGAAACAAAGAATTGTTTTGCAAACCGTATCGCGTGGCATGTTAAATTAAAAGCAAAAAAAATCTCAAATATATTTTTGTTATAATTCTACAATGGAAGTTTAAAAATTATTCAAGAAAGAACGAAAATTGAAGACGAAAATTTACCATCCATTGTAGTATTTTTAAAAGAACTTTTCAACGATACCCCACACTATAGGGTACGCGACCAATAAAAAATTCATCCTCAAGTTACCTGTAGGGGAGGTACCCTGAAAAAAATGTTTTTCAATATTTTATTTTACGAATCTGGAGTTTTAATAAATATGTATATCCATGCCATAAATTACAGCTTTGTAGCACTTAGAGTTCTGATTTTACTTTGGAACCCTAAAAAGCGCAATTATTAATTAAGCGTCGGTCTCATCATCTACTAAGGCTATTATAGTTACGGTAAGGATTGTTTTCTTTATCAATGTTATCGATTTATTACATAATGCACCTATTATGTAATTTATTGATACATACATTGTACACTTAAAAGCAGCTGATATGTATTGTCAGGTTGCAATTATAAAAATTGAGAAGTTTTCTGAACGGTAGTTACGGTAGCAGAAAAGTGTTTCAAAGTAATAAATATTTTAATTTACAGTCACCCAGTTAGCCCTCAGAAGGTTTAATAGATATCATAATTATAATCTAAATTTTACTAACAAAAAAATAACCGACTTCAAAGTTACTCTAAAACTACTTGTCAGATCTCGTTCAAATTTATGTGGGATTACGTGACAAGCACCTGCTTTCGATTAAAAAAAGAATCATCGAAATTGGTTGGCGCGATATTGAGTTATTCGTCCATTTGTCGCGCTTACTTAATACAAATTTAAGACTTATATGGTTTTATCATGGATGCCATTGTCAGATCTCAATAAAATTTATATGGGACCACATGACAGCCACCAGCTTTCGATTAAAAAAAGAATCATCAAAATCGGTTTGCCCAGTCCAAAGTTCTGAGGTAACAAACATAAAAAAAAAATACAGTCGAATTGAGAACCTCCTCCTTTTTTTGAAGTCGGTTAAAAACGAGCCTCTAAGCACCTGTACTTCAGTTGAAGTCAAATGTGTCCATGACATTTTGAAAACACTCTTTTGAACAACGGACGTGTTATGAGCGCCCAGTTCCTCTATTCCAGAGTTCCAGTACCACCCAGCCTACCCCATTACACCAGGCCATGGTATTTTTTTCCTGTATAACAAAGCCTTTTATTTCTATAAGAGACTGTAATTTGTCACTAGCTTATTACACGTGTCTCCCATTACCTTTTTCATCAGCAACGCGTCGGTGATGTCCTTGGTGTTGCAGATGTCCCCTATCGGCGAAGACCACTTATAATCAAGTGGCCCGTTTGTTCATTTATCGGTTATTGACAGAAAAAAAAACTGTTTACTTACTTTAGCACTGTTAACGCTAATGGCCAAGCTAATAAACATTCTCTTTTAAAAAGCACTTAAAGTATTTCTCACGTAACCAGCGACTGCTTAAAATATTTAGGGTTTTATACGGAGCCGCATACGCCACGCTAATTGGCAAGCAAAGTCTCCTTTAACACGAACAACTCCTTACGATCCCTTAAAAACACATTATGTCGTTAAACAAAAAATGAATCATGTAGGTAAAGTAACATATTATAGACATTACATTACGACTTTAAATACATTGTTGACATTCACTACATAGTAAAAATAAGTAAATGACGAAATGTTTTTTACAGATGTAAATTGTACTCGTATTTATTATTTTGACTCAGTGGATAAATGGCAGGCAAAAAGACTAACGCCCAATTCGGAGTCACAAACGGTTACTTTAATTGCTCTTTAGTAAACAATCTCCATACAAATTCTGTACTAAGGTGCGTTTTAAGTAACCGTTAATGACTCTAAGTTGGGGCGTAGGTAAACAGACACTAATAACATATAGGTACGTAAACAAGACTTCACTTCTTATAATTAAGCTGGTTTTTATGTTCGGATTGGGCATGTCTATATAAGTCTCAACGTAGCAACGCATTAACGAAGACCGTTTAGTTGTTTGCTGTTTAAATAAGAGCAGTAATGTAATTTTAATGAGCTCACACAATGTGTGCGCGTTAGTATCGACTAACCGACGCCGGCGCACCGTACCCGGTACGTATAATGACGACTGGTACGCACAGTTGGGTACGCATATGCGTTCCTTTTTTTTAACACGCTTTTATTAGCTTCATACGTATGTTATTCTGTTAAAACCCTCTGTCTAGATACAACCCTCTCGTCTATCTGTTTGGTTCTACTTGAACAAAGTGGATCTATACAAGATTATTTAGCAAAACGGTAAAGATTACGCCAAGTACATTACGCCAAAAGAAAAAAAAAATCTAGCTAAATTCTAATACTTAAGTTTTCAGAATAGTATACTAAACGTATTTTTTCGATAACATAAATTAATCAGTTAATCTTTAAATAATTGATGTATATTAATTAAAAGACCTGTGTACCTACTTATCCCTAACTTAAACCTCCAAGAATTTAGTTACCCAACGTAAAGAATAGAATTTGCGTGAGTTATTGAGAACCGCGCGGCGCACGCTCGTCCGTGAAAACTCACTTAAACTTTTTTAATTAAATTTCTGATTTTTCTTGGCCGCCATGAGAGATCTTATCCCTAAGCTTTATTCAAAACGCAGTATTAATTAGTCCGGCTACTGGAGGCTAATGACCAACTTAATCGACTTTCACGGCGTCATGCACTCGGCTACGAGGTACAAAAACTTTTTGAAAGTTAATGAATAATCCTGATGCAAAGTTGCTTAATTAAAGTCCGTCAATTTTAATGACATATGTGCATAATCTAAGTTCACATTCCGATCGTCAATCTTACGTGTGACAAGTTTCTATTTATGTTTAAAAGTACGCGATGTGTGTGTGTGTGTGTGTGTGTGTGTGTGTGTGTATATGTGTGTGTCTTTTAGGTATTATGTTATATAAAGTAGTGAACGTTGAACACTTTTATAATCAAACATGATAGGTCCA
The DNA here is from genome assembly GCA_951805285.1 of Thymelicus acteon. Taxonomy (NCBI): domain Eukaryota; kingdom Metazoa; phylum Arthropoda; class Insecta; order Lepidoptera; family Hesperiidae; genus Thymelicus; species Thymelicus acteon. The sequence goes on along the minus strand of OX638219.1, from coordinate 9,882,374 downwards.
TGCGTTGTCGTTTACTTTAGAGAGTAATGAAATATATCAAATATATTGAAAGCAACGCGTCCCTCGGAGACCCTCTGAGAAACGAACACAAACATTGACAAGCAGTTCTTCCCGCCATCCTCTACGCTCCGATTAACGACATCGACACAATGAGACTGAATGAGGCACTTTATACTACATTAGCATCTATCTACATTCATACACTAGCCAGCTAGGCCCACGTATCTAACATCTCCATTAGTTATTCATACAAAGAGTAGGTAGGCTTAGGCTTAGGTATTATTTTTGACCAGTATCCTACACTCCTTTTGTTGTGAGAAACAAAAACTTTACTTTTATAGCAACCATACCCGGGCTCAAAGCATTGTTACTCGTTTTTATTATAGGCGTTTGGTCACTGTTTATATTCAATATCCAAGTATTTTGGTATACTTGGATTTAGAAAGAATGTTCCCTTTTATGAAAAAAATATTTTAAACATTCATTGAATAGACGACAGAAAAGATTGATACTGTAAAATTAGGTCCTCAGATATACCTACCTAGAAAACAAAAACACATAAATTGATTTTAAGAACACATTACACTGCCCCTTGACGTTTATTTAATCGATCATTTATTAGTATTACTTAATTCGACTTAACATTTTAATCGAATTACGTTAAAACATTTACGGTCGATTTCAGAAGGAAAGTAGTAGCTACCAAGAAGGTCAACGCCATATAAGGATTTTATCAGTGCCTTCATCAGAGAGGACTTGTCGCAATTACCTCGCCCGTACTAAAGCAGGGTGTACCACTAATCACCAGTATGGTGGGCTCAGTTTCAAGCTCGAATGGAGCCCTTACATCCTATAAGGGCACATGCTTAACTAGAGTTATTACGTACCAAACAATTTTAATGGTATCCTTCACTTAACATGTTCTACTAGTACAACATTGTATCGATAGCACAGAAGACATAATAGTACATAATAGTGTCGATAGTGCTACTTCTTCTTCTGACATCTTTTTATGTTAAGTGCACTATTAACAACTAGAGAAACACAACTTTTCTCTTACTTACTGGTTTGCAATAATAGTCTCTTTGATAATATGAAAAAACAGTGAAAAATTAGAAATAGCTGCAGGATTTATATTCTAGTTGTTATTTATACTCTAGTTGATATTTAATTCCGATATCAGTTTTTTGTTTTTCAAGTTAGATAATATGATTTGAAGGATTTGTACTCAGTACTTTTAAAAGTTTTAACCCCAGATTTATCAAAAAAGCGAGCAGGCCAAGGTGGCACAAGTACAGCTACATTGTTAGAGGCGAGCACTTTCCGTCGAATCATTTAAATAAACGAACACATCATTATGTCAGATCTAGGGATCGAACAAATTGCCAATTAGTGGCGCGCCGGCGCTGGCCTTCGAGCTGTAAGCTCGGGGTAATGGCGGGCCAGGGAAGCGGCAATACTTGGCATGACGTTGCTGCATCGCGGCGAAGGAATATAATACTCCTCCATATAGTTTTCGTATTCCGCCTATCACTGAAACCGAATCGCAAAACACAATAATACTCCTAACACCTTCATTGTTTCTGACAAAGCTGGTAACTTTTTACAAAAGGAAAAATAATTTTTACTAACTTGCCTATGAAATTCGTAATTGTATAGGTATTTTATTCATTTAATTATAGGTATTGGTATTTTATAATGCAATTATGAAACATTTCATTGATTCTACGGTCTACCAATGTTACGGAAAGATGCGTTAACAACGAGGAGAGGAAATAATGAAATAGAGATACGTCGAGGAGACGTCCAATAAATCAAAAGCCTTCGCATTTAATTCTTTAGTTTTGCGTGTAGGAAAAAAAGGAAAATATCTTTCAAATAATTTTAATATTTAGCTGCCAAAAATAATTCAAGGCATAAAACACGATAGTAAAAGGAACTTTTAATGAATTACAAGCTTATTTCAAGCTGTTAATTTTAAGAAAATATTATAAAAGGTTTACTACATATTGTAAGGCCTCTCATTAAGGCTCTACCTCCGCTCTACTCTTACATGTTTTATGGTTTTTGTCATTTTTGCTACCTATCAGTTCTATCTATAGGTATAATGTAACAGAAATGAATCTACTACTTACCTAATTGACAAAGTAGTAATTTTACTCAGAAATTTTAAATAATGACAAATAACAGATAATAATTTCATATTTTGCTCCCACGATATAGATAAAACAGCTATATTTAAAAATAAATTATTAATCACAAAACAATAATAACAAAAAATTTTAGAACAAGTTTCTAATTACCTGAGATTTACTTAAAAATGTATTTCTACTTTCAACAGCAAGCACCTATGAAAAGTTAAGACAAGATTATCATGTAGAGGTACCTCTATACTCGTAATTATTTAATTTTCTTGAAAGCAGTTTTTGAAGACTTTTCATTCTAAAAGTTCTTCGTGGAAAATAACAGAGAACAGCGTATATATAGAGTGGAAATGTAATTTTCTTCTGACTAAAACTATGTTTTTATTTAAATATATTCGATATGAAAAAGATTTCCTAGCTTATAATCGATGTATAGTTTTATATTACTACTAAGTAATACATTTTCTATAATGATTTTTACGTAATCAGTAAAAAGAAATAATAAAAGACGTAAATGGATGGACGTTTAGGTATCATGTTACAGTTTTATTAATTATGATACGCATACTCTACGCCAGTCTTTGTGCCACCCAGGGGGAGGCGGGGGCAAGAGCGCTCAGTATTCAGAGTATCGCAAATGTAACTTTCGGTTCTTTTCATGGCTAAAGTATGTTGGCGGCAATCCATAATGGGATCGCCATTATTCTTGCCATTAATTCGCATAGCCCGGCTTCCGTGCATTAGCGGCCAGTCGGCCTGCCAATCCAGATGAAGGGTCACCCACGGAACAATATGCCTCTTTCACTAGACTAACTAAACAAACATGCCACTTAAGTAATACGCTTTGTTATAGTCTGTTCTTTGCTTGATAATTTTCCATAGATAGTAAAGAAAATTCCACGTTTTTAAAACAATATGTAGGGTATTTTTATGTTTATTGTTTTATGATAGTTTAGCTACTTATAACGATATATAAAATTAAATAAGTTTCAGTAAATTTACACGCACACAAATGTTCAAAGTTAGATTTAATGTACAAAGCAAAGCTTCATATTTATGTTGCTTCGATTAGTAAGCCCGTCCAATGTCCATAGACTACGAACTGTTGTTTATTCATATTGCAAACATGTTCAGGATGCAATCCAATCATATTATATAAAAATATGGAAATAAGTACGACGCAGCGTCGTAAAATTAATTAACAGTTCGTGGGCTATACTGTAAATAAATTCTTCATTTTCCTGCGCAGATTGCATAAAAATAATCAAATAAGTGGCATGGACATTACTCAAAGCGCCGCAGCTGCATGCGCGAGAGGGATGGAATTATAGCTCTCTCCGTCGCACTCTGGCTACCCTACACTCCCTCGACTGAAAGAAAAACTCTCGAAAAACTAATTACAAGTTATAATTGAAATTTTGCGTGTTATATAATCGGATACTTGAACCGTGAGTAATGTATAAATACGCCGGATGAATGAGAGACGTGCAAGCGAGAACTAAACGAGATAGTGCTAGCTTTTAGAGTCCGACCGAAACTGGTTTTTCAGCCGAAACCGAAACCGAAACCGAACCTTCGGCCTTAGGTCCAGTTTCGGCCGAAACCGAAACCGAAACCGAAACTTAGGGTGAGGCCAAACGAGCGTATTTTTGGTGCTGTGAGTCACGTGAAATGAGCTGGTTTCATACAAAAGATCTAATTCAATTCTTTGAAATTTGTATTTTACGCGATTTTACGATTTACGCTATTTTACGCGACGCACAGCTCAAAAAATACGCTCGTATGGCTACACCATTAGGGTATTTTTTGAGCTGCTCATTTGTGGACCCAACAGAAAAAAGTAGGTTAAAGGAGCCGAATTTTTTAGGTCAACCTTCAAGCTATCTGTCCCTAACGTTGACCCACTACTTACGGGACACCCTGTATAGGTACTGAAATCTTGCGTGTTTTTTTTCACATTTTTATTTGTAGGTACATTTTTATGTGTATTAACTGCCTTCAGTTCGGTAAACTTATCTTAACGTAAACGACAAAATTCGAAAAAATGTGGGTACCTATGGATGAACGCTGTTTTTAACCCCTGACGAAAAAAGAGGGGTGTTATAAGTTTGACGTGTCTGTGTATCTTTATGTCTGTCTGTGGCATCGTAGCTCCCAAACGGAGGAACCGATTTTGATCTAGTTATTTTTTGCATGAAGGTGACTTAATCGAGTGTGTAATTAGCTCTGTTTAGTGTATATCAAACTGTCGGGGGTTTTTCAAATTTTAATTTAAGATCATTTAAATAGATCATTTAAATCTTAGCCCCATTTTACTAAAATACGTCAGTGAAAACCGCATGCAAATTGATTTAGCCGATTTTGAAATTACCCTGAACAAACGCACATAAAATACAAAGAGACGAAAATTCTAAAAATAATTGCTATGGTCTCTTTTGCGTTGATTTTTGTGTACAGACATATCGATCAGTTACCGTTTCATTGTAATGGATGATTTGGGATTTAGACTTCGAAAATACTACTAGTGAATGCCCTCGCTTTGCTTCCGTAAACCTTTCTGTAAGCCCTCACTCAATAAATGTAAGTATGGGCGAAATTGACATAAAGTAATTTATTTATTTGTAAACCGTTTGAAATAAACCAACCACTAAATGTTAACCAAAGCTCACTACAATACGTATGTATTGTAAGTTATAAGGGAGTGAAAACCGCAGGTAAATCTGTTATGTCGTTCCTGAGAGTAGCCAGAACAAACGCACAGATAAATAGACGAAAACTACTTTTTATATAATCTATTACGTCTAATTAATACCCCTAGTAAAAGTTTTACTTAAATATCTTCCAGGTACAGTTTCTATACCATGCTTGGATATGAGTTCCGTATCATTATCTATACAGCATTAGACACTATATTATATCCTTTTTTCTACCTGTTGCCGTTATTAATATCGAGCAAAAAACGACTAAAATCAAGCGCCAAAGCACCCTGTGCCCTGTCAGACGCTCTTCAGATTAATGAACAAATATAATAAACATGTTAAATCAATGACTTCACTTGAAAAGTCAGCGCCCACGGGTTAGCCACGAACTTAACCGAACGACGCACGAAAATTCACGAACACAGAGTTTCGGTTTGGCCGAAAGTTTCGGCCAAATTTTTCCGAAACCGAAACCGAAACCGAAACTAGATTTTTTGGCCGAAACTGGCCGAAACCGAAACCGAAACCGAACCTTCGGTCGGTCTCTACTAGCTTTTAAATTTTAAATGTGTATCGAGTGTTTTGTAATATGAAGGTTATTTAGTACTAAAATACTTTTAAATTGAAGAATGGTTTACTGGAAATGGATAACTATAACTGTACATTCGAATAGAAGGTGATTTGTGAACAATCGTTTGAATATTTTGTTTATCAACATTTCATCAGAGGTATTAAGCGTCTAATTAATTATGTAGGTAATAACTAGTTAGGTTTTGTAGGTACCTACGTATCTACATATCTGTACTGTATTCTGTGCACTTAATAGAATGCCTTCCTTATAGCTTAAGTTTATCAATGTGCGCCTCTACAAAGACATTTTTATGATCTTTGCTTTTTTTCTGAAGTGCAACACCCGACCAGTTAAGTTAATGGAGGTTAATGATTGAACATTTTAATTAAACAGAAAATATAATTATACATGCGGATAATAAATCCACATAAGTATCTACTATATTTTACAAACCAAAATTAATAAAATAGTTAAAAGTTCTATTTCATTCTATTAAATATATTTTTTTATTACATTAAAAATAAATTTATCCTCAAAATATATAAACTTTTAAAGTAGGTAGATACTAAAATTAAGACCTTGCATTTTAGAGTCACAAAGTAATAGACTTGTCTTCTCAAACAACACGAAGACACTTAGATCCTGTGAACAAGCATTTTTAATTAAAGCTCCCATCAAAACCACGCCAACAAAAAACATTATCACAATAGCAACAATCTAGGAAGCGAACTAACTGTATAAACACGCGAATAATACGCAATCAAAAGGGCAACAGGGCGATGACGTCCTAATTCTACTAACACAGTTGTGCTAAAACGTTGTGGATAAGGGTTGCTTGAAGAAATGTCGGGTTTCGCTAGTGTTAACAGGGACGGATCCAGACCAGAGGATCTAGAGGCTCAGTCTTATTATTATCTACTTTCAAGAGTCATCTACGTCTAAGAGTGAATAGGCTTTTACCAAGTTAGTTAAAACCCTAGTCCCGCCAATGTTGCTAAAGCCTTGATAAATATGTTAGAAGAATCCGCCAAGAAGATAGATCCGCCATTGTGCTGGGGAGACACTGATGCGGTGCAAGGAGATTTTAGTAGATAAAAATACCTCAAATAAAACTGCTGACGTCTGAACTGGACTGCCGCGAGATATGATTGGGTAATATTATGTAGGTATTTTTTGTTAGATCTAGATATTATGTATGTTTCTTATTGTATACAATATACGTTATGTGTTGTACCGTACTGAAAAACATTAAAGAAAATTTTCTATAAAGATTGATTCATTTTAGAAGATAAGAGGAACGGTATTTTTACGCATTATGTTTGTCCCTTACCACAAACCCTTTTATTTAATATAATATGATGCACTCAACAAGGTGTTTTCTGTAGTAATTACCTACAATTGGATATACGAAACCATAAAAGTATCTAATAACAGCAAATACAAAACCAGTTAGTGGCATAAGCCACAAGAGGGTATTGCAAGTCGTCTACTGCTTCCTCCCCTTGCATTTTTCGGATTAGTTTAAATTACTTTTCTACGAAGGTTAGGTACTTTCTATTTAAACCAACTCAATTGAATACATCATGGTTAAATTGTTACACAATACCTTAAAAGCTGAATAGAATAATATACGTTTTAGTGGAATAGAGTTCTGTATTGCGCTACACACATTTTTTAAATTTCCAACAAATCATAATACTAAACTAGTAGCATACAATTTTGTGCCGCGCAGTTTTACAATAGCTTTCACGAAAATCTATCTCATTTTTACACAAAATAGTTTTAAAACAATAAAACCCTCAATCAAATTTAAGGAACCATAACCACTATTGGACCTGGATTTAAGTACGTGCAAATATTAAATGTTATGTGTCAAGGATAAACAAGTACTCACTAAAATGAGTGGTGTGATAGTGGTGTGTACATATAAGTAAATCGAACACACATTAGCTTAAACCAAATAAGCTTTGAGAAATAAGACCCATTACCGTCCGGCCATCAATGAAATAGAGAAGGGGCGTATAGTGGCGGGAAATGGAAAAGGCATTAGCGGACATGTCACTGGCGCGTCACTATCGTTCTGATTTTTTTGATGGCGAATTCACATTCCTCTCCATTAATATCTACATAAAATAATTTCTATTTATATTAGGTACAATATGATAAAACATAAAGTAAAATATAACTATTCAAGTAATATGTACTTTAAGTTGTGAATACAGATAAAAATAAAGTTGAAAGAAAAAAATCATAGCTACAGGACCTGGTAAGGCTGTGCGGATAGCATTTTCAGATTTTGTTCCCGCCGAAACAGAAGTTCAAATCGAATTTGGGACTAATTTTAAACAAAAATTAAGTGTAACAAATTATTGGGTGGCGAAATTAAGTCTCTTAAGTTGTGATTAAGATTATCAATCACTTGATTACACAGTTTTGGAGCTTACTATTTTCAAATATTTACTAATTTTTAAATCGACTTCTCGACGACGAAATGAAATTGAAAACCAAAATAAACATATTGTTTGCGAATGTTAATTCACATAAATGTATTTAGATTTTTAAAATAACTTTGCACGTCTTCATTATTAATAGGAAGTAACATTTACCGATTTTCCGAGCTTGTCATAAGTAGGTAACATTTCCCGTTTCAGGGCGAGCATAAATCGAGAATGTTTGAGTTAAATCGACTCTCGGATTAGGTGGATATTTTTAAAGCATTGTCTTGCCTCATCCATTAGCGAGATTTCATATGGCTCCTCCACTATAAAGATTTCATGTTCACATTAAGAACATAAATTAAATGAGATAAAATTAAATATAAAAAATATTTTGCCTTCTCCTAAATGTTCAGCCTAAGTCACGCTTAAGTGAACTCCAGCAATGGTGGATTGCCGTTAGATTAGGTTAGAATTCAATTACTTTGAATGTATTAAGATAAAACCTTTTAGATAAGGAAAAATAAAGTAAAAAAAAAACACTAAAGTTTTCAAATTTTGTCTATAAACCATGACAGAAAAGGTTTCCAGTAAAATCCGGTAAAAATCAGAAAAATATGTCGTTGATTACATCACAAAACATTGCAATATCAATTCTCAATACGAGAAAGCTTAACTGCAAATAAAAATAATATTTTTACACCATATTAATGAGCTGGGTAATGTGCTGTGTATAAATGTATATGTGAAGTGCATAATGGCGGTATTTGGTGTAATTACACGACTCCAGCACGGTGTCAGTCTTGCGGAATTTAAACACGGCGGGCCCACGACAAACTTATGTTATTAAAGCACGTGTTCCGTGCCCACTTTGATTATATTACTATATAGATGAGCGTACTAACACACATTCTTCAAGCAACAATGTTCCCCCCATACACTATCACTATAAAAAATAACGCCGCCATCTTCCATAATAATGAATGACGCAGTACTTTGTAGCGAGAATACAATTCTAAGCGCACGATAAACACACCGAGACCCGCATAATATCATTCAAATTGAGCAAAAAAGGACATTGGCTCATAAATAAATTTATTATTACGTGATACTAAATTCGACTATTCCACTAGTTTGTAGCTACAAAATGTGTAATGTTATAGATCGTACGCATTTCAGGGGTCTGATAAAAATGTATATATGCGCTTTCCTGCTGCTTATTATGTTAATAAAATTGATGTTCACGTGAACGTTTCCGGATTCGCCACGTATAGTTTTGTACGATTATTTTTTGTATAGGTAATTTCTTTCATAAAAATTAATTTGTTGAAATAATGTAGTGGTAATGATATTTCTGTGGTGTCAAGGAAAAAGGAGATGAGTCAAAGAATTTGAAAAAATAGATTTTTAAACCTATTAGTTCAAAACATTTACATGTGTCACGGCAATAAGGAAATAAGTCAATAAATTGTATATTTTAGTATCACACCCCTACGTACATAAAGGGACTAGTCATAATATCAAACTGTTTAAATAAGTAAAGAGAGTTCAATCGAGTTATCTCAGAATAGTGCCTTTTACCGACAAAAATTCAGTTATGCATAGTGAGATGAGTCGATACTCGACTCGTACCTATAATACGCGAAGATATTTTGCATCAATTGTGACGTGTGCGTGGACTCGTCGTGTGTTGCTCTTTAGAGAAATTGTGTTTAAAATTAGTTTTATTGCATTATAAGTGTTGCTTCACATTAATGTGAAAAGAATGAATAGACGCCTTGTTAGACACCTTCCGACTGTTCATAAAGGAGTGCAAAGCTCCAGTCACCATGTTTTATGCATTAACTCTTCTTTCAATATCACTCTCACACTTTCCATCTCTTGTAAACTTTGAACCCAGATACACAAACTCATTCACCTGTTCAATTTGTTCATCTTCAATCACCATATTGCAGTCTGTCACTGCCTCATCTCTTTTAAACACCTTCACTTTCGTCTCCTTTACATTCATCTTCATTCCCTTTCTAACAAAACCTCCACTCATAGCAGTTACCATCTTCTGCAACTCCTTGGCTGAAGACGCAAGTAATACTTGGTCATCAGCATAGAGAGAAAACATTTGACGAGTAACTCATTCATTCTCAACCCATTTTCATTATCTTTTAAATCTGTCAAGCAATTGTTCATGAACAGATTAAACAGACACGGTGACGCTACACATCCCTGTCTAACACCTTTTTCGATATTAAACCATTCAGCGTATGCCCCGTTCATCCTTTTATCCATTTATCCGTTGCCTTTTGAACTTTTTGGTTAGCTTTTGTTGCTAACCACGCTTTCTTCTTTTCTTGCACAGCCCTTTGTACATCTTTATCCATCCACACATTATAGTTCCTTCTTCCTTTCCTTCTTTTAGCTACCCCGCATACCTCAATAGCAACATTCAAGACCCCTTTCTTAAATGTCTCCAACAAATCTTCAATCACACGTATCTCTTCTATGCCTTTAAAACATTTTTTTTCAGTTTCTCTACATACTCGTCTTTCTTTTCTTTTCTTGTAGATTTTCCATTTTACTCTGTCCAAAACACTCGTAGACTCGGCCCCTCGGTGTCGCCACCGTTTAAAAAGGCCACGCATTCATGACCAGGAAGTGGTCTGTGTCGAGGCCTACACCGCGGTATGCCCGAGTGTCTAGCACTTTCTTCCTCAGTCTTCCTCATCCACTATTACAAAATCAATCATACTTCTAGACTCGCCCTCATCTCTTGTATACAAATGGATCTTTTTGGGGTCAAACATTGTGTTGGCCACGCAAAGATTCCATTCCAAGCATACTTCAAGCAGGCTTCTCCCATTGTCATTCACTCTCTCGTCCCCAAACGTACCCAGAACTCCTTCATACCCATCACGCTTTACTCCAACCCACCCATTAAAGTCCCCTAACATCACGATCCGTTCATTTTCTCCGCATTTATTCAAGACCCAAAATTCCTGTCTCTCTTTTTGAGCTTGTAATGACTCACCTCCGCGCAGATCCGTCGGTGCATAGACCCCAAGGATAAACAAGCGAGTGAGTCCGACTTTAAACCTAATCCAGAGGAGTCTTGGGCTTACACATTCATGCTCCATCATACATTCAACTATTCGAGAGGAAAGAATCACACCAACTCCCTGACAGCCTCAGCTGGTTTGGTGGACTCCCAACAGTATACCGTTTAGGTACCATGAACCGTGGTGTCCACATCCTTTCCTCTTGGTTTTGTTCATGCACAGAATATCTATGCATCGTTCATCCATCATCTGACATACTTCATCTACCTTACCATCCATTCCTCCTCTTACATTTAACTTAGTAAAGCGGCTCTTCATGGGCCGCTTTTCGCCCCCGCAAGAAACGAGACGTGATGGGTGGCGAAATCGTTAAATCCCCAGAAATGTTACGAAAAACCATTGCCTATAAGCCAGGAAAAGAAAAAAGATCTTAGTATTCTTCATTTGATCGATAGTGATTGCCATGAAATTTATAAGAATTTAGACACCAATTCAAGCAGCCATGATGTGGATCCTGACTTAGAAGAATTGAACGATCTCTAAAATGATTCATTTTGACAGTTTTTCACACGCTTTTTCATGTTTACATTTGCAACATTTGCTATGTATTAACGAGATATGTAATTAAATCTCATTTTTTGTTATTTTTTCTCGTTAAGGCAAAATGGGACATGTCAATTATTTTTAATATAAAAGATTATTTTTTATTATTTTTTCAAGTAAAAACCTCTTATCACTAACTATTGTTTAAATAAATACTAAAAGTGCCACTAATAAAATTTAACATTAAGAAAATTACAATTTTGTAATAAAACATATGAGTTGTTTTCTTATTTTGCCCGTAGTGAAAAATTCAATTTTGTGACTCATCTCGTTTTTCCTTGACACCACAGATTTTATGTCGTGTATAAAAAGAGGATAATGATTTTGTCAACTCATCGTGAATAACTATAGTCTATCTATTCTACAATAACTTACATGTTAAACTATACACAATTATTATTATACTCTGATGCAAAATCATATTTACAAAGACCAAACAGAAAAAAGGAGATTCCTGAGAAGTCCTCTTGGACAAAATCAATCTTCATAAAAAAATCTAAAAACATTCAACGTATCTATAGATTCTGCCCCATGCCAGTTTTACCCTTAAGATACCAATTTATGTATAACATAAGTTATAAAAAATACGACTACAAAATTTTACAGGTATTGTGTATAATCTAGAATCTAGCTTAAATCTTACGAGGTATTCAGACAGGGTTCTAATTTCGAAATTCCTGAAGCAAACTGCCCGCCTGAATTTTCACCATACACAAGATCAATCTTGAAGTGACCTCTATTTATAAGGACTCTCCAAAAAATATTCATATTATAATATATACGGTAGATATAGATACATCAGAACCTACATCAGAACAGTTATTTTGAAAAACATAGTACATCGTAAAATTAAATCTCAAAAGCTGAATACTAGATCGTTGGGTAGTGAATATTATCTCTACTTCGTTAATCTTGCGCAATCAACTCTTATTAAAACTTCAGTATTAAACTCTTTATTGCATAGGTAATTACCAACGTTAACTAATTACTTTTGCAAATAATAACACTATATTAATATTTCAATCAGAATACAGAGGCATTCTAAATATGAAAATCGTTCGTCGCAGTAAAAATTATGATAAAGTTAGTAGTCCAAGATCCCAGAGCGATCAGACATGACTTATTTTTACATGGATGAAACCTTAACTACTCAGTAGCGTCTAGTGTACTTTGAATACCTTGCGAGCTTGTGAAGCTTGCCCTGTGACACCTGGCCAGTAATATTTATAAAAATGTTTAAGAGTTACTTTACCTATACGCGGATTTTCCTTTAAGTACTTATATTTAATTGAAAGATTATCTCGGTTATAGATTTTAAATTTAAACGTATCCAGAAGCGAAATGAGGCCGGATTACTAATTGTAAACAGAACTATGTATTACCTAATTAAACTACTCGTCATAACATAATGTCACAGAGTAAGTTCACACGCAAATGCGTCAGCCTTCAAGCCAGATGGTGGTAATGATGGGTACACAATACACATGTATTCGTGACGGATGGCCGTGAGCAAGTTAATAAGAAGTTTCCGACTTGGCTAACAGACCTTTCACGTTCTAAATGAACTGACGTCCGTTGCAAATAATTAATCTAGAAACCAATAAACCAAATGAGCCAGTAAAATTTTAAATTTACAATAACATTTTGGTAAACAGCTCTTAAGAACAAGTCATTAAATCGGAACCTTGGTCTCAGTTGCAAATATTAACGCAAAATAAAGATTAACTAAGACATATTATTAGTATGACAATTCCTATCTCAGTTCGTAGGATTTTTTTTTTCACAAATATGTTAATGCTTGACCACAAATGACACAGTGGAGATGTGGTCCAAGGTGGTGAGCACATTTAGTAAAAGCCTATTCACTCTTTTCTTGAAGATATCCACGTCATAAACAGGCGGGAACGCCGACACAGGCAAGTTATTTCAGTCCTTCGCGGTGCGTATAACGAATGAAGAGGTAAACCGCGTCAATGACGACAAGGATGACAGTCTTTAGCTCTTGTACTCGTATGCGTATTTAGATTGTTGCAGACAGGCTGCAGTTAAATGTGGAAAAAAATATTGAAGAAAATTATTTCCTAGAAGTTACTATAAATCAGTATTATTCCGGTATATTTTTATTCTGAATTTATTGTTATTTTTTGGCATAAAATTTGCATCAACATCATTTATCATAGATAATGTATCCCATAATTTATTTTTAATTATGTTACTTAGATATAATAATTACACACAAATTACTATTGCTAATAGCTATAATAATTTATCAAAACTATGCAATCAAAATCCCGTCAATTTTTTTTCAAATTTTTCGATATTCTTTGGTAACTGATATAAGAAAAGACTAAGAAATTAATAAATCTAATAATCTAACCTAATCCTGACCTTGTACGCAATTTACAAATTTCATAAACGTAATCAGAGCTCTAGTACGAAAGAGCTGTAAATCCGCTCTTGACCGACCACTTTATAAATTAAATTAGCTCAGTTCCGACCGGACCGGAGAATTACTCTCCGTATGGAGCTCGTAATTACCGGCACTGTTTAAACGCTAACGTAAAACTTATAATTTGGTATTATAGTACTTAGGACAGATTTGACTAAACTAGGGCAAGTCTTATCCTGCGAATAGTACTTATAAATCCGCCTTAAGTAAAAATAATAAGTGTATGTCATCTTATCTAAAGGCATGCACGATTAGAAGATTATTCAGACACATCAGACAATTCAGAGATTTTTAGAGTACCATTAAATCCAATAGTGACGTAAAGAAAATTAAATATAAATAAAACTGGTTCAAGTTCCCTCGCGCTACTTACTTATGGTGCCGTTCTTTAATCGAATATCTAAATATTTTTTTCTCATAGAAAAATAAAAGCCTTTCATAATTTTATCTTCCTTGTTTAGTATAATATAATGTCTGTTTAAGTTAAAAAAATGTAGTAAATTAAATAATTTTATATTTAATTTTGTTAAAGCTTTATTAAAAAGCTTAATTGTTAATAAAAATTACTCAGCGAAACTTCGTAAGATGGCGCCAGAACTAAGCCATGACCCTAGTAGCATTTAGCTAGTATTTTCGTCAGAGAGTATGCAACCACCACCGAAATTCAACATCATTTAAGTAAGACTGAACCGTGATTTTACGTGAACTAGATGACAAATTTTGGTTTATGTTTTATCATTTTATTTAAATTGTATAATTAACTTAAGTTTGTAACGATATACTCGTCTATTTGCATGTTGTCTTCGCCTATTATGGTAATGACACAAAGAAAGTTGAGTATTTGTTACACATGGTGTGTTAAACATATTATTCAATAGGTTGGCGCTCATAAATAAATAAATAAATATGATAAATTGGTCGTAAAACAACAGTCTGATAACTTTAATTCAAAGTAGTTAAATTGCAACAGTTAAATCTCCATTAATCCGCACTGAAACAGCGTGGTGGAGTATGCTCTAGGCTTCCTCAATAAGAGGCCCGTACTAAGAGGTGGGTCATTAATGAAATGAAATGAAATAAGTTTTATTCGAAGTAGGTTTGTTACACTTTTCGAAAGTCACTCAACGCCATCGCTTCAACAAATCCCTACCGTGAGTGGTCCCGGGAGAAGAAGCGGCAAGAAACTACCGGGGTTATATTTTCTACTCACAGTTACAATGGGTTGAAGCCAAATTGCCACAGAATCTAAGTATTCTATTCATTTACCCTTCTGGTGTTTTCATATTCACTTTCCTTCGGGCCGAGTGGCGAAACGTGCCCAGTAATAAGAAGCAAGTTATTCATTAGTGTTTTAAGAAAAAGTTATTAGTGCCGACAAGTCATGCAGAGCAACGTGCGCATGCGCTTGCATTTCGCTGCACAATTTTCTGGGTCAAAACACAGGCTTAATGAAGCCGTTGAACAACTCCAAAACTATACATATTTATATAGACGCACTAAAAATAACTTTTTTAACGTATAATTTTTTAATGAATCTGTCATCGGAATAGGCAAACTAGTAATAAGAATTTAACAGAAAATTAATGTTTAGAACATTGCTCCTATTGCATCGCTACTATTGCAGTGATAGCCTAGTGGTTAGAACGTTGGTCTCCCGAACGCGGGGGCCCTTGTTCAAATCCTGGCAAGCACCTTTTCGTGTGAAGAAAACGTTTCGTTTCGGTGAAGAAAAACATCTTGAGGAAACCTACACACCTGAGAGTTCTCCATAATGTTTTCAAAGGTGTGTGAACTGTGAAGTCTTGTGAAGTCTACCAATCCGCACTAGACTAAGCCAGCGTGGTAGACTATGGCCTGTACCCCTCACAGTGTGAGAGGAGACCCCGAGCCCAGCAGTGGGACAATTATTATGGGTTGTTTCTTTGCTTTGCTTTTATGTCGACGTTTTTTTAGTCACTCCCTCTGCGGCTTCACCCGCGGAATAGGAGTTTATTATTTTTTCTTATGTCTCACAGTTTTAAAAACAATGTGAATAAAAAAGATTGTAGGTATTTACAACATGCCTTTATAGACGCGTTTCTATTGAAAAAATAACAGATTTTGACTCAATTGCAGGCATAAAATAAGTATACGTACGTATTAATAGTTAAGTACACTTTGAGACTAAAGGCCAAAAAACACTATTGGAGAGGCCGTGATACAATTTTTTTTCAATAAGTCTGTCATAATATTATAAGGCACAGTTCATTGTTAGCCCCGAGCTGCCCACTAATTAATAGCATTCACGTACAAATTAATTAAGAAGAGCTGCTTCTCTTCATTAACTTGCAGCGTTTTAATTAAACAGAACAATACCACTATGTGTAGTGATTACAGTCGAGACGATAAAAGGATATCAAACGAACTACGCTAATTACTCTGTTCGCAATAACAGATTGCATTATTACGCTAAATATTGTTTGACTGGAATATTACAATGTATTCACCGACTTAAGGCGCTTAACTCTACAGACAATTTTTAGAGCTAGTAACTATTCATTCGGGTACACAATTAAAATGTTTCATTTAATTAATGATAAGCATCCCGCTTTGGGGAACTTTAAAGTTATCTTCTGTTGAAGTTTATGCAGATACAAATTACACCACCATATGTTACTAACCACTACACCACATGGTACTAACCACTAAATATAATTTTTACATGTAAGTGAAAATATTTATTTATATTTTTTTGGTACAAAATGTTTCCTAAATATTGCCACTTACACGTTATGAGTTATGACAATAATATAACGCGCAGAGTTTTAATGAAAACGTAAAGTTTGTTATCGTACGATAACGGGTGGATTTATTGCCAACAGGTATTTTCTCCAACTTAACCAGTAGAAGTGAAAGAATCGCACGAGTAGCATTTCACTATTTATTTATTTTATTTATTTACATGTTTATGTCACCTCTTAAAAAGAAGAAACAAAGGGCAAACTTACTGCCTAATGGCATTGTCCACCAGTCAACCCTGGGTGGATGTGGAAATAGCTGATGCACTATGTCGTAGGAATCATACAATCATACACACAGAGAGACCAACATTCACCCACCCTCCTCGACTTATTATTGCAGTGCCCAATACCTAGTAAATACCTAGTAATGTTCATCACAGCTCATAGTTGCCACAGCTAGACTGGGGTAACCTCTCCCAATCCAAGGGGACATCTATACGACTATACCACATGATTTGCATATGTAACTTTTTGTGTCGCGAACCCGATACTGTTATTCGGCTAACGAAGGCAAGGGTATCCTTTGATTATTAAAACGAACGTAACCACCCACGGCGTCTCCTGGGTGTTAATTGGGCCCCCGTAGACAATACTAATAAGGCCCGTCCGCGCCTCTATCTGTCTAATTAAACGCGAAACTTGAGAGTAGCACCCTCGGTGTAGAGGGCCTGTTTGCCGAGCCTCCTGAATACACTGTAATAATACCGGCTAAGCGTGTTTGAGTGCCTCTTTTTCGGATCTCTGTAAACCCGCGTTTAATTAGCAGTATTATGCGTCTGAGTGCCGACTCCGGCTTGTTTAATTAAGCTAAGTCAGTAACAACAATCCATTATCGCTATTCTCCTTGGAATTTGTTTGAATATTATTGACTCAATACTGATTAAAAGTGGTGGAGTTAACATTGGCTTGGAAATTATTCGTAGCATACCTATTACGTTTATGAAACGGTTTATTTGAAACCGATAAATAGATTAGAATATTTTTTTACTAAGAAATAAATACTAGAAATAATTTCTCCACCAATCCGCACTGGAGCAGCGTGGTGGAGTATGCTCTAGGCATAGTCAAGAGGAGAGACCCGTGCTCAGTAGTGGGCCATTAAAGGGCTGAAGCTAAATTTTTGCTTTAGGTTTAAAAAAGTTGTTTCAGTTTACTTACGTACTCTAATGCTACATGTATCCAGGCTTTAATATTAATAAACTGAATCATCACAAACTAACGACGTAATAAAGAGTTTATAAATAATAAATAATAAATCATAATAAATTCGTTTATGAGTGTGTAAGCGTTTTAGCGTTTTAATAAACGTTAGTGTAGATTATTACCTACAATGACTACAACGAAAACTATTTTTACATGAGCAAATTTGCATTCAAGGGGATCCCTTGTGTCCAGAATCTCTTCCGCATTTGATGCTAATTATAGATAGGAGCACCCTATCAGCTCATCTCGTCTCCGGGATTCTCATCAAAAGTAAATATTAGATAATTTTTTCATTGAAATATTGTGGTACGTAGAACGGTGGTTTGTTTAATGCAAGTAGGATTGCAGGTATAAGGTATAAGGTAGTGATATTTATTAATGGTGATAGGAATAGACAGTGGTCTCAGCGTAGTTGCAATGGCTTGGAGAATATATGACAAAAAATCTTTAATATCAAGCAACCTATTTAAACAAATCACATTTTGAGTCCAAGTTTGCCTCCCCTCCCTTTAATCTCAACAGGCAAGGCTTCACTTATGGATTTTATTACTATAGAACCAACTCGTATACGTGAAACAACATTTGACGACCCTATACCTAGTTGGTAGCGAACCTGCATGCGAAGCGAGGTGTCCCGGGTTCGATTCCCGGCCGGGGCAGATATATGTATATGTGACAGATAAATATTTGTACTCGGGTCATGGGTGTTATTCTGATGTGTTATATGTGTCATCCATGTCACCCGCGACACAGGTAAAAATCTACTGCGAGGGTATGAGTGTGTAAGCGTTTATTTATTTATTAAAAAATAATTACAATTATAAACAGTTTTTTATAAAATGTGTATTTCGTAATAAGAACATTTATTTTAATTTGATTGTTATGTCAACTAGGTAGGTCCAGCTAGCTAGCCAGCTACCTCGTGCTTGAGACAGCCGCCAAACAACTGGCCATGTTTCAGTTAGTGGCTTGGAATCCAGTTCTTTCTTTCTCTCTTCTTTCTTAACCAACAGGCATTAATGATACCTTTGGAGTTACTGACTTACTGATCATTGTTGTCCATGGACAAAGGTAAGCACTTACCATCAGATGAATCATCAGCTCGTTTGTGGGCTAGTTACATAAAAAATCAAGCTTCTTTCTGTTCAAACAACACTATCCATATTGCAAAATAATAAATAGGCACTACGTATTCTGCCACGTTGGCAACTAAGGCTAGGTGCCATTCGTGTTATTCCAATCAGTATTCAAATCGATGCAAAACGAAAGATTAATTGATGTTAGCACGACCGTGGCTCTGCATGGCTAGATTATGAATACAACTAGCTTCTACCCGCGACTTCGTCCGCGAGAATTTAGAATTAGATCCAGATCCTACTAAAATTTTGATGTTAGGTTTAGATGTTTGGATACAGTATCCTGGTTTTCATCCCAAAGAATGATGTTGACAACATGCTTATTATTTCGCATTCTAGCAAGTTGCTAAAGATTCGAAAAAATCATAGGGCATGTCGTGAGGAAGAAGTTCAGCGGCAGGCTACCTTAAGAGCTGCTTAAACAGGCACATCATCGATACCAGAAACATGCTCATTATTTGGCGTGCCAGCGAGCTGCTTACGGGTCATAAAAATCAAAGAAAACGTCGTGAAAAATAATTTCAGCAAGCTTGAAAGCTGCTATGCCGGAACAGGCAGGTAAACGACGTTAGCAACATGCTCATGAAACAGAATGACGGAGATGAACTGTTAGAGCATGATGAGAGTCACAACTCGCAAGTCTCAGTAGCCACAAGCTTCTAACAAGGGATAAAATTAACAAAGCGTGTAATACAAATTTTGCGATGCGCAGAAAATAAAAGAACAACTATTATTCTGGAGGAAAACTATAAAGTTATTCCGCAATTAGAACAAACAGCAGAACCATTAGAGAATTACGTTTACAAAAATGAAACACAAACGAACCATATCATTCTTTAAATAACACCAGTACATTTAATGGATGCTTCCATGTGTGACATCTTTATTAAGGGCATTGAAACGAAACGAAACGAAGAGACTCAGTGTTTTATGTACTCCATAGAGTAGCAATAGCGAGGTTGCCCCATGCATATCTTTTAGTGGCTAAAAATTACATATATAGCGTCTTAGCCATATCAACTACATATATCACTAAAAAATTACACGATACCGTAGTCAAAAATATGATTAATTTGTCTGTGGACCTTATTTACGCAGATGAAGTTGCAGTTTGTTATATCGTTAAACTATGATTTAAAATTAAAAGTATACCAAATTAAGTATTTTCCTTGCAATCATCGCGGGTCATCGCGGAACATCATCATCATCATACTTAAAGTATGAAAGGTATGAAAATGTGTATGTATGTTTATGTATTAAATAGATCCTATAATAAACCAAGACTACATCTCTACTTACCATCAGGTGGGATTGTAGTCAAGCATTAACTTGTAATAAAAAAAAATATTTGTCTGTGCATCTTGTTTTACAGTGTTAATATTAATCATCATCCTGCCCTTTTCTCAATTTTATTTAGGGTCGGCGCAATATGTTTTCCTCTACCACACTTCCCTATCAGCCGTCATCTTTACACTAACTCTCTTATCTTTCATATCATCTGTAACATAATCCATTCATATTTTCTTTGGTCGTCCTCGTCCCCTTCGTCTATCCATCACATTCATATCCATCACTCTTCTCGTTACATGCATTTCCTCTTGCCTCATCTTTTAACTTTTCTTACATTTTTGCCACTTTCAAACTTCCTCTAATATACTCATTCCTTACTTTATCCATTCTCGTCACTCCATACATCCACTTCAACTCTCTCTCTTCTCATCTCTGTGACATGCAATCGTCTCTCATTAATCTTCTTTGTAGCCTAACGACATTACGACAGGTCTTATGACGGATTTGTAGATTTTACCCTTCAATTTACAAACAACTAATATTTTTAAAAATTGTTTAGTTATTTCAATTGTTCCGTTGAGGAGTCATAATTTTCGTCTCTAAGACACACCACCATACCATGCGATGTCAACGATAACAACACCGAATATATTTAAACACAGTTCAGTTATTCCCTACGACTGAGAAGCTCATTATTTACCTCCAGAATCCACAGTCTCACTATATTGAAGTAGGACCAACTTGAGTAAATTCCCAATACAATAAAAAAATCATAAAAATCGCTTCTTAAACAACGAATCTATTCCTAACTAAAACCATTGTATAGTAACGGTCTTGTTCATTAAAAACTTATTTAAGGTTTGTAGTGTTCGGTTAAAGCACTGGTTATGCATGCACAGCAATAAAAAAAATAAGAAATATTGACATAAGGCCGAATTGACGTAAGGCCGACACCACACTAGGATTTTATAAACGTACGCGTTCATCTGACACACGTGAATAATGATTTGCTAAATAAGTTAACAAAATCAATATTTATTTCTATAAGGTAAATAAAAAAATATAGGTAGATATTTACAAATGTTAAAAACCAAATTTGTTGATTTTATTGCTATTAAGTAATTAAACCTGATACGACATAATATAATATTTCAATTGCACCTCATATTTAGAGCTAGGAAAAACCTTGATAAGCTACGAGTACTTATTCAACGTAAAATTATTATTTTTATAGTTCATCGATCAAGCGTTTGGCGCTAGGAACGCTCGACAAACGCTGATGTGTAAGCAGCCTTCATTTTGCGTAAAAAATGCTGTGTTTGTTTTACTTGATTTTATACGAGATCGATGGTTACTAAAGCTTCCATTGCATGATAAAAATGATCACAATGTGCCTCACCGCAAATTTTTATATGTTTGTAAATAAACATATTAAAAAATGAACCAATTACTAAAATTTAATCACTCAATCAGCTGTTTTGAGTTTTCTAATGTCACTGTGAAGACAAACGTCAAAACTGTTTTCCTATTACCATATAGTTTACTTCTTCTCCCTCGAGAACAGATCAATATCTCGGGATAAAAAGTATCCTATATATTATTCTAGATATTAAACTATCTGTGTGCCAAGTTTCATCTATATCCGATCAGCCGTTTTTGCGTGATTGCAACACAAACATCCAAACATCCAAACATCCAAACTTTCGCATTTATAATATTAGTAGGATTTATTTGCATATTTTTCCTGTTCACCAAGAAATCAAAGGATTTAATTGAATATTCTCGGAATCTCGGTGTCAGATATCTAACGCGATCATATTACTTCGTGACACGTCTATGAATTTATTCTTGGCATGAACTATTCGAGTACAAGACATATTGGCAGTTATTTGATTTCTAATGCGCTAAGATACGACGGACAACATCGCACAACGTCGCACGAAAAACAATTAAACGAAAAACAAAACAATAGCTGGAAGGGACCGCGCTAATATAAACTGCATACATATAAATCTATCAATGGTGACGCCGACAGAGTAAATTAATTCCACTGAGCTACGCACTATTGCGTTTTGTTAGTTTCTTTCTTAATAAGCCAATTGCTGTCAACGTCGGGCTCGCCTACGCGACGCGACGGCAGAAACTGATTTCAGAATAGACTCCATCGCAATCCCACGATTGATTCTAATTAACGATAGCACTATTTATTGGAGCAGTTCGCAAACGAACCTAATTGATTTCGCTGCTCTGCCGATGTCGCATACACATAGACGGCACAAATGAATGCTGTTTGCCGTCCGTCAATTAATATTTAACTACGCTTTGTGATTGTTTCCATTGAAATGTTTCTGTGTAAAAATAGTCACACTCAAACGTAATATATTGATGAAAGATATTGAATGGAGACTCCCTTTACGTAATAATATGTTTTCGTAATAGCTATCAACCGAGTAGACCATCTAAGTGGTTACAGCTATGAATATCCTTTATCCTTAACACTAAGGCACTACCACAGACATATTATACTTATGCCATCAAAAACAAAACTTGTAAAAAAAACCAAGTCTCGCAACTCAGTTCTTCTACCGTAAAAAGTTGTGAGATCCATGTAATACCAAGTCGGTTAATTTATTCAGTTCCTACTTAAGGGTCCTTCTGTCTTAAGTTATTACGTAATTAGCTAACCTTACAAGTAACAACATCTTATAGTGATCATATTATCAATATTAAAAATCTTTTATGTTTTAAATAAATAGATCGACTTGACCATCGCATGAAAACACAATGTATCTCACAAGTAATACCTACATATTATATTAAATTTGATTGTTTAGTGCGATTGCCAAGTCAATCTATTTATTTAAAACATTAAAGATTTTTAATATTGATAATATGATCACTATAAGATGTTGTTACTTGTTAGGTTAGCTAATTACGTAATAACTTAAGACAGAAGGACCCTTAAGTAGGAACTGAATAAATTAACCGACTTGGTATTACATGGATCTCACAACTTTTTACGGTAGAAGAACTGAGTTGCGAGACTTGGTTTTTTTTACAAGTTTTGTTTTTGATGGCATCTCATTTCTTTTTGTAGATAGTTCTATTAAGTAGGAACTGAATAAATTAACCGACTTGGTATTACATGGATCTCACAACTTTTTACGGTAGAAGAACTGAGTTGCGAGACTTGGTTTTTTTTACAAGTTTTGTTTTTGATGGCATCTCATTTCTTTTTGTAGATAGTTCTACTTTTTTTCCTTTTACAAGTTACCTTTGAACATAATTACCTATATCTAGGTACCTATCTACACTATTATTCCATTATATTATATACAGGTACACTGATTTATTCACTGCAAATTTTACTTTGCTATACAGGTACAGTGATTCATTAACTGCAAATGTAACTTTGTAATCCGATACATTTATATGGGATTACAAAGTTATTTATGCAGTTGATGTATCTAGAAAACTGGATCGAAATTGCAAAATATTTTAGTTTTTCCTTGATCTATACACTAAACACTACTTGTGTTCCAAATTTGAAGCTTCTATGTCTGCTAGAAGTGCCTTAGAGTTTTGATGATCGGTCAGTCAGTCAGTGAGTGACGAAATTAAGAAATTTTGACTAGTTATAATTCTTAAACTACTGGTTCAAATTGAATGAAATTTGAAATATACCGAGTTTATACAATGCCTGCTTGGTTACTAAAAATTCAGGCTTCTAACTTTATCCACAACGAAGTTATAGGGGGTCGAAAATGGCCTGAATTGCTTCGAGAAAAGGATGGTACGGCCGTGCCGCTTTTTTGCTCGACTTGGCGGGGGCACTGCCGTGCCCCCAGATATCAAGAAATACATGTCTGTAGGCACTACCACCTTGCGTTGCTGACCCCGAAGAAAGCGGCAAAACCGCTTGGTCACCGGCTCCCTGACAACAATGGATAGACCCTCATTATATGCTAATTTATTATCTAAAGACTTAAACAAATTGATGTAATAAAATAGTTTTTTTAACAAAATTTTACACTGGTCCGGACCCTCTAACTCTCTGTTTATCAAAATTTCCAATAGCTTTTGTTTTTTACATTTCATTGGTCCAGTCATAAATTAATCAATATCTTAATGAAATTAGGCAAACGGCTAATTGGCTTTAACCCATTAATTAAACCTATTAAAATTATTACTTATCAAGTATAAAATTTAGGGACTTATTAGGTGTCGTGTCGGCTAAAACAAGAGAAAGGTGAACAGTGAACACCTAGAATAAGTTGTTGTTTTCAAACAGTGTATACCTAATTATCTCAATTTATGACTATATATCTATGTCAGTTGCAGCTCATTAAATTGCCTCAAGAAACAGAACAAAGTACGGTTCTACATAACTAATAACATAATATTCTCATTATAACAGCCAAACATAAAATCCAATAAAACCTCCGAGGCAATTTTGTATATTGGTATAACCTAATCAAAGTCCAATGAAAATACCGTACTGTAGCTCATTAGTTGGAATGTACCGACATAGAACGATACTCGGTAAAATTAGTTTTGGTAACCATTTCGCCTCCATAAATATAATTGCGTTCCACTTATTGCCCATAAAGGGAAGGGAACGTGCGAACGGCCCTGTTGCAAAATTGTACAAAAGGAACGTAATATTAGGTGGAAGTAGACGTACTGCCACCCTGGCATGTTTCGGTGACTGGAGCGGGCTTTCAGATAAATTATTTATCAACTGTATAGCAATTTTCTTTATGACTCCTCCGACGGAGCAGAGCAATTTACTCGTGAAAGAGATGCGTAAACTTGCAAGGACTTCCAAATTGAGAATGGAACAAAGAGGCCACTAAAGATTTCAATAAGGATATTAGAACAGTTCAACTTTGTTCTTGTGGATATAAACAGGTTGGAGAAACGTCCATATCCAGAAATCATTGTTTAAGATACATTAACGAATATACGATATAATATGTAGACCTACTTATTTCAGCCTGTAAAAACTCCTAACTCAGAATCATATTATCGTTGTTATTCAGAACTAAGTTGCTAGTTTAATAGAGGCTATGCTCGCTTTAATTCAGAAATTGAGAAAGGAGGTGGCCAACATCTGTATGGGCGTTTGCCCCACTTGTGAAGTATAATGTACACATTTTATTTTTACCTTACATTAAAGCTTACAATATCTACTTTGATAATTTTATCAATAAAAATCTGTAGAACTCGGGATTCTCCTTTTACGAGCAGTTTTAGCTCTTGTAGGTTGACAGTCTGATCAACATAAGTAATCGTGGAAAAGTGTTTTAAAGAGAGATTTTTATATTAAATACAAACTATTTATCTTTTGGATAATTCATTTATTTATTTTACTTTAATTATGACGTGCCCACCCCAAATACCAAACTAATGTAATCACATGAAAATGCCATACCTGTACTGCAGTGATCCATTCTACCAATATGGATTGAAGGTTTCTTGCTAGCGAAGATATTGAGTGACGCGCCATGCGCTCAATATCAACCACACAATTAATGCACCTTGTAGTGTTCCGTTGTACCACTAATTCTGTATATTCACTGGTTCGATGTAATAGACTAGGAAACGCGGTTACGCCAATGATTAATTATTACTTAATTACATAATAAATATATATAGATAAATATCGGCTCGCTGCAAACACCACGTCTACACTCCGCGCCCGACAGTTCGTGACTGACTCAATGTGCGCTCCGCGTGATGCGTGACCGAGACGACAGAAAAGTGACATCTGTCAACTAGATTGCAAAACTAAAAAATGATATCGATATCCTACTCGATATTGATACACTACATCCCTTCCTTATTTTAATTTTTTTTTTGTAGTTTCTAGTTTCAGTAATTCTTCATCTTTTTTCTAATTTTAACTCCTAATAATAATTCAAACGGAGTCATTCCAATGCTTCGTTGGTGAGTTCCATTTATACCGCGTTGGACGTTAGGTACTCTGCGATACCTTTAGTACCGATCTTTGGTAGGGTCATCCGCACTGAGTTTACTCAACACAACGATGATAATTTCCTCTCGGCCATTTCCTCTCGGCGTTTCCTATCGGGTGTAAGAAGCCTTCTCTCTTCCCTTTCTTGTTTGCTATCAGGATACATTCAACACAATTGTTTATTATTATCCTTCTAATTTTGTCTTGTAACTTTTCTATGTGGTATTCTCTATTTATTAATTCTTCAGTCCTAGTAACTCCAAAGTGTCCTTTTTCATGGTTCCTTCTGATTATTTCAAATTGCATCTTCTTAGGTACAACAATCAATCTACTTCCATTTTTCACTTTGTAGAGTATGTCTTTTTTGTAAAATATAATCTTGATAAGGCTCTTTCTTTAAAATTTTCTTCAACTCTTTTATGTGATCGTCCTCATCTTGGGCTTTTTTGATACATGCTGTAGTTTCCGCAATCATTAAACAAATTGGATATCTACTTAAAGCATTAGCGTGTTTCATCCTTGATCCAGGTCTATGCTCGATCTCGTAATCATATTCCTCTAGTAGCAGAGCCCAGCGGGCATCTCTTGGTGGTAAATCCTTCTTCTGTAAGGTCCTCGTTAATGCCGAGCAATCTGTTACTATTTTAAAATGTATCCCTTGTAGGTAAATTCTGAATTTCTTGATAGCTTCCACGATAGCCAGTACCTCCAAGCGGTGACT
Source organism: Thymelicus acteon (assembly GCA_951805285.1). Taxonomy (NCBI): domain Eukaryota; kingdom Metazoa; phylum Arthropoda; class Insecta; order Lepidoptera; family Hesperiidae; genus Thymelicus; species Thymelicus acteon. The sequence goes on along the minus strand of OX638219.1, from coordinate 9,855,313 downwards.
ATGGTAATTTCTCTGAGTCGGGGTAGTCTTTTTGCTCATATTATGGATTGGGTGAAGTTTGTCACCATTCGGCTTTCCTGTCAGAGTACGGCTCCATATCCATCAGTGCTGGCGTCTGTGTATAATTCAGTATGCAGATCAGGATTGTAAATTCTAAGTACAGGTGTGCTCCACAGTTCCTTCTTGAGTTATTTGAAAGCTTGTTAACAGTTTTCATCAGAATTACTTAGAAACCCATTGAAACACGTGTTTTACACTTGCTACTAATTTAGTACGCGATTGCTAACAACACACATGGCTCTGAAGAGATTACTATGTCGCTGGAATAACATAACCAATCGCTAATGGAACGCGGTGAAGTCGGATTTACATCGCGGTGCGGCATTCAGGGTAACCAACAATAATTCACACGTCGCATTGCACACTCACAGCCATCCCGGCTCCACAACTTGCTCGCGCCTCCCGCGCTTACTAAAACCCGCGTGATAAATCCGCCAGTCGCTGGCACCATGACCTATCTCATCAGAAGCGAACCATCACAGCCGCATGGGTGCTACTCTTCGCAAAGGGTATGACTGTGCATAGAAAACAGTCCACGTGCACTTCTCGCTGGCTCCGGCATAACGCGCTACTGACTGGTCAACACACGCAATACCTGCTCGATCGCAGTCCATCAGTACACACTGTACCCAGTTGTGCTCTCCATAAAGTAAACGTTGTGCAATGCTAATGCAAATTAAACTCGGCCATAATAACGACGTTCTAGTTCTCGGAGGCTGTCTCGGTGAACATTCACATGTAATACTGGTCAATCTGTTCCTTCGCTGTAAATATTCCTTCGGTATCAACTTTGTTTTCTGCTTTTCCGGTTAAACATATTGGTTTTGTTCTGTAATCTTTAACACTGTGTTTAATCTCCTCAAATTCTGATTTTGTAATAAGGTTAACGTTGCTTCCGGTATCTATCAGAGATGCAAAGTCACTTCCGTTAAGTTTAACCTTTTTGTAGGGGGCTTTCTCAGCTTCAATGTTTAAGTTTGTTTTTCTTCCTCTTTATTTTTGGATGTTCAACGTCTTCTTTTATCGACTATTAGTACATTCAGTAGATTTATGGCCAAATCCGTTGCATTTAAACATTTGACTCCCTTCGGACAGGCTGGTGATTGGTGATCTAGGTCACCCCAGTTAGAGCATCTCTTCACGTGAGGCACCTTGCAGTTTGACTGATGTACAGTTGAATGGCCAGTTTGGGCGGGTTTGCCTGGCACCTTCTTTCTAAAGTCACTGTGGATGTCCAGCTTTTCCCGGAAATCTTTAATATCCGACGCACCATACAGAATGGATTTGTTGGGCTCAAGATCACGTATGCCATCAATCACATATTTTAAAAAGTTTTGCAGTTCCGTCTAAAGTCGTTTGGCATAGATCAATTTCTCAATTTTAGTCCACTTTATAAGCAGGGCAGTATCTTCGAATTCATCGAGAAATGTCTCAACAGGGTAAGTGTCGCCTCCAGTAAATATGGTCCAGACAACAAATTTTTCCCACACCACGCGACGCGTCAACCGGAGATCAACACACGCTGGCACAGATGTGACGGAGTTAGAGCGGCTCCGTCAAACTGCCTTACTGTAGAGACAGGTACTCCCCGAAATATGGTCATGGACTTCTCTAAGTCTTTAAAGGAAATCTGCATATCAACGTCTTCATCTTCACTTTCTTTTCCATCTTTCTTCGGCGGCATTGTGGCGCCTTTCGATTCGATTTCAATTCAATTCGATTTGGATGCGTCTTCAGTTTTCTTCGTAGATTCACTTCGAATATTATGTCGAACCTTCACTAGGACTCCCTGTGTCGCGGGCGCCATGGGGAACACACCAGACAAAGACGTTCACACCCAGACCGAGAACCACCACCTCGCCGAGAATCGAACCCAGGACCCTCGGCACGGCGATCCGGCATGGCAACCATTGCCTATCACCTGGTGATACCTGGCTTTCACCCAGGAGGCTCGGGTTCGATTCCCGGTACGGGAACCATTGCGCCCCACGGGTCGTCCTTGATTTAGATCATCGCAATTTAATGCAAAATCGCAATTTAATGCACCTCGCAATTTAATGCACCTCGGAATTTAATGCACCTCGCAATTTAATGCGACTCTCACCATCATTGATTTAGATCATCGCAATTTAATGCAAACCCGTAATTTAATGCACCTCGCAATTTAATGCACCTCGGAATTTAATGCACCTCGCAATTTAATGCGACTCTCACCATCATTGATTTAGATCATCGCAATTTAATGCAAAACCGTAATTTAATGCATATCACCATCATTCGACATGATGATTCGATCACTCATCCATAAAATTTAATAAGAACTAGTAGTACTTACTATCGAAAAGTGTTCACAGCTATTTTTAATTTAATTTAATTTAATTTAATCATTTTCCATCACCTTCACTCTTGTTGGTGTTGCGTAGCGTGTAAATAGCTACACTACCGCGTACTTGCGTACAACTGAAATTATTTTGTCAAACCTATTGATAATGGCATAAGATCAGCCAAAGCGCAACTGAATCCACTCACCCTGCTCTGTCCTGGTAAGAATCCCACGCAGTCCAACGTAGCTGATGAGGTGGTGACGCTGAAGCCGGCCGGCGTGGTGATAGTTAGATAATCCGTCGAAATTTGTGTTAGTTCACCACATCACGCACTTTACTGTATATGTAATTGAAGGGTGCACCTCGTAACTTGTAAGAAGAAGGCGGACGACAGATTTTTTCCTGTCATCATTCGGCGCGAACGCAGCGCCTCGCGCGGCTATTCAAATAGGACTCCTAACGCCATCTAGCGGCGCCAGGAAGCACTCTAATGAGCGAACCAGTGAACTTAAAGCTGATCCTGCCATTAGAATTTTACCAAAAAACCTACTTTAATAAATTGAAGCAGTAGTGCTTCACCACTTCTGATAACCGGATGAGTTTTATCTCAATTGATAGTTTTTAACACACCGAATGTGCCTAGGTAGGCTTGCCTACTTATTTCTGTGCATGGCTACCTGGCAAATAGATGTGAATAGGTAAGTCAGTATAGGTAACTACATCGATCTGTTAACCAATCGAAATTAATATCATAGGTAAGAAATTTTAATTACAAACCCAATCATATAGGCTTGCCTGCAAAAATCGTTCATAAAATATTATTGCCAAGCATTGAGGAATATACATAGAGAAGACATCTCAAACAAAATGTGTGTTCTACCGCCGGCCTGCCCTCCATTCTCTTTCCAAACCAGAAGCCTCGTTTGCACACTTGCCATAGAGTAACCCTGTACATGACACTTGCCGAACCAAGACGGCAAGCCTAAGCAAGCTTATTTAGTCCATTAACACGCCAGTGGCTTGCCAAGTCAAACGCTCCTTATGATCTTTCATTCAAAAATTGCAGGAACATTTCCAACGTCCCATATGAACGAATAATACGAACGAATAATACGTCCTAATACGAACCTATAACGGAACCTGATATTCGCTGTATCTGTTCTATACGCTAGTAATAATATTTCAATGTTGCCAAGCTATATAGTGCCAGAATTTGATAGGTGCGAGAGAGAAAGAAGAGCGTCCGAGGTCCGTGTGATGGAACGGGCCACAACACAGCAGCTGCAAGCCAAAGCTGTAAAGGCGACGCCTTCTCAAAGCGTACCGCCAGTCCTTTTACACGAGCAGCCTACGGGTCAGCCACACGCAGAGGGCGTACAACGCACTGCGTGTACAGTCTGGAATCGCCTGCGCGACAGCACCAACAGCATTCCAGGCACGATAGCGGACAGATGGGTCCCTCCATTTCTCAAGCACTGGGCAAGTCCGCACGCAAGTGATGCAATACAGACCGCGCCCGGGCGTGGAAACCCCCATTTCCTGTCCCCAGTTTAAGTAGTTTATAGTAAGTAGTAACTAATTTGTATGTCTGTATTTACTAACCCTTACATTTAAGAATAAGATGTTTTACCAACAAATACTGGCCTGAACTGAGCCTGAAATAAAGAATCATTATTATAAACCGCGGCACATAGTTGAACCAAAATGGCTGTCATCTGCGCAGGCACAATTGTAGACAAAAGTGCTAAAGCAAATGCTCCGCGAACCTCTTAATTTCCAACTCATGGGCTGATTCGTAAATTTCTTTGTCACAGGCGGCAATAAAACTTAACATTCTAAGGACTCCAGTGTCATCAAAATTGCTACATGACATTGAATTTCAAATAATTAAAATAATAAGCCAATAATAATTTTAAGTATAAAAGTAATAGAATTCCTTGGTAGCACAATATATTTATGGCAGGAATCTACGGCAGTATTTCCCGGGTTATAACATATTTTATTTTAATAATTTTACCCTACATCGTATATAGGACACGCTCGTAGACATTAAGTCTTCCTGCAAGATATATACTATTGTGGTGACATGCCACTTCAATTCATTAGGTGACGACCGAAATATGTGAAGTGGCGTTTGGGGCCCGCCAACAACCCCTACCTGCTCTCACAAGTCAGTCGTCCCAATTCCGCGCTCGGAGCACACTGTGCCATACTCGCGATGGCTTACCATTATACAATGTATTTAGGAGTAAGCTGCTTATTGTGAAAATACAATATTTCACTCCAATTTATCTAAATACATCTTATAATTATATAGTCCTCCAGACACCCGTACTAGAACACGCAAGAATAATTTATCTCTCTATTAATAATAGTAAATCTATAAACTCCTGTACTATATTATTCCGAAATAAAAATCCGGTACTGATTTTATATTAAATATTCAACGATCATAACAAAACGAACGACTTACGATTATTTGTTCGTATCCCGTTTACAAAATAGACATAATATCTGCACGCATTCCAACACATCTTTCCTTTTTACGTAATAAAGCAAAATCAAATTATTAGTACTTACCGACATTGTCTTTTCACGCTCGTCGCCAAAATATGTAGTGTTCCGTTGTACCACTAATTCTGTATATTCACTGGTTCGATGTAATAGACTAGGAAACGCGGTTACGCCAATGATTAATTATTACTTAATTACATAATAAATATATATAGATAAATATCGGCTCGCTGCAAACACCACGTCTACACTCCGCGCCCGACAGTTCGTGACTGACTCAATGTGCGCTCCGCGTGATGCGTGACCGAGACGACAGAAAAGTGACATCTGTCAACTAGATTGCAAAACTAAAAAATGATATCGATATCCTACTCGATATTGATACACTACACACCTCATGACAAAAAATCAAACACAATTATTATTTTGCAGAAATCTAACTCAAAAATCTTCTTTTGGCATTTGACAAATGGCAATATAGCATATATTCGTATTTCTGTCAGTCAATTGTCAACCTCCAGTGATAGCAATGGCGGTAATAGAATAAGTGTATACAAGACAACTTATTATTATTGTTAATTTATTATAACTACTCACTGCGGAGTTCAGAAGAAAATTACAATTCTAGTTATGTTATAATAAACGGAAAACATGTCTTTTCAGAGGACTAAAACCTTGTACAAATAAACGTATTTTAACCATTTCCGGGACAGTGTATACAACACAACTTATTATTATTGTTAATTTATTATAACTACTCACTGCGGAGTTCAGAAGAAAATTAAAATTCTAGTTATATTATAATAAATGGAAAACATGTCTTTTCAGAGGACTAAACCCTTGTACAAATAAACGTATTTTAACCATTTCCGGGGCACATGTTGGCCACCTCCTTTCGTTGCGGAAATAATGAAATTTAAATGCAAAAATATATCCCGTCTGCTCGTTTGCCTGCTTAAGGCATAAAAAATATATCTAAATCTTTTTAGACCCTATCCTTTGGAAATTTTAATTAAACTTTTATAAATTTAAAGTTTATTAAACCAAAAAAAAAAGTTACAATTGACGGACTTAGCGCTAAAAGCATTAAACAATTACAGCTACAAAATGTAATAATTATATAATGTGGCAATCTGACTGAGAAGCGTGGAAGATGGCAACACCCGCTACGGGCACTCACAATTTCCGTAATTTTGAATTCATCAAGGGAAGTGACTGGCAGGCACCGCCAGGGAAACCACATTTAGTAAGCATAAAGAAATTGAGCAATCGTGTTAAATATTGATTTAGACTTAAAATCATCTATTTATACGACACATATTACATTAATTGTTAATACCATTATATCTATAGTTATTTCTCTGTGGGATTCGCCTGGATAGCTTCCACCCTTTTGCTTGACTCCAAATGACTCGCCGTATTCCAGCTGGGGTCTTGAAAGCCAATTCTTCCTTTTTCTTCTCTATTTCTTGGCCGGCAACGCATTGTGATAACTTTGGTGTTGCAATCTCCTCTTACCCTTAGGATCATGGTTCAGTTCGTTTGTCGGCTGATTCCGCACAAAAACACTCAACAATTACCACCAGGTGGATCTCTTTTGCCACCTATTTCCATAAAAAACTCGAGAAACAACAACCCAATTAGTACAGTATTGTGTAACAGTAGGTATATACGTAAGTAACATTTGTTGTTAAACCGAGAAACCGTGAAGAAGCGCCACGAAGCTTGCCAGTAAATAAAAAGCTGCGGTGTTCGGTGTAATTGATGGCGAGCGGCAATCAAATTAGGCTCCGTCGCTGGTAATCGGCTGAAAGCTGCCCGACAGAGAGCTTTTGTAGGTCGACCGAACAACTGTCGACCGCCCGTAGGCTGCGACAGAATGGGCCGTATCACACTGGATTAATTAAATAATGCATTTTATACAGAATTTGGTACAGTGCGTGTTTTAGGTTTAAGTTTGTTAAACAAGGATTATCTTTGTGAAATATAGGCCTACAAATTAAAATTCCAAGAAAAATGTGACAAAATTTAAGGAAGTCAATTGCCATTTGAGCAGCTCTACTGGCTGATAGTGGCCTTTAATTTCTTGTAATTTTATTAATTTAATTTATAAAGATTCAAGAAAAGATTCCTCGGCAAATCTAATATTAGGAATTTTTTTATAGTTTAATTTACCTACTTATGGACTGTCACATTAATAAGATAAAAATATATTTTAAATAGATAAATAATTGCAAATATTAAGACTTATGTCTTAATCAGAATTTCACTTAGATGTTATCTTCTATGTGATAAATATTCTTAATTCTGAACAATTATCCCCAAAACTTGTTATTCACATGTTCTAAAAATGATTTAATTAAAGAGCAAAACCATTGGCGCAGTGGGCTGGGTGCGGTGCGGGCGTGCGGGCGTGCGGGCGAGACAACGAGCCCGTCATTAGTGGTCCAGAACCCAGAACCGATCCGACCGATCCGAGTCGATCCGAGTCGAGTCGCAGCTCGCAGTTCGCTCAGCTTTTATCATAATTTAAGTTTTCCATTAGCCGTAATTGACGCGAACATCGTTCGTCGCTTACGGTTGCCCGGATCGGTCCTACGATTGTTATTTTTGGATAGATAAATATTTCCTATTTTCAAAAGGTCTTCCCGACCTTACCTTCTTAATTGACAATCCTATTAATAATTAATAAGAATTATGGCACATTGCTTTTATCTTAATGCCGCTTTTAACGGTGCATTTGTATTCGAGAGTCCATTTCGATATAATTTTCAACGACACAATTGTCTCTATAATGGAGAAATATCATGTTATTTACAAGCAGATATATGAATAATTCAGTCGATAATGTAATTTGGTTATTTAAGTCTGAAGTTTATTATCGTAATCTTATCATTTAATTAACGAAACGATGTATTTATGAAGGTGAGCTGTAAAACGGGGTGAAGAATGGGCTTCCTTCTCGGTTTTCGACGTTAGTCGTGCGATGAGACTAAGTTTGAGTGAGACCTGAGTAAAACGACTATAACTACACAATACAAATTATTAAGAGTGCTCGGCATCACGGGAACGCTTTCAGAAGTAATGAATTAGAAAAGTTGCGCAGCACTCACGCGAATTGAGCCTCGCTCGGCGTCGGCGTCGCTACAACATTACTTTAATTAAATCTATTTGAACAACAAACTTTAATTAAATTTCATCCAGCAGTTAGGCGTCGCGAAGGAATAATCGCGCAATTAGAGCGACCGTGAGCGTCGCCTTACACGCTCCCAGTTAATTAACTCACTTGGCCGACCTATCCGACTCTGCTGTCTACACAATAACGCACACCGAGCCCACGGCGCCATCGCGCCGACCATAATGACATGTGTTCAACACTGTACAACTAATTATTTGTTCATTAAAATAATGATATTTGTTAATTTTGTAAGTTGATGACAAACTACCGCAGAATCCTTCACGAGACAAAGGTGTATTTAACTATAATTATATCTAGGTACAATATAATTTACTTACACGCAGTAAGTATGTCTAATAAATTAAATTAATTTACTGTCACAGTCAAACATAATATTTAACAGAACGAACAGGACACTAAAATTTTTATCTAACTTTTTTCTTAAAGAAATCTGGATCCAAAATACCTTGATATTTAAATGACAGGCAGAAATCTCGTCGATTAGCACAATATTGCAAAAAAAACCTTTAAAGAATCCGAAATCAATAGTCACGTGTCTGTATGCGTATTACATTCAGTGTCCGCACACCTTAAGTCCTGGCCGACTTTACTCGATTAATACTCATACTAACACAATGGAACCTACATTTCATGAAGCATTTTCATTGTACAACTTTGATTGTTTTTCTAACTTTATAACAGCTTTTACTACTAGCCTATATTTGTAAATACATTTAAATATCTTCATTTTAAAATACTTGACCTTTATAAGATAAGGAAACTTTATAATTCTCTGCCTTATTTTTTAAAATAATAATTTTACTAAAACTTTCAAGCTGAATTCAGAAAACTTCGTTAATACTTCCATTACTTTACGTTTAAACTCGAATCCCAAATATAAATACAGTATAAAATATTTAATTTGGGTTAAGCCGTATATGAATGGCCTAGGCAGTAAGTAATAACACCCAGCTAATGTCCGAGGTACAAGTAAGTACCAACGTATAGCGAATCTACTAAGTGTTGCCTGATCCATTATGCGCACATCGTAACGTATAAATAAAGGCAAAAACTCACAGGATCCATTAAAAGTATTGCTGCGGAGTGTCGATTAACATGGATACGCTATCACTCTCATTTATTTGCTTTAAAGCTTCATAAACGTCACATTAAATACACTGGAATTAAAACACAAGGGCGAAAAAAGTATGAAAATGTTGCGACATGCTGGTTTTTATTTTAATGCGAAAACCATTAGTACCATTACCTACTTCACCTAATATTAGTACCTACTGCACAGTGTATTCACATACCTATCTGTACCACTGAAAATCTTGCATCTACAATCTTGCCCTACTATATCTTGACCTATAGTCTATAGGCTATAGTCCACTAAGCCGGCCAAATGAAGACGTGGATTCACATAGCAAAGCAAGACGATTTCACACAGGATTGAAAATATTGAGCAGTACTCTCAGAATTTTAATTCAGATTTGGATACGATTTTTTACAGTGAATGTTACTTACGTTAATAGTCCATCAGGCTAGCCACGTAAATAATGTATGAAGTTGGACGGCAAATCTACAGAAGAGCCTCTCCCGTCAATAAACAAGAAAATTTAGTTTACTTTCATAAAATGACATCGTAATTAACTTCAGCTGAAGCTTAAAAGCACTTCAATTGAAATAGTTAATTCATTCAATTTGTAATCAACATCTACATACAGGATTACATTTTACACTTAAAAAATTGCTATCCTAATGTCGTAAAAAAACCGGGCAAGTGCGTGTCAGGCAACGCGCAATGTAGGGTTCCGAAGTAGTAAGTTTATCGACTATTATTCATTAACTACTTATGCTAACATAACCGTGATACTTTTCCTTGTAAATTCGTCATATAACCTAATTTTGAGAATTTTTTCACTTGTCCAACTCTAACTGTTAGCCTGCACGGGGGGGATACTTGACTCTAACCAAAATTATCACTTTAAAGTTTAGGGCTCGCTACCCCTAATTGCAAATATGGTCTTAAAAGACCCATAATTTTTTGGAAGACCTTTTCAACGATACCCCACACTATAGGGTACGTGACGAATAAAAAATTCCTCCTAACGTTACCTGTAGGGAGCTACCCTAAAAAATAATTTTCCATATTTTATTCTACGATTCTGGAGTTTTTTTATAAAATATGTATATTCATGCCAAATTACAGCTTTCTAGCATTAAGGGTCTCAGTGCTTTGCTTCGGACGGACGGACGGACGGACATGACGAAACTATAAGGGTTCCGATTTTACTTCGGAACCCTAAAAAAGAAAGCTACCTTTAAAAAAATGTCTATTCCACTTTAATCTGTCGTCGTCAAGCACTTCCGTAAGAGAGTGGGCGTTATAAAGGAAACCGAGCGCGCACTGACCGGGCACCGGGTACCGCCGCTGGCTTTGATTTGACGCACACAACGACGTACTTACATTTATCTTATAAGTAACAAAATACTCATAGCTTCACAGTATAGTTAAGTAAGTTTCAAAAATCACACATTTTTGCTAATATCTGTGGGTATTATATGGGGCATGTTAATTATATAAAATAGCAACGGTGGGCAATAAAAATTTTGTTTCGAAAAAAATCATTAGGTAACAATAATCAGCAATTTATAATCTCTACCCGACTTATGACGAAAGATTAGCATCGCTTTACTGGAATATGATATAGGAGCATTAGAAGAGAGATGAGACATATAAGTCGACGACAGACGAAAAATCTAAAACATATTACGTGCAACTTTGTGATTTAAAATGTCAAGAGTGTATGTTTTCATAATAAAACATCGGCGACGAGACAAGATAAAATATAAGTAATAAAAGATAATTATAATCTATTCAAGTAACCCATTAAAACTACATTCTGTTTATTAATATTAAGTACGACACAGCCAATCAGAAAGCAACATTATACATTTTTATCACTAATGAAATCACTCGCAAAATCGAGTCTGAAGTACACGGAACAATAATAAAACTCAAAAGAAACGAGTTCTTAAAATGTCTCCATATATTTTTATCGCTCTGAAATTTATTAGTCGTAAATACTGTCTCAGTGTATGTGGTTTTAATGTAGCAATTGGTTTCCTTTTACAATTAGGTGCCTTCACTTGGCTAAATAGGGATGTTGACTAATTTTAGGATTCAATTTTATTTTATAGATACAATCCTGATATTCACAAAAAAAATTATAAAAATAATAATGTTCAATTTAAAAACAAAAATTGATAAATAATAATCAATATCAAACTTCCCACCAAAAAAGTCACGTGACGTCACTAACCGATATACAATACAAGCTGTCTATTGAAGTTCGTTGAATTTGCTTATAAAATACGGACAATGGCGTCATATCAATGATTTTGTATGTATTTGCGTCATATGCTCAAAATGGCGTTTTACGATTAATGTCAACATCCCTATTGATAAACTATTGCTTCCTACTCTACCTATTTTTACTTAGTTGCGTAGAAATTTCATTTTTTAAGTATTTACTGAGATCCTTCCCATCCAGATTCGATAACCTTGCTTTCGCTTTCCAACGAACTAGGTTAGAAAAACAAAAGTCCATATTTTCTTTCTTAGTTCATTACACATTCTTACGCATTGCAGTCATCAAGAAGGCAACTAGAAAAAAGTGTCAAAAATCCACTGGTAACCATTGAAATATAATGTCATAGAATAGACATCTCGAACAAAATGTTTGTCCCCGTCGGGTGGTTCTATTTTCAAAATTGAGCCCCCGTTCTCCTTTCAAAATCGAACGAATCCATTGGAAATTGAAGCCGCGCGGCGCCAATCCATTGGAACATACATTGTGTTCGCGGCGAACAAAATGTTTGTCCCCGTCGGGTGGTTCTATTTTCAAAATTGAGCTCCCGTTCTCCTTTCAAAATCGAACGAATCCATTGGAAATTGAAGCCGCGCGGCGCCAATCCATTGGAACATACATTGTGTTCGCGGCGAACAAAATGTTTGTCCCCGTCGGGTGGTTCTATTTTCAAAATTGAGCCCCCGTTCTCCTTTCAAAATCGAACGAATCCATTGGAAATTGAAGCCGCGCGGCGCCAATCCATTGGAACATACATTGTGTTCGCGGTGTCTGTTCTATACGCTAGTAATAATACTTCAATGCTGGTAACCATAGTTTCCGACCGAAGTGTATGTAAGTAAAATGTCAATGTAAACCAGATGCTCATGTAAACATTCTCATGCACTATAAAAGGAAAAATGAAGATAAGTATGATGTATGATCTCTACATTACAGTAGAGACACAGAAGACATAATAGTATACAGTAGACATGTAGAAATCCAAGATTTGAATGGATCTACTGCATTATCCTAATTTTACGAACTTCCTGAAATACTGTGACCCATTTAGTTTATATACATATTATATCTAAAGACAACACAAAATATGAATAAACAAAATAAACTACTAACAATATTACTTCAGCAAGCTATGGAACCGTTTATTTTATTGAAGCACCTACTTATTTCTGATACAGTTTTTGCTCTTCTTTCCATATAAAGAGCATCACGCAGCAGTGAGACGAGTTACTCGGAACGGTCTATGCAGTTCTCTTCGTATATAATTTTCTGTTTGGAAATACATTTAGTTAGCATGTAATATGCTAATGTATACGAATCGAGTATGTAATATGTACCAAATGCACAAAATATATAATTTTACTGGTATTCATACCTGATTCCTTTTATAATTAAATTAACAAGTTTACAATACGCAAGGTTACACATTTATATATTAAACTTAATGGTAAACACATAATGGTTAAAAACATAATTTAATATACACGAAATCAATCTAAATATTTTGGTTTCATAATTATTTAAATTTCATTCAAATATTAGATAAATAAAGTGTCTAACTTTATAAAATATTCAGTGACCACTGAACGGTATATTTATTTAGTTCAAAAAAGATCAGTTCCTTTAATTACTACAGGAAAAACTGACAGTTTCGAATCTGTTACGAAAACTAAATAAAGAGCACTAACTGGATAAAACCTTCTAACCGGTCTATCAATAAAATTAATTGCGACACTTTAAACTCATTGCGTTACCAGGAAACCGTACTCGCTATAAAAATATTTCAATTAAAAAAGATGACAGAGCCGTAGACATTGCGGTGTTTTTCCTTGCTCTAAATTCATTAGAAAACTCGCGAACGCATCCGTCGCATACGCACGAACATCGTGCGGTGCGCAGGCGCATGCCGAGCTTTTTGTCCGCCGCTCACTCTAACGAGATTGAAATAATCACTCGCCTTTGAATGGAGACTTTGTTTCAAAGAATCGAAAAGAACTAATGAATAATACTGTAACGTCGAAAAGGGAACGCTCATAAACAATGCTTGTTTTTAGGATTCCGAAGTAAAATCGGAAAACTTATAATTTCGTCTTATCCGTCCGTCCATCCGTCTGTCCGAAACAAAGCACTGGACCCTTAGTACTAGAAAGCTGTAATTTGGCATGGATATATTTATTAAAACTCCTGAATCGTAGAATAAAATATTGAAAAACATTTTTTTTTTCAGGACACCCTCCCCTACAGGTAACGTGAGGATGATTTTTTATTCGTCTCGCACCGGGTATCGTTGAAAAGGTCTTCCAAAAATATTATAGGTCTTCTAAGACCATTTTTACCAAAAGGACCCCTAATTCCAAAAAAATTAAATTATCATGGCAGTTACATTTTTATTCATCGTTTTTGACAAACGCATAGTACCTACTTAAATAAAACTTTTTCTAACTTTTTCATCAAGTGCAAATAATTCGATATTATTGATTTTATTTCTTAAAAACTTATTTTAAAAGCTAAACACACTGTACCTTGATCTTCCTACCATGCCCTTACCTTACAGAGTCTTAGTTAGTACGACCAATTAAACCTCTCCAAAACGGGAGGATCCTTGTTTTTGCGCTACGCGGCCGCACTTTGCAGATGCCGAGGATTTTCGGCCAAGTAAAGCATTCGTGGAATAATCTGCACCCATTTGCTTTTACTTTGAAGTATTTTTTTCTATATTTAGAGAAAATTGTTCACTCCATAAGTATATTGAAATGTCTGTATTTAGAAGTCGGCGTCACTTTGTACCGTTGCGATCACTGTGTTGCAACTAAGTCTGATAATGCTACATTTCGGATTGAATCACTTAATAGCAAATGTAGTAATAAATAATAGTAAGGTTTTAATAAATTATTATGTTACTAAACAGTTCTGTTGTTTTGTTCCAGGCGACTGAAGTTCTTATTTGAGGCCAGAGTAGAGATTCGTGTGATAACGTTTATTTTTGGGTCTTCTTTCAATTGTACTGTGATCAATACATGTTGTTTCATATCATTGTAATGTAACCTACCTCATAACAAATAATAATTAAATAACATATTCTTAAAAGGGGTTCCAAAGCTTTCTTTTCAAGTAGGTATTAATATTCATTCCAAACAAAACGGAACATTCATAACGGAATTATGAGTAGAATTACTTATTATAAGTAATTATTTCTTCTGTGGTAGAATACTAGAATGCAATAACTAAACGGGGTCACACATATCAACCATTCTTGAAATCGTAAATTGAAAAAAAAAACAAAGTATTTACCTGAGAAAACAAGACAAAATCCTTAAAAGTAATTACTCGTTCTTACCTCAAACAAACAAAGCCTTCTTCTTTATATGAGCTGCACAACATATACAAAGAGGCGAGCAATACGAGTGGCGCATGATTAGCGGTGGACGCGCGGCTGATTGCTAGCCCAATTGGGTCTTATCCCGCCCGCACATGGGAAATATTTTTAATCAACACCTCCATTGAACTTACGAGCGGTCGTACGTGAGCTCGGCGCACAGGACCGCACTCGGCGGAAATCCAATAAATCATAATACGTAATGCTATTGTACAAGAAATTTTCATTCCCCGCGTAACTGTCTCATTACAATAATTTAAGTGGTCTCATTTGTATTTATGTGTAACGATTTATATTTAATTTATACATTGTTATTATAACATTTATTACCTTCGCCGTCTGCTTGGTTGGCTACGTATTGGAGATGATAACTTTGATGTTGTGGATGTGCGTGGTCAGCAATGAACATTTACCATCCGGTAACCCAGACGGGCATCCTAATGAGAAAACGCTCATTATAAGATAATGATTTAAGCAATAGATTAACGATTACTTTATAGGTTTAATTGGAGTATATTCAAATAACGGTTAATTTTATTGTTACTGGGATTGGAACATTGTTCCCTCTTTCTAATTTTGTTTTCGATAATGCTATTAAAATATTTTCTGACTTGCCTCCCAAGGAAATTTATAGATTTTTGTCGACTTATTGAATTTATATTTTATTTTTAACAAAAGACCACTGAGCAAATTAGTCTATATCGTGTGTGTTTGTCTATTTCCCATTGGTTATTATCTAACTATCCTCCCTATTAAAACAATAGTAAATAAGAGACCAGTCAGCAAGCATTCGTTTTATATCAGTTTAGTCCTGGAATCACGGAAAAAAAGTTTTAGCCCTTACATTAAAAAATATCGTACAAAAACAGTAGAACCACAGGTAGAGAAAACCGCTATTTATAGCAATCCGCCCCTGGTAAAAGGGGGTGCGGCGTGCGGATGGTGGCGGGCGGCGCTTGATTGGCGCTATGAATGTGAGCAGATTGCATCGCCGCTTCCGCCTCCGCTCCCGCTCTCGCGCCCGCTCGCGTCATGCGACATCTTTTGTGCCGACCGTTTTATGGACAACATACTTTTCTACTTAATTATGTATTGGCGCTTGAAGTTGGTTACAACTCGTCTGATGAAATTTACCTGCTTATGTATTTTGAAGTATAACGTAGGTACTTAAAATTAAAATCACGGGTTTGGAAAAATTCAAATAGTAGGTACGTAATTATGTAGCAGTTAAAGTCAGTAGAAATAAAAAAACTTTTAGCAATATGTTTATTAGATGACGTTTCTTCATTTTGTAAAGTTAATAAAGCACAAAGAGAGTTTCAACTTCTCCACAAATAAATCAACTCTAAGGGCTTGTTTCACAATCTTCAAGTAAGTTCGAAGTAAGCTATTCGTTGGTCAAGTTGACATTTCGTGTATGTAAAATGACACTTTAACGTCACTTTAACCGGCGAATAGCTTATTCAGGACTCTACTTGAAGATTGTGAAACAAGCCCTTATTCTCATTAGTACCTTCAAGTTGAATTCTCTTCAATTACACTAACTCTTATTCTGAATCCATCCTTAAGCTACAGGCTACAGTACAAACTAAGTCGGAAAACCTGATAAACATAAAAAGGAATATTCGATTTAGGAATATTTGCTTACTGGCAATTTGAACGATCATACTCGTAGAACACGTAATAAGTCAATATCAATCTTCCACACAACTTTATTGCAAGAATATGTTTTATAAAGTAGAAAAATTGGGAACAAAATGAAGTTTCATATCAGACCGGGTTAAAATTATGAAGCTAAAACTGAAGGTTATTGAAAACGTGACTTACATTTATATAGGTCATATGGTACGAAATTTTATACTTACAGCCGGGAACTGTATTTTGTTATCATTAAACAATAACATTTTTATGTTTTACCAACAGTAGGTGTATATAAATTATACACTATAAAGTATAAATATAATTATAAAGTATAATTATAAATACTATAATTATAAAGTATAGTAAAAACTGTTTATATTATATTTGTTTTGCATGATGAATAAATACAATTATTAGATACATAGTGAAATAAAAGCTCGCTTATTAGGTTTGTGGTAGTCTTCAAGGAAAAATTAAACAGGCTTATACTATTAACTTCACCGCTGCTTTCTATCAAGCGAATAAGTGTTGTTAAGAATTAATTTATCATTTATGAAAAATACCTTACTTTCACAACAAACTGACCGTTCAAGAGCTGACTCGATCTTTCTATAGCTGACTGAGACTTCTTAGCCTTCTTCTTCACCACTTCTTTGAAACTTCTTAGCACACTGTTTGTTAAGTCCATGTTCTATCCTGAACAGTTGGCAATTACTGAAGGTTTTCCAAAAGGTAATTGCAGCCTGAAAAGAAGGTCCATAACGTCATAATCGGCAACCAACTGTGCTCCTCGGGCCGCAAGGCTCGTATTATTAACGACGTGTATTGTAATCACGCGGCGGGCGATCGCCTCCGAAGGTAGGGCGGTATTAAATTCCGACAGCTACGTGATAAATCGAAATTGGAAAAGTTTAATAATGTTCGGTTGCTCCGAAAGCAATAAAACCGTTTATAAACGGGCATAAGCGAACTAGACGGGCAACAGGGACGCCGCCTTCGAGCCTTTTAGGGACTCTTAGGTAAGTCCGATTTGCGTAACGGGCTTTAAATTGATTTTACTTGTATCTTGATGAAGCTATACATTTTAAAATAGCTGAAAACATCTATTTCCTGGAGGGCCGTAAATCACACATTGAGTGGTATTGAAAGAACGGTTGTTTATTTGAAGCGTAACTTATTGTTCTTTAATTTATTCTGAAACATTACCCAAAACGACTGATAACAACCGATTCTTTAGGGTGCCTTGTTACGCTTGTCACTGTATTCTTAACCTTAATTAAGAATCTGTCGAATGGCTATTTTTATTAGTTTGCAGCTCTATTTAACATTAGACCAAAAGATAAATAAATAAATAAGACAAAAAGATCAATAAAAAGAAAAAAAATCCGAAGCGAAATAAGTTGGGTAAGTAATAATCAACCAATATAAAATACAATGATCATGTCATACATGTATTTAAAAATGATATATATTCCTAATTCCCAGGTATGATGTGATCCTCTCGACTGAATACTTTTTGTCGTACTGATGTTTCCAATACCTCAGTTTCGATATGCGTGCGTGCATCATCTTTGAATAAATGATCAATATGACAGTATAGTTGATGTGCAGAATCCCGATTGTAGTGGATAAAGTCAACTTCTTCTAAAGTAGAATTATTCAATTTTAAATGTGAAAAGATGTTAGATGGAGTTATATTTGAATATACCAGACCTGTAGAAATTGCTTCCATCTCTACAAAAACTAGAAAAGGGTTGACACTCTTCCAATAGCTGAACAGATTTATAATGATACTTAGACTACCTAAGTGGCCGTCAGATGGCCCGTCTGCTTTTTCGCCACCCATATTGGCAATAACAAAAATACTCTCAATCAAGTCTTTTCTGACAATAATAATATTATCTTAATCAATATCTGTTCATCCGTTTAGGAGCTACGATGCCACATAACAGACACACAGATTAACACTATAAATTCATAAAAACCCTCTTCGTCAGGGATTAAAAAATCGAACATAACTTTCGCAGTAAGGTGTAAAACAAGCAGGGGAAAACTTGGCTAATTAAGTCCATGATAAAGGAGTCTCTTATCAAGTTTATTATATTTCCAATAATCAAGTCAGGTGTAAATTCATTCCAAGATTCGAACAGGAAGACTTTACTCAGCAAGCAAGATCAACACCGGGGCAGTTGAATTAAGTATAACGATTTCAATGCTTCATCAATAATTGCTAAAACGAAGGACTTACTAAAATAACTTGGTAAGACGACAAATTATGTTTTGTTATTTTAAGCAATACAGCAAATAATATTATTTACATATTCAAATTACGTCTATACAAAACTCCTGTTTTTAATTATAAACTTAATTTGGTTATGATAAATCTATGGTAATTTTTACCTCGAGCCCAACCCTCTGCAGCGGTAAGGGTAGAAGTAATTACTTCTTTTCTTTGTAATAAAAACGGATTTAACTTTTGCTTAGAGCTCGAGCGGCCTATTCACGTCGTGTACTATTTATAATGATACAAACAAGGAGAAAATTTGCGTCTAATTAAGTATATGTGGTGCTATGTAAATTATGTTATAAAGTGAGGCTAGTAAAGTTGCTAACAATTTTTGCGCCTTTTTCCAACAGCGTTAAATACCAGTTGTTCTTTAAGATTATTTAAGTTTTGTCACTTAAGTTCCTTTAACATCATAATTAGGACAAATAAAGCCACTTTTCCGTAAATTATCATCAACTAGTGTTTCACTTAAAATATTTTTGAACTACAGTTAAAATAAATATTTTCTGAATACTAAAATCTAGACGCTGCTTGTTAAATAAGAAGTTACTTACTCTAAGGAATACTTTATTTGCTTCGCTGTCATTGTTGCATTGTTTGCGAACTATTCCATAAAGCCGCTAATCTGTACCATGAACTACGTTTTGCTGAACGGTTACCTATGTCATTGCACTTCGGCCGTTATTGAGCCACGATTCTCGTAATTTCAGAGTTTTTGGACAGCCTTTCTTTTTCGGTACTTCCCATTAAGTTGTTTTTCGAATAAAAAGGTAACATAAAAATGCAAACAAATGAAAATTTCTTTCTGCGATTATTTTAAATTTCTCTAAAACAGGCCTCATATATTGTCAGTTGCAACTGTACAATAACCGGACAACAACGACAAAGAAGCGCTTTTAATTCGACGCCATTGTACGTGTAGCATTGATATCAATTACTCGGGCGCTAGCAGCGTTGTATGAGGCAGTACGAGCAGTTCCATAAAGCCGCTAATCCCGGTCCGCGAGCCACAATTTGTCCAAACGGTTATGTTATTGCGGTCTGTAAGCTGCGGCCACAACTGCTGTCGTCGTGATTTTTTAAATATGGTGCATTGCTACTAGAGATAGCCCTGGAGATGCATTTGATGGTTTTGAATTAAATACCGGTATTGACTTGTAATATTTGCTTGGGCTACGTGTTAATTGTTCAAGAACGTCTATGTTTCTGCTACTTTCTGTTATCTGCGTTTAATTGAAATATTTATCATTTGGAATATGAAATCTTCAGAATTTCCCAAATAAGGAAAAAAACATTAAAACGTTGCTTACAATTCGCAATCTTAATACCCTTAATATCTGTACCGTTGCTTCTCAATCCACTTTGAATATGAGGAATACCTAAATTGCCATAATCCATCATTTCAGAACCTTCACGATCACTATTACTTTTCTTTTTGCATATCTACTTATTTATTACTTTTTTGTAAATTCTTTCGTCACTCATTTAATATATCTTATCAATATCAATTTGAACTTTTTTACCACAGTTTTTTTTCTAATATCGAAACTCAGAACCCTCGTACATTGGTAAGAGAAATAATTAAACGGAATGAATATCCCGTACCCTTTCATGTCCGGCTTCAATGTCAGTGGACTCAATTTGTCGAAACTGTTATTGCTCGGGTCGAACAACCTCCGCCACTAGTTTTATATAGAATCGGCCATAACAGACAGCCCAGACCGTTCTAACTCCCGGAAATGGATGCTTGATTAAGATACCTACTCATGTCAGTTTATTTTGCGATTACATCTGACGTGGAGTCCCAATCTTCTTTATTGTTAATCCCAAATAAATTCACTTAATTGTATTACTGGATGGCTGCTTTACGTTCATGGTTTCGTTAGGAACTCGTGAATGGACTCATAAAATAAATCGTAAATGTTAATAAGGGAATAGAGTGTTGTATTCCTGTACTTGGGATTTTATGCCATGCTACACTCTTGTGTAAAAAACAATTGACAGAGGTATAATGTGCTAAAATGTTGATAGTCATGTCCTTTATTGCATACTTATGCGTATCCAGAAAACGACTAAGGAAACTAAGCTAGGTATTATTTTTCTCTTCTATTGCGCTTTTACATATTTAACTTTAAACACACTTAGGTTTAAGTACCTAGAAATAGCATTCTTTGTATAGTGTTGGTTATTTACTTAGCCAAGTGTTGTTTCTGAATACCGGGGTAAGTGATCGGCTGAGTTGAGCAACTGTAAGCGCGGTCGGTAGTTGGATGGGTAACCGCCGGTGGCAACAATTTCTTGAGGGTTTCTATGCGTCGGAGGGCACGTAAAACCATCGGTCCCGGTCGTTATAGCAAGATAACAATCGTTACGCGATGTCGAAGACCTTCGGGTGGCATGTAAACTTCTAACACTTGGGTTGGCCACTAACCCATCCACCAATCCGCTCTAGGCCTCTTCAGAATGAGAGACCTGCGCTCAGTAGTGGGCCGTTAGTGGGCTTAAGCCAACCACCTATGCTTTATTTGGCCTATATAGGCAGGTATATGTAATATCTAGGTAAGTACTTAAATCATTTTATTTATTGTTACTTATGATTATTTATTTGGTAACATCCAAATAATCCTATCAATATATTTGTATCTTTCTATCATAATTCATCATATAACCCACCTAATTTTTACGAAGGATCGCATGACATATATAGGTATTCGAAATTGGATCGAAGATCGTGCGAAGGATTGAAGGACAAAGACAGCGTGGTATGGGTTGGAGGGAGGGGGGTTGGCTAGCCCACGGCCCACGCACCACGTCCAAGCAGTAATGAGTTGAAAGCGGATACTTGTAGCGCACTCAGAGCGAGCGTGTCCGGTTACCCGCCTAATGTTGCCCGGATAAACAATGACGTCCAGCCTTTTAGCGACATTTGTGAACCCACTCAACACTAGACATGAGCCTAAAAAGTTCTCGCATTTTTACCATTCGGCATTTTTTTGTTCGATTTGGAGACAGAGTAATGTTGTTGCTGCTATGTGTGTTTTGTATACTGAAAACATATAATGTAACCTATATAAAATAACAACAAAATATTTAATGCCAATAGAACCTATGTAGGGTGCACACCTGACATCAGCGCATTGCAAGTAGAAGACTTGTAGAGTACATTACTCTCTTCTCATGAAGCCTGGAGTGTATTAAGATCAGCTTCTCCGTGAAAAAAAACGTGACTAGCAAGTATCGAAAGTTCTTAAGTTATCCAAAGTGTCAGACATTACTTTAATCCATAGAAAATTCGCTCAAGCCAAGCACCGACAAACAAGAATATAATTAAAATAATTTAAATTCTACACTAAAATTTATCAAGTTTATTGCTTAAGCATTTTCATAATTCAGCACTCAGAAAATAACATAAAGTTATTTATATAGCTTTAACTTTCAAGATTATCTAAAGAGTATAACTGATTTCGTGCTAGTATAATAAAGTCGTAAGTGAAATTGAAGCAGTAAATCCACATCATATTCTCTTTAATCTAACAGCACTCAGTCGACGTAAAGCCGCCTAGTCAAATGCATAGTGACGGAGCATCAACGCCAGTCCATTACTGAGCCGCGATACGCCATTAGTTCATTAGTGCTCTCATGTGCTGCCATAAGCCGCTTATAGTTTCGTAACTTACGAGTGTCAGACGACGTAACAATGGACAAAAATATCTGTTTACAATGTAATCACCACATGTAAACAACTTATTATAATACGTAAAATAGACTTGAATGAAGCTTTTCCATTAGCTTCCATGCTTTACTTAATATCATACTTGCATTTGGTTGGTATGTACTTAATAAAATTCTACTGCGACGTGTAATTTTTTTAAGTAGGTAATGAATGCGGATAGCAAACGAGCTTGTAGTGCCAGCTACCCTTACTTATACTGCCGCCCATGAACATCTGTGACAACTAGGACTGCAGGAGCGACTGTGATCGGTTAGTACGTCCTGTTAGTGTTAGGAGTTAATAAAATTATCTGTAGTAAAGTTATTGTTCTTAGTAAGAGTACCTATGAGTTAACCTGTCAGTAATCGTTAGTATTTATCCCAATCGAAGTTGGTCACTGATACGTTGCTACCCCTAAGGACAGAATGTCGCCTTTAGTATAAATGTAAACGGCAAATTACAGCCTACGGAACACAATTACTTATACATTGTTACAGTTGATATAGTTCAACATTAAAAGAATACAACATTTCTATTCCAATTACTTTCGTGTCCATCGTTCAGCACTGCACGAATAACAGTCAGAGGAGAGAATATGAAGTTGACGTAGTCAAATGCACGGTGACAGAACACCAGCCAGTCCATTAGTGAATCGCGATACGCCATTAGTTCATTAATGCTCTCGTGCTCCGCCGTAAGCCGATTATAGCCTCGTAAGTTACGAGTGTCAGAACTGCGTAACAATGGATATCGATTACGCTTCTCGCAGCGAACTATCCTTTGATCATGACTTCATAGCGACGTTTGACTGCTTTGGCTCGAAAACACTACGAACACAATATCAGCACACAAAAATAAAACGTTTATAAAAATGACATGGAACCTACTGGTGCTACTTATTACGTGATGGCGAGACTACAGTTATTACTGATAACTGATAGGCGTTTTCCAATTAATATTACCATGTATATACATAGTACATGTACATAGTATGGGAATCATTATAACAATGCGATGTTAAGTCGATTACACTTTTTTAGAGTAGAGTATCGAGTGGTTGAGTGTTGAAACTACTTGACTGAAAAACTTGTTGACTCTAACCAAAATGAGCACTTTAAAGCCCAAATATTTCGCTAACGGAGCCCTAATTCCAAAAAGAATTAGGAATTTGGAAGAACTTTTCCACTATACGGTACGCGACGAATAAAAAAATTCATCTTCACGTTACCTGTAGAGGAGGTACCCTGAAATATATTTTTTTTCAGTATTTTATTCTACGATTCTGGACTTTTAACAAATATTATGTATATTCATGCCAAATTAAAGCTTTCTAGCACTAAGGCTCTCGGGGCTTTGCTTCGGACAGACGGACAGACGGACGCACGGACGGACAGGACGAAACTATACCTAAGGGTTCCGATTTTACTTCGGAGCCCTAACAATTGTGTTATGGTCATTCAATGGTATTTGTACGCCTGAGAGATTGAAACGGACTGATTTATTTCGTGTCTCCAAAGTAGAATAGTGAAAGAACTTCAGGTCAAATGTAGGCAAAAGGTTGTGATAAATTGATTTCTGCAATATTCTAAAGAATTCTGACGATTTAAAATTTTATATGTACCTATTTTAACATAAATTATATAAAACAATACCTATGGAAATAAATATTTAATCCATAATTCACTCAACAGAAATACTTTAACATCAATCTTTTGTACAGTATTTTTGATGAGTATCATTAACGATATAGACTTTAAACCTTAAACTTTCCGGATAGGTACCTTACAAATACGATTAGGCAGTAAAATTATTGCATATTGGTACCTATAGGTGATTTTCAACTATATTTTGAGCACTAGTTAGTATCATCAATGCAGGCACACGAGCGCTTCATTATTACCGAATTTGAAATTCCTTGTTTAATGACCGTAGTGTGAACTGACCCTCCATCGGCTTTATGTAAGTGGCTTCGTGAAAGCCGTCTAGTCAAATGTAGAGTGACAGAGCATCCATGTTAGGCAGTCCATTATGCCGCAGACGGTATTCTAGTGAAGGCTGAACCTAAATATTACCCTAATTGAGACTATAATATTTTATTACTCTCTATAAACTAGTAGGTATATACCTACTTAGCTAGTAATTTATGAACTAGTAATTATCATCTAGTTATTAATTTTATCAGACTTTGGTCTGTTCTCACAATGATGAAAACGCCGTACACACACTGTTACCCATACAAAAACACTGTTACCTCAAGCTTACTACATTAAATCAAAAGGCATCTGAAATTAGCTGGAACAAACGCACAAACTAACAGACAAAATCTTTTGATCTGGTATAAATAAGATTAATGCACTATTTTCCGTAAAATCAAATAAATAAAATACGAATTAAAAATACACAAATATAAAACGAAAAATAAGAAGATTACCAAAAATGATTAATAACATAGACACAACAATCTAACTAGCTTCTAAAATAACTCTTTAGTAGCTTATGTTACGTGGGATAAAAGCTTATTAGTCAAATGTAAAGTGACAGTGACCAAGCATCAGCGTTAGTCCATTAGCGGGGAGGTGGGCGGAACCAATATGCTATTAGTTCATTAGTGCTATTATGGGCTCTCATAGTCTGATTGTGGACTAATCAACTGATAATTATACTTACAAATTAGTCATTTAGATGCTATAGCACGTTGGCAGTAATTCGACTATCGAACGAAGTGATGGCAGTTGAGTTCCTGGCCAAAGCGGGCATTTATGTGATCAATAAATGTCTCGGTTGTAAATGCTTCTGAAGGCTTATTTTTTGTGTGTCCAATGTCCATGTTACCCACGATTCAGGTTTTTTTTATTAAAGCGTGATGTAAATGAAAGTGAAACTCTTTAAATAATTACGAGTATCTATTAAACTATGTGTAATTATGTATGTAAGAGGAATCTACAATTTAACATTGTACCTAAGTTATTTAGAAGCAAAATTATGCATAGTCACTTAAGGACCTCAAATTTCCATAACATAACATTTTTTTAATCTCAAGTAATCTATCAAGATGGATGCCTAAAGGTCAAGTAATTTTACTGAGTTTAAATTATTAAGCCAGTTGTTTGCGTCAAAACCATTTGTTTTCTTATATTTACACCTGAGACTTATCTTGGCTAACATTTTTTTATTGTTTTTGTTTTATTATTGAAAACAAGAATACCTTTATCCAAACTTTTTTACTACCTCTATTTATACATTTGTTACATTTGACTTCAAAACATATTTCTTGTTATGTAGTAGAGTCGTTAAATAGTTACTTACAGCCCAAATCCCAAGTTGTCTGTGATTTTTTAAAAAAAACGAACCAGTCATATAAAATCAAAACTATGCCTGTTAGCTTTCATTGGTAAAATAAAATAAATGTAACATTTTTTATTTAACGTACCTATCTATTATTTCCAATCAATTTTACCATGAAATCCCCATCAAATTCGATACAATATTAATAGTAAACGGTAATCTGCCTCTTAGCGGTGTATTTGTAGGATCGGCGTCGAGGGTGTTTAGGGGGTTGGAGGAGTGCGGTCCATTATCCCGAGGTGAGGGCATCGCAACAGCAAAGACGTTAGTCCGGCTCTCTGCATCGGCGACTTTATGACGTTATCTCTAACAGGTTCCGCCGCCAGAGTGGGGTTGCCTCAACTGAAAGCACGGGATCCTCCACTCTGCCTGATAATTGCCTCTAATGGAAAAGTCTAGTCATTTCGTGCGAAGTGCATTCAAAGTTTTCGCTCTGACAGATATAAGTTATTAAATCTTATGCAGACGACAAACTTATAAGTGCCGGTACGGATGTAGGACTGTTTCGGAGCTACCGCTTATATTAAGCAGAGCTATAAGTCAATATTCAAATTTAGTACTTCCCAGTAATTTATTAAGTTGTGTCGAACCGAGAAAAATTAAGCTCTACAGTTTTCATGTACCTAAATCTATACCCGAAATGAAAAAGCAGGCAAAATGTAATACACTTACGAGTATGTTACGGGACATACATATTTAACACACATATTTACCGATTGGCGTGGATCAGAGGGAGGGCAGATACCATGAAGTAGGGGCTTGGGGGGAAGACGGTCATTCAATGAGATTGCTTCTTGCCGCCACTCTCAAGTAATGGATCTCGCCCAAATAGACTAGATAGAGGAAAAGCGCTACCCTCTTGCTTAGTGGACTGCCTTTCTACATAATAGGACAAACATTAAAATATGTTATGGAATTGAAATGTGTTTTTTCCGAAGATATTTGTATTTGCGGCACACTTTTTATGCAATTGTCGTTGGTATAAGTCGCGGATAGACCAGCCAATAAATATAAAAATTCATAGTTATTTAACAATAATTCGCATTCAACTATTATGTTGGTTTATTAACCGCAGCTTAAATTTATAAATTGTTGAAAAAAGTCACTTTTAGCGCGTATCGAATCACGTAACATCGCTTACGATATAAAGTCAGATATTAATACTATCTACATTAAATTTGCTACTTGATTTGCAGTATCCCAAAAATGATTTACTGTCTAATGTATTCAGTGTAATATGATGAAAGTGAAGAAATATATAAAAAATGGACCGGTAAAGGGGCTAGAGTAGGGGTAATGGAAAATATGTCACCAAGTGGCGCCTAACAACTTCTGGACGCGACGGGGTAATGGACTTGATCAGATTCCACTCGGATTACAACAAAATAGGTGCGCAACCAACAAATAATAAGTAGGTTTTTTATTCGCTATATCAACAATTCTCTAAAGGCACCTCCTACTATTAGCTATTTATTCAGTAAATGTAAAACGGAAGATTACATTAACAGAACTTAAGTATTTAGGTAAGACGTAGGAACTTAAACACAACGCAAAGTTTAGTTTTCTTTCTATAGTGTTATGGCCTCCTCTGGCAACTATCAAGATGTTGTAAACAGTCGCTAAAATATAAACATAAGCTCGTTTCGGATCTGACTGATAGTTAATAACGCCAATAACCACCTCCTTTTTTGAAGTAGATTAAATATGAAACTCAAACTTCGAGATATTAAATCTACTAGTCGACTAAAGTCATTTTTAACAACCTGGAAAGTTTCGGGAAAAAATAACACTTTCGGTGTAGAAATTAAAATACTGTTAATTAATAATGCTTTCTCCTTGAAACTTACCAGTACCTAGCGGCAATTAAAATAATTAATATAATATACGATCTATTTATCTCCCTAGTTTCTAACTAATTCAATGCATGCCATCTATATCATGGTAGAGACTGTACAATAAAAGAATTCACTGAGGCCAGAGTCGCTAGTTCATTATCCAAATGGACTACAGCTATTTGATCCACTTATGTGATTGCCTGCAAGCATTATCTCTCTCCTACTGAATGGAAGCCATAAGTCTACCTCGTAACTGGGCTCCTTACAATATCTATTTCTACATTTGTTATATTGTACAATATTAATAAAGTTGCACGTACAGATTGCTGTAAATACGGTAAAAAGCAAAGTAAGATTAATTTTAATAAAACATATGTAATATACCTAATATGTACCTAGGAGCATAGAGTACTTTGACGACCCCTGTGGCGCAATGGTTAACATGCTGGATCGCCGCGACAAGGACGGGTTCGATTTCCAGCGAGGCAGAAATTTGAATGATGAATTTAAATTTCTGTTCTCGGTCTGGGTGTAAATGTCCTTGTCTTTTGTGTTGTCCATGGCACCTACGATACAGGGAATCCTAGTGTGGGGCTATGAATGTAAAGCGTTATTTTAAGCTTTATTTTTTTATACGCAAAAGCCAAGAGCTAATCTGAGGATACGAGTAAGCTGCAAACATTTCACTTTTACTATATAATAATTGTATTTTTTTTTATCGTAAGTTCTTGCACCAAAACCATTGTTAATAAATAATTCCAGGCGTATCAAATATGTCGCTTTTTAAAGATCTTTAAATTACAAATACTTTTACTAGTGCATTAAAATCGAAATACGTGAAATTTTTTAACAGAACCTACTCTAATTTTACTGCGTATACCTAACGCTTTTATCATGTATTTATATAAAGTATTTTATTGGCGTTTAACTTCTTTAGAATCTATTTTCATATACATATAAGCCCGGGGTCTGAAAATTTATGGGGACTAAAATCAAACTTTCTCCGTTACGTTATGCGTAGGTTTCTAATTCTTAACAAATAATCTAGATGGTGTTGTTACTGATTTGACGATCGCAAACGATTTAACGATAACGTCATGTTAAATTAAATAATTAATTAATTTAAACAAATGTATCAAGCATGCTTTCCAGAGTAAATTCCAGTCTTGTGTCGGAGTTGACACACACACACGCTGCTGCAGTCCAGATGTGCGTTCACCATTAGTGGACGACCCAGGCGTCAGAAGTTCCGAAGTTTCTCCGAAGTACGGAAAAGCTCAAGAAATTTGGCTACTAGCGGTCACAAATTCAACTACCGACTGCGCCCACTATTTCTTACCTTTGTCGATCACTTAGAATAGACACTTAAGAAGCCGGCCGGCTATA
The DNA here is from genome assembly GCA_951805285.1 of Thymelicus acteon. Taxonomy (NCBI): domain Eukaryota; kingdom Metazoa; phylum Arthropoda; class Insecta; order Lepidoptera; family Hesperiidae; genus Thymelicus; species Thymelicus acteon. The sequence goes on along the minus strand of OX638219.1, from coordinate 9,826,281 downwards.
GTCTTTTCACTATCTCTACCTAATTCTGTGTTCATAATATAACCAACAAAACACTTGTTTACGCTAATTTCACGACTCTCCTGAGACACTTCAAACAAACTACAACTATGAATATTATTTAATCTGTACTACAACCTTTAAATCCAAACTAAAACTCAGACCTACAACCAACAGGTTGAACTAAATGGTTATGTAATTGGTAAACGCGTTCGATATTTTATTAGTGTAACTATTGTAGGTACTCTTGAGTTTAATAAGTAATAAGTTTAGCTAATTAACTTAACCTGGGCACGCTACACTGTGGCTCAGACTGATGTTCATTAGGTAACGCCAAAGCATCGAAAGTAAGGATATTCTAAATAAAAGAAAATCCAAAACACCTAAAATTTCGTCGTGTAGCGCAAGTTACACTTCAATTTTAATATTATACCTAAAATTGTATCAAAATACATCTTATATATTTATGAAATTCCCCCGTCCTGACGACGGATTAATGCTTTAATATACATATAGTACCCGGATGACCGTGCTTTGCTCGGTATTTTTTTAACAAACAACGCCATCTACTGAAGTAGCTTTAGTGTTGCTGCTCGCCAATTAAATAGATGTCAGGAAGAGTCTACTGTAGCAGTTTTTCATTGCCTGAAAACACGGATAAAACGATTTTTTTTTAAATAATCCTAGCTAGATCGATTTATCGCCCCCGAAGCCCCCTGCATACTAAATTTCATGAAAAAATGAAAATCGTTGGAGCCGTTTCCGCGACTCAGAATATATACCTATACGAGTATACAAGAATTGCTCGTTTAAAGGTTTTACATTAGATACTCCATGAAGCATAATAATTCCTTTACATTTAATCATACTATGTATTTACATTTATTCTTCATTTTCAGTAAAATGTGATAGCAATCTTATCTTATTGTAATCTTATTGCTGCACGATGATAATGATTGGATCCAATCACTTAGCCTTCTCAATCCGCATCGATAACTTATCCAAGAACGTATACTATATAGGTAATCAGTCCATTTTTTTATTTCTAAAGCCCCTTCAAATAAAACACACGAAGGTAACCTACTTATCACTAAAGGAATAAGTAGATATTAATTGCAATAAGGGAAAGTCATGAAAATTGCATCCATAATAAAATTAGTGGTATTACGTTATTCAAACATTTTAAAAATGTTGAACTGTTTGAATTTTGAAACATACTTATAAATATTTATCAATATATACCGGCAAGAACCACGCTACGTAAATATTACTTTCGTAGAGATAAAACATACCATCACTATACACAAGCCAATCAGTCTTGAAGATGTACAGTTCCTAACATTGTCATTAATATTTTAGCGAAAAAGTGAGCCTAATTTACTATAAGTTGTATTCTATGTACATTTAATTACCAATAAACAATTTAATGTATTTTCTATGTAGAGTCCAAAGTCCAAATTTGAATGCTAACTTTCAGTGTACATTCCAAAAGGAGATTTGCTCTGTTTCCTACAATTATTTTCTTCGGAAATGAGATTTCGGATTAGACCGACGACTGATGAAGACGCCAGCGAAATGGACGAGAACGAAAAAACAATTAAATACGGAATTAATGTGATAGCAGCGCAATTTGCTGCCTGTTGTAAGTATACAAAGCCGTTTGTTCGGTGTGTTTATTACTACGTGTCACTATGTTCTGTATTTAGTCTATATTTGCTATCTCATAGATTGTTTTAATATCTCATAATTAAGGCTTACTGCAGTGGACACGGTAATAGGTTTTTTATTACTCGAAAAGGCTTGAAGTGTTCTTCACTTGATGATTCAAAGTCGAAGTCAAAAAGTATAGGTACCGCCTAAAGGCCTTCGGTTATAGTCCATAGACCACTTACCACAGAGACTTACTTAATTCTATGTAATGACAAATCTAAAGTACAGTAATAAGTCGGTATTAAAGGAAAAAAGCTCGGACATGTTTTGAATATCCATTTTAGGTAATACCGTACTTAAATTTATCAGTAAGATATAATACACCTAAGAGATATACAGACTCTACTTTTTCATTGCAGATGTCTATTGAAGACGAGAAACAACAGTATGCATCACAGTGTAAAATGCCCCATTCAAAATGGGGTGCTGTGCATCAAAAGATTGTGTGCAAAATTATAAAATAATAATAAATTATAAATATTAACAAAAAAAAACTTGACTCTACCTCTATAAATTCTTATAAAACTATTACGTACCTAGTTTACGCTCTTGGTATGACTTGTAAATGTAAAAGATCTTTGAAATCAACTAGAATAACTTCGTAGGATCAAGCCTGGCGCACTCCGCACTTTTGGTATGATGTTGTACATGCCGCGTTCGACGTGTCGGGCCAATTTCAGATTTCAGAAGAGCTGCCACGCGCCGCCGTGCCTCGCCGGCCGTGTCATACATTCACACATATTATCATCACAAAAAAGACAACCCTGTCCCCGTTGTCAGAGAGGATAAGAGTAATGATTAAAAAGAGAGGTAACGTCTATTATAGATGTCAACGTCTGAACGATTAGCGCTGTGTGACCTGAATTAAGCCCAATGCATATGTAACGGGTTTTTTCCCATACGGAACGGGGACGGGACGGGGCATTCCCCGTCGCCAACGGGATTTTCAGAGGTCGATGCATACGTAACGTGTTTTTCCCGTACGGAACGGGGACGGGACGGGTCATCCCCCGTTGCCGACGGGATTTTTAACTCAGACCTAACGTGCTAGTGTTGTGAATAAAGAAAGATGAATTTTTCTTTTGAAGAATTAGCTTTAATTGCTATTGCATTAGATGACGAAGAAGCTACGGCCCAACGGCAAAACCCCGTCCCAACGTCCCAACGTCAAAAACATCGTCGCCGACGATGTTTTCAAAACCCCGTCACGTACGTGCCACGTTCCGTACGGGACGGGGTTTCGCTTCGGTTGCGTATGCACTATCGCATACATTTTCTATGAAACGATGTTTGCCCCGTCCCGTCCCCGGCCCGTACGGGGAAAAATCCCGTTACGTATGCATTGGGCTTTACACTTTATTGGGTCGGAGCAAAAGTTGCTATTTATGTAAATGATTTTGCGAAGTGATTCTTCTGTAGTAATAGGTACTATTATGTATTCTGTGTGTGGTAGGGTGTAAAACATTAATAACTAGCGCTCTGCCCGGGGGTTTGCCAACATTTTCCGGGATAATAGTTCTCTATATGTTTTTCCAAGACCATGACTATCTGTGTGCTTTTCATGAAAATCCATTCAGTACTTTGATACTTTTTGCGTGAAAGAGTAAGATAGAGAGAAGTAAGATAGACATAAAACAAAATGATAAATCAATAAACAGCGCTAACAACATAATACCTACTCCTTAACATTTTAGGTTAATTTATATTATAATTATAACTTCCGAATATTTTTAATTATTTATTACAAAATGTTGAACGTCTCAGACAGTACCAAGTTATAAAATCTTACTTTACTTGAGCAGCGACTAATATTGAAGTTTGAGATAAAATTGTCCGTTAATAGCGGCCTTTAGCCTTGTGTATCTGCACTCAAACCCAGTTTAATTAAAAGTTAACAATGCCAACGTCTAATTGGATGGTTTATCTGTGTGTCTCACGTTGAGTATACCACCTACATAAGCAATTAGTTAGATTTAAGATTTTTTCATATGATCCCTCATATTTTTAAGTTACATTTTCATTGTCATCGCAATTCATAACTTATGGAATGCTGAGCTCGGGTCTTCTCTTAGGGGCCATAATCCACTACACTAGTGCCGATTGGAATACTATTTTTTTAGAACTTTCTGGTGAACACTTGGGTACTCTTGGTTTCCTCAGAGCGTTTTTCTTCACCTAAGCAAGTATGTAGTAACTGAAATCGTACATCATTGAAACTCTGACCTCCATGTACGGAAGAAAAAGTCAAATATTCAACCAATTATTAAGTATAGTTACTTTATACTTATGTACAATTATTATACTACCGTAGTTCTGTACGTTGCGTTTAAAATTAAACCTCAATAATCACGACACATTGTTAAATTATCAATTTATACAAATTTGATATCTAGATTGCGGTTGATTAATATATCATTAAGTGATACATTATAACCATTTGTCAGGAATGGCTCTATTTCGGCTTGTCCAATTTAATGCTACATTGGAGAGATATACATGTCTGCGATAGGGACATTAAGTTATGAAAACACTATTACAATACAGCTACAATACCGTCATCGGGGCACCATAAACGCAAAAAATTCTAACGAATGGTACAGTACGGCCGCTGTATCTTGGCGCGTCTGAACATAGGCTTTGCGAACTTTGGCGCATGTAAGACAAAGATGGCAACACGAACATGCTACTGCACGTGTGACTGAGACACAATACACCGCGTATCGAGTATTGGCGAATTATGTTACTGCGCAGCCTTCTGCGCGAAGTTCAGACGCGCCAAGATACAGCGGCCGAACTGTACGTCCCGTTAAGCTCCGGCAGTTTTACATCATAGGTGTCAAGTGTCATAACTGCAGTACTGTGTACTATAGATAGTGATCGTACTGCAGTACTGTACAAGCATGAATGACTTTACACGAAGGTTTATTAGGTAGCAAGGTAAGTCTTAGGTAAGAGAGTAGTCTAAGGAGGGATTTTTTTGAAAATCATCCCCTAAGGAATTGAATGACAGTTTCTACTTCGTATAGTTATAATATTATTTTATTATGGGAGTCACCTTTTCCATGGACACTGATAGCACCATTGGCATCACCAATGCGTTACCAACCTAGAAATTAGTGAGAAGAAAGTGGGAAACGATAGAACTAGAATCAAGCCTAAGATGGAAACGACTCTGAAACACTATAGTCCTTTGACGGCTGATTCAAGCAAAAGGTTGGTAGCTACCCAGACAGACTTCACGGAAAGATTATCCTTATGCGAAGCCCTAACTCCAAACGATCGGCTTCTGTCGCTTCTTACGACACCTTGAAATTTCTGGTATGGGATTGTGGTTAGTATTCTGGTCCAACAGGGCCAAAATAATATATGTATGAAAAAAATATTTCCGCGTGAGAAGTCGTGGACACCAACTCGTACACAATGAAATTACTCGTATGTATAGAGCATATACGCAGCATACGAGTAAATTACGTTGACAATATTGCAAACTAGCGATATAATATCACATAGGTAATACAGAAATATTTTAACTTTTGTGCTCAAATTGCATACAAAATGTCTAGCACAGACGTACGTAGGTACATGTATGTAGTTGTGGGTTCCGACGGCTATTACTTACAACGCAATATCAAATTGCTTTCAATTTATTTCGCAATTGCCGTCTTTGAGTTTCGCTTTGTAGGGGCCTCTGACGTCGGTCCGAGGCAACAATAAAATGTATTCGTCTCCGGAATGTTTAATATGGGGAAAAGTTTAATAACGCGTCCGGACGGGCTGAGGCCGGGCGGTCAGCGAGCCTTGCTTGGCCCGTTGCGATAAATCAAATCTTTTACCTTCAACGCCACTCCGAGAAAAATCCTTATTACATTCGGAAATATTTCGCTGACCGCTATCAAATACGTGTCTAATTATATTCGCAATTTGTTTTCGGAATCTCAACTCTGTTCGGCTATTCATCCTGACTCCTCAGGAAAGTCTGCATGATAAATCTTTGAATGGTCTCATTATTATCAGTAACCACATTTACTGCAAGTAAGTATACGAGTAGCTATGTTTATCTTCCCAAAGCACAACAGAGCTTTCAATCAGTATAAAAGTCTTGTGTCAGACTTTTTGCTGAAACTTTAAAAGTTAGGTAACTGAACTAATCCTATTGGAACCCGGGCTTTTGATATTTTGAATAGTTAAGCGACAGAACAAAAAGACTCAGTTACATAAAATACAAATGTAATTATTTAAGCGAATTAAAATGACAAACAATACTAATTAAGTACGATTACCTCTAGATATTATACCTAAATTTTGTCCCCACAATGTATAGAACAACTCGCGGTGCGGTGTATAAAATTACGTAGCTTCGATAAAAAAGGACGCTGGTATACAAGTTCAATGAGGGTCCCCCATGTCAACCCCGAAGGCGACGACATCGCATCATTAGCAAGCGGCACCTACGAGAGCGTATCTACCCAGCGGTAACAACTTATCTAAACCCCGCGACAGTTTCACACAAGATTTGTTCAGCAGGATTTATTCTTTCCATTGACTGCGTACAGGGCTGTTTGAGTTTTAGAATTCGTGTAGCGACAGTAGTCTACAGCAGCCTACGCAATTGTATTACGTCGGGAAGTAAAATCGCGTTGTAACAGCGAACGGTATGACTTGTGGGCTCATCAAGACGCAACAGACGAAGCTCGGCCCTGGAGCCCGACGCCGACACAATAGCTCCACGACGTTAATTAAATGTTAACAAACGCCCTCGTCGTCGCTTAATTGGAACTGTTGCCTATTATCCTTACCTTCCGACACGGAGAATGACTTCCCGGCTTAAGAACCACACTTCAGACTTCTTATTCCACATTCTTTAAAGTGAGTGGGTTTTCTTTGTTTTCAATATTCTGTTTTGATATAGGTACTTAAATTTTATGTAGGTACTGCCCTTATACAATTATTTTATTGAACCAGATGGAATATACCTTTTACCTATCTAGGTGCTAGGTCTTCAGTCACTAATGGCAGACTTTGTTAATTATTTTGTAATTATTAGGTGTAAAACTTGTAAACTAAGTAGGTATAATACAATGCCATCAAAAACAAAACTTGTAAAAAAAACCAAGTCTCGCAACTCAGTTCTTCTACCGTAAAAAGTTGTGAGATCCATGTAATACCAAGTCGGTTAATTTATTCAGTTCCTACTTAAGGGTCCTTCTGTCTTAAGTTATTACGTAATTAGCTAACCTAACAAGTAACAACATCTTATAGTGACCATATTATCAATATTAAAAATCTTTTATGTTTTAAATAAATAGATCGACTTGACCATCGCATGAAAACAATGTATCTCACAAGTAATACCTATATATTATATTAAATTTGCGATTGCCAAGTCAATCTATTTATTTAAAACATAAAAGATTTTTAATATTGATAATATGGTCACTATAAGATGTTGTTACTTGTTAGGTTAGCTAATTACGTAATAACTTAAGACAGAAGGACCCTTAAGTAGGAAGTGAATAAATTAACCGACTTGGTATTACATGGATCTCACAACTTTTTACGGTAGAAGAACTGAGTTGCGAGACTTGGTTTTTTTTACAAGTTTTGTTTTTGATGGCATCTCATTTCTTTTTGTAGATAGTTCTACTTTTTTTCCTTTTACAAGTTACCTTTGAACATAATTATATCTAGGTACCTATCTACACCTATTATTCCATTATATTATATAAGGTACACTGATTCATTCACTGCAAATGTTACTTCGTTATACAGGTACAGTGATTCACTAACTGCAAATGTAACTTTGTAATCCTATATATTTATATGGGATTACAAAGTTATTTATGCAGTTGATGTATCTGGAAAACTGGACCGAAATTGCAAAATATTTTAGTTTTCCCTTGATCTATACACTAAAAACTAATTGTGTTCCAAATTTGAAGCTTCTATGTCTGCTAGAAGTGCCTTAGAGTTTTGATGATCGGTCAGTCAGTCAGTGAGTGACAAAATTAAGAAACTTTGACTAGTTATAATTCTTAAACTACTGGTTCAAATTTAATGAAATTTGAAATATACCGTGTTTATACAATGCCTTCTTGGTTACTAAAAATTCAGGCTTCTAGCTTTATCCACAACGAAGTTATAGGGGGTCGAAAATGGCCTGAATTGCTTCGAGAAAAGGATGGTACGGCCGTGCCGCTTTTTTGCTCGACTTGACGGGGGCACTGCCGTGCCCCCAGATTCTTATACCTACCTTTTACCTCCCAGAAACACATTCCTTTCCAGAGATAAAAGGTATTGTATATTTTAATCCAGATTTTAAGCTATCTGTGTGTCGAATATCATCTAAATCAGTTCAGCCGTTTTTGCGTGATTAAGTCACAAAACAAACATCATAATTATAATGTACTATAGTGGGCAAGTATGGTTCGTATGGTATCTAAATAAAATTGCAATGTGTGCTGGGACAAATAGAAGTGAAACTTCAACGGACAAGTAGAAAAACGATTGACAACGGACAAGTGGAAAAACGAATCGCAACGGACAAGTGGAAAAACGAATCGCAACGAACAAGTTTAGTGGAAAAACGAATTGCAACGAACAAGTGGAAAAACGAATCGCAACGGACAAGTGGCAAAACGAATCGCAACCTACAAGTGACAAAACGAATCGCAATAAAATTTTAACTTTAAGTTTTACAGGCAGATTGTTAATGTACTTGTCTAATTTGAATCTTGTTCTATCATCAATAGTTTCCGCAGCGTATGCGATGAAAGAAATTTTTAAGCAAATTTTTTCACACCTTGGTTCACGTTACTGATGTTGCAGCAAGTATCACTAATTTTTTCTAGAAGTAAATGGGTGAATTTCCCAAGTGCGTTTTTGAGACGGCGAGGTTGAAAATTAATGTGTGGAGGTAAACTAAAATTATGCATAATTTTATATAGGTAGTTTAAATAGTGATCTACACGATAGTAAAGTATTCAGAGGTATTTAATACATAGATTCTTAATAAAAAAATATCTAAGACCTAAAATCTAATTCCGGTGTACTGTCCGAACTCCATTTATTTACATATTTTATTAATTTAATTTTTTTTGGTAAATAATATTAATTTGAAAGGAATGTTTTTTAGAAATACATTAGATAACACAACTAATATATATTTACGGAGCAATTTAAGATAGTACAACAGCTCTTAAAACATCTTTTAAAAATGTCCTACAAAAAAAAGCAATACTGGTGGCGCATTTTGTATACTTCATAACTTGTTACAACACGATTTGGAAGACACCTTACTGGCTCTCCCCGCACCATTCAGTTGTGCTTTTGCAAACTGCGTGTTAGGATAACCGACTTGCTGCGTAATTTTCCTGTCAAACACGTAAGTACTCACTGCGGTGGCGCTGGAATACAAAATCATCCAATTCCGATGTCATGTATATTAGTAAAAGTACAAAGCAGATTATCAAGAAATTTTTTGGAGGCTTCCATTAAAGGTTTGAAATAAAAGTTAACCTGTGAGTAACGGTGTTCTTTAAAATTCAAGTTTTGACTCTAATTCTAAGTCCGGTGGCCTAATCTCGGTGGCTCCGGTGGCAAACTAAAGCGCATAGAGACGTGTATAGACTAGTGCCGATAATTTTTGAAACGAAAAAAAATAATCGTAGGATGAAACCCATTGCAAAAGGAAGAGAATACAACGAAAATTAAAGGAAAAATAATTTACGGTCGATCTGAGGTCGGGAAGTGGGGGAGGGGGGGTCAAGGGTAAAAAATAGTTTATCTCAATTTCCGGCAAAACTACAAGTCCTATAGAAAAAAGTTAAATAGCAATGTTGTAAGTAATAAAAAGATCTACAACTTTTTATTTACCCTTTTTATACATTACCTCAAAATTAATGTGAAAAATTCAAATAACCAAGTTTTTGGTTTTCACGAAATTTGGTGAAAATGAAATGACAACTATTTTCGCAAAAAAATTTCGGATTCGAGTTTTTAATTTTTTTTGTCAATCATTGTGTACAATTTTGAGTTATTTATTAATATTTACACTTTAATCAATCGAAAAACGTAAGATTCCATGTTACTTTGTTAGACAAAAAAATTACAAATCCATTAAACATAAAGATTGCAAAAAACATGCGAAAATAGTTGTCGTTTCATTGCATTTTCGGAGAACATTTACCATAGTAGTTTATAGTTAGTAGTAGTAGTAGTTAGTAGTTTATAGTTTTTTATAAACCATTAGAAAGTAGAGATTACAACGAACAAAAGTAGATATTTTGACGTGAGAACTTTCGATTGAAAATTAGGTACCAAAAACTTGGTCATTTGAATTTTTCACATAAATTTTGAGGTTATGTAAAAAAGTGTAAATACAAAAGTTGTAGATCTTTTTATTGCCTACGACTTTGCCATTTAACTTTTTCCATAGGACTTGTAGTGTTGCTGGAAATCGAGATAAACCATTTTTTACCCTTAAAACCCCCCCCTCCCCACTCCCGACCTCAGATCACCGGTAAATTATTTTTCCTTTAATTTTTGTTACATCCTCTTCCTTTTGCAATGGGTTTCATCGTACTATAATTTTTTTTCACTTTTTACCGTTTTTGAAGCTATCAGCACTGGTCTAATAGGCCACAGAAACACAAGCGTGTCTAATCACCGCTTAAAGGAGTCCGTTCAACTAGACTCCTACTCTTCAAAATGTATCTTTAAAGTATTAAAATATGATCTTGCCTTTATTATTTCTCATTGGCATAATCAATTTCGGTGGATCAGATTCTAATTCCAGTGGTCCTAATTTTGGTGGCATTTGATAATGTAATTTCTAAATATCTCCGGAACTAATAAAATTTTTTTCGATCTCTACTATGTGACTAATTATTACTACTATTTGCAAATTATTTATGCCAAATAAAATGTATTAGAAACAGCAGGTTTAAATTTAATCAATTTCGGTGGCTCGGATTTTAATTCCGGTGGTCCTTTAATAATTTCGGTGGCATTTGATAATTTCAAATGGAAATATCTCATGAACTAACAAACATTTTTCGATCTCTAGTATATGATTAAGTAGTACTAATATTTACCTATTATTTAAGCCAAAAAAAATTATCAGAAACAGCAAATTTAAATTCGCCACTGTAATTAGGCAAAATTCGTGTTTGTTGAAATTGACCCAAATATAGCCTGTGTTACTCAGGGATAATGGAGCATTCTAATGGTGAAAGACTTTTTAAAATCGGTTCAGTAGTTTTTGAGTTTATTTGTTTATTCTCTTTATATCGCGGTAACGCTTTCTCTTGACAGAAATCTCATAATACCCCGTATAAACAAGTTTCACTTCAAAAAGTTATGCCAATGTCATTGAAGTATTATTATTAGGCAAATGTAAGAAATCCCGTCTCTCCACTAATCCGCACTGGAGCAGCGTGGTGGAGTATGCTCTAGGCCTCCTCATGAGGAGAAACCCGTGTTCAGTAGTGGGTGGGTAGTAGTGGGTTGAAGCCAAGAAATCCTGTGTAACATTTTTTAAATAGGATTGTTCGACGGAACGGTTGAAGACAATAAAATGTGATGAAATTAATTTACGGCTCGACCGATTTTCGTGAATCTTTACGTGCATATCGGCTAGGGTTGAGAATCGGACAACATCTATTTTTCATTCCCCCTACCCCTAAAAAACTTTTGGCAGAACAACGTTTGCCCGGTCAGCTAGTCTTATATATGTAAATAAAATTCTCGTATCACGGTGTTAGATATTGAGCTCCTCCGAAACGGCTCGACGGATTTTCGTGAATCTTTGCGTGCATATCGGCTAGGGTTGAGAATCGGACAACATCTATTTTTCATCCCCCTACCCCTAAAAAAATTTTGGCAGAACAACGTTTGCCCGGTAAAAAGTTTACCTATTTAAAAACTGTGATCTCGATTTAAAAAAAATAAAAAACTCCCTTTTAGCCCATACCTCCGATTGATCTGAATTTTGCTATATCTATGCTCAGATGAAGGAAATCATCTGAGTATCTATGTATTTCGACGCGCTGATAACGAATATTATAGGCAAAACACCCACATATTTTATTTTCAAGGTCATCTTGAAAAAACATTATTTTTCTGTTTTCACGTTTGTTTGTCAAAATCACGGACCTGAAAAAAAGACGGACGTAACTTTGTCTAATCGAGAGTAGCAATAGCAATGGCCGACCGCTTAACATGTGTGTGTGTGCGTAATTTTTGATTCGCGATGGTGTCAGTGTCAAACACAGCATGTTTGTCTGTGGTGTCAAAGCATTATGGTGTCAATGTGTGGGTGTGTGTACTTGTAGGTACGAATAGAGAGTTGGTATTACTATGGGTGCTTCACCGAATTTGTTGTTGGGATTACGTCCGTCTTTTTCTTAGGTCCGTGGTCAAAATATTGAATTTACAGATTTTACGGAGGTATGGGTAAAAGGAAGTTCATCCAGAAAATTGTATGCATTGTAATCATATTTCATAGTTTTTGTTAAAAAAAATCAAAAGCACAAAAATATTTTTGGTAAACTTTGCACATTATACTAATACAAATACAAATCCCACTTGAATAATTTAAATTCATTCACTTTATCAAAAGTCCGAGGTCAAAACCCCCAGGCACTCCACTATTACTAATAAAAAAAAAATATGGTTGTCTGTAAAGTCGGTTTACGAACGGTAGTTTAACGTGACAACGTCATGAAAAAGCTCCGCTCCGCCCCGTTCCGCCCCGCTCCGCTCCGCCCCGCCCCGCCCCACCCCGCTCCGCTCCACTCAACTACGATCGCCTACGGCTCGCCTACGGCATCGGCTACGATACACCGATCGTAGCCGATCGTGCCTCTCTCTCTCGCTTTTGCCGCTCTCTCGCTCGCGGAACGGGACACTTTTTCGTGCATGCAGCCCGTGTTCATCGATTTATAAGACGGTTATCACGTCACGTCAATAAGCTACAGAAAGTTTATGTTATAAATTATTTTATAACCATTTAATTACGGTTCATATTTTTAACTAACTCTCACTTACTCGTTAGTTCCATTCCACCCAAGAAGTTTATTTTATAACATCTGGAGCATGGAGTACTGAGATAGAAGGAGGGCCATCTCATTTGAACTTATGAAGCATGAGCCATGAAGGGAAAGATGAAAAAGTCTCCAGCTGTTTACAGAAAATAGATTCATGTGAAATAGAGGTTACAATAATGGCTATTTCTGAATGGCGCTAGTGTGTGACAAATAGCGATATGACCCATGAACATAGCTGTTGTAGACGGAGTGAAGTTTGCTGAGTTCAAATGTTTAAAAATTTTCATGGTACCCTCCATAATGCCAGTATATACAAAACCTCAACTATTTACGTTTATGTAATGTTAGACTTTCAATATTTTGGTAAATATAACCAAAATACTGCTGTGAGAAAACGTGATTCAATAGTGTGAATTTTTGAAATAAATGACTACATATAACATAGCTGTTGTAGACGGAGTGAAGTTTACTGAGTTATGCCTATTGCATCCGCAGCGTCACTCGTAATGAATCGCGCTAGTATCTGAAAAATAGTTACTCGATACCCGTAATTGGATGTGTTCCTTTCTTCTACTCTATTTTCCATGCTCTGGAGGGAAGCTTCCAAGAAAATAGTCTAGGGCGCAGTTCATCCAATGGCACGTGATTCGTCTTTAGGTACCTGAGAAGCGTGGCTTCCAGGTTACTATCAGCTTCTTGATGCAAAAGCGTGTCATATCAGACATTGTCAGTCAGTTGCAGTGTTGCCAATGCTACGGCAATTACCGTGTTCTACGGCTTTTAGGCCAAAAAATTACAAAATCTACGGCCTACGGCTGAAACCTTAATTATGGCCGTAGCAAATTCTACGGCTTTTCGCAAATTCTACGGTCTTTTTTATTTATTTATTTTGCAAACATTTAACTAATGTTAAAAACCCTTAAAACAGCGCCACTAGGCTAATTATGGTGTTACTCTACGATAATGAAAAGTGTTCCTGAGGTTTTGTGGACATCAAATTCACAGCATTGCCGATGACCTTTTTTTTTAGTGCGAGCGTTGAACCTATGGTATATATCGGCATAATTGGATGGCATATTTTAAGACACGGCCCACAGTTGAGCTTTTTCCATATAAACACGGCTTTTTTACCTAATATACACGGCCTTCCAAAAATGTTCATTGGCAACACTGGTCAGTTGTCAAAAATGTCAGTTACAGTGTTGCCAACTTAGTGGAATTTCCACTAGATCTGGTGGTTTCGACACCCCTTTTAGTGGGGATATATTGATTTTAGTGGCTAGTGGATTTTCTAGTGGAAAATATTTTTTCATTTAGTGGTAGAACATGACATTTAACCACTAGGACGATTTTACAAAATTACTTCTGATTTGAAACTCATTTGGCAACGATGAGAGATAAAGGACTCACTACAAGTATAATCTGTGCTTCCACGCAATGACGAAGAGATAATCCGTTATAGGGTATTTCATAGTTTTGATTTATGAACTAAAAAACCGGGCAAGTGCGTGTCAGGCCATGTGCAATCTAGTAATTTTATCGACTATTACACTTTGGGCTTGTTTCACCATCTTCAAGTAGAGTCCTGAATAAGCTATTCGCCGGTTAAAGTGACGTTAAAGTGTCATTTTACATACACGAAATGTCAACTTAACCAACGAATAGCTTACTTCGGACTTACTTGAAGATTGTGAAATAAGCCCTTTATCTACTACTACTACGGCTAATATAGCCGTGATAGTTTTCCTTGTATAGCCGTATTAGGGTGGCTTAGAATACTAACCCCAATCCCACGCCGGATGGGTGTCGTAAAAGGCAACTAAAACCGGTACGCCCTCGAGGGCGTAATATTGATTTTAATTACTAATTAATACCATTATTACTATTATTATTTCTCCACGGGGTTCGCCTGGATAGCTACCACCCTTGAGCATGAGTCAGCCGCCAAACGACTCGTCGTGTTCCGGCTGGAGGCTTGAGAGCCAGTTCTTTCTTTCTTTTTCTTCTCTCTTTCTTGGCCGGCAACGCATCAGTGATGCCTTTGGTGTTGCTGATATCCATGGGCGACGATAGCTACTTACCATCAGGTGGATCGTCAGCTCGATTGCCGGCTATTTCCATAAAAAAAAATCATCAGAATTATAATCTATTTCTGAGAATATTTTCACTAGCCCAACTCCAACCGTTTAGCCGGCAGGTGGTCACCCCCTTGACTCTAACCAAAATTAGCAATTCAAAGCCAAATATTTCGCAAACGGACCTCTAATTGCAAAAATGGTCTTAGAAGACCCATAATAACCAAGACCCTTATTAAGACCTTTTCAAAGACCCATCTTCAGCGTTAAAAAAATATAAATATTTAAGATAGAGTTGGGACTTTTTTATTGGAAAATACAGGATCTTTTGTCAAAATTCCTTAAATATCATTATTTTAGAAGTCAACAACAAAAAACTAAATATCTTTTTTTATCTTATTTTGCTTATGTTTTCTAATTTTTTAATGTGCTAATAAACCCTTATAAATATTTTTCAATTTTCTTTAGGGTTATTTTATGTACTTTTAGTCGTTGTATTTTCTTGAACCATCCCCCCCCCCCCCCCGAAACTAAAACCTGGCTAAGCCCGTGGTAACACTCGTCATTTTATTTTTATAATTTTTTTTTAGTTTTTTAGTGGTTTTCTGCCTTTTCTGGTGGTGAGTTTAGTGGGATTGTTAAAATAAAGTTGGCAACACTGGTCAGTTAAACTAAACTCACTTTGAGATACAGGTATCGTACTGTACTGTACCTTTGTAAAGTAAAAATTTTGAAGTGAATTAATTCGTAAACAAGTAAACAACAGTGATATTAAATTTCTTTATAATGTATTACATCAATCATAACGAAAATATGCTTAACGTCAGGCCAGCAGGGTTTTCGGATTCGGATGACGACGACGACGACGATTTCTGCTTCCAGGAGCCGGTATGTATCTATAAAGTGTATTAAAGAGCGGATAAAATCTATAATGCACCAGTATTGATTTGCCAGCCATTGGTTACATTACTTACATTTTGAAAAAGAGATTTTATGCAACTACCTGTAGCATATAAACAAACATCACTACAACTTGAAATGAGAATTTTGGTGATAAATCTACATGTCAGTAGATAATATGCGTAATATTTATAATTATAGTTTCATCACAAACAAGTAATTTTTAAGGCGTATGTACTAAGTTGTGGATTTACCATTTTCAATTAACTATCTATAATCTCTGTTTATGTAAAATAATAACAATTTATATTTAAATTTTTTGACTTTTTGGTAGTTGCTAGGCAACTGACTTGAATATTATAGATAGATAGAATTTAAGAATGGCCAGTAATGACCTCCCAATACTGCACTATTAATTTATGGAATTTTAATAGGAAAAACAAGAATTCATCCTTTAAAGTCATTAGATGAAAAATGTGTTTAAAATTATTAAGTATACTTACAACTCAGATGAAGGAATAATCCTTCATCTGAGACTTACAATAAAAAATAGTTAAATAGAAGCACTTTAGAACAGGGAATTACACCAATTTTGATGAAATTTTTTTTGGAGGGGGAGAAGGGGGTGTACAACACGTTTTTTAAAACTGCAATCTATGTAAACTTTTAGTTTTCGAGAAAAAAAATTTGAAAAAAAATATTGGCTGTTAATTTATCAGGCTATTTCAGTGTTTATTAATCATACAGTTATAAAAGATTCGCTCCTGATTACAACGATACCACGCAACTCTCAGTGACGCACCATTTCCGAGAAAATGGAAAATAACTTTTCTAACCTCAGTACAGTACGGCCGCTGTATCTTGGTGCGTCTGAACATAGACTTTGCGAACTTTAGCGCATGTAAGACAGAGATGGCAACACGAACATGCTAATGTATGACTGAGACACAATACACCCCGTATCGAGTATTGGCGAATTATGTTACTGCGCAGCCTTCTGCGCGAAGTTCGGACGCGCCAAGATACAGCGGCCGAAGTATACAAAAATATGGCTATATTCAAAATTAAACGCCAGAAATAACAAAAAGGTACATAACTGTTGTATCAGTCACATATACTATGTGACTTAATCTACTCTAGTAACGCCGTAATAAGACTACGTCACAGATGTCGACGGAACCCCGCTTCGCGGGGTTCCTATTTTTCTCCTAAATAAAATCAGGCAACCATAACTAACCTATCCTTATTTCGATTTAAGTTCAGTTGTTTTTTCATGGCCGGGGGCTTTGCCATCAATGTCGAATAAAATCAGGCAACCATAACCTAACCTATCCTTATTTCGATTTAAGTTCAGTTGTTTTTTCATGGTGGAGGGGCTTTGCCATAGATGTCGATGGAACCCCGCTTTGCGGGGTTCCTATTTTTTCGTAAATAAAATCAGACAACCATAACCTTACCTATCCTAATTGACGGATAACCTGTTGAATTGATATGACATTCAAGATGGCTGTCGAGTTTTGACGTAACAAGTTATAAATGTAAGCAAATAATTGGGAATAATTTGATATTTTAAAAATTCATATCTCATAAACTACTAATTTGCTTAAAGTTAAACTTTGGTAATCGACATTCAATAATATAATCTACCGAAAAAAAATATTTGAACCATATTTTCGACATTCCCTGTTCAAAAGCTGAGCCTAATTAAATAAATTAATAAGTATTTTAACTATGAATTCAATTTCATTTCATTTCTTAATCTCGAAAAACAAAAGACTTCATTGCTGGAGTGACTTCATACGCTTGCAGCAGCTGTAGCATGCGAATTTTTATAAAATACCAACCTGTGTATGTATAACCTGTACTAAATATACCTGTACTTCAAAATATCTGTAGAAATCTTGTCAAATTATTTTTTTATAAAATTAGCTCTCACAAGTCACCTGATGGTAATTCATCAAGTCTTGTTTACTTTGCCCACAGTCATCAAGCCAAGAAAAAAGTTTGTATAATTATAATTGCTCCATAAGACACCATTATAAATATCCTAAATTTAAATGTTATAATAATTTGTATTACTTAATTATTACTCCCTCAAGTAATAAAACCTAAAATACAAATTATCATTTTTTTGTATGTAGAGTGCCAGTATAATTCTATCTTATATTGCTCCTGAAAAAATATTTTGTTTTTATTTATGTGTTTCATTATTTATAGGTACTAGGTACTCACGGCCGTAGCTAGGGGGATGAATTGTGGACCAATGCCCTACCTTGAAATCACAATTCCCTACCTTAAAAATACCAAAAACTAAGATAAATTACTATAATTAAATTGTTTGTTCATAGTTTGAGATAAAAAAAATTGTAGCGATAGGGATCTAAACCTTTCCTAACATACCACAGTTTGTGACATTCATTTCATATTATAATAATTCTTTGTTCTGTGACCTAGAGGTCAGTGATATACATGGTGATTGATTTAGGAGCCTGTGCTTCGGAGCAGATCAATAATATGATATTTTTTTACTTCCGCCCTACCTTTAACCAGTGCTGCCCTACCTCAAATTCGACTCTATAAGCTGTGTATTGTAGCTAAAGCCCTGTAGGTACTCAATAACACTTTCTTATTATAATTTGTATTCTTTTAAATAAATTTCAGGTTCAGCTCAAGAATCAAATTCCAGACTTAAAAAGTACTGTTCAGGAACGCTTTCAATCTAATGTGATACAAGGAAAGTTTGTTGAATTTGAAAAAATATTCAGAGAGGGTATGACTGTGTTTTGAAAGTAGATTTTTATCATAATATATTAGATAGATAGTTTTTTTTTATCCAAATTCTCTGTTGCATTTTGAAAGTACATTTGTATCATATATTAGATACAGTGGATCCTCGATTATCCAGCCCTCAGTTATACGGATTCACAATTATCCGGAGTATAAACCCCAATCAAATAAGTCACATTAAATGACAATTACTAAATATATTAACCCTTTAAAGGTTGATGCATACATAACGTGGACGGGACAGGGACAGGATGGGACGTGAAGTTTTGGAAATATCAAATTTCATAGAAAATGTAAACAATAGGCATACGCCACGGAGGCACGCACGGGACGGAAAAGGGGCACGCACATATATTTATGCCCCGTCCACGTCCCGTCCGCGTCCCGTCCCGTCCTCGTTATGTATCCATTAACCTTATGATTGAAGTATTTCAATAATTGTCCTGTTTTTCAACAATTTTTTAATAAACATTGATTTTTGATAAAAAGTTTAATTTATTTTTCTTGTTTTTAATTATTATTACCTATACATTATGTATTGTGCTATAATCTGTCGTGTACATAAACCGCTTTTCTTCATAAATTCGATTATCCGGATTTTAGATTATCCGAATGCTTAATAACGATAATTAGTCTGGTTAATTAAGTTAATAACTACTGTATATAGTTTTTTAGGGTTCCGAAGTAAAATCAAAAACCCTTATAGATTCGTCATGTTTTCTTAAAAATTTGCTGTTGCATCATAATTATATGACTTTGGTCTTTGCTCACATAGAGCAAAACCATAGACAAATAAGCTATTTCAAATTTTCCCCTTTTTTATTTGTTATATTTATTTGTGGCTTTTTATTAAATCTCTTCTCCTTTTTAGAGTTGAACAGTACACCTGACTATAGATTTGGAAATGGATGGACTCCTCTTATGTACACTTGTTTTCATGGGCAGCCAGCAATGGCAGACTTCTTACTTGAAAGAGGCGCAGACCCTAATGCACATGCAGGTAAGATGCAGGGATGGAACTTATTTAAAAAACCACTAAGTGCGTGTCAGGCCAAACGCATCGTAGGGTTCCGTAGTTCTTGGACTATTAAATAAATAAATAATTGCTTATACACCCATACTACCGCAGTGGGGTTTTACCTGTGTCGCGGGTGGCATGGACGACACATAATTATTACACATCACAATAACACCCATGACATGACCCGAGTACAAATATTTATCTGTCACATAAATATCTGCCCCGGCCGCGAATCGAACCCGGGACCCCTCCCTTCGCAGGCAGGGTTGCTACCAATATATTCCTACTAACATTATAAATGTTAAAGTTTGTGAGGATGTTTGGAGTGAGGATTTTCATGAGCACACAGATAGATTATGATCATTATAATCTAGAATAACATAGAGTACTATCATCCCGGAAAACGCGGGTAAAGCCTGGGACAGAGCGCTAGTTTTTAATATTTACGCCTCACCAAGACATTTAATATTTAGTAAATTTATTGAAACTGTCACTTCCAGATTCGGTTACACCAATGATGCTTCTTTGTACAAATGCTTTTGGCACTGATCAACAACTCCGTGAAATAGCTCTGAAATTACTGGAAAAAGGTGCTATAGTGAATTTGGGGGACAAGCAGGGGGTGACTCCTCTAATGCGAGCAATCCAATGCGGACGCCGTGATTTACTAGAGCTTTTCGTAGAACGTAATGCCAACATCGAAATGCGTGATCGACAAGGTTGGACGGTAAGAAATAAAGTCATTTGTTCTTTTACACTATCAAGTTTTAGTTAGTAAAATGCTAAACTCATAGTGGTTCTCAACAAATAAAAAAATATATACGTGTCGAATTGAGAACCTCCTTTTTTTCGTCGGTTAATAAATTAAACATTATTTATCATACTAACGCCCCAACTCAGAGTCACTAACGGTGACTTTAATCGCTCCTTAGTATCGAATCACCATACAAATTCTGTACTACGGAGCGAATTAAGTAACCGTTAATGACTCTGAGTTGGGGCATAAGATTCCTTATACTTGTCTTGTCTTCTTATATTATCTTGATTTCTTATATTTTTTGTATATGATATGATTTTGTTTATGCACTCGTAGGGTCAATAAATGTTATTTATTCATATGTTCAAGTCAAATAAAAAATGTTATTCCTTTATGGTATTAATTTACAAATGACTGAATTCCTCATTAAGGAGTGCTGCCTTGAGTTAATGCCAACCACTCTTGCTTGTAGTGCAGGCTGTTGAAAAACAGACTATGCTATGGCACCAAGTCCTATCAGTTATACTGCCGTCATAAGGAAAAAGGGCACATCTAACATTTTGTAAATTGCGAGAAAATCGAGTTTAAAATATTTTTTTAGTTTTTGAAGAAAATAATACGACAATACTATAATTTTTAAAAATGTATGAGTGAAAATACTTTACATTTACACAATTTCTACAAATTATTAAATTAGTTTTTATTTTTTGGTCATTTATTAAATAATTAGCACATATCTTTTTAACGTTACATAAAAATCCTATAAAATCACATTAAGTCTAAAAGGCACAAATAACCAAATATGACTTTTAATTGTAATGTTTTGCGTACAAATATAAAATATTACAATGAAAAGGCACTTTTATTCACCTGTGCCTTTTCATTGTAGTAAAAAGTGATCATAATAGTACATGTAAAATGATACATAAAGGTATAACTGCCAGTTGTGATTTTCTTTAACACACCCTTCATATTTGATGTGCACCAATTACGCCTTTTCAATTAAATATTTTAAAAACATAAATGTGAAATAGAAGACATGTCACAATGTGACCTTTTTCTTTACAAAAACTTAAAAAATGGTGCAGTTGTTCTCTTTAAGCTTGTGCTGACTCTGTTTATTTTGTTGCTAAAAATACACAAAAAATTGGGCAAATAGACCTTTTTTCCTGATTCCGAATATGTATATAACTCAATTTCGAGAAAAATGTTAGTTGTGCCCTTTTTAATTAACATGGCAGCATATTTCCCTGCTCTCTATGTATCGAGTTAACTCTGAAGATAAGCGTCCATGGCAACAGAGGGTTTTAACTACCATGTATATAACTCATATATGTATAAACACTGTCACCTTTCTATGATAGAATAAACTGTAAAATCATTTCCTTTTTTCGGTTTAATGTTGAAGAGTCAGTAATGAACCTTAGCTGCTGATGATATCAGTGTCTGATATCTATTGACGACTGCTACCAATAGGATGACTCGTCTACTCATATGTATCGTTTGTTCACATAAAAAGAGTACCTAAGTGAGCAGCCGTAGTTGCTAATTGACATGCCTTTTTTAGGCAATTTTCTGGGCAGTTCACTGCAATCATACAGATATGGTGAAGCGTCTTATATCACTGGGGGCAAGAGTCACTGAGGTTGACCGCGCTAATCGCACTATATTGGATATTGCCGAAGCACATGAAAACGGCGTCATAGTGAAGATACTCGAGCCTTTTTTCAATTCACATAATGCCGAGGAACCTGTATTTGTATCTCAGGAGCCTGATTATTGGTTAGAATATTATCCTGGATTAAGAAAGAATCATAAGTACGCTTACATTTTATTTTTTATATCGATATTTTCTTTTTCTGCGCATGTTCTATGCTTATTTAAAGAGATGCTGTGCTTCGTTTTAAAGTGACGCAGTTTTCTTGCATGCGCGACATACGCATGATATTTTTTAATCACGCTCCGACTAAAAAACAGGTAATCAAATCTATTTTCCAGCCAACTGTATAAGGAAGAAATTAAAAATTTGCTCTATGGAATGAATTGCGATAACTTGAGGCCACTTATTTTGAATAGTGGAATAGATTTAAGAACGTTCCTGCTATTGGAAGAAAAGGACATGATTAAATTGGGTATTGACATGCAATTTGAAAGACAGAGACTCAAACAAGGGCTACGCGCTTTTCATTTGAGAAATTGGAAGTTGAAATCGGTGTCTGGATTGTATGCGAGACAAATTCAAAATTTTAAGTAAGTATAAAGGAGCTTTTTGTTTATCCTATAAACGTAAATTAATTTTTTTATGGTCAGTTCCGCTACTTATAAGTTTAATATGTACCTACCTATCTTTTTGTGTAAAATGTATATGTACGTATTATCTATCTGTTTTGTGATTTAATACCTACCTACATTTATGTAGTAAATAACCTATATAGTATTTACACCCTTATTCCAAATATATTCGGCAACATTCGCGCTGCTGTGCGTTAAATATAAATAACTTTGTAGGAAAAATAATAATTTGAGTATTAAATGATTAGAGAAAATTCTGTGTTCCTATGTTAGGTTTCGTTCGTCAAAGCGCACACTAAAGTACCTAGTCAGGAAATAATTCGTCTATTTTCTAAACTTTTCTTTACTTTCATAAAAAAATGTTTTCAGTAAAATTTTTCATTTTACTTTGTTTTTAAACTTCAGGCAAGCCACGGCCGTAGTATAGACTTACGAGACATACCAATTTTAGTTTAACAACACATTAAAAACGACTTCTTAAACAATTTAACATTGTTTTTCAGCTTATGCGAGTGCCTGGAATCTGCTGCTACAAACCTAATGCAATTTTATATCATGGAAGCTTCACTCCAATATATTATCAGAGCGTTCAACAAAATTCGTGGCGAATATAAAAAACAAGCAAAAGGCACTCAAATTATTGCAGAAATGAATGACAGTATTAACAATCTGTGTACTAACATTAGGATTATGAAGAAGGAACTTATTCAAATGAACAAATATGTTATTATAGTAAGTTAAACTTATTAAGAATTCTAGGTACAAAAATCTTTATAAAAACACTTATAAAATGAAAATATGTGGTTTGAAAGCAAAGGGCATTGAACCTAGTTGGCATACCTACAAGTATCGCCATTTTGAAAAATTTTCGTTTCGGCGGCCAGTGATGAAACATGTATCAATCGACGAAGTAAGTGATTACAATCAAAAAGTATGCAGTGGAGAAATGTCGTAAGTGGTATACTTTCGAAGATATTTGATTTCAAAATCGTTGAAAAATAAAGCAAACATCTTAATTTCGGCGGACATTGATAAAACATATGTCAATCGATAGACTAAGTAATTACGATCAAAAAGTATTCAATGATGAAATGTCGTAAGTGATATACTTTCTGAGATATTTGAGTTTATTAATAATTATTTTAATTTTTGAAGTAAATATCTCAGAAATTGGAAGAAGATACAGAAATTTTAGTTATTGCATTTTATATTTACAGTTGATCTCACCTATATTCTATAAACATTTTACATATAATATACATATTTACATAAGTATATCTTACTATTTTGATAATTAAAAAAAAAGAAAAAGGAAATTTTATTGGAAATAATGATACTTTTCAGATACGGGATAAGAATCCCCAACCTATACAGGTGGAAGATGAAGAAACAACCCCTGTGGTGTCCTCACTGCAGGCTACAGCAGTCGGGGTGATCACCTTTGGTATTGGTTACCTTACAATTCGAAGTATAAGATGGTGCCTTTCAGTTTTAGTTAAAAAGTAAGTTTTTGTTTCTAGGATAGTTTTTTTTATTATTTCTCCGTGCATCTTTTTTTTCTTTTTGCATTTAGTAATTGATTTGGACAAACTTGAATACTTCTAGTTTCGGTTACATTTTGATTATTTTAGTAATTTAAAAGAACTACACGCAATTGGGATTGTATTATTTAAAATCATCTCTGACCCAAGAAAACGCCATTTATGTTTTGACTACTTGTCGTGAAGTAGTTACGAGTCTTTTATGAGTCTTTTTTATTTTTACAAATTTTTTAAAATTTCTTTCGATTGCATTGTAAATTGTAACATAGTATTGAATGTCTGTTTCTTAACTTTCTCAATGTTTATCAGTACTCAAAAAATCATACCTAAAATAGAATTAGTATTTACTTAAGTATTCTTGGTGTTAGAAGTAGTTAAGTAGAGTCTGTGGGATTATTTAACTGTGTATTGATATTAATTCTGCGCTGAATAAATTGTGACGTAGCTTTAAGTATTTTAAGTATGTATGTACTCTTATGTAATGGTATGGTAATAAAATACGTGGAACGTGCCAGGATTTGAAGGTAAACAGGGAAGAAAAATGGTGGTGGGAATGTTGGTATACGATTGCGTAGGATATAAAGAAGTATATTCTAGTCAAATATCTTTAAGGCTTATATCAGTTTGAGGTCCACCGCTTTTTAAGGCCATAGGACATATTTTAATCGGCCTTTAAGTCTTACATACATATACTTACACAACAATAGTTCAATGAGATAATGCTACTTAGATGATGATGAGATATATCTACTACAAAAAAAAAGAGCCACGTTGTTGAACGTGGTTTTCAATATAAAAGGTTATAAGCATAATATTCAACGCATTTCATTAGCTAGCCCATAAGAGTCGAGGTAACGATGTTTTTTAAAATGAAATCTAAATGTGCATTTATTACGGAACTGAAATATGTATGTATTTATTATTAGTAGTATTATTTTATATTATTATATTAAGTATAATAAGCACATTATTGAAAGGCAGGGTTCCCACTATGCCGGGCCGGTAAAACTGGCGGAAGGGTTAGTGACTGTACAATTTATATGAAGCTATTCACATTATCCCGGGTCCGGCAAAAATACCGATCCCTGCATTTTTACCGAGCGTTTTGTCACTGCCATCGAGCACATACCCACGTGCTCGATAGTCACTGCGAAGGACCGGTATCTATGTCCCCCGCTACCCCGCTCGTGCTCCCCTAGACTCATTCGGCTTCGCATTCTAATAAATCGTCAAAAGCGGATGCTGTCATTCGAAAATAATTGAAGAACTTTGATTCGTCACTTCTCAGTTCACCCATTAATGTTTCAAATGTTCCAAGTTAAATTCTTTCCCGTATAGCATGTATCCAATGTTTTCTTTTTACATTATTCATCCTTCTTTTCAGTTTGTAGTATCCATAAACAATCCATAATTTTATTCTACTCAGAATCAGAGAAATTCGAAATTTAAAATTGTTTTAAATTTCGCGCCAATTTTTTCCGCGCGATTTTTTTGCTTTGATTTGACAGACATGACGATTGTGAAATGTCAAGGACGAATGACAGTGACAGACTAGGGGTTAAGTATCCCCACAACGCAACAATTTCGTCGTCCATTGTACGCACAGGTCCGAATTCAACAATTCAACTGAGGTGAATACTTGACTGTCCGATTTTCTTGTGGGATCCGGTGTAATGTGAACACCTCTGTCCGGTGTCCGGTTTCTGGCAAATCTGCTGGTCCAGCGTATTGGGAACCCGGCCTAATACCGATCTTTTATCTGCATAGTGATAAGTAATGTAATTACAAATATATATAAAGATTTTGGTGGAGACCAACAGAAGTTAAAAAAATATTTTGACTGATCTTTTCTTCTCCTCCATGACAAAGCACCCTTCCGAAAAGCTGGTAGATTAAAAAAATGACGTGCATAAGTGTATCAGTGATACCTATATGAACAAAAGATTTTGATTTTGATTTTTTGATTTTGATACAATTTCAAATTCAATTCATCAACTATTATAATGTTTTTTTGGAAAACTATATGAAACTTATTGAAACGGGTAAATATTTTTTGTTGTTCCTAAGAAAAAATAGTGTTTAAGACTAACATTATTCTTAAATGACAATTTGTGATTTGGATTTTACTTTGTGTGAATTTGATTCATAGATTTTTAAAGTTTAACGCACTACTATATTATAACTTAATTATAAGTTGTTGATTATAATGTTATCTTATCGTTTTTTTATTTTTATTTTTAAGAAGACATTTTAATTTAAGACATTTAAGAGGCTACATTATTTGTAGAACGTCATCATATGCTCGAAAATATACCATTTTATGAGAATTCTGTAGGTTTGTTTTATAAGAATAAGCCATAATGCATTAATTCTTATTTTAATGAAAATGACTACCAAATATAAAACGTTTACTTACAAGTCAGAACGCTATTCCAAAAACTATTGCGTGGCTTATTTAGCAGTTTAAAAAAGTTTTCATGATGAAAATTTTGGTATGTGAGATAACCAGAAAGCTTATAAAAGGTCTGTTGAAAACATACTAAAAACAATAAGTTTCGATGTGGTTAATGTGGACATGATGATCATGGGAGTTCCGAGGGGAGGAGGGGGAGGGGGAGCAACTGCACTCCCCCCAGGATTTTGCATGCTTCCCACTTTTGTCCATAAATGTGCTTATTTGTTATGCATTAACAGTGAGTCAGTAATGTGCATCCCTGGGCCAAAAAAAAACTGATTTGCCCCTTCCTTCCTCCCCTAGACGAAAATAATCTGATTTTCCCGCGTGGGCAGATCCTGGGTACGCCCTTGATAATCGTTTTATACAGCGTTAATAATAATAGATAAAGATAACGGTGCATTATCCTAAATTTTCTTATGTAGGTATGTGTTACCGATTCAGCTTGGCTAGAAACTCGCTAACAAACTAGAAGCAGTGCCAAGAGACAATCACATAATGTATCTCTAGCTATTCGACCAATGCGTCGCACATTGTCAATCATGCTTGTAAACAGTTGTCACCACACATCACCATGGTGCGTTCTATCAACATTCATTCTATGAAATTATTTATTCACAGCTGCCTCTTGTAGTCGTACTAGTATTTTTATACTAATAGCGTTTGTTAGTAATCCGATTGAAGTCATAGTAACATATTAGTTTACAAAAATGTATTCGACATCCATGTTAGCTTATTATTAGTTATTATAAATATTATATTTTGTGTAAAGTATGGTTAATTTTATTTTTTTATTACAAGTATTTTTCTGTTCTGTATTTTATGGCAGATTTTACTATTAAACGATCATTAAAGTTTATTTGCATAAAAATATTTGCCATAATTCATATCTCATAGGGTAGGACTACGTAAAGTGGTCACTGCTCTATTAAAATATGTATGCCAGAAATATCCATATTACTATATATGTATCAATATTATAAATCCAAACAGCAAGGTACCTCGATTGAGTAGTCCCGGACTGTACCTATTTACATTTTATAGCCAGTCAGATATATTGAGCTTACTGTTTCTTTATTTGTAGACATTATGTGATAAATAGTATGCCTTACTAAATTAATTTCTTTGAATTAGTAACGTAAGTCGATAGTGATTATTGTAGTGATTGTTGTATTAACCAGTAGCAGTAGGCATCACATGGAGCTTAAACCTTTAATTTAGAAGGTAATAGTTAAAAAAAAATAGAATCTAGTTCAAAATTGTGAAGTAGCAAGTTGTTTGTTAATTATAACTATCTTATGCGAGCAGTAGATAATACATTTCATAATAATATTTAACCTTGGCATATACATATTATAACCATTTGGCAGGCATGCTAATGCGTTTCGGAGATAATTAGGACTACATTTAAAATTAATTGCAAGCTATCGTCAGTTATTTGTTGCAGCCATTATTCATATTTTGCTTGCTCATGCACATATCATTCATGTGTACCTAATGAGAAGTGAATTTAAAAATGTATTATTAATGCTCTCTGAGAATCTATCTTACTCTCTGTCTACCTCTATCTGTTTTTTTCTGATATCGAAATTTCCATTATGAGGATTATTATTTATTATAGAATTTCTTTTCATGGAAATTTTTGATTTGATTATTTTATTATAATTAATTAAGTAGATATTATATTATAGTTTCCAGAGTTGGGAAAATTAAATCAGATTACAGATTAAGATTACATTTTGTAATCTGCAGTCATGATAACAGATAATAGAAATATATGTTAATTTAAAGAATATTTAAAATTAAGATTGAAATTATGCCTGCATTTTCGTTTCAAAAATAAAAAAAAATTAAAAAGTTCAAAGCGGTTAAAAAATGGGTAAACTTCGTAACTTCGTACTTGGTATGTCGTCAATAAATCATGATTAGGTTTCATCCTAGTATTCAAAGTAATTGGATTCCGCGGTTAAAAACTAAAGTGTTTACAGTCTTCCCTACACAATCCTATCATAATAGAAAGAAGTTTTCATGAAAAAGAAAAGCGAAATAATATCCTTCAATTCTCTTATCAGTGTTATCATGATTGAGTAGGACAATAAGTAATAACAAATGCAATGAAATTCTTAAATATAACTGATTTTGAAACTTGATAAGTCTTAACTAATATTATAAAGAGAAAAGTTTTGATTCTTTGTTTATTTGTAATGGATAAACTGAAAAACTACTGCACCGATTTCAAAAATTCTTTCACCAATAGGATACTCTATTGTT
Organism: Thymelicus acteon; assembly: GCA_951805285.1. Lineage (NCBI taxonomy): Eukaryota > Metazoa > Arthropoda > Insecta > Lepidoptera > Hesperiidae > Thymelicus > Thymelicus acteon. The sequence continues at coordinate 9,797,430 of OX638219.1, read as the reverse complement.
TCTGTATAACATGGGCTATATTTTTTTATTCAATTTTAAAGGGCTTTGTCGCTGAAGCGTATATTTTATTTAAAAAAGGGATCTATACGATAACCGAAGCAAAGCGAGGGCGGTTACTAGTTTAATATAATATTATAACGTAATTTTAAGTGTAAGTAGATGAAATTATTTATTTCAATAATAAGCGCTGTCAAAAATCTAACTATCCATTATTTTGTAACTACAAATTAATTGCCAAATTAGCCAAACATTTTTGAAAAATTTACGACCTGCAATTTGTAAGAAAATTTTCTAGAACAGATTTTGTGAGAAAAATTGTATCTTGTACACATATCTACATTTCTATCTACTAACCTAAACTATTATTATTTTGATATATGTATTTAATAGTATTTTTATATTCTCATGTACCTACCTATATTATTATTAATATTTTTTTATAATCCTTGCACAAAGTAATTTATGCGTTTACGGACTGGCTCTCATATCTCTATTTTAAGAACTATTTTATTATGAATACCCTCAGTAGTGACTAGGTAGTAACGTACATTGATCTCTGTGTGTATTTAATAAGTACCTAAATGTTCTTGTGATTTTATCACGTCTGTGTTGTAAATATGTGTGAGCTTATAAAAAAATATAACCCAAATATAAATACATATTCATGTAGTCTACGTAATGTTTTATTAAGATTAATCCCATATTTGCACCCGTAACAGTAGTGCGACTACTTTTAATTACTTTATATTAATTAAGATACCTATATTGCTACACTTAGATACATTCGATACTGTCTGAGGTAAATTATTATTTATTAAAGGAACGCATTCCCTTAAAAAATCAATCCGTCTTAAAATTTTAATTTTATGCATCCAGACTTTTTATATGGAACAATAACGGATTATTCGCAAAATGACTACAACGCAAAACAACGGAAACGATACAGTTTACTTAACCCCCGTCCGTGGCTCTCCGAAACTAGTGACAAAAACAGCGAAAAATATTTCACTGTTATAGTATAACCACAAGCTGGAAAGGCTGGGACTCAATAATAGATCACACTTTTACACTCCCATATAACTCGCTGTAGCTATACAAGCAAAGTCGGCGTCGGTCATTTTATTTAAGTCATCAATCTTGACTGCACATATACGGCATACGCATACTGCCCTCAAAGCGTGATACCGATATCTCGGCACTCCATAAATAAAATTATTCATAAAAATTGACTTAAATCCTTTTTTCTATAATTCTTTACGAAGTGCTTGATAACATTTTTAGAACAATTAAAACATTTCTATACAATAATAAACAAACTATGTTGTTGAATTGTCTCAAGACACTCGTCAACATACTGTTTCACTGATTCGATTAATGGAAGTAGATTTCACCACTTACTCGTACCCAATGATATTATAATATCTTGTACCTCTATCACTGCGCTAACCGCTCAATGGACGACACTTAGGATCCAATCAATACAGGAACATTGTGGTTATACAAATAATAAAACACTAGCTAACACAATGACCATCAGCATAAGTCACTATGTTATTTTGTTTACCATTCCATTTTCTCAAAACATTTCGTAATGAATTCCAACTAATATTGTTCAGTGTGATAATTGATTAGTCCTTCTATTCTTGACGTCTTTTTCCGGATATCCGACTGTTTCTCGCAAAGGCTGGATGTATTTAAACGGCTAAGTTTTCTTGGAATCGTTTCAATCTTTTTTATTGCAAACACGTCCTACTTCCGGGCACCATTTGATCACGTGTGTGAGATGCGTAATGCTGTAGTCACTAAAACGGGTTAGGTACTCATTAATCTTTAACACATTGAATGCCACCGACACACCATGTGTGTTCGGGCAAATCCATATCAGCACGCCGCGAACACACCAGGTGTGTTTTGAATGTTTCAGTAATATTTCAAAAACGAAGCCACATTTTCTACTCAAATTATCAGTACATCATTTTCTAGCCATAAACTACGGAGTTTTTAAGTGGCCCGCGAAAAGAAGATACTTAATGTTTTATGGAAAAAAGGTTATTTTGTAATGCCGAGAACACGCCAGGTGTGTTCAGTTCTAAAAGGTAATCAAAGGTTCTCAAATTTATTTATTTTTGACCATATTTTTATATTAATAAAAAAACCTGTTGGTTTTTTTACGGCGCCTTGGTAAACTAATTTGTGCTTTATTGTTGTAATTCAATAATATTTATTTAATAGTTCTTTTCTACTTTTTGTTCTTTATTTAGTTTTAAAACGGATTTATCCGCAAATTGCCGAATTCCGTAATGAATCCTTTTTAAAACTATAAGAAAGCACCCGGGTTCGATATATGTAATAAAATAATAATAAATAGATATATTTAATAAATACAGTAGAACCTCGTTAAGTCGAACCTCGATAAGTTGAAAACCTCCAAATCTCGAAAAAATGTTTTGTTCCCTTCCCTTCAAACACCAAAACCTCCAGTACTCGAAATCTCAACCCTCTATTAGTCGAAATAATCAGTGAATCCCTCCAAGCCATTTTGGTACATATTTTCCCTCCATAACTCGAAAAATTAAATTTTACCTCTGTATCTCGAACATAGCAATGTGTTATTTTACAACCTTTACAACTCGATTATTTGGGACTTTATTACCTCTATAATTTGAAGAAAAATAAGTTACCGACTTTAAGAATTCGCCGACAGTGTAAGCACCATTGTTTCTTAGAAAGCAATTTAGCAGTATACAATGAATAGAATTACGACGACCTTAACTCACGTTAACACGTGTTTGCTTGCTTGTTTGTTGCAGATGTTTAATTGTATACATATTGTATACAATTAAACATCTGACAAAAAATTTAAAATTTGTAAAAAATTTGTATAATTTTTTATTTCATTTGAACTTTACCGAAGCAAGTCGTTTGTTGTCGAGTGAAATATTGTCAGAAGTAATTTGATTCTACTGCAATACACATCAAAACAGTTTACAAATTAAATTGTTGAAACATGAGTGCTGTGAAACGTAAACTGAAAACTTTGAGTCTCGCTGAAAAATTAGAAGTGCTTGAAGCTGTGAAGAGCTGTCAAAAAAAGAAGGATGTTGCTGAACAATTTGGCCTGCCAATGAGTACTCTGTCAACAATAATAAAAAATGAATCAGAAATCATGAGAAAAATACAAAACGGTCAAAGTTTGTCCTGCAAAAGACGACGAATTGCAGAATTTCCGGGCTTGGAGGAGTGCTTACTTAAATGGTTTGAGCAGTGTCGGAGCCAAAATATCAGTGTTAGTGGACCACTGTTACAAGAAAAAGCCGAAATATACTCTAAATCATTGGGACTCGCTAATTTCAAGGCCAGTAATGGATGGCTAGAAAAGTTCAAAAGGAGACATGAACTTGTTTTTAAAAAAGTTTGTGGGGAAAGTGCAAGTGTCAACATTGAAACCTGTAACAAATGGAAAAGTGAATTGCAACATTTGTTACATGGTTACGAACCTGACAATATCTTTAATGCTGACGAAACGGGGCTGTTTTTTAAATGTCTTCCTGATAAGACTCTAACTTTTAAAAATGATAAATGCCATGGTGGGAAGCATAGCAAGGAACGTTTGACTATTCTGTTAGCAGCAAACATGTCGGGCACAGAAAAACTTTCACCACTGGTCATCGGCAAATCCAAAAAACCTCGTTGTTTTTCAAGATGTAAATCACTACCTTTGCAATATGAAGCAAATACAAAAGCATGGATGACTTCTGCAATTTTCAAAGACTGGCTCATAAATATTGATAAGAAAATGGCCAAAGAAAAAAGAAAAATCTTGTTATTCCTTGATAATTGTACAGCCCATAATGATATTCCACAAATGAAAGCTGTTAAAATCCAATATCTGCCCGCCAATACCACATCAAAATTACAGCCTATGGATCAAGGTATCATTAAAAACTTCAAGTGTTTATATCGAAAAGAAGTAGTCAGGAACATGATGGATAATATGGAAGAAAAAAAGAATTTTACCATTGATGTATTGCAAGCCATGAGGATGGCTGATAAAGCTTGGCGAAATGTAACTGCGACTACGATAAAAAACTGTTATGTACACTGTGGTTTTTCATCGTCGCCGTCAACAGAAGAAGCTGAAACCGAAGATATTTCACCTCCTGCAGAATGGAATGCAGTGGTGTCTGAATCAGGAATATCCTTTGAGGACTTTGTCACGTGCGATGATGGAGTTATGACTGCCGGGACATTATCTGATGATGAAATTATCGATTCACTAGCTCAGAAAACCGAAACTAATGATTTAGATGACATAGAAGACTCGAATAATAGTGCATGCGCTCCATGGGTTTCCATCAAAGAGGCTAGAACCGCATTGAATACTTTGCGGATTTTTATAGAGCAAACCAGCAACTCCGAAGAACAAGAATTTTCTGCTCTTTATATCTTAGACAATGCTATAGATAGAGAACAACCGAATTATCTGAAGCAAAAAAAAATTACTGACTTTTTTTAATGCCACATTTTTTAAGGGTGTTTGAAATAATATTTATTTGTTAATAAATAAAAATATGTGTGTCAACTCTCTAACTTGAATTTTTATTTATTTTACCTCTCTAATTCATGAATCTCAACCTCTTTATGTCGAATCAAAATCCGCTTAAGTCGAAATTCTCTATAAGTCGAAAACTCTGTAACTCGAATTTTTTGGCGCCTCCCTTGAGTTTCGACTTATAGAGGTTCTACTGTATATAACATACAAATACAATAATTGTCGTTGGAGATGATCTCTTTACTGTTGTCGATGAGAATCTACAAAAAGAGACTTCAGCTTTCTTTTTAAAGTTAATTTACTAGAGGGTCTTCTGATTCCTTCAGGAAGCGCATTCCAGGCGCGTACAGCCTGCACAGAAAAAGAGTTGGAAATAAACGCAGATCGGTGCATCGGAACAGACAGTTGATAAGTTTCAGTAGAGCGAGGAGGCCGATCATGAGAAGAACATAAGAATTGGAATTTTGATTTTAAGTAATCTGGTGAATTGGGATCGAAACGTACTGGCTATTTAGTCCCTATTATATCATATTTTAAAGTTATTTTCAAATTATATTTCGTCTGTCCCTATTACCAATGTCGGTTTTACAAACTACTGACTAAATCTTTGAGGTGCCGAAATTTCTAAGAAAGACAGCTGAGGTCGTAGGCAAACAGATGTCTTGCTTTCGTTACATTTTGGTACATGGTATTTTTATTATCAACTGCAATTGTAAAGCTCGCGCCCGCTTTTATGACTTTTAAACAATAACCTAGATAACAACCCCATCTCATTGGTCCACTACCCTTACAAAAAATATGACGTCATTGTATGTATTAGTGAGTAAAATAGAAATATTTTCGCTTAGACTCAAAATTATCATCAGTGCAGTGTTCGAAGCCTTCGACATCGCATGTGTCCTATGTTAAGTTTTGTTGTGTTCCTATCGAAACATTCTTCTTGGATTTCTTTCTCGACGACTACGGCTAGTGCCCCTGGACTTTCCCGATTCACTCTTACGACGACGACCACGCCTACTCTTATTTGGACTCTTTTGATTGCACACACGACGACTTAACGCTAAGAAGACGACGCCGACGGCTACGATAACATTGACCCATCGGAATTTAATAAATAGGTAAGTACCTAACAAGTATATTTTAAAATTACTTTAATTTATTTTGCTAAGAGTAGATGATTCAGATACCTACCTAATGATAAATATAAAAAGCCTGTGAAGTTATTTTTACGATATTTCATATTTTCGGAGATATGATTTTTTAGCAGTTAAAAAGATATGAGGAGTGAAAGTGAAGTCGGGGGTTTTCATAAATTTTACTTTATAATTATATAATAAGAGGTTTGTACGCTTACGCCCCTGTGATAAGAGCGAGCATTACATAGTCCAGTGTTTTCTGTGAAAAACTCCCAAGTCGAACAAAATGACTGTAGAAACGTGTTTTATTCCCGATTCCTTGAATATCAATAATAAAACCACAAAAGGTTTGCAACACCTGATAATATTATCAGTACAAAACACTAAACGATATAATAAAATAATGGAGCTTTGTACCGGTGAAGGAATTTTTGTCCACGTGGAATTCCATTTCCCCTTGTAATTCCAGCTATATTTAGTAAAGTTTCTCATTTTAACGGATTAATCAGGGGAATATGCAAACCACCTAGTTAAATCGCATATAAATACGTATCTAATTTTTTTGCACGTTAACGGTAACAACGCCTACAAACTACAAACCAAAATATAAACAAAATATCCGATACGAAATGAAGTGGAGGAGAAACTTTACTGACCCAAGCAAATTTGAACTTTCTGTTTACTTCTATATTAAAATTTACTTTTTTACATTAAGTAGCCATTTTTCTGAAATACTGTGCATTTTTAGCTTACATATAAAAATACATGTTGCCTTGTTTCTGACTCTAGGATTTCTCTGATTTATGATAATTCTCTCACACTGTAGGTTATGGATGCATTCGGAAATCCGCTACCCTCGTGTTCGTGGGAGGACCTGCATTGTAGTTTTCCGAGCATAGAAGGTGAATTGGAAGCAATGGAAATAGAACATCTGGAGGCAAATCCTCTAACGATCCAGCCAACTTCACCGTTGACTGATGCTGAGTTGTATGGAATCTTATCAGAAAATATATTAGGTTATATGGAGACTGATGATTCCGAAATGGAATTGGAACCTGACGAAGAAGAGATTATGCCAGTTATGGACTCTTCCAGTGACAGATGGCTCCCAGGTAATCCTGAAAGTACTTCAACGAAACTACCTTTTACCAAAACGAGCGGCCTAAAAGAAGAGATAGAGGGTACACCTATTGGATACTTTGAAACTATTTGCAATTCAGAACTATTAGAAATGTTGAAATTTTCAACTAATGATTATGGTGAACGTCAACAGGCAGTGAACAGAGGGCCACATAGTAGAAGCAAATCGTGGAAGCCAGTGACATGTGAAGATCTAAAAATATTTTTTGGTTTAATATTCCACATGGGATTTATTAAAATCAACCGTCTATCAGACTATTGGAAAAAAGACATCTACTTTAATCAACCTATATTCGCCAAGACAATGTCAAGAAATAGATTTCTTTTAATTTTAAGAATGTTAAGTGCTTCAACAGGGTCTAACACAATAAGCTATGAAAAAGTAAAAAATGTGATAGAGTTTTTCAATAAAAGAATGTTAGAACTTTATTACCCTACAATAAATATTGTCATAGACGAATCAATGATGCTATGGAGAGGTCGTTTACGTTTTAGACAATATATGAAGGGGAAAAAAACAAAATATGGTTTGAAATTCTATGCACTTGCTGATCAGCTAGGGGTTGTTTTAAAACTTCATTTATATGGCGGTGCATCTGACGCTCTTGTAGGTGGAATTAATCACGTCAATAAAGTGGTGATGCATTTAATGCAGGCTTATTTAAATGTAGGTCACCATTTATACATGGACAACTTTTACACGAGCGTAGACTTGGCCGAAGATCTTTTTAACAAAAATACTTACTGTACAGGAACTCTTAGAAAACAAAGAAAAAATAATCCAAAAACAGTCATTAAAACCAAATTGAAAAAGAGTGAACTTTGTATTCAGCACAAAAATAACATTTGCGTTATTAAATGGCTGGATAAAAGAGAGCTATTGGTAATTTCGACAAAGTATAACGGAACTTTAGAAAACATTACAGATCGCAGAGGAAATATAAAATTAAAACCACAAATGGTAAACCATTATAATAAAAATATGAATGGAATAGATCGACATGACCAAATGTTGTCATATTATTCATGTGAGCATAAATCACTGCGATGGTACAAAAAAGTAATCATACATATAATGCAAGTTATTCTTGTTAACTCTTATTTCTTGTACAATAAGTATTCTTCGGCTGGGAAATCAAATTTATATGATTTTAGATTAAGCGTTATTAAATCCTTATTGGAACCTCATATACCATCGGAATTAGAAATAGCAATAGGGACGAAAATCCACTGCCTAAAAAAATTAGACAAAGATGCAAAAGGCAAAATAAAACGAAAAAGATGCATCCATTGTTGGAACATGAATAAAAAAAGGGTAGCATCATCATTTGCTTGCGAAAACTGCCCCCAACAGCCAGGCATCTGCATTGAATGTTTTAGGAAATATCACAAATATCAGTAGCTTTCGGAAATATCCCATTGTTATTAAAATTTCCAAAACTATTAATAAATAATCCATGGTATGTGAAGGAAAAAAAAAACAATAAATTGATTTAAAAGCAATGTTGATCTATTTTCATATGATTTGATGAGATTCATAAGTTTTTATGATACAGTCCGCGCGCGAGTTGACACACTCATTAGGGTCATAATTGTGATAATTAGTCCACAGCCCTTTCGCATTCATGAGCTCTGCGTTCAACTCGAGCGCGGACTGTACGTACATAATTATTTATCCTTAGTAAAAGTTTTACTAAATAAAGACTACAAATTTTACGTATTTTAGCAATGTTAATTTTGAGATGATTATAGATATTGATATAGTGTAATTACTTCTTACTTATATATACATAGTTACTACTTATTTTAATAAATGTTGTACTAAATATATAAATCAGTCTTATGATTGCAATCACCCCGAATACTATAATATATTATATACCTATTACCTACTTCAAAAGGCTGACGACGCTTATGATACGGCCGTGGAAGGTAAGCATGGGATAATATCAACAATGTGTTGATATCTAACCTTTTAATCAACAATTCAATATTTCCACAAATAGAAACATCAATAGTTAAGAAACGGTTAAAAATATTAGCAGTTTAGAATATTAATAAATCACTTAATCACTTAAAACATAAAAGGCTTATTTGTTCAACAAACTATAATGACAATATTTTAGGAAATCAACTTTGAAATAAGTATTTCTAGATAAATCAATAAAACTAACAGTAATTAAACACTAAACTTTGATTGTTGATATTTTAGTTGTTGACAGTAACCGGAAGTAATGATCAAAATATTTAAATTTACAAACTAAGTTGATCTGTGTTCGATTAACCTTATTATTTCCCACATGATTGCACGTCTTTTGATTGGAGGGACATGGTTCAGTTCACTACTTACAAACATTCCAAAGTGATAATTAGAGTCTTTTATATTATCATATTCATTATCTGCAAAAAGATTTAAAGTTTGAACACCAACATTTTCTACAGAAATATTTTTTACATGTGTATTATCATCGATTAAAGTTTGGGTAGCAACATCTTGTTTCGGTATTTTTTCTGAACCGGCAAACATGTCTTCTGAACACTTCGGCTCGTTTTTTAGGGCTAGATAATCTTCAAGACTTTGGCTATCTTCGTCAAAATAGGTGCATTCAGAATCTGGTCGATAGTGTTGATCTTTAGCTAAAAATAAAAGCTAATTAGGTAATATGAAACTAAACAAGAAACTTGCATCTGATGGAACATAACTATTAACATGTCTCTTTACCTTCTGTAGTGGTATCATTTTTCGAGCATACTGGAGATTGCGTTGCGATTGCGATTTCGGAATCAAATAATATTGGAGATTTCTTGTTGCCTAAAAAAAATGATTAGTAAAATAAATAAATTTACACTAGTCAGCACTCATCAGAGTCACTAGTTAAAAATCTTATTCGGGCGCGAACACATGCAGTGCAGATACTGTATTTGTTTGGTGCACCTCTTGAAATGTCTTGAGCGCGATGAGCGGCACAGTTACTAGATCTACGGGGGCATACCTAAGCAGAAGAGTAGGTAACTATCCAACAGATAGATATAACAACTGACTATGCCAAAAAAAGAATGCGTTTATTTTACGTGTTCATCACACAAAAATATGCCCTTACCGGGATTCGAACCTCAGACCACCGGCAGATGGGGGGATTGGGGTACATACTAATGCACACGAGACATGGGCTAACACGAGCGTCTAGCTAGACTAGTTTGGAATCACCGATCTATTACATCACAGATATAACTTTTCGATGTCAAACTTAATTTATTACAGCATGATCAGGGTGAATACATTAGTCGTAGTGGGTTGTGATGTTGATGATAAAAAATGTTTTAGATTATATTACAAGATTCTTACTTTCTATGTTGGAACGCTTTAAAGGAGGGGAGCAGTCTGCCTTATTCTCGTCATCATTAATATCTTCAGTTTCCGGTATAAACTTAACTTTTCCTGAAAAAACATAAGATAAGAAGTCAGTTTCTTTCAGTTCAATTTACTTCAAACTTTAGTGACGTGGCCAACTGCCATAACGATATTACGAGATAAAAAAACGTAAACAAACTTTCCTATATCTAAAAATTTTTAAATTATTTACGGTCGGATCTTGATGTGATACTATTTCAGAATACGAAATTAATTAATTTAAATTAATTTATTTATTATGGTCGGACTTAGCCAGATTTTTAGCTTATTGTAAAACACCTGATAACCGTAAAGCAATAAAGAATTCACTCGTACTTAGACCGTAAAATACCTATACCCCTATATTGTCACCAAGTCAAACTCATGTACCTAAATACTTCAAGTTTGAGAACCAAATGTATTATAATACATTTACTTACCATAAAATCTATTTCTCGCCATATTTCCGAGTAACAAAACTCACGACACTATTGTAATCACCTTTATTCACGTGAAGCACAAGAAATACTAACCGGCAAACAGCGTCAAAGCCGAAAAAAAGCCGTTTAAAAACTTTGTCTTCAATCAGTGCCATGAACACAACAAGTGTGTTCACTGTTTTTCCTAGTCGCAATGCCGTGAACACACCAAGTGTGTCCGCAGTTTTAAAGGGCGGCACTGCGATGAACTTTAAGAAAATCTTGGTGGCAGTGAATGTGTTAATCAGAGGCACAGCTACCTAGCCCTTACTTGAGGAGTAACTCGACTCGATATTTAATAATATAGCCTGTATTAAATGAAATGAAAACAACACTATTCTTTCCACATAGCCAACCCATTATCATCCCACTACTGAGCAGGGGTTTTTCCTCTTGAGGAGGCCTAAATACTATTATTTTAAGATAACGAAACCGATGGTTTTACATGCCCTGCTAAGCTTAGAAATGTTCAAGAAATTTTTCCCACCCATTTTTCACCCATCCCAACCGCGCCTATCTTATGTATCGATCCACGATCGAATTCTTTTCTGCACACGCCGTGTTTTGAGCGTTTTTGAAGAATATGTATGCGGATGTCATTCAAACTTTTATTTCCAATTTGGATCTATCACTAGAAATATCGCATAAGTATTTATTACGTATACTTTGAAAACTTCGACTTACTCACTTCCTAATTTCCACAGAGATCCAATAACTAAGTTTCGAAACTAAATCCACAAAACCTTCCTTATATTGCTATTTCAGATCAACAGTGACTGCCAGTTCCAATTAAAAAAAACCTTTTTAATTATTTAATATTTTATTGACATCTACAACTTTCGTAACAACTGTTTGTACTAAAATATAAATGTGTATCAAGTTAAAAGCTGTTAACATTGTTTCTTGTAATATTTAACATTCTTGTTATTGCTTTGTGTGTAAATAGTGTTAAAATTAAAAGATTTCTTAAAAAGGCATTAGAAAGACATTTCCAATAGTCGTTGTATAATGTGCAATAATAAATTGCACTTGAATCATCGAACATTAATCTTTTATTACATTCCATGTTACCTCAAGATTAGATTCTTTGTAATCAACATTGCGTAGATTTGGTAAATACTTCGTTATAATTTAATAATAAGTGCAAAATTTGATTCTAGCAATTGGAATCACTATCAAAGAATACCTAACAAAATGCATCACAATATGCACGTACTAACAATCACAGTGAAAGCATTGTCTATAAAGCAAGTATCATCGACAGTGCAAAACGCCACTGTGTAGCCGCAAACGATGCGGGATAAGAAATTGGAATCCTTCCAAAACTAATCGAAATCAATTACAACGTACTTGTTAATAAACATTGAGATTCATTATGATTAAGATCCAAATAAATATCTGAGGGAATTTCCCGTTTTCCTTAAAATAATGTGGAAATTGTAATAAATTAATAACAGTAGTTATGGAATAGCTGCTGCCGAGATGGACCGCTAGAGTGAGGGTCTATTCAGTGCTTCTGGATGGGGATATTCCTGTCGGTGATGGCCAGCTGCGGCAAGGGTGCCTCCACTGTCAGCACACCGTCTCGGGACAGCGAAGATTTGATAGCCTCGGGGTTCGTGCCCTTTGGCAATAGGAATTCTCTGTTGTATTCTCTGTATACAGACTTTGTGTCAGACTTCTCCTCGTGTTTCGCGTGCACCTGAAAATAAAAATAAAAATCATTAACGACTTCGTATTTCCTTTGACATTCAGGTCACCGTTCGATATAATCAGCGTGCTTGCAAGAAAAGGCTAATGCTTCTGGCAAGCTGCCTGATTTGAACAATATCGTTTTGCATTTCATTGCCAATATTTTTCGAGTTTATTTTTTTTTGTAAATTTTTAAAAAGATTCGTTTCAGGTAAAACCAATATTTATGTAGTTGAACTGGATAGGTATTGTAGATGAACTGTATATTGTTCTTTAACTATTACTACCACTTCTCTGTCCAAACAAGTTTGCCATCAAGAATGGATTGAGATAAAACTGCAATAAACCCTTATTTTATCTAATATATCTAATAGGTAGGTAAGTGAACTCCTTTCTCTTACAAAATTTAGGCCGAATTTGACCAAATATCATGGTATATTTAAGTGAGTGTCTCTTGGATAGTAAATGAACGAATGGTTATTGAGTGAAGCAAACTACAAATTACAATGCTCATAAAATGCAACCAAAGATTTAATGTGCACTTAATTTTGACAGGTTATGATAGTGGCCGTCGTCAGCACGATAAAATTCAAACGAATTATTTTCAAGAATATTACTTACTAAAAGTTTATTATCTACTGTCTTGACAACGATCTCCTCAGGAGTGTACTGGCTAACGTCAAAACGGAGCTTTAGAGATTTGCCATCGCCTTCATCCTGTATGAGGGGAGAGTTCAGGCTGTCCCAGTGGCTAGGTTCTGCCAGCTGTCTGCTGTCGCTGTGCTGTGAGGACGTTGTGGAGCTGAGGAGAATTAAACATATCATTGATTTAAGAGGTTTTGTCATGTCTTCGCTAAGGTATGACTAATTGAGGTAGGGTGTAATAAGTTGTAGGAACTAAAATTGTATGTTTGATGTGAATCAGCTGTATTTGTGTTTTATTTTAGCAAACCTGATTGTAATAATTAGAGATGAATTATGCTAGACCGTGCCGGGCACGAGCCGTCCCTCGTACGAGGCACGGATTCAAGACTTCACTAGAATTTTATATGACGCGGACATCGAGCGTTTATGTTGTACCGTGCGACGTCCGCGTCCGAGCCTCGTAAAATGTTAGTGAAGTTCCTCGTACGGGGCACGGCTCGTGCCCGGTACGGTCTAGCATAATTCATCCCTTACTCCTCACGTATTCCTTTTCAACTTTTAACTACACTTCTAATTACAAATAATAATTCATTCGAAGTAAAATAATTTCTAAATTCGCGTAGTCAAAAGTCGCGCAGTTTATGGCATTTGTTAATGCCGTAATTAATATACCTAATTGCATCTATCAAAAGAGAGTGCGTGATAAAATTCGTTCAAATGCAACGTATGAATGTGTTTTTGTCACGCAAAATTTGATTACTAATAATATCACGTTTCCTTTCTAGGAAGGGTTTTAATTGCAAGCATTTACAGTTATTATTTGCCGGAATATACCTACATTACTCACAACGGTAGATATTTTCGAAGAATTTCGTTTTTCTGTAATTAAAGTACGTAACACCAATAGAAGTATTGAGGTCATGGTTTATTTACACAGAGGCGTTGGATTTTAATTTGTGTAGGGTAATTTTCCCGCGTAATTGATTACCATCACACTTCAGTCGGTTGCTGATGTCATGCTCATGAATGCAGATACAAGGTTAATGTCAACATATGAGCTCATCGATGTTATCCCAATGTATTACCTATTTAGTGGACAATATAACAATATTAACAATGTATTCAGAATACACCGAGCGGATTTATTCATGGCTTTGTGTAAATAATATCAAGGAGACCTTCAGTTATCTGTCCCACGTAGATTACATACATATGCAATTAGAATTATTCACTATGAGTCTACTGGTGCGACTATTGTGCAATATCGATTTAATAAAGTGTAGTGGATTGGATTGTAAGTAGTACAGGTATATATTATTATTGTGTAGGTAATAATAGACTACATGTGCACACATTATCTTACATATTATTTGATATTATATTATGGTTAGTTAATAAATTAATAAAATAGTACATAAAATTGCAGTGCAACGCATAAAATAGAGTATATTATATAATATAGCTTTTTACCTCTCCGATGACTTGGTTACTCCTCCGGAGGAAACAGATTCGAAATTGTAAGACATGCAAAAAGCAATAACTCTTATTAGTTTTATGAAGCCAGCATCGGTATTTCGGAGCTAGACTGCTGAATATAATATCGTACCTATTGAGATATTTGCGTTTAATGTATAAAATCGCTTTGAATCTAATGTTTTCATTTAAAGGTAGATGCTAACTCAATTGATCGTTCATTTTTAATACACTCAATTGCTTTTAATAGGTTGAGTGCTTCTTAACAATAACTTATCAGTATCGTTGAAAAAATACTTCATATTTTATTACAAAAGCGTAGTGAATAAATAGATATAAGTACATCCATCATTATCAGTAAATATAATAAATATATCTTAAGTGCATTGTAATAAATCTAAATATATTATATAAATTACGTGTCACGTTGTTTGTCCGCGATGGACTCCTAAACTACTTCACCGATTTTAATCTTTGCACACCGTGTGCAATTTGATCCAACTTGAAAGATAGGACAGACGGAAGGTTTTAATAATAAAAATAACTTTTGACATAACGAAGTCTGTCCGGACAGGTAGTTAATTATAAAGTTGAGATACCAATCTAATACCTTTAAACGAGCAATAAAATTCTTGTATACACAGGGTGAATTTTTCAAGTGTGCGTGGATGGCCAAATCTGATATTATGAGGAAATTAACGAAAAATGCTAAAAGGAGTCTCGAGGCCGACCTTGATGAAAACTAAAACTGCATCGTTACATTTTTGAAAAATTAATATTCCTAGAAATCGAATCCGTTGATTTTCAAAAAATAAAACACACCCTGTATTATTACCCCATTCGATAGTCACCAACAAGGATCGAGTTCTGGGAAGTAATGATATACGGCAAACTTAAGAAAAATGTAAAATTTTAAGAAACTGCTGCATTTTAGACGCTAGTTCTAGACAACGGGGTCACCAAAAACTGATCAGCATAGCTGTCTTCAAATTAGGGGCCATCCATAAATTACGTCACACTAATTTCATTACTTTTTGATACCTCCCCCCTCCTTGTCACAGCTGGTCACATTTGTGAGCCCTCCCCCCACTAGTGTGACGTCACATATGAAATTTCACACCTAGAAATTATTAAATTAAAAAAGCAGTTCCAAAATAAGTTTTATTTCCATTAATTGATTTTTAATATTTACCTATACATACCAATTATTCGATTTTTAAATGTGACGTCACGAAATTTAGGACCCCCTCCCACCCCTTGTCACACAATGTCACATTACATCGACCCCCCCCCTCCCCCCTAACGTGTGACGTAATTTATGGATGGTCCCTTATTATTTTTACAATTACTAGACATTATAAATTAATTTCTGGGCAAAAAATTCATGAACTCTGACGAAAACCATTCTTTACCGTTTCCTTCTAATTAATTCTAAGCTGTGCTGCATCAATTTAGAAAACAGCCGAACTCTATTAAGTATGCACCTATTTTAATTATTTAATTTACAAAACAGCCGGCCATGTTCTAAGACCTACTCGTACCTCGTACCTGACTACTTCAGAGGGTTTACGTCTTGAGCACGTTTTTCTACGCGTGAATCTGAGAGGTGTGTGACTTGTACAGAGTGCACCGAGCATTCTTTATACTACCTAGTTACTTTCCTAATTACTCAGCTCAAGTATGTAGGTACCTATGCCCTGAATTATCTCCATTATCACAAATTTTTACAATTAGGTACCAGTTTCCCAGTTTGTTATTTGGTCTATGTATTTTTTTTACGAAAAATCTCGTATTGTTCATCACATTCTACCAGTACCGTAACTAATTGAATTTTCATATGAATGAAAGTCCCCATCTAAAGGTTTAACTAAAATATTAACATTGCCATGTATTTCTTTCTGTACATCTGTAGTTTAAGTGAATAAAAATGTATCTAATCTTTGCTTCTAAAACTGTTATCATCATAAGTTGCCCCATAAGTTCCACCTACTCCCTGTTAAAACAAGTTCAACCCACGTGTAAGCGAGTAGATTGAACGACGATAAAACAATATGGGCGGACTAGTTCATTACTTCGGTATTACTAATAAGTTATAACAATCACGGTGGGTCCTTGAAACGGTGAATCGACTTTTTTAAAGCGGTGGGTTCCATTAGTAATTTAATAACTATAAAATAAATTGTATGTAAGAGGACAAAATAACGCGAGGTGCTAAAAGTTGGCCTAGACCCACGCACTCATTTTGTTAGGCGAGTTACTGCCAAGCGCCTACATTACTACATTTTTGAGTGACGAATGGTCATTGCGTCATCGGTTCTTGTCGGCTGAAACAACCAATGGCTCCAACTAGGTCACGTATATTCATGTTTGCTGTAAACTTGTTTCAGACTTGCATGAAATGTAAACATTTAAATATTCCTGCTTCATTAAAGTTGCATGTAACTACTTTGTGAACGACCAGTCTTCGTGCAAACATTTCATTTTTCGTATCCAGCGTCTGGCGACTTTTTGTTTTTTCTCCCTGTTAATTCTAGTTCTTCAAAGTCAAATTATTTAATTTCTAATTTTGATTGTGTTCCAATGGGTATAACGAAAAGAAAAGTGTAAACGGATTAATATAAACCCTTTCTCTGTAATGTTGACTTATCTGATATGCAAACTGCATTGTATAATGTCGGATGAACTCGTATGATAATGTGCATTCCATAATCCTAATCCGGTCGCAAAACAGTTAGTCGTATTCAAATACCTTTCCTAATAATCTTTTCTACTCTATTGTGAATAACGTCTATTGTATCGATTATCGAGTATCGACATAGAAGCAGTCTTGCATTACAATGGATTCAATGTACACATAGTGTGATGGTAATTCTAAAATGCTTGAAAAGACTTCATGAATTATCGACGTTCTTTCATGAGTGTTGGCATTCGACACAAGTATTGATTTAACAAAAGCAGTCAAGCTTTTCTTGTCCTTCGTTTCATTTCTATTCATGGTTCTATTGATTCTTGGGGTGGATAAAATCTTTCAATAGTTTATTTTTCATAGTTCTTATAGTTTTAATAAGGTCAATGTGGATAAAAAAATACATTGCCTTTATTCTGTGTTCAAAATGTAAACCTAATAAATTTTGCTGAACATGTTGGACATTTAGTGGAAACTCAATGTAAATTTTATTACGTAGCTGCGGTTGCCAAACAAAACAACCTTGCATGTTGATAAAAATTACATAAACCGGTTCATGCAAGATACAAATAATGTATCGTGTTATCGCGAAGACTAGTCTCTACAGTTACGTTACGTCGAAACAAGATTTTTTTTTGGTTTTGTAGGTTTGTCCAAGGGTCATTTACCTACTTCTGACTTTTTTACCAGATACCCACAAGGGTTTTGTTATTTTACAAACAACTCTTGAATCATACAAATTTTTTATTCTAACAATAAGCTGAATCAAAATAAATTGCTTTTGGATAAAAACCTAATGGATAAGGTTCTCAGATTAAAAATATTAGTAGGTAATAGGAAGGTCCTAATGTAAAATACGATCGTTAGATAGGTACGTTTGGTCGTAAAGATATCTTTTTGATCCCTCGTCAAATATAATACGACAGTTGACCATTGAGTGTAACTGGATAAAATTCATTCTTTTTCAACATACACGTTAATAAGTAAAGATAATATTATAAGGAAAGAGAATATTAATAAGAAAAAATCTTCAAATTTTGTACTTTGTTTTAACAACAAATTGTTCTTGTGTGAAGCCGCCGGCCGGCGCTATTTCTATTTATGACATCATGCCGCGTCGGGCTTACGTATCGCTGCACGCTTTAAATGGAGGCGACTGAGATGTCTGCAGTTGATGCCGTTCCGCGGAATGATCCCGAATAATGCCTTTTGAATATACAGCTACTTTCGTGAAAACGCCGCGGAGGTCGTCGAAGGTGGGCGACTCTTTCGACACCCCAAACTCATTAATGCAAGATTCCGTTTTTGGAAACACGCCGGCACTGTGACTACTGCTATTGGAATTATTTATAATGTGACCTGAACAAACATTCGCCCACCAGAATAAATGCGTACTTATTCGTAAATCATTCAAGTTGCGTAATGAATTCTTAAAAATTGATAATCTTTGCATCTAAGTTTCCTTTCGGGTAGGTATATAATAACACCGGTTTTTTTTTATTATAAAATACTGATTATAAAATTTAATAAATACCTTGTTGTGCTTTTGAAAAAGTTGTTGCTTTCTCTGTTCATCAGCTCCGAACGAAATTTGCTCATTTCTTCCTCCATCTTTCTCATTTCAGCGTCGAATCTTTCTCTGATGCTTGAAAATTCAGTATCGATGACAGAGAAGTCCCCGAGTTTGATAGGAATATTCCTCTTCAGACCACTGTCAGCCATTTTTACGTTTGCGCGGTGTGAAAACTGTTAAACTAAACAAACACTGGAAGGACAGATTCTTGTGTAAACACAGTTCACGAGGTGACTACGCACTCGATGGTAGACAAGGCAGGACTGATCATTAGTCGTCGACTCGGCGCCAGGGGGCCTGCGCACAGTTTTAAATAGCCTCACGTTCGAACGTCGCTACAGAGTCATTCGGCGTCATTCGGCCCACACCGTGTTTCTCGCTCATTCGACGTATACTCACACCCGAGCACAAGTGCGAAGGAGCCACGACGCCTTGCCAGTCGCATCATCACAGACATGCCATGGTAGCTACTACGTAACCTAATTGATGAATCACTTTATCTGAATCTGTCTTTACTGTATAAGGCAATCGGCCGACGTCAAAATTAAGTCGTTGAGTAGGTATTCATAATGGTATTCATATTTGACAACGCACGCCGGAAGTTATAATTAAACAAAAAACCGAATAAGCACTTTTCTAACGATAATACCGGTTTGCCTTTACCGTGCCTTTACACCCGCGCAATTGATAACAATATCTTAAATAGGGCAAATTAGTAATTTGGTACCTAATACTACCTACTATTTAGGTATCTACTGTTATCAAATTAAAAAAAAAACTGAATAATAGAGTAACAGCTGCATGAACCTCAAAGATACTAATTTCGATAATTTTATTATGTAAGAAGTAAATAGTTAATAATGGCCCGCATTAATAAGTATTATGATCAATCGCTGTGCTCTTTGCCACTGTATTTTGACTCGAAGACGGTTAGGGAATGCTGCTTGGATTCATGGTCTGCCTGCCTAGTTAAACAGCATCAAAAATCAAGTATGTATGGGTTGCAGTACAACAACAACTAGAAAGGCCACTTCTTACTCGGACCATCCTGGTTGGAAGCTTAGTACCTACCCGCTAGAAGGACCTTCGGCAACATAAGATTATGGACGGCAACAGACATTTTACTCATTAACAGGCAATCCTGCTCGTTGACCGACAGCAGGTAACATAAAAACAAGAATGCAACTGCCAATGGTAATATGCATTAAAGTAACTGATAGGCTTACCTCTGATAATGATTTATTTACGGTCATGTTGTTTATTGCACGGTCGTTCGCAATTTGTCGTGGTTCTAATAGTAATAGTTCATTGACCGTTTTGTTGGACACAGATGACGAGGTAAATAATAAGACAAGTATTAATTTAAAATTGTATCCTAAGTACTATTGGTACAGAAAACTATTACTTAAACTAGTTACAAAATTGTTTTTTTTTTATGTAAGTATCTTGCAAAGAATTCTTTAAAGTTAACCTACCTTAACTCAATAGTTTTTTATTCCACTTTATATTCGTAAAACAACTCGAACCAAGATAAAAACTGGCTTCTACGTGTGTTTTGTGAAACCTAGGTAGATTCGTTGTGCTGTAATGGGCGTCAGGAGATAAAGGGACGAGATATAAAAACTTTCATTTCGTGCTCAACATAGCACATTTCAACAAAAGAAAAATTGTATTCTCTAGCCAGAGGGAGTCCCACCTTGACCTTATTTCTCCTGTACTAGTCCACTATTACAACCACAGACATATATACTAGAGTATATAGTATATATACTCTAGTATATATACTATATACTACATACATATATACATATATACTAGAGTATATAGGTCTGTGATTACAACAGTGCTACCAACAATAATCTAGATTAAAACTGTAGAACTGCTTTCAAAAAGCTGTAGAAAACTGCAAAATTCTACTTAAAGAACTGTAAATCTTCATTTTTAGGGTTCCGTAGCCGAATGGCAAAAAACGGAACCCTTATAGATTCGTCATGTCTGTCTGTCTGTCTGTCTGTCTGTCTGTCTGTCTGTCTGTCTGTCTGTCTGTCCGTCCGTATGTCACAGCCACTTTTTTCCGAAACTATAAGAGCTATACTGTTGAAACTTGGTAAGTAGATGTATTCTGTGAACCGCATTAAGATTTTCACACAAAAATAGGAAAAAAACAGTAAATTTTGGGGGTTCCCCATACTTAGAACTGAAACTTAAAAATGTTTTTTTCATCAAACACATACGTGTGGGGTATCTATGGATAGGTCTTCAAAAATGATATTGAGGTTTCTAATATCATTTTTTTCTAAACTGAATAGTTTGCGCGAGAGACACTTTCAAAGTGGTAAAATGTTTGTCCCCCCCTGTAACTTCTAAAATAAGAGAATGATAAAACTAAAAAAAATATATGATGTACATTACCATGCAATCTTCCAACGAAAATTGGTTTGAATGAGATCTAGTAAGTAGTTTTTTTTTTAATACGTCATAAATCGTAAACCACAAAAAACATTGATCAAAGTTACAACAAACTACAAGAACTTTTATATTATGTTACTTGCTGCTACGGAACCCTTCATGGGCGAGTCCGACTCGCACTTGGCCGCTTTTTTCTTATTATGTGTTATAATAGCTGTAATCAAGAAAACAACATAATATAGTAAGGAAATTATACTTGTATTCATAAATCAACTTTAAATCTTTACTTTACACAATTTTTACTAAAACTGACTCGTTTTCAATCTGCATACATCCTCTTCAATTTCAGTTTCATCTTTATTTTTAAAATTGTACATATTTTAATGAAATCTCTTTAAATGGTCATCGGTAGCATTGAACTCATAACAATTTTTAATTTCTGACTTTGTACTTATTTAAAGTGCCTTTTATGGTGGTGGTAGACCGTTTTTTCCTAAGTTTGGGTTACGCAGCGAATAAAATGGATGGCCTTATTATTTTAAAGAAAAATTTATGGATCCTATCCATATGTTTTGTAGTAAATATGGAGATGTTCGGACATACACACATACATATACACACATACCGGGTTTATACGTTAACTTCATTGTGTTCATAGATTAATATTGTATTGTGTTCCACAATTGACAGGAATAGCTTGCCTGCATCAGTGTTCCATTCCGATTATAATTTGATTATGGATGGACGGTTAAAAGGGAAATTGTAATTGAGCATTATTTCTGCAATCCTTTTCCAGTTTGTACAAAATTTTTTTAATCGCAGTCCGCAGACATGTCTATAATATTATATCTCTAAAATAAACTTATTGTGGTATTGTTAGAAATTCTACCGCTAGTTTTATGCGCTGAGTATAATTTGCGGGCAATTTTGCGGGTATCCTATGACACAATATAAATATACTTATCATCACTATTCTTGCGGCTGCAATCTATTCTGCGGGTATAATAATAGATAGTGTTATATTTTCTAAAAAATAAATACTAAAATTATCCATTTACCGTAGGCGTCCAATCCATTTGAGAAAGTGTAAAGTATATCCATTTTCGAGTTAGCATTACCCTCTTCGAGATGCAATTGTTAAACAACTTAGTGACTATTTGCCAGATCCCTCCTGTTGAAGGACGCTGAGCTCCACAATAATAGTAGGACATGCGTTATTAGGGTTTGTGCCAGCAGTGCTGCAGTGCCAGCACGTATTGGTTGGCTAGTGTTTTTGTCGCAGAGAGCCGGTAAATGTTAATTCCCATTTTCTTGTCCGGCAACGCGTTGATGTTGCCTTACGTCCGTTTTCAGTATTCAATCTATCGATAACCTAAAGAATAGCAACACTCAAAGTCAAAGTAACAACTCGTAGTTGTCCCACTGCTGGGCTCGGGGTCACCTCTCACAATGATATATCTACATATATAGGCCATAGTCTACCACGCTGGCCAAGTGCGGATTTGTAGACTTCACACACTCTTGAGAACATTATGGAGAACTCTCAGGTGTCCTACAGGTTTCCTCACGATGTTTTCCTTCACCGAAGCAAGTGATAATGTGCCAGGTGCGTGCCAGGATTCGAACTGGGACCCCTTTGTTTGGGAGACCAACGTTCTAACCGCTGGGCTATCTACTGCTATAAAGTCATAAGTGTTTATTACTCAGATCGTTTATTATTATTTATTTATTATGAAAATAATACAGAACTTATCTCGTATGTTCCGTGTTATGTTTTGAGTTCTGACACTTTTGACCCAATTACCCTTGTCTAGCTAGAGAGAGACGAAGTTTGAAAGTTGATACCTGAATACAGATTAGGTACAGAGGTACCGTCCCTTTACTCTGGTTATTCTTATTTAAATGTCCTTGTTTATTATCATGACGTTTTTCTTACGTGTAAAATATTTCTACATATTTTGTGATTTCATGATATCTAATATATAAAATTCTCGTGTCACGCTTTTTTGAAGTTGAACTCCTTCGAAACGGCTCGACCGATTTTCGTGAATCTTTGCGTGCATATCGACTGGGGTGGAGAATCGGACATCTATTTTTCATGCCCCCTACCCCTAAAAAAATTTCGGCAGAACAACGTTTGCCCGATCAGCTAGTACTTATATAAGTAGGTAGGTAGGTACGTGACGCCATCTCATAAGGGAAATTGTTACATAACTCCTAAGGTCAAGGGTATTTTATTAATCGTTTCTATAGTTTGCTAGTCTGCGGATTCTCTATACTATTCTTCAAATAGTTTTGGTTTACGTTACATCTAGATGTGAGTGGCTGTTGATGGAGTAAAGAAAATACTCTTCAGTGTAGGTATGCAAGGCCTCGCGGGCATTGGCAGATATTACAAAAATATCAAACGACGACTAAATACTATATACATACTACACACTTACAGTTCAATTAGGTACTATGGTGTAATGCACAACATAGGTACAAATAGGTAGGTGTGTAAAGTTAAAGTCTGCTAGGTTTAGTTGCACAGGTTGCACGTCCATGAGAAGTATCGATTTGCCGACAAATGTAAGGTGACCCGAAGTGTCTTTATAGGCGACCCGGTTGCCCTGGGGCCCTGGGGGCCAAGCCGGAAGTAAGTAAGAAATCCAAAGAACTCTATTGTATTAGAGTTAGAAAATTTAAAGTTCCGAAGTAGAAGAATATAAATCCAGTTTCCAGTAAATAAATTTTGGCCTTTTAAGTCAAGAAATAATGTCGACTTACGTTTTTCTTAAAACGGTTGTTATTAAAATTCCTTGGTTTTAATGTGCAAGTTGTTACCCTTGAAATTATCGTAAGTTATTGTACAATTTGTATAATGCATTTGCGCGGTAAAGTCGAATCGAGGCTCTATAGACTTGTAGTAGAAATAGACATATTGTAATAATAGATGACAGGTATTGTTACTTGCAGGCGTGCGTAAAATAATTAACCGCAGTCGTTTTTAGGGTTCCGTAGCCTAAATGGAACCCTTTTAGTTTCATCATGTCTTTCCATCCGTCTTTCTTTCCGTTCATCTTTATCACGCCGAAAAAGTGGTTAATCAATTTTTTTACTAATTTAATTTAAAATTATTTATTTTAATTTTAATTTACTCGAAATTACCACAACAATATTTTTTTTTTTCTCGTCTACCTTAAAAATACGGTGGATTATCTTTGAAAGGCCGTTAAAAATATTGGGGGAGTAGACTTTTTCAATTCAGAAATCTGTTAGCAAAATATTAAGCTTTAAAGCTTGGGTGCCAGTTCTTTATTCCGTCCTCTTCTTTCTTGCTCGTCGACGCATGCCTTTGGTATTACCTGTATCCATGGGCGTCAATGGCCACTTACCATTAGAAGGATCATCGTTTGGTCGGCTCGTTAGAGTTACAAAAAAACAAGCGTCAGCTTCCTACCAGCTCAATGGTTGGATATAAAAATTTGAAAAAAAAAAAATTATGGAAAACTATCGGAGTTAGTAAGACTCTAAAGTCTGCTATAACTTGTTAAATCACTATAACTAGGCTATGGAACATCGCTTCGCGTGACCCGACCTGCACTTGGCCGGTTTTTATTCGATATACGTACTCATACATACTACATAAATACTAGAGTCCGACCGAAACTGGTTTTTCAGCCGAAACCGAAACCGAAACCGAACCTTCGGCCTTAGGTCCAGTTTCGGCCGAAACCGAAACCGAAACCGAAACTTAGGGTGAGGCCAAACGAGCGTATTTTTGGTGCTGTGAGTCACGTGAAATGAGCTGGTTTCATACAAAAGATCTAATTCAATTCTTTGAAATTTGTATTTTACGCGATTTTACGATTTACGCTATTTTACGCGACGCACAGCTCAAAAAATACGCTCGTATGGCTACACCATTAGGGTATCTTTTGAGCTGCTCATTTGTGGACCCAACAGAAAAAAGTAGGTTAAAGGAGCCGAATTTTTTAGGTCAACCTTCAAGCTATCTGTCCCTAACGTTGACCCACTACTTACGGGACACCCTGTATAGGTACTGAAATCTTGCGTGTTTTTTTTCACATTTTTATTTGTAGGTACATTTTTATGTGTATTAACTGCCTTCAGTTCGGTAAACTTATCTTAACGTAAACGACAAAATTCGAAAAAATGTGGGTACCTATGGATGAACGCTGTTTTTAACCCCTGACGAAAAAAGAGGGGTGTTATAAGTTTGACGTGTCTGTGTATCTTTATGTCTGTCTGTGGCATCGTAGCTCCCAAACGGAGGAACCGATTTTGATCTAGTTATTTTTTGCATGAAGGTGACTTAATCGAGTGTGTAATTAGCTCTGTTTAGTGTATATCAAACTGTCGGGGGTTTTTTAAATTTTAATTTAAGATCATTTAAATAGATCATTTAAATCTTAGCCCCATTTTACTAAAATACGTCAGTGAAAACCGCATGCAAATTGATTTAGCCGATTTTGAAATTACCCTGAACAAACGCACATAAAATACAAAGAGACGAAAATTCTAAAAATAATTGCTATGGTCTCTTTTGCGTTGATTTTTGTGTACAGACATATCGATCAGTTACCGTTTCATTGTAATGGATGATTTGGGATTTAGACTTCGAAAATACTACTAGTGAATGCCCTCGCTTTGCTTCCGTAAACCTTTCTGTAAGCCCTCACTCAATAAATGTAAGTATGGGCGAAATTGACATAAAGTAATTTATTTATTTGTAAACCGTTTGAAATAAACCAACCACTAAATGTTAACCAAAGCTCACTACAATACGTATGTATTGTAAGTTATAAGGGAGTGAAAACCGCAGGTAAATCTGTTATGTCGTTCCTGAGAGTAGCCAGAACAAACGCACAGATAAATAGACGAAAACTACTTTTTATATAATCTATTACGTCTAATTAATACCCCTAGTAAAAGTTTTACTTAAATATCTTCCAGGTACAGTTTCTATACCATGCTTGGATATGAGTTCCGTATCATTATCTATACAGCATTAGACACTATATTATATCCTTTTTTCTACCTGTTGCCGTTATTAATATCGAGCAAAAAACGACTAAAATCAAGCGCCAAAGCACCCTGTGCCCTGTCAGACGCTCTTCAGATTAATGAACAAATATAATAAACATGTTAAATCAATGACTTCACTTGAAAAGTCAGCGCCCACGGGTTAGCCACGAACTTAACCGAACGACGCACGAAAATTCACGAACACAGAGTTTCGGTTTGGCCGAAAGTTTCGGCCAAATTTTTCCGAAACCGAAACCGAAACCGAAACTAGATTTTTTGGCCGAAACTGGCCGAAACCGAAACCGAAACCGAACCTTCGGTCGGTCTCTAATAAATACATAATACTCATACTGCAAAAACCGCTGAACATCGAGTCATACTATTTGCGCCTACACGTTAGGATGAACGCATGAATGAAATAAGCTTGAGTGTTCTAATGTATTTATCTAAGTGTATCATCCAAGAGCGAGTGTGTGAAAAATAAGAGCGATTCCCGTAAATAATAAATAATAGTTATATGCCGCAATGCAGATTTCGATTCTGCCAAGTTTTTCTATATAATACCATGCCAAAGGAAAGGTCAGGGCTATCGTGACATTACATTTTAGACAAGTGTAATAATGTAATTTGGAAGTTGACCATAAAACAAGTTTTAACTGATTTCAGGCGTTACGTTCATTTTGGCAATAAAATCAAATCAGTAACTTTTTGGCTTCAAACTTTTTTGCACTGGCATTGCAGAAATGCAGTCTGCCTTGGGGAGGAGCAATGTGTTCTAGACTGCGTTTCAACACTTTCAACTAAGAGTTCGATAGACTCACGCATTCCAAAGGAAACATTATTTCGGGGTACCTTCAAACGTCTGGCAAAAATTGATCGCAGTTGCTAGTATCGATGAGGTATACTTAGGTATTAACCTACTTACCTGTTTATTCCGACTGCTATGATACTAATAGATAGTTTATTTTTTTTTAAATGTAAATGACAAAATAGTCATAATACTTATTTTATGACCCAGTAAGGAAGGAGTAACTTATAGAAAATGATGATGGTGCTAAGGATATAATATGGTAGGCAGATACCTACATAAAATAGGTATCTTCTCAGTCGCTCCCATATTGGCTATATATTTCGATAATAAGAACACCATCAATTTAATGATAGTCATTTCTAATATACCTATGAGTAGAGCCCATAGATCATGGACAGGATAGTGGTTAGGTTAGGACTGGTGTCAATTATTGGTGACAAGGTTTTAATTTATTGAAGTAAACATTTTTTTTTTAAATGAAACACTTGGTGAATTGCTTCGATCACTTATAAAAGAACAGTGATGAATTGATTACTATGTTTTGCAACGCGATTTAGCGACGGGACGTAAGTATCTAATGTCTTAATGGTGGTGAGTTTTGTGAATAATACTGGGTGATTATCATGAACTCTTAAAATGGAACAATTTTAGGCAATAGCTGAGCTGTCCTGCTAAATAATAGTAATATCTAACGCTTGTTCGAGCTCCTGGCAGTTTGTTTCTAATGAAATATAAATCGACGTCATGTCATTGATGACTTTTCTGTATTAAGAAAAACTTCTCATTTTTACATGTAATGGCGTCTACCATGAATAAAAATTGTTACAAGTTTTAAGTAATTTCCTTTGGAACAATTAAGTGCCTAAACATACCCATATCTTCGCAACATGGTCCTTCGAGCCGGATCTGGGTATTATAAAATCATTGAGGATTACCGGATTTTGGAGAATTTAAAATCAAGAAGAGGAGTGGAGTGTAAGAGCTAAGCCGACTTGATTTGCGTTGAAACAAGGAAGCTGGTATAGGATAGGTTTTACTAATAATAAGCACCCAACACTCATTAAGGTATTCATATTTAGTACTAATCCAACGCTTCACATTTATAGCTCCACACTAGGATTCCCTGTGTCGTGGGTGGCATGGACATCAGACAAACGCCCAGACCCAGACCAGGGACAGAAATTCGAACTTATCATTCAAATTACCACCTCACTAGAAATCGAACCCAGGACCCTCGGCGCGGCGATCCGGCATGGTAGCCATTGCGCCACAAAGGTCGAATCTTACCACAACTTGGCTAAAAGCCTAAAACACAGGCCATTCAACGACCACGTGACCCTAACAGGACAGCGGTCACGTGATAACAGTTCTCCAAATTTCGTCCATCCATCAGTTTAGGTATATAGGTACCTATATTATTTAGGTTTATTTATAAATTTCAATTTAATACAATCAATCCATAAAAGATAAAATTAAATTTATAAACCTAGCAGGAAACCGTGACGGACTCTACTACACTGCAATAATAATTTACTAGTTCGACTACATTACTGAACTACGTAATAGTTATTTTGATACATCTTCATTTATACGTAGGTATAGCAGGGAAAGTCGGAAACTAGATGAGCAGATAAAACTACACAACTTCAGTAGATTACAGCTACAAAATTTACGAGCCTCGCTGTTTTTGGATCAAGTTACGCCCACAGTTAAATAGGTCGGATTAGTTGTAAAGAAATGACGCAATGGTTCATGCACGCTCATTGTGTCATGCATGTCCTAGCGGGTATATTTTTATAAGAACACTCCTAATATGTACTCGGTTATAAATCCTTGATTTTATTTGATATTGTATTGAATTAACATAAACAGAACGTACCTACGTGTTACAAAAACGTAAAGTATGATACCACCTACCGATAATAATCCTTCTTCCAAATGAATAGGCATTTAAGTATTTTAAGTCCGAAAGGAACCTACGCTGTAGTTTTTAATTATACAGGTGTCCAGTGCGTTTATTCCCACTTGTCCTGTTGAGTAGTCCTGTTGACAGGACTAGTGGGAAAAAAATTCCCACTAGTCCTATTAGTAGTAAGACTATGCTTGACACCCGATTTTATTACCACCTGTCATGTGGAATAGTTCTGTTAACAGTACTAGTGGGAAAAAAATCCCACTAATTCTGTTCTGTAATTTGGAAGATACCCTTTTTATACCCGATTTTATTACCTTTACTTATTGTGACTTCCGTCACGTTCCGCCTGAGCTTTTTCGTGACACTTTTTCGTGCGTGCAGCCGGTGTTCATCGATTTATAAGACGTTTATCACGTCAAAAAAAATTGAGATCTAAATGGGTGCCGAATTCTATGTAGAAAAGCCTAAAATTTTTGTCACAAGAACATGTAATTCAAGCTCTACATAATATATTTATAATCTCTATATAATTTTCCTCCATTAAAGATTTTTTAAGACCATGACAGTGTTTTATTCTCCAAACTGCCCAAACAAATAATTCAAATTAAGTACCTACTGTATCAGGGGCGTAGCTACCGCCGTAGCAGCCGTATCAATTATACGGGGCCCCCAGCGTATAGGGGCCCCCACTAACACTCCCAAAAAAAGCTCGCCAGCGGCCTACGATCGCTACAGTTGGCACTCCTTTTATATTTGACAGCTGACGTTGTGGGGGCCCCACAACAAATATTGATATGGGGCCTCCTTAGGGCTAGCTACGCCGCTGTACTGTATACACATACGTATTCTAAACTAAGATTCCCCTAAATATCTACATAAAGTAAGAACTACGGTACATACATATAGCCTGTAAGCGACTGTCATTTGGTTCTTTTTTTATTAGCTTTTTAATTTTTTTGGAAAAAAACCTGACTTGCTGCACTATTTTCGACATATTTTTTTTGTTTTTACATTTATTTTCATTCTGTTTTTTTCATTTACCAGTTGTTATCATAGTTTATCTATTCGAGGTATAAAATCTACCCAAAATTAAATAGAATATGTTTTTTTAAAGACATTAACTGAAATTTTTTTGAAAAAAAAAATACTGTTTTTTATTTAATTTCACTAAAAAGTTGGAAAAATGCCCTATGAATATTATGATTTTATCAATTATTATTAAACTACATTATATTACCTACAAAATCTCATGAACATGTTTGTAGTTATCTAAATCTTTTACCGAACTACAAACTCTTGAAATATGCACCCTATTTTCGATAATAAGAAGAGTAGACTTTTAAAACCTGGCTAGGTGGAACATTTAAATGTCTTACTATCAAAAATACGTTTTGCCCTTTGATATAATAATTTTAAATGTTAGGAAGCAATTAAAACAAGTGCAAATTTAAATAATTTATTTAAAAAAAAAACAGTAATTGATTCATAACATTTTCGATATGACTGCCTTTGGCGTTAATACAGGCTAAGGCTTTAAATGACGAGTCAAAGCTTGTTATTTGCACTTCGAAAGGTTCGCTCCTATTTCTGTAGCAGCAGCATCAATCCTCTCCGTTCCAATCCGTAATTTTGAATTTTGAAGTCGGTTATTTTTTTTTAGTAAAATTTTATAATCTTCGATCAACAAAACCAATTTAGTTGGAACTTCATAGTGAAGTGGAGATGAACTTTTTTTTCGTTTAGGTACCCCATAGCGTAGGGTATCGTTGAAAATGTCATTCAAAACTATTATGGGTCTGCAAAGATCATTTTTCGATTCAGGGGTCGGTTTGCGAAATATTCGACCAAAGTGCTAATTTTAGTAAGAGTCGAGTGTCCGCGTAGTGTCCGTACCTCCTGCCGGCTAAATGGTAGATGTTGGACATGTGAAAAAATTCTCGGCAGTAGCATATTATTATAATAATTATGACGAATTTAAAACGTAAACTAACACGGCTAAATTATCTTAATTAGTTAATGAGTAATAGTCAATGTAGGTACATACAACTATGGAACTCTACATTTCAAAAATCTGGAGGTTTAGAATAATAAATAATTTATGTCCTTTATTGCTGACTTATTGATAATTTCCCTGACAGAATATCAAGTTCCTCATAACTTTGAAAACCAATAAGAAAGGATTTGTTTAATTTTTTAAAAACAATATCCTGATTCTTTTACTTCTACAATATTTTATAAATATTTCAAACCATTTTATTGGCGCTTACTCGAAAGTACTCGAAACTTCTAAAGTCTTAACTATAGAGTATCGAGCAACACTGAAGCCACGTGCCAGGCGCGGCGCCCGCGCGCCCGGGCGCCTGCGCCGCCGCGCTGGCGTCGCCGCCGCGACGATCCGGTTGGAATGTCGATGAAAGCGATTAAGCTAGGTCGTTCACTTTTCGCCAAGGTGTCATGGGAATAAAATAATAGGGAACAGTTTGTTCTCTACCTACTTTTCAGCAAATAGCATCATGATTAATGAACTTATTTTCAGAACATTTTGGTAGGATAGGTACCTACTACTAGGTATTTCAGGCAATTATGATTCATGCCATTTTACCTACCTGTATTTGGATTCTATTACTTATAATAAAAATTAGGAATATTAATTGTACCCTCAGTCTGGTCATAGTCCCCAAGTCTCTTTTAGTGCATAGATAGCGTATTTTTATATCTAACAAAGTAGCTAGACAAAGAAAATAAAAACCATATTGATCAAAGCATGATAACAGTAACCAAATTATTGAAATAGTAAATAGTTATACTGGGTGAACGACTCTACAAATCAGGCAAAGAATATTGTGGTCGAGTTCATACACGCAATATTAATCGAGCTGTATTAGGAATGCAACCTGGGACCACTGTGCTAAGTGCTAACTGCTCTATGTCTGATTATGGCTGCCTCCGCATTGACATTAAATTAGTCTAAGGTCAATGTGGTGTGAATATCAATTAATTTAATACAATAGTGCTCTGGATTAAAGTGCGTACCTAGTGTGGATAAAATATTTAATATAATTTATCAATATCGATAGAGTCCAGTGCTGCAGTGCATTTTTTTTTATACCGAATAAGTTAGTGCTTGACCACAAAACCACCTGATGGTAAGCAGTAATGAAGCCTTGGATGGTAAAGCACACTAACTTAGTAGAAGCCTATTCACTCTTGACTTGAAGACACCCACATTATAATCAGAGGGAAACACCCACGCAGGCAATTTATTCCAGTCCCTTGCGGTACGTATAATAAAAGACGAAGCAAAGCGCGACGTCCGCACCGGGGGGATGTTGACGACAAAGGGATGAATACCCGCCGTGCGTCTGGATGTTCGATAGTAAAAAGTAGAGGGGGGAATTAAGTCATGTAATTCCTGCGCACACTCTCCAAAATGTATCCTATAGAATACTGAGAGGCTGGCAACTCTGCGCCTGTGCTCGAGGCTTTGTAGACTAGACTCTATCAGCTTTGGGTCACCAATAAGCCTCTTAGCACGCCTCTCCATTGAATCCAATGCTGAAAGATGACATTTAGCTGCACCAGCCCAAATGTGACTGCAGTACTCCACACAAGGCCGAACCTGAGCTTTGTACAGGGTCAAAAGCTGTTGTGGTGTGAAGTACCGGCGCACCTTAGCTAAGACGCTTAGCTTCCTAGCAGCAGTCTTAGCTCTGGATTCAATGAACCGCCCAAAGTTAAGGTTTGACGATATCTCAACTCCTAATAACTGAAGGCGGTTAGTGTATTCCAAGGATACATTCTGGAAAGTAGGAGCCAGGGTGAAAGGGCTCCTTTTGGCGGTGAACTGACACGCTTGAGTTTTAGTGGCGTTGAATCTCACAAGGTTGGCAACGCCCCATTCGGAGACAGCCTGAAGTGTGAGATTCACACGGCCCACCATGGTCTCTCGTTCAGATTGTATTTGGTCTTTACTGGCCTGAACATTTGCCAGATATCTCTCCACAACTGTGCTGTCATCCGCGTACCCATATATACCGGGCATGAGCAGATCATTGATATGCAGCAGGAATAGAGTTGCGGAGAGAACAGACCCCTGAGGAACTCCGGCATTGGTCGTCAATGCTTGAGATGAGCAACCATCGACAACGACTCGGAATGAACGTTCACTCAGAAAGTCTTTAACCCAGCTGATCAGGCCAGGGGATAAGCCATACGCGGGAAGCTTGCTCAATAGGCTAGCATGCCAGACCCTATCGAAGGCCTTCGAGATATCAAGGGACACGGCAAGCGCCTCCCCGTTTTTCTCGAGGGCCTCGCCCCAGATGTGAGTGGCATACGCTAGAAGATCTCCCGTCGAACGGTTTCGGCGGAACCCGTACTGCCGGTCGCTAAGGAGATCATTGTGTTCTAGGTATGCCATGAGGCGCCTGTTCAATATACGCTCCATAATCTTGCAGAGTATGGAGGTAATTGAAATTGGTCGATAGTTAGCAGGGTCAGCACGACTGCCTTTCTTGGGCACTGGCTGCACGTTGGCAAGCTTCCACGATTTAGGCACTATCCCAGTCTTAAACGAGAAGCGAAACAAGCGTGTCAACACAGGAGACAACTCGGGTGCACATGCTTTAAGTACAACCGCTGGAATACCGTCAGGTCCACTGGCTTTTTTCACGTCTAGACTTCGCAAGATTTTTAGGACCTCCTTATTGTATATGTGGACCTCCGACATAGAAGTACCACAATGAGGTATCGGCGGTGGATGGTTATTGCCGGTGTCTAGACGCGAATTCTCTGCAAAAAGAGATGCAAACAGGTTCGCTTTCTCTTTCGCCGAATGAGCCAGGGAGCCATCAGGTTTTACCAGCGGCGGCAGCACGGGACGACAGAAGTTAGTCTCGACCGCCTTGGCGAGGGACCAAAAAGCTCTACTGCCAGATGGTTGGTCAGAGAGCTTGGCGCCGATATGTATTATGCGGTCGCTACTAACCTTCCGTAATGCCTTTTTGTAGGACTTGGCGGCACGGTTAAAGGCTTTCTTCTTTGGTCTTATATCCGGAGCTTTGCGGTTCCGAGCATCAACCCAGGCGAGGTACGACGAGTGTTTGCGCTTTTCAGCTTGAGCGCATTCGGCGTTGAACCATGGGCGAGCTTTGCCACCGGTAGGAACGTCAGAAAAAGGGATAAAATACTCCATTCCCTGACGAACCACATCGGTTATAGCATCCGCAGAGCTCGACGGATCTTCAGAAGAAAAGCAGACCTGTCGCCAAGGATAGGATGCGAAGAAATGTCGCATCTCATCCCAATCTGTTGACTTGTAATGCCATACCCTCCGCGTACCTCCTGGTACGTGATCAGGAACGGAATATGACGAAACAGACTTCACCAGACAGTGGTCGGAGGTTCCCAGTGGGGAGGAAACTTCAACAACATATCTGTCTGGATCGGTTGTCAGCAGGGGCGTAGCTACCGCCGTATCAGCCGTATCAATTATACGGGGCCCCGGGGCTGAGGGAGCCCCCAATGCGCTTTAGAAAAAATTCGTAAATGATCCGGAAATCAATTATGATTCGAAAAATGTTCCGGAAAGCATCAATACTTCATCGAAAAGTGAAATCAACAATAAAATTTCTTTCTGAACCATCTTTCATCGTATTAATGCATTAATTACTTTATCATCATACAATTTATCTTTAAGAGGCCATGATTCTAAATCTGGAAACTCGACGAATTGAAGACAAACAGGTATTACAGATAATAATAAAAAAAACTTCTAATCATTTATTTAAATTTAAATGCCTTAATCAAAATTTAAACAAAATATTTAATGTGCAAAAAAAATACGTTCTACACGACTCATGATGCTCTCCGGCACTGAGTGCTGCGCGGCCATGCCGGCGGCAACCCCATGACACTGCGTTCCGGGAATACCTCAAGAGGAAGCTCCTTCTACACGTAGCACAGCTCATTCTACAGTTAGCACGTGCGTGGTAAAAGTGATCGGGAGAATCGGACCGTAGAAGTTCTCCACAAGTCTTATCGAGGTGAATCAAACTTCAATTCGGCCATGAGCTTTGTAAAGCATGAGCAGTTGCCTCCCTCGCAGTGAAATACCTACTCCTTAGCCCGGTTTAGAACATCAAGCTATTTGGAAGCCAAATTAGCCTTGGCTTCCAAATGACGCTGATACTACACATCACTCGAGATGTCAACTCCCAGAATCTTACAACACTTTTAGTGACGGTGAGCGCGGTACCCTAGAATTGAGGCACTATGAAAAATGAGGTTTTCCTAGTGGTAAACGCGCCAACATGTGTCTTCGTGGGGTTGAACTCGACTAAATTAAGTCAACCCCATTTCGAGACTTGCTCCAGATAGTTCTCGACTTCAGACACAAGTTTAAGCCTGCTATCCGCCTCTTGCAAGTTTTGCAACTGAGAGGAATTAAGGGGGGTTGTGTAGTAGGCATCCCCTGTGCTGTCATCTGCATAGCAACAGTTGCCACTCATACCACGTCATTGATATGCAGAATGAACAGCGTAGAGATACCACAGACCCTTGGGGAACACCAGCATTTTATAGGTTTCATATCTGAGCAACAACCATCTACTAGGTACATCCTTGATATGTCGCTCTGATAGGAAGCTGGCTACCCAACTGCATAACCTCTTACAGCGACCGTAAGATGTTAACTTCGTGAGACCCCCTGTGCCAGTCCCGGTCACAGGCCTTAGCGAAATCTAGGCTGACTGCCAGTGCTTCCCCGTTGCGATCAAGATAAATTTGATGATCACCAACTGAACGACCATCGCAAAAACCATATTGTTGATCACAGATCAGCTGATGATCTTCCAGATATCCCAGGAGCTGCATGTTAATCTCGCGCTCCATTACCATTGCAAGCAGGGAGGCTATAGGCTTATCGTTATAGGCCTGCAGTTAGCCGGGTCACTGAGATCGCACATTATGAGGATGGGATGAAAAAGGGTAACCTTCCACGAAGACGTATCATGTGGCATAAGAAAGCAAGAATAAGCATGTTAAGACGGGGAATCAACCAGCTCTGGATCTACGATTTTTTTCAACCGGGGCAGAAACTTGATAGTGATAAAGATAAGATAAAAAAACTCACAAATAAATAATAGTTGGCATTTTTCGTAAATGGGACAATAAGAAGTCTTTTTAGGGTTCCGTAGCCAAATGGCAAAAAAAGGAACCCTTATAAATTCGTCATGTCTGTCTGTCTGTCTGTCTGTCTGTCTGTCTGTCTGTCTGTCTGTCTGTCTGTCTGTCTGTCTGTCTGTCTGTCTGTCTGTCTGTCTGTCTGTCTGTCTGTCTGTCCGTCCGTCCGTCCGTCCGTCCGTCCGTCCGTCCGTCCGTCCGTCCGTCCGTCCGTCCGTCCGTCCGTCCGTCTGTCTGTCTGTCTGTCTGTCTGTCTGTCTGTCCGTCTGTCCGTCCGTATGTCACAGCCACTTTTCTCCGAAACTATAATAACTATACTATTGAAACTTGGTATGTAGATGTATTCTGTAAACCGCGTTAAGATTTTTACACAAAAATAGAAAAAAAAAGAATAAATTTTGGGGTCCCCATACATAGAACTGAAACTCAAAAAATTTTTTTTCATCAAACCCATACGCGTGGGGTGTATCTATGGATGGATAGGTCTTCAAAAATGATATTGAAGTTTCTAATATCATTTTTTTCTAAACTGAATAGTTTGCGCGGAAGACACTTCCAAAGTGGTAAAATGTGTCCCCCCCCCCCCTCCCCGTAACTTCTAAAATAATTATTTGATAAACCTTCCTTTTAGCCATTTGCTTCTTTGCTAACCAGGAGGCAGCGTTGAACTTTGTATTAAGCCCTGGGGTGGATAGATCTATAAGCGTGCACGCGGATGACCAGGCCTGCTAAGCGGCATGCTTTTGGTTAGATGCCGAGATACAGGGACTGCTATATCAGAGCTGGTTTTTACCACCGATGAATATGAGTTACGAATAAAAAATTCCCTGCCTTGTCGTATCACATCGGCTACTGAGTCTGCGCTCGCGTTCGGATCTCCCGAAACGAAACAGAGCTGCCTTAAGATTAAAATTTTAAAGTATTGATTGTATGTGGTTTATTAATCTATGTAAGTATATTATATTTGTTTTAATTCACACTAGTTTTTTTATTTCTTTTGAGAAAGATCTTTACCCTCGAGTCGAGAGGGGGCCCCCGGCAAAATTTTGATATGGGGCCCCGGAAGGATTAGCTACGCCACTGGTTGTCAGCAGAAGGTCCAGGCAATTTGCTGTGTGACCATCAACGTCAGGCACCCTAGTCGCTTGCTTTACCAGCTGGGAGAGGCCTAGCGATAGGGCAAAAGTCCTCGCTTCTCTCCCGGTATGGTCGGTTTTCTGGTATGGGAACAGCCAGTCTTGATGACAGGCGTTGAAGTCCCCCAGAAAAACCAGTTGCGCAGTAGGGTGCCGATGCAGTACCACATCAGCCATCCCGCTGAGGTGCTCAAATAGTTGGGTTGTCTCCTGATCACCGCTGTGCGATCGATAGACACAGGAGTACAAGATCTTGTCAGTCCCTGTATCTACCAAGACCCAAATAGTGGAAAAAGTGGGGTCTTCAAGATGACGGAGACGCTGACAACAGATGTCGTTGCGGGCATACACACAGACTCCGGCGCGAGAATGGAAATTGTGCTCTAAAGTGTATCCAGGGTAGTCTAGGTATGCCAAGCTTGATGGACATCGTATCTGCGTCTCCGTCAAAAAGAGCAAGTGGGGCTTCTCAGCCTCTAGATGGTGGTGGACTGAGGTAAGGTTTGACTGCAGACCTCGAATATTTGTGAGGTGCACTTGGAGCGAGGGGACGTGCAACCGCTGTACAAAACCTTTTCTCTTGCTCTTTTTCTTCATGTGTTTCGCTGTGAGTGAATAGGAGGAGGATGGTAGTTGAACGGGGCGTTGCGTCATTACCCAGGGAACTGTGTCGGAGTCGCCGTGCCAATGGGGGCTTAGTCCGGAGACCGCGGGGACGCCCGAACCCCCCCGGAGATCGCCATCAGGTCCCCTCATCCGGTCGCCAACCGGCATGATGGAGCCACTCCGGGATTTTTCGCAGATGGCGGGGCAGCCTTTCGTGGGTGGCTTTCCCACTACTTGGGCCCCCAACTGTCTACGGTCGGCCAGCGGTGCACCGTGCTTCGGATCCCGCTGCCCTCCGCGACTAAGCTCCCGACACAGCTAAACACCAACCAGTCGCAACCGGTACATTAACACAACGCAACTGTTCAGACCCATCCTCCATTCGGCTTCATCAGACATCATACCGGAACACGACGAATCGCTTGGCGGTATGGTTTTGTCTGATGGGTGGTAACCTAAGCCGGCAGCCGATGTTGTGGCCTACCACTGAAGTTGCTGCTCGTTTAGCACTACCCAGGGGACACGTGTAGGGTATTCGGTATCCAAGTGATCTCCTACGGACGCGAGCAGCCCATCCCCATTCAGAATCAGAGCAGAGATAGCCTAGTGATTTGACCATTGCTTCTTTATCTTAGAACGCAGGGACTTTAGTACGAAATCGATACACAGTTCTAATTTATGTACAAATGTTAAGAGCGTATTAGACGATAATTATCGCTGCGTTGAACGAAATTGTCGTAAGGTATCCTGCACATCTAAACATTTTCCATAATATTCTTAAATGTGTCCGATTTCTGCCAGTGCCAATCCGCACTAGGCCGCGCACGGTGGACGAGGTTTTGAAGGACCTGATTCTAAACGCTAACACACTCATATCTCCGCAGTAGGTTATTACCTGTGTCGTGGGTGACATGGACGACACATATAACACATCACAATCACACCCATGACTCGAGTACAAATATTTATCTGTCACATAAATATCTGCCCCGGCCGGGAATCGAACCCTTCGCTTCGCAGGCAAGGTCGCTACCAACAAGGCTACAGGATCGTCAAAGTTCTTACAACTGCTATCTGATCTAACGTCTGGACGTCTGGAGAACGAAAGTGCTCAATGAGTCAATAAATTCTGCCTCTAGCAGTCATGTAGGCAGTTGCTGTATTGTATACACGTTAACTTACGAAGTATAAGGTAACATACAATGTTATTGTTGTTCTTTATAAATAATTGTGTTTGGTATTTGGTAAGTTTCTTAGAAACTGTCTAATATGTTGACGCATTAAATTTCCTTTCGATCTATGATCTATCTCCATCTACAGACATGAAATGAGTCAATCAAATATTGTTTATCATCAATTAGTAATTCTGCTACAACATTGAGAATGCTAGGTCTCTAAGTAAGCGTTTATTTCGTTATTTACTACTACGTAATTACCTTATAGACGTAAGTATATTTACTACCACGAAAGAAAATATACTTACCTCAGTTTTAATAGGTCCGTTGTGTTGAAAGTTCATTGTATTCATATCGTCTTATTTTATTCTCTACAAAATTAAAAACAAAATCTACAAAATCGTGATTTAAGTTAAATAACATCATTATGAACACAGCGTCACAGCTAATATCGTGAGCTTTAGTCTCCCTCTCCTGTCATAATGTGATTAATGTGAAGAGAGTTCATAGTCCACCAGGCTGATGTGAAACAGAACGTTATAGACAGCTGTTCCTAAAGATACCTATACTCATACGAGTAATAGTATTATACGTATATATGTATTATTATAGTATTATATGTATTAGTATACTATTATTAAGTATACATATGTACATATAAAAGGTATTTATTTTGTACAAAAATTGGATACTAAAACCTACCTACAAAATTCTGTAGAGAGCAAAACATTTCAAAATTAATATTACTTAGGTACCGTATTATAATCTGCAAAATACTACTATACACAAAAATAACGTAATGCAACAACAGGAAAATTATTCCGTGTAATCATTTTAAAATCAAAGCACCACAGCCTTGATCGTGACTTAGAAGGTTGCATGCACAAAGCGCCTTTTTTGTCCAACTCTACATCTTGACAAACTGAACGGAGCGCGTAGGCTCGAAGTGTGGAGCTAGACTACAAATTACTACAGAGGTGAATGTAGTTGACAAGCCTCTTCCGCATTTTTCCTCAAGAATCTTATGTTACGTTGAAAACTGATACGATCTCACGACTTCAAAGTACTGAAAGTAATAATACCAAGTGGGGTTCCACATACCACTGATTGCAATTGACATGTAATAAATTAATGCTTCAATTTCGATTAAGTACCTAACTTATTAATAGGGCATTGGTGTTGAATCCTGTAGGTTTTTTGTGTTAAAGCAAAGTAAACTATAGTAGAAAATTAGAAATAATTGTGATTTAGCTAATGACGCATAAAATACGTACTTTAATAATTTTGTACTG
The DNA here is from genome assembly GCA_951805285.1 of Thymelicus acteon. NCBI lineage: Eukaryota > Metazoa > Arthropoda > Insecta > Lepidoptera > Hesperiidae > Thymelicus > Thymelicus acteon. Next base: position 9,757,106 of record OX638219.1, on the reverse strand, counting down.
TACGTACCTAGGTCTAAAGTGAATTATTATTACAGTTCCTATTTAATCCGAGGGTATTTTTTGTGTCTAATTTGTGACGGTGGTTCGCAAATCGAAGCAATTTAGAAAAAAATATAGTTAGAATTTTATAGGTAAGTAGTACCTACCTACCCCCAAATTTGAGGCAAGAAATCCGGCCTAAACTGCAGGAAAGAATACGTACTTTACAATTACAGTTCCTATTTAATCCGAGGGTATTTTTTGTGTCTAATTTGTGACGGTGGTTCGCAAATCGAAGCAATTTAGAAAAAAATATAGTTAGAATTTTATAGGTAAGTAGTACCTACCTACCCCCAAATTTGAGGCAAGAAATCCGGCCTAAACTGCAGGAAAGAACCCTTTTTACATCTCCACCGATTATTATTCAATAAATCAATGGCCTAAATTGTATTGCATTGCATGGTCAACGTACCTTACGTAGTAGTTAGGTACTTAACTACTTTCAATATTTTCTGGTTATTTTATTCATAAAAGAATAAAAATAGGTATTATTTTCTAAGGTTTTCTCCTTGTTATGTTCTTGCAGCAATAGTTGAATTGGTTACTGAAACGATTTCCAACGAATTAAATTATTTAAATTAGTGAAAACATTTCTATGAAATCATTAATTCACTCATCCAGACAGACGACAATAACAGAGTTGCATCACGGGAGAAAAATGTTTGTGCTACATTCAGCATGATTCACGCGCATTAATTGAAATTGTCTCGAGCGAGTGTATTTTTAGAAGTTACCAGTAATAAGCGTATGTAGTGTAGCGTAGAGGAAGCAGACCTTCGAGCTTGAATAAATCCCAATACATTAATCATGCAAAGACATAATGTAGGCGTTTATTTATAGTAGGTAGAACAGTACGCAACTGCGTTATTTAAAATTGTGCAGTCATTTATTTTACAGAGAAACTCCTCATCTGTGGAAAGCTCGTTTCATTTCGTCGTTGCTTTCAAATCCAGATACAGTAGTGTTGTTACAATAAAAAAATTAGATTCTCACCCAAGTAAGATACCTATCCTAAGAATTTTTTAACTCCTAATTTGCATCTACATAATACGTATATGAGGTAAAAAACTATTTAAGTTCAGGTCCTAACGACATATGAAATAGATAATGTAGGTACCTGTTACCTACCAACCTTTTAAAGTGAAAATTTTATTCTATCGCCCCAAAATTTTTCGTCCATCTATCGCATGTCGCATTACAGCCGGATATTCAATATTATGGGGGTAGGCCAATGCCAATATGGCGGCGCCCATAGCTCGCATCAGCTGACCGTGTTTATATTCTCAATTATTCGAGCAAGTGTTCCGCGGTATTTCTGTTTTGATCTGTATAATATTAATGTAAAGAAATTTTTATTCTATCACCCCAAAATTTTTCGTCCATCTATCGCATCGTTACAGCCGGCGCTGGAGTAAGTATAATAATGAAGATTCAATAATTTTAAATAAATATTGCTCTTAGTTTTTACTATGCGTCTATCATCTAAATGATTGTATTAATTATATATTCCGTAAGTACTCTAATACGCAAATTGAAATTAAATTTTAAAATTGAATATTTTGTCTGCTATTGATTTCCTATTATCATTCTAGTTTCTCAATAATTAAGTTAAGATAAAAAACCCAATTTTAATACCCTAAATCGAATAATTTTCTAACTTTTAGTTAAATGCCTACAAATCGTAAAAAGTTTCACTTGCATCGTGGTTTCTTAACAACATTTTTATGTTTTTTTGTTAATTTTTGAGGAGGAAATCTTCGAAGGATACTCGAACCAAAACGTTGCGTGTTATGGATTCATACCCTAATGAAGCCTCGGCAGCCATCCATGATTCGATGCATACCTATGGGGACGCTCCGGTATTTCATGTGAACGCCAAGTAAATAAAGTAGGTCCTGGCTGGATTCCACCACTTGAGAAGATCAAGTCGGAATCGGAAGTTTTCAAATGCCTCCGACATGGCTTAACTGCTGTTATTTTACGTTAACAATCTACCGACGACCTAACATGCCTTCCGAGTGGTAGTAGCGAGTAGGATCGCAACTGGTGTACGGTGTAGGTATTCCGGTTGTGTGCGTTTTTCATTGAATTAATAATTATTCTGGGTATTATATATTCGATAAATTACTTAAACATGATAAGGACCTAACATCGTGATATGAAAGATGTTAACCTGAACTACCTACCTACGATTGATTGACAATTCTATAGTCCAGCCAGGGACTCTGCCTGAAAGGATGATTGGCAAAGAGCTGGATATTGAAAAATGATATTGAAAAATAGCCACATACCTAATTATATTTTTTTCTGAGTACATCACCACCTACACTGATAAATTATAATATCCAATTATTTCATCTCCATTGACTAAATCTAGTACCTACTTACAAACGCCTACATAATGCTGATCGAGTATTGATATGGCTCAATTAACGACAAGGTTGTTTCCACAAAAAGTATCTACACAATTTTATTGTATTTAAAACAATAGAAGAAAACAAAGTCGACTTCTATCTATCTATACTAATACCCCAATAATGTAACCCAAGGTGTAAAAAAATAAGAAAACCGAAACAAAGCGAGGGCGGTTACTCGTACTATAATAAAACTCAAAGTGAAAATTTTCTGTACATCGAATATTTAAAAAAAAATCGGTTAGGGGCACATCAATAACGTGTCAATAACAAAAATATTTTTTTCAGAATAAAATTATTGTGTCTGTCTGTCTGTCCGGGCATCACATGAAAACCCTTGAACGGATTTCGGTGAAAATTGGTAAAGTTGTAACTAATACTCCGGGTCATATTTTAGGATACTTTTTATCCCGAAAAATTAAAAGGTTTCCCCGGGAAACGGGATGAAAATTTGTATGGAATATTTTTAAAACATCAACCGATTTGCTTCAAATTTGCAACAAATGTTCCTTGCTTAAATTGATGAAACATATATATTTCACTTTTTCAAAAAAAAAAAAAAAACAAAAAAAAATACAAATTAATGTGAATATTGCTTATTTTTCAAAACCCGCTCCTGGAGGAATATTTTGTGATTTTATCGTGAGTTTCAGTATATAAAATACTAAATATAAGTACTTCAATATAAATTCGCTCTTTTTTAAATTTTCTTCTGCAAGAGGTACGAATAACATAATTTCCCTATGCGAAGCTGCGGGCAACAGCTAGTAAAGACATAAAACCGGAATATAAAAATCGCGCTGTGAAAAGTGAAAGCAAGTTATATTATATTACTTATTTTGTAATTTTATATTACTAACGAGTACCGCCCTCGCTTTGCTTCGGTTTTCTTTTTTTTTTCACCTTGGGTTACATTATTGGAGTTTTATTAAGGATCCCTAATTTTTTTGAAAATATAATATAGCCTATGTTACTCGGGGATAGTGTAGTTTTTCCAACAGTGAAAGAATTTTTGAAATCGGTTCAGTAGTTTCGGAGCCTATTCAATGCAAACAAAAAATCAAATCTTTCCTCTTTATATATTAGTATAGATTAAGCCCTTTTATTTTATACCCAACATGGTACTATTTGAATAGAGTTAAAAATCAATTAATCAACTAATTTCAGGGTAACAAACTGTTTAAACTCTTTATCTCTCTTAGCATACATACCAGACATATAAAAAACAAACTTATCTATTTTAAAGCTATGTGCTACTTTGCACCAAGATAAAAGACATCACTTGAAATCACTTCATTCCTAAAACTATGAGTAGGTATTAAATATGTTTTCTTGTGACTTACTAATGCTTATCTTTATGTGCATGATTGAATTATAATCACTTAAAAGCTCTTAATAGAATAACAGTGTTTACAAATTTTCTATAATTATCAGAGAAGTTTCTGCAAATATATTACTGTAAATATTGTCCCTTTGATTACAAAGCGACTAGTACTTTTGCTAAATACAGATAAATGTCTACAAGGCCATTGCAAGAACAAAGATAAGAGATAAAGACCACTTTGGAAGGAAATATAAATCACGAAAGTGAATACATACACATTTATTATACCTTAAAGAATATTAAACAACAATAAACATAGCATTTTAAAGAATACAAAATCAACTGACACCAGTCATTGGAACAACATGATTGATGATAGTGGACAAAGTTTTTGAAGGGATCCAATGCTGGAATGTTCTTCAAAAACCGTGTCGGATTGTAGACTGTGTATGCTATAATAAAAGCAGTTATTGGTCCCATTGGGTTTTCGTACTGAATTTTTTCTCAAAATGCAATTTCAACAACAATAACTGATAAAAATTTCCTTATCAGAAGCATATTATGAATCAACATCACTTTACAGACTAAATTAATCAACATGTTTGTGCAATAGTAGTTCATATAATTTGTGCCAATCAACAGAATTTATGTCAGTGGACATAACAGTTTTGCAACACATGAACTTAGTACTTCTAACTAACATTATTTAAGCAACAATAAATACATTTACATTTTTATACCTCTCCCATTGTATCTTAAAAGTATATTTGTGTATATTCAGTTCCATGGACATTGGTCAGCTATCAATATCCAGTGAATAAGCTCTGTGAATTTTAAAACACTTTAACGTTTCAGTATACCTTATTTTATAGTACAATTATTTGGCCACTTTGGGTCCTAAATAAGTATATGAAACTCAACATCTATTAAAGAATAATACTTTCAAAATATTTTATATATTGGCCTCAGACTTCAAATAGTATAATTAGTTTTCAAAACTTCTTATTGTACATTTTTGTAGAACCGTATCAAAAGTTAAGCTGCAAGATTATATCTCACAAGAATTAAATACTATGATAAAATATGTATATGGCCTATTGAACAATAAACTAGTATAAAATAGATATTTCACAGACTTTTGAGTCAATTAAATTATTTCGGTGATAATATGTTTACATGTAATTTTTAGTATAATAGGTGTACAATAGATTAGCAAATTTCGCTTGTAATACAATAATTATCGTAGTATCGTAGTTATCGGCCGGAAGGAGCCTCAGGATTTGGGGCTGGGGCGGGCGCTGAATTATTACCCGATCCAGATGTAGCCCAAACAATAATAATGATAAGCAGAACAGCACCAATACCACCAATGATCAACATCATCTTCAAGTTTTGCCACCAATACTTCCTCTTGAGCTTGCCAGCCTGTTGCTCGAACTGCGCGGCTCCGTGCTGGAGAGCATCGGCGCGGTTGTCTAGCTCTGATAACTTTTGGTCTCTTTCCAAAACTTTCTCGACATTGACACGCATAATTCCCACTACTTCATCGACCTTAGCTTGAGTTTGTGCTAAACGTTTATCGCTTACTCTAGGTCCAGATGTTCCACTTTGTTCCTCCATTGTAAAAGATTTCTCCTCGGCTTGTTTGTACACGAAGAATACCTCTAAGCAATTCCAAGCGCAGATTATCACCCAGTATATGTAAATATGGCGATAATTACACTATTCTATTCAGAATAAATTTTAGTTAAATGACAGACAGTGGAACACAGTGTTGCCAACCCGAATTTTAGAAAATTAGTAGATTATGTGTCAAATGTTGGTAGAAGTTGGTAGAATGTGAAATGCAAAATTGGTAGATCTACCACCTCAATTTAGAATATTTTTTAAGATTAAAAATGCATGAACTGTTTTTAAAAATCTTCCATCAGCACACTTAAGATCACACCTACATGATTTGCAATAAAAATATCCTTCACCCTTGGTACTTTCTTGAAGCCAACCTGCAAATTCTTTGTCTTTCTATCATAATTTCGAATATTTTTCGTCATAGTGCCTTTTTCCAGCTTTTCGTGGAGGAGTTCCTAATCTAGAACTCTGTGCATCGCTTTCGCTGCTGTCAGAATCCAATAAATAAATAAATGCACGCAACACAGAACAAACAGCAATCAGCACCGTTAATAGTAGTTATCACGGACCTAAAAAAAAAGACGGACGTAATCCCAACAACAAATTCAGTGAAGCACCCATAGTAATACCAACTCTCTATTCGTACAAGTACAGTCGGCCGCAGAAGTAGCTTAACATTTTAGTACCTTGTCACATTACATTTCTTGAATTTGTCATAGATGTTGCTAGGAAACCGTCGAAACAGTTACTATTACAAAGTACTAAAATGTTAAGCTACTTCTACGGCCGACTGTACACACACCCACACATTGACACATTACTGCTTCAATCGCGAATCAAAAATTACGCACACATGGTAAGCGGGCGGCCATTGCTATGCTTCACTCTCGATTAGACGAGGTTATATCCATCTTTTTTTCAGATCCGTGGTAGTTATTTAGTTTTAACAACAAAACAACACAAAAGAGGAGCAAAGATTCACCATTGATTCCGCAACAAACCAACCGGGAAAGGAAAGGGCCACAGAACAGTATAATAATGTCTATGGGCGCGAAATGGCTCGAACGGCGAACTGTTGCTGACTTTTTTTTTTTGTGGTTTATAGCCTGGACTCTATCTATGCTAGACGCATCGTCGCATGGCTCACGCAACACATCGCAACGTCGCTCGTCGATATAAAACATAATTCAAAGTGGTATTATGTCAAACTAATTAAAAAATTGGTAGTTTTTAGGTCTAGGGTGGTAGATAGGTAGACTTAAGTGAAAATTGGTAGATCTACCAAAAAGTTGGTAGATATGACATCACTGGTGGAACAGATGAATGACTCAAAAAAGCAACAAATGAGCAACAAGCATTGACATGACGTCATTGAATCATTTCTGTCACAGACTACTTACAAAATATTTGTATATTTTACCACAGAGTAGGTATATATATAACCGTGCGGTTGAATTTGCACGAGTGAATTCGCGTTTTTGATTTTATTTTGTAGAAATGCGTGCGAATTTTTGAAAAAAATGAGCAGCGTGCATTGAAGTATTATTACTAACGTATAGAACAGACACCGCGAACACAATGTATGTTCCAATGAATTGGCGCCGCGCGGCTTCAATGTCCAATGGATTCATTCGATTTTGAAAGGAGAACAGGGCCAGGGGCTTAATTTTGAAACTAGAACCTCCCGGCGCGGGCGGGGACACATTTTGTTTGAGATGTCTTCTCTATGTGTACATATACCTCAATGGCAGCGTGACTTTTATTAAATTTAACGGTAATGACTTTTGTTAATGGGAATTACAAAAAGCTAATTAGATTGAACGTTATTCAAAAAAATTCAAAGCCGCGTGTAATATAGCAGCTATGTCTTTGGCTTTTGCATATTATTATCAACATGATAACAAGTTAAAAAATGTCAAGAACCACTTGGTAAGTATTATTATTAACGTGAATGATATCAATAAATTATGCGATTCTAAAACTAAAAATTTATTTAATAACAAAATTTATGAAAATAAAATTACCTCTGTGAAAGAAGTGGCTAATGAATTTGATTTTTTTTTTCAAAATAGTCCTGTTAAGTTGACAAAACTCTGATACCCCATTTACACGCGCGCGCGAGCCACGAGACAATCCGCGAGACGCGCGCATACGCGCACGTGTGAACAGGGCGCTCGCGGACCAGACCGCGGCAAGTCTCGTGGTTCGCGGGCTCGCGTCGGGAGCGGTTTTGTAGGCGCGCGCCAAAGGGGCTCGCGCGAGCACTCGCGCGGTGTTCACACGCGCGTAGGGGGCGTGGCTTACGGACGCGCCACGAGACGGTCCGCGACACGCGCGTGTAAATGAGCGGTGACTGCATCCTCGGTAGTAGCCAATTAACTAAACGAGTATACTGGTAGTAGCACATTCAACTTTAAAGCTTTTACTAACATTTTTACCAACAACTATTATTAAATAATGAAAATCTATCTATTATGGAAAAATCCACGGTTTTCTTGGGTGACATCTTTGATTCTAAACTACAATGTTTATGGGTGATACATAAAAAAATTATAAAAGTATTAAATTAATTTTTTTATCATTCGGAACTTCGCATGTTATGAATTTCGCGAATCTACCCAGCACTAAAAAAACATATAATTTGAGCTTACTCACTAGAGATTAGCACTAAACAATTGGCACTTTAAAGCTAAATATTACGCAACACCAACCCCCAAATTGAAAAATGGTCTTCGCAGACTTAGAAACTAATAGTATAGGGGAAAGTTTTGATTTTTTTTTTGTTTGTTTGTATTCTCAGAATACACATCAAACAGAGTCCAGACGAAGGCAAGATTTGAAGAGTTATTATACTTATACCTGAATAGTGACGACGGATCGGACGGATCACGTGACATTAAATGAACAATTTCGACTTAATATTTCACAGGCTTGATTGAGGTTGACCTTCAGAACCATAGGGTGTCCATATCAACATAGATCAAAATCCCAGTGGTTAAAGTGGTCGTCTAGTGGTAAAAAAATGAATATTTAAATGATACATTTCAGTAAGTTCTTCATTATTACTGAATTTATATTGATAAAAACAATATTGAAATTAGCAATATTTCGGGTATCGCTGCGAAGCGAAGCTTGGAGTTCAGTTGTACTCTAAAGTTCCTGAGAGTAACTATAAACATATAAACTCATCCGAAATTTCTGTAGACCTCGCTGGAATTCGATGCCGCTCCCGCTTCCTCGGACCTCACCCTGTTTTCGCCTATCCAGTACCGTTGCCAAAACAAGCGCCGACGCACGGGTATTATTCTTGCTTCGTAATCGCATTATTGTTTATTGTTTCTTGATGTTTATTGTTTCTTGTTGTTTATTATTATTTAGTGTTGTAAGATGGGTAGGACGATACATAGTGCAGAGCGGAATTTAGTGCTCAAAGTAATCCAATTCCTTGAAAATGAAAAAAACACGGCTCTTTCACTACGGAACCCTATAAAGTACAGATTGTTTTAAAAGTTGTATAAAAGTGCAAAAAAGTAGATACACACAAATCAAAATAATATTTTTAATCTTTACATCTCGATTTTCTTTGCTATCTCTCCAGTTTGCATGACGTCATTGAGCGGTCCACAGATATGTCGGTCGAGATAACTTTGTTGTGCAGACAAGACTGACCATTATCTACTCTGTGAGACTGACTTCCTCTATACTCTATAGTTACAATACTTCTAATTTCCGATTCTCTATGCCTGTGCTCTATGCTATTGCTATATTAATTTCAGTAACAGGCAACAGCAACAGCACAATTTTTAAGTTAATTTATAAATTAAGTGCCACTTTCTTTGTACTTTTGTTTTGTGAATCAATATCAATTAAATAACAAAATGGTAAGACTTCTGATTACTTTTATTTGAAGCTACAAACGCGCAATTCACTGCTCAATCTAACCCTTGTGACTTGAGCCGCTGATTGGTTCACACATGTGCATTAAATGGTATTTTTTGTTGAAACTATGCGTAGGTTTCCCTAAATCCGATAAGGATATTGAAGAATGAGGCGGAAGAAGAAAAGGGCGAGGTGGCCCGTATGTCCAGTTTCATCGGGGCCATCGCAATCGGAGATTTAGTCAAGAGCACTTTAGGGCCTAAAGGCATGGACAAAGTGCTGGTTTCTTGTGGCAGAAATGCTGGTCAGGTGAGTTTCTGTAATAATATTAAGGTTGAACAATAGCACTTTAAGTATTAAAACTTATAAGAAGTAACAAAACCATTAAAATGAAACATTATTTTCAGGTTGAGGTTACAAATGACGGAGCTACTATTTTGAAGTCAATTGGAGTCGATAACCCTGCAGCCAAAATTTTGGTTGATATGTCTAAAGTTCAGGATGATGAAGTGGGTGATGGTACAACTTCTGTCACTGTATTAGGTATGATTCAATTTAATTAAGTAAGTTATTCAATGAAGCTATTTGCTTTTTACTTGGTCATAAGTTGAGATTCTTAAATGTAAGGAAACTGTTCAGTAATGCAGATTTTACAATATTTTCTTAATAATAGCATAAAATAATTATTTAGCTATTTTAAGTAAGTCCCTATACACACCATCATCTTTACTTGTATTTATATCACTAAAACAAATATCAGTCTAACCATAATTTGCATAATAAATTTATGACATTCCATATTATACAGCTGCTGAGTTGCTGAGAGAAGCTGAAAAGTTAATTGAGCAGAAACTGCATCCACAAACAATAATTGCTGGGTGGCGTATTGCTGTGGAAGCCGCCAAGCAGTCCCTGTCTGATGCTAGCTTCGATCACCAGAAGAACCTCAATGATGCAGCCTTGCGTGTTGATTTGGAAAACATTGCTCGTACCACACTCAGTTCAAAAATCCTGTCCAACCATAAAGAGTATGTAGTTGTTTAACACATAATCATATATTACATTTATGGGTTTATCTAATGTTAATGAGTTAATTCAATCTCCAGGGTTAAATTGCCATATTTAGTCCAAACAAGTGTTTTTATAATTTATTTTGGTAAATGTGAATGATCATGGGGAATCCAAATAATATAAGTTTTTTTTTGGTTATTTTCACATGAATAATTTTAGATTGGTTATATTGTATTGGCATCTTATCGTTGATTTGCTTGTAATTATTCAATCAAATGTCTTTGTTTATAATTTATAATTCAGTTTGTAATATAAAACAATTTAACAAATATTTCAGACACTTCACAAAACTGGCTGTAGATGCTGTGCTTCGTCTTAAAGGTTCCGGCAATCTGAAGGCTATTCAAATCATTAAAATATCTGGTGGTATTCTTGAGGAGTCGTTTTTGGATGAAGGGTTCTTGCTGAACAAAAAGGTACTGATTTATCATATAATTATAAATGAAAAAAATATATATCTTTATTCCAATTCCATGAATGGAGGATTTTAGTAAGCTAAAGTTATAATTTACTATATGTACTACTTACCTTGCTATTACTATATTATTATTTTAGCATAACAATAATTATAAAACCCTATTATCAGAACATAATAGTGAATATTTTGTTACAGGTCGGTGTGCACCAGCCCAAGCGTATAGAAAACGCAAACATTTTAATTGCAAACACTCCCATGGACACCGACAAGATCAAAGTATTTGGTTCCACCATCAAGGTGGACTCCATGGCAAAGATTGCAGAATTAGAGGTTGCTGAAAAAGAAAAAATGAAGGACAAGGTCAACAAAATTCTAGCTCACAAGTGCAATGTATTTATCAACAGGTGTGTTGAATATTTGCCAATATTGTTTTTAAACATGTTTTTTTTTAATGAAATAAAAGTAGACTGATTGAATTTTTATAGAAAACAATTGTCGCACTTTACAACAAACAAACATAAAAACCTCAGATTTAATGGGATTTTTGTAGTAACTAAGTAAATTAGATTAACAGTAGCCTAGTTTGTATTGACTCTGCTTGTAAAACAAGAGACCCCAGGTTCAATTTCCGACTGGGTCAGACATGTGACTAATAAATGTTTGTTCGGGTCTTTGTTATTGTGATGTCTTATTTTGCTGTCCAATGCCACTCGGGCCACAGGGAATCATAGCACAGGTTAGTTTAATATAACAGATAAAATAACACCATATCTATAAATACTCAAATGGAAATTTTTCAGGCAATTGATCTACAACTACCCAGAACAACTTTTTGCTGATGCTGGAATAATGGCCATTGAACATGCTGACTTTGATGGTATTGAACGTCTTGCTCTGGTGACTGGTGGAGAAATTGTGTCAACCTTTGACTCACCTGACAAAGTCAAACTGGGCCACTGTAAAGTTATTGAACAGGTAAAAATATTACTGTACATTACGAAATGTGCTTGTTATTGTTTTTTATGAAATAGAAATGATTACTTTACTTTAGCTAGAATCCAATTACTTTATCCAATCCAAAACCCAATTCCATTTAAAAATAGTAACATAGTTTACAGAACTAATATGGTTGGCAAGCTTAACCATCAATAATGAATTGATTAATGTGTATGTTATGTCGTCTCTGTAGTCCCATTTGTAGTGGTTTTTCTGCTAGTGAAGTCCTGATTCTCTGAAACAGACATAGCGTGATGTCTCACCTGTCTATTTCATGCCACCTGCATCAAACGGAATTTCAGTGATTTGAATCATTGACTGTTTATTAATTTATAATCTATTATTGTCCAGGTACTCATTGGTGAGGAGTCGTTAATCCGTTTCTCTGGCGTGGAGCTGGGGTCTGCGTGCACTGTGGTCATCCGAGGCGCCACTCAGCAGGTCATCGACGAGGCAGAACGTTCACTCCATGACGCTCTTTGCGTGCTCGCCGCTACCGTCAAGGAGCCTAAAGTTATCTTCGGTGGAGGTTAGTTGTCTTTTGAATTTTTTTTCATTTTACTTTTCGATATTTCCAAGTATTATAAAAATATGAGTTTTATAATATAATAAAAGTAAAAAAATAAAATTTTGTTTTGTCTGCCATACCATCATCCTAACATGTTAATTAAGAATAACATTATGCAGGTGTGGAGGGGTGTGGCCATTATACATTAAGTTAGTTGGGTGGCGATTTTGTGGTTTTATGAAAGTATTTTGATTCTGTTGGCCATTTCCCACCTAATGCGCTAAGTAAAATTCATTCCGACGCAACCGTAAACATTTTCGCTAACGCATATGTCGCTGGGGCATTGTTACTGTCAGGTGCCAGCGAAATGCTAATGGCGGAAGCGGTGTCCCGGGCGGCGGCGCGCACCCCGGGCAAGGAGGCGGCGGCAGTGGAAGCCTTCGCCGTGGCGCTCCGCCGGCTGCCCTCCGCCGTCGCAGACAATGCAGGCTATGATAGCGCGGAGCTCATCGCCAGGCTCCGAGCGGCTCATGCACAGGGGGAGAATACTATGGGGCTTGGTAAGTCTACAGTTTTTACAGAACTGGTACTAATATCAAAAGGAAGTGTTTGGGAGGCTACCTACTGTTCAACCGCAGCATTCCCTAAGCTTAATAATACAACTCCCAGAAGCCCTATGATACTTATAATTTATTTATTTTAAAACGGGAGGAACTCGGTAATGAAAATCTGTTCCAAGCCAAGCACTAATAAGTTCTTCAAAACATTTCATCTCCCCCTCTCCCTCCTTTATGTAACACGTGAAGTCAATGTCGCCGCGTTGAAAATGTACTGAACTTTGGTGCAGTAAAATAAATTTTATAAATTCAAGAAAATAAAGCCGAAAGATGTAAAATCTCTATTTAACTTGCTTTACTTGCTACTTCGTCTACGGAAACAATGTTGCCCTAGTAAAGTCGTTGGCACCAGCTATAATACAACATGCTTCATTATTTCCTATTTTATTTGCTGACACTCGTTTCTACAATAGACATGGAGAACGGCCGTGTGGGCGACATGAAGAAGCTGGGCATCACGGAGTCGTACGTGGTGAAGCGGCAGGTGTTGTTGTCGGCAGCGGAGGCTGCGGAGATGATACTGCGCGTCGACAACATTCTGAAGGCTGCGCCGAGACGCCGTGGCCCGGACCGACGACCTTGCTAGACGGAAAGTTAACTGCTGAGTGAAATGTAAAGTATGTCAGTTTTGTTGGAATTGAATTGGTTGTAAAAAAATCCATTTTATACATTTTTAATTAACAACATATTTCTTAAATGTCAATGGATATTTAGGTAGTATTTAAAAAATGATAATTTAGATCTATATTAGTTGTTTTCCTAAATTCAGAGATTCGTTAATTCCTAATTTTCATACAATGCTGTATTAAGCAAAAAGTTAAGTTAGATTTTTTAATAATACAGCATTGTATATCGAAGTAGTCCGAATAAAATTATTCTCTGAATTTAATAAAGGTAATAAACAGCAAAAGTGGGAAACAGGTCGATTTTAACAAAACTGACTTACTACAAGTGTGTTTGCACAGCAGTAAACTCATATTGTACTAATATTATAACTACTCTGAAGATACCAATAGGACTAATTGGCACTACAGCCACTAGCCCGGTTTCAAGGTTCAAGCTTTTAATCGCAAGTTCGAAAGTGATGGGAAATGAAATGAGAAAGGAAAGTACGAAGATCTTAAAGTTCAGTCCAGGCAAAGTAATAAGACTTGCCTAAGTTGCCCACGAAATAAGTTAAAAAATGTCTTTGTATTTCATTTTATAGTGTACATTGCTTTCATAACATACTTGAAAACTTTGCTGTGAATTTCTTATTAAAACTGACGTGAGGTAGCGTTCATTTTATTTAGATTTTATTTCGTATAGAGGATAATATGGAATATTATTCAAAGTATCGTCGTTTCGTTTCGAATCCCAGTGTAACATTGTTTTAGTGGTACTATTGTGGTGGCATTTCTTAGTCGTGCTAGAATTACGACACTTTATTTCGCTAGTTCTTTTAGCTTTAGTTCACAAGGCCACAACGCCTTATTTTATAAAATGTATTAACAATTTAATGATATTAAATTCACTAAATTATTATATTATGTTTTCATTTTTATATTGCACTCCTTTGACCTACATGGTAGTAGTATTTTTAACACAGGAGCATATTGAGCAACGCTGGTATGAGTTGGTATAGATAGATTAGCATAACCTGGCACGTACAATACAAAGATAACATTGTGTATGTACTGTCATAAATAAAACTCATAATAACTTATCAAGTTCTTTCCTAGTTCTCAGTTTGAGGTGGTTACCGGATTATTATAAGATATTGTATGATGATTAATTAATTTCAAAAGATCATCAAATATGGTTTTTATTTTTATATTTACTATGTTGAATCCATGCGGCCATATTAATAAACATAGACTAAAGCAAGAGTAACTTTAAAACTTGTCGTAAATAAGATTTAATTAAATTCAGTATTAATAAATATAGAGTAACGAAGAAGTAAGCTACTCCGAGTCTCATCTCAGAATCAAAGTTAGTCCATGTCGCTACATAGTTTAGCGACTGATTAGGCGTGGACTAGGCGTGCATTGACGACATTGACGTTGACTTGACGCATATCAAGAGTACTTCGTTGTTCTAACTAAACGTCATTCACATTGATATTTTCTTTGACCTTTTCTTCTTCATCCCAGTTAACTGAGCGAGCACGTTTTTGGTTCATGTAAATCAATTTTAAATTTAACAAGTAACCATAGCATGAAACAAACTGCGAGGAGCGAAATTAGGCGCTTGAAATTGAAAGCTGATCACGTCGTTTGAAGTTGTCAATCCCAAAATATTGTTGTCACTGTCATTTTAATGCATGAAGTCATTCACTGACTCACTCTTTTGACTTTTAAATTACAAAGGTTGCCATATTTTACTCGTTGAAACCGGACTAAGAAATGTATTGTTAGTTCGAGGTTACTCCATATTTATTAATAACATTGCAATTACGAAGTTATTACTTAGTTAATCCAGAATTAACTAGTCCAAGTGTAGCTTCAGATGATGCTTGGATTAAGCGATTTTTATTAATAAGGGTGATGGAGTATAGAGAAAAAGTGTCTAGCTGTTTACTGACAATACCGCTGTGACAAAACGTGATTTTTTTACTTAGTGTGAATTTTTTAAATTAATGACTACGATATGAACATAGCTATTGTAGACGGAGTGAAGTTTGCTGAGTTATGCCTAGTGCATCCGCAGCGTCACCCGTAATGAATGGCGTTAGGGTCTCAAAAATAGATATTCGATACCCGTAATTGGACGCGTTTATGCGGACACTTGTCATAAACAAAGATGGACGGACACTTTTCATAAACCTCCTACTCTATCCTCCATAATTGAATCCTAGTGCGGTGTCAGCCTAATGTCAAAATTACTTTACTTTTCTATTTGAGTAGTTTTCAAAAGATGTACATGTACGTCACGAAATTGCCAGTAAACCTTCGGAACTCTACATTGAGCGTGGCCTGACACGCACTTGGCCGGTCTTAATTTTTTTTCTAGGTATAGTATCTACATTGATCCACCATAAAACTGTTAAGTTATAAAAAAAGTTTAAAAACTAAATACAACTATTATTTAACTGTGATTATCCTCATATCATCGTCATCATAACCAGCAATCCAAAAAAAAAAAAAACAAGCTGGTGTCTTTGGATGGTAGGTAGTAGATATTCAGTTCAGAGTCCTGTTTAATTTTCTTTTTGTTCCCAAGTTGAAAGCATATCTAAGTGGTTAGATTTTACGTAGATACCTATGTACTTTTCTTATATAAAAAAGAAAAGGGCGAACACTAGTTTGCTATAAACGAATTTATTTTAGCGACAAATCTTCAGCTTTCGGAATCTGGGACAATAATGTAATTTACCTCTGTTATTTGATTTACCTTTTCTGAATTTTATGTCCGGAAAATAATCACGTTATTTTAGGTACGTCTTTTCGAAAAATTCGTTGGGTGATAGTGTGTTGATGTAATTATCTTTGTATGGCAGTGAGGGGTGGCGGCGGCAATATGCTACATTATGGCCACCTACTATTTTTTTATGAATTATCCATCCATTTTTACTTATTAACTAAAAATCTTAATATCTTGTTGAAAAAGATCATTGTATTACAGTATGTTCGAGTTATTGATGACTATTTGTAGAGATAATACCTATCTATAATAGATAGCCTCTTAACGTTCTTAAATGGGACTAGCCGTCCATGTGCTTATACAGAATGATACACTGTACCTTCTTATGTAGGTACTTAAATTGAATATTATAAGCTGCAAGTTGAATGATATAATTTTCTTCTGTTTATTAAAAATGTGTCTAACAGTTTTTTTTATGGAAGTAGCCGGAAAACGAGCTGACGATCCACTTGATGTTAAGTGGCTATCGTCGCCCATGGACATTAGTAACACCAAAGGCATCACTGATGCCTGGCCGGCCAAGAAAGAAATAAGAAAAAGAAAGAAAGAACTGGCTCTCAAGCCCCCAGCCGGAACACGACGAGTCGTTTGGCGGCTGACTCATGCTCAAGGGTGGTAGCTATCCAGGCGAGCCCCATGGATAAATAATAATAGTAATAATGGTATTAATTTAACAATTAAAATCAATATTACCAATATAATCCCTCGAGGGGCGCTACCACCAGCGGGCCGGATTTAGTCGCCTTTTACGACCTAATACGGCAAGTTAAAACGTAGGTGCCTCCAACCAAATCACTTTAAGCAAGTACCTACCTAAATGCTCTTAAAGTAGCATTGGCAGCTCTACTTTTCTTGTGATGTTTCTGGTAGATAAACTGTTTAACACTGAATGATTTAGCAGCACAGAAATAGCCATGAGAAACGATACCTACATTTGGACTCCATTTGGTTAGAAGTCAGTACAAGTTACGAGTAGTTGATATTCAAGGCGCCATTACAATTGCAAACATGGATGTTTTATTCAAAATCGCCTTTCTAAAGGTAGCCACTGACGATACATCTATCAATCCATGTCTACCTTTTCTTTATTTTCGCCCAATTAAATAATTTAATATCGTTTGTATAGAAGATACAGGTTAATTTTATTTAATTTACTTTTTTGTACATACAACATAGGTACCTTTTTTAAATTACTTCGTCTATCTACGAGCAGCTTTCTAGCTATAAGCAGATTTGTGCGTTTATTATTGTCGTTAACTTAGGTAACGTTGTACACGAAAAGTTATATTATTTTTACTTCAAAATAAGTTAATGCTTTTCTTGTTAATGCTTGATAACAATCCCTCCTGATGATAAATGGGCATGTAGTCTATGTCTCTATGATGGTGAGCGCACTAACTTACTAAAAGCCTAGGTATTCACTTTTTTCTTGAAGACATCCTAGACGTTTTAGGCGGGCGGGAACGGGGACGCAGGCAAGCTTTTCCAGCCCTAACATAATCTTTGTTACGGTTGTTAATTTAATAAAATAATAATAATACCTAAATAATCCATGGCAAGATAAGACAATCCACTTCGACTCATTCTAAATTTCTAGTCGAAAGCTTCGTCAGTGCTAAGCTTTACATCACAAAGCTTAAGTGGTACACCCTTTACGTTTTGTATATTATATTTTCCTGGAACAAATCGGCGTGAGTTCTACTCGAACTGACAGCTTGTTCATTTTTAACTCCCACCCTTGTTGCTACGTTGCAGACGACAATTTGGATAAATGATGTACCTATCCGCTGCCGTGCCGGCCGACTAAATTATTCAGGCTTACCTCCTTCTATCGCAACTTTTCATGATAAGGAAAGGATTGTTGTACAATACATACAGTGGAATACATCTTATTTAAATATACATGTGCAAATGATCATGTAGGAATCACTTTATCATCTCTATGCTGAGTCCTATAAGGACTTTAGAGACTAAGACAGCGATTTCCAGTACGGATGAAAACCGAAAACCAGATTAACTTTTACTTCCAATATTATCACCCATCCTACTTAAGTGCCTCATGTCGAAAGTGCTAGAAACATGTGTTATCACTTTATCAGCGAAACCTATTTATTCGAGATCTTTACTTTATTGGTGTCATTCGAAGGCTTTGTTCGATAAAGGCATAGTCACAAAATCTCTGTAATCTCTGTTAGCGCGTGCTTTGAAGTGAAATACGACAGGTGTCGTTACGAAGCAGAATTCCTATTGGAAACGGACTGAGGTAGGAACGGGCACATCGTCCGAAGAGTAGAATAGAATAGAAAAATGTTTATTTTACATAGTGTAGCGAATAACAAAAAACATAAATATGTTACAGTGCTTACCTATGCGAAAAAATGAACGCACTCAGCTTTACCGCGGTGGGCGGTATAGGGCCGCAACGCTGGTTTTCAATGCTTCTGTCTGTTTCGCCCAGTTTGGGTGATAGCGAAATCGAAAGAAATCCCTGGAATCTGTATTATCTATTCAGTAATTTAGCCTTAACTGTAGTTACCACAGCTTCCCTTTTTAAAACCTACCTGGAGAGGCTGGAACATTACAAACCCGGGGACCATTAATACAGTTCTTTATCTACAAAAAATACTCTCAATTTTCAAAGTAATTGAAAAATTAAGGCACTGCAGTACCTACCTAAATAACTAATGTAAAATGATGAATGTTTGCATTGCAATTGTTGAAACGTCGAATTCCATGCGGGCTCCGCAAAAAGTAACTGCAACCTAATTGCAACCTGGAATGAAGTTATAAAGCCTCTCTACATTCTATGGTATGGTACGGCGGTGTAGTGACTACCTGCTCATGAATATTATATTCATTTTGCGGAACTTATAATGAAGCATAAATTCCTTATGCAAAAAACTTTTTAATGTGTGTTTAGAAGTGGAGTACCTCTACAGAAGTGCTTGTGGGAATGAGCCGTTTGATTTAATCTTCGTAAGGATTTTTTTTTTGTATTTTAAATCCATTAAATTATAAATTATCGGGCAGGCTTATAATTTGTGAGGTTGAGATCTTCCAATACCTCATTTTGGCGCGTTGACAACTGTACGGTGCGAAGAGAAAACAAACGGCCAGGTGCCTGGTGAATAATAGGGTTCACTTTATTGGCATCATAAATAATTTAAAAAGAAAAACTGCTTGAAATAAAGAGAGTTATAAAATTAAAAATCTACATATTGTCGCATGTTTAACTATTATAAATTAGTGATCAATGCTAGTGTCATTTGATTTCACTTGCAGAAGTTAGTCAATAATTCCACTTTTACCACAATGATATTATAAAAATAGAGGTAGATATGTTACTAGCGCGCCGAAGATGAAGAGCGTAACTTGGGCTAATTAGCCCAACTGCTCGCAGTCGCTCTGTCAATACTCTGTCGATACGCACGCTTTTATTGTTGCCAGAAATCCTTGAGATTTGACATACAGCGTTAAAATGCCCTCGTGTATTATGCGTAAATGCACTAATTACACAAGTAAAAGAATTAAAATTCATGGAGTAACATACCACACGTCAGTTATCATGATTTATTGCATTTTATATAATTTCAATATTTCTCTAACAAAATGAATATGGCGGCATGACAACGCCGGCCGAACATAGCTGCCGTCCTAACGAAGAGTGCAATAAGTCCAGGTTTTGGGCAAATTAACTTTAGACCATATCCATAACTACATAAGGTCTTAAATCAATTTGCCCAAAAACTGGACTTATTGCACTCTTCGTTAGGACGGCAGATAGGGCGGACATAGATTAACATATACAGAAGTGACGATATATCGATGCTGTCCCCATTTGTATGTTTATTGTTAAGTACAGAGATAATTTTCTCACGAGTACACGTACCTATTGTAATAAAGCCGTACCGTATTAGTATCGAGTATTGTAATAGAGCCTAACATAAAGAAATTCATGAATAATCTATACTAATATATAAAGAGAAAAGATTTGATTTTTTGTTTGCATTGAATAGGCTCCGAAACAACTGAACCGATTTGAAAAATTCTTTAACTGTTGGGAAGCTACACTATTCCCGAGTATCACAGGCTATATTATATTTTCAAAAAAATTAGGGATTCTTAATAAAACTCCAATAATGTAACCCAAGGTGTAAAAAAATAAGAAAACCGAAGCAAAGCGAGGGCGGTTATTCGTATAATATAAATTAAAAAGTATATAATAATTAAAACTATTTTGTATCCGTCGATAAGAAAATAGAAAAATTTAACCCTTATTGTAAAAATATTCGTATAAAATATATATAATATAGTAACCCTTAGTGTAAATATATATTAGATGTGAAGTATGTATTGATGAGTTGTTTACATGCAATAAATTGTGGTTTCATAAATTAATCGTATTCGTATTGAGTACGTCTTTCACCATACGCGATTAAGGTTCAACCACAGTAAAGGAATCTAACTAATATATTTATACTGTGGTTCAACCTACCTACAGAATAAATAAGATGCTATGTAATGTTAATGAATAACACGCCATACCTACTGCTTAGGCTGACATATACATGAAAAAGGTCGTGGTCCCTATAAGTTAGCGTATTTACTTTATTCGTAAATGTGTCACCATATTTAATATTTCATCACCGAAATCCCAAAATATTGCATAAAATAGTTTTGAAATTACAACTTCCTTCCTTAAGTTTATTTTTAGGTACTTTCAATCTACTGACTGTACTGAATTTGTTAGTCTTTGCCGAAGCCAACCAATCAAATCATCTGCACGATAAGTGACGATAATCTCCATAATATTGTGGAAATGGGCAGAGTTGCCTACTCTAAATTTTTTTCGATATCTTCACAGTTTTTAGTTTAGACCACCAAAATTAAATCTAGTTTAAACTAAAAATCAAGAGGATGTGCAGATTGAAAACAAGTCAGTTTTAGTAGAAATTGTTAAGATTTAAAGTTGATGTACGAATATAAATATAATTTTCATAACGTAATATTAAGTTGTTTTGCACAATTTTATTTGTTGGCAACACTGGTCAACGTTTGGTTACGCGAACGACAAACACTAGCTGTCTTTTTCAATATTATAGTTTTAGTAAAGCTATCCCTTTTACATAATTTACCAATGTAGTGATTGCTTGATTGGTGTAGGGAAACAAAAGATAAACGTGTGTGTGTTTCGGAACAAATTTTTCGGTTGATTTGTAAGGGCATAACGTATCTATACTAAAACATCATTGTTTTACCATTTCTAACTCCATAACTGAGACTCGCTACGACTTCCGAGTGAGCTAGCGAAACTGCAAAAGTACGGAAAGTTGTTTTGTAATCTGCAGGATTCTTGAGTGTTCAAGATGTTGCAGCTGTAATACTTACTCACCTGATTCAGGTTGTATGTAATTACTGGACTATCGTGGAATAAAGTCGGATGGTTCGCCGGAATAACGAGGAAAAGAATCCTCGTTTATCTTTCTTAAACACTGAATTGGCTTGGGATTTGGAGGATAATTACATCGCTACTATGTTACTTGCTTCGTTTGTGGGAAAAGGTTACGTGTTATTAATGTACTTTGTTACAAAAATATTTAGTCCTATTTACACAACATACATGTAACTGGCTTTTATTGGGAGTGGGGCATGTTTAATATATTAATTATTGCTTCGTGTAAATATAGAACTTGAGAAAATAATAAAAACGTGGAACATCGAGATGATACCTATCTTGTTGTTTTTTGTTGAGATATCTATTTATCAAAATATATTTTACTAACAATATCATTGCTTGATGAACATGTTTTAATTTTCATTTTCATGAAATGATTCAGTGGTTTATGGTGTTATTTTGTTGTAAAGAGTATAAAACTCTAGTTTTTACTGTTTTTGATCATAGGATCAAATCATGTCATTATCAAATTTTACTAAGTAGCAATCATAATACATATCTCAGTTGCACATATTATAAATCACTATTTTGGCTCGTGATATCGATATTCAGATTATGGCACGTAAGCTCTAATTGGCCCAGTTTGGCTGGGCAGAGATCGCACCACTAAATAGAGATTTGCGCAGGCTTAATCCATGTTGATCCGAGGAATCCCAGAGGCATACCTTTACATAAATGGCCCAGTAACGTGAGTCAACCACCGCCTTCTGTTTTGCGTATTGTTTTACCATAAAGAACATCGTTTTGTCTCGCAAAAATAAATAATGTACTCAAAAAGTATGTAATAAAATTAGGTCACATATTTCTTTCGTGGGCGGAAGCACGTTGGTAGATATAACGCTTTCAATGTTTTTAATGTCAATGGACAAACAAGATGCTTACGATCAGGTGTTTTTTTTTTAAGAAAATAGCCGGCATACAAGCTAACAATCCACCTGGTGTAAGTGGCTATCGTCGCCCATGGACATCAGCAACATTAATGACATCACTGATGCGTTGCCGGCTGAGAAATAGAGAAGGAAAAGAAAGAAAGAACTGGCTCTCAAGCCCCCAGCTGGAATACGAGTCGTTTGGCGGCTGACTTAAGCAAGAGAGTGGTAGCTACCCAGGTGGTCCCCACCGAGAAATAATAATATGTAGTAATAATGATATAATTATGGAGTATTAAATTAAATTAATAAATTAATAACGCTTCACACTCATAGCCCCACATTAGGATTCCGTGTCGTGGGTGCCATGGACAAAACACAGAGACAAGAACACTCACACCCAGAGCGAGAATAGAAATTCAAACTCATCATTCAAATTTCCGTCTCGTTGGGAATCGAACCCAAGACCCTTGGCGCGGGGATCCGTCATGGTAACCATTGCGCCATATAGGTCGTCAGAATCAATATTATTATTAAAATCAATATTACCGGATATAAGTATCCGGCATAGATATAATTAAAAAAAAGCGGCCAAGTGCGAGTCGGACTCGCCCATGAAGGGTTCCGTAGCAGCAAGTAACATAATATAAAAGTTCTTGTAGTTCGTTGTAACTTTGATCAATGTTTTTTGCGGTTTAGGATTTATGACGTATTAAAAAAAACTACTTACCAGATCTCATTCAAACCAATTTTCGTTGGAAGTTTGCTTGGTAATCATATATTTTTTTTAGTTTTATCATTACCTTATTTTAGAAGTTACAGGGGGGGACACACATTTTACCACTTTGGAAGTGTCTCTCGCGCAAACCATTCAATTTAGAAAAAAATGATATTAGAAACCTCAATATCATTTTTAAAGATCTATCCATAGATACCCAACACGTATTGGGTTTGACGAAAAAAACATTTTTGAGTTTCAGTTCTAAGTATGGGGAACCCCCAAAATTTATTGTTTTTTTTTTCGATTTTTGTATGAAAATCTTAATGCGGTTCACAGAATACATCTATTTACCAAGTTTCAATGGTATAGCTCTTATAGTTTCGGAAAAAAGTGGCTGTGACATACGGACGGACAGCCAGACAGACAGACAGACAGACATGACGAATCCATAAGGGTTCCGTTTTTTGCCATTCGGCTACGGAACCCTAAAAACATCTATGGTATTCGGCAAGGGATTGGGGTTAGTATTCTAGCCGCTCCAATACGGCCAAGAAGGTTATCTGCTAGTTTGTTTGATCTATCACGATCTCATGGATACATGTATTTTCTCTCTAAAGAGCCTTGTTGCAGCAATTAGGCTAATTCGGTTAGGTGACGTTTACTTAGCAAATACATAATGTAGTTCCCGATTTGATAGCCTAAGAACTCACGGAGCGATTTTCTCCCGCGCCCGCCGCGGTAGCGGGCCCGCAGCTCCTGTAGAATGCACATTTGTATGTAAAAACGAGCGGCATATTTCACGACGCGGTTTACGCCCGCGGCGGGCGCGGTTTACTCGCGGCGCCCGCTGCACCGGCGGGCAACTTCTAGAACCGCGCGGGTCGCGGTCAACCGCAGCCTCGGCGGGTTGCTCCCGCACGCTCTGCGGTCGGTTGGCGGGCGACCGCGGTGGGCGCCGGGGGGGAGGGGGGGTAAAGATCGTAAAACCGACCGTCTTGCGATAGTCGCCCGCCAGGTTTGCGGGCGATAATCGCAACCGCGGCGGCTGCGCTACCGCACAAAACTTCGGTCTCGTGAGTTTTGAAACTTTTTAAAATTTCCGCTACCGCGGCGGGCGCGGGATAAAATCGCTCCGTGAGTTCTTAGGCATAGAATGCTCATAATACAAAGTTACAAACTGTAAATGCTATTTAGGTAATATTTAATTTCTTCTACTTTTAAAAGTAAAAGTTTTACCGAGTCAGGTGAGGAAAACAATTGTAGAAGTTAACGTCATAGACGCTTAGCTTAGTTAAAGTGCGATAGATTTTCCGCTCAATTTATCTCCGTCGTGGACGTATCTTACTGTTTGGTGTCGAATAAAATTTTGAAGTAGGTACCTATTTTGTCGTAGATTTGTTACAATACAAGTAGGTATAACTCGTTAACTTTGTCGGCCAAGTGCATGACAGCCAGGCCACGCGCAATGTAGGGTTCAATAGTTCGCTGACCATTATTTTTTTTACTACTTAAATTAACATAGCCGTGATAGTTCTAACACCTACCATATCTGGCAGAAGGGGGGGGGGGGGGGCACTTGAAAATCAGCACTTTAAAACCGAATATCGAGGCAGACGAGGAAAAAATGAAACCCACGCTATGCTGCGGGTGAAGGGAGGACGGACATGACAAAACTATTATGGGTTCCGTTTTGAACGATCCGTTTACGGAACTATTATAAAATAAACTTTTTATGGTGTTCTTTACGATTGTTGTTTAATATACACACATAGCTCACAGATTGTGAGATAGGCTTTTACTGCTGTGACGTAATTTTTTTAGAAAAGTTTTAACAGGTCATGCTATACCTAGGAGTTTTCTCTTAATATTCATAAATTCCGCCTGGCAAAAGGCTTGAAACTTCATCTCAAAATATGCATTGAAATCGATAGCGATCAAATTGCTCCGCGCTGTATCACGACGATACGATAGGATTAAATAATGGATTCGATACAAAAAATTAAAACTAAAAAGGTACAAAACAAGTGGTGCGTTTAAAAACTTGTGCTGTTACTGTTAGGTAGGGAGATATAGCAAAATTCGATGATTAAAAATTTTATCTTCCAGGGCAAGAATGGCTAATAAGCATTCCTCGAAATACAATTATGCCTTAAACCAAAAATGTTTCACTACTACGTAGTATAGCTAATACAATTGATTTAAATCTCAGTTTTAAAAAGATAAGGCATCGAAAACTTGCGGATTTCAGCTTTGGTAATGCAGAATTTGGATTAAGGTTCAGTTGAAAGATGGGATCTGATAGTGACAGGGGAAGTTAAACAACTTTGCAATCGATTTGGTGTCTGTGAATCATTATCATAATGTACATTGGGCATGCAAACAAATCTAATCTATCACACAGCAGACAGGGCGGTGCGAACATATTTCGGTTCGACAGCGCTTCGCCCCAACGCCAGGCACGTGAAATTAAATTACCAACTCATTAATGATGCCAATAAAACGGACAGACTCACCCTGTTGCTATATCTACATTGTACAATAATGTATGATAGGCAATGTGTTAGATTGATCTGAATAACAAAATAAATCAATGCCTCTTCTTTATTTCCGTTTTCTACTCTGAGAAAAAAATTCCTCAAAGAGATGTATTTCAATATACATACATTATACAGCTAAATGACTCCTATAACTAAGTACTAAAATTTTTCTTTATCTCTTTTAGGAATTCCGCAAACTCCGGATTAAAAAAAACTAAAACATGTAAAAACTAAAACAGCCTGTTTTGAAACATCTTTACGAACAACACCCGTGTGACATCGCCTGAGAAGTCAGATAGATACTGTTAATACAATGATAAAGTAGGTATTAGATTTAGCATCATAAATCTAACAGACAAATTACCTTAATGCCCCTATGTCTGAGTTAGATACAATCCCCCGCATCATTAGGACTGAGGAATTCGTACCTGGAGTTCAACGACCAAGGTTTTGCGTGCTATTTACAAAACTAATTTGAAATCAGCGTTATTCGAAAATCTTCGGATCTAGGCACGCCCCTATGACGCCCCTTAATAACTCAGTTGGCCCAAGTGAAAGCTCAGTGACTTCGAACCTTTGAGATTTAATGTTCATTTTTTTATAAATTATTCGCATTTAATTGAAATAGGCTATGAAATATCTGATGGAAATAGTTTGGTTAGTTACTATAGCCACCCTAGTTGAGAAAAATGTAGGGGGCCCACTTTTTGGTTCTGGTAATTAACATAACAGTGCCATAAATCTAAAAATATACCTACCCTACCTCAAAGCTGAAAAATAACAAAAAAAAGAATAAACATTTGAAATACAGATGGCACTTTTTAAAACCTTTACATAAAGTCAAAATTATCTAAGATGCCCATAATGATAGCTGCTATTTATTGATATGAACTAACCTTGTATGGGTGTCTTTGAGCGAAATTGAATATTCATTTAGATGACATGAATAGTTGAATACTTTCGGACAAAGGATTTTGCCAAAATTTGTTAAAAATCCCTACTCATTTTCATTGGCGTTGATTATAAATCATATTATACGTTAAAATCTAGTAAAAATCCCATCACATCATAATTTATGCAAAATTTAATAAAAATATATGACGTCGAAACAATCTTATATGAAGAAGCCTAAATCTAAACTGACATAGGGTGATGTGACGTCTTGAAACCGTTTATAAAACCAGTCATAATCGATACATTACTATAATCGAAATTTAAAAATGAAAATTGATGAATTTAATTACATTGTTAAAAATGATTTGCTTGCATTTGAATTTAAAATTAGGTACCCAATAATACCACGATGAATTGGATGCTAACAAAGGACGTTTTCCATCATGTATGGGCACTTCGCCATCTATGGACAGTAACTGCAGATAATATGTTATATGTAATTATGTATTTAAGGTTGCGGTAAACATTTTTTTTTCAACAAAATAATAATTGTGTATACATGAATGTGTCTTACGAAATAAGCAAAAATTTATTCACTGTAGTTTTTTCCTGACGCTCATAATATAATATTATGTCAAAATATTATTATGAAACTGAGCGGGACTTTCGTTCTATCATGATCTATCTTTCTTTCTTTTTCTTCTCTTTCTTGGCCGGCAACGCACCAGTGATGTTTTTGATGTTGTTGATGTTCATGGGCGAATGGATAAAAGAATATTTTATTGAAGTCGTAAATAGGTACATATTAAAAATATGCGGTACGAGATAGCTCAATGGAGGTAGTAGATAGGTAATTAGGTACCTAAATATTACGGTTTTTAGTTTAAAATTTAATTATCGAATCGATTAGGTCTAATTATTTTGAATCGATTTGTTGTAAAAATTGGTTTCTTTCGTTAACCGATTTTTTTGTACATCTCTAATGTCACTGTGATGGCAAATGTTAAGGTACTCGAACGCAGCCCTCTGTGTTATTGAGGTAGATTAATATTATGTCAATACTGTATGTTCTTACTGGCATGTTTTAATACTTGTATTTAAGAACATTATTCAATTGACGAATATACTCGTATTAGACATCAGATACTTCAGACGTATTTTATTTTTTCACTACCTATCCTATATTTTAATATTTTCCTACATGGTAGCAGAGAGTGGTTCGGTGGTTAGGTTCAGTAAATATCTTCTCCGTTAAATATTTGCCGGTAACCGAGTTATTTGCCGGCACGGTTATAGTATCTCCGAAAAAATGTCTTCGAGTTCGTTCAACTTGGAGAAGTTGACTGGACGAGCGAATTACTCGTCATGGAAGTTTGGTGTGAAAACGTATCTACAGCACGAGGATTTGTGGGATTGCGTAGAACGTCCGGACGACACCAAACCAGATTCAAGTAAGGACGTCAAAGCCCGAACAAAAATCATTCTTCTTCTCGACCCCGTGAACTACGTGCATGTTCAAGATGCTGAGACCGCGAAGGATGTATGGATGAATCTCGAGAAAGCCTTTGACGACAACGGCTTGACTAGAAGAGTCGGACTATTGAAAGACTTGGTCACAACAACGTTAGAAGGATGTGGCAATAGTATTGAAGAATACGTGAACAAAATAATGAGCACCGCACACAAGCTGCGCAGCATCAACTTTAAGATTGAAGACGAGTGGATTGGTACATTGATGTTGGCCGGACTCCCCGATACTTACAGGCCAATGATTATGGCTTTAGAGATGTATCAGGAAGACTCGCGTGTATGTTTATTGCACAAGTCAATTTATGGTTTAAAACAAGCAAGTCGGATATGGAACAATAAACTGGATAAAGTATTGCAAGAAATTGGGTTTCAACGTTCAAAGGTAGACCCATGTGTTTACTATAATGTCAAATCATCATTATTTATTACAGTTTGGGTTGATGATTTATTATTGTTTTCTGGTAACAAGGAAAGTAAGGATCAAATAAAGGAGAAACTAAAAACTCAATTCTGTATGAAGGACTTGGGTACAGTAAAACATTGCATTGGTTTGAATATAACCAGAGATACAGTTTCCGGCAAGATAATGATAGATCAAGAAAAGTACATTAAGGAAGTTCTAAGTAAATTTGGTATGGAGAACTGTAAACCAGTTAAAACTCCAATTGAAGTTGGTATGAAGTTCACATCGTGTGATGAAGTAAGCATTCATGATTTTCCCTACCAGCAGGCAGTTGGCTGTCTTTTATACTTAGCTCAAGCCACCAGGCCAGATATTTCTTATGCAATTAATACGCTTAGTAGATTCAATAAAAACCCTCAAGTTGAACACTGGATGGCAATTAAGAGAGTTATGCGGTATCTACAGGGCACTAAACATTATAAGCTTGCGTACAGCAAGGATAACTCGAGCTTAATGGGATTTTGTGATGCAGACTGGGCGAATGATATCCAAAATCGGAAATCCTGCACTGGATATATATTTACATTCCAAGGTGGTGGTGTTTCCTGGAGCTCTCGAAAGCAACAGTCAGTTGCTTTATCCACAACCGAGGCCGAGTACATGTCAATGGCGTCCGCTGCACAAGAAGCCTTATGGTTGAGGCAACTACAAGCAGAGTTGGGTGAAAGCAACAGTGAACCCATATTAATTTTTTGTGACAACCAGAGTGCAGTTAAGCTTTCTTTGAGTGATAGTTATAAGCCTAGAACTAAACACATTGATATACGTTTTCATTTTCTGAAAGAATATGTCAATAAGTTGTTTATTAAGTTTGAATATTGTTGTGGTAACTTAATGGTTGCTGATATTCTAACAAAGGGCACCTCAATAGAAAAACATAACTATTGTGTATCTGAAATGGGCTTGCGTCCAGGGGAGGGTGTTAAGGTACTCGAACGCAGCCCTCTGTGTTATTGAGGTAGATTAATATTATGTCAATACTGTATGTTCTTACTGGCATGTTTTAATACTTGTATTTAAGAACATTATTCAATTGACGAATATACTCGTATTAGACATCAGATACTTCAGACGTATTTTATTTTTTCACTACCTATCCTATATTTTAATATTTTCCTACAGCAAACGACAAATTGGGCTTCTTAGTTCGCGGTGACTAAATCTTATATATGTGTATACGTCTAGCCGTATTGGGGCGGCTTGGTGTGTTGGCGGTTGGTTGGCGGATGGGTGTCGTAAGAGGCGACTAAATCCGGCCCGCTGGTGGTAGGGCCCCTCGAGGGATTATATTGGTAATATTGATTTTAATTGTTAATTAATACCATTATTACTATTATTATTTCTCCATGGGGTTCGCCTGGATAACTACCACCCTTAGCATGAGTCAGCCACGAAACGACTCGTGTTCCGGCTGGGAGCTTGAGAGCCAGTTCTTTCTTTCTTTCTTTTTCTTCTCTCTTTCTTGGCCGGCAACGCATCAGTGATGCCTTTGGTGTTGCTGCTGTCCATGGGCGACGATAGCCACTTACCATCAGGTGGATCGTCAGCTCGTTTGCCGGCTATTTCCATAAAAAAGTATCTATTTATTACTTGCAATAAGTTATGCCCCATTTACGTGTATAGTAATTGTTTCTAGCATGTTTCTATGCGCTTCTGTTTACCTATGGTATAAAATTAGATACATCTAGGTAAGACCACATTTTCTCACTGTTTCCGAATCAACTTGTTTAGTTTGTATTTTGTGCTAATCGAGAACGTTAATTTGCAAAGTTAGGTAGAAACTCTTATTGAATCAGCAACTCATTAGTGTCGGGAATAAAACAACCTGCTCATTAGAAGGCTGGGTTTAAGGCCTTACAGGTGCTATATCGTGCTTAGTAATAATAAGCAATTGCAAGTCCGAATATTTTTTTTTTTATATTAATAGTCAACTAATGAGCAAACGAGGCACCTAAGGGTAAGTGTAATCAGTGTAACCACTTATCCGTACCCCAGGGACATCAGTACAACAACCAAAGGCAGCAACGATGCATTGCCGGTTACAAAGAAGCAGTGGAGGACCTGCGTTATTGATGATTCTCAGAAAAACGTAAAAACATTTCACGGTAATTTTAGGAACAGGAAAACTCTTTTATTACTTTCAGGTATAAGGTATGTAGTAAAATTTTCGTGTTTGTATACATGCGTCAGATATATTTCAAAGCAGCGAAGCACGATTCCCCTGGGTGAGAGGGTGAACTCTTGCGAATTATAGGCACTTAGTTTTAAGCGATGGCCCGACGGGACGCTCCGTGTTTCGCTACACTCACTAGTCACTTCCAACATTCACAAGTTAACCGAAATAACCGCGATTTTGGTTTTATTATATTACTAAAGGATCGTTTTATAGATTTCCTATGTTGTAGAATTTATTACATATTTTTATTTAGTGTAAGAGCGATCGGGGTTGTACGTTTTAGGCGCCGCCCAGTCGTGATGCCGAAGGTCTCACTGACGCGTTGGGTCCTGATAACGAAGCACTTAAATTTATAACAATTTAATAATATCACGGATAAATGTAGGAAGGTTTTTTTCGAATGGATAGTTGCTCAGCTGAGAGGAAGAGGAAGACACACAATAACTATTACAGATGGTAGCTAGCAGGTAGACAAAGTAATAACGTGTATCTTCGAGATTATACAGTGTGGCAAGGTGGTACAAAAGCCAGCGCTCTTCAAATGAAGGGTCCCACTGCCTGGTTCATTTTTCTGCAGGCTTTAACAATATTCGCGGTAAATATTATTTTTAAATTGAATTCAAAGTTTTTATTATTTAAGTCAAAATTAACTAATTTGCACCTCAGTCGCGCGGTAATTAGATATCTTTTACGTAATCACCCCAATCAAGAAATTTTGTCCCGGAGCCAGCGAGTGAAGCGTTAATTTACCTAATGTATCTTATTCGGATTGGAGCGAACCTTGCACCGCCTTTGAACAAATTATCCAGCATTAGCTGCAAAAGAAATACAATAACGCCTTTCTATTTATATGCTCCAATTTCCCTATCCGGTGTGTTTTAATTTCCGAGTGATAGAGCATGATTTTGAAAATGTAATTCTATTTATCAAACGATTTTGGCTTCTTTTGATTAATTACGATTGAATGAAATTATAAGCACCTTACTTAAAATACTTAAAATTATAAGCAACGTACCTTAATTGTATAGTTAAGTCTTTATAGTGTGATATCGACATACTGTGCCTAACCTTCGCTGTTCGCGCCATTGTCTTGTCCTTTATAAAGGACAAGGCAATGGCGCCAAGAGCCACCTCCTAAGTCGATGGGCCACTTACCATTCCGTTTTTCGGTTTCAACCCATTAGTGGTCTACTAAAAGCCACGGGTTTTCCTTATACCTGAGGAGGTCATTTACATTAACAATTTAATGTCGGCTGTTTTTTTTAAAGAAAATAACTGACAAACGAGCTGACCATCCACCTGATGGTAAGTGGCAATCGTCGCCCATGAACATCTGCGACACCAAAGGCATCACTGATCCAATGCTGGCCAAGAAAGAGAGAAGAAAAAGAAAGAAGAAATTTATAATAGAAGAACTTTAAAATACTGTAAAATACTTTGGTCTCTGACTTCTTTCATTGTAAGTTGACGTTACTCATGAGAAATATTCGCCGCACTATGTCAATATAGTATGTTATGTTATGACATTGTGTTGATTGAGTCAGTGTATCTAAGGTCGAACATCACTTAACGACCGAGTCAGTTCTTGGATCCACAATTTGTGATATTGTCTTCCAAGTCTAAACAGTTTTGAGAGTATGCAACATCACATTAACATAGATGTACAAGGAAAGGTGCGCTTATAGTGCTAGATGTGTCTTGTACTTTGCCTCAACAGAGTTTCGACATGACCAACTATGAACAGGTTTTTTCTGTTTTCGGTCTGAATGTTTGTCCATGGCTCCCATAACAAAGGAAATTCTAGTGTGGGGGCTATGAGTGTAGCGTTATTTATTAAAAAAAAAATACACCATTTTTTGTTTTTCCTTAGACCTTTATTATCATTATAAATATAATACTAAATAAATTACGTAAAATATTATCTTTATGTGAGCATGCTGTCTTAATCATTAGTATCCAAGATTTAATGTGTAATGAAAGAAATCTGGTACAGAGAATTAAAGAAATTTTACTAACATACAGGTAGGCAGGTACTCACGATATATGTATATTTGGTACGCCGTTATTTCGATCCAGGTACATGCCGCCAAAGAGTTCATGATCAGTTCATAAACTATCCATGAAATTGGGTCGAACTATCGGCGTACAAAATATACATCGTGAGTACCACTATGATAGTAAAATGTAGCGCTCATAGCCTTGCGTCGGCTTGCGTCGATCCTATGTGATCGACAAAGTTAAGCAACAGCGGGCGCAGTCGGTAGTTGGATGGGTGACCGCTAGTGGCAATAATTTCTTGAGCGTTTTTGTGCTTCGGAGGGCACGTAAAGCCGTCGGTCCCTGTTGTTATCATTAGATAACAGTCTTTAAGCCATGTCGGAGGCCCTCGGGCGGTTTGAAAACTTCCGACACTCGGGTTGGCCACTAACCCCTCCAGGCCTCCACCAATCCGCACTGGAGCAGCGTGGTGGAGTATGCTCTAGGCCTCCTCAAGAGGAGAGACCCATGCCCAGTAGTGGGCCATTAATGGGTTGAAGCCAAGTAAAATGTACTTACTTAATCCACGGTGAGTTAAGTATAAAATTATAAATTAACAATAATTAGAATAAAATATTAATTAAGGATGCTGCAATATATTAAGTACAACAACCATAGGAATTTCTAGCAGTGCCGTCAGCTAGAGCGATGTGAGCAGTGTCGCGACAGAAGCAAGTTAATGTTGCGTGTGAAGTTATGGCCCAGTTTGAGAACTGCATGCGCTAACTTCAGCGGCGCGGGCTTCCACGGGATTCACGTCACGCAGCGTTAGTTTCTGATAATCTGTTAAATTTTACATTATAGTAAAGTTGAATGTTGTATTTAGTAACTAGCGAACTGTCCGCTGCTTTGCCCACGTTTTCGGACATAATAAGTACCTTAAATCTTATTCCAGATCATGGTCTAACTCTGGGCTAAATTTCATGAAAATCCGTTCAGTAGTGTTTGCTTGAAGGAGTAACAAAATCCATACATCCTCACTAACTTTCACATTTATAATATACTAATATTATAAAATAAAATATTAGTAGTCTTTTCCTCCTATCCTATCGATATCGATAGTATGACAATAATCTCTTCATCATCCTTTTCAATTTTAAACATTTCCTCTTAATTTACGAAAATGTAAAGCCTAAAATTGTAAAAGAAATGCAGTTTCAGCCCGTACTGGAACCCAAAGAAACACCTTTAGATAATAAAGTTCTAATTCCTTAATCTTCTACGAGTAGGTATACATATAGTGAAAACGGAAAATATTCCTGAAAAAGATTTTCTTACG
Organism: Thymelicus acteon; assembly: GCA_951805285.1. Lineage (NCBI taxonomy): Eukaryota > Metazoa > Arthropoda > Insecta > Lepidoptera > Hesperiidae > Thymelicus > Thymelicus acteon. Next base: position 9,722,848 of record OX638219.1, on the reverse strand, counting down.
GAACCCTAACTAGTGAGTCTGATTCAAACGTGACCGGCTTGTTTTCTTTAATTAAATGTAAGTATAATAATACATTCCATTTAATTAAGCATAGTGTTTCACTTGTACTGAGTCAATTCGTTTGATTTAGGTACCTACTAATAATTACGATAAATTTCAAGCTTTTGTCAATGTACCAAAAATCATGAAAATAAATAAATTTGACGTTAGGATTTTTTAATATAATTACGATTCTTCACGACATTATTTTCCCGCGTTATAGCTTAATTTCCTCATTTCGCTCAGTTCTGCTTTTCGCACGTCAAAGAAAAACATTTCCATGAACAAAGTGGAGCTAAGAACACATTACCCTTTTTTCTTCTGCCTCCTTTTTTGAGGTCCAAGTACAACCCTTCAGCTAAGTGAACGTTAATTGCTTCGTGAGAACAGCTACACCTGCCCGAGTAATAAGGAGCAGAGTAATAAACACAACACGATTGGATTTTAAAAATTTAATGCCGTCGCTTCTCGTTCATTTTGATATGTAATTAATTATTTAATTACTTTAGCAATTAATTAGACTGTCTTTTATTGAAGTTTTGTTCATTTTGACTGTGAGCACGTTGGAATCGGCATAAATAATTAGAACTTCTAATTGGATTTTAGGGGCTCTGTATCCTTAAGTCGAAGCCAACCTTTCTTGATCGCGGGACACCTTGTAAACGTACGAGGCTAGATCATGCGGCCAGGTCAATCGTGGTGAAAGCTGGGCTCTGTATAAACAATTTCATGGGTATTCAGGTATAGAGGAATTTCGAATTAACCGTGAAAAATTTTCTCTGTTTCATTGTGTTGTTGTCAAATTTCTCGTCTTCTTTTTGGCTGACAACATGTTCATGAAACCTTTAGTGTGAGTTCCGTGACCACGTACCAGTTTATTAATCGGTTTTATTCGACTCAAAAACGGTATAAACTTATTTACTCAAAAGTAATATTATGTATAAAAATAATTCGAAATAAGAAAACTTCAGTTTATTTTGTTTCACTTTCTTTGCAATTGAATCCCGGATTTTTCACGCGGCAGCAGGATCAAATTAACTAGGCAAAATAACTTAATAATACAAAGTGATAAAGTAACAGAAAACTGTCTGACTCTAAATTTACTTACAAGCAAATATAAACATTAAATCTAAAAGCAAATATAAAACGTGAATAAATATTTGATGGTTGTGAAATGTTTGTGTACTGGAATTGAAATTACCCTATTTCATTTTTAGTGCTAAGTAAGTATCTCTACACCTATAGAGAATTACAAAAAGTCAGAAACGTACATCTGAATAATGTCACTCTGGAGGCCATTGATGTGAAATATTAAAAACGTATGACGATATTTTAGAAAGAATAGCTTTATTTTAGAATGAGCGCCGTCGTAAATCGCACCCTGCAGCAATAACGCAAGATGCGGACTGAATTTAAAACACATATCGCATTAAAACCTAAAGTTAGTGACATCATCTAAAATGTTAGTGGAATCACCATATAGCTTGGATAATTTACATAGAAAAAGTCTTGCTCGTAAGCAAAGTCTATATATACATAAAGCCTTTATGTATTGCATTTATAGATAGAAATATGTTACATATCATAATTATTATTTCAGTCAAGATCTTAGATTTAAGTTTTATTATTATTACTCTGGAGAAAGTAGAAGAAGATAGAGAAGTTAAGATAGAATAATGACAGAAGTTAAAGATAAATGTAACACTAAAAACTAATTAAAATACGCTAAATTAACTCTTTACCTGACATTTAATTTTTTTCAATTCCTTAAACAGCAAAAATTAAGTGGTAAGGTAAGTTAATATACTTCACTGAGCTTTTTCTGGCGTGGTCGGTAACAATGTGGCGGATCATGAGTGCTTCTAAGAATCTGAAATAATAAGATAATTGTATTATATTAAATATTATATATTAAATTGTATTTTTACACATCTGTCGCATTTAAAAAATCAAACGTGGAGTATTCTCCGTAGAAACCTCATGTATAAGTTTCATGTATGACAACCCTATAGCCTAGTTGGTAGCGACCCTGCCTGCGAAGCGAGGGGTCCCGGGTTCGATTCCCGGCCGGGGCAGATATTTATGTGGCAGATAAATATTTGTACTCGGGTCATGGGTGTTATTGTGATGTGTTATATGTGTCGTCCATGCCACCCGCGACACAGGTAATAACCTACTGCGGGGGTATGAGTGTGTTAGCGTTTATTTATTTATTTATTTATTTATTTATTTATTTATTGGCTCCAAGAACAAATCGATATATGTATATTACTGATTTCTATGCAGCGATAAAGAGGACGCTGAAACTTAGACAGTCGATTTTAGTCAGGTGTAGCGATTTAATTATGAAATTTGATAGCTGCCTTTGAGTGATTCAATCTAAAGTTGTCATCAAAAACTGAACATAGTAAAAATATCTTTGTTTCTACGGAACTTTTAAGTAACTAGTTTTATTTTTATTTTTCACATTTACCCCACAGTACAAACGTATATGCAACGCCTTAATTACGACTCGCATGAAGTTCAGGAAACGTACTTTATCAAGATGGATTTATGTTGTATTAGCCCTTCCACACTATTTACGCGACATTTATGCGACCTTCATGGTTTGTCCGCCATGAATTTCAAGATAGTTAACTGCAACATTTTCTGGTACAAATAGTACCATATTCCGACACTTGACTGGCTATTAACTCCTCCACCAATCCGCAATGGAGCAGCGTCGTAGATTTTGCTTCCTCAGGTTTGAGGAGAGAACCATCCCCTGTAGTATGCCATAAACAGAGACAGACAAATAAAATAAAATAATTAGGTGTGTTCTCTATCTCCACCCTTGTATATAGATAGTTCAACAATGACAGTCAGTGTAACTTCAATATATTATATAACATGTATAATGATTTTAATCTGATATTAATAATGTGTGTGTGTGTACATATTCCTCTTTAATATACACCGCTCATAAAGAAATGAACCATAAAACGTTTCGTTATTAACGTTGGATTTAAATCTTATCATGGAATGGAATGTCGAAAATGGGATAAAAGATATTAAGTACAATTGAAATGAGCATAAAAATTCGTACACAAAAGATATTGCTATAATTTTACTTTTTAATCTCACGGGATAGGAAAATTCTTGTCGTGAAAGAACGGATTTGTATTAAGATAGATTTATGTTCTAATTAGTCGTCCTCGGGACGTAGAGCTGCGTAAAACGAATTTATGCGACCGTAGCCGCGCTGTGTGTCCGTATTGTTTCACATGATTTATGAACACTTTGAAATATTGACAAATCTCTTTCACTCATATTCTTGTATTGTTGCCTTTCATTTGTTAATATTTAATCTTTTCGTCCCTCTTTTGTTTTAGTACTTCAATCACGAATAATCTATTAAATTAATAACTGAAGGGAATACTTTGTATCTACCGCTTTTTAAGAATAATCCCGCACACCTACTTTTCCTTATTACTCAAGCACTTCAGTTTCATTAAATTAAAATGGATACATTTGAACTGCGTACCTATTATGTAACAACTCATTTGAAATGAAGTATACCTACTTAAGTACAAGTAAAATAATACAGAGATTTATTTACAGAGTTCCACGTTAGAAGATAAAGCGTGAAATTTGAGTAGCTAGGTGCGTATTTAAATAGAATCCTTCACCTGGACATGAACATTCACAAACCCGGTTGCCGAACACCGAGCACACGACTATTATCAATTCACACTCGGTGGCTCATAACAAAGGGTTCAGTCGTGTCATGACGCCGTTTTTATTCACTTTGGCATTGTAACAATCCTATTTCTATAACACGAAAATTCAGTCGAAATTTTGTGACAAAAACACACCATTCTTTGTGTTTTTGATGCATAAAATAGTATTATTTCTGTTGGTAGCGTTGAAGATTGTCTTTGTTTATTTTACACCTACTTAGTAGGAATATTAGGTGCTCGTAAGTAACTAAAGTTAGGTACATACTTTAATGAAGCTTTATAATTCTGAATAAATATTTATTTTATTAACAATTTGATTTAACAAACGTTGAAAAATGCTTTAATGAAACATTTATCTCTCTGTTTTCCATTATGTTCTCAAAGTTTTGTGAAATCTTTCAAACGGGTTATTAGACTATTCTTACCCGTTTGTTTTAGGCTAGGATGAGATGTGATTCTCTAATTGAATTAAAATGCATTCCTATTTCTCGTTTACCGTATTGTAATTTATTACAAATCTTAAACTGAATCTGAAACTTGATCTAAATTATTGAGCCTATGTGCTAAAACTTGCTGCAACTATTTTCGATTCATAGCCACGTTTTCGAATCTTACCTTATAATTGAGAGTCATAAGCAAGATCCTAGATATTTTAGTAAGTAGATTCCGGGCAATGTGGAATTTCCCTACTAAAATCTCCTGAACAGTCAACCAATACTTATGGACAGGGCTTTCGTTTGATTCGCACCGTCGCCGCGTCGCAACTCATACCTGTACACAAATTACTATTGTTCAAATGTTGCGGTTACATGTTTCCCGAATATTATTGTCATCTCAAGAGTAGTTGAACAAATTTTCAGACATAGTATACCGACAGAAACCTGTTTTGAAGTTAAATTACCAAAGTTTGACAAGCGGTCCGACTCACCGAACTACGCCAGCAATTATTGTGCACAGCAAGCCTGGAAGACAATCTGTACAGTACAGTACTGTAGGTGTACCTAATACACCTTCTTTCAGTGGGCTTTTTGACAAGGTTTTAAAACCATTTAAGATTGTTTAGAAGAGGCTAATAAACCCATTAAAAGTTACTAACTATTTCTAATTCTGGTAATACGTAAATTTTGAATTCAATGCGTAAATTTAAAAAACGTTACTTTGATAAATTAAATGAAATTGACTGTTTTGTGTCACGTAATTGATACTTGAAAAATAGTGTGTTTTTGTATCTGTGATAATGTACCCAAAATAACTCGATAATCAGACAAATAAATAATCAGAATGATGTACAAAAATGCACATTTTCGTAGCCACAAAATCAATAAAATTTTATTAATACCTCATAAGTAATGAGCAGAAACACAACACAATTATAATTTTAAGTCAATGTGAAATCGAATTCGGGACATTTGTAAGTCTGAAGATAGTTAGAAACGAATCCACAACATCATTTATCCATCTTTCCCCAAAAAGAGAAACGCAATGAAAATTCCGTAATTTCCGTACATGTTGTGTGATACATAGATGTCATGATAATAAGATATTGAATAAAATATAATGTAATAATTTTATTTATGTCAGAACTTCGTTTAAATGAGAATTCGTCCGATTGCTCGATTGGTATTTCCAACGGCGCGGCGCGTGTCGGGACTCGCGCGGCGGCGCACCACGACACAGGTGCTCGTCTGACCCGCCCGCCAATTGCTTCCTACCTGCAATGTAATACTTGTCCCTAGGCACTCCATCGCGCCTCCTCAAATTGAAACTAAAGATTATCTCTACGACGCTATTTCCCCTCTTTTATTTAATTGAACAGACGCGAAACGCCGCGTCCAATTCCGCAATTCTTAATACCATTTAGAACAATAACTAAAACTAGTTTCATTTTACGGATCTATTTACTTATAACAGCCGGTGCGAGCCGACCCGCATGATATTAATTTCTGCCAAGTTTCCGGGACACCGACAGGCTTATAAGATTAGAATAATTTTCTCGTTTCGAGGACTTCCCGCGAACGTAACCAGCAGTTTAATTAAAACTAACAGTTGTCTCACACAGTCTTATCCGGCAATTTGCGAGGTATTACAGCCCAAACTTCGTCCACAAATTATCTCGACTCCATTTAACAAAGCGGTTATGTTAATACGACCTCAACAGATTTACGGTTTTTTTACTTGCGGGATGTAACGTCGTTAAATTATTGTTTTTAAGAGTTTTTATTGTAATTAACATACTATTTAACGTTACTCTGTGCCTGAGTGTATGACGCGAAATGCGACGGGAAGGTGTCATTATGGTAGTGCGGGAATGAGCTTTTTATGACCATCGTAGTACTTGCAGATGCTAGAACCAACTATTGAATTAGTAATGGCACTTGCATGCATTAAGCACTGAGTTTACAGACGTGCTAGAGTGTTAAACTTGTAATAGGTAGTAAATACTTAAGCAATTTTAAATCGTAGTCCTGTTGAATTTAAAGCAGCTTACTTTGCTATGTTATACCGATATGAGCAGATTTGAAATATAACCTGAGAATGTAGCACCTAATATCATCGCTTACCGCTCCTCTTATTCACGTGTATTCCAATATACGGTCGAATAAAATCCGTTTGTCTCCATGCATATAAAGTCCATTCGGTACGCCTGTGAAATAGTGTGACGCAAATGTCGGGGAATGAATCTAAAGAAGGCTGACAACAGTCACCCCTCTCCTATCAACTGGGGTCTTATCTTTACTACGATATAAAGAGAAAGTGCCATTTTCTCAGTAATATCTTCTGCGTATGAGTGCTTATGAAATATGAATTCTATCTTGCAAAACATATTATTTCGTTATTACCGGATATATTGCGACATACTTCAGTAATAGGTATGAAGGTATTCGCAGACGAAAACAAAAAAAGGAATTTATTCGTTGTAACAGTTATCGTGTTCGTGTTTCGTGTGTTAACGAAATTGTTTCTGATCTTTGATATAAATAAAAACGGGGTCTTTGTTTGTTGTGATCCCACTTAAAGGGCTAACCTTTACAAATTGTATTTCTAATTAGCACAGAACGAACACAAATAAAATACTTTTATTATATTAGTATTGGTAGACAACTTAAACAATTATTTTTTTGTTAAAATCCTTTTATAGGTAGTTACAAAGTTTTTTTTTAATTTGAAATTTTGTTTTCTCTTTTACTTTAGTGATTCGCTCTGTTTTATAAATGGCGCTACCAGTCCGTGACGGCGTCGTCGCGACGCATGCCGTCTTAACTCTATATTATGAGCTAAACGTCTGCATCCTTTAGATAATTAATAACGGCTAAAAGTTTCGGGATCATATATCATTAGGTAAGCAACATACAAAAGGTACAAAAACACAAGGTACAAAAAGTAGGGCTGCAACAGATACTTATATATTTATTATTCTTTATTCAATATTTTTCGTTCGTGTATATCAACGTTAGCCAATGTAACTTTCAATAAACCAATTGCTCTACAAATTTTAATTCGACAAAAACAGTTCAGAAAACAATTTCCAATAGGCTCGAGTTAGGCTTTGTAAAATAGTAACTTGAAATACACATGTTTCGTGTTATAGTGTAGGTGAATCGGCGCCGAGCCGTCGAGCGGCACAAGAAGCTGATCCTCCGCAATCTGTCCTGAACAATAAGTCGCTCTCTAACAAAAGCCGGCCATTTGAACAAGTCGGAAACTTTTGTAAGTTTAGCTCTTTCTCCGTGCGTCTTGGCACCGCCCGCACCGCCGCCGGTCTTACAATGGAGGGAATAATCGTTAGGGTTGAGAGAATAGTCATGAGCACTAATAACTATCTTCTTCGTCTGCTGTTGCTTAATATTTTTTCATTGCCAACGTCATTGCCAAAATGTTCCCCTCTTTCACTTAATGTTCTAGTTTATTATGGCTCTATTGAAAAGACGAATATTTAAAAAGAAAATATGTTTTTAAGCGTAATAGGTAAAATATAAACACGCGTGAATTAAGCAATCTACTCGTAAATAACGTAATATTTTTCTAACTTTCAGAAGGAAATTATAAGGTAGTATCTGTATCAGTCATATAACGATGCATTTTGTGGATAGAGTCATGAGGTTTTCTCGGACAGGTATGACATGGGATTCTTCGCTACAAACATTGGCGGTTCCGCCGTTGTTACAAATATCCATAGAATCTGCATCTTGTCATTATGTCTAGAAATACCTAAACAAGGAAAAAATCGTTCATTAGGCATAAAAGGTAAAACAATAACCAAACGATTAGACCATCAGATCCTTAATAAAGCTTCTATTTCACAAAGTGCTATATAATAAAGGCGTTATTGATAATGTAGACGCGTCGTGTACCGATGGAACACGATCCACCGCCACAGGCCACTTCCGAGGCGCCATTTACAATCACTTAGCGGGATCCCAACAACGTCACGACTTTTTGTTTAACCCCATGATTACGAGCTTACCAATACTAAGTAAGGAAATCTACATCAATTTAATGTAATAGATCAATAGACTAATAGATCAATAGATTTTGTTAATAACAAAGCTGATGCATTTTTTCTCTAATTGAAAGAAAAGAGAAAAAGAGAAGAGTTGAAGCATATTAGCTTTCCATTTTATTTAGTAATAGAGGAAGCTTACTATTACTATGTATTAGAATGTTTTTAAGGAGCTATAAAGTCGAAAAAGATACTACAAAGACCTAGAAACTCGTACAGGTAAACTGAGTCATTTTTTGTTTTGGAACGGTACATACTATCCTTCCTCCTGTAATTGTATCTTTTTCTTAACAAAAAGATCAAATCTTTCTATAACATTCCTTTACTTACTTGAGAATATTTCATAGGGAAGTCGAAGGCACCAGCAGGAGGTTTCCAAGTACGCTACGAGGGACGTGACGCGACGTGAAGTAGAAACACGATCCAGCGTCACTTCCGGCGTCCGTCACGCGGAACGACTTCCGGCAAGGCGCCAACCTCCAGCCACTTACAATCACTTACCTCTCCGTTAACACCACCACTTGTCCAAATAACTCTAAACAAACAAAAACAATAAAGGCTTGATATCACGTTTTCGAAATTGGAAATGAATTTGAATACATGTTTTTTATTCAGCGTGTCAATTTTACTTTGAAATGGAATGTGAACTGAACAAAATGTCTAATAATACTAATGCACTTGATGTCAAATATAATGAGTGTGATGTGTTGATATTTTTTTTCATCAAGTTTTTTATGTGATTGTCAGGTATTGTTAAAAGCAAGAAGCACCTAAATAGCTATAATATAATTGTGATATGTATGGGTCCTCTATTTAATTCAATGTGTTACGCACGCATCAATGAACTCCAAAATAATTTCCTCAAAATATTCGTACAGGGATAAATATATAGTCAGATCAAAATATTGGTTTAATTTCCGTTCCGGCATTGTTTTTGCTGGGGAATTCGATAGGGACAAAAGATCAGCGTCAATATGAGCATATGTAATTTCCTTTGATATTTAATTTAATTCTTAGATGTTCCTCGTACGACTTGAACTTTAATAAGGAATGTTGAATAAAACTGAAAAAAATGTCATTGTAAATTATGCTCTTACTTGTGTTTCGTATTTCCAGCTTTACATTCGTAGATACCTACTTTATGTGAATGTATAATATCTTGACAGAACAGATTTTTTTTAAATTTAATATGTCTACGTGGTGAACGAAGGTCGTTAGGGCGCTTTTATTAAAAATCGTCAATCACTTTTCATTCGCTAATACCTCGGTTGTCATATTAGATACCTAAAAACGGAGAATTCAGTTATAATGGAAACTTTTTATATCTCGAAGTAATCTAATCTAAGTGGGTAACGTAATGTAGTCCAATTAATTACAACGAACTGTAACCGTACCGATAAATGGATTATAATGGGTCAGCACGTATTATTTTAATGAAATATTTAATTTTACTTGTGTTTTCGGTGTATGATGACTAAATCGAGTGCGTGCTTTCTCGGCTCATGGGCGCCGGACACGCGATATTGCCTGTCCCGCTATCGACTTACACCCTGTTAAATCTGGCCCAATATTTGTAAAGCCTATTCATTACTATAGCGCCCCTTTATTTCATTGTTTCTCCTTGTTGAGGATCTTTATATTTGTTACTCACCATTCAACAAGCATGAAATATGGCATGTTTTGGTAGGTTGCGTTAAAGTTTATATCTTTCCATTTACATATTATTTTGATAACATTACTCTTTAAGAAGCTTTCTTTTTAAAGCTTTGTTAATGTACCGTTTTTTGGATGTTGTTTGTCGTATTCACGTAAAATTAATCTTATGTTCTTTAAATACCGTTTAAAAACCGTAGGTAGCTTACGATAATGTTAATGTACGACACGATATCGATAATAGGATCGAGTGAGCTCGAGGTATTAACCGGATTTACAGAATGTGTTGGAAGTGCATCATCTGTTCTTTTTCCAATTAGGCGGAGGAAGGATTGAGTTCGAGTCACTGGATCGGTGTCGCGGCGTCGGGAGGCGGAAACCTGTGAATGGTGCGGGACTGAAAGAAAATCTAATTTGGATTTGAGGGATTACACGAGTCTTGTTTCGGCCTAGGGAGCGGACAACTTGCTCCTTTCGTTTTGCAAATTAAATTAGAGAGCTCTGTGCGTAGCTGAATTGTTTTAGAAGTAGGGGGTTTTGTTTTGAGATCGTATTATTTTTAGAATAATCATTCTTTTGATTTATTTCCATGTTTAAAATCACATAAAACATTTTGTCAAATAGTAATTGAGGTCTGGTAAAGTAAGGTAGTTAAATTTTACTAGTAATTTAAAATTTATTGATTTTAATTGTTAATTAATACCATAATTACTATTATTATTTCTCCATGGGGTTCGCCTGGATAGCTTCCACGCTTGAACATGAGTCAACCGCCAAACGACTCGTCGTGTTCCGGCTGGGGGCTTGAGAGCCAGTTCTTTCTTTCTTTTTCTTCTCTCTTTCTTGGCCGGCAACGCATCAGTGATGCCTTTGGTGTTGTTTATGTCCATGGGCGACGATAGCCACTTACCATCAGGTGGATCGTCAGCTCGTTTGCCGGCTATTTCCATAAAAAAAATACTAGTAATGAAATAAACACTCGTACAATAAAGAGTAAATATTAAAAATATTTGACAAAGAAACCCATCCAGGTTAATATTAAGTACCTAAATAGTACCAAATTAGGCATTGACGAGTTTTTAAAATTACAAATTGTTGTTTTCAATATTACAGTTACAGTACGTTTAAATAACCAGAAATAACAGTTTATTTCGTAAATTGTAGCATGACATGTAGAGTTGGCTAAGTCGCAGGGACTATGAATCGGCCGCAAAGTCGTAATTTTCACTAAGAACGATAAATGGTGGCATTACGTCCACATGGTCGGCATTTAGATAGTTTAATAACATTATTCTACTCTCCGTTTGTTGTGTAACACAGTTTAATTCAAGTTATGGGTTTAATTGAAATTATAATGTTGAATACTGAATGTAGATTAATATTTACATAAACGAAAGTTATTGTTTATCTTGATACACTTTGTAAATAGGCTAGGAATGTCCATGATTTTAGGACATTGGTCCTTTCATCAGGTGGCGCATCTGCTCTTTTGTCGGCTACGGACATAAAAAAGCCAGGTAATATTAAGTGCACAGCAAAGATAAGGGTGAGGATACACAAAATATAAAGGATAATGCTACAACTTAACTTTTTAACTGTGTTGTGGTAAAACGTACTAAAATGTAGCTATTAGTAACATGAGCCAAGAAATTGAACAGAAAGCCAACTTTGAGATGCATATTTCATGCATCCATTTCACTTACCACTTCTATTTTTGTCTGGCGTATGACATGTTCTGTCTAAATTTTGAGACACATAACTTCCGTTAAGTTTTCTCGTTTGAACACTCATACAGTATTAATCACGGAATGGATAATCTTTTTTATCTATTCCGTGATATTATCTAATGCTAAACGGGTTGGAGGGAACACTATATTTAATAGAAGATCATAAAGACTATTTTTCTCTTAATCTGTCCACGAATTTGGGCACAGTTATGTTTAAAAGGTCTGCTATACATAGAGAACATTATTTATCCGAATGGAATTATAGTCCTTTTGTATTATTGGCGACTAACAAGTTACTATCGTCCAAATGTCTAAACGTTGGCCATAATAAAATCGGTTAATAAGCCTCTGGCTAATTGTGGATTCTTTATACCGTTTTAATAATTTATTCGAGAGCAAAAAATCTTTTTCGCAAAGACTTAAATCCTAATTTCACATTCAAGAGAAAAGAGTAATGGTAAGAAATATTTTACAGTATAAAATAATTGCTTGATCGCTTATTAAAACCATCTTAAGGTTTAAGAATGGCTGACTTGAATAATTTTCGGGTAAATGGTTTATGTCAGAGATAGGAATGAGATAGAGTGGTTAGAGCGGTGATTTTAGGTTGCTGTCGTTGTGGGATTTTGGTCATTTCATGATTAAGTGGGTATTGATCTCTGTATCTACATTGATCAACAAAAAGCTTTCAATCGAGTTTCTCAAAATAGCAAATCCCATCTTTTTATTAGAAAAAGTTGGTACCTTTTTATTTAGCGCGTTTCACGAAAATTAATTCAGTGTTTTAAAAAGTTTTGTAGTTGAAAAATAAAATTTATCATAATTTTTTGAATAGGATCATACTAACCTAGTAAAACTGAAGCGCGCAAAAATTACCTAATTGGTAATACGCCCGAATTATAACCGCAGTAACAGAGACTAAAGATCATTCACTAAATGATTCATTAGATCATTCAATATGATTCAATGACGAGTCCGATTACCTGACGTGGTCAACCCTATGATCGGACGATAAGATTTATAATTAACTAGTACCCGTCCTCGCATCGCTTCAGTGAACAGGCGCCTATGTACGTAGCTATCCGAATCATTGCTACTCATTAGGGGACGAAGCCATTTTCCGGGGTGAAAAGTATCCTGGACACGGACTAGTAAAATAAAGGAGGAATTCCCTCGTCTGCAGCCAACTCTGAGCGTAATATCAGGACACCATTAACATAAAAATGTATTTTCATCCGAACCAAATGAATTTTAAAATTTTTGAGAAGAAGTAGTTCTAATTCAGCTTGCAAAATTTGACCCGTACATGCTAACTAACGAACAAAATAAGTTACATAAAAGGTTGTAAAACTATTACCTAACAGGTAGAGAGAGAGAGAGAGACAGAGATATTTGCCAGTGAATAGAGGAATAAATTATAAAGTCAATCCGTTTTGTTGATTTTAAAATACACAAAAAATACTAAGAATTAATATTAATTGAGGGTGTACTCAATTAAGAATCTAGGTTATGGGTATTATCAATAAAACATGTGGCAAATTTTCTTTATCAATAAAACTCAAATAAACATTTAATAATTAGATTTTTTAAAGTTATTTTGTAACTATACCTATATCAATGTTTCCTAAGATATAAAATTACAGATGTTGATTTGTAAATGAAGATTCTGAGAAGACAATAAGCCAATTCTTGGCGAATAACGTAAGAAGCAAGATCGAAATTAGCTGAGAATGATACACCGCGGCTTATTTATGAGGGAAAAGAAATTAACCGATTGGTTATCATCTTACTATTATTATCGGTTATAATTAAACCTGCCCAACCTGCCCATTTATATCCGCAATAAAGAATTCACAGAGCTATCGCATGTCACATCTATATTTTACAAAGGCTAATCGTGCACTATATACGTTATAATAACTTTCCTCCAGGGCCTGATTAACCCTTAGGCTAATTAGGCTGCAGCCTAGGGCGCGAGGATCGGGGGGGCGCGCTAAAATCGTGTCTTCGCATGCACTAATCTAGCATCACTGCATCTACCCTACACAGGCTACACATTTCAACTAGACCGAGACAGTCTAGTCCCTAGAGACGAGTCCCTGATTTTAACAATAAATTTTAAAATTTTAAAAAGCGCGCATAAAACAAACACTGACTTGTTACTCGAATCGATCGGTGGTCGCGCGAGTGGGTGAGCTGGCAACGGAGTACCACTTGCCAGGCACTCAGTGCCTTGTGCGCGTTTTGATTAATCCGCCTCGCAATAATGTTTGGTTTATATGTACTAAGTAGTTAACTAAATTTTAAGTAAATTAATACGTGTAAAGTTGTAAACGGACAATTTAGTAGTTAAAATTTAGAAATCAAGTAGACAAGTAATTTAGATTTTTTTCTATTTTCTGTTAAGTAGATTTTTATCACTTAACACGTTTGGACCATTGAACTATTATTACTAGCGTATAGAATAGACACCGCGAACATCGGGTTCGGGGGTGTACATTGCACTTATCATCGGTAAGCAGGGCCTGATTAACCCTTAGGCTAATTAGGCTGCAGCCTAGGGCGCGAGGATCGGGGGGGCGCGCTAAAATCGTGTCTTCGCATGCACTAATCTAGCATCACTGCATCTACCCTACACAGGCTACACATTTCAACTAGACCGAGACAGTCTAGTCCCTAGAGACGAGTCCCTGATTTTAACAATAAATTTTAAAATTTTAAAAAGCGCGCATAAAACAAACACTGACTTGTTACTCGAATCGATCGGTGGTCGCGCGAGTGGGTGAGCTGGCAACGGAGTGCCACTTGCCAGGCACTCAGTGCCTTGTGCGCGTTTTGATTAATCCGCCTCGCAATAATGTTTGGTTTATATGTACTAAGTAGTTAACTAAATTTTAAGTAAATTAATACGTGTAAAGTTGTAAACGGACAATTTAGTAGTTAAAATTTAGAAATCAAGTAGACAAGTAATTTAGATTTTTTTCTATTTTCTGTTAAGTAGATTTTTATCACTTAACACGTTTGGACCATTGAACTATTATTACTAGCGTATAGAATAGACACCGCGAACATCGGGTTCGGGGGTGTACATTGCACTTATCATCGGTAAGAAAACAAAATATTAACTTAAATCAACTAAAACGAATTTAATTAAATTATTGTGCAATGTTCCCACCATTTTTTAATGAAAAAATCATAAGGAGCCTTTGAACTTGGCAAGCCACTAGCGTGTTAATGGACTAAATAAGCTTGCTTACGCGCTGTCCTACGTGGGCGAATCAACGCGAACGCGAAGCGACGCGGCGCGAAGCGAAAATAACAAACAGTCGAGATGTATTGAAGTGTCCTACGTGACCAAAAGCACGTAGAGGAAGTTGCGGTGTCCTACTAGGGAACACGGTGTTAGGCTTGCAGTCTTGGTTCGGCAAGTGTCATATACAAAGTTACTCTAAGGCAAGTGTACAAACGAGGCTTCTAGTTTGAAAAGAGAACAGAGGGCATGCCGGCGGTGGAACACATATTTTGTTTGAGATGTCTTTTCTATATACAGGGTGGATTTTTGAGACGGGTCAGTAAGGGCAGGTACCTTAACCATTATAGTTATAGGAAAACGTTCCTACGAGACTATCCATAAGTTTTTAAGGTATTCTTAACTGCATTCACAGATTTTTGAGAAAATGTACGGTCAGCGAAAAAAGTGCTAAAATCCAAAAAAAATAAAAATTATGCGTATCGATCCTACTTCGTATGGGAATCAAAATACTCTATGGGACCATTTAAGGTGTGAGCACTAGAAATGTCAAAAAACGCTAAAAACATTTTCCATACATTTTGTACTGAAAAACGATAAATCAACTCCTAATATTGTTTATTGCCAAACAATCCTGACAAGTGTCTTGTCATAGCGACAGTGATATATTTATTCTATCCCTGTCGCTCTTCCGCATATTAATTGGCATGACAAGAGAAATAGCAATAATAACTTAATGTGCATGATCGTAATATAGATATCCCTGTTGTGCCTATGCAAAATACCGAAGAGTAAATAAGACAGCCACATACTATGATTGTACAGTATCACTGATGTCGCACCCTCGAACATTTCTGGTCGCCTAGTACTCGCTTTAATTAATAAACGACGATAAAAAGTGTCGTTACAACTTTTCCTCTTAATTTTTTCCGTCTCGCCCCCTTTCGCAACGCGCGATAAGGAACTTCGTTCTAATAATCTTCACTTATACGCGAGTTTCTGTGACACCGTGTCCTACGTGGGCGATTCAATGCGAATGCGATCGCGAAGCGATCCGATGCGAATTTAGTGCGACGCGGAGCGAAGCGGCGCCTCTGTCCTACGTGCACGCGAATTGTCACTTCACCGCCGGTCGCCACTGACATACGCCGCGCTGCTGAAGTTCGCGCGAAAATATCAAACCAACTGATCGCGTTCGCTTCAAGCCACGCCGCACCGCAACGCCCTCTACGTGCTTTTGGTCACGTAGGACACTTCAATACATCTCGACTGTTTGTTATTTTCGCTTCGCACCGCGTCGCTTCGCGTTTGCGTTGATTCGCCCACGTCACACCGTGTCCTATGTGGGCGAATCAACGCGAACGCGATCGCGAAGCGATCCAATACGAATTCAGTGCGATGCGGAGCGAAGCGACGACTCTGTCCTACGTGCGCGCGAATTGTCACTTCACCGCCACTGACATACGCCGCGCCGCTGAAATTCGCGCGAAAATATCAAACCAACTGATCGCGTTCGCTTCAAACCGCACCGCACCGCAACGCCTTCTATGTGCTTTTGGTCACGTAGGACACTTCAATACATTTCGACTGTTTGTTATTTTCGCATCGCGCCGCGTCGCTTCGCGTTGGCGTTGATTCGCTCACGTAGGACAGCGCGTAGGACAGCGCGTGAGGCGAATTAAACAAAACTCGCACTAGGTACTCAGCGCAGCTTGCCACGCGCAATGAAACACATCAACGATGTGCGGGTACACCCCGGTGTGGTTAATAGTTAGTAGGTATAATTTGCCTCGCTTCATTCATTTGTCTTATCTCTTTTGAAATCGTCGTGCGTCCGTCATATGAATCACGCACTCGCGAATATTGTGATTGATATTTATTATCCTTTCCTTACACCGTGTCCTACGTGGGCGACTCAACGCAAACGCGATCGCGAAGTGATCCCATACGAATTCAGTGCGATGCGGAGTGAAGCAGCGACTCTGTCCTACGTGCGCGCGAATTGTCACTTCACCGCCACTGACATACGCCGCGCCGCTGAAGTTCGCGCGAAAATATTAAACCAACTGATCGCGTTCGCTTCAAATCGCGCCGCACCGCAACGCCCCCTAAGTGCTTTTGGTCACGTAGGACACTTCAATACATCTCGAGTGTTTGTTATTTTTGCTTCGCGCCGTGTCGCTTCGCGTTCGCGTTGATTCGCCGACGTAGGACAGCGCGTTAGTGTGTCCGTGTTTTTTTAATGAGGTACTTTGCCTTTATGTACGATCAGCTTAAAAAATGGTTTGCCACCCTAAGGTTGAATGTCATGCAGATTAAAGGACAACGTTAGTTTCGCTTGCAGATCGATCTGAAAACTTTTATGAACCATCTTAAAATTTTCACACTACTACTCTACTCACTACTTTTTTGGCGGGGGCGCGTCCTCATAATTAGCCTAGGGCGGTCAGATCTCTTGATCAGTCGCTGCTTTCCTCTTATAGATATTGTAGAAAATTTGTATGAATGTTTGTTATTTTTTCCCGCAAAAACTACTGAACGGATTTTCATTAAAATAAGCACACAGGAAGTCCATGATCAGGAATTCAGGAATAACATATACCCTATAATATATTATACGTATTTCCCGGATAACACGAGCAAGTTCGCGACAAACATTGTTAAAAAATATTTATTACAAACAAATATTCTTTTTGTAATAGAACCACCCCACCACAGAGTATAATCTGCCGTTGTGTGTTGCACTTAAGATATAAATTGTTATATCAAAATAAATGAAGTATCTAAAATAATGTTATCAAAAATCTTATCAAATCTTACTGTTCAACAGCACCATTAAAATAAAGGTAAATTAGAAATAATAACAATACTTAATCAGCTTTATCTTACCGGCTTACCTTTTTAATTATGAATATAACGACAACGACACATTGAACCTATATAGATAACCCTCATTTTTGCAGAATGTGATCCTAATTATCGCTAATCGAATATTAATGTAAGACGCAATTTGGAAAATGTCATGCCCGTGATGATATCAGGGTGACATTTCAGGTTTATGCGCTGCTGAAAAAAGTACCACAATTTTTGATAATCTTGTATTATGTTATATTTTATTTGGGCTTGAAAAATAAATTTATTTGTCCTTTCTCTTAAAATTCAGCAAATGTATTGTATTCAGTTACTCATTTGGCCCTAAAATGCGAGTATATGCTGAATTGTACACTTTAATGGATTAAAACACTTTAATTGTATTGTAGGCAGTAGTTGTTGAGTTCTTGGCGACTACAACATAGCTTAGTAAATAGGCCTCCGTTAACATACCGCTTATTTTCGAACTCGTCAACTGACTTTGGGAGTAAAAAGTTAAAGTGGCTCTCGTGAGCTGACCTAGCTACAACATTTTAAAAATGTTGGCGGTGAAAGTATTATATCTACTTAGTTTCAATTTTCATTGTTTTCAGTAGTTTTAACAATTAATGAGTTTTACCCCAGATTTTGAAGTGAGGAGCTAATAATTACGAAACGGTAATTCAAACAGTATTGTTGTTTCAAGAGATTTATAACTATCATAAGTGATTCATATAAAACACAATATATCACAGAGCGAATCACAAAATTAAGAATATATCGCCGTGTCAGCGGCAGTAAAATAATAGAATGAGGTCACGATAAACAAACCCACGTACGTGGGAAAAACAAGACAACGCAAAGGACGTAGAGTAAACAAAATTAGAAAACCTGGAGTCATCGCCATTGCACCATTTAACATCTTATCCCGTGTAATACATTTTCGTGCACATGTTCACTTTCCGGGCTCGTCGGCTACGAAGATAGATAACTTCCCGATGATTTAGTTTTATTGTTATCCGCCATCGAACTGTCGCTACGCTTCGGTTCCTTGTGCGGCGTAATTTTTATATTTTCTGCTAGATTTATCCCATTCCGCGTAAACTTTTGGTCGTAAATGTAAAAATACAAAGAATGTTTACCGTACATGAATTTATTTTAAATAAAAAAATTAGTAAGTATATCTACCTATTAATTAAAAATAAATGGTACTTTCCTTTTGGTTCAAATGTTTATAACGTCAGTGAATTCTATTTTTCCTTAATAAAAACCAGCCAAGTGCGTGTCAGGCCACGAGCAAGGTGGGATTCCGAAGGTGTTAGTTTATCGACTATTACTCATTAACTACTAGAGCTAACCTTGCCGTGATAGTTTTTCTTGTTAATTCATCATATTATTTTTAGTTTTGTGAATTTTTTCACTAGTCCATCTTCAACGGTTTAGCTGGCAGGGGGATGGAACACTGACTGAGAAATTGGCATTTTAAAGCCGAAAATTTCGCAAACGAGCCACTGAATTGAAAAACGGTTTTAGCAGACTTATAATATTTTTGTAAACCTTTTCAACGATACCCCACAATATGGGGTACGCGACAAATAAAAAATTCATCATCACGTTACCTGGAGGGGAGGTACCCCGAAAAAAATGTTTTTGTTTTCGGTTTTTTTAAAATATTTTATTCTACGATTCTGGTGGTGGACAGACGGACAGACAGACGAGCAGACGGACGGACGGACATGACGAAACTATAAGGATTCCGATTTTACTTCGGAACCCTAAAAACAGCAAGCGTGCCAAGTATTTTACTATTTAACAGTATTTCTGGTTCGTGTTTACCGTATCGACTTACGGAAGCGCCACTTGAGTCAACAGAGCTCGTCACGTGCCACAATTTTACAGCGGACCGCGTTCCTGAAACGGTTTATTGGCCCGTTCGGTCACGTCCAACACCGTCCAATCGAAGATCGAACTTCAGTTTGTTTTATGCGATATCATTCTGTCAATTATGTATCGTAACATACATTATTTTACAGCTTGATTCGCTGAATGAGAATTTGTTACCTGGTTTGAAGAACTGCTTTCATTTAAAAGTATTACATTTGTAAATTAATATCTACATTATCGCAGCATATTGCCCGCGGGAAGGGAATTTTCTTTAGCCTTAAGGACTGATAGCTTTTAACGTTGTTCCAGTGTCCAGTTTGCAATATGATCGGAAAGTATGTATCTACTCAATCACATAAACCCATCAGTTGTCTGAGCTGAGTGTGTAATATTATTTATTTGTTAATCTTAGTATTGAAAGTTCTACTTTGGGAAAGCCTTCCGTCTGACTTACCAACTGCTGTACAACGGTATTTGGTATCGATGGCATTACGTGCATGGAAACGCTCAAAGAATTTAACCATTAGCGATCAGCCCACGCAAGTGCTGACGATAAAATATTTTTCAATACTAATATAAGCACTAATAGTATAGATGAAATAATACACTTAGGTTCTAGCAGATTAATGCAGGCAAAAGGCTGTTTATCAATTTTTTAAACCTTTGCGCCTTTGCAAAATTACGTACAGTAGGTACGTACAATTTTGAGACTTATGATGCACGAAATTTATGCCGTAATATTTAAGTACTAATTGTACTGAAATAACTTATTACAACCATACATAACTTTTTAATTGTTAATAGGTAGATTTTTTAAATGATTTTTTGCGTGGACATGGCTTGGTTGGTGTGGATATGCACATGGGCGTAAAATGGTAACTGAAATATCAATGTCGATCGGCTCGTTCTATTTTACACTAGACACAGCAACACTTCGGAATTTTTTTATTAACTCGATCGATCACGTCTCGCCCGAATATCCAAGGAGTGCGGCGGGTGCACGTGGCGTGGCAATACCGACAAACCTGTGATTGGAATCGGGATGATTCTATCGTACCAGAACCTATAAGTAGTACTATTTTTAGAAATCAAATTCTCTGAACAAATCTCTTATGACTTAACTATTCTCAGTCTATTTTTAATCGCGAATAAGATAATCACGATAATAAGCTTAGATTTGTTAAGTTTGAAATAAGTGTTCAATCTGAGATTCAGAGGTCCTTGGAACCAAGTGCCTATTTATTAATAGTTATGCAACGACTGGTTTTACATCACCATAGTTACATATGTAAAAGACCACAGTTCACCACATCGGCCAAGGACGAATTGGAAAGCTTCATACACCTTGGTGATCTTTGTGGAGGAAAAGGTTATTTAGGATATTCCGGTGTAACAGCTATAAATTGTATTTATTACCTGAAAATGAATCGCCTTTAAAAATTAAGAAAAGCGCCCATGATTAAACTCAATTCCTCGTATAGAATCATTACAAAAATCGTGGAAGTGCTCATAAAATTTGGCACTCGCGGTCAACCATCTGACTCCCGACCGATCTAACTTAACATTCAAATAATGGCTGAAACGGTTCTCAATGCTATAAACGCCTAATTCATGGGTTTTCATCGTTTGTTCAACACTGTGATGGCGACTGGCTGACGGGTTTATAGTGCCCATAATCATAGGGGTGGCGCCTTGAATTGCTATTTAAAGGAGTTGGCGAGCTCTATGCTCGCAGATTACAATGGAAGGTAACCGTTTACACTCACGTGAAGGTTACCTCCACTGCGTTGCGGTCGAGAGCCGCAGTGTACACTTCTTGATACTGAAACTTCACCTTTAACGACTATTATCATTCTATAAATGCGATACACCCTTTCAAAATTAAAATTTATGGTGGTTCATCAACTTCACATTGTTAAGAAATGTCTCAATATTACGGCAGCGTTGTTGCAATTACCTTTGTAATTGTTCGAGAGGACAATAAGGCCATTACTGCGCCGATGAAATACACATTTAATCATAAGGAAATGACATTAAATTGGCCATTTTACTGATTCTTGAATAATCAAAACATGGTGTATGGAGGGTGCATGACAATAAAACTAAATCACTGAGGCTCTACGAATGTGCCTCACCGGCGCCGGCGGAAAGCGACCGTATGCGTAGGGGACAACTTGCTTCTTTCCGGAAATAAAATAAACTACATTATTCACATCTATGAAACTCAAATAGCACAATGCCTGTCTGTAATCTGTATACGATTACATGCTACCTACATACGCATTCCACAACAGCGTAAACACAATTTAAATATTTAAATAGTTTGTAGTTCGTAACCTGCACCTTGATAGCATGAAATAACATAACTTGCGGAAACTACTATATTTTGCCGTAATCTTGAGAACGCTGCACTCACATTAAGATTCAAATATTATTCGTATGTATACTGCGGGCACGTACTACAGTGGCTATAATAATATTCTTGACAAAAAATAACCGGCTTCAAAATTAGGCAAAACTACTTGTCAGATCTCACTCAAATTTAAGTGGAACTACATGACAAGCACTAACTTTCGATTAAAAACGAATCATCAAAATCGGTCCACCCATTCGAAAGTACTGAGTTAACAAAAATAAAAAAATACAGAAAAAAAAACAAAATACTTCCTGCTTTTTCGAAGTCGGTAAATAAAATGAAAACGTAACAAAATTATATGATTCAGACATTGGAGTGAGGATTTTATAAGGCTAGATTTGGATTTTTCGCTGAAAAAATTCTAAAAATCTTCAGAATGTAGATATAAAGACTTGAGGTAAATTCGATATACTTTCAAAGCGACAAGAGTGCGGTGGTTGTGACTGGAATACCGAAACAATCAATGCAGTTTGTCGAGGGCCGGCAAATTGAGTCGCACACTCGTACAGCCGCCGCACAGTGCCGCCTCGCCTGGCCGCCGCGCCTCGCGCCCCCCCCCCGCCCTGGCTGCACTGGATGCATCTTCGGTTCTATCGCTCCATTTCTAAAATTTTAACAGTCTAGCGCTCAGCCCGCGGCTTTTCCCGCTTTTCCGGGATGATAAGTACTCATCATGTATCACTATGTCTTAATTCGAGATTACGATCTTTAATAAAAATCTGTTCATTAGTTTTTGCGTGAAAGAGTAACAAATATCAAAACTTTAACATTTATAGTAATGGGTTATTATATCTATTATTATATGTATGTATGTATTTTTTTTATGGAAATAGCCGGCAAACGAGCTGACGATCCACCTGATGGTAAGTGGCTATCGTCGCCCATGGACATGAGCAACACCAAAGGCATCACTGATGCGTTGCCGGCCAAGAAAGAGAGAAGAAAAACAAAGAAAGAAGTGGCTCTCAAGCCCCCAGCCGGAATACGACGAGTCATTTGGCGGCTGCCTCATACTCGAGGGTGGTAGCTATCCAGGCGAACCCCATGGAGAAATAATAATAGTAATAATGGTATTAATTAACAATTAAAATCAATATTATCAATATAATCCCATCCGGCGTGGGATTGGGGTTAGTATTCTAAGCTGCCCCAATACGGCTAATACGTACGGTATGTATACTCATAAGTTCTGCTCAAATTTAGGTGGGGTGCCGAAGCATTTTTATGACAGTCAGTGCTATTTTGTGCTCAGCGTACGTAAAATTCGGTCCCGTTACAGAGACCTTGAGAGGTTCAAAACCTTATATCACGGGTTTCGTTCATTTAACTCTTCATCCATCCGCACTGAAAACGTGTAACTATTCTAGAATGTAGCGTTTTCAGTTAAAAAAACTGTTATTTTCGTCAGTGGAAACTTCTATTTTCTTGTTTATTAAACAGTGAAAATAGCATAAAAATCGGTTTAGTAGATTTTGCGTGAAACCTTTCTATATAATACGTAAAAACATAGTTGAATAAATCAACCGAATTTCTTACAACATTACAACGCCCCTACTTTACTTTCTTTTTTAATAATACATTATTTGACACATCCTAGTCCATTGTAATACTGTTATTAGTAGTATAAGCCATAAGCATCGTGCGGCAGCAACAGATTTTATTATTTTTAAAATGTTTATAGTTAATAGTATCAGGCGTTACTTTGCGGAAATCCATTGTTATTAAGTTAGTATTAGTCTACTTTGCAACAATCCGCGGATAACATGTATGATGGTATATACTTTAAGACATGCGTGGCACCTCCCTCCCTCCCACAACGGAAACATGCACTACAATAATTAAAAGTATATACCAACATACATACCAGCACCAACACGTGTTTCGCCCCGAAACGGAGCATCATCAGGGTAAGTTGACTCTACGATGGTTAGTCGCAAAAATACTTTTAATTATTGAAGTGCATGTTTCCGTTGTGGGAGCGAGGGAGGTGCCACGCATGTCTTAAAGTATATACCATCATACATGTTATCCGCGGATTGTTGCAAAGTAGACTAATACTAACTTAATTTAAAATGTTTGTAAAGCCTATAAAATTTTTGGATGCTTTTAATTTCGTTTTTAATTTTATTGTGTACGTGTACTCAATATATACATAGGTACATCACCTATTTATATGTACGTACTGACTGTTAACTTTTTAACAGCGGCACCTGCTGAATAGTTTAATCATCGTTTTGATTACACAACTGTATTGTGTGATTATGACCTCAGTTAGTCAAGTCATTCACTAATTAGGATTTACTGACTTACTTATCTATAAGTATACAATGTATATGCTGTACGTCTAGATATCCCCTTGTTAAGTTAAACATTAAAAATGTATATCTAGATATTTTAGCGCAAACGATCCTGAGTATCTCCATTAAATGTAAAGAAGTTTGAAAACTGTATTCATATTAATGGAGTTTTGGCATGTTATGAGGCGGTTAACGTTCACACTAATAGTTAATGAGGGTTAAAACTAGCTATTTCAGAGGAAATATTTACAGGAGCATCATTTCCTTGGACGCCCGTATCTAAATATTGCTATAAATATTTAGCATCGTAGTAAGTTTTTACTAGTTTTATAATATTGATACTAATGTGTAGTTAAGGATTAAAAGTTCATAAAGAAAATTTGCTATTGCTTTCGATAACGTCGTTATTCGGGAAATTCACTTTATTCTATGGTATCGGCCCCTGTGATCGCATTGGATAATTAAATGCGCTGCGATAAGTAAATGGGTTGGATCGGATTATTGTAGTGGATGTTTCGAAAATTGGATCGCGGATAGGTAATAATAATGTTGTAAAAGAAAACATCAGTGATTTTAGGGTTCCGTAATCAAAACGGAACCCATAGTTCTGTCATATCAGTCCGTCTGTCCGCAGTCTAGCTCATTGCCCATCTAAATGCTTCCGACATAGCTTAACGACTGCTATATAACCATAAAAACATAAATACTTTAGTAGTCATTCATTCAACTCCCGAATGTGTTCCAAACTGCTTAGCTCAGTCGAACATTTTGTGTCTGTTCACATTATGCGACAGCGACACAAAACCAACACGTCAAAATGACGCACGTGTGAATGGAGTCGCTGCAAGATTTTTACGCTGCTTTGCAACCACGGAAACATACTTAGTAAGCGACAATGATAGTGCCGTTCGCTTGGGTTGAGGCTGTGATGTCGCATATACTCGCGTCTGTCGCATGGCTTCAAGTCATTAACAGCCTACTAAAGGGGCATGGGTCTCTCCTTTTGAAGAGGCCTAGAGGGTTAGTGATATACACGGACGCCGATTTGTGACCAACCAAGTTTCAGAAGTTTTCATGCGCCCGGAGGCCTCCGACATGGCTTAACGACTGTTATCTTATTATAACAACTGGGATCAACGTCTTTACATTTTAAATTTTTGCCACTACAGCACAATACACGTATTGCCTGGCCGCACCTTGATTATAGTTGCATTATCTCATTCAATGCTTTTTCGTAAGGAATCTATGTGAGTGCAATAATATAATAACCAAAGTTGCTTTGCAAAAGATTAAAATAGACTAATCTATTTTATTAAATTATTAAGATTATACTATTACTTTGGCTTGGCTGTCTCGCGGCCGACGCATAGAAAATGATATATAAAAGTAATTATATTTATTTATTTTAACCTTTATTGATCACAATGCCACGGTATTATAATAATTATTATTTTTATTATTAGGTATTCATGTAATATTTCACAGCCAAGCTACGCTTTTTGACCAAGATGTAGGGTTCGTAGAGTTAAAGCTTTAGTCTCGTAGAGTAAGGGTTCTTTAAAATATCTGATGCGTGACAAACTATTTAGCACGAAATTGTTTTGGAGAGATTAAAATTTCACATTTGGTGGACTAAAACAGTTTTCATGTTAAAAGTGCTTAAAAGCTTCTTTTTTTTTCTAGTTTATAATTATATAACCCTATGATTTTAAAACTGCTGGACCAGATTTGGTAACATTTTTGGAAGTGTTTAGTTTTGCTAAGCGTGAATACACATTTACTAAAGAAAACAATACATTCAGTACTGGCAATGTTAAGTAATCATTTGAGAAAAGGAATTACAATCGCACAGTGGAAGTTATTAATTTTAAGAAATAATTGCAAAATCCAAATCGGAGTTCCCAACTGCTGTTATTCAAATAATGTTTCTGAATAAGTTTATTAGTACCGGAATCATAAAACTTGTAGTACGTGTATGCAAGCTAACCTACTTTCAGAATCGTGTCTTCTTTGACATGACTATACGTACCCTATATGTACGTAAAAGACATATTTTTACTTTTTTCATTTTGTGTTACATGATTATATTACCTTGAGCATCCAGTAAGACCAGTGTAATCCGAACTAGCATTTCCTATCTGCCAAAACAAAATTCAAGTACCTACCTAATATCTGAAAGTCTGTGGTAAACCTAATATCTGAAAGTCTGTGGTAAACCTAAAATCTGAAAGTCTGTGGTAACCTTCTAATTTCAAGCATTTTCTTTGGTTTCTATCGTAAGAAAACCAACAAACACTGTAGGTACATAATGCCTTGTGTTCTAGGATAGTTTTCGGCCCCTTTTACGTTAATTGACACTGACAAAGGTACGCATAGGCAAAGATAGACGGAGACAGGTACCACGCAATAAAAGGAATCGCGTAGTTTTTACCCGACTGCCAAGGAAGGGTTATGTTTTTCGCGCGTATCTTTGTTTGTATGTTTCTATGTATGTGTGTAATATTCTTTATTACCTCGTATCTTCCAAACCGCTGAACGGATTTATATAATTAATATATCGTTAGATTTGTCTTGATAACCCAAATGTTCTTAGATAAGTGAAATTAAAAAAGGGTGCGTGTACTTTTGTACTTGTTATGCGAAGTTATACTTCTTTGGCATCATTAAATAAATATTTAACTATAGTATTATTTATATTGTATAATAATATTTTAATTTATATCAATAAATAATTCATACGGATAGTTAGGGTTTCTCCCTCCCGCTCTCCCTCCCCTCCCCTCCCATTCCCTTCCCTCCCTGTTTAACTTTTATACAAATATATATATATATATAAAAAACAATATTCTAACAATATTAAAAAAAAAACAATATAATAAATAAATATAATAATAAACATTTTTCAAAACGAGCGTTTTTAAAAACGCGCGTGCAGTTTTTCTTGACCGGCGTATTTGTGTCAACACGGACGTTACATATCTTAAAATAATTTCACTCGCATTATTTTTTCCATTTATTTCATAACGCCCTTAAAGAAGTATAACTTCAAAAAACATAAACGTGTACCTTGTTGCAGGTCGAATGCAGCCGCCGACATTTTAACTTTGAATATCAGCGGTAGCTGTCGAACGCTTTCTTTAGTATAGGAGCCAGTTGCAAAATGGATTCCGAAGAAGAAACGCTGTTATTTCTCTTGTTTTTTTTTATCATTTTATTATTGTATTCTTGCAATTTATAATTCCAATTACAATTGCAATTCAACATCAATATTGTCACTAAAACTCAGTTTATAAACCCGCCATTACTACACCACTAGCGCTCTGTTGTACTATTTGCAGTCGACTGATAAAATTACGGACGCGACATCCTACAACTGTATAGTATAGGTCGACTGCTGCAGTCGACATGACGACGACTGCAGTCGACTCATGTCGACGGCTGCAGTTGCCTCTGCGGCCGACGACGTGCTGCTCGTGTGTAAGAGCTCTTAAAGGCCTACAGGGCACAGGTCTCTCCTCATAAGGCTCAATCTAAATTTCAGAAAGTTTTTTTCACTCTAATGGTCTGATATGGCGATACATGTCTACAGATATATCAACCAGGATCTTTTTAAGATGCCCTACAAAATACAAAAGTGTTCAAGAAATGTTACTAGCGGTTATTGATACAACTAACTTTCGGTCGATCACTTAGGCCTTAGCAGCCGCCGAGCTCTGAGCGTTTTGTAATCTAAATACAGTGGAACTGCGGTAATCCGGACACTATCTTATCCGGCGCCCCCTATATTCCGACGCGCCTATCACTGTTGATTGTACTTACATAAAAAAATTCAATTCATCAAAGTTCAAATAGATTATTTGATTTGTAATTTGTGGGATTACAAGGTTCTTTTATTAAAAAAATCCGGACTATAGAGGGTCATAGCATCATAGGACATCGCCCTACAAACGTTTGTCGGATTACCGTGGCGTGGACCTCCACTGTATACGCATCATCTATTGCGATACTGGAACGAATTTAGATGCTTTTGTAATGTGTGTTAGTTTGTTTTTTGGTTGCGGACGGTATAATATGCTTTGCATACCTTAAAGCTTTCTAATTTTAAGGTACTATAAACAAGTTACGACCAACATCAAGGGGTTACGACGTGTATACCCTTAATGACAGCAACACCCAAAAATAAAGCGGGTTTATTGCACACGTATGGTTTTATGTGATCCCATATAGATTAAGTCATTGGTTTAAATACTAGTAACCGGCCGTCGGCGTCGCTTCTATGTTCTTCATGACTATAATAATATGTTTTTAAAATCGTATGAACATGTGTGCAGTTTTTTTTAAAGATTACAGCGTTTAATTACAGTTTAGAACTTTCAACTGACGGATCGACACTTTGTTTTGTAGGTACTATAATAAACATTCACCCAATATCTATGGGATTCAATGTATAAGGGTGAGTGTAAACATACACACACCCTCATGAACGACAATAAATATTTATCCGTTACTAAAACATCTGTTCCGGTCGGGAATCGAACCCGAGACTCCTCTATGGCTCACTAGGAACTGGGCAACGGGATCGTCGAATTGATGATAAAAATAGCTCCCCCTTTTTGAATCGATATTTGCTTGCAGCATAAGTGTCGGATTATACAATTGTCCTAATTTTATTGCACCGAGAGCGACTGTTGTGAAACTTTGGATAGAGTTGAAGCTTAAATAATTTTGACTGCAATTTCAGTTTATTGTTGAAAGTTGCAAATGACATCATCTCCACTTCCTCTTGAGATTCATCTTTGCCGGAGAAATATAATATATTAATTTACCAATTATTTTCGTTGTATAGTGATTTTGGTGCTAGAGGAATTCTTTAAAGTGTATTTCTCTTTAAGTTACGGGTATTGGAAAGTATAATGTGATTAGTTATACGTACTATTATGTCTTCTGTGGTTATACATACCAAGTACTGTTATTTCTTCTGTAGTTGCACTGAAATAAATCAAAGAAATAAACTCGTTTTTACTCTTTGGCAGAATATTTGCCAAATATTTTTTCCAGGCAGGTTTTATACGTAAATCAATAAACAATCAACTTAGTTCGTTTGGAAATACATACTACATAATTATTATAAGAGCACAGGCGAATTTCATGTGTTGTTGCACCCTGAACCCTGGGTCATGTTTAATAGTTATACATTTCTGTTTTAGATTGATAGAAAAAAGTAATGTTCACTAATAGACGATTCGATAGGATTCAGTTTAAATACAAATTGAAAATTTTGCAACTAAAATGTTCACACTTAAAAACCTGCAACTCAGATTAAAGAATTAATCTGAGACCTGCAAGATGTCATTTTATTATAAAAATAATTATTTATAGCTTTATATCTATAAAACACTACCGTTCATTTGGATAGTTATCTGGAAATGCTCACGGAGTTGCAACTTGCAAGATTAAATTGTAACGATAGGCTCCGGCGGGCCGCGAGAAGCACTAAGCGAAGCGGGCTGGGCGAAGCGAACCGGGAGGCAGCACAAGTCGCCCGGGCAGGATTTATTGCTGCTATTATACGTGCTCCGCCGCAGACACACCTGAACACCGCACCGTCTTGCTCTGGCGGGATTACAGCCCGCTAACGAACAACTTTCAGGACGTAATATGATTTAATCTTCTATGCACTTAGTAAAGAGACTGCTCAGGTCTCTCTCGACCCATTTCTAATGAATTAGGTCTTTTAAGAAACGCTCATAGCCCGGCGGCCTACGTCGATCCTAAGCGATCGACAAAGTTAAGCGACAGCGGGCGCGGTCCGTAGTTGGATGGGTGTCCGCTAGTGGCAAAAAATTTTTGAGCGCTTCCGTGCTTCGGAGGGCACGTAAAGCCGCCGGTCCCGGTTGTTATCGTAAGATAACAGTCGTTAAGTCATGTTGGAGGCCCCCGGGCGGCATGAAAACTTCCGACAAGTGGGTTGGCCACTAACCTCTCCACCAATCCGCACTGGAGCAGCGTGGTGGAGTATGCTCTAGGCCTCCTCAAGAGGAGAGACCCGTGCTCAGTAGTAGGCCGTTAATAGGTTGAAGCCAGGTCTTTTAAGAGTTTTTGCGTTATTAAATCATATACTTTTCATCAATCTGATCATTTAATGCAAAAGTAATAGATTATTATCTGTATATAATATTCTTTATTTATCCAAATGTGAATGAATGCCTTGGTATTATTTTTAAGAAAGACAAACTTAGAAAACAAATAGAATATGCTTATTTTAAAACGCGTTGTAAGTATGCCAAGTATTCTTATTGGCATTATTATGAAAATGTAGTCGTTGTTTCAATAAAATGCATTCCTTATTGTTAAATTCCTGCGAGAAGCGGACTAGTGCCAAGATATAATCTGTTATGGTGACATTATCTGAAGCATGGTAACCTCTGCCAACACAGAATCCGGCCAAAACTTAACACACTTGTTCCACTTTTGACTGCTCATCTTATGACAGGCACTCCGCTTTGAAATCGAGTAATTTTAAAAGTTTATATGGTCTACTCAAGTGTTCTACTGTGTACTTAAAATTTAGTTAACTACTTAGCTACTTAATACGTGTAAACTGAATATTAGGGACCAATATTTTTTGAGGTCAATGGAGATGCAAATTTTGGCGGCTTTACTACCTCAAAAAAATTGTAATTCATATTTTTGTTAAGTTTTTATTTTTTATGTACTTAAACACGCCTTCTTCGTAATTAAGTATGAACAAGTTACATATTTTTATCCCCAGAACTATAGAATAGTCGATGATTTACAGGGTCAAGGGTGTAAGGGGCTTTAATGCATACAGGCATGTTTTCAAACAATACGTTGATTGCACGATTGCCACGAAATGATTCTCACGAAAGTGTCACCTAATTTTGAAAATCTCACAAAACAAATAAATAACTAATTTAATAAAGCTACACAGTTGAAAAATGTTCAGATAACCGACGGGCATATTTAATTAAATTAAATATTAAAATTTGAATAGATTAAGAATAATTGGCACCAGTGACGAATGAACCACTTGATTAATTTTGTTCGGCTAAATTTAATTTACGAAGATATTAAAAAACGTTGTTTGTACTCTCTTCAAGAGCAATCTCTGAAGGGCTCTCGAAACAAATCTTAGGCATGTAATATTCAGCTAGCTATAGAAATGCAGTACCTAACGCACATCCCCTACACGCTTGATGTTCTTAACACGTTTGACGAATTCCGATAAAGGCTTAAAAACTCATTTTTAACCTACTTCACAAAAGGAGGTGGTTCTCTATTCGACTGTATTTTTATGTCTTTTACATCAGAACTACATCTATTATCAATCCATATTTTTTTTTTATAAAGGATACTTAAACTTTCAGTTTGGTCCATATAATGCTATGTATGTAACTATGCTACCATGGACTGTAGCAAAATACGATGAATCAATTTCATGTAAAGAAATGTGTATCTTTCGGCATTTTTTTTTATTTTTCGCTATTCCTTGCATCTTTAACAAATAAGCAGTAAATGATAACTAATAGATGTCTAGAACTTAGAACCTAACTATAACCAGCCGTAAAAATAATACTAAGTACTTATTGTTTGTTGTTGTATTTCGTAGTAATTCTGATACAAAAAAATAACTTAACAATGAAATATGAAGCCATGATAAGTTAGAACGAATCCAACTCATGTTTATGAAAATATAACACATGCATATAACAGAGTTATAACTTGTCGTGCGAATTACGTTTGAGATGTTTTTATTAAAGCACGCACGCGGCGCCCTATAAATCTGATGGCGACACTCCCACTTTACTGTTGTATCAATTGTTCAGTATTATTTTGGCCGTGCTTATTTTTGCTGTCATCGTGGATTTAAATTTTTCTCTACTAGGTACTCAGATATAAATATAAAACAGATATTCTTGGCTTCAACCGACTACTGACCACGGATCTCTTATCTTGAGGAGGCCTAAAGCATACTCTTTTAAGGTGCTCTAGTGCAGATTGGCGGAGGGAATATTGGGAACCCAAGTGTTGGAAGTCCCACTTGACCAGCTAGGTGGCCTGTAACCCTCGAATTAGATGAGGAGATCCTAGCCCAGCAGTGGAACAGTAATGGATGATGATGATAATCATGATGATCGCTACAGCCAGGTACCTTGTGCAGGTGCATTTATTCTTGGTATCAGACTTTTTTGTTTATGTCGTGAAATAATGCTGAGTTTCCACCTATTACCTAATTAAGTAATGTTAATAGTTGAAAAATTAAGGTGACAGGCTACTGTGTAGTACGTAAGAGCTACTCTTTGATATTTTTCCACAGTTAAAATTTTTCAACGATTCAAGGATGTGAGCGGTAAAATCCACCAGGTTGTTAAAGGAACCTGCTACCTACCGATGAAATCAAACCGACTCTTATTTAAAAACAGTAACGTTGTAAAAAATTCTAGAAACCAGAGATACCGTCACAAAAATACTTACGTCATTTTTCTACTTTCACAGATATATTTTTTGCATGTAAATAAAGATAAAATTTTTAAATAATGGATACTGTCTAGGATATGACGGTACAAAGATGTCAGAGCGTCGGGAATACGCGGTGAAAATAGTTTCTGGAAAATTAGCATTAAATATGAGACACTAGCGCAAATGTAGCCTCAAGTTTATTGTTACAACAGTCAAAATGGAATACTCTTGGGTCATCTGCGCTTCAGAAATAAGGTTCCGCCAAGGAAACTGGATATTTATACATTGTTTTAGAAGTTAATGTTTTCTGATTTAAGAAATGGTTTTTAACAGATCTACATTCTACTATCACTCTTTACACATGCATCCATTTCAAAATTATCGCCTTGAGTAAAGGGCAATTATTAAATTAATATCCGTACTAAGGACGACTATGAAATTAGTAAGTCCGGTCAAATGTTATACCCTAAACTACTGTTGCCAATAATATGCTATACTCTTCTTATTATCCCCACGTTGTTTTACGAACTCGGCAACGTCAGTTTAGATCCGTTTCTATCTCCGCAACGTACACACATTCAATTAACACTTTTTCATAGCGGAAGCGACGAGACCGCCGGAAATTAAAACCGTATACTCTAACAATTTCCACGCTTTCTGACGTGAACAAATTATAATATCTATCCCGGCATTATGGACAGGTGAAATAGAAATACTCCTGTCAACACAAGAATAAACACAAAAAATTAACTAAAGGAGTTTTAACCCTATACTTGACCTTTAAATGCACCATGCATTTAAATGCACACAGTTAAAAAAATCTTTACAAAAATCAAGAATATTTTTTATTTTTTTCTGCACTTTCGCATAGTGAAATATCCATATTTGTTAGGAAAAAATACTGCTGAGCACTGGAAATTTCTGGACGCTCAGTAGAACGCAAAATAGGCGAAGTGTGCTTAGGCGTCTACGACATGTGAAGATAAAAATCGATTAAAATCCTACAATGAGCTAATAGAAAGTTAAAAGTCCTTAGTATAGTACCTAAATATTCAAGGGAATCATAAATTTAGTCAATTTATATTTATTTCATTAGTCTAATTTTCGTGTAATTTCACATGTGCCTTTAAAGTCACATTGCCAATTTAACTATAAGCTACCTGTATACATGGTAGTGTGCATTTAAATTCACATGCCAGTTTGGCAAAAATTGTTTTGTATAGTATTCAATTCAAATGAAATAACTTATTTATTTTAATAGCTTATTAAAAAATGATCCTTTTATCCAAGCTTTTGCCAAGAACGATCAGAATTTTGAAACGTTAAAGAACGTTAGTGCCTAAGTCTGGTACTGGTTTCGATATCGAAAATAGTGATTCTTCAGAAGATGAACTATGCTATGCACATAAAATTGTACATAGGCAGGTTGAAGATTGTGATGTCCTTGCTTTAAAAACTATCAGGCAAAATAGACTTCAAGGAGCTGAAGAAAAACTATTGACGGATAAAATTTTGACCACCTTTAATCTCACAGCCTCTTCATAATTATGTATCAATAATCAATATAAGACCAAAGATACCAAGCACATAAAACTCAAGATATTTTAAATGTGCTGTCAGTAATAATCTCACCATACTCCAAAGGGCAAAATTTACTATTTATTCTAGAGGTGCACATGTTGTCACACTATAAATGTCTGATCTGAATATGGTAAATTGGATCAAATTGGGCACATGTATTTATTATTAGCAAAGCAAGAATTGCATTAAAAATTATAAGAAAAACTGTTTATTTATTTCATTAAAGCATACTTTTGATAAAAATTAACCATTGTCTAATTTCTCCCTGCATTTGTGCGGAGTGTATTTTAGTGCACATACTTTCTTGCTTGAGAAGTTGGCGATGTGCATATAAAGACACATGCTATATTTCTAAAATTGTATATGTTAGACCCCGAAATCCAATAAACGTAGAAAAATTAACGAATACTTATTAAAAAATTCCTTGCCAAGTATAGGGTTAAAAGACTAATAGAATAAACCAGTCAAGTGCGTGGAGAGGGTTCCGTACGTTAATTTATCTACGTTGTTTTAAATCAAACCCAAATTTATTTGTGGTAACTAAAACAAGAAACAAATTGGTTTTTTTTATTCTTATTTGGCCTTTAAAGGGTTGTAATGAGGTTTTTAAATTAACTTTAACATAGTAATTGAAAAACATGTTCTCCCGTACATAATGCATGGGAATTTTTTTTACCAACTAATAATGTAAGTTTGATCGTATTTTTACCGTTTTCCTTTAGGAGCATAGACTTCTTATTAATTTTCTTGTAATATTTAAATAAAGAACTATTCTCTGTATTTTTTCAAAATTCTAGTGCAGTAATTTCGGAGATAAGGGCCTCCCTTATTCTCCCGGGAGAATGGTCAATTTTTGGCTTTAATTTGCGTTCTTTCTTTAATAATTTAAAAATTATCTATTGTAGAACAATAACAAAAATATATTTGAAATCCTCACAATAAGCCCTTTCATTTGACATACCACAAAATACACTTAGCAAAATAGTTTTTGTTAAATTTAAAATTCGTTAAAATTTGTTTTTTCAAAATTTATTTGTTATCTTCGTCGCAAAAAACAAAAAATTACACGAGCACCAAATTTCAAGTCATTTGGTCCAGTAGTTTCGGAGTAAATTGGCTGTAAAGGGTGGACAGACACACGAATAATCCTATAAGGGTTCTGTTTTTCGTTTTTTTCGTAACCTTAAAAAGCTATAAGTGATCTTCCTGGTAGCCTATCCTTCCTTTTACTAGTTACCTATATTGAAATTTTACGACATTCATAAATAGTATAAAATTTACAGTCCATATTTTTTTCATCACATTACTTGAAGCACGGTACTGGCACCGGTAAAGGCTAGGGGCCGACAGCAAGTGCCTATTCGAAAAAAGGAGCCGTCATAAAATTAAATACATACGTTTTTATGGCAGACTGCATCATTGTCATCAGTATTCAGCGAACGGGTTTCGACTGCATTTTAAATAACAAATAAGTATCAACACAATATTGTTCTTTGTTACTTTTATGTGATTCTGCTCTACAAATTAATGAAGTACTTTCATCACTGGATCTCATACATTTGTGTCAACCTGCAAATACAAAAGTACTTACGAACGTGATACGTTATTCGTGTTTCATATTTTTTTCTCACATGTCATATTTTTTTAACCCTCACCTATGAATAGTTTCATACTTCATTTTATTAGGAATTTGAAGTGGCAGTAATAAATGCGTGTATCACTTCATTATTGGATGGAAACGCATTGGATGACAAGGCCTTTATGTTACCGATGTGTTTCGTAAAACTACTGCATGGTTTGTAAGATTTAATTCTGTGCATGGCCGCGAAAGGTCCAAGCTTTCTTTTTGACTGAAAAAGACAGTTTGTAGAGTTAAAGTTGTAGAGTTTTTTTTTTTTAAATTACAATCAGGATGTTCTTATGATCTAAAATTATATAGGTATATTTTGGTAATTTGTTATGTGGGAGATCTGGTGTCCAAGCTAAGCCGGAGCCTGTATTTTGGTACACCAGGAATCCCCTTTACAAACGTGGAACATATTTAAGAATATACTTTTGACAATAAATATGATTAAACAGTGTAGACTTAAAGAAAACATCTAGACATTCCTAAAATATCTTAGAGTTGGTGTGCGTGAGTGAGTATGTTCAAGGTGCCTGTGTGCAAGTGTGTGTGTGTGTTTTTCCTACGGTAGTGTCTGTTTGTGTATGTGTGCCCGTTTGTGTTTTGTGCATATAAGTGTCAGTATTTATATATATATTTCATTATGTAAGTGTGTGTAAATGGTAGGGTATTTAATATTTATATTGTTTGTCTTATTATACATTTCTGTCATTCACTATATGTTTATTTTTTGTATTAATTTTTCAGTTTCTTTGTAATCCAGTGTAAGGAGCCATTTAGTTAATTTATTTTTGCATTCATACCTGTGATAATTTGATATTTTAAGTTTTTTATTTATATTATTGTATAATGAACAGCTGCGATATTCAAAGAATTTTTTCGCAAAGGATGTATTAACCCTAGGAATATCACATATTGCAAAGTGTCTTCTAGTTTTTGTTATGTTGTCTATCATCTCCGGTGTAATAGTAGAATGTGTGCGTAATATTGTAGATAAAATGTACAGTTGGCGTACTGTTAGTAAACTGGCTTCCGTATATAATTCATGAGTTGGAAAAAGTCGTGGCTTAAATTGGCTTAATTTAATAATCATCCTTTGTGCTCTTTCAATTTCTATAATTTTCGATTTGTCTGTCCCGCCCCACGTAGTAATGCCATAGGTAATAATTGACTGTACCAATGCCTGATACACCAATTTGATTGTATTAAAATCTGCTACATGCCGGAGTTGTTTAAAAAAGTAACTTAGTTTTCGTATTCTTTGTGAGACGGAATGAATGTGTTTTTTGAATGATAGATTATTATCTATAATAATTCCTAAATATTTAATGTGGTCAGTTGCTTTGATACTAGGACAGTCACAGGCTTGGGATGAGAGATTACATTTGTGAGCAATTATTTGAGTAGAAGAGCATGGATTCATTTCGACTTTATTTTGAATTGTGAAGGTTATGTACATTGTTTTTTCTTCATTTAGTGTTAAAGAATTTGAAATTAACCAGTCACATACTTTGTTGAATCCAATTTGGGTCAGACGGTAGACTTCTGTCCAGGAATCTGCGTAAAAGGTAAGGGTTGTATCATCTGCATAGGACATGATTTTGCAGTTGTCAAGTTTTAGGTTGCAGAGTTCATTAATATAGCATAAGAAGAGTGTAGGGCCTAGAATACTGCCTTGCGGCACGCCGTATTCGACAGGTAAGTCATCACTAACATGATCTCCTATTTTCACATGTTGAGTTCTGTTAGTCAGGTAATCGGACATTAGGGAGAGTGGAACTGCTCTTAGTTAGGAGCTCGGCTGTTCATAAGATCTGATAACTATTAAACATCTTTAAATTTACGTAGCGTTTCGGTTTATCGTTCTAGAATCATAAAGAAAGTATGGAAAATACACCAAGACACGAAAATACATACCGACAAGACCGAGAACAGAAATTCAAACTCATCATTCTTCTGTCTCGCTGGGAATCAAACCCAGGAACCTTGGCAAGGCGGTCAGGCATGGTAACTATTACGCCACACGGGTCGAAAAGTGATTGTCATCGGTCGGTTATAGTGCTAAGCGAAATACTTTGATCATTGTGCTGGACTATTTCAAATTATAGTTGCCTGTTACATTGTTACTCCGCAAATTGGATAGGCGTGATGATTGCTAAAGTTAGATTAAACCTCAGCGAAACTCTAAGTAACCTTGATTATAGTAAGATGTGTGAATCGGCTATGAAGGAAAGTTGTCAATAACGTCTTTAATATGTAAGTTTATACAGTACTATACTTCATACATGGTATAGATATATTTTATTTTATAATAGTGGAAAGTCGGTAATATTGGACCGCTCTCTAATTTGGACCACCTTCAAAAATTGGTGTAGTGGTTATTTTATTTATAAAATGACTACACCAAAAGATGCGCAACTAACTTTATTGTAAATTGGCCATTTTGAATACGGCATTAAATGAGACGACTTTTTTTTATTGGCAAAAACAATTTGTAATATTTTCAATATAATTTTTGAAAGGTTGTGCTAAGGGCATAGTTAAATGAAAGGTAAGCTTTTATTTTCTTAGATTTTGTTTGTATATCCGTTATTTACATGCAATCAAGACTTAGTGTTGATAAAAGGCTCGAGCCTTCCGAGTCTAGAGCTCATTGAAGGCTCGAGCCCTCTAATAAGGTTCGAGCCTTCGCCTCGAGTCTTACATGAAGGCTCGAGGCGGAGGTTCGAGCTCTGGTCCAGGGCTCGAGTCGAAGCTCGAGCTTTGTCTTCAGGGCTCATTTTGTAACACTGTAATTTCAGGGTCCCCTAACCAAAACGTACTGTGTTTTGACTACGGAACCCTAAAAAAGCCTTAACCTTAAAATTATAAACTAGGGCGCGCTGCGAATTTCAAATTTTTGGATTTTTCTCCTTAGGTATAGATTTTCATAATTAAGCCCGGGGTATGAAATTTTATGGGGAGTAAAATCAAACTTTCTCCGTAGCGTTATGCGTTATGTTTGTAATTCGTAACACAGAATCTAGATGGCGTTGGATGGCTGATCAGTAACAACGCCATCTAATGATAGTAATAATCTTGGTACATCCTATTCTTATGATGGGAAACATCATCATCATCGTCCTTTCATCGTTGTCATCATTAGTCATCTTCATCATCTCCTTCATCATCATCACCACCATTCAGCATCATCATCATCATAATCATCATCACTATCCATTATCATCACCATTCATCATCATCATCACCATTCGTTATCATCATTCATAGTCATTATCATCATCATCACCAGTCATCATTATCTTCATCACCATTCATCATCATTACCATTCGTCATCATCACCATTCATCATCATCACCAGTCATCATCACCCCCAGTCATCAGCATCATCATCACCACTCATCATCATCACCATTCGTCATCATAACCATTCATCATCATTGCCATTCGTCATCATCATCACCAGTCATCATCATCATCATCATCACTATTCATCATCATCACCATTCATCATCATTTCCATTCCTCATCATCACCAGTTATTATCATCACCATTCGTTATCATCATTCATATTCATCATCATCATCATCACCAGTCATCATTATGATCATCGCCATTCATCACCACTATTCATAATCATCCCCACCACTCATCATTATCATCATTCATCATCACCATCATTATCATCATCACCATTCATCACCATCACCATTCGTCATCATCACCATTCATCATCATTGCTATTCGTCAACATCATCACCAGTCATCATCACCCCCAGTCATCATCACCCCCAGTCATCATCATCATCACCATTCGTTATCATCATTCATATTCATCATCATCATCATCACCAGTCATCATTATGCTCATCATTCATCATCGTCCATCATTATCACCAGTTATCATCATTCATCATCATCATAATCACCATTCGTTATCATCATCATCATTCTTCATCATCAACATTATCCTCCATCATTATCATCATCATCCATTGTTTGACTGATTTGACGATTGAAAGCTAGATGGCGTTAAACTCTAGGCGTGCGTCGGAGCTAACACACATTTTTTTTTAAGTAAAAATATTTGTATCAAACTTTCTTAAAGAACCCAATTTGGTATACCTATTGAAACAAAATTATTTTTATTAGATAGATTGCTAAGTAAATAAACCTCGAGCTTCGACTCGAGTCTTCAATTGAAGGCTCTTGAGCCTTTAAGGCTCGAACCCTAAAGGCTCGAGCCTTCTAAGGCTCGCGAGCCCTTAGGCCTCGAGCTTTGAAGGCTTAGTAGCTCCGACTCGGAGCTAGAGTCCGGGACTCGGAGCTCATTTTTCTCAACTCTAAATCAAGTGGTGATGAACGTTTGTCGGCTTTAAGAGATTATGTTATGGTTCTGTGTGTTTTCTTGCGAAATTGTAAGGTTCGTTAAAATGGACCACATGAAGTTTGATAAAATGGACCGGTCCAATTTACCTAACTATTGTTCGTTTTTGTAGATGGTAGTTTATCTTAAGCACCGGTGAGCTCAAGCTCTTGATCGCAAGGGCTTCACCCACGGAAGAGATCGATTTTTTACTAATCCCATGGGAATCCTGAACTTTTCCGGGATATAAAGTAGCCTATGTGTTAATCCAAGGTATGGGCTGTCTCCATTCTAAATTTCAGCCAAATCAGTTTGGTAGTTTTGGCGTGATTGAGGAACTAACATCCAAACATCTACACAAACTTTCACATTTATATTATTAGTGTATAATATAAATAATAGTGGATAAATGGAAACCTGAAGACTTGCAACGTGCCATCCATAATTATAAAAATATTTTGTAGTTTTACGTTACTTTCATGCTGAAGTCCAATTTACCAACCCCATGGTCCAATTAATCGAACTGGTTGGGTAATTTGGACCTAAGACACGATCTCACATTTTGTTGAATTTTAAGAAATATACAAATGCCAAGTTGATTATTATTCAATAAATATAAAACCAATTAAATTTTGCTTCATTCAATGTAAAAACATTCTTTAAAATACTTAAAAATATGTGCAATATCTGCAGTTGAAAAAGTGCTCCAAATTAACCGACCTTCCCCTATACCTCCTACAGATAAATTATATAATATTAGATGTTTTCATTACTCGTATATACTGCAACTACTTTCAATTTCTTTATTTTCCCAAGTTTAATTTGACTATTATATTACGAGAAGTTTCAAAAATTTTGTAAAATACAAAAAGTTACCATAAAAACGAATATAGGTATTTCACGAACTCAGCTATTGGAACCAATTTTTACAGGCAGAAAAATTGGTTAATTGCTTCCAAAGTCATAGTTGCTTCCGAACAACAATAACAATAACCGGACTTTGCAAGTATACTTTCAATGTAACCCTTAAATATTTTATTAGATATGTTTATTATCCTGTATTATGGCAAAACTGCGCCAAAAAAACTTAATACGATGTCAATCTAAAAGTAAGCAAGAACGTTAAACTAATGAACATTCATGTTCGTACATTTATTTTTCAAATCTCACAGCAAAGGACAAATGCCGAAAATTTGGCGACTATAGCAAAACTATGGTTTAGTACTTGTTAGTCGCGTAGTTCACGAGTGTAGTGTCGCCATTAAGTGCAATGAGTGCAGGCGAAGTGGCGAGACGCGTCGCGTTAGTGTGAACCCTAAGTTTCCTAAAAGAACAACGAGTATATAATGGGGACCTGAAATTTGGCTTGTGTACACGACTGTATATTTTCTAGTTTTACTATTAGGGCGTGACGTGCACGTCAAAGAGCTTTAAAGGGATCCTTGACGTGAGATTTTAATGTACGTACGTAATATTACTTGTCGCCACTTGTAGCAACTCTTTCTTTTAATAAGAATTAATTACCATATCTATTTGTATGTAGAGAATAGGAATGGGTAGGGTTCAGAGATTCCTACTGACTCCGAAACACGTTAAAATATTTCATAGTTGATTTTAGACGGAGGATGGTAGCTAACCAGGCAAAAATCTTCAAATATAACTTCAAAAATTACTTAGTCCGATATTCATCCGGGTGCATCAAGGGTAGGAATAATTATCTTGGACAAAGGTACCTAAATGAAGCCGCTTACAACCCTTTAATCAGAAATTCGGAGCTAGCGATAACGAAAAGATTAGTTACGGTAAATATGTATTCAAGCTATAAGCCTCGGTCAAGCTGTAGATAAGAGTATGTTTATTAAAGTGAAGCTAAGAGTAAACATGTTATGAAATAAACATCCGTGTTTTCCTACACATCATAATGTTATGTGAGCTCGGCGAACTTCCGACGGTGGGCTAAATCGGAATTACTTTGTTTTTCTGTTGCCGAGAGTGAATACACAATGTTACAACTCGGCAAATATCTGTCTTCAAGATTGATCTGGCTTTTGGTATGTTATCCTATTTACAATCAATTAATTATAACAAGTCTAACTTTCTAATTTAATAACGTGTTTAAAGATTTTGTGATCAAGAACAGAAATTCGAACTCATCATTCAAATGTCTTACTAAGTGGGAATCGAACAGCGGACCGGCATGGTAACCATTACGTCACGCTTTCATTGGGATTTATAGATGATATAAAGTCTATGTTATATGTTAGACACTCTTTACGATGATACGGTCCCTTAAAAGATTAAAAAATCCACCTAATGTCTTCAAAGTCAATTCGGAACAAAACACTGAGAGAGTCGGACAACGATTACCATAATAGGTAATTGCATATAACCTGTACTAAATAATCGACCTTCATCTCAGAGGTTCTGGTTAATACTTCAATTTCATTCATTGGTAAGATAAAATAATAAGATATGTGTACAAGATTTACTAATGTTTACAGCAAAATGCGTTTGGGATGGTTCGACGTGAGCGGCGTGAGCCGGCCGGGCTACACTGGGTGCCAAGAGATAATCTGGTATGGTGACGTTATCTGAGGCAACCCGACCTCTGCCAACTCCCGATCCGGCCAAAACTTAAGACGCTGTCACTTTAGTTTTACTTTTTTGTTGGTATTTAATTTATGTCTCGTTAATGTCTCGGATTCTATGTAATGTGTCAGGATAAAACATGCACCAACTGACTAACCACAAGTCTTTAAGTTAAACTGTCAGTACTTAATACAATTATGAAAATCACATCCAATTCCTTCCAATATTTTTTGCGTTATATTTGTCCAAACATACATACAGCTAAACAAAAATCCTGAAGATGTTTTAGTTTTCAATTGCTTCTATAAACCCCCTCTCCACCACCAGGTATTCATTTTATACCAATAATAGTTGTATTAGATAATTATATGCATGTCTTTTTATCTTTTTTCAAAAGACTACAAAAACAACTACTAAAAAGCTTCATTTACGTTGTCTTAACTAATACTTTTAAACATTGTTTTATAACCAGAAGAGCTGACAAAAAAGCAGACGGAGCCACCTGATGGTAACTGCACATCATCGCCGGTCTTGAAGGACGTTCCTTAAAATATACATTTATACAATGTATTTATTTTATTTTATTTATTTTTATTTTAAAGTTCATCAACAACTGATACATTTGAATACACAAACAAATAAATTGAGAGTACAGAACATGCAATAAATGAACAGTCAATTACAGATGAACCTAACAAGCTTTAAAACATAGACGTGTTTAAGATATATATTTTACAAAAAGACGAAAATGTAGGTAATTTATACAAATTAAATGTATAAAGTACACATTGCAGCCAAATGTTGTTTATTCACAGGTTCCTACAATAGTTCCCGTTGCTATCTTTTAATTAATTTGTATTGTGGTTCCCCACGTCCAGGACTAAAAATAGCACAGCTTTTTAATTTAGATTGGCCGTGTGATTCGTTTACAGCGAAATATTGCAACTAGCCGGATTCCATTCATATGGTATTAACTCGATTAAATTGTCCATTGTTACTTTCATGATTATTGTGATAGTGTTGTGATAAAACGCTGTTGACTACCAAGTAACAGACGGCCTGTGTATTCGAATTGTACTCAATTTGCTATTATTGCGGATAAAACAAGGACATTCAATGTGACCCTCTAAGGTTCTATCCCTCTTCATTGTTATCCGAGAGATTCAATAATCCTGATTATTATTGCTTAACTTTATCAAAAGCATCGTTTCTCGAATAGTCCTCATAATTTTTTTGTTAATCATTATTCTGTATCGGAATATTCTGGTTTGTACAACAGTCCAATAAATATAATAATTTATATAGATAGGTTCATTT
Source organism: Thymelicus acteon (assembly GCA_951805285.1). NCBI lineage: Eukaryota > Metazoa > Arthropoda > Insecta > Lepidoptera > Hesperiidae > Thymelicus > Thymelicus acteon. The sequence goes on along the minus strand of OX638219.1, from coordinate 9,678,552 downwards.
ATGCTTTTTAAAATTATTTTTGCATTAATTTTATGACTAAAATCAATGATATTGTATGTATATTACTAAAATCAAAAAAAGGAACGGGTAAAAATGGTTTCCTTTTTTTTCACTTAATATTGATGAATTTTTGTTAAAAAATTCTATTCATTTTCATTGGCGTTGATTATAAATCATATTATTCGTTGTAATCTAGTAAAAATCCCATCACTCATAATTTATGCAAAATTTATTAAAATAAAAATATAATTGAATTGCATGTCATATTATTATGAAGGAATGAAGTGATGTGACGGCTTGAAACCATTTATAAAAACAATTTTAATCGATACATTACTACATATAATCGAAATTAAAAAATGAAAATTGATTAATTTAATAACAATGATAAAAATGTTTTACTTGCACGTGAATTTAAATTAGGTACCCAAGAATACCATGACGAATTGGATGCTAACAAAGGACATTTTCCACTAAGTATGGATACTTCTTCATCCATGGACAGTAACTGCAAAAAATATGTTATATGTAATTATGTAGCTGAGGTTAAACCTTTTTGCGGTAAACATTTTTTTTTCAACAAAATAATAATTATGTACTATACATGAATGCGTCCTATGAAATAAACAAGAATTTATTCACTGTAGTTTTTTCCCTGACGCTCATAATACTTATTACATTATGTCAAAATATTATTATGAAACTGTGCGGATGAGTTCATTCTATCATGATCTATCTTTCTTTTTTTTCTTTTCTCTTTCGTGGCTGGCAACGCACCAGTGATGCTTTTGGTGTTGCTGATGTTCATGGGCGACGACACCCACTTGCCATCAGGTTTGCTGGCTCGGCAATTTCCATGCATACCTAGCAGCATGAGTTGTTAGGAAGAAACAATAAAAGCATATTTTATTGGAGTCGTAAATACCTATACATATTGAGAATAGGCGGTACAAGATAGCTCAATCGAGGTAGGAAGTAGGTACCTAAATGTGACGGTTTTTAGTTTACAATTTAATTGTCGAATCGATTAGGTCTTACAACTTTGAATCGATTTGTTGCAAAAATTGGTTTCTTTTATGAACCGTTTTTTTGTACATCTCTAGTGACACTGTGATGACAAACGTCAAATTGGGCCTCTTAGTTCGCGATATGATATAAATTCTCGGATGTTCTGATTCATACTGAAAGCTGTGAACTACAATTTTTGGTTGATCTGATTCAAATTTCAAACCTGCCTCCGGCGATCAGTCAGTGCCCAGTCGGTCTACTAAACAATACGTCAAATTCAAATTCAAAATTCAAATTCAGAATCATTTATTCATTTTGCTGGCAGTTGGCACGGATACACGGCTAAAGTACGCGACAACTCGTGATGGCAATTTTTAGTGACGTGACCTAACATCAAACAGTCAATATGGAACATATCGGTATCGAATTTTGGTATTCAATGAAACTAAAATAAAATTAAGAGGTAAATAACCTTTTTCAAATGAATTTATACACGTAGTAGGTAATATCGCTACAGTACAAATACTCAAAGAATACTTACTTCATTACTTAGTTGCAGGATTCGAACTCAGACTGAGTTTGAGAAACCAAAGTTCAATCCGTCGTTCAAACAATCACTACGCTGCAAGGTCAAATTACTTACTTGTCGTTCAATAACGAGAGCGTAGTGTACAGGTCTACAAACTTTAATACGGGCTAATTTTGAACATGGATAGGTACCTATCAATTTTTAAATAAGTATTCAAGACCTTAAAGTTTAATAGACTCACAAACACAATGAGTATCCTTTAGATACCATAATATTACACAAAGCACTTAATAATAATAACATGCAAAACAATATGCTTAATTTTATAGAACAAAATAAAATCAGCGAATTTAACGCAATCATAAACGCAATAAAATAAAAGAAAATCACTTAACTCGTTCCGTGATACTGGATTGAAATCACGACATAAAATCGAAAAAGGGATTCCGTTCAATTGTATAAAGCAGAAGTGGAGAGAAATCCGGGAGTCGGCGCCGTGACGCCCCGCGCCAACTTTGACAGTGTATATGACCCGTGTAATGGCGCCTTAAACTAAATAAAGCTTTGCATTTGGCGAACGTATCTCGCCCCAGCTTTGTCTCGACGCCGAGATTAGAACTTCCTTGGCTGATATGTGAATGTAGAAGAAAGTTCCTGAAGAAAACGCTACAGCATTCCATTTTTATCTCAAGTGATATATTGTTCTTACTAAGTAGTACTGAAAGTGATCCAATATTTTTGGTATAAATGAAGTAATTTGAAATGTTATAGTTAGTCATTTTATAACGACTTGGTGTAAAAATAATGTTTTCATTTTTTCCATTATGGTTAAATAAAAGAAAATTAGGGTGTGGTACATTTAAAGCACACGGGAATTATCTAGGTCTGGGAGTATTATTAATAGATTTTTAAATATTCTAAAACATTATAATAATGAAAAATCAATATGATAGCAGGTTTGCATACTATCAAAGAGAATACTACTCCATGATACACATTTCCTCCTTCAGAAAATAAGAAATGTTTTGTGGTCCTGCGAACTCTAAACTAGTAATAGTACGAGCGTATGAGAAATACAAGATATAATTTATATTTAATTAGCCTTCTTACTCACGACTGCTCGTGAACAATTTATCTTAATTTATCAAAAATGTCATGCTGCAATGTAGAGCGCATTTGTTATCTGTTTTTCAATTAAATTAATTATATCTTTGTTGCAACATACTAACCTATTGCTCTTCTAATAATATTTCATAGAAATCTATTTTTTAATCATCCATTTACATTCTAATACTTTTATGACAAATATATCTAATTTTGTTATGATAAAATACGCAGTGACATAGTTAATAACTATCAGAAAAAAGTATTTGAAAGTTATTTAAAATCGAATCAAAATGTGTGTGTGTAGGCTAAATTTACGTGAAATAAAATAATTGAAAAAGAGATAGCAAATGCGCTCTACATATTTTTTAAATAAGTTTTTAATAACATTTGTTTGTGATTTTGGAAGATTTCTGATATCTTTGAGGTTGGCAGTTAGTTTATCCATCGTAAACTTTGTTTAGAACGAACTAACATAACTGAATGTCTATATAAAATTTTATGTCTGAAATGAAATCCCTCAAGGAGTTTCCTCATCTAGATTATTATAAAAATGCATTGTCATTAGAACTTAAGCAATATGCAAAAATTCAGCTTGCAAGATTCGACCCATACTTTTTTACGTGCTAATAAACTAACGAGCAAATAAGTTGAATAAAAGCTTTAAAAATATTATTTGTAACCAATTAGCATAATATGTAGCATGCGTCATTAGCTCCATTATACATAGGTAATAAAATAGCAGCGTGAAGTAAATTTACATATTGTTGACTAAACTATAAAACTACAGATACCAATTTCATTTTTAATAAAATATCCCTTAATACTCGTTAAAGGAAATTATATTTCTTGGAGCTAAGTATAAATAAGAGTGCAAACATGTTCTCTTCTTTTGATTTTCCTTTCCCCGTTTGTTCTTTCTTTCAATTCCGTAATCAAGTTTACAGCTTGTCTATATCTTTGGTTGCCTTTTCAGTTTATTCGATATAAAAGACTGAACACGATTCTCTAAATTGAATGTATACAGTTCGCTACTCTTTACCAGTTAAATTTAATTTAGCAACTACAAATACACAACGAAAACAATTCATTGTTAGTAAAGTTTTAAAACGTAAAGCTCATTTAATAATAATTAATGATAATATTATAATGAAATAAAACATTAGAATAATTATAATTTTGTAATTAATATTTCCAAGTTCGTAGGGTCACAATCTTGGTATATTATGGTATATGATGGGTAATGAATCATGCCACCCCTTTCTCATTTTAAGGGTATTGCGTGATTCTGATCAGCCATACGTAAAATTTAATATTACCACGAAAATGTATTGCGGAAACTCTGAAGACAGAAACAATTTCTCGGCTACAAATCTTAGATGACATATATTTCGTAGCATCTTCGATATCTCGCTATTATATTTTGTCGTGAGAAAAATATTTTTGTCTTTTATTATTGTTCTGTTTGAAGCATCAATTATTTTTATTGACACGAGGAGGTAAGAATATGTTATAGGTACTTCTTGTTATGAAAAATCCCAAGCAGGTACTCACAACGTAACAGCTTTACAAAAAATTGTTAGGAATCTATTCAAAAAAGGGTAAAGGGTAAAAGGTGTTACGAATTCATAAAATAAGCATAATAAATAAACCATAGAACTTTATTGAATACTGTTAGGTGTTCATCTTGTAATTCAATTAATTAATCTTTTTATTAGTTCATTCTTTTATTCCCGTCACATCATCCCACCGGATTTGCGCCGCGTCGGTTGGGAATTTCAGGAAAAAACAAGAAAATGGTACATAATGAAGTATCTATTACTCATGTTAATTATCCTTAAAATTATGATCTGGCCATTTGCTAAAGAAAAAGTGATCAATCCGCTTTGTTTAGGTATGTCGGTTAGTTGGATGTCACACTCGGAGGGGTGAATAACAATAAGACCCTTTAGTTCCGGCTTGCCTCCAATGTATTCAATCTGCACAAGATGAAAACATTACACAAACTTGCCACGACAAACTTTTGCTATAGAAATCTTCTCCCTTTTTCGCTAATGGAAGATGAACATTTTCTTCGGTTTTATTTCGACAGTCATTGTCTCGACGTAATTCATCGATGAATGTTTGCGTCAAAGAAAGTTCTAGCAATATTGTCTACCTCTTTCTAAGTAAGACATATTTTTCTTTGTTTAGTTAAGTTATGTTGAGTGCTTCACACTCACACTCACTCACAGCCCCACACTAGGATTCCCTGTGTCGTGGGTGCCATGGACAACACACTAGACAAGGACATTCACACCCAGACCGAGAACAGAAATTTAAACTCATCATTCAAATTTCCGCCTCGCTGGGAATCGAACCCAGGACCCTCGGTGCGGCGATCCGGTATGGTAACCATTGCGCCACACGGGTCGTCAAAGAGTGCTGTTCCTCAAAGAGGCAGGTAATAAATAATTAGTGCAGGACAAAGATATTTTTTAGCAAACACGTTGTTAGTTGATGTAAACTATGAATCTACTACTCATAGTGACGCATTCCATAAAAAGACAAGGCGGCTCTCTATGTAGGAGTTTGTAAGATGGGAATAATAAATCAAAAATGTATCGTAAAATCATCTTTAAGCAAACTAACCATTCGCGACATCATATCGGCGTAACTTGATCTGTTTAACTTTGAGGAAAACTGTTTCCTCTGTTACTCAGTGGTAAGTCGTAGAAATCTACACCAAACAGTTTGAGAAATAAATTATAAAGTTAACACATAAATCTACTCATGCAATTGTATTCATAAACACAAAAATGAGCTACACAAATTCCCAGCAGAGAGATATGGTAATTAACAGTACTGGAGCGAAGACCACAAGCATCCATTTGGAAATGATTGGCATCGGCCGTGAGTGATCCAAATGGGTGGCTTAAATACTCATTTGATATTCACATTTGCTCCGAAACGACCGATACGAACCGGCGCAAATTACCACTCATTTGTCCATATTCAACCTGCTCTAGGATGTGACGCGGTATAAGCAGCTTTTTGGTTTTGCCGTAGTTTGGTTTGGAAAATTATGTACGGGTTTATCGTACGTAGATGTTAGGGATGGTAATTGTAATCTGCAACCTTCAGGTCTGCATCCGAATGGCAAATACGAAAAATTTTCTTAATATCCTCCTGAACGAACAGAATCGTGCATTCATTTGTTCATCCATTTGTCTGCACGTAATTATAATAAATTACAATTTACTGTGCATACTAAAGTTGAGACGAAAAATTAATATTCATTTGCAATCATTCAGATCATGATGTCCATGGGCGACGGTGGCCACTTACCATCAGGTGGATCATCAATTCGTTTGTCCGCTAGTTACATAACTGTATCAAGATAATCAACCAATAAGTTTGTTATTTGAGCTTCGAATAAATCCATTCATAATCAGTTAATTTTTGTATCAAAATCAAAATTACACTTTAATAAATTATGATAATATGTATTAATAAAAATAAGATTTCAATCACACAAAGTCCATAACTTATTACTTAATTAAAACTTGTTAGACGCTTAATTATAACATTTTCGGTAATTAAGAAGATTCACGATCTATGGACTGTATTTTACTTTATGTCTACAATTAGTATGACGAAAGTCAAGATTTAATTACAATTCTGATTTAAGTTAGGTCGGAATAATAATAATATGGAATCGTCGTCCCGTAGCAGGTTCCCTCGTAATTACCTACATGTCACGGGCAAGCGGTGATTGATAGTAACGCTAATATCGCACAATATCTACAATCACATGTGACACTTGTCCTTGTGACTCTTGTTATTGTCTGCCGGCTTATTGTCGGTATAGTATAATATAATTATAGGTATATAAATATCGTTAATCGGATAGCTGAAAGGTTAGTCGATCGATCGAAGAAAGATTTATGTATTGAAGAGTCATTACCGGAAAAGTTTTGGTAGTTCGAAAACTACAATATTTTCTTTAAAAATAGTAATTTATACGATTTACGCAACTTAAAACCAAAAATGAAATCGTGTAGTCATACGCCTACACTCTACTCGTAAGGTTCTAAATTACAGGAAAAGTAGTGTTCCTTTACCGTATTATGCAGTTTTTTTCATCTCAGGAAGTCATATAAAACAAGTCTTCAAATAAGCACGTTTCTTAGTAACAAATTACTATTTATAAGCGTACACTGCGATCGGGAAGAAAAGGTATTATGGCAAAACGCAATCAGTATTTCGTTAATTTCCCATGCTGAGGCTCAGAATGAGTTAATCAGGTTTTCCGCAATTGACTTTGTCTTTAGGGGATCACATATTGCCATCGTATAATATTTGCACCAAGGAATCGTCAAAAACTGTTCATTCATACTCTAGTAGCTACCAGTAGTGCAAAACGGTAGTACTACTAGTAATTCACGAAGAAGGCTAGTAGAAAATCCTTCCTCCATACATTCGTATTTTCAGATTAAACTGAATAATAAAGTGCCCAACGACCTCCGATAGGAGAGCCAATTAAAAACGTGGAAATTTGACTGCCGAAGATGGAGCGGGGCCCCTCAAAAATACAGGGCCTGATTAGGGCTAGATCTACGTCACTGGCAAATGATGTTGAATGATGATGACAATTTCTATTACGCATGCAGGATCTCACTCAGATTCCCTTGTTTGGGAGACCAACGTTCAAACCGCAAAGGTATCACTGCAACAAATGACAATAAACTTCAACTCTGCGATAATTAGACGTCGGAGTACAAAATTATCTGAACTTGTTAGTACGTTATAACTTTATAAACATTTCGAACTATGAACATTAAATTATAATGTCGTCATTTTGTAAGTGAAGATGTAAAGTTTTCCACTTTAGCTATTGATTTGCGCATCGAATATGCTTCACGTACCGAAAAGCGATGGATCCACGATGTGCCTATAATTTTTCAGTTGAAGCATAAAATCTTGAGCAGGAACGATTATTTACAATATTAAGAAAGGTAATGATTTATTGTTAAGACTCAGTCGCAACGTTCTTGACAGAACGGTCGTGGTCATCATGAAGTAGCGATAAGGGCTGATGTCACTCGCCTCACGATGTTTCGCCATTTTTCCCTATTGGCCGTCATCCTAGTGCATTCATGTAATGGGCCGCCCACCGCAGATTTTATTTGGTCGGTCCAGCGCATGGGTGACCGCCCGCGAGGTTTTATGCCTTCCACCTTGCCTTGTACAACAAGTCGCTCTATGGACATTCCCCCTCTTCGCGAAACGTGGCCGAAGAACTTTAAGATGCGTCTTTGTACGATAGATGACGGACGATGTTTGATGTCGAGTTCTTTGAGTATGGAGGCGTTGATCCTAAATTCGGTCCACGACACTCCGAGCATCCTTCTCCAACACCACATTTCGAGCGCATTTATCTTTTTCTTTTCAGTTTCGCGCAGGGTCCACGTTTCGGAAGCATATAGAAATATGGGGAATACAAGCGCACGAACAAGTTTTAATTTGGTGCTTTTTGTGATGTTGCGATTTCGCCAAATTTTCCTTAATTTGTCCATAGCACTCCTCGTCATTGCCAGACGTCTTTTAATTTCCTCCATGCATCCCCCACTGTTGGAGGTCAACGTTAAGACACAGTAAATATAATTAATTTACATAAATGTTGAATAATAAGCAATACATTAGAGTATTATTAAGAACTACGACCCTGTAGGTGTAGCATAGTTCATAACGACTATGCTTGCCGGCCGAGGGTTTTCGGGTTTGATTCCCGGCTGCTGCAGACATGAATGTGAAAGACAAATGATTTTATTTTTAAGCTGATGGGGATTTCAGGAACTAATCTGTAAATCCCTACATTATACCAATTCTGTTAACATAATAAAACAACTATCAGATTTAACTATTGTTAACACCGACCTCACACGAAATGTTTAGTTGGAATGAAAAAAAATGCGATATTTTAATCCATTTTGGAAAAAGTGGATAAAAGCGTAGACAAAACATCATTTAACTTCAAGGCCAAACATATTTAAAACAACCCTACTTTCGTTTAATTTCTTAGTTAAAGTGAAATCGAATAATAATGATATAGGTACTAACTTACTGAACCCGCAAGAGTATTTAGGTCATGTAGATAACCTACGCTCTTTTATATCCATTCTTAAACCCATCCACTCTATATTAAAAGCGCCTCAATATATTTTAGTAATTTATGTTTCCAATATTTATGGGCCATAGAATATAAATTTTCTTAAACTGATCCAAATGAATTCTGTTGGTTTAAGCTAAGCTTTGATCGAGAGCCTTTAGAGGCGAAATGGAGGATGCGTAGAACGCTATTAATTTGGGGCGAACGGGCGTTAGCAGTGGTCACAGTGCAGAAACAATACGAAACAGTGGACCAACGCTATTGTTATTGTTTTACTTTTATTATCATTTTTCCAAAGTTCCAAGTTCTCAAAGGTGTGTGAAGTCTACCAATCTGCACTTGGCCAGCGTGGTAGACTATGGCCTAACACCCCTCACATTGTGAGAGGAGACCCCAAGCCCAGCAGTGGGACAATTATGGGCTGTTGCTTTATCATTTTTCCATGAAGCGTGCCTGGCTAGCTACTGCCCTCTAGTGGGAGTCAACCACCACGCGACTCGTCGTGTTTTGTCTGGGGCTTTGAGAGCCAGTTCTTTCTTTCTTTCTCTCCGTTCCTTCTTGGTTGGCAACGCATCGGTGATGCCTTTTGTGCTGCTTTACTAATGTCTATTGTGATGGGGACCACTTACCAGGAAGTGGAGTATCACCTCGTTTGTTAGGTACGAGTAGTTACATAAAAAAGGACATGCCAACATCGCACCGCAAACTGAAAAGTACCAAGCTGCGTTCAGTAGTGATCGCGACTATGCAGCTCGGTACTGCTGACACTGCTGTATCCCTTTCTCGCCGCGCACACCCCGCATGATTCCCCTGTCTAGACGGCTCCGTTGAATGACTGCAGGGTATTAGACTGTGGCAGTAGTGGTTTGACGTATTATCATCGTGTCGAACCGGACCACTTAGCGATGTCTCTCGACAGTCCCGCCTATCCCACACAGCCCAGCTGACCACATCGTATACTCATTCCTGTAATTAAGTATTTTCACGCTAACTCATTAAACTGCGATTTCAAAAAACACGAGAAAGTGTTCACTTTTATTGCTACCCAATTTATCTCTTATGTGTACGTGTAGCAAGTTTTTATTCCCTAAGCGACTTTAAAAGTATCTCTAAGCCTCGGCCGACTACTTCATTTATTTATTTATTCAGCCTGGTAGAGTAACATGTCCCCCTTTCATATTCAGAGAAAAGGGGGACTCTTATAGGTATTCAAAGATATTGTTTAAGCTGTGTATAATTTTTGAAACGTGTATTTGACAAAGGCTTAAATATTCAATGAATTAATCATACAAACGTCACAAAAATTATTGCCTAAAATTGTGTTTCACATGTTTTTTGCCTTTATTATGTAGGTACATATTATGCAAATTCACCTTTATATGTATAATACCTAGTAAAGAATGGACAAAGTAGTAGGGCATGGGCAACTGCCCGCTGAAAGTGCCAACCCACAATTTGAAAGTTGGCCAAGTTGTATCGATAGGGGGTATTTGCGGTCGCCGCTCGCCGCTCGCCGCGCGTTGCCGCCGCTCGCTCCGCTTCTCGCTCCGCAAACCACTGTGGTCAGCGTCAGCCTTGGCTGTCATTTTATGAATCTGTTCTAGTTTTTCAAATAAAAACCTTATCCAATGCTTTAAGCATGATACGAGTGTTTATATGATATTTTTTTATGTAACTAGCCGACAAACTGATGATCCACCTGATGGTAAGTAATTATCGTCTCTCCATAGTGACATATTCATACAAAAGCGACATTGAAGGCATCATTGATGCGTTGTCAGCTAAGAAGGAGAGAAAGGAGAGGGAAAAGGAGACGCAAGAAAGAACTGGCTCTCAAGCCCCCAGCCGGAAAACGACGAGTCGCTTAGTGGCTGACTTAATCAAGAGGGGGGGTTGCTAGCCAGGAAGGCTTCACGAAGAGATAATAATACCAGTTATAGCCATTGAACTACTATTACTAGCGTATAGAATAGACACCGCGAACATCGGGTTCGGGGGTGTGCATTGCAGCCGGCCGCCTGCATTTCATTCTGTCACTCGGCTGTCACTCGGCTGCGCTCATGGCGGCCGCATGCCAAAATTGTTTATGAAAAAACTGAAAAAATGCCGTCGTGCGTAATAAGAACGTGTCACAATAAAATTGCACGACAAAAAACAAAAAAGATAATGGTATTACTTAATATCATCGATAAGAAAACAAAATATTAACTTAAATCAACTAAAACGAATTTAATTAAATTATTGCGCAATGTTCCCGCTATTTTGGAATGAAAAAATCATAAGGAGCGTTTGAACTTGGCAAGCCTAGCGTGGTAATGGAATAATTATAGATATAAGCTTGCTTAAGTTGCCGTCTTGGTTCGGCAAGTGTCATATACAAAGTTACTCTATGGCAAGTGTGCAAACGAGGCTTCTAGTTTGAAAAGAGAACGGAGGGCAAGCCGGCGGTGGAACACACATTTTGTTTGAGATGTCTCCTCTATGTATGTATCTCATCAATGGTTATAGCTGATATTAATGACCTTGCCTTACCAGTAAGCCTAAGCGGTAATAGTCATGGTAAATCAGTAATTTTATGTTATATTGTATTTTCGTTAGGTTACGTGAATAGCAGAAAAAGGAAGAAGATAGGTACATATATAATCAAAGATGTTCCAAACCTGAATTAGGAATCTTTTCGGAATCGTCTCGAAAATTCGATGACCATTATAGTCAAAGTACCTATAATGTTTTTAATACAACAGCAACTAAAATAGTAGATACATACCTACCTACACAAAATTGAGTTGTTAGTGTTCCCTAAGTAAACGCTCTTAGCAGAGTAGGATAACGAAATTAAACTAATGAATCAAGCTGCGTGCTCTTTACTCAAAGGATCTAAGTAAGGTGGATCCGAGTAAGGTGTTCCTTTCCATAGATCTATACGCGTCTAAGCAGAAATGGCTATTTGAGTAAAAAACAGTACGTGTATATAGTCAATAGAGTTTGCATGGTTCGAGAGTCAAATTTTTTGCCAACGTCTGTATCTCTACTTATATTTATGTCATCTACAATAATATATTTTTACCTATCTGTATAATATTGTCTTTTTTATAATGTCTAGTAATTATTGAATTCATACTAATCTATTATAACCCTTTCGTTGCCAAACACCCTAAGATCAATTTGAAACAATTTGATCCCGATATGCAAATATAGGTAAAGACTCACGTAATCCGCACTGAATGAGATATTTGACGCATTTGAGGACTTTACTTGTAGGTTAGAGAAATCCGCACACAAAGTGGAGAATTTATAGGGTGAAATAAGAGATGGCCTCGCCTAGTTAAAAATATTTTGTTAGCGTAGCAGGGGAGCTAAATAATTGAACTAATACATCTAAACGTAATAGCTACTGCTGCTTTTCGAATCCAACTGGAATCGATAGTGCTGCTTCCAACTCTACTTGTTTAGTAATACGATTTAAACACGGACGTCAAAAAAGAACGGACATAACCTTGTCTAATCGAGAGTGAAGCATAGTAATGGCCGATCGCTTACTACGTGTGCGTAATTTTGGGGTTACCACAATATGAACATTTCCCCATTTTTTCTTTATGTAATAGTAAAATCTAAACACTAAATGTTTTACTTACTGAATAGTTATTCCGTAATGTACGGTTTACACGTATTAATTAACTAAGTAGATAACTAAATTTTAAATAAATTAATAAGGTAAACGAACAATTTAGTAGTTAAAATTTAGTACGCAAGTAAACAATCAAAGATTGAATTTTTTCTGTTAAGTAGATGGGCGGGGCTTATCACTTAACACGTTTGGACAGACACTTTTTAGTTAAAATTTAGTAAAAATGCATAAGTAATTAAGTAGGTTGTGAATAATTGTATGAACTAAAGAGCTTTACTAAATTATAAGGTTTGGACGCGCACTAAAAATTCTTAACTTAAAATTGACGACCCCTGTGGCGCAATGGTTATCATGCCGGATCGCCGCACCGAGGGTCCTGGGTTCGATTCCCAGCGAGGCGGAAATTTGAATGATGAGTTTGAATTTTTGTTCTCGGTCTGGGTGTCCATGTCCTTGTCTAGTGTGTTGTCCATGGCATCCACGACACAGGGAATCCTAGTGTGGGGCTATGAGTGTGAAGCGTTATTATTATTAACTTAAAATTTAGTTATCTACTTAAATACTTAATGCATGTAAATCGAATATAACACATTCCACATTCAATAAATGCAAATTATTATATTTGATGAGATTAATGAATTTTATTAATTGAAAACAGATTAAATCCACTGGTTTACCCATTTTACTTATAGGGGAGGTACCTAAAAAAAAATTTTTCAAATTTTGTTCTACCATTATCAACGTAATGAATATACCTTAATCTATACCAAATTTCAGCTTTTTAATATTGTTACTTTGTAAGCAATGCCACGGACAGACCGACAGACATGGCAAACATATAGGTAAGGGTTCCTTGTTATTTAGTACGGAACCCCAAAAATATATATGTACTTTTAAACTGAAGTAAGAAACTCGAGCATTATTATATACTATAATTTTCCCACACATTCTGGGTATTAGCATATGCAATATTGTTGGCAACACTGGCTGATTTTGTGGTTACAATTTTTCTAGTTTCATTTTGTTAATAACTTTAGGAAAAATAAAAGAAATCCGTGATTAAATTACAAGCTTACTTGTGAAAGGCAATCCCTTTATGTTTTTTAACTGAATTACTATTGTTCTTGCAACTTTTAACAGCACACAAAGGCATTTTTATTATTCTTTATCAACTCCCGTTGACCGTATGACTCGACTGCGGTCCGGCGCCGGAATGGCGGCCGATGGTGTCAATGTGTGCGTGTTTACTTGTACGAATAGAGAGTTTGTATTCCGATGGGTGCTTCACTGAATTTGTTCTTGAGATTACGTCCGTATTTCTTTAAGGTCCGTGGATTTAAAGTAAACATTAGCTTAGTAGGTACTTTTGGTTAACTTTTTTGTTAAAAGCACGTAAAAATAAAATACATATAAGCTTTAAACTTTAATTTGAAAGCAGTAAAAACATTTCGTACCTACTCGTAATCGTATGCTGATTTTTCAAATAACTACGTCTGATGAATATGAAGTAGGTACATGTACCTAGTTTTCTATCGGAGTAAAAAAGGAAATGACTAAATATAAAAGTGGAATAATTGCCGAGAAAGTAAGTATATAGCTTACAACCTGAACTAAATTGACTTGTTGGCGTCGCTCAAGTAAGCGCGGCAGCTCCGAGCGAGGCAGGGCAGCCAGGGTAATTGAACTAATAAATCTAGCCATGTTAGTGCGCCACGACTCGCGTAAGATCAAAGCACCTTCCATCTGATTTCTCTCTGAATTTACTTGTGTATAGTATAGGATGGTTTTACCATATCGAAGCCAGGGGAATAAAATCATAATAACATATCTATACACAATTATTAGTAAATGTAACGCAGTCATATTGCTGGGAAATAGATAAGAATGTTAAGGGGTATAATTATTTTTACTAAAAATGTATGTATATACTTCAATATTTTGTGTCAGTTTTAAACCTGTACCCTTTACTGTACGATAAAAAGTAGGGTCAAGGAGCCGAAATTCCGAAAAGTTAAACAAAGGTCAAAATTTTTTGAACTCGGTTATAAGTGCCAAGTTAAATGAAAAATTTTAATAGTGAGTGGAAAATTAATATTACTAAGTTTCAAAGACATTTGTTTTTATACGGCATATATTTATTTTTTGTTAAAAATATTTTCAGTTCTAGAGTTATTTTAAATTTTGCAAATTCAGAAATAACTTTGTTTTTCATACTAATACTGTGAATTACAAAGTTATATTTGCTGTTGAAAAAAATAATTCCATTTTTCATCTCGTCGACAAAACCCTTCAATGTTCGTGGCGTAAACTATTTTTTACAAAGAAACCGGGATGAAACTCCACATAAAACGACAGGTAAATAAAGTCATGTTGTTTTGCTTGCTTTGATTTTATCTGTTAGCTATGAATAAAATTAAGTGAATCAAGTGAATGTTTTCTTGATACTTAATGCTGCAACCAATATTTTTCATGTTAATGATTATGAGTTTATCGATTTGAAATGATAAATCCGTCCCAATGGGTATACACAACAGTTTTTATACATTTCTATTTGTATTAATTGTGAGATCCTAAGATCTGTTGTTATTTGCTATTTATTATTTGCAGGACCGGATCGCCTGGGCCATGCGGGTACAGAAGGTACGATTATATTCTTATTACTTGCGTATTGAGTTGAATTTGAATAAAATATATGAAATATGAATAGTTAGATAAACTAATACACGCACGAATATTAAAATCCATATATTAAGAACTTACACTTAAATACTTAATGTAAGTAAGTTACATTTATTCGGCGCCGAAGCGAACACCTGTAGCTCGAGCACGAATATTTGCGAGAAAGTATTCGTATGGTTAACGTAAGCAATTTGTATGGCCTTTTTTCAAAAGCGCCCCTATCGTACGTAAATGGTACTAAAATGCCATACAAATTTGACAAATTGCTTACGTTAACCATACGAAATACGAATACTTTCTCGCAAATATTCGTGCTCGAGCTACTGAAGGACGAAATCTAACGTATCTTATAATTACGTAATGAAGATCAATACAGCAAAAGGGTATTAATGCCCCATGCCGTTAAAAAAATAGATGGTAAGTGGTCACCTGCCTTTTCAGACAGCCGACGCGTTGCAATCGAACATGATGTTCCACGATACTTATATAAATTCCAAAGTAACTTTGTTACCGTGATGCAGAAACTCATACAGCGCCATCTAGTTTCAATAATTCTCACTACTTAGAACATGCCGAGAGTGTTAAGCCAAATGCATACGTAACGGGTTTTTTCCCCGTACGGGACGGGGACGGGGTATAAGGCGCGCTCTATAGCTTGCTTATGTTTACTCTAAAGGAAAACCTCGTTGCCGACGGGGCGTGAAACATCGTTTCATAGAAAATGTATGCGATAGTGCATACGCAGCGGAAGCGAAACCCCGTCCCGTACGGAACGTGGCCCGTGCGGGACGGGGTTTTCAAAAACATCGTCGCCGACGATGTTTTCAAAACCCCGTCAGTGCCACGTTCCGTACGGGACAGGGTTTCACTTCCGCTGCGTATACACAGTCACCCCGTTCACGACGGAGAAAAAGTAGTATAAAATTCCCGTCAGCGACGGGGAATGCCCTGTCTCGTCCCCGTTCCGTACGGGAAAAAACCCGTTACATATGCATTGGGCTTTAGTGTACCCATGGCATTTAAAGTGTTAGTTTTGTGTTCAGTCATTTTGTAGCAATAAACGAAAAGACAAAATAAATCGAATCCACCGTAGTTGCAGGAATGTGTAACGGATAAATGTCTCCATTTTGTTTTTACAAATTTTCTAGAAGATAAGCACTCATTGGCACTTGTTCAACGGCGTGGAGCAAAAGGCACTCTCGGGGACAACTCCATCTGCTCTAAGTACTATCTATCAGCCGTGTACCAGATTTTACTAAATGTTATTTTAAATGAAACCTTTGGGACTAATCGTTCTCTGAATTATAATATTGAGTAGTGAACCTTGAATGGTAAGTTTTAAATTTTCTTCTACATAATTTGTCTTCGAACCTATGTTTTACCTTTTTATATTTTCAGTAGTAAGTACTATAGTTACTACCTTTTATTGGAAGAAAAATTTTACTTTGGGAAATGTAGTAAAAATACAGTATACACCGATTTATTTTTATCATTCAGAGTATTCATAGCGCCATTCCAGTCAAATTTAAAAATTATACAAAAACGCGACTGATCAATCTATATAAATAAACGTAAGTCTCGCAACTCCTAAACGGCTGGACAAAGAGTTTTTTTTTGTGTGAAGTGAAGTGAAAACAAACAAAAAACCGGCCAGGTGCATGTCAGGCCACGCGCAATGTAGGGTTAGGTACTTTATCGACTATTACCCAATAACTACTTAAGGTAAGGTAGCATAGCCGTGATAGTTTAGATAGCTCTATTTTAAGCTTACTTACGAGTACATTACTTTAATATTATCTCAATTTTTACTGAACTTACCCAGTTCTTCAAACGACATAAAATACCTACTGCGGGTTTAATTGAATCTAGGTAAGTAGATCTGGTAATGACATTTTACAAAACATAATTACGCTATTCTGAACTTCGTCCACAAATTATGTTTGCCTTCCTTCGAATCTCGTACATAGGTACTCTTGTAACATGCTCAATTAAATAAACTTCAAAAGTAATTATCTTAATAAAGAGTGGTTTGTGAAATGTTTGTTTTGATAAATTTTAATCATCTTTCTTCTTCTTTAACAACTGAAAAATATATTTTGCTAAAATTGTTTCATAAATGTAATCCCGGGGAAGTTTACTTGTGCGCAATAACCCTTCTTGAGTTTGCGCTGTAAACCCTGCGTGAGTGTCATAAATGTCGGAGTCGCGTGTTTGACCGAGAGGGCATCGTAAAATGCATCATAAACTCGCGCCCATGGGCCATGAATTCGAAAATCCAAATAACTAGCAATTTCATTGAATTCTGCGTTTTATAAACGTCTTAACCGGTCCTTCGGGGTATTTAGTTTCAGTTAGTCTGTACTGTTCAGTCTTGAAATATATCTGGCAAAAGAATGAGCTAACTTTTGTAGGTAATAATCATGTAGCAATGTTCTGGCAATGTGCCGGCGATGTAATAAGTTAAATCTCAGCGGGCAATAGGGCGGCCCGCACGCGGCCGGTCGGGAAATAAGACGGCGAGGTTGTATGCGTTCGGTGGCTGTGCGAGAACAATTTCACTCGCATTACACCTTATACATCTCAAATTGTACTACTGGTGACTAAGCGTAAAACTACAAATATTTTCGAGAAAATAGTCAGAAAAGTCATGTTCAGAGAAATGTAAGTATCTGATAATATTATGATAATCACAGAGTTGGCTCGGAACGTTATTTATTTAATTAATATATGAATGAACAAGCTTTGCTCGGTATTTAAGTATTGCTTAACAGCGCCATCTACTGAAGAAGCTCTGTGTCATTAAAGCAGTTAGTTGCTCCCGATAATAATAGTATTATTACACTCCAATAGATGTCAGGAAGAGTCAATGATATTGTAGCAGTTTTTCATTACCTGAAAACACGGATAAAACGACATTTTCTAAAAATGAATCCTAGCTAGATCGATTTATCGCCCTCGAAACTCCCTGCATACTAAATTTAATGAAAATCGTAGGCGCCGTTTCCGAGATTTAGAAAATATATATAGGTAGATATATACAAGAATTGCTCGTTTAAATGTATTAGATAGCAGTTTAAAATGTTTTTATTCCACGTAGGTATGGATTATGTACATACTTATTTTTCCAAGTTACTTCAGTACCTTTAAGTTACTTCAGTATCTTTTCTTCTGTAGGTGTGATCACCTACAGAAGAAAAGATACTGAAGTAATACACTTATGCACGTAATTTTTTTTATCTACCAGCTTTTCGTAAAGGTGCTTTGTCATGGAGGAGAAGAAAAGCCGTAAAGAAAATCCTCAGCAAATAATAACAATAACACGTTATTTCCTCTATAACCATTGTAACAATGTAACTATGTCCAAAATTTAACCCTTTAAAAGATAAATGGGCACAAAATGAAATATCAGTCGGACCCTCCCAGTCGCACACACTTTGCTCCAATCGCATTTCCCTTTGGAACGATCTCACGGCGGAAATTAATCCATCCGGTCAATGAATGGACTGCACTTGTGCGTGACGGCGTCACCCTATGACAGATTATTTTTGAACTCTATAAATATTGTGATTGATTTTATTTGCTATTTTTCAATTATTATTTTTTTTTCATTTCGCACGAACAGCTTTTCAATTCATCGGAAGTGGTGACTGAAGTTTGATTAGTTTAATGTTTATTACAATGAATTAAGTAAATTGTATTTAATAGACATTGTACACTAAATATACTTAGGTTAAGCAATAGTAAGCCTATTTAATTATATTAATAACCTACCTGCATTAATGAGAACCTCAATTTTATTCTCATCGAGGGTTCAGATGGTATTTTTAACCTACTTCAAAAAAGAAAGAGGTATTCAATTCGACTGTTTTTTATATTTGTACTCAGAATTTCGATGATTCTTCTTTTAATCGTAAGTTGGTGCTTGTCATGTGGTCTTAATTAAATTTAAGCGAGATCTGACGAGCAGTTTTTGAGTTATCCCTAATTTTGAAGTCGGTTGTTTGTTTTTTACTACTTCATAATAGTCATCAGGTACAGGTAGTACTATGTTATCGGGAAACCATTGTTTTTATATGCGTAACTCAAATATTAGCCAAATATTCAGCTATTTCAAATTTTGCTGTTGATTGACTGAGTTATTTATAATATACTTGTAGGTATAACTCATCTATACAAAGAAATTAGAGATGGAAACCAGCTGAACAATTAGGTAGGGAGAACAAAATGCTTTACTAAGTGCATTGCTAATCAATTTTCTAAACTGAAGCCGCAAGTTTGTCAGTGCATTAGCGGAATTAGCAATCTCACATCCGCTCAGCTCATACTTTTGGTAGACTTCTGCGGAAATTAATTAGCATAACCCTGTGCCCGCTAAATGAATAGGTCATTTTATGTTTTTTTTTTGTAATCATACTTAATAATACTGTATTGTCTGTATTATATTTATGGGGTAAACCCTTATTATGGGTGACCGTTAGTGCCAAAAAATACATTAAGCTGTTCCATGCTTCGGGAGTAGGTATGTATTATAATTAAAGTCGCCAGTCGTTGAAGTGAAGTAGTCGACTTTCGACTTCGGACACTCGGGTTAGCCCTTAACAAATCCGCAATGTAGCAGCGTAGTGAAAAGATTTTAGCCTCCTTATTCATGAAGACTGTATTAACTGAAAATAAGTAATAGCTTTTTTTTGTTATACGGTTTTCGGATTTTTTACTTTATTTTATTTTTTACTTTTACATTACACACTCACACACTTCTTGCCAAAACTGATTTTAGATCAACGGGAAGTCTTATACCCTTGTCAAATCTTGTCTGAGTACCGAGTACAAGAATTTCTTCATCTAAACGTAATTATTGTTTTAAATAATAACGTCTTTTTAGCAGTATGAACTAAAAGCGACAGTTTGGGATGGTTGGAATTGTTGGGCTTATTAGGTACGCAGTTTGTTCTAAAAATCTGTATTGGTGATAATAATTAATAATAGAGTTGACTACGGCTTCCTTCTTGTTCGTCCTCGCTCCTATGACGCTCATGCTGTTGCAAATGTATATTGGTCACTTTGATTCGCCACCACTATTATTTTCTCATTTATCAGCTGTCACTATAAATAAAGGTTGTTGAAAGTATTCTCGCTATACGCGAAACAACACGGCAAAACCGAATTGATTGATGAATTTTTAATTGATAATCCTGCAAAAAGTCCTAATTCTAAATGATCGAGAAATCTGGTTGTGACTGCTAAATATAACCAAATGATTACTTTGCATACAAAAGTGTGCTATATCAGAATGAGTTTGGATCATAATAAGGTCGTAATTTTCTTTACAGTTCAAACGTCGTATAAAATAGTTTTATAAAATGATGCCAGTGCAACTTTGCTGAGGCTGCTGCCAGTAGCACCAGTAGTGATATTTGTCGGTGCATTAGCGGAATTAGCAATCTCACATCCGCTCAGCTAATATTTCTGGTGTCCGTTTGCCGCGAAAATTAATCAGTTTGCATAGCCGGGTGCCCGCCAAATGAACTTAAATATTCGGCATTACTTTTCTGAATACCAAATGTTAACTCGTAAGGAATTAAAAATGGAATTATTTAGTTTAGTTTTGAAGCTAATAAAGATGTTAGTTTTGTATTTGTACATCATGCTATAGAAAGTTTATGGAAAGCATAATTTGTAGATAGACACGCAGTAGTCAGTAGGACCCTAAGTATGTACATATATATTTAATATGAAGATTATGAATCTAAAAATAATCGGTAGGCGATTCCTTTCGCCTGTGGGATATAATTACTCGAAGGTAATTAACATTATCATTTGATCTGTACATTGAATATTTTTTTTAAATTTCGATTAGGGGGTACTTCAATAACGTGTTAGAGCACAAAAATATTTTTTTTTAATTATTGTCTGTCTGTCTGTTTGTCTGTCCGGGCATCAAATGAAAACCCCTGAACGGATTTCGATGAAAATTGGTAAAGTTGTTACTAATACTCCGGAACATATTTTAGGATACTTTTTATCCCGGAAAATTAAAATGTTTCCCCGGGATACGGGATGAAAGTTTGTATGGAACACTTGTCAGAGTGGCAGTGGTGGATTTGTTATATCACTGTCGCTTTTCCGCATATTAATTGGCATAACAAGAGAAATAGTAATAATAACTTAATGTGCATGATCGTAATATAGATATCCCTGTTGTGCCTATGCTAAATACTGAAGAGTAAATAAGACAGCCACATACTATGATTGTACAGTATCACTGATATCGCATCCTCGAACACTTCTGGTCGCCTAGTAACTCGCTTTAATTAATAAACGACGGCAAAAAGTGTCGTTACAACTTTTCCTCTTAATTTTTTCCGTCTAGCCCCCTTTCGCAACGCGCGCTAAGGAACTTCGTTCCAAAAATACAAATTAATGTGAATATTGCTTATTTTTTAAAACCCGCTCCTGGAGGAATCCTTTGTGATTTTATCGTAGATTTCAGTATGTAAATTACTAAATATAAGTACTTCAATATAAATTCACCGTTTTCTAAATTTTCTTCTGCAAGAGTTACAAATAAGGTAAAACATAATTTCCGTATGTGAAGCTGCGAGCCACAGCTAGTTATAATATAAAATAAGACATTATTAATTCGAGCATAAGTCATACAAAGATATAATATTATTTTATTTTTCATTACGTAATTTCAAAACTTGCTAAGTATCCTACTGCAAAGAATTTCCATGCATTACTTTTTCAATAAATCACTGCGAATATATTTCCTCCCATATTATTGAGTTCGCAGGCGTTTTTAACAATTATGATAATGAAGCGTAATCCCACGCGTAAACAAAGTTATTGATCATGACGTAAACAAGGCACGACGTGATCTGATATTCGGATACCATACAGATACACGTCGGATACTAAATCATGAACTCATTTGTTCCCATTCAGTTAACGAACGATGTTCAGTGACGCTCAGCGCGTTGCCCGATGGATTTTAACAGCTTACGTACATTTTGGTTATCTATTATTTTTGCTCACTACTAATCGACATATTGCTAATCAATTATTCAATAATTTTACATTCATCAATAATAATTTACTTTCATAGTTTCTTTTTTATGTAAATAGCAAAATTATTATAATGTATTATGTTATAAGTATGTATTATTTATTAGTAAATTTTGTAGATCTTATGAAAAAATGCTCTATTCGTAGCAAGTGTTTTATTATAATAAGTATCAAATAAAAGTGGGATAATAATATCAGGTGGGATTGTTGGTCAAGCATTAACTTATTGAAAGTAAAAAAATAAAAGTCTCAACATTAATTAAAAATTAAAACACACTTAAGAAGGACTCAACTCGTATAATAGGACGAGTCATTGCTCCGCTAGAGTTTCAGTTTACAGCGGTTTTAAAAGCGAGAATACTAAAAGCACAATTTTAAAGAATATCTTCAAATCGCCAGTAAAGACCGTCTGTAATCCCCCAAGTTCCCAATTATTTTTGTCGAGGGCAGTAATTAAGCAGCATAAAGTGCTTGGCTGCCGTAATCCAACCACTTTTGTGATATTTAAACGAGTTTCATTACGCTTCGGTTATAAAAGCAACGCTATTACGAGAAATGGACTGGAAACATCACGCTCGACTTCGAATGACCATAATTATTATTGTCGACGCTGAAAACAAATATAATGATATGGCCATACGAATGTTGTTTGATCTATCGGAAGGGAATTACGAAACTCAGTCGCATAATTGAATTTATTTTTACAATTCATGCATGTTTCATTAATCAAATTTTGCGTTTCAATTGTAAAATCGAAGTTTGTTTTAGTTTAGTAAATAAATCTATATTGTTTTGTCAACACCCAGCAGATATTATGAAAGGTGGTTTTATGGGTAACTAGCGATACCCCCCGGACAACCTTCAGATGTCGTCGATTCTTTGACGATTTGATGTAAAATTTAATACATAATTTAATAGTAATACTCGTAATAGTTTTGAATAAAACTTGCGCATGAGAATAAATATTTTCTTAGGAAGGATTAATAGAGCACACAAATTAGTCTAAACTGAAGGAATGAACATCGACTTGGTTTTTATTATTTTTTTATAATTAACGAACATGGATAAAAGTAAGTAAGTATGGTACGCAGCAAAAATAATTAGTTGTCTATTAATTAATTAATTAATCACAGTCGCAGCAGTCTAGTGTACTTACCTACACTTGAGTCAAACTCGTATCATAATACTTGTCAACAAATCATAAAAATTCCTTTATAGGGTTTTCACAAACTGATTTGTATTTCGCACACCAAATAACTATTAAAGAACTAAACAATCATTATAACGTTTGTGACATCTTCATTATTTTACTATTGACCTATAACAACAACACACTAAGAGAAAACGACGTAAAAACCAACATCTTAAAACAATTTTCATCATTGAATAACTCACGCTCGCACATCCTTAATTTCGTGAAGCGACTTGTAACCTTTGCAAAAAAATATTATTTACGGTCCGCATGCCTATGACTATAAATAGAAATGACTACGAAAACCTCACAGCTATAATGGCGCTTACATGCTTTGCAACTTGGTCGTATTATATTTCGAAATACAGTGAAATCAACTTATCTGTGACCTTAAGGAGGGCGCTGCCGGACGCATTGGACCAATCATAGTGCGGCTATTATTAAATTATGAATGGGATGGCATTAGTTCCAATTTTCGTCACGGCACAAATAAGTTCTTCAGAGATGGCACTGTACAAATTATACAGATATTTCATTCCACTCAATATGCATGAGCATAAAGTTATTTATAAGTTAAATTTCATTAAACAAAGCCGAATAACATTTTATATTTATGTTTATGTATTTTAAAACAGTCTATATCGATTTTATGCGTAACTATTCCGTGTTATTTTAAACTTTTGCAAAATAAATATTATGTTTAAAAAGAAATTAAATTATAAAGAGTGGAATGGAACGCGACTTGCGAACTCCAGATTTAGTTCAAACGCACTTTATACGACCAAAAGTTTCATGCACCTGTTTGTTTGTGGTTGCTAGGCAACACAGTGATTACGTAAATTCTGATACGAATGTGAATATAGTTGTATATCATGGTATATTATTACACTGGTCACGAATGGTTTCTATAATCCTACTAGGATACGTAGTAGTAAATAAGCTACGGTACCTAATGATTTTCATAACCGGAAAATGTGATGCCATTGTGACCTAAACATAAATCTAACGACACTTCATATAAAAATTTAACAAGCTATTTCAGTTAAAGCATAGAAGAAATAATAGTATTTATAATAAGTAAAAGATTAAATTATTTCGTACTGGTCTCACATAAGGGTTCTCTATGATAAAGGCAAAAACTCTTTGCTTATTAAGCGAAATATTACAAACGTCTACGCAAGTAAGGCCACAGTGCATTAGCTCGACAATAAACATAAATATTTTTGCGTCGTTACGGTTGCCGCTCTCCCTGTAATTAAATTCCAT
Organism: Thymelicus acteon; assembly: GCA_951805285.1. Classification (NCBI taxonomy): domain Eukaryota; kingdom Metazoa; phylum Arthropoda; class Insecta; order Lepidoptera; family Hesperiidae; genus Thymelicus; species Thymelicus acteon. The sequence goes on along the minus strand of OX638219.1, from coordinate 9,653,930 downwards.
TGAATCACACAAATTCTAGCCCCATGACCGTTTGGCTGCGTATATTTAGTACGAATCACTAAGTATAAAATAAAAATTGGTTAAAGCAAAGTCTGTCAGTCTGGTATATGGTTCCGTACCGTAAATACGTCGTGTACGGAGATATTTTTGTTGGAGTTTAAAATTTTGCTAACGTATTAGAAATAACTTGGTTATAAAAATCCACGAGTAATCTAGGCAATTTAGTAAGAATTCCATTTTTCATTGTACAGATATTATGAATGAATACTAAGTAGGTATATATATTCCTAATTTTCTACATACGTAGACATACTGATATACCTACCTAATGAGAAGTTTTATAAGACATAGCACGGTGGCATTAAAAACTTGTCGTCGGCATTACACTTAAATAGGTATGCAAATTCAGTTACAACTGAAATATAGTTTTTATTCCTATGTAAATAAAAATCACTGGATCTCATTTAGTAGACATTTAATTTTTCAGTAGTCATTGCCGATCCATGGATAGTTTACGAGTGTTTAGTCGAAATAAACAAACATACAGTAAATAAATACCTACATTTATAACACATGTAACGTATGTAAATCGCATAAATATTTTAGATACCTAATGTAGGTACATACCAATTCACTTTGTTTAATCAGTGTGGAGTAGCGGCAATTCCCCGCACACGTATTCTTTTCTAAAAGTTATCGTCTCTCGCTCGTTAGCGGGGTCTTCGTTATTATTTCCTTCACGACTGTAATCTGGCCTTTCAGCTACTTCAAACGACTTGTTCTTTTTCTTACGTGTAATTGAAATATATTGCCGTAATATCCGCCGGACCGGAACTCCACCTCTTGAGTACATCAGCTTGAGATTTCATTACTTGGCGAAGTGATTTTTTTCATGAGACAGAATAATTATTCATTTTCGTACCCCTGCTGAAACGAAGCTCTTGAAAAGTTTCCAGCGAAAAATGGAGGGTCTGGCATTTTTATTTTGAATACCTGTGGCTTACGTTGGTCTCGTCACCGCTCCCTACAAGATTTATTTTGTTTAACAACTTCGTTACGTAGATGATATAGCTCATAAAATTTGTTTTGAACAGAATGTGAATACTTTCTTACACCTGGTGCGTTGAATATTTTAACTATATTGAAGTTGAACGAGAAATTCATAATAAATAAACTGAGGTACACATGTTTATAAGACGGGTAGTAAAATACGAATGTAAAACAACTACATGGGAGACTAATTACAAATCATAAATAAATACAAAACGAAATGTAGCAAACGAGCAGCGTGGTTTGAAATTGCATAATATTAAAGCTTGGGTAATATTGTGGTGGTTGGCAAATGGCACCCACTTGCCGCGGCAGAAATTACTTAGTTGTAAACAACAAAAATGCTAACTAATATAGAGAATTTGCCTCAGCATATTGATAATTTTTTTATAACCCGACTACAGCAAGGCAAATAGGAAGGGTTATGACTTAAACAATCATTAGTTTGTATTTCAGTAATTATGTTCCACTGTGATGACTGATTTTGATGCAAAGCAAAGCAAAAGCAAAGCAACAACCCATAATTGTCCCACTGCTGGGCTCGGAGTCTCCTCTCACAATGTGAGGGGTACAGGCCATAGTCTACCACGCTGGCCAAGTGCGGATTGGTAGACTTCACACACCTTTGAGAACTTTATGGAGAACTCTCCGGTGTGCAGGTTTCCTCATGATGTTTTCCTTCACCGAAGCAAGTGATAATTAAATTCTAATACGCACATTAATTATAATATATTAATTATAATAATATTTGAAAATCAGAGGTGCGTGCCAGGATTTGAACTCGGGCCCCTCCGTTCGAGAGACCAACGTTCTAACCGCTAGGCTATCACTGCTTGATGATTTTGATGACCGACATTTATAAATCAATTCGGCAGTAGGGCTCAGGTGACATAGGATATATGACGTATCACTAATGTATAAGCAATCTACCTGGTGTTAATTGATCACTGCATATCATGCACATTTCTGATCGATTCTTTCCGAGGTCAGGTTAAATATGGTACCAAAACAAAGTTCGTCTTTTTAATCTGACTCTATTTACAAGGTAAGTAAGTTAAAGAACAACACTCAAAAAATCAAGTTTCTTTTAGTCAAATTTTAAGATATTTGACGGTCTGTGTGGCGCAATGGTTATCATACCGGACCGCCATTTAAAGTGTCCTGGGTTCGGTTCAGCGAGGATGACATTTTAAGGATGAGGTTTTTCTGTTCTCGGTCTGGGTGTAATGTGTATATTATTATGTCCATATTGCCCATGGCACCCACCTCACAGGGAATCCTAGTGTGGGGCTATGACTGTGTAGCGTTATTATAATCATTTTCATAATAATGTCATACATACTAATTACATTCAACATTACATACACATTACATACAATAATTACAATGCCAACCAAAACATAACAAGTAGGTAGTATTAAATGTATAAAAATTCTGCTTATTCGGCTTAGAAAAGCAAAAAGTAAGTAAAGTAAGAGCATAAAAGATCAGTAGCGAATCTTTTTCAACATTTACATTGTACTTCCTATAATAAAAATTGAGGTGACTTGCATAAAACTTTATTTTCCAAGGAGAGAGGGCGGCCAGTTTGGCCAAAACATAGTGCTGGTGCGATTTACAGACCACATCTCTTTTTCGCATTTGCGAGTCTGATTTATAGCGCCAAGCAGTATCGAAACGAAATTGAGCACTTTTCTTACAATAGTTACTCCCAAGCTGTATTTATTTAAATTTTTGTCAAATATTTTTCGCTGAAAGTATAATTTCTTCATAACTCGTTCTACACGATTTTGTCTACATTTCCGATCGAAATTCATAGAAATATCGTGTTTCAGCGAGTTCACTAGCTCACTATTAATGGGACCTAATTATAGTAAATTGTTGTGTTATTTAAATAAATGCAATTCTAGTTGAACGCAGGCAGCAAACGCAGACTAGGTATGTCGGAACGACGGCGGCAAATAAAGTAAGTATTATTGGCAGTTATCCATGGGCGACTGCACGGAATATCACGTGACTCCACCCTACGTGGCAGCCAGGGAACCCACGGCAATCTTCTAATAACACATTTTTTGGCCGGCTAATACTATATTTCAGTTAGTAAACTCCAACTGCAATTTGTTCCGTGTAACGGACTGGTTATTACTGAGATTGGGCGCCTATCTGAATAATGTAGTTAGGAAACCAGTACGAGAAACTAGGCATTTGTGATTAGGCACGAATTTTCATAACGAGCGAGAGTTGATTAAATATTGTATCATGGTGAATTTAACAAAAAAATGTTCTCTACACAACAATTTAAAATTAATATTTTATCGGATTATACTAGATGATTTATGATTAGAATTGAAATTTTTATCATATTTAATTTAATCCTTAATACTGTCAATTTCTTTCAGATACAGCGATAGTCTTGGGGTGAATCTTGTGGTACATCATTTGGAAGGGGTTGATGGATGAGTGCGGCCGTGACAGCTGTTCCCAACTAGCCACGACACGCGTAATGCTGACGCAAACATATAGATTGGGGGTCGTCGATGCTGACAATCTCATACGTCACTTGGACTTTTTTTCCTGCGAACACAGCTATTAGTAGTTTCGTTGACCAAGATTTTTCCTTTTTGTTCGCGTTACAAAGTATTATGATGCAACTGAATTACTTTCACAATATAAATTTGCTTTAACAATTAAAAATGATTCCCAACGCTTGTAGGGAATATTAAAATTAATATATTACAAGTTGAACTTTGTTTTGCTATATGATTAATAAGAATTTCCTAATCACACCCTGTTAATAAACAAGGTACCTATATCGATAATTGAGTGCCATAGGTATAATCATGGTATTGAATTTTTTTCAACTTCATTATGTAAAAGGGTGATTACAAAAATAGGTAGGTATAGGGTGTTAACTGTTACGTCCCAACTCAGTGTCTCTAGCGGTTACTTAAATCGCTCCTTAGTACAGAATCTGTATGGAGATTCTTTATTAAGGAGCGATTAAAGTAACCATTAGTGACTCTGAGTTGGGGCGTTATAAAACGTTTAAAGTCAAATTTTAAGCTGGGGTCAGAACCCCGCGGAACGAGGCGAGGGTTTTCAAATAAACATCAATAAGCTATCAAATTCTCTTATGCGTGGTAACTGAATCTTTCTTTATTATCTTTCTTAATCTTTCTTAATTATCTAAGTAACTTATGTGCATTTAGCCGTAACTGTTCATGTTGTGACTTGTTTTTTGTCTTTCAGTCAATGAAATATTTTTTTAAATAATTAAGTACAAGTACATTTTTAAAATATATTTTTAATTATAAAAGCGCAAAATGAAACAAAAGACTTACGTAATTGAAGAAAAGTTGGTTAACTTACCTGTCAACCATTGCAAACGAGCCTTCGGTATCAATATTGATCCTATCCTACCGAAATATTTATCCATCCATCCATCCATCAGCCTTTGGAGGTCCACTGCTGGACATAGGCCTTCCCTAATTTGCGCTACTCTGACCGGTCCTAAGTATTCTGAATCCAGCGGATGTCTGCTGTCTTCTTCAGATCTTCAGTCCCACTGGTCGGGGGGCGTCCTGTACTCCGTTTTCTAAGACGTGGGTGCCATTCGAGGACCTTTCTTCCCCAACGGTTATCGGTTCTTCGAGCTATGTGGCCAGCCCATTGCCACTTCAGCCGGCTTATTCGTTTGGCTATGTCTGTTATCCTAGTTCGTCTACGGATTCCATCACTTCTGACGCGATCGCATAGAAAAATCTCGTGCATAGCCCTCTCTATATAGCTCGCTGTGTGACTTTACCTAAATAAGTTGATGAAATAAAACGACGCGACAGTTCAAATTGGTTCAAGTTGTTAACTGGTTCCTTAAGGAAACTTTCCTTTAAAAATCTTCGGTAAAATTTTACATAATTATTTTAACCCTTTTAAAATGCCTAGGCCTATGCCTAGTAATTATATTAAAGAATTGTTTTAATTTTTTTTTCTTGTGATGTTGATTTTGATTTTATTACTGGAATTTTCTGTTGGAGTTCAGAAAATTACTTACACACTTTACATACATCATTTGTATTTTTAAAGCTGTTAGCTTCGTCTAATATGTACCTAGACCTAATCTAGTTCAGATTTGTGTTGTTTTCTTTCTGTGTCAGCGCGTGCCCCCCGGCGACACGTATACTTGTTTATCAGTAAAAAATAAATTAGATAGCTACACATTTTTTTTTATAGCCTGAAGGGCAGACGAAAAAGCTTACGGGCCACCTGATGGTAAGTGGTTACCGTCGCCTATGGACATGAGCAACACCAGAGGAATCGCCAATGCAACGCCGGCCCTGAAGGAGAACTCTTTTTACACCTTTTTTGAAGAATCCCATGTCATAGCGCTCAGGTAATACCTCAGAAGGAAGTTCATTCCACAGCTTGCACGTACGTGGCAAAAAAGTTCGTGAGAATCGGACTGTAGAGGTTCTCCACAAGTCCAATCGGTGTGGATGGAACTTCAATCTTCGGCGAGTGGTGCAATGATGAAAAGGAGACGTAGGCATCATGTCAAACAATTCCTCGGAGCACTCACCGTTGTAAAGTCGGTAGAACACGCAGAGAGAACCGATGTCTCTTCTGAAACTCAAGTGTTCTAACCTGTGAGTGACTCGTGGGTCGTTGACAACTCGAACCGCGCGCTTCTGTATGGCGTCAAATGGGCTAAGCTGGTATTGCGGCGCCCCAGCCCAGAGGTGGGAGCAGTACTCCATGTGGGGCCTGACTTGAGCTTTATAAAGCATTAGCAGGTGCCTCGCAGTGAAGTACTGCTTAGCCCGATTCAGGACACCAAGCTTCTTGGAGGCCAGCTTAGCCTTGGCCTCTAAATGACGCCGATACTGCACATCACTCGAGATGTCAACCCCATCACTTTCCTGAATCCCAACATCAATCCCAACAACAAGAATCCCAACACTTTTACTCACGGTGAGCGCGGTACCCTGGAATTGAGGCGCTATGACGAATGGGGTTTTCTTAGCGGTAAACGCGCAAACTTGTGTCTTCGTGGGACACATAAGACAAAATTATTATATATAGTATAACGGATATTATTATATATAGTATCTAATTATGTACCTAATTATGTGAGTAAGTACCTACCTAATTATGGTAATAGTTGCCATCAACAAAACACCATTTAACAGCATAATTAAGAAATACAAGTGAAAGAAGGATTGTAAAATGTCGACAGCAATCTCGATGCATAATTTGAATCAGGTAGCGGACCGGGAGTACCGGGACCTCGCTGACATTATTCTTGTCCAACTCGAAAGTTCGCCCGCAAGCGAACATTTGACTTGTAAAATAAGTCTTCATTACACAAAACAAAATAAAGCTACTCAAACGTAAAACCTCCGCCAAGTTTTATTGTCTTCACAACTCTGAAAGTAAATTACCCGAACAAATTCGCTCAGCGCTAAATCTGGCTTATCAGAGGGCTTGGCCGAGATCCTTAAATTGAGAAAGAGCTATCTCGATGAGACCGAGTGGCCTCGAGCCGTCGACACCTTGCTCGGACTGCTCAGATTAAAAAAGTTTAATTAGTACGTACTGCCGGACTTATCTATTAGGTTTTTCTTTCGGGGGTGTGCTCGTGTTCGTAGTCGATGAAATAAATTGGACTGTAGCAGGTATCTACGAGAGTTTCGTTGCAAATTATTAATGTTGTATAATATTCATGTAAGTTATGTCTGCAGACGTTACGTTGCAATAACTTTGAATATAATTATATAAATTTAAGATTATTAAAAAAAAATCTTAATGGAAAAATTGTTCTTCATTTGATTAAAATTAAAAAAATTAAATCTAAGTTCTTAAATTAAAATTTAAAAAACCCCTGACAGTTTTATTTAGATACAATAAATATAGCTAAGACCACTCTCGATCACCTTTCAAACAAAAAAAACTAGATCAAAACCGGTTCATCCGTTTGGGAGCTACGATGCCAGACAGACATACAGATATACAGATACAGGTACACAGACACGTCAAATTTATAACACCCCTCTTTTTTCGTCGGGGCGTAATAATGTCTTGTCAAGTTCAATAAAAATACTCGATAATTTAGGTGAAGTCATTCACCTAAAATTGATTAATGTAAAGATAACTTACTTTTATTGTATTATGTTTATAGCCATTAATGGAGGGGACTGAAATCATAATGGCAAGTGTTCATCGCCGCCGAGTGTCGCACATTACATACCTACCTAGCTGACCAAGAAACAAGTGATGCGCCTGCTTATAAACTTTCCTGTAACAAATGAAACACGTAAAACCATTTCATGATGTTGATTTTGCAATCCGTGTCAGTCACCGTTTCACCATGCACAAGTAGGTACAGTTGAACTGAGTTATAATTATTACTAGCTGGCCCGGCGAACTTCGTATCGCCTAAGAATGTAACAAATCAGTAGCTCGAGCACGAATATTTGCGTGAAAGTATTCGTATGGTTAACGTAAGCAATTTGTCAAATTTGTATGGCATTTTAGTACCATTTACGTACGATAGGGGCGCTTTTGAAAAAATGCCATACAAATTGCTTACGTTAACCATACGAATACTTTCTCGCAAATATTCGTGCTCGAGCTACAGAGATCATTAAAATCGGTACAGCCGTTCTTAGCCGTTATAGTTTCCGTGTCCTCCCTCTCCCGCTCCCGCTACCTCTACCTCTCCCTCTCCTTCTCCCTCTCCCCTCCCCTCCCCCTCTCGCTCTCTCTCTTCTCTCCCTCTCCCGCTCCCGCTCCCAGTCCACTAGAATCACTAAATTACGCCTCAGAGTCAACAAGCTAATGGCAAGCAACAAGATAATGGGGATCTAAATGTCCTTGTTATATAGCGCATGGCCATGCAATTTCTACTTATTTTGTATTGTATTTTAAAATAGATATAGTTACGTAGAAAGATTAATCACAGTGTAATCTCTGAAATTAATAATCCGTATTAATTTGAGCGATTAATCGCATTAAAAAGCTAATTAAATTATCAGATTATCTCGTATTCAGTGAGTCTTATCTTAATAAGGCTAATGAAAAATTTTAGCAGATGTCTTTACGTTATTAGAATTTTTAGGATATTCGTTTATGAATCAACCTTCTTTGGTTATCGTCCTTGAGCTCCGTTCGAAGGATTCTGAGTTCGATTCCCAGCAAGACAGAAATAATAATTGTCGGTCTGAGTGTGCGTGTTTGTGTTGTCCGTGGTACCCACGACACAGGAAATAGTCCTATTTTTATATGTATAACAATACATTTTTTATATTTTTTAATATATGTAGTACTTCTATTTGATAACAGATGGCGCGATACTAGTGAGGGACTACGAGTGTATAGTGATATGATTCTGTGTAGTTTCTGTGTGTAATTCACCTGCTAACGCTCTAATTCTAGAAGTCACTAGAAAACGTATAGGCTTAGGTACAATACAATTTTTTCCTATGCCAAGTGTTATTTTAATATATTTGCAAACAAAAATCTTCAAAAATAAAAGTAATGTTGGTACCAATTAATTTACTATGACCTAAATTACTTCTCGAAACGCCTCCACATACCGAACATATTTCGGAAAGGAATGAAAGCTGCAAGTTAGTTGATCTCGATCCATTTGGATGATTGGATAATTAAAAAGCCTGCTATTGCTTCACTAAAAAGAAATATATATCTAAATTTTAGCACCAATGAATAAGTTTCAGCAAAGACAACACCTATATCTAATTGTTTTAAGATAATGCTTGTAATATTATCGGAATTTTCGCCATTTATATTATTACGCCATTTATTTTATATTATACTTAATTATTATATAGTATGTTCGTATGTGGTATTAATGGAAACGATTAATTAATGATAATAAAATACAGTCCACAATTAATGGAGTTCTTGTGTTGGAGAACTTTGTACATATTTTTTTTATTCTTTTTACTGTATCTAAGTTTAGTATTAATTCTTTCCTCTGGTACCTCTGTACGTTATTGTAGAGATTGTAGTACAATGAGTTTCTGCTTACCATTCTCAACACTTACGTATAGGAAAGCCTCGACCCGACTATAGTAGAGTTATTTAACTGCCTGGGATACTATCACCATATTCACCATCCTTCCAAAATTATGGGTACGTCCATTTGCATGGGGAGTTAAATGACAATCATGTTAGTGTGTGAATACATTTTTGTACTAGTAAACAACTCGGTCTCGCGTCATTTAAGGAACATCTATTCCTCACGTTTACAAAGAGTAGGTACATTCGCACTCAAAACTATTGAAAAGTTCTTTTAATTGTGTTCTATGCTACGACTTGGTGTAGTGCCGGCTCAGACAAACGAAAATAAATAAAAAGCTTTGGCCTGTAGATCAATAAGAAAACCTAAAAATAACTAGGCTTTTCACAGTCAAACTCGTATGAAAGGAATAAACTAGTGCAATTTTCTTCAACGATTGTACACAGTGTTTATATTAATGAGAATTTACATATACACACAGTTAACGATAACGCAGAAATTATCGAATGAAACTAACGCCCCAACTTCGAGACTAGAGTCACTAACGGTTACTTAAATCCCTCCTTAATACAGAATTTGTTTGATGATTCTTTACTAAGGAACGATTTAACTAACCATTAGTGACTCTGACTATGGGCGTAAGTGTTGTATTATTAAGCCATAGAGTAATATAATTGCGTATATTAGCCGCGCCATTAAAGAACCGAATCTAAAATGGCGGAACCTATCATTTCTGCTCCCTCGCATGTTATTCCTGTCTTTAGTCACATTACATTATACCACTTACGTTCATTATACCATTGTTCATTATACCATTTGGTCATTATACCAGTTTTGTTAGTTTCTTGTCTTATTTATAAATTGTAATATTCCTGTGGAGTAATAATAATTGCAATACTATACCTACCTAAAACTGGCTAAGTGTCAATTGGACTTGGACTCTCCCAAAGGATTTCAACCAGTATTCAATATAATATTCTATTGTTTATAGTTTATTTGTTTTCGCTTTGTCTAACTACATGCTATAAGAAGATGCAGTATCCATTATAATATGCATGATAGCCGCAGATTCGGTATCAGTTTAAAAAAAATACGACATTAAAACATACGGAAACCGTGGTTCGCGATACCGTAATCGGTATAGTGCTAATGCGCTTGGTTGGGTTTTTAAATATTTTGCTAATATAAATTTTCAAATACCAAAATATCACCTATCTAGCAACTCTGTTTTGCTGACGGACCTATCATGACAAGTACTGTCCGCCATTTTAGATTCGTTTCTTTAATGGCGCGGCTAATACTAGAGATATTAAGCGTGCGACAAAGCTACGGGCCGGGCGCATTTACCGCTGGGATTATTAACAGTTATTGGGATCAGATCGGATTAAATCTGTGTCAATTTGCATTTTATTATGATGACACGACCCTTCAGCATTAACTACTAATACGGCTTTGTGAGAGCTTAATTCGGACTCGTTGCGAGAACAATAACTTCCCATTTCGTGTTGAAATAATCCAAAACGAGCCTTGGTTTTATGTTCCACTACTCTACAAATTGAGCTTGAGTTAAGAAAAAACAGAAAGTGCATTCAACAATTTGCACAATAGTTGTAATTTTCGCTGCGAACGAAATAAGAAAATAAAAGTTTTACGTTAACGTTTTGACGGGGGTGTACGGTGAAAATGGAGAATATATTCATGGAGCGTTTTCCTTATTTTTTATTTAGTGTGCCGTGCGCTATCACGAGTCTTTGAAGATTGTTTCACCGAAAGCAACATGCGTTAGAGCGTGTGATTGATCGTCCGCCTCGTGTTTTGCGTCGGTTTAAACGACCCATCGTTCGCTTCATTGCTCACCTGACTCGGAGGTACTTTACAGTTTTATTCCTTGATTTGATTGCAGTAAACATTGCCGTATTCGAGCATTAGGAACGACATCAGGAAATCAGAGGATAATTTGTGATAACATATCAAATTATATAAATGTCGTAATCCTAATAAAATATACTTTCATTAAATATTTTTGGTAACGCCCTTAGGTTACGTCCGCACAGGCAGGCGGCTTGCTTAGCGCCTAGAGCCTAACTAGTCACCTAGCGAGTAGCTCAGTAAAACGTTCTATAGTGTTCGTGACTGGCCGCACTGCGCGCTTGGTGCCTAGCAACGCGCTTTGCGTGTATCCGAGTAAACAAACGTGTTGGTTTTCTGTCACTAGGCGCTAGGCATTTTGCTTCAAAAATGAGATTGACAGTCGGGTTGTCATGGATATAATATTATTGATGAATGTCAATGGCAAAAACTAAGCTGAAACGAGAAATTGTTGCATTTATTTCATTAATTTTGTAAGATATTTTTGAGAGTGACATTTCGTCAACGTGCCGACAAGCAAAATGACCAAGACACCTAGCGACCCACCACGCAAACCACCTCTCAGTGCGGCCACCGTGTATCCTAGCAAGTAGCCAGAATGCAAACCACTAGGCTCTATACTTGAGTCAAACTCGTATCAGAATACTTGTCAATAAATCGTAAAAATTCCTTTATAGGGTTTTCACAAACTGATTTGTATTTCGCACACCAAATAACTATTAAAGAACGAAATAATCATTATAACGTTTGTGACAACTTCATTATTTTAATATTGACCTATAACAACAACACACTAAGAGAAAACGACGTAAAAACCAACATCTTAAAACAATTTTCGTCATGAATAACTCACGCTCGCACATCCTTAATTTCGTGAAGCGACTTCAAACCTTTGCAGAAACTTATTGTTTTGAGGCCGGCCTACCTATGACTATAAATAGAAATGACTACGAAAACCTCACAGCTATAATGGCGCTTACATGCTTTGCAACTTGGTCGTATTATATTTCGAAATACAGTGAAATCAACTTATCTGTGACTATAAGGAGGGCGCTGCCGGACGCATTGGACCAATCATAGTGCGCATAGTAGTAATTTATGAATGGGATGGCATTAGTTCCAATTTTCGCCACGTCACAAATAAGTTCTTGAGAGATGGCACTGTACAGATTATACAGATATTTCATTCCACTCAATATGCATGAGCATAAAATTATTTATAAGTTAAATTTCATTAAACAAAGCCGAATAACATTTTATATTTATGTTTATGTATTTTAAAACAGTATATATCGATTTTATACGTAACTATTCCGTGTTATTTTAAACTTTTGCAAAATAAATATTATGTTTAAAAATAAAATAAAATTACAAAGAGTGGAACGGAACGCGACTTGCGAACTCCAGATTTAGTTCAAACGTACTTTATACGACCAAAAGTTTCATGCACCTGTTTGTTTGTGGTTGCTAGGCAACACAGTGCTTATGTAAATTCTGATTCGAATGTGAATATAGTGTAGGCGCTAAGCAAGCCGCCTGTCTGTGCGGACGTAGCCTTAATCTAATATTATGTTTAATTTTTCCCTAGCCATAAGCTTTATTTTTTTATGATACATATTTCCAATTTTATGGTCCAGCCCGTGACATATGTATAATCACCTACTTCAAACTTCAATACTTTTGACCTACTCTATTTAAGTTTATCTACCTTTGCCCAGTGAACGAATTTGCCCCATCGATTTTATATCAACCTTTGTACCCTTGTCCTTTGGTCTTGCCCTTGCTAATGAATCGACATTATAATATTTGCGCTAATGTACCTACCTATCTACCTACACTGTGTTGCTGAAAGTTATTGGATAATTATTTCGGCTTTTATGCCTCGATTTTTATTACCCTATTCAAATAAGTAGGTATGTATACATCAGCAACACCAAAGGCATTACTGATGCGTTGCCGGCCAAGAAGAGAGAAGAAAAAGAAAAAGAAAGAACTGGCTCTCAAGCCCCCAGCTGGAACTCGTTTGGCGGCTGACTCATGCTCAAGGGTGGTAGCTATCCAGGCGAACCCCATGGAGAAATAATAATAGTAACTAGCTTTTAGTAATACGCACTGGTTCAGCGTGTTGGACTTCGCTCCAATAGTTTGCAATTACAGGAAGAGATTCTCTGCTGGGTTGAAGGTAATACATTAAATTTGTGGCAGTAGGTAAAATCTACTTACCCCTGACAACAACATTATAATGTTGGGGTGTAACTTACGGTAACTCGATAGTACTCATGTGCCACGTCAAATTACCTTCTTCATTTTTACCGTCACGATTCTGACAGCTCAGCTAACATGCTTGCGGAGTTCGCATCGGATAATGGGAATTTATGCGGAGGGAAACAAAAATTCTGACATCTAGAGCGAATGTGAAACAAAGAAATAGGATTAATGCAATTGATATTTCACTGTTATATAAATTAACATTACCGAAATAAGTACTGGTACTATATTAGGCAACTAATTAAAATCAGAATGATTTGGGTTGCGGTTGAGCAGCGCCTGCAGCCAGAATCTATTAATTTGCCCGTAAAGCTCGGCCATTACAGGCGACTCGCCAATTATTCCTCTCTCCCTCGGTAATTAAATCCTATGATGTTCGCCAATCTAAGACAGACGCCGTTTACGATACTCGAATTACGGTTTCATTGCTCCTAAAAGATATCCTAGAAAACCTCCGCAACGACCCCGCTATTTAATGAAAATTTAATTTTCGTCAAGTGTGGAAAAATTAATAACGAAATGGCAGCGACTTTAAGAGTTACGACAATTTTATTGCGCACTTACGAAAGGGCATTAAGAAATGACACGAACAGAAATAGACCTAAAATAATTTATTTGTTGTGTTATAAAACAATCGCTTATATTAACTTAGTTATATATTTTTACAATTGCACCTATCAAATAGTAATCTTTCTACCAAAAGTTATAATTTATTTACAATATCTGTTTTAATGTAGATAGGTACTTAAGGCTACAAGAAATAACTGCAAAATCAGCAACGCTTTGATTTTATACTGTAATATTCACAAACAAAATGTAGGAAAACTTCTTGGACTTTGCTTCTATGGCAAACAATGAAATATAGAATGGAAATTTAAATTTTCACGAACACACCTACAGCTTACAGCTACAGTTAGTTATAGGTAGGTACTCTGAGCCAGTTATCACACAGCCTATTTAGGTACGTTTAATGTTGAATACAAAAAAAAATATCTATTAAAAGACAAATTAAATGTACCTAATAACATAAGTATTTACGAAAAAAAAAATTGATTTAAAATTTTGAAATAATGCAAAGTACTTTTAAAAAAATTCAATGCGCAATACCAGTCACAATCATACAATTTTAACAATTTCTTAAGTACATAGCTTAATTCATAGCAAACAATTACAATAATACTGGCAATTTTTACTTCAATGGAAGATTATTGCTTCTTTTTCGAACAACTAGATAACCTTATATATGATTTATTTTTAATCTACTTAATTCAGTTACCTATCTATCAGATACATAATACATAAAAATATTATTCTATATGTTAAGGTTTATAATATGTTAAGCATGCGTCACAAGGCACTATTCTAGCGAGATTTCCGACTAAGTAACTTAATTGAAAACAATGTAAACAGTTCCTACTAAATTCGGTTTGACATTCCGAAATGGGCCTAAAATTATATTTTATGGCAAAATAATTTTAAATTTTCTCGATAAAATATACTTAACATAAAAGTGTTCATGATAATAGGCGATTTATTTCAAAGGTATTGGAATTGGATACAACTATTCTAAATAAACGCTCTTACTCTTTATAACTACAATTCACGGTAAATATAATGAGTATGGCATATTATAATATAATTAATCATTCATAAGTCTAAATTGGCGCTATTATTGCTCTTTTAAATCTCAAAACTCTGAATGGACGCGAATTAATTCAATAAATGTTTCCATTTAAATATAATATTAAGCTATTATAGTTGTTACTCTGGTTGTGATCGAAACTGGTTCACTTCCGGTTTCAGTAATTGATTTCTCATCTTACCTTTGTCATCGTCGTTCAGGACCACGAATAATATATTTTATGTACCTACCTAATTAAGTTATTTATGAAGAGCGCAAACTGATATCACAGCATTTTGTATTTTGTGTATTATAATCATCTTCCTCCCTTGAAATATTTACAATACATTCTCAACTCAGAGGTGTCTTTGATAATACTTTTTTGCTTTCATACGCAATAACTGAATACAAAGAAACATCTTAGTTAACTTAAGTAACATTAACTTTCAGTCGCTTTCATCAACAATAGTAGATACTATTCAACGTCAACTTATATTTTATAGTACGCATAACATGACCTATTGGGGTTGTAACAACTCGTAGTTTGGCAGCTAAGTGATCTATCAATCATAGCGATAGACTCTGAAGTAGAGAATCTGTTGGTCGATCCTCTAACCATTACTTTCTCCGGCAGTTATTCAAATTTATATGTTTTCGAACATTTGAACGTCATAAACGGTTTATTTACCGGTTCAAATGGTTCCTGTAAAGAAAACTTTTATTTGTCAATCACTATTTTTAACTACCTGCTATTTATCAATATAATAATTATCTTTGATATTTCTTTTTTATGTAGGTAGCTACATTGCCATTTAATTGCAACGCATGGATCAATAATATAATTTCACAGGAAAATGTACCAAACACTAGACCACGAGTTGCCATGGCCAAGAATGGCGGAGGGGCCCGATAGCTCATGTTACGTGGTTGTATTCATTAATCATAGCTCTGTTCTGTGCCCTATCACCGGAGTGAGGCCACGATCTCGTTCCCCATACTGTTCTGCTGGCTCGATGCGTTCATATTTTTCGAGCATTGCTGAAACGGAACGTCTTAATAAATAACATGACTAGTAAAATAATGATTTATTGCTACATTATTCATGCCTATTCTCTAACTCAATCTGATGAGAATGAATGTGGTTTGATGGAACCGATCATTTCTGTTTTTATTGATTTTGATAACTGAGTATTCCCTTCGCTTAAAGGTTTCAGTTTCTCTAAAACGAAATGGAAAACAAAGCTTTTATAAATCCGGTAAGTGAAAGCAAAATGCACGATATTTTAAACGTAAACAGTTCTTGAACTCAAAATTTAGCGGCACCAGTAGTGGATCTTTTTGAATAAATTAATTTCATTTTCCGTCAAACCCCTGACCTGACATACAATATTCAATAATTATCCAAGGAATTACTAACGATTTTCATAATAGTAGGTAACAATACATTCTATTATGTTTCATTGGTCTATTTAGGGCCGGCTGGGTAAATTACAGAGTAATTAAAGTATCTAATAAAAAGTCAAGTAATTGATTACAGAGACATGTTTCAAGACTTTCAAGGATCTTCAACATTGTTAATTACAGTGCGTTATTATATAAATTGGTTGGTTTAGTGCTTTATTGTAGAATATTACAAAAATAACTATGAATAGGCATATTTTTGAAGCCAAGAATAACAAGAACATTTGCTTCTTGTACTCACTAACTCTCTATTTACATGAATGGTGTGTGTTTTTGTCAGAATAATCTTGATAGAACCAGTTTAATGTAGTGAGGCGTGAGATAAAAAATATATAGTATATATTTATAAAGAGCACAGCCACATGTTATACTCAGTAATATTGGTACAGTTACAAAAAACAAAAATGGCACGCGTCTATTCGGTGTACGTCTTTTAAGCACGTCATACAATACAATACCAAATAGAGACAGTATAGTACACATATACATATCAATCATACAACCTATGTGTATTGCATACACACACAATATGCTTCAAAATCTAGCTTAGTCACAGCCTTCGTAACTCACTAAGGCTTCGTGAAACTCGATTTGGGTCATGTTATGGAATGGATTTGTAAAGGGTTAAGATTTATCCAAATTGCCCAGTTGTGAGTCTTTACTTGTACCAAAAATTACCTTATTTTACAACCCAGATAAGTAGGACTTAGGAAGCACTTAGGAAGTTTTCTGTTTTCAATTTCACACAACCTTTCATAAATTTTGTATAATCATACTGTATCGAAATTTAAACGTTATACTTACTTAAAATAATAAACGAATTTTCGCCCGTATTCAAAATATGAATTTAAATACAAGTAAGTAAACGATTCCTAGTAACAACTTTAGAGAAAGAGAGATAAAAGACCTCTTGTCGGTGACGCGTACCTTTCATCCCTTCTCGGCATCGGTCCTGTAATAGATAGCGGGAGTATAACGTTATTTTATTAAAATATATTTTCTCACCATTTGTCGCGACTCCCACGCTTTCATAGCGCTCTTGTACTTCTCAAACTCATGACACCAGTCTGAATACACTTGTTTGTACTCTTGAGATTTGTTTGGCTGCGTACATCTATAACAATCGTATAATTTTATAAACTAAAACAGCTTAGTACCTACTCAACTTATATGTTATTCATCGGAATAAAGTAAAATTTCAAGGATTTTTATTTTTAGATGGAATAAATGTATTTCTTGTTAAAGCTTTGAATACGAATGAAAATCGCCGAGTTTTCTTTAACGTTGCCAGCCGCAAAAAAGTAAAAAATTAGTAAAAGTAAAAATAGTTAAATTTCAACCGCATTATGTCATGAAAAAATTAAAAAATGTGGTAATTCACCTGTGCATATCTATGTCTAGGTTATAAGAGGCAATTAGTGTGGGGCCGAAGTAGCACTCGTATCGGCCGCGATCGGCGTCCGTCACCGATAGCAGCACTAAGCCACGCTCCGACGTCTGAAGCACCCGCTCCCAGCTACAAAAATCACCAAAGTAAGCTACTTACGTCTTTGTTCGTCATGTTCTTGAACACGGACACTACACATGACACTTCGTAACGCTAAAATTTTTATAATTTATAATCTTAACCACCTTTTCACACCTATGTATGTATGTTGCAAAAACACATTTTATTTTGAAAACTAGTAGTAAGTACCTGCATATGTAGGTATATAAGATAGAAATAAATTAAACATTAAGTTAAAATTGAAAGTCAAAATTAAATTTAAATTTTCATTGCCTACTCCAATATTTGACGTATGCTGTATTGTACGCTGATATTAATTTTGACCTAAAATTATGAATAGATAGTGGTCACAGCTAAATGCGGTTGCACGGAGAAAAAGACCGGGAGGTCAAACAGTTTTGACATAAGACTAATATACGAAGCGCTCATAGGCCGACGGCTTGTGTGGATTCTACTCGTATGTGATCGACCGACAACACACACACACACACACACACCGACAGCAGAAAGCAACAACCCTTCTACCAATCTGCAATGGAACAGCGTGGTGGAGTAATCTCTAGGCTTCCTCGATAAATAAATAAAATAAAAAAATAAGAGAGACCAATGATTATAAATAAATAAAAAATAAGAGAGACCCATGATTAGTAGTGATAGTGGGACATGTGTATCTCGAGTATTATCATTATAATGTAAATTATGATTGTATACGAGGCAAACAAATGTTAATTTCGTTCTGCTTTCATAAAGTGTCGATCGGCTAACCTAGATGTAGAGCCTTCGTATTACAAACTGATTGAGTTGCTGAATTTATAGTTTTCATACACTTAAACAACATTGGCAAAACATTGAAATAACAATCAAATAAAAATCACACATTATCTGTTGTACTAACATAAGCTCTACTTTGATCATTGTTATCATACACTTAAACAACATTGGCAAAAATATTGAAATAATCACATAAAAATATCACAGTATCTGTCTTACTTAACATCAGTTTTACTTTGATCATTGTTAAATAAAATTGTACTGCGACATTTCAATGCAACTACACCACACAATAATTAAATAGAGATCGTAAAACGTTCATAACTCTATCTTAAACTGAAATGTGGCAGCTTTTAATAAAATTATCAAAGAAGAAATACCTACAACAATTTAGTAATATAAAAGTTTGCCATTTTAATCACCGAGCGATTAAATGAATCCCTCTCAACAACAAACCAATCAACTAAGGAACATTTTATCCAGGTAATTAATACCTAAGAACTTACTTTGAAAATTATTGTTGAAGCCTTTATAAAAATACAATTAACGACGCCAAGAAACGCTCTGAAAATTTTAAATTCTACTAAACTGCAGAAACAAAATAAGTTCACAGAACTTAAAATTCGAATAACCCAATCCGATGACATTGTTGGAAAATAAAAAATAAGTTATTTTAAACAAACTTAAATTAATTTCAATCGTCCCGTCTCTGTGATAGTAATTAAGTTACGATTGGTCCTTTAATTGCCCCGAGGGATTCTCACATGTACGGTTGGCAGTGGAATATACCTATCTTTATTTTTTTTAAGTTTCATAGGTACCTAAATAATAATACGTAAAGTTTAATGCTTCTCTACTAATATTAATGTCATCTTTTTTATGCCTTGAACAGGCAAACAAGCAGACGGGTCCCCTGATGGTAGGTGATCACCACCGCCCATGGACATTAGGAATACCGGTGGCGTCACCAATGCGTTGCCGGCCTTGAAGAAAACAATAAACCCGCTTGAAGAACCCCATGTCATAGTTTGGGGGGAACACCGATGCAGGAAGTTCGTTCGACAGTTTACACGTGATGGGTAGAAAACTACGCGAGAACCGAACTGTGGACGAACGCCACGTATCCAGTTAGTGTGGATAGAACCTGGTACACCGTGATGTGCGGTGACGAAAATTAACCGCAGGGATTAAACGAAACAGTTCTTGAGAACATTCCCCATTATACAGACGGTAGAATACGCAGAGAGAGCTTACATCTCTCTTTAACTCATGCGACTCTATTCCGTGTGTAAGCTTGAGATCGTCGACAATACGAATGGCTCGCCGTTGAATTCGGTTGAACGGATCCTCTTGGCCAGCTGGGGCTCCGGCCCAAAGGTGGGAGCAGTACTCCATGTGCAGCAGAATTTGCGCCTTATAGAGCATTAGCCTGTGCTTAGGCGTGAAGACATAGCTAAACAGAGCTATGTTGAGCACTCCCAATTTTCTTGCAGCTAGTTCGGCCTTTCTAACCAAGCATCCATCTATTCTGCATAGTGAAGCGTAGTAAAAGTTTTATACACACATTTTATTGTACGTATTAGGTGGATGCTTATAATGACTGCCTCTTTCATATTAAAATGTATGTTCGCATAAATATTTACTTTTAAATTTAAAACGTATTTTACTATAACGCAAGGATTACACTTACTTATAATTTATTTTATATCGTCCCTTCTCTCTTGAGTGGTGGTACCACGAAACGATCTGATCTTTCAGCGCTTCGGGTGTTTTGCCGAAGGCGGCTAAATGTACGCTCTGACCGTACCCGGCGCGTACGGTCCGCAGCGGCGCGCTCGCTTCACAAATGCTCGGTGTGGAGTTGGTAGCGTCGTGTAGTAAGCCGGGACTATACGGTCGGCAGCCACCTACTTCCTTGTCCCAACCGCAGTACGGGTCTAATACGCACCGTACGCAACTGTCGTACCTGTTTAGAGTTTAATTTGCAAATGATTAGGATTGCTCGTACGAAATCAGATTATAAATAATATTGCACTGTTATAGAAAATAATATAATGCAAAAAATACGATACCATATTAATAAACTGTTCTGTTTTTTGCAAATAATTTTGTACGAACTATTAAAAATTAATTTCTAACGTATTTTTCCTGTATTTTCCAAAATACTTCAAATCTTATATAAATAACTAAATTATCAGTTCGATCGGAGTCAGTAGATACACGACACGCCGACCGCGCGTTGATCATACATGGTACAATATTTGAAATTTCCACCGTCTGCAGCTCAATAAAAAGCTCATTTAATGTTAGAGAAATGTGCGAAACCCTAAGTCTGAGTGAACTAAGGTTTATGCCATATAAATCTAGACAGTAGTACAAGTAACCTATGACTGCAGGCTCGTATCGGTAGCTGTCGTATTCTGTGGTCTGTGGCAAGGTACAGCGCGTGTGCGTGGCGCGACACAGCCAACGCACGCACGGGCTCTGTGCCCGCCGCGTGCCACACGTCCGCCACACGCGAGCCACCGCCGGCCCACTGCACTATCTTGTATACTTCGCCTGTACCTAAAGATAATGTTTAAAATATTAATACAGAATACATATATGTAGTAGGTAGCTACTACATCATATCAATCATCATAAAAAAGCTCAGGCATGCCCGTACGTCATTGAATTGAGCGGTCAAATCTCGGCTTAAAGTCAATTATTGTTGTGTTGTGTGAGGTAGCAACTTCGATCGCGGTTGGCAGTTGAATAGTTGTCCGCTAGTGGAAAAATTAAGCGCAAGTAGTTTGAACACTAGGCTCTTGTCGTAAGAGGGTATGAATCGCTCTTATACGCTAATATTAAAAATAGATTCGTGTTTTCAAGTCAAGAGTGAATAGGCTTCTACTAAGTTAGTGTGCTTTACCATTCAAGGCTTCATTGCTTACCATCAGGTGGTTTTGTGGTCAAGCACTAACTTATTCGGTATAAAAAAAAACTTTTCCAACAATGCGCATGGAATAAGCATGGTAGAGTACCTACGTTCTAGACTTCCTTACAAGGAGAGATCTGCCTGGATACTGTGATTTTTATTTTAGAATACTCCATTGTGTAATCTTTTTCCAAAGATTATGACTGTTATGCCTAATACCGCGTCTTTATAGATAATTGGTGTGTCTTCTGCCTACAATAGATACTCTATGACGTCTTACTTGTTCCAGCATAGAACACAGTGTAGGTGATCTCATCAGCCAGCATGTCAACGAACTGTCGGTCCACCACCAGGGTGGTGAGGACCAAGTCCCGCTTGTAGAACGCCGGCGCATCACCTTCGTGACGTACGGCTGAGTCCATCAGTGGATGGGACCTGGCAACAGGATTAAGAATGGCATACGTTGCTGTATGACAATTACGACCCCTTGACCATGGTGAAGAACGCAAGTATGGTTGCCAGATGGCCGTGAAATTCGGAATTGTCGAGAATTTTACATCATGTCCCGTGTTCAGTAAAGAGCTAAAGAGCAAAGGCCTAAGGACCTTGCCCTACAAACAAATATCCCAGATCTCGCACACAGTATAGTAGAATAATGGTGTTAAAGATAGCATTATTGTGTTAGTATTGTAGACATAAGACACTGTATGTTTCCCAAATTAAGAAAAAAAAAGTAAAAATAAATAAAAATAAAATAGTCCCAGAAATGATAGGCCTGAATCTGGCAACATTAGACGTAACGCAACGCCACTTATTTTAAACAAAACACTGAAACTTAGATTTACTATTGCACTGGAAATTGTAATTCACAACAACCCCTAATATCGACTACACAATGATAATAATTTCGAATCTGCGAGGTACCTAATATTAGTTGTGTTAAATTATATTTGACGTTATTAGACGCAACCGACACACGTAATGCAATAACGGATCTAGCATAATCAAGTCAGATTTGCTGTGACGCGGCGTCTGAATTAGTACTAAATTAGTTTCAATTTTGAACTGTTTCGTCAGTTAACGTAGATACGTGTGCGACCCAATTAACTAAACACGTCACGAAATAATGTAACGTACGGGTGTCTTGAGGGAATCGGCTAAAATGTTAGCGTTATCAACAAAATCCACTAACCTCATTTTCTTAGGGATTTTGCCGAACATATTCTCGTGCTTAATTCCCTTTTGCCTAGTATAAACATGTAATTTACGATGTAATTTTTAATTTAAATAAATGTTAATAAATAAAAAAGGGTGCGTGTAATTTTGTACGCGCGTGAGAAGTTATACTTCTTTGACATAATTAAATAAATATTTAATTTAATAACGTGTATCAGTTTTAATTATCTTTCAAAAACTATTTTGTATTAAAATTGATTTTTTTAGTTTTATGTACTCATGTAATTGATTTGTAATGGGTTTATTTTTTTACATTCCTCTATTTACATTTTACTGCTTTAGTAAATAAAGATCTACGCTACGGCTGCTTTGCGTGGGGCCACACTGGTCATGGCGCGGCGGCGGCGGCGGTGTTTATTTTCCTTATATTCGTAATATTTTCTGAATGGAATGTCCGATTTGAGTAATTCAAAAAGTTATCAATAGGTATTGAAACAGTTTTAAATATGAAATGATTTATTTGGATAAGGATTAATACGAAGGTATGGTTATCATAGTATGATTTTGGTCAGCTTTTTTATTAACTTTTAAAATGTAAAAAGTGGTTATAGTGACATAACTACAATATTGTAACATTCTAATAGTGATTTTTTTTAAATCGGTTGAGTAGTTTTTGAGTTTATTCTTTGCAAACATACAAAAACAATACTATCCAGTGCTTTCATACCCCCTCCATGGTAGCGCAAACATTTAACGCAACCTTGTTTTGCAAGTCCCATAAGAAGTATAACTCCAATAACGCTTCATACTCATAGCCCCACACTAGGATTCCCTGTGTCGTTGATGCCATAGACAACGCACAGAGACAAGAACACTCACACCCAGACCAAGAACAGAAATTGAAACTCATCATTAAAATCTCCGCCTCGCTGGGAATCGAACCCAGGACCCTTGGCGCGGCGATCCGGCATGGTAACTATCGCGCCACACAGGTCATCAAATGTTGAAAAACAACGCAGTAAAAATTTACAAAAGATTTCCATGCAATATTCTATAGTGACTCCCCTATTTTATATTACCTATTACATTATATTGTTAAACTAACCTAGTTTTTACTATTTATTTGTAAAAGATGCTTCCTATTTAATAGAAGTACTTAAGTACCTGCATAAAAATGAGCTTGTATACATAGAGGCTATTAATATTGTATTTTTTAATAAATAAATGGCAGCAATTCCTCGTAAGTACATCAGACATAGGTAATATAAGTTTTAAATACCTATATTTAAGCATTGACGATTTTTAAGCAACGTTTTAAGACTTAAGTAATACATGAGCTAAACGGCAACATGACAGTGAGGTCTTTAGTATTTGGTATCTAGTAGTATCATATGTGAGCGATTCCATGTGCTTGCTATTAATAGCGACCTCGATAATGTTAATATAGGCATACGCATACCTCATACCAAATATTAGCATGATTACAACATAAATCCAATTAGGTCCTAAACCCCTTTATTTACCCCCGACACAAAAAGAGAGATATCATAAGTTTGACGTGTCTCTGTGTGTGTGTGTGTGTCATCGTAGCCCCTAAACGAATGGAGCGATTATGATGCGGTTTTTTGTTTGAACTCTGACGTGATAGAGATGGTTTTTAGCTATAATCTGTGAAGATCTGTTGAGGCGTTTTAAAGTTATCAGCTTTTTTTGGTGAGTATAAAGGTAAGATGTTTAAATTTTTAAAATTTACAGTTATTTTACCGATGTGTTTGCAAAGAAAGAAGGGAAAAGAAAGAAAGGGAAATTGAAAGTGAGAGCGAGAATTATAAAGAGGGAAAGAGAGAGATTCACATGCTCACCTTATAAAATTAAGAACATTATCTGGAAGCGCCTCGGTACTGTTAACACAAGTGCCGGGCCGCGGCTCGGGTACCCGCGCGCGTAGTACCGGCAGCCATGCTGAACTGGAGGTAGCCTAAACAAAGAAAAATACAACTTTCATTAAATTTAAAATATCGAAACGGACTTCGAACAAGTGCCATGGTTTCACGCTCCCACAGATATGTAAGCAACTAAGGTAATATAAAACTAAACACGTTTAGATTTAAAAACAACTATCACAAACGAGCTGACGATCCCCTGATGGTAAGTGGCTCTCTATTTCTACTTCTATTTTTCTTTATTTATTCCTCTATTTCTACTTTTCTTTTTTCACTCCTTCTGCATATTACCAACTAATATGGTAAGGAATGATGGTTTTTTTGCTTATCTCTGCTATGATATGTATTAATTTGTATTTTACAAAGTTTTAATTTTTTTTCGTTTAATTTTAATTTGTTTTTTCTTTTCTTTTATATACATACTTATATATCATCTTTCTATTTTATATTCTCTGGTCACTTTACGCACGCCGATGCCCTATAAGTTTTTCTTATGTATCCTTCTTTTAGGTTGCCTGGAAGAAATCGCTATGTAGCGATAGGGCCGCCTGTTGTTTTGTACTTCCATCTTTACTGTTATTCTTGTACTATTGTATAATATGTGGTGTGCAAACAATAAAGAGTTATCTATCTATCTATCTAAGTGGCTATCGTGGCCGTGGGCCGCCATTTGTGGCCCATAGACATCCGCAACACCAAAGGCATCACTGATGCGTTGCCGGCCAAGACAGAGAGAATTTAAAAAAGAAAGAAAAAATATTTAGTCTATAACAAAATGTACCTACTTAGACTTAATATGCACTAAATAAATTACCCTCCTCGAGCCGTGCCGTGGTAAAAAGCAATTTAAGATCTTTTTGACAAACTTATGCAAACTCTTTCAATGTAGAGTTTTAAACTAAGTGAACAGTAAAGCCAAGTTATAGCGCGTACGAATAAAAACTTTTTGCAAAGCAAATGTTTGCTCACTGATTTAGCTCAGTCATATTGAAATTAGGAATTTTGATCTATTCATGTATGAAACATATTACGAGAAACTTATTTTACCTTAATAAATTATACAGCCATTTATGCAGCCAATGTCTATTACCTTAACGTTTTTTTAAATAGACATAGTAAATGTAATTTTGTAATAACTTTGAAAAGTCTTATCGGTAATGATAATTTTGTTAATTTAAAATTATCCACACACATCTAATTGCGTTAATACTAATGAAAAAGCATATGATAAAGTAATAAATTTAATGCATTCAATAATTATTCATTACACTGATTTATATTTACGTATGAAGGTAGAGTGATAATTATAAAATTGAAGGAAATTTCGGTTGCTTTTGTTCCAGTTTTAAAATGAAATAAAGGAACGAGATAAAACAAACTTGCTTTTTGTTCCTTTAAAATCAAATACTTGTGCAACACAATACAAACTTGCTCCTTAAATCTTCCTGCAAAGGCCTCCTGTATGTCATCCATAGTGTAGGTGCATATCGCGGAACCGACCAACCCGTCGCTGGCACCCGTTGTGAATGCCGCGTAGAACCGGGTCGGGTCTTCCGGCATTTGGTACACGCTCTCTGAATGAAAAAATATATTTTAACACTTCTTCTCAATTTGCATGTAGCAAAAGTTTATTAGAAGTCTCGGACGCGTGTAGGTTTTTACGTTTTTAGTTTTGTGTGGGTTGAATTTTAAAAATGTAAAAACTTCAAATTTGAAACAATAAATAATTACTCATAAATACCTAATTAAATAATGCCAGCAATAAAATCGCAAATTCCACTACGAAAACATTTTTTTTTTGTTTTTTATCAACTAAGTTTTTATCCAGTTACAGCAACATTGTTAAAGTTGTTAGTACTTAAGGTAGTTAGTACTTAGTAGTTATAATTCACTATTCATTGTAATGCATTATTAATAGTTAACACGCATTCATCGGTTTAGTTCTTGCACTTCTTAGAACTCCTAAATAGTAATCATTATTTAATCATATCACTTGATAAATTCAAGTGTATATTTAGTCTGCATACAGTTTCATTTCCAAATCAAACATGAAACTTTGAAAATAAAAGTAACAAAGTCTAACTGAGTTACACTTACGTATTTCGTCGAAATAAAATGGAAATTCTCCAGGTATGCTGCAGTTAAGTCGTGCCTTCAAATAAGTGGCCCAATTTTGACTGAGAATGTGCTTGCCCCCGGTATCTTGTTTGCATACCCTGGCCACTCGGGAATATACCGCCTTGCCACAGTTCATAAACTCGACGGCGGTTTCCCGAAAAAAGAACAGGACATATTCTCCTACGTCGAACGATCCCACGAAATTGGTTTCTGGAACAAAGTGCCATGGCATCTACTTTAAAAAGCTAGGTAGGGATAATGAATCCTGCTGGAACGTAAAGTGACGATCAAATCATGGATCTAAACTTCAGCAGCAGGATATTACTGCGAGCGAAATGCGTAATGACTGGTACGTGATTCAAATTTAATGAATCCTTTTCAGTTTTCATCAAAGGATAAAGAAGTAGTACCAAATTGTAGCGATGTAGACAGATCCATTGAATTGAAAATCGAATATGACGTCAAATAGTTATTCGTTTATTACTTAGCATATTGCACTATCAGGAGTTTACGATAACAGGATTCATAAAAGTCAAAGCTTTAATGCTTAGAAAATGTTGATATTGGTGTTTAGATACTGTATTAGATACTGCAACACTCGTAGCATAACAAAACGCTAATAACTAATAAATAAAAGTAAAAATTACGTACTGTCTAACCATTTCGAGTCGTATTTCAGCGTCCGTTTAAAATTGAACCTCTTCTGACCCGTTCGGAAGTCGACGAGGTCGTTCCGGAATATCACGGGATCGGCTTTGGTGAACTCTGCATTGGTGCCGGCGTACAGCGCTGGCAGGCCACCGGGGTTGCCCCGGGTGACCCACACCGCAGTGCTGTTGTCCGCAGGGTCATACGGACACTTGGCGACACCGAGCCCGACTCCTGGCACGTATTCGTGCCTCGGCAGATGGGTCAGGTTCAACTGGGCGGAACGAACATTCGTTTTAGTTAAACGATCCGACTAAAAGCCATTAGCTATGCACGTTTTCCATTAGTGCAGGGTACTTGTATATTATATGGATAGTGCGAAATAGAACTATGCAATTTGTTGTTTGCAGACTGTAATTTAGGTTTCGGAACATATAAATGGTAACCTTCTTTGCTGTTAGGTACTCGTTAACAACAGCTGTGGTCGAAGCGTGCTACTTTGTAGAAAAACGTGCTCAAAAGTAAAACAATGTGGCAGGATTTCACAAAACCAGGTAAATAATTCGGCCGTAAAATAACATTTAAATATATATATTCGAGTGGGTTGCACTACATGGTAAAAGCTGGTAAGCATAGTTACTGAGGATTGTCAATGATCAACGATAATGTAAAAAATGTGAACACCTACCTAATTTTTTTTTCAAGAGAAAGAATGATTGGTTAACTACTGTAAGTTCATGATCAACTTTATAAAATAACTAATTCATTTGAATTGAAATTCAAGAAAGAAGGAAGAAAGTTTGATCCAGTTTTAGTCTGATTTTTATCAGTAGATATGCAGTATCTACAAGTTAATTTTAAAACAGTCGAGTGTATAAGGTAATAAGTTCTCTGAGTATAAGGTTCTTTAAAAGATACCGAAGTCCGTATTTCTCTTTAATAGGTCAAGATTCATAGCCCAGCTGCAGTAGCTCTCGAATGTGATTCCTGCACTCGAATTGGCTTTGTCCTCGCTTCACTTGATACGAGTTCATATGTTACATGTACGGTATATGCGATGGTGTCAAATGAACAAAGGAAATTCTATGACAGCAGTATATGTTACAAATTAGCTCAATATACAGTATATATATTGTAATTATACACAATTCCAATGATCTTAGATGGTGTTATGGGTACAATAATATAATCCTAGAGTTATATTACCACAGACAAAGGCTATTTATACATATTTGCGTTTAAAGTCTACAAAAATAACGTTAAGTCTATAAAAATAAGGGCAAGAATTTAAAAAGAAAGATAATACATATTACGTAACTGAAAAAGGTATCAAAGTATTTTTAACGTTGACATTTTATATTTTGAGTAAAAATGTTGGTCTAGATTAAAAATATTAATTACAGAAATGGCTGGCCGGTCGCAAGCGAACTTAGAAGCACTCACTCAAGAGATAAGATCATTAGATATTATATATTCTAGATTATTCTTCTAAGTTCTAAGTAGACATATCTTTTTGCCTTTGGGCTGTGTTCGGTGCCCGCATCTCGCATTTACTTTCCCACAAATCTATATTCCATTTGACAAAAAGGCATATCGTATGAAAGTTCAGGTACAAGGTAAGGTAAGTACTTTACGTCTTAGAGAACTGAGGGGATGCGGACACGATAGTGACCTCAATTTACATTATTCTTAAACTCCGCTTTCGTTATGAAGTGCTTGTGATATTGCCTTAATTTCTGCCTTACTTTTTAAAAGCACGATTCGTATTTTAGAATACCGATATTTCGACCTAGTTACATGGATCGTTGTCACGGCGAAACTGCACTAAAAACTGTAAAACTTCATCGTGACCACGACCTATGTTACAAAGGCCGCCTGGAAGAGATAGCTACCTAAGCAATAAGGTCTGCTTTGTATTTTATTTTTATATTAGGCACTATGTATGTATATGATTGTATTTGTTGTATAAAGAGTATTTGTATCTAATACTTACATAGATAACCCAGTCCTTAGGGTTGTGCGCGTTAGTTCCACAGACGTAGAGTCGGTCGCCGTCGCCCAGTGGCTGTAACACTCGGATGTGGTTTCTGCACTCAAACGGCTCCGACTTTCCTTTACTCACGCATCTCGCTACATCACTAGCTTCAAGAAGCAACGCGTCCCGCTAAAACCATAAACGAACAACTTCAAACATAAAATAATTATCAAGAAAAAAGATAATAATTAATTAATACAGGGTCGCTCAAATTGGTTTCTTTTTCGTGCTATTCTTTCTCAGATCAAAGTAACGATTTTAGTAAATAAATAATTATAAACAATATGATAATTACTGTTTAAGTTTCGTTACCGAAAACTTGAGAATTTTAAGAAACATTTTAAAAAGATAATGGTTACTCTAAAGCGGGAACGGCCTCACGTGAGGTTAAAATGCATTATAAATCGCACTTGTGCTCGGAAAAAGGCGCATTTAAACTCACCTCCGCTGAAAATATTTTTTAGTAGGTACTTTTAAAGTGAATCTCAGGGTGAGATGTATAAACTGTGCATAAGCTTTGCTCAGACTTAAAATTATCCGAACAAAAATAATGGCCGCAAATCAACCTTAATGTTAGCCGTTTCATATACCTTTATAATTGTTTCATATTACAAAATGTCTAATACATAATATGACTTCTGTAATGAGCAAAGTCCAAGTCGAAGTGCGCTTTATACATTTCACCTTAGGTAAAAACGCTCACCTCACAATGTGATTGACTTATATCAGTCATGTTCAGTTTGAATATTCGGTCCCTGAAAGAAAAGATGCTTCAATTATAGTGAAAATACATTGCTATTTTAAAGAATATCTATAATTTTAATAATTTACATATTAAACCTTTGCAGAAAACATTTGCTAAATTATAATTTGACGACGTAAGTATAAGATAAACCTTTTGACTGGCCAGAACATGGTAAATTAAAACACATTACAGGATGGCATTGTTGGTTTAAACGTCCGCCTTTCGTACAGAGGAACTGATGTTGAATCCTGCACGCAACTCCGTATTAAAAATAAATTATTGTTTCGGTAAATTAAAATATCATATTACTATGCAAGAAGTATTGACGCGATTATAACGTTGCAACTGTTCCCGGTGGATTGAGTAAAAATAAATAATTGTACGAGTTAAAGAAGAACTTCAAGACTATAACTGGATACTACACATATATTAATACCAAATTATTCTGAAACGGTGAAAGATATTTCGAACAAAATGTTGTCGGTCATGATTGTTATCGTATAACTCGCTAAGCCATGTCGAAATGAAAAGGAAACTTACAAAGTCCACGCTTATAGCATAAAAACAGTCCTACGTAAATACGGATCAGTACAAACAAAAGTTGACAGAAATTGTAGATAATTGGCTTACATGTGGAGGTTCCATTTCCATCAGGCAAATCATTACGTTGCAGTCACTAGCTCTAACAAACAGTCCCGGGTAATAACATGTTCAGCCACTAATTACATGTCATTACGTTCGGTCGCATTCGTCGCTGTTTTTTGATTTCTAACACGATAAAACCACTACTACCAATAAATATCACAATGTTGCGGGTAAAAATTTGAGAGCATAATAAAAAATATGTATGTATGCTATGTATGATATAGCCATGCGTTCATATACATACTTGTAGATCGAAAAGCATTTACGTATTAAAATTTAAGAATAATTAGGCAGGCGGTTTTAAACTTCGATTCCCACACGTGTAAACTTGGATTAAATCCCGTACGCAGTACAGATTCTTTAAAAAAATAAATTAAAATGAAGTTTAATTATTACGATGAAAATCTGTTATGATTTAAAAAACGGCAACACCAGTAAGTAGGACTGATGAAGGTTGGTATGATGTATGTGATATACATAAAAAGTAGATGTATTTCATTGATGTATTTATTTCGTTTACACAATAAATAAATAAAAAACATAAAAGAAATTAATTGGACAACTAAACAAATTACAATAAATATTATCCAAACCGTTGTAACTACGTGATATTAATTAATAAATATATCCCTAGTAAAACAAGCAACTAAGTGAACGTCTTAGTAGAAATTAATTAAGCACTTACATAGCCCCAACGTAAAGTGTATTGCGCTCTTCGTTTAAGTAAAGTGTTCGGTAAAAGAGATTTCCGCAAGAAAATTCTCTTATGTGATCTGAAACAAAAGAAAAACATATTAAGTAACGCAATCTATATTTATAGCGTACTAATGTAAGAGTGCGATTTTGTGAGCTTGTATGTTTTCCCCCCATTAATGGCCCACTACTGAGCACTCTCCTCTAGAGAAGGCCTAGAGCATACTCCACCACGCTGCTCCATTGCTGTTTGGTGGAAGGGTGAGTGGCCAACCCAAGTGTCGGAAGTTTTCATGCCACCTTAGGGCCTCCAACATAGCTTAAAACGACTGTTATCTTACGATAACAACCGGAACCGACGCCTTTACGTGCCCTCCGAAGCATGGAAACGCTCAAGAAATTTTTGCCACTAGTCACCCATCCAACTACTGACCGCATCCGCTGTTGCTTAACTATATCTGTCACTTAGGATCGGCACAAGCCGCCGGGTTATAAGCGCTTCTCTCTTTCTTTTCTCTTCTTCTTAAGAGTTTGTATACATACGAAGGGGAAATCTATGACCCTTGCTATTTTAATTTTTGAAGTTATACTTCTTTAGGCTTCTTTTTAAATAAATGGAAAAAATGATGAGAGTGAAATTTTAAGATTTTTGACACGGTGGCGGTGACACAGAAGGTGACGAAAAGTGATTTTTTAACGCACGTTTTAGCGCGTTATGAAAAAATGATTATTATTATATGTATTATATTGTTTTTTTGAATAATGTTTGAATATTGTTTTTGTTAAATATTGTTTTTTTGAATTTTTATTTTGGATTTTTTATATATTTTTTTTATATGGTTTTTTTAATTGTTTTTTGAAATTGTTTTTTTGATGCCAAAGAAGTATACTTCTTATGCGCATACCTACATAAGTAGACCAGGTACACGTTTATGTTATTTTATAATTTTATCGTTTGAAAGATAAACTACCTCAGAGGTACCTTTAAAGCCTGTATAATAATATGGTGTCAAGATGGTACAATATGAATATAAAGTGGTAGTGAGGAATCTCCCTATATCATGAACTTGTAAGACGTTTCTCTGAATTGAACTATTTTGAATTTAATATTTCAGTTGAATTTCACTATGAATAATCTAAGAATCGTTACATTCATAATTAGGTATAGAGTGTATACACTATAAATATTCAGAGCCTATATAACCAGTTTTAATATTGTATACATGTGTATATGTATTGTATATGTATACAGATTCCCTATATTTTATTATCCAAGTATAGTTGAAATATCTAATGTAAAGGAATTTATGACTACGTAGGGCATTTCCATAATACTTACAGATTTATCGAAGTGAAATCGAAAATTTAGGACCGGCTCCATACCGTAAAAATAGGCCTTATACTCGTCGTATCGATGTAAAGTATGTGATCCGTTTTTATGGTGCATATTCTTTTTTATTGTATATTCTGTGTAGTCTAAATATAAAACATATTTTCTTCTATTTATGCATTTAGTAAAATTTATCGAATTCATAAGTAAGCGACCATTTATTGTTATGAGTATTTTATAGTAATTTATATTACCTCTATAAGTACTTTGTAAAAGTTGCTTTCAAAGTAATAACACTTTCAGTTTCATTACCTGTTATTTGCAGTAACGGCGCGCACGCAACATGTCGTGACGACACTCTCACACACACACTCACACACACACACACACACACACATAAAAGTAACATCATATCCTTTGAAAGCCACTAAGAAAATTACCCCATCTAACAGTACCGTAATGCGTTTGATCAATTTTTAAACAGTGAATTGAACTAGAAACAAAGTTTACTTTTCAGCCATCAAAAGAAACATTTCAATAGGAATGCGCTTCCTAATGTGAAGCTGAACCGGTAACAGTAATAGAAATTGGCTCAAATGTCAAACGTCAAACATTATCTCCACTGAAAGCTCTATAAATAAATGTTTAAATAAAATTGTAATGAATTGAATGATACGAATCGGAGCATCCATCCTAATAATATCATCATTATTATAATACGTACGGTAGCCTGGTACTGCCTCGTTTATCATAATTAACGTTATCCATGCCATATTGACATTGGGTGCTTGTCCGTTATACTAACTAGCTAGTTAAATTTAATAACATTTACTCAGTTTAAATATCTGATATATAGGTCAGCGCAAAATTGCGGCATACGTGAACATTTCGTTGTGAATACTTCGATCTCTGAAACTTTCCCTCGTTCGTAAAAATGTCGAGGATGATTCCTTTAACTGAGATGTTCGTCTTTGAAAATACTTTTCTCTATCAGGTTATTTCAAATGTTCTGGCACGTTTACTGCCACTTCTGACAGTAAATTGTGGATTTTACTAAGCTTTACTTACTTCAATTTATACAATACCGCCTTTATAATTTTTATGTGTAACTACGTGCCGTCACTTCTTTATCATATAAAAACACGATATTAAAGTATTTCTGATTGTGGTTACAGATGTAGGCGGGGATGAAGGGGATGAAGTTTAAATTTTATTGAAGTGAAAACTTCTTTAGGCGCGTTGGGCGTTTTTGAGGTGGCATACAACCAATCAGTTTGCGACACCGTCATCATTTAAATCAACAGGTACCTGTGGCGCCATCTCTGAGAGAAGTCTGTACTTCTCTACTATACTATGTATAGTTCTAAATATAGTATATACTAACTATAGTTAATTTATAGCTCGTATTAATATCAAGATTGTAGTTTACATTATACTTTACGAGGCGTTAGCAGCAATTCACTTAAAAATGTAATTAATAAAAAAACACTTCATTTAAAAGTATTTCCTACACAATAAAATATTTCCTGACGAATCAAAAAATACACACGCGTTTGTTCAAGTTTTCACTTCTGTCGGCATTACTCTCAATGTATTGTCTTTTTTTTGTTTCATTGTTTTTGTTTTACCTCGTGTTTTAACAAGCTTTTTTGGGTCATTATCTCATCGCATTAGTCAGTGCAGCGCGTCAGTTAAATACCACGATTAAGCACTAATGAAGTCATTGTTTAAATATCTAACGAACCGTGCGCAATACGAACATCAAGCTTCATTTTCTTTGGTAAACAGTTGAATATCGCAGCTTTTGATTACCAGAAACATTTAAATATTTAGTACATATATAATTTTAAGTCTTAAAACAGTTATTTATAGTAATTAAAACAAGAAAACATTTCATTACTCTAGCTTTCAAACGATGCCTTGCAGCCTACGCCAAGTGATGAGCGTTTTTTAATAAAAATGAAAACCGTGAAACAAACAGATCCTAATAGACACTAATCGGATACTGGTCAATGGTGTTTTTTTTAAATATTATAATTAATTAATTAATTAATTAATAATTTTACAATCGCTTTAAGTATATTAAAGGGTGGACCCTGGAGGCTACAGCACATGGATCTCCGATCAACTACGAAAATATCCTAGTAAAACACTTACAGACAAATATACTATACTTACAAACATAAGTACGTAAATTACGTAATTTCTAGAGAATTGTTTTGCGGCAAAGTGAACATTATGAACGCCGCCAAAACGTAAATTCAAAGAAACGACCTGTAGTATCGCCGGCGCTACATCCACGACCGCATTATGCAAATACCATGGCTCGGCAAATACCGCAACAAGTACCGAACTGCTGAAGCTCACTTATGGCTTCAAATTCAACAAAAGTCATTAGATTCAACATTTTAATGTCCTGTAACTAATAGGCGTATGTTATTGAAAATAAAAAGGATTACTGCATTTATTTTACTTACTTACTTGTCTGTTTATTTTACTCGTCTAGTGTGTTGTCCATGGCACCCACGACACAGGGAATCCTAGTGTGGGGCTATGAGTGTGAAGCATTATTTATTATTTGAGCGTTATTATTTAAAGGTTGTTCACTTTTAGCCAATTAAAGTGTATTTATTATCCGACTGCAAGGAGTGTTTTTCATGCGTATCTTGTATGTATATATGTATGTACTATGTACGTATGTGTATGTGTGCAATATTCTTTATTACCTCAAATCTTCGAAACCGCTGAACTGATTTATATAATTAGGATATCGTTAGATGCGTCTTTACAGCCAGCCCAAGCAGTGTCGGTTTTAGCTCTATCAGCGCCCTGGGCGATATTTCTACGGCGTCCCCTTCTGCCATTAAAACCCATACAAAAATAACAAATACATATATAAATCCATGCCAAGTTACAGCTTTCCAGCACTATGGGTCTCGACACCAAGCTGCGACGGACAGATGGACAGACAAGACGAAACTATAAGGGTTCCGTTATAACTACCTGTGGCGCCCCTTCAAATCTGGCGCCCTGGGCGGTCGCCCAACCGCGCCCTTCCCTAACGCCGGCACTGAGCCCAAGTGTTCTTAGATAAGTAAAATTAGAAAAAAACAAATATAATGGCTGTGAGACAAATAAATAAATAAAATAAAGGCTTACACACTTAGTATACCCCTGCAGTAGGTTTCACACCCATGCCCGAGTACAAATATTTATCTGTCACATAAATATCTGCCCCAGCCGGGAATCGATCCCGTTACCAACTAGGCTACAGGGTCGTCAAAGGGATGCCATTGTTTGAAGTATCAGAAAAAATACATAAATCGAATACTCAATACGGGTATCATAAGGATTTCAAAAAGGTATATTTTTTTTTGCAGTCGGTTTTTTTTAATTTATACTAGTTTAAATAACTAGCCGACAAAAAGTTTACGAACTATTGAACGTTCAGTTGCCTGACGGTATAGTTAGGTGTGCTGGAGGTGGTGATGATCTTAATAATCGTATACAAGCAATAGTCAAAGAGCTTCACTCTTTACAAGTAATGTTACAATTAAAATGCACATTAGTTGACCATTCCAAGCAGATTACTACCAGTATAATTGGAGCTGTGCTAAAAGCTGAGTAACTTAAACCGGATCGGCTTACATTCGAATTTTCTTCATTTTGTACGCCGGAATCTTTGCTCACTAACTAGCAATATGGCCATGGCTTTTTTAAAAAACGTTGTTCTTTGTAAAACGTGATTCACAAATAGTTGGCTGGCTGGCTTCAACTCATTAATGGCCCACTACTGAACACTGGTCTCTCTTCTTGAGAATGCCTAGAGTGGACTCCGCTACGCTGCTCCAGGGGATTGGTTGTCAGTGAGTTCTCAGTAAAAAGATATCATAAATTGAAGAAACTCATGTATTAAAAATTTAATATTCAGTATATTATGTGGTTTATTAATTAACAGTAATCAGGCGGCACTTCAACCGCTGTTAAAAGTGAATTCCACATTACTGAAGTGAAATATCAGGGACGTTACCTACCAATTTAACCGCATTATGCAGATAGCATCGGCCGGTAAATACCGCAACAAGTAAATAGCAAAGCTGACTGTTTGCCTCAAACATGGCACGAACCGGAATGGCGATACTTGCCAATTTTAAAACGATTTGTTGTTGTTTTTGTTTCGTGCATCCGGTAAAAACGGGACGTTGTGAGATTTTGTCAAAATGTACTTATTTACTATATAAATTCAATTGTCCGTGGTGATAAAAAGACGGAAGTAAAGGTAAATAAACGAAAGATTTTGTGGGTCAACTTAAAGTTAGGTTAGCAAAAAAAATATTGACAGGTGCACCACTTAATACCTGACCCCTAGACAAAATATTTTAATTTTTTTGGGATTTTACTCTATGTTACTCCCATGTCAGATATAAGTTTAACTGAATGATTTTCAAAACGATCTGAAATACCTGAACTATGTCTATCCACAGCGCATCGCATCAGTTTCGTAACTTTGATTATAATCAAAAGAGTACGAGTATCATTCAGTTCAGACAGATACTTAAAGAAAAAAATGTTTCGGTTGAAAATTTATTTAGGAGTGCTCAGTTTCACGTAGTTCTAATATCTTGTTAGGCAGTAACGAGCTATATCTACTGTAGGCAATACAGCACTCCGGAACCTATTTACCGTTGCTTTCACCGCTGACTGCACTTCAAATTTCAATATATCTTATCTACCTGTTAAGTATATATTTATGTTTTTGTTAGGAATTTTTCACAGGCTTTAAAATTAAACTTTTTAATTCCTCTGAGTTATTCTCGAGGCGCTATGGCATAAGATTAACAAAACTGGGCAAATGCGGACACGCATTAGTAAGTCCGAAGTAGTAAGTTTATCGACTATTACTCACTACTTACTACTTATGCTAACATAGCCGTGATAGTTTTCCTCGTGAATTCATCATATATAACCTATTTTTGAGATTTTTTCCAACTCCATCCGCTAGCCAGAAGGGGGGTCCTCCCTTGAATCCACTTGACTCTAACCAAAAATTGCATTTCAAAGCCAAATATTTCACAAACTGACCCCTAATTCCAAAATGGTCTTAGAAGACCCATAATATTTTTGAAATAATTTTTCAACGATACCCCACACTAGGGTAGGTAGGGTAGGGTTGAATTCATTCCAAAATTCTATATTCTGTAATACTATCATAAATATTAAAAAAAAGCAGCCAAATCAGTTTAGCTGTTTTCCTGGTTTCTGTTTAACAACAAATACAAAAATTAATTTCTTTCTTTAAGATTAAAAAATATTATTGATCACAATCAAAATATAGCCTATGCCTAGCCTCAGTCAATAATAATGTAGCTTTCTAGCGGTGAAACTATTTTCACAATAGGTTCAGTAAATCCAGACATTACTTTCTGCAAACAATCTTACAGATTTTACCTAATATTAAAACACAAGTAACAATTAACTTTATAAAAATATAGCTTGATACTAAAATATTACAAGACAAGTATTACTAGCTTTTTTAAATTTCTTTGTCCATGCGGCAGTGAAGATAGCGTGATCGCGTAAATCTGTCCGAACACCACCTCTGTATCCCGCAAGAGTTACTACGCGAAAATGCTCCTCTTTTTACATTTCAGTAGCAGGAAGCAGCGAAAACATTGCTGCATTGCTTGAAAAACAGAATATTTCCTAATATTTTTATTTCAAATTAAA
Organism: Thymelicus acteon; assembly: GCA_951805285.1. Lineage (NCBI taxonomy): Eukaryota > Metazoa > Arthropoda > Insecta > Lepidoptera > Hesperiidae > Thymelicus > Thymelicus acteon. The sequence continues at coordinate 9,615,368 of OX638219.1, read as the reverse complement.
CCACAGAAAACGCTTGAAGGATTCGTACATACAATGTATTTACCGGATGAATAAAAATTTCCAGTTACTACAAAGTACGGGTATAACCTAAATTATCAGTGAGTTAATAACTGACATATGGAGAGATTATGTTCGTAATAGAGGAGAATAGAATATACTTACCTCATAACATCACGTTGTTGCTTCAGTTCAAACTGGTGGAGGTATTAGTGATATGTTAAGTATAACGAATACTTAATTCAACTTAAGTTCTTCTCCATCAACTTCCGTGCCCGAAACACTCGGTCACTTACGATCGATTCAATTATGAAAATTTATTTCAATGACAAATATAAATCCAAACTTCTATTTTATTAACTTTCCGTGGACGTTACGCATAGGTTGCCGATACAGCAATTTTAACTTACTTTTGGCACTTTAATACTTACTAGTCTATCGTCGAAGGTAATATACAGGTCAGCTAGTAGTTAAGGATTATGCAGTTATAAATGTGAATAAACGTTGACACGCTCGCCCAGGCTAGGATTCCCTGTATTGCAAATGGAGTGGATGAACAAATCACCATCACCCACTACCTTAGAACAAAATCTCTCATATAAGCCTGAACCACTCGGCAATCGAACCTGGAATACCTCACGGGGCAAATGCGCTATGCGAATGGGACACACGAATATATTATCTGTAACATAAATGCAACAGAAATTAATCGAACCCGGGACCCAATGCTTTGCAGACAAACCTCACTAATACTACAACAACTACCTATATTGCAAGCAAAATATCGTATAACATCGTATTGACTATCTGACCTTAACTCATTATTGGTCAAACACAAACCACTGAACGACTTGATTGATGATTGAGATCATATTTCCGTACGATATTAGTTATGTCGAGACGATAGGTCTTTACTATGATGGAGATAATGTAGTTTGTGTTTTTGAAGTTATTTTACTAAATTAAATAATTCTAAATAATCAAATAGATTAGGGATTAGGTTAATAGTGATTTGAGGTTAGGTTACTAAATAAAAAATATCTAACTCGACTGTCCACGATAAATACTTAAAAAATTCTGACGAGGAACCATAGAAACTTGTTTCGTCAATATTTTGTATTAGTACGATATTATATTACAAAGAATAAAAATAATCTAATTGAAGCATTCTATCATTGGCACGTTGCCATGAATTTATCCAATAAATATTTTAACCTAGTGGATTTTTTAAGATATTTTTTTATATCAATTGAAATAGTAGAGACGGGATGAAAAAAATAATGTCCTACAATGTACCTACCTACTCGTATAAAACAACTACAACAAATCAAATAGAAGTTGCAATTAAAGTTGAGGTTGAAGTTGTAAAAATAAATCAGCTTTAATTTAATACGAAATAAACGTTAAGTAAAGAAGTTTTCAACGATTTCACCACAATAAATGGTGCATATTGCACTGAAATCGATGAAGCCTTTTCTGAGATAGACCGGAAAAAACATCCGCCAGTTACCTACAGATTTATCGTTGGTTTGATGATGATGACGATGATTAAGAGTTATTGATTCTCTTTAGTAATTTACTATACTTTAAATAGGTAGGTATCAGTAAATAATATTTAGTGTTAGTAACTAAAAATTCGCGACATACCTACATAGATTCGTTGCATTGCAATAGAGCCACTCTGCTGAATTCGCTTCTTTCTTTTTAGCACTTTAGCTCTCGCGCTGATTTATTGTAACCACAGTGTTTGTGCGTCTTTTTAACATCTCTCCTTTTTATTCTATTTCAAATGTTATTCCAAACCCTATTGAATGTTTGCAGGCGAATTTATGGTTGTTCTCTATGTTCGCTTTATACGGCGAATAAATGTATCTGCGTTTATGATAAATATTTAATCGGCCAATTTTATTTTAACTTTTATTTTAATAGACTTTGTAAAATATATTTCAAAGTCAAACTTTATTTATTAATAGAACGCAATTTTATTTTCTATTGAGTGCCATGGGTGAAGGGTATAACCACAGAAGAAATAATAGTACGTATAACTTACATATTATGCCAAGTATCATCTACTTCTTCTTTTGTGATTGAAAATATTTAGTATAGATACATATTCGGTCCCGCTTCATTGTTATTATTAAATAAGAAGCCTTATACAAAGGAATTAAATCTTGAATTTCCAATGAAATACAGGCACAAATTTGCAGTAACTAACTTTAGACAGCATCAATTTCGCTCACTTATCACTGACTGTGTTCTCTGTGAAGATAAGCGAGTATAATCATGTATATTAATGACTTGCTAATAACGATATAGCGTTTGCGTTTAGTTGTCATGTAGCCGTACGTCTCATAATCATGAACTCGGCGGCGTGCACTTTATCTATTAAGAAGATGTCTGAGCCTTTCAACTAATAGAATTTTTAATCAAGTTGCTTGGGGCGCCAGCGCCACCACGGCACGAGTACGCCAGATTAATGTAATTGGACGACGCCGTCACAAAGGCAAATTGTAATCCCCCTCTTTCATTATACTATATGTCCGTAACACGGCACCCAGACAATGTGTCGTATTTTTATTTTTCCAAAATTTTTCGTGAAGAGCATTTCAGTAACAAACGCTGAATAATAATTTGCTTTCGGAATACGATTATTTTCTTGCGGTACAGATTGACTATTCGAAGTGGATATCTGCCCAAAAGGCTCTTGAAAGCGGTCGCTGTCACAGTGCAGACTCCCCCTTAAATCGGCCGATTGCAGCACAGTCGTTAGGAGAGCTCCAAGTGTCGGGACAATTAAGTTGAAGCGGCGATTGTAAGCGGTGCCAAAGCGGATGTAGGTCAGTAAGCGCAAAGTGGACCTGCATCACCGAGGTGTCGGCAGTTTTGGTATTTGTCCTGTCGACCTCTGCCCTACTGACTTGGCAACATGCTCACACGATCGCCGGCCAATATTGTGTACTATTAACCTGATACCTCCGAATAAACAAACGTGGAGTACATTTCGTGTGAGTTCATAAACTGCACAAGAGAGAACCGTCGTAATACTAATTCTTTGTTTCAGCTCACAATATGTATGGCAACAAAAGCAATCTCTAGTGGAACACTATCAAGCCGCACATTAAATAAGCGAAGTATATTATAACCCTGACTTCTCGTAATAAAGGATGTTTATTTCCCACACCAGGTGGAGTTAGCGGCGAGAATATTTCGGACAGTAGTTAATGTGAGTGCGACTGCCGTGAAATGAGCTTTCTGTCATCCTTGCCGCGGATGCACTTTTCTAAGCTTTCTATTAATAGTATCTTCTAAGTTTTAAATAAATAATGTCGTATTAATTATAACCCAAAAATGTCGTACATAATTAGAAGGTGCAAGTTCAACACACGGGCCAATTATGGGCAGGCTTCACGTACCTACCGAAATATTAAAGATTTGTATTTCCCCCGATGATTTTTCCTGATTTAAGTAACATATGACTGATATCTAATAGGGCCACGAGTTTTATGGACAAATGAAGAGTGTGCAGTATTCTAACCCAAGCCTATCGTGCTCAGATCAGGTTATGAAATATGGCCTATATTTCATAATGGATCACATAATGTGATCCATTATCACATTTAAGTTCCAAGTTTGTTCCAAGATCCATTTCCAACGGGAGCTTTAATTTATGTGTCCGATAAAGAAATTGCTCTCGTGCTTATTAAATGTATAACCAATAATAATTAATAATGTATAATTAATATGTAACCTCGGAATAGTTATCTTGATACCGTCCATTTTTATATCGTCAATAAAATCTTCTGCTTATAAATGCACCATAATAATTATTTTAATGCATACCTAATTATTTTTTTCTTTCAAAAAAATATTTAGTTATTCCTAACGTACTCACTAAAACGTAACGTAAGTGTTCTTCCTTTTTAAAGGTTTATGCACTTCTTTAAAGTTCGCTGTGCTTATTTGTAATTAAAATTGCATGCTATTTAATTATAAGGCCTAATTTAGTTCTGTAAGTTTGCGTTACATGTAATTTTGTAAATGAGTCTAAATAAATAAATAAAATAAAATAAAAAATAATATATTTGTATATCTCTGTACATCTGTAATTCTTTCTACATTTTTTTTTACAGTATCACCTATCTTTGAAAATTTATAATTGGCTTTCCTTGTACTACTCAGCCTAATTTACATATTGTAATAGCTGTAAATTTTCCTAAGAAATAAATAAATAATGAACCTCTAGTAAAGGTACGTATGAACTCGCTAATCCTGTAAACCACAGGATGAATTTGGATCATATTAAATACTAATATAGTTTACAGGCTCATACAGAATATTTTATTATATATTTTATTCTATACTAGAAGAATTATTTAGGTGTCTAATAAAGAATAATCTCTGAACAAATCTGGTTTGCTATCTAAATATATTGCAAGATTTTATTCCAAACTAGTAACATAAGCATGATCTAGATTTGCTTTTCTATAAAAAAACGTCTATTATTTATTTATTTATTTATTTATTTATGCAAACTTTATTGACCACAATATAAAAATATTAACGGACAAATGGCGAGCTTAATGCTAGTGCATTCTTATTGTTATTATTATTATTTGCATTATTATTTAGATATTATTGTCAGAAAAGTAATAAATAATAATAATAATAACCTTGTTTTTTATTTCTAGTACCTAAACAAAGACTCATGTCTGCTCAATTTGGTTGTTATGTGAGAGGCATCTTTTCTAATTGTATGAATTAAAAACATTATTAAAATATCTCCAGAAATTTTGTCAGAATCTTACTTAATGGAATGTTTAAATAATAATAATGTACGGAAACTATCCCGTTTAGGGTTGCCAGATGGTCGGGATTCGTCTTGATTGTCCCGACATTTCACATGATGTCCAGACAAGTCCCGAGAAAATACAAAATGTTCCGACAATTTCAATACAAAATTTTTTGTCCCGACAAATCCCGACTTTTTTAAGTTTTGATTAGATATTTCAATCTTGCCATCTGGCAACCCTAATCCCGTTACAGTTTCATAATAAAAGCTAGAGACGATAGAGTGATCATTGCCCACTCTTTTCATTGGTCAAGTGGGTAGGTACCATAAAAGCTTTAAAGAGCATCTCAAGAATCGACATGTTGTTTTTTTTAATTAGTCAAGTTATTCAAGCAGTCATTTTATCCATTACAAACCGGCATATAAAATCAAACCTTTTTTCTTTATAATATTTGTATAGTTAAGTGTTTTGGGGCCCTCGGTGCAAAAAGGCAATACGTCATATTCTGTCAGCCCTAATTCAGTACATGGCGGCGAGTCGTCAGAATTGGACAAAAGCGCAGCCACCCGTGTTCCCGATAGCCCGCTGTGCCGCCTGTTAACAACTTTTAACTTTGGCTATATGACTTGTCTGTAAAAAAGCGGCCAAGTGCGAGTTGGACTCGCCCATGAAGGGTTCCGTAGCAGCAAGTAACATAATATAAAAGTTATTGTACTTCATTGTAACTTTGATCGATGTTTATTGCGGTTTACGATTTATGAAGTATTAAAAAAAACTACTTACTAGATCTCGTTCAAATCAATTTTCGTTGGAAGTTTGCACGGTGATGTACATCATATATTTTTTTTAGTTTTATCATTCTCTTATTTTAGAAGTTACGGGGGGGGGGGGACACACATTTTATCACTTTGGAAGTGTCTCTCGCGCAAACTACTCAATTTAGAAAAAAATGATACAGAAACCTCAATGTCATTTTTGAAGACCTATCCATAGATACCCCACACGTATGACTTTGATGAAAAAAAAATTTTGAGTTTCAGTTCTATGTATGGGGAACCCCCAAAATTTATTGTTTTTTTTTCAATTTTTGTGTGAAAATCTTAACGCGGTTTACGGTATACATCTACTGACCAACTTTCAACAGTATAGTTCTTATAGTTTCGGAGAAAAGTGGCTGTGACATACGGACGGACAGACAGACAGACAGACAGACAGACAGACATGACGAATTTATAAGGGTTCCGTTTTTTGCCATTTGGCTACGGAACCCTAAAAAGAAACAATGCACCAAACACTCAAGTTAATGAAACTCTCGCTGAAAATTTATGTTCTCCAGCTTACGACGATATGTTAATAGTCTCGGCCACAAACGTAATCTTGTTATTCGTAAATCGTGACACAGTTGAATTGTTGATTTCGAATTATAATTTAGTGTGAGAAAAGCGCAGTAAGGTTTAAATGGACGCGCGTAAGTTTGGGTTCCAAATGGTTAGGATTTATTAAAGTTTTTTTTTTTAATATCTGATATTTTTCTGACAAACAGAAAGAATATGCATTGTAAATTATTAAAAGATAGTATCAACAACGGGTCTGTCCGTTGTCTGTCTGTCAACTTTAGGTGTATTTCTTTTCTCAGTTTAAGGTATTGTAACGCAAGATTCACAAACTACATACTTACGCTAAACATATTGATTGAATTAATCTTAACATTGAGATTTAACATTAAATCTACAAGCTCGACATTATAAAAGTATACCTAGAATACATCCTAATTATGTCATTAAAGTACCTAAATTACTTTAAAATTATGAATTAAGAAGATTAGATAGATTTTATTTAGAGGTATTGAGTGAATCTCTTTATTTATCCATGTATTAGAACAACGTTTACGAATATTAGGTACAATTGACACTCAAGCAATTAGATTTCAATTAGAAAAATGCTTTCACAGAGTTAATCAAACAGGAATTTCTCCACTTTCTCCATGCCTTAATACCAGGTCAATTAATTTAATATAAAATGCATGTGCATTTTTAGTATTGTATTTTGGGTTAATCTATTAAAATCAATCTTATACCTTCAGCATAAGGTTGATTTTATTAAAGCTATCCTCAATAAGTCGTACAGAATCAACGCATAAAATATGCCGAGACAAGAAAGGGAACAACTGACTGTAATAAACATGTATAAGATATGTATGTCTATGTATGGTACATGGAACATGGGGTTACACAAATTACTTCAATAAGCACGCATGATGGAAGACAGGGTTCACGCGAAATGGCGAAATTCCATCCGAGGTGGATGCGCTACTGAATACAAAATTCACATGTACTCCAATTATAGGAAAACGATTTGCTACGAATATTCTTGGCAGACTTGCAAATTTGCGTCGAATCAGCAAAATATACTTATTTTGTGGGTTTGGGTGAGGTCCCCGAATGCGTTTGTGACATTCCTAAGAGTATTTAGTAGATCCTGAAGTTTATAACTTAAACAACAACATCATGCATTTTTTACTGTGTTGTCTTTGTATTGGTCATAATCAAAATTATTTCGTTGTTCAATTTAAGTATTATGAATGGTATTACATACAAAATACCGAAGTAATTGTAGATAAATTACAGGGGAGACACAATGGTATGATTGCCTCACTAATGGTACATTTGATAACAAACTATGATATGAATGACTATTCCTTTTTTAAAAACCTTTTCACCGTTACCCACATGAGGGTGTGCGCATTCCTGCTTGCCGCTCAATTACTTCATTCCCGCATTAATTAAATGGGATGTAACTCTTTGAAAAAATGTTCATTTATGACTAACATTTTATTTTCTGGAACTTTGAAATTGTATTTTTATATTTAATACTAATAATACTAACCGAAAATGTTTATATTTCTATTTTTATTAGTATTATACGTTTTTTCTTAGTCTATAATAATTTTCATAATAAATATTAAACAATAAGATCAAGTATATATATGAAGGTAATGTATAAAAAATATTATAACCTAACTTTAGTACTCAAATTAGAAACAGCAAGTTGCCCATTTTAACAGAGAAACCTGAAACAGAAATGGTATTCATGACAGTTAAATTTCAGCTTACATAACAAAGGGTTTATGTTACAAAACATTTTCTAAAACAAGGAGCTTTAATACAAAAGTTAGGAAAGTAATGAATCCGACAGCCCTCATGTGTACTAAACGATATTATAAAGTTTGTTACAATGGATGTCACGTGCATGAAACAGGCATGAAAGGCGTCTGCCCATCGCCTAAAGATAGGGCGTAACTTCAATCAAAATGCCTTAATACACTCGGCGCTTGGTGCCATTACACATGAAACTCGAGAACCTATCCAAGCTCTGTTTTCTAGTAGTCTTTAAATTTAATTATGGCTAATAAACTCTCAGAGGCTTTATGTGTTGAATAATGTCATGGAAAGTGCTCAAATTCACAACCCAGAATTAAACGTAACACTGCCGTGTCAGTGCGATATTTAAATATAGCAAGCCGTTTTCTGGACTCCATGTATGCTATTAAAAATCGAAAACCTTAAATAAAAATCTTATAAAAAAGTCGTTTATGCTTACTCACACCATTGGGTTTTTATAATTTAAATTAACGATTATATGACGGAGCAGTAGGTAAATTTTGCTAACTAAATTAAAGGTTTCAACGCAAGCTTTGCATCAAAATGACATGTTGTTTACTGTTCATATCGACGCTTGAAAGGCAAAAATTACCAAGCGACATGTTGACAACTTTACACTAGAGCATTTTAGTTTTTAATTTTAGAAAAAAAAAATCGTAAAAAATCTCTTTATTAAGCATTTAAAATTCATTGCTATGAAGCAGCTATGGCTACATAGGCGATTTTTTACGATTTTTTTTTCTAAAATTAAAAACTAAAATGCTGTAGTGTAAAGTTGTCAACAAGTCGCTTGGTAATTTTTGCCTTTCAAGCGTCGATATACTAAATGATCAGTCAACTCATGTTGTTGGAATAACGCTAGTTTCTCTTTTTAGTCCTCTTTTAGAATATAATATGGTATCGAAAGCAAAAACTGTCTGTTATAAATAAAAACACGTGTAGATGTCAGAAAAATACGGACGGAAAGAGTCGAGAATCTACATGTTGCAGATCTGGAAACATAAGATCGTTGCGGACGCAAGGCACGTTCGAAATCCGACACTTGGCACACTTCACATTCCGCCTCGAAACGCCGCGTGTTCTACCCTAATAGAAGTTTTAACTTTTAATTACCCTACTTTAGAACCTAACATTAATATAACTAACATAAAGGTTGAATTTTCATTACAATAAAATTAAACTAGACGAATAAAATTCATTAAAGATATCGTTGCAACTGTTCATTCTTTTGCTTGCCGCCGAGGTAGGAATTTAGTGATTATGAATCCCAACAGCTTAAACAGTTTTCCGGCCCGACGAAAGTAAAAAATGTAGTGACACTGTAAGCTCGGACGTTGTAAAAATGTTCTTACTCGTATTTAAACGCAATCGTGGCCAGAGCAATAAGAGCAAGGCTGATAAATTTAAATAAAACAGAGTGAAGCAAGTCGAGCAATTCCTTGGGCGATAAAACGGGAAAGGGGAGATATTTAAATTGAATACGCCGTAAATAAATGCTAAATGAGACAAAGACCTGTGAGAATTTGCAACCTAAACAAGAATAAAACGAGTAGCGTGTCGTTAATGAAAGAGGAAAAGAAACGACGGACACTGCCGTGGCTGGATCGTCCTATCGGCGTAATATCTTCGCCAAATTGGACCGATTACTCTTTGTACAACCCACACTTTACAATTGTTTCAGTATTAAAAAAATACACTTAAATATTAATGCTAATAAATTGTAATTAGGTAGGTACTCATACGTCGTTTTCAAGATTACAACAATAAAAAATATTACATATTTTTTGCATATTTTTTTTTTATTTATGTTCATAATCTAGATAACAAAGCACGAATATTATAATAAATCTTCACGGATTGATAAGTTCGTTATTTATTTAACCTAGACCAACTTTCTATTGATGATTTTTTTTACCATCTTGAAATAGGTACGTTGTAAATGTTTTTATATAGTTTTTTGTTTTATGGAAGTAGCCGGCAAACGAGCTGACGATCTACCTGATGGTAAGTGCTATCGCCGCCCATGGACATCAGCATCACCAAAGGCATCACTGATGCGTTGCCGGCCAAGAAAGAGAGAGAGAAAAAAAAAAGAACTGGCTCTCAAGCCCCCAGCCGGAACACGACGAGTCGTTTGGCGGCTGACTCGTGCTCAAGGGTGGTAGCTATCCAGGCGAACCCCATCGAGAAATAATAATAGTAATAATGGTATTAATTAACAATTAAAATCAATATTATCAATATAATCCCTCAAGGGGCCCTACCACCAGCGTACCGGATTTAGTCGCCTCTTACGACACCCATCCGACGTGGGATTGGGGTTAGTATTCTAAGCCGCCCTAATACGGCTAGATAGCACAGTTCTTTAATTTTAAATGAATAAAAATGAACGGATGAGGTAAAAGTAAATTACTTACAAAATTTAATATCCTTCACTTTATTTTTGCAATATACTTAATATTACTGTAAGTCCAATTAACTTTTAAATTTGCGTAATGTTCATAAATTACACTTTGGTCTGTCTGATATATTTTTGTACATATACATTGTAAAAAGGCTTGATTTGTGTCACTTATTAATGGAGTCAAACCATTAGCGAAACAAATTTAGCTGATCTAGGATGAATTTTGGGATATTTATATGGATATGTATGGTATTTTTTTTTTTTTTTTTTTTTTTTTTTTTTTTTTTTTTTTTTTTTTTTTTTTTTTTTTTTTTTTTTTTTTTTATACCGAATAAGTTAGTGCTTGACCACAAAATGGTATAGAATTTAATAACTACAAAAAAAAAACAAATTCGCATGTGTTCTAATAAACTACACACCAATTAAATTAAATGTTATCCAGAATTCGGTATCGATTTAATGTCTTTAAAATCTAGCCGTTTTCCCTGTATATACCCTTCCCTTATAGTTATAGCACTAATGTATTTACCCAGACCGCTTTGCCACGGTCCTCACCGACGATTCAATACGTTTTGATTATAATCCTCAAATATCTCTTCAGCGAAGTGGGAACTAAGTCAGTTTAAACGGAAATTAAACGTGGAATAATGACCGTGTAACTAACTCGTTGACCGAGTTTCATTCGGAAAATGAGATACTATGATCATTTATAATTAAGAATATCATAAAACAAATCAAATTAAAAGAAACTTTAATATCAGTCGAAAGCATTTCATTATTCATCAATATAATAAAAATCGATAAAAAGTTATGTAAACACAGCAATATCACGACAGTATGAGAGGTTTAATTCTCATTATTAAAACCATAATAAATTAATAATCCATTTATCATCCTCAAACGTAAATTTTTGTATTATATGCAGATGTTATAAGTAGGCATGTACATAAAATTATTGGGATTTCGCACAGTAGGTACCCAATAACGTCATAATATATTATTATGGACTGCAGGTCACTGTTGATAAGAGAGGGTTAATTGAAATGCCAATGTTGATAGCAGTATTGCAATATACAATACATATAACGCTGGCATATAAAGCCCACTTGTGTAAACGTCTATGACTGTTAAGTATTTTAAATAATGATTAAAGAAATAAACTTCATCTGTTATGAATGACATGATACCACAGAAGAAATAATAATACTTTTAATAGTAATTATAAAGAAAATTGGCAATTTCATTATTAAAGAAATAAAAAAGTACCATAATCTTGTGATGCATTAACAGAATTGTGCGTTCGAGCGGAATAGTAGCGATCAATTATTCATTGAAACCTGATATATTGTCACTGCCATTTGACGTCCCACAGCTATACATTTCATTTGGGAACGGAGAGTAAACTTTATCATTTAAAATGCTAATTAATGTTTCATTTTAATTCTTAATGCATAGCTATCCTAAAATGTTTAAATTTACCAATGAATAATAAACATTGCAGTCCATACTTAACTCCAATGGGTGCGTTCAGCGAAAGTAGAGAGCTAATATTATTCAACACACAAAATTCGAAGCGCTAAATGCAGCAGGAGTTTAGAAGGCTTTCAGAAACTGACCGTTTAGCAAAGTTTAAGTAGAAGCCACGACCGAGGCCGTTCTATTCCTAGTATTCGCGCAAACTGCATGTTTAATCTCCCAAATAAATAAACAACAAGCTCCGCGTATCACAGCAAATCCTGAAAGCAAATGTTAAATATATTTCGGTGCATAGTGCATACACTTGTAAGCGGGGAACTATTATTTACACCGCCTGCGTTCTATTCTCCAAACTCTAATGAATGCGAGGCAGTTTATTTAAGTACAAGGTTTAGCTATGCTGCACCGCAACGCTTCCATTTCACGACCGCAAAGCTTGTTCCTTGTGGTCCAAATTTGTATGTGAAGGCACGGTCAACGTAGATATCTCTCATTTGCCTCGAATGAAGCTTTGAGGTGCTAGCGGTTCCACGCAGCAGTGAATAAAATCCTCCACTATTTTTAACACTCATAATTTTAGCTGCAAGTGTATTTCTTAATTTTTTCTTTTAGCCCAAGTCAGGGTGATTGAAAGTTAAAAAAAATAACTTTATTGCTTTATTTATAATCCTTTAATCATAACTAATACGTAGGTATCACTGATACATTTATGTATTTACAAAATATGCATATCGTTTTTTGAACCCATTCATACATTCTGTGAGACACATGGCAAAAAACCCACTTTATTATTGGCTTTTTGAAACTGCGAATGAAACATAAAAAATAATAATGAAAATATATTATTTTGCATTAAAAAAGTTACATACTTTTTTGTGTTTAGACAAGTATCTTGTATTACAAGCTTAAATGAATTTAATAATAACTTCAAGAAGAAATCATAAATGATATTATATTATAAAGTGATATATTAATTTGAATATAACACGTTGAATATAACATATCAAAAAATTGCCCCATTCGATAATTGTAAAATACTTAAAAGTATCTGCGATCTACAATTTATAACGCGTTGCATCAAAGGAATCCGTTACGAAGTCATAAATTTATTGTGACTATTTAAAGAACAACTAACTACAAGTGTCATTTCATCAACAAAATGAATTTTAAACCCTGAAATAATACCACAAAGCTTAATTGTAAATGACGTTTATATCTTTAAAGCGCCTTCTGACTCTTGGAGCGTGAGATCACTCGGAGAGTTGCAAATAGCAAAATGACGTGGCAGGAATAACTTCCCACGAAACTCATGTGCTTGCAATGTAACATACGTACTCGTACGTATTAACGACGACCCCAATAACACTGCAACGATGCATTTGCTCTTAAAATTGTGTGCAATTGTATCCAAACAACTAAGTTATTTGGAAAATAGTGACAGGAAAATAGTCTATTCGAGCATTTAAATTCATGACTGTAGCCAACATCTTTTAGTCTGGCTATGGCCGCTTGCATAATATGTAAAAAAGAATAAAAAAGGTAGGCACCGATTTATGCAAAGGCAACAAAACTACAACTGGAATGTATTATCTTCAGTAATTATAAAGTAAATTTGTTTTGAAGTAGAACATTTTTCTCAGTAAAATTGAATGCGGAGTAATAAATGGATCCCTTGCATTTCAATAAGGCTCGAGGGGCAGCCGCTTTGATTGATTTAGTCCCGTGGAAATAGCTTTCAACCTGTTTAACATTCACGAAAGATCTTACTTTTGCCATTTACTTATCCGCACCGATGTTTACTTTTACAATTCGCAATTTTTTATTTTAATCGAATCCACTGGATCTAAGATTGGATTTCCCACGCTGGAACTAGATAAAGTTTTAAAAAAAATGTCGTGACTTTTGAAACTCTTTCTCAAGTTTAAAAATAAAGAACATTGGTCAAAAGTAAATTAAATGTTAAATATTTTATTCACCATCCTAAAGTATACATTATGTCAAGACTTAAGATAATAATAATTGTGAACATTGACATAAAACCGACTCACGTGAACTGATTCGCAAAAGCTCGCATCGCTGAAAATGTACTGAAATTCATAGTGACATGGATTTGTCGCAAATGCTATTACGGCAAATTTGGATGTGGTACCTCACCTGTACGATGGTACGTAGTGTAAACGGCATAATTGTGTCGGTAATGAGGAGGAGTAGTCGCCCCACGGGACGGATATTGCCGTAAAATGAACTCGCCGTTTTAATTAGCAAAAAGACTTGCTCCGCACCGCTGCAGGCAATGTCGTTATACACATATATTTTAATTTAAAATGTTTATTAAGTATAAGACAAGTATTTTAATATTTTAAATTTTATTGTGACATAAATACGATTCATTGGTATTGCTTCAATTTTATTTACTACTTATTTTTGTATACCTGAATGGGACTAGCGGAACTACACGTTATAAATCATACATATAAAGGGATATTGCTATTAAGTAGGTAATATAAAATCAGGCCTGGAGCAATTGAATAAAGGAATATTCGAGATTTTCAAATGTTGCTTCTAAAATTAAGTTCTAATCGAAATTGCTTCATTTACGGTACCTATTATTATCTCAATAATTAGGTCTCATAACGGTGAATGTTACAATTACATGTACATTTTTTTTCTTTCCAATAGCTACAGCCAATGAATGGAAAACTAGAGCCGGCCCAAGGGGTTCCATTTGACCACATCGAACCCTAAAAATTACGAAAGTGCTAGAAAACTTCAAGTATTCAATCTGAGTAGGTATGTGAGCGGCGGTACCGTCGGTTTCCTTTCTGAGTGCATCGTAAACTATGGATAGACAATTTATGGAGCCAATGCTGTGTAACCCATTCCGGTCTAGGCAGATTTACGATGGCAGTCCTTCACGAATACGATTACATCCTGTGGACCGCCGCCGTCCGCGTACGGCGCACAAACATGTTCCGCGGAAACTGCGAACATTACGAATCAACACGACTTTTCCTCGTAGCTCATACCTTTACAATTGTTGCCGAATACAGAGTGGCTATAAATTGTCGACCTTTCTTATCGAATTGTAATATAAATAAATATGTTAAAAATAATATATTTTTCAACATGGCAAAAGTACAAAATTTTCCTTAGAGCTGTAATTTTTCATACAACATACTCGTATATTATCTCAGACATAAAATAAATAAAATGCAATGAAGTCAAGTGCCACTAAGGAAATCAGCGATAACCTGGTTAATAAATATGCTATTTATGTTAGCTTTATTGAAGTGAAAACTTCTTTAGCATTGTTATGATTTGAAAGTCGATGAAACGAAAAAGCGACAGTAAAAAGAGACAAACATAAATTCATAAGACTTAACGTGGGAGAAAATGAGATAAGAAGCATTATACAGTGTTTTTTCATGTTCGTGGTTCTCTTTGTGTTACTTTAAAAAGTGCTAAGTTGTATTCATAGATGGCGAGATTGCTGGATAGATGGCGCTAGCTGCTCATTTTACTCTTCATATTATGTTAAGAGATGGCGTTAGTTACCACTGTTTTAATTTTATTATCTAACTTTGCATCACTATGATCATTACTAAAACCTACAATTATTATCTTCCAGAAATTATACACTCGTCTCATTTTCTTGAAACCAAAATTTTTTAAGGTTTCACTTCTACCACATGTGAATTGCACACATTTTTCTTTTATTTTCTATACCATTTATGAGGGGTAAAACATCAAAGCCAAAACACTTTAGAAATTGCTGATAAAGTATTGAACTCCTGAGTCCAAACACTACACGGATACTATTTGTAAACTTAAGAATAATGTTTCCTGCAGCAAACTGAGGTCGAATTGCTGTGGGTTGTAAAGTTAATTTACGGGCACGCGTCGGAAATGTCTCTATTAAAGTACTGCATAGAATAAATCAACATGCAAGCGAAGTGCCAATAAAAAGATCTTATTTAAACTATAAAATAAAACCCTTTCATAGTGAGGTACATACTCGTATTTTGTTAAGTGAAAACCACTCGCTGCCTCGTACCATCCATTGACTCATTGACCGCTGCGGTACACAGCAGCCACTAATATCCTACGGGCTATTGAATAGGCATTCATTTTACTTTGACTTTTATGAGTATAAACGCATTCGAATAATTTTTATACGGGGCTAAAATATGCTTACATTTTTATAATTTTAATGAGAGCAATCAACTAAAAAAGTTTTATTTTTCTTGTTAAAATAACATAGTTGCTCTACATTTCTATTTACTAGGTTTGCTATGATATTCATTGGAATTTCATGTAGAAATTTTCACAATAATTTCCAGTGCTATTATCATATCACATTAAAATTAAATGTATTTCTGGCTGTCTTCTGCTAGTAATGAATCAAGGTAGAGAAAATTAATAGTGTTCGTTAAATATGTAAGTATAGAGTCATTAATATTCCGCGCCCACATCTTACAACTAATTGTCTTTTAATGCGGCGGCCTTATACTGTATGAGAAAGTCCTTTCGAGACTCTGCAGGGTAGAGGCCATAGCTTTATTATAATCCTTTCAAGATTTTGAACGAATGGCTCTAGTACCAATTGAAAACTAGATTATTGGTTTGACTTCAAAATAAGTACAATACATAAATAAATATAGTCTTAAGAATAACGAACTAATCGTGCAAATTATCATCATATAATCGTGCAAAATTAAACTATTGACCAAGAGGCTTATTTTTGAATGATTTATTTTTATGTATTTATTTAGTTTTATGTCTTTGTTTTTGCTGAAAAATATGAGTAATATAACTGATCGCAAATTCATACACAAATTCCGCATTCCGCTTAGAATACTCTGTATTATAATTTGATTAACGAGCACATACAAAATTAAAAGTCATAACATTTTTATAAGTGTGCTCCACCTAGGTATTAAAGTGGGACCCACGCTGGGAACGCTGGAAAACAACTACCGTATGTTATCGCGGTCTATCTTATATTGTTTTCTAATTTGTATATTTCAAATGTCAAATAATAAGCTTGCGCAATATTTTATATTAGATCCATCCATCCATCCATCAGCCCTTGGAGATCCTAACTTTCGCCACTCTGACCACTCTGACCACTCTGACCTGACCTGACCTGACCTGCCTTTTATATTAGCTAAATAATACATTTTAAAATTCAAAACTGACGACGAATTAACGACCTACATTTTTCTCATCAATTTCTATTACTATTTTATGTAACATAACATCGATAAGCAAAATAATAACTCAGCCGATGTTTCAAAGGGAAATTAGACTTTAGAACGTGTATGCGAAAATTGTAAAATTACAATTACTGTTGCCTTGCAACGTCGGTCAGTAGTTTACTCTAAATTGGAGAAAGTTCAGTCGCACGGAGTATGGACGGGCGAGCGGCGAACGGGCCGAAGGAACGGCTACGTTGCGGTTTCCCGCTCCACATATCCACAGAAAAGCAATTTCCAACCCATTGTTCTTAAATTGCGCTCAACTCCTTTTCAAGTCCTATTTCTTCATGATCATTCGTTCATGGATTTAGATATTGTGAAGTACTTAAGTGCTTATACGTGTAAGCAATTTGTTGTATTGTATGTTTAAGACCATTGAATAAATACAGAAAAAAAAGGTGCGCGTACTTTTGTACGCGCGTGAGAAGTTATACTTCTTCAATTAAATATACAAGTCACTAATTAAAATATTACTTGTGTACTACCTATGTTGATGGCAAACTAGATGGCGTTGTTCACGAACCTGAATCACGCTGTTGAAACTCGTGTGAGATTTGTAAAAGATTTCATGAGAATAAAGAAGCTAGGGCCATCTATGCAGTGCTATCATACCCCTTCCATGGTAGCGCAAACGTTTAACGCAGCCTTTTTGCAAGTCGCATTATAGAAGTATAGCTCCAAAAAAATAATGCATTTACATTACATTCAATACAACTTAGTTATTGTTATTTGTCATACTCGTATTATACGAGTAATATTTTAATATGGCTGCCCTGAGAATTGATATATGGAGCTGTATGCTGTATGTTATGTATACCAACAACCAATGACACACAATCCAATTGAACTCAATGGAAAGTCACCTTCGTCCACGATTCCCGATCGAGAAAGAGGGTGGTTGCTCGTTAAACGGGTTAGGATGCACGAGTAGGTATATGAACTGCATGAATAGGGCAACCTGAAGAGGTTTCCAACTGAAGAGACATCGTGTAATTATTACGTAAGACGTTGACCCCAATGATACGGAGTAGGAACTTAGTTTTGGGGTCATTATTCCTGTGTACCTTATATGTAATAAGTCCATTGTTTTTAAATAAACACTTTTATTTTATTTTTATTTTATTTTTAGCATCATCCACCTCTTACTACTGACATGTAATAATACTTTAAGTTTATCTAACAGGTGATAAGCTTTGGAAACCTGATTATAGACAAATCTGCTAATGGAGTAGGAGATTACTAAATATTAACAACAGGATTATTTCTTTTAAACATCAACCACAAGATAGTAATATTATTTCCATTGAACACTACAAATATTGGATTTCGTGTAAAACCGCTCTGTATAAATGTTTTAAGTTACAAAGCAACAATCGCAGATAGAAGTAATAGAATTCGGTTGGCCCAAGGCTGTCACCGTGGCCTTTGTTCGTCACTAGCGAATGGAAATCAATTTCGATGAAGCGGTGCTCGACTGGCCGACACTGCCGACACTGACGACAGCTACTGCGATGTCTGTGAATACAAGTTGCCGCATCAAACGCTAGAAATATCCCAATATAAACGTGTTCATTCTCTTCACCCGTCTAAACCTAAATTAATTTTGTGCAGTGATCAGCGGCCCGTGACGCCACGATATCGTTTTGATCTCGGACTTGTCCCTGTGCTCGGATACTGTGAGTAATGCGCACTAATCATTAGGAAACTCAACGTGTTATGAACGATGTTCACTCAGCGATGAACGCTCGGTAACAAAATTGGACGTGAAACAAAATAGAGAGACGGTAAACAAAATTGTTTATTAACATTTGTATGTTACTTACAAGTTTGAAAAGCTACTGCTACATTTTAAGGTTTGATGAGCACTAAGCAGCCAGCCAAAATAATTTTCTGTGAGAAGTACGTAATTTTCTATATAAAAGGCAAAAGTGATTGACTGAAGTATCAACGCACAAGCCAAACCCTTAGGTCTAGAAACTTAAAATTTCGCACACGTATTCCTCTTATGACTTAGGCATCGACTAAGGAAGGATTTTTCAAAATTCAACCCCTAAGGGGGTGAAATAGGGGATAAATATGATAAGCATAATTTCCGCGTGCGAAGCTGTGGGAAACAGCTAGTTATAACTAATTAGTCCCTTTTTAGCGCGGTTAAACCTCGTTTAATCTCGCGTACTCAAGCTTGGTGAAGTTTACTTTTGTTTATTCAGCCTTTTTATAAATAAAAGCTATCTGTCAAATGGTTTTTACGTCATGTTCCGTTTCAGTAGCAATGCAGCATTCAATTAACAAATGAGTTTACCCTTTACCACTGTATTAAATCAGTCCATGAGTCATCCACTTACCGTCACGTTGTCCTTCAGTTCATTTTCTCGTTTCGGCTTTTACCATAAAACACACATGGATAGACGAACTCAAAAAAAATTAAGAAAACGTTCGTACCAAATTGTGTACCTCATATGAGTCGAGCAAGCAAATTGAATGCCCCTGTAGCCTAGCTCCAAAATACTTCCTTACTCAATACAGTTGATTGAACCTACTAAAAGCGATGTAGAGTGTGCCTGTTTATTGTTCATTTTTCAATCTATTACTCAGTAGTTTATTTTTAAACACTGACGAGAAAATACTATAATTACAAGTACGTGTATCATTTTACCGTCTCAGTCAACAATGAAATTAAATTAAATAAAAAGTTTATGCGAATTGGGTTCTGTTCACTTTTTGAACGTCAAATTAGGTCATCGATTGAAGAAATCCTTACGGTGAGTGGTCCTGGTAGAAAAAGGGGCAAGAAACTAAAACTAATAATGAAAATTAATATAATATGAAACTCATTCTTGTCTTGTCCAAGCAATCTAGTCTTTATACAAAAAAAAATAATCAACATCATATTTATTATAAGTAATCCTTCTAAAGCTATATCCATTAAAAGATGTGGTTCTAATTCGAATTACATCTTTGTTCCTCCTGTCAGTAGTCCGTAAGCTTCTCCTTGTCCTACAAAAACTTTTAGTTACTGTTTTATTTAAGCTGTTCCTTCGATTAAGCATTCCGCATTACGTAGGTCCTTCGAATATGAATACATAATAATAATAATACTTAAATAGCTCAATAGACATTAATTGAGAGGACAAGATATCAAATTATCATTCCAATATAGTATTAGTGTCAGTAAGGACAGTAATAATGATATTACTCGTAGAAACCAGTTCAAAATTTCATTCATGCGAGGAATATAAACATTTTAATGAAGAACCAATCTGCGGTTGCATTCTCTGGTGTTCCGATTGGCATGGGCGTAATGTAACTTATGGTCTGTAAGCAACTTTGCCTCAGGTTAAGCAACTTGCACAGGCAGCAGCGACCGTTTACTACATGGGCTAAGCTTATTTAGGTTTAAGATCATTTATATCTCAAAAGATTTATAATCGCTTACTGAGAAATAATAACATTGCCAATAATTATTTAAGCGTACTTACAATTGACTACATTGTAGGTACAATTCACATCATTTGCCGACTGTTGCCGTAGTCAGGAAATGAGAGCTGATATTACCTTCGATACAATAATCGAGTGTTCTCTCAGTGGTGGTCGAAATTCTTATTTACATTATAGAAAATTTGAGGTAAACCTATTGATTGCGAATATTATTTTTTCTCTTATGCTCGTTAATTATAATATATCCGACGATGCCATACATAGGTACTTAGCATGCAAATTAATTCAGTATGATTTGATACACAAAAAATAAAGGAAATAGATTGCCAAACACAGAAGGGGTGTATCTGTTTTCTCAGTCTCTTTGTGTAGGTAGGTGAGTACCTAGGTAGCTACTCGTAGCTGTTTAGAGTAAAACTACTCTTGACAAACAGGAACAACACACTGAACAAAAATAGTAACGTAAGTAAATACAGAAATGTTCATCCGACGATAAAAACAGTTATGCTTTCGTAAATATCATTTCATCCGTTAATTAAACACATAAAACCAATTGAACAATGTTCCTTCCCACCTAACCACTCAAGCAAGAAATAATACCCGGATGGACAAATTAATCAACACATAATATGATTAATAGTATTATCCTAATCGTCTTTCTATGTTTATGTTATCAAAAACAATTGAAAATAAACCGTTTTTCCGGCGGGGAGCGACGGGAACGTCGCGCGGCCGGAAGCGACGCCATGTTGATTAATGAATGCGCTTCATCGACCTGAAAATGAACCCTATTACTTAACGAACTTATCGCTCATGAAAAGAAAACTCTCTAATTGCCGCCTCTTGGCCCGCCAGAACATTTACTGCCTTATTAGCCGCATTTAAAGACAAATTAAAAAGCAAATTTATTCAGCGGAGGGCTAATTTTGATTTTTAAATTTTTATTTCTCCACTTTTGTAAGTAGGTACAATATACCTCCGCGTAGTTGATGAAAGGTTAATAATTTATTGAGTTATGTTGTAAATATAAATAGGTACATATGTAGGTACGTTTTGCATCAGTGCAGTGATGCCTTTGGTGTTGCTAATGTCCATCGGCGACGATAGCCACTTACCATCAGGTGGATCGTCAGCTCGTTTGCCGGCTATTTTCATAAAAAAGTCACATAACTGAAGGATAGTAGTATTTTGTGTTATATATTAAGTACTTAGTATTATATCAGTTTATATTTGGACAAACAACATGAATTTAATTCACAGAGGACCTTTATATAGGTCAACTTTGAGATGGAACAACGCTTTATTTTATTCATAAGTGAATGGGTATGTTGAGTTGAGAACCACAGCAAGATTCGAGCAGGACGCTACCACATTGTAGGTATATTATGAAAATGCATAAGTTAAATTTTAAAAACCCCCGACAGTTTGATTTACACTAAACATAGCTTGACTACTGATTGGCTACGAGTTAATAATTTTCTTCGTGGCCAAACTAGTTTGGCATAGTTTGGCCACGAGGAAACTCCCGTAAGAACACTCTCGAGTAAGTCTCGAGTAAGTTGTATGAAAGTTTTCATACAAAAAAAACTAAATCAAAATTGGTTCATCCGTTTGGGAGCTACGATGCCACAGACAGATATACAGATACACAGATACACAGACATGTCAACCTTATAACACCCCTCTTTTTCGTCGGGGGTTAAAAATCGAACAATAAGTTATCTATTTAATGTCCGGTAAAAATGTGCGTATAGAAATATCATCGACATTTTATTATTTAAAGGCTTGTAAGCCAAGCATGTTCATGGTCTAATGTAGAGTTGGATTGTAACATAGAAACCATAAGCCAACGCTGGGCATAGGTATATCTCAAGGTGCATCACTAAGGGCTTGTTTCACAATCTTCAAGTAAGTCCGAAGTAAGCTATTCGTTGGTTAAGTTGACATTTCGTGTATGTAAAATGACACTTTAACGTCACTTTAACCGGCGAATAGCTTATTCAGGACTCTACTTGAAGATTGTGAAACAAAAGTCTGATTTTCGGATCACTTCAAAGTTACTTTACGTTGCTAAATGCAGATCATATCCTACGGTACGTCTTACCTATATAATATACCCCTTCTCCTCTCTTAAAAGTTGTGAGGTATCTATAGGCATAATTTATATTGAATACATTTTATACAGTCATACTTTACTGGGTATCTCAAGACCTATTATGAAACTGAAACTCGAATGATGAATTAACAAGCATCCGATGACTTGAACATTTCAACTTATACCATTCAACAGACAGTGACTGTATGGAAAGAATCAGATACAATATTAATGAGTATCGACATCATCGACCAAGTACTTGGGTTATTAAACATCAATTGTCTTAATATTGTTTCGTAAGATAAATGTTTTAAGTTTACACAATCGTTCACACAGCATTAAATTAAATTGTCTTGTACTGATTGAGAAACTTAATTGTGAATCATTTGTTGGATGTTTGTTCCGACAAAACACTGACTAATATTATTCCCGTTAACAGTAGGTAAAGTTATAACAATGCAAACAGTGGACAGACATTTTTAGAACATTATATCTCTTAGTTTGGCAACTTTGGTATTTCTTTTCCATAAAGGTTAGCTTTAGCTTTTGAGAATAATATGTGGGTAACGTAACGGATAGAAAACCTTTTTAATGATGTTATATTACTGTTGTTAGGTTGTTTTATGTTCCTACTTGTATCAAAGAAAATTGTTTTCTTTTAACGTGTTGTTTTACAAACATCTACTGAAGTTACTTTTAACCCCCCGCTGCTTACAGGAAACACAGACTTATAGGAAACACTACGGGTCCGAAAAACAAGTTGATCAAAACAGTTTATTTTTCGGGTCTCGGTCGAGCGAGCCAGGTCAGGCAGCGAGCTGTTGGCTTCTTACCAAAACGTATCAAAGCCAGATTTATGTGCAGCGGCGACGAAGGCGCGCGATCCTATCGGCGAACTCTGCTCCCCGATGTATTGTTGTTCCGTGGGAATTGGATTTAGACCTGCTCGCCTGTCAATACAAGACAGCTACATTGTCATGCAATTTTAAATGTCATGTACATGTGATTTAATATGCACAATAAGTTGCTGATTTAATCCTCAGCTCGGCCTATCTGACATAACATCTGACTCAACTCAAATCAAGCAACGCAGTTCACAGTTATGCTTGGAAAAAAATATATGTAAACATTTAAAGCCAGTAAATACGTAGGTATCTACTCGTCTTCACTAATGTTTTAACTACTACTTTGGTAGTAGTCAAAACATTAACAGCTAGTGATTTAACCTTTTCTGAATTCTCCCTACTAAATTAAACCTAATAAGCACGAGTAATGAATAATTTACCTGATATTATATGTGTCTCAGTACATACAGCTTAGATTTAATAGTAGGTTTTACAAAACAGAAACTAAATTGATTTTAACAACCAAACAAGTAACTAATCTCTCGTAAGTAAGGTATTGCATTATATTATTTTTACATAATAAATTTTCTTGAACATAAAATTGAACGGGCCACTCGCGCAGTGAATACGCCGAGCTGTAATATTAACTCATAAATTGTCCGAAAGAACGTCTTCACGCTTCTATGATCGAGAAAATAAATGGATGCACAATTTTTCGTGTTTCTCTCGGGCGTTAAATTATGCGTTTATCATTTAGGGATGTTTACAAAGAACCTCTCGCGGGACTAAATTGAAACGACTGGAGCGATGCCAGCGAAAAGGTCATACGCAGTACTTATTAGATTCGAGTTCCGTCCTATACGGGCTTATTTTTTCAAGTACAGATGAAAAGAAAATTTTATACAATAACGCTGCAGTATTTTGTTATCGTTTCCCCAACCTTTTGTGTCCAAAGAAGTCAGTACTTATTTGAATAAAATTTCTCTCGGAGCATAATGCGTCTGTTGAAAAATTCGTTTTCTACTTATATTCTTAGAACTGAACGACCGACAAAACGAACAAAGAGCGATTGAGGCCGAAGTTGTGGATATGATCGCTCTGTATTCTCTGTACACAGTTATCTATGCGTTATGAGCATTCGCTGTCTCGTTTATATCACTTACGTTAGATTGGTGTGATTGGTGTGGGGAACGAAATACAAAACACATGATTCGCGAAAGTACACACTAAACAGCTCCCTTTTGTCGACAGAACGCGCCCAGCGACCTACCTAAAATAACCCGCGGCTGCGCTTCGCGCTAAACTTAACTTTCCTCAGTTCAAATAAATGTCAGTTACGATAGTTACATATCCGTATTCGGTGTACGTACTAAATTAATATTAACTGTTATGTGTACAGGTTCATTAATTTGCATAAATGTCTACTGTAACGTACCGAAATAACTACAGCGTGCAACTTTGATATTTGCGAATATTTCAAATGACAAGTCAGCGTAAAACTGCTCTATGACAAAAAGTCTAGTACAATTGAAAAAAATACGCAGGCGTGAATTAAAAATTGATATTGCCAAAAGCAAGCCGAATAACGGGGCGGCAATTATTTCCAATTTTTTGTGCAATTCATACCTGCCGGCTTGTGTTTATGGCAACGCTTAGTTGAGTGGAATGATTGTGTAAAACTGTTGGACGGGCTCCAACGAATGCGCGGTAGAAACAAACGGCACAAATAAAGTCAAATAAGTGAACCCACCAAGCTTCCGATACAGCGCCGGGTATCAAATTATTTAATTGAGTCATGTAATTGAACAAGGCTCTCTGTTATTGCAAGCTGGGGATTGAGATTCCCGCTACACGACATGTTTTTGTACACTAGGGTCAATGTAACAGTCAAAGTCCTCAATCATAATTATTTAGTTTTAAAACTAGTAGGTACTCTTGAATGTTGATTGTTTGTATTATGAGAATGGTATGACAAGAGATTAAAGATGTTTAATATAACATTTCACACATTGGACAAAATGACATTAACTACGCTACGAGCCAAGTAGATAATAATTATTATCTAATCTGTGGTCAAGTGTTGTCGTTGCAAGCCTGGCCAAGCCGGCTGATTGCAGTCGCAGAGGAATTTGCAATATTTTTGTGTGTTGTCGTTGCCTTCTATTATCACACATATAATGCGGAGGCGAAATCTACAAGGCAGCCTTGCAAAATTAAAGTATCACCCAGGAGGCATATCTAGATATTTAATTACAACGCTCAATACTATTTTAGGATTACACCATAGAAATAGCAATTGACTGAAATAAAACTAACTCGATTTTAAGCGAGTAGCTCAAATTATACTTCTGTCTATAGATATCTATACTAATATATAAAGAGGAAAGATTTGATTTTTTGTTTGCAATGAATAGGCTCCGAAACTACTGAACCGATTTCAAAAATTCTTTCACTGTTGGGAAGCTACACTATCCCCAAGTAACATAGGCTATATTATATTTTCAACAAAATTAGGGATCCTTAGTAAAACTCCAATAATGTAACCCAAGGTGTAAAAAAATAAGAAAACCGAAGCAAAGCGAGGGCGGTTACTCGTATATATATATATACAAAAATATTACATATAATATAATATTATTCTATAGATATATATAAAAATATTACAGCAATTATATGAAGCTCCCTAAACAATTATTGAAAACGGTTTCTGACGTGTTACGACGTCAGTTTCACCACACATTTCAAGATAATTACGCCGTGTCGGAGAGGTATCTCCGCCGAGGCACAAAGTCAACATTTAGATGAATCAAACCTTAACTAAAGAGAAATTTACATTCAGTAGATTTAAGGTAGAGTCAGTGTCGGAAATACATTGATAAGTGAAATCCGGTTAAATCCTTATATAAACCTTATTATTGCAGATACAAAATAATAATAAGTTGATAAAATAATAGATACTTTTATTATTTACTTTTCTTACTTTTTCGTCTATAAAACCATGAGAGATATGATCATTAACATGACATAACTCATGAATGTATGATATACCACATTTGTAACTCTACACTTACGTATTACGGTGAACCTGTAAAGTTAAATACAGTTTGAATCCCATTAATATTATAAATGTGAAAGTTTGTGAAGATGTTTGGATATTTGTTCCGCAATCACGCCACAAATACTAAACCGACTTGGATGTTTGGAATGGAGATAGCTTATACCCTGGATTAACATACTTTTTATCCCGGAAAAGTTCAGGGTTCCCGCGGGAATTGTAAAAAATTGATATCCACGCGCGCGAAGCCACAGGCATATAAATCTAAATAAATTAATTAAAAACTTCGTTTTGAAACTACTCTACCACAGGCGAAGCCGCGGGCAAAAGCTAGTAAACAAATTCCTAAATAATCACATATTATACAGGTAAAAACTGTTTTCAGACTAAATCAAAGCAGCATGAAAGTAACACATAACAGCCTAAACAAGTAACAGTGTCTACGCGGGGGGGGGGGGGGTCCGGTGCGTTCACTTGCAATCCCAGAGCCTCACCAAACCATATTATGCACAGGATGGCTGCCGAGATGATTTTAGAGGGTACAAATCCCACATCACCCGTAACCTGTGGTTTCGACTTTCGAGTATCTTAGGAAGATTTCCCCCTCGAAAAAAAAATAAAGACATTGTTTAATAGTAATAATAACTGTGTTTAATACACATTACACAACAGAGACGTGCGAGCACAATGGCTCCGTTGATCGTATAGCACAGCTTTCGCGGAACCGCGTACGCCTAGTTTGAAACGAACTGACAGAAACCGCCTCCGTAGCTTGATTGACACGGCTTTACCTGAGATAAGCTTCTCAGTATGACGTATGCTGTTCAACTATTTCTATATTGAATATGTTGTAACTCTCCATGTTACTTTGTTGCTATGAAGTATAAAATGTATTCAGCGTGGTAATATTAAAACCGATTTGCTTTTACATGCTAATTTGTATTGCTTAAACAAAGATCCCATTTCCCAGCTGATTCAACTTTTGTATGACGCTTGTGATTCTGGGTTTAATTCAAGTATGATTTTTTTATTTCCCGACAAACAAATAGACGAACGAGCCTGATATGTAGTGATCTTCGGTCATCCATAAACCTCAGCAACCCCAAATGTGCATTGCTGGCTAAGAAAGGAAAGAAATGAAAGTACTAGCTCTCAAGCCCCCAGTCGAAACACGACGAATCGTTCAGCGGCTGGCTATGTGATAGCTATAGGGGTGGAGCTGGCTAGGCAGGCTACAGAGAGATAATAATACCAGAAATATAAATGACTAAATAATAATACCTGGTTGTAGCTAAGCATAATAATAATAATACAAACTTTATTTTTTATTTCGGTTATCGAAATGTATCTCCGAATGGTAACTGCGACGTAAACCTAAGCCTCACTATCATGCGGGTTTAGCGTCAGTAAATTAACATTGAGATGAGTAGTAGTTGTGTCGTGTGGGGAGACTGGGGATCCAATGGAGCGTGTTAAGCGGCCCTTATTGAACGCTGGCGTCGCGGGTAACGCCGGATTGTGTAAATCGAACTGACAGACAACCGCCTCGGCTTGACTGACGCGCCTCCACCCGAGATAAATCACTCCACGTATCTCCCAACGATGTAATTTACGTGTTTGAACTTGCTCACTCCGAGTCCCACGGCTCGAATTTAGTGAGCGCTTGAATAAGCTACTCAGACAGTCAATTATCTGGCGTTCTTTAGATTTATAACCAGTTATCCACTTACGTTTTGACCGGGAACTTAACTTACTGACACGCCGCCGCACCGCGCCATAACAACGTTTTTTTTATTTTTTAGAAAGGAAGCTTTCATGCCAATAAAACACTATTGTCAGGTGATGTCCCTATGAATATTTATCTGTGACCGGGCTATCTCACCCGATAAGAAGGCTTATGATATTTAATTCAACGAGCTACGGATGGATTAGGTATCTCTTTGTTATCTGATAACCTGATTCAACTGAAGCCAGGCAAAGTAAATGATAGCAGGATGCATACAGAATAATTTATAACTTCATTAAAAGTTTATAATCTACAACAGCTTGCTAGCAATATATTTTTTGTTGGAGTTCACTTTCAACAGTTCGTTATAAATATGTCGCAAAGTTCAGTAAGTAGTATTCAAGTTTTGTAACGTAAGCAACTTGATCCACGTTGTGATTTAAACTTACAGTTAAAGAAAATACGCATTGTATTTCTAAGTACTAATCTTAACGTATAAAAATGCACATTCACTGTTCCCTTTATGAACATTTCATTAAAAAATTATAAAATAAACACTTTCATAGTACTCGCAAGATAAAATAATAAAAGCCTACCTATATATTTTCATTATACTTAATATTTATACATTGTTACATAATTAATATTAAAAAAATATTCTAAGACATAGCAAATCAAATAAGTCCTTCAAATCCAAACAATTTAGAGTCCGTCATTTTTAATTTATTGTTACCAATTGAATTCAGATTTAGACAGATGTTAAATATATTTTCAGTTCTAAATTCCGATTGTCTGTTAATTAATTAATGTTGTTTCATTAATTAATTTTTAATGCAAACTAAAATAAATTAGGAATAATCCTACCTACCCTAAAATTTAAATAACTTGAGTCAAGTTAATTATTATCGTTACTTTATGATGAGTCATTAAGATGTTGATTAGAGTTGTTATTGCTATATGAATTGACTTTCTAAATGGTTGTATTGTATTGTTGTTCTTGTATATCATATCATATTATAATGATGTTTTTAACATCATAATTATATTGTATTTATTGTTTAAGCTAATAACGACGAATTTTGTCTTAAATGGCTTAAGCTATTTTTCATAAGCCGTGATTGCCTGTAAGTAGAAAGGAGCACGAACAAGATTATGAGATAGAAATTGTATCATTTGTGCTGTGTACTTTTTGTTGGCAGACTAAAACAAATAGGTATCAGTACAGACGACTAACGGTGTAGATGACTGAATAGGGGCTTGCTGTAAATAGGTTATTAGAGAATGATAACATGATTATTCCACTTAGTACCGCTTTTATCAGTAAGATTATGTCAGATCCTTTCGGTTTTTCAGTGAAATATGGTGGTTGGAAGGAGATACAGCCCCGAGAAGGCTTTAAGATTATTATTGGCCTGATCCATAAATAAGTCTTTCCCTGGCGATTGAGGGAATCTTAAATATACCACTCCACACTACAAGTACTTACTCTATGTTTATGGCCGCAAAACTCCAGAAATTAATAAAATGTCTTGAAATTGTTTGGTAGAAAAATTTTAATGTGCATAATTCCTAATATTTTTAATTTCCCATATGAACGACAAACTAAGCATTTTACATTAAATTATAAATTTAACAGTTACCACAGTACAAAGTGGCCGGGATTAGATAATAAACTTACAGTTCCACAATTTGATTCTAGCAGACACTAGAGAATTTAAGCTCACGTTTATAAATCATAGGCCAAGGTGGAACAAGCCAGCCGAAGCGGGTGCTGTCAGAACGAATGGACGAGCCTCGTGCGATCAGATCAGACCACACGCTAAGTTTACACAGACGTGTATTACCCGCCGGCCTCCATCTACATCATACACATACTACTACATAAACATGCATTGCGCTTGTGTAAACAGTTCAACGTAATTGTAGTTATGGCAAGTAGGTATATCTATCTATGGATAGGGATATCACAGGAACAGGAATATCGTATTTAAACCTCGAGCACTATTTTGATGTTACATTGGGGTTAATGCGAGCCTATGTTATAATGCATGAGTTAAAACCAACATTTTACATGGATTACTTAGATCAATATTTCATAATGATCTTAACTACTAAAGTATTATGAATAATCAAATCTTTAAATATAATTAAGATAAAAATTGTTGTTCATTCCATTGTGCATCGTTCACTGAAGTTCTACAGCTGTTTTCCAGTGGTTTCGTAAAGCTAACCGGTATGTTTAGAGTTATGCCGCTGGCGATTTAAATCATACAAACTGTTATTAAAAAGCAAGAGATAATAATAATTATTACTTTCTGTATATTCTTTTAATAACTTATTCATAGATGGTACAAAATTACACATGCAATGCTCGTCGCATTGGAAACCAACAAATTTTCCTGTACTTATAAAAGTTTATGTTTGTCCTCGATCAAAATGTAACATAAAGTTTATAATCTAATGAGAAATTTAAGTTAGGAGGTTCTGTCAAAAGGTAATTTATCTTTTTAACAGTTTTGTTCATTGTAATCGTATTAGACAATTATTTTTTTTTACACGAATAAGTTAATGCTTGACCACAATCCCACCTGATGGTAAGTGTAGATGTGGTCAAATTAATATATTTTTATGTATTAAATAATGAAAACTCCCTCATAAAATTGAGAAGAGATAATTTAACGCGATAATAAGGCATAAGTAAGGTTTCCAAAGCGATGCGAGGGCGGGTCAGTAGTTTTTTTTCGAATGGGCAGTTGCTGTATTGGCCTTTGTGGCCTTTACAGCTTCACGCGGACAGAAGGGTCACTAGTAGTTCCATAAACTATGTGAATATACTCGTATGGCATGAAGTAGATGTCATAGATTCGCCCCACTCAACTGTCAATCACAGTGACATTCGCTAATCTCGTAAACTATGCACCAATGCATGGGATTATCTCCGGTTGACGAAATTACGCAATAAGATTTGTAATGCTCACGATTCCGATTGACGTCACAACACCAAACGCCGAGGGCAATGATTTTATTAATATGTTTACGTGTATAAGTAACTTTTATATTCATAAAAATAACTCGTGAATGCTTTATATGTGACGAAGGTTGACTTGACATCATTATTATAATCCTGCAAAACTAACAACGCGTAAAATCTATAAGTTCTTTTTTTAGTATTTTCTTATTTTAAGCTCGAAAAACGGCTAAAATTTGTTCTTAATCTTAAATTAAAATTTAATTCTTAGTTACAATAACAAAATTTTTAGAACATAGAAAGCAATATAGTAAATGCATGAACATGGAAGAGGGATTGAAAAATCATTCCTAAAATAGATCTAAAATAGATGTTAACTGTACATTAACAAGTTCGACGAGTTTCAAATATAACCAGTGTACATTATAAGGACAGTTGCGAGACTTGGAAGTTTCTCTCGCCCGTGTCTCTATTGTTGTTGGAGACGTTTGAGTGGACCGTTATTTCACTGTTAGTAACGGATGCTTGTCCCATTATGTAATTTCATTAAGACCACTGCATGAAGTAACTACTTAGAAATCTTGCCAGAACTTTACGAACTGTAATATTTTTTAAGTAGGTAAACTGCCAAATCAAATTAGATAGCTGTAAAAACAATGAAATTAAATTTAACAACTTTATAAGTTCATTTAGGATATCGCAGAAAAAAATTGTTTTTATACCACTATTTATCACTAATGTCAAAGCTACTAGAAGTACAAATTTCTGACAAGTTTATTTATCTCGTACGAGCAATATAATTTTAAGCATTAAAGCGATAAAATCGATACTTCGAAAAGATCGGCATCTTACTCAGTAGTCATTAACGAAATCATGGTTGTTAATGTGCTCATAGCTTATAGTTCGATTACTCTAGCATGTTTATGGCTTAATTTAGCGGAGTCTGTCGCGTCGAGGCAATTACCTGCGCGAGAGCCAAGCCGGTTTGCAATGATCCTTGGTGAGGCCAGATAATAGGTCGCTAAATACAGGACGAGTCATACAAGTTTTAACTTGGTTTACGTTTTAGTGAAATATGACAAGCTGTATAACTTAGTACTAGGACGCAGGTTTAATAATACATGTCATTAAGATTTAAGTTTACCTACTGTAGTTATTGTATATCGCTACTATGTATTTTTCCATAAAAAAAGAAACAAAACATCTCCAAAACAATCAAATAACATTCTAAATTTATTAATTCTAAATTGATGTGCTGAGGAGTTTCTTTACGGCTTTTCTTCTCCTCCATGACAAAGCACCTTTGCGAAAAGCTGGTTGATTAAAAAAATGACGTGCATAAGTGTATCAATGATACCTACATGAATAAATGATTTTGAATTTGAATTTGAATTTGAATTTTAAAAATATACGGCTATGGACCTGTAGGAATTTAGTATTAGAAACATTTCAGCAACCTGATGATTTCCTAAATTAGTCATAACAAACTTATAGCCGCGAAAATCCTTCTAGAATCACTGACATACATTTTACTTAATACAGTTCACAATACAAAAAACTTTACTAAACTGAAGTTTTGAATCGAAAAGAATTATCCTACAAAGAGAAATATGTGTGGTGCCACTAGCGATCATCTGCCTCGGCCCCCCGGCCGACCAACTGGAACCGATCGTGCATTCAGATCTTTTTTGCTGCTTCTGACTTCTCACAAGCTGAATTCTTAACGAATCCTTGTTATGGCGAACTCGCAAAGATAAACCGACGACGCTCTGTTGTGTTTGAATAACATTACGGCACATTCGCTATCAGCTGAAAAGATTAAGTTACCTATAATACATTATTCAAGTACGCAGAGGTGGGACTTTGATGCGGCTTTACAAGAAATATTTGTATATAGAATATTATGTAAAGAAATAAGTAAAATCTTACGTCTAATAATATATGCGAATTAGCGCTAGATTAGAATAATTCCTTCATCAACTTAGTCTAGACAAATTTGAAATTACCAACTACTGAAATATTTTCTCTACAATTTAGAATAGTCCGACTTACTTCATTACGTTTTTCATGATATTTTTTCCCAGTCTCTCTTCTGTTTTATGAAACTGAGTCGAGTAGATAAAAATATTCTTATAAGTGATTCGTATGATTTCTTGGAAATGAAAAATAGATAGGTGGACACTTTATTTTTAAGCTTACTGAAATTTTACTCGTTACATATTTTTTTTTATTTTTACCCACATAGAAATATAATTTTTCAGTGCATTATAAAATGGTAATTAATTACAATGTATTGTATTGTAATTAATTACGTAAGTAATTACGACTGACCTTGAGATATTAAATTAGCTGGATACGTACCTATTACATCTGAAAAACGTTCCAAGTAACACATATGTCGAAATTGAGTTAAAAGTGCCAAATAATATGCAATATAATATGCAAAGAAACGTATTTGAAATTTTCAAAAAGTGCCGCGTATACAAAACGCTAACAAAAATTGGAACATGCAAATCACAAGAAATTGTTTCAAAACAAAAAGAAAACAAATAAACTACTGAATTGAAGAGCTTTCCGGGTATGTAGTAGAAACTTCTCCCATATAAACACATCTTCCGAATCAAGTTATAAGGCAAAAACGATTTTGTCCGCAGCAATAAGCTCCGGAAATACTGACCGAATTTGTACAACTTCTTTGTTCGCGCCTTTCTCATAAAAGTTTTCGTTTAACTCCTGAATATTATGTATACCCTGTAGTATTCAAATAAACACAAAACTTACCTTGTTCTAGAGCTTATAAGTTAACGCATTTTCGATTTTGTTTTTTTTTACGATACACGGAATTAAAAAAATAATACAATTTCGAAACTTGGATCGAAACAACTTCCTTACATTGGTTTAACTTATAGCACAGAAGACATACATAGTACATAATTGTCCTTTTAATTATAGCATTTTTAATTATAGAATTGCTGGATTCATTAGTGTTCCCTTACTATTTAAATTAGTTAACTTAGAATTAGAACTGCGATGTTATTCTGTTTTTTTTTTCTCTTGTGTATATTACAATTGGAATAAACATTGAACGCAGCCATTAACTAAAATTAATATTAGTAGTTTTTATATTTCAATCTGAAGGAAATTTAATTATGATATCACTAGCAAGCAATGAAAGATAAATAAATAAATAAATAAACACTTACACACTCACACCTCAATAGTAGGTTATAATACCTGTGTCGCGGGTGGCATGGACGACACATATAACACATCACAATAACACCCATGACCCGAGTACAAATATTTATCTGTCATATCAGCCCCGCCGCGGCGCCGGCCGGGAATCGAACCCGGAACCCCTCGCTTCGCAGGCAGAGTCACTACCAACTCGGCTACAGGGTCATCATAGATGATGGTCAATCATTACAATTCTAACAGTGATTGACATCCACATACGTACGACTATGTGCTGTAGTCACGACTTTACTCATTGAAATGACTTTATTACTGTTTTCTACGTATGGTTTAAAAAACTGGATTATCATTGATTCGTCTGAATAATAATAATATAATTTGGTGACTCATCATCCAGATATTGCGCTCATAACACACATGAGCTCATAATATACACGTCGGCGTCGCCCGGAGAAACTTCAGTCAGTGAATAATCGGAATATTCAATTTTTGATCATTATCCAATTGTCTTTAAGGGACTCCAAAGTAGGTAATGTTCTTTTTATATACACAAGAAATTTATATGAAGCAGTGAGCATAGTATGTAATAGGAATACTAAAAACTAGGATTTTAGAGCCATGTAGAGTCTTACGTAGAGTCAATTACCGTATGTAATACGAGTACGTTGATATATTGGTACATTTTTATCTAGTACCACTATATTGAGTACTGAAATGTCCAAAGCCCGAAAGTCCGAAATTATCAAGTCTCAAGATAATATAAAGATTCTCACGTCGAAGATGAATACGATTACTCAACAAAGCGACTGCCACCTACTAAATAGACGTAAGAAGGGAGAGTAGTTAATATATAAGAGTC
Organism: Thymelicus acteon; assembly: GCA_951805285.1. Classification (NCBI taxonomy): domain Eukaryota; kingdom Metazoa; phylum Arthropoda; class Insecta; order Lepidoptera; family Hesperiidae; genus Thymelicus; species Thymelicus acteon. The sequence goes on along the minus strand of OX638219.1, from coordinate 9,580,101 downwards.
TTATATTCTATACTTTACAAAGATAAATAACTAACACTTCTGAATTAATACCCTATTGAGCATTACTTTCAAACTATTTTTAGGGAAAGAATAAGATTTTTTTTATGTAGCGAGACCAAATAAAACAATGGTCATTGTTATTGTTTTTTCAACTTCGGAAAACGCTATGTTAATTAAAAACTAGTAAAACGAAAACAAAAGCCATTGTGGAGCTAATTGCCTAATGATTTATTATAACTGTATAATTTCCAAGGGCCATAAAACATGGCAGAAATTTTAATATGGTGCGTTTTATGTCGTCGCGTGAACTGGGAATTCTTGTTACTACTAATGATGGCAAATTGTCCCCATTTAAGCTATAGATATCCCGAAAGAATTTGGGAACTGCTTTCCCTCGCAGCGAATTAAATATTTATTCGGATATGGAAATGTCCTTAATGTACAGAAAATGAGCTCGACCTATTCATAAACGTCATATTGAAAAGTGGCTTCATGATCTTTAAAACTTGAGCCTACATAATTTAGCAAAAATCCGACCGATCAAACAATAATATTTATTGGCCATAATAATACGATCAATTCTAGACATCGATGTAAAAAAGCAATCAAGTCAATATTAGACTCGCATTAATTTGAATCAGTATCTTTTCTCAAAATTAAGTTATCCAGAACTTGTCTTAGTTTTGAAAGCTCCAAGTATATCGCAATCAGAACATGCATTCATCATGGGCAATTAGGAAATAATAATATTGAAGCGCTCATATCCCGACGGATTGTGCCAATCGTAAGTGGTTAATATAAGTATTTGGGTGAGTGGCGTTAAATCGTCGATCCAGGTTGATATCGTAAAATAGCGTGTAGCCTTTCCAGTGGCAGAGGAACAAATAATACCTAATCCTCCGCCAATTCGCACTGGAGCAACATGGAGTTCTTTTTTTATAACCTCTTTAATTCTTCGATCACTAATAACAGAACTGTTCTATTATTAGTGATCGAAGCTCTAATTACATGGATGCATGCAGCATGCACTTCAGTGAATGTGACGTAATCAAGCATATTTTTATGGTTAAATTCAAAAATTGAGAGGTAGGTACAAATTGTTTTTTTTTTGTCTGATGTGATACAAAATCTAAAGAAAATATACACTCTTTGCTATCGGTAAACGTCGCTTTGGTACGCTGCGTGCTGACTTAAATCAGTGTCATCCTCATCATAACATGAAAAGATACATCTTTTTGTATTGTATTCTCTGAAAATTCGATGGGTTGTGGACTGTGGTCGTTGTTCTGTATGCTTAGTGTTGGGAAATATTTTATTAATAGCATAAAAATATTTTATTAATAGCATAAAATATGGTGTTTGATTCCTAAGGCCATCACAACCCATTAACAGCCCACTACAGGACAGTGGTTTGATCATAACTGCAGGTCTTGAGAACATTTTACCACTCTGCTCTGGTCGCATGTGGAAACCCTAAGCCATACTAGTATAATATCTTGATTTTCGAACTTAAACGATGTTTAATCAAGCTACAAGGAGCTTAATTCTCGAACTGCCAATCAGTTTAAGTACTACGCTTATTGCGATTGACAGAATCATAATGAACATTTTCTTAAATATATAATTTACATCTTAATCAAGTCTATTTAGTAAGAAAAACAATATACATGATGTATTAAGGTAGTTATGTATGCATTGTATAATATGTAAAAATAATTGTATAACCTGTATGACGTGTATATTACATAGCTAGATATCAGTTTAGTTTGTTCGGAGATATGATAATAAGCGTTACTAGAGCGTATTTAATTAGGTCAACCGTCGAAGGGTTAAATAAACAACAAAAATATTACGTATTTGCATATTCATAATTAAAGGAATAGATAGATAGGTGTTAAAATACCACGGATGGATTGAGCTAAGAACACTTCTGCATAATTTGGCGACACTAGTTTCTTCACATACCTATTTATATATTTATTCTATTTATTTATAAAACGTATGATTTTTGTTTTTAATTTTCTTGTACAAAGTCACAATTTAAAGATGTTTCATATTACAAGGTGTCCCGTAAGTAGTGGATTAACCCTAGATGGCAGATAGCTTGAAAGTTGACCTACCATATTATGTCAAAAATTTACCTTAGTAAAAGTGTCACCTTTTTCGACATTTTGACCTTTTTTAAAATTTCGAAAATTAGGCTCCTTTACCTTAGTTTTTCCTATTGAGTCCACATAACTCTCAGATAGTTGCTTACAAATTAACAGATGTAATTTTGTTGAAGTTATTAGGGAACCCTGAGAAAATAGCGTCTACTTTGGATATTTTTGTTTTTGATTTTCTTCGACACAACTTTAACGCTAGGTGATTGAAAAAAAATTTACTGAGCAAGTGTGGACCATAACTTTAAAAACTTGTCTATTAAATTAATGTTGATGTTAAAAAGGTACAATACAGGCTACTTTGATAAGGATTTTTTTTCAAGTTAAAGCCATTTCAGTGTCAATGGGTGTATTTGAATCAAAAGTTATTTTATTGTTTACTGTTATGGGCTGAACTTTTTAAGTGGTTTTTGCCTAAAATTACGTTCCGCTTATTCAATGATGTAATCAAAATTTAAAAAAAATATTATTTCCAGATATTTCAACCTATTTAAGAAACTCATTTCCTCATAATTGCTTAAAAATGTTGTTTATTTAATAAAAATTGCTATTATCGTTTGTCATCTTAACACTAGACGACCAGGAAAACTTGAAAAATTACCTATCAAAGTAGCCTGTATTGTACCTTTTTAAAATCAACATTTAATAGACAAGTTATTAAAGTTATGATCCATACTTGCCCAGTACATTTTTTTTTTTCAACCACCTAGCGTCAAAGTTGTGTCGAAGAAAATCAAAAGGAAAAATATCCAAAGAAGACGCTATTTTCTCAGGGTTCCCTAATAATTTTAACAAAATTACATCTGGTAATTGTAAAGCAACTATCTGAGAGTTATAATGAAAAAAATATCAAAATCTACTCGTTAAGTAGGTACCTACCTAGGGTAAACTCAGTAGTAACTAGCCATTCAAGTGACTGTATACTTTAAGTCAATGATTTGTTCCGTTACATTATAGCATAGGCATTTCAGCCTAGGTAGGTATATGGTGAAGATTTGCGCCCCTGAAACTTCCAATACTTATTCCAATACCCACAAGAACATGGTAGACATGTTCTTTTTAATGCTTCTAACGGGAATGAAATGAACCTTTTAATACCACGAACAGGTTAGAGTGAGCGGGTTATAATCGCTCTCATAACAAATAGAGATTTGTCCCGGCCCGAACGTCAGTAGGAAAACAACTTTAAAGTATCTTCAGAGCAAGCGCGTTTCTAGCTGGCGAATAGTTCGGCTGGTTACTGCAATTAGAACCAATATGTAGAAGGTAGTTAGTAGAATTCTCACTGAACCAACCAGACTATTAGCTAACCAAAAGCCTCTACGCGCGCTCTCTCTAAACAAAATGATCCTAAACTTTTTGGTTGATGGTAGTGACTCACCTCGATGGTGACGGACGCGATGATGTGTTACTGGACGACAGCAGGGCTGCTCCTGGAAGGCGGTCCAGGAGTCTGCGAGCGCCGCTGACACCAATGTCCAGCACCACAGGACTCCCGCAAGCCATTGCCCTGCTCCTGCCATCCCGCTCCGATCCTACCGCCAACCTACACGCACTCGCCCAACCACATACAACTGACACTAAACTCGAACACTGTTTCCAACTACATTAACTCGCAATACAATACAACCGACTACAATACCTTAAGTCAACAAACAATTCCGGCAACTTCGACAATGTTTATCTGTTTACATTACGCACCTAAATCGAGTCTTACTAAGATTACGCTTCCGTTCGAATCATTCGAGTTGAACGGACTTTTAGCTATTAATCACAGTAGTACCGTCGCGGCCTTGTTATCTCATGTCGAGTTATAATCTGTTCGTGAGGGTTTACTTTGTTCGGCTCGCGTGATTTATTAGTTGAGAGAGTATCGTCACGATCGTCGTAACGTAGCGAGGGGCGGCGGCCGTGACGTGTGTATCCACCATCGCCATAAGGAGAACTGAAACGAAACCGGCGAACCGGCCCGTCGCTCGCTAGACGGACTGCTTCGGTGCCGGTACCGGAGTCCGGAACACTCGCCGCAAGAGACAACGACTCTGCCGAAGCTCGCTTTGCTCCCTGACATGAATCCTTTGCGTTAGACAAGGAGAGCGGGCCGAAATGGCTCGCACCGCGAAAGCTCCGACAGAGCAAAGCTCGCCCGCTTTATTCGTTTAAGGAAAAGTTGTAAGTTAAAAAGTTTTGATAATTTCGCCGATTCGGAGCCGCTACGAATTCATTTGGGGGAGAGTGACTCCGCAGTGACCCTCGATGTCGTTACGAACATATGTAATGAAGGGGATGCTCTCTATAAAACGTAGTAAATTTACCTAATTTATGTTTTCGTTAGGATACGCACGAAAAACTTTTATGTTTGTTAGCACGCAAAAGGAAGTTGGCAGTTTATTTTTTGTTTATATGTGTTTATTAATAAATGGCCTAGTAAGTATTAGTCACGTCAGTTTAGACATGTGTGCGTCGTAAATTACCGAGGGAATTCTAAACAAGTCGTTGCTAAGTCATCACTGAAATAACCCTGTCTAATTTATAAGTGTGCTAGGGCAATTTAATTTGGCGTGTCGACAAGATAATATAGTACTAAATGATCACCTAAACAGCGGTAATTATCTGTTATTTATAAACGACTTTAACGAGCTGCCGATGAGCCGATGTAACCTAAAACGTTTTGTACGTTTAATTAAACAAACGTAATATTACTATTGTTAGCAAACCTCCCTGCGCCTCGGGAAAAATAGTCCTTGTCCTAAAGCAGCAAGATGTACAGAAATAGCGAAGCTTTGTTTTAGAAAAAAAAATTAATTTAAAAATGAGCCTTGCAGGCATTTTATAAAAAAAAAACATAAAATACCTGTCTGATTCTTTATACGGCTGAAAGCTTTCTGCAACTTTACAAAAGATGCTGCGATGCCGCTATGCCGCGATGCCGCGATGCCGCGAATGGTGTGATAAGGAAACCGCCCACTATCTTCACCTTTACGAACGATGAGAAAATCTATGGTTTTTGACTAAAGAAGGTCATTTCAGTTGTAATTTATTCGGTAATTATTGAGTTATTAGCAGAGACCGGATTATATGCAACATAAAAAGCTTGTTATATGCATGCAAATATGCATGAAAAATGCTTGAAATATGCACGAAAATATGTAAAATATGCAAAATTAAATGATAATATTTAGGAACCCAAACAAAGGAAACTACTTCTAAACCCTACATTGGGCGTGATCAGACACGCACTTGCCCATATTTTTACTAACGCAAACGTATTGTTCCAAATGTTCAGTAGTGAGATAGTGTCTTCGATCATTCAAAAAATATTTATACGTGGTCGCTCCACTTCCCTGGAGGTGACTGGGCAGAATTCGAACTTTGGTGCTGTATTAGTACTTATAGTTTCTGGCAAAAGTTCTAAAACTATCAATTTGACACGATAATATGCATCATAACTAGATCTTAAGTAAAATATGCAATTACCGCTGAAGATGGCTTAAATATGCAAATGCATATGCAAATGCTTATAATCCGGTCTCTAGTTATTAGTATTTATTTGACATAAGTATAATAAAAACTACCTATATGAACTATTTAAATTGAATTGGAATAACATTTTTATTCTTGAATACCTAATCGACCTACTACTATTAATCTAAATTGATTGTAGTGATTTAGAAACTTAAATAATTTATAACATATTTTTGTATCAATATTTGCTTTTGAAACTTAGGATCGAATACCAATTTCATCCATGGTAATTATACAGTTAGGTACTTATGAATTAGTAGTACCCTAGATACAAGAATTATTAATAACTTTAATAATTGAAATAGACCTAAAATTCTAACTCGGTTGTAATTGTCAATTTTTCTGAATGATTTAAAAGTTAAATGGCATTCACATTCTGCTAGTTGTATGAAGTATTCAGCTACGTAGCTGAATATTTTTATTAGGGTTCCAAAGTAAAATCGGAACCCTTATAGTTTCGTCATGTCCGTCCGTCCATCTGTCCGAAGCAAAGCGCCGAGATCCTTAGTGCTAGAAAGCTGTAATTTGGCATGGATATAACTACATATTTATTAAAACTCCAGAATCGTAGAATTCGCGAAACTTTTCTTTACATATATTTCATAAAAACCAATTTTTATCCGGTAAGCAGATGGGTGCAGAAACGCCACTAATTCGGAATATCGGATCCTGTACTATTAGCATAAGTAGTTACACCATATTCATATTCGGATCAGAATTTACGTAATCACTGTGTTGCCTAGCAACCACAAACAAACAGGTGCATGAAACTTTTGGTCGTATAAAGTGCGTTGAACTAAATCTGGACTTCGCAAGTCGCGTTCCGTTCCACTCTTTATAATTTAATTTATTTTTAAACATAATATTTATCTGCAAAAGTTTAAAATAACGCGGAATAGTTACGCATAAAATTGATATAGACTGTTTTAAAATACATAAACATAAATATAAAATGTTACTCGGCTTTTTTTAATGAAATTTAACCTATAAATAACTTTATGCTCATGCATATTAAGTGGAATGAAATATCTGTATAATCTGTACAGTGCCATCTCTGAAGAACTTATTTGTGCCGTGGCGAAAATTGGAACTAATGCCATCCCATTCAAAACTTACTAATAGCGCACTATGATTGGTCCAATGCGTCCGGCAGCGCCCTCCTTAAAGTCACAGATAAGTTGATTTCACTGTATTTCGTAATATAATACGACCAAGTTGCAAAGCATGTAAGCGCCATTATAGCTGTGAGGTTTTCGTAGTCATTTCTATTTATAGTCATAGGCAGGCAGACCGTAAAAAATAATTTTGTGCAAAGGTTACAAGTCGCTTCACGAAATTAAGGATGTGCAAGCGTGAGTTATTCAATGATGAAAATTGTTATAAGAAGTTGGTTTTTACGTCGTTTTCTCTTAGTGTGTTGTTGTTATAGGTCAATAGTAAAATAATGAAGATGTCACAAACGTTATAATGATTATTTAGTTCTTTAATAGTTATTTGGTGTGCGAAATACAATTTGTGAAGACCCTACAAAGGAATTTTAATGATTTGTTGACAAGTAATACTCGTAGTCGATAAACTTAGTACAACCACAACAACCACCACAACAACATACTTTGGAACCCTACATTGCGCGTGGCCTGACACGCACTTGCCCGGTTTTTTAGCCCTAAAATTGACATCGGACTATTAATAAAATATTTTTAAAATTTGAAACACCCTAATAAATGTCAAAAAATTTAAGTAGATCCGTAATCAAAATATTTTTTAAATTTGAAACACCCTAATAAATGTCAAAAAATTTAAGTAGATCCGTAATCAAAAAGATTTTTTTGTAAAGCTTATAGAATAGCGTCAACATAATATAAAATCAAAATCATTTAGCTATTTTCGACACGGCGAGTGAGACTATTTAAAAAATACAATTTATAAATTTTCTTAAAGCAGCTATATAATAAAGTAGTTTTTAGATAGACTCTACGACCACTTGTTTAAAAAAAAATCATAAATACCTGTGGTTGAGAACAGATTTAAAAACAAATTAGGTCAACTCGTTATTGCATGCCGCACGATCTTGGCATGATGAGCGTATAACAACATTGTTACAAAATTTATTTTCCAGCCCCTTGAATTTGAGCGTCCCGTAAGCAGAAAAAATATTTACATATATACGTGTATTATATTATATTTATTTTTAATGTTATTTTTTTAGATGCTGAAGCTGCAAAGTGGCATGCGATCTATGGGTGATGGTGCTGAATGACTATTGTAACATTTGTAACTCATAAAATTATGTAAATTCCATCCTAATTACTGTCTTGTTCATTAGGACAAGTAATAGATGACCAGTAGTAGCAATTGTACTACTACTGGTCATCTACTACTACTGGTCAATTGAGCACTTATTACTAGAGACCGACCGAAGGTTCGGTTTCGGTTTCGGTTTCGGCCAGTTTCGGCCAAAAAATCTAGTTTCGGTTTCGGTTTCGGTTTCGGAAAAATTTGGCCGAAACTTTCGGCCAAACCGAAACTCTGTGTTCGTGAATTTTCGTGCGTCGTTCGGTTAAGTTCGTGGCTAACCCGTGGGCGCTGACTTTTCAAGTGAAGTCATTGATTTAACATGTTTATTATATTTGTTCATTAATCTGAAGAGTGTCTGACAGGGCACAGGGTGCTTTGGCGCTTGATTTTAGTCGTTTTTTGCTCGATATTAATAACGGCAACAGGTAGAAAAAAGGATATAATATAGTGTCTAATGCTGTATAGATAATGATACGGAACTCATATCCAAGCATGGTATAGAAACTGTACCTGGAAGATATTTAAGTAAAACTTTTACTAGGGGTATTAATTAGACGTAATAGATTATATAAAAAGTAGTTTTCGTCTATTTATCTGTGCGTTTGTTCTGGCTACTCTCAGGAACGACATAACAGATTTACCTGCGGTTTTCACTCCCTTATAACTTACAATACATACGTATTGTAGTGAGCTTTGGTTAACATTTAGTGGTTGGTTTATTTCAAACGGTTTACAAATAAATAAATTACTTTATGTCAATTTCGCCCATACTTACATTTATTGAGTGAGGGCTTACAGAAAGGTTTACGGAAGCAAAGCGAGGGCATTCACTAGTAGTATTTTCGAAGTCTAAATCCCAAATCATCCATTACAATGAAACGGTAACTGATCGATATGTCTGTACACAAAAATCAACGCAAAAGAGACCATAGCAATTATTTTTAGAATTTTCGTCTCTTTGTATTTTATGTGCGTTTGTTCAGGGTAATTTCAAAATCGGCTAAATCAATTTGCATGCGGTTTTCACTGACGTATTTTAGTAAAATGGGGCTAAGATTTAAATGATCTATTTAAATGATCTTAAATTAAAATTTAAAAAACCCCCGACAGTTTGATATACACTAAACAGAGCTAATTACACACTCGATTAAGTCACCTTCATGCAAAAAATAACTAGATCAAAATCGGTTCCTCCGTTTGGGAGCTACGATGCCACAGACAGACATAAAGATACACAGACACGTCAAACTTATAACACCCCTCTTTTTTCGTCAGGGGTTAAAAACAGCGTTCATCTATAGGTACCCACATTTTTTCGAATTTTGTCGTTTACGTTAAGATAAGTTTACCGAACTGAAGGCAGTTAATACACATAAAAATGTACCTACAAATAAAAATGTGAAAAAAAACACGCAAGATTTCAGTACCTATACAGGGTGTCCCGTAAGTAGTGGGTCAAACTTAGGGACAGATAGCTTGAAGGTTGACCTAAAAAATTCGGCTCCTTTAACCTACTTTTTTCTGTTGGGTCCACAAATGAGCAGCTCAAAAAATACCCTAATGGTGTAGCCATACGAGCGTATTTTTTGAGCTGTGCGTCGCGTAAAATAGCGTAAATCGTAAAATCGCGTAAAATACAAATTTCAAAGAATTGAATTAGATCTTTTGTATGAAACCAGCTCATTTCACGTGACTCACAGCACCAAAAATACGCTCGTTTGGCCTCACCCTAAGTTTCGGTTTCGGTTTCGGTTTCGGCCGAAACTGGACCTAAGGCCGAAGGTTCGGTTTCGGTTTCGGTTTCGGCTGAAAAACCAGTTTCGGTCGGACTCTACTTATTACCTACTTGCATTTAACATTTGTCACATTTATTCATTTGGTCACCTGTCTGTATGATTTATAATATCATACATTTATGTAATATTATGTCATCTGTGACCATACTAGGGAATACCCGGCATGTGCTACGACGCTAAAATTTTTTATATGGGTAGTCGAAAATTGACCATTGGATACCAAACCATCTTCGCATTATTTATTCCCTTTGGGGCACGTATATGTATGTAGTTGTACATATTATTCCCGTATGGGTGTCCGAAGCTGAGGCTGGGGTTTACGAGCAGCGCTGGTGCCAAGGCGCTGCCGAGGCGATCGTAAACGGAAACATCGCTTTACTGCAAATGAACCATCCTTCCTGTCTAGCCTTTGTCTTGTAATGTCCTTTACTTCTTTATATATTGTTTTCGCTGTAACGTACGCATATAAGAAGTAGGTATATTGTATAGTGTTTAAGTATACTCTGTGACCAGAAAAGTATTTTCCTTAGGAGGTTTTTGCCCCTTCTCTCTCCAGGATTGCTCATTATCGCAGTTTGCGGAAACTATAATTCAATTTAACATTTTAAAAGAGTTTACGTAAATAATATTTTAAAAAACAAAAAAGCCATTATCTTCTTGCATTACCAGTTAAAATCAGGACAAGAAGAAAGTTGCAGAGATAATAACTCAAAACGAGTTTGCGGAAAATAAAATGCTTAGGCCGCTAGTATTACAAAGTAGCTTACTGAAATACTTAAGTAAGAAATATAACGTTAATAAGATGAAGAAAGTGATTTCGTGTCGCGGTCCATTTTCATCAGTACCTCAAGTTTTTCAATAAAAACTTTCGACGGTTTGCGATTTACATACGGTACGGATCCATTTATTTTCCAAAAGATTTCAAATAAGGCGATGAAGGTTCGGTTTCTATTTAAGAGGGAAAAGGTCATGACTTCACCGTTTAACTTAATGTAATAACGTTGCTTTTAATGTGATCAGAATATAATGTTGGTAACTTCGACTATTATTTCGTATATAATGTGGTTCTCCAGTAATTCTAAGTTATAACATTAAAATCGTTTGGAATTTACCAATTTTAAGTTTTCAGGTAATTTATCTCTACTCACATCGTCGTACATCTTACAATCTTTGTAATATTCAAGCAATGAACAATGAGTAATCGTATCTTTCAGTTTATAGAAGTAGTCAAAAAGTAGCAAGGATCAAAAATATGATAAGTCTCACTTTAAAAAGTAAGTGATGCTATTATCTTCTTCATCGTCACTATACATAACTATTTCAGGGTCTAGCCTCATCTTAAAAGAGGGTTTTACCACTTTAAAATTATCACTTTGGAAGCCCACCAATGGTGAAATATACTGGAACATTATGACATGACACAGATATTACACGCACGTCCATATACACTGTTTTCAGACATCACTAGTATCAAAGCTCGTGATTATTGAACATTCACAAATATATTCAGCGACTACTAATGTAAGTAGCTTCATATTATGTAGTATCATAGAATAAATAATAGTATTTATAATAAGTAGTATTATGTAAATTCGTATCTTTATTATCTGTTAGCAAATTATCCCTTGAATTTTATAAAATTAAAAACAAAATAAAATAAAATCCACACAATAAGTATCTACTGCAGAACCAAAATCTTTATTCTGTGGTATTGAGATAAATTAAGACCATTATCTACTACGCTGATCAAGTTAGCATTACTAGACTTCACACAGCAGCAAAAAAAACCCGTTCAGAGAACTCTACTTTTAAACGACTTGGCTATCACTTCAGAGCAGGGATGTGCTTCCTCACTTCGTACCATGCACATTAAACATTATACTACTTCGGTGTTGCAGTTGCCAGTTTTAGTGCTAGGCGAGCTCAGTAATTCCAGCATAAAACAAAATAACACGCACATTGGATCGTAAAGTAAGGCAGATATCCTCAAAGAGAATTAATCCAGGACTTTGAATATTATAATTTGTGATGCGTTCTCTTGTGTCAACTACGTGATTAAAATGTGATGGATATTTAAAAATAAGTCTCAAAAAATGCAAACTCACAATAAACTTTCTTTAAAAAGGTATAGACGCATAATTACACGATTGTAATTCGTTTATTAAACCTTATCCGTTTACAAACGACCTTGTTAACTTTAAATCTACATTGTCTGCACAATTTACACTGTATGTAAAAATAAAAACTAGTTTCAGCTGTTTCCATAAAAAAGCAAAATGATATTAAAAATAAATTACCCCTCTTATGTGACATATAAGGTCTTAATATATAAAAAGCTTATAGGACTTCCCGTAAAGCGCGTGTTATTAATGAAGAATAAAGTTGTCAATTTGTTCTCAACATGGGTTCATGGCCGTGCGTTGGGCCGCTGCCACTATATCCATTCTTTAAAATAAATGTAATAAAGAATTGACTCTTGAGTATCTATATTTTTTGCAGTTGTATTTATTCATAACTCTCCTGTCGTTAAACCTGTATGAGGCACAGCTTTTGTATAAATTAATAATTTAATTGGGTATAAATAATTCTTTAATTGTTATAAACTATAAAACAAAGCTATTGGCCACTTCAACACAGGTATTGTTTGCCAAATATGTTTCTTCATTTAACTCAAACGTTCATTATATCTTACTTATATAATATACAATCACCCCATTTTCGTAATTTTATAATACGAGACCAGCATAAAACGACACGGCGACGCTGAATCAGCGTCGAAAATGAGATTGAGTATTACGAAAATTGCACTTTAGTATAATGAAACTTTAGTTTTAGTATGATGACTAATGCTCAACTTTCAACGACTGAAGAAGAGATCGAGCTAGCAGATAAAAATATTAACTATAATCTTATAATTTTTATCATTGAGATGCTTGAGGAGTATGAAAAGATACGAAAAATAGTAACCTGGATATGAAAATATTATGAGTTCTTTATCATTTACAAAATGCTGCACTTTTTTTAAATTGATAGTTATAAAATATACTATTTAGTGCTAGTATAAATTAATGTTATCTTACATAAAATTTTCACAAATTTTAATTGTGTAAGACCTTTTACGGTCGGTTGCCTTGATATGAAAATAAATTTAGCCATTTAAACTCATATTGGCTACAAACTCTTTTAATAAGTTACTCAAATATCTTTCAAAAAGACAGGACCGTCTCTCGGAGTTTAAAATTATTGGTTGCCGTATCGTAAAGCGCGCAACATAAATGGAGAATAAAGTTGCTGGAGCTTAATACATTCAATTTGTTTTGAGTGAAGTTTCAGCTTCGATCGCCCGACATTCTGCAGCGATAAACAATGCTACAATGATTATGCCCTCAAACAATCAGAAATCAAGTCGCTTAGAATGTAGTGTATTTTTACGTCATTAAGCCGCTATTCAAATGCATTTCTAAAGATTGTGATATGATTATACAAAGTTGATAACAAATTTTTCAGTAGACACGCTCTCTTAATGAATAGTAATAAAATGTAAGTGAAGTTGTAAATTGTTATGACTCTACAACTTATATGAATTAGGTATACAGCGAGGCGAGTGGAATGTTTCATACCTTCTGAGTTCTTTATGATTATATTATTTACTAGTAGATACCCGGCGTGTCCTACTACGCAAAAACAATTGTATGGAAAAAGTCGAAAATCTAGTATAATCGACATAATAAAATTATAATGTGCCTTATGCATTGTTTTAGTGGTCTCAAACCATCTTCCTATATTGCCTTTCAAATGAAACCATTTTGTATCGCATATCGGTTGGATGTTTTCAATCTATAAAGGACAACTGTACAAACATCTTTTGGTGTGTTATAGCTATATGTAGACATATAGATTAACCCACTTCAAAAAGTTGGTCGTTTCATAATCTTTGTCAAATTCTAGTGCAGGAGAAAATCAAAATGGCCAGAAAAACTATTCCATTTTTCACCTAAAACTAAATATTACGAAATAAATAAAAATATAATCGTTAAAAAAAGCAACGAATAATTAAATATGATAATAAATCAGGAGGTACCTACGAATATTTTTTTAGGTTGATACAGTTGTATATTTCAAGGTTTTGCCGGTACTGATCTGGTCTGATGTAATTTGATTTTTTATAATTTTTTGGATAAAATCTGAAAATTAAAAAGTCCTCTATCCCACGCGAGCCTGCTTCGGACTTGACTGATTGTTACATAGCAGTAGAAATTATATACCAACCTACGTAAAAATATAGGATCACAGGAAACTTTATAATTTCAATAATCTGTTTTTACTTTAACTTTGTCTTGACAAGACGGGATTACCTGAAACTTTAACGTTTGACTTTTGTCTCAAGCAAGATATAAAATAAATAGGTAGGTATTCATTTTACGGGTGAGTAGATACTGTTGTTTCAGGAATTACAAATTTATTTTTTAGTTATGTTTCGTCTTTTACTTTTTCAACCAGATTATTAAGCGCAGACCATGCGAATAATAGTCTAGTGGTTAAAAAATGTTTTTAATTTTGTTTCAAAATCTCATAAGTTTTAAGTAGCACCTATATGAACCTCATAACGTCTTATTTCCAACAGTTGCTACCAAGGAAGTTCGCTTTGAAAAAAATAAACAAAACATAGCCATTCTAAGTGTTTTAGCTGTGGTGACACACTGAGATACATCAATCACTGGTGATGTGCAACGTGTTTTTTCACGACAGCCGCTCGGAGGCGTGTCTAGTTCCCTGTTCCTTAGACATCGGGTGCTTACGCGGCCTGGGGCGCCCGGGCGCCGGGCGGGGAGGGCAACCGAGATAATTGATGAAGTCGACGTGAGACCGCGCCAAGGATAATCTCCGGCCACCTTCGACATGAGAAACTTTATCTCCTCGGTAAAGGTCACATCGTATTTTAACTTATAATGCACAAATTGCTTCTTGTTCAGTGACGTGACGTTACGTGAGAAAAGCTATATTTTTCAACGTCATTTGAAAATACGTATGCTTTTAAAGAATGTAACACGCAAGAATATGTCTACCGGTAGAGAATACCATGGCTTAACAATGACGAAAATCATGTCGAATTTCCATGTCACACCCGTACCGGTTGTTGTTGACGGCGCTGCTCTCAAAGTTTTAGACATTTACCTGGGACAAGTGATCCAAATGGGTAAGTCTAACTTCAATAAAGAACTCACTCGTAGAATTCAACTCGGATGGGCTGCGTTAGGGAAACTACGTCATATCCTGTCGTCTAAAAAGTTACCTCTATGCCTGAAGTCGAAGGTGTTCAAGCAGTGTGTGTTGCCAGTGATGACAATCAGATCCGAGACGTGGTGCTTCACTATTGGCCTAATGCATAAACTTAGAGTCGCTCAGCAGGCAATGAATGAAACGCGCTATGCTCGGTATTTTTCTACGCGATCGAATCAGAAATGATGAAATCCGTAGACGAACGAGGGTGACCACAGCACAGAGATTTATCCAGCTGAAGTGGCAATGGGCTGGCCACGTAGTTGGAAGGACCGATAATCATTGGGAAAGAAAGGTCCTCTAATGGAGACCACGCCTCGGTCCAGCGGGCGGTCGGTGACCGGTCTGAGTGGCGTATATTATGGGAGGCTTATGTCCAGCAGTGGACCTCTAAAGGCTGTTGGATGGGTGGATGAAACAATGACAGGCATGCAATGATCCTTTGCATTTTGTTAAAAAAAATCTCAGAATATCCTATTTAGTTATAGTACATATCTAATGTATCTATCCATACTTAATTATCATTCAAAATATAAGCGTAGCCTTATTATTTGTTGCAAGATGCACAGTTATAAGTATATGGACTGCAGGAAAGAACGGTACCGACCTATCTACCTTTTTACTGGCGCAACGTTCTCTTGATACTGATTAATAGTCATATTTTTTACACATTACTGCGCCTAGGTAGGTATCATTTCCCTTCTCGTATCTAAACCTCTAACGCAAAGACATTTTCTTTCCCTCTCTAAAGTAACTTGACTTGCAAAACGTTCAATTACATTCAGCAACAATGAAATTACAAGGCCATGCTACGGATCCTGGCTTCTGTTAAGTCCAACAGAGATACGCTTCGTTAAACTGTGTTAACATGACTAATGGGACTGGTTTTACATAAAATAAGTACGTACACTACGTACTGTCAAGCTACGGTAAAATTTTTAAGTCCCTACTGTCAAGCTAGGTTAAGAGATATAATTTTTGTACGTGCTTGTAATTAATAAATAAAACATCACAATAACACCCATGACCCAAGTACAAATATTTATCTGTCACATAAATATCTGCCCCGGCCGGGAATCGAACCCGAGACCCTTCGCTTCGCAGGCAGGTCACTAATCACTAGGCCACCAATCCGAATTTCGAATGGAGTAATATCACACAAGAAAATATAATAGTACTTATGTAATATGTTGATGGCTCCGAGCTCCTTAATCAGAGTAGAACCTGCAATGGGATGCTAATGAATTGAAGCCACTAATCTAAGTTAACCATTTCTCGTTGGTAAAAAAAAAATATATGAATTAAATACTTTCTTCACTGTCCTATTTCACGATTAATGCAAGTAAATAACATTAATTTATGATTAAGATTTATATGTTTAACTAAAGTAGGTTTAATGTCGTTCCACTTAAGTATACAGGTACTCAAAATAATTTTATTATATTCTGTACTTTGTCCCGAAATCTATGGGAATTGTTTCTTGAGTTAGTGTACGTACATTTCAATTACCATCACCAAAGCCTGCTTTAGAACAATTACAGAACTATCACAACACCACTTTACCTTAGATATACAATGACACAGAAATGTAATAACCTACGTGTCAACTAAAAGCCATTAATATTGACGTGAGCAATGGGTTTAAATTTCACATAAAGTGCAAAGTGAGGGAACTTAGGCGCACAGCGAAGTGGTCCAATTTGCATGTTTTATGCATGGTCCGCGGACAGTGCATGGCGCGTACGTATATAGACTCTTTGAAAATTTTATACCCTATTCCCACAAATCCGACCTCGCTGCATTTTATGAGACTACGTTACGTGTTTTCCGAATTGGTATTGGTCTATTTCGCGGAAAAGCGAAGCTTATGAAAACGTAAACCTAGAATTATTATTTATCTATTTGACTTTACTAAGAGTAAAGGTAACACTGTAATTCCAGATAATATAGGTATACTTTTTCCCTATTTACAATTTTTTCAAGAGAAAAATGCCGTCCATGGAAAACGAAACGAAATAGCTCCATTAATCTTTATTGCTCAATAGTCCTAAATCATAAAATTCTATTGTCGATTCGCACATTTGTTCAATGCGTTCTGACACAGAAGTATGTGCGATGGAAATAGCCATGAAGACAGCTCCGTCGTGACGCAATTCACTTTGCTACAACAACACCTGACTCTGATGGGTTGTGGTGTAGTGTAACGATTCTTCATGTTTTTATTTTGCACTGGGATGTCGGTAATCGTCGGATATGCGCGGCAGAAACAACCAACTTTTAGAGAGAAGCTATCGGTCGAATATAGCACTAGCTAAATTGCATTGTTCGTTTTATTGTAAGTGCGGATGGCAGAGCTCCCACAGGAATTATTTACTATGTAACAGCACATGCATTTTATTTTGATCGTTGATTTCCGTGTGTGAAATCTTTCATTTTGTTCATCCGACACGGGGTAAAAGTTTAAAATTCCCAGAGTAAAACTGCTTTGATATTAAATCGTGTAGTTACACGTTTAGCTAAACTTACGGACGCTGAACACTAATATTAACATTATTTATATCATACAATTTTTCAAATATTCGTATAAGTATCTAAGACACATTTTTTACATTAAAGGTGTTCAATAAAGTTCATAAATTCAGAATTTACAATAGAGCTTTTCACTCCAAACATTAGCTTAAAAAATAGGATGCACCAGTCGTATTTTACGTTAATTCTAGCTATGAATCCGCGGATCAATGTGCAATTCAGTAATAAACAAAACACTGAAAATAAAACACAAATAAAATTTAAATTGCTACTTGGGTTCTAGTAACCAAGTTACACCCGAAAGACAACCTGTAATGCGGTGACGGTGTGAATAAGGAATTTCTTCGTCACTCTTTTAGGTATTTGGCCGTGACTTTCAATAAAATTCTTAAATGGCAATTCTAGATGCTGGCCGTTTGCAGATTTTGTATTCAAGCTTGAACATTTAAGCGCAGGTAGGCTCTAATTGTGGATGCAGAGCTTTGTATCTTTTGATTTACCATACAATGTAACACTTACAATGTAACATTCATATAAAATTTATAGTACTGAGAAGTGCGAGTGAAAACACGTAATAAGCAGTCTATATTTTTAATTTCTAATCGGGTATTTACCTACGATCCTTAAATGCTTATTGTACAAGCAAATGCACATATTTAGCGGTCGGTATAAGCATTGAATGTCAAGGTTTGTGGGAACTTTAGACACATAAATACAGATAAATTAATACTGCTGCGGTAATTACCTCGAATAATGTATATTTGAGCAGCTTTAATACTTCAAAATCTCTTTCATGCTATGGTATTACCTTTTACTCGCTGTGGAGTAGCGTCAAATAATGTAGTCCGAACAATCTCGGGCGATTGGACCAATCTCCCAACTATGACCCGTATCGTACTCATGTAGTACAACAATATACTCAACCTTGTACAATCTGTACCTATTTCCAAGCTAGTTCATACTTCATAGGAGTTATATCTACCTAGTCTCAAGACCTATTTCGGTCATAAAGATTTTTCAAGTCAATATACCTATATACACACCTTGCCACACACCAGTTTTTTTATTTTCTTAAAAGCACAGATTATAGATTGATTAGCTTTTTTATGGAAATAGCCGACAAATGAGCTGACCATCCACCTCATGGTAAGTGGCTATCGTCGCCCATGGACATTAGCAACACCAAAGCCGTCACTGGTGCGTTGCCGGCCAAGAAAGAGAGAAGAAAAAGAAAGAAAGAACTGACTCTCAAGCCCCCAGCCGCAACACTACGAGTCGTTTGGCGGCTGACTCATTCTCAAGGGTGGATGTTATCCAGGCAAACCCCATGGAGTAATAATAAAAGTAATAATGGTATTAATTAACAATTAAAATCAATATTACCAGTATAATCCCACCGAGGGGCCCTACGACCAGCGGGCCGGATTTAGCCGCCTCTCACGACACACATCCGACGTGGGATTGGGTGTAGCATACTAAAATTTCTAAATTCTCTCCAATACAGCTTTCGGATATATCTTCAACCCTAGAATGTAACCTGCTTAACTATAATCATAGGCAAAAGTAATCTCCATTTAGCATTCGACTAAAGTAGATGTTTAGAGTTAGAGAAAATATTTTTCTACTTTTGAGGGTTTCATACCTCAAAAGAAAAGAGCGGATCCCTTGTAGGACCATTTCGTTTAAGGACAAAATTTTTAGACTACTGACTAACCGGCTTGATATCGAAGTGATCACGATAAGTAGTACCATGTTAACGGCCACGAAGCTCGAAGCCGTGTATCAGTAATGAGGATGTAACGATCCGAGATCCGAACGCTCACCTTGGTGCGGCATATATCGTTTATGTGCATGACGGAACACGTCCCAGGCACTTGGGATCGTGACCATTGCGAGCGTAGGTACCATCAGCAAACACCACCACCAACATTAATGGGCCAACATTGCAGTTGATAATCTGTTATAGGTTCATTGAAATAAAGTAGGTAACATATACGTGACGTATTTATCTGAAAATAGTGGCAATATAATATGCTGTTTATTGTTGGAGAGGAGGGGCTGGAGTTGTTTTGTTTTCTAGAGCGTCAAAAACATGAAAACCTCGGATTTCTGTTATAGTGAATGAAATTTTATAATTGAAACTGGTATGTGTATCTTATAATATATATAAAAATTTAAAATTGTGATCTCGATTAAAAAAAAAAAAAAACTTCCTCTTAGCCCATACCTCCGATTGATCTGAATTTTGGTATAGCTATGTATTTCGACGCGCTAATAACGAATATCATAGACATAAATTTCCGATAAAAGTTGTAGCCCTTAAGGAGACTAACATTTTACGTCCAATATGTTTTTCTGTAAAATCAATATTTTGACAAATAAAGGTAAAAAATGAAATATGTTTTTTCAAGGTGACCTTGAAAATAAAATATGCGGGTATTTTACATATGATATTCGTTATCAGCACGTCTAAATACATAGGTATACCAAAATTCAAATCAATCGGAGTATGGCAATGTATGGGGTAAAAGGAAGTTTATCCAGAAAACTGTATGCTCAAGTATTAATTTTCATAGGTTATGTGTAAATAAAAAAATCAAAAGCGCAAAAAAATTTTTGGTAAACTACACTCTATACAATAAAAAAGAAAATCCCACATTTAAATTCACTCACTATAACGAAAGTCCGAGGTGAAAACCCCCAGGCACTCCACTAAATATTGACATTAAAGATTTATTGATAAGACTAAAATAACTCTGCTGATATCAGAAACGTTACAGTTACTAACTTCGGAACATCTTACTTGGAAGTCTAGATAACTTTTCGAAACAGGAAATGAACGGCGGTAAAGTTTAAAATGATAAATATCTCCATAAATAGGTACGATGTTCCATCTATCATTGAAGTAATAAGTTTGATTAAATTTGAGGTTTAATATAACTTTGCAGTTGATTCAAAGAAACATTTAAATGAATGAAAACCTTAAATAAAAAGAATTGCTACAAATAGCTTGTGCTACAAAAAACTTTTGATTGTCCAAAACTACGGACTGATTTCAAAACTTCATTCAACAATAGGATGCTCTATTGTTTTAAATTAACATTTTATTAAAAATACATATAAAGATCTATACGAAAACCGAAGCAAAGCGAGGGCGGTTACTAGTAATTATTAATCTATATAAAAGAAAGTTGTGTTAGTTACACTATTTATAACTCAAGAACGGCTGAACCGATTTGGCTGAAAATTGGTGAGGAGGTAGCTAAGAATCAGGAGACGGACATAGGATACTTTTTATCCCGGAAAATAGACCTGTTCCTGCGTGCTAAGGTAAAATTTTGTTATGTGTAGTTGATAGATAGCTATTAGTTATTATTATTAGCGTCTTTTATGACTCCTTTTTTACTTGGGAGCGAGAGCGCGAGCGGGAGCAGGAGCGGGAGTGTGAGAGGGAGAGGGAGAGGGAGGAGCACACAGAAACTGTAGCGGCTAAGAACGGCTGTACCGATTTTAATGATTTCTGATTTGTTACATTCTTAGGCGATACGAAGTTCGCCGGGTCAGCTAGTAAATTACATTATTCAGAGGGATAAAAATCTAAAAATATCCCCAGACTTATATTTCATTCCATTCAACAATGCTCGATACATTATGACAGTTGCTTTGCTTTTGAAGATGCCTTCACGGCTTACCTTAGGACGTAATTTCCTACATGTCACTGGCAAACACCGTTACATTGCAATGTCGAATTTAAAGCCAAACACTAATATTTCAGTGAAGTAAAGTCACCGATCACTTATGTCCCCTTTCCTATTCCTCGAATATATTTCATCATCTTTAGTATCATCGCAACCCTAAACTATCGTACTGCTGAGTCTGCTTTCACAATGTGAGTGGTTCAGGCCTTTGTCCTTAGTATGTACCTACTTAGCTTACAGATTAGTAAACTTCATAAACCTTCGAGAACATTATGTAGGACTCTCAGTTGTAAACAAGTAATAATTATTACCTAAGTAAAATTACTTTTAACTGTGTCACTACTAACAATGCATCGCGGTGCCACGGGAAATGAACCTGCAATCGAACCCAAACTGGAAGAACTTTAATTCTTACACTACATAATTATGTTGTTGAATGTACTTACGACTAGTAATATTGTAATGAGTCTTGGATACAGAATAGTACGAAAATCGTTATCACGTGAGTCACAAATGAATTCTAAATTAATGTACTTATATGAACTTACATATGTATATGAATATGAATAACATACAGCTGTAAATTCCTTGTAGAATAACACGAGTAAGTCATTCGCTCGTACGTAGCTAAGCCGTTGCCATACATAATGCCATTGCTCTAAATCCTCGGACTTGCAAGTTTGATTAGACTTCCCTTGAATGCCACAGGGATAGCGCACATCTCATAAATGTTTACTGCCGGCTTAGAGTCTGCTATGACCTGTCTACAAATATTAGTT
This sequence comes from Thymelicus acteon, assembly GCA_951805285.1. Taxonomy (NCBI): domain Eukaryota; kingdom Metazoa; phylum Arthropoda; class Insecta; order Lepidoptera; family Hesperiidae; genus Thymelicus; species Thymelicus acteon. The sequence goes on along the minus strand of OX638219.1, from coordinate 9,558,034 downwards.
TACTTTATTCGTCCTCCGGCTGCTACGACATTTCTTACATCTGAGTATGAAGTTCATTAATCTTTAAATAAAGTAATACACTTACGCCCCAACTCAGAGCCACTAACGGTTACTTTAATCGCTCCTTAGTAAAGAATCACCATACAAATTCTGTACTAAGCGAGCGATTTAAGTAACCGTTAGTGATTCTGAATTGGGGCGTTAGTGAAGATACTTCGTAACGTACTAAGATCAAAAAGGAATTAAATTAAATGTTACAAATATACAAAAGCTAAATGCATTAATCATACTACAGTTTGTATCCAAACCACAGCTCCAATTTGCTCTACGCACTTAAAACTGGAGGTTGAAAATATTACGTAGCAATATTTTTTATCCGCATTATTTTTATTCGTATTAACCTTTTTTCTGGAAGTCATTAAAAGCGCCCCTCACTCGTGCAATCATTGTATAATGTTTCAACGTAGGTGATATTTATCAGATGAAAGAATATTTGCAAACCACTTCTCATTAAGCTTCAGTGGCCTTCATGCACCTGCTTCGTATATTGCGCATTTTGAGTTTGCCCTTGCCCGAGTTTCCAGAACATCGGCACCAAATGAACTCATTATCAACTCATCGACGAGCGAGTGAGTAATCTCACAGTTCAACAGGCTCTTTCAAAGCTCCCTGCTATCAGATATATGAATACACAACTATGTTTATTTTAGGATCAGTAATTAGAAATTTATATGGCTTCAACCAATTAATGGCTGACTACTAAACTTGGGTCTCGCCTCTTGCGGAGGCCTAGACTCCTAGAGCATACTCCAGCACTCTAGTATGGATTGGTAGAGAGGTTAGTGGCTACCCCAAGTGCCGAAAGTTTTCATGCAAGGGGAATGAAAATGAAAATATTTTTTGATTAAATGAGGCAAAATTTTCGTGCAATTCACCTTCAGAAAAACGTAGCGAGAAATTCTCATTTTTTATATTTAGTGACGACACCTAAAAAATAAAAAGCATTGCACTCCTCGGGAGAGTTTTATTCGTGCGCCACCTACGCATTTTACCTATGTAGGTATTTTTCCTTTAGAATGTTACAAACATGTAGGTACTGTTTCTATAAAAAGCAAGCAAGCAAGCAACAACCCATAATTGTCCCACTGCTGGGCTCGGGGTCTCCTCTCACAATGTGAGGGGTATTAGGCCATAGTCTACCACGCTGGCCAAGTGCGGATTGGTAGACTTCACACACCTTTGAGAAATTTATGGAGATCTCTCCGGTGTGCAGGTTTCCTCACGATGTTTTTCCTTCACCGAAGCAAGTGATAATTAACTTCTAATACGCACATAATATCTGAAAATTAGAGGTGCGTGCCAGGATTTGAACTCGGGCCCCTTCGTTCGGGAGACCAACGTTCTAACCGCTAGACTATCACTGCTCTATAATTTGCTGTTTAAGTAGTGTAGTGGAGTAATCTCTAGCTTTTTTCTTAAACAGGACTTTAGAGGAAAACTCATGCCCGCTGCAGTAGCTAAGTTAAATAATGAGGATAATTCCCAATTAATTATCCATCTATTAACATGTAGCAGATAATATGATTCTAAAGGTTAGAAGAATTAATTTCACCGTTTAACACGTTACTAATCGATTGACAGGCTGCCATTATATTGTCAGAAACTTGTCAGAAACCGATAGAACACACGTAGGTATTAACCTTTGTAGCTTGACTTTACTCAGAATTTAGATATTACATTACATATTATGTAATTTACGTAGTTATCCTATGTAGTTAACTTTGTATGTAGAAAAATTTGATTATCTGATAACAAAACCAAGAGGGTACTATCTGTTATAATAATTATGATATTTGGTAAACTCTGTTTGCGTGTTTCCACTGCAAAACTAATCCAGAGTAAAATCATTGCTATCTACCAGAAGCAAAATTACACTAAACATTTCAAAAGTATAATGCGATTTTTAAGAGGCATACAAGTCTGTGTAAATCACGAAAAAAACTGTAATCATATTCAGCGATGATGTCCCTGGGGATTGAGAAGCTTCATAAGCCTGGTTTGCCAACGTCGCCGCTGCACCTCACTGCAAGGTCTAACGTCTTCCGGTTCGTCAGGGAACGATGGCGGGAAATACATACTGTTAGGAATATACATATTTAATGCCAATTATTACATATTTAAAATTCATGCAAAGGTAAAATATGCGTCGCTCTTGGTAAAATACAAAAAAATACAAAAGTTAAATTATTATCAATGTTGCCTTTGTTATGCATAACAAATACCACTTACACCTATCAATTATGTCCAAAAGAGACGCTATAGGCCTATTCTGAAGATCGTAGTTTAAAGTAACAGCCAGTTATGTAGAAACGGGACATTAATCTGCAAAGGGTTACAAATGTTACAATGTATTGTTACACCTGTAGCGTCTTTATTAGGCCATGAAAGTCTATAACAATAGTAGGAAAAAAAGACGTTAAACGTTTTAGAATTGAATTTAAGAAAGTGATAAGGCGATGAATAAATCTCATCACTGTACGAGTCATTGTTATAAATTCATGATACATCAGTGAATTAGACATCCAGCCAATGACCTCCAAAAGATTGCCTGAAACCATTGCCTAGTCTAATCCGTTGCTACAAATCTTTACTCACATTCTAGACTCCTTTCGTGGCAACACTATATCCGGGTACAATTTTTGTGCGGCCAGTTGACTCTTCCGCATTGAACTCGAAGTGCTGGTCCTCGAGCTACCATAACTTGCAGAAGACCTGAAAAATACCAAGTAATTAAAGTTGAGACTACCTTGAAAAAACAAGAATCAAAGGCTGCTCCTAGCAGTATAATATCGTTCGGCCAATTAGATCCGTTTAGTATTCGTCATGAACCGCGAGTTGACGTGCGTCACGCGACTGCTTGTAATAGTGGGTAAATCCCCCAATTTAGCCTGGCTAGAGACAAACAAATTTCATGAAAATAATATCTATACATATGTATATCCACTAAATATCGAAGTCCATTTGTTAGATACGTATTTTTAAAATTTCGCTTTTGTTATACATTATAGTTGCATAGTTTTTTACACTAAATGGTAAGTGGAAAGTGGTTATCGTCCATGGACTTCAGCTGCTTCAGCAACACAACAGGCATCACTGATGCGTTGCTCGCCAAGAAAGAGAGAAGAAAAAGAAAGAAAGAACTGGCTCTCAAGCCAAGACTAAGATTACTAACACCCCAACTTAAGAGTCACTAATGGTTACTTAAATCGCTCCTTAGTACAGAATTTGTATGATGATTCTTTACTAAAGAGCGATTAAGGTAACCGTTAGTAACCTGAGTTGAGGCGTAAGATTATTTTATTCCTAGTGCAATACTAACATAGATGCCTTAGATTTTCCCGTATCGGTGCTTGTCGGCAAAGGCCTTAACATGGTATCAAAGGAAGACCGCGGCATGCCTACCATACCCAACACCACTCCTAGTTTCGTCAAGTTCTCTTCAGGTCCAGCCACGGCATGCATCATGTATAACAGTCGAGGGGTCACCCTGCAGAATAAAACAATTCAAAAATTTTTTTGATAAATTATAAAGATAGCTACTTATACTTTGATCCTTGTCCTACTAGTCAAGTTATAGTAAGTATTTCCAGAAACAAAGTCATTTACGCTCTTTGCAGCATCATAACATGGGTATGGAGATATGGAAATTAGAAGTTCTCATCCCTTCAAACCACTAGACTATCACGACTGCTGGTATTAATAATTAATTAAATAATAGTATAAAATGGTTGTCTGTAAAGTCGGTTTACGAACGGTAGTTTAACGTGATAACGTCATGACAAAGCTCCGCTCCGCTCCGCCCCGCCCCGCTCCGTTCCACTCAACTACGATCGCTTACGGCTCGCCTACGGCATCGGCTACGATACGCCTCTCTCGCTTTTGCCGCTCTCTCGCTCGCGGAACGCTACATTTTTTCGTGCGTGCGCCCGGCGTTCATCGTTTTAATAGAGGTTATCACGTCAAAAATCTTTATGTGTGCATGGTCTCTCTACAAAACGGGCGGCTTTGATAAAATTTTCAGGCAATGTTCTAAGTAGCCCAGCAGGTGTGACTTTGCGAAGTTTGGTAACGATCGGATCAAAAGATTTTTCTACCAGCTCTAGCTAAGAAATAATAATGAACAGTGAACCAAACAAGGACCGTTAAAATTCCGGCAATCCGACTTACTGCGTGCACTTGATTACACCTAATCCCATCATGCGGTAGTCGATGTCTCTATGGCAGAACACATCGTTCATTAGGGGAGAACGCGTATTAAGCTTCTTATCGTGTCGAACGCAATATCCCAAGAGCACTGAGCGTTCTTCTGGCGCCATTTTAGATACGTAACCCGTGTGCAACATATGTTCTACCGAGTTGAATATCTCCGACTTGAATATACGACTGATCTCCAGTTCTATAAAATAAACAAATAGTGTCAGATCATTCTTTGCGGATTGGGTTCGAAAACCTAATTCTTAGCTCAGTAGCGTTTCCCACTGATAACGGGAGTAGGTACCTTTTCGTTTTGTTCCATTTTGAATGCGGAACCCTAAAAATTCGTCAGCATATTCATGCTTCATAGAAACGTATAAAACTTGTTTCGTTGAAAGTGATTGAAAGCAATCTAAGAAGTTATTAGCAAAGCTCTTTACCAAGCAGGAAACCAATAATTTATTAAGACACAAACTCACAAAACGACTAGTTTCAATGAAACTCCACTTTTGCGTCACGTTAACGGATAAAATTATAGAGAGGATAAAAAAAACGTTAATGTTTAAAACTATCTCGCAAACGGCAAAACTCACTACTAACACCTCTATCCATAATTCTTCTGTCTGTTACCTAGCAAATGTCAGGAAACACCACTACTATCTCATCTAGAGATTATGGATTGATAAATAGATTATTGAAAACGGCAAAAAATTACATCACATAGAATTCCAGTTCCCAGCTGGTTTCTTACCTTAGCTAACTGGTAATTAACTGTAACTGGCTTATCATTAGTGATGCCAGCGGACAAATATTGCACTAATGTGTAAACCGAACGTCAATTACGCTGATGATTGAGTAGCTCCGTTTAGTTAACAACTTTAATATTAATTGCATGGAAATTTTGAGAGAAACCACAGCAGGATAATGCACAGAAAAATGCTAAAATAGGTGGGTACTTGATCTTTTCAATAATGAACCAAAAATATATCTGTTTCACTAAAATTACCTGCGATTGATATAGATATGCTATGTTTATCTATACATCCATCCAGTAAGTAGGAACCTAAACATTAAAATAACTGTACCATAATTCTGTAGCTCCGTGGGTACCTAAGTACTTATGAATGTATGTATAGTGTCTACCATAGATATATATATCTATGGTGTCTACCCAAAATGAAACTTTCAGACATAGTTCTGCAATATATTTTACAACACTAAAAGTCTATGTGAGCGGTTGGCATTTACCATTAATTTACTCTTCTCGTTTGTCGGGTATTGACATAAAAAAATCGTCATTTACGTAAGTTACGTAGGTAACTAGGTAATCGTAATTTTCCGGCCCATTTTCCAATTTTATTTCATTTAATTTAATTTCCATGAGTTCCGTAATGTGTTACATGGCATAATCATTAGGTAACAAAACTAATTTTAGTATATTCATTATATTTACCTATCTGATTAAAAGATTTACGGCCTAAAGCCAACCAAACAATTTGTACGCACACACGAAGCAGAGTTTCGAAAAGCCTCGCGTCTTTGTCTGACAATGATCGTCTCTTCTTCTGCGGCCCCATGTGGTGAAACTTTCTAGTGTCTCCTCCGCCTACAAAACGGTATTAAGTATGTCGTGAAGGAATACATTATAAATTATAATTATTCATTAAATTATAGACTGTTATACACACTCTACAATTATTAATAACCAAGTATACTGAGATGATTTAATATTAAGAATACAATCAACAACAAAATCTTCGGCAATTAAATTCTAGTCCATTTTAAAAATACTAGGTATGTCAATCTTTATGATAATATAATCTGAGCAATCAAGGGACAAAATTTCACTTGAAGACCAAATTAAAAAACAATAACCAATTAGCATTGTGCTGTATTCCTTGGCAACTAGAAGACGTATATCAGATAAATTATCCCGATATTCACTTTCAAGAATTTCACACTGGGGCGTCCGTACTTTTGTCTCTAATTCTATTATTCTGTTTGCCATTTCATCTGCAATCTGAATAAATTAAGATACCAAATTATTGAAATCATACTAAAAGAACGACTATTCTTATTTTATTCCATGAAAAAGCAAAATATTTTACTACTTAGCACTTTCAAAACATTCAATATCCCTGTCGCATAATCATAAGTATGTAATAAAAATAAGGTTCTTTCAAACTATTGTAATATAGCAATCTTTACAATATCTAATCTAAAACAGCTACTGTTTCGTACTCACCTGCAAGTAATACTGGCAATAGAGAATGAGTGCTCTAATAAACCTTTCAGTAGTAGGCAAATGTAACATATTTATCAACATGGGACTCAATAGGGCTATAGGAGCTGTATAAATGGCAATATCTTTTACATCCTGAGAAGGGAGAAAACAGGAGTTGCAATCTTGCTAAACTACAAAAGCTGATTTATTATATAACCTCATTGGTAAAATACTCCCTTGTCCAGAGGTGGGAATAAATGGCTGCGCCACAGTTTAATAACTTTTGCAGTAATTTACGAATAATTCAATTTTTTGTATTTTTGTTTAAAATTTTCAATAAAATCTTTGGAAAAATCTTATATGAATACTCAATCGATCAGCCTTTTAAAGTCCACTGCTGGACATGGCATGGGCCTCCCCTATTGGCGCCACTCGAACCGTCCTTAGCTTTTCCGGTTTCCTGCTTTCTTCTTTTGGTCGTCATTACAGTTGGTCTAAGGGCAATCTGTGCTCCTTATACCGAGACGTGTCGGTACTTCGAGATCTTTACGACCCCATTGATTATCTGTCCTTCGAACTATGTGGCCTGCCCATTGCCACAGTCACTTCAGCCGGTTAACTCTGCGAGTTATATCGGTAAAAATCCGTACCACCATGCAAGTACCGTATTAAACTACGTTCTATAGAGCCCAGTGACCTCTAACAGGAGCGGTTCAGTAAGGTGCGCCACGCGTAGGAAAGATTGGACTCGAGAAAGACCAAGCCAAAGCTCTTAATCAACATCGTAACATGTAAGTTTTTCAATGAGGCGAGGAAATATCCATCGACATATCTACGATTGTATAGCAATAACTCACTCGAGGTACCTACGAATGTAAAGCGAACATCTACATAATTCCACCTGGGATCTGAGACTGGAATTCAAGAACGTTCTACGTTTCCTCTAAAAGTAGGACTTGGCGAGATACAGGACAATGGGTCCGGCACTGACCTTTGGGAACTTAAGTCTTACCCACTCAAAATCATAACAAGACATCTTGAGACGTCAAAAAAATGAGATGCTTGAAACTGTGTACCTTTTGAATAATCCGGTCCATACCAGCGCCTGATTATACCATATTTTACTTGTTTTATATTTTTAGCGCGAAATTTTTTGCGCCTGTGAGTTAACAAGTTCATTGACCGGGCCGCATAGTAAAGTTCGGGTCACAAGTGGCCAACGGGCCGATTTTTGAGTATGACTGATCTAGGGCTTACCTGGACCGATATAATTTCCGGCTGACCTGGCTTTAGTTTCCTTTGATAACGTCGCCGAAACCGAATCTGCAAAGAGAAAAATATTCAACCGTAGGAATATTTTTAATCTTTTGTAATTCAACGAATCCGTTGTACTTCATACACTCGAACATTAGTGAGGTACCTAATAGGACCTACACAATCAAATCGCAGAAGTTTTGATTTTAAACTTATATTACTGAACATTTTGAATGCAACGGGTACTCACGATTCGTATTTTACAATACTGATATTTCGACCCAGTTGCATGGATCGTGGTCGCGGTGTGTGTCTCACCGTATATAATATCGGTACTTAATATAATTGTGAGTACCGATTGTATTTAAAATGGGCAGAAGTTTTACTTTTTTTCTTTATAAAAGTAAAAAGAAATAATTACAAATTACAGTGCATTACCTGTTCTATTAAATCCACATCATCTCTAAACTCGACAGTTCCGGTCGGGGCTTTGGTAGGTACCTGGATAGTTTCAACAAGTTGTGGGGGGAGGTCACTGAAATAATTTAATAGGTACAACTTAACCTATCCTCGAAAAATGTCGAGTGTCTGTGTGAATCATAGATACGTGAGGAGAGAATTTTCTAAGATTAAGGAAACCTTCATTTAAGAGGTTCGAATTTGGCCTGTCGATTACCTACCGGCATTAAATTTCACATTCTGAGTGTTGAGCTGTGCCCGACTCCTACTCAAAATTAAAGTGGTAGCATAGCAGGCACAGACATGTATACTCTAGGTATACATGTATATACTCTAGGTATACATGTCTGTGATAGCAGGCCATTAGATTAGGATGGCATAGTGACACTGGAACAGACCACCGTAGGTATGCATCGAGGCTTATCAAGAATAGATAAATAGAACTATCATACTACTTTCTAGTTTAAGCACAGAAGACTGAATAGTACTTATTTTAGGGTAGATTTTGACACTGCAAGTGCAAGTGCTTGAAAAAACATTTCATGCTAGATTTTAGACACGACATTTTTGATCAGTTAATGATTTAGACATTAATAAGTATGTTGTTATCAAACCCATTTCAGTAGAGCTCATTAAACCTATGTATTTCCTAGCCAAACAGCCAAATTAATAGGAATTTACCTTACAAACAATAAAGCCTTTGTCGATTCATCCCAAACCCAATGTCCATCCTCGTATAACCCGCCGAAACCTCCTTCTTCTTCATCATCAGCCATTGTGGCTTTTTATCTACAATTTCTCCATAAATTTTATGCAATATTGTTATAAACGTCCTCGATTGTAAATGAGACAGATGACATTAATAAATGTCTTCGTGGAATGATCAATGTCAATTACTATAATATCAATCAATAGTCAAATATTATAATGCTGCCTTTCCACGCTTGCCAAGGCTCGCCAAGCGTCCACAAGCAGAAGCGTGTAAGAGGGCGTTTGGCTTGGCTTGCGTGAGCAGTGTTGCCAACTTAGTGGAATTTCCACTAGATCTGGTGGTTTCGACACCCCTTTTAGTGGGGATATATTGATTTTAGTGGCTAGTGGATTTTCTAGTGGAAAAGATTTTTTCATTTAGTGGTAGAACATGAAATTTAACCACTAGGACGATTTTATTTGATATTCTGATTTGAAACTCATTTGGCAACGATGAGAGATAAAGGACTCACTACAAGTATAGTAATCAGCAGCGACTATTACACTTTATCTACTATTACTACGGCTTATATAGCCGTGATAGTTTTCCTCGTATAGCCGTATTAGGGCGGCTTAGAATACTAACCCCAATCCCACGCCGGATGGGTGTCGTAAAAGGCGACTAAAACCGGTACGCCCTCGAGGGCGTAATATTGATTTTAATTGCTAATTAATACCATTATTACTATTATTATTTCTCCATGGGGTTCGCCTGGATAGCTACCACCCTTGAGCATGAGTCAGCCGCCAAACGACTCGTCGTGTTCCGGCTGGGGGCTTGAGAGCCAGTTCTTTCTTTCTTTTTCTTCTCTCTTTCTTGGCCGGCAACGCATCAGTGATGCCTTTGGTGTTGCTGATGTCCATGGGCGACGATAGCCACTTACCATCAAGTGGATCGTCAGCTCGATTGCCGGCGATTTCCATAAAAAAAAATCATCAGAATTATAATCTATTTCTGAGAATATTTTCACTTGCCCAACTCCAACCGTTTAGTCGGCAGGTGGTCACCCCCTTGACTCTAACCAAAATTAGCAATTCAAAGCCAAATATTTCGCAAACGGACCTCTAATTGCAAAAATGGTCTGAGAAGACCCATAATAACCAAGGCCCTTAATAAGACCTTTTCAAAGACCCATCTTCGGCGTTAAAAAAATATAAATATTTAAGATAGAGTTGGGACTTTTTTATTGGAAAATACAGGATCTTTTATCAAAATTCCTTAAATATCATTATTTGAGAAGTCAATTTTATATATTTTATATATATTATCTTTTTTTATCTAATTTGCTTATGTTTTCTAATTTTTTATGTGCTAATAAACCCTTAAAAACATTTTTCAATTTTCTTTAGGGTTATTTTAAGTACTTTTAGTCGTTGTATTTTCTTGAACCACCTCCCCCCCCCCCCCTCCGAAACTAAAACCTGGCTATGCCCGTGCTAACACTCGTCATTTTATTTTTATAATTTTTTTTAGTTTTTTAGTGGTTTTCTGCCTTTTCTGGTGGTGAGTTTAGTGGGATTGTTAAAATAAAGTTGGCAACACTGTGCGTGAGCTTGTGGACGCTTGTATCGGATCCGGTCTAGTGTCGGTTTTTGCCTTTTTGGACACAGATCAAAGGGCGCTTGCGGCAAGCGCTTGCGACGCGTTCTCACATTAGCGCGCGCTAGTAGCCGCAGTGATCTCGCGACGAACGTACGTCTAGTTCTGTCTTCAAAAACTTATTATTAGTTACCTAGTACGATTTCTATGAATCTTTATCATCCACCATCTTCATGGTCGTCGGGCTTTCCTTGCTTTTTACTTTTTTTTTATTGAAATAGCCGGCAAACTAGCTGACGATCCACCTGATGGTAAGTGGCTATCGTCGCCCATGGACACCAGCAACACCAAAGGCATGATTGATGCGTTGCCGGCCAAGACAGAGAGAAGAAAAAGAAAGAAAGAACTGGCTCTCAAGCCCCCAGCCGGAACACGATGAGTCGTTTGGCGGCTGACTCATGCTCAAGGGTGGTAGCTATCTAGGCGAACCCCATGGAGAAATAATAATAGTAATAATGGTATTAATTAACAATTAAAATCGGTATTACCAATATAATCCCTCGAGGGGCCCTACCACCAGTGGGCCGGATTTAGTCGCCTTTTACGACACCCATCCGGCGTGGGATTGGGGTTACTGTTCTAAGCCGCCCCAATACGGCCTATAACGGCCTTTGCTTGTATTTGAAATAAAAGTAGGTGAAATCAAACGCAATAGCCGATACAAGTTCGGTATCCGCCATGCTTGGATGTACGTAGCACACTGAGTGACACTGACTCATTCACAAGCGTGTAAACGACTTCCAAATGCCAAGCGAGATTTGTGGACGCTTGCCGAGCCTTGGCAAGCGTGGAAACCCGGTATAAAAATAACATACTTATCATACAAATATATAGTTTTATGCTATGGATACATTTATGTATATACTATTATGTCTTCTGTGCTATGGATACTTAGGATGGGGAGCATGGCCGTAGCTAATTTGTGGGGCATTGTGGGGCAATGCCCTACCTTAAAAATACCAAAAACTAAGATAAAATTATTATAATTAAAATGTTTGTTCATAGTTTGAGTAAAAAATTTGTAGAGGTCTGTGATATACATTGATTGATTTAGGAGCTTGTGCTTCGGAACAAATCAATATGATATTTTTTTTACTTTCGCCCTACCTGTAACCAATGCTGCCCTACCTCAAATTCGACTCTAGCTACAATACTGATGGGGAGTGCCGACTTCAGATATAATCCCGTACCTACTCGATTATGTCGTGAAAATATTCAGCATCACATCATCAATAAGTATCACTTAGAAGTCGAGGCTGCATCTGCATCATGCTGAATTCTAGATCGTAAAATCCTTTATTCAGATATTGCTATGCACATAAAACTTGCAGGTTTGCGCTCGGACGTAAATAAAACTAAATGTACCTACCCTTAAAAATGTAATTCATAGCCGGCTATAACTCGAGGATTGAAATTATCATCGAACTTGCAAAGACAACTTTGGTAAAATTTACGGCGTTACCAGTAAGTTGCGTTCGACGGCACTGAATATAAAGTTATGTTAATGTTAGTGCACCAACTCCGAACCTTAAAACTTATAAAATGTTACAATTTGTTACACGTTCAAAACGGGTGATGCTCCGGGAATATGAAATGTCTCGATACTTATGAGCTTGTTTATAAGACCTGTTCACAGGTAAAATATTTAACGGTAAAATTCGAATGTTCTCCTTTTTACAAACTAGGGATACCATCGGTATTATAATGAAAGCTTTTAATTTAAAATTTCACTAATTTCCACGTGTCCTAATAAGTTGTTTAAACATTTTCTCTGTTAAGTATTTAAAAAAGAAGAATCGATAATGATAATAATATGGTTAAGTAACAACTTCAGTTGATGTCATTCGTATTGCTAACTACCTATTAGTTAGCAATACGAATTAGGCAGACCCCTCTTTCCCACTGGGCACTCTGGGCACGTGCCCAGGGCCCCGTGATCGATAGGGGCCCCCTAGTTCCTGCCAGATCACTAAACGATAACCGATATTTACTACCGAAGAACTTTTTTAATTCGAATAAATCTAACCTAAATTACTGACTACAATAAAAATTTGCTTATTAGCTTTTGCATAAATCTAGAGGGTTGCTTATCTACTTTCTTTGTTTATTCTAACAAAATAGTGTTCTGACAAAGTCATTGGGGCCCCATTATCCTAATACGCCCAGGGCCTCCAGTAGGTTAAAGACGGCCTTGGAATTAGGTAACAGACAGTTGACCCTATATAAGGTACTTCACGTCTGAATGATTAAAAAACTGTTATGCCTAAGTACTGCCCCACTTTTAAGTACCTACTCGTTTAAGTATACGTAAGTATCCAAATCAGCAAGTATGTCAGGTGTAAGAATTCATTGAATTCATGCACACAGGCGATTGCACACAGGCTGGGATAAGCTGAACAGCTTTGATCGGGTGCGCTCTGCCATGTGATCAAATAACCGTGTATTATACTTAGCGTGTCCCACGAGGCGAGGGTCACATCACATCAGTCGAGTGCCTAGCTCTGTTCAGTTCAAAAGAATTTTATTTTATTTTAAGGGATGTAAGTATATCGAAAAAAGAGGACCATTTTAAAAGATTTTCACATTCTACCAGTCAAGATAAGTTATAAAAACATATTTTACGCTGAAATAAATACGCTCACACTCTTTGCAATCATTTTATTCAATGGCATGTTTGATAACACCAAATACATCCTTACTTTATCTCGTTCTTTTCAAAACCAATTTATTTTTTATTGCCTACTGTTCTACTCACCAGCTCACACCCCACCACTACTTCCCTTATCTGTTGTTTTAATAAAAACAACCCCAATTAATAAATTGGGGTATAAAATTACTCCGTAATATTCCGAGAGCCCATTGCAGCGCCGCCCGAGCCAGATCTCACATATTTTGTGATGGAAAAATATATACAATGGATTAGTAATTATTTAGAATCAGTACAGTGAACGTATAACTTACATCAGGGACCAATTCTCAGATATCAGGTCCTAAACGTGCGTAAAAATCGTGCCTACTCACCTTACTTATACTTTATACTTATATTTATTGATTGTTACATATGTTGCAGGGAATATTGTAAATATTGTAGGAAATGAATACTGCCAGACACCTTATGTGAGCGGTAATTATTATTAGACGTTAAAATGTTAACTCTGAAGCCAGCAGCAAACATCTCGCAAAGTTACCACTGTAACCGTTACATGGACATGAAAGTCATTGAACCTACGAGATTTATGCCCGTTGACCTTTTTTTAGCTACAAATACTAGTAATTGAAAAAATAGACATCTGAAATAGACGTTGGCCCTCGGGCGGTTTGAAAACTTCCGACACTCGGGTTGGCCACTAACCCCTTCACCAATCCGCACTGGAGCAGCGTGGTCTGCGTGGTGGAGTATGCTCTAGGCCTCCTCAAGAGGAGAGACCCGTGCCCAGTAGTGGGCCATTAATGGGTTGAAGCCAGACGTCCGAAAACTATTTTTTTATCTATCAGTTTAGTTTAGTTTAGTTATTATATACAAAATTCCGTAGGCGTCCCGCTTTGACATGAGGTCGCCCGGTGACTTTTTTTTAGTGTACGTTTCGCTTTCAGTCGTCAGAAAAATGGTCAGACTAACCATAATACAAATTCGGGTGACACATTTCTGTGGGTACATACACACTACACAACCAGTAGGTTCATGTCATTGAAAAATCAGGCGCCTATGGTAATTTTCACCACGGCTCCAAACTGATTCAAAAAATCAAGCTTTCCTTTATCTACAGCATTTTCATTATTTTAATTTTGTACTTAAAACTAACGAAAATAAATAATTACGTGTATCAGCATTTATCAACCAAATATCAACCTCTATTTTACACCCTTGGGGGATTAATTTCCCAAAACCCTTCCTTATTGCTTTCCTAGGCAAAAAAGGAGCCTATATTTATAATAGTACTAGTCATTGTCATCTTGGTAGGTATTTGCTAATGTAGTTTATTATTAGAAATAGAAAAATGTTTGAGGTTGTTTTTAACGAAGTGTTATTTTAAAACTGAACACCCACATTATGCCACCGCGGTGGACAATATCTGCAAGACGGAATTAGGTACCTCAAATACTTCTACACAAGTACCAGTAAGTATCTCCTATTGTACCTTTACATTACGAACAAACGTGCATTCGCACGCTGCTTGTCTTTCGCTGATGAATATTCATGGAGGATCAATGTGCTTCGCTTTATTCACTGTGAACACGTGTACGTGCCCTCAGAAGGCTGTCTTGTATTAAGTAATTATTCTCTCTTAAGTAGGTACACTAACGAAGATATTTTCTTTTAATAAAAACAACAAGTGTAGGTCCTCCGTTCGCATAATGTTAGTCTTCTTAGGTTTTTCATTTATGTAAATGTACCTAGTCACAGAATGTCTGTGTACCTAGTCCTACATACTATGTCGAGTTGGTACGACAGACAGAAGATCTTCACTTCCTCAAGCTATCTTCAAGCTTGAGGCTGAGATTACCAGACCCAGGCCTACCAGATGTCAAAAAATTCAACCAGAATATCTATTTATTTGTGGATTCAGCTGTAAAAATTAGGTCAAACCACGGACGTAAAAAAAAGACGGACGTAATCCCAAGAACAAATTCAGTGAAGCACCCATAGTAATACCAACTCTGTATTCGTACAAGTACACACCACCCACACATTGATACCATACTGCTATGACATTGACACCATCGCGAATCAAAAATTACAAAATTACGCACACATGGTAAACGAGCTGTCATTGCTACGCTTCACTCTCGAATAGACAAAGTTACGTCCGTTCTTTTTTAACGTCCGTGGGTCAAACAAAGATCTTTTGACGAACGCATGAACACCGAACGCTGACGCTTTTACGAAGATAATTATTTTGACATCTGATACGTCAACTCGTCAACCGCCAAGCTATCTATCTTAATAACGGCATGTATTCTCTGTATTCTATCCAGACAGGGATTCTATCTATCCATAATTATTCTTAAGTCTCAATGCTAGTATTCCCGAGGACTCCATGCTGTAGGTGATATAAAGATGACATTGAAGTTGTTTGGTAGTAGGTACCTATATGACAAGAATATCATAATAATATGGAATATGCCGTGACCACAGACATGTATACCTAGGCCGTGACCATGTTAAAAGTCTGATCTCCCGTTCAGCTTGCGTTCATTTCATGTGACAGGCTGCCTTTTCATACGACACTAATGTTAATTTTCACACAAAAAAAAATATTAAATAGAAAAACGAAAAATATACACGTATTTTTCATATTTTGCTAAAATTATTTTATTCACGAAACTTTCTTACTAAATAAATTAGATTGACCAGAAACCATAATAGGAACTCTACTTACATTAAAAGTTAAAAAGTAATGATAATAACAAATCCAAGAATAAAATATACCTATAGAACAATACACAGAAGTTATCATCAGCGGAAGAAATGGTAAAACTTTATCTACACCTAGTATGGAATGTAATACATTTTCATAAATGCAGAGAACTATCAATCCGTAGAGATACATCGATTCTAATCTTTTTAATCCAGGAAGAACTAAAAATCCACGGGAATGATGTTTCTTCGCCCCTTTCACCCTGGGAACCTCGTAGAGCGACGGTATATTCGTAAAAGCAATTGAGGCATGGGTCAGTAGCATAAATATTTTAACTAACAGAAGATTTTTACTATACAGAAGAGGAAATAAAGAATAATGTCCAATTGTAGACATAACTAAAAAATGTCTGGCGTCGTCCTCACCCAGCACCGACATGAAACTGAAATAAAATTTGTGTGTTAGTATATTTCTAGTGAAGCTAATGTAGGGGCTATAGGCAGGTAAATGAAGAATTGGCTATTATTTAAAATTAATTACTTTGAAACGGTATTTCTTTTCTTTTCCTTATTTCTTTCCTGTCCGGCAACGCATCGGTGATACCTTTGGTGCTGATGTTCATAGGCAACGATAGCCACTTGCCAGTAGGTGGATCGTCAGCTCGTTTGCCGACTATTTTCATAAAAAAGCGGGTAGGAGAGCCACAAAATCACACTGTCTGTTCACTCTCGTCTATGGACATAGACAACACAGAGTAGACAACATTTAGTAGGGCAGCGCATCGTGACGTAGCTCGACGTGATAGACGCCACTTTTTCATTATTCCCGAACTATGTGCCTCTTGTAGTAGTGTAGTTTGTCTCTTAAAGTAGGCAATGAGCAAATACTTTCCGACTATACAAGTAAGAAGTTTTTGTACAGTTTATAGGAAAGTTCGATATGAAAGTAACATAACATAAATTATACTGTAAGCATATTATAATAATAAAAATGTAATGCATTTATTTTTATTTACCTCAATGGTATTAAAGCCATCAGTATTGCCTTTTCGTGAACATGCCACCCGAACATAAAGGAACATGTAGCACAAATGATCATACACCTGAAACCCATAATTTTCATTTTGTCAAATATTTATACACATAAGGGCATACACAAAAAACAATCATATTTAAATATACAAAAATAACACAAACCTAATAAAACTCATGTTTCTATATCTCCTATCAGCACCAAGATGCCATAATTTGATAAGTGCAGGTAGCATAGACAACGCCGTCAACACAAACGTGACCCATGGTTTGACTGATGGCAACACTACATGGCTGTATTCCTGCACCAAGCCACCAGTCATAGCTGCTTCAGTTTTTGGTATAGAGAATCCAAATTTTGGCACTAAAATAGCAACAAATGGGTTAGTAAACAAGAATAGTAATAGACATATTTACGAAAACTGTCGTCATAAGCACCTAGAGTTCTTTTCTGATTATTAAAGCACACTAAAACCCAAACTCAGGGAGACACTTTTCTATAATAATATGAAAAGTAGCCCTGTGTGCACAGTGCGAAAACTCGTGACTTTTGAGTTTCTCTATTATTATGACGACCCTTTAGCTTAGTCGGTAGCGACCCTGCCTGCGAAGCGAGAGGTCCTGGGTTCGATTCCCGGCCGGGGTAGATATTTATGAGACACATATTGGTACTGGAATCATAGGTGTTATTGTGATGGGTTATTATGTGTAGTCCATACCACCCGCGACACAGGTAAATAACCTACTGTATAGTATGTCTACGCATTTTTTTAAAGAAAAAAAATTTATTAATGCAAGAGAAAAAGGCCTACTTGCTTACGTAACGAAAAAGCATGACTTTTAAGAGTGGGCTTAGTTCACTATGTGCTATGGTACATGATTGTGACTTAAATGGTCTATTATTTTTTGAGAGTTAAAGTTAGTGTCTGAGAGGAGCAAGTGTCCTATAAGGTGAAGTTGAAGATCTTTAATATTATTGTGTTCTAAATATACATTCTTAAAAGCACTTTTTGAAACAAATAGAAAAGAAAAGCACTTACATGCTTGTTGTAAAATTTTATCAACCATATTATATAAGGCCCAGATGTTAGGTGCCCAGTATGCATGAGTTAGTCCTCTTTTAAATGGGAACAGTCTTGATAATACCTAAAACAGAGTAACAAATAAGAAAAAAAAATCATTTTTCTATTCTACAGCTGACAAGAAAACTCTAAAGGAAGTATACTTAATTTAAATTATAGTTATTAATAACAAAACCCTTAATTACAAAAAAAAAAATAAGATTTTTACCTGAGGTAAGTGGTCCAAAAATGGCCCAAAAGATATCACAAAGATTGACACAACTGTGATTGCCAACTTCAACAGATTCACAATAGAGAATGAATGCCATGGTGTATGAACACCATCTGTAGTTGACAAAGTGAAGCAATATGATCTCAATAAGAATACCACATACACTGGTGCAATATACAAGAAAATATGCTTCAAATTAAGCAACACTGCAAACCATAATGCTGCTTGAATATATTCAGCCTAAAAATAGAAAAAAAAGGAAAAATTAACAAATGTATCTTTTTATAAAAAAACAATTAAGGATTTTTTTTTAATTTCTCCAAAGTTCACAAGTCAAGATAGCCGAAAGTAGAAAGTTAACAGATCTAAAGCAGAGAAGACAGGAGATTTGAGTAAATAACCAAACAGATATTACTAGGCTTAGTTAATTTTTACTCCACCCAGGCAGAGTGATGTAGAAGTTGTTTAGTGAAATCTCCACTGTTTTATGCTTTGGAGGAAACCAGCCATAATGGATTAAGGGTACCCGCCTAAGTGTAGTTGTCTAGCTTCATGCCCCTTGCTTGATTGATACAAAAGGTAAGAAAAACATGTATATTACTCACTTTGATTATATGGGACACTGAATACAGAAGGATTCCATATAAAATTCCATTGTATTGAAAGTGGATATGATCCACCATCAACAGGCCTGGGTTAGAAACCATTAAGATGAATACAAGGCTCTTGCCATTGCTTACTAACTTTGAGCAGCTGTAAAAATAAATATTTTCTTTCAGATTAATTTAATTAAACTGTCTGAAACCAGCTTCACTTATAAATGAGGCATTTTATCTCTGGAGTAACAATGGATATTGACAAAATATTACATACTATATTAAGTTATAAATAAAGAGGCACATAATTCGAGTCATCAATTTAAATATTTTAAAATTCGAACAATTACCTTCTTACTCCATAAATGTAAATGATGTCCAGCACGATTACAGACAACCGTTGGAATAGAACTGTCATTGGGGAAGCATAGTTTAAATTCTCCAGTTTCAGCATTTCAGAGTCAAAAAACTTGCCGATGTGAGATAAACCATATTCGAACCAAGCAAAAAGAGGAGGATAGTCTAATGTCCATTCTGAAGTTGCCTCGTAATACCATTGTTCTACGGAATTATTGTGAGTTACGGCTAACCAATTTCTATGAACTTCAAAATCCGTGGAGTGACTGAAAGTTAACATTAAATTGTTTTGAAAATAACATTTAATTATTGAACAATAAAAATATGTGGACTGTTAAATAATAATAACTTACTACAATGGAATAAAGAATAATTTTACAGTGGAAACAATTAACGCTATTTGTAAGATCATTGTTCACTTAATCAATATTTATTAAGGTTACTTTATTTCACATTCAGAGTTTAACTACCAGAAACTTATTTTTTCCTGCATAATATTATTAACGCTCAATTAAAGCTTCTTAGAATTTAAAACTGAATAGATAGTTAAGTGATAAACACGTCATAATAAATAATTATATTTGCCGGTTAAATAACATTTACTAAGTACTACATGTCAAGCCAGTGTTGCCAACTTTATTTTAACAATCCCACTAAACGCACCACCCGAAAAGGAAGACCACTAAAAAACTAAAAAAAATTATAAAAATAAAATGACGTGCATAAGTGTAGCAGTGTTACTTGCATGAATTGAATTGAATTGAATTTGGATTTAATTAACTGAATTTGGTAAAGATAGATCATCTTCCAGAAAAATCGGATACAGATCGTAGATTGCGAGGAATAAATTTCTTAGGTTCCAATTTTTAGGGTTCTGAAGTAAAATTGGAATCCTTATAGTTTTGTCTTGTCTGTCCGTCCGTCTGTCTGAAGCAAAGCGCCGAAATCCTTAGTGCTAGAAAGCTATAATTTGGCATGGATATACATATTTATTAAAACTCCAGAATCGTAAAATAAAATATTGAAAAATATTTTTTTCAGGGTACCTCCCCTACAGGTAACGTGAGGATGAATTTTTTATTCGTCCCGTACCATAGGGTACATGAAAGTGTGGTATCGTTGAAAAGGTCTTCCAAAAATATTCTTCTAAAAAGGTCTTTTAAGACCATTTTTGCAATTAGAGGTCCGTTTGCGAAATATTTGGCTTTAAATTGTTAATTTTCGTTAGAGTCAAGGGGGGGACCCCCTGCCGGCTAAACGATTGGAGTTGGGCAAGTGAAAAAAAATCTCAAAAATAGATTATGATGAATTTACAAGGAAAACTATCACGGCTATATTAGCATAAGTAGATAATGAGTAATAGTCGATAAAATTACTACATTGCGCATGGCCTGACACGCACTTTTTTATACTTTCGTTTCGGTTTTTTATATGAACTGAATACCCCTATTATGGATTATTTCTTCGTCATTGTGTGGAAGCACAGATTACTATACTTGTAGTGAGTCCTTTATCTCTCATCGTTGCCAAATGAGTTTCAAATTAATTTTGTAAAATCGTCCTAGTGGTTAAATGTCATGCTCTACCACTAAAGGAAAAAATCTTACCCAATAGAAAATCCACTAGCCACTAAAATCAATATATCCCCACTAAAAGAGGTGTCGAAACCACCAGATCTAGTGGAAATTCTACTAAGCTGGCAACACTGAGCCTGATAGCTTGGAATCTTTGATTGGATTGGATGGGTGGGACTGACGCATTGACGGCTGACAGCTGACAGGCGCACAGTGAGCACTGGCAGTGTGACAGTGGCAGTCAGTCAGTCCTAGCCATAGACATATTAAAAGGTCCTAATACCACAACTTGATAAGTTGACACTTTGACAGGACCAAGAACTTTATAGTACAACTGGACTCCAAGCTGTGAAGAAGTACCTGAAGACGGATCACATGACAGGATGTTGTCCATGTTACGTTACCTATAGTCCCAGGATAAAAATTTCGATTGTGTAACATACCCGATCAACAGTTGACGCCATTTTATGTAATATGTAATCTGAAAGTAAGTATAATACACATTACATGACATTTAAATGAATGACCGAAATGTATTGTTTTATTTCAATATTCTTCTTAATTCAATAACTTAAGTTCAGTATTTATGAAAAACTTCAAATGAAATGAGTTAACACAATATTTTATTTTTAACCACTAGAAAAAATATCGAATTAGAACTACAATTGGTCCAAATCAGTACGGGCACCATACAATTTTGAATTTCAATCTTAATTAGGCCTGTATTTATTCATCCACTGCCAAGTGATCCGTTTTCATTACCTCTTCGAAGCTTGGGGGTCCAGTTGTACTATAAAATTCTTGAATTTTTTCTATAGACAGTAGACTACATGCACAGATTATTAAGAATTTTAACACAAAATTTAAGAAAGTAATTTAAAATAATGTGTTTAACAGTCTGTTAAAAAAAGTTATTGACAATTTCATCGTGTCAATACCATAGATATATAGTCAATACTATCAACTGTCAATCCACAATCATAACTAAAAATCTGACATGACATGTGATGTGAAAACTAAAAATGGATTGGAACAACTCGAACAGCTACAAAAATTAAATGAAATAATTTTAAAATACAAAAAACAAGCACGAAGAATAAAATGTTTGTGAACTAGGAGTTGTAAGAAATCTAATATTAAATGTATTTCTGCTCTGGGAAAATCAACTAACACAACTGCTAGTCCATCTGAATTATACAAAAAACAATATTTATGAAAAATGGCCATACTCCACAGGGCCTTATTTACGTGGTTCATATTTCTTGTCTTCTTAATTCTTCTATGTTTGAGATTGGAGTCAAGAACCCACTGGAATTGGTTCATTGTATTTATACCAATGTGGGTGTATGATAGCATTTTATTGATATATGTATTGTTTCACATGGTGTCTCATTGTCGGAATGGAATCGAGAGGTTTAGAGGCACTATCAATAAGAATGTTTGGTACATAGCTGCAATAGGGCTGAAAATGGCGGCACAAATAATCATCTGTATAAAACTTGAGTCTAAAGTGGACCTACCAATATATGTTGTGATGACTCCTATATGGATGTTACTACCAGTGCTTTGTGTAGAAGTTTTCATGCATTTAATAAAACACTCCAATGGGAGTAGTAGATACTAAGAATATATCATAAGAACTGTCTAGTGTAAACATGTGACGGTGTTAATTTTAAACTTGGCACTGTTTCATTGACATTGGCATGTTTGCACGGTCTCAGCGGAGTAGTTGTGTCTAGTTTCCGTGATATAACAGTGCCTCCTAAGGCAGTAAATTACTTTAAAATGCCCTCTGTTACTGATACGGTAGCAAATATAAAAAGTTCTATCACCACTGAAGTGCCGGCTGGATCTACAGCAGTGTTGAACTGTATTAGCAATGACTTTGATCACAATTTTATGTTTTGGCTGTTTGATAAAAACAAAGTGATTGGCCCTGGCAATGATTATGATGAGAGGAAATATAAATATGAAGTTCTGTCAGGAAAGCTGCATATTAATGTGAGTTGCTAATAGTATATTAATATACTTTATTAAGTTCCATTGTATTGATGGTTCATTTAAAATATATTTGGGTCTAGAAAACCAACCTTTCTAGGTTAAATGGTGAGTGTTTTGCCTTTGCCTCTTATGCCACATGGAGACTTCGGGCAAACATGTGATTGGTTATGATTGTTCATGTCTTGTTTGTTGATTATGGTACATAATCACTGCAGCTCAGATATCCTTAGGCATTTCAGACACATGGCCACAGTATGGAAGAAGGAAACCTGCTTGTTGTCTTGTTTTTATATGGCAATGGAAACAATATTTTTTTTATTTCATTGCATTTTAGTACAAGTCTGAGGATATTAATATAGTCTTTATTTGAGATGCACCATAAATGTATTAAGATCCCCTAATATTCATATTGTATCATGTTATTACAGAGTGTATCACCAAGTGAATCTGGGTACTATAAGTGTGTGTCGAGGAACTTTGATGGAACTGGTATATCGGTGGGGGAGGTGCAGATGATTGTCCAAGGCTCAACATTTACAGCTGGTGATGCTATCAAATTGGTTGCCATTTTGGTTTCAATCATTATAATTATAAGCTGTGCTATGATTTACTTCCGTTTGAGAAGAGAATGGAAAAGGGAAGCACAACAGTTATTTCCAGGTGACTTGTTTATTAATATCTCAATTTACTTCATCTATGCCTTTTTTTTAATTACTTATATGTAATAACTTGGTGACATTGTGAGCGAAAAAATGTATTAAAGCGTCAGTCGTTTTAAGAAAGACAGTGTAGCTAGCCACGGACAAAAAAACTGCCACCAACGCTGACTACTATTAAATGGATGTTGCAAATAATAATAATCTGTTATTAAATTATTCATTTCCCAATTGACAATTTGCAAACCATTTCTAGAAAACCCAATGATCCTAGTTAAATAGTAGCTAACTTATCAATTTTTCTAACCTTAAAAGTTACATGATATTATTCATGAAAAAATTTACTGTTGGGTGCCATCGATAAGAAAACTGTCAAAATGTTAATAAGTCTTTATTATTTCCAGTAGACGATGCAGAAGAGGAAGACGGTGAAGAGATATATAACCGCACAACCACAACAATACCACCGCAGCCACAACCAGTTCCAGGTCCTAGTCGGAATGTCTCATCGGAACATCTATTTGGAATCGACAATCAGGGCTTAGATACAGATTTTAATTCAGTATTCGAAAACATACAAATAAAAACGCCACATCCTAGTTTAATATAGTAACAACACTTTGTATGATTGTAATTATTGAGTAGAACAAATTTTAGAATGAAAGTTCAAATTTTAGTACACTCTGATCCATTATACGTCAATGACTATTTTAGTAAAATTTGTTACATCATTGTTGACAATTTGTATTCCTTGTCTCGAGATAACTTAAATATTTGACAAAATAATAAAAAATACCTTGATTGATGGAGTGATTTAAGTGCCGAGTATACAATAACTGTTTATCTGTTTTAAGCATTTTCTAATTGGTAGTGTTTAAGAATAGAATACTGTTCATCATTGTGTATTTTTATTAATTCTTAAGTAATAACTATTTTTTATTAGAATTTTACCTTTAAAATTTAAGAAATAACATTATTACATCCCTACCGTCGATTCTCCTTTCAGTTGTAACTAGAACATTGAACCGGATCGCAATTTAAATAGAAATCAGTCATGTAATGGAAAAATTAAACCATGTGAAGGTTCTACCACTTTCTATGTTTCTTGCATACCACAACCCACATGTAATATGTGATATCTGACTTCGCTATTTACTAAATTACATATCACCCTGCTGACGTGTAGATCACCTCATTTACGTCAATAATTTGGTCACACCCATCTCTATAAATAGTGTGAGCCGTGCACAGGAATAAATGTATTATGGCACATTTACATGTAGGTACCATAACGTTGGCTCTTATCCAAATTTCAGATTCTCGAAATTATTTCACAGAAGTATGATTGAATTAAGTATCAATGAATTGTAGCACCTACTTAAAATGTAACGTTTTCTGGAGTCGCATTAAGCTGATCTGATATTGAAGCATTATTGCTGTCATTTCCTAGAACATCATGAGATTGCGGCGTTGTATCGAAGGTCTCGTCATCTTCATCCTCGGCGTTCACTTCCATTTCAAATACTCTCACTTTCCTATGGCTATTTGACAACACAACAGCTACCTTCCGCCCTCCCGACACTGCTATCTTATATCCGTCCATTTTATCAAGAACCTTAAAGACTCCTTGGTCCAGTAACGAAGATACATTTTTTCTGAGAATCTTATCATTAAATATACATGACTGTGACTTTATGTTGAATTCGGTCGTATTGTCCACCACTATTTTTAGGGGAAGTTGAATAAATATAGTGCTTTCAACGTTGTGCGGATGTTTTGTTAGTACGGACAAATACTCTGAAGAATAAAATTCTATATCCAGTATGGCGAGTTCTTCTAATTGCCTTTCAATGTTTTCTTGCAAAAAGCCTGATGTAAAATAATATTTAGCTGCTTCAGCAGTACACTGTCGCTCCTTTAATTCGAGTGAGACAAAATGTATCCCTTCAGTGGGATATTTGGTATTTACGAATGCCATCATATATTTTTGTCGAGTAGAGTCATATATTTGGGACACTTTAAAAGTATCACGAATGTTAACTTTATCCACATTTTCGTAACATTTTATATTGCATACGACTGAGAAATGTTTTCCTATATCTTTTCTGTTTATATCAAACACTTTGTTAATGGCATTTTTTAAATAATTTTGCTGTTGTATAAGTGAAAATTTCCGAAATTCCATCATGGAAAAAATTGTGTCATTTCCTTTTAGGAAGCAAGAGTTTTCTCTTAGAAACTTATGCCATGGGTTGTCCTCATCATCAGGCAATATGGTTAAATCTTGATCCTGGAGGTATTGAGCCAGCCTTTCAAGGTTAAATTTAACCGTTTTTTCTGACGTCTTGTCTGAATTTTCTTCCCGAACAATATCAAAATTATATAAAAATTCTGCTATATGTGATAATTCCTGTTGCGTCATTCTCACTATTTCATTTGGGGTTGGTTCATCTAATAAACGAACGATAACCACAAACAACCATCTGAAAAATGCCTTGTAGTTTCTCATGGACACATCAATAACTTGCTGTAGTTCTAGGCATTTGTTGAGAAAGGCGCAACAAGCCCTTAAAGCATTAGTCACAGTGGACTCATCAAACTCCAACAACTAAAAAAGAAATATTTCTTTAAATTAAAGGTCATCATTAATATAAATTGATTCCTAAAAGTAACTGGAACTCGGCATCTAAAGGCCAGGTATTCCCATTTTCGGTAGCCTACCGTCCCTGCCCAGCTACCGCGTTCACGAATTTAGTAGGTATTTAAACAGAAATTACGACAATGATTGTATTAAATCAAACTCGGCAAATTTACCTAGAAATATTTAGTTTTTAATTGAGTACAAAAATAAAGTGGAAAATGGCAGTAGATAATACTCAAAAAAAAAATTAAAAAGGGGTAACTTTGAGATTTCTTTTTTATCGAGTGAAGTTCATTAGATTTTGTAACTGAAAGCGATTTTGCCCAGACTAGATCCTTCTTTTTTTTCAGAATTTAAAAAACCTATTTTCTGTCTCAGATGTTTTTAAAAAATTCAAAAAACGGCTTATGCTGGAATACCTAGCCTTAAGGTAATGAGACCTTCAATAATTGCTTGTCTTCGCAAACTTTAATATTTATACTACTAGTTTAGAATATTAGTATAAAAAAGCGGCCAAGTGCGAGTCGGACTCGCCCATGAAGGGTTCCGTAGCAGCAAGTAACATAATATAAAAGTTCTTGTAGTTCGTTGTAACTTTGATCAATGTTTTTTGCGGTTTACGATTTATGACGTATTAAAAAAAAAACTACTTACTACATCTCATTCAAACCAATTTTCGTTGGAAGTTTGCATGGTAGTGTACATCATATATTTTTTTTAGTTTTATCATTCTCTTATTTTAGAAGTTACGGGGGGGGGGGGGGACACATATTACCACTTTGGAAGTGTCTCTCGCGCAAACTATTCAGTTTAGAAAAAAATGATATTAGAAACCTCAATATCATTTTTGAAGACCTATCCATAGATACCCCACACAGGGTTTGATGAAAAAAACATTTTTGAGTTTCAGTTCTAAGGGGCCATCCATAAATTACGTCACACTAATTTCATGACTTTTTGACCCCTCCCCCCCCCCCTTGTCACAGCTTGTCACATTTGAGAGACCTCCCCCCCCAAGTGTGACGTAACATATTATGAAATTTTACGCCTAGAAATTATTAAATTAAAACAACAGTTCCGATATATTTTGTTTCCATCAATTGTTTTTTAATATTTACCTATACATACCCATTATTTGATTTTGAAATGTGACGTCACGAAATTTAAAACCCCCTCCCACCCCTTGTCACACTATGTCACACTTCATCGACCCCCCCCCCCCCTCCCCCTTAACGTGTGACGTAATTTATGGATGGCCCCTAAGTATGGGGAACCCCCAAAATTTATTGTTTTTTTTTTCTATTTTTGTGTGAAAATCTTCTTGCGGTTCACAGAATACATCTACTTACCAAGTTTCAACAGTATAGCTCTTATAGTTTCGGAAAAAAGTGGCTGTGACATACGGACGGACAGACAGACAGACAGACAGACAGACATGACGAATCCATAAGGGTTCCGTTTTTTGCCATTCGGCTACGGAACCCTAAAAATAACACAGATTAGGCAAATTGAAATATAGTGCTAGATATAATTAATACTAACCTTAAACCTGTCTGGAATTCTTGTAAGGCCTCTTAATTCAGCCAAATGATATGTTAATGATGTACCCACCATGTTGAGTTGCTTCAAAACATATTTCTGTATTGTAGAGTAGCTCAGTTCTACTGAACCGCCAAACTTTTTCAAACCTTTTGCAGTTAATTCGTGTAAGAGAAACATTTCTAGTTGATCAGATGGAACTCCTGTAAAACAATAATTTACTTTCTAAAAGCAAGTTTATTTCACTTGTTTTTTAGAAAACCAAAGCTATCGGGTTATTCACTTCCACTTGTTTTTTAGAAAGTTATCGGTTTATTCACTACATAAAACTTAAAATTGCATCTACTAAACATAAACAGTATGTCCATTTGGTACCTATAATACCAATTAAAATATAATGTTAACAAAATTTTTATGGGCACAAAAGACCCAAAGTTAATAGTAATTATTACCAACCTAGCATTAGCAGTTCCAAAAAATCTGCAGAAACTCCGCCTTCTGGTACTGATGATGCATATGACGCCATTTTAGTATCCATTTCCAATAAAATATGTTCCCAAGATTCCGTTATTGAGATCATTGTTTGGTCCATGTATGTTGTAAGTCGTATGATTTGACCATGTCTTGTAGCAACGGAGAATAATTCTTCAGAAAAAGCTGACAATGCACTAGTATTGATAACTGCCATATAAACATTACCGTTGACTCTGTCCAAATACACTACCTGCATGATACTGAAGTCATCAGATAAGTTTATATTGAGAACTCTATATTCCCCACATTCATCTTTAGTGACTTGTGTTAGATGCATGGTACCTAATGGAAATCTCCCAAAGACACTCATATAAATATGACCTGTTCCATAGGCTATAACTAGCATACTTAATTGGGTTTGTTCCTTTATCCTTTTAAAATATTTTGTATTTTCCTCAGGGCCCGGATTTTTATAAGCACTATTAGGTTGTGGATGCTTTGGTAAAAATATTCCTGCATCATCCTGAAAAATTAAATCAAGTTTTATTTATTTATTTCCTTCACCTTTTCTTCTCAAGTAAACAGTAAGTAAATAAATAAATAAATAACGCTTCACACTCATAGCCCCACACTAGGATTCCCTGTGTCGTGGGTGCCATGGACAACACACAAGACAAGGACATTTACACCCAGACCGAGAACAGAAATTCAAACTCATCATTCACTTTTCCGCCTCGCTGAGAATCGAACGCAGGACCCTCGGTGCGGCGATCCGGCATGGTAACTATTGCGCCACATGGGTCGTCGAGTAAAGTAAAGTTGACATCTTAGCATAGTGGTTTAAACATTTGTCTCCTCAGGAGACTCTAGCCCAGCAGTGAGACAGTTATGGGTTGTAATGATGATGATGATCCCAGGTAACACCTCAAACAGAAAGTTGGTATAACTAAATAATTTATACTTACATATAAATTATACTCAGTAGCACCCTCAAGTGTCCCAGCCTTGACTGCCCATGTTATGTAATTAATGCCATAAGCTGCACGTTGAAAGACTTCTTGAGAGAGGTCCTTATCAAAATCATATTTAACTAATATGTCCTTATCCTCAACATCCACAATGTAAACACTTCCAGAACTGTATCCAATAGCCAGTGCCTAAAAATAAAATTTATAAATCTTATAGTATTTGTATCATAAAAGTAAAACATGTCTAAGAATCAATTGAAACCAATATAAACTATAACATAAAATTTCTATTTCTATTGCCTTTTTAATGACATCCCCATAGCTTACTTGGTAGTGACTTTTGGAAGGGAGGGACCTGGATTTGAGGGTGTGGAGTAGCATCTATCATTTTATATTTATTAATAAAGCATTCAAAGTCATTGAAAATGTTGTCATATGTTCCACAAAATTCCCTAGTTGTGAAATTTATGCATACAAAATTTAACCAGTCAGGTACCTTGCCATCTGGTCTCCAGGCCATCGCTTGCACACGTATAGTTTCTTTTGGAGGGGGTAAATTCCATACTTTTTGCCAATGAAGTCTGTGTACTTGAACTTCCCCTGTAAAACAAGAAAGGTTCATTTAAGTAATATGAATATAAATTAGTTGCATTTGTATTCCTGTCAACTATATCATGGGTAGTTCCAGATGAGAAGATGAGAGTGAATATGTTCTTCTTCAATAGCTTGTTTAATACCCTAGTCTACATTGACACAAACCATCAGTTAGTGGGATGCATGTTATAACAAGTTAAATCATATTTATTCAAAGATTTATCTAAAATTTGTGTAGTGCATGGTTTCTGTACAATAAATTGACAACCAAAAATTAATAACGAAATACCAGAGTTAGTCCCTTGTATCAATAGTAAAGCCACCTAACAATGAATTAAGAAAATACACCATTTTAAAAGCTTTTCTTGAAAAAATAATTACGACCTGCAGACAAATAAACAAGCTTTTTTCAAGACAAGGTAAACTCCAAGAATGTATTGTATTTCTATATAGAAAAAAAAAACAACGATAGCAAGCTTATAATAGTAACTTTAAATAACAAACCTTTGAAATTGCTTATTGCTAATAAATCCAGCCGATTACTCCATACCATCATATCAACTTGATTGGCCACATGCCTTTCTTCCATTTGCCTCATTCCACAATTAAACATGTTGAATAGTTTCCTTGCTGTTCTTGAACTTAGGATTCTAAAATATTAAAATTTACTCAACAGTAAAAATAACGAACTCGGAGTGTCGACCTGTCGACATATTATTTTTGAAGCAGAAAAGAAGCAGAAAGTCAAAGCTGACATTGCTGACGCCTGATACTGACAAAGTGACAATGACACATACCCTACGTTCCACTAGACGATCACAACGATCACGCCAGTGTTCTCGAACGAAAAAGTCCAAAATCGGTAGACTTGCCCAAAAATATCGGTAGATTTGTACCCAAAATCGGTAGATGTCAAAAAAATATACAATATTTAATCAAATTCGTGTTATTATCATAAAATAAACTTATATAGAAATTTCTGTACATCAAATACACCTAATTAACAAACAGAAAAAGATTCAAAGGTATTTAAACCATCGGTAAAATTACAAAACACATATACAGGTTAGCCTCTCAACAGTTGACGCCATTTTATGTAATATGATAAACACATACTATACAGAAAAATATTTGACAATATCACGACAATAATAAAATATATTTTTTTAAGATCTTTAGGACTTAGGACCATACCAATTTTCTTTGGCTATAGCCGCGGTCATGTTTGAATTAATTTCAAAGTCATAACAATAAGCGTCATTAAAAAGCCGTTTTGCATGCAATAGACCGGCGATGGAATCAGTAGACAGCCTATTTCGCTGTTTTGTTACGTTGGCGGATGAATGCGGCAGTGATAAAATATTAAAAATTAAATTAGACAACAAAGGAAAAATTTGAGTGTCATCGTTACGCTTAAGTAAACTTTCTTGATCCCAAAATAGTTGTATATCATCAGGAAATGCTTTAATTTGGTCACAATTCCTTAAAATGCGCCACTCTGTGCTTGGTGATTAAAGAAAGAATCACCATACAAATTTTGTACTAAAGAGCGATTTGAGTAATTGTTAGTGACTCTAAGTTGGGGCGTAAATGCATAAGTTTAAGTATAATGGTACGACCTTAGTAAAGACTAAAGAGCGATTAAAGTAACCGTTAGCGACTCTGAGTTGGGGCGTTAAACTTACTACGATTTTCTGCTTAAAAAACAAACTGAAACAACATTAAATATCCAAATAGCCAACTCACTTTTCATTGTTTGTCACCACTTACACATTGTTTGCACTTGTGATAAACAATATATATGTTTAATCGGCCACAGTGACGGGAACAAAAAATAATATTTTTGTCTGTCTCTCACGTAGATTTTGTAACTGGCAATCTGTCAAATGTATGCGAGAATCTACTGGTTTTAAATCTACGGTGAGGGATTCCCCATTCCTCATAACGTAAAACATAAATGAGAAGGGTTGCCAACTTAAAAATATGTAAAATCGGTAGAAAAATCGGGAGAATTTCCACGTATTCTCTGAAATCGTAGAAAAATCGTTGCATTTCGGTATTTCGGTAGAACAGAGCCCAAATCGGTAGAAATACCGAAAAATCGGTAGGTTCGAGAACACTGGATCACGCTCACGACCGCGGTTTTTCCGTTCCACTAGCTTGTGAAGCGTTACATACAATCATACACCCAAGTGGAACGAGTATACAGTGCGACCAACTTATCTGTGAACTGAGGGAGGGCGCTGTCGAACGCATTGGACCAATCACTGGGACGCAATTCGAGACGTAGTAAATGTCAATGTCATTCATTGACATTAACACAAAGAACATATGAATGGGGCAGCATTAGTTCCAATTTTCGCCATTTCACAGATAAGTTGGGCGCACTGTAGTGAGCGTTTTAGCCACAGAGTACTTACACGTTTTAGCCGTTGATACAAAATGTACTCTGTGAAGTTGAAAATAAGTCTAGGGTTATAATTTTTAAGCTATAATTAAACGTTACTTAACTAATTATCAATTTTATTTATACTAGCAAAAAAGTATGTCTACAAACAAAAGATTTTTATATGAAAAAAAACAAATATATTCTCAATTGTAATGAAAATTGCATATTAATTATTAAGTTTATGGCTTTATGTATTGTGAAGTAAACATTAAAATTATTTACATATTTTATCAACTTGTGACCGCACGTCGAGAATCTGCTGGAGAAACTACTAGTACCACTAAACTATCTCTTGTCGAATCGTATAAAGTTATTTTTCCGTCGCCATCGAACTTTTATAAAATTGCGCCAAACTATCACCATCCAT
Organism: Thymelicus acteon; assembly: GCA_951805285.1. Classification (NCBI taxonomy): domain Eukaryota; kingdom Metazoa; phylum Arthropoda; class Insecta; order Lepidoptera; family Hesperiidae; genus Thymelicus; species Thymelicus acteon. Next base: position 9,525,593 of record OX638219.1, on the reverse strand, counting down.
TTCTACCCAGTGTTGCCATGTCTAAAAACTGGCGAGAGTAACTTCGTCGTATCTGGCAACACTGCAATTCGACCACTTACTTCGACCCACCCCGTGAGGTGGGTTTTTTGAGCGTTCAGTGAGCGAAATTAATGACGTCATCAATGACGTTTTCGCCGCGACCATGACGCCCGTGGTCACCAAGTGGAACGCGAATTGGTCGTTGTGAGCGTTGTGAGCGTCTAGTGGAACGCGGCCATAGAGTAAGCAATGACATAGCATCTGTCAATCATACAAACCACCAAGAGTGTTTATTCATACAACTGGAGTCCACGCTTCGAAGTACTTGAAGCATACTTGAAGACAGATGACGTGACCTCAAATAAATTCATATCGCTATTTGTCACACACAAGCGCCATTCAGAAATAGTCATTAGTGGAACATCATCATTCATCTTTCCCTTCATATGAGATGGCCCTCCTTCTACCTCAAAACTCCATGGTTTAATTATGTCAGTTTGTATTAGTAAATGTCAAACTGTCAATAATCTACGCTGTCAGAAACCGCTAATAGTAATAAAAATAGAGGACTAAAATTGTATTTGTATTGTAAAATAATGAACTATTGATTTATTTCCTTTTGTTGATCGTTCGGTTTTCTGGAATCAAAAACTTAGATTTCTAAGAAGTTCATTAACATTCTTTTATTACTATCATAAATCTTAGTATAAAAACATTACGAAGAAATGGCCTCACCTCTGGAACAGTTTGTGAATAACGTCAGAACGACTTCTGCGTCAGGTAAGATTCAGTCATTGTGATTTACTTGGTAAAATTGAGCTAGATTATTTAAAACTTTAAACATCTATGTATGTCTTTAGGTAGTTACCGTGAATTGTGCGAGATCATCGGCAAGTCCGACGAAGTGTTACAAAGGAACAGTGCTCATCTCAACACTGTGCTGGAGACTCTAGACATCCAGCAGCACTCTCTCGGAGTGCTTGCTGTTCTTGTCGCCAAATATTCTTTGCCACAGGTTTGTTTGATTTCCATTAAAAATTACTTTTAAAATCAAGTCATATTATTCAAGCGTTTGGGACGGAGGAAAGGGTGTGGGTAAAATTCTTTCCAATTCAGCCACAATCAAAACTTGTCATTGGCGCTAGAAGCTATTGAATGAAAGAATATGCAATAAAAAACCAAGTGTCATTGGCAAGTTTTGTTTGTGGGGACTTTACAACCTCCCCGTCCCAACCTCAAGTTGATGTGACTTTATTTGTAATCACTACCATGATTTGGTAAATTAGTTGTCACATGACAAATTAGTTTCTCCATATAAAATTTTTGCCATTGTAGATTTTAAAAAGTAGATGAATTCAAATTTTGTCCTTTTCCATATCTACACTATTGCAGGAAAAATTTGTAAAATTTGTATTAAGTAAACTCATTAACTCCTGGACCGATTTCAAAAATTCTTCCACTAATAGAAAGCAATATCATTCCTGAGTGACAAATGCTATATTTGATTGTGGTTATTAATATTTTTTTTACTTCATCACAAGTAAAAATGTTCGCCGCCCTATGAAGTGGGTACAGTTCAACTAGTTATTTATAATTTATTGATTGATTTTTCCAGAGTAACAACGATGTTGACAGGTCGGGAATGTATCAACAAATTCATGACTTTATAACTAATTGCAATGGAGAACAAGTGAGATTTTCTCCAGATTTGTGTAAGTAATTATCATATAAGATATGCAGAAATAACTAATTGGTTTGATTGTCGCTTTCTTGTTTGAAGGTTATAAATCTCTGTTCAGACAATGTCTATTGTATAGTCATATCTATACTACTATAGATAGGGTTATTAACAAATAACACTTACTGTAAGCAACCAGTGAATGGCCACCTTCCATTTGATGGTTAATTGCCACTGTCATCCAAGCCAAAGATATGAGTAACATCGAAGGCATCACCAATGCATTGCTGGCCAAGAAAGAAGGGAGAAAGTACTGGCTCTCAAGTCCCAAACTGGACCATGAGTCATTTGGTGATTGATAAAGGTGATTGCTAGCCAGACATTATAATTATGAAAGATAATATCAGTAAGTATATTAATGACTTAATGATAATAATAATGTTTAAAGTTCTACTACTAATCTCCTGCTCTTAGGCAGGCTTCTTTCACCTCTTATGACCACTGATTTGCCAGCATCGAATTGGGGTTAGTATTCTAGGGCCCCAACACAGCTTAACTTTACCAGTACCTCTCCAGTAAAATCATAACACATTCAACATTGATTCCAGATGCCGATTTATGTCACTTACTCACTGAACATCTTGTTGATATAAAGCAACCTATCAGAGGCATAGAGATCCTAAAGAAAGCCATAAGGAAGATTCAGCTCTTTGATTCACAGTTGACATCCATTCATGCAGACTTATGCCAACTTTGTCTTTTGTCCAAATGTATGAAACCTGCTCTGGAATTCTTAGACACCGATGTTACTGGAATAGGTTCAGAGGCAAAGGTAAATCAATCAAATAAACCACCATTACACCATTTATTAATTCAATAAATACATCAAAATAGTTTGTAATATGCTTAACGCATTCTTTCCTAATGTTTTTAGCTCGGAGGAAATAGTGATTCAAAACATTTTTTGTTATACTATTACTATGGAGGAATGATATACACCGCTTTGAAGAACTATGACAGAGCTTTGTATTTTTTTGAAGTAGTTGTAACGGTTCCTGCTATGGTTGTCTCGCACATTATGTTGGAGGCTTACAAGAAATATCTTTTAATTTCATATCTCTTACACAGAAAGGTAAGTCAGTTTTTAGTATAACATGAATTATCTAAGCATGTTTGTGCACTTACATTATTTTAAAATTTGACATAGATATGTATATTTTAAACCAGATAATTTCTGTATGCAAATTGCTGACAATAGCAGCATCTAAGAAGTTAAAGTATTGGTAGCTTATTAAGCTAAGCTCATCTATTTAACACCAAATGTACATGAGTACATAATTATTTATTTAATTATTTTTTTCTAATCAGATAAGACCTATATTGAAAGATTTTTTATACTTAACCCTAATAATGACATTAATAATAAGACACATCAATTAACATTTGATTTTTTTTCAGATTCTACCAATGCCAAAGTACACATCTCAGGTGGTATATCGCTTTCTCAAGCCCCTGTCTGTTGCATATCATGAAATAGCTACTACTCCCCATGCTACCATAAAAAATCGGGAGATATATGTTAGAGATAAAAACATGGGACTGGTATATCAGGTAATGTTAACTACTAATAGAGGATTATACAATAACTGTATAACATATATAGTTTACAATATTTACATAAAAAGACATCTAAATAAAGTCTTATAAAAATGCATAGTCTGTGTTGGAATTGCTTAATCATAAGACATAAAATTGGACATCATACAAACATGTTTTAGGGGAGCTGAGTATACTTGATCATAATTTCTTCATATTAATTTATTTTCCCATGTGGACATGTTCTTTGTTTTTTTTTTCTAAATAAATATGATAATGACCATTTGTGTTCATTCTAATTAACTTGATATGTGTGTGTTATGATGAGTGATGAGAATATGTTGTTCCAGCTATTAAATGCAGGATACAAGAAAAGCATCCAACGACTGACAAAAACATTTATAACACTTTCCCTGAGTGATGTTGCATCTCGTGTACAATTATCTGGACCGGCTGAAGCAGAAAGTTATATACTTAATATGGTAATTGAAATATATTATTCAATGTTTTTTACTGTGGAACTATTTTTACAATAATAGATTGTTCTAAATTAATGTTTGCAAAATCTGAAATAGATGTGATTTTTTTTGATTTATTTTTAGATAGAAGAAGGCGAAATTTATGCTATGATAAACCAAAAGGATGGTATGGTTGTTTTCCTTGATAGTCCTGAGAAGTATGCTTCACCAGAAACACTTAGCATATTAGAACAACAAATGGCAGCCTGTACAAAACTACACCAGTACATACAAGAAATGGATGAACAAATTCAAATTAACCCACAAGTAAGTTCAAAATACCAAGTTTAATTATGCTGCAACTATTTACGATAATTTATATTTATCGATATAATATTAAAATAAAAGAGTTCTTCTTGAGGTAAAAAAAAAACTATGTTACACAAATTATATTGGATAAAATAAAATTAATATATACACTATTTACATAAAAAATCTAAATCATCTAAAAACTACATACATTACTTATTTGGCAGGCAGAACTGCCAAAAAAAAAAAGGATTTTAGGGTTTTTTTTTTGGTTAGTGCAGATATGCGTCTGTGATGTCTTATTTTTGTATGTTCTTTTAACAGAATCTGAGAATGTTGTAATTATAATAAAAAAATGCTTTAATTTTTGTTTCAGTATGTGAAAAAATCTGTTGGAAGTCATGACGAAGATATGCCGGCGACCAGTCAGAATGCAAAATCCACATACACCATGTAATTTATAATTTAATATCATATTTTCATAAAAAAACAACATGAGCAGTCAAAAATAATTTTAAACAAGAATAATTGCAGTTTCACCACATACCTACATGTAATATACATTTAATAAACTCTTAGTTCTTAAAACATGTTTTCATTTTCACCTAATACGCCTCATGAACAGCTTCTGTGAATGCATCCATGCTTCCCAATGGGGTTTGAGGGGTTATTCCATGACCCAAATTGGCGATGTATTTCTGTTTACCGAATTTTCTCACCATCCCGATTGTGAGTCTTCGTATTTCCTCCTGTGTCACAATAACATAAAACAATATCATACAAAATGAAAATTCATTAGACACATTTGAACTGGATCTGAATGGAACAAGTAGTGTAAAATCATAAAATATTAATGTCACAATAATTTTTCACAAACTAGTTTTATTACTGTTTTAGATAATTACCGTAAAACGTAATGATAGTATTATTTAATGATAAAAATAAAAATAAAAATAAAAAACTCTTATTACATACAGGTGATTTATACAAGTCTTGTGGATCCAGGTTCCCTTGTAGAGTTATGTTGGTGCCAACAATTTTTCTGGCTTCAATTGGGTCAATTGTCCAATCAATTCCAACTACTTCATAGCCTAAATGGGCTTGTATGTCCAAGGAATGTCCTCCACCTTTAGCAAATATTGTCTGCAAATTGTTTATAACATAATATTTCATAGCGTACAATAGTTCTATAGTAAGGAAAATATTATTATTTCTGCATACAAAAAAATCCTTATAAAACAAGTTATATAATTTTTTTTATATGTATAATATTTTTGAAATTGAGAAATGAGAAAGAGAATGTAGAACTTCTACCATTAGAGTCATTATATTATTAGAGTGTAATTAATGTAATTATCCATATAGTACACTATAATATTATGTAATTTAATCAACTGGATCTTTGGCATTTACATCTTAAATACATCCATCGGCTGCAATTTGTACAAAATATATACCATAGGGACTTGCTCCAGTTCTTTTTCTTCAAGCTTCTTCTGAACTCCTTGTCTAATATCCTTCAGGAATGGGGCTGATACTTGTATGAATTGTTCACGAGTGAGGTGATCAGCACTGGATTCAAAAACTTGTAGCAGTTGAGCACCACTTTCCACCTTTTGAAAGTAATGTTGATTTTAATAAGAATAAAAACATGAATTACATATTATGCAAATCATTTATATTTTATTGCAATTTAATAACATTGGTATATTAATAGTATAATAAATAATAAATTTGTCAGTACTAAAAGTCCTAAAAGATGGTTCATGTATTTTTTTCGAGAAATATGTTTTACTTACCTGCATCACCAAGTAGTCAATAATGACCTGTGTCAGCATACTAAGTAGTTTCTCCACATCCTTGGGATGTTTCTCCAGCCATTCCTTCGTTTTTGACATAGTTTTACTGCCACCGCCTTCAATCATATAGCCCATCAGTGTAAACTGCAATAAAATACTTATTATTATACTTATCAAATGTGTTGCTTATTTCACCATATAATAAATTTTTGTTGAGCTTATACACTTTCTGTTTTTGATGTATGATACACCTAAACCCAGCAGTGAGATGAAACTATCTAGATCTAGGGGCACAGCAGTGTCCCTACCTAGACAAATGTTACTACCTACTTTCATATTATTAGTAGCTTAAATTATAAGGATATATTATATCATTTAATTTTATAGGGCAGACTGGCAACCATCAAATCAGGTCAGGTTATTCAGAAGTTATATTTTACACTAACAGAATGAAATGTGTCTGTGTTTAGGTGTGTTTTGCATGTATCTGACATGCACAACACACCTAAACTAATATTATAAAGAGGAAAGTCAAGATTTTTTGTTTGTTTGTTTGTAATGGATATACTCAAAAACTACTGGACCAATTTCAAAAATTATTTTCCAACAGGATATTGTTTCTGAATAACATGGGTTATTTTTTATTAAAAAAACTAAGCAACTATACAAAAATCACAGCAAAGCAAGGGCGGTTACTAATACAGTATATATTCTTACCGGAGCTCCAGTAAAGCCAATTAGTGGCACTTTCCCTTCGATCTTGTGTCTAGTCAGAGTAATGGCATCTCCAACATAAGTCAATCTTGAAACTGCTCCTTCCTCTTGGAGACCATCTATTTCAGAAGGATCTTGAAGTGGTTTTGGGAAAACAGGGCCCTGTAATTTATAATCACACAATAGTTATATCATATTTTTTTAGATCAAAGTAGTATAAGAAATACAAAAATAGTTAAAGGAATTAGAAATATAAAAATAAAGAATCATCATCATCATCATCATTCTGCCCATTCCCCAATTTTATTTAGGGTTGGCGCAATATGTTTTCCTTTTCCACACTTCCCTATCAGCCTATAAAAATAAAGAATAATGTTACAAATATTGAAGAACTAAACTACAATTTTTAATAGCAAATTATGTAACATTTTATTTATGAGATCTTATCAACTTTTAATGATGAAATACAAAACAAGCTGCGAGCAATCTCTAAACAATTGATAATACTGTTGAATTAAATGTTTTTTCAAGTCACAAGTTCTCCTATCGCAAAAAATTAATATCATTTTAGTTGATTAGGTATGAATGAATTGAATAGTTGATAAAAATGTTCCAATATAACAATAATTACCAAACCAGGATGCATTTCAACAGTCATACCAAGAGCCTGAGGTATAACAAGTATGTCGCTGAAGATTATTGATGCATCCAACTGCTTGTATCTCCTCAGAGGCTGTAGTGTGACCTCGCAAGCCAGTTCCGGAGTACGGCATACGGTAAAGAAGTCATGTTGAGCCCGTATTGCTTGAAACTCCGGCAGGTATCTACCGGCTTGCCGCATCACCCATACTGGCACTTTATCTACCTCTTTACCAAAGGCCGCTTTCAGCAATCTGTCGTTCTTAAGCTCCGGAAAATTCTATAATGAATTCATGTTTATGATTGTAGTCTGATAATGGTAAAATAATTATAACATTCTACATGTAAAAATCGATACTCACCTTGTTGGTATAACTCATATTTTTCCAATAAAATTTAGTTGGATAAAAGATAAGTCGTGTTTTAACTCTTTTAATTACAAAGAGTCTACGTGTCTTGTACTTATTGAATTACATGCGGTAAATTTATTCACGGAAATTACAAAATAAACATCGGAATAAACTGAACTACCTACTCGATGGTAATTGGCAATTCTGCAATTTCATTTGAAATTTGATTTGTCCAATATCAACTATGACATTGACTTGACAAATGAAGTTGTCATTGCCTCTTTTGACTTTTATTTTTTGACGGATTGTTGACAGTTGATTTTTACTTTGGACCACAGGCTAACGATGCTAACATGTGGAGACTACTAAGCCTTAAGAACTCACGGAGCGATTTTCTCCCGCGCCCGCCGCGGTAGCGGGCCCTCAACTCCTGTAGAATACAGATTTGTATGTAAAAACGAGCGGCATATTTCACGACGCGGTTTACGCCCGCGGCGGGCGCGGTTTACTCGCGGCATCCGCTGCACCGGCGGGCAACTTCTAGAATCGCGCGGGTCGCGGTCAGCCGCAGCCTAGGTGGGTTGCTCCCGCACGCTCTGCGGTCGGTTGGCGGGCGACCGCGGTGGGCACCGGGGGGGAGGGGGGTACAGATCGTAAATACCGCCCGTCTTGCGATATTCGCCCGCCAGGTTTGCGGGCGATAATCGCAACCGCGGCGGCTGCGCTACCGCACAAAACTTCGGTCTCGTGAGTTTTGAAACTTTTTAAAATTTCCGCCACCGCAGCGGGCGCGGGTGAAAATCGCTCCGTGAGTTCTTAGGCTAAAATCTATGCTGTGGAGGCTGTAATTATGTTTTGACCACGGAGTATAGAAGAAAGGAGAGCCATCTCATATGAGGGGAAAGTTGAAAAATTGTCCAGCTGTTTAGGTACTGAAAATAGAGGTTCAAATAATGGCCATTTCAGAATGGCGCTAGTGTGTGAAAAATAAATTTATGAACATGGCTGTTGTAGACGGAGTGAAGTTTGCTGAGTTATGTCACTCGTAATGAATGGCGCTAGTGTCTGATAAATAGATTCTATATTCGAATATAGCTGTTGTACACCGCACCGCACTGCGTTGCAGACACTTTTCATAAACAGAGATGGCCCTTCTTCTACTCTATCTTCCATAGACTGGACGTTACTTGCCATGGAGGATAGAGGCATGGAGTATAAAGGTAAAGAGAGCCATGTCATATGGGGAAAAGTTGAAAAAATGTCCAGCTGTATACTGAAAATAGAGGTTCCAGTACCAACCACTATCATTCTACGACGAGTGGAGTTTGTTGAGTTCAATAAAATTTATCCTAAGCTACCGCAGCGCCACTTTTCATACATAGAGATGGCTCTCTTTACCCTTTATACACCATGGATAGAGGTAAAGCCAAGGAGAACTGTCTCGTATGGGGAAATTGAAAAAGTGTTCAGCTTTATGCAGTAAATGCTATAGGTATGCAGCTATAAGATAAGCAGTTCAGCATTTATCGCATTTATAGCAAGAGCATTTATGTTTTTAAGCTAGAAAAAATTAGATCTTCGAAAAGAAGAACTAGCACTACGACGGGATAGATTTTGTCACTCTTCATTGACGGTACTTCGCAACTGACATCAAAATAGACTTCAATTTTCTTATCTCAATTTTTTCAATTGTATAATGCTACTAACGTCCCGTGCGAGCTCTCAACCCAAACATTTAGTCTATCTTCCTATACAGCATATTTTTATTATTTTCAATTTTAAACTGATTGTATACTTCCCTCTATTCAATCTGTGTTGTCTCAGCTTTACTTCAGATTTTTTATGGAAATAGCCGTCAAACGAGCTGACGATCTACTTGATGGTAAGTAGCTATCGTTACCCATGGACATCAGCGATACCAAAGATATTACTGATGCGTTGCCTGTCAAGGGAAAAAAAGAAAGAAAGAATTGGCTTTCAAACAATCCTTACCTACTGCAGCAGCTTTGTGGAGCGTACTTCAGCCCTCTTTAGTTAAAATTAGATAAAAGGAGAGATAATTCTATGTACTTTTACTAGTATCTACTTATATAAAAATTATAAAAGAAAATAAGTATTTGTAAAAATTGTGTTGCAGTAGAATAGCATGGGTTCAAATGAAATTTTAACTTCACAATTTTCAGGTAAAACCTAATAGGTAGTTTGCATTTAAATCTAATTATAAATAGGTAGAAATTAACTATTAACTATGGTTGATAGGTACAATGACTAAACTTCTTAAGAGGTAAGTCTTGTAAAAACGAAAACGTAGGACAGGGTCGTTATTTATATAAAGTTTGCGAGGACTTGTCTACCTGCCAACGCGTCTCTACCAATGTAAAAAATACAAATGAGTTGGGTCCACCATAGTTTTTGTAAGAATTCAAGCGACACGATCTATCGCTATTTAGATTTTTTTGTGTCAAACCTTTATCCCACTATCCTAATAAACTTTATTCGCCTCCAGCGTATAGAGTTGTAGCTTGAATCTGTGTGGTGACCTTTAGGATATAAGTTAAATTAAAAACTACAAATTATAAAAGGACATATTTTTGTTACATTGGTAGACTGCAAAGAAAGCCCTTAAGGTACCCTGAATTTCCGAGTTTCTGATTTGCTTCAAAAGTTCAAACTCTAGAGGAGTTAAACTTTACTAAAGCAGCGACGTGAATGTCACTTCTTCATGAGATATTATGAGTAAAAAGATATTAAGAGTAAAGTGAGGTAATTAATTTTAAAGCTTATCTAAATAAATAAAAAACGTTTAATTTATCTGAGTTTTAAAGTTACTATTTTTTTATGGAAATAGCCGGCAAACCAGCTGACGATCCATCTGATGGTAAGTGGCTATCGTCGCACATGGACATCAGCAACACCAAAGGTATCACTGTTGCGTTGCCGGCCAAGAAAGAGAGAAGAAAAAGAAAGAAAGAACTGGCTCTGAAGCCCCAGCTGAAACGCGACGAGTCGTTTGGCGGTTGACTCATGCTCAAGGGTGGTAGCTATCCAGGCGAACCTAATGGAGAAATAATAGTAGTAATAATGGTATTAATTAACAATTAAAATCAATATTACCAATATAATCCTCGAGAGGCCCTTCCACCAGCGGGTTGGATTTAGTCACCTCTTACGACATCCATCCGGCGTGGGATTGGGGTTAGTATTCTAAGCCGCCCCAATACGGCTAAAACTACTAGCTGTAACTAATTGAAATTACAAACGTATTGTCATCATCGGGCACGACTTCGCATCCCACTGTCTCGAGCCAGTAATCACCAAGAGGCACTAACTAGATACACACACCGGCATATTTAGCGGAACTTAAAATAAAGGTTTGATATCAGTATCATACTCGTATAAGGTTGCTGGCTGGTTTATACATCACTTAATTTAAAAAGAAATATTTTCAAATTAAGAAAACAACTGAACATCACATTTTATGCAATTGTTTTAATTTTATTCAAATACACCTTATCTGGAGCGAACTTCGAGTATTTCTTCCTTCTGAGTTTGATTTAAAATTTCATTGAAATACTGTTTTTTGTTAGTTTTTTTAATCGCGTATCTTTCTGGAGTTGAGGACTGAATTATGCCTGACTTACCCCCAACGGAGATTGCCAGGGTACTCGAAATGCGAAGAAATGGTCAAACCTACAGAGTGATATCCAGAGATCTTCGTCGACCAGTTTCAACGATCCATCGCAGTATCCAACGGTTTAGGGAGACCGGTACTTATGTGAGAAGAGCAGGACAAGGCAGAAAAAGACGCACTTTGAGTAGGGATGATCGTTTCATTCGGCTTCGTGTACGTAGGAACCCACGTTTGACGGCCGTCCAAGCCTGACATGAGTTAGAAGCAGTGCGGGGTGTAACCGTAAGTGAGCGTACGGTACGAAGAAGATTCGAAGAAGCTGGTTTGGGTTCATTTGTGCCCGCCAAGGCTCCAAGGCTCGAGGTAAATCATCGTAGAAACAGGTTAACTTTTGCTCAGGAACATCGGCTTTGGAACGCGGACCAATGGAGTAAGGTATTGTTTAGTGATGAGTGCAGAATTCTCTTAAATCAAATTGATGGCAGGCAAAGAATATACAGACGCAAAGGAGAACGATACATTCAGACAAATTTTGAAACTACAGTTGCATACGGTGGTGGATCAATAATGGTTTGGGCGGGCATTTGTTTGGGAGCTCGCACAGACTTGGTAGTGATTGACAGAGGGAGTCTGACTGCAGACCACTATATCAGAGAAGTTTTATAAGAAAATGTCGTACCGTTTGCCCCATATATCGGTGACGATTTTGTTTTTATGCAGGATAATGCTCGACCGCATACCGCTCGGGTAACTCAAGCTTATCTTAATGATATGAATATCACTGTTATGGAGTGGCCGGCGAGATCACCGGATATGAACCCAATATAGCACGTTTGGGACTTGCTGAAAAGAAAAGTTAAGTCCAGAATTCCAGCTCCTGCCAACGTGGGTGAACTGCGAATCGCCGTAGTTGAGGAATGGCGGAGACTATCCCAGGAGACCATCGATAACATCATTCTCAGTATGCCTAGACGGGTAGAAACTTTAATAAGAGCACGTGGAGGAAATACGCGATATTAATCACTATTTTTCTAATTTAATTCATTGTTATTTTAACATTAATTTTCACTTTTACCGGTTACATGAAAAGTTCAAAGATGTACCATTTTTCACAAATAGCCTTTACTCGCAAAATCTGTTCTTAATGTGATCTCATTTTAAGTAAAACAAATGAAACTTTAAATAACAAAAGAAGTATAGTAAGTAGATTTTAAAATAAAACCATTTTTTTTTTAATTATGGACCTTTTTTTGTGTTCCGCTAAATATGTGCTTACTCCTAATGGAATGCCAGTGCTCAAATATCTAAAATGAAACACTTCGTTAACAAGCAAAATTGGTATTTACCTATGTGCTTTAACTTCATTGGCAGAGACCTTTTCGAGCTGTTAACGATTGGATAATCGTCTGTCGTCTCTGTGTTCTTTTACGTGCTTAATTCATAAAAAACATTACCAGCTATTACCATTATATCCAGGAACTTACAAAGTCATAATCTAGTCTAATCAAAAAAAAAGTAGCGCGACTGTCAACAGTGCGACCTCGTATTTATGTAATTTTAAATTCAACTATCGCGATTTCATGTATAAATACCAGTTTAAAAGTGAGTTTATCTAGTTTTAAGTGATATTTTCTATACTAATATATAAAGAGGAAAGATTTGATTTTTTGTTTGCATTGAATAGGCTCCGAAACTACTGAACCGATTTGAGAAATTCTTTCACTGTTGGGAAGCTACACTATCCCCGAGTAACATAGGCTATATTATATTTTCAAAAAAATAGGGATCCTTAATAAAACTCCAATAATGCAACCCAAGGTGTAAAAAAATAAGAAAACCGAAGCAAAGCGAGGGCGGTTACTCGTATTTAATATAGTTAGTATAAAATAGTATTCTGCTAGGAGTTGCATCAGTGTTCCATTCAGTACATTGCTGGAGTGCTGCAGGGAATGAATTGCCAAAGCCAGGAACGTAGGGAGACATGGAAGACAGGTGCCGCTGTGACTATGCATTCTTAATGCATCGCCGTGGGATTAAAATATGCATAATGCCAACATAATATTGCTATGTAGATGCAAAAAATATTACGAATATACCTCCTGTTGTGTGTTATACTTTACAGTATTTTTATACACAATCTAAATAGAAAAACCAGCTACGTATAATGTTACTGTTTAGGTATACTGTTTATATTTTGTTATGTTATGATGTTTAGGTTGGAAATATTGACCGTAACTGGTTAAGTTATTATTATTAAAATATCAAAGTAATTAATTTCTATCAATGTTGTTCGACTTAGGTACTGTTTATTTCACAAATTCTTTTATTTATCCCTGTCCCAAAACTTTCCAGATAATTAATGGGGAAATCATACACGATGGCAACAAATAAAGGCAGATTTTTGTTGCAACTGGGTACACAAATCAAGTCTTAACCACTACTGGTTACGTTCGTTTTATTTTCAGTCTGTCAATTATAGTGGGTAATGAAAAGGACAATGATGTGCCTATTTTAAGTAATTACAATCATATATCTACTGCTTTTTAATAATAAAAAATACCTGGATTTTCTTCAGCTAAAGGCAAAATAAAACTAATACCACAGAATAGATAATAAGTACTAAGTATATCTAATGCTACCGTCCTCAAACTAAAAGGTGGTTAAGTGACAAAAACAGTTTTTGAGGTAGAACTAAAAAACGCGGGATTATTTTGAAATCGATGCTAGTGATTTTCTATAAACAATTGTTAATGTTGTCGATAGATATTTTTTTGAACTTTATTATTCATAAATTTCAAAAAGTATCAAAAAAATATCAAAAAATATTAGTAAAGTAAAAATTGGCCAGATGTCATTTAGCCGCTTTTTAGCTTGAGGACGGCAGAATAACTAACTCGTTTTATGTAAAATGGGTACCTAATAATGAAAAGATCATAACGTTTTCACTATTTAAACGTTATTACATCTCATGAATTGATCTACAACGACTGACTCTACAAGCTCTACATTTCCAAATGTATTGTTGTGCCACCGCGCTCTATTAACTTACAGTAAGAAATTTCTTATAAGTTATGCAGTTTTAATTAAAATGTATATTTATAAGTTAAATAGGTATATAGCTATATCTTAATATAAATAGAGCTCCATCAAGAGACGAAGTTATAATACATATTTCACTTTCATTTCATTGATGGTCGACCACAGATTTGCACATATGTTTTATATTGATATGCAATAATAGGTATGTACGTACGTATGTGATGGGCTTTAAGCTGCTTAGTATTTGTCTGAATTCGCCATTGAATGATTAAAAACAGAAATCACGCTAAAAAGAAACACGAATCGGACTACTTATTTCGCTAGAGACCAAACAAGATTAGAATTAAAAAAAAAGATTGCGTGACATTTTATCAGTCCCGCTATACCTGCAAAAAGGTTCCCTTTTTATATCAGTTTTCGATAACAGTAGATAAAAGTTGAGTAACCGCGATTTTGTCTTTTTTACAAAATTCAGCGGCACACTTTTTCATGTAAGTAGCAATTATGGACATACTAGAGTATGCCGAGTTTTATTAATTGTTTACTATTGACCTGTTGCTTCTACAATGATAAATGAAATCGACATTATTAAATGTCGATTTGCGTTAGCAAATATTAAGTTAATTCATTTAGCGGATCTAGCTCTATAAGAATACTTTGCCTGGTAATGTTCGGTTTTATCTCAGACACACTAGATAGGTATAATGGTTTTTTGCTTCCTCTGCAGCTTTCAATTTAGTACATAGTGCATAGTAAATAAGAAGCAATTTGTAAATACTGCTGTTTGTATCGGAAATTTCGGACGAAGAGCGAATATACCTACTAATATTAAAATTAAAAATATAGAACACAAATCTCTCCTTTTTCTCCTAGATTCTACTTTTTTTGCATGCGCATTTGATTCTAAATTCTTATTTTGCAGGATTGGAATTCTTACTAGAGTAACTAAGTTTTCCGAATCCATTTGGCCATTCAGTGTATTGCTGAATCGCCACAAATGGCCCCCTATAACAGTTTTGAGACTTTTGAGCAACATTATAAAGCTGAAATCATTTATACATTTTTGTACGATTTTACCGAAATTATACATTGCGTGACGTTTGTGACTGTGCAAATAACATCACGAATTCTAAATTCAGTGACCTATGATTTAGTTCGTGAGATAATTAAGTCTGGAACCAGCAACCCGACTTTGACCTTATCAATGTAAGCAATAAATTTCGTAAATTTACAAATTTTACTACTTTTGAATTATAAATCTTGTTTTGTATCTTGTAACACAGTATTTGTGTTCATTTGCTACAAAATGAATTCATACTTCTTTAATGGAAATAGGCGGCAAACGAGCTGACGATCCACCTGATGGTAAGTGGTTATCGTCGCCCATGGACATCAGCAACACCTAAACGTAAAAGTATACTATGTACTCACAATAAGTATGATTAGACATTTGTAGGTGATAGGAATAGAATTCTCATTTATTATTCAAACTCTTCATTTATTAATGTTTTATACATATAATTTTTCTTAGACGAACAAGTCGCCAACATACCGAAGGTGCACTCTGGCAATAGCGAACAATTGTCACTAATGCAGGGCTCAATTTATTTACGAGGACGCTAGGGGCTCGGCAGGAGTTAGACTGAGTCGACCGTAGAGTAGTTTTCGACGACAGAAGGAATAATTATGAATACGATCAAAAATAAGATTTTAGAGGATTTTAATGAACAGTGCGTTTCAACGATTACTACTTATGAATTCGTCTTCGAATTTTAGAAATTATAATCTTCATAACAATCAAGTGAAATAATGGTTCTCAAATTTAAGAATAAAAGTAACTCAAATAAATAATATGTAGAGTATTACGACGTGTCCATAATAAAATTACAAGTCAACGTTTAAAATTACAATAGCTACATTAGCGTGTACGTGGCCGATTATGTGGTCGGATCAACACCCTCAAGGGCTGCGTGAAGGTTGTAGGCGGAAGAATATGAAGACACGTTATTGCTACTCCAAGGTTTTCCCTGTCCGCTCGCAAGAGGAGGACATTGACACAAGCATTGTAAACAGTTCCTTATCTTGAGCTTCGCTACGCCGCCGCCGCCTGATGACTCGCTTGCAGCTTTTATCTAAAATGAAATTGTTAGTTGCTTACTTGCTATAGGTAGGTAGGTACATACATACATACATACGTACCTACTACTACCTACCACACGTCTTTAACTTCAACGTATGCTCCAAAAATATGTATTTGGAATATAAGACTAGGGGCTTGTTTCACCATCTTCAAGTAGAGTCCTGAATAAGCTATTCGCCGGTTAAAGTGACGTTAAAGTGTCATTTTACATACACGAAATGTCAACTTAACCAACGAATAGCTTACTTCGGACTTACTTGAAGATTGTGAAACAAGCCCTAGGAATAAAAAATGTACCTTTGTACTTTGAAATCATTAAGATTTTTACTTGAACATATAAGTACTATTGTGTCTTTTGTACTTGTACTAACAATATAAAAAAATACGTTACGAAATAAATTTTAGGCAGTTTTAAAATAAATTTTCTTTACAGTACGATTTTTATATACAATCTAGATGTCTTTTTACCCATTTTAGAAAACTGTTGAATTAAATATTATATTACTCAATGAAATAAAAATACAGGTTCTACAGAACTAAAGTTCGGCCTTTGCTCTAGTGATTTAAACATCTCTACAATAGTAGGTACCTAATTATGTTTTGTACCTCGTAAATATCTATGTATAACCAAAATAAATAAGAACCTGATAATTTCCTAATTATTTCTAGAAGGCACAAATAAAAAAAACGTAAGGTCTCATGAATCTCACCTCAGCACTGACGTAAGCACCACCTTCATGACAGTCAGAACACAATATACCTAGGTTAGGCGGGATATTTGACTCTAACCAAAATTAGCACTTTAGAGCCGAATATTTATCAAAAAATGATCTCTATAAACACATAATATTTTTGAAAGAACTTTTCAATGATATTCTAGTTATGCGAGAACAAATATAGTTTTCTAGCGCTGGTCTCCGCGCTATGTAGTTTTGACTACGGGACTCTAAAAACGTCTTTATAAGAGTATGCCAACTATGGAAAGAATAAAACTTTATTCGGAGTTATTTCGCTTCTGTTTACTTCGGGTACTGTCATTATTTTCGGAAGCGTAGGTTTCGTGGTGCGATTGTGATCTCGAAAGGCGGGTGCACACAGACGCTAGATACGCTATCTGTAGATACGAGCGGTAATTTAGAAAGCAGTTTTTTGCCGCCACGGCCAGCTGCCCACCAATCGAAATGTGCATCGAGCTTGGGGTTGCAGACACTAGCAGTTAATTCGACGAGTCATCATGAATTGTTTTGGTCAGTTACGAAGAACGATCAATGTATTTTTGGTTAAGTTAGCTAATGTTAGTATGAAATAGGTAATGCCTCAGTATTACAGGGTGCACTGGCGTAGGTATGAATCCATCGAATTCCATCAAGAGGAACCTGGCTCCATGACCCTCTACTCAGCAGGGTGCAACATGAGTCAAGAAAATAAACTAGAAGCTCGAAAGGCTTATAGGTAAGTACCGTAAAATATCAAATTTTCTGCTTAGTGTAAATATTTAGTTTGAACCATGTTTGTACCTAGATACTCGTATGTATTAAATAACTTGATACCTACGTAAATAAAAGTTTCATAGCGATACATGCATGCAGTTATATGCAGTTGAACTCTATTTTCATCTCAAGGCCTATTTTTGAGTTATCAATTAAATCCTTTCAAACAGAATCACTTCTGCTTTGCAGCAAATAGGTAGATGACGCTATTGAATTTGCACCAAGAATGAATGACGAACTTAACGATACGTAAGTAGACCTATAAGAAACTGCTGATTAGTCTTATTAGAAAAGGTATTTAGAACTAGATATAAATTCTGTGACCGCAAAACAAGAAAAGTGTAATTTTTTTTTGTCTGTAGCAAAAAATGTGAAAATCTAGTTTTTGTACGTTTTATCTGTTAAATTAAAAAGCTGGAAGGAATGGGTGTGCGGGCGGGAGTGCGTAGGCGCGGTGAATGGCGTAGACGCTCGCTTTTTTACCTTTTTTTGCCGCTCTACCCTTGCTTCTCGCTTATGTGTACCGTCTTCTTGCTTTATTTTCTATCTGGTGTGCACGACTTGCATTGTTGCAGGTAAATAACGTTCCCCCTTTTTTCTTATTTCTTTCGCCAGTAAAGGAATTTTGTTATGCTTCTTTGTTTCATTATGTGTTTCTTTATGATTTGTGGAAGACGGGAAAAGGTCTTGGTTGATTTTTCACTGAGTTTTTAGAGTGTGAGTAATATATAGGTACCTAGAGAGAAAATGAATCTTACAAAATAAGTAACATTATATTAGATATTATTATTATTATTATTATTATGCTTGTAGCTGAACGAAGTATAATTACTTATTATCTAACTAATACATTTAAACGAGCAATTCTTGTGTATATGTATGTATATAATCTGAGTCTCGGAAACGTCTCCAACGATTTTTATGATATTTTATATGCAGGGGGTTTCGAGGGCGAGAAATCGATCTAGCTAGGATTCATTTTTTAAAAGTTTTTTATCTGTGTTTTCAGGCAATGAAAAACTGCTACAGTAGACTCTTGCTGGCGAGTAGCAACACTAAAGATACTTCAGTAGATGGCGTTGTTTGCTAAAAAAAATATCGAGCAAAGCTCGGTCATCCGGGTACTGTACTATTATGTCTTCTGTGCAGCTTTGGTATAACCTACAATTGTTTATTAATTAGTTATACTTTAATTAATTCATCTAAGTATTGTAGTTAAATATACCTAGATACTATCTAAATAAATCTACTTTTTAGGTAGGTAGGTACCTAATTACACTTTTATAATGTATTTCGCAAGAAGGTATCTTACATACCTACATAATAATATATCTATTTAGTATCTTCACATTCATCCATTACTATCATCTTAGTAATACATATAGTTAACTAAGGTAGTAAGGAGGTACCTACCTAATTATGTACCTACCTAATCATGTACCTAATTATAAATACCAACATCCATTGAAAGTTAGGTAGGTGATTGGTATATTTTTTCTGTATCGAATCATCTTACTACCTACTTTATGAACAAAAGTTAAGATCCCAGTCTATTAAAGTGTAAAATGCGCCATGCATCGTATAAGCCGCGTCCTTATAAGAATTTTGATTGCACGACAAGAACGGCGGAGTGCAACAGCAACAGGCCCGGAATTCGGGTTTTGGGGTGAATACCCTCGCGTCGGTAAAAACTATTTTCAAGGTTAGCACGGCTTGGAGGGGAATCGGGTAGTGAGGTGCAGGGCGAATTCGGCGCGCGGGGGAGGGGAACGCGGACGCGCCGAAATGCTGATAGCTCCCTCCCCTCCCTTCCCTCCTCGTACCCCGCCCTGCGCGTCGTGAGGCTCAAAGTCTAGTATGCATTTTTTACATGCAGATACATAGGTATGATAACCAAAGCGTTTAATTAATAAGAAGAGAAGTCTCTGGTGAAACGACAATACTGTTATTTGATTCTTGTATTGTAACGGATATTTTCGATATTGTTATTGGGTACCTACGTATAGGTAATTGGAAATATAACAAGACGTAGGAGTGTAAGACTTCTAATAAAATTAAACTTATTTGGTTTCTTAATTGTACATTAGGTACATTCTACATTACCCGAATCTGCAACTACTTTTGTGCTATAAGTATTTGTAGTATACCTATACCTACCTAATAGAGCGTTTTAGTTTTTAGAGACTGCATTATATGCACCTACCTAAGTATAAACTTTACATAAAATAGATTTCCTGCTCGTTAAAATAATAAACATAAAATTGTTAAAAAGCATCCTTTAGTTAACAGTAAACAGCCATTTTATCGGTAAGGTGTCATGTGAATAAAGTGCTGACTAATTAATTTGTTAATTTGTAGTTCAGGCGACCGTTACGTTTGCAGGGTGCTGCCCTGCCTTACCGAGCCGATCAAAAGTTAACAGTAGATATTTAAAAAAACAATGCTTAAAGGTAAAAACAATTATAATTATAGCTACGAAAATAATGATTTTAATCTATCGTCAGTGTATTGTAGATTAAAGAGCACACTTAAACTGCTGTACCAAGCTGTTACAATGTGTATTTTTGGAAAATTTTGTTGTCTATTAAGCGAGGTTTGATCCCAAGCCCAGGATAGACGTCGTGTTGT
This sequence comes from Thymelicus acteon, assembly GCA_951805285.1. Taxonomy (NCBI): domain Eukaryota; kingdom Metazoa; phylum Arthropoda; class Insecta; order Lepidoptera; family Hesperiidae; genus Thymelicus; species Thymelicus acteon. The sequence continues at coordinate 9,505,122 of OX638219.1, read as the reverse complement.
AATCTATGATACCTACGTCTATATGTTGTAATACGTCGTCGATGCTCTTCGTGTTACTTTTGTCGAAGTACGAGTAAAATTTTTTTGCATCGGATTAAGAATCTGGGGGCACGGCAGTGCCCCCGCCAAGTCGAGCAAAAAAGCGGCACGGCCGTACCATCCTTTTCTCGAAGCAATTCAGGCCATTTTCGACCCCCTATAACTTCGTTGTGGATAAAGCTAGAAGCCTGAATTTTTAGTAACCAAGCAGGCATTGTATAAACACGGTATATTTCAAATTTCATTCAATTTGAACCAGTAGTTTAAGAATTATAACTGGTCAAAGTTTCTTAATTTCGTCACTCACTGACTGACTGACCGATCATCAAAACTCTAAGGCACTTCTAGCAGACATAGAAGCTTCAAATTTGGAACAGAATTAGTGTTTAGTGTATAGATCAAGGAAAAACTAAAATATTTTGCAATTTCGGTCCAGTTTTTTAGATAGATCAACTGCATAAATAACTTTGTAATCCCATATAAATATATAGGATTACAAAGTTACATTTGCAGTTAATGAATTACTGTACCTGTATAACAAAGTAACATTTGCAGTGAATGAATCAGTGTACCTGTATGTAATATAATGGAATAATAGGTGTAGGTAGGTACCTAGATATAATTATGTTCAAAGGTAACTTGTAAAAGGAAAAAAAGTAGAACTATCTACAAAAAGGAATGAGATGCCATCAAAAACAAAACTTGTAAAAAAAACCAAGTCTCGCAACTCAGTTCTTCTACCGTAAAAAGTTGTGAGATCCATGTAATACCAAGTCGGTTAATTTATTCAGTTCCTACTTAAGGGTCCTTCTGTCTTAAGTTATTACGTAATTAGCTAACCTAACAAGTAACAACATCTTATAGTGACCATATTATCAATATTAAAAATCTTTTATGTTTTAAATAAATAGATTGACTTGGCAATCGCACAATCAATCAAACAATATAATATGTAGGTATTACTTGTGAGATACATTGTGTTTTCGTGCGATAGTCAAGTCGATCTATTTTTTTGCATCGGATTAAGAATTTATTTTATTAGAATCAAATATGGAACAGGTGAAGATTTTTTGAGAAGTTTATAGGGTGATAAATAATATTATTGAAGCGCTTATGCTCCGGTGGTTTGTGTCGATCCAAATGATTGACCGAGTTAGGCAACAGCGGGTGCTGTCGGTAGTTGAATGGGTTGCTAATGAAAAAAAAAATCTTGAGCACTTCCCTGCTTTGGAGGGCGCTTAAAGCCAGTTGTTATCGTAAGATAACAGTCGTTAAGCCATGTAGGAGGCCTTAGGACAGCCGACACTTGGGTTGGCCACTAACCCCTCCACTAATCTGCTCCGGAGCAGCGTGGTCTCCACCACGCATGGGTTGCAGCAGATTTCAGGACCTATGAAACAGAAATGGACAGGAGTTCCTCCACACACGTGTGTGTTGCATCTTCTAATCTAATATTCTAACCTATCCTAATCTACATAACCTCAACTTAGGAGTTAAGAAGGCATAAAGTTGGTCTGAATTAATGATGAAATTTTTAACATAGTTATAACTTACTTTTTAAGCTAGGAATGCTGATAATATTTTACGAACTTTATTTGGCAAGTCCTTTGAATATTTGAAAGGGCCGGTGGTCGGTGGTCTGTTTGCGGTGGTGTTGCTGTATCGCCAATCATTGCGGCTCCCCTTCGTGTAATTCGCCATTAGCCGACGTTTGCACTCCGCTTTTTACCTTAATGAGCTTCCCCCATGGCTTTCTCGCGACACGCACGCGACACCACGCATTTTTGTGCAGCCAAAAAATGTTTACGAAAAAACCTGTTTTTTATTAGAACGCGACGTGATGAAAAAAATCTTATGTGATCAATTTTATCGATAGATATGTCTTTTAATCGTGAACTTGTGTATGCTGGTACTTCGATCGCTTTCTGTTTTAAGTTTCTAACTATATAATTAGTATCTACTTAATTAGTTGTATTTTTGTAGGTTTCTTCAAGTTATCATAGTTAGAATCCAATTAGAAATATTCAAATCAGAAATAATTTCAATGTCAACTTGTAACTGCGAATGCCGTTTTTATTCCAAAGGAATATACATCGTGGAGTAAGTAATAGGTACCTATAAAAATTTGGAAAACTTTTGATATTGTAAAATAGTATTGTTTATATAAACAAACCCTTCACTTTTCATTTGTTTACTTTTATAACCTACACAGCTAATAACATTAGTTATGTACATACCTTAAAGTACATCTCATTAAAAGGACAATTTGTTCATCAACACGTAAACAGAAATCGGTTTACTTTCTCTTATAAAAACATAAAAACAAGCTTGAAGTCATCGCGGCATACATATAACGTAACAATTAAGTGGGCAGCAGTGGGACAGTGCGTGCAGCGAGTGCGTGCGATAGCGATCTCCGGAGCGGACCCCGCGGCCCGCTCTCCCCGCCCTCCCCGCACTCCCCGCGCTCCTCTAAAACAACATTCTAAGTATTTGTGAGCAGGAGGGTTTTTTGCGCGAAGCCCAAGGGTGGCGGAGCGCAATCGCCCGCCAACGCACAAAAAATACTATTAAATAACTCAACAGAACCGCGGGGCGGATTGTGCGTGATCGCGATACGCCCGAATTAACCTCACGGCGACGCGGCGACGGCTTAGCCAGTGTTATTTTGCCCGCTCTTCACGATTGTTAATAGGCGACGAGGTGGATTAATCTAACATTTTATCTAATGCTGAAAATGCACGATTCTAAGGTGCTTTTCGGTTTCGATAAAAAAATCAATAACTTTAATCAAACTACATAATTAAATATTAAAAGTAGAGTAGGTAGGATTTTTATTTTTACGTACAAATTTGGAACTCTAGTATTTATTTCTAACATAAGCAGTGCCGGCGTTGAAGCCACTGACAACCCGGGCAAGAATATTGTAGCTCCCACTTAAGGAAATCAAAATCGAGTGTTAATTTTTTAACCTTGCTGAACTATTCAGAATTTTGTCTTTCCTTTAGTGTTTAGCGTTATCCAGAGCTTACGACGTAGACGTAGAAAGTTTTGTAGCTCCTACCTTTTTTTTCACCCCTCCCCCAAATTTGGCGCCCTGGGCCGTTGCCCCACGCGCCCCCTCCTAACGCCGGCACTGAACATAAGACTAAAGTTATGGTTAAGAATATTTATTTTTATTAATATTTAACAGTGCAATTGTAAACCTATTAAATCAATAAGCCTTAATTTTTGATAGAGTTCGGCTCTGTCCCAACCTGCTTAGACATTAAAAAAATGAGTCTTAGGAAAAAAGTCGCTACATGTCAGGATAGCAAGATTTCCCGCCCGCCAACCAGTCTACAATATTTGACTTCTTAGATGTATTTTCAAAAGGATTTATTTATATAGTTTTGTGGAAAATATTAGATTTATTACATAATTGAGCTCCTATAGCCTCCTAATACCTAAGGTGACAGAGATGCTTAATTTTGTTGTTTCATAAATCTTTAAATCTATAATCGTCGTTACCAGACGATGAAAAATTATGTTTTATCTTTTCTTTTTTATATTGTAAATTAAAATCTTGTGATCTAAATTTAGTTTTTAACATCCCCTACCACATACTACTAAACGATGTAATCGTTGTATTTACTAAAGGGATGTTTTGTTTTGATAAGTTTAACTTTGGTAAGCACTCAATTTTTATTATTGATAGGTAACACATGTTGGAAACCGATATCTAAATCTGAAGTGGAAATGCTTGGCTTTGGTTAAACTTCTTATACTATGGTTAAACAGTAATACCATTTTATTTTATGAATTTTATAGGTACCTAAATTTTTCTGGTCACCTAGTTAGCAATAAAAAAGGTAAGCCATGTCTAGTCCTTACAATTAGTAAATAAACTCTGTACTTTTTATGCAAATGGCCGACAGACGATCAATAATGAAACATCTAATTGAAAATACGTGTAAAAGTACCAAAATGAAAGTGATAAATGGCCAAACTGCTAAACATATGTTGCAAAATTCGTCTTCTTTCAACAAGTCTGTAACAAACCGTGTCAGAGTTAATGGTCACAAGTTCATTAATCACTCAATCATAGATGCACGTGGTCTCTTAAACGTAGTAAATTTGGCTTAGCCACCGAATCATCAATCACTGATTATCTGTCAAAGGTGAACACAACATTTAAATAAATGCATCCTCTATTTTGTCACGAGTTTTCTGTTATAAATACTATAACTTACTTATTGTTTAATGATTTTGTGTATTCTATTACTTTTATATGAAATATGTCTATTACCTTCAACAAAAATAAGTACTGAGTCAATCCGGGTAACTTTGAATTTCAGTGTAACTTTCCGTGTAAATGTCTTATTTTTTTTAAATTTAATTTTACCTTATTTTAATTACTAGCTAGACATGTACATACATGCACACATTGTTTTTCTTCCAGAGAAAATTTTGTGTTTAAAATTATCCGGGTTAGTTAGGTGAATTCAAAGTTAATGAAATAAACTCACATAATAAGTTTTTAAAACGGTATTGATGTAACTAAGTGTCTTCGTCATAGTGGGCTCATTTTCTTAGAAGTTTAAAAATGCAGTTTTTCATCCATAAAATTGTGTTTATAAAACGAGAGAGAAAACGATTCGGTTAGTTGTTTGTTTTGACTGTTTTTAGATGGCTCGAGAAATCAATGTGAAATAACTTTTTTTACTAATATAATACTATAATTATAAAACATAATTCGTCTATTTTAGAAAATATTTAATAAACGAATCATAAGATCTTTGCGAAATCTAGATTCGGTTTGAGATGCTGAAATATTTTAAAATCGTATACCTAAATGAGTGACATTTGTAAAAACTGCTTGAGCCAAGATCGATGTTTTAGCTGCAATGAGCATCCGATTATCTTGCCATGGAATCCGTCAGTCCTTTAGACATGCAGGGCTCTTCATAGTAGGATTGGAGGAGTTTCATTGAATATCTCTCGATATTAGTCCAATAAAAAGAACTAGGGTATATCATTACATTCTCTATGAAGGATATATCATTTCATATATCATCACATTCCCTATGAAGCACGAAAGCGCTTAAAAAATTGCGGTCATTTCATATTTTACTACTGGTCACCCATCCGAATACCGACCGCGCCGGAAGTTGCTTAATTCATTTGATCACTCACGATTGACAAAGCGACGGACAATGTGCGCTTCAATGTTGCTATAATTCGTACAAATTGTCGCAAGGAATCGTTTTGGTGCAAGAATGTAGCATCTTCAATTTTGCGACATGTAAAAATTATGTAAATCTATCGTTGTTAACTCTACCACGGAAGACATATGTAATACCTTCTATATTTTGTCCCGTAGTATTCTTTTGTTTAATAGCATTAGATTAGTAAAATTAACGATTTATCTTTGATAAGACGTTCTGCATTAATGTTCAAAGCAAAATCAGTCTCTACAATTACTTTAGTCAAGTTTAGCGATAGCAACATTGAAGTTTCTTAAGAAAATAGCGAACACTGAACGTAGTCCATATTGATGTTTTGGTGCATGTTAATCATCATTATCAGTGTACCTACTGACTTTATTCAATCTTCATCATCAGTTTTCTATTATACAAGAATTCTATCTATACAAGAAGTACCTATTCATACCCAGGAATACGGTTTTTAAACTTTGGATGGTGATAAAATTATGGAATTTTATATTTTTATACAAAAATTGGGACTTGCAATAGATTCTATATTGTTAAGATGAACTTGTTGGAGTATATCAAAGTAGGAACCAGAATTAACATTTTAGACTATTTGCGCTCACAATTCATAAAATTATAATTTACTATAACCATAAGAGACAAAAACAAACAATGGCAAATCTTTGTATCTAATTGTAACTTAATCGTCAGAATAAAATGAAAGGCTATTGTGATTAGTATCTTAATAACATTTTGTTATGAAAAAGTGAATTGGACTAACCTATTGAACAAAAGTTAACTAAATAGGTACGTAAACTTTTCTTAATAGAACTCATTTATCAACTCTTTTTAAATAGAACTCATAAATGATTCAATGGTAATGGGATAAAGATTAACGTGTTTTGTTATGACTCTACGCGATTAAAATATTACTTATCTGCATACGATCACAGGTATTATTATTTTGCTTTGTGTTTAATGTACTCAAGATTACGTTCTTATACAAATTAAGCGTCGGAATCTTTATTTCGCGACTGACCTTTCGTGTGTCCGGCCGGACAAACGCAAACCGCGCGAAAATATTGATTATTCTTATCTTATCGGTATCGCTGGCGTGTCGTGGTACTACTCGCATTAAATGGGAATCAACGCACGCACATACCACCTAGCTACCACTGCTACCAGCAACTTCACCGTTAACAGCTAACACGCATGCGCAGTCGTGTGCTTCTGTATTGGATGTCGCGAACTCCGCCTACGAGTTCGCAAGTTTGCAATGTCTTTGTGTATTATGCACCCTTCTTAGACAATGTGTGCTGATCCCTATGTACATTCACCGTAGCTGCAGAACACTATATGCACTTATTGCAGAACATATTGTGCTGGTCTTTTAGTTTTATTAAGAGCATCACGACGAATTAAATACAGGCTGTACTGTAGGTAGAGTTTAACTGTGATAGAGGAATGTTCCATTATGAATACTTAATTAATTGCTAATTTTCAAATGTGAAAAACTTTAAAATTCAGGTTAACGTTAAACATCTGTTTAAGTTTGTACCTATCTCGTGTAATTTTTTGTATATTTCCTTCTTTATAGAGATATTTAATGTACATAGTTTACAAATAAACTAATATTGTTGGTCACAAGTTGTGTCAATAGGGAAATAAAACCTTACATTTATATGTGTGTGAAAACATGCATTGAAACTAGTTTGCAGCGCATTCCACCTGCTATAATATAATCTGCGCTGTTTCGCAACTCTACCTTTTGGTATCTATGTCATTGAGTGGGAGTAGGACGGCGGCATGTCTCGCGCGTGCGAGCGAAGGGGACGCGAGATGAGACTGAGCTCCGTGAGAGGACGGAGGGGTACAGCGTTCTGTACCTACTCTGTTATCTGTTCGCGAATATTGTTGCGCAACGTACACCAGGGAAAATAGGTTTCTATTTAAAGTCAACAAGTCTCTGGATTGCAACACGCGTGCCCTAAATTGTTTGAATTATTTCATATAGCCCATTCGGACAGGCGCTTATCACATGCTGTTGGCTAGGACATCGCCGATCTCTATTAAACTGCGAGCTATGTGTGATGTACGTATGAGCTATCGACGTGATCAAATACAGTTAATAGGTAGGTTGTAAGCGTCGGAAGAAGTTTTAAGATTTTGAAAAAGATCGCAATGTTTATTGAAATTTAACAATTAGCATTCTTTAACAATATCACGAGACATGCGTTGAGTTTATTTTTACTGACGGATTTCTTGTCTTCTTTGTTATATTCAATACCTACAATTGATTAGATTTACTTACACGGTCGGTAGGTATTTTGTATAGTTGTGATTATGTTGCTACGTTTTGTTAAATTTCATTGACGTAATGCGTTTATGGGTTAGTAGTAGTACAGATAGAAGTAAAAGTATCTATTTGCGTAATATGGGAGTAGGTAGGTACGTAATGTACGTAAATTAATATTTATTATTCTGTATATTAATTAAAATATTATCGTATAATAATGTTTACTACGATAGTATCGCAGTAGGTAGGTATTATATCACAAATTTACACCTAAACACACATTACCCAGCCTGACGATAAATGTAGAGCGGTGTGGCCTAATAATTTTCTAAATTGGCATATCAAAATGTGGTACTGTAGGTAAGTAGGTAGGTACCTATCGATTTTTCATCGGTACGAAGAAGGGTATCGATAGTATCTACTGCAACTCGTTATCGATAACCGTTAATCGCAAGATTGAAGTCCCGTCGACGGCGGCGTAAACACGTCGCTTACGAAACACTGCGGAACAGAAGCCGATGAATTCGCGCTCCACTACCGCGCCCGCGGCCGCGGCCCGGCCAGCATGGCGTCCGAGTCAATGGCCTCCAATGCGCTTGCGCAACTCCACGCGCGAATCTCAACGGCGAAACTAACTCTTCGCTCTCCATGTGTGCTTTGTGCCACGCACCAACACATACGACTTGTTTACGCATTTCTGTGTACGCATGAGACTCTGCATGTACTGGTGAAGGGCTCATAGAAGCGGTCGACCTGCAATACTGAATGTTGATTAATTTAAATTAAAAAGTTACCATGAATTAATCTACAGAGTTGAAGGATTTTGTGCACGATACTGACATAATTTAGTAGGTACCTACTGGTCGATATGCTATCGGTCTGTAGTTATTTACTGTAAAATATCTACGATCAAGGTGATTTTGTATAATGTGTATCTGTAAACATATTTATTTAAATACCTATAGAACTCTACTTCGCATAGATAATTTTTAAATTGTACCTGTGAGTAATGTAGTTAAGTGATATTGAGAGATTTTGATAAAACTAGATTGATAATACCCAATTTTGTGATATTATAGTGGTGCAAAAGTCAATGTCCCATTCATGGAACCTATGTTCTAAATAAATTTAAGAGTTGTATGTTATGTTTTCAAAGGATGTGAAAGAAGTAGGTAAAGTTCATACGCAATAAACTGGTTTAATCTAGTAATTTTAAAAGTCTCTACAACATTTTTATGCTATCTGACGAGCTATCTGACTGATGGTAAGTGGTCACCGTCGCCTATCGACGTTAGTCTGGTGTCGGCGGTTAAACTCATCTTTAAATTCTTTTAATGCAATGCAAAATTGCAGTCTTTCTTGACTTAATAACTATGTACGTCTGTATGTATAAACATCACCACAAATCCAACAATGTTTCAATTACATTTTCCTCTCATCAAAAACACAACGTTTAATACACGTAAAATTACACTAACGTTAATTTGTTTGTAAATTCGTCTCGGATATAGAATATAATTCGTAAAGCCAATGAAATCATAGGCATAACGTTTAATGATAGCTTGAGTACAGTTTTTAAATATCTCGTTACTGTACTTGCTTGTATTTGATTGGATAATTACTTTATACAAACGCTTTCAGCTGAGAACTGAGATGATGATAACGGCACAACAGGTTCAAATTGACATCCACGAATTTCAATAAGTAGGCCAAAGCCCGCAGCCCATCGGTAACTACGTCAATCGCATATTGATAACTGCGTGTACCGTAACTGAATCGTGGTGAAATAAGGAATGTTGAATAGCTACATACTCGTTGCTAATGCTACTGAGATTTTCCTGAGGGAATCTTCGCATTATACAGGATTATTACGCACTGAAATCCTTTTGAAAGGCATTTATGAGATACATGAGAATTTGCCTTATTCTCATATGAATGCACTAGTCTTCCTATGAAAAATTAAGAAGTAGGTACTCATTTTCATATCCTCTTTCTTTCTTTCTTTCTTTTTCTTTCTCTTTCTTGGCCAGCAACGCATCAGTGATGCCTTTGGTGTTGATGATGTCCATGGGCCACGATAGCCACTTACCATTAGGTGGATCGTCAGCTGGTTTGCCGGCTATTTCCATAAAAAAATCCTCGCGAGCACAAACGTACCACCTGTTCATTTGTTTATATTCCTTGGAATTAACAACTAAAATACTACCTTTTTGCATTTAAATAGATGGTGTAATATACCCAAATTAAATGATTAAATCATTAATTTACAAAGTTCATATTTCGAATATAAAATGTAATTCACAGTATGATGTTTAACATTGAACATTGTATTCTTGTTTTACTGCATTGATTAAAACAAAAGAACCATTATTTAAAAAATGATAACATTTTAATAAACTATTATTAAATGAACTTGAAGTGTACATTCGCGTGCTCTAGAATAGATAGGGTTACCAACCAACGTTTGAATAATATTTAAAAATTCATCGTATATGATGCATTTTATTAATTTAAATGTAAGGTAAAGGTGTTAAGTATCCTTAAAACCGCATTTCTAAAAATGTAACTCATATTTTAATATTTTCTGTCAATTAAGTTAGTATTAGTCTACTTTGCAACAATCCGCTGATTGTTGCAAAGTAGACTAATACTAACTTAATAACAATGGATTTCCGCAAAGTAACGCCTGATACTATTAACTATATTTTCTGTCAAAATTACCGTAATAAAAACCAAAATCCACAACAGCAGTAATATTTCTGAAAAATAAACATTTTTAACTTGTTATGTTATTTCCTTGTTACAATAAAAAATTGTATTTTTTCTGTCGACCACTTTACTTGCTGTAAAAAGTTGGCAATCCTAAGAGAAGTCTGTGGGCGTTTACGTCATTACGCTACGGAGTGCTACGCGACTACGACAGCGATACGACCGTTTGTAGGTCACCGTCGCCGGGTCCGGCATTGCACGTGCGCCAAAAGTGACAATATCAGTTTCAGAAGTACCACTGTACCAATCTACGTTACAACTCACTCTATTTTAACTACAGACTCAGTGTATGATGTTTATTCAGTTTTTTTTTAAATCTTTATTTGTTTATGGGTTTTGATATGGTTTTACATATTATCACGGACCTAAAAAAAAGAACCGACGTAACCTTATCTAATCGAGAGTGAAGCATAGCAATGACAGCTCGCTTACCATGTGTGCGTAATTTTGTAATTTTTGATTCGCGATGGTGTCAATGTCATAGCAGTATGGTGTCAATGTGTGGGTGGGTGTACTTGTACGAATACAAAGTTGGTATTACTATGGGTGCTTCACTGAATTTGTTCTTGGGATTACGTCCGTCTTTTTTTTACGTCCATGCATATTATATGACAATCCCATTATTTCCTTATACTTAACACTAGCTAACAATATATAACTTAAACTAGCAACAAACATTCATGTAACATTATCATTAATCACTATTTAAATTTCTTACTTGAAAAGATGTTTGTATAGTTAAAAGGGCATGTTTTCAACTGATCAACTGAAATGAGATTTAATTTTTATTTAAGAAGTCTCAAACCAAACTATTAGACGGTATTGAATTGATGTTGTTGTACGTAATTAATTTTAACTGTTGTATTTCGCATGGTATTTATACATATATTGAAAATAGAAAACAATACACGATAGGTATTATTGTACTTAGGAGTATATCGTTATACATTCTAATTATGGGTTACTGTATGGATCAAATAGTAAGTTAGAAATGTGCACTAAAGATATAAATGAATCTAAATTTATCTCGACGCCTACTGTAATAATTACGAGCAATATTTTGATAATAGGTATAGCATTAACAATAGATATGAATTCGAAGAGATATTTTTCATTCTTATTACCTACAGCGATGATCACTGGTCTTTTAAGCAGCCATGAAACGATCAAAATATACAGTCGTAATCGACAAAGCAAACAATTTTATTTGTTAAAAACTAGCAAGCCCGCCCTCGCCGCTTCCCTTCGAGGAAATAGCCCTTGTATTTAATACGGGTACTCACGATATTTATTTTGCACACTTTATTGATTTAAATCAGTGGAGGCCATCATTAGTCAGGAGAGGCCAATGTCCAGCAGTGGACCTCCAAAGGTTGATGGATGGATGGATTAATTTAAATATAGATTTACAGTAATACAGTTCATTAAAACAAATAGCCTTATCATTTTACTTCTACTATATGTATACATAGCTAACAAGAACTCATGCACAAACAAAATAAAGAATCCTCTGTGCTCTTTGTAATTTAGCTATATTTCCGTGAGTACTTCATACGCCTTTCAAATATTCAAAAGTTGTTGTTGTGCATGCGAATCGGAAGTGTTCGGAAGAGGTCGCGCCGACCGAGCGACACGTGTAAAGCTTGCGCAACTCAGCCTTGCGCTCGCGAATAACGTCGGAGAGGTACCTACCAACCACATACCACTGATACCACGTACCACTATTAGAACATCGAACATACAGCATATAGCATACGGCCGTAGGCCCAGTTAGCATTGACCGTTGACGTCATGGTGCTGTTAAAATAATAAACCGCGATATTTGTTACATTTGAAGGATTTTAACTCTGATATAATCTGACGTAGCTTGCTACTAATTAGAAATATGGTGTACACAAGGACTTTGTTCTTTGTAATAGGTCAAATCGTAGATGAGTATGATTTATAAATTATGGTTTAAGAAGTTCAAGGAAAATACATTACTATATTATGAGATTTTCAGTTTTTGGGTCCATGTATCTATCTTTAAATCTAGGTCAACTTGCCAAGCTTTTAGTGCAACCTGACTTGGCATCTGTGTCTACCTACCATTTGGGCAGTATTCCATTCGTTCAGATGTTCAGATTGCTTGGGCAGCAAAGTATTAGTGAAGCAACTGAAATTCGTATGTGGCTGAAACCACTGACCATTAGCTATGTGGTTCGTCTGATCTCATGTTTTAAATGTATTCTAAGAGCTTCATCTTGATCTCCTTTTAACTGGCAATAATAATGGTCACAGCAAAACATTATTTAGGTGTTAGGTCCACCAAAGTATTATCTGCTTATATATTTTTTTCAGATTCCCCCTCCCCTCTCAGTATACCATGTTCAGGGTTTTAGTTTTATGGTGAACTACTTCAGTTTAGATATTCCACAAATTGTGAAAGATGTGAGACTTATCTTAGTAGTCTGGCCTTGTTGTGTGATAAATAAGGTATTGAAATTATCTGGCGTTATTCAAACGAAGGTTACAATTATGTTTTTCCTCTAATTCTTGTTGGTAAGGAAAACCTTAATCGGTCATTGACTCGGCCATGACAGTACCCTGAGTACCACGTTGTAAAGCCATGCTTAATTTGAACAGCTAATAATAATACCGTTTTAAATAACTTTATTTTAAAATTACATTATGAATTTAATATGATTTGCATTATATGTATGTTAATGACGTAATAAAATATTTTTAATTTTATTATTTTTATGTAAATAATAAACTAATTTACTAGTTCAGTATACGATCGAGGAAGAAACTATTCTTCACTGAGTCTCCTCATTAGTAGAATTTTTACATTATATAATTATGATAGGTATGTTTAAATTCTGTTTTCACATTTTTCAGTTTATAAAGAGTTTATGATGATGATCGGTAATTTTTTTAATTATGTAGGTATAAGAAAAATATTTAAAGCACCGTAAAACTGTATTCTTATTATACAGCAAAGAAAAGGGAGTTCGTGAATTAACACAGGTGAATAAAGTCGAGGCACCCGCGTAATATTTGTTTTGAGCTAAATGTTACTTCACTGGCATTTTGGTGATGTAAATAGCGAATCAAAGGGCCGCGTCGATGGGCGCAAGGCCAGCCAGACCTTTGTCATGTTGGTTGCCCACAACGTTGGCATCAATAACGACATTTATGCAAATTATAGGTACATTACGCGTCTTGTTTACCTCTACCTGTGCACAACTGCTAAGCAGGCTTCGAGGCAATACATAATGTACGTATTCCTCAAATAAACCTTCATTTGTACGCAAGGCGACTGTGACTGCCAACTGAGCCATGATTTCCTGGTACGTATCATTAGCAAGTAGACTTTGATAATAAATTAAAAATCCTCATATTTTTTCATCGTAGATCAACTATGATTACGTAGTTGTTATTCCGTTTAAAAGAAAAACAGATAATCATTATTACAGCATTGAAAACGTACGTTCAACTCTGTAAGGTCGACCATTAATAATGTGTATATTTTTTGCTGTTGGTCTGTTCATACGTCAGCCTTTGGAGGTCAGTGGCTATGGATTGGGTGGTGGAATGCATGAAAATTAGACTTCCTTGCTGAATACTTATGTAAAGATACTCTATGATTAGTCGAGTAGTTACTTCTCACTAAGGCTAATGGTAATTAATGATATTGATTTTATAGTCCTGAAACCATGACTGAGGCTGCTGCAAGGAAATTTGGTGTCCTTGCAAAGGTGCGGCGGTACTACACCCCGAGCTAACTTTTAACTTTGTACAAAGCTAAGTTTCGGCCATGTGTGGAGTAAGTACTGTTCGCACATTTGGGCAGGTGCAGCCAAATGTCACCTTTCTGCCTTGGACTCGATGGAGAGGCGTGCGAAGAGGGTCATTGGTGATCCAGATTTGGATGAGACCATTCTGCAAAGCCTCGAGCACAGGCGAAGAATAGCCAGCCTCTCTTTTTTCTACAGGGTACATTTCGGAGAGTGTGCATAAGAATTGTTTGAGATAATTCCCCCGTATCTGTTTCTTCATCGAACGACACGACGCACGGCGGGTATCTATACTTTTGTCGTGAACATCCCGCCGGTACGGCCGACGCGGTTTGCCTCGTCATGCGTTATACTCACCGAGAAGGACTGGATTAACTTGCCTGCATCGGCATTCTCGCCTGCTTATGACGTGGATGTTTTCAACAAAAGAGTGAATAGGCTTTTACTAAGTTAATGTGCTCACCACCTTGGACAACATCTCCACTTACCATCGGGTGGGATTGTGGTCAAGCATTAACTTATTTGTTTAAAAAAAAAAGAAAACGCAATTGTTTTCAATAAAAATATTAGGTTTGAATTTAAGTTGAAATTTTTATTAGAATTAAAATTTACATATTCGATAAAATCTTTGTGTGGTAACTTCTGAAATGTAATATGTATTATATAATTGGTCATTATGTAAGTATATTGTCTTATGTGTTGTTTGGAGAATTGAGCGATGATGAAGTCGATAATACATCTTATATATAAAATTCTCGTGTCACGGTATTAGAAGTTGAACTCCTCCGAAACGGCTCGACGTATTTTCGTGAATCTTTGCGTGCATATCGGCTAGGGTTGAGAATCGGACAACATCTATTTTTCATCCCCCTACCCCTAAAAATTTTTTTGGCAGAAGAACGTTTGCCCGGTCAGCTAGTAGTATATAATATCCCAGAGCAATACTTTAAATGCTTTCCGTAGATGATAAATAATCTTTGATATAGTTTGTCTTCAACAGCTTTAATTTTTTTTGGAAAGTTTTTTATGTATTCTTTCTTGAATCTTAAAGAAGTAACGAAACAAAAGGCGGACTAAATGCTGACAAAGAATTAGAAGAAGAGAACAAAAAAAAGGCATTCTAGGAGTTCCTACAGAAGTGAAAACTTGAACAATTACGTGTGTAATTTTGAGTCGTCACGAAATATTTTATTGTGCAGGAAAACTTTTTAATGAAGTGTTTTTTATTCATTACCTACATTTTTAGTGAATGGCTGCTAACGCCTCGTAAAGGATATGTAAACTACAATCTTGATTATTAATACGAGCTGTAAATTAAGTAACTATAGTTCTGTACTCCTCTTAGAGATGGCGCCACAAGTAGGTGTCGATTAAAATGATAACATTGTCGCGAACTGTATGGTTTCATCCCATCACAAAAATTCCCAACTAAAGAAGTTTTCACTTCAAAAGAGGTTTATGTCATTTATGAATAAAGCAGTTCTAGTTAGTGTTAGTAGTGGCACATTAATATTTTAGTACGAAACATCAATCTACTTCAATATCGTACGAAATTGATTTCATACCTTCACAACAGCAACATGCTTGTAAACATATCACAGCGTTTATAAAAGCTCAAGGCGAGTTGTTCACGCTCAGAAATTTCTAGAGAATTTAGCAGAAAATGAGATCAAATTAATTCAGCTCTGCCAATGGCAGTGGTTCTGGCGGTTCAAGGAGAGCCCTGCGCAAAGGGCCAGCCGGCGTCACGCACTGCCATTGACCCAGTTAGGTACCGGCGTGTGCGCATGTGCGTTAGCACTGTACGCTCGCGCCCAGCGCCCACCGCCCAGCCGTGCGCCTCACGTAGACGCATGCCATACAATTTTTAGATTGT
Organism: Thymelicus acteon; assembly: GCA_951805285.1. NCBI lineage: Eukaryota > Metazoa > Arthropoda > Insecta > Lepidoptera > Hesperiidae > Thymelicus > Thymelicus acteon. The sequence continues at coordinate 9,489,171 of OX638219.1, read as the reverse complement.
TTTGCAAGGTTGCGGATTAAACGTAACTTAAAAGTGACAGGTGTTTTGCTCATTAATTTTCTTGTTTATTTCACGTAGAGGTACGTTTCTTAATTTGTTTTGTCAAAAATAATTGTTTGTTTACTTCGCTTACTTACTTTTAAATTATATACCATACTTTGTCTTTCATTGTATTTTTGATGTCAAACCCCTGAAACAACTTTCAAAGTCAACATCATACAGTCATTGCAAGTATAATTATTAAGTAAGTTTTATTTTAGGAACTCTGCAATAATTAGAATAATACTAACTCAATAACAATGAATTTCCGCAAAGTGACGCCTGAATTCTATTAACTTTGCTACTAATTGTATAATGGTAGTAATAATCACTTTTCCCTACGAATGTATCACATTTCAGCAGACCTCGTTTGCTACAGTTGTTTGTGGCGCGCATCTCAAGGCAACGGGTGCCCTCCGCCGCAAATAATTCTGCTATTGTGAAACAGCGTCTTATCACCGCCTAGAACCTTGGCTGCATCACACGAATTACGGTCAAGTTGACGATTTCAAGATTATATTTTTCGAACGATAATAAAATTTCCGTAGCTGGATCGTAACGTTATTGTTTTATGATAATAAAGGACTTGCAGTTGCTAAGTCTGAATTTATTAGAGCGCAAGAACATATTTAATTTCTCCAGGTTGAAACTTTTATGACTTAACAATATCTAACACTACGGGACGATCAATTTGTTTTTTTTTTTTAGATTTTTTTTGATCTGGTAGCAAAAGAGGAATCACTATGTTTACTCAATAAACATGAGATTTCTTTGTAGCGATACTTACAAGATTAGAAACATTAACTTTTTTATGTATTACTGACAACTGTGGCATGCACAAATCAAATATTATTTCATATAAGTAAGTAATTAATTAATACACTCTGTAGCTAATCTTGTATGATATTTACTGTCTCAAACCTTTCCAAACCCTTTGCCGTACAATTAAGCGTTGATTATTTGCATTACATAATAAGACTTTTATACTATCGGCCTAAACAAAAGGCCCTCAGGTGTGAAATATTTATCTTTTACTTCTTATACCGTAATTCAAATTCGGCGGCCTTGTTGCAAATGGAAAATTTCAGACTAATGTGTTCACAATGACTTGAACGCACTCCGTCTTCGAATTATTTTAATTAAATAACATTTAATTAGTATTTTTTTCTTAATGAAAACTATGATGAAAACATGCTTTATTAAGCGTTCACGTAGTTCAAGCTTAACCAATATTTTTGAAGCATATAGTATCTATGCATATGTATTTACTTTAAGTGGCGTAAGACGACGTCATCCAAACTCTATCGCTCTCATTCGTAATGAATAAAGTTACATATTACTCAATGCGTTCTGGGATCGTTTAGCAAGTAATGAATTCAATGTTTTTGAACTCAAAAATAATTCCGGATTGTCAGACATGAAAACAGATGCGTTATTCATCAGGCAACGAGAGCATGTTCGATGCATTATCTCTCAAGAGGCATACCAGTGATAAATGCGTCGGGGGCGGCGTCAATGCACTCCGTAGCATGCTAGGTCAGTTCCCTGTGACTCAATCCCTAATGCACCGTTACGTGCACACATAACGCATCGTGATGGTTACCTTCACTATCATACCACGATCCACGAATTGTTTCTCATTAACACTTATACCTTGACGTTTTGGAATGGTACGTCAATAGACCGAACCAACTAAAGCGGCAATGTAGCTTGTCTTGTCTCCTAGTACCGTGACTGAGTAAAGTAAATCGTCTACCCACCAGTCTCAGCCAAACAATTATTATCATCGCGCAGTGCTCTAGTGACTTCACAGAAATTAAACATCTAGTTTTCTTTCATTGACTTTCGTTTTCAGTAGGTATCGTTGTAAGATGAGCGCAGACATCGGACTTTTATAAAAAATTTTACGTGGCTACGACATAAAACTGATACAGTGGGTTTGAAATTCGGATGACTAAAGCATACACCACACTGTTTCAGTGCTAATTGTTGGGCTAGTTAGTAGCAAAGTCAAATCTCGGAAATTCTTATGCCGCCCGAAGGCATGCAACATGCTTTAGCTACGTTTTGTGGACGTGACGTCTATGGGCTCAGCGAAGCAAAGGAAGCGCTTAAATTATTGCCTTTGCCCTTCACTCATCCAATTTTCAAAGCCTGCAATTGCTTAACATTAGTTACAACTGACACTATAAGGCTATAACCTAACACCCGCTATTACATCGTAGGTGGGTAATGATGTAGAAATATTTGTATTTTGAAGTTATCGCTGCCCCTCTGAAGCATTCAATCATTTGAATACGATCACTGTTGATTATGTAATGGAACCCGTGACCATCTGCTTATTTACCTCTCTTCCTCAGAGCTGGGGGGCTCCACTGAGATAACTAACCCTTTCCGTAGCCACCGGCCACCCTCGGACAATATTTTTTATCACACGACAAATAAACTGCTTTAATGAGTAATATCAGTTACGGAGTTACGGAAACACTTTACTATACATATCAGATTTTCAAATATTTAAATTTGTCCTTTGTTTACTATTTTTATTTTATGTAAGAAGACATTTGAAAGCTATTTGATCACCATCAGTGAAAGTGATGAAGATATAAATCGTTAATTAACTGATTGTTAGATACGATAATCGCCGCTGTATTCTTCATAACGTTATTTTTTATTTTATCTACTTAAGTTTTTGGAAAATCTATCAATTACTTAATCAATTCATGCAAAAGATAATACTGAACCTGCATTTATCAGTGTTTCAAGTTGTCAGTTTTCTTATCAGAAAGTTTAAAACCCAACGACACTTGAATTAATCCTGATAATGAATGCAAACTAGTTTTTTAACCGACGCAGCCAATAGCGAATGGCCAGATGTAAAAAACGTATTTTTAATGTGTATCGGTCATGATCTGCAACTGCATTATGCAGCTTGTGCGCAGCGGCCAATGGCGGCCACGCACCAACTATTAATTTTACATAAGGCGAATTAGTTTAAGGGAAGACTACTGGCTTTTAAATTGTATGGTGGTTAGTAGTTTTACCTTAACTCGTATATTCACCTGGCGTCAAGTTGTTATTGTAGTGTACTGAAAACATTTAAATAAATGAACTCGGTCCAACATGTTTTTACATGGATCAATGCAAAAAATCTTAGGTTACTTAGAATGTTTTATCTATTCCTCAAACTCGCTTTCTTTATTCCACTTCTATCATAGGATTTCTGGTATTGAAGTCATGTAGGTATGTTATTATATATTTAGCAAAGAGAAGAGGGGGAGAAGTTACAGTGAAATCTTAAAACTGTTTTTGTATAAGAATTTTTAATATGAATTTATAATATTAATATTCAGTCTTATCGGAATTATGCTCTTAAATGTTTTTAACCACAATATGTAATAAGAACAAGTACTTAGTTACAAAGATAAGATATAGTTATTGCTATGAGTGTCATAGTATAATGGAAAAATAAAAGGAATATGAATTATGTAAACAAATACGAGTTAGTGTCGAGGTTGTGCGAGATACTGTTTGAAAATATACTAAACATCTAGAATCATAGGTCCAGTTCTAAAATGTAACCTGAAACCTTTTAAATTTATTTTCATGAAAATATTATATTTATTAACAAAATCCATAGTGAAAAGTGAAATATTTTCAGATTCTTCCCGATGACTTGACCAGCCAGCCACTAAACATTATCTATTAATTCTCATTATAATAACATTTAGGATAGTGTAAAACATATTTAGAAAACATTTCGTGTTATGTGATAATTATATGTTTTTTATGTTAATTATGATTCAACAAATCTACAAAATAATGGTGGGTCTACAACGGGCGGAAACATTTTGTAGGGTTGCGATTTATTGTGGAGAGCTGCGGGCCGCAACAGCCGGTGACCCTTTGCTTAAAATGGCTACAAAACTCGAGCCATTTATAAAAAGACCAAATGATAACGGGAAGTCATGACTTTTTTGTAGAATTGAATTAATGGCCTGAGAATTGAGATGCTTTTAGATTATATTTGCTACAGATCCAAAGGGATATCGCTTTTTGCTCAAAATTAGTCCATAATATCCAATTGTTATTGAAAAATTGAGAAAATATGAATATTCTTATTACAAACGTTATCGTTAACTTTTTGTTAATTTCTTTCTTTCTCTAAGATCAAGTACCCTTTTTTATATAAATGTATGGCATAGCTGCCAACCATAATAATAAAATTTCAAAAACTAAATATCTTCAATAGCTTCCAAACAAAGCAAAAATAAAGAAAATCGGTTAATAACCAGTGAAGAAAAAGGGGTGACCGTTTTCTTAACTTAGAAGAGTTGTATTAAATTTGTGCTTTCATGAGGAACTGATATTATTTGCAATATTTTGTTTATTGTGTTACTTACTCGTACTTACTGGAAGCAAGATATAAAGAAAAGGTATGTCGAATGAGCTCATCACACCATGAAATAGGTTTTTACAAAAAATATATCAATTATTTAGTTACATAAGTCGTGACAAGTAGTATTTTCTCTCAAGATTTTTCCTCTCAAAGAGAATATTATACAAATATCGTCATACATCGTGAATTTTAAGGAAATGATCAGCAAAAAATTATAGCCGATGCATTATTATATCCATAATAAATCTAATGACATGACCGTCTATAAATATAATCGAAACAGGTAGAATTTGGAACTAATGACATCTTGCAACGATGAAAGTCATATGTCACTGAAAATTGCTAAAGATATAAGGGTCGTTATTGTTGAAGAGATAAGGTTGGAATTGACGGTTCTTTATTGTTGCTTTTTATACGTTTTCGCGGGGATGAGGGGGCGGTGGATCTGGAGCTCTCGCTGAAAGGGTTGTGTGGGAACGGAGGGCACCTGCGTCTGCACATGGTGCTCGCCCAGTAAGTTTTTTGTGCATTTGCGCAGACAGATCAGTCTAATGCAGTTTTTTACCCATATGGCGTACAAACTATCAAACAAAACTTCATCCCGGGTCAGGTCTGTAATAGAATATTCATAGGCATATTCGGATAGAGTTAGAATACTTATGACTAAGAAAACGAACGTAGATGCTTTTAACATATTCATATTCCGATATATGTACCTATAACACGAGTGAATGAACTGTAGCAGTAATTTCATTTAATGTTTCATTAAAGACGATCGGAAAGAAAGGGGCGTTTGCGAACTGTCGATTGTAATTGTTTGCCATGGCATTATCGTGTCGACGGCTAAACTCATTACCGATGCTATGTTTCGCGTCATAGCATGTAGAACCAGGGAAGAAAGGTCTCTCGGGCCGTTTGGATTCATTGGGGAGAACGGTCATCGGTGTAAAGTTACAGCGAATTGCATTATTAAGGATCGATGGTCGTTACCTAGCGGCCTGCCCCTATTTCTCGCCACTATTTATTCATTTTGCAACACATTGCCTGCCGGCCTTTTCACCCTCCTCGGCTCGCGTCGTCGGCTATGAATTCGTAATGAGCCCGTTCCGTAAAAGGCCGCAAATTCACGTTCCCTGCCGTTGACGCGCTAACCAAAACACGAACACGCACGTCACCTCGAACCCTTTATCCGTTAAATCTTTTTTGAGGAAACAAGTACGTCTTTCTGTTATTTATGTGAACTTCGAACATTTTAACTTTTATTTGAATGAATTTTAAATATTAATTTGATTATGAAAACCCATTAAAATTATTTTTGTTTAAATGAGAATGTTTGAAATTATTTTTGTTTAAGCTACATTAAATATTAGGTATAGGTTTGTTAGGTTTAGAAAACGAATTACAATTTAGTTCTTACAAAACTTTAGTAATTGCAGTTTTAAAACCAAATTAGAAAAAACACCGAATATTTTACTGCACAAAATAAAACGCTAATCAACACACGCCTCGGATGAAATAAAAATCCTTAACATAATTGTAAAGCATAAAAGGTAAATCGTGTTTTGTGCTCGTGTTAAGCGGATAGTAGTTTTTTGCATAAGCGGATAACCCTTCAGGCGCTACCTGCGAGCGACAACGTGCATTGTACAGGGCACTGCGCTTGCGCAACTAAGATGACCATGGCTAGATGTACTTTTACGGATAACATAATATTTTGGTTATATTTATGTAGAAAATTAATAAAGGCCATATTTTGAAGTATTTTAAGCTTGTCATTGGAGGAAATGTCATTCTGAGGACCTTTGTCCATAATTGATTGTTCAGATTTGATCTTAAACCGAATCCAAAAACTTCAATAAAACCTTTAAACTGTAGTACCTATAAGTAAAAATCTGCCAATTTCTCTCCTGTATCAGCCGAATTACGTCAACACAGTAGATTAGTACATAGACGACTGCAAATTTATTTCTGAACTGAAAGTACAAATTTCTAAGTTTAAAGAGCGCAATATGTTATCAAAGGCTATTCTGATATTCATATTAAAATTCACTTCGCTCTAATACTATCGATTGTTGAAATAACGGTGTGCACTGTGGATTATGTTAGGCTTCGCACTCATAGTTTGGGGCGTTTCCCATTCTATTAATATTTAGGTAACAGTTTCTTAGAATTTGAGTAGGTTTTAGTATTTCTACTATGGCAAAGATTTTTGCGAAGTGCTTTGTGAAAATGCACGTAACTTTATAAATGTATCTAAATGTACATATTTTTTTAGCCACTTTGTCTACAGTTCGCGTATTACTGTAAAGACAGGATGTTTGTCCAGGCTTCAATCACTGTCATCATTATGATTATTTATATCCCAATAAACGTTGTCATTATAGCTTATTCCATGATTTTTTACTGAATTTGCTTAAGGAAATATAAAAGGTAAGTATTTAAAAACAAAAACCCTGGTCACCCTACACATTCTTTTATACCTACAGTATTTTATGGGAAATGAAAGGCAAAAAATCACGTGAAAACACTTTTTTATTCAAGTGCAATATAGGTCAGGTGCATACTCAACCCTTTCGTAGCGTGGGAGTATTAATTTTTTTGCCATTTGTACACTTTTTGCCATACACGCACCTAGTGCATAGTATTGTGCAAGGTTTTTATACCAATAAATTGTGTTTGCGATAATTTGTTCCCACAATTTTCAATGGGATCATGGAAGTGACGACAGTTATCCAGATCATTCAATCTGTCTACCGTTATGAATTGCAAAAAACAACTTCTTAAAGATTTGCTGACGCTCAAGACACCATTGACATGTTAACGATCAAAAAGAATCGCTTCCTTTAGGGAATCTGCTCCATAAAGGCTTTGAATTCCGAAAAGTACAAAAATATATTTCATTTGCTTAGAGGAACAGCACAGCAAGCACATAACTACATCCTAATATTGCAACTGAAAAGTGTCAAAAATATAATTCATGTGCTTGTAGGAACGGTTAGCAAATCCCACCAAACACATTTTCAAGTCAAATGTTGCCAAGAAGAGACTCTATGGCTCTACATCAAAAAGTTTTCAGATCTTATGTAGAGCCTAGCTTCTAACTCTACACGCCCTAATTCTACAAGCCCTAACTTCACAAAATCTACACTTTAATCAAAATATAAGGATTTAGTCGTTTTGCTCCCGTCAATGGGCGTAAGGTGAAAAATACTTATGTATTCTCTGTTCATTACTTTTCTGTAATAAATAGTTCTTGTAGTAACAGCCAAGCCATATATTTTGACTAAGGTGTAGATTTTGTGAAGTTAGTGCTTGTAGAGTTAGAAGTTTGAATCTACATGAGATCTGATAACTTTTTGATGTAGAGCCACTGGTATCGTCTTGGCAACAATTGACACGAAAATGACGTGTTTGGTGGGATTTCACTTCTTTTTGTAAGTATGACAATAATTATGGAAAACCCATACAAACTTCTATCCCCTTATTATTTAAAGGGATGATTTGTATAAAATCCTGAAATACATATTTAATTATTTATAACAAAGAGTTCGTATACGAAATTTCTGACCTCTAGCATAAACATTTTCGGAAGTTTCATACAAACTTCCATCCTCTAGTTTATGGGATTAGGGGCTAAAAGTTCCAATTTTTAGAATTTTTCTAATTGTTTATGTAATTTTTCGTGTACTAATAGTAGTTTACATACCAAATTTCAGTTTTGTAGGACTTCAGAAAGTAGATAACAATTTTGAAGATCATTAGTGAGTGACGCAATCGGCGAATTTTAGATATCACTTGAGTCTAAAGTATGAGAGCAATGCAATTGAAACTTTTATATGTTTAATAAGTCTACTATTGACATCATATCTCGCGAATTTTGTTTATCTGGTATAATCCAAACCCACGTTATGAGGGTTCAAAAACACGACGAAGCGCTTCGAGGAAAGGTAGACAGTGCCCTCGTCTCGGCGGAGGCACGACCGTGCCCCCAGATAAAGAACTGGACTAATAATATTGTTTTCCATTATTGTAGCCGAAAAGTTTCAAAAATATAGTAGCGTGCAAAAACGGCGTAGCAAGCAGATACAAAACTCTACCTAACTCTACATGTGTGGGCGAGTACACTAGCCAGCGACCTCCAATAAGAAGGACCTAGAATTATTTGAAAATGGATGGATCCTCATATACTTACTCAAGAAAATGATTTTATTCTGTTCGTAGACAATAATAATATGTTGGCTTGTAGTACATCAACGTGCATGTTGTGTTTTGTTTTATTTTTTTTTTTCTTTACAGCTATAAGCGTAAAGAGGAACTAGTTCTTACTTTGCGCAATTTCAGATATAATATAGGTAACGATTGTCTAGTATGGAGATTCTGACCATAGAATTCTGACTTACTAGTACTTCTTAAAGTTAATGCGTAGGTAGGTAATGTGTAGCGTGGTTATAAAAAGCGACTTTTTGCGCATGTTAATTCAGGGGGTCGTGAGAATACCAGCGCGGCTGAAACTCGCGGGGGAGTTTTTGTAAGGTTCAACGACTTCACACAAATCGTTTTAAGAACAGCAAATTAGTTTCACGTTTAAGGAATTAGCCAATAATACCCAATATTACGTTAAGGTTTTCTAAGGTTTCAGTATTTTGCATGACTGTTTCGAATTAGCAACATGAAAGCTCTTCATTTTATAATTGAGTCAGTTTTGAAACGGTTAACCTAAGAATCCATAATTCGATGTACCTACTACATCGACTACATTTTAAAACTCAAAATATACAATTGTTGGGAAAATATATCTTTGCATTGCTTTTTCTTTCGGTATTATGAAAAGTTACATACATAATACTTCAGCCTGGCTTTAATTATTAAATTTACTCTAACTTTTTGTAAGTTTCTTAATTGTTGTTTCTATATCTTTTATATGAAATACAACTATATTGATGCTAGTTAGCATCGAATTATCATAATATCTAAGGAAGCATAATATGAAAGGTATCTTTTAGATACATTAGAAGTATACAAACACCCATTGAACAATATTTTTGATTCTTGACAACATAAGCCACGGTTTTTCTTTGCACGACAGGACAACATAGAGGAAGAACACTTAATTGGTGAGTTTAATCTATCGAATGATGTATCCTCATGAATCGAATGATGTATGCTCAATCGTCTTGCATTGTTTTAAATAGGTACATCTTCATGAGATGATATTAAGATCAACACAAATACTAAAAACAGAACGTTATGTTACGTTACCTACCTGTTGTTAAAAACATACAATCATACAAGAGTTCAGCAAATAAAATAAAGTTTGTTAGGTTAGATAAAATCTTTGTTAGGTAGGTACTCTTTGAATCAATAAATAATAGATATTTTGCTTTTGAAACTCATATCTTCTCAAAAAGATATTTGCATTTTATTAATTTTTTGCCGCTTCGAATGGCATTGAAAATAAAAAAAATATCATCTTGATAATCTTGCGTCTAATGTTTGTTTAGTGACACAGCGAAACTCACGAGTAGAAATCAATGCATACACCACACGACTGGCAGGTAACTTTTACGTATTATTTTTCCATTCCAATATGAATATATTCCTTAAGTTGTAGTATAATTTTATTATTCTTGTTGTATAATTGATTTCCAAAAAAAATTAAGTGCTTAAGAATCCCAAATTGAATGTTATATTATCTTATCAATGTCTAAAAATAAATACTTCACTAACATTTTTACATATCATTAATTACATCATCTCAATCATACCTTTCTTTCAAATGTACCTAAAGAGGCTAAGTAAGTAGGTACCTAACCATTACTTGTTTTACTTTATTTAATTTAAACTACTCGAATACAATATGTACAAACCTATACACACGTTTTGATGGGTAGACGAAGCTAAAAAATCATTATAATTTTGATTCCCAAAAGAAACGGATGATTTATGTCTTGGGCCGCTTTTTCGACCTGATGTCTTGCGATGTACAGTTATTTTACTATACATCCCACGCTTTCGCACACTTTTCACGCAAAAAATGAAATTTTATAAGGCCCCTCTACCTGCTCGTGTGGCTTGCAGATTTTGATATCTTTTGTGAACAGTTTTTGCTTTAATTTGTGACAATTATACCGGTATATGACTTTTTACCTGCCGTTTTTTGTTCCAAATCCAGGATTTGACCTTTTTGCACGTAAGTTTGTTTTGGTGAAGATATCACTGGATATGTGTATGCCTGAACTCGCAGAAAATCCTTAGGTTTAATGTTACGAAATCCTTAAGCATCTTATAACTTGTTTTTCAAAACACGTCAAAACACACTATGTATTATTAATTATTATACGTAGTACGTATAAAGCCTACATTACATAATTATACTTATTAAAATACCTATATACCTACCTACACATTAATTTATAACAATTCATTCCACAAAATGTTCTACCCCTATATAAATTTGATATTTACCTCGAAAGGAATTTAATATCTTAGATACTTTCTCCAGGCTTTAATCGATTAGAGACGACCTATTAAAAGAATAGACTTCAAAGGATATTCAGGTAGACTGGTGATATTGCGTTTTATCAAATGGGTTGATGCATAAATAAAAAACGCGCGCTCTCTCTGCATGTGCCATTTAAAAAGGAACTGAGTAAAAAACGTGGTTGGCAGGCAAAGAATGGCTGCGAGACCTCGGCAAGGGTTGGATAAAACGTATGCGCGATGCCAAAAAAATATAAAACCCTGCATATTATAAACATTCTGCAGTGACTTGGCTGTTGATCATAATTTACATTGTAGAAAATTTTATTTAAATATAATAATGAGAAACAATGGTATTAACTTAGTTAACCAATATATTTTACATTAAAATGTTTATCTAGTCTACATGATGGGAATTAATTTCAGTTATTTTTCAATGACCAATTTAAAACAATGCCACAATACTCGACTAGAGTAGGTACAAATTGCAGCCAATCAGATTTTTTTCATTACGGAAACAAAGCGAAATACAGAAGGGTATTTTTTGCGCCGCTTTCACAACATGTGCAGTAACACAATCAACTGTCTGACCCAGTTATACACTTCCTTTGCAATAGACGTTACGCGTTAATAGAATATCCGCATACAATTTAGGATAAGGAGGCGTGGGTATTAAGAACTCAAGAAGAGATTGTGTGGTATTAAAACACTATAAACACATAAGAACATTTTGTTTATGTGCAGTGAATTGTGGGTATTAAATTTTAGGACGTCGAGAAGAAAATAATTTATTTGGGAATATAAAACTCAAATTTTAGAATGTGATTAATTTAAATTTCTACAAGCAATTTTTAACATTATGAAAGCTTTTAATATTATGAAATAAATCAATGAACCTATTGACTGCAATTATATTTTTGTATGATAACAATGATGTTGGTATGTTTGCCAGGTCGAATATGCCTTACAAATGTCATTACTTCAATGATTTATGTTTAAATACGGTAAGATGATTTTAACCATCAACAAAATCACAACTCATAAATGCCCCTGTGATGAAATCGAGCAAATAAGTAGCAGTAGTTAGTATGAGTTGGTGTGTAGGAACAGGATCCTTATTCGCCAGGGTAATTAACACTTATTAATTGCAAATGTGACAAAAAGACTATGGATTCAGTATTTTGTTACTGTTAAAATTCTAGTCTACTACAGCATCTAATAAAAAGCGGCCAAGTGCGAGTCTGACTCGCCCATGAAGGGTTCCGTAGCAGCAAGTAACATAATATAAAAGTTATTGTAGTTCGTTGTAACTTTGATCGATGCTTTTTGCAGTTTACGATTTTTGACGTATTAAAAAAAAACTACTAACTAGATTTCGTTCAAATCAATTTTCGTTGGAAGTTTGCATGGTAATGCACGTTATATATTTTTTTTAGTTTTATAATTCTCTTATTTTAGAAGTTACAGGGGGGGGGGGGGGTACACATTTTACCACTTTGGAAGTGTCTCTCGCGCAAACTATTCAATTTAAAAAAAAACGATATTAGAAACCTCAATATTATTTTTGAAGACCTATCTATAGATACCCCACACGTATGGGTTTGATGAAAAAAAAAATTTTGAGTTTCAGTTCTATGTATGAGGAACCCCCAAAATTTATTGTTTTATTTCTATTTTTGTGTGAAAATCTTAACGTGGTTTACAGAATACATCTACTGACCAAGTTTCAACAGTATAGTTCTTATAATTTCGGAGAAAAGTGGCTGTGACATACGGACGGACAGACAGACAGACAGACAGACAGACATGACGAATTTATAAAGGTTCCGTTTTTTGCCATTTGGCTACGGAACCCTAAAAAGGTCTACGAATGTTCTAAAGTATTTTTACATGGGTCCGTTGAAAATAATGCTTTAAGGGTTGATAAAGTGACAGCTAATTGAAAAACGCCCATGTGCGGTGTTTTTGCTCACTGCGACATCAGAGGGCTAATCTCACCACATCCCTCCAATGTTTTTATTTTACCGTCAAAGGGCTACAAAATCACCCATAGGAATGCTACAATTTTTAGTTGAGCTTCAATGATTTATCGTTTTGTCATGGAGCTATTTTTAGTCAACGAAATACTGGTAATATTAATAATAATAATAATAACAAAATATAGCAAATAATGTTCATAACATGCCAGAAAAAAATGCAAAATAAAAATATATCTTTGTTAAACTCCTCTTTTTATACTTATAATATCAGTGGTTAAACTACTATGTACCTATCTGCAAAATCGAAGGAGAGGTTATTTTTAATAACCCTATAATTTCGACTATCATCATGATCATTTAATTAGCCTAAGATTCATAACTATAATTATTATAAATTATAGTCATTTTAACAAACAAAGATATTTGTATCCATTTGGAACCATTTTACGTTAGCATACCTACTCGTATGCACATAATTTATTGCTAGAGAGTGCAAAGAAATATTCTTGTAACCTTCAGGGATCAATGTCAAGCAAACACATGTTTTAAGCGTTCTAATTGAAACATTTTACATGAAGGGTTGGAGCTTTTGCTTTACGAAGCTCGCCCTCTTTGCTTGCTAGCGGTTAATTCTGGCTCGACTTACGTAATTCTCGCAGAACAATTAGAAGGGGAGTTCTAAGCTTTGTTTTTACATTTCCGGTGTAACCGATATATTTCTTAAAGAAAATAATCGATTTTTTCTATTAAACACAATGTAAAGAAGTAAGTATTCGATTGGTAGTACCAAGGCTACATGGCCGAAAGGAGAGTCAACGTTACAACAAAATGTCAGTACTAAGAGTGTAGTAAAAAACGTATGATAAAAGAGATACTAAGATCAGGCGACCAATAGCGGATGTTAAAGCTATATATTACATAGGTATTTACGGTTCGATGTCCAGTTTGTATATATATAAGATAATAGCGGAGTTGTGTGCGCCAATTTATTTGCGATACTCGCGCATTCGCGCTGCGGAGCGCTCTCTCGGTCTAGACTTGTCCTCATTGGCTAGTGGCGCGGGAGGGATCCTCCTTCCTCTCGCGTATTCGATTCGCGAACCATTACATACAAAGTCTATAGCAAAAAACGTCCTGTGTTGTGTATACCTACACTCTTATCACTCACGCACACTTGATTACATATACCGGTTTTAAAGTAGCGTTTGTTGTGTTTATTCGTGAATAGTACAACTTAATACATACTGTGGTGTTTTATACAGTGATTTTTTATAAATCAGCATGGAAAATGATGTGGTAGAAAATAATATTGGGAGATATAAAATGAAAATAAGAAACGTGAGTATGCTTTTCAACAGTCTAAATAGCTAACGATACTAATATTACGATACTATTACTTTAACATCATACGAGTAGGTACTTTTTATAATACCTACATTCACTGTTGCTTAGATAAATAATAATATGTCGCCATAGTTTTGCATTAACACAAAGTTTCATTCCTTGATGTGAAAGGGTGAACTTAAAAGAAGAAACGAATAAAACAAAGTTGAATGTGTCCTTACAGATGGATACTTATGTGTAACATACCAGCACATTTTATTGTGTAGTATTTATGCATTTAAACAACAACACCAGAGTAATTTAGAACATTACACATTGTTTGGTAGCGCATTGATTCATTAATAAATCATTAGATATGTCGCAATATTTAGTCATACAAACAAATAATATTAACAACGGGGTTCAGAAAACGTATAGTTCAAAGATGGACTTTGGAATCACTATTCATTGGTGATACTCGGTAATAGTTATTTTACGAAGATAGAGTTAACTATTTTAATCTAATCCAGACACTTTTTAACCCTCACTTTGTTATTTAGTTTAACGCATAATTTTTAATTCTCAAATTATGCCTTATAATTAATCAAATATGCTTACAATAATATGCGGCCTAACGGTTGTAAGCTTGTAGTATTATATTATATGTGTGAGAAAAGAATGAATCGGTCAGTGCAAAACTGCCCAGTGGGCTAATGATCACCTAAACAAAACTGAACACAAAAAACCGACCTTTTCAACATAAAACGAGGAACAAAGGTGCCGTTTTTGCACAAAGGCAAGCATATTAATTACCCTTCTCAAGAACACAACAAAGGAAGGGGTTTAATAAGCTTGCAGTAAATAAAAGAGCCGTAAATCGGGGAACTGACCACTGCCGGTATTCACTGACCACTGCGTATAAAGGACCTGTATGAAATGCGATGTGACAGTTTATGTCATGAGAATTTTTATCTGATTAAACAAAATGCATACAGTTAGCTATTTAATTATTTTTTGTGTAAATATTACCATAGTCACCTGATGGTACCTAAGTGGTCATAGTCAACAAATAAATGAATTCCACGGACCTAAAAAAAGACGGACATAATGCCAACAACAAATCCAGTGAAGCACCCATAGTAATACCAACTCTCTATTCGTACAAGTACACACACCCACACATTGACACCATAATGCGTCAATCGCGGATCAAAAATTACGCACACTTGGTAAGCGGGCGGCCATTGCTATGCTTCACTCTTGATTAGACGAGGTACGTCCGTCTTTTTTTCAGGTCCGTGATTTTTCATTCAAACATTCGTTGCCCACGGCTATCAGTAACACCAAAGGCATATTTGTCGACCAGAAAAGTTAGCATTTTTTTTTAGTTGTATTTTAATAAGTTACCTTTGGTATAAATTAAGGTATTTTTTAAGAAAATTGCTTACTACAATAATACTGACAACTGATATACTAAAATACTATTCGTATAACTAAGATTTTATGCCAGCTGCAGTTACCTACCTTTTAAGTGGACTCTTATTTTTACACGCTTTATATTAGCTTCACCTGTAGGTATGTATGTTTGTAACCGACTCCTTTGGACTTGATTTTGACCCACTTCAAACGGTCAGATTTCATTTAAACTTCGTAGACTTATCGAGGACCGATGATAATTCAATATTTAAAAAAAGAAAGAAAGAAAGAAAGAAAACCTAAATTTCATTTCAAAAAATCAAACTGAAAAATGAAAAAATAGTTAAAAAAAACTAAAAAACACGCTTTTATACAAAATCCAACTAAAAAAATAGAAAATAAATTTGAATAAAGAATCGTGTAATTGTAATAAAAGCGTGGGGTGCTTTTTAAGATATTATCAAAATGATAATCCTTCTACTCATTGACACCATGCACCCCACGCTTTTATTACAATTACACGATTCTTAATTCAAATTTATTTTCAATTTTTTTAGTTGGATTTTCTATAAAAGCGTGTTTTTAGTTTTTTTTTTAACTATTATTTATTACTTGTATGAGTGACTACATAATAACATATTACGGTAACCAAATAATAGTCTCATTTTATTCAAAAATGTATAAATGAAATTGAGATTGAATGTGTTCGTTGGGTTCCTATTGCATACATTCGCATGAGGGCCAGTACTGGTCAAGCATGGGTCATAGGTGACGAACGGACGACGGACGCTTACACCTGGTTCATATCAAGGAGATGCCCCTTGTCTTAACCGACAGCACTTTTTATTTTATAAAAGAGTTAACCGACAAAATATACACATAGACACTTTTTTTTACAGATTTCTTAATCTTCTGTGTTAAAAAATCTCTTCTGTGAATTCGTGATATTATTTTAGGAAAATTACCTACTCTCCAAAAAAAGTAGGCACGTATGTATGTAGGTAGCCAAAGGTGTGATAAACATGATGTGATGTACATGATTTTTTCAATTTTGAAAAGATATTTTTATAAGCATTTCTAAAAATTTTACCTTCAAAAAAGTTTACATGAGTAATGAAAAGAAAGAGAAACTAATTACGTTTTGTTTCATTGCACATTATTATTTCGTGTATTGTGTTATCTATATCTATACTAATATATAAAGAGGAAAGATTTGATTTTTTGTTTGCATTGAATAGGCTCCGAAACTACTGAACCGATTTCAAAAATTCTTTCACTGTTGGGAAGCTACACTATCCCCGAGTAACATAGGCTATATTATACTTTAAAAAAATAATAATTAGGGATCCTTAATAAAACTCCGATAATGTAACCCAAAGTGTAAAAAAATAAGAAAACCGAAGCAAAGCGAGGGCGGTTACTCGTGTAAAAAATAACTAGAGAAAGACGTAGCATTGTTAAAATTCTTAAAAAATCCTACTGTGATATCTATGTGAGTGATAGTAAGCAGAAAAAAGTGGCATTCTTTAGTGTTCGCAATAATGGTTTGGTACAGGTGGGGACAATACTTTCGGAAAGGATTCGCTATAGAATAAAATTTGCTAGCCGTTGGTCACCTCTGGCCGCTGACCCTTTACCCTGACCTCATGGGACTGAGAACTTGAACTTTATCATGACATTGAATTTTGCATGTTTTACCTAAATAGCAAATATCACATCATTACGACAAAACTAAAAATCATTGTCCAATAAAAAGTATTTTTAATTAGTTACACTAATTATTGCAGATTATTATTGTACTATCCTACTTTTCCTTCACTTAGTACTTAATCATATAGTTACGTGGTTGTTTCATGTTTTTATAAGCCAAATTATGAGACCTACAGGTATGAAAAGACATTTTTCAATCACAATTACGACACTACATTATTACGAGTAGGTAAACGACGAGTTAACGAACTTAATGTCTAAAGTAACTAATAACTTATCTGTTTAATTTAATCTATTAAAGATATTGATAGCATTACAGATAATGTAGCCATCGTTTCGTTTAATTTAATTTACTCCATGGATTAAAAACTTGTAAGTTACATCCAAGGATATTTTTTATCAATCATTTGATTTGCAACCCCTCAGTCTGACCGTCCGTTGGTCACCTCTGACCGGCTGACCGCTGACCTCCTGGGATCGCCAACTTGTTTCAATCCTCGCCAAGTTGTTTTGGCATTGAACTTAGTCATTCGCGTCCTTAGAAAATATATTCAGATAATTCAAATGCCGTGTGAAAACGTTTTAGCATCAAAGTTTATTTTTATAAAAAAATATTTTGTACAAAGAGATTCAATTCAGAAAATCATTGTCCGAATAATATTTTTGATTTGCAAATTAAAGTAACTGATAAGTTATAATCGAATACTATTTGATGTCTGACTGGATGCAGTAGATGAAGCAATCCTTAGTTGCATGTCCTTTGAAAATACTTGTTGCGAAAGGGTGCATCGACTAGCCGTTGGTCACCTGTGACCCTTTGATACAATTCCTCCATTTGCATAACAGTACCTACATGAAGACAAGATTTAACTAATACATTCCAATGAAACATTTTCATAACAAAGAAACTGATAGAAGAAGTTATGGATTTATCTTCGTTCTTTTGTTGAACAGTTCGGGTTTTTAGATTTGCCTATTATAGAGTTTAACGTAAACAGTACCTATGTTGAATATAAGTGGTGCTTTAACAATCTTGTCATTCTAATTTTGGCCTAGATAGTGGATATTTGTGATTTTTTAGTTTATCTATACTAATATATAAAGAGGAAAGATTTGATTTTTTGTTTGCATTGAATAGGCTCCGAAACTACTGAACCGATTTGAAAAATTATTTCACCGTTGGGAAGCTACACTATCCCCGAGTAACATAGGCTATAATATATTTCCAAAAAAAATTAGGAAGTTAGTAAGTTAGTAAGGATTTACTAAACCTCCAATAAGGTGTAAAAAAAATAAGAAAACCGAAGCAAAGCGAGGGCGGTTACTCGTTTTATATATTTTGGAAATGATCGGCTGAGTAATTTTAAAAAGATTAATCACTTTCGTTACGCCTTTTGAGAACGTGCTCTACATAAAATAGATATTAAAATACTTACGCCCCAACTAAGAGTCACTAACGTTTACTTAAATCTCTCCTTAGGAAAGAATCACCGTGCAAATTCTGTACTAAGGAGCGATTTAAGTTAACCGTTAGTGACTCTGAGTTGGAGCATTAGGTATGTACTTTTTAAAATCTTAGAGTATTTTATTAGAGAGTTTCTCATCGTGAAGTTATAAAAAAATGCAAAGAGATATAAACAGTTACATTTGCAATTTTCTACGCAAACGAATGAGCATACATAATTGTATGTTAATCAACCCTTTCGCAATTCAAAACAATGGGGTTCAATGTTCGACATTCATTGACTCCTTACATTGATATCCGTTTATAAACAGGTTTTTATCCCTTTTAATTAAAATTTTGTGATGCCAAGCTGTATTTGGTCACCTTGAATCCTTTGAGTGGACATAGGTCCTGTATACCTAAGTGTCCCTAGCTCTTCTTTATTAAAAATGAAATTTAGCATTGCATTTTTTATTTTTAACATACCATTGTCTTAAAGTGGTCATGAATTTTTTTCCTCTACTACCTACACTGCTAGGTATAGTGTGGATTTGCTTACGAGTCGATGGCCAGCAAAAGTGTTTTTCAATCTCTCAGTCCAAAGAGATTTGCTCTGCGACGTCATAATAGACTTCTTTCCAGATTTAATAATTACGGGACACGGCCCTTAATGAACCACTAATGGATTCAACACGCATTTTATTTTGATAAGCTACGTAGAATTAAAAATATAGATATGTCTATGAATAGAATAAGCTAAGGTTACATTCGTGTAACCTTAGCTTGATCAATTAATCCGGAAAGAGGTGGAAGAGACGACACGCCTGAAATAAACGAGGTTGATGCAGGTCTTGCTTGATGTACCCGGAACTATACTATTTACTCTTTTTATTGGAGTTTTATTGGGCACCCCTTTTATTGTATAGACCTAATAAAAATTAGAAATGACACTTTATATTACAAAGAGTTGAATACTTAAAACGAGATTATGCGATATAACGAGTTAATGGGTATTATGATATATCTAATTAGAATTATTTTCAATGATTGATAGTCAAAATAAGTGTTTATTGTTTTTTATGTATCTAAATACCGATAAGGTAGCAGACAAGCCACCTGATATTTTAAGGGTCAACGTTGCCAATGGACATCAGTCACCATCACACACACAGGCATCCTCTCAGTTGTTCATCAGAGTGCACTGAGACCAAAGCAGGTAGGTGGACTTGGGCTGAGAGATGGATGTTGTTTTTAATCAAATTTGATTTACAAATTATTCGCGGAAGTAGCTATTTCGTAAATCAGAGGAGGATATAACAGAGGATTTTCCAAAACGGAGTTTCAATCTACATTCATTGCAACTGAAGATTGAATTACATTTAAATTGTAGTGGCAATCTTTCTCTTTATCTAAGCATTGATTTTAATTAACTCTAATTACACCGAGTAATACAGTTACTTACAAGACTCCAATGATTGAAATAGTAAATTATAATTGTCGTTTTAATTATAAGTCGTCCTAGGGTTTTCTGTTGATGGGTTGTGCGGTGCTACGGAATAATGAATGCGAAAATTGTGCCTACCAGCCTTTGACAAGTACCTATTAGAATTGCGGGGCTGCTAAACTCAATATGGATTTTTGTAGCCAATGCTAGCAGTAATAATGTATTATGATAAAAACACCGGTTTAATAGTTTGATATTCGACGTTTTTACGATACTTACTTGAATAAAATCTTAAATATCTTTAAACCAGACTATATTTGATGAATAGTTACTTGAAGTGGACGAGTAAATTCAAGTTATATTCTGGATTACGATTTTAAATTTTCAGTAAATTTATTGTCAATAACAATAACAACACCTATACGAAGTAAGATTCATATTTCCTTCGGAGTAACATTAATTTGTGTACTGCTATCAATACGAGCCTGCCTATGTTTTTATGCGCTGCGAAGTCGATTTTGCCAACGACCAGATCAGATATTTACTACAGTAACTGTGTATTCTAGGGTTAGAGTTATTACAAGTATAATTTGGATATGGTTATAAATTATTCATTTCGGTTACGAAACGACTTGATACCTTATTAAATGCGTCATGTTGTAAAGTTTCTCCAGTCTACGTCACTTTAGCGTACGTATTTATATAGTACTAGCTGTTGCCCGCAGCTTCGCATGCGGAAATTATGCTTATCATATTTGTACCCCTTGCAGAAAAAAATTTAAAAACAGGTTAATTTATATGGAAGTACTTATATTTAGGAATTTATATACTGAAACGTACGATATAATCACAAATCATTCCTCCGGGAACGAATTTTAAAAAATAAACAACATTAGTTAACATTAGTTTTTTCTTTTTCATGAGAAAATTTGAAAAACTCGAAAACATGTATTTCATCAATTAAATGAGGAATTTTTGTTGCAAATTTAAAGCAAATCGTTGATATTTCAAAATATTCCACACTAAGTTTCATCTTGTTTCCGGTGAAAACTTTTAATTTTACGCGACGAAAAGTTTTTTAAAATGTGATCCAAAGTATGAGGAACAACATAACTAATTTCCGTCGAAATCAGTTCAAGGGTTTTCATGTAATGCCCGAACATACAAACAAACAAACAGAGAATAATTTTAAAAATAACATTTTTGGTGTTCTAACACGTTATTGAAGTGCCCCTAACCGAAATTTTGAAAAATATTATATGTATAGAAAAACTGGCTCTTGAGTTTCATTAGAAAAAAAACAAAAAGGTCCCGTTATTTCCATCCATCCAGGAGTTACATATCTTGTCTCGAAGTAACACCACCAGATCCTAAATGGATCAATGATGAACTGGTTTTACGATGTCAACATAAACAGTACAAATATTTTTAAAAACGGTTCTGTTGTTTCTATCTGGACACTCCTTCTCCCTCTCCCGCTCCCACTCCCTCTCCCGCTCCCACTCCCTCTCCCACTCAAACTCTCTCTCTCTCTCTCTCCCACTCCCGCTCCCTGTCCCTTTCCTTCGCTCGTTCACGGTCCCTCTCTCGCTTCCTGTCCCTCTCCCACTTCCAGTTCCTCTCTCGCACTCGGTCCCTCTCCCGCTTTCTGTCCCGCTTCCTGCCCCTGTCCCTCTCATTCCTCTCCCGCTCCCTGTCCCTCCCCTCTCCTTCTCCCGCTCCCGGGTCCTCTCCAGTTTCCTGTCCCTCTCCCTCTCCCGCTCCATGGCCCTCTCCCGCTCCCTGTTCCCCTCCCGTTCCCGGTCCCTCTCTCGCTTCCTGTCGCTCTCTCCTCC
Organism: Thymelicus acteon; assembly: GCA_951805285.1. Lineage (NCBI taxonomy): Eukaryota > Metazoa > Arthropoda > Insecta > Lepidoptera > Hesperiidae > Thymelicus > Thymelicus acteon. The sequence continues at coordinate 9,467,102 of OX638219.1, read as the reverse complement.
CCCTACCGTCCGTAAAGTCCTCTACACAATTTTTTTGTTTCTCACTATAAGCTTCCATATTAATTTTCATATTTCTGAGTTCGAAAATGACAAAGTTCTGGAAAAACTTGCAACCTCTTTATTTACCTCTTAGGGGATGAAATTCCAAAAAACCTGTTACAGTTAATTTTTGATTTATTTTCACATTTCTGAGTTCGATATTGACGAAGTTTCGTACAAATTTACATCCCCTTTTACCCCTTAGTGGATGAATTTCCAAAAAAAACTGTTACAATTAATTTTTGTTTCTAATTATAAGTTAACATATATATTTTCACATTACTGAGTTTAAAATGACATAGTTTCTTAAATAGATATTTACAACCCCTTAGTATTACTCTTTATGGGGATGAATTTCGAGAAAACCGTGATGCAGTTAGTTTTTGTGTCTAACTATAAGCTTATAAACAAATTTTCATCCTTTTTACTTCAAAACTGACGAAGTTGCCATACTAACTTCCACAACCTTATTCAACCCTTTAGGGGTTGATTTTCCCAAAGAACACATGACCTTTAAATTTTGCTTCTAATTTTGAACTAATATATAAATTTTCATGTTTTTAACTTCAAAAATGACGAAGTTGCGTACTAAGTTCCATCCAAGAAATTAACCCTTTAAGGGATGATTTTCCAAAAAAATGTGTTGAAGTTAACTTTTGTTTATTACTATAAACATACATAAAACATTTCATATTTATAACTCTAAAACTGACGAAGCTGATTTATATGTAAAAGATTTCTAACCCCTATTTTTAGGGGATGAATTTCGAGAAAACAGTGAAACAGTTATTTTTTGTGTCTAACTATAAGCTTATATACAAAATTTCACCCTTCTTACTTGAAAACTGACAAAGTTCCCATACAAACTTGAACAACCTTATTCAACCCTTTAGGGGTTGATTTTCCCAAAAAACACAAAACCTTTAAATTTTGTTTTTAATTTTGAACTAATATATAAATTTTCATGTTTTTAACTTCAAAAATGACAAAGTTGCGTACTAAGTTAAATTGAAGAAATGAACCCTTTAAGGGATGATTTTCCAAAAAAATGTGTTGAAGTTAACTTTTGTTTATTACTTTAAACATACATAAAAAAAATCATTCTTATAACTCTAAAGCTGACGAAGCTGATTTATATGTAAAAGACTTTCAACCCCTATTTTTAGGGGATGAATTTCGAGAAAACAGTGATACAGTTATTTTTTGTGTCTAACTATAAGCTTATATACAAATTTTCACCCTTCTTACCTCAAAACTGACGAAGTTCCCATACAAACTTGAACAACCTTATTCAACCCTTTAGGGGTTGATTTTCCAAAAAAACACATAACCTTTAAATTTTGTTTTTAATTTTGAACTAATATATAAATTTTCATGTTTTTAACTTCAAAAATGGCAAAGTTGCGTACTAAGTTAAATTGAAGAAATTAACCCTTTAAGGGATGATTTTCCAAAAAAATATGTTGAAGTTAACTTTTGTTTATTACTTTAAACATACATAAAAAAAAATCATTCTTATAACTCTAAAGCTGACGAAGCTGATTTATATGTAAAAGACTTTCAACCCCTATTTTTAGGGGATGAATTTCGAGAAAACAGTGATACAGTTATTTTTTGTGTCTAACTATAAGCTTATATACAAATTTTCACCCTTCTAACCTCAAAACTGACGAAGTTCCCATACAAACTTGAACAACCTTATTCAACCCTTTAGGGGTTGAATTTCCAAAAAAACACATAACCTTTAAATTTTGTTTTTAATTTTGAACTAATATATAAATTTTCATGTTTTTAACTTCAAAAATGGCAAAGTTGCGTACTAAGTTAAATTGAAGAAATTAACCCTTTAAGGGATGATTTTCCAAAAAAATATGTTGAAGTTAACTTTTGTTTATTACTATAAACTTATATAAAAAATTTCAAATTTATAAATCTAAAACTGACAAAGTTGGTTTGTATGAAAGTGACTTCTAACCCGTATTTTTACCCCTTAGGGGATGAATTTCCAAAAATCCGTTCTTAGTGGACGTCTCCTTAGCAGAAACTATCTCCCTGCCAAATTTCATCTTAATCGGTTCGGTAGTTTCTGAGATTTTTTGTTTAATCAGCGGTGTGTCGCTTTTCAATTATATATATATAGATTTACCGGCGAGTAATAATAAGCTGCATCGTGCACATGTGTATGTATGCGCATGAGGGCGAGTCTCACGTGGGAAATAGGAAGCACCGATCTTTTATTTGGATCTGTAATTAAGGAAACCTCTGCCGTAATTACAGGGGTGATTGCTAAATATAATCAGCCTACCGTAAATCACTTTTTTAAACATGATTCAGTTAATGTTTTCGAATAACCGAGGTGTAATTTAAGATTTATATTCAGAAATCAATGAAGTTTATGATAATTTCACAACATCCTACGTTTATGAACTTAATGTAGGTAGGTCTAGGTACCCACTTAGAGCACGAAATATTCCACATTTCGCGGGTTGTGTTTATAAATCCAAGTATTATTATGCTTATCGTTGCTTAGTTACTACTCGTATTTGCTAAGCGACAGCGGTGCTGAGTAAATATGTATTCTGGTCAATTAGCCATTTGGCCATTTGGAGGGCAATTTGCATAGCCGATAACGCTATCTCTGCTCCATAAACACAAAATGGTCATTGTTGTCCTAGGTTAGAGCGTAGCCAATGTTTGCTTATTAATTGATTTACGAGAATATTAACAATTACAATGTCATTAGGAGATACTATACTACCCTACTTAGTGCAATTTGGAGCGAGAGATAAGTTTTTCAGCTAAATTGGGACTGAATTATGAACTATGGTCTACGTCTCGCTTAAGTGGGATTTTTACGGTTGTGACGTCAATTATAAAATGGAAACTAATAATAATATATTATTGTGCAATAATAACTTAAGAAGAGACTCAACTTTTTACTAAGTTAATGTACTCACTATCGATTTTATATTTACAATTAGCAAGTTGTGATTGTTGTCAGCCATTAAAATAGAAGCAGTTTAAAAGGAATAAGCATTGATAAACCGTAACAATCTATAAAGCATAAAGTGAACTATAAAAAAATTCATAAATCTTTGTAATTGTTAACAATGTTTATTAATTTCATAAGATTATAGGAAAGAACCTACCTACAAATATTACCAAAACACATTGAAATACGCGCGTAACGTCTAACCACTTATCTATTTGCTATTTACTACTGATTACTATTCTTGTAATAATGTCTAGATCGCTTTGTCAATAACGTATGATGTAAAATTTGTCATTGAGTTATGTTTACATAGATTGTATTGTTTACCCAAATGGGAAGTATCAAACATGATTTAAGAATTTGCAAGGTGACTTAGTACCTACCTAGGTATGCATCTAGTAGCTTGGTATGTGGTATTTATAAGACTATTTTTGGTTCCTGGAGCCCTAAAGAAAGGTCACGTCCTCTAAAACATTACTGAATCACTCCGTTTCAAATAAGTCAGTATCTCTTACAAATAAATAGATCATTTTAGTAAATAAAACTACCGTCCCATGTCGTCTTAATCGGTCTAAAAAATCCTAATTTCATCCTTTTGCGTTACACGAGTTTATTACAATAATTTCACCTTGTTTCAACGTAAATCATAGTCCGATCTACTTTCCCAAGATAATTATGTAAACTAAATATACCTAAGTGACCTACCATACGACAATTTTGTTTAGTGAGTAATAAAACCTACAGAGGAAGGATCCGGTGCCTGTCAATGATAAAATATATTAGATACATAATATTAGCATTATTTGCTACTATTAATATTATAATTAAGCATTATTTGCTTTCCATGGTGAAATTTTAGCATCTGCGCCAACAAAGTGTTTTTATAGGCCATTAAAGTATTTTGACAATCGTACGACTGCAAAAAACCGTTCTGACAACTACTTCCAGAACGAAAATTCCTTGGTTTGATATTTTATTTATTACAACATAATATGTCGTATTGTTTATAGAATCAGAATCTAAATTCAGGAAGCGAGATGTGACGCGCCGTCCGTCGGTGCCGGCCATGGGGCCAACACGCCGAGTGTTGAGGCAGGCCAGACCACACTCGTCACGATTGTATCGTCAGCATATTACTGATATAATAATATCATGGTTAATAATATTATTTTTTACCTATTCAAAAAGGGCTATTCTCCAAAAAAAAGTTTGTATCAAAATAAAGATATTCTATCAAAATAAATTCACGTCATAATTTTAGCCAATGTTAGGTACATTTATACAGTCATACTTTGATGCGGAAATACGGGATTAATAGATCAATGAACTCAACGAGGTTATAGGCCATTGCAATCATATATGTATATTATATTATTGCAATCCACATAAATCCTGCTATTCATAATTAAATGTCTCTTTTGTATATGTGTCATCCATGCCACCCGCGAAGCAGGTACCTAATAACTTACTGTGGGGGTATGAGTGTGTTAGCCTTTTAGAGCGTTTAATTGTCTTATAATCATAGCCTATCACCATAGACCTATATGTATATACTATATACTATATTTAAGTATATGCCTATCACACGCGATTTTGACTAAGCTCTAACGTATCGTTGGGAACGCATCCTTAGGTACCCACTATGCAACTCAAAGTTGAATTCTTGCAAGTTATGGTACTGATGATAACTACATCACCACCAGATAAATACATCACTTTACCGCCTGATTACAGTTTTATAATACAGAAATAACGAATATATACTCTACTGAAACACAATACTCCCAATAATCCCAGGGCTGACTGGTAGAGAATGCCATTTGGCATTAAGTTTTGCCCTTGTATACCCTAGCTTAAGGTGTTGCAGAAATTAAATAAATAAATAAATACTCTAATGACTCTACATTGTTTTATTTTGACATTACACGTATTCATCGGGCCGAAATTGTTAGCAAAGCTACCAATTTTCATCGACATCACTAATATAAGTAAACAAAAACTTATTGGTAAGTTGGTAACTAAAGTATAAAATATCACAATCTTCACTGGGTACAAATTTTCCCTAAAACCAATTTTTAAATTAGTTACTAATTAACTTATGCTTTTCAATAATAAAAGAAAAAATATTATTATAATAATGACAAAATAATGACTGTGGTTTACGGATGAAATAATTATGATTTATGCATACATTGTTTTGCTATTGAGATACCAACTAAATGTTAACTTCGCTTCATAAAAAACTGAATTAATTTCTCTGTAGCGTTCTGCTAACGCTACTCGAAGCCGTGTCTGGTACATAAATACTATGTAACCAGTACATAGCGAAGTAACGGGAAGCGATGCGCTTGCGTCTCGTCCACTGTCGATGCATTAAATACTGTTACAGAACATTTAACGATACGCATCGTTTTTATTACAAGAAACGAATCGTTATGATTATATCCTGCAATTTATAGGTAAGTAGCCTACTTGCTGTAATCTCTACTATTGTAAATTCTATCATTGTGATAACATTATTGTTATTTACAGATTTTGTAAAGTTACGTGAATCTATTTGCTCTCAATGTACTACTGTTTCTGGTATTATAGTTTTTTAAAATCAGAAGTTGGAAGGCTTCAATATAGACAAAAATAGCAGGAGTTTAGATCAAACTCTACATTAACTTTACTACTAACTCATTCAGTCTTAGAGCTACATATATTTTGTTCGAGGATTGATTGAAGCCATTGCAATTTCAAACTCGATATAAATTAACTGTTTATTAACGATTGCTTATTACGAGTAATTAGACTGGGCCTGAAGGCTAAAGCGGAAATAAAAATAACATAGGTATGTAATAATAATTAATTTCGAGTTTGTTATTTACGCAGCTTATTTTTTCATATTTATATTTTTATTCAACAACGTAGTACCTACCTACTTATTCATAAACTTAATAACCGCGAATATTTTAGAGTCCCCTGAAAGCGTTATTTATGCAGTTTATTTTTCTTATTTATATTTCTATTCAACAACACTGGGTAATCAAGAATGATTTCTAGTAATTCATAAACTTAACAGCCGCAAATATTTAAGAACTCCTTGAAGACGTTATTCTTAAAAGGAAACCTTTGTACCGAAAATTCAAAAGTGTGACTACCTAAATTATACAATCTGGTTCGTTTGGTCGGGTCGGGATATGGGTAGCTAGTTTCGGCATGGCCGTGCGGCAGGACTAGTGCGGGGGGAAGCGTCAAAAGTGCAATGTCCTCGCTAACGTCAGATGCCTTCCCGACTCTTCCACCCGATTATCTACTCGACGAATTTTATACAGTGTATTTTCTTGGCTTGACTTCAACTGGATGGATAGAAGAGGAATAAATGCATCTACCTTTATTAGATGCTATTGTGACAAACGTGATAAACGTGTGGTTTATAATTTATGGAATTTAATGTTCTAAACCATTCATTAATTACGTAAGGGTCCCGAGAGGGAGGGGGGTCCTTCAAATCTCTACATGCCCTTATCTTCTAGGGAGGAAGGAGATAAAGCTATTCTTACGTAATATTTTGCACCTCGGAATATTAAAAATCTTTGATTAATGTCAAGTTATGAGTTTTACTGCAATCGTTTTTAGAGTTCCAAAGTAAAATCGGAACACTTATAGTTTCGTTATGTCTGTCCGTCCGTTTGTCCATCTGTCCATCTGTCTGTCTGTCCGTCTGTCCGTCTGTTTGTCTGTCTGTCCGTCCGTCCGTCCGTCCGTCCCTTCGTCTGTCCGAAGCAAAGCACCGAGACCCTTAGTTTTAGAAAACTGTAATTCGGCAAATATTGAAAAACATACCTCTCCTACAGGTAACGTGAGGATGATTTTTTTATTCGTCGCTTACCCTATAGTGTGGGATATCGTTGAAAAGCCTTTCAAAAATATTATGGGTCTTTTAAGACCATTTTTAGAATTAGGGGTTCGTTTGCGAAATATTTGGCTTTAAAGTGCTAATTTTGGTTAGAGTCAAGTGGACTGCCGCGGCCGGCTAAACGGTTAGCAGGTTATATGATGAATTTACAAGGAAAACTGTCACGGCTGTGTTAGCATAAGTAGATGAGTAATAGTCGATAAACTTACTACTTCGGAACCCTACATTGCGCGTGGCCTGACATGCACTTACCCGGATTTTTTTTATAGAACCAGATAAAATCTTACGTAAGAAAAGGCAGGGTGAGTCCGCGAAAGCTTACGTGTCCTTACATGGGCTAGGGCGGTCAAAAATTGTCCTTACGTAATTAATGAATGACCCCTAAATGTCCTGATCAGTTTACCATTTTACATCTTATAAGTAATAGTACTTACTTTGGTTAAGTAGGTAAATACCAAGCACTTAAGATAACGATGGCTGAAATAACTTTTTACAAATGTTTTACAGTGTGGATTTTTCCGCGATAAAATGACACAACATTTCTAGGCCAGACAGTTTAGCAATTAATGACCGACTGATAAGGATTAGATACGTTATGTTATTAATAATAGTTTGATATTGATTGCCGTATTAATAAATAATCAACAGATCCTTTTGTCTAGTGTCTAGTCTAGACCTATCTCTTACCGTAAGTAGCTGCCTACCTAACTTACTATGATTTAGTACCTACTATTACATTGGATTAGGTATTACTTCATTGATTTATAAGATAAGCCCATTACCAAAAGTATTATCTTTAAGACTTATTTATTGATGTATAGGTACCTCTGTTATCTGGTGAGCTCAAATTCTGACAATTCTGTGACAGAACTAGGGAATTGCTATGGGCGAAGACTAGCCATAATATGTTTTTATTTATTTATTTATTTATATCTGTACATACGTAACGTACCTATAAAGTTTTGCTTGTTCGCATTTACAAGCATTTGGTTATGTTCCCCCAGTACATGTCGGTGTCGATGACCAAGCCAAGCCAAGGGAAGCTGAAGCCATAAAAATTACCGCCAACCGGGCGAGGGTGAAACCTGCTATTTTATTGGATCTAAGCAAAACATTTTATAAGTAGGTAGGTAAGTTCTACTTTGAATTTTTCATAACGAAATAATTAATGTGCTCAACTTATTATGTACCTACCTACATCAATTACGAACAATCCTTCATTAAAACATCTCTTCACAATCTGACACATGACAACAATTGTCATTCAATAGGTGTAGATGGAGAGTAGAAAAGGTAGATGGAGGGCCATCTCATATGAGGGGAAATTTGAAAAAGTGTCCAGTTGTTTACTGAAAATAGAGGTTCCAATAATGACCATTTCAGAATAGCGCTAGTGTATGAAAAATAGTTGTAGACCGCACCGCAGCGCCACCCGTAATTGGACGCGTTTTTACGGACACTTTTCATACACAGAACTCATTCTACATCTACTCTAATTTACATATACATAATAAACTAATTTGTTTTTGCTAATTAGGTAGGTGCTACCTGCATTATAAGTAATGTAAAGACTAAATACTTGTTGATCGTTGATGGCTTTTATATTTATATATAGATATAAGTGTCATTTTCTTTCAAACATAAATGTTTATTTACTTTCGTGTATCGATTGTCTTAATTCCAGAAGTGCAAAACAAAATTGAAATATTATTGCTCTACCGATTGGTTATACCTAGAGGTAGAAAATCTTAATGCAAATTTAATGTGATTTAAAAGCCATTATAAAATTTCTTAAATATAGTCTCGATTCTTAATTATCTAATCGATTTGTTGGACTATAAAATAACTGTTAAAGTTGTATTTTCGCTTGTTTGCATTAAAATTCTGCATTCGTTGTGAAATAGGTAGTTAGGTACAATGCTGAATTTTACCAGTGCATAAATTATCACATTCTGATGGTCGCTGTTATTTTGACTTGTAAAAAAAGTATAAATCAAAATAGGTAGTCCTTATCGCAAATTTCGTGTACACCCTAATGGCCAATGTGCTCTTTGCTTATCTTGCGACGTTTAATTGAGTATTCGCAATTAAGAATCGATTAAGTATAGAAAGGGTCACAAATCAAAATAGCCATGTTGATGCGACTAATGTTGTTCGATGCACATACGAGTATCTCATAAGTTTATAAATTGCTGACTTAATTGCCTCGATTACATTTATTCTATGACACTTGCGCCTACTTAAATCTTGTTCTATAAAATGCGTTACTTAAGATTGCAATACAATACGTTTTGTAAAGAGTAACTTACCTTTAGTTTAGGTTTAAAATACCTAAACTCAGACGTCTGTTTACATACCTTCTGACGTCATAGCGCAGTTAATAGTAGGTACCTATTAGCACATTCTATTAGGTACCTCCTTAATAGAGGACGATGATAAAAGAAAAGTATTTTTCCAAAGAACCCAGTAACCGAGTTGTGAATATGGAGGCGCTGCGACAGTGCGGCGCAGTGGTGCAGCGCTGGCGGGGGAGGGCTGAAGTCTTGACCTTGGGGCAGGATCGAGCAGTGTGCGCGGTCCCTGACCTGACTATTTCGAGTGGCAAGTGCAGTGAGCCGCGCTGCATGCAATGTGCATACCGAAATAGCCGCTGCCCGACGCCCCGCCTGCGCCCACGCCTGCCGCCGAATACGACCTCTCCCTCAGGATATCTTCCTACACTCACTTGTCTCAATTCTAATACGCCTTTCTAACTGTACCTCGTTCGAAAGCTGTTCTCGAATGTTCTTTGGAGAATGTTCTGGGTTTTCCTTTATCTCCATTTGTAATGCCCGTTTGCGTTATGTTACACACTTTCGACTTCGATCATTTCAGTAGGTAATTAGCGCAGGCCTAATAATAATATTTTAATAATATTTTATTGAAATAAACAGGTAGCAAGAGTTTTAATTTTTATCAGTTTTTTAGCTCTGACATTTCGTAGCTTTTTCTTTCTGAACTTGGTTTATCCATACAATAACAAAAATATCTACCGTAATATTTTAAGTAGATACCTAAGCTATGGAATCAATTTACTGTTAGGTTAGCTCCAAAAACTGTCCCAACTACTGTTATTTTTTAAATTTCAGTCTTCATAAGTATTATTTCCTAATCGTTACCTATTACGAAAATGATGCCATCAGCCCCTTTTTTAGTGACATCATAATTACTGAACACTAAACGACGCGCCACCACCCCGTTTATAATTTGCCGAAAATCAACAAAAAATATTTCGTTATTTTGGCTCTTTTGGAATAGTTTACTATACTATACCTATTAGGAAAATATATACAAGGAAAACACAGTTTTCTATGTATATCCGATATCCGTTGATATTTATGTCACAAATTCTATAGAAAATAATAAGGAATAAGCTTATCAAGCCGCGACCAAAAACCGGTAGAAATAAACTAACACTTTTTTATTCTTTGATATTACAAAAAGACACCTAAGGCAAGGCGCTTAACAAAGTATTGGAGATAATGTCTACTTGATAGTATAATGTACGGTTAGGAAAATGGTGAGAGCGGCTCGTGTTTGATGGACGAGGGAAAGGGTCACCTCAAGGCTGCAGCCATGCACTTTCACGAGAAATGTTCCGACATTGAATACGAGGTATCAGCGCTTATATGTAGATGCATCTACTGCATAGTTAGTGGTAATTTACGTAATTCATATCAAGCAATTTTATTGTTTTTTTTTTTCAATATCATGTGGATACTTATACACCGATCAATGCAACGTCATCGTTGTGAGCGCGTGACTTTATTGTATTTTGGGAAGATATTTTAAATTGTTTTTATTTTCGTATTTTATGTTTTAACTAAGTATACTGAAATTTTCTTTATTTAGCATTTATAGATAAATTACTTTTTATAATAAAGTCATTAAATTATTAGCCATTACCAACATTCAGGGCTTCAGAGCCTTCAGACTAAATCGGTAGGTAGAGCCGTAGAGATCGTCTGTTTTAAAAATGAACTCCTCGCCACTATAAGCCTTATTGTTATAACATGTAAATGGAAATATTTAGGAAATATATATATGTCATAAAGAAATATTTCCACTTACAGGTAATAAAAAAATGTTAAGTAGGTGGGCTTTCATTTTTAAATTAGCCGATCTCTACCAGGATCAAGATCCTATGTTTCTTTCTTAGATAAAAAGCTAATTAATAATACTGTATCCTGGTATTTTCTCTCTCAGGCAATTTTATCTCTCCTTCTTTTATTTACAACTAATTAATGATACAATCTTATAGTGTAATACTTTTACCTTAGTAAAAACTATGCATTTTTGTCGCCACGGTTTCCAAACGCACTGAAGAAATGGATGTTTTATCGGATAGTTGCGTTACTTATTGTAACTCATTCCTGGTAGATGCGACAATCAGCCCTCCTTTACGCATACATAGACATTTTAACGTCATTGTAACACGCTGCGTGTATGTGTAACTAATCTATTGCGCCCGCGCCGCGCTCAAGGTCACTGGCCAGCGGTGACGCGGCCTATCGACCAAATTTTATTTTTAAAGTCTCTGTCGCCTGTTTTGATGGTGTTTTTCTCGTAGACTCTCTTCTATTATTGAAGATTTGCAGGTTTATTGAAGCCATTATAGTAAAGTACCTACCTAGATGGAGAACGGATTAAAGAAATAATTGGTAGGTAGGTACCTATTTTATTAATCTACTATCGACGATGTTACTCGCGTATTTTATACCTACGCTATAATCGTTTGATGTAAGCAACAATCTAGTAAATAAAAAATCAAAACGATAATTGCATAAAATTATAGTGCAAACCAAGATAATTAATTAATAAGTAGGCGCGTTACTAAAACAAAAATCACGTTCTTGCAATCATGCAAATAAGCTTATCGAAGATGCTTATCTGAATTTGCGATTCTATTCTGCCAATTGAGAGCGTTGCGCAAGTAACAAATGGAATATGAACGTTTACGACAGGATGCGTCAACGTTATTCTCTGGGAAGAAAAGGAGCATGGGTTGAGTGGGGGGAGAGGTACGAGGGTGGACTTGGACGCGACGGGTTCTGCCGAATGACTTTGTAGCGTCCGGGAGCGCGGCCAACGACCTGCCCAATCTCCGCTGCATTAGCATAGCGAGCAATATTTGTGTCTACTCGCTGCGCTAGTGTGCGTCTTGAGCCAGTGTGGGTGTTGCGCCCGCGTCGCCTGCCGAGCCCTTCTAGCAGAGCTGGGACGTGGACCAAGGCTGATTATATTCAACTGCGTGAAATAGTTACACTTATTGTCAGCTAGTTTTATTTTAAACTAGGTATAAGCCACTTTAAACCTTTGTTAAATTTTGATTTTAAATAATGAATTGTAAATAAGATAATTGCAACTAGTTTTTACACATCAGTTTGGTTCTAGGGTCAACTTAAAGCTAAGATCCATTTTCCGTCTTTTATTATTTTATAATCGCAAAACTGAATGACTAAATAGGTTATCTACTATCTACATTGTTAACGACATAAAATGCAATGATTCTAGCATGCATTACAAATACACTTTTCTCAGAATGCAACTGATTATTGAAAGTTACCAATCTATTCACATAATCGCTGTCGTCTATTTGACACACACACCGCCAAATCATAATGCATATTGTTTGTCATAAATGTGGTGAACCTGTGTGCGTGTGCGAGAGCGCGGAATGCGGCGTCGTTGATACCAATTTTTTTGTGTGTGCACCACACTTGATAAAAAGATCAAGTTCAAAGGGGCAACTGTCTTCTTAGTAGATATTATCTTTCAAACCAAACATTTTATAACAGCTTCATATCGAGAAGAAGATGAATTACCCACGCAATTTACTCTTTTCTTGAAGTATCTTTTTGAAAAGACTAAAAAATATAACTAGATAGGTAAGTACCTACCTATTTCATGTGATTTTATTGTATTTAAATTAAAATTTTGGAATTTTCATTGAGTTAAGAAAAAATACATTAAACGATTCTCATGTGATATCCGGAATGTCCATAACTTCATCCGTACGTATACGTATATTACCAATACATTGTTATAAATAACAGTTATTAATCAATCAATTAATTCATAGTAATGGATCCACTTAAAAACAGATCACTAATAAAAATAATAATGTAGACACGAAGTAATTATTATAAAACAAAGACGATGTGCGTAACATTTTAATACTTTATTACTCGACCAATTTAGACAAAGGCTTGCAATAATCTGTTTATTTAGCACACAATTGAGTTCGGTAGCACGAGCCATTATTTACAAATTGCATTTGACGACGAATTGCAAAAAATTGTAACTATTTGCATACAGCAATTCTGAATGGTCCATCCCATCGTTCGCGCTTACTCACCCTTGAACGCCAGTCTTCGCAACAATGGACCCTTTTCGTACCTGCGAAGTTTTTTTCATCCATACTTTTGACACTCATAAAACTAGTAATTGCGTAATTTTTCTGCATTGTGTAAAAACCCTTTCCGTTTGTTTTTATTATCTGCCTTTATTCAAACCATGAGGATCGCTTGTCGGTGCTTTTGCGGAGTTGTGCAATTTGAGTTAAGTTGTAAAATAATAAAAATTGCGCTATTCTCTACAGAAAAAGCCATGTTGTAGGAAAGGGTTTAATGTTGCGGACAAGAGTTTCTCTTTTATTTGGTGATCGGATGGCATTTACGCTTTATAACGGCAGTTTTGGTACGCTATTTCTTCTATATATTGTTCAGAAATGCAAAGAAAGTAGGTACGTCAAAAAAACTTTGGTTAAAGTTGAGGGAAAAGTACTGAGATATTCCGTGAACAAAACATTTGTTAAATTGAGCCTGGATTGATATTGAGATTCACGTTTTTTGGAATGGACAGTTGCCCTTGGCCTTATTGGCCATTACAGCTTCATGTTACAGAACCACTGAAGAATATGCCTCTTTGTGCAATTTCAAACAGATATTGTAATATTGTTACATAAATACCTACTGTAACAAAATAATTCTTGACAAAAAATAACCGACATCCAAATTAGGGATATCTCAAAAACTACTCGTCAGATGCCGCTCATATTTAAGTGGGACCACATGACAAGCTTTCGATTAAAAAAAGAATCATCAAAATCGGTTCATCCAGTCGAAAGTTCTGCGGTAACAAACATAAAAAAATACAGTCGAATTAAATACCTCCTCCTTTTTGAAGTCGATTAAAAATAAAAGAAAAAGGAGGTAAACACAATAATTCAGGAAATAAATACATTAAAACGACTGCTAAAAGGAATTTTTTTTTGTCTTAGGTTATCGGGACAAAATCCGATAGGCATTTATTAATTCAAATCAATCTCAATTGTCAAAATTTATATGATTTATCTAGCTTACGGTGAATATCAATAAATGAAGGGATTTAACCGTTTGGAGGCAAGGGTGTTTATGCTTTAATTAGATACCTATATAAATTTGACATAAACATTGCGAAATAGCGAAAACAATATTGGTATGTAAATAATTAAACATGAATATTAATAATGTCAGGATTAAAATTTTCGTATACCTATACATTAATTTAAATTCCTATTTGTTCAGGTGTTTGAAAAAACCAATAAAAATTTTAAGTAAACAAGGATTGTAAAGGATTTTCGCATATTAGGTAGGTACTTAGGTAACACTTGAATGTATTATTTTATTACCTACTTAGTAGTTATTTTTTATACATAGGAATCTACATTATGTATCGATCTTACATATACTCGAGTATGTTACTGGTAAGAGTAATTAATTTGTTTGCGTCGGTTTTAAATGTTTAGCAATAGCCCTCAATAGCCATTAAAGCGCATTTTCTTAAAGCAACCCTTCAATTGTATGTAAAAATCCTTTTTTACATCTTAATTTAAAAAAGTGTTAGTTTAAGCCCTTGCTCGTTATTGTTAACGTGAGGATATTTTCACAAAAAACTTAACTGTTTCTGAGGAATAAAACTTTCTAACAATGAACCTTGTTATCTCCAATGGCGCTTACGTAAAAGGTGCCGCAATTTTATATCAGCCGTTCCAAAAGAGCCGCATTTACGAGGTTCCGGCCCTTTCTCCGACCACCCGTTAGTCGTTAGATTTGCACAACCTTTCGCAGTTCTTATCACTGCTCTACGTAACGGTAAAAAACCTTTCAAATGCATCTTATCTTTGCACGCAAAGAATTTAAAAAACTCAAATTCGAACAACGCAAACAAAGACGTACATTTGAAAAATATTTTTGTTAATTTATCAGTTGCATGACTTTAACCTTTAGCGTAAAGGTTTCAATTTTAAGAATTTGCTTATTCTGTTTTTAACATAATACTGGCTCGTTTAAAGGTTATAAACAACTTTTACGCAGTGTTCTGGAAAATATTAACCTCTAACAATGTAGAGTTCCTATTAAATGTACACGCATGTTTTACTTGATTTAGGATACGATACGAGCCAATAATATCGATTGTGACCTATTAAATGAGTCTCACGAAAAATGATAGTTTGTTGCCGTCCATCAAATACCACATAATGTACAAATCGCCTTAGTCCATTACTCGAACCACGGCAATTTGAGTAAAGTATAGAAAAACATTTTTACTGTTTGACATGGCCGAGGCAAATGACAAAAGTCAATCTACACATCAATCGCCAAACATTGGAAATTCGGGAAGTGGCACGCGACTACTCAATAATGTATGAAATATCGATGTGGGCCATCGCCACCACCGTGCCATGCGTGGACGCGGTGGACGTCGAGACGTCCCTGGCCAAATGTTGTTTTAACCGGAAGCTAAAACTCATGACGTGGCTGCCCTCATACCGTACACCGTTAAATTTTACCTTTAAGTGGTACCTACATACGTTATGCCACGGGTTGAGCTTTTGATTGATATAGGTGACTTCTTATTGACAGGACAGACTTAGAAAAAAATCAACTGGAGAATTTATACGAATTAATTAGAAGTCGTAATTTTAAAGTTGCAGGTAGCAAATTTAAATGAAAATTTTACTATTCAATTTCTCATAACGACTAATATTCGCTATCACCTCTGACTTACCCAGACTAGGAACATTATATCCGAGGAAGATGATTAATAAATTAGTAATTATATAGTAGGTGTAGGTAAATAAATAGGTATAGATATAATTGGCGTATTAAGTAGAAGAACCTGGTAAACAACTAGAATTCCTCGTTCCATTGTGCCTCTCAAAGATTCAGAATTCAAAAGCCTGGGGATTCATTTTTAAGCCATTTTTGCTAGCACAAGTAGCAGTTGTGGTGATGGTTCCACGTCAACTGAGTCTTAGTATCGTAACTTTGAAATCACCATAAAATTTGCGTTTCATAGCTACGCATTTATTTTAATAGTCAATATTCACTACACTCTAGGCATTCAGAATTCTTATCACGAAGCATGCGTTTAGCTGAATCTACCAATGTTGCTAGCTCATTCACTTCAATGGAATTTAATCATGTATCCAGTAACTAACGGAAAATGGCAAAATGTTTCGTAACATTCAATCTACTTCAAAGTATGTGTTCAATCAGTAGGTAGGCAATGTTTTCTTTACCTGGTTTAGTTGCGTCATGCGTGGACATTATTTATATAGTTCAAAGGCTGTGCGTCCATCGATACATGATGTTAACTTTGATGACAGGAGGAGACCAACTATAACTGGTGGGGTGAGAGGTGGGAGGGCGTTGCCAAATGACATGTACCTATCAATTATTCACACAAATTTTCCTGCCACATTTGCGTGTAGAAGACAAATAGATGCCGCTTAAAAGCGTTGAGGTCGAAATGTTTCTCTATAATTAAGTACGAATGCTACGAGTTCGCCTAATCAATTCAGTATACCGACCTGATTCTAAAGGGCAGTTGAATTTAACATTAGGTAATGTTATCGACTACTGTTGAAGGAAAATCGTTACGTCGCAAAATATGTTCACTGAATATTTTATTTTGCCTGAAACCATTTTGTACTTACTTATTTTATCTATGTTTTGATTTGTTCCAGTTTGCCTTTAATTCGGAAATAATGTTTAAAAGAAAAAGATTACATTGTAATAACAGTCAGACTTATCCTATTCCACAACCTGTACATTTTTGTGGTATCTATATTTTATTATTATGGAAAAACTATTAACCCCTGTAGCCTAGTAGCTTGTAATGCGAAGCCATAGATCCCGGGTTCGATTCCCGGCTGGGGTAGATATACCCATTTATTTATGTGATGGTGTTATAGTGATGTCGAATTTGTATTTTCCATGCCACCCGCGTCGCAGAAAATACTAATGCAGCGTATAAGTGTATAAGCGTTTAATTTTTATTACCTATTCTACCTTTAGGTTTGTTTTATCATAGAAATTTAAATTTATCTTTTAGTGTATTATTTCTCATTAAAACTTAATTTTGTAAACATTTAAAAATATAAAAGAAAAAATTATATAACAATAACAAAAAAAAACAAGCCATCAAATAATATCAAACAATAATTTCTTAAACTGAGATACTTCTTACTGAGATACTTATTAGCCTATATCCTATAGGTATGTATGTAGTTATGTACCAAACATTCAGCTTTTATCCTTTTGTGTAATATGAGTTTATCTATATAGGTTCTCGTTGGCACCTAGGTATATCCGAAACACCTACTGGAGTTCGCAATCGACTAAAGTGTTTTCTGCCTTTCTCTAAGGACAACATATTGAAATTTTCGTTTTGATAATTATTTAATAGCAATCCGATGGGGTGGTGGTCTGGTAGCGTGGTTAGCGGACCCCTTGCTTCAAATATTCATGACGCTTATTTTGGTCACGAGGACGAACAACTGAGACACACTATAGGTTCTCAACCGTATGTGTAAAATGGATGCGTGTTTATGGCAAGGTTACTTATGTAGGAAATTTACCCAAAAATTTGAGTTAATGTATAAAAATATTATGTCTTTAAATATTTCATACGCCTATTATGATCACTATTATTACATGCTATGGTATTCTTATTTACTTTAAAATGATAAGTTTATTGATTGTAACATTCAAAAGAAACATGTTAGTTTTATATTAGCGCTGAAGCCTTGGCCTCAAAACCGCCAAATAACCTCGAGAACCCGTAACTCGTGTCGTCTAACAATCTGTTTGAGACACAAATATCGCGATAAGGTTAAAAACCTCTACATATTGATAGTTCCTCTACCTAAAGATATCTTTAAATTAAACACACACGTCTATATCCGCATGTTTCTGTAAACTAAACAAACATTGCGTATTATTGAAAAACAACACATTCAACTACGCAAAAACAAGATGATAAAAATACAACTGTACAATTCCTTCCGTCTTCAAATCTATTGCCAACATGATAACAAATTGTATCGCAAAAAACAAGTAGGTAGGTATTATTTGTACCAGGCGCAAAGCAAGAAGTGGTATATCAAGAAGTTTATGGGTCGCGGATAATACATTATGTATAGTGGATTGGCTACGCCCCTCGCGACGTTGCCAAAATGACTCACACACTCACTTATCATACATAGTATGTATATAGCACAGCGATGTCTACATACAACGATGCTATGTAAACACTATAATATAATATATTAGACAAGATAAACGTTCCATACACTAATACATGTAAGAATACTAAGAATCATCAAACTACATAGACGTACAGGTATGCAATATTTTTATTGCACCTTAATGCAATAGTGCATTGCAAGCAGTTCTAGTAGACGTTAGTTGTACTTAGTCATGATGACCAATTGAATAAAAAAACTCAGTAGTACTCTTAGAAGTCTTTTTAAAAACCTAGGGTTCTATTGTTATTATATTTTTTGGCAAACTAATAAATAAATTTTAACGACGTAATTAAAAAAAGTACACAAATAAGTAGGTAGTATGTTTTAGATGTTGGTAGGACAAATTCGTCATCTTGATCATGTGATCTTGATACCTACAGACATTATTTATCAGCGTGCCGAAATAAAATCGCGATAAATATAATACAAAACCAGTCCGCCACATCATCGCGATTATAGCAGGTTTTTTCCAACATAAAAAAGACCTCCTCGAAATTTATGATGTCTTAGTACAAATGTGCGAATTTTTCGTAGTTTAACAGTCTCCCCAATACAAAAAAAAACACTATTTCTTGCGCACGCGTCCTTGCTAGAGTTCTCATTGTCATGTTATTATTACGTTGACTGCACAATAAAAGTACACGATGCACTATTTATGCGATCATGCAATTTTTTGTAGGTCGGGGATACCCACTTGTGTAGTAAGTGATGATGATGTGCGAATTCTTTCGCCACTGAGATCAATGTCCGAGATTTTGCTTCGTGCGCGTGAGTTTATGGGTATACTAGGTTTATGTTTTTCTCAACTTATACATTCCTAGTACATTTAGTCAAAATCAGTAAGTATTGTATGAGTGCTGTGTTGATTATATTATTGAGGAAGTCATAAATATTTAGTAGTTCAATTTAATAATGTACCATCAACGTGGATAATTTGTTATCGCATTAATGGTCCCTCGTTATCACACGAACACACATTATCTGCGCGTATGCGTCGTGCGTGCGTATTGCATTTTGCGCGATACGCGATACGCACTCCGGCGCAGCGCACGTTCTTTACAATGTTGCATAGTAGACGATTACTTTCGCAAACTAGTTACCTATGTTTATAAATCAGAATACGTGATCATTATTGGGAAATACATGCGGTACGCATTTATGAAATTATGAAAAATAAATTTAAACATAGTTATGACGCGTTATGTATAAGAAGACTGATATGTTGACATAATATTTCTTAGAATATTACACCCTCGAAAGTAATACCACGATTTGAAATATTAAAAAGTCAACTTTGTTTCATGTACTAAAGTATTTTTAAGGAAATATCTCTATATAACTGTTAACCTCCAAAAATATCCAAGAATTCACACTGGAGCAGCGTAGTGTAGATGAGGTACCTATACGAGTATTGTGGCGAAATTGACAGAGGACGGCTTAAGGGTTGAAAATGAAATTATCTGTTATGGACGACACTCATGGGTATATCTTAATTAATCTATACATATTATAACATTTTAGTCTGTCTGTGATTTCGAAATAAATGATTTTTTCAAGATGCAAATCGTTATTTGCATGATACCAACACCAAAAAATGAGTTTTGTCTGTCTGTCTGTTTGTTTGTCTCCGTAAATCTCTGAAACCACTGAACGAATTTTAACAGGACTATATTGAAAATTCTTGAACTTAACATTTAAGCTAATTTTTAGGGTTCCATACCAAAGGGTTCCTTAGGGATAATTTGTATGGAAAAATAAAAAACTGTCATCTGATTTTTTTTTTAATAAAAAATGTTTTCTCCGTACTAAAAGAGTAGTACATACATTTCTATTATTTTAATTATATTACATGGAAAGGCCATAAAATGCCTTTAAAGATTATTGTTTCTCATTAATTCAAATCCCTATTACTGATTGGATATTTATTTTATTATTTTGTTTTCAAGAGCTTTTGATTTTCGTATAGATCTATGTTCTTTAATATAATTCCAGCATTTTATAAACAACGGTGTTTATAAATCCAAGGGGATGCGGTGAAAAAACGCAAATTAACTCTGTATGAGTAACCGATATTGAACAAATAATCGATTATACTCGTATCTTGGCCACTAGATGGGGCTGTATTTGTTGATTCACGCCAACGACTTTAGTACATATACAAACCTCTTTTTTGCCTATATAATATCATTGTAGACAAATAAATAAAATTGAAGAATCCGTCTGTGATTCCGAAATAACTGCATTTTTCATGTTGTAAATCGTCACTTGCACGATATCAAAATATAAGTTTATTTTTATTTTTGTTTGTCTGTTTGTTTGTCTCCACTTATCTCTGACACCACTGAAAGGATTTTAACAGGACTTTACTACAATATCAAGTATTAAACTTAAATTAAAAGATATTTTTAGGGTTCTATAACAAAGCGAAAAACTCGCCCATGAAGGGTTCCGTAGCAGCAAGTAACATAATATAAAAGTTCTTGTACTTCATTGTAACTTTGACCGATGTTTTTTGCGGTTTACGATTTATGACGTATTTTTTTAGTTTTATCATTCTCTTATTTTAGAAGTTACAGGGGGGGACACACATTTTACCACTTTGGAAGTGTCTCTCGCGCAAACTATTCAATTTAGAAAAAAAATGATATTAGAAACCTCCATATCATTAGGGTTCCGTAGCCAAATAGCAAAAAACGGAACCCTTATAAATTCGTCATGTCTGTCTGTCTGTCTGTCTGTCCGTCCGTATGTCACAGCCACTTTTTTCCGAAACTATTAGAGCTATACCATTGAAACTTGGTAAGTAGATGTATTCTGTGAACTGCATTAAGATTTTCACACAAAAATAGAAAAAAAAATAATAAATTTTGGGGGTTCCCCATACTTAGAACTGAAACTCAAAAATGTTTTTTTCATCAAACCCATACGTGTGGGGTATCTATGGATAGGTCTTCAAAAATGATATTGAGGTTTCTAATATCATTTTTTCTAAACTAAATAGTTTGCGCGAGAGACACTTCCAAAGTGGTAAAATGTGTCCCCCCCCTGTAACTTCTAAAATAAGTTAATGATAAAACTAAAAAAAATATATGATGTACATTACCAAGCAAACTTCCAACGAAAATTGGTTTGAATGAGATCTAGTAAGTAGTTTTTTTTAATACGTCATAAATCGTAAACCGCAAAAAACACTGATCAACGAACTACAAGAACTTTTATATTATGTTACTTGCTGCTACGGAACCCTTCATGGGCGAGTCCGACTCGCACTTGGCCGCTTTTTTTTGAAGACCTATCCGTAGATACTGCACACGTATGGGTTTGATGAAAAAAAAATTTTGAGTTTCAGTGCTATGTATGGGGAACCCCCAAAATTTTTATTTTTTATCAATTTTTGTGTGAAAATCTTAACGCGGTTTACGGTATACATCTGCTGACCAAGTTTCAACAGTATAGTTCTAATAGTTTCGGAGAAAAGTGGCTGTGACGGACGGACGGACGGACGGACGGACGGACGGACGGACGGACAGACAGACAGACAGACAGACAGACAGACAGACAGACAGACATGACGAATTTATAAGGGAACCCTAAAAATATGAGTCGATTTTTAAACTTACAAAAACCTTTACTTCACCCAATTTAAGGCATAGGTTTTTTTTTATATTTTGCAAGGTGGAGCCAAAGCGTGGCACTGAAGTACCTATTTTTAATTTTACAATAATTCAAGTCATCTTTATGTGACTAATCTATACATCTATTCACACAAAATTAGGTATCTTAGTTTTTTCTGTTTTGCAAGATGGAGCCAGAATGTGCCTCTGAAGTATTTTTTTTACAATAATAGGGTATTTGACTACATTGAAAATATACTATAAATTGTTATTATTCTATAAGATAGTAGCACTAAAAAACATGTTTCACTTTATTTTCAAGTAAATCACGTATATTTTTGCAAATAACACGAAATTAAAATACTGTAATTTTAGGAAATTTTACCAGTGATCGAAACGCCCTGTAATTGGTGACAACTTTGATGACGTCACACGCTAGTAAAAAATCAGATCTTTCCTATATAAAATCTTAATAGATACTTGCGTGTGACGTCACACGTATCATAGACCGCCGCCATGACAGAAACAGCGTTTTTGGCGCGGTTTTGGAAGTTTAAACTTTAACATTGATTTTTATTAACAACTAGCTGCCCGGACAGACTTCGTTCTGTCAAAAATTAATAGTAGAAATTAAATAATTTTTTCCAAGTGGTCACGTTATTTATATCTCAACAATAAACGACGATTACTTACAAAAATAAGTTAATATTTAATATTTCTTAACATTATGACTACCGATCCTAATTTCCATTGAAGATTATGAGGTGTCAATCGCGGAAAATTTAACGATTCTGGTGGATAGTTGACATCATCTTGATTAGTTGCCTAATCAACTGTATGTGAAATTTGTATGTCTTTAATTCACCGGCAATTTCATTTTGAATTTTGAAGTTTATTTCATCTACATCCGTAATTTTGGCAGCTAATATGGCACGTTCGCTCAGCCACAAATGATCTTTGTAATTTTGAGAGACATTTGGGAACACGTTTTGTATGAGCTCGATTGTTGTTTCAGTAAACTGACAAAAATATAATGCAGCCAGTCGAATCATTAACAGGGATTTTACCATTACCAAGGTCAATGAGTTGCTTTGAAAATATTTCTCCAGATTGATTATTTTGCTATCGTATACGTATATTTTTGTTTCAATTTAGTATCTTTACGTATTTCCACAAAATGGAGGACTTTGAACATGCATTGAGTTCATCCGCTGGCGTTGACCGAGGAATCACTGGTAATGTTTGACGGAAATCTCCTGCTAATAAAATCATCGCTCCACCAAATCGGTTTCGATTGTTTCGTAGATCTTCCATAGTTCTATCTAATGCCTCCAAATACTTTTTATGTGCTATCGTGCATCCATCCCACACTATCAACTTACATTGCTGCAAAACCTTTGCCATTGTTGTGTTCTTCGAAATGTTGGAGGTTGAAGTTTCATTGCTTTGAATATTCAATGGAAATAGCACTGAATCGGCTGTTCGACCGCCTTTCAATAACGTGGCTGCAATTTCCATTACTTTGTTTGACATCATCAAGCACATGTCCTTAACTATTATCAATGCCTCGTTGTAAATTTCTTCTGTGTATTGTTAATGTATATTCCCTTTTCTAGTGCGCATTTGATGCAAGATATCGTCACATATATAATGGGAAGAGAAAAAATGCGCGAAATTGCTTCATTAATACTAACGTAACGGCCCATTTGGTATTGGTTAACTTCATCAATAGAAATCTCAACACTAACTCCAATCACAGCCATATCACTTCCTTTCGTTACATATTTGCAAATGTACTTTATAGATTTTACGGAATGGCAAGATTTAACATTGATGTGCGCCTTGAAAGTCTTTGATAGGATTGGTGAATAAGGAACAATGCAACGATTATCAATTTCGATATTTTGTTGATTTACTTTTAGAACTGTTGATCTTCTTTTATCTGCAGTTGATCGGCGACGATATAGCGGTTAGCCATTATTCCCGGTACCTAATTGTTTCTACTACTAATTCCCGTGGAAACCATTTCGTATTTATTAAATACATGCTGAAACAAATTTTTATGTGAAAAGAAAAATACTTACTGTTGTAGTATTGTCCGCGCAATGTTTTTTTTTTTTTTTTTTTTTTTTTTTTTTTTTTTTTTTAATATTATAAAAACCTTCCGTGGACTCCAAGGAACATACACAAAAAATTTTAGCCGAATCGGTCGAGCCGTTCTCGAGTTTAGCGCTTAGCAACATCCATTTTTATATA
Organism: Thymelicus acteon; assembly: GCA_951805285.1. Taxonomy (NCBI): domain Eukaryota; kingdom Metazoa; phylum Arthropoda; class Insecta; order Lepidoptera; family Hesperiidae; genus Thymelicus; species Thymelicus acteon. The sequence goes on along the minus strand of OX638219.1, from coordinate 9,442,686 downwards.
TATAGATACTGTTAATTTTTTCGGAAATATCAATGGAGTGGGTTTATTTTGTAATAAAGAATAAATTAAAATGATTTTTAAAAATTAGTCAAATACCCTATTCAAATACTTATAACTGACTAAATGTCTATTTTTTCTTCAGTTTTTTTTTTGAAACCATGACTACCATGAAACCCCGCACTAATCTTATGGAAATTGTGTTTCAGCGGATTTGGTCTGAATTTTTGGTATGTTGTAGCCCTAACCGTACTGATCAAAAGTCCCAATGGACACGACCCCCCCAAATGCGTATTTTTTCCTCCAGGGGGCACTTTCCCCCCCAAGTCTATTTATTCGATTTCAGCGGAATCATTCTGAATTTTTAGTATGTTCTAGTCCTAATCATGCCAAACAAGAGTCCTAATGGGCACGACCCCCCATATTGCATATGTTCTCCTTCAGGGGGCGCTACCCCCCCCCCCCATAGTTCATTTGATTTCAGCGGAATCATTCTGAATTTTTGATACATTTAGCATTTTTTTTATTGCCTTTAGCATTTTTATACTTCACTGGAGGGGGTTGAAAATCATAATTTAGTTGTACGAACAGTTGAAATTGAACAAATTGAGCAATTGATAATAAAATACATAACTCCAGTCTCCATTAATACAAAGCGTATTGCGACGTGTTAAATTAAGCTTAGTAGTATTCCGTAATTTTCAGAGTTCCGTACTAGTGATGTTGTCACAGGAACATCGTGTTAAGTGTGCTGAGTACTGAAGTTTCTCATTTTCTGTGAAGGAATATCTCCCCTTTGCCGAATTGTTGATTTGCCAAAACTACAATATAATAAATGCGAAAACGTGTTGCTCCTTTATTACCATTCTCACATAACTCATCGAATTAACCTCACACCGCTGAATCAATATTCATGTGTTTTACACATAGATGTACCTACCTTGGAGAATGATATAAGAATACTTCTTTTTAAAGTCTGGGTACCTATATAAAGAGAAATACTGCTGGATCAGCCAAAAGTCATCATATAAACTATTTATTCAATGTAATTTAGTAAGGGTTATGCAGGAAACACAAATTATTTTACTCCTCATTAAAAAAGTGTCCGTGGTTCACCTAGGTGTACTAAGGTGGACCACGGACAAAAAAAAGTGTCCGTGGTTCACCTAGGTGTACTAAGGTGGACTAAGCAGGTGGAGCACGGACACCGCCTGAAATTAATCTATACTACCTATAATAAAACTCAAAGGGCAAATTTTCTGTACATTAATTTTTTTTTTATTTCGATTAGGTGGCACTTCAATAACGTGTTAGAGCACAAAAATATTTTTTTTAGAATTATTGTCTGTCTGTCCGTCTGTCTGTTTGTCTGTCCGGGCATCACATGAAAACCCTTGAACGGATTTCAATGAAAATAGGTATAGTGTTTACTAATACTCCGGGTCATATTTTAGGATACTTTTCATCCCGGAAAATTAAAAGGTTTCCCCGGGAAACGGGATGAAAGTTTGTATGGAATATTTTTTTTTATGGAAATAGCCGGCAAACGAGCTGACGATCCACCTGATGTTAAGTGGCTATCGTCGCCCATGGACATCAGCAATACCAAAGGCATCACTGATGCGTTGCCGGCCAAGAAAAAGAAAAGAAAAAGGAAGAAAGAACTGGCTCTCAAGCCCCCAGCCGGAACACGACGAGTCGTTTGGCGGCTGACTCATGCTCAAGGGTGGTAGCTATCCAGGCGAACCCCATGGAGAAATAATAATAGTAATAATGGTATTAATTAAAAATTAAAATCATTTTTAAAACATCAACCGACTTGCTTCAGATTTGCAACAAATGTTCCTTGCTTAAATTGATGGAACATAATATTTTCAGTATTTCAAAATTTTGCAAAAAAAAAAAAGGAAAAAATACAAATTAATGTGAATATTGCTTATTTTTAAAAGGCGCTCCTGGAAAAATCCTTTGTGATTTTATCGTGGGCTTCAGTATATAAATTACTAAATATACCTAAGTACTTCAATATAAATTCAGCGTTTTTTAAATTTTCTTCTGCAAGAGGTATAAATAATGTAAAACATAATTTCCGTTTGCGAAGCTGCGGGCAACAGCTAGTAAAATAATATGATGAAATAATAATAATAATAAGTAAAAGCAACCGGCCAAGTACGAGCTAGGGTTATTGAACCTAACTTAACTATTTAGTGGAACCTAACATAGTTGTGTAACGAAAAGATAAATGGAATTGAGAAACAATTTTGTCGTTGAAAAACTGTCGTCCCCATACATCGACATCGACATGGGTCTCGATCAAATTACCAATTTCTGCAAATAGGTGTAAAATCAATTTCTTTGTGATACAAATTCACAGTTTTCAGATATTTTTTTAACCAATGTAATACCTAAGCCATTTCTTCTAGCCGAGTGTCTTTTAATTGCGTTAACGACACAGAATATTGATCTTTTCACAGCTCCTAGGGATTGCAGACTTGAGTGTTGGATATTAATTTTAATTTACGTTCACGCGTTCCTGAGAAAAAAGGTCTTGACATACGGATAGATAGACGGGCAATAGAATGAGTGATCTTATGGGAACAGTGTTTTTTCTTGTGAGGTAAGGAAGCCTAAAAATATCTAAACCTTTCATTGTCTTGCGGTTTTAATGATTAATCATGCTACTTTAAGAGTATTTTCTGTAAGTTAACTAAAGTACCTACCTACTGTTTTTCCCGAAGTGAAGCGAGGGCAATTGCTAGTATTTAATAAAAGATTAGTATCCATACGATCATTTCAACTGAATTATACAACGTTATGTTCATTATGTTTATTTACATATTATTATATCTTAAGTGTTTTCAATAAAATTATTAAAGTTTAGCAATACGTGGTTGGCGGGTCTCGACGATACGGCGGTACTAGCTATAGATAATGCTATCGGTACCGAGAACTTAATGCATTGCGATAAACCGCGATAACAAAATGACAAATTGCAATATTCGGAACGAAAACAACCAAAATGCATGGCCTATCGCGATGCCGGCCGTAAAACGCGAATGAACTAAATGGATATAGCTATATATCTAGTATACTTATACTAGCTGCCCTGCCAGACTTTGTTCTGTAAAAAAATTTGCAATAAAATAATATTGCGACTATAAATTGGGATGTAAGCTATCCTATCTTTCAAGTTGGATCAAACTGCACACGGTGTGCAAATTTGATTAAAATCGGTTAAGTAGTTTAGCCCAGTGATAGCCTAGCGGTTAGAACGTTGGTCTCCCGAACGAAGGGGCCCGAGTTCAAATCCTGGCACGCACCCCTAATTTTCAAATATTATGTGCGTATTAGAAGTTAATTATCACTTGCTTCGGTGAAGGAAAACATCGTGAGGAAACCTGCACACCGGAGAGTTCTCCATAAAGTTCTCAAAGGTGTGTGAAGTCTACCAATCCGCACTTGGCAAGCGTGGTAGACTATGGCCTAATACCCCTCACATTGTGAGAGGAGACCCCGAGCCCAGCAGTGGGACAATTATGGGTTGTTGCTTTGCTTTTTTTTGCTTTTAAGTAGTTTAGGAGTTCATCGCGGACAAACAACGTGACACGTAATTTTATATATATTAAGATTATAAAGAGGAAAGATTTGATTGTTTGTTTGCATTGAATAGACTCCGAAACTACTGAACCGATTTGAAAAATTCTTTTACTGTTGAGAAGCTACACTATTCCCGGGTGACATATGTATATTATATACATTACTAGCTGACCGGGCAAACGTTGTTCTGGCAAAAATTTTTTAAGGGTAGGGAGATGAAAATTAGATGTTGTCCGATTCTCAACCCAGGCCGATATGCACGCAAAGATTCACGAAAATCGCTCGAGCCGTTTCGGAGGTGTTCAACTTCTAACACCGTGACACGAGAATTTTATATATAAGATATTTTCAGAAAAATTAGGGATCCTTAATAAAACTCTAATAATGTAACCCAAGGTGTAAAAAAATAAGAAAACCGAAGCAAAGCGAGGGCGGTTACTCGTACTGTATAAAATTCTTCTTATCATAATAAAATTGCATAAGGATAGAATTTAATAAACTGAGAGTCATTAACATCTTGTATAAGATGATTATTTATAAATAAGTAGAAATTGGTGTTCTCGACGTATTGAGTTAGTAAACTACTAATAGGTACCTGCTTCTCAAAGCTCAAAAGTCGAAATTCTTCGATCAGTATTTTCACCGATTTTATGAGACATGTTGCTATGCGTGTCACGTATGCGTCTATGGAGAGAGTTACATTTATGTATTTCACTGCGAAACCAAATTCAAAATAATTAAATTCATACATCTTTGAAGCGAAACAAGACTCCTTAAGTTGATTGACTACCAAATCTATACATGTTTTTCAGAATTATTAAGTTAGACATGTAAAAAAGTTCAAGCCATTAGCATAATACCATGAATTTAAAATGATAGTTATAAGTATTATTATGTCTTTTGTGGTTTTACTTAGAGTTTATAAGTTGATGAGTAATAGTCGATCAACTTACAACTACAAAATCATACACTTTGGGCCGTTCTTCTCCGTTTTTCTCCGTATTTCTGCCATTCTGTCTGTAGGGTAATTAGAAAAACCTTCCATGGGACTTTATTAAAGGAGTAATATTTTTTATTTTCTGAATAACTTTCTTCAATATTGCGAGATCAGGTGTAAAAAATCCTTAATAAACCGATAAGGGATGTATTTTCATTTTGTCTGAAGTCTAAACTCACGTCGTCCAAGCCTTATGTCCAAACCTTTTTCATGAGGAGTGGGATCAACTCATATTTGGCAATATTACCGTGGTCATGGGCAATCTTTTTTGATAGAAACGTGAAAAGGGGTTTATGCTAAGCCTTTTGATGCGGGTCGAATTGGATACAGACAGGAACAGACATTCGCTTGTTTTTTGCTATTATTCGTGTGATAAAACTGTCAATATACATTAAGGTAAAGTGAAATTTAGGGCAATATACCTAATGTGGATTTCTAAGACCATCATCACATACAATCTCTGTTGGCTTTTCATAGGCAGCATACAAACATAATTCCGAGGAGTGATCTTTGTCTTATAATATGAATAGTTCGCTAGGGAAGTAGGTATTCAAAGCATTGTAAAAATTCATACGATGTGTTTTAAATCTTACTTACTAAATTACTTATAAGTGTCATAAGGTAGGAATATCTACTTATACGTAGGCTTACTGGAATTTAAGAGCATTGAGTTTTTGAGGATTTTTGGACTCTGACTATGAATCAAAATTACTTTTGAGTTACTTAATAAAAAATAAATTTCAGACACTGAACTAATTCAAAATCATGCTTTTCTATTACTTTTTTTAAACTACGATCGCAAACAACAAGTGTGATAGTAATGCAATAATATTATTCACGAATAATTACACGATACAATTGTATGAAGTCCACCTATTTGTAGAGAACACCCTACACAATGTTTACCGTAGCGAACGGGCTCTCAACAAAACGACGCTATTATAATAAAAATACAATTTTGGCCACAACCCCATGTCAACATTAGGGGTGCTTGCGAATAAAACACTTGTAAACTTATCATATTTTTATTACGTAGCACATGTTTGAGGCTAAGTGCCATTTGATTTTTATTCAAGCTTTTTTGTTTGGTATTTATAATGACTCATTATCAGAATGTTTTAAATAGTAAATTCAGGATAGAGATTATGAAAGTTGAAGAAATACATTTATGTCATAGCAGTATTATTGTGAATTCTGATTGTACAGTAAAGTTACTAACCACAATCCATATACCTTCGTATTACAATAGGGTATTTGACTAATTTTTAAAAATCATTTTAATTTATTCTTTATTACAAAATAAACCCACTCCATTGATATTTCCGAAAAAATTAACAGTATTGTTAATAAAAATCAATGTTAAAGTTTAAACTTCCAAAACCGCGCCAAAAACGCTGTTTCTGTCATGGCGGCGGTCTATGATACGTGTGACGTCACACGCAAGTATCTATTAAGATTCTTTAAAGGAAAGACCTGATTTTTTACTAGCGTGTGACGTCATCAAAGTTGTCACCAATCACAGGGCGTTTCGGTCACTGGTAAAATTTCCTAAAATTACAGTATTTTATTTTCGTGTTATTTGCAAAAATATACGTGATTTACTTGAAAATAAAGTGAAATATGTTTTTTAGTGCTACTATCTGATAGAGTAATAACAATTTGTAGTATATTTTCAATGTTGTCAAATACCCTATTATAATTTCTTGCGGGCTCTATCTCGTCAACAAATAGAGCTTGAAATTCGACGTATTTTTTAAGTCTATGATTCCTTTAAACCGAAACTAGTTTTTATTCCTATGCATTACCAACTCTATCGCACTATGCATTTCCTATAACCCCATTCTTTTTAATTGACCCACGTGTTTTATTGTGATATGAAATGCGAGTGGATTGGGAATGATACCTGTAATTATGGCTATCACGGTGCCATCTATTCGCATTTGTGGCGGCATTATGCGCAAACGGAAAAATAACGGTATACCCATGATATTCTATCGATTTTGTAGTAAAAACGCATTGGCCTTCAATTATTATTTGATCAACCACGGCTATGCAATAACGTTAATGTTTGCAGCTGTTTTACTTTTTTTAATCATCATGGGGTGCTCGGTAACTGTTTACTTTAATTATGGTTATAATTTTATGATAATCAATTAAGTCAATATATGAAAATATTACATATTACAGTTTTGAACTATTATAAAGGCCTATAGACAGAAGACATAATAGTACATAATAATTGTACTATAGAAGTATAGATACATCCTTTAAAATATATTTTCGTTGTAATATAATTATGTTAAAAATAATAAATATTAATTATTAACACAGTAGGTAGGTACTTCTATTGTTTCTCAAGACTAGAGTACCTAGTAAGTTGGAAAGTATGTAGCCATTTCGAGGTAGACATGTATGTATAATATGTATGGAATTTTCGTTCAGAGTGACGAAAGAGGCTGTTTTAACATTTAGCGACACATGTCGTAAATTAGTAGAGTTTTACGTTCTATCTCATTAGTAGTAGGTGCGGGTTAACCACTCAGTAGGTAGTAGCTTGGACCACTTTGCACAAGGTTACCGTAAATGTACGAGAAATACCTACTCTTTGTTTTTTAGACATTAACAAGAGAAATCAGGTAGGTAGGTATAAGCAAACGGAAAATTTGATTTTGAAGTCAATTGGAAGATAATAAAAAATATATTTAGGTAGATATTTATTTGTTAAAGTTTACCCACTTCTTTACATGTTTTTAATTTAATTTAATAATATATAATGTATCTTCTTATTTAGTATACTCAATGTACACAGATATTATGTAGATGATGTATTGAGCCGTATTGCGGGCATTGCGGCGGCTTAGAATACTAACCCCAGTCCCACGCCGGATGGGTGTCGTAAGAGGCGACTAAATCGGGCCCGCTGGTGAAAGGTCCCTCGGAGGGATTATATTGGTAATATCGATTTTATTTCTTAATTAATACCATTATTACCTACTATTACTATTTTTTCATGGGTTTGCCTGGATAGCTATCCATTTATTTTATTTAGGTAGCTACCATTGTCACGAATAAATAACTAGTTATTACTGTAACATTTTTTTAATAAACGCTATTTTTTAATAATAAACGCTTAATACTTTTGTATCTTAAAGTAAGCCAAGATGTATTTTATTTAGGTCTTAATAATTATAAACATGTCAGTTACCCGCGCATAGATTCGGTTACATTTTCTACTTTCCAATGCATTTTAAAATTAACGTACCTATATCAGTGCATCGACCAGCATGCGATGGGACGATCTCTCGCGGCTAGCAGATCGAGTCCGTCCAAGGACGTCCACTCTACTATTACTTGCACCCATCAATACGACCCTATTCCTTTCGTATAAGGTTTATTTTGAAACAAAATACAATTTTAAAATAAAAAGTAATCCGCTGGCCTAACCGGCAAGAAAAATGATCCTGAATAAAAAAGTAAAAAAGTAGAAAGCTCGCGGTTGTTTTATTTGTAAAGCTTCAAGCAAAGGCAACATGGCCGCGATGCGGGGAGCGAATATTAGGTAAACTTGGGATTCAACTCTATTACCTTTTTTATTGCATTATAACTATTATATACTACTTTATATAGATTTCAATTATTTTTAATTGATGATTCTAGATGTTTTTCTGATAGTTTTTATTCGATTATTTATTTTCAAGATATATCCAGCCGCCATTTTCATAGCCTATGTACCTACCTATTGAATTTTCTTTTTCATTAGAAATCTTTTAATTCACTTAGAGAAAGGTCACTAAAAGTTAGTGATTTTAAAAAAGGATTTTTAAAATGTAACGACAAAGTAACAGTGAATAGATTATTTATTAGTATTATAGCCACATTATAGGCTACATACCTAGATGTTTTATATAGGCACGCGGCAGCGTGTCAAGCCAATTTCAAGCTAACAGAACAGGCGAGCAGCACCGTGTGTAACATGTTACATGAACCATTTGGAGCCAATTTTGACCCCCTCATATCTCAAAAAGTATTCCACATAAAGCTGTCAAATTTGGCTCATTTACTGAAACTTCTGAAATACATACGTGCTCCAAATTTCACAAATACACCTTAAACGGTTATTTAGATATTAACGTCCAAAAATCATCATTTTTATCACTGACTGACCTATAGAAGTATAGATCAAAACTCTAACTCAGTTCCAGATGACCTAGAAACTTGATATTTGGCATCAAGGTAGACTATTAGGCGTATGTAAAGGCAAAAATATAAAAACTGAAAATTATTGATAATTAGTGAAACTAGTGAATTAGCGGTTCCACTGTATAAAGTAATTTTACAAATAACAATAGGTATATTCATTATCTATAAACACTTATAATTTCTAGACAAAAAAGTAATTATATCTCATCAAAAACATAAATTTGAAATGAGAGCCAATTAAAAAAAAGAATTGAGATCTAAATGGGTGCCAAGTTCTGTATAGAAAAGCCTAAAATAGTCACAATAACATGTAATTCAAGCTTTACATTTGACTTGGCTAGTTTTCATTAGTTAGCAACCAACAAACCAAATTTTATACAAGTAACATAGGTATTACATCAAACTTACGGACTTAACAATTTTATTATAATATAGCCTAGGTAGGTACGTGAAAAATATTCAAGTCAAATGTAGAGCTTGAATTACATGTATTTGTGACTAAAATTTTAGGCTTTTCTACACAGAACTTGGCACCCTTTAGATCTCAATTCTTTTTTTTTTATTGGCTCTCATTTCAAATTTATTTTTTTGATGAGATTTTATTTCTACTCAGATAGCAAAACAAATTTTAATAGCAGGTACTTACTCCAAAATTGGCGGATAGAAGTACATATTTGTTTATAGTTACCTGGTGCTTACTTACCTAACTAACAGCTAATCTCATCAAAAACATAAATGTAAAATGAGAGCCAAGTTCAAAAAAAGAATGGAGATCTAAATGGATGCCAAGTTCTAGTGTAGAAAATCCTAAAATTTTATTCACAACAACATGGAATTTAATTTTCAGTTTTTAGACTTTTTCCTTTGTATACGCCTAATAGTCTACCTTGATGCCAAATATAATGTTTCTAGGTCACCTGGAAGTAGGTTAGGTTTTTGATCTTATGTCATATATCAATAACTGTTTGAGATACATTTACGAAATTTTTAATTCTAAATAAACTAAGGCGTTTTAATAAATGTGCCAAATTTCATGTATGTAGGTTAAATATGTCTCGAGCTGTGATGGAGTCAAAAGTAGCTTGCAATGGTTCGTGTAATATTACACACGTCGCTGCGTCACCAGTTCTTTTGCTTTGAACTTGGCTGAATACGCTGCCGTGTGTCCAGATCTAGTAACTTGATAATCGTAAATTAAAATTTAAAACACCCCGCCAGTTTTATTTACACAACACATTCTCGACTCACCTTTCAGACAAAATTTTCAGACAAAAAAAACTAGATCGAAATCGGTTTATCCGTTTGGGCGCTACACAGACAAACAGACACACAGATATACAGACACGAGAAACTTATAACACCCCTCTTGTTTCGTCGGGGGTTAAAAATTGGCTGATTTTGAAACAAACCTCTTAGGGTATAATTTCCAAAAAAAATCTAGCTCTAGAGACTTAGCTGGGCGATGATAATTTATGTGTATGTCAATATGTCAGGACTTTGTCTTTTATAAGTATATTATGTATAGATAGAAGTCATATAGATAATAGTATTTGCTCAGTGCTTTGCATGAACTCTATGCTTTGCATGAGTACAGTACGAGGATGTTAGACTCTACGATAGTTATTAAATACGGATCAGTGTATTATGATTTCAGAAATGCTAGATATTTTTAAAAGAATAAATATTATTAATATTAAAATCGCGTGTAAATAAATAGTAATGCATCTGAATCTCTATAATTATAATATTCTAACCTTATTCGTGGCTATATGTACAAGTAGACACTATCGTTTAAATCCACTCAACTCAAGAACCCACGCAATTCTTATTTTATCAAATGAAATGTATACCACATTTTAGAATGTCTTTGGGAACAAAGCTTTTGTGAAGTTGGGTGTGGGTCAAAAAGTTCGTTACGCGCCGCCCTGTCTACAGGACAGGTGCTTGCCGATATATTTTGACAGCGATACTTAGCAGAACCGCCTCCTTATAATTTAGTAGTATTTTTTACAAAGCCTCCTGACCTATTTTGAGTTATATAATTATGTTATCTACGAAATTAAATTTATTTATTATTATCAGATTGTGTTATGCATTTGCATTTGTTATTTAGGTAGGTATGCTGGGAAAGAAAGGTGCAACGTATAGGTATACAAAAAAAAAATTACATAGAATAACAAATACCTAAATAATTATAATTTTTATTACTTCAAATACTAATTGAATAATAAGTGGACAGTAGCTATAATTTTGTATTGCGAAGTTAGGCGAAATTATAATGACATAAGCTAAAAAATAAAGGTTTTATAGTCATTAAAAATTTAACCCCTTTATAATAAAAACCGCACTTGTCACCGCGGCGCCGCACCGTACTGTAAATACTATTGGAGACATTTTTGGCAATTATTATCGTCATACAGGGTAAAAATTAAATAGGTATGAAATGCTAATATCATTATACGCCTAGACAATGACAGGAAAGAGTGTATTGTTTCACCTCGGTCTCGGGGAGTTTCGCTACGATGACTCGCTTCCGGACGCTCCCTTGTGCACGATTACGGCCTACGACTGTATTTATTTAAATATCCACTAAACACAAACACAATACATGAATAAACATTTACTTAAATATTTAAATTTGCCAAAATAAATGCCTGTTATGGTGCGAGAAAAATAAGGGTAAATTATGGTTAATGAAACAATATTAACCAGTGTTCCCATACATACATACATCTAAGTATTAAAAATTTACATTAGGTATGTTTTTTATTCGTTGCAATCCTCGTTGATCGCTCTCTTACATATTACAAACACTACTTGTTACTATTGAAGTGAATCAAATATCATTTCAATCAAGTCAAAACCTAAACGAAAATTTCAAGACTTTTAGCCGTATTGAGGCGGCTAAGAACACTAACCCCAATCCCACGCCGGATGGGTGTCGTAACAGGCGACTAAATCCGGCCCGCTGGTGGTAGGGCCCCTCGAGAGATTATATTGGCAATATTGATTTTAATTGTTAATTAATACTATTATTACTATTATTATTTCTCCATGGGGTTCCCCTGGATAGCTACCACCCTTGAGTATGAGTCAGCCGCCAAACGACTCGCCATGTTCCGGCTGGGGGCTTGAGAGCCAGTTCTTTCTTTCTTTTTCTTCTCTTTCTTAGCGGGCAACGCGTAAGTGATGCCTTTGGTGTTGCTGATGTTCATAGGCGACGATAGCCACTTACCATCAGGGACAAAAAAATAATCCACTGGAAATAAAAATGTATCTCTTGATATGTTGGGCACATTTATAATAGTTAAAGTATAGAATCCTACCAAGAAAGTTAGATCCGGTTTTGACTAGCAAGTATTTCATTAAATTCTTTGCTCCACTACCTCGGTAATGCAGAAAATTTCGTTCTTTGCTATTGTAAGAGAAAGAAATTCATTGCATTAACTCTCTATGGCATACAAATGTCTCTTTATTTTATTATTACGATGCTTTACAGAAGCTATTTTTGATACGAAACGATATGGAGTTGCAGCAATTATAAATGAGCATAGATATACTTAGTAAACTTCGGTTAAAGAGTAAAGTAGAGAAGAATATATTCAAAGTTGTACCTAAATCGGATAATTTATTTTTATACTCACATGAAACTTCAACCCACCATCTTCTTATCTATAAAAATCCTTTCCTTATTTATAAAGACCCTATACAAATTTTCATACTTAGAGGTCCATTAGTTCAGGCTGTGTCTTGTCTGGCTGTCCGTCACCGTTAGCGTTTTATTAAGTATATTCGTTACGGTTATGCAAAAAAGGATAGCAATTTGGCTTGTCTATATTGTTAAATAGTCTATTAGTAGTTAATGTGAGATAAGGGTAGGGGCTCCCTAGATAATATTGAATAATAAATTCAGACGGGGCGCGTGGCAGGATGCTGGTGACAAATGACGTGGCGGCTTCGCTTGAAATTACAATTATCTCTTTATGCTACTCACCAACCCTTTGCTCATTATGCAAAGTCAATGCCTTAATTGACATGTAGTTACTTTAACCCACAAAATAACACTATTGTGTTTTAGGAATGTGGATAAGTACCTACTAGAAATGGCAAATTTATATCTAGTTACAATGATAAATCTTTTGAATGTGAATGTGTTGCATATAATTTTGCCTTTTCTTGTCTATTCTCAGCGCCGGTTTTTTTTTGCTATATAGAGTCCAAGTTCTTCCTGAAAGTTTTTTTAGTATTTTCGAATATTTATAGAAGTAACTATACAAATGTAGTTTCATTATAGTAGGTACTAATATTAAATTTTAACGTTTGTGAATGTTCGTCTATGATACAGAGATGTATGTATACATATATTGAAGATGCAATGTTATTGCTACTCCGCGGTCCCTAACTTTTGGTTCATCAGCCGCGTCAATTTCAAAACTCAACAAGCCACCATGCGGGATCATATTATTGCTTTTTTATTAGTTTTTTTCTAACCCCCGCTTCGCATGCTGTTTTTGCTGCGCGCCCCGTGGGATAGGTCGCGGTGTCACTGTTTATGCTGGTATTAGCATAATGCGCTTTTGTGCATCTCTTTGTTAATCAATTGGCTTCGAAATTTATATCAACTACATTTCTAAAGTTCATTGCTCGAACCCGACTTTAATTTAAATCCCCGCGATTGTGTCTGCGAAATTCGATACTAATTACGAACTTAGGTATCAAAGGTCATAACTGTTAGGAGTATTAACAAAGGCCCATTTACATTTCTGCATTGTATTTCCGGGGCAATACCCAAATTATCATCTAATTTTAACGGTTGTGTGGTCGACCGCCGATAAGTCGACGACCACATTATGTTCTTGGTAGTGCAAATAAAATCTCTCTGCAATCGTTTTTAAATCGTTACGTTTGAGTCTAATTGAGTTCTTTATCTCAGATCATTAAGTAGCAAATAATATGTTTGATCTGGGTAACTGAGTTAGCGAATATCAGAGCTACAATCTAGAAGAGAACTCATAGTTATTGTTCCGATTGATGTCGAAACTAATGGAATGCTCTACAATTCACAGTATGCGGTAGTTACTGATATGCAAACGATTGGTTCGAGAGCATACTTCAATTCGCGGTGAGTTGGTTCCGAGTTTGCTGCCATTGTTTACATCTCGAAATTCTCCGACATGATTTAATTATTAACAACTATACCGTGAGAAAATTTATTTGCATTTTTAGAGTGAGTGATTTGAAAATTTTTAAAGGCATCTAGTTTGAAATTGTTGTAAGCACACATACATAACTAGTAAGGATATTTTATGTGAGTACTTAAGTAATTTTGAATTAAGTATTTATTTTTAAACAGTCAATCAGATATTCAGATTTAGAAAGAAAAAAAAAATAGCGAGGCCAAGCAACTCTGAATTAAATTAATTTAACTCATTGTTAAGCGACAGAAGTCATTACAATTTTCATTTTGCGACTATTTTGGATTTCTTTCGTTTTAAATGCATACTTAGTATTATGAAAACATACAAGATTTCATAACTTAATAACTTTCAAATTTTAGGACGACTCTTCTTTCTTACAAGCGTGAAATACACAAAGAATGTACAAGTAAAATTAAAACTGAGTTCAAATAGAATAGATTCAATAGGTATCTAATAATCTAACAATATTCCGCGTGTCCCGTATCCTCAGAGCTCTGATGAAGATTGACGCTATAACCAATTAATATTGTGAACCCTTCAGCGACAAATTGATAATACTTATTTGTTCTTTTATTAAAAGCAGATGGTGAACTAACACTCTTATTAGATCTTGATATGTTTTTGTGTAGAATTTCTTAACTATATATTATTATGAACGATACAAATAGCATCTCTACATAAATTAAATAAAAAGGCTATATGAATATGGTTACTCATGGTCTTGTTATCAAACTATTATATTTTGGCGTAATGTCACTTAGTTACATAATATGTGAGGCAGTGGATACGGATTGGATAGTTTTCAAGCAAGCTGTAAAAGGAAAAGAAATCATAATTTCTCCCGCCAAAATGACATTTAGTCCTTTAATGTGTTCTAGGGGTGAAGATGCATAGCTCGTATGTCTATTCAACAAAAAATATTGCAGTTTCTGTTCTATTTTTGAGTGCATTTCGCGCTATTTTGGCGTTCCCTACGCACGTATTATGTCAATGACCCCGATTCGCGGCGTTGTTCACGTAGTTTTGGAAACTTTTGGGGCGATTAAATGGAGTAGAATATTGTAAAATGGGTGCATATTTGCTGCGACTAAATTATGTTGGCGTTTCGACCATAGATTTGCTTTGAATGATATGCAATATGATGATTTGATGTGATATAAGTCATGTTATCAAATTATATGGACTCTACATATTATGCTCTATCTGTAAATGCATAATATGCTCTACATTCAGGTTGGTATTACATATAAACTATAAAGAGTAAATTATGGCCTGCCTGCGAATACATTATTATGCTCTACTACACGTAGGTAGAATTATGTAGAGCTTATTATGTTTTCGAGCATATTATGCTTTACATAATACCTAACTAGGTATATCTGCGAATGCAAGATGCCAGTGGTAGGTACCTACATATTTACCAAACGAAAATGTTAGTTAGAAATGCATAGGTATATATTTATTTGCAGATGCTGTAAATAGTTATAATTTTACTAACAACGTAACTTCAAAAAACAAACAAAAAAGTTTACAAAACTATAGTACCTAACACGAATTTAAATGTTGTAGTATACGTACCTAGGTATATCAACGATTATAGACATAGAGTTAGAGGAAATATGCCCATCAGATTTTTTTACAACTTTCAACTTTCGTGTAATGTAAATTTTAAAAGAGCATATTAATTCGAATTTTATGTTAATTAGCGGCGCGAACTACGAATACATATTGGGTTTCAATGGCACGACGCGAAGTTTAGTGTTAGCATACAAAGGGCCCATACGTGGCTTCTAGCTTTTAATATACCGAATTCGACTTTAATCTACGGCATGTGTCAGTGTGCGTGTAGTCAAGCGTGAGTACAACGCGTGCGCACTCACGCACACAGCGGTGAGCGCCCTCCTCAGCGCTGCAATTCGTTGGCGTACCGCCCCGCGCTCCCGCCCGTACGCAATTGCACTGCACTCCGGCGCGGTGCGTGCGTAAAAAGCGCACGCAGGAGGTGCGGGGCGCGACGTTCTCAGGACTGCGGGCGCGAGCGCGCGCTGCAACAAGCAGTCACCGTCAGACGCTCGCGAGAGTACACCGCCCCCACAGGGCGTACTCACCACTCGTACTACTCGCGAAACTACCCCCGATCGTGCTACTAACGGAACTACGTGCTGTGCCAATGCGAATATCTTCTCGCAATTTTAATCATCACATTTTGTACTCGTCGAGTTTGGATCTTTAACTAATCAAATTGAGGGTAAGTGAACCTTTTTTTTTCTTTTCATAATATAAGGACTTCAGGAATCGTAGACCTGCTACGGCTACGCTAATATGATTTTTGCCGGCTACGAACTACGAAGTTGACAACTTTAGCCGATAATTTTACTAGGTTTTATAATATAAACTCTACCGTGTAGAAAATAAGAGAAAGTAGCCAAGGACATTTTGTGAATTTGGGAATACAGTTTTATGTGAATGGAGGGTCGATGGCAAAGCGGTTTTCATCGGTCCCCCAAGTTCGATTTACCTGCCGAATAAAAGGTAAAAAGTCAATTTAGCTCTGAGGAAGGGCTACGAAGCGACGTATGTAAATGGGGAAGGGCAGTGCAGTCGAGCAGTAGCCGCGAGTCGAGGCATACGCTGGCACAGTTAGTTCGCGGTTGGCCTGCACAAAAGTTATACGCAAGGTTATGCGCTCTCGAATATTCATTTACGTTGTGATACTAGACACGTGATAAGCTACGCTATGTATCCCGCTCCAACGTATGATGACATTTTGCCAGGTAATCTGCCAATGCAAATTGTAGAAATGTTTTGTTTTTATATTTTTGTTTTGTTATTGTTTTATACTTATTTGTGTTTTGTTTTTTATATTGTTTTTGTTTTCATTACATTAATTTACAATCTGGTGTACCTACAAGTGTTTATTTGTATATTGACGTAGTATCAATGGAAATATTTTAAAATTCTTTTTTTTTGTGAAATCTACTTTCTCACTTGGGTGTTACAAAGTTTAAATTAAACGAAAAAGTGACTAGATTTTAAACTGAAACGAGACAAATTGAAACAGCGTGTTCATTCATAAATAATTTGTCGGATAATAGATAGATTAACTGAATATTTAATATCATATTCTTATTTTGACACATAATTAAGTATGATAAATTCATTGCTATTAAACATCTATAGTGTTGTTAAACATTCATAAATTAGCACCATGTCTTAATCTATATCATATAAATCACAAAAATTGTTTGTACGGATGTGCTTTATTAGACTTTGAAACCATCCAACCGATATGCCCCAAAATGGTTTCATTTCAAAGGCAGTAATGCGAAGATAGTTTGAGATCACTAAATGCATGCACTACATGCAATGCATTAGGCACATTTTTGATATTCGATTTTTTCCGTACAATTTTTTTTTGCGTAGTAGCACACGCCTGGTCACTAGTAAATAAATAAATAAGAATATAAAATCTCATAATTACATTTTTCGGCTCTCCTTTCGTTATTTGCTATGATACGTTTTTAGGATTCTGAAGTAAAATCGGAACCCTTATAGTTTCGTCATGTCCGTCCGTCCGTCCCTCTGTCCGTCCGTCTGTCCGAAGCAAAGCGCCGAGACACTTAAGCTGAGCTGTAATTTGGCATGCATATACATATTGATTAAAACTCTAGAATCGTAGAATAAAATATTGAAAAAAAAAAACATTTTTCAGGGTACCTCCCCTACAGGTACCGTGAGGATGAATTTTTTATTCGTCGCTTACCCTATAGTGTGGGATATCGTTGAAAAGGCCTTTCAAAAATATTATGGGTCTTCTAAGACCATTTTTGGAATTAGGGGTCCGTTTCGAAATATTTGGCTTTATAAGTGCTAGTAATTTTGGTTAGAATCAAGTGTCCCTTGACTGAAATTATGATTTTACAAGAAAAACACTATCACGGCTATGTTACCATGAGTATTTAATGAGTAATAGTCGATAAAGTTACTGCTTCGGAACCCTACACTGCGAGTGGCCTGACACACACTGGCCTGGCTTTTTGATATTTGAGTGGATCGAATACAGACAGTCACAACATGATGACAAAACTAATAACTAAAATACCTACTTTGTTGTAATGATATTTGTTTCAAATATATATAAAAATTTCAAACAAAATAATCCATTAAGAAGCGAGTTAACGTTACTTTTTATTTTGTCTACAGGAGCACATCTACGCAGGATGGGGAGTAGCGAAGGACAGCAGACGTTCTGTCTGAAATGGAACCACCACAAAACCAACTTGGTGGAGATCCTAGAAGCACTCATCAAGGTGGAAACTTACGTTGACTGCACTTTGGTGGTCGATGACCAGGTCACGTTTAAGGCTCACCGAGTAGTGTTGGCAGCAAACTCCCCATACTTTCAATCTATCTTAGCTGACGTGCCCATGGATCACTGCAGCATCCTTTTTCCGGGTGTGAAGGACTTCGAGATGCGGGCACTTCTTGAGTACATGTATACTGGTGAAGTTAATGTAACTCAAGCACATATCCCACGTATCATGAAAGTGGCTGAACAGTTGGAAGTTAAAGGTCTTTTCGACATGACTGAGCTACGCCGTAGGCCAGGTAGCAGCGAGCGCACCCCAGCTGCCTCGCCGCCGCGAGTGGTACCTGCAGCGCCATCTAGCGTCTCCCCTCCCATGCAGGCTTGTCGCTGGCCGCCACCACCGCCGCCGAGCGCACCCGTCTTATCTGCCGCTTACGATTCGGCAGACATGAATCCGTTAAAGCGAAAGAAGCTTTCGAGTATGTTAGCTACTCGCGATACGCCAATATTAAGAAACGTACTCGCTCAAACTACCCCAGTGGACTCGTCGCAGCCTATGTCCCTCGTATGTCATCCGGTAAGTCAGCATGCCCCTCCGCGATTGCACTCCAATGGCTCCGCACACGAGTCGGACAGGCCCTCGAGTCCACAACATCCCTTCGAGTACCGCCCACGGCGACTATCTTCACGGGCTTCATCCCCTCATTACAACCGATCGGATCGATCAGAGGATGCTCACTCTCCTTACACGGAGAGATCTTTCGAAGAGGAGAATCAACGAACTTTCCATCCTTCACCTCCGCCACCTAATTTCCAACAAGACGTAAGAGCTGGACTCGCGCCATATGTACCCCCACAACAAAAACCCGAATGGAAGCGATACAAGCAATATACAAGATCTGATATTATGTCGGCTATAGAATGCGTCAGAAACGGCATGAGTGCGTTGCAAGCCTCGCGCAAATATGGCGTTCCTTCACGTACTCTGTACGACAAGGTTAAGAAACTCGGTATTACAACAAGTCGCCCGATGAGCCGTGGTGTTAAACGAGAGTCGAATGGTGCCGCTTTTCCATATGGCTTAAGCGGAACCGGTGGTAATGATGAAGGCCCACCTACTACTCCTTTGATTGACCCATCTTTCCTGCAACAAGCACTGGAAGGAGCGACGAGGGACGGCGGTCGGGAAGCTCTACATGCCATGGCTTTAGCTGCCGCGGCACATGCGGCTTTGACGCCGCGAACACCACCCCGTTCACCACCACAGTCTCCTCGTTCGCCCCCTCAGGATGACGACCACGTTGAAGACTTATCTGTGTCTCGACGACGCGACCCTGATCCACCTTCTGGGGTCATTGTTCCGCCGCGTAATTTTGCCCTCGACTGCAGCAGCGAAAGGGATTGAGCATGTTTAATCGGCGAACACTTGAAAAGACTGACTTAGGCGTACAAAATTAGGATAAGGCACTTATTAGTAGGTTACTGATACGACGCGCCGCGCGCGCATGCCACGCTGACCGGGCGCTCCGGCCGGGCGATTGCAATGGGCCCCGCGGCCACTAATATTCTACCTCTCTTCTTCTTTATTTATTTCAAGCGCCTACAAAGCCAGACAACGAAATAAAATTTCCGTTCGATGGTATGGCGGTGTCTTTTGTGATTTTATGTTTGTTTTTCTCCTGTAGTTATTTTACGTTTTATGACATTTACTCTTTGTTAATGTAATAGCAAGTAGGTTAGCTTTAATTAGCATTTAATGTTTTAGTTAGAGCGGTAACCGTGTAGGGCCAGTGGTTAGCAAGACAGCGCCGCCCACTGCCGCGCCCGGATGGGTCCGCCTAGACGAGTTATTGTGCAATTTGTTGTCCGCGACTGTGATGTTTATAGACTGAAACGCCGCCATTACCTCACACTCGCTACAGATCAACTCTAGTCCGTACACAGCGCGACGTTTCCTTACAGTTAAGCCGACTATTCACTACTATTCAGGAGAGTTTCAAGTCGGATGGCAAAGGGACCGTGCAATGTGTTATGCTCATTTTCAGTTAGACTAGTGACGTATTTGTAAAACTACCTACATAATACGTAATTCCTTGTGTTATGAACTTAGAATAATATAATTGTTTGCTATTTGCCATACTTGTTCATTGTTGATTCTAGTTATATTCACCTTCTTCAGTATATTTCATGTTTTGCACAAGCACGTTCTTATTAGATTTAAAAGGTTTTTTATAGTATCTTAGCAAAAAACAGATGCTCAATTATGTGTTTGTGAACAGCCGCAGCGTCTCGTCGCGTTTATTGGAATACGTAATATATAATATATTAAGTTTATTCGAGGTTAACTAATATCTAATTAATGATACATAGGTATGTACTGTTTGTTTAATATAAAACAGAACAATCTTTCATTGAAGCATTAATTATGTATTACGTAAATAACAGCATGCTTAACAACTACCTTCATAATTTAAATACCTACCTATTTATTATTTCGATTGAAATCTTTATACTTTATTTCTATAAATATGTTAACAGCAAATAAGTGAAAATATAAAACTATGTTAATTTTGTCATATTATTAAAGTTAAATGTAACATAATTATATTAGTATGAATACTTATTTTTTGGTAATTCATTGAAAGACTGATTTGTTACTTTAGTCTAGTTTGAAAATGCCATAGATACGATGTAGTTTCAAGTTTAAAGATTAAGTTAAACACGTATTGAGTGTGTAGTTGATACACTTTGAGAGTGTCACTGTGTTGTGCCTTTGTTTGTTGAACTTAAACTTATTTTAGGACATTCCACTAGTTACACATTATAATATCTACTGTATTGTAATTAATGGCTGAATACCAGTCAATATCACAGTCTTATTCTG
Source organism: Thymelicus acteon (assembly GCA_951805285.1). Taxonomy (NCBI): domain Eukaryota; kingdom Metazoa; phylum Arthropoda; class Insecta; order Lepidoptera; family Hesperiidae; genus Thymelicus; species Thymelicus acteon. Next base: position 9,421,504 of record OX638219.1, on the reverse strand, counting down.
TGGGTTTTATTACTTACATAAATAAATCGAATATTGTATGGGCATGCAAGGAGTGAAGTACAACTTTGTCCAGTCATACTAACGTACCTCATTATTTTGTTGCTAAATCAGATGTTATATAAACATTATTATTATTAATAAACACCTATTTTGTGCCTATAATTGTATATTAAGTATGATGTTTATGCACTAGAGATCATCTCAAAGACGAGATATCTCACGTACTAAATGTATGTAGTTGCTATGTATGTAGTTTAAATTAAATCGAGTTTGTTTATCTTGTACCTACATATGTTAGTAAGAACTCTATATTTACAGATATAATGTTATAAATACAAAATTAAACGTTTAATGTCATGTAACGCATTTTATTTGCAGTTAGTAGACTCTATTATCTCTCTATACTGATTCTCTACCTCTTGTTGGACCTAGGCTTTAGGTCCATCGTCCAAATTAACCTGCTTCAAACCCTAAGCTAGTTGCTCTTAAAGAATTATCATATTGATCTTATTAGAACCCAACACCCATTCTTAAGTTATAATCTACAAAAGTATAAACCATCGCAGATCTATCCTATTTAGCAGGGCGTGCCTCTGTTCCGTGCACCTTGTTTGGCAACAGATAAAAATAAGCCATCAGGTCCCTATGTTGAAAGTTGCTGCGCCCTGCAACTCAGTTTAAAGCCAAGATTAATCATGCAAGGTGATAGACTTTTTTACCCCCAAGCTAGCTCCCACCTTCCTTCTAAAGTCGACTATGAAAGTTATTTTACGTATTTTGTATAGATAATAGCGGCGAAAATATAGTAATTCGATTATTATATACCGTTAAAGCATCGGTAATGCCTTTGTTACTGAAGACCAAAGAATATCTGATGACCATCGGGTGCATATTGGGTCTGCTCGTTTGTGAACTCTTAAAAAATAAACTCTGAAATATATAATCTTTCCTTCAATATAAAATTTTGTGCAGTTGGTGTAAAATAATTTTACTACCGTAAATGAACTTACTTCATTGTTATTATTAGGGTTTTTTAATAAGGTAGGCGTCAGGCTAGATGGCAATAATATGATGATTTCGAAGTTTGTCGAAAAATAAAGTAAAATAAAAAGCTTATAATTCTTTTAAACAAATAATTACTACGGTACTCTGTTGGCAATAGTTTTATCGATTTTACTCTCGCTTAAGAACCATATTTTTAAATTATATTAATTAGAATCTAAAGAATGAAAAAGAAAACAAAGACCAAATGTGCCACCTGACTGTAATTGGTCACAGCGGACTTCAGCAAGCAAAAGGCTTCAGAAACGACGCTCTACCGCGGCAGCCAAGAAGAATACGATAATAGGTTTTAATTAGGTATTTGCGCCAATATTACCTACTCATGTCAATAGCATAATCATTTGCACTAAGTTATCTTACCTAATTATCTATAAAATTACTATGGGCTATCATTATAATGTAGGTAGATACTAAAACAACACCTCTAATCTAGATGTTTTTAAACATAGGTACCTTTGGCAAATACTGGGTTACTCAGTTCTTCAACACGGAATCTTAGCTATTTGATGTTTTACAAAAAAAATATTGACAAATCGAGAGTTTATTTATAATGGAAGGTATATAATTTTCTTCTCATCCGAACTTAAGTATTTTAACAATTTTCTGTATATTCAAAATAGCCACAGCTTAATGACTTAATATCGAGTTATTGTGGATAATTATTATGAATTGTAATAGTTACAATAAATTATGACGAATGTTCAAAATTTATTTCTACAAACCGTTTACTCCCCTTCAATAATGGAGTTTAGCACAATAAATTTTATTGAAATAATATTAATTAATGTACAATGATATTGTATACTTATTGTAACTTGAAAAGTAACTCAAATTCATAAGTCAATAAACCTACATCGCGACTTTACGCGCGCAAATTTAAAATTACAGATCTCAACATTCTCAACTCGTCATTCATAGATATTTTTTTTTAATTAAATTATTAAAAATATGTACCATAGACTCGACAGAGCCATGCATAGACAATAGCCATACTATGGTCATAGATCACTCATAGATCTGTTATATGGATAATTATATGATCTGTTTCATGGTGATATTATCTGTGAGATCTGTGAGTAGAAGCATGGAGTATTGAGGTAGAAGGAAGGCCATCTCATATGAAAGGAAAGTTGAAAAAGTGTCCAGCTGTTTACAGAAAATAAAGGTTCAGTAAAGGCCATTTCTGAATGGTGCTAGTGTGTGACAAATAGCGATATGAACCATAAACATAGCTGTTGTAGACGGAGTGAAGTTTGCCGAGTTCAAATATTTAAAAATTTTCATGGTACCCTCCTTAATGTCAGTATACAAAACCTGAACTATTTACGTACTCAAATGTAATGTTAAACTTACAATGTTTTAGTAAATATAACCAAAATACTGCTGTGAGAAAACGTAATTTTTAGTAGTGTGATTTTTTTTAATAGCAAGTGCAATAGTAGTGTAATTTTTAGTAGCAAGCTACTAGGTGAACAAAGCCGATGAGAAATTTAATACCTTAGATTTGTTTTGGCACACTTGCTGCATGTTTTTGCTATCCTAGTACTGACTGCAAGGAACTTCGTTCCATCCGGGTGTCCCTTGACACCTCTCAAGTTTGGTGATAAATCACCACGGTGATATTTCATTAGTGATGATTATTGTCACAGTGGGTGCATTTTATTCCGTCTGTTACATGTCGCAGTGACATTAGTGAAGAGAAATCTCACCGTATCACGAATTCACCGAGTCACGACGTGGTTATAAATATCAAATACCTACATAGTTTAATTAAAACCTTATCCTGTTTAAAATAAGACTTATTTTCATTTGCAGTTTTTGTAACGTAGCGATATTATCTACTAAGCAAGTTAAAAGAAATCAGACAAACTAAAGTCTAATGACGTTGGAAATAAGAAGCAATTTCACTCAAACAAATTCTCTCTTCTAGCTGGTGGCACTGTCTCGCTCACACACGGCTCAAGTCACAAATGTTGCTTTCTCTCTTTCGCACAATGGAATTCTGTGAATTATATGTAGCTTGGCCGGTGGCCGGCGTTAAGTCACAGTAAAAGGAATACTGTGGTAAAATCACCGTCGCGTTTTAAGTAACAGACGGTTTCGATGCATGTAACTGTGTGACAAATGATTTATGTTGTAACAAGTGATATAATCAGTGATGAGTGAAATGTGCCATTCCTAGTCACTTGTAATGAATGGCGCTATTCTCTGAAAAATAGATATTTGATATCCTTATTTGGACGCGTTTTTACGGACGCTTTTCATTTACAGAGATGACCTTCCTTTTACTCTGTCTTCCATGCCGTGGAATTAACAACATGACGTAATATCGTACGACCATTAGTTCGGCGATGTGATTGGCTAAAATTTGCAGAGAAGATCACGTCATAAATGTCATAATATTTGTTGTATGTAATCGAACACAAGACTGAAGTCGTCTTGAACGTAAACAAGAAGTGTTATACCATGAATTTAAGAATAACTGATGTAATATTTTATTCACATTGCAATACTATTCATTTATAATTTTAAAAAGAAGGACCATTACTCCCGTGATTAACCATGGAACCGGAGGAACCGTTTATAAACAACGATGTGTTTAATGTGCACGACATCGCGGAAATTGAAGGTAAGTTTTATTTAAAGTGGTGAATTGCGTATTTAAAAATTATAATGCGGAAGTTAATGTTATATTTTTTGTATACACAGACTTCCTCAGTGGTTGCGACGGGGATTTCATGAAAAAACTTGAAGAGGAACTGTCCTATGTTGACAACGACTCTGGGCTTCTGAGTGTTGATACCAAGCCTAACGTTGATGTTTCATCAACAACATCTTCTCCTCAAATATCCCCATACTTCAACGCCAGCGGGAATCCTTTAGTATCTCAATATACAAACAGTAGACGTGCGGCACCTCAAAATGTGCAGTCCAAAAATAGTCCAGTACAGAATGTCTATGCCAGAGAAGAAAGTTATAATTTGAATCACATAAATGAAAGTTCTCCACTTCCAGATGTTACACAACATAGCCAAAACCGGTTTCCCGCACAGGCACCTATGATAGTACAGCAAGTTGTACCCAGTCCTGTCTATGTAAATTTAACATCAGGCAACACAGTAAAACAGCTACCAGAAGGAGCATCTCTTGTGAAGTTGGATGGAGTTACCAAAATAAATCACCCCAGCAAAGGACAGCACCCTAATCAGCCATTGTTGCTACCAAACAATGCTAAGAACATCACTCCCCTAATATTGAAAACCACAGATGCAAATTTCTCTCCACTTATACTTCAATCAAACATTATAAATTCTGCAACACAAACTTTAATGTATACAACTGCACCGGTACAGGGTAAGTATTATTTTCTTGTATTAAAATATGGAAGTGATCACATCAATTTGAAAGTCAATTTAATCAGTTTTTTGTGTGACTGGGTTTTTGTAACTTTTATTGTAATTTTGATATCACCAAAACTTAACCAGGGACTATATGAGTTAGGTAGTTTGTTATTTATTATTCTTATATTATAATGCTGTATTAGCTAATCACACAAAATTAACATTCCAGGAGCCACACAAGGGATTATAACAAATGCTAAAGCAGGAATAGAAAATAGGTCTGTGCACACATTTTTTGCTGGTAATGGCGGACCTACATTGTTAACAACTGGTATTCCAGTGGTCCTCGATGGAGACAAGATTTCTTTCAGCCAGGCCACTAATGCTCCGCCTAAATTTAAGGAGGTGAAGAAAAGTGCCCATAATGCAATAGAGAGGCGCTACAGAACTAGTATTAATGATCGGATAGTTGAATTGAAGAATATGTTAGTTGGTGAGGAGGCTAAGGTATGTTGGAATTATGTGTTCCTTACTATCTAGTCTTATGAGTTATACAGTATCTACAGTATTTTTTGTGAGTGAAAAAATTAATACATTGGCATAATTATAGTATTGGTTTATACTGATTATATAAATAGAAAATAGAATACAAAATATTAAATAAAAAGGAATTAAAGATAATTAAATAAACAAATTAAATACATTTAATAATGTCTTGTAGTGCTATAGATTGGTTATATTCACACAAGTGCATATTATGATTTAACTAGCTGACCCGGCGAACTTCGTATCGCCTAAGAATGTAAAATCGGTACAGCCGTTCTTAGCCGTTACAGTTTCTGTGTGATCCTCCCTCTCCCTCTTCCTCTCCCTCTCCCTCTCCCTCTCCCTCTCCCTCTCCCTCTCCCTCTCCCTCTCCCTCTCCCTCTCCCTCTCCCTCTCCCTCTCCCTCTCCCTCTCCCTCTCCCTCTCCCTCTCCCTCTCCCTCTCCCTCTCCCTCTCCCTCTCCCTCTCCCTCTCCCTCTCCCTCTCCCTCTCCCTCTCCCTCTCCCTCTCCCTCTCCCTCTCCCTCTCCCTCTCCCTCTCCCTCTCCCTCTCCCTCTCCCTCTCCCTCTCCCTCTCCCTCTCCCTCTCCCTCTCCCTCTCCCTCTCCCTCTCCCTCTCCCTCTCCCTCTCCCTCTCCCTCTCCCTCTCCCTCTCCCTCTCCCTCTCCCTCTCCCTCTCCCTTTTCCCTCTCCCTCTCCCTCTCCCTCTCCCTCTCCCTCTCCCTCTCCCTCTCCCTCTCCCTCTCCCTCTCCCTCTCCCTCTCCCTCTCCCTCTCCCTCTCCCTCTCCCTCTCCCTCTCCCGCTCCCGCTCCCGTTCCCGCTAATCTATCTATCAACTATCTATCTATCAACTACACAACAAAATTTTACCTTATCCCGCAGGAACAGGTCTATTTTCCGGGATAAAAAGTATCCTATATCCATCCCCGCTTTATTTGATATCTGTATAAATAAATAATCTATCAACTACATATAACAAAAATTGACTTTATCCCACAGGAACAGGTCTATTTTCCGGGATAAAAAGTATCCTCTGTTCGTCTCCTGATTCTAAGCTAACTCCCCACCAATTTTCAGCCAAATCGGTTCAGCCGTTCTTGAGTTATAAATAGTGTAACAAACACGACTTTCTTTTATATATATAGATATCAGTCTTAAATAACCTATTACTTGTTTCTGTGTATGTATATTAATTTATTGGGTGGGTGGTTGGAGTGGTTGGGGTTATATTTATAGTAAATTTAATTTAGATATATTATTATGTATTTTATTTATTTAAAAGTACTTTAATATTTATATTATATATTTAAAACTATTTTATATATGTATTTACGTAAACTATAACTATTACAAATTATAAACATAGTATAATTCTATAGCGTTTTATCCCAGAACAGTGTACACTACACAGGGAAGAGGGGACTTTCCAAACACAAGTTCTATGAACTTAAATGGAAAGATCCCACATATATTTAACGAGTAACCGCCCTCGCTTTGCTTCGGTTTTCTTATTTTTTTTACACATTGGGTTACATTATTGGAGTTTTATTAAGGATCCCTAATTTATTAAAAATATAATATAGCCTATGTTACTCGGGGATAGTGTAGCTTCCCAACAGTGAAAGAATTTTTGAAATCGGTTCAGTAGTTTCGGAGACTATTCAATGCAAACAAAAAATCAAACCTTTCCTCTTTATATATTAGTATAGATGAAATGTAAATTCTGGTACTTATAATAAACAATTTTTGATTTTTTTATTTTGACTGAGATAATGTTAACATACTATATTATGAAATTGTTACAGCTTAACAAATCTGCAATATTAAGAAAAACTATAGATTACATTAAGTATCTTCAGAATCAAAACACTAGGTTAAAACAGGAGAATATGGCTCTCAAGTTAGCATGCCAGAAGTCTGGTGTGAAGGAGGTATTTGAAGTGGGTGCGTACACCCCGCCACACAGTGACATCTCCTCTCCATACCATTCTCCGCACCCTATGGACAGCGATGGTCCTTCTTCACCAGAGTTCAAGGTAAGTTAGCTTTATGTAAGGTTTTCAAGTCAACTGAATAAAGAAGCAGCATTAGCATGCAGTTTAAAAATCCTTATTTACAGTATTTATCTTAATTATGTTTTTAATCATAACTTACATTCTTTATGCTATTTAACAGCTCAACTTGAATAGAGTGGACAAAATCATCATTCCATTGCCATCATTGCCATATTTCATTTATGTATTTGGATGCCTCTCTAGATAATATTAATTTAGAGGCATGTGTTGAACTTGTATTTAATTAAGTTATTACATTTAAAATAATTTGTGTTATTTTAATCATAACTTTAATTTTCAGGTTGAAGAGAAATATTCAAAAGTTGTCATGGGTATGGGAGATCACTCGCGCCTTGCACTGTGCGCCTTCATGGTGGGACTGATTGCCTTCAATCCTTTTAGTTCCTTCTTTGGAAACTTCATGATGGAATCTTCGTCATTTGACTTCTCAACAAAACTTGATCAAAGGAGGATTTTGTCTGATGATGATTACAGTAAGTGCTAGTTGCCTACTAACTTGGATGTGGAATAAAAATTATAATTTATATATTATAAATAATTCTGAATTATCAGTCATTTTTCGATCCTATTTATTTTTTATTAATTTGGGATTCCATTATCAAATCCTTTCCATCCAATGCATTCAGTGTTATTATTCCACATTTTATTAATCCTACAATCCACAACTACTTAGTACAAATACATGATTATTTTGTTAATTTCAGGTAATAATGGTATTTCTTGGGGTGCATGGATATTTCAAACACTTCTTATTTATTTAGTGAATGTTATTGTTCTTGGAGGATGTCTTGTCAAGCTCTTGGTTTATGGAGATTCGGTACCAAAATCACAATCCAAAGAAGCTGGGTTGTTCTACCAGCATAAACGAGAAGCTAGGAATTGTTTGAACAAGGTTTGTATGAGATATCACAAGTATTATTATATTGTAGCTATGTAACATATAAATATTTCTCTGGCATATTTTACATAGTAAAATATGCAATACACTTACCGTTAGTATGGTGATATGAGTGTGAGCGTTTCTATTCTCATTAAGTCTTATATAACATTTTGACAACAAATTTCCAGAACGACCTAACGAATGCAAGATTGAAACTGCATAATGCTCTTTCTGTGTGTGGAAAGAGAGTTCTAGCAACTGGTTCTGGGCATGTGAAATACACTGCTCTCGCTTCTGCTGTATTGAGGCAGATACTGCATAGATTACCCTTTGGAGGATTCCTGGCTCGTAGGGCTGGTGATCTGTGGAGTGACAGGTAAAGTAATATTACTAACGAGTAACCGCCCTCACTTTGCTTCGGTTTTCTTATTTTTTTACACCTTGGATTACATTATTTGAGTTTTATTAAGGATCGCTAATTTTTTCGAAAATATAATATAGCCTATGTTACTCGGGGATTGTCTAGCTTCCCAACAGTGAAAGGTTTTTCAAATCGGTTCAGTAGTTTCGGAGCCTATTCAATGCAATCAAAAAATCAAATCTTTCCTCTTTATATCTTAGTATAGATTAGTCAATACAGTTAGATAGACATACATCATGTTATTTGATAGTACATACAACTTGTATATCATAATAATATACAATAGGTGAACTGATTGTAAAATTTACTACCTGCATAAGAAGTATTGGTACTGAGTAGAAATAGAGCAATTGAGCAATTTTTTTATGTTAATACTTAAGGTCAATGCATACATAACGTGGACGGGATGGGGACGGGACGGGACATGAAGTTTTGGAAACATTGTTTAATAGAAATGTAAACGATAGTGCATACGCCACGAATAGAAGGCACGCACGGGACGGGAACGAGGCACGCACGTATATTTATGCCCCGTCCACGTTACGTATGCATCGACCTTTAAATAACTGTCAAATGCACAGACGAGCTACCGGACTATAAGTGGTCTCTGTCATTCAAGGACATCAGTAATATCAAAGCCATTACTGATGTGTTGCTGTTCAAGAAGGAAGGAGAATAAAGATATCATTATCTATGTGTGTTGTTCATGGCACTCACGACACAGGGAATCTAACTGTGGGGCTGTGAGTGTATAGCGTTATTATTATTAACTCTAATTTCTGAATTAATAAAAAAACTTACAGTGCAGCAAGAAGAGCCACGCAGCACTGGGCCGCCGAAGTGTCGGGCGTGTCTCATCGTCTAGCGCAGTTGGAGATCCTCTCGAGTGAAAGCAGTCGCGGCGAGCGGGTGCTGCTCGCGCTGCAGGCGGTCAACCTGGCTGAGGTCACCGGCAACAAGCAGCTGCTAGCGGACACGTACGTCACCGCTGCGCTCGTGTTCAAGGATAATGTGCCGAGATTTGGGAACTGGCTGTGTGGGTAAGTTTTGTATTTACTGCGGCGAAGCTAACGCTCCTACTCAGAGTCACTAACGGTTACTTTAATCGCTTCTTAGTAAAGAATCACCATACAAATTCTGCACTAAGGAGCGATTTAAGTAACCGTTAGTGGCTCTGAGTTGGGGCATAAGAGTTATTGGGGCTATAGGAATCATGGACGCGAAAATCAATCCGCGCAGTCGTTGATCTCCATATGCCCAAGGATAGAAGAAATTGGGCACCCGCTGTTGAAGGTACACTAAAATTAATGTAATGATTAATATGTGATATTGCTATTGCCTAGTTACAATATAGTACTTTTACTAAGTTATTGAGCTCCCAACTTACCAAGTCATCAATCAAATCATCAAGCAATAACTCATTATTAAGTAAAAAACATTTGCATATTCATGATGAGTTAATTACGTAAGTTATGCGAGTAAAACTTACCATAATGTAACGCTGACTAAGAATATTTAATCAACCAATACTCCTGCTTCTAGTTGGTACCTGCGTCGTATCAGCGGCACCGGCGGCGAGTGGGGCGCGTCGGTGCGGCTGCGCTGGGCGGCGAGCGCGCGCGGCCAGCGGTTCCTGCGCACGCGCCGCTGGCCCTACGAGCAGCCCAGCCCGGCGCTGTTCTCGCGCCTGCCTGACGCTGCTGACCCGCTCGCGTATGCAATGCGGGTGTGTATGCTATCTCTCTTTTTCTTCTCTCTTTTTCTTTTCTCTTTTTTTTCTTCTCTCTCTTTTTCTTCTCTCTTTCTTGGCCGACAACGCATCAGAGATGTCTTTGGTGTTGCTGATGTTCATGGGCAACGATAGCAACTTACCATTAGGTGGATCGGCAGCTCGTTTGCTGGCTATTTCCATAAAAAAATGCTAGTTATATTCGTGGGTACATTTTACCTGGGACAAGTGATCCAAATGACTAAGTCCAACTTCGAGAAAGAAGTCACTCGTCAGAAGCTAACTCGGATGGGCTGCGTTCGGGAAACTACGTTATATCTTGTCGTCCATTGAGATAGCTCAATGTCTGAAGTCGAAGTTGTTCGAGCAGTGTGTGTTGCCAATCGTGGTTACTGTCGGCTAATCCACAAGCTCAAAGTCACACAGCAAGCTATGGAGAGGGCTATTCTGGGTATTTCTCTACGCGATCGCGTCAGAAATGATGAAATCCGTCGATGAACTAGGATAACCGACATAGCCAAAAGAATAAGCCGGCTGAAGTGGCAATGTACTGTTCGAAGGACCGATAACCATCGGGGAAGAAAGGTCCTCGAATGGCGTCCACGTCTCGGAAACGGAGTATAGGACGCCACCTGACTGGACTGACGACCTGAAGAAGACAGCGGGCATCCGCTGGATTCAGAAGGATCAGCACCAGTCAGAGTGGCGCAAGTTATGGGAGGCCTTTGTCCAGCAGTGAACCTCCAAGGGCTGATGGATGGATATTTGTCGTGTGTTAGTTATATTGTCGTAGCGGCGGCGAGTCGGACGGCTGATAATTATGCGAAGACCCTTAAGCAGAGTATCCATGAGTATAAAATGCAAGCCTATGAAAATGTAGTAATCCTACTGGTATTTTTTCCTATGATAACACCAGATAAACGAGAGACGAGCCACTTGGAGGGAATAAGGCGTCGTCACTTGTGGAAATCAGTAACACCAAAGGCATTACTGATGCGTTGACCGCCAAAAGAAATTAAACTTCAAAGTCCCGTAACTTTTTCATTTCTGAAGATATATTTATAATAATTATTTCACATTTATGTTTCTTTTTACGTTTTATATATAATATCATTCGAATAAAAATTGGTAAACTTCCTTATTACGTTTTATATTGATTAATGTACAAATCGTAGGCATATCATCTGGAACTGCTGCAAAAGAGCCTGCTGATTCTGCTGGGCGTGGACGAGCGCGGCACTACGCGCGACGTGCTGGATCTCGTCAAACTGATTACAGATGACGTCTCTACAGACGCGCCCAACCACACAGGTAATGCCTACCGCATACACACAATTTATAGTCCGTATATAAAATTAACTATAATCAAGGGCGGATCCAGCTTTGGCGCCAGAGGGGGGGGGGGGGGTCACATAGGGGGGTGAAATTACAAGAAGTTAAAATAGGTATTTAATTAATAAATATACTTAAATAAATCTACCTATATTTAAATAACAAAATCAATTTTTCTTTTATGTCTTCTCCCGAAACGCGTTTTCGATGCGTTCGTACCCGAATACTGCGTTTGCCGTCAAACAAAGTATTATATTAAATTAATTAAATATTGAAAGTACTTAAATAAAATCTATATTGTGACAAAAATGTATAAAAACATGTTTAACATTTTTAATTAATGGTCCACTTAGGTCCTGGACCCAGCCCAGGGGTGGGGGTCATGACCCCCATGTCCCCTCCTGGATCCGCCCTTGACTATAATAGATAGTTATTCAACTAAAACATCAAAAAAACCATATCGATCGCCTTTTAATAAATAAATAATCTAACAACTATCATCCGATCGTTTAATGTGTATTACTATGTATTGGAGCGCGCATACACTCGACTAAACAGTCGATACGCGATTGTCGGCCGTCGACATCATGTATGAATTGTAGTTATGTCGGGAAATATTACGTTTTAATGAAATTATTTCATTAAAACTTTTTTCACTCATTCTGTAGTATTTATATAACTTGTCTGGATACTCTTTCAACTTAAAATGTAATGTATGAAAGTTTCCATTAAGTAATCTGGCACTTAAGATAGGATGAAGACGACAATATCATCTTTTTTTATTTCGTTTTATTTCGTGGCATAAGCGAGTACTTTTTTATTAAACATTGCAATAGAAGACGTCTGGTCAATAGACGAAACTAGAAAACTACGTAAATTGATGACGACGGAATTGAATCACGGAAGCGCCTACAATTTTTTTTTGCCACTAGGGCGATCACCCATCAAACTGCGGAACGCGCCCGCCCGGTCGATCACGTAGGATCTACACACGCTACCCGGCTATAATGCTTCTAACACACAAGTATTTACACCATAGAATGGTCTGCCAGAACCACCTTTACTTATAAAATATCTTAAATTTCGATGCAATGTCAGGGCTGTACAACGTACAACACCTAAAAGAAAATGAATATCAAAATGGAGACATTACCAGTACTTCGTTATAACAAACATATTTCTCTACATTAAACATCCTACAACAGATCCAACATATAAAATATTCCAGGTTGCTGGGACCCGGTGATGGAATGGTGGGCTAACATGGTGGGCGTGGCTGCCACGTGGCTGTTGGCTGACACTAACAAGGCGGCAGAGATTGTTGACAAGTTAAACATGTTGCCTGAACCGCTAGCCAACTGTGAAGATCCCTTACCAGGGTAAGTGGCTTTAACCCATTAATGGCCCACTACTGAGCACGGATCTATTCTCTTGAGGAGGCCTAGAGCATACTTCAACAGGCTCCTCCAGTGCCACCAGTGGATTGGTGGAGGGGTTAGTGGCCAACCCAAAGGTCGGAAGTTATCATGTCATTCGAAGGCGTCCAACATGGCTTAACGACTGTTATCTTACGATCTTAGCATGGAAGCGCTCAAGAATTTTTACCACTAGCGGTCACCCATCCAAATACTGACCGCGCCCGTTGCTTAACTTTGTCGATCACTCAGGACGACACAAGGCTCCGTGATATGAGCGCTTCGCCTGGTGGAGCTGGGTGAGTATGACCTGGGAATAGAAAAAAATTACAATGAGTGAAATGAAATGTAGAGTGAAAGACAAAAGATAAAGGAAAAAGGGGGATGGTTTTAAAATTAAAACAAAGATTACATTATCATTTATAGTTATTGGTATGATCGAATCCATCTAATTCCTAAATAGAAGCACTTATCAAAAGAGCAAAGTATTGTTAAAATTTAATTTTTGTCTATACTAATATTATAAAGAGGAAATATTTGATTGCTTGTTTGCATTGAATAGGCTCCGAAACTACTGAACCGATTTGAAAAATTCTTTCACTGTTGGGAAGCTACACTATCCCCGGGTGACATAGGCTATATGACATTTTCAAAAAAATTTGGGATCCTTAATAAAGCTCCAATAATGTAACCCAAGGTGTAAAAAAATAAGAAAACCGAAGCAAAGCAAGGGCGGTTACTCGTAATTAATAAAATTTAAATATTAGGTTTATTACTAAAGCCCTAAAACTGCTCTGATTCCTTTGACACAAACACTGTTTCACAAAATATATTGTTTGTCACAAGTTATATGAATAACAGATTATATATATAATCACTTTTGTCACATTCACTTTAATCTCATTCCAAAATAGTTTTAAAACCAATTAATATTTACATTTATAAACATCCTAAGATCTAGAACTGCTTATACCAAAGCGATCTAATCTAAAATGTGTACATCAATAACAGTTCTCACGACGCCAATGACGAGTTAGGAATTCTAATTATAGTGATGTTTATTAAACACCGTGTACAGTTTATAGTTGTATTTAATAACTATTGTCTTGCTAGTATAAACTGGGATTGTGAATGTTATTGTAACTATTGTGCTATTATTGTAGGGCGCTGCACATGGCGTACAAAAGCCGCCGCGGTCTCATCAGCCTCGCTCAGTGTCGGGATGAACACTCCATTGAGAAGACCTCTGAAACTATACTTAAGGTATGTACACTTAAAATATTCTTATAAGTACTAAATGTGTGAATTGATTTTCAAACTTCGATCACTTATAACATCGATATAGATCAATGTTTTCAAAGTTTATTATGTCAGTATTACTTTGGTTGATGCTGTGGAGCAAGTAGCTTCTTCAATTTTGTGTTTTGCTAGAAGTTGTACCATATTGGGGCCAGTAGGATAGAACGATAAACGATTTCAGGTTAGATCCAGATAAATAATATGAATTATTGTAGCTCAGCCATTATCCTTAACTCCAGAGTCCAGGTTATCTGCTATTTCTTACAGTGTCTGCAAATTTTTTGAACGATAATAATATAGAGGTTCCGTTTAGAGGACCTTCGAAAAACGGCAGAGTGCTTGTAAGCAGCAATTTAACACCTTACTTTGCCTGATTTTGATGAGGACAAACACAGAAAAGTATTTTTCCCTATTTCAGGTGTGTGATATTGCTGGAGCCAGACTAACAGATTCTTTGGCTTATTATTGCTGCCGAAAGCCCACTCAACTTATGTTGGTAAGTAAAGAAATTTGATATTTCAGTTTTTTTTTATTATTTCTCATTTTATCTTTGGATTAGTATATCTAATGACAGTTATAATGTGTAATGATCCATAGCATTTCTATCTATTCATATAATTTCCAGAGCATTTATGGTTAAAGTATATTAATGCAATGTTCATGTTCATGGAGAAATAAGCAACCCGATAACGAAGCAAAGAAGAGACACTTGTACGGCTACTGCGAGAGTGCATTGTAGTTGCATTGCACTTGTCCCGCTATCTGTGCAATCTTACTACAAGGCAATTCTCGCGCTAGTCACATTCATCGATTACTTTCATTTCTAAGGAAGAGAGGTGTATATATTTTTTTGGTAATTTTTTTTTTGCTTTTTCAGTTGTTCTTTTTGTAGTTGCTGTTTTAATTTATGTTCAATATTCTGCACTGTTTATGGATAAGAGTCTACACTGTTACTATTATTATTCATGGCCTTTTTGTGGTCCTGGAGGACGGTAAATAATATAGCAAAAAAGATTTAATGCGACGATATAATTCAGCAACGTCCTCAAAACAATAGCAATTTGCGGATTGCTTTATCTTATTATCTATTTTAATAAGCTCGGTAAATTGATCGTAATAAGTAACGACGGTCTATTACGGTCCACAGTTGATGCAAGTGCTATGCTGCGATTGGCTTTTGGAGGTGCGCGCGGGCGCGTGGGAGCGCGGTGTGGGCGCGCACTCGATGCCCGCTGCGCACGCGCAACTACGCGCCTTCCAACGGGACTTGCACTCGTTGCGGAGACTGTCCAACCATTTACCGGTAACTTTAGTGACAGTTTTTTTGTAGTGTACGTATAAAATGGTTCGTATTTGAAGGCATGTTACTTTATTTTTTACCTCCGACGCAAAAAAAGAGGTGTGTCTATCTGTGGAATCGTAGCTCCTAAACAAAGGGACCAATTATGATGCTGGTTTTTTTGTTTGAAATCTAACGTGATGGAGATGGTTGTAAGCTATATTTGGTGAAAATAAACTGTCGGGGTATTTTAAATTCATGATTTGTTTTTTGATGTTTTTTCAGTGGGTTACGTCACGGGTGTTCCTACAGTCGGCGGTGTGTCGCATGATGGCGGGCGCGGCGCCGCGTCGCACGCAGCAGCTCCTAGACGGCTCGCTGCGGCCACGACTTAACCGCTCTTCTCTTATATGCGGCAAAGGTTGGTACATTTCTCCGTATATATTAGTATCCTGTCATATACTACTATAATGTATGTTTCATAGTTGCAAGCAAGTCCAGTCTAAGGGCCGGTGTCCTAAAAGGTTTTATGGCTTTGGTGGAAACTGGGCCTTACGTCCGCTCTGTTCTTGATCATTGCGCAGGTTACTCTGCAGTATCCAATTTTAGGTATTTTATTTTCAACGTATTTAACTGTTTATCATCATCTAAAATAATGTATTATTATGTTATTGATTCAGAACGATCACTCGAGGGTGGCGGAGGAGAGGGCGAGCGTGCTGTCGCTCTGTATATGGCGTGCAAGCATCTCCCGGCGGCGGTGCTAGCGGCCCCCGGCGAGCGAGCGGGCATGCTGGCCCAGGCTGCGGCGACGCTACAGAAGATCGGACACAGAAGCCGCTTACCTCTCTGCTATCACCTCATGAAATCTGTGGGCAACCTACCTGCTGCTCCGTGATACCTCCTTTACAGGAAAATAATGAACAAAATTATATTGTACGTTTTGATATCATAGACTTAAATATATATACGGGCTGTTCCGAACAAGATCCGCATCACATTTTTCATACTTTGTGACAGCGTTTCGTTCGGTCAAGTTCGGTTCAAGATGGCGTTTCAAGTATTTTGCACTAAATAATTTTTAAAAATGTAAGTAAAAATATATTTATTTACCAATTATAATTTTAAATAAATTCAAATAAAGTTCAAACTTAAATAACGAAAACGTTTTAACTGTGCACAATAAACAATATGCGTTATTATGTGTGTCGGGGATTTTCAAAAATGATATCTACTTGTCTCGCTTGCTCGCAGCCGACTAAAATGCGTTGGCACCATTTGGTGTCAACATAGTGTCCAAATTAGTACTGAACTGCCTGTCTAGTATAGTATATACATACATATAGGTCATAGATAATAAATAGCTAATAAGTGACGTCTTCGAAAAGTGACTTTTTGGAATAGTTAATACAATGTTAATTTTGTCACATGTGTAACTGAAATTAATAATAGTAATTTATACAAATTAAAGAATTGATTTATAATTGTCTTTTATTGTTCGTAAATGTTAATTTACAGGAAGTGTTTTCCATCCTGAGCCAGGAAAATAGTGAAACCCAAATTACTGAAAAGCTAAGTCTAATTCTAAATTCTAAATGCTTCCTACTTGAAAATGGAAGATCGGCGATCGGAAGTGTCGGCATTTCTCATTTTGTTTGGACTTTGGAGCTTTGTGGCTAGTTCAGCTATTATATACAGATAGAGCAAAGAAATGATATAAAGTAAAGATATAGTTTACCTAACGGTTAATTACATTACAAGTAGAGTAACTGGATTGCAATCTTCGTACAGCGCGACCAACTTATCTGTGAAATGCCGAAAATTGGAAATAATTCCGCCCCATTCATAAGTTCTTTGTGTTCAATCATTGTCATTTGCTACGTCTCGAATTGCGTCCAGTGATTGGTCCAATGCGTCCGACAGCGCCCTCCGTCAATTCACAAATAAGTTGGAGGCACTGTAGAACTGAAGACATGACGTCATAATTTTATTAAATGACCATATTTGACCAATCACGGCGGATTGAGGTTGTCTTTCATATTGTAGTGTCCACACTTAGAAATATTATGTACCATTTTGATATTACGGTTTTTCAAAATGTTTTCTGTTATGAAAACTGATGTTTTTACATGATTATTTTTGTGGTGATAATGAAATGAAGAAATATTATTTATTACACCTTCTTTTATTTTAAAGTAGACCACAGATACAAAAATATGTGAACACAATCGAATTGTAACCGCTCATTTACACGCGCGTGTCGCGGACCGTCTCGTGGCGCGTCCGTAAGCCACGCCCCCTACGCGCGTGTGAACACCACGCGAGCGCTCGCGCGAGCCCCTTTGGCGCGCGCATACAAAACCGCTCCCGACGCGAGCCCTGCGAGCGCGAGACGCGCCGCGGTCTGGTCCGCGAGCGCCCTGTTCACACGCGCGCGTCTCGCGGATTGTCTCGTGGCTCGCGCGCGCGTGTAAATGGGGTATAATATATTTTATTTATATACTGGAACTACAGATAACATAGACACAATATAAAAATGGTCATTCAATTGCGACGTCTTCAGATACATCTGAGCAAAGAAGATTGCAATCCAGTTAGACTATTATATTCATGGTCGTGCTCGTGACGTGACTCAGTACTACATACTCTGTGGTGATGCTAAATGTCAAATTGTCAATGTCACAATTGTCACATAATCATGAAGGAATAATTTAAAATTTCAAAAACTTGGAATTTGGGTAGTATTTTACGAAAACATCTTCTAATTTAGTTTATATTTGTAAAATAAATCTCATAATAACTACGACCCTTTATTTACACCCATTATTTTCTTGATTTAATATTTAAAAAATGGTAAGTGTTGTGTTCAGCTAAGTTATTGATTTATTGAACTTCATCTGATTTCGGAATGTTCCTTACATTGATTTAATACTTGTAATATAAATGACAATAATATAATAAATATATACACATATTTTTCAGACAACAGCTGTAAATAACAACCAGAAAAAGAACAATAACTCAAACGCCCCACCCACAGGAGTACGAAAAAAATCTGGCCCAAAATTTGAACTTTCTGACGAACAGAAGAGGGACATTAAAGAAGCGTTCGATCTGTTTGATACAGAAAATACGGGTAAAATAGATACCAAAGAATTAAAAGTCGCTATTCGGGCTCTAGGTTTTGAACCCAAAAAAGAGGAAATAAAAAAAATGATAGCTGAAATCGATAAAGGCGATGGAAAGGTATCCTATGAAGATTTTCTAGATTTGATGACAGTCAAAATGGCTGAAAAAGATACCAAAGAAGAAATAATGAAAGCATTTAAACTCTTTGATGATGATGAAACTGGTAAGTGTAGATTTTAAATGTTTTAAATTTGTGGTTAAAGTTGGGATTCTGCATTATGTTTTTGATAGTTTATATTAGTTCAAAATACTCAAGTAAATCAGAAATTTTAGAAAACGGAGAGCCTAGGAATAGATCTCAACATCTATGTAATTAATGAACATTAAGTTATAGAAATCAGATTTCATTTATTTATTTGCCTAAATATATATTTAGCTACATATAACATGTCCAGTGGTTTTATTATTTCTGGCATGCTTCAGAATTTAACTTCATCTATTCACTGGTGCACTATAATAGAAATGGAACATTGATAGATTTGGAAAATAGTCCTCATTCATCATACAATTTTAACAACTACATTGTATTTCCAATTCCAGGTAAGATTTCATTTAAGAATCTAAAAAGAGTAGCAAAAGAGCTTGGTGAAAACTTAACGGATGAAGAATTACACGAAATGATTGATGAAGCTGATAGAGATGGTGATGGAGAAATTAACCAAGATGAGTTTCTACGTATCATGAAGAAAACTAG
Source organism: Thymelicus acteon (assembly GCA_951805285.1). Lineage (NCBI taxonomy): Eukaryota > Metazoa > Arthropoda > Insecta > Lepidoptera > Hesperiidae > Thymelicus > Thymelicus acteon. The sequence continues at coordinate 9,402,242 of OX638219.1, read as the reverse complement.
CTTGTACTAGGTGTCTTAATGAATCTTTTAATTTCAACTACAAAATAGATCAGTTGTATAATTCCACAGCTGCTATAACAATTTACATATAAACACCCTTCACTGATACAAAAAATAAGGGCAGATAGTAATACATAGTACTAACAGTATCACTTATTATTTGTGTTGGTGATTGATGTCTTTGTGTCCATTGCTAAAGTAAGCGTGTATGTGTGTGCTGTGTATATTTTGTGTTTCAACTTATTTAGCCTGATGTAGCTTTCTTTTGGAATTCTTGTACACTAAACCTGCCAAGCTGTCGATAGACATTGTATGTGAAGTGGTATATTTTTATCTATGGCATTAGTTTCATTATGAATATAACTTGATCTTGCTTAGCATTAGGAAGCATTTTATTTAAGCGTGGCCCGTACATCCTTAAGGTCTGCCATGCATCAGTGATTTTTTGCTTAAATAGTACCCATTCAAATATAAAAGAACTTGTACTCAAGTTTGTGTAAGTGAGTTTGCTTAAGTGAGTTTTCCTATGTGGAAGAGGAATAAGTAATATAAATTTATTACATCTACGGAAAAAATGTATTTCCCAGTTGAAAAGTATTCCTAGTCTTAAACCAAGTTCCGTATTAAATAGTTTAATGTTACAAGTATTATATTACTGTTCAGTGGTTTCCATGACGAATTGAGAGATGAACAGATGAAAATTCTAAATATATTTTATCACTTATTTTTTTTTTATATTTATGATATGAAAACTTGCCTATAAATTAATTTGTATGTCATATAACATACAAATTGGGTTCCATTATTATTAGTATAGAAAAGTTTAAGATAGGTTGCACTGACAAAATCATAAGTTTTAATTTGTTTTAACTGTTTTAAAGACACCCTGGTACTGCCACTATGTGTTTTTAGTAATAATAATAATACAATTACTATATCAAATATAGGATATAGGATATAGGATAAGTAAATAAAATGTTTGTGTTATTAAATTAAATGTGAAATTTTATCAAATTAAATCTTGTAAAAAATATATATTGTAACAAATTATAGAAAAAATTGTTACCACATTACAACTTCTCAATTATGTTACAATGTCAATTTATAATTCCCTATTTTACTGATAAATCTAGCTATCAGTAAATATGTTGACCTTTTTCATATTATAAAAAATGTGTATTGGCCTATTTATAGTTATCTATTATACATTATAAATTAATGGCCTCCCCTGGTTACCTCTCGTTCAGTGAAAAATGTTATTTAAATGACAAAAACAACTAAACATTGATTTGTAATGCGGAAGAGGAACTATTTTTCTCAGTGAATAGAAAATTATCTTGCTAAGACTTATTCATAGTATTATAGAAATAATTACTTGAGATTTTATTAAAAAAATATGCATGTTTATTGATAAAAAAATTTATTCCATATAAAACTTAACAAATATAAAATTCCACTTTTTCCCTAAAATTATTCTGATGTGATTCAAATTAATATCTTATTCCGAAACATTTACAAAAAAAATATTTTGCAAATTTACTTACAAGCCTCTAGAAAACTATTTTTAATTTATCTGTGATACATAAAAACAATCCTTTTAATTGTACACTATTTTTTACTCATATTGTTCCTGCATTAAATATACATACTTATTATGGCACAGTCCTATGTTTTATTTGCTTTTACCATAATTATGACATATAAATTAAAACATTTACTTTAGTAGTGTGATTTCTTTTTTTAATATAATGAATGTGAAAATTTATAAACTTCTAGTGGATACCCGGTGTGTGCTAATATTATGCTAAAGTAAAGAAATAAATTTCAATTCAGGAAAATTTTTGTATGGGCTAAGTCGAAAATTGACTTCATGAATGGACCGAATGTGCTTATTCTTCTATTTTCGCTTTATTGCTTTTGGAACCAGTTTCAAGCACATTGATTGGATGGTTTCAGTCTATAAAGGACATCCATACAAACATTTTTGTTTTATATATAAAGATAGAAGATACATATTTCAAAGCTTAGTACAAAAGTAGATCTTAAATTTTATTCTCATATTAAAATAAATAAAATTGAGTCATAGCTACTCACTTTTTACCAACAATACCAAGAACATTTTCCTGACGAACTTGTGTTATAAGACTAAGGATATAGGAAAATAGAAAACGCCCATGAGAACTCACAACTGCTGTTGATAAACATACTTCATTATTGTCATGAGAATACATTTTTCAAGGATATTTACAACAGCAAAGCAGTTCATTGATAATTACTTTATACAAACTAATTTCAGATCTTACTATCATGTATGCTTAGTGATAACAAAGTGTTTGATGATTAGGCAGATCTTTCTACCACATTTCCTTCTACTTGCCCAAAGTAGGCTTTTTCACACATTTTAACAAACAAACCAATTTCAACTACACCAGGAATCATTTTTATGGTAGTGCTAACTTCTTCCCAATCCAAATCTTGGTTTGAGAACATCCAGTCTAAAATGAAGTTGCCGTTGTCTGTAACTACAGGACCAGCTTTTGCAATGGCACTACGTAACTTTACCTCTCCTCCGAATAGGTTTAAGACCTTATTTTTAATAGGAACATATGCCATAGGGACCACTTCAATCGGTATACCCTTTTTGTACCTGTCCCCCAATTTCTGTGAGTCTTTTGTGTAGTCAGCAATGACAATGAGCTTTTTTGAGCACGCTGCGACGATTTTTTCTTGCAGCAAACATCCACCACCGCCTTTAATGAGGGTCATATTTGAATCTACTTCGTCAGCTCCGTCAATCGTGACGTCTATCGTAGGATTGGTTTCCAGCTCACCCAATGTGAGGTTGTGTTTAAGAATAAGCTGTTTTGCTTGAAAGGATGTAGGAATACAGATAACTTTCAAGTTTTCCGTTTCCATACGTTCCGCTAGTCGTTGCACCGCATACACAACAGTCGAGCCACTACCGACACCGAAAATACAGTGATTTTTAACATATTCATCTACTGCTCGGTATGCCGCTACTTGTTTTGCCTTTTCTAAAGACATTTTTGTCACGAAACTCCTAAAAGATTGCAGCTGTACACTTATACTGCTTCTCTTTAGTGCATTACACACAATGTTATGAGGCAATAACAACATACAATATAATTCTATATTTAGAGATTTATTAATAAACTAAACCCTGTATTAGTTGTATAATATATTTTAGGTTACCCTGTGCTGTGCGGTTTGTAGAACTTGTCGTTGCTTCGTTCGAGTCGAGCTTCAATCAAATCAAATTCAATCAATCAATAGGTCAAACCATGGAGCATTGAGGTAGAAGGAGGGCCATCTCATATGAAGGGAAAGATGAAAATGTGTCCAGCTGTTTACAGAAAATAGAGGTTCCAATAATGGCCATATCTGAATGGCGCTAATGTGTGACAAATAGCGATATTAACCATAAACATAGCTGTTGTAGACGGAGTGAAGTTTGCTGAGCTCAAATATTTAAAAATTTTCATGGTACCCTCCTTAATGCCAGTATACAAAACCTCAACTATTTACGTAGTCAAATGTAATGTTAGACTTACAATGTTTTAGTAAGGTGCAGCGCAGACGACGCTCTTTTTGTGCGATCGAGTGTGCGGACGCACAAATGTTTACATGGCGCGCAGCCGCACTTTTTTGCGCGTCGTATGCGTTACTGCATATAATTGCAAAGGTTCTATTTTCACAGACTTAAAAGTGCGTCACGGACAGTGTGCCGTCTGCGCTGCACCTAAATAAAACCAAAATACTGCTGTGAGGAAACGTAATTTTTAGTAGTGTGATTTTTTTAAATTAATGACTATGATATGAACATAGCTGTTGTAGACGGAGTCAAGTTTGCTGAGTTATGCCTAGTACATCCACAGCGTCACTTGTAATGAATGGCGAAAGTGTCTGAAAAATAGATATTCGATACCCGTTAATTTTACACGTTTTTCCGTAAAAACGTGTTTTCACATACAGAGATGGCCTTCTTTCTCTCTATCTTCCATGCGTCAAACACACACGAAATCACGAAAATAAACGTCATAAAACGTCACAAAACAAAAGACACGAGCAAGGTGAGCAATTTTCGGCAGTGCTGCCAATGCAAATTTTTAGACTGCCGTGTACAATGCCACCAACTTATCTGTGAATTGACGGAGGGCGCTGTCGGACGCATTGGACCAATCATTGAACGCAATTCGAGACATAGTAAATGTCAATGAATGAACACAAAGATCATATGAATGGGACGGCATTAGTTCCAATTTTCGCCATTTCACAGGTAACTTGGTGGCACTGTACATTATAGATAAAAAGCCGTGTTTAAATGGAAAAAATCAAGTGTGGGCCTTGTCCAGTGTTGCCAATATATTTACTATCGCTTCAGCGCTCGGACTGAAAAAAATGTGTGCAATTCACACGTGGTAAAAGTGAAACCTTCAAAAACTTTACTTTCTAGATAATGAGAGAAATGTAAAATTTCGGGAAGATGATAATAAAATTGTAGGTTTTGGTAATGATCATAGTGATGCAAAGTTAGAAAATAGAAATAAAACAGTGATAACTAACGCCATCTCTTAACATAATATGAAGAGTAAAATGAGCACCTAGCGCCATCTATCCAGCAATAAAACGAATCTTCTATCTTGTTCCTCGCGCCATCTATGAATACAACTTAGCACTTTTTAAAGTAACACAAAGGGAACCACGAACATAAGAAATGTATAATGCTTCCTATCTCATTTTCTCTTACGTTAAATCTTATGAATTTATGTGTCTGTCTTTTTTTACTGTTGCTTTTTCGTTTCATCGACTTTCAAATCACAACGATGCTAAAGAAGTTTTCACTTCAAAAAGGTCATCGGCAGTGAATTTGATGTCCACAAAACAAAAAGGAACCCTTCTCAACATTAGCCTAGAGGCACTGCTTTAAGGGTTTTGACATTCGTTAAATGTTTGCAAAAAATAAATAAAAAAGAAAGACCATAGAATTTGCGAAAAACCGTAGAACATGCTACGGCCACAGGGTTGCAGCCGCCTAGCCGTAGGCCGTGGATTTTTTGGCGGTTTACGGTTTTTAGTCGTAGAACACGGTAATTGCCGTAGCATTGGCATCACTGATCATTGGACAAACGGGGTGAAACGGGTGAAGTGTGAGCCTGTACATAGACATAGAATCATAGATTTAGAATCAGTAGATTCTCCTATACATTTGACAGAGCGAGATCGCCAGTTACAAAATCTACGTGAAAGACAGAGATCAAAATATTATTTTTTGTCTCCGTCACCGTGACCGATTATATATATTATATATACGTGACACATTATATATATTGTTTGTCACAAGTGCAAACAATAGTGAGTTGTGACAAATAAGGAAGAGTGAGTTGGCTGTTTGGAGATTTAAAGTTTCCGTTTGTTTTCAGAAAATCGTAGTTAGTTGTATAATAAGTCTAAGTAAGATGGTGGGTACCGTGGGTAGCAGTGATCTAGGCTACTTGTTAAATTTTGTTACTTAATTTCTTTTAAAATAACCTGAAAGAAACGTAAATTCTGTCTCATGTGCGGCCACGGCGTGGCCGAATCTATAAGTAATACATCTATGGCCTGTGAGGTGTGATGTGACTCACACTGAGGGACTTCCTCAGCTCAGTCCATGGATATATTACTCTATCTGGATCACTGACTTTGTAGAGAGGTACCTAAAGTCTGATGACGTCATATCAGAATGACCATACGACCAATCACAGGTCGCGGCCGGATTGAGGTTGTCCTTCATTTGTAGGGTGTCCACACTTTAAAAAATTATGTCCTATTTTGATATGGTTCTTCAAAATATTTTCTATTGGTAATTTTTCTGTAGGGGAAAATTATAATACATTTAATTAAAATTTCTTCAAAATTACCCAATTTCAATGATTCCATTATGAGTAAATTGAAAATTAGGGTACACGATTACAATACATTTAAATTATCTAGTATATAAAATTCTCGTGTCACGGTGTTAGAAGTTGAACTCCTCTGAAACGGCTCGACCGATTTTCGTAAATCTTTGCGTGCATATCGGCTAGGGTTGAGAATCGGACAACATCAATTTTTCATCCCCCTACCACTAAAATTTTTTTGGCAGAACAACGTTTGCCCGGTCAGCTAGTAATAATATATATTATTCATCTTAAATGTTATTATATCATTATAAATATTACAATTGAATGATAATTTATATCCTGGAACTATAGTTAACTTGGACACAATATAAAAATGGTCATTCTGTTATGACGTCATCGGACTTCAGGTCCGACAAAGTCAGTGATCCAGGATCCAGATACAGTAATATATCAATGGCTCAGTCAAACTAAATTGTCAATATCAGTGACATCATCACCTGACATAGAATAAAAATTATTGTCCCTTGTCCATAGATGTATTATTTACCTTTAGATTCAGCCACGGCGTAGGCGCACATGAGATAGATAATTTACGTTTATTTGAGTTTATTTTAAAAGAAATGTAACAAAGTTTATCACGCAGTCCAGAATACTGCTACTCACCTTTGTACTTAAGCTTACTACGATTTTCTGCTTAACACGTTCACGCCGGGGCCGATTTTCATTATTTTTGCTGTGAGGCGGCCGCGGCGTTCGAATTAATGACGCGTTTCATCGGGCGGCGCGTGATTTTTGCCTGTTCAGACCTTCAAACGTGTTCATGTTTGCTCAGTAGTACAGTGAGTCAGTGAGTGCCACCTTTCAGTATGTAACAAAGTACTCTGTGGTGCCACCACCGGTGGTACGCGCCGCCCGATGAAACAATCTAGTGGGGGCTACCGTGGGCACGAACCGCCCGATGAGTCAGTCTAGCGTGGGCCACCTGTGGCCCGCGCTGGCGTGAACGTGTTAAAAAACAAATTGAAACTTTAAATCACACACTCTTCATTGTTTGAACTGTGACAAAAAATATATAATTATGTATAATGTAATCGTCCACGGCAAAGATATTTTACCAACAACATCATTGGTCCACGGTGACGGGGACCAAAAATTATATTTTTGTCTCTGTCTTTCACATAGATTTTGGAACTGGAGATCTCGCTCTGTCAAATGTATGGGAGAATCTACTGGTTCTAAATTTATGTCACATTTTTGTACCGCGTCTATCCGCCATGGTTACCAACTTAGGGGTTTTCCCTCCAAATTTGGGGGGTGTAGCGGAGCTACTCGATTTTTTATTTTGTACATTTTATTTTATACCTTTGTAATCTAAAGGGCTTCCAACATTTTTGTATGTAGCCTGGCATACCTACATGTCCGCCATTTTGAAAAAACCTCGATTCGGCGGCCAGTAATTAAACATGTGTCAATCGATAGAATAAATGACTGTGATCAAAAAGTATTCAGTGATGAAATGTCGTAAGTGGTATACTTTCTGAGATATTTGAGTTCAAAACCGTAGGAAAATAAAGCAAAAACATCGTTTCGGCCGATATTGATAAAACATGTGTCAATCGATAGTCTAAGTGATTACGATCAAAAAGTATTCAGTGATAAAATGTCGTAAGTGATATGCTTTCTGAGATATTTGAGTTCAAAACCGTATAAAAATAAAACATTTGTAATTAATTGTCTTTTTATTTCTAGTGGATCTGTAACTGTGTCAGTGTAATGCCAGATAAGAAATATTATGAATATTTAGAATAATTACTATATACATATAAAATCACAATAAACATAAACAAAATGAAATAAATACAGTTTTATTCATATTTACATATAAACATCTTATATATTATGTACCTAAATAAATATTTATAAATACATATTTAACATCTGGTTGAAGACCACGGGCGACAACATTCTAATTGCTTCAGGTAGTGCTGCCGGACTTCTTGAAGGAGCTTTTGGTAGTCTATGATTTTTTGATGTCTACAAACAAGGAGTTCCAGAACCGTATGAACTGTATTTTGAAGGAATTCCCGAAATAAGCAGTGCTATGGGTTTCCTTTAAATAAACAGGAGAAGACACATTATTTAAAATAGCATAAAATGTTGAGAGACTTCTGAAGTTTCGCCTGTGTCAAATGGGTAGCCATAAGTTAGGAATGGAATTAGCAAATGTGGTCTTACTTACGTAAGCCGAAGATAATATATCTAATACAGTTATTAAGAAGGCGCTCCAATTTATTCAGAAGTTCCTCTGACAAATCTGTACAACACACATCAGCATAATCAAGGTGAGGGATGACCAGAGTGTTTATGGCGTATTTATGGTTAAGTGTTTATGGCGATTCAGCAATTGAAGTGTATACCGGTCACTTTTTTCCTTACCTCAGTTACGTTATGTATTATAAAAATTAAACAAATTCGTCAAACAAACAACTTAAGGGTAGAGATAAAATCCCGGGATGGTACTGCTCATGCATAGTGGGAAAAAGAACCTTGTCCTGTTGTTCCCATATAATGTGTGTTATTATGGTTCTTGGCATGGGCTCGACATCAGGAAACATTGCCTTTATCACCAGCGGAATTTTTAGATTCAGTGATTGTCAGACATGATATAGAAAACTAAGCCAATAATGAATTTTAACTTTTGGTTTAGAGTAATTGCCAAAGCTGTAGCCGCTGGTGGCAAATAAATTATTTATAAAACAACCTAGTAGTTTGCTTTGGCTTTGCTTTTTTTTTAATTCAAACATACCCGTTATTAATAAATCAAGTACCTACACAGCACATACACATATGGCACAATATACGTATTTTTCATTATTGACCCAATAAATTCAAAATAAGTAAATGATAATTTTTAATGCATTATTTTTGTACGGTTTTGAACTCAAATATCTCAGGAAGTATATCACTTACAACATTTTATCACTGAATACTTTTTAATCGTAATCATTTAGCCTATCGATTGATATATGTTTCATCAATGTCCGCCGAAACGAAGTTTTTTGCTTTATTTTTCTACAGTTTTGAAGTCACTTATCTCAGAAAGTATATCACTTACGACATTTCATCACTGAATACTTTTTGATCATAATCATTTAGTCTATCGATTGACACATGTTTCATCACTGGCCGCCGAATCGAGGTTTTTTCAAAATGGCGGACTTGTAGGTGTGCCAATTAGGTTCGATGCCCTTTTAATGTATAATTTTACTATATATATTCGGTCGGACAAACAGACCGTTTTATATAGTAACGTGTCATCCGATGCGCTTTTCGCTGGGCTCCGCGAAGTCGCCCGATCACTGCCGAACAACATTGCGTGCTCGCTTTGTTCGGGAGCGATCGGGCACACTCGTACGCTATCGGACGGCCAGCCACGGGTCATCTTGGTTACGAAAACGCTGTTACTCATTCCTTGGATTTAAAAATTTTTTCTCATAAATTTTTCTCGATGGTTGCTTTTATAATATCGCTCTAGTACACTCCTACTTTCCGACATCCTATACCGGCGAATCCTACAGGGGTAAATATGTAAGATGGGATTTTTTTAGGGGTCTTATATGTTTAGGGTTATTTTTAGGGTTTCTGTGACTTCATATTTTTTATTTAATCAAAATAAAGATGTAAGAATAAAATTTTCTCTGTAAAAATAATACCAACACTTAGGTGCGGATAAAGTGGGCAATTTTCCGCCAAACGCCGCGCATCGCGCTTCGCGGCTACTATTTCGCTGTGTGGCAACCGCTTCGTGTGGTAACCATTTCACGCTCAATTTCAGCTGCACCGCTAAACCTCGAATTATGTCTATTGTATTTTAACAACACACTCATCTGTTTTAAAAGAAAAAATGTATTTTTTATAAATTTGTAAATTAAAACAAGAGTATAATTGCTGCAACAGAATTATTTAGGTAGAAAATGTAACACAAAACTTAAAAGCAAACGCGCCTCGTCCCACTGAATTTCTGAAAAATTAAAATCTTTTCGCGAGCCTTGAAATTAATGATAGATTTTATATTGTAATTTTGGATGTAGTAGGATGGGCTGATGAATGAAAATGATTCACCAATATATTCTAAAAGGATCCCGATCTTCTTACTTAGCCGTTATCCGCACGGTCGGTTTATTTCAATTTCCTTCATAAAAGACGCTATTCTCGGATTTGAAGTAGATTTATCATGCTCGGATAAAGCGGGCACTTTTTGTGCTTTTCTTGTGCCTGGATCTGACCCGAGATCTGTCCACTTAATGTGAATAATGGTGTGCGATGGAAAACGAATGCGAGCTCGAACACAAAAGACAACAATACGAAGCGATTTGAAGATTTGATACACGGATTTCGCGGAGATATTATATTGCATAAATATGTACCTACCAATGTATATGTACATCTACTTACATGTGCTCCTTCAAATATACCTCAATGTAAAATAAAAATAAAAATTATTTTATAAGTATAGCTAGGTACCTGTTCAACTCGTATAGGTAGGTAGTACAGGTAATAAACATAGTCCGAGGAATGCTTACTTGTGGATGAAATCAATCAGCAGTGTCAATTGTAATAAAAAATCATTCAATCTTATCCCAAAAAAAGTCACATTGTGTGTTATCATTATACTTCCTTACTTATCCGGAGAAAATGGATAAATAGAGTGTCGCAAAGGGCATAATTATGTCTATTGAACTGCAATTAGAAGACTCGATTAGAAAAACAGAGGTCTTTGACTCTCCATGATCACTACTACGAGGTAATACATATAGTAATTCTTAAGTCAATGCAAACTTTATGGTCCTTGACGGTAGAATGTAGCAAAACGTTTAGGAGTATTGGATTCGAAGCAACCTTGCAGCTTCGCAGCTTCCTACTTTGTCGTTGAACCCGACTTGCACACATTTCGTAAGAAACCATAGGTACTTACTTTCTAGCTTAGTTAAATGTTAATGTAAGCAATGTTAATGTCAGGTAAATAAATTATACCTAACATAATTTTATTACAAATGTTACATGATTTTATACAACAACAGACGAATATTTCGGATGAAAACGGGTGGGTGGTGGTTTGGAAAATAATAACAACAGTGGGCGTTTACAACACTTTAGTCAGAAACTCATCTTAATACAGGTTTTACACACAATTTAATACGTAATTAGAACTGATTATCGTCAATTATCCGAGCAACAACCAACTCAGGGCCGATGGCCCAGTGACCTCCAACCTGCCCCTTACAGGCACCCCAAGCCTCGCATAATAGTCTGATTTCGTTACTGGTCAATCCGCCTGACTCCGTCCGTATATTGTTTGCACCGACACAACCGAACAATTCACTCGTCGCGCTCCGCTTAAAAGTAACTATGTTCTTCTCTAGGCGTCTGCTCCGCTCGAAGGCTGTCTCCGAAGTCCGTTGTTGGCTGGCAAGTCAATAGCTCCTTTCCGTTATTCCGCTACCACGTGTCCAAATGACAGTAGACAATTTGCATAGTGTTGCCATCTTCAAAATTCGAATACATTCCATTTTATGATTTTGGTACCGAAAAGAAACGTCAAATTCTGCGGAACCCAGGCGGACCGGGACATAAATAGTTAAATCTACTACTCTAATACAATTTGTAGTAAACCATGATCTCGACGCTAAGGTCGCATTATCGGATTGGAAAAAACAGTTACAAAACAATTAGGAAGGGTGAAAATCAAAGCTTAAGACTGCATGATAGAGTTCAGAATTCTTTGTAAGATAAGATGTGAGTGCGAGGGTGAGTTTTACAATGTTCATGTGACGGCAGAACCTTTTTGTTGGGTCTTTTGTGCTGGGAATCCGCGATGCCCTGGGGGCCAAAGGGCACGATTTCCATTACACGAGAGAGTTTTTGAATAGACCTTCGCTTTCTAAGTATTTTACACTGCATTTAATTACATTTCACTACGATTGATGTCGTCTCTTCATTTCTTTAATGTAACAGCAACAGACAGGTGCCAGTTTTATTTTGATATCAGCCATTAAAATAGGAACAAGCGTTTAAAATTGTTGTAATATTCAATATGAGGTACTCGTTAATGCGTGCGTGATACAAATTTGTCAGCTCGATGCAACTTGATAAATAAATTGGTACTATTATGCCCTATTTAACTAATTACCATTGGCAATATGTAACAAATTTTACGACACAAATATCTCCGGACTACGGACCACATGTAAACATTGATAAAGTCCTAAAGTGCGCAGCAACAGTGAACTTAATATTATCATGAACTAAAACTAAACATAAATAGCGAGCGCCTTGATTAGAATAAATACAATTAGCTGTCTAACATGCTAGATTATATAGTAATTATATAGTAATAGTTATCGTTTTAAAGCGATAAGGTCGCCTATTGTTTTGTGTTCCTTCCTTGTGCTGTTTATGTATATTATGTTTTGGTGTACAAACAATAAAGTGTTAAATAAATAAATAAATAATATTTAAATTTAGGTTACGTGATGTTAGGTACCTATCTGTCGTCGCTCATGGACATCAGGCGTCACTCATGCGTTGCCAGAAAGAAAGAAAGAACTGGCTCTCAAGCCTTCAGGCGGGACACGAGTGGTTTGGCAGTTGACTAGCAAGAGAGTGGTAGTTTTCTAGGTGGAACCCACGAAGAAATAAAAATCTGACGACCCTGTTGCCTAGTTGGTAGCGATCCTGCCTGCGAAGCAAGGGGTCCCGGGTTCGATTTCCGGCCGGGGCAGATATTTATGTGACGGATAAATATTTGTACTCGGGTCATGGGTGTTATTGTGATATGTTATAACTTATATGTGTCGTCCATGCCACCCGCGACACAAGTAAAAACATACTGCGGGGGGGTTTGAGTGTGTAAGCGATTATTTTATTTATTTAAATAGTATCTAATATTAGTATTAATGAACTATTATAATCAATATTAACAATGTAATCCATCCAAGGGGCTCTATCTACAGCGTAGCGTCTAGTCGCCTCTTACGACACTCGACTGGCGTGAGATTGGGTAAATATTCTAACAATAACTATTATTTAGTATTTAAGGAAAATAAGGTCAAATAATAATAAAAAATCGGAACCCTAATACCCCATTTACACGCGCGCGCGAGCCACGAGACAATCCGCGAGACGCGCGCATACGCGCGCGTGTGAACAGGGCGCTCGCGGACCAGACCGCGGCGCGTCTCGCGCTCGCAGGGCTCGCGTCGGGAGCGGTTTTATAGGCGCGCGCCAAAGGAGCTCGCGCGGTGTTCACACGCGCGCGCTTATAAAACCGCTCCCGAGGCGAGCCCTGCGAGCGCGAGACGCGCCGCGGTCTGGTCCGCGAGCGCCCTGTTCACACGCGCGCGTCTCGCGGATTGTCTCGTGGCTCGCGCGCGCGTGTAAATGAGGTATAATAGTTTCGTCATGTCCATCCGTCCGTCTGTCCGAAGCAAAGCGCCGAGACCCTAAGTGCTACAAAGCTGTAATTTGGCATGGATATTCATAATATGAATTAAAACTCAAAAATCGTAGAATAACCCCCTACAGGTAATGTGAGCATGAATTTTTTTGTTGCGTACCCCATAGTGTGGGATATCGTTGAAAAGATCTTTCAAAAATATTATGTGTCTCCTAGGACAATTTTTGCGTTTAGGGGTTTGTTTGCGAAATATTTGGCTTTGAAGTGCTAATTTTGGTTAGAGTCAAGTGTCTCCCCCCCCTGCCGACTAAACGGTTAGAGTTGGACAACTGAAAAAATTCTGAAAAATAGGTTATATGATGAATTTTCAAGGAAAACTATCACTCTTATGTTAGCATAAGTAGTTAATAAGTAATAATCGATAAACTTAGTATTTCGGAACCCTACATTGCGCGTGGCCTCACACGAACTTGCCCGGTTTTTTTAATAATTGATATTTTTTACTGAGAAGTAATAAATCTTTTCAATCATTTGTTTGAGCTACAGAAATAACACAAACAAATACATAAATAATGAACCAGTACCTAAGTAATTATGTATTACCCATCTTAACTCTACGAGTATACTTCAATCCGTCTTCGTCTTCAGTAGGACAGATGGAGACTATTAGGTTTCAGTATTCAATCCATCCCATCCATCCCGATTCTACCTGGAAGGAAAGAATTTAAATATTATGCATAGGTGTGGAAAAACCTGGGTGAAAGGTGTGAAATTGCAATCATATTCATAATCATGCCGATTCGATCGAACTATGGATTAATTACTAATTGATACAATTTAAGTGTTCCTTACAAGTACGTTCTTAATTTCAACAATGGATAGTTATAAAAGGACATAGGAAGATAAGCTTTTATTATGGTGTAGTCATTTCCAATGTTTCAATAGTTGCAAAGAGCAACATGGTGTGGATTTTGGATAATAGTAATTACGAAAGTTATTACGGGAGGCAGTCGGGCAAATGGGGCCATTTGTTGAAAATATTTTCGCAATGGTAATGCCAGGTGATTCCGTCGACGAGGTCTGCCAACAATACGGGAAAAACGTTCAGCGTAATTATGATCATTTCGCGTTCCATTTCATTAACATGAACGAATCAGCGTTTCATATTGTTTTCAATTTGTCAATAGTTTAATTAATTATAAAATTATTTTCACGATGTTAAAAGATTCGAGCGGCACTGTCTGTCTGTGTAGGTACCTGTGTTATAATTATTAATGACAGTTTTTTATTTATTTAAAGTTAATTAGTGTTAGTGTCAGGTACGGTATGTTATTGTAATAATGTTTATGATTATGTTATAGCATATCATTTGATATCTTCCAAAATACCAGCACACACTAACATACGCTTATGCCTATGCTACGTAGTGCTCAGAAAAACTAGTGCCTCTGACAGATTACAAAAAACAATGAAGACTCACAGCTGCACTAAACACTCAATCGAATCTACTTCCAATTCCACCAATTCTACTGTTATTAGGCAGCACGAAGGGCCTGAATTTTTTTTGGCAAAAGGACAGTTTTCAGCTCTACAATAAAAGTTTAATATATTTTCATTATATTATTATACCTAGTAGGTGTAAATGGTATCTTAATACGTAGGTGAAAGATGATGATAATTAATTCTTTTCTTTCTCTATCTAAATACTCCGTTATATGTGGAATTTTAAACTTAGGTACTAGAAAGTTTTTTATCGCTGTGCCTGCGCTAACAGACGGAGAGGATTGGCCGCAATTCGCACAGGCTTCCTCTCCTCTCCAGGCAATGGCCACTGGACCTGACCCAGCAACTCCAAAAGTCGCTGTACTCTGGCACCCTGCAAATAACAACTTGGGATTGCAACGACTACAAGTTACTTAAGGTCTACTGTCCACGGCGCTTTATTTGACAATGCCGCTTCGTGAAAAGATTTCGTACTTCTATTACGCAAGATGCAAGCAAGCGGCAATTGACGATATGACGTGCGTCTACGTGGATAGAAGATCTAATACGACAGTTAAGCCATGCTAGATAAGTGCAGATTAGTAATTTCCCTAAGGGCTTGTTTCACAATCTTCAAGTAAGTCCGAAGTAAGCTATTCGTTGGTTAAGTTGACATTTCGTGTATGTAAAATGACACTTTAACGTCACTTTAACCGGCGAATAGCTTATTCAGGACTCTACTTGAAGATGGTGAAACAAGCCGTAAGTATAATAATTATGCATGTATATCCTTCGCTTTTAGCTTGAACAAACAAATGAAGAAATTGACAGGGTCATAAAAAAAGCAATTAGGGCACTCCACTGTCATATTCAGTTCTTGTAACTTTAGTATGTTGTCTGTAAGTTTTGTGTGTGTTTCTGTTTTAATACTTTTAATGCGTTATTTTGTTAGTTTAACCTTCCAACTCTACTCAAATACACAATTAAGGTAAAACTCTAATCAGAAAGAGAATGTGAAAAGGTGACTCCGCATTTTAGTGAATTCATTAAAATTACCGAAAGGATTAGCCGTTGGGAAGAGGCGGCGCGGGGGTTCCAGTGAATTTTCTGCTCTGCTGCGCTGCGAGATGGAGTCCTTCCGAAACTAAGCGTCTGTGACACTCCGTACGTATAACTATCATATTACCATTTATTCAAATAAACTTTGGGTTCTATAAATTGTGTACGTGAAATATTTTTCCGTGGGGAACAAATAGCTACTCCAAGCTAACATGATAGTTTTAATGTAGGTACCAATTAATGATACTTTTTAAATATTTTTTTGTTTTCATATAGGTACTTTTCATATGGCTTGGATTTCCGACGAGTGCTATTTATGTCATAGATAATCATATTATTTCGTTAATAGTCCTCAAACTAGTAGAAGCATTGTTGGGTAAAAAGAAAAAGGAATAGGTTGTCGATTAGTTCCTTGACTTTGTAATCAAGTTTTTATATTATATACGAATAATTCCGCGATCGATTTTAAAAGGAAAGTGGTATCTCAGTGGGTAAGTAAATGCTGCCATAGAGTCAAGCCCAGTGACCTCCAAGAGAATGGACCTACCGTCATTGCCACGCTGCAGCGCTGGCTTGGACGCATGAATGGAGCCATCTACACCTCTTATCATGTTACTATATTCCCACACTTCTACAAATATCCACCACCAGAGACTGACCATTGCCAGTAGGAATCAAATCCGGCACCCTCCGCATAGTTTTCTGTGTTTCCAGTAGGTATGCATATTTAATATTATTCTAACTCACGCAAAGAAGTAAAAAAATTGACACGCACAAACTTGTTCAAACTAGGGCTATTCAACCGCCATGGCTTCAACCCATTAGTGTCCTACAGAGCACGGGTCACTCTTGAGGAGGCTTACAGCATATTTCACGACGCGGGCGTAACTGATAGGTAATAATATACATATATCTAATTTATCATCATAATTATATCATGTCATCATACATACATAATGTTCTCAGATGAAAGAATCATCTGAGATAATATTATAATTATAATAAAATAAAACTGTAACTGACTGTTGTTTCTTCGTTATAAAATAAAGTAAATTGTGAACAATTTTTTTCGTGTACTAAGACATTGATTTTCTGAAGGAGAGCGGTTCCTATTTTAATCCTGAATAGTTTACGGTTATTATTTAATGGTGATATTTGTTAATTGTTTTATATTATTGTTTTTGACGGAAAAGAAACATACAATTTGTAGCTCTTATCATAAATGCGGGCGAATCAAAATAGGTTTGTTAATTAGTCACAAATTTATACACTTTGTGGCATTCATATATAAAACAATTAAAATGTAATAACTGTGATTTGTTCACAGTTATATTAATTTTCTACTTTGTAAATGTGGTTCCCGTAAAATTAATAAATAAATATTGCATCAAAAATAAGTGGTTCATACAAAGGTAAGATTTTTTACAATTATAATATAATGATAAAGAATTATAGCTAAATAATGATTATAGCTAGTAAAGTAATGTATTTTAAACAAATAGTTGAAAAAACTATACCTAGTGATAGACAAGTTGCCGGTAAGATTGTTAATAATAAGTAAAAGTGATGATTTGTTTTCATTATAAAAGGTAGTTTAACTATCCCTCCTCGTCTAGGGTCTAGATAAAAGTAGGTAGGTATCTACCACTGTTAGGTTATTAGGGAAGGCAACATAATCCAAGTGTATTGCCCATAGCGCGGCTGCGCACGAAAGGACACCTTTTACTTATTTACTAAAGCAATTCTTATTTTTGGAGTTTACTCCTTAAGAATTGATTTTCATATAAAAGCCCGGAGTATGAAAATTTATGGGGAGCAAAATCAAACTCGGTTACGTTACGTTACGCTATGCGTTATGTTCCTGTGCAAACTACCAACCAAGAATTTAGCTGGCGTTGTTACTGATTTGACGATAACGTCATGTTAAATTAAATAATTAATATAAGTAAATAAATGTATCAAACATGCTTTTAGTAATATAAAAAATGCATTTATTTATCCTCTTTTACTAATATATTTTATAATCGTTCGTAAATAGTAAACTTCAGTCGTGGGTCGGTGTGCTAACATAGTTTTCTTATTGCCTTCTTTAAATGTTTTATATGTAAATTTTTTTGAGAACTCAAGAAGTTAAAATTCTTACATCTTTTTAATTATAGTAACTAAAAATCTCTTAATTTTTTTTTATTGCTGCGGAAGGCTGATTTAACGACGAGGTTATACAAAAGGTGCTCTTTGATAAGATTTCAAAACTAAAAATACACATTACTCTCCTTTGCGTCGCGCAGTCGGGTAACAACCTGATGATAAAATACATACCTACTTATTTCTAGTGTTTTATTTTGAAAAAAACGGAGGTAGGTACATGTCATATTATACGCACCTACATCATTGAAGTATTATTACTAAATAGAACAGACACCGCGAACACAATGTATGTCCCAGTGAATTGGCGCCGATCGGCTTCAATTTTCAATGGATTTCTTCGCTTTTGAAAGGAGAACGGGGGCTCAATTTTTAAAATAGAACCTCCCGGCGGGACACACATTTTGTTCGAGATATCTGTTCTATTACATTATACTTCAATGACCTACATAGATTTTATTTTCACAGGTTTTCAGTAGAAAAAACCCAAACTTGCAAGATTTCGTAAATCTCTACATTTTACATTTTATCACAAAACCCCAAAAAATAACACAAAATACAACAAATAAATAAATCCAATTAAATAAAAATAGTTTCTCTCAAATCCTACCTATGTACATAGTAGGTAAGTAACACGCTTTATATAAACCCTAGTAAGAGTATGTGTTTGCGTACGATTCCGAATTTCGGGCGCAGAATGTTTTACCTGCCATAGTTTATTACCTATTCAGCGGACTCGCACAAATAAAATTGTATAATGCATAAGCGAATAGCGAATGGCGAGTTTGATTTACGAGGGAGCAGTGGCGGCCGCGAGGAGTCACGCGCTGAATAACTAACATGGGGCTATTTAAATGCTATATCACGCCAAACCTAAATGCTGTTTTGTTCGTGTATGATTACATGATTCTCTTTCAAGGTGTCATTTTAGTCCGAAATAGTCATCCAGCTGCTCCCATTACCATCTGAATTAGGTAACTTATATATTTAGAATACATTGGTTCAGTAAAAAAAACACGGTGTGAATTTTAAAGCAGAGGTATTTTATATTTCGTTACGGAATTATTTTATACCTCAAGTATGAACAACAGAGAGGAGCAGGAAATGGTCAGATGAGGTGCAGTGAAATGAGGTAATGTGTGGTGCGGTGTCGTTGATGAGATGAGTTGGAGGTAGTCATACAGAATGATACTGGGTGGCAAGCGGACTTTTGTGAATAAAAATGTATATGTGAAATTAGTAAAAAACAATGGGAGAGAGATTTTTTGATGTACAGTCCATCATGTCAATAAATAAAATCATTGCAAAGAGTGGGAGCGTATTTATTTTCAGCGTTTATAATGTCTTATTATTAAATTGATTAAATTCGCTGTTGATTTTAATTAGTACGTGTATTGTAGGATATTATTATATTTGTAATTTAAAAATTTATTAAGTAACATATTACTTAGTGTTAAAGAAAATATTCGTTGCTGATTTTCTTTTATTATTTTTCGGCTTCTTTAGGTGAAAATTTTTCCGATGTGAAATCGGAACCCTTATAGTTTCGTCATGTCCGTCTGTCTGTCCGAAGCAAAGCGCCCGAGACCCTTCGTATTAGAAAGCTGTAATTTAGCGTGGATATACATATTTATTAAAACTCCAGAATCTATTTTTGGAATTAGGGGTCCGTTTGCGAAATACTTAGCTTTAAAGTGCTAATTTTGGTAAGAGTCAAGTGTCCTCCCGCTGACGGCTAAACGGTTGGAGTTGGACAGGTGAAAAAAATTCAAAAAAATAGGTTATATGATGAAGTTACAAGGAAAACTATCACGCCTATGTTAGCTTATGTAGTTAATGAGTAATAGTCACGTAATAGCCGATAAACTTACTACTTCGGAATCCTAAATTGCGCATGGCCTGACACGCACTTGCCCGGTTTTTTATTTTAAAATTCAGTATAATTTTAACATAATACATTTGAATACTATGCTTTGTTTTGTTACTAAAACTCAAACATATAAACATAAAAATGTAGCAATTGTTGTTAAACTGGGTAACAGTAAATAAAAAAGCAGAATAAATATATTGGTTAGATATAGGTACATAGGTGAGCTATCCAACAGTACTGGGCGATGTATGGTCAAAACCTTTCAGTTGACCCTCGGGATGCGGCTACTTAACATCCCTTCAGGACTGTCCTACATGGGTTTGCTTTTAAGAGACCATTATTAGATAATTCCAGTTCGGTCGTGTTCTTGTATCGCATTTACTGGTAAGAATGTAGGTACATAATCTATTGATATTGCGAGAATAACGTAAGATCTGCACGAAGAATTTATGGTACTTGTACCAGGTAGGTGGTATACCTATTTTATGTTTTTATGAGATTTAAAAGTGTATTGATGGCATTAGATATTTATCATTACATAAATAACATTTGCATTTGTAAAAAATCTATTAGTAAAAAATATAAGCAATTTGAAAATTAAACTGAAGTGTATTATTAACTTTTAAATATATAATTTGGCCATAAATCGGAAGGTACGTTACGTCATCCCGTTATTAAGGTGCTTTTCCCCGAGAACGCAGAGTTTGTAAGAGCACATAAAAACGTAAGCAATCAACGGGCCAGATGTTTTGCCGAACACATAAACGCCAACAGCGAGAATTGACAATTAACTTCAAATTTCGATACCTTCAAAATATATGCAGTAAAGTTTATAGGTGCTACGCTCTGAAAACAGTAATGTGGAAGCATATAAAATGGATTTCAGGGCAGTTACAAAAATGCTGATCGCTTTATTGGTTTCGGGTTAACTGTAACAATTTTGTTTTAAATGTGTAATTGATTAAACATTGTTGCAAAACGGATAGAAGGGAATAATTATTGTTGTTTTATTCCCATCTCATCAAATCGTGAATATTACAATGCAAAGTTTGTGTAAAGTAGTCATTCATAAATGAAAAATTACTGATTTATTAGTAAGGCAGTACTATAATATTATCAATTCTGTGGTAAGGCCTAATAAAGGGAATTTAAAGGAGTGTGATTAAATTATCGGAGTGTCCAAAATGGGCAAAAGAAAATATTTTCCTTAAGAAAATGTTTTTTAAAGAGCGAAGGGAGATATTTTAAATGAGGTGCAATAGAATCGAACCTCTTAGTTCGAATAACCGGGTTGAATCGATTGAAGAAGCCTCAACAAAGTGCAGGGAGAAATTAATGTGAAATGAGGTATGCACGAAGTTGAATTGGGAGTCACTTACGTTTAGACCGATATTCAGATATACTCGTATGTACGAGTACTTACGTATTTTAAGGAGACGTTTCTTTTGCTTGTCAATGACGAAATGTGTTATAAGTCTGGATTATTAAAATACATAATTATATTTCTATACATATATTTTTCATGTGGTGTTGACTCAGGGTGTCGAGGATCATGGTCACATTGGCACATTAATTTTAACAGATATATGTCAGAAAAGCCTTTTAAACTTCTGTCTCGTTCCGCGTTTATCTACTTGTATGATATGATGTCACTTTTTAAGAAGTCACTAACTGGCGGAGCTAAGTTCTTTGTACATTCAGTAGGCTATAGTTTTGTTTACTGGGAGCAGATGCTAACTGGTTCCGAGAAAAGGAAAAACATTGTGCTAACGATACTCCAAGGAAGCTACAAATACTGTAAGAAATATTTATGGAGGTTTTTCGGAATGGAATCCCAGGGGCTACGGAACGCGACGGCCTTCCCTCTGAAAATGGGGCAAAACGCGCAAATCCCTCGCCACGCATAATTCTTAATACAGGGATTATAGAATGGCTTCTTAGGCTTGGGTGCCGAAAGAAAGATAACAAGCAATTAGAAGAATCTTAACGCGCAGTATAGGTACTACAATTTAATTTTATATTTGAATCTTATCTATTCAGTTAAAGACTTTAAAATACTCTAAAAGTCAAGCTATTGTTTGTTCGAGTTGTTTGCTAGTAATTTGTTAGAAATTATATGATTAAAGTGAAACTTTATTATTAAAAGAATAAACAGAGATTACTTTTAGTAATAATTAGTTATCATATCATTAGTAGGATCCATGACTAAAGAATAAAAAAACAAAGCGGAACACATTTGACGATTTGTTCCAATTATAAATTAATATTTTAAAACATAAATAGGCACACTGGTAAATAAAAAAATGGTTATGGTTAATATTTTTATATTATTATTTAAAATTATAAAACGTACGGTAGATTTTTATTCCAAATTAATAATTGGATATTTGTTCATGCGACGTTCTTATATACATATAGGTATATTGTAAAATAACACCAAATGTACCCTTGTATAATGTTATTCTAAAAATTCTAGAAAATTGATCATGAAATCAGCGGGTGGCTAATGCTAATTAAGTAATGGATCCTTAGGGTGTAATCGCGAAGGGTTCGCTTTAATTAATTAATTAATTATATTATCATTCGTCGCTATTGGTAACTTGTATATCAAACCCATCTTATCTGTTTTCACAGAATTCTATTTGAGTAAAGAGCGTATTTTATAATGAAGTGAAACTATTAATATCGTAATGAAGTAAATTTTATCTTAAGGAGATGTATGGTTTGTTACTCTTTTACGCAAAAATTACTGAACGGATTTTTATGAAATTTAGCACACAGGTAGACCATGTTCTGGAATGAGATCCAGGGTACTTATTATCCCGGGAAACGGGCAAAGCTGCGGGCAGAGCGCTAATAGGTATGTAATAATCATTGAAGTACTATTATGTCCCAATGAATTGGCGCCGATCGGCTTCAATTTTCAATGTATTCGTTCGATTTCGAAAGGAGAACTGGGGCTTAATTTTGAAAATAGAACCTCTCAGCGGGACACACATTTTGTTAGAGATATCTGTTCTATGACATTATACTTCAATGGTAATAATACTTAAATTGTATTTCAAGAACATTAAAATTTAGATTTATTAGAACTCTTTTGAAATAATGATTTCAGTGAAATTGATTCTTACATAATTATTGTAACTTGCATAAAAATTCAAACAAAATATGCTACATCCGTTCCTTGTTCTTTACACTCTAACAAATGTTTATTTCGCTTCTGTCAGAGAATATATTGTAGAAGTTAGATTGAGGAAATGTCTACATTGTTATTATCGACTATTCAGCTCCACGAGACAATCTTCCGATTCCAATCGTATACTAGACACTATAATCTCCTTTCAGACAATTTTTTAAATAATTCAGACGATTTTTTCATGGCTTTTCTGTTGATATTTCAGTTTTCAAACAACACGAATAGTTAATTGCTAAGTTTAAAGTATTTTTAAAAGTTTTTGACGTGACAACGTCTATAAATTGGTTGACTCGGGTGTCATTCACGAAAACTGTGTAACGACCAAGTAAGATTTGCCGGAACGTTACCATGCGCACGCAGCATTAAAGAGAGAGGCTTGCTCGACCGGCGCGCGCCTTGCGTCTCTCTTCTACGCGAGCGTTACTTAAAAGGTTTGTAAACAAAAGTGTTAATTAAACGCACACACACACACGCGCACACACACACACACACACACACACACACACACACACACACACACACACACACACACACACACACACACACACACACACACACACACACACACACACACACACACACACACACAGTGGTGATGACTTTGTGACAATTTAAGAAATATATGTAAAATGTAAATCCCTTATTGGCTTTAAGATACGTATTAAAAGGTTTGGTTTGTATCAAAATTGAAAAAAAGCTGTGGATTTTGTAATAAATAAATAAATAAATAAATAAACTTATACCACGAACAGACCTTGTCACGTTAAATCTCCGTCCGTATACCGACTTTACAGACAACCAATTTTTTTTATTTATATAAAATTTACAAAACGAAAACTTCACCACTCTAATATTTTGTTGTTTACGACAAAATTTAATTTTTAATTAAGCGAGTTTAAAAATAAGTCGTAAAGAGTCTCAAGTAAAAGAACAATACTTTTAATATACAATAAATATTATAATTACTTAATAATTATAATTATGCAAATAAATATTACAGCATTATGAAACTTCTCCATTGTTATAAAACTTAATAAAGTTTTTCACAGACATGTATTTTTCTGCTTTGGTTAAGGTAAAATGTTAAAATATTAAAGTAATAGAAGTTATTATTCCTATCCTAACTATATTTTTAATCTGTGTTAAGGTTTAAAGTTAAGAATTTGTTATTTTTGCTGCTTATAATGGTAGTTATAATTACTTTAAAATAGTCTATCATAATTAAGATAATTTTGACTTATGTTTAACTCAAGAAAGAACTGGTTTTGTTTTGTGAAATGAATAATTATTGAGAATAAATTCATAAAATATAAAATGCAAAGCAAGAGGGTGTGAACCTGTGAACAAGCGGGCAATAATGCACAATTGACGGTAGTTCGAAAACTGTTTAGGAGCGACCCAGAAGCCAAGCGGGCGGAAGCGAAAATTCCAGGTTTTCACGACGTATTTTTTGTCGTAAGTACTTATTCCTAAAACAAAGCGTAATGACCCGCACTGCACGCATTTGTTCGCGAACAATCCGAATAGGCCATTTTTCATTCTGAACAATTGAGGGCGGTACTCCGACGCAATTGGCAGAGTATTTTGTCAAGTATTTGTGTTCGTGAGATCCGAATACGCGACATTACGAGTGCACTCTAGAGATTCATACGCATAGTAACAATAGTTGGCTTACAGTCTCTTTTTCCTTATTATAAGTTTTTTTAATCATATAAGTACCTTAGTATAAACGAAATTCAGCGAGCGTCTCAAAATATTTTATTTATTGTTTGAGGGTTAAGTTTAATATGATAGGTTGCGTAAAGTGATCTATTTACAGGGGTATAAGTTAGTGCCCAAGTGTAGTGAAGGTGTTACATGCTTTGCAATAATAGCCTAATTACGTCACAAGTATTTCATATTATTTTATAGCTCCGTAGGTAGTATTTTATAGTCACGTTTTTCCGCGATCAAACTAAACGGTGCTATAATTCGTGACTTTGAGAATAGGAAACTATTAATGCAATAATTGACAAAAATATTCGCAACGTGTAAATCTAGACACGCGGCAGCGTGTCAAGCCAAGTTCAAGCAAATGAACTGGCTAGCTAGCGCCGACTGTAATATTACACGAACCATTTGGTGCCACTTTTGACCCTTCTATAACTCAAAACCTCTTTAACGTAAACACATAAAACTAGGTGTGTTTAATTATATCCATAAGGACATATAGACGCCCGAATTTCATGAAGCTAGCTCAAACGGTTATAAAGATAAGTATGAAGGTCAAAAAGTCGTAAATTTTACCACTGACTGACTGACATATATGTATGTAGTACCTAAACCTAACCTACTTCCAGATGACCTAGGAGGATGAAATTTGGAATCCAGCTCGGTAATTGTGTGTAACGTAGGAAAAAATTAAAAAATTAAAAAAGTCGAAAAATAAAAAAAGTCGAAAAATAAGTGGTGTCCCCATACAAAAAACTTGTAATATGCGCTAAAAAAACCACGCAGCGGAAACGCAAGAAAAAACATTAAATCTCAATACCTGTCTAGTTTTCTTTACAAAAAGTAATGATATCCCACCAAAAACATAAATGTAAAAAAGGAGAGCCAAGTTCAATACAAAAATTTTTTTTGGCTGTGGGCTTCGCCGCAAAAAGAATGGAGATCTAAATGAGTGCCAAGTTCTATGCAAAATTGAAATATGTATTTATAGGAACAAAATAACATTATGAACAAGTATTAAACTCTATTTCTTTGCTTTATTGGATACCTATAACAATTGCTGTTATTTAAAAATGTGAGATTTTAAAGTAGGTTAGATTTAACTTGGCCAGTTTTCATAACATCAGTCATTTTATAAAGTTATTCAACATTTTAATTCTGATAAAATCTGGCCAAGTCAAATTTAACCTACTTTAAGATGTCACATTTTATATAGCAGCAATTGTTATAGGTATCCAATAAAGCAAAGAAATAGAGTTTAATACTTGTTCAAAATGTTATTTTGTTCCTATAAATACATATTTCGATTTTGCATAGAACTTGGCATTCATTTAGATCTCCATTCTTTTTGCGGCGAAGCCCATAGCCAAGCATAATTTTTGTATTGAACTTGGCTCTCCTTTTTTACATTTATGTTTTTGGTGGGATAAGGGCTTACTTACGCACGGAAAGCATGCAAAATGCGCGTTTAGGTCAGTGTGTTATAAAATAAGTAACACATTTAGGCAAAATGAATTTATGTTTCCTTCTTATGTTTTACGGGAACTATTGTAGATATCGTTCTTATTTTTTAAGACACACCTATATTATCGTTATCAAGTTCTCCTTCATAAATTTATGATGTTGTCCGATATTCTAACAAGATTTGAATAACAACAATCTAGCGCAAATCACATAGGATTACTTGATATCAAGTTATCTATCACTGCAGTCTATACAACTATAACTGGATGACATGTAAACACAGACATATATACTAGAGTAGACTGCGCATGTAGCTCGAATTGTATGAAAACCAAGCGTGTCACTTTTTTTGACACAATGTTTTGTCACAAGAATATTTTAGTGATTGATATACCTCATCCTAGCAATATCGATACGAAACCGATTTCTTACCGATTCTCGATATCGATAACGGATTATAATCAGTCTGGTTGGTTGTTATTGTATAGGATAGTGCTGAATAAAACCAAATAAATAATTTTATTTTGTTAATGTTTTCATATATCATTGGGGTAATGCACCAATTAGTTACGCCGTTTTACCGTCTTTCTAAAGTGCAGCGATTTTTATGGGGCTTGGTGTATAGTTCTATAATAAAATCCCGAAGTTAATACCTGATTTGCCAGTGGAATTGTTTAAGAAACATGTAGAATCTCAACTTTTAGGCAAAGATTACTATACTGTAGATGAGTACTTAAATGACAAAGACGTATGGAAATGACCAGCTCTGCAACCAGTTCCGTACAAGCTAGTGATATTTTTTGTAATAAATATACCAATGTATTTTTATTTTTAAAAGATGTGCTGAGGAGTTTCTTTACGGTTTTTCTTCTCCTCCATGACAAAGCACCTTTGCGAAAAGCTGGTTGATTAAAAAAAATGACGTGCATAAGTGTATCAATGATACCTATATGAATAAATGATTTTGAATTTGAATATTAAATTATTATTAATATTAAAATTATAAACACGTTTCAAAAATATAAACAAACAGATCAATTTTTATTCTACGACTTTGTAGTTTTAATAAATATGTACATCCATGCCAAATTACACCTTTCTAGCTCTTAGGTTCTCAGCACTATGTTGCGAGTGGACGGACGGACGGGCGAACAGACATGACGAAACTATAAAAAAAATACACTTACCTTTGGAATAAATTTTTTGTTATAAATATTATATCTATGAGAATATAATTATTCGTCGGTTCTCAAAATCGATTAGAATCGAGACAAGATTGGGCAAATGAAAAACACTATAAACTATATTTGACCGAAAAACGACAATATTGACAGTACTACGAAGTAAAGCGTTGCTTAGCAACGATTGATAGTAACGCTTGTTGTACTTTCATTGCGTGTTCCAACAAAGAAGCCCTACAATTTTGTGACCAAAATGAGCAATGTATTGTGTAGTATGTAGTGCATACTCAGTAATTGCTCGTCATTGTAAAACATGGTAAAAGCACAAGAAACATTAAATTAATTTATTTTAAATAGATAGGAACACAATTTTATAACGAAATTACTTAGCGATGAATGAAAATGTTTTATTTATCTTTCCTTACTATATTTGTAGATTTTCTACAGTTCTTAACATTAAAATCAGGCATTTTTCGTTATTTCAGTTGACATCTGTTGCCAATAGCAATGAAAGGCCGACTAAAGCGACACGGCGCCTAATTAGGATTTCAAATCCTAGTTGTCCCACGTGAAATGTATGAACTTGCCCCATCTACTCTAGGTATATAGGTCTGTGCATGTAATGCTGGAGACTGACTTGTACCGTTTGTTTCACGGACCTAAAAAAAAGACGGACGTAATCCCAACAATAAATTCAGTGAAGCACCCATAGTAATACCAACTCTCTATTCGTACAAGTACACACACCCACACATTGACACCATATTGCTTCAATCGCGAATCAAAGATTACGCACAAATGTTAAGCGAGTGGTCATTGCTATGCTTCACTCTCGATTAGACGAGGTTACGTCCGTCTTTTTTTCAGGTCCGTGGTTTGTTTGTAATGAATCATTCGCGGCGAGCGCCGCGTGCTCCGCCTAACTTCGGTTTTTATAGGGTACGAATTTTACCTCGGAACCCTTATAGTTTCGTCCGTCCGTCCGTCTATCTGTCCGTCTGTGCGTCTGTCCGTCTGTGCGTCTGTCCGTCTGTCCGAAGCAAAGCGCCGAAACACTTAATGCTAAAAAGTTGTAATTTGACAAGAATATACATATTTATTAAAACGTCAGGATCGTACACACGGACCTAAAAAAAAGACGGACATAATCCCAAGAACAAATTCAGTGAAGCACCCATAGGAATACCAACTCTGTATTCGTACAAGTACACACACCCACACATTGACACCATACGGCTACAACATTGACACCATCGCCAATCAAAAATTACAAAATTACGCATACATGGTAAGCGAGCTGTCAGCTGTCAGCTTCACTCTCGATTAGACAAGGTTACGTCTGTTCTTTTTTTATGTCTGTGATCGTACAATAAAATATTGAAAAACATTTTTTTTCAGGGTACCTCCCCTACAGTTAACGTGAGGATGATTTTTTTATTCGTCGCGTACCTTATAGTGTGGGTTCGCACACACTAGTAGTTACATGCGTGGTAACCGTGTCAGTTATCATTGTCGCCGCACCGCTCCGCGCGCCAGCCAGTCGATGACAATCGACTAACATCAATTGTTATCGACTTTTATAGACTAAATTGAAAAATCGACTAATTCGATTAATTTAAGTAATAATCGCCCATCGCTAGTGTGGGGTATCGTTGAAAAGGTCTTTCAAAAATATTATGGGTCTTTTACGACCATTTTTGGAATAGGGGGTCCGTTTGCGAAATATTTGGCTTTGAAGTGCTAATTTTGGTTAGAGTCAAGTGTTAGGTAAAGGGTTGGAGTTGGACAAGTGAAAAAATTCTCAAAAATATGTAGGCTGTATGATGAATTTACAAGGAAAACTATCACGGCTATATTAGCATAAGTAGTTAATGAGTAATAGTCGATAAACTTACCACTTCGAAATCTTACATTGCGCGTGGCCTGACACGCACTCGCCCGGTTTTCCAAATTCCCTTTGAGTGTTACAAACTAACGTTACAAATCAGTCTTAAGTTTGAGTTACAAAAACTCCATACATTACAGGTCTGTCTCCAACTTAAGGCTATCAATCGTTATACACATAATAAATTTGGAGATACTTAACCTTAATGCATTGCCCCAGTAAATTACTCTGCATGGGGAACCATTTGAAGTTCAGTACGAACCCTAAGCGATCGTGTGGGACGAACTCAAATAGTTTGTATACTTGGTTCTACAGCTATCTTCTGGTAACTCGGCTAGTTTTATTCTTTACATAACTTCTAAGAACCCAATAAGTTACCCAATGTAAGCAATTACGTTATTTATGTGGTAATTAATCACCTGTGCGGAGTATTGTCCGGGAAGGAAGTCATAAAATCTCGCCTCTTATGATTTTCATGGCGGTTGAAGACAGAGCGTTGGAATTTTTCGTTTTATTTTATGATGGCGCGCACTGTCGCGGAGAAATATTGGCTCGGCGGAATAGCTCGTAAAGAAAACCGTTTCGTTTCCACAGGGTTACGCACCGCAACTACACGTCCGCCCCTGCTTACATTTATTATTAGCTTTTCGACGCATCTTGCATACAAACTGGCGTGTTTAAACAGTGAACTTGTATTGTTATGAGTTCTAACGTAATACAATTAACGAAGAGATAAATGTGCTTCTTCCATAGACTATTTATTTGCAAAGAAAGCCATCAATATGATAAGACGGAAATATGTAAGCCTGAACAGCGCCTAATAATTTTGTTATTAAAATTATGCATAATATGATAACCTTGCTGAAATGATACAATGTTTAACAGCGTTTAATCAGCATCTTTTCAGAGAAGCGATAGACCACCTTCTTGTAGTAGAATCACAAGGGATTAAACTCACATGAGGGGTTAAATCATGATTACACAATTAGACATTTTCAACTCCGTGCTTAGAGTCCTAGCTATTCGACTCCAGCTGTTTAAGGCAAGAATAGAAGTGTGAGCACACGATCTTGCTGATTTGATCCTACTAAGTCTGCCTAATAAAGATGAAAAGCACATAGTTTTCTGGAGGATATTTAGGTCAATATACAAACAGCTTGTCACAAGTTGTCCGGTGAGTATAACTGGTACGTACTATGACAATCCTTATTAAATATTGGTCAAGCCTATTTTTAAACGGCATAATTATAGGCCAAGAAAAAGCATAATATTCATAGCCGAAATTAATAGGATATTAAAATAAATCAAAAAACACTTTGCATAAACAAGTAATAATAAGATTTAAAGCGTTTTTAATAAGTACTTTAATTATACCTTGTAACAGACGTAGGGTAGTAGTATAGTTTGAATTGATTCGGATAAATTCGGTTTCACGGAGCTTTATTCGTTTACGTAAACTTTGAGTTTGACTCTAACAAGCTACGGAGAGCGCGCCGTGATTTCTACTCTTAAAATCCAATTTAAATGCATTCCTCTGTGGCACAGGAGGCCCGCCGATACGCTCCGGGGACCAATTAACTTATTCATCCTTAACATTTCATTGCTCAACTTTGGTACCAATTTTGCGTCACTCCAAGTCCTTTCAGCAATAGTACACAGACGTAGTAATATAGAACATAGTTCTATCAATCAGTTCATCATTGGTCATTCTTATGGATAGTTTCTTAGTGGAGATTTGGTTATTTAGAGCCTTTCTATTTAATCTTTATTTAATGTTATTATATTTAAATAAGGATTAATTTACTTTCGTATAGGTACTAATTTTATGCATCCGACCTTATAAGATGAATTTTGACTAAGTAAAAGACCATGGTCATGTTTTATCATGCAGTTGGATCGAAGTGTAACATGTGTATAACGTACTGATTTATTTAGGTCTACTTGCATTTCTTGTCTTTCAGAAGATGAGAATATAAAACAAAAAGTACCCTCCTAGACAGATCACTTAGATATATAATTTCCGAAGTAACGGAAAGTAATTTAAAATGCAATTTAAACATCCTAATAGAAACGTTTGCACTAAGAATTGTTGCAAAGTGTAATGGGTTCAGGCGAAATTAACGCAGAAAAATAGGAAAAGTTAGAACGAGTTTCCCTCCAAGGTTTTTTACCTTCGCCAAGTAGCGCTGTGATTGTAAACTGCTGAATTTATAATGCCATTTTCGAACTCCCGCTCCATTGGAGAAGTTTTAAAACGGTTTGCAATTTACTTTCAAGTTATACATTCAGCATCATTGAAAGCAATTCATTAATCCATCAGTCACTTTATATTTTTCTGTATTTGGCATGTCGAACTAATTCTGAGTCATATAATAATTAAATTTTAAGTTTAATTAAGCTGTCTAACGCCCCAACTCAGGTTCGTTTATTTAGCCGTAAGGAGTCCATAACAAATTGACATTAAATATGTTAAGTATCGGTTCATCTCAGAGTCATATTGTTAAGTTTAAGTGACCCTAGTGCGGACCAACGTCAAATAACCGATAATCATATCGATGGAGTGTTAGTGAGCCACACGTAAAATACGTTGATAGCAGATAAAAGATAATATTTATTTTAATGCTTTTAGAACGAAGATTTATACTAATATAGTAACGAGAAAATCGTTTACTGTTTTTTCTTACAAACATTGGACAGTAGTTTTTTTGTTTAAAATAAAGAAGTAATGCCATTTTATTTATGGTAGTACTGCTAACTGTCATTGTCAAGGATGAGTGGTTGATTTGACTTGACATTCAAAAACTTCAAAGTTAATCAACATTAAATAATTAAATAAAGGTATTTGTATACTTAACTTTGATTGTAAACTTTTATAAATAAAAACCGGGCAATTGCATGTCAGGCCACGCGCAACGTAGGGTTCCGAAGTAGTAAGTTCATCGACTATTACTCATTAACTACTTATGCTAACATAGCCGTGATAGTTTTCCTTGTAAATTCATTATATAACCCTCAGATGAAAGAATAAATATAATCTATTTTTGAGATTTTTTTCACTTGTCCAACTCCAACCTTTTATCCGGCAGGGGGGGGGGGGACACTTGACTCTAACCAAAATTATCACTTTAAAGCCAAATATTTCGCAAAAGGACCCCTAATTGAAAAAAAAGATCTTAAAAACCCCATAATATTTTTGGAAGACCTTTTCAACGATATCCCACACTATAGGGTACGCGACGAGTAAAAAATTCATCCTCACGTTACCTTTAGGGGAGCCTCCCTAAAAAAATATTTTTCAGTATTTTATTCCATGGTTCTGGAGGTTAAATCATTCAGTATATCTATGCCAAATTACAGCTTTCTAGCACTAAGGGTCTCGGCGCTTTGCTTCGGACGGGCGGACATGACGAAACATAAGGGTTCCGATTTCACTTCGGAACCCCAAAAAGGAGAGACCTATGTCCAGCAGTGGACTCGCAAAGGCGGATGGATGGATGAATAATAAACTTGATAGTTAAGTGCGTCTTTAGATAAGATTCGAATTGCTTCGAAAACAGGTTCTGAGGTTTCGAATGTGTGTTTTTAAATACCAATCCAAATATTATCAATCCAATAATACCAATCGTGTTCGTTGGTCAATCAGTTACTGTAGCAAAGCGGTCCCTTATGATATGAACTAGGTGGTGCGATGGTGAGAACTAACCATCAGGTGACTCGTATACTCGTTTGCAGGCGATTTAATTTTATTATAATTCATTAAGCAACTGAAACGTTGGTAAGTTCTATCACAGGGTCGCGCATTCGAATCATCAAACACCGTGAAAAACAGTTATCTACATTTCGATAATGTTTGTATGAACGTACGTACCTTTAATTAAAAGTGATTAGATATGTGCATGTACGAGAAATATCTGTTTGTATACTGAATACTCTAACAGCTTTATCTGGATTATTCGATAAATGCTCCGCCGGCACCGTCAGCAAGAAAACAAGCTCCTTACACGAATAGAAGGGATTTTAATATCCTTAAGTAGTGATGATACTGGTTTTCTTTCCTATAAAGGACTTGCAAAGTAATCCACAGAAGGCGTTCAGATATCTTGCAAATCTGTTTGAATCATGGCTTCCTTTTCAAATAAATAGGGTTCGGACTTAAAAGCAATGATTATTTTTTATTTAAAAAGGACGCTCCTGCTTTCAAAATAAATCTAAAATTGTTTTTATGTACATACTTGAAAAGTGTTTCTAAGTATATTGACCCCTGGAAATTTTGAATAGGTTTTTAAGTTTTCAAAAAACTTTTAAATGCCTCAGCCCTCGACAAAATTATTTTGAAATGCTAAATGTCTGTTAGCCGAAAACTATAATACTAAAACTTAGTAGAGTAGATAAATCATAAATTAACCCAGCTTGATTTTTTGTGCACCGTGTTGTTGCCGATCCACACAACAACAGCTCTATAAAGGTGAAATCGTTTAATATATTAAAAAAGCTGAAATCGTTTATTATATTAAACCACGCTTAACATTAGATATATTAATTTAAAAAAATAATAAACACCTATCATTGTTATGTCAGATTAACATTCCAACTCAGAGTTACTTAAGAGCATAGATAAGGGTTATTTAAATCGCTCCTTAGTACATTTAAATATAGTAAAATAATATTTTTATTTTATTTATTATAGTAAAATAATATTTTTGTACATAATTACGTTTAAAATATTTAATGCACACATTCACGATTGTAATGATTACGATGTTTCTAAGTGATCTTGTTTTGGTAGTTATCAATGTTTTGTATGATCATTATCGAATGACCTTATTTTAATTAAATAACCCGAAGATCAAATTATGTATTCAAAATAATATGTTATCTGCTACCAAACATCAGTCACGCCAAGTCTGCAAAAGTACTAAACGCGTTTCTCGCTAAAATAATATTCTGTTCTAGTTACCCGCGTAAATACACGTATGAAGTTATAATCAGTTTATCTGGAATCTAAGCATCCAATTTCTATCGATTAATCTTGTATTTTTTATATTTTTTTCAGATCAAAAATGAATAAGTTGTTGTTAGCGTTTCTTGTCGTCCTCACTGTGGTAGCCATCGCGGATGCAAGATCCTGTGGGTAAGTCATAGTAATTGTTTTGAAAATCTTAATATACCTATGAAAATTTTAACGACTTTTTAAGGAATTTTAAAATTACTTTAACGTTGTAGTGGGTATAATTTATGAAATGAAAATCTTTAAGGGAATGAATAATAAATTCTATTGATCGAATTTTGTTATTGACCTTAATTACATACAGGCAAACTTACCTCACTCAATGTTATTTTTTAGGAAAAAAGAGGACGAATCGAACGAGGTGCAGAAATGCTCTGAGGTAATGATTTGATACTGTAACAGACTAACTCATAGATTCCTGTTAATTAGATAAATACTTTTTTACATAATCTAACAAATTAATTTTTAACTTTTTCTATGTTGTTCTCATATTAACATATCCTCCATCGAAACAAAGAATCTGTTGATTAGGAATTGAAAGACATAATATTTTTTTTAAGAAAGACAATATTTTTTGCCGTATTGGGGCGGCTTAGAATACTAACCCCAATTCCACGCCGGATGAGTGTCCTAAGAGGTGACTAAATCCGGCCCGCTGGTGGTAGGGCCCCTCGAGGGATTGTATTGGTAATATTGATTTTAAATTTTAATCAATACCATTATTACTATCATTATTTCTCCATGGGGTTCGCCTGGATAGCTACCACCCTTGAGCATGAGTCGGCCGCCAAACGACTCGTCGTGTTTCGGCTGGGGGCTTGAGAGCCAGTTCTTTCTTTCTTTTTCTTCTGTGTTTCCTGGCCAGCAACGCATCAGTGATGCCTTTGGTGCTGCTGATGTCCGTGGGCGACGATAGCCACTTAGCCTCAGGTGGATCGTCAGCTCGTTTGCCGGCTATTTCCATAAAAAAGTGCATTTAAATTGTAGATCCTGTTCGTGGATCAGTCGTTATGGATTTATTACTTAATACTTCCATTATCTCATCGAATAAGATAAATTAGATATATATTATTTGCCTACCTATGTCAAAATAGCATTTCTGACTCTGACTATCCATCCGCACAGGATGTTTCTCTAACAATGTTACATATCTTATATCATCTTCATCATCATATATCAGCTCTTAAGTGACACTAATATACCAGTATACACTTAATGTGGATGTCGTATCGTGCTTAACTTTAGTATGGATGTAAATAAAGAAAAGTTTTACTAACTTTATTTGTCTACAAAATAATATATCTAGTAATAATAATAATAATAATTTATAAAAAATGTTAATCCATTGTATTGTATTTATTTTATTTCTAATCTAATATCCCATGATAACATTTTCAGAAGAAAAAGAAAGATGATTCGTCTTCATCATCATCATCTTCTTCATCTTCTTCATCTTCGTCATCATCTGAAGAAGACGATAATAAATGTGGAAAAGTAAGTGTTGGTAGATATTACTTGTATCAGTAGACTAATATGGGGTGATCCTTGTGTAGAAATGCACAGTCGGCTCAAGCCGATTCCACGTTGATAAGTATGGGAGATCCTAAAGTAGTATGTTGATTGCATGATAGCGTTAGACAGACGGAGAGACAAAATAAAAAAAAATATGACTTCTTCCTTCCTTTTATAGATCCTTTTTCTACCTTTTTTTTTTTTTTTAAAGTGTCTACCAATTATCTAAGTCTGATTGGTATGACTTTCAATGCAGCCTGCAGATACAATTTAAGCTACTCTAAAGCTCCTTAGGCTTTCATTATTACAAACCAAAATTACCTACTTACTAAACCCTAAACAACTTTATGGTTTAGATGAATGTGTAAATACTTACTAAAAATATCCTTTTTTGATAAAGTTTACGAATGAGTAACAAACATTATTTTTTGTTTTAGCCTTTTGCTGAAGTTTACGCACGCCTTAATAGTTTAATTTACACCCCTAAATTTTATCCTCATTGTAAGTGAGGTATCATTGTAAACCAGATATAGTGTGGTATAACTAAGGCGCTGCATCTGGTGCGACTAGGACATGACAACTTTCAGCTCAGATTGTATGATAATGTTAATGACAGAAAGCAATGTAAATTAAATATTAAATGAATGAATGACTATTTAACCAGAATCGTAAAGACGACTCCTCTTCATCATCGTCGTCCTCTTCATCGTCATCATCATCATCGTCATCATCAGAAGAAGATGATGATAAGAATAAATGCAAAGAGGATGACAGCGACGAGAAATCAAGTAACGTAAGTACCTACCATCATTTAATTTCTGATGTAGTAGAGGTAGTGAGTAATACTGACCACCTTGTATTAGGATCATTAATATTATTACTGACTAT
The DNA here is from genome assembly GCA_951805285.1 of Thymelicus acteon. Lineage (NCBI taxonomy): Eukaryota > Metazoa > Arthropoda > Insecta > Lepidoptera > Hesperiidae > Thymelicus > Thymelicus acteon. Next base: position 9,365,483 of record OX638219.1, on the reverse strand, counting down.
ACTCTATATATTATTCTTATATTTCGTGAAGCCGTGCGTGGCTAGCAATCGCTTGCTCGAGTCAGCCGCATGAAAAGAAATAAATGTTTACTGTACTAGCAGTTTGTTATATAAATAGGTATGTGTCATAATCAAGGCCACCTGATGGTAAGGCATATTTTCGACCTACTCGTAGAACGACGGTTTAACCTGTTCAAAGAGCCTCTACCACAATGCAACGAAACAAACACCGTGAAACAAGAAGAACATTTCCTAGTTGATCATAATATACGTAATAGACTCAGATGAAGGAATAAAAGGCAGATGGAACATTCGCAAAGAAATGTAACGAATGACGTGAAGTCACTTTTTCGCTATGTGTGCGTGACAACTAGTGTCCGACCGAAGGTGCAATTCTGGCCGAAGCCGAAGCCGAAGCCGATTAATCGGTATTCACCAAAACCTTCGGCCGAAGCCGAAGCCGAAGCCGAAGGTGTCATTGACCTTGAGAAATACGATAGTTACTTTGATCTCAGAATATACTAAATATATATTATGAGATCTTTAGAGATTTAGCCCAATAACGAGCCGAGTGACCAACATATACAAGTAGGTAATAAAATATTGTCAAAAATAAAAGTTTCAAATATACAATGTTAAAAAATAATCAAATAATCAGTCACATTTTTTTAATTATCTCATATTTTATTTTGTTTTGACTCGTTTAGTTTACTAACTGCGATTCGTTCGGGCCGGTGCGGCGGCGCGGCGAAACTGCTGCTCTGCACACTCTCCGTCTCGCTCTAGCATCGTTCAGTAAATTTCAATATTTGACAACTAGTAAACCTTCGGCTTCGGCCAAACCTTCGGCAAATTTTTGGCCGAAGCCGAAGATTTGGCCGAAGGTGCTTTTTTGGCCGAAGGTGGCCGAAGCCGAAGCCGAAGCCGAAGCTTCGGTCGGACACTAGTGACAACCTTAATTTCAACTAGCAGTGGCACCGTATGGACACGTAATTCTTTGTGTGTGTGAGGATACCAAATGAAAAGTCACAAACTCCCGCAATTTTGTAAATGTTGTTTGACATATTTCCAACTTAACACATTATGCAAAATTAAATTGGCAAATTATTTATTACTAGTGAACGCCCTTGCTTCGCTTCGGTAAGCCCACAGTCGATAAAAGTAGGGATGGTATTCTTTAAATTGTCGTGATTTTTTTATTTGTTAACCGATTCAAATAAAACAATCACTAAATGTTATATATATATATGTTATATATATATAACATATAACATACATCGAAACCTCGTATTTGTTAAATATTGCAGACTATAATTATTGTTTCAAGGAGAAAGGTCAAGAGGTAATCAGTTTAACTTTTGAAGAGATCTCACAACCAGTTAATATTACAAACATTGGAGTGATAAGATAATAATAATGTAATATGTACCTAGGTATGTTATATGTATGTATTATGAGCAGTTAGGTATGTACTTGGAAGTTAGGTACCTATGTACTAACTTGGAATGTTAAAATTCTTTTTAATAATCATTAGACTTAATATTTTATGAAACATATTACAATCGTAAGTTATATACAATTGTACATGTCATACTTACATAGGCACGCATATCAATTAAAAACTGTCAAATTTTTTTCAGCACAAAAAATCTAAACATTTGAAGAAGAAGCATTAAGCGCAGTACTGTGAAGAATAAGAGCTGTTTCAAACAAGAAACGTAGAGAAGAGAAACAATATTTTTTTAACACTTAGGTACGTAGAGGGGACTTCTTGGTGTGGATTTCAGAAATGAATCATCATCATACAGTAAAATAGTCGTAAATTCGTTTAACGGTGTGTAAACATAACAGACATGTTGAGTTCAAATTATTTACGTAATTGACGTTTTGATGGAAAAGATTCCATCAAAGGCTCAATTAACTAAAATTAACTACTAAAGTGATATAACTTTTAGAACGAATTATATTATCTCTTTAAAAGAGTCTCAGAGTGATAGTACAGGTTTGAGTATAATTACAAGGGAGACTAATTAAAATAAGATGTACATAAAATATAATGTACCTATTCGGTTATTTGTAAATAATTATCGTATCTTAATATTTAAATAAAGTGTACAAAATTTGTGGTTGTTGTTTTTTTTTTAAGAAAAGCTTAAATGGGGTCAATCTAGGTTTTTTCGTTTTGTTGAAGTTTCAGCTAGAAATATAAACGGGGTGTAATCTGATTTATATTAGTGGGCAACAGCAGCAACAAGCAAACCCTTCCTCGCCTGTTTAGAGAGCTAGCAAGGTAGATAACGACATCTACAGGGTTCCTAAGAGATTTCCCTGGAGGTAGGTTGTAGTCTAAAAAGAGTTACAAATTGCTTAAAATAATGCCTAATAACCCTTTCTGACATCGCTGGCCACAAAGGATTTTTATTAGATTTAGGGACGGAGACAAGTGATATAAATATTATTCTAAGCGGATGGCATTTTAATTACGAAATGCCTGTCATGTTCAAATTCAGTATATTTCCGGTATTTTTCACTGGCGAGGATCAAAGGGCGTTTTGTGATACATGTTATTATAAAACTCTAATAAAAATCATTGAAAATCTATGCCAATATAGTTCATTTTTTATTCACAAAAATTTAAAATTATCAGTAGATTTTGGTTGAAGATAATGATGATAAGTTTAGAAATATTTGTTGGTAATCCTAAGTGACAAACCCAATCATATCACTCCGTTGTAATTTGTCACGCATTTAAATTTCGATTTACTACTACATCTGGATTCAGATCACATTCTTTAAGGTAATATTATGACACTAAAGAAAGTCTGCATCAATTATAGGAGTCATAAAGAAATATCTAATGATACGATACAATATCTTGTGGAGATTTTCAGTTTGTATAATTCGACCATGTCAGTATATCTACCTACATTATTAAAGACATGTATTTAAATATGGAATACGTTTTAGATTTAGAAAAAGCAGAAGCAAGAATACCAAAGCAGCACACATCTCTTGGTCGTTTACTAGTGAAATTTTGATATTTTTGGCCCAGTCAAGTATTTTCAAGCCTACAGCGGTTTTAACTTTTTAATTAGCGTATTCACCAAAAACTTCGCTGTAGAAAAATACCACTTGGAACTGGTCAGTTATTTCGAGAAAATTAGCCATCTTCGTAATGAACGAATGAAATCACTGGAGCTTGCTTGTATTGCGGGCGGAGCTAACGAGAATTTTACAATGATGAACTGGGAGTATGCTTTAACATTCACAATAAAAATATTTGTGGTTTTTCTCGTATACATAAGCCACGTGGATTTCCATAATCCATTGCTATGTTTGTGTAATATTGCAAAGCATATCAATGGAATCATAAAGAAGCAGAATATAAGCATGTTCTAACCAGATTAATTAAATAATAAATAAAACTATTCACGAAAAAAGTTACAAAGTTAAATTAATGTTATATTATAAACTTAACGAAACACTTAACACTTTTGAGTCCTTCTTTTGAGTATTGGGATAAGTAATTAAACATTTTTTTTTAGATTTATAGAAAATTAAATATATATAATTTTATGGAAAAAAGCCAGCAAACGAGATAAAGATCCACCTGATAGTAAATGGCTATCGTTACCCATGGACATCAGCAACACCAAAGGTATTTCTGATGCCGATGCGTTGCCGGCCAAGAGAGAAGAAAAAGAAACAAAGAAAGAATATGACATTGACGACCCGCGTGGCGTAATGGTTAGCTTGCCGGGTCGCCGTGCCAAGGGTCCTGGGTTCGATTCCCAGCGAGGCGGAAATTTGAATGATGAGTTTGAATTTCTGTTCTCGGTCTGGGTGTGTGTGTTCTTGTTTTTGTTGTGATACATGGAATTCGAAATAAAATTTTTAATTAATTAATTTAGGTTTATATGCCCGTGGCTTCGCGCGCTTGGTTATCGATTTTTTACAAATCCCGCGGGAGCTCCGAAATTTTCCGACATAAAAAATAGCCTATGTGTTAATTCAGGCTATCTTCATTCCAAATTTCAGCCGAATCGGTTAAGTAGTTGTAGCGTGATTGACGAACAAACATCCAAACATCTTTATAAACTTTCACATTTACCTTTAATATTAATAGGATTTTACTAACTAAAATACAAGGCCCGTGTTCTTGAATGATCAATTTTCTATTGTCACTTTATCGACAGCATTTATCGATTTGGCCTACGTACGACCTTTATCTAACATGGTCATTATTGTTGGTCATATTTAATATTATGGTCATGAATAAAATTGATTTGATCATAATCATAGTTTAGCTATTTAGACTGTGGTTTAGTTATTTTATCGATAGCTACATTAATAAAAAATCTCGATAATTGTGGTTTCAAAGTAAATAATAAATAGTAGCAGCAGTTACGGTTTGTAAAATGGAAATGCTATGAGATATTTCAAAATGTTCAACCGCTGCCGAGTAGTTTTAGCTTTAAAGATACTCAGGACCTTAAAATATTTAACTTTAGATGCATAACACATAAAATAACTTTTGCTATGGCGGCATAAAGATTTGTCTAATATTTTGGCTGATCTCTTAGTAAACATGCCTATACTCCAGACTTTCAATTCTATGCTTATAGATACAGAAAATTTCTATACTTTGGCATATAATTTTCGCTATGATAGCTTTATGGGAAAATGAAATTAAATGCTCATCACACAGAACAACTTTTGTTATGACGACATATCAATATCTTTCTATCTGAATAATTTTTCAGACTTTTTTCCAGTCAGCCCAATCGCGACAATTGTTTTTAAATTTCGTTACCAGAGTCGCGCAGGGTAACCATAGAATATCGTAGTTTTAGATAAGGCTATGCAAAAGGATTCAATTAATTAAATTATTTTTAAAAATAAAAAATAATTAAAAAGCAAAAAACCTCACTGCGCAAAAAAAAACTAAAAAAAATAAAACAAGCGTAGTTGTTACGAATGTTGTTAAAAGTAATACTGAACAACTGTCGGGACCCATTTTTCAACCAATCAAATCTTGTTTGTTTTTTCCCAAGCAGTCCTGTAAAATATTGAATCCCGACTGTTAATCCTTCTATGGTTATATGGACAGGTGATACCAACAGACAGTAATGATAGTTTGGTAGTTGAGCCTATTAACCTTCTGTCTAGTCGTTTTTATTTCGCGTTTACCAACCGTCACGACACTAGGAATTACCTGTAAATTAAAAAATCATTACCACACAAGAACACTGTTATTTATTTTTCCATAATATTATCTACTAACATGATTTCTGTGAAACTACCTACCGTTATGATTCGAGGAATTGGTTACAAGATAGTGTTGTTATGTAAGTAATTGTTATCGGTTAATATTATTTAAACACAATGTTGACTTGATGACGATTAATTTTAGTGCGGTTACTACCCATGCACCTAATGTGTAGTTTTTGACACTCTTAAGCGATTAAAAATAACTTCCTCCTTTTTAGAAATCGGTTAAACATATCCTTTCATAAACGACGTCAGTTGTTATTGGATATGCGTGTAGATTTGTAGGATGTTTTTAGTTTTACTATTTTTTTCTGTTTTTAAAAAGCATCTCCTAGCTTCCATTACTTCACACTTCCATCATAGACAGTAGACAATATCACCCATTTCACTCCTTCCGAAAGCCGCTTCGTTCCTATAACTTTTTGGAACGAAGTTCCTTATCGCGCGTTGCCAAAGGGGGCTAGACGGAAAAAATTAAGAGGAAAAGTTGCAACGACACTTTTTGCCGTCGTTATAACACTTATTAAGTACTAGGATAGCAAAAAAATGCAAGCGGGTGTGCCAAAACAAATCTGGGGTATTAAATTTCTCATCGGCCTTGTTTACCTAGTAGCAATTAATTAAAACGAGTAGGTACTAGGCGACCAGAAGTCTTCGATGTTGCGACATCAGTGATACTGTAGGGGAGCGGGGGGCACATTGTTACAATTTTTAGATAATTGTCAATACGACAAAAGCTATCAAATAATTTGTACATTTAATTGCTTTTATCGTTAGTATGTCTATTCAGCTATTAAAATATGATTTAAAAGTTATTAAAATTTATATAATTTTTTCACAATGGACAATTTAACCAAAAAAGTCGATTGTAACAACTTACCCCCGACTTGGGGCTAGTTGTTACATCTTCGGGGTACGATGTTACGGTAGATAAATAAACAGAATCATCAATGATAAATCTTTTTTTTGGGGAGGGGGTGGGTTACGGTTACGGCGATACGAAGTTCGCAAAGACAGCTAGTGTTAAATATTTATTTAATGATGCTAAAGACGTATAACTTCTCACGCGTGTACATAAATACACGTTTATGTTTAATACAAAATAGTTTTTGAAAGATAAATAAAACTGATACACGTTATTAAATTAATACTTTTATTTTTGAAGGTTTCACTTCTACCACGTGTGAATTGCACACATTTTTTTCACTTTATCTTTTCCTTGACTTTCCTTTACTTTTGCCTTTTCCTTTATTTTTGTCACACGTTTTTTTTGGTCTTGCCCAGTTTTTCTTCATATTCTTTTATTAATGAGTCTTCGGACAGAAATTAAACATTTCCCTTTCTTTGCGAATGCTCGTTTTATTCTGCAGTACTTCTGCTGCAGCAGATTCATAAACTTCTTGACTAGTTGTACTCTTTTCTGTTTTTCTTGTATAGTTTTTCATTCTGAAAAAAAGCAAAGAAAATGTAGAATTTTTAAAATATGAAGACGAATGGTACAATACAAGGTATGGTTTTTTTGGTGTAAGTTATTACATGTAACAACTTACCCCAGAAAATTGTAACTACCTGCCCCATGGCACGTTTTTTAATATAAATTGAAGTCACCATTAATGGATATCGATAGTAGAAAAAAACAACATTGCAAATTAAAGGTACATTATGAACGTTTAAGGTTAAAAATTTTGAGAACGTAAAGGATTATTTTACTTACTTGGTTGAAATCGAGACACATGCACACAACTTGGCAGCTTGGCACTTGGCCGGTCACTGATCGTTTTTATGTAATGCTCGATGTTATAAGAAAACAAATGAGTCCAATTATGTCCACCAAAGAGTTTAAAATCCAGGTAAAAAAGGCGTGTAACTTCTTACCCGTGCAACATTTAGCCCCCGGCTCCCCTACAACCATAGTATATGGCTGTCTTATTTACTCTTCGGTATTTAGCATACGCACAACAGGGATATCTATATTACGATCATGCACATTAAGTTATTATTGCTATTTCTGACAAGGTGTCAGAGTGGCAGTGAAGGATTTGTTCTATCACTGTCGCTCTTCAGCATATTGATTGGCAAGACGGGATAAATGGCAATAATAGCTTAATGTGCAAGATCGTGATATGGACGTCCCTGTTGTGCTTATGCTAAATAACCGAAGAGTGAATAAGATAGTACATACTGTGGCATGTACGGTGTCACTGATGTCGCAACATCGAAGACTTCTGGTTGCCTAGTACCTACTCGCTTTAATTAATTGCTACTAGGTGAACAAAGCCGATGAGAAATTTAATACCCCTGATTTGTTTTGGCACACTTGCTGCATGTTTTTGCTATCCTAGTACTGACTGCAAGGAACTTCGTTCCATCGGAGTGTCCCTTGACACCTTTCATTTTTTTATAGCTTGAGGGGCTGACGAAAAAGCAGACGTGCCACCTGATGGTAAGTAGTCACCATTAATTAATAAACACTGTACTGTACTAACTTAATTAATAAACACGATATTTCGCGCTTGCTCTCCAATTTCTGAGACACAAACTAGTATTTATTAATGTTCCAGCAGAAACGTATACTGTATACAATACAACTCACACACATAATTAAATAACCGAAGCTTCATTTCCAATAACTTCTATAATTCCAACAATTCGTCATTCGTGACATAACAATTAAAATATTATAGGTAGAGACTGAAGGTTATTTTTGTCCTTGAAGTGTAAGATAATTTATGAGGCATAAAGCCGAGAATTGCGAGAGCTCAGAACTGATATACGACTTTATAAAATGTCTAAGGGTCACTATGTGTGTATTGATATGTCAATGATGATATTATCCGTGTTATTGTGTGCGTATAGTGGACCAAGTGGTTCGTGACACGGCTACGTGTTTTTATTGATAATTTTCAGATGAACGATAGATACTTTTAACGAATATTAATATAAATCATACCAACGTCGTAGAATCGAGTTCCGCTGTCGCTTGTTGCGAGTAAATAATATAAGATATCACAATTTGTTTGTTGACAAGCTCGAAGTGGCGCGCGATAAATGAATAGTGGATGTAGATAGGCATCGTGTCTATTCTTATAACATGATGCGTCTGTTCACGCAAACAGTAGTGTTCGGTGTTATCCTTCAAGTGTTACAAGGTGAAACAGTTTCTTTGTCATCACAAGATATTGTTAGTGTATTTGCTAACCCTGTTAAAGATTTCTATGGATATTTTTTTAAAACATCCGCTACTGACAATAAGGATCCAAATGAGAATAAAGTAAACCCTAAGGAGAAAATGATTGAAGCACCAAGGAATGCGCGGCCATGTAATTATGGAACAAAAAGAGATGTAAACGGTGTTTGCAGAAATCCGTGGTGACACGCATTAAGCGCGGTTCCATTGATTGTGTAAAAAGTGACGTCTCAGTGTGATTTACGCCTTACATAAAAATGGACGTTAAAGTTGTATTGTTTACGATAATAGTATGTTTGTCTGTGATGCACCTAGTGGAAGCAGGCGTCGCATTCAATTTTCACGACAAACTTCGCATGGCAAAGTCAACGACCACCGAAAAAAATGTGCAATCTAGTCAAGTAATAAGAATACCAGACTTAAAATGTACTATTGGATACAGACGTGACGCTTTGGGAAACTGTAGGCAACAATTATCATGGTAAGCATGTAAAAATCAACAATCATTTTTGAGATTATTTTTCGGAGACTTTTTATAATAGCCTTCAGTATTATTGTATGAGTATGAAAGTTGTATAGTTAATGAAAAAAGTTGTTGATTAGGTCTTAGTTTTTTCGTATTAAAAGTTTAATTGTGTTTTTTTAATTATTTCAGATGAAGTTGACACCGAAAGCTAATTGACAGAGAGTGTAATAGAGAGTTAATCACAACAAATATTTTATGAATATAGTATAAATGATGTTTCTTCTTACACTTAATTAATTCTTGGAACTGAGAACATATAACATACATATATCTTATGCTGATAAATAAAGGTTAAAAGTTCGCTATGATATCATTATGCTAATATTCTTTTACTGTCAGTTGGTTTTATAGACGTACGTACTAACACACGATAATCAAAATGAAAGTTTTAATAATGTTCTTATTTTGTGTTCATTCGGTTCTTCACATAGAACCAGTAAGAGGACAATTTGTGAGTAACTTATTCGGAGCTGTTCACAATACGGCATCAAAAGTGAGAAATGATTTGTCGAATGTTTTCCATCCTAATAAGAATAATGGAAGACAAAATGGCAATACTGAAGCAGGAGCAAATAAAGAGACTGGAGATGGGAAGTTGAAAGGTGAAACTACGAAAATAGATACTATAACTTTTCCTACAGAGGCAGCCCAAGTGTCTGATAAGACAACTGCTGTACCAACAGCTGTACCAACTACCGTACCAACAACTGTAACGACGAGTACCGTTAGTAATGGAACGAACGGGAGAGAAAACTTTGCTGCAAAATGTAGTACTGGTTACATGAAAACCGCAGATGGAAGATGTATGAAAGCAGAGTAAACCCATTCCAATGGTTTATGATTACAATAAATCTTTACTAAGTCTTGTTTCAGCGTTTTATTTACTATTCCTAAGTTGCACTTAAATCTGAGTGAAAAACTAAATTAAAAATTATAAATAATATGGGCAAATTTAATGTTTTTAAAAGTTGTATGTTAGTAACTGAATAAAACACAAATTAGTATAGCGTATTTTCGCTGCTTTTTGACTCAAGCACATTTTGTAACATGTTGCCGTATTGCTAGCCAAATGAAATTTTCAGTGATTATTCTGCATGAATTAGAGTAGTTTTTAAGACATTTGTAGAAAAATAATACAAGTAAAATATTTTTATAGCCCCTGAAAGTTAATATTAACTTTTAATTTTATAAACATCAATATTGTTTCAATGTTATTTGTTTTTTTAAACACAAAAATTCAAAGCTTTCCTCTTTATAGTAGTATATATTAGTATAGATGAAACATTTTAAAGTTATAGTTGTTTTCTGAAAAGCACACCATTTCTAGATAAAAAGAAACGAGTGTTAAATTGGCTTTATTTAAAAATGTATTTAACATAACATAATTCCAATACATTTGTAATTATAAAGCACTATTGACTCAATTAGATCAGCAATGTATAAATTTTTGGTTTAAAATACAGAAATAGGATATACTCTGTACAAACACTCCAATTTATATGAAGGACGTTTGGGTTTTACTCCGCGTTTCCTCAAGCGAGAGTCGATTGCGGGTCTAATGAGAAATAACGATGAAACAGTTTCCCTAACTTTTACCACGGCTTTATTACTACTTTATCAGCTACTTGGCTCTACCCGGCCTCGTTCATTAGTAATTTATAAAGTTGTTTTTAAAAGCACTTATTGAGAAAAAATAAAAATACCTACCCATTTTTTAGGAGAATGTTTTATGTACACTTGCTGGCATCATCCGTTTCAGATTCCACAGTAAGTGGGGTTAATATTAGTAAGACAAATCAAATGTGCACTAAGTTTACCTTTCACATTACATTAATTAAACCTTTTTCAAAATGAAAGGACTTATAGGTAATTTTAATATTTACAGAAGGAACTAATCGATTTATTTTTATGTTACGACTTCGAGATGATATTTTGAAATTATTCATTTATTCCGTACTAACTGTGCCCTGCGGTTTCACCCACGTTCATTTGTGGAAAAAATGAACTACCTACTAAAATATGTGATGTTATATAGCCTATAGCGGTATAGCCTTCCTCGATAAATGGACTATCTAACACAAAAATATTTTTTTAGTTCGAACCAGTAGTTCCTGAGATTAGCGCGTTCAACCAAACTCTTCAGCTTTATAATATTAAGTATAGATATAGATAAACATATTCCTTAGCCATAACGATATTTTGACACTGCAACGAAAACACGGAAAATTACATATTTCATGATTTATTCTAGAAAAAAGATAACAGCTTGACACAATAGTAAAAAGCCCTATCACCATGTACCTACGACACCTACGTGTAGCATCAACAGGAGAAATCCCGTGGTTTTGGCTCAGCAAGATATTCGACTGGCAGTCCTGGGAAAACTGGACTCAGTAATGTATAATGCACCTAGCACTACAAAAAATTTTTCTTAAAACACAAATACATCCAAATTAAAGTTGCATAACAATTTAAATATCTTGCTGATTTCAAGTAATTAGAAGGTTACGTTGTAAAGCTAGAAACCATGAGGTAGCTGAAGCCAGTAGTGAGAGAGCTCGTCGTCGCTGCACTACAAATTGGAAGCACCTTCAAGCGACCGCACACTAAGCTGCAGTTTACTGCGGCGTCCTCACCAGCTCTCAGCTTGGGTCAGGAATAAATAGTGAAAGCATTATTATCAGTACCCATTGGTAACTTAAATAGGTTATGCCAGAACAAGGAATATTAATTTCACCGAAAAAGGTTCCCTGTAAAACTAACGCTACAAGTTACAACTCAGTCACTAACGGTTACTTTAATCGCTCCTTAGTACAGAATTTGTATGGTGACTCTTTACTAAGGAGTGATTAAAATAACTGTTAGCGACTCTGACTCACAAGCTAATAATGCTAATAATTGCACGTTTAAATAAGGAAACCAATCACTTTTCCGAAATTTTTTTGTTCGAATTTCATTTTACAACTATTGACCGACGTCTTTTTTACACGTCTGCCAGGGAAGGGTTATGTTTTTCGCGCCTGTCTTGTATGTATGTTTGTATGTTTGTAGGAGTATAATATTCTTTATTACATAGTATCTTCCAAACCGCTGAACGGATTTATATAATTAAGATATCATTAGATTCGTCGTGATAACCCAAGTGTTCTTAGATGAGTAGAAGTAAAAAAAAACAAATATGGTGGCTGTGAGATGTCATTGTTTGAAGTATCAAAAAAACAGAAATCGAATAATGCAATATGGGTGTCAAATTAAAGAGCTCACCCTAAGGATTTAAAAAAAAATTTTTGACAACAAGCGGATTTTTTTTTAAATTTTAATTGCTATATGCATTATTTGACATATTTTTAGATCATAGAAGTATCCTGTCTCATAGGTATTAATTTACCGAACTATATTTCGCCGATTTACAAAATAAATTTTCGAAGCTTCTTTTGAATTTTTTTCATTTGCCAAATGATTTATTTGCCATATTTTCACTACACCGAAAAATATTGTACGGAATATTATTTGGTCACAAATATATATCCGGTTACTTGGTAGCATTTTCAATATTAAACTAAAACAGTGACATAAAAAGTCAGTAGGTTGTGCTACAAAATAACTGACAGAAACGAATCGCTGCAAAACCGACTTCAAGTAGTCTTATCCTCCCTACCCCTAGACAGTTATTTAAGTCCGCGTAGGCGCAGAGGGATGGGCAGTCTGCGTACTGAGGAGCAAGTGGTGAGTGTTAGAACCATCTGCGATGATAAGCTCGCGTGGGGCCACCCAAACCCCGCATTGTAGAGGTGGGTAACTCAGATCTGAAGCGGTTCAAAGATTCAGGTCCCATGACCTTGACCTGTTGACCTGCATCTCAAAAACCGATCGACCAGGTCTCAGTTCAGCTCAAGAGTGAATTAGATCGCGCGCGAGCTGCGAGCCGTACCTCGACCTGAACTGTACGCGTTAACTAAGATAATATACCCTAATATTAATAGTAATAAGGTTGAAATTTGAATGTCGCAGCTCAAGAGTGAATCAGATCGCGCGAGCCGCGAGCCGCACCTGGACCTGAAATGTACGCGTTGACAAGCATAATATACCCTAACGATAATAGTAATAAGGTTGAAATTTGAATGTCGCAGCTCAAGAGTGAATCAGATCGCGCGAGCTGCGATTCGTACCTGGACCTGAACTGTACGCGTCGACTAAGATAATAGTAATAGTAATGGTAATAGTAATAAGGTTGAAATTTGAAATGCATTCATAAGCACATCGGCAACTTTGGTATTTTAACTACTGCTTCCTGAACTGACCTGCTTCATTGAAATTTCAACGTTATCTTTATACTTTTAAGGTATATTTCTTTTCGTCATTTAAAAATGTTCATGGCTCAGCCGGCACAATCTCAAATTGATTAAATTTTTGATTCGCAACCATAGACATGTCTATGTTTGCAACGATATAACCACAGACTAGGTAGTGTCATAGAGTAGCATACATGTCTATTGTCTAATGTCAATGGCACTTGTGACTTGGCACAAAATAATGACTTCTGTCGGATAAACGTGTACTTTAAACATACTGAATTTGAATAATATTTCATTTGGTATCGTAGATATTTCCAGATAATTACGCCATTTACGCCTTAGCTTAAATGATGTATCCAACGGTGGACAGTGGACTCCAAGCAAAAGGTTATGTGTTAAAGTCGAATCACTGGCACATGTTATAGGCACAATAATAAAATTATTTATTATTGTCAATTTTCAATATTTCAAATTAATTTGGAATTACGATGGATGGATGTCATTTGTAGGAACCCAGGCTAAAGTGGGTTTCGCATAAGTCTGCATTTTGCTTACTATGTTGGCAACACTTACTTATGTGCAGACTTGTGTGAAACCCACTATAGTCGTTCCTACAAATTATTTCCATCGTAATCCCGTCCTAATTTGAAGATTGAAAATTGAGAATAATTAATTACTGTACGTGTAACCTGACGCCACTAATCCACTGGAACAAATTGACAGAAACTAATGGCATTTTGTGGACTAATAATGCCGTAGTAATAGTAATCAGTGACTTTGAGTTCCAGTCCCCAAAAAATACATTTTTCAAATCATAACGTATCAAGGATTCAGATCAGAATCGGTTTATCACGATTGTATTTATTTTTCAGCAAAAACTGATTACGTTGTAAATGTCAATGAATGAACACAAAGAACTTATGAATGGGGCGGCATTGGTTCCAATTTTCGCCACTTCACAGATAAGTTGGTGGCACTGTAACAGTTCATGTATGGCTTCAACCCATTAATGGCCCACTACTGAGCACGGGTCTCTCCTCTTGAGGAGGCCTAGAGCATACTCCACCACGCTGCTCCAGTGCGGATTGGTGGAGGGGTTAGTGGCCAACCCGAGTGTCGAAAGTTTTCAAACCACCCGAGGGCCTCCGACATGGCTTAACGACTGTTATCTTATGATAACAACCGGGACCGACGGCTTTACGTGCCCTCCGAAGCACGGAAACGCTCAAGAAATTTTTGCCACTAGCGGTCACCCATCCAACTACCGACCGCGCCCGCTGTTGCTTAACTTTGACAATCACATAGGATCGACGCAAGCCGCCGGGCTATGAGCGCTTCAGATCAGATACCTGGACCTGATCTGTACGCGTCGACTAACGGCCGGTCTCAATAATGTACTAACAGATGGAAGACTGTGGATAGGGCTACCATTAGTATGTTATCTGTCATACTTGTCAATTTTTCAGACGCAAAAATTGACAAGTATGACAGATAACATACTAATGGTAGCCCTATCCACAGTCTTCCATCTGTTAGTACATTATTGAGACCGGCCGTAAGATAATATACCCTAATGATAATAGTAATAAGGTTGAAATTTGAATGTCGCAACTCAAGAGTGAATCAGATCGCGCGAGCCGCGAGCCGTACCTGGACCTGATCTGTACGCGTCAACTAAGATAATATACCCTAATGATAATAGTAATAAGGTTGAAATTTGAAATGTCTTGTCCTTGAGCTGAACCACGAACTGGTTCACAGCTCCAGCTCAACTTCATGACTCAAGACCTGATCTGCGGCTCACGCGTTTTGGTTGAGTTACCCATGTCTACCGCATTGCCGGAGCCGTGACGGGAACAATGCTTGCTATATGTTTGCATGCCTGCTTGCATGTTGCATGCTTGTTTGTACGCTGCATGCCTGCTTACATGCTGCTTGTATGCAAACAAGCATTCAAACAAGCATCCTTGTTTGCATACTGGGACCACTTAAAACCACTTTTGTTCATAATCAACTGTTTTATTAAGTGCCATTACATTTAAATAATTAATGAAACAAAATAGTAGGTTAAACTAATCTGAAATTAGCTCCTGTTGCCTTAATCTATAACGCCATATTAGTTTTGAAAGCTCTTTCAAATATTTAATTTCACTCAAATTGTTTTTAATTTCCAAAAGTTTTTGAATTTTTGTTTCTTTAACGACGTTTTTTTTTTTTTACGGTGGTATAATGAAAGCTCGGAAACATAATACTTTGAACAAATGTTATTCCGGCTAAGTGCAAAAAGTTTTTCGACCAAATGAAATGTCGGAGTAACCACAGAAGAAATTATACTACATAATATAATGAGTAACAAAAAAAATCGAATTGATAAATAGTTCAAATGATACAGTGGCAGATATGACTTCGATGAAGTAAAAAAAACGAAACAATAATAGTTGAAAAGTTTTAGGTGAAATGAAATTCGGTCAAATATTTTTCGAACTTATTATAGGTAACCCAAAGCTCAGAAAAATATCATATCCGACGATCAAGGCTTTCATCTCCTGGACGACAAGTTGATGCGTTAGTCAGAGATAAATCATATTCAGGCCCGAATTACTAGTATATAAGGTTATAAAATTCAACAAGCCAGGTTTTGCCGCCAAACAAGATATTCCTGTCGAGAAACATTTTGGCAATTTTCCAGAAAGGTTTGAATGGATTACAATTCACGTCACCAGTCTGTAACATTCACTAAAGGGATGCATTCATATGGAATGAAACTTTTAAGATGCCTAACACCGTAACAATATAAAATATACTTACTCACTCAGTTTGATAATAATTACTCGTGTAAGTTGTTTTATTTATTTTTATCTGCACTTGTACTGTAAAATGAAAAAACCTCTCAATATTCTTAACTATTCTGGCCTGTATAACCCTGCATTCCAAAATAAACGTAAAAGCTGCTCATCTAGGGTGATGGCCAATCACTGAATAATAATTTCGAAGTGGCCAACGATTCGAAATACCCACGTATCGCGTCGACTTTTGCCTTTGTGACGCAAACTAGGGTTGTCGCGGGTAAAGTGAAACTTAAAAGCCACTCGTCTAGCTGTGCTAGTGGCGACAATCTCATATTGTACAAACTAGAAACAACTCAGGACAGCTAAAACATTCCGTTAGCTATTTGTAGTAGTTTACAGAACTTACTTTACTTTATTTCTTTATGTTTGTTCTCTCTTTCTTGGCCGGCAACGCATCACTTATGCCTTTGGTGTTGCTAATATCCATGGACGACGATAGCCACTTACCATCAGGTGGATCATCAGCTCGTTTGCCGCCTATTTCCATAAAATAAAACAGAACAAGAAGACCATCTGAAAAACTAGCTACCTTTGTAACGAGCATTTACTTGTACTTCTAAGAGTATGTGTATCTGTCCTGTAAGTGATCCACTTTAGGCTATGGCAATTTATCGTTGATACTTTCGAAGTTGTGGGGTTTTTATGTCAATAGCCAATGAATTGGTAACACCAAAAATATTAGTATTGACTAGTATGTATGAGATTCCCGTGTAAACTGACTCTGACACCGCAACTGACATACCTACATTAAAATATTACACGCTTGATTCTGGAAGAAGGATAATAAACTAATAGGCCTAAATCTTTAGTTTCGTGTATGTAATTATACAGTATTACAGTAATTGTATTAAAGTACATGGTTGGCAAAGATCACTTACCATTATAAACGACTTTGCCTTATCAATTTGTCGCCTGTTTCCTCAAGAATGCAAAACTGCCAAAATGTCATCTTCTCTCAGGTGAGGTGCTACAGAGTTGCATATTGTGTTCACGAAGTTGCGATGCACAGCGACAAGCGCCAAGAACTTGATTTACAGCAACAAATTGGGATCACGTAGTTGGACTCAGTGCTCTTGTCACTGATCGCTAGTAGTGCACTGGTAATGTGTTCATTGTAACGTAACTGACTAACCCGTTGCCACTTTTTTTGCGTGGATTATAAGAATTTGAATAAGTAAAGTGTAATAAAATAATACTTTATTGGTGTTTTATTTATAATATCGCTTTCCCATTACGCGTAAATAAGCATAAATCCCCGCCAAAATATACATATATTATAGAATTTGTAGTTAGTCATCTCCCACCCTTTAAATTAGGGTATGGAAATTTGTATGGGTTTTTCGTATATTGTCATAAGCAACTTACAAAAATAAGTGAAATTGCACCAAAAATAATTTCATGCAAAATGTTGTCAAGACGAGACCATATAATGGCTCTACATCAACAAGTTATCAGACCTCATGTAGAGTCAAGCTTCTAACTCTACACGCCCTAACTATACAAGTCCTATCTTCAAAAAGCGGCCAAGTGCGAGTCGGACTCGCCCATGAAGGGTTCCGTAGCAGCAAGTAACATAATATAAAAGTTCTTGTACTTCGTTGTAACTTCGATCGATGTTTTTTGCGGTTTACGATTTATGACGTATTAAAAAAAAACTACTTACTGGATCTCCTTCAAATCAATTTTCGTTGGAAGTTTGCATCGTAATGTACATCATATATTTTTTTTAGTTTTATCATTATCTTATTTTAGAAGTTACAGGGGGGGGGGGACACACATTTTACCACTTTGGAAGTGTCTCCTGCGCAAAATATTCAATTTAGAAAAAAATTATATTAAAAACCTCAGTATCATTTTTGAAGACCTAAGACCGGACGGACGGACGGACGGACGGACGGACAGACAGACAGACAGACAGACAGACAGACAGACAGACAGACAGACAGACAGACAGACAGACAGACATGACGAATTTATAAGGGTTCCGTTTTTTGCCATTTGGCTACGGAACCCTAACAAAAACCCTACGCTCAGCCGGAACACGACGAGTCGTTTGGTGGCTAACTCATGCTCAAGGGTGGTAGCTATCCAGGCGAACCCCATGAAGAAATAATAATAGTAATAAGGGTCTTAATTAACAATTAAAATCAATATTACCAATATAATTCTTCCGAGGGGCCCTACCACTAGCAGGCCAGATTTAATCGCCTCTTACGACACCCACTCGGCGTGGGATTGGGGTTAGTATTCTAAGCCGTCCCAATACGGCTAAAAATGGTCTCGTCTTGGCAACATTTTACATAAAAATGTTTTTGCTGAGATTTTCTTTACAGATAAATAGTAACAGTTTTCTCGTAAACCACCCTCTAGTTATTTCATTTATAGAATATCAATTAAACTATCCAGAAATGCGCTTGGAATTGCAAGACTAAAACATTTGCTTTATAATTTAACTACATTGGTATTTCTGTACCGAGAATCTTGCTTGTAGTTGAATATCTTACAAGTAATATGCAGAAAGCAGTAGTACACAAGGGCTTTTCATTAATAAATAATTCTGAACCGTTGGACAGTTGCTAAACTGGTATCTAATTTAATGCCTTTGCGATCAGAGCAGCTCGCTTTGACTTTACGTTAAATTTGCAACAATCCGAAATCAGGCGGAAAACTATCGAAGTTCAGCTAAATGAACAAGTTTCTGGGAGCCGACAGCAGCGCACAAAGATGTCTTCCTTCTCTGTTACTTCATCTACCTAGTCAGGCTAAGCTACAAAGCAAAATACACATCGCATGTATCTGTGCTATCCTACTACAATAATATAAATATGAAAGTTTATCAAGATGTTTGTATGTTTTTCTCTGCATCACGCGCTGACCGTTATACGGATTGAGATGAGACTTGGCACATAGACGGACCATACCCAGTATAAGAAAATAGGTTAGATTTTTTCTGATTAACGGGATAAGTTGGACGTTTATGTTTGCGTCTAAATCAAATATTAACGGTTAAGCAGATTTGAATAAAACTTGGCAGTCAGACGAATCATGTTCTGGATTTAAAGATAATTCTGGAAATAAGTTATCTTGAGATGAATCATGTCATTTTTCAGGATTATCCTTTGTATCTTTTTATGTTTCTACTGCTTTAGGGAACGGTCAATATCATGTTGAGTGTTGGACATCCTAGCGTGGCGCTGATATGCCGGAACAGTTATAAATTCGTTACCGATAGCACGCCAGCGGCGACCTGAAAACACTAACATTTACTAGAGACACATGGGGAGTTTTTGAGCATGCTGCATTACATTACGATGCAAATTTAGACGAATGTAACCACAAGCTTTTAAAAATAGAAAGAATAAGTAAATCGTTAAAATGGAAAGAAGTAATCGCTGGGATGTGTTGTTCTGAAGGGAAGACCCCATGCTTAAATGAGCTAGTGCAGTCATTAAGAGAGTTTTTTTTGGGTAGCGCAAACGAATCTAGGTGTGGTTTAGATATACTTCCTTACCACTTGGAATTTTGTTCCTCATTATTATCACAATACCGCTAGCAATGTTTCTGTTACGTCCCGAAGCTTAATTGGCAGAGAATACTTTTAGCATTAAATCCGCCTTTGTACCTATTATCTATTTATTATATTATAAAACAGTAACTCGATAATGTCTGTACATTGAAGATATTTAAGAAAATTTGATATCAGGGGACTCAATAGGAGCAATAGATTGCAAATCTGTCATTTTTAAAAATCTTGTCTGTCTGTATGTTTGACACCGCATCACGCCAAAACTACTGGATGAAATTGAATGTGGTTTTCACAATTGTATTGCTGGTGGTCTAACTTAAAATCTCGTGTACGTTTTATTGTGATACGTCGTTTTAAAGCCGAGATATCAATAAATATGACTTTTTGATACTCCACATAACAGCAAGAAATTGTGAAAGAACCATATAGAGGGATAAAAGAGACTGTTTAGTATCGGAAATATTCGTTATTTCTTAAAAAAAACAGTGTGTACATATTTTTTTTAAATTTATGATTTTGCAGTGAATTAGTTCTGCTAATCAACAACAGATGTCAGTTTAAGTAACTAGAAGCCATAATTAAAAATGTAAGTAAGTGGTAATAAATCTTTTAT
The DNA here is from genome assembly GCA_951805285.1 of Thymelicus acteon. Lineage (NCBI taxonomy): Eukaryota > Metazoa > Arthropoda > Insecta > Lepidoptera > Hesperiidae > Thymelicus > Thymelicus acteon. The sequence continues at coordinate 9,345,216 of OX638219.1, read as the reverse complement.
TAAAATTAATGTGCACATATATAATTAATGTGTACATATTTATAATATTTAAAACATTGGGGTTTTAACTAAATTAGTTACCCTACTCAATCAATAACACATAGCTATGTTAGATTGTGCTATCAGATTCCTATGTTCAATTCGCTATATGATGGTGTGGGTCAGAGTTAACGATAAAAATATGACACAATTTTTTTTGTAGTTATTAAAAACCTTAATTTTTGACAAAGTATAGCAATTTAGATTTCCTTATTGTAATGTAGGAATAGGCACATAGAAATTAGATAATAATAAAAATAGAAATCCTTTACATATTTAATAATCACAATGAGTAAGAAATTAAAATATTTGCGAATAATCATCTACTACTGTCGCCCACTGGTCAATGCGTACCAAGGCGGCCTCGCATTAGCTAATTATCACCGGACGTAAGTGCAATACAAATAACTAAAATACTTTTGAATTTGCGAATAGTCACGTAAAAGCAGACCTGCAACCTGAATCATCCTCCATGGATGACTAAAAGCGTTGTCCGTGATCAGACTAAAGGCATCACCCATGCGTGGTCATCCAAGAAAGAAAACAAGAATGAAAAAATAGTAACTTATGAAAATTATTCAATTTCCATTCTATAAAGTTAAGAGTGCTTAGAATTAAGATGTATCGAGTTATATAAATAGCAGTAAAAACAAACTAATCTTATGGTAATGCAGGCACGCTGTTTAATCCACAAACGGCGAAGCAGTTTGAACAATGAATTTCTTCTGAAACGTTTTATAGGTATAACATACTTATACGTCTGGCATTTGGGACAGGTTCTTGGACGAAAAGCTCGGCCTTGCGTAGTTGGAAGTTACACTTAAAAATCCCAAAGTCATTCAGAAATAAACTCAGGAGAACTAGAGTCTCCCGGTTTAGAGGTGGGCCCTGCTATCGGGTAGGGGATCCTTTCATTACCGTAAATCTAGCTGGTGCCGCGATTACGAAATTCCGCAGATAGTCGTGGGGCTCTTTTGACTCTTCCCGCAGAAGCGTTTAGCTCTCAGACAGTCAAATGTCGAGACGGCGCTGAGCGACTCATGTAGCCCGTGGTCGGCGTGACCAAACATTGACCGAGAAACCTGACAGGTACCTGCTAAACCACCCGATCCGTTCATGGAGACAGAGTGGCGGCGGCAGTTTGCGAGATCTGGTGAGCAGCATGGGGACCGTCTTACAGGCATTATTACTTGGTCAGATAAAAACACACAGGAACTCGAAAAGAAGGAAGAAGTAGTGCCAAGAAAACACTACGTAATTCAAATGGAAGAAGAATTCGATTAGCTTAGGTTTGGCTGTTTATACTTACGTAGAAAAATTTGTCGTCCTCTATGAATAAATAGGAGCAGTATTCCAAGTCTGAATTAAACTGTCATTTACAATCTCCAACTCTTACAATGTCCTGGTTTAATTTCGGGGAGGTGTAGTTGATGTAAAACTTTTTTCTTTTTTTTTCAGTTGTCTTTATTTATCTCAGTATAATAATAAACACAATAAACTTGATGGAATGAAAAATTTAATCTTCTTCATATTTGTTTATTATTTTTGGTCATTGATTGTAGGTGCTCTACCGTTTGTACCGATGTATATAGAGCTAGCTGGGTCAAACTTTGTAAGTACAAATACTATTCAATGAATAAGAAGACTGAAATGTTCCATAATGGTGAAGTTTTAATCCCAGAAAGTGTGAAAATGCGGAAGACATTTTGGATTGGAGATTTGGTTTAAGTTTTATGAATCTGAGTTGACTTTGAAATACTGTTCGTAGGATAGGTGTTTTTTTTTATTATTCGGTCCAGGGTATAAAAAAAGGTAAAATTAATGGTAAAGATGATCAGGTAATTGGGTCTGATGGTGTATCTTGAAGAACAATTATGTAAATCCTGAACGGACGGAAATAACGTAACCGTTTTTAAACATATTTGCTGTTGATAAAGTCGACATTGTGAAACCAGTTCATTATTGACTAATTCAGGGTGTGGTGGTGTATGATAGAGACAGAATATGTATCTCCAGAATGGGTGGGAATGACTGAGTATTTTTAAAAATATTTGTTGTTGGTAACGTTGACATTGCAAAACCAGTACAACATTGACCAATTCAGGATCTGATGGTGTATTTATATTAAGATCATTTTTTAACCTCCCTAAAGCGGCTAAATGGATTTAGATGAAATTTGGCTCACAGATATTTCTTAACCCGCATCAAAGAACAGAGTGCATGTTTATGGGGATCGGGTCGTTCGAGGGTCGGAGATGGATCTGCTTCTTCAGGTCAAGGGTAAAATTTAGTTTGGAAGTTGGGTTTACAGGTTATAATTATTGTTTGGACTGCTTTTATGTATGTGCTGCTACATAGATTTTTTGTATAATTTTTTTAAGGTTTTGTTCCTTAAAAGAAAAAACATAACCCTTACAGGATCACTTCGTTATCCGTCTGTCTGTCTGTCTGTTGACCCTATTTTCCCAGGAATGCGTGGAGGCATCATTCCAAAAAAACCTAAACTTATTTGTATTTGGTTAATTGATCGCTATGTCCATGTATGGGAACGACAGTTTTACAGCGGCAAAGTTAAGTTTGTTACTGATTCATTTAATATTGCTCTTATGTTTGGTTCTAGAAGTATGTACAAAACCCTATGTGCCAATGTCGGATGTTGTGTCGGATTTTTTTTAATTACTAATTCTCAAGTCCAGCAGTTAAAAAAAAACTAAAAACACGCTTTTATACAAAATCTAACTAAAAAATAGAAAACAAATTTGAATTAGGAATCGTGAATTAAAAGCGTGGGATGCTTTTTAACCGCTCATTTACACGCGCGTGTCGCGGACCGTCTCGTGGCGCGTCCGTAAGCCACGCCCCCTACGCGCGTGTGAACACCGCGCGAGCGCTCGCGCGAGCCCCTTTGGCGCGCGCCTACAAAACCGCTCCCGACGCGAGCCCGCGAGCCACGAGACGCACCGCGGTCTGGTCCGCGAGCGCCCTGTTCACACGCGCGCGTATGCGCGCGTCTCGCGGATTGTCTCGTGGCTCGCGCGCGCGTGTAAATGGGGTATAAGATACCTCCCTTCTACTCATTGACAACATGCACCCCACGCTTTTAATTCACAATTCTTAATTCAAATTTATTTTCTATTTTTTAGTTGGATTTTCTATAAAACCGTGTTTTTTAGTTTTTTTTACTATTATTTATTTTTTCATTTTTTAGTTTGATTTTTTGAAATGAAAGGACAATGTCCACTTTGTATGGACATTTGGCTATCAGTGAACACCACATTTCAACATAAATATTATATAGGCTTAATACATTTACTCAGTTTAAAAACGAAAATAATAATTGTTTTGTAGCCAGATGTTTATTATACTGGTTATTTGAATAAATATTTTGTAGGTATTTTAAAGAAAACGCCCTATTTCCTTGACATTTTTTTATTAATCTGACTCGTATGTTACTAATATATTGTCCAAGAACGAGGCTGGTGCATTTATATCATCTCTGTACCTTGCCCAGCTCAGAAACCAAAAAAACAGTCATTACATGAGCAACCATACAAACCAAGGGTCAACCATAGTTATACATACAATAGTGCCAAGGTCAACGTGGGAAGCAGAGTCTAAATCCATTTTCGTAAGCCAAAGGTCGTAATAATATTAATGATGAAAAACACAGACGAAATTGATGCGAAAAACAAAGCGAATGTGACTTGAAAGTTGAACGTAGATTACTATGCACTATTATCCAACGAATAACGATTGACAGTTGAGATTACCACAGAGTACTTAATCACTACGTATTACAGTTGGGGATGCAAACAATGCATCGATTCGAGCGTGTTTGCAAAACATCGAAATATGTATTGTTCACTATCGTGAATTATTATAAAAGCAACGTACATAAAATAATATGTTATTCTAGTAAAAATAATACCTTATTTATAGTTTATTGCTTTTTATACGTGTATCTTACCAAACTTAAGTTTTTATCGTGAGAATTAAAACTTCGAAATAACATCGATATATCGTTTTTATTATCGTTATCGGAATAATGTTGCAATTGTACTGACGTGACTACTCTGTGTATGTGACAAAAGGAAATGAGTTTATCAGTAGAATGTTTTATTAAACATATTATTTTAAAAAAGTAAATTGATACAAAAATAATTCGCGTGTTTAAGTTAAAAAACAAAATATATTTTTTCGTGTAATTATTTATTTCTGAGCATCCTGTCCACGAATAGCCGAAAATGGACATTGCCCTTTAGGTTTTTTCTTTCTCTCTTTTTTTCTTTAAACATTGAATTGTCATCGGTCCTCGATAAGTCTACGAAGTTTGAGGGAAATCTGACCGTTTGAAGTGGGTCAAAAACAAGTCCAAAGAACTCGGTTACAAGTTACAAGTTACAAGTTACAAGTTACAAACAAACAAACAAACATACATACATACATAAATACATACATACATACATACAGGTGAAGTTAATATAAAGCGTGTAATAAAATAAAAATTAACTCATCAGAAAATCTGAATCGTGTTTTAGAAATGTTACATTGTTAGGTAACTAATAATAAAATATCTGGGTTGAGGTCTTCATGTAACGTATACAAGTACCAACTGGGTAGCTGATTCGTTTAATATGGAAACACGATGATTTTCTCCGGCATCCCATGTATTACCTTCCGTGTGCGAGACTCTCGAATTATGTGACACCCGAGGGACCTCTACGGGAGATACACAAAACAAAATGTTTTTACTTGCAAAAAATCTTTCCTACACAATGTTTGTTGATGTACCTACCTAGACAATGTTACTTTTATTATTTTACTGTTATAATTATAGGTAAAACTTACTAGTCTAACCCTAATCAAGGTTATAATACAAATCGTAATGACGAAAATTTTAATTAAGTTCAACATAAAATTAAATTTCACAATATGTCAAAAAGGTAAAAAATAAATGAACTGTAAAAGAACTCGCAGATTATCCTGTCACGTAAAAGATTAACAGGTATTGATACACCTATTCGTACGATACGACCTAACCAATGTTGCAATATACATAAAGCTACGCTGTGGCCTATCACGGCCTGCGGAGTAACACAAATAGCTCAATTAAACGGGCGACGTATCCGGACTATCTCTGACAACAAATGGGCCAGTCCTGTTTTCACGAACAGGTACTGGGTTGCATTCAAAATTGGCTGGGAATTGTATCTTTTTTTAATAGCTTTCAAATTATTTGACGCTATTAGGTTTAGCTCTTTTACAAGATTAGGTTTGACTTCTTTTACTACGTAATGGTCAAAATTTTACCATAAACTTGTTGATCATTGTTGAAAATTAAACGCTTACACACTCATACCCCCATTAGGTTTTTACCTGTGTCGCGAATGGCATGGACGACACATAACACATCACAATAACGTCCATGACCCGAGTACAAATATTTATCTGTCATAAATATCTGCCCGGTCGGGAATCGAATCCGGGACCCCTCGCTTCGCAGGCAAGGTCGTTACCAACTAGGCGGGGTCGTTATTAAGTTTGAAATTTAATCATTGTTGAAAATTATAAGAAAAAATACCCAATTTGAATTTATTTTTGGCTTGGTTTTAACCCATTAATGGCTCACTACTAAGCACAGGTCTCTCCTCTTGAGAAATTTATTATAACTGATATATTATTATTATCTTTCCGTGAAGCCTGCCTGGTTTGTTTCCACCATCTTGCACGGATCAGTCGCCTAACGACCCGTCGTGTTCCGTCTGGAGGCTTAAGAGCCGTTCATTCTTTCTTCGCCCCAACTCAGAGTCACTAACGGGTACTTAAATCGTTCCTTAGTAAAGAATCACCGTACAAATTCTGTACTAAGGAGCGATTTAAGTAACCATTAGTGACTCTGAGTTGGGGCGTTAGTCTCTCTTCTTACTTGGTCGGTAATAGATCGGTGATGTCTTGATTGTAATTTGCAATTGATATCCATGGGCTGCCACTTACTATCAGGTGAATCAACAGCTCATTTGCTCGCTAGTTACATAAATATATTATGCACTTTAACTCTTTAAGTTCCTAATTAATTAAGGTTTTGCAATTCACAAATTACAGCGTATATGATCAATACTGATACAAAAAGCTTCGCTTATTAATGAGAAGGAAATGAGGTTTTTATTCAATACCGGGAACAAGCACGACTCTTGAAAGTTCTAGAAGCAATACCGACGCTGCTTAATTGGTTAGAGTTTTGCTTCATATTTACAAGTTTTAGACCAATGCACTCGAGAGCGCTGGAAAATGCATCGGTTCGAGTTTTCTTAGTAGATTCAAATAGGATTAAATTTCAGTCGTAATATTTAGTGCTCGACATAAGCTGTGCAATGTTTGCGTTTATTTGAATTTAAATATTAATTTGTATAGTTCTAAAGGTCAGTAAAGGGATTATCAAGAAGAGAAAATTTCATCGCTTACAAATGAACAAACGAAAGACTGATAAGTTAGTTAGTTACACACCAAAATAAGTCAGAGTTACTTACGAGTAAGATATTTTCAGTTTGATCAATAAAAGCCCATACCCTTCATGAATGTTCTGAATGGAGATCGACGTTTGAAAACAATATCGCTCTCAATGTCTCAGCGTATCGGACCCTAGTCAATGACAGGCTTTGCAATAGTGTCACGTATATGTAAATCGTTCTGGGTCACGATACGGCCCGATTGTCAAAAACACCGGACGGCGATGCACTATATCTAAGAACGATTTTATTCAATGATGTCTTCACTTATTGTAGAAAAACTGTTCCTGGTATTTAGTTGATGAATAATTCTGAAAAATTGTTTGTCCTAGTATAAAGAAAGTGTATCACTGTTGATACGACATTGATACAATATATCTAAATAAAATGTAACTATGCAAATTTTACGTTATGCTTGAAATACTAGGGAAGGTGAATTGCTCATAGCCTAGAGGTTCGGGTCGTCTCTTAATAATTTAGTAGTTGTACCTAAAAAAAAATCCGCGAGTTTTGAAAACGGGTAATTTTAAATATTTCGATGTGCCATTTCCATGCTAATTTTCCTGGTAACCTTACGCCTGGTAACTGGCACCAAATGATTTGAGTATAAGTAATTGATTGAACCAAGCCAGTGGGCTTCACACAATCGAATAGTTCTAATGTCGTAAATGTGATTTTTTTTATTGAATGTCCTAGACAACGTCCAAACACCAAACATGTAAATCCGGGCTTAATGCATGCCAAATTTTTTTTAATATGTATTACTGTATATGCAACATTGCACTATACGTCACATGATTCTATGTGAATCACGCTCTCAAAGTTTTCTACACCACTCGTATATAAAAGTTCTGCACATGAAATTATGGAAGCGCGGCCGCTAGGCATGATAATGCTTAGAAAATCCTTTTTGCTAAAATTCTATATTTGTTACATATACTTCTACGGAGAGAACTTTTATCTGAAGTGACGCTTAATGGTCCTACAATTTCGCGTGAATCTCGGACGCGACGCTTTGTTTAAATATGCAGCCTGTCACCGGTGACATACTCGTAATATTACAACGCCGGCCCGTTAGCATAATAAAACGAGCGTCGCTACAGGCAGCGCATTAGACTTCGCTAACGAGGTGAGCAGAAAACAAATGTCATTTTCTTTATGGCGTTTAATCAGCTCTGAGACACCTTTAAATGGTTTGAAAAAGTATCAATGGATGCAAAAATTTTAGTTGAATAATAAAATAAGTAAAAAATAAAATAGCCTTTTATTTCTTGCATATTCATAAGGTACAATAAATAAATTATAGTTTATAGATAGAAACTTTAAAATGTACAGTGTACACTATTGTTGATATTAATTTATACACAACAAAAAATATTTTTATTTGAAATTAATTTGAAATTCAGTTGTAAGAAATAAATTAATCAAATTTTATAAATTATTATGATAGTGTATCAAATTTATTAGTTTGTGTATTAAATTAAATTAAATTTGATATAACATTAATTACTACAAATAAATCAAACACATGCAACAACCACACATAGAGTGAAGGGCTCCTCCAGATTATTCCAGACTAATCTATCTTTGGCTGTTGTTTGCCAATTTCTTCCTGCTATTTTATTATGTATATTATGTTGTATAACAAAAGTAAATTTTATTGACGAAACCAACAGTCTTTATCATATCTACGATCTAAATAGTTTCACTTAAATCTTATAATATTTCAATGCAACCGAATGGTGAACCCCCTATTTTTGTTAAAGTTGGTTAATTATGAGAAAATAAGTGATTCTTGTCTCAGGATTTATTTGTATGTTTGGTACAAAGCACGTCCAACAGAAGTAATCGGATAACTTTAAGAGGAAGATTTTTTTAGTTCGTGAGGTGAGAGAGTTAAAGCAATCCCATTTAGCCGCAGGCGGCAGCTACCTGCGCTGAACTTCATTTTGAGCGAACTTTGAATTGGAAAGTAAATTCGGTGCATGTTGCTGTATTTTCTCCACTTTTCTAAATACAAAAGGATTGTTAACTTAGCAGCGAATATAAAGGCGCGTATTTATGAATCTACTGCATCATAATAATTTTATTTAATTAATCATTTAATGTTTTAAGTTATATTTTTACTCCTTTATAATAATATTTATTGATTTTTTTTGGGCTGTCCTGATATTTTATATGCACAAACATACTTTTATCATGTAGTTACCTAGAACAGGGTGCAACTTGTATCCTTTAATTACATAGTACTACCACAGAATATTTAATAATACCTATTGGTAGTACATACATGACAAGAGGTTGTACTATTATATCTTCTATGCAAGAGGTTGAATTGTTTCATGATAAATGTTACTAGGAGACAAGTTAAACTTTTATTGGTATTGAACTTTAATAGTGCCCATAACATACCTTTTTATAGGTACTATGACATTACAGCTTCTATCGTAGGATCACATGGATTATACCGCACGTCTCCGCACGAGATTACACCGGCGTATAGTAAGTGTGAGTTACGATCGTCTTACTGCTCGTCGCGCCCTCTATGAGGAAATACTGTTGCTGTGAAGCCGTGAGGGTACTAACAACACCATGTTTAGTGAGTCACGTATTACGATTTTCTTCTTTTCTATTTTGCTAGCTTTATGAATAAAGAAATATTTTAATGCGACATTTCTTAATCCGTGTTATTATTACCTATGTCTTCGTTACAATCGGAAGCTCTGGCGCCCCCATATTCGTTTACCTCAGGTTTGGCAAAAAGTCTTAGTTAAAGTCCAAAACTAATAACGTATTTAAGTCAATATAAATTAAGTCAATTGCAGTGGGACAATTATGGGTTGTTCAAATCAAAATCAAAAAAAATAATATTTAACTAACGAATTTATATTGAATCCTAGGAGAGCCTGTCTTGAAGAGCCAAACGTCGACACTTAGGTAATACGAGATCAAGGTTGTTCTTTTATTTCATATACATTCAAATTAATTTGGATTAAATAAATAGAAAATTTTAAAAGCTTTGACTAACTATTTTTGTAATGAAACTTCTCTTCTCCGATTATTTTTTTAATTTTAATAACTAGACTCTTACACACCCGTACATATGTACATACGTACTAGGATTTTCTTTGTCGCGGCTGGTACGGAACACCACGATTCGAGTGTAAACATTTATTTATTTATTTATTTAATTAGTACGGTATACACCAGTTACACTAATTAATACACGAACAAAAGAAAATAAAATATATCATATTATCCATCACATGATATGTGAATCCGGGAATCAAACCCGGGACTACTTGCTTTTCTGGTAGGATCACTAATTCACCACCAACTGGTAACTATTAAAGCTAAGGAGTCGTCAAGTAAATCTTCATTTTTATCTAATACATTCGTACTCACTACTTTATTATAATGTTAGATAATAATATTATGTATTGAATCTATACAAATAAATAAAATTGCAGTGTCTGTTTGTAATATTAAAATAACCAATTTTTACTAAGTGCATTTGGATGTATACACGGTGCATATACCAAAACAACATTTTTCACAATTTTTGTCTGTCTGTTTGTTCCGGCTAATCTCTGAAATGGCTGGTCCGATTTTGACGGGACTTTGACTAGCAGATAGCTGATGTAACAAGGAATAACTTTTATTTTAGAAAAAAATTGTTTGTTAAGTGATACGAAGTTCACCGGGTCAGCTAGTATTAAATATAACAGTATGGTGTAGATTGATTTTATTTTATAAACAGTTAATTTTGGTTGTCGAATCTCACGTTGTACACAAAAACTTACTCAATTTGCTTTAGCAAGATATTTTCAAAGTTTAACTTAGATATCGGGAAAATTAACATCTTATTGAATTTTTATTATACCGGGTAGATTCAATCCGTATACAGGGATACTGGTTTGTTAAATAAAAACTTTGCTTTACATTTCTTTAAGAACAGAAGAAATGAATAGGTACTTAAGTATTGAATCATGAACGGTACCTAAATACTTACAAAATGTTTAAAATCTGAAATTATTTAATATAAAATTGAGGGAGAAAAGCTGGTTTACATCATTTATGTTTTAGCCTAGTTTTAATCGCATGTCATTGTATTGAAGCTACCTACAACAGATTAACTTTAAAAATTGACTGTATTAAAATATTACTTTACTTAGAATTACATCGGATTAAATAAACAAAGTGTTGAATTTGCCGAGTTTAATTCACGCAACTAACTGCACATTCAATTTGAGCCTGTGCATAATGCATGCAGCGAGTCTGAACCCTGGGAACATTTGCCGTATCTAATTACGCATTATGCTTTGCCATGTAGACAGCGCGTCTGCCGATGATGAATATTAGATCGCCGGCTAGCCGACAATGTTACTATGCACATCTCGATATTGCACCGGTGTCTGTAATTGCCTTGTTCAGTGATACCAGTCGCAGATGAAAATTATTTGACAATACTTTGAAGGGGATACGATTTTCTGGAATGTTTCGTTTCTGGTGGATTCTCTTACTCTTGCGTTGTGTTTTCACTAACCCGGAAGCGTTTGATCGACATATATTTTTTATCTGAATTAAAAGTATTCTCACTTGCTATCAATAAAATATTTAATGCAAGAAGTTTTAATGAAAAAGTATTCACATTATAAATACTCAAATTTTCCTAAAGGTATTGCAAGATTATTTCTAATAAACAGACAAAATGGAAGAAAAAGAACCAAGTTTGACAGTAAATCTGTTGTTGACATACATACATAATGAAAAGATACTCTTTGTATAGTGTGAATGAGTAAGTTACGTAGGATTATCATGGGCAACTAAATTATATAATAGGTACATCACCTTTTGAATAAGCAATACGTAAATGGCTTATTTGCTGCGAGATACATTTCAATAACATTGGCTCGTTTAATTGAGCAGTCTCTGTCATTTTGTTGGATACGCCACAATTTACTTTGTTTCGCTTGAACGGTCTTGTACAACATGTGCTATCGATTTCAAACTTCGGGGATTTCGACACGTATAATAAAGCATGTTAGCCATGTTAGGATGTGTGTTTTGATTCCAGGATATTAATACGAAGTTTCGAATGTAAGAACACACGGTAGCTACTCTATAATTTTGCGGGTATACGATAAATTAAATTGTTTAATAATTTATTACACGCATGTTTGTACGAAACACTTTGTACGATATGTCTGTCGCACTCAATAGCACTGGTCTGAGGAGATCCAATGTGTCTATCTTAAAGAGGTTAGTTAGTGGCTAACCTAAGATATTCTAAAACTGGAAATTTTAATGCTAGCCGAAAACCTGCGACCTAGCCTCGCTTCGCTGATAACTAACGATAACAGTCACGGCCGAGGGCTCAACGTGGCCTCCACATAACACCAACTACCGTCTGTTCTCGTATTTGCTTCTCGGTCGAAGCTTATGATACGCACAAGCTGTCAGGTTATGAGCGAAGCAATTTTTATACAAACTGTACCGGTACATAAAAAATAATAATCCTTACTTTAAAAAATACGAGTATATAAGTAAGTATACATAAGTTTATCGAGATAATTTTCATTGAAGAAATTATGATTTGAAATTTATATGGGAAGTGAAAAATATTTGGGGATATGTATATCTATACTATGTATATTGTGATTTATAGTGCAACCTGATTTTTAGGGTTCCGTAGCCAAATGGCAAAAAACGGAACCCTTATAAATTCGTCATGTCTGTCTGTCTGTCTGTCTGTCTGTCTGTCTGTCTGTCCGTCTGTATGTCACAGCCACTTTTCTCCGAAACTATAAGAACTATACTGTTGAAACTTGGTCAGTAGATGTATACCGTAAACCGCGTTAAGATTTTCACACAAAAATTGAAGAAAAACAATAATGTTTGGGGGTTCCCCATACATAGAACTGAAACTCAAAAATTTTTTTTTCATCAAACCCATACGTGTGGGGTATCTATGGATAGGTCTTCAAAAATGATATTGAGGTTTCTAATATCATTTTTTTCTAAATTGAATAGTTTGCGCGCTAGACACTTCCAAAGTGGTAAAATGTGTCCCCCCCCCCTGTAACTTCTAAAATAAGCAAATGATAAAAATAAAAAAAATATATGATGTACATTACCGTGCAAACTTCCAACGAAAATTGGTTTGAACCAGATCTAGTAAGTAGTTTTTTTAATACGTCATAAATCGTAAACCGCAAAAAACATCGATCAAAGTTACAATGAAGTACAAGAACTTTTATATTATGTTACTTGCTGCTACGGAACCCTTCATAGGCGAGTCCGACTCGCACTTGGCCGCTTTTTTACAAACGCTATGTGGCTATGCTCAGGTTTCTTCGCTATCAATGAACATTATATTGCAAAATTGGACGATCTAGAATATTAGGTATTGCATGTAACTTACTAGGCTTTACTATCGTTTTGAGCTTCGGTGTTCTTTTTCATATTTTGATTTCAATGGAAAAAATATTCACATGCTATATTTGTTAAAAATTTAGTCTATTTTCATAGTTTTACTTGAATAACTAAAACTATTGTTTTAAAATAAATGTTAATAAATAAGGTCTTCTATTCTTTGTTCTCTTCTCTCATCTTTCTTGGCCGACATCGTATCGCTGATGGTTATGGGGTTACTGATGTTCATGGGCAACGGTGACGACTTACCATCCGATAGATCATCTCCCCGTCTATCAGCGATTCACCAAAAAATGATACCACGAACAAGTCGAAGACTGCAAATCATTTTCATACAATTACTGCCCTTGCTGGTATACACCAGTATACACCAGCAAGGGCAGTAATTGTATGAAAATGATTTGCAGTCTTCGACTTGTTTATGGTATCATTTTTTGGTGAACTCGGAATCCTCCTCTCGTCAGGATTGACCACTATCAACTGTGTTATAGGACCTGTGATATAATAAACGCTCAGTAAATAGTTGAAAAGTGATAAGTGTAAAATCTGTTTATGTGAAAACTTCCGTCTGTCACTTCATGGGAACAAATCGTTCTAAGATCTATTCTTCGACACCGGATGCTTTTGACAGTCGGGACACATTGCGACCTGAACGATTTACATATTACGTGACGCTTTTGCAAAGCCCATCATTGACTCGGGCACGATAAACGGAGACATCGAACACGATATTGTTTTTGGGGAGGGTTTCGTTCAGAAACTTAAAAAGAAAGGGTGGAGTTGTCTTTTTATTGCCTTTGAATAGTGAATATAAAATGATGATGCCTGTTCATTCTAAAACTTTTGTTACTTGTAAATCTTAGGTCTATGGCAAACTTTTACAAAGAAACCAAATCCTTTACATAAAATAATACAAATTACTCACTAAAATTAAGGGAATCATAATTGAGTAGGTATACAGTTAAAAATTTTATTTATTGAATTTATTTAACTAGTGTTGAATAACAACACATTGTTGCATTTTTTTTTCGAAATGTAATAAGGTGATGACAGTGTACTTCCATTTATATATTGACCAAGCGCGGCAAATAAAGTTATTTAATATTAGATTATTTAACTTTAAAATACTCATAGTATTCACAAGCATCCTCTAGTGGCCAATAGAATAAATAGTATCAAACATGCTGTATTTAGTATAACAGACGAATTGGTGAATGGATAAAATCCGTCAATCCTCGGCTGCATCGTTTTGTTATTCGCTGGTCTTGTGAATTCCAATCAAACGTAATTGATAGCGTAGAGTAATTCGAATTTTAAAAAAATGATGCCATACGCAACCAATTTAGAACGTAACCTCGCATCGTACGTGATCACATGACTGGTCCATTTGTTATCGAAGCGGTGTTCCGGAGACTCGTCTGTTTAATTGAGCTATTTGTGTTAGCCGGGCGTGACACGCCACAGTAACTTTATACCTTGCCGTGGTTTATATTTTGATATAAATCATACATTTTTTCATTTTTAAAAGGAAAGGAGAGATTTAAACTTAAAAAAATTAAGGTAATCGGGGTCAATAGTAACAATTGGATCAGTCAAACTTATGCTTTAAGCTCTGTTGCCTCCTATCTAAAGCTCGACGGCTCTATCATCAGAGATGCCTTTGGTGTTGCTTGGGTGACGATAGGCTATTTACCATCAGGATGGTCAGCGCCTTTGCCGACTAATCCATAAACAAAAATATCATATCAAAGGACTGTTAATAGTACAACTCTCCCTCATGAACACTGTAAAAGGATGATTAAAAGTTGTCATTTAAGTACCAAGTGTCCTATATCAGGCAAGATCGATTAAACGACGGTATAAAAATTCAATAACATGTAAATTATTCCTCATCCCGTGTCTAAGCGCTAACTTTGAAAAAGAAGCTTTTGATAAAGAGTTTGAACAACGTAATATTGTCAAGTACGTTGCTTTTAATAAAAATCTTCCGTTAGTAATTCCGTTATCAGTTTCTACTTTGAAAAGGTTTTGGAGTGCATCGTTTTAAATAATACGTCACGTAAACACGTTCCATACTTTAAAAATTGGTTGTTACTTAAAACTTATTGTGTTAGATCATTTGAAGTTTTTTGGAATTGAACTCCTTATCTACCGATTTAATATTTAAGCCCTTGGTATGAGATTTTATGGGGAGTAAAATCAATTTTCTTTCCATTACATTATGCGTTATGTTTGTAATTCGTAACACAGAATCTAGATGGCGTTGGATGGCTGATCAGTAACAACGCCACCTAATGATCATAATAATCTTGGTACATCCTATTCTGATGATGTGAAATATCATCATCATCATCATCATCATCACCATGGCTTTAAACTCCAGTGGTGTGTCAGAGCTGACACACACCTTTTTATTTTGTTTGAATTCTGTTATTGATTTTTTTAATGTCCTTATTATAAATTAAATAAGTACGTAGTTTACGCAAATTTTGTAAGTATACTATCTGAGATTTTTTTCTTAATGTTATCACTGTAGATTGGGATTATAGAGAAGGATTATGTAACTCAAAATAAGTAAAACAAATGATATGAAATTTGATACCGGCACTTAGCTAGCGTGCCTAATAATAAATCTCAGTCGTAGTGTATATAATTATATATGTATATCTATATAGTAAGTATATATAAATACACGTATATATACACTACGACTAAGAATTATTATTTGGAATATAACAAACAAAGCTAGATCCTGGCAAGTATCCGGACCACGTTAGTATTTCCGCGGTGTCGTAGCAGCACTATTTTCTCATAGACGTGTACAAGACTGAGTAGCAGTAAGGCGATCATAACTCACACTTAAATGTAGCTGGAGGTGTAATCTTGGGCGAGGATGGGCGATAATCCCTACCGTCCATTTTATCGCCTTAGCCTCACTTTGTAGATTCCATTATTTTTCATCTTTGCTAACCTGAAATTACTAACCCTAGATTCAAGGATTTAAATCATGTATATTCTGCCATAGGTACGGAGATTTGAATGATATTAAACATTTGCTAATTAGTGGAACTTTGCACTGACGCGGAATGTGTTTGTATTAAACAGGTGGTCAGAGTTAGCGCAATTTACTTCGTATTAATTTGTTCTATTTTTAATAAATAAAACAATGCTACAACCAAATTGTTAGAATCCTCCATGTAACTACAATCTCATCAGAAACATAAATGTGAAATGAGAGCCAATTCAAAAAAAAAAGAATTGAGATTAAATGGGTGCCAAGTTCTGTGTAGAAAAGCCTGAAATTTTAGTCACAAGAACATGTAATTCAAGCTTTATGTGGAATAGTTTTTGAGTTATGAGGGGGTCAAAAGTGGCTCCAAATGGTTCGTGTAATATGACACTCGGTGGTTCTCGCCAGTTCTGTAAGCTTGAAATTGGCTTGACACGCTACTGCGTGTCTAGATAATAATATATTTTTTTAGTCATTACAATGATAAAACTTATATAGATTTTTAAGTCTATGCAAACAAAAGTGTACATAAAGACCGGCGGAAGGTTCGGAGCAGGCTAGACGGCATACCTTTAATGAGTGCGTCGTTTGATTTCATGCACACCTCGTTAGCGCAGTTTAATGCGTTGCCTGTAGCGATGCTCGTTTTATTATGCTAACGGGCCGGCGTTGTAATATTACGAGTACGTCACCGGTGACACGCTGCATATTTAAACAAAGCGTCGCGTCCGAGATTCGTGCGAAACTGTTCCTCCATTAAACGCCATTACGATAAAATTTTAGCAACAAAAGCTAGTTGGCTTAAAGTTATTTATCGAGTTATTAAAATACTAGTAGTTCGGCGATTTTTTCAAAGTGCATCCAATGTTTAATTGGAGTTTATTTGTATGCTAAAGTCATTAAAGCATGCAATGTTGGAATTTATTTGAATGCAATGTTTTGTATAAGGGTGTATGATGGCAGCAATGAACCACCGTAAATTTTTATTTTGGTCATATTATTATGTAAAATGGCACTATCGTATTATTCTTCTGCTTGATTTAAAATTTAGTCCACCTTTTAAATAATGTTTTTTCACGATTTTCAAATAAGCAGGTACTTATCTTCCTTTAAAATTTAATGATTACTTTCCGTTTTGTGGGATATACAAAGATTCAAAATGTTTTTTAAGGAACGTGCACGGAAATCTAAGGCCATTTCAAAGCAAGTAATCATTGAAAAGTATTGTTGTAAGATCTATCTCTGAACGCTGATGTTTTTGACAGTCGGGATACATCGCGACCTGAACGATTTACATATTACGTGAGACTTTTCCAAAGCCCGTCATTGACTTGTATCTGATAGACTAAAGACATTGAACGCGATATTGTTTTTCTGAATGTTGCTCGTCGCTCAGGTAACTCTTTACAATAATATTGTCTTTTATACTCCCTAAATATCATTGAGGGGTCTTTTTGTGACTTTATGTGCTCCGAATTTTTCGTATTGGTACAAGAGCCCTTTGCCTTTGGTATCGAAACAAATGTTCAAAGATAATGTCTAGACATTGTATCACGTACACCGATTTTTGGACCAAAATTACATAGTATAGGTACACTGACAAAAGAGAATCCTATTAATATTATCTATACATACATCTATATCTATACAAATAAATAAAATTGGAGTGTCTGTTTGTAATATTAAAATAACCGCTTTTTACTAAGTGCATTTGGATGTATACAAGGTACATATTCCAAAACAACATTTTTTACAATTTTTGTCTGTCTGAGTCTGTCTGTCTGTCTGTGTATTTGTTCCGGTTAATCTCTGAAATGGCTGGACCAATTTCGTCGGGACTTTCACTGGCAGATAGCTGATGTAACAAGGAGTAACTTAGGCTACTTTTATTTTACAAAAAAAGTTTGTTAGGCGAAACGAAGTTCGCCGGGTCAGCTAGTAATTTATAAATATGAAAGTTCGTGAAGATGTTTGGATGTTTGTTCCTCAATCACGCCACAACTACTTAACCGATTCGGCTGAAATTTGGAATGAAGATAGCATATACCCTAAATGGATATAGGCTTATTTTTTATCTCGGAAAAGTTCACGTTCCCGCGGAATTTGTAAAAAATCTTTATCCACGCGCGCGAAGCCACGGGCATCATCTAATATATAATATGATGTATTCTAATCCATCATTCTACTTATAGGTGCACTTTATTTTTATGTGGTTCTATAAATCTAAATTAATTAATTAAAAATTTCGTTTCGAAACCGAAGCCGCGGGCAAATAGCTAGTATAATAACCTTGGTGTACATAGAAAAACTATTTATTTATTTTTACACCCTACAAAGATTACAAAGTAGCATACGAATTAATCAAACATGATTGAGAATTTTCTTTCACCTTTATTTCCTTTTAATGCTGCTAACAATAAAATTGACCTGCCCAATCAAACTTCTTACATACAGTTGGATAACGGTCAGTTAGCTACACTGTACCGACCAGAGAAGGTGCCGGTGCGTTCACATAAGCTCATAGCCGCCCCATTAGTTACCTATTATGGCAAAGAATCCCATATAGCCCGCAACGTCTCCCAGAGACATAAAGATGTACCCCTAAAGATATCCCTCGACGTGTATATATTTTTCCTGCTTCAAAAACGAAAAAAAAAGATTTAACTATTGTTATGCCCAATGATCCTACGAATATTTTTTTATATATACGTCTATAGGATAACTACCTTCAAAACGTGAGTCAAAAAGATTCACTCAGACTGAATTATAAAATAAAAAAAAAAAACAAATAAAACTTCGATTTATAGCATAGTGTGCAATAATTCGGTAATTTGTATTGAATAGTTTTTAACTTTACCCATTTAACGTACCTAATGATCTCGTTAACCGTAATAGTGTAACGTAATATTATAATATCGCTGTTAAATTAATATTATCTGCAAAATTTACATCCTTCGAAATAACACGCGTGTTTCTGACAATTTGATCAAACATTATTTGAATTCTGTAATTCACTTTGATGTTTAATCCTCTGGTTAAGGAATAGTAAATAATAATGGTGGCACTATAAAGGTCTTTGTTCAATCAACGAAACAGCTTTAATTACCCGCGTTTGTAGACGATATTCAAATTTTCATTATGTATTAGGTATTATTTGGCCAAGTGGACCTGGTTAAATGAATAATAATTATAGCAAAGCAAAGCAAAGCAACAACCCATAATTGTCCCACTGCTGGGCTCGGGGGTCTCCTCTCACAATGTGAGGGGTACACGCCATAGTCTACCACGCTGGCCAAGTGCGGATTGGTAGACTTCACACACCTTTGACAACTTTATGGAGAACTCTCCGGTGTGCAGGTTTCCTCACGATGTTTTCCTTCACCGAAGCAAGTGATAATTAACTTGTAATACGCACATAATATTTAAAAATTAGAGGTGCGTGCCAGGATTTGAACTCGGGCCCCTTCGTTCCGGAGACCAACGCTCTAACCGCTAGGACACTGCTCTTAATAATTATAATGTAATGTTAAATAAATTAGTTTTTGCCACTTGTCCGTTGTGATCCGTTTTTCCACTTCTCCGTTGCCATTCGTTTTTCCACTCGTCCGTTGCGATTCGTTTTGCCACTTGTCCGTTGTGATTCGTTTTTCCACTTGTCCGTTGCCATCCGTTTTTCCACTCGTCCGTTGTGATTAGTTTTTTCACTTGTCCGTTGCGATTCGTTTTTCCACTTATCCGTTGCAATTCGTTTTTCCACTCGTCCGTTGCGATTCGTTTTGCCACTTGTCCGTTGTGATTCGTTTTTCCACTTGTCCGTTGCGATTAGTTTTTCCACTTATCCGTTGCCATTCGTTTTTCCACTTGTCTGATGCGATTCGTTTTCCACTTGTCCATTGAAGTTTCACTTCTTCAATGTGTCCCAGCACACATTTCATTTTAAATAATGTTACACAGTCTAGGATTCCCTGCCTCACGCTAGGATTTCCTGTGTCGTGGGTACCATGGACAACACATAAAAACAAGAACACAAGCATCCAGATCGAGAAGAGAAACACACTACATTATTCATATTCACCTCGTTGGGAATCTAACCCAGGACCCTTTGCACGGTGCGGCGCCGCGCCCCGGTCCGGCGTAGTAACCATTAGTACGCCACACGGATCGTCATTTAATATTTAGTTTATTAACTTACTCATAACAAAGTGGCATACTACTTTTAAGGGTATTTCACACAAGAATCTAAAAAGAAAGTAAGTGTTAAGTCGAAGTTACGGAGCCTAGTCTAGCTTAACTTTGGGCAATCATTGCGTCGACCTCACCATCTCAGAGCTGAAACTGTCGTATTTCCTCATAAGGGAGGAGAGAATGCCGCCATAACTCACAGTTACCGGCTCCCAAGCGTGTTGTAAAGATGCCCTCAACACTAGTCTTCATTTTCTACCGAGTACACTGCATTTGTCTGAACTTAGATTTTTTGCGGATAGCGCTATTATGTCTCATTTATTGACTTCTTCTGTTTATATTATTAACTAGCGGATACCCGGCGTGTGTTACGACGCTAAAAATATTATATGGGAAAATTTTAAAATAGACTTCATGAATATGCCTAATGCATTGTTTTAGTGGTCTCAAATCATCTTCGTATTATTGCTTTTCAAATGAAACCAGTTTGGGGCACGTCGGTTGGATGTCTTCAAAGTCTATAAATAAAGGAAATTGCCACATTTTTCGTGTTTTACTTATTAGATTATATTCATGGTTTTTCTGAACTTCACTTCTTTTCAACATCAACGAAAAAAATAATTTACGGCAATTTTTATTTGACGCTTGAAATTCAATGACACCATCGGAAACAAAATTGACAGTGTCTCCTTGCTGTGACCATCAAGGCTATTCTGTTTTGTAACTCGACAGCGGAATCCGCGATGAGTTTCAAAATTGAAGTTCGAGTTCGAGACTCAGTTCATTTCGCAAGTGCGTACTAGATGATTAGAGAATGACATATCAAGATGATGCAAGTTCGCTTTCGAGTCTCACTTGAGTGAGCTTCGATTTCGAGTTTGTATTTTAGAGCTTATTTTGACACCTCCCCAATGACTAGCTGTGACGGTTTGGCTTGCTTTGTTATGGTTGAAGTTGATCTTTAATATGGTGGGCTTGTTAGTGGCTGTGGCAGTAACGCGTTAGCAGTAACACGCTAACCTAATATCGGCGTATTATATTAATACATTATAATCTAAATTTTACTAACAAAAAATAACCGACTTCAAAGTCTCAAAAACTACTTTTCAGATCTCGTTCAAATTTATGTGGAACCACATGATAAGCACCTGCTTTCAATTAAAAAAAGAATCATCGGAATCGGTTGGCGTGATATTGAGTTATTCGTCAATTTGTCGCGCACATCTTAACACAAATTTACGACTTATGTGATTTTCTCATGGATGCCATTGTCAGATCTCAATAAAATTTATGTGGAACCACATGACAGCCACCAGCTTTCGATTAAAAAAACAATCATCAAATCGGTTCGCCCAGTCCAAAGTTCTGAGGTAACAAACATAAAAAAAATACAGTCGAATTGAGAACCTCCTCCTTTTTTTGAAGTCGGTTAAAAAGAATTATTTTACTGTCACTTAAATGCTATTAATTTCACAAACAGCATACATTGTGTATCACTCAATTAACTTATTTGTAATTTAAAGTTTCAATTAATAATCCTATGTTAGTGTTACTTCAAACTGGAGTTGGTAGAAGGCTTGTAGAGTTCGATTAGATGGTTACCACAGTTTTAGTCGGAACGTTGCTTATATTAACAAGTAAGGCGGATGGAGCTCTTTAGGAGAAATTCTAGATTCTAATATGCTTGGGGTAATTACTTATCACGGTTTGATATTGCTACGAAATAATAAGTAGGATATTAACTAAGAGTAACCTAGCGAAGAGGATTACGGCTAGTGGTAATGAACGTGACAAGGTACGTGACTTTCAAGGACCGATAATAATCGTTGAGGACCAAAAGTTTCGAATGCAAAAGACGCGATAGGGTTGACGACTTAAAAAAGACAGCGGATTTCCACTGGATCCAGAAGGCTCAAAATTGCTCAGAATCCACACTTATATTTCTATAAAATAAAGCTTGGACAATTAAACTGCTCGAAAATTCTCACCAAAATAGACATTAATTAATTTAATGAATAATATTAGGTACGTTTTATTAAATATTTTGTTTATGTTTAAAAATAAAGTATCTAACTAAAAATAAAGCAGGAAGACTCGCAATTACTCGTTTTGGAAAAAAGTAAGTAATGGAGCATCTAAAATGGCGTAGTGTGGGCACCTAATAGCCCTTCTCACTATTCCTCACTATTGAGCAGGTGCCGGTTTTCCCACGTCTCCTCTACTAAAGGTTATTGGGCCTGCTTTCACGCTTTTTATTGCCTCAACGCAGTTTGAACTCAATTATTTTTATGGTCGGGCAAATTGCTATTTTGTTGCTTTATTGCGATTATCAAGACGAAATTAGTTCCACGATTGATAGGGTGGTTTATTTGGCAGTTCTCTTTCATTCGTGGTTTAAGCTCCGAATAGATAATGTTTAAGTTGGTGGTTATAAAAGCATTCATTGTTCGCTTATTCATATTCATGAATGGCTCTGCTGGTTTCATTTAAATTAATCGATACCTTTGCTTTGAACCGATCCTACTGATCCTTCTCCTTCCCAAGTATCATTAACATATAACATATAGGTATATAAGTAACTTTCTTCCTTTTTAATGGAAATAGCCGGCAAACGTCGTGTTCCGGCTGGGGGCTTGAGAGCCAGTTCTTTCTTTCTTTTTCTTCTCCCTTTCTTGGCCGGCAACGCATCGGTGATGCCTTTGGTGTTGCTGATGTCCATGGGCGATGATAGCCACTTACCATCAGATGGATCATCACACTTTGTTATTAGTAGTACCCAATTGGGTATGTGCTCGATGGTATGGATTAAGCATCTTCATCCATCTTAGAGCAAATGTCAGCCTCCCTGCTCGTGGTACTCACAGCTGAATAATGAACGCAAAGTTACTCCTAAACGCTAAAACGCTACTCCTGGTAGAGGTCGATGGTTACCGTATCACCGCGGGGTTTTTGCCATCCATGCCATGCCATTCCGTGTGAAATTTATTTTCTTACACATTTCTGTCGCAATGTCAGCGAGTCAGTAATAATGTGGGTATTCCGCCTTTTGGCTAGTTACTGATGTCCATAGTTGACGGTGACCACATACAATCTTACAACGCTTGATTACTCGTTGTTTGCTATAAAAAAACTCATAATAAATAAGCGTCCTAAAAAGACATATCTTAAAAAAATTTCGCCCAACTGAGGCGCTCAAATTTAATAAATTTATCGCCATGTTAAACGGTCTTCTTTGAATTTCATTATGTATTATTACGTATCTTAAAATTTATCTCACAAGATAAAGATGCAGAAGGAAGTTGACAGCGGCACAAATTGTCCTTCGTGTCTTATCATCTTGCGGTGATTTTCTCAATTTGTGAATAAATTTCATTAGATGGCATTACCGCCGTCTGGCGTAAGATAGGACGTACGTAATAAGGACGTAGTACGTACTTAGCTACTTACTTATTTTTTGATGAAAATTAATTTTCGCTATTAAATGGAAGTCAAAAGGTTTTACAACAAAAATACAAAAACCTCTCAAACAAAGGCCCTCCGCTGTCTAAGTGTTACACAAAGCGACATTTCACATGGTTTCTCCCGTTAGAAAAACCTTCCTTTGCAACATAAAAAGCGTCATGGACAGATTTTTAAAAACTGTTTGTTGCCGTGTTCTTTGATATCGAGCTCTTTCAGTGTCAGGACCTAATCATATTATGCACACTCTGAAAACACTACAAACGTTAGGTCGTTTCTACGACATATAGCCATACTGGAGAGCTGCAAAAAGTTTTAAAATAATTAAAAAAAAATATATAAAACATACTCAATTTTAAAATATTTTATACAAAAATTTTACAATATAGAAAAAATAATCAATTTTTAGTTTGCTATTACCTAAAACCTACTATACATGATCAAGTTTACTTGTCAAGTTTGCAGCGGGCTTGATGGGGCATCCAGTTTGAACTTTGAATGAGGTAGCTGTATAGCCAGATAGCCATACACCGTCAAATTTACTGGATGCCGCATCAAGTCTGCTGCAAACTTGACAAGTATAATAGTTGAACGTGTATGGTCAGCTTAAAAACAGTGATTCCCTAGCGGTTTGAACGTTGGTTTCCCGAACGCAGGGGCCCGGGAATCTTGGCACGCAACTTTAATTTTCAAAATTATGTGTGTATTACAGGTTAATTATTATCACTTGCTTCAGTGAAGGAAAACATCGTGAAGAAACCTGCACACCTGAGGGTTCTCCATAATATTTTCAAAGGTGTGTGAATTCTACCAATCTGCACTTGGCCAGCGTGGTAGACGAGACCCCGAGCCCAACAGTGGGACACTTATGAGATGTGACTATTGACTTTGACTTTTATTACTTAATTTATATGCAAAACAAAACACGACCGAAAAATATTTTACCTACAGATAAAATTTTAGAACAATATTTATTTTGAAGTTAAAATTACTTGTATAAATGTTTTACACTGCAATTATCGCAGTCGCGTCTAAACCATTACCTGCGAAAAACAAGCCAAAGAATGAATAAAGTAAACATTACTAAATGTATTTCCAGGAGCGACGAGAATTCAATTTTCAGAGGCAGGAAAAAAGAAACAGTTTTATTTAAACGACTGATTTGAGAGCAAACACCTACCGGGAACCAGCCCGCATCTCAATACAGGAAAATCCATAGCAGCCCCTGTATAGATAGTTTGAACTGATTATTTATAGGATATTTCTGGATTCGAAATATTTATTTACATGGCTTACAAGAGGGTAATTATATTAGGTATGGTTAATATTATAGACTGTTACTGAACACAGTGTGTTGAAGTCTTCATCTTATTATCTAGATTAGGCTTTTCTCCGTTCGTGGAGTACAAGTACTGTAATAAATAGACGATTTAGCTCAAATGAATTTCGATGACTGCTGAGCTTTGTTGTTATATTTGTACTCGCATAATACATGAATAACTCAGTTAATAAAAAATACTGCATCGATTGATTCAAGTTCTGGGTTCATGGTTTAAGTTTAAAATTTAATTGCTCCAAAAATGTATATTCTTAGTCTTATAGTATATTCCTTGAAAATAAATCCCATCAAAAACAAAACTAGTAAAAAAAACCAAGTCTCGCAACTCAGTTCTTCTACCGTAAAAAGTTGTGTGATCCATGTAATACCAAGTCGGTTAATATATTCAGTTCCTACCTAAGGGTCCTTCTGTCTTAAGTTATTACGTAATTAGCTAACCTAACAAGTAACAACATCTTATAGTGACCATATTATCAATATTAAAAATCTTTTATGTTTTAAATAAATAGATTGACTTGACCATCGCATGAAAACACAATGTACCTCACAATTAATACCTACATATTATATTAAATTCGATTGTTTACTGCGATTGCCAAGTCACTCTATTTATTTAAAACATAAAAGGTTTTTAATATTGATAATATGATCACTATAAGATGTTGTTTCTTGTTAGGTTAGCTAATTACGTAATAACTTAAGACAGAAGGTCCCTTAGGTAGGAACTGAATAAATTAACCGACTTGGTATTACATGGATCTCACAACTTTTTACGGTAGAAGAACTGAGTTGCGAGACTTGGTTTTTTTTACAAGTTTTGTTTTTGATGGGATCTCATTTCTTTTTGTAGATAGTTCTACTTTTTTTCCTTTTACAAGTTACCTTTGAACATAATTATATCTAGGTACCTATCTACACCTATTATTCCATTATATTATATACAGGTAGACTGATTCATTCACTGCAAATGTTACTTTGTTATACAGGTACAGTAATTCATTAACTGCAAATGTAACTTTGTAATCCTATATATTTATATGGAATTACAAAGTTATTTATGCAGTTAATGTATCTAGAAAACTGGACCGAAATTGCAAAATATTTTAATTTTTCCTTGATCTATACACTAAACACTAATTGTGTTCCAAATTTGAAGCTTCTATGTCTGCTAGAAGTGCCTTAGAGTTTTGATGATCGGTCAGTCAGTCAGTGAGTGACGAAATTAAGAAATTTTGACTAGTTATAATTCTTAAACTACTGGTTCAAATTGAATGAAATTTGAAATATACTATGTTTATACAATGCCTGCTTGGTTACAAAAAATTCAGGCTTCTAGCTTTATCCACAACGAAGTTATAGGAGGTCGAAAATGGCCTGAATTGCTTCGAGAAAAGGATGGTACGGCCGTGCCGCTTTTTTGCTCGACTTGGCGGGGGCACTGCCGTGCCCCCAGATAGTTCTTACCTCTGGTGTAATGATGCATTTTTCGAGATAGCACAAGATTGCTTTCAACATAGACTGTATTTGTTGTATATGCAAATTTGTAAAATCTTAGTTAAAGTTGTTGTCAATTTTAGTAGAAACAGCTAAAATATGTCAAACATGTAGTGAAGCTGAATAGTTAGGATTGACGGAGGCCTCGGTGCGACCGCGTCGAGTCGCTCGAGGTATCAAATTCAGATTGCACGCATATTTGCGGCCTCAGAGTAAATCCACTTGGCATTACACATTCTTCACATTTCTGCTGTCGGGTAGGTCATACTAAAGGTATTGGCGTGAAATTTAAGGTATTTTCTGTTATTAGAAATATAAGTTAAAACATTAAAAAACAGTAATATGTTTATAAAAAAAAGCAAAGCAACAATCCATAATTGTCTCACTGCTGGGCTCGGGGTCTCCTCTCACTATGTGAAGTTAAAAGTGTTAATTGTTAGTAATGTTACAATCCTATATTATATTACATTTTAAGGTCAGCCATTTAACCTTAAGCTTTGAGTAAACTGCAATATTAAGTAGCTACTAATGCAGCGTAGATGTACAAGTGGGAAAGAATGTGTGGAAATAAAATGAAATTATAAAGATAACATTTTTAATATATTTTTTATCCTTTAAAGATAAAGCCTAAAAAGAGACATACATAGGTAATAAAGTAATATCCAGATGTACCTGGCAAACGTCATTTGATATTTATACAACAAACACGTACACACGGCAACTCGCTAGAGAAGGCAATGTTAATGGAGGCGGTAATTTGCATAAACACATTTGCTCAGATTTTGACACCCTCACTATGCTTGACATCTGAAATCTCTGACATGAATATTGCTGAGAATTCCCTTCGCACTGTTTTGATGACGCGTCTGTCTTAATATTATGCTACAACTTTGTGTACGTGGGACAGGTGTTTCAGATGAACGTTTTTTGAAGCTGTTAAATAATCGGTTTACATTTTCATTTAAAAATAGAAGTATGTTGTACACATTAAAAGATACGATTAAAGTCTCGATACCATATTATGAAATTGCAAGTTTTTGTAAAGTTAGGAATACACCAAAAAAATTACAATATGCATAAAAATTTTATTACACCCACCCATGAATATAAACATATTATAGATTTAGTGGTGGCCATTCTTTCATTTTTTTTCGGCCTAGCCCTCATTCGGAACTGCTCGTATCAAATTTTATTCATATATCAAATTGTTCTCGAAAGTAAGTGAATAGATTGAAAGCCTGTATAAGCAACTATAATGCATCTACCAATCTGCGTATATTATGCTGTCTATGTCCAAGGAGAATGGCTACCTCACCGTTAGAACAGGTGAGCCACGACATGTATCGCTGGACATGAACATGTCCATAGGTACCTACATGTATCATTAAATTTAATGAATATACTATATAACAAGGCTGAAGAGATTGTTTGTTTGTTTGGTTTATTCGAATGCGCTAATCTCTGTAACCGGCAGTCGGATTTGAAAAATACTTTTTGTGTATGATAGTCACATTCATGAGGAAATATGTTATTCTAATTCCTAACAAGAAGGAGTTTCTTCAGTTAGTGTGCCGACGTGTGTGAAATACACATAAACGAGAAGCCTATTATTTATTTACTTATACTTTATTGACCACAACATTAAATTACGGTACAATTGGCGAGCTTAATGCTTATTACACGGGCGCATACAGAATGAGAGTTAAATCATTGTGGCAAAACAAAAAATATAAACTCTTAGAATTAGATTTACATCTTAGAATTAGAAAGGAATATTATATTAGAAATGCAGGTATTTCTACTTTGTCGGATAAATGTCAAGATGTGTCAAATTTCAAGAAATCTTCTTAAAAATCTGTTATGGCAACACTGTTATCTGTAATATAGTCTTTGAGTTGAGACCACAGATTACCCCCAATAGATGCCGCATACAAGGCAACTGACGCGCGCCAACATGTACTTGCATTTGCATGTTCACGACATTAGTGTCGACCAATACTGACCCGTCAAATCCAAGTATGAATTAGAAATAGCCAATCACAGCGCATTTTTTTGTCCCCCTCAAGCCGTGCCTTTCGCCAAATTTTGTGAGTTCAAACTCTAAGAAAATTTCACTTAAGCGGTATCTATTGGGGGTAATCTGTGGTTGAGACACAATATTATGACTTACCCTACTTCTGATAAGAGTGTTGCCCTATCGGATTTTATAATGTTTATTAAAATTTGACATGACGTAATCACATTTATCTGACGCACTATACATGTAACTCTCATGTAAAAGATACTATTACTATAGTATACGATCATCGGTTTTGTCAGATCACGGTCAGAATGTGTTCAATATTCGCATACGAGTGCACTGTAGACACGGGATTAGTCCTACGCATTCAGTTACCACGCCATTGTCCTGGCGTCCATCCATCGGTCACTATACGAGTATACGAGCTATTCAATGACTGTTGATTGAAGGTTCATCCGATACAGTTATTATACAAATTCATTGCTTTGTAGTTATTTAAGCAACAGAGTGTCAGTTTTATAGTAATTTCGTTAAAGTTTTGTATTTTTTTAACATCGCTAATTTGTGAAACACTTGTTATCCAATTAATATTATTTCTAAAACCATTATAACTGAATGGTTTTTGAAATAAATGATAATTTTTATGCATTATTTTACAATAATAGTCATAGTATAACTATATAGTATTCATAGAAATCAAAGTAAGTTATGAAATCGAATTGAAGAAATCACGCCAACCGGTGGCGTGGAGGAAATTATCCCGCCGATGATTTGATTGCCTTGGAATATTTAATCAATGTCTTTTAACTTCTACATATTTATATGTTAAGAATATAACAACTATCTACAGATCATTAAGGTAGTAAATATTAACTGACTGATAAGTCTTATTATAACTATAGTCGCCTTCTTATTACAGAAATATAAATGTTATTAATTATTATATTATAATATTGTAATTAATTACATATTTATTAAATAAAATTTATTATTTATTAATCGGTTAGAATTACCGTAGGAACGGTTACAATTGTAAGGGGAGTAGCATCTATGCCAAAATGTAAGCAAATCCAAAGAGCTTGATAGTCGTCATTGCCGTGGGAACAAAGAAATTAAAAGCATACGAACAGTCTTCTATTTAAATAATATCTTGTGTAAAACAATCAAGGCAATTCAAAAGAAACATAATAATTATTTAAAACCGTACATTTTTATGAACTAATTCATAAGTATTTTAATAATTTTGCGAAACACAAAACTTAATAATCGGTTAAAAACCATAAAAAAAATTAAAAATACCAAAGATCCAGGCTAATTGGCCTCCTCCTAAGCAAAATGTTTACAAATATTGTAAAATAACTCAAGCGAAATACACTGTCATGTCTAGTCGCGCGTAGTTGAAACAAGTGAGACTCGACGGCAGGAGTGAGAGGCTGTGTCTGGGCTCTCCTCTAAATGACAGGTAACTTAACATCGATTTACGGGCTTATTGTCTTCAATCTTGCTCTGAGTGCGGCTTGTTTGCGATTTACCTTACTTATATTGTATGGATGAATCTTGATACCGATATTTTTCTTAGTTATGTTGTAAAGGGCTTTTTGACGTGATAACGTCTATTAAAACGATGAATGTCGGGCGCATGCACGAAAAAATGTAGCGTTCCGCGAGCGAGAGAGCGGCAAAAGCGAGAGAGAGGCACGATCGGCTACGATCGGCGTATCGTAGCCGATGCCGTAGGCGAGCCGTAGGCGATCGTAGTTGAGTGGTGCGGAGCTTTGTCATGACATTGTCACGTTAAACTACCGTCCGTAAACCGACTTTACAGACAACCATTTTTTTTATATAAATAAACGCTAACACACTCATACCCCCGCAATAGGTTATTACCTGTGTTGCGGGTGGCATGGACGACACATAATAACACATCACAATCACACCCATTACCCAAGTACAAATATTTATCTGTCACATAAATATCTGCCCCGGCCGGGAATCGAACCCGGGACCCCTCGCTTCGCAGGCAGGGTGGTTACCAAGCAACTAGGCTGTAGGGTTGTCCGATATTGCTTCTTATACTACATATATTGTACCATTTCTCTTGCTTTTCCTTGACTGCTAAAATGTCTTTGATGTGTTTGGTGTTATTGTTATCCATGGCGGCGGTGTCTATTTTCCATCAGGTGCTCGGTGTTTAGTCGGTTATTGATATAAAAAAGTAAATAAAATATAAATTATATGAATTTATTTAATTAGACGTTTTTACTTGTCCCTTTTTTCTGGATATCACATAGTGTAGGGGATCTAGTATATCTAGTAGATCTTGATGTTATTGCATTCTAAATAAAGTCTGCCAGTAATTTTTGTAAGTTTATTCTCTATTCCAACCGTAAATCAATTAAAGACCCCGGATTATTAATTCACCTATACGCATTGTACTTCGCAATAGGAATATATGTCATGTACAAAGAGAATCTGCAAATCACAGTGCGTGGCAGGTGCACCCAGTAGATTCATGCGGTAGGCTGTGCTCATTGTCTGCATGTAAGTGCTTAATTGACGCGGGATTAGTCCCGCATGTCCGCTCGCCCTAACCCCATTTCATTGTCACGTGCACACCGATAAGATTGCATCTAGATTAAATGCTGTTATGTTTGGTTGCATTAAAATTATTGATTCGAGTTTAGTTTTCGTGTGTGAAAATCAAAATTAAATGTTAACCGATTTTTGAGTTTCAGTTTTTTTTCGTGGCGTTGTTGCATTCTGAATGCTTCGGGAAAACGATATATCTACAATACTTATAAAAAGGAAAAAAAAAATAGTTCAATTCCGTAGGATGACAAAAAGTAATTTTAATTCAGCTTGCAAAATTTGACCCACACATATTGCATACTAGCAAACTAACGAACATAGCAAGTTGAATAATAGCTTGTAATAAACATAAAATAACATAAACATAAAGCCTTTAAAATCTAATATATAAAAATCTCGTGTCACGGTGTTAGTGGTCGCACTCTCCCGAAATGGCTCGATAGGTTTTTAATTTAAATGTAACATATTTTCAGTTTTTTGCCTTTCAAACTTATATTTTCTAGTAAATAAAAGAACATCCGTCCACTTTGATTCCGTGAACGTATTAGCATTGGATTTGAATAGAACAAACAAAGGAATTGTTTCAGACAGTCTGCTTTCGTAGGCGATTGCAAATTCGGCGTATCGTAAATCCGGCCCAAACCAATACTATAAAGAAAGTCTACGTTTTACGTATTTTTAGTAAAATTCAATTCTTTTTTGTTGACTCCTAGAATTCAAACACATTTTGTGACAAAAATATTTAGAGAAATATTTAAGGTATTATTTTATCTGATTGAATTAATATGTATGTGGATTGAATCAATGTATTGAATTAATGTGTGTGTGGATCATCTGAAATAAAAAAAATTGAATTGAATTTTATATCCGTATCAAAACCATTGATAGCTAAGTAGTTTGACCGCTGTTCTTCTTTATACGGGCGTTCTTTTCTACTGATCCTACTAATATTATATATGTAAAACTGTGAGGATGTTTGTTACTCTTTCAAGCAAAAACTACTGAACGGATTTTTATGAAATTTAGCACACAGGTAGACCATGATCTAGAATACGATATAGGATATTTATTATTTTGGAAAACGCGGGCAAAGCCGCGGGCAGAGCGCTGGTTCTCCTATAAAACAATAAATCGTCGTTGCGACTTTAAGACCTCTTATGTGTAAAAAATCAGCTTTTTGAGGGAATCGATAAAAATCGATAAAGTGTTGTTTAGCAAGCACATAGGCAATTTTGAATTAGGTGAATAAATTACGATGGAAACACACACGTACACACATGAGAGTTTTTGATTTCGATAGTGCTTCAAAATGTAGAATCATTTGACGTAAAAAAGTGATTTTGCCAAAAGTGGCACATAACACATAAGAGGTCTTAAAGTCGCAACGACGAAATAAACATCACTATGCAATCATGACAATGTGACTAACTACAGCTTTATCTTTATCTAAAACGAGTAACCGCCCTCGCTTTGCTTCGGTTTTCTTATTTTTTACACCTTGGGTTACATTATTGGAGTTTTATTACGGATCCCTAATTTTTTTGAAAATATAATATAGCCTATGTTACTCGAGGACAGTGTAGCTTCCCAACAGTGAAAGAAGTTTTCAAATCGGTTCAGTAGTTTCGGAGCCTATTCAATGCAAACAAAAAATCAAATCTTTCCTCTTTATATATTAGTATAGATAATGAGAACAAAAGAATCACCATACATCCTAATTTGAAACGCAGGCATTAGGTAACCAGGCAATATCGAAGGAGAATACGTATATTGATAAATCCTTACAATCGTTCCGGCTTTGCGAACTACACTGAGCAGATGCAACTCGCCTTGCTATACATTCCCTTTCACGAGATTACTGCTACAAATGCACGTAGCTGAAATTACTTCCTATTGTTATTTGTTACCTTTCATTTAAAGTGATTTGTATTGTACGTAGTATATGTGGATTAAAACTGAAAAATGAAATAATTTTATTTGGAAGCGATAAAGCCTTCCCTTGTACTTTGCACTTACTGTTCCTACTGTAAAAAGTAGAAGTCTAAAACCCTTAAAAGCGAGCAATTCTTGTATCTGAGGCTCGGAAACAGATCCAACGATTTTCATGAAATTTAATATGCAGGGGGTTTCGGGGGCGATAAATTGATCTAGCTAGGATTCATTTCTAGAAAATGTCGTTTTGTCCGCGTTTTCAGGTAATGAAAAACTGCTACAATAGACTCTTCCTGACATCTATTGGCGAGTAGCAACACAAAAGAGTAAAGCTACTTCAGTAGATGACGTTGTAAACCAACACTATACTGAGCAAAGCTGGGTCATCCGGGTACTGAATAATAAAATAAACAAACTGACTAAATTATTATGTATGTATATTTATAATATTATCTGTATTCATCATAATAATGGTCTTAATAAAACGAGAAACTTTATCAATGCAAACAAAAACATTAAAATTTAGCACGAAACTATGAAAAATAATGTGTATGATAAGTCAACGGTCAAACTGAGATAGTGCTTGTAGTAAGATTTAGGTCTTTTATTATCGTTCATCTTTTTTACTCAAACCAAGAAGTATTTTACTTTCCTTTTTATGGACAAGTTTTGTATGAAAAAAAAAGACTTCCGTAATAGCGGTATAAAACGTTCCATGTGATGTATGTCTACTTTTGAAGTTATCACGCACGCACCTCTAATTTTCAAATGTTATGTGCGTATTACAAATTAATTATCACTTGCTGTGAAGGTGTCGGTGAAGGAAAACATCGTGAGGAAACCTGCACACCGGAGAGTTCTCCATAATGTTTTCAAAGGTGAGTGAAGTCCTGTCAATCCGTACTTGGCCAGCGTGGTAGACTATGGCCTATATCCTTCACATTGTGAAAGGAGACCCCGAGCCCAGCAGTGGGACAAATTATGGGTTGTTGCATGCTTGCTTGCTTTACGACCATATACTTCTTATAAGTTTTCCTGTAATATTTAAGTTAGGAACTATTCTCTGGATTTTTTAAAATTCTAGCATCCGTAGTTTCGGAGACAGGGAGGGAATGGTCAATTTTTGGGTTTAATTTTCGTTCTTTCTTGAATAATTTTAAAACTGTCAATTGTAGAACTATAGTAAAAATATATTTGAGATCGTTACAATAATTCCTTTCATTTGACATACAACACGATACGGTTTGCGAAACAGTTTTTGTTTAATTTTGATTTCGTATTTTTTTTTCAAAATTCAGTTGTTTACTTTATACCTTCGTCTTTGGGTCACAAGAAAGTACATGAGCATCAAATTTCAACTCGTTTGGTCCAGTAATTTCGGAATAAATTAGCTGTGAACAGCGGTCGCCCAGACGCACGAGTGATTTTATAAGGGTTCTGTTTTTCGTTTCTTCGTACGGAACCCTAAAAACAATTGATGATATATTGTAGAGCCCAAATAAACTATGCAAAAATATATTTATATTGTCCAGATTTTATTAAAAAATACAAGGTCACGCGAGTAAAAATCTGCTACCCATCCTATTTTTTTATTAGTCTTGCAGATGGTTGAGTAGTGCTGGGTAAGTAAGTTTTACCCATTCAATTGTTCATGTAGATAAGTCAAGTTATATCTTAGAATATATATTTTTATATTTGAACGAAATTCTGCACTCATAAAACATGTCCGTTATATCGTGTGAGATTTTGGTGTTATATAAGAGTAGGATATAAAAGGAAGCTATTCTTACACTCGACTTCACTCGCGTTAAACTCAGGGTAGCGAGAATCACTCTGCGTTATTCTGTGTTCATCACAATTTTTAGTTTAGATATTTAACATCCAGATAGCTATTTAATTTCCATATTTAACAATCAGACAATATAATATGTAAGGTATATCTTAAGCGTTCTTGTAAATATACACTGGAAATAATAACTGTTGCTTAGACTAAACAATGTGTACGTACGCTAAACATACAATGTAGAATTCCCGAAATATCCTTTCTTTCTGAAAATATTTCAAATAGTTGACAAATAATGTAGACTGATATTTCACTGACTTGGAGTAGTAAATGCCATTGTTAATCCAAATCAAGTTCGATTGAGGTTAGAATTGCGAGTTCCGTACAAATGATGTATTCAATACAGGGTGAAGGTGGTATGTGGCCCCCTTACTTTGTTTATGAAGTCTCGTGTAAAAATAAAAGCAATACAAATCTAATTAATACATCCTTACAAACACAAACACAAAAACATAACCAAAATTCTTAGCTGAACTAAAAACTAGTTCTAGTCGAAGAAAAATAGGATACAACTAGTTTTAACCAACGGTGAGCGGCTACATCGCATTCTAACCGGTACAGAAGGGCTAAACCTAGTTCTAACCAAGACAAGTAGGATAGAATGCGTTTTAGCCAACTGTGACCGGCTACAGCGCGTTTTGGTTATTTGGTGTGCGAAATACAAATCAGTTTGTGAAAACCCTATAAAGGAATTTTAATGATTTGTTGACAAGATTATTATGATACGAGTTTGACTCAAGTATAGTTGAGTGGAGCGGAGCGGAGCTTTGTCATGACGTTGTCACGTTAAACTACCGTCCGTAAACCGACTTTACAGACAACCATTTCTTAAATATGTGCGAAATGAAAATTCGGTTCTATGCAGTTCAATTTCTTTAGTAAACAGTCATTAAAAATTAATCTATTATTACTATAATAAAACTCAAAGGGCAATTTTTTTAGAATTATTGTCTGCCTGTCTGTCTGTTTGTTTGTCTGTTCGGGCATCACATGAAAACCCTTGAACGGATTTCGATGAAAATTGGTAAAGTTGTTACTAATACTCGGGGTCATATATTAGAATACTTTTTATCCCGAAAAATTAAAAGGTTTCCCCGGGAAACGGGATAAATTTTGTATGGAATATTTTTAAAACATCAACCGATTTGCTTCAAATTTGCAACAAATGTTCCTTGGTTAAATTGATAGAACATATATTTTTCAGTTTTTCAAAATTTTGCAAAGAAAAGGAAAACAAATAAAAATTTATGTGAATATTGCTTATTTTTCAAAACCCGCTCCTGGAGGAATCCTTTGTGATTTTATCGAGGATTTCAGTATATATATTACTAAATATAAGTACTTCAATATAAATTCACCGTTTTTTAAATTTTCTTCTATAAAAGTTACAAATAAGGTAAAACATTATTTCCGTATGCGAAGCTGCGGGCAACAGCTAGTTATTAATTAAATTAAAAATAGGTATGTTACAGATTTTGATGTAATACACTAACCGCTAACGCATTAAGACATGTCTGTTATGAGTTGTAATATTATGGAATTAATAAATAAATTATTTGTGTCTAATAAAAATGGTCTATCCAGTAAATTAATAAAAAAGGCGTTAATCGCTAATGATCCAATAAAGTTTTCGTTTTTAACAAGTATACGGAATCCCAGAAATGAAACAATTTGTTGAGTCAGTCAGCTACAGGAGATGAAATATCATTTAGGATGGAATTTATCCAATAACGTTTACATTAAACACTTTGAAGGAGCGAGGGGATGAATGATCGAAATGTCAGTAATGATGCCAGCAGCTATTATCTTTGTAATTTACTGCGAATTTCCATAATTTGAAACGTAATTTTCAAAACTGGATAAAATGGTTCCGTTGGTGTATCTACTTCTCGTTGGAATTCTGTCAGCCTTGTGTGTGGGCTTGTTTCAAAATTGACAATAATGTCTATCGAGTACTCGTATAATTTTGGTCTTCAATTCAAAGAAATCCGTCACAGGGAAATTTTATTCTCCATAAAACACAGCAAAGTGGAACGTAACTTTACTTCAGGCTTAACGATTACATTACTCATATTACGGTAAGGGCCTTTCTTACAACTCATTCATAATTTCGCCGGTCTTTACGCCGGTCACAGAGCATAATCCTCGGCTGTCAGTACCGCCATTACGTTTATTAGCATGTTATTTTTGAAGGAGAAAGAAAACGAGCCATTTAGTCATAACGCCCAAGTCACCTGAACGTAGCAGTTCCGTGCAGCCGGCGCCTGATGGCGGCAATCAAAGAAAATACACTAATTAACTTTGCACCTTGGAATATTTCTTGCGACACTTACAACGAATATTTTGCCTTTGTGACATTTGCATTTTTCGACATCTTTTGTACCTATTGTATCTGCAGAATATTGTAATGAATACTTTTAAAGTGTAAACAGATATTGTGTTTCTATTCGTTTTGAATTTTCAATGAGGTTAATTAAATCGCAATACCTATTAACTACTTTACCTTTCTATTTTTTTACGCAAAAGCTTCTTTTCACTGTAATTTTAATTATTTATTGGGGTTTGTTAATCGTGGAAGTTTGTGGTAAAATTAATATCAGTTTGCGGTCCTTTATTGGTTAAAAAACTTTATCCCTCTTGAAAATCCGATAATACTTGTTAACTCTCTTAATTCACCCGTAATTGATACTGTAGCTTTTAAGTTACAAGTACTTACACCACAGAATACATAATAGTACCTAAAGGTACTACAATACGCTTTACTGCAGATGAAGATGTGTTACGTTTCTTAAAGAAAATTTGAATTCTTTATTCGGAAATTCGAGCCACAGAATTACGCTTAGGATAATTTTCAATACCTTCTTTATTAGATATTAATTAGGTATTATGTTAATTTTGTATTTAAAATATTCATCAAAACACTATTAAAATTTAAGGTCGCACCTTCTTTTTCAGATTTCGATGACCCTTGCCGCACCGCCACGTTGGAAGGGTACTGGGTTCGATATCCAGTGAGGTCAATCTTTCTCTTCTCTCTCTTATGTTTTTTTGATCTGGGTGGGTTTGGCGGTCGACTTTGAGCGTTTTTCATGGCATGTATGCTTTGCGTAAAAAATATCATTATATTGAAGTTATTCTTCGGGGTCTTTGGAAAAAATTATGAGAGTAAAATTTTTACGATTCGACAGCCAAAAAGCGACATGATGAAGGTGCGTAATACTAGGCGCAAAACACTTGCTAGGAATTGTTTTTGATTCTAGCATGCGCCGGGTGGTTTGTGCGAGCGAGAGGTATCTATCTACTTTTAATTAAGAGGTAAGTATAACATCTTACATGCGTACACACACGTTTTTAGGGTTTCAAAGTAAAATCATAATCCTCATAATATTATTGTTTTTTTTCGTAGTTAGTTTTGGTTCAAATATTGTTAAAAGCTTGCTATGCAGTTAATGTATATTGTTACTCATGGACAAGTGCAACATTAGAGGAGTCGCTAATGCTTCACCAGCCTTGAAAGAGAACTCTTTTTAGGGTTCCGAAGTAAAATCGAAACCCTTATAGTTATAGTTTCGTCATGTCCGTTCGTCCGTCTGTCCGTCTGTCCGATGCAAAGCGCCGAGACCATTAGTGTTAGAAAGCTGTAATTTGGCATGGATATACATATTTATCAAAACTCCTGAATCGTAGAATGAAATATTGAAAAACATTTTTTTCAGGGTACCTTCCCTCCGATTTTTCTTCGGAACCCTAAAAAACGACGATGAGCTTTGAGAAGTAGAGTAGAGTAGAGCCCTTCGTTTGGCTCGTCTTTGTCAGATGTCAATTTATGTAAGTTAAAGTAAATTAAACCCAAAAATTCGAGGTGTTTTGTCTCGATACTTTTGTCTAGGAGTATATTATACTACCTCATGATTTTAAACTTATCTTCGCTAACACGTAACATTTTAAATGTAACCTACTTACTTACTAAGTAACTGTATAGAGCTAATCAATTCATAATTTAATGCCTGTACTGAATGATAACTTACTTGTGAAATGATCATATTGTGGTCACTGATTAGTACTAGTTATTGATCTACGGAAGTACAATGGGCAAAGGTGAATAGATTTACGTAATTAAATATATCGGTCAGGCTGACGTCATGTAGGCTTCCTACATTTGGAATACTAATCTCGTGAAAGGAAATGTATTACGAAACCCAAGTGCAATTCGCAAAGCTAGGCGATTGTGAGGATTTACTCACACATGTACGAAGATTTGCCTAGTCAGTTAGCGTTTGTAACG
Organism: Thymelicus acteon; assembly: GCA_951805285.1. NCBI lineage: Eukaryota > Metazoa > Arthropoda > Insecta > Lepidoptera > Hesperiidae > Thymelicus > Thymelicus acteon. Next base: position 9,306,083 of record OX638219.1, on the reverse strand, counting down.
TCGATTTATAGCGATATTGCGATGCCAACAAACTATTTTTATGCACTTTATTGTAGGATCAAGTCTTCTTGGTCAAAAGACTCACAATAATCTTGGTTAATTTGTCAACGTAGAAAATTATCCATTTACGTATTCATTTATATACAACAAATAATGAAAATTATTCATTTATCAAAAGCAGCATTTTAATTGGATACTTTTTGAACAAAACGTTTACATTTTTTTGCCTGCGTCACGTGAATTCAACTGTTAGAATAACTGCAATGCAACATAAATAAGCTAGAGCCATAGATATTTATTAGTGGTTGGTGATGGGTCACCTACAAATGTTCGCTCTAATGGAAGTGTCGAAGTTGGTAGTTGGTAGCTCGTGGAATCTATCGGTGCCATACACTTCTTTATGAGCTTCCATTATTATCGCTTTTGCGTTCCTCGATAAAACGTGTCCCCACACTTTTAACAGCTGTTTCGAAAAGTTTTAAGGATCTATAAAATTTGTTATATTTTCAATTTTCTTTTTTGATTATTTTAGCAAGGAGATAAAAACACTATATTTCACGATTTGTGTTTTGTGTGACTGTAAAATGTTTGTGTCATTAGACACTATCCAAATCTTAGTTGACCAAAGCATATTGAGCCATTTTGTAAAGATGTTAAGTAGTCTTACGCCCCAACTCAGAGTCACTAACGGTTACTTAAATCGCTCCTTAGTAAAGAAACACCATACAAATTCTGTACTAAGGAGCGATTTAAGTAACCGTTAGTGACTATGAGTTGGGGCGTTAATATTTGTGATTAATTTAAAGATTATACTGTACAATCATACATACATTTACATTTGAATCTTTGGTCAGTAATTTAATTAAGTAAGCATATTAATGTTTCTAGATTTACGCCTCAACTCAGAGTCACTAACGGTTACTTAAATCACTCCTTAGTAAAGAATCACCATACAAATTCATTACGAAGGAGCGGTTTAAGTAACCGTTAGTGACTCTGAGTTGGGGCGTTAATGTGTTATTTGAGTTTAATGTTTAATGTAATTAAAGGTGTTATCCCTGTTCCTGTAAATAAAGTAGCCTTTATGTTCACACATTACTTGGTTACCAGTTCTATTATTATTAGTACATTTAGATACTTCATTGAGATTCCAGAATCCTACGCCAACTTCCCACTTACTTTCTTGTTACTGTTGGCATCCTCTATTTAAACTTTGCAATTTTCTGCTGCAACTTCGAGCATTAGTGTTTTGTCTTATAGTTAACGGGGTATTTTCATATTACTAGAAGGTAAACACTACCTTTTAGCATTACTTGATGTAAAATATTACTTTTTTCCGTAGCAGTGCACGTTTATAAAGAGTATTAGCATATTGTCTTAAAGTATACCTACTATCATACTCGTACCTTTATGTTCACCGCGGATTGTTGAAAAGTAGACAAATACTAACTTATTACATGGATACACAATTACACATATCGATTAATATACGAGTATACTATACATATATATATTATTATTATTATTACAATATTATTATTATTTATTGCGTACATATTACCAAATTCAGTGATTTCGGGCTACAGTGCCTAGCGGAAGTTTCGAGGTAGAGGAACAGAGGTAGATATACGAAAAATTCCCGTGCACTTTTTGCGACTTTATTGTACTTCCGCTCAGGGCAATGGACTTCCGTTTATTTTTTAAACCGTAGATGCCTACGTAACCAATTTCCCTCGTTTGATTTTGTATGTTTTAAAAATATAAAGTGATAAATACTTCTAGTAAAATTGTATTCAATTTCATTTCGTAAATATCAGTGCAATAATACAAAATGAGATTAGCGTTGATAGCCGCACAGGAGTATTATTACCGTGCCAATAATGAAATAAAATATCTACATATACCTCTTAATTTATGCTTGTCAATAACCTCTTCTCTGCAATATTAATTCCAACATTATACCGGGTTCTATAAAGTTTAATTGTACTTTTACTACCGAAAGTCAAGTAAACCCCCAAGCGCATTATTTACATTTTTTTTAAACAGATCACTAAACAAGCACCAAGTTATAAATGTAAAATAAATAATTAATGTGACTTATGAGGCAGTAGATGAGTTGATGTAAAAAATACAAAGTGAAATTAAAAGCTATCAATGTCAGGTACATTTTGTACCTAATATTGACAGCTTGGTTAATGTAAATGTTGTACAGTTTGTTAATAACTCTTTAGTACTCTATTCGAGTAGTACAATGATATATTTTAGGTACAATGAGATTATTTACAGTAAGACGAGCAACCTGTTCATGCTTCGCTTGGGATACCCTGTATCCTGAATCAGCTTCTTTTTGTCTTATAGCTTCTCATGAATGAAGCTATCACATTTTTTTTTAATCCGACTGTCAGTTCCAGAGATTGGCGTATTCAAACAAACAAAGAAAAAAATCTTTAGCTTTATTATTAAATTATTATACATTAGCTAAGTCGGCAGGTATTCGATCACGTGACAGAAGGACGGAGTCGGGCTGTGATAATTAACACGTTTCTTTGCACCGGCCGCAACAAACTTTATTAATACCGGCGGGGCTTAGCTTTGAGGGAAACAAACTTTTCTAATGAAGTCGCCACTGGAATAACTATGGAGCGCTCTTAATTTGTTTATTTCGTAAAGACTGAGTCTACCGTTTTAAATTGGTTTTTGAGATTTAATTATAATCGGTGGAATACTGCGAATCGGTTGTTTACTTTTTACTCTAACTCGTCACTCAAACAGTAATGTTTTGCAGCCATTTGTATTGTTAATATTCATTTTTCCGCGGTTTATTTTAGTTTCATCTACATATAAGTAATAGTTTCTACGTATTCACCTACTATATACCTATATTTACTCACTTTGAGATGTTCTAGTTGTTTAGTATTAGTATTATTTCGAGTATTTGTGCTGTCATTTAAATCTTCAGCTCATAAAAAATAAGTCAATAACATCAATACATTATTGTTAAATCCTTACACCACAAATATGTTTAATGGGTAGTTATTATTTAACAAAACGTAATAAATTATTTTTTTATTAATTAACTAGGAACATTACACCGATAAACCCGCATAAAACACTTTGTTTGTTTAAGTTTTTGTGCATTACATTTACACGCCAATAAAACAGACCTATATTCAGATATCCGGGTGTACATAACAGCAATGATAACAACACTGCACAACGTTTAAAATAATGCTCTTTTATCATAGATACAGATACCTTATTAGCCGTCGGAAAAGGCATTTTTATTTTTCCTTTTTTGTTTTCGTCATTCGTTTTATAGCAGTTGCCCTTTTGTTTGGATTTACGACACGAATGGAAAATCTAAAATCGCCTACGAAACCACATTGTCTTGAAATTCCTTTGTTTGTTCTATTCAAATTCAATGCTAATACTTTCCCGGAATCAAAGTGGACGGATGTTCCTTTTGAAATGCATGTAGGAAACGAAAATTGACTGCAGAAATTAAGAAAGAAGTTTAACAACAAAGAGTATACTTTATAAGAAATAAATCTTTAATATACTGACAGCGAGTAATATTTCTCCTACGCTCAGGGCTTGTTTCACAATCTTCAAGTAGAGTCCTGAATAAGCTATTCGCCGGTTAAAGTGACGTTAAAGTGTCATTTTACATACACGAAATGTCAACTTAACCAACGAATAGCTTACTTCGGATTTACTTGAAGATGGTGAAACAAGCCCTCAGTGTCGTCCAGTTGACCACCACGTGTCTATTTGTCCGTATGTCATATTCAGCACAATACATATATTTGTTTTATTCAGATTCATACATAATGTATGAATTCTTATTACTGATGGTAGATAAAGTACTGGCCGAATTAATAAAAAACTATAAAAATATTATAAAAATAAACATAATTTTAACGGTTTCAAGCGTGGTCAAAATTGTAAATAACGTACCTATACCGAGCAAACAAATATTAATAAAACAAAAGTCAGATGTAAATGAAAATGTAAGTAGTATCCAAAAGATATAAAAGACAGTACTTGGTGAACATTGCGTCATTAGCGTTAGTTGGGAAAACGATTTGTGTCGCTAATGGGGGTGGACGTAGCGATAGGTTCCCTAAAAGTTGGTAACGCCTCGAATCTATCGGGTACCCACTTCTTTATGAGCCTCCATTATCATCAGTTCCCATTTTTCGATAAAACGTGTTTGTCCCCGTTTTAACAGCACTTTTCACCAACTTTAAAGGGCCCATAAAATCTGTTATATTTTCAATTCTTGCCATTTTATCAAGGAAAAACGTCCGTGAATATCACAGTCTTTACCATCAGACGAGTTAAAGTTTTAAAGTGTTAAAGTGAACATTACTTACATCAGTAAACTGTTCATAAATAAAAACAAAACTGAGACCACCAACTTTTCACTTAACTTCCCAGAACTGTTAACTTCCTGTTTTTAAACTCCGTTGCTTTTTTGCTTGAAGTTAAGAAAGCGCTTTAGGTTTGTAAGTTTTAAACAGCTTCTAACACCTTACTGGAATGTAGAGTGGATCTACTTCATTATGAGCTTTTTTTGAAGATTATTTTGCAGGTGGTTACTGTGTTTAGTTTATTGAAATAAGGAAGTACTAGAACTTAGGTACTTTATTTTTCATTAAAGATCTGGAAATTGCCTCTCTAAAGTGCCTCTCTAGAAATAACATTCATCTAACTTTGTAGTCCTGTATTCAGTAAACTTTACTAATAGGTATAATAAAGTTATATCTTAATCGATGGTTTTAAGAGATGAGATTGTACTTAATGTAAAATGAAATATCCAAGGGGACATTTTTTTAACAATTACACATTTCATTTCTGGACCCAAATCTGAAGACCAAGTAGGGGAAGTCACAGGCAGAGGCTATTTGAAGTTAACAAATTCTTACTTAAGAAATCAATAAATTATAATGCAAATTGATACTTACTATGAAAATAGATAGGTACATAAATCTAAACAACATAAGTTACACTGTTACCCTCGGATGTTCCGCTGTATCCGAGGCTGCGTAACAAACGAGGGAATAGAATCGCAGTTAATTGCCCATTCGTGTGTAATCTTTTAATTAACTAAGTATAAACTCGTTCGTGCTGTCAGCTATTTCTACAATCTAATTTCCAATGTTGCACCTAACTCGTTAACATTACTCAATATTCTACTATTTATTACGATTGATACTTTTAGTTGTTATTGTCTATACTAATATATAAAGAGGAAAGATTTGATTTTTTGTTTGCATTGAATAGGCTCCGAAACTACTGAACCGATTTGAAAAATTCTTTCACTGTTGGGAAGCTACACTATCCCCGAGTAACATAGGCTATATTATATTTTCAAAAAAAATTAGGGATCCTTTATAAAACTCGAATAATGTAATCCAAGGTGTAAAAAAATAAGAAAACCGAAGCAAAGCGAGGGTGGTTACTCGTATTTAATAAAATTGCCTACCTTGTTTTTTATTATTATTGTTAAAGTACTATTATAAGTACTATTATGTCTTCTGTCTGTGATTAAAGTTTAGGACGAGCACAAACAATAGTTTTATGAGTCTAATTGCAAACTTTATAATTTCCGATCATAAATTCCATACGAAATATCAAAACAAAAACAATTTACTCTCTAATTCAATACATATATCAAATCAATTGATCTATATTCATTAACATCATACGATGTATCACTGACGATTTGTTGAACAATTAACAGCATATAGGTAAACGTTTTAACTTATCTTACATGAAAACTAAATCGAGTCACAGTGCAACATCTAATTGCTCGTCGAAATTCGCAAATTAATTCAAAATACGTGAGCGTGGAGTGAAACAGACTTGTTTGTAGTACCTGCAATAAATTGCAATTAGCAAAGCTGCCGTTGTGTCTTGTTATCGAGTTAGTGCCTTCTGCCTCTCCGCACCACTCCAATATAGCGGATCTCGAATAAATAATTACTTATTAACATTGTAAAATCTTCAGAATGTCTCAGATTAAATCGTGTAATATAATCGAAATTTTATGTGACACAAATTACGTGTAATACTTAACTTATATAGACTTTTGTGTTCACGTGTAAAGGAATACTTAAGCCTTATGATAGTTTCATTATTTTTTCGTAATATAGATTAATTATTGTAGTAATTGTTTTGAATCTTGATAAATAAAGAAACTTGCGTATAAATTAGAGGTAAGATAAATCGAAAACTTTACATTGAGATAGTGACCTCTTTCCCTACATTCAGCGGTAGCATTCTTTCAACTCGAAAAACAACAAATATACAGTTAAAATAAACGCCGAATATCTCCTCGTAAATCTGTCAGCAAAACAATTCGTACCCTTTCACGAGCAATAAAACGCTACCAAGAACAGAGGCAAAAAAGTATCATAAATATAAGATTCATTTATATTCGCTCAGTCGCGACCCTTGAGGGAAACTAAAACCGCGGCCACGGTAGCACAATAGGAACATTTATTTATATCGCCTTTACGTCAAAAGGAGTACTCTAATTAATTTTTAAATTGTTCGACTAAAAACAACACAAGTTTGAATTTAAATCGAGCGAAACCACGAACCCCTTTGAAATGAGGCTGGCAATGTTTCTAACCCCTGACTTTATCGATTTACCGAGTCTTTGATCTACTATTATCCCTATAGGATTAAATTTAAATAAAGCCATTTTATGAGCCATTAAAGGATTAACGTTGCGAGTTTTCAGATCATCACTGTTTAATGTTTTAACTCCCGTTGATGACTTTATTGTATTTTTTTCTTATTCTACGTATTTTATATTCATTCACTCAAGTCGTATTGTACTAAAATTTCGATTGCACCAAATCAAATAAACCAACCTTTACATCCCTACATATTTTTGTTCAAATTAATTAAAATTTTAATAATATACATAATATGTCTCTAAAACTATTCAAGTGGCTAAATGATGAAGCAAATTTATCAGTTTTAAAATATAACTTTTACTATTATTATGTCAAGCTCTTGTATTTAATCTTATTACGATAACTCACAGTCTGGAGCTTACACATAAAGCTTCGTAAATATTGAGAAAGCAATTAATTCACAATGTTCAATAGAAAAGTTCTCCGTTTTGATGCATTGTGTTCTGCTAAGCAGTTTGCTTTCTTGAACCGGTTTATTTAATGATTTCCTTTATTAGCTTTCCATTGTAGACAACAGAAAAGCTCAGCTTGCTGTTTGTCCGTATTGTGTTTAGTTAATAAAGTAGTTTGAAAACTTCTTTAGACTAAGATTTGATTAAAGCTTATTTGCTTACTCAATCTTTTGATATCAAAGAGGCATTTGCATGCCTTCATAGAACAATGGTTTATATTTATAGTTATTATATTTTTTGTTATCTTACGATTTAAATATTTAGGAAAATTACTGGTAAGAGAGATTCATTGGTTAGTGGACCCAGAACAACACAGGATTCGACGAATTTCCATGCCCTTCAAATCGCGATGTGTTGCCGTCGGTCACTTGCTCAATCAACGAATGCGTCCCCAATTATAATCACAATAATCGTTGAGGCTTCTAGGGATAAATCTATTTCAATTTTAATTTAACGTATTTATACTTAGATGTTAATTCTCCAATACTTAAAACTGATCAAGTTACAGATCATTCGATATCGTTTAAAAGCTACAATCAACTACAATAGAACCGAAAGGGCATTAATTTGTTGTCAGTAAATTGGATCCTAATGAAGCAAAGGCTCTTTAGGTAAACAAGACGGTCGTCTTGCCCCTGTTTACATGATTCAACGGTTCGTTAGCTTTGTTTCAAATCCAATCGCCCGGTTACTGACTATACAGACGTTCTATTTGTTATTTTCACTACGATCATGATTGCAGCAAATGAGCGCTGGCATGAAAAGAACTAAAAGTTAATATTGAATAACGCTATAACGTCAGTACTCAATGATTTGTCTACAGTTTGAAACGTTACAAGAATATAAGTGAACAATTTATTTACAATCTGTCTTTGCATTCATATACAAAATCATTATCAATAAATGCAGATGATTTTAAATTAACCATTTTAAACCTGCATGCTTACAAACACACACACATAGTTCTTGGGTTTCATATTAATGAGGTATTCCCCTATTACTCTTGCATTAACCAAGCCTGCACTTGCCCAAATCAGTGATATAATTTAGTTTAAAACTACTATAAATCAAGCTAACATTGAATTTAATTATAGCTTTCGTATTTATTTATGGAAACAACGTTTTCAATCATTTTCATTATTAGATTCAGTGGCTTGAATTTCAAACTTCCACTTAGGTAGTTTATACGAACTTCTAATGTTTGGAAAATGTTTTCAAAGTAATTTATCATCTTTCCGCGAGTCTTCGTTAGGTATTTTAAGGACCTTAGTTTTAATTATTTGTAGAGCCTGACTATCAATTTATCTCGATCCGTCTATGTGCTCGGATTAAACTACGATCCTCTGACTATGATAATAATGTATCTAACAAGAAAGTCACGTTTTGTTTACATATCTATTATACTAAATAATAATAACCCTGCTATAGTTAAATGTAATTTTTTTTTATTTAATATTTTTTAAGGTAAGATATATATCTAAGTTAGACTAGCTGTTGCCCACAGCTTCGCATACGGAAATAATGTTTTATATTATTTGTACCTCTTGCAGAAGAAAATTAATAAAACGGTGAATTTAAATCAAAGTTTTTATATTTAGTAATTTATATACTGAAACCCAGGATAAAATCACAAAGGATTCCTCTAGGAGCGGGTGTTGAAAAATAAGCAATATTCACATTAATATGTATTTTTTTTGCAAAATGAAAAATATGTGTTCCATCAATTTAAGCAAGGAACGTTCGATGCAAATTTGAAGCAAATTGGTTGATGTTTAAAAAAAATCCATACAAACTTTCATTCCGTTTCCCGGGAAAACCTTTTAATTTTGCGGGATAAAGGATATCTAAATCATAAATAAAAAGATATCTAAATGACCCGGAGTACCTATTAGTAACAACTTTACCAGTTTTCATTGAAATCCGTTCAAGAGTTTTCATGTGATGCCCGGACAGATAAACATACAGACAGATAGACTGACAATAATTCTAAAAACAACATTTTTGTGCTCTAACACGTTATTGAAGTGCCCCCAAATCGAAATTTTTAAAAAATATTCAATGTACAGAAAATTTGCCCTTTGAGTTTTTTTATAGTATAGAATAGATAAAGGTTCTGTCTAACTATAAAAAATAACTATAAAACTAACTATAAAATATAAGTTAGTCTTAATGACTAACTTATGAATGAATTTTTTATTTACCTAATCAAAAAAAAACTGACCCCTAAAAAGCTAGGTTCGGGTAAGGATTTTATGGCACAATTATGTTTTTTTTTAAACGAAGCGATTGCCTTTTTAAAAAGAGACAATTGAAGTGAAGTTATTAGTAACAGATATTTGATTGATGCACAATTAGGTTGGTTTTCAATGACGACTCGACCAGACCAGACTTCGCGTGCCATACGCGCATTTGCATTTTGATCAAAGCTGATACGAGTGCGTGTTTTGAGTCGTACATAATGTGACTACTTATTTATTCTCTTAAAACGGGATAGGATATATTTTATAATGTTTTAAAACCTAATCATATAAGAATATTCCCCCAATCGCCAAAATTCAATCTTTATCGTTAATGGATATTGCAAAAACCATAATTTTTAATCTACTCATACATTATTTCTCCATGGGGTTCACCTGGATAGCTACCACCCTTCAGCTTGTGTCAGCTGCCAAACGACTCGTCGGCGCCTTTAAAAACAACCGGTACAGGAAGGCAATTCTGTTTTGTAACACGACAGCGGAATCCGCGATGAGTTTCAAAATTGAAGTTCGAGTTAAGATCTAGATATGTCATTCTCTAATCATCTAGTACGCACTTGTGAAGTGAAGTGAGTCTTGAACTCGAACGTCAAACGACTAAAGATGGCCGCGGTATTATGTCATTCTCTAATCATCTAGTACGCACTTGCGAAGTGAAGTGAGTCTCGAGCTTTAACTTCAATTTTGAAAGTCATCGCAGATTCCGCTGTCAAGTTACAAAACAGCCTTGCTGGTGTGACATGGAAGTTCGACATGATTTTCGTATTGTCATTGTAAGCCGCTGTTCAAGTCCAAGAGCATTGTTCCATGTTCTTGCATGCCCCCTGTTACCATGACAGCTACCGTAGTCAGAAATAGCGAAGCTGCCGGGGACTGGGGGACGAGGCTCAATTTTGGCTGTCATAGGCCAATAGTCACCACGCTTGACTAGTGCGTGTTGGTGATCGCAGTAGATGATAATACTTTTCAGGAAGACGCTGCTGCCCGTCTCTTGGAATGTCCTATTTTTCGCTTTTTACGACATACCAGGAATAGGTAGGAGTGGTGCTATTCTACGAAGTGACCCCGGCACCACACGGGGTAGATAGATAAAGATGTAAAGCTAAGTAGATTAAAAAATATACTTAGCTTTAAATTAGGACTATCCCGTTCAAAGAAAGACGTATGGATAATGTTACCGAAATACAATACCATCGAGTTTGTGCAATCGGATGGAATCTTTAAACCGTGTTAGAAATTAGTTGTACGATAGTTACAGTACAACACCTTTCAAAGTAACCGCATTAAAATATATTTATCAGTTATTAGTTGTTTCGGCGTACGGCGTAATAACTACATATATATCGCGACTCGAAGAGAGTAAATCTAGACACGCGGCAGCGTGTCAAGCCAAGTTCAAGCAAAGGAACTGGCTAGCCAGCGCCGAGTGTAATATTACACGAACCACTTTTGACCCCTCTATAACTCAAAACCTCTTTAACGTAAACACATAAAACTATGTGTGTTTAATTATATCCATAAGGACATGTAGAAGCCCAAATTTCATGAAGCTAGTTCAAACGGTTATAAAGATATGAAGGTCAAAAAGTCGTAAATTTTACCACTGACTGACTGACATATAGTACTTAAACCTAACCTACTTCCAGATGACCTAGACGGATGAAATTTGGAATCCAACTCGGTAATTGTGTGTAAGCGTAGGAAAAAATCAAAAAATAAAAAAGAGTCGAAAAATAAGTGGTGGTGGTGGTGGGTGGTTTTACGCCGTATTGGGGTGGCTTAGAATACTAACCCCAATCCCACGCCGGATGGGTGTCGTAAAAGGCGACTAAATCCAGCCCGCTGGTGGTAGGACCCCTCGAGGGATTATATTAGTAATATTGATTTTAATTATTAATTAATACCATTATTACTATTATTATTTCTCCATGGGGTTTGCCTGGGTAGCTACCACCCTTGAGCATGAGTCAGCCGCCAAACTCGACTCGTTGTGTTCCGGCTGGGGGCTTGAGAGCCAGTTCTTTCTTTCTTTTTCTTCTCTCTTTCTTGGCCGGCAACGCATCGGTGATGCCTTTGGTGTTGCTGATGTCCATGGGCGACGATAGCCACTTACCATCAGGTGGATCGTCAGCTCGTTTGCCGGCTATTTCCATAAAAAAAGTGGTGTTCCCATACAAAAAACTTAGACACTTTTGACCCCTCTATAACTTAAAACCTCTTTAACGTAAACACATAAAACTACGTGTGTTTAATTATATCCATAAGGACATATAGAAGCCCAAATTTCATGAAGCTAGCTCAAACTGTTATAAAGATATGAAGGACAAAAAGTCGTAAATTTTGGCACTGACTGACTGACATATAGTACCTAAATCTAACCTACTTCCAGATTACCTAGAAGGATAAAATTTGGAATCCAGCTCGGTAATTGTGTGTAAGCGTAGGAAAAAATCAAAAAATAAAAAAAAGTCGAAAAATAAGTTGTGCCCCCATACAAAAAAACTTTTAATATGCGCTAAACAACCGGTCAACGGTGTGTCGTCGGCGGCGCGCGGCATTGCCTAGTTTTCTTTACAAAAAGTAATAATAATAATAATAATAAACGCTAACACACTCATACCTCCGCAGTAGGTTTATTACCTGTGTCGCGGGTGGCATGGACGACACATATACCACATCACAATCACACCCACGACCCGAGTACAAATATTTATCTGTTACATAAATATCTGCCCCAGCTGGGAATCGAACCCGGGACCCCTCGCTTCGCAGGCAGGGTCGCTACCAACTAGGCTACAGGGTCGTCAATAATGATATCCCACCAAAAAATAATGTAAAAAAGGAGAGCCAAGTTCAATACAAAAAGTATGCTTGGCTGTGGGCTTCGCCGCAAATTTTTATTATTTTTATTTTTTATTTCAATTTTATTTTCAGGAAACTAAGGCCCATAGATAAAATACACACATAAAAAATATTACAAACTAATACATACAGGATAATACAAAAATAAAATAATACAATATAAAAAACTTACAACTAAAGTTATACAAATACTATACATAAACAATAATACTATGCTACATGAATGGACAGCGTCGTGTCACGCGAGGTATCCGGTAACCGGCCCCGGAAACGCCGGAATACCACACCTCTCGGCCAGAACTCTTCTTTCATGAAGGTCGACAGCTGTTCAGTTGGCAATCTCACCACAAAGGAGTTGAAATGTATATTGTGACGAGATACCAACCGCTCGACCCTACTCTGAAGGTCTTAACCATATTAATGGTCTTCTGTCTGATGTACTCCGCTACATCCTCAGCCTTCGTGGAGTAATGCAGTCGGGACACGTACGGTACCGGTTACGGTACCGTTACGGTACCGCGTTACCGGTACAGCCGTCCGCAGCATGTGGTTCGGTCCTGTCGGTGCGGTACCGCACTGATTCCGACAAGCAGGCTTCTTCTTCTTCTTCTCGACCTTGACGAAGCCCTCCTCGCCACCCTGGTCCTTTACTGGACCCTGCTGTGGCAGATCCCTGTGAATTGCTTCACCATGGTTCTATCTTCCCCTTTTGATCAGCTTGGCTTGCGACGTAGCGGGTTTGATGATGGCACAGGTGGAGGCAACGGCAGCGTAGGCACGCCTAGGGGTCGACGCACTCTCGGATGTCATTACCTCGGCAGCGGCTGGGCGCGCTGCATCGTTCGCAATTGTAATCGGCGACGCATCGTTTTTCGCCGACTCAAAACTGCCGATTTTTCATTACATCAGTCATTTTATAAAGTTATTCAACATTTTGATTTTGATAAAAACTGGCCAAGTCAAATCTAACCTACTTTAAGATCTCACATTTTTAAATAACAGCAATTGTTATAGGTGTCCAATAAAGCAAAGAAATAGAGTTTAATACTTGTTCATAATGTTATTTTGTTCCTATAAATACACATTTCGATTTTGCATAGAACTTGACACTCATTATATCTCCATTCTTTTTGCGGCGAAGCCCACAGCCAAGCATAATTTTTGTATTGAACTTGGCTCTCCTTTTTTACATTTATGTTTTTGGTGGGATTTAATTTCTACATTCCACACGTACAAATTCGTGGGAAAAAACCCATAAGACAACAAACGTATAACAGGGTACAGGCACATAAGGTCTTGTAATCTATACGCATAGAGCCATAGTTAATTAGCATAACTTCACTTTTAGCCAACTCTGCAGATGTGATTATTGGCGAATTTTAGTAAGAAAATATTGGAACCCATTGGAATCAATATCGGTTATCACAATTCTAACAACATGACGTTTAGATTATCTTTCAGCAAAACGTAAATCTCGTTGTGAAAATATTCGAAAGCTCAGTAGTTATAGACCGTATTTGTTATGTCCTCACAGTGGAAAGTTGAAGCGAAAACTAACTTCGCATCGGCGTCGAGTGTAAGCGTGTTTCAAACGACGTGTTTGCTGTTAACAGTGGCTCTCAACCTTTTAAACTCATGCTCTGCTTTAACTGCATTTATTGAAACAAATAGTTGGTTATACATCTCCGATGTATATTCTAAATATATGAAAATGTTTTTTAGATTATAAAAACGATAAGTTTTTTTTATATCACATCATTAATTTTTTTATTATAAGTGTTTAACAAAGGGAGATATCCTGTTGGCCTGACGTCACCGTGTGACGTGTGCGTGTCGCGTCGTCGCCACAAGTGAAATGTTTCTTTGCAATTACGTTTAAGACTCACCTTTAGACTGATCTTTCGGAAACTTTTAATCCTTCATCGTTCATCAGCGTAGGCACACTGAAAACGCTTTGTATCCAATTTTTCAATAATTATCAATATAATTATATTGAAAACAAAATATTATATTCTACTACCACAGAAGACATAATCGTAAGTACTTATAATAGTACAGAAGACGCACTCCACAAAATAATTTAAATAAATAGCGACTCTTGCTTCAACGCAATAAAGTATAATTCAAGTCGCACAGCGCTAATCAAAAACGCGTAATGAGTTGCCTTCCTTTCTAACGCTATCTCTTATCTTCTCTGGCAATGTCAGGGTAGTCTTTTTTAGGGTTCCGAAGTAAAATCGTATGAAAATTTGTTATATACTGACTACTTTGCCCCACAGCAAGAAGGCATAAGACATAACATTGTGGAAATAAGCAAAATAAACTATCCTAGCAGTTTTGATGTCAGTATACTGCCTTACTTTCCTAACAGCATATTAAGCAGCCCTACCGAGTTTAGTAGTAGTAGCGTTCCATATGCAATGTTTCATTATTCAGTTTCAGAGATTTGTTGACTTTTTTAACATTAGGTAGTACAAACTCTAGAATATAATATTTTGTTTTCAACATAATTATGTGATATAAATAAAATAAATGCATCAGTTATTTATTTTAACGTGAAACTTAATCTTTGTTTTGAGTTATAGCTTTATTTTTTATTCATTAAGCTTTTTATTTTTGCCTCATTGCTTTCTGTACACTATTACAAGCTGGGTGCGGAATAAAAAAGTATAAACCGATTTTGCTACTTTATTGGAGTGATATGTTTTAATCAGAGACAGAGACAGGCCACAAGGAAACTCTTTAAATTTGTTAAATTAGCATAAAAATATTTCCTGAATTTGAGCACCTCTGCACTGAAACGTTCATCTAACGTAAGCGATGACGTTAACTCTCCTTTGTTTGCCCTCTTATTTTGCCAAGCAAATTCGTTACAACACTGAAAACATTCCTTACTGAGCATTGTGTTATTTTAGGAACAATCCACATAGAAACTGATTAGGTTTAAACCACTATAATAATTGCTTCAGGTCAAGGTTTCGTGAAGCTTGCCTGGATAGCTACCACTCTCTTGTTTGAGTCAGCTGCCAAACTTTTCTTTCTGCTTCAATCCTTCTTGGCTAGCAAAGCATCGTTGATGCGTGTGGTATTGCTGATGTCAACAGGCGACGATAGCCACTGACCGGCAAACTAAGTGAACCGTTAGCTCGGTTGTCGGTTACATAAAAGTAAATTCCTTGAGTTTAATTCTCAAAAATAAATTCTCAAAAGTAGAATTATCATAATGAAGAATCAGTTTTATCTGTATTTATATAAGAGTTACAAATACATACAAAATTATATTTATTTAAGTGGGCAAAAATCAAAAACATTTATAAGATTATAGATAGATATGATGTGCACTTTGGCTTCGTGTCACTTCAGTAAGGCTATTCTGTTTTGTAACTCGACAGCGGAATCCGCGATGAGTGTCAAACTTCAGACGACTAAAGATAGGATTTTGACACTCATCGCGGATTCCGCTGTCGAGTTACAAAACAGAATAGCCTTGCAGTATATAATATTTTAATACATAATAAGTTGTATCTATTATTATATTGAAATTTCTATGATTTTGTTAATGATTCATTACTTGAGTTTAAATTATTTATTGACACCTTCACTATTTGTTAATTAATATCGTAGATCCGTTACTTTATAACTTTTCAGATATACCTACACCGACGCTTAAACTCCATAAAGTTATTGCGTGGCGAGTTCTACAAATGTCGGTTTTATAATCATGTCGCCGTTAAAACTTTCCTCATGAATAATTTACAAAATTTATTCTTAGTTATGGTCTTGCCGGTCTAGATAAGAATTAAATTACACAAAATTAATTTCTTTCGTAAAACATTGGAGTAAAGTAAAAATAAAGTTAGTCATTTGTTTAATCAAGGGGAGCATTTTGCAGTCTAATTGAAATTAATTCTGTATAAAACATTTAAACTTCAATTATATGAAGATCTAATCATGCTTCCCTGATTTTAATAGAAAAATCATAATAGAAAATCAGAAAAATCTACAAAGAAATCAAATTTAGCACTGGCATGTAGATAATAATTTCGACTCCAAACCTTTGGGAGTGGCAGTTGGAGTGGATAAGACCACCTTTCCGTAATTTTCTCAAGTGCACACTCAAAATTGAACGAGAGTACTTATATTCCGAATTTATAATATTACTGCTCTAAATCTTCCAGACTCGCAACGCTACGTACAGAAACGATGAATGGTCTGTGAGGATCTTTGTGAAAATAATTTTTATGCTCAATTATTAGCGTTCTTTCGTATACATGCGTATACGAATTCCATAAAAAAATGAAACATTACATTAGTAACATGTTACTTGCTAGTAATTATTATGTAATGCATAGCTGCTTATGTATAAAACTTATAATCTTTATTAGAGCGACGTGGTGGTAAATGTTTTAGGCCTTTTTCACAATGAGCTGATCCTGTTTTGTAGTAAGTTTCATGTAAACCAAAGTTAAAGCATTAATCAACAGTTCCTTTTTAAAAATTCTTGATTTAATTCGATTCGATTTAATGTCATTCATAGTATCAAGAGTTACTTCACAGAAATCCTTTATTGATATAGAATGAGTCTAATTTGCAATAGTTGATGCTTTGTCGGTTTCCCAATAGAGTTAGTAACAAACTATGTCTTTGAAGTTGTGAATGTCCAAGGACACCTATATTTAGTTTGACATAAAAAATGCGTTAAGAAGTCTTTGAAGAAATAATTTGCTTACAAAAAAACTTCACAAATAAAAATAATTTCTTTGGTGACAGCAAAACATGTAATACGATGTTTATCTAACATCCTCTAGAGTTTATTTTAAATAGCAAGCTTCGGCTTGTTTGCTTTTTAATCGGTACGTAGCATTTGAATAGCCAGTGATTCCGATATGCATTGCCCGCGATACGAATGGCTCAGGATAGAGAATGGGTATGAAAAGGACGGGATTTATACTGATGTCGATGTTGGAACGCGGCAAATGAATTGATGGGGGAACGTTCGTACGTATTAGCTTTTCCTCTTGTGAAAATCGTGAATGTCTGATAACAGAGAGGATATTTTAAATTACTAAAACTTCATGTTTTGCTGAGCATGATTTTACATTAATTAAAAGTTTATGATAAATTGATCTTGCAATTCAATTAGAAAATAATGAAATAGAAATCAATTATTTTTTAAATCGACTAATGCTATAGTAAATAATAATACAAGCATTATTTTGTATTTGCATCTTTGACCGATGAAGAAAACAATTAATAAATCGTATAGGTATATAATATCAATAAATAAATTACTAGAATGTAATTTTTTCGTAAAAGTTTTGAAGTTGAAAAAACTTTTTTTGGTCTTCCTTTTTGGTTGGCAAACCATCAGTAACAACTATATAAAATTTAATTTAATTCAATGTAAAATAGTCCTTTAATGCTAGACAAGTATACGGAAAATTTTTTAATCAAAAATTGAACCACCTGCAAAATGAAAAACAAAACGACTTTACATAGTGTTTTGGTCGACCCTGTAGCCTAGTTGGTAGCGACCCTGCCTGCGAAGCGAGGGGTCCCGGGTTCGATTCCCAGCCGGGGCAGATATTTATGTGACAGATAAATATTTGTGCTCGGGTCATGGGTGTGATTGTGATGTGTGATATGTGTCGTCCATGCCACCCGGGACACAGGTAATAACCTAATGCGGGGGTGTGAGTGTGTTAGCGTTTGTTTATAGTGAAAAATAATTTAGTTAAAACTTCTTACATAAGTTTTACTCAAAGCATTATTGAAATATAAAATCAGAAAGAACAGTCGGTCAAAGACACCGTGCGATACACTGCGCCAAAATTACGCTTGAAAAGGTCAACTGGTATGTGACAACGTGCTATGTGATACGCTTTTTAGTCTGCATTGTTTTCTTTTTTTTTGTATCGCTCGTCTGCTACGCTGCATTTCAGTGGGATTGTAGTCAACATATGCGTGAAACTGTATTGTTGGCGGATTTGTGTAACTCTGTTACCAAACCGGCGCGCCTAGTGTGTGCTTACCGTTATAGATAAAGTTGTTTTGATTAAAGGTGTTCTACTAATGGAAGTTGCTAATAAGATTGCACTGATGAGATCTAAATAACAAGGCTTGTATTTAATGAACATTAAAAATAGTAGCTACAATATCTGTGTACGTTCGCTGAGTGTCGAGCGACGATGCCTCTTCGTTAGTAGTTATTGTTTAAGGTACGGCAAGTTTCTACTCACTCATTTGCAAATACTAGAGCAGACTTTACGTTTTGGCTCAAGAAATACGAAACGGAACTGTTTGATTTCACTGTTTATGTCTTTATTAAATCGGAGTCTATGACTAATTAACGTTGCCTTGATCTCAAGTATATTCCGTGATATTTCACGGCAGGGCCATGACAGGTAAGTTCAAACAAAATGTTATTGAATATTTATCATTCAGGACCAATCACTATCAGTAATCTATTGAAGTCCTAACGATTGTTTTAGTTATTTGTTTTACAAACCATTTCTTGCCCGTGAACCAAAACCAATGCGTATTAAAAATATACCGTTCGTACTTTATGAATATTCAAGTAAGGTACTGGTCATCCAAATCAATTAAGTAAATCGTCTTTCGAATAAACATGTTGTCGTTGCTGTAAAATATTAAATATTACGATAGCATGTGTACGGCTATAACATAGGTATTTAATGATAGTAGGTGCAGTTATTTTTTTATAGCTCGTGAAAGGCAATTCTGCCGGGTTGTTCTCGTAAAGTCATAAGTTAGACGCGGGCTGATGTAGCTTTTGCCAAAATTGTTAATGACCGCGAGAACGGCGTGTGGTTGCACGGTATCGAGCCAAAAACCAATTTGCAGCGCGCTAATAACAACATTGTTATATTACTAGGTTATTCTTATACCATAGCTATTTAATTTTCTCCGGTAATTTCATCAGCTGTTATATTGCCTGTGGTCGAAACTTAACCATAGTTTTATTTTGCTGATTGTTTAATAAAAACGGGTCAACTGAATTTCTGTCGCGTTGGATATCTGTACTGTATTGTTCGAGAGTTCGTTCAGATTGCTTTATACGAGTAAAACCATTGCATTGTTAGTTACGCAATTATACCTAAGTTTTTTTAATATTTTAACTACCGCGAACACAGTTCAGCAGCGAACACCGTACGTAGTAGGTTATTACCTGTGTCGCGAGTGGTATGGACGCCACATATAACACATAACAATCACACCCATGACCCGAGCATAAATATTTATCTGTCACATAAATATCTGCCCCGACCGGGAATCGAACCCGGAACCCCTCGCTTCGCAGGCAGGGTCGCTACCAACTAGGTTACAGGGTCCTCTGATTTATTGTTTCTTAAAGACTAGATAAGATTGTCTTGTCTGGATTTTTTTGAGAATTATTTTATTCTTCTTCAGTCTAGCATTTGTTTTTTATTTCTTTCGCTTATTAAAGTCCATTAGTCATTACAATTTTCATTAATCTTTTCCTAAGGTCTTTTTTCCTTGCACACTTTAAGAAGAGAAGAAGAAGAATCGAGAAGTTCTGATTAAATGTGCCTTTTATCTATCAGCGTATATAGAACAACAGGTGCTTTAAAATAAGTGCTTTAAAATGTTAAGTGATTATGAAGATCATTATTTTAATGGACGATCAGATAAAGATCTAATACACACATAAAATCATACTTCGTCTTAATATAATATCCAGTATTTATTGGTTATACTTACATATCACCGATGACCCTTAAATTAAATCTTAACGCATTCTCCATTCTCTTAACTTTAAAATTTATCATTTTTAACGCTTTGAAGTAAACTGAATCGAGAATCGACTGCGTTTGTCTATGTTTATCCTCCTTTGTTAAATCTTCCCTTGAATAGTTATGAGATTATTCAACAGCTTCCGTGGATTTAACTTAAATTTTGTGGTCTCTTCCGTTTAAAATATTTGAATATTATTTTCTCCTCTAATTATTGTCTTTTTGTTACGACGACAAGTAACTATATGGATCTTTTCAGAAACCATAATTAATTACTAATAAGTACCTATTAGGTGTACCATAAACTTTTAACAACTTTTTATATGATCGGAATTCTATTCACCCTTAAATTCAATCATTTTTTAGAGTGTGAACAAAAAGTTTCCGTTTACAACCGGCTACAGAAATGGGTACCTGGACGTTTGAACGCATATAAAAGTTTTCCAATTTACAGAGGCTGATTGGAAAATTTTCGGCAGTTTGGGTGTTAATCGAACCTTGACTTCCTTGGACTTTGAATCGAATTAAGTGTTAACGCTGACTTAGGGGGAACCAGAAACCCTATTTTCTGAAAACAAAATTTATCGATTAAACTTCAAATTTATGTTGCTTCAAACAATCACTGAATTAGCTTTGGGCCACAAATACTTTTGAACAATTACAAATCTCTAGTTAAAAAGTTTCCTCATGAATATTTCTTCTGAGTTATGAGCCCAAAGAGGAAGATAATAAAATTCTGTATAATTTAATTTTTATTGCACCCGTGGAAGATGAAAAAGGGGCTTGATTTGAATAGTAAATAGGCTTTGTTGGGTTCTGGCTGTCCACTTAATGTCATAGTAATATATTACTTAATAGGTTCTTTATTAATACCTACATATAACATATTAGTTTATACTGCACTAGTTACAGAACGTTCGTTATATTTAATTCAAATTAACCTTACAATATTCACTTTCCTCTTTTAATCGATGTATTAATTAAAGCGCAAAATAATAGTGCTTTTTTAACAATTTCAGTGACACCACTATTACATAATTTTTTGTTGTCAGATCATTTTGGCGTTGAAACAATAAATTTGCAGCGAAATATTGAAAACAAGCGAATATTGTTAAATTATTAACGAAATGAATTTTTAACAAGTATGCTATAAGGGCGGCACCTGGCAGTTCGATCATGAGAGTCGGCCGTTTGCGTAATTATTGAAGCGTAATTTATGCGCGCAATTTGTACACTACGCGAATTCGCTTCTTGCGCCGTTCATCACAGCCGGATGCGAAGCAATTCGTTTCGACAATCGTCGACAGTACATTTACGACTGATTGATACTAACTTGATTTTTTTATTTTTTCAATATTAGGTTATTATTTCAAGGTTAAATTAGCGCAACCGTCATGAAAGGTTGGAATAAAAGAATAGTTCACACACGCACAATTATCTCTTAAACTGGTATCGAAGTATTTTTAGTAACCGACAACAAAAAGGAGGAGGTTGTCAATTTGCTACGGGATCATACACAAAAAAAAAACAAATATACCTACGTGTTTTTTTAAGTATGATCACGCAGCAACGGCACAGGGTGGTCGGATTTTGATGATTCTTTTTTTAATGCATGAATTATATCTTGAAGTTGGTCTCAATTTTTATTTGAAAATTTCATTCCTACCCTAAAGGTACGAAAATATGGGATGATTGTTCACCCATGGAATTTTTAACCGTTATCCCAATTACTTTCTACTGGATGATCCGATTTCGATGATTCTTTTTTTATTGGATAGTGTATACCTTGAAGTTATTCTAAAATTTGGAAACAAAATTTTACCTCTAAAGGTATGAAAAAAGGGGATGATTGATATTTCACCTACTACATTTTTACCTGGTAACTGAATCTACCACCCATAACAGAAAACTTATACATGATTTTTTCATTAAAAAATATTGGAAATCACCATCAATATTTCTAATTTATTATGAATTTTTATAACAATTAAAAATTAAAAAATAACTACTCAAAAGAAATTAAACCAACGAAAAAACTAAAAAGCGAAAAATAATATAAACCATTTATATGAATTCAGATCCTAAATTAACAGTAAATAAATAATTTTGAGGCGGTGTCAAACACATGAAAAAACCAACGGTGCCGTGTACAAAATCTACTGAGCATAATTTGATCTGGTTTTCACGATTGTATTGCTGGAGATCCATCTTAAAATCTGGTATCTAGGTATTATCTTAATCCTCACTTATAAGCTAAATAATATCTAGGAATAGCCGAATTCAAATGGATTCAAGACACGTCAGAAAAGCACCGATTAGAATAGGCCTGGATTTAACAGTGAACCACAATAGCCTAATACATGAAAAAAGTCGTCTCAGGATCGAATGGACCTTAAAAATATCTTACATAAACCATAACTGTTGGATTTGAGTTGCACAAGGGTATTCCCTCGTGAAAATCAATAAGAAATTAGGAAGGGCTCTGCTAAAATAAAATTAACGAGCGCAGTTCCCGGCGGAAGGCGACGCCAGGAAACGGAGGCAGTGACGGATCTTATCTATCTAGCCCGGAACCGCAATAACTTATCCTAAACTTAGATAATATAAGAATATACATAATTTATGTGAAAACAGTATTTAAATAACTCCGAATATAAAGAGAATACAGTCGTTATATATTCGATAAAAATCGTTACAAAATATTAATTTAAAAACTCAGTTCAATTATTACTCATATTTTTAATGCTACTTTACCTTGATTTCGACATGAAATAGTAGTTGAGTTGCTAATTGTAAGTTCGAGCTAGTTTTTACGAAGGAGTGAAAAAAAGTAATAGAATAGCAGAAAGAAGAGAAAATAATAATACCTAATATGAATAGATTAATCAGTATAATTATGTCCCTTAGCTATACGTCAATTTCAATAGATTTGCATAACACGACTATGTTGTTTAGGTTTTAAAAATAAGATAACATTCAATGTAATTCTTAAGAACTTTATGAACAAAGTCCTATTCATGATACCTGTAAAATAATATTTCGTTATTGAAAATAAAGATTTTTTTTAATTTAGTGGAAAAAGCAACGAACCGTTTCCTTTTTTATAGCTGGCCAATTGAAACGTTTCCAGCTCTCTGAATAATTCATCTTTCGTTTGAACAAAGACGAAGTGGGCCGCGCGGCGATTCTTTGATCTTTTGTAATTGGAATCGATGCTCATATTAAAAAGAGAAAATTCTTTAGAGCAACCGATGAAATGCACCGAAGCCATTTTCTTCAAGACGATTAGGGGCACTGATTTCGCGCCTTCACAAAAAAACCCCAAGGCTTCCTCTTGTCTTTAAACGGTAGAATAGACGAAGAATAATTTTGTTTATGTGTACAGTAAAATTACTTTTGTTCATTGTATACGGATTTTTCCTTTAAACTTCAACGCTTCAAAATTTTTGGCAACTGAACAGGTAATTTAGTACCAAGGCATCAGTTTTGCAATATACGAGCTTGAGCGTCCAAATTGTTTGGCTTGCATCCTTTTCTCTTCGCCAACATCTTAAGTATGAAAATCTTAGCATTATAAAATTACATTACAAGAAAAATACGTATAGTTTACACTTTTTATATTAACAGTGATATTACCAAAAACAACTAAGTAAGTAATAGGTATAGATTAAAAGAAATTACTGTAAGGATTGCAATGAACTAGTCTTCGAAAAACATAATATATTTAAAAATTTAAATCATCGTATCTATACCTATAATATTTGAGGAGTTCCATCAGTTTCTCATGGATCTCATCAACAGAAAACATGGCAAAATAAGGATAAATGTCTGTGGTCCCACTAGTGCCGTTGAGTTGTTCCATGAAGGGACAAGTGACACTGTTTAGTACCTACATCTGAGTTCCATTTGTCCCGTTGGGCAGAAAGTCATAGAAAATAATTTGTTCCATCCCATTTCAGACAAATCTGGAATGATTTGTAAGGGTATGCCTTTCGAATACAAAAATTATAATCTTTCAAATCTGTTGATAAACGATGGAGTTCTGAGGTAACAAACATAAGAAAAATACATTTTGAAGTCGGTTAAAAATTAAAATTTTTCGAACTGCATATTATTTCAAAATCAGTGCAATATTTTATAGTTTTACTGTTTTCTCAGACAGTGTCTATTTTAGTCTACATAGTAGGTACTCTATAAACATAAATTTTCTAACTTTTTATATTCTATTGTATATTAAATATACTTATACCTAATATTCAATATAAATTCCCTTTCGTCACAAGAGCAATATCGCACACACTGATGTCTATCGAAATTACTTTGGCAACTCTATCAATAAAGTCGCAAACTTGTGCAATAACAGATATTATCGATTACATAATAGAGGGGAGATTGCTGTCCGACCGGGCTAATGTTGTCTCCACTTGGTTAGTGAGAAATATAAAACATTGTTATCTATAATACAAGATAGACTGAAACTTATTACGAAAATTAATTTAACCTTGTCGTCAACCTTGATGATGTGATGGAATTTTAAGGGGAGATGATTTTGTTTCGTTTTTGTGCCAGAAGAGACGTAGTAATTTTCTGATCAAGAAGGAAGTTTATGATACGAATTATAAAATACGCATCGTGAGTACCAGTTGCAATTTAAAATGTTAAGAAAAAAGTAAATTAAATCTAAATTTCTTATTTTTTCACAATGACTTTTTGAGCTCGTATTTTCAAATTATTTTATTTTGTCATAAAGTCACAATTTGAAACTAACATTGTCAAAGACGACAGTAAAAAGCCCTTTACTAGGTACACCACATTCAACTACCACGGTATAATTTAACCTCATCAACTTTATGAGGATAGTCTGCGGAAGTTTAAAATTTAATCCCGCTACGGGTAAGAGACTAGAAAAGTTAACCAGCCCAAACTTTGGCAACATCCTCGAAAGAACACATTTCGTATAAGTAGCTTGCTTTTCGTATCTTAAAATAAAACATCTTAACTACCGAACCGATTAAGATAAAATTTGGCAGGGAGATAGTTTATGCTAAGGACACGTCAGCTAAGAACGGAATTTTGGAAATTCATTTCTTAAGGGGTAAAAATAAGGGTTGGAAGTCAATTTCATACAAACAGAGTTTATTAAACAGTTTTAGAGTTATAAATATGAAATTTTTTATGTAAGTTTATATTTAAAAATAAAAGTTAACTTTAACATTTTTTTTTGCAAAATCATAAATTAACTGTAACAGTTTTTTTTTGGTATTTCATCCCCTTAGAGGTAAATAAAGGCGTCGCAAGTTTTTTCAGAACTTCGTCATTTTCAAACTCAGAAATATGACAAATACCTGAGAATCGCGGCGGCGGCGGTACTTTTGAGTTCGAACGTGAATCCACGTTCCCGGTAATCGACGAGTTAATATGTAAGCTATAGTATATTCCGATATTTCGACCCAGTTGCATGGATCGTGGTCAAGGATGAAATGCGGTGGTGCGTAGAAACTTTTGACAGGATGACAGGTGAAATAAATATTTGAGTACTGGTATTATAGTAAAATGTGTTCAGTCCAAATGAGTTAAGTTTAAAATCTTGTATTAGTTATTTGAGTCATGTTTTAGAAAACTTTTCGTCCCGAAAAAATTTAAGTTTTCCCCGGAAACAAGATAACATTTTGTATCGAATATTTTTAGAACATCAACGATTTGCTTTAAATTTGTAACAAACGTTCTTTCTTTAATTGATGGAATGCATGTTTTCGAGTTTTTCAAAATTTTTCATGAAAAAGAAAAAAAAAAAAAAAATTGATGTTAATGTTGTTTATTTTTCAAAACCCGCTTCCAGAGGAATGATTTGTGATAGTATCGTAGGTTTCAGTATATAAATTCATAAATATAAGTACTTTAACATAAATTAACCGTTTTTAAATTTTCTTCTGTAAGGGGATACAAATACGATAAGCATAATTTGCGCGTGCGAA
Organism: Thymelicus acteon; assembly: GCA_951805285.1. Taxonomy (NCBI): domain Eukaryota; kingdom Metazoa; phylum Arthropoda; class Insecta; order Lepidoptera; family Hesperiidae; genus Thymelicus; species Thymelicus acteon. The sequence goes on along the minus strand of OX638219.1, from coordinate 9,280,051 downwards.
GCTGCGGGCAACAGCTAGTTTCTTATATTATTGGGAATTACAATTATGACAACCTAATTAAGAAGACAGCAGGATTAAGAAGTCTAGGGTCGGTCAGAGTAATTATAAATGCTGATAGATGGATGGATGGGGCAAACTTTGGCGTACTTTATAAATTAATAAAATCAATAAAAGAGAGTACTTATTGCATATTGCGGTACTGAATCAATTTTGTTGACAGAGATCGTTTATTTGAATTGTTTTATAACAGACTGTTACATTTACAGCTTACACTTTAATATTATGTAACTATCGCGAACTTAACTTAAACACTTTATAGCGAATGTTAGACGACTGGGAACGTGTTCGATGTTCACAGAGCCGAGTCAACGACGACTTTATATCGAGACGAGCTACCTAGAAACTCTTGACAACTTTTGACTGAACTTTATAACAGAATTGCTGGTTCGATTTAAAAGTCTTTAATACACTTTGTACTGTATTGAAATTCTGTCCAAGAAAATATAACGAAACAATAAAATAAAAGGTCGTCGAAATCTTTGTATAGTCCGTAGAATTGATGTAGGTTTATTTTAAAACACTGTGTTAGGATTTAAAGGGTGATAACCAAACCAGTGATATTATACTTGACTCATTATTTTTCAATATCCAGGAATTTGTAACAATGTCTATGATTATTAAACAAATAACATAAACTTATATTATTTGCACATACATATTTCTTCAAACCATTACATTTCTATTACTTATAAAGAAATATATATTAATATGTACAATTACCGTGAAAACTATCAATATGATTTTAATTTATACTAAATAGCAGTTATGTATTTAATAGGCGCTTAAGCGTAATAGAACCTACCAGTTGCTATTATCAGGCTTCAGCTTCAATTGATACAAACACTGTTACATTTATATCAAAACATGCGGGTCAGTTATACATATAGGTGCATAAATGTAATATCAAGTATATGTATTTAATTTAATAATAGTAGGTACCTAGGTACATAATTTATTTCCATATATACAGAAGAGGAGAAAGATAGAGTACCATGGCAACATGATAATGTCGGTAGGTGGCACTAGGTGGTAGAAATGATCTGATAGCCACGATATTTTTTTTAATTTCACTTATCTAAAAACACTAGGGTTGTCAAGACGAATCTAACGATATCTTAATTATACGAATCCGTTCAGCGGTTTGGAAGGTATGAGGTAATAAAGAATATTACACACATACCTACATACAAGATACGCGCGGAATACATAACTGCCCTTCCTGGCCGTCGAGTAAAAAAGTAATCATTGTCACTCATCATCGGTCATTATATCGGGGGTGTCACTAACTTACCAGACAAGAAGCAAATGTTAACACTTTATCAGCTTCCGTCAGTCCGTTCTCCAGGTTAAACCCAAAAACACTGATAGGAATGCATGTAAATACCTCACTGCCATACAAGTAACGTCGCTGCGTTGCGGTCGCATCGTACTGATTAAGCTGATCTGGAATATGGAACAGCCAATCATAGACAATATTCTTATGCTATTAGCTTATGATACAGATAATAAATTGCTTAAAAATATAAACCTGTGTTCATGGAAGATATGCCTGTAGTGCAAGCTGTGCAAGACATGATGGACTTTTATTAATTTAGCCATTTAAACAAAAGCCGCTTGATTTGAAAACATTAAAGTGAAATTATGTTTGTATATTTTGCCCATCTTGCAACATAGTGTATTTTTATAATTTTTATTATGCACCTGTTAGGCGTATGCGTTTATTTTCTGTGATTCAACAGGAACAAGACTTCTGTATATTCAAATAGTGGCACAGAAGACATAATACTACTTATAATAGTAATAGTGGTAAATATTTTAAAAATATAAGTAAAAATCCACTGAATTAATGTGTTTTTTATCCCAAATGTTATTACACATATGAAAAAATAATTTCACTATTCACCGAGTCGATTGATGGCGCACCGAAGCTACCATCAAAAGGGTATTGCCTCTTAAAACACTATTTGCATTCGTTTCGTTATTTCTCCGTAGACGTAGCCCGGGGACGGGTATTAACCAGAGAGACCCGGTTTGCAATTTTATCTTTTACTATACAATAGCTTTTAAGTTGAAAAATAAAATATCTGCACACGGTCATACTTTCAGTGAAATGTTTATGCAAATCCATTTTACGTAGGAGTATATTGTTATTGTACCTATGCATACGATAAACTTTACCTCCGAAATGAGGTAAACAAATTGGTTAAGTCTGGACTGGACTCGCGTTGGACAGGGATTCGTACACTGAATGTATCCAGGAATAATAATAGGTATATCTAGCAGAAATTTGATTACGTATAATTAGGTTCGTCTGTAAATGATGACTGACATTTACGTAATTTTTTGTGCACTTCGTTTAATATTTTTAAAATCTTCAATATGAAACGCAGTAGTTTATGGATAATAAAATCATGAAATGGCGGTATATTTATCATGACAAGGTAATATCAGGAATACCTGATATATATAGGTAATAACCTAATACGATCGGCTGGCGACATAATATTACCATGATTTTTATACATGTTATTACCTAATAAAACCGGTCAATTGCGAGTTAAACTCACGTTGATTTATCTACTTCCTTTATGTTGTTTTAAATCAAACCCAAATTTGTTTGTGGTACTAAAACAAGAAACAAATTGTTTTTTTTTATTCTAATTTGGTCTCTAAAAGGTATTGTAATGAGTTTTTTGAAGCAAGAAATTTAATATAGTAATTGAAAAACATATTCTCCCATGCATAATGTAGGGGAAATATATTTACCAACTGAAAATGTAAGTTTGTTCGTATTTTACCGTTTTCCTTTAAGAGCATATATTTCTTATTTTTTTTGTAATATTTAAGTAAAAACTATTCTTCGTAGTTTTTTAAATTCTAGCGTCAGTAGGTTCGGAGTTAAGGGAGGGAATGGCTTTAATTTTCGTTCTTTCTTGAATTATTTAAAAACTATCCATGTAGAACAATAATAAAAATATATTTGAAATTCTCACAATAAGCCCTTTAATTTGACATACCACAAGATACGGTTAGTATAATAGTTTTTGTTTGTTTGTTTAATTTCGATAAAAACATTTTTTTTTATTTATTTGTTTACTTTATACCTTCGTCTTTGGGTCACAAAAAATTACATGAGTACCAAATTTCAAATCATTTGGTCTAGTAGTTTCGGAGTAAATTTGCTGTAAAGGGCGGACGGCCACACGAGTGATCCTGTAAGGGTTCCGTTTTTCGTTTTTTTTTCGGAACCCTAAAAATCGTGGATTTCGATGAGCGTGTTATTGTATTTTTACATAGGCAATACGGAATCTTCGGAAAATTTATTTTACCCGACCTATTTATTCTTTACCTCTATAACTTGGTTTTCTTGAAATTTTATTACAAAGCCAACTTTCTTGAACATCATGTTATTTCCCTTACATAAACAAACTCAATTATTTTGTTACGGGTCTATTTACAGCAACAATAACAAGCAACACAGAAAATTTAAAAACGAAGGTTAAATTGGTTTATAAATACTAAGATAACTTGGAATAAATCGTATTCTACTTTTTGAGTTTATCCATTACAAACATGAACCAAAAATATCAAAACTTTCCTCTTTATAATATTAGTTTAGATGACTTACAACTCATAGAAATTCGTGTACCTACGTTAAAGCATTTACTTAAACATTTACTTCTTTAAAGAATTTCCGTTTATAATCATAAGGATACACCACTTCGGTGCACACAGGTCGGTATCCGTTATCCGTTAATGGCAAAAACGCTATCACCAGGTATTGAACACAAGATTTCATTACGCGTAGTGGCCGGTATCGTCTTTATAGTGTCATAAACGTGGAAATAACATTAAAGGGGAGCATAAAAAAGACGACCTGTGGCATTGCATTCCTGCCTTAACGCCCATAGAATGCTGAACTTTCATTTTAGCTCGCTTTTGTATTGATATTGGTGTTCTTTTTGCTTTGTATCTTCTGCAAACAAAATTGTTGTCTACAGAACTATAATCTCTTTTTAAAAACAATATTCACGTGTGTTTCACAATTTCAATTCACAAAAATATGCCACTTTTATTCGTCGGTTTACGAAGGAAATGAGCAAGAATGATTGTCGTATTTTTGACGTTGTACAAATTATTAAGATTTAACTTCGCAAGTTCAGCAAGCAAGAAAGCAATTTGAACCAGTAGAGCATTGTTAAAAGAGTATCTATTTTAACAACTACGTTCAGTGAGCGTTAGACGCTGATTTTGATGTCACTTCTCTTTTTAATTTAAATACAGTATATTTAATACCTATAAAGTTTTCTTCATTATTCTCATTAAACTCAAAAATATTTGCCGAAACAAACGAAAATTGCTTTGTTTAGTAGGAAATGTTTATAGATATATCAGTTTTCCACAAAACAGAGGAATTAAATAGCGGTCGAAAACAGATTCAAAATAGTAAAACGAGCGCAATGAATGCGCCACCAGATGTTACCGGCCCGAGTTCCTCGATTAACGATATCAGTAGCAATAATCTATCGTTACCAATAGAGCTCATGCGCTATTGGTACATACTGAAAACAATATAGAAGTAATATTCTTAATTGTCGTTTCAACGCCTGCATTCCCTTTCCACATACAGGTCTAACTGTTAGACAATGCTGTTATGCACCCAAGAACAAAATATTGATCTATCAAATAAATGTCGTCTCATGGAATCGAATCCAAAATCCTCCGTGTTACTACTCCGAAATACACATATTCACCTGAGTTAGTAGTTTATAGTTCATCGAAATGAACTTGCAAACAAATTAACAAAATATGTTGCAATTTGAGCACGAGCGTAAATTGTACAGGGAAACTGTATAAAGCAAATTAATTTTCTGATTAATATTACGAACACAAGCTATTAGGATAGCGTATCCACCTTGCTTTGGCTCTTTGCCAGTTCGTAATGCATACACACCCTCTTCTAAATATATATAACAGGGTTAAATCAATGTAACACGTCATAGTAGTAAGCCGGAATGAACAATGTACCCGGCTATTGTGGAAGCATTAAAATTAACACGCTTGTTAATTGATGTAAACAACACAGGGTAGATGCTAATGGAAGTAAGGTATCACTCCATTTAATTGCCCATACATGTGTTGAGGTTACAGCGTTAATTGGAACTAATAACGTTGTCCATGCCCCGTTCGGTCTATATAGACGACCAAATTTTACGATGGAAACTCAATTTATTGTCAATTTAATTATTTTCTATAAGGTTCATTGTGTTTATTTTGTTAACTGGTAAGTTATTATATAGGTAATAATGGTCTCAAACTCCTAATCAGGAATAGGATCAGGGAAGCGGTACAACAATCTAAGCATTATTTAGTGCCAGTGAAAATCATTTCGAAATAACGCATGGAATTTGTTAGATTTTCTTCCTATGTCAAAAGCGTAACTCGGCGTCCTCACAGTTTGGTGATACTGTATTTATGATGAAGTAGAAAATGTACCTGAACTAAATTTACCTACTATATAAGAGTATTGCAGTAAAAGATATACGAGTACGTTCATCATTACATGCCCCTTTCCTTGCACATCAAAGAAAAATCAAACTACCTTTTGTGTGAACCACAATTTCATAATATTTTTTTTTGAAATTCAGAAAATGAAGAATCTAGTCAAGTAGCCAACTAATTAAACGAATCTACTGCAAGCTAAGTTATACGTACTGTTAAAAGCATATTGAAATTAAGTTGACTTTACTAACCGACTTTCAGGTAAACGCTGAAGCTTAAGTAACGGGAAGCAAATATAAGTCTTGGAGGCAGTTAGAGTATGCAGCGCAGCCAATACATTACTCAGACGAACAAAGTGCCTCGTTTGCACCAAGACCAATAGACGGACAATGCATTAGTTAAATGGTTACGCTAAGCTCCACAATTTTGACTAAGTTCCTCCACGATCCAACCAGAAACTTAAATCATTGCTGTCTGAAATCCAATCGCAAACAATGTCTCGGCAAATGAAATGTCAATACTATATCAATGTTCGAAACTATCTATACTCGTAGTTACGATTTATGAATTTTAATGATGTTTGGAAAGAAACACTAACTCATGGCCTGTAAAGACTCATAGTAATTCCTTAACAAGAACAGCACCATTCTGACTTCATATTCACTTCATTGCTATCGTGGGGCGTCACGTAACGTCACGTAAAGAATTACCATACAAATTCTGTACTAAGGAGTGATTTAAGTAACCATTAGTGACTCTGAGTTGGGGCGTAAGTAGCGGATAATCCATTCATGAATTTCTAAGTAGTGGTCTCCGTACATCAAACAACGTATCAGTAAACATCAACAATAGCTACCAAAAAGCTTATAGTAATCTGGAGGACAAGCTTCAAAAAGGAAGCTGAAGATGGATCACGTGACATGATATACTATACATGAACGATTTCGACCAATCTAAAAAAAATAATTTGACTTACTTTCAAGTCGCGGATAAAGAAGTTTTACTTCAAAAATCGATTTATAAATAGGGGAGAAAAAGGGGTGTAACAGTTTTCTTATAACTAGCAATACATTTATAGAATACAAAATGTTGCATAATATTACCTACCTCAATAAAATTTAGGTACAAACAAAATAAGCTATCGTATTCTTATTCCGTTCTCCAGTGAATTCCACGATATATGTATAAGGCATAATTGTCAAGAGGAGATGGTAGCACTAAATGCAATATTCAAACGCTCTGTGACGGGACGCCTGGGAAACAGACACACGTTATGTGTTGCTGATTGCCCTGAGAATAGCGGCACTGCTATGCATTCTCTACTCTACTGCTGTAGCAAAAAAGCAATTGTCTTGTTTGCACATACAATGGCCATCGTGGGCGAAATAGCGAAAATATCTACTATTTTAAATGTCACGGCATATAATATTTATTCAAATTTTATATCAAGTTACTACTTTTATTCGGAGAGAGTGAAGAGTATAATATGTAGTATAAGTTATATACATTATACATATGCAAAGCTGCGTATAATGTATGTAATGGGGACCTAATAATCAAACCTAATAATCATTGCCAATTTGACCGATTTTGTTTCAGAAAAATAAAGCGCTTTTGATACCTACCGAAACATTAAATGGATATGAAACGGATAATTGCATAACGATAAAATGCAAATGACTGGCACTTTATACTTTTTAAATTAACCTCAACAAGAGTTTAATTTTAACGCACTTTTATGAGTTTGACTAGTAAATTAGGATAACAAATTGGAACTTGCAATTAGGTAATAAAATGTTTGATGTCGACTTAAACCTATTTTTATGGAACAACAACCATTAAGAATGCATTTAATTTCAAAGTTGTTTAATTTGCTTTGATGAATCCTTTTAATATTTATCAATTGTCGCAAGTGAGAAGGGTCTCATAGTGGAGACGGTTGCTTGTAGGCATATACATAGGTACTTAGTGAAATTTATTCATCACTGCCCAGTACTGCGGTTGGTCTACTTTGATACTGATATGAATTAAGCCCCTAATCTAGCGAAGTGTGGACATAAGACGATTATTTTGTAAAGAAATTAATTTATCAATTGATTCTCATTTAATTATATTATATACCGCTGTGTTCAAATATTATGTTAGAAAGTCTTTTAATATTACACTAAAAAGCGAATAGTGCATTACAATATTCAGAGATAAATACATCACTTTTTATACGTAACCACAGGTAAATGATAAAAAAGCAAAGAAACGATGTGATGCAGGTATAAAGCACACCTGGCCCCCAGAAATGAAAAATGATTTCTTTCTTTAGCCAGGAGACTATTGGCAGAGGTCGTGCGTTGTCAACCGTACGTTATTTGTTCACACACGCCAACGCATGCATGAAATCCTATTTTACGGCTCGTATCCTTCCGTTTAGAGCGCCTTTTGAATGGGCCGTGTCTGAGCCCGGACGAATCTTGCCCCGTGCGGCTCAGCAGCTACGTTAAAAATCGATAAGATCTATGAAATTCTGGCTCCTATGCTAATGCAGTGGGTTAGAAAATAAATGTCGACCTTTTTTACAATGGGTGGAATTATGATAATATACGAGTAGCACATGATCCATTGAAATATAATAATTATCCTCTAAGAAAGCAAGTATACTTAACAAAATGTAAGTAAGATTTTTACTTTGTTACAGTTACTCATATTTATAGATATTGTACATCGATATTTCGATCGACATAGCCGTGTCCACTTTTCATGCAACTGGGTAAACAAAATCAGCACAAGTCTTAATTATTGAGCTTAAAATCATATTTAAATGTACCTACATGTCATTGACACGATTCACCATATGAACATTAATTTCCATTGGCATTTTCAAGATTACAAAAGAAAACCTTAGTGATGTCATACATTACAAACATAGTGTCATACAGGTGGTTTACTAGGTTCCGCGAAGCTCCACAATTTATTACGTTTTAACTTGTCAGTGTACAAAATATACTAACAATATTATTCTATTATTATGAAATTGATCACAAATTCCATTTTCCTATGATTTATCCGGATAAATTATGAATTAATTATGAATGTCAGATAAATTATTAAATTATTGGGATTGTTTTTATTTTAATGTATTATATAGTGTTTAATTATTTGATGCGCCTATAATAAAATTTATCAAAATTCAAGTGCACTTGTGAATCGATGTTTTAAATCAAGTTCACATTTAACTAAAGATAAGTAGCGGTATCTTCTCCATCCGAATCGCAATGGACCATTTCCACAAAATTATCCATGCTTATGGTTTTTACGTCGCCAAAACCGTATATGAAATGTAATTTAAAGAATGTTATTACAAAAAGTAACAAAAAACACAAATTAACTTTACCGAGTCATTGGTATAATTATTTACATTGAACGCGAGTTGTTTAGTACAAACCGGGTCCTTCATCGGTATTCATCGCGTTGTGGAAAGGTTCATTAAAATGCGTGGAACAATAAACGGTACCTCGTGAGACCTTCCCCAACTCGCCGAGTTTAAACCGCATTTCAATCTGTTATTCGTTATTATTCCACTTATTGTATAATATAAAAGCTGTATTGTACTATCCCCTCTGAAAACATACATGATTTTTAAATTTCGCATTTCACCAATTAATAATTCTGAAATCGAAGTGAAGCAGGTTAAGAGTCCCTTGACACAACAGCTCAATGTACCGAGGAACATTCTCAAGCGAAACATTGCATAAAAATAGCTTCAGGCATGTTTTTTTAATGTCAAATTAAGTAATTTTGTAATAGATTTGTGTATTTGAGGGCGATGTATTTCAAAAACATTTTGCATTATGTTGATATCAAACTACTGCAGCGAGGCAAAATCTTCTCTTTAGTCGATAATAAAGGTCGTTTTAGTTTTAATTGGGGACCTTCAAACAATTTATTTAGATTAAAGCATTTATTTAATTTAATTCATAGCAACATGGTACTACAACTAGGTAAGTAGAATAAGATGAGTAATACTCTCTTACATTAAGACATGATTTGTTCAAGATAATTACTTTGAAATACTAGTTTTCACTACATTAATCTTTCATTTTGTTAAAACTACCGTTAGTAATATTTTCTCCACCAAGGTGCGCTTAGTAATCAAAACTTTGCACTGCGAGCTTAATACTAAAGTCACGAACGTTGTTATAGGATCTTACACGACAAGTACGACAACCTAGAGTTCTTGGCGAATTTTGGGCATAACGTAGAATCTTAAATGTATTTTATAACGAACAAAATGTCATAAAGTGAAATAAACCATGGTAGTCTATGGAATAAACTAACCTAACCTATTCATGTTTCAGTTTAAAGAACTTTATTAACTCAATTATTAACTCATTAAGACAAATGTCACTTACATGAAAACATTTTTTACATGTTAGGTATACATAAAAAAAGATTCGTGTTAAGTAAATGTCATTGATAGATATGTACGTTTAAGATATTTGAGAAAACCTATAACTGGGCTTTTATTAACGCAATAGACAGTGACAACAGTTTCTTTGTTTGTCTGTGCGTTTGGTTCCCTGCCTATACATATAGTGGTGTATTGTAGCAACATAGATCAAACATTGTACAAAACAAATACTGTTTTATTTAAATCGGTTTTAATTAAAAAAATATATGCGATAAACTAAGATATTTTTAGATTTCTTGTAGCAAATCCTTTTGTACAGAGTAATAAACGACTTAAAAAATCAGAATAAACCTGAAAGTGGATTGTCATGATTATGTAGGTATTGATTTAAAAATTGAAACGCACTGTTAATCGAGAAAAGGCAAATTGTTGAATGGTAATAATTTATTAATAATAATCTTACTCTGTTGTTATATTGCTTTAATTTTATTTCATAACTAGCTGACCCGGCGAACTTCGTATCGCATAACAAACATTTTTTTTTCTAAAATAAAAGTAGCCTAAGTTACTCCTTGTTACATCAGCTATCTGCCAGTGAAAGTCCCGTTAAATTGGTCCAGTCACTTCAGAGATTAGCCGGAACAAACAGACAGACAGTCAGACAGACAGACAGATAAAAATTGTAAAAAATGTTGTTTTGGTGTATGTATGTACTGTGTATACATCCAAATGCACTTAGTAAAAAGCGGTTATATTAATATTACAAACAGACACTCCAATTTTATTTATTTGTATAGAGTATATTATAGAAGACAATGGAGGTAGATAAAATGCGCTAGATTTCTAGCTATAACTTAACGACACAAAAATTATTCAGCTTTACAGCTTAAAGTTTTACAGCTGCGTTAGTAATTACGGTGATGTAAAACTAAGCTTTAGCTTATAAAGATACGCCCAAACGTTGTACTCGATATTATGAGTTAATATCGTGTTCAACCTCAGTGTTCGACGCGACATAACATTTTGATCGAAATATTTTAGTAAAATGTTTCCATTTTAAGGAATTTTGTTTCTGATGAATCATCGAAGAACTTGTAATAAGCGGTGAACTCTTTCTTTCTTTCTAAAAGATTCATAAAACGATGGATGATACCTTAAGTGTAACTGATCTACTACTACTGAATACTACTCTCAGTAATTGATCTACTACTCTCAGTAAAGTCTTCGAAAAAAATTATATTAAATCAAATGCTGATGCACTTCAACACTTGTAATTTACTCCACCCTGATCAATACGGCTTTACCAAAGGCCGTAGTACAACAGATGCTGGTGCTAGGCTTCTCAAACACATCTTTGAGGCCTGGGAGAATTCACAAAATGCCATAGGGGTATTCTGTGACCTGTCTAAAGCATTTGACTGTGTTGAACACGAAACACTTCTACTTAAGCTCAGCCACTACGGTATCAAGAATAATTCACTTAACTTGTTTTGACGATGTAAACAGTGCTCTGTCTCGTTTATCACACTGGTTTACAACAAATAATTTGCTGCTTAATGCTAAAAAAACTAAGTGTGTTGAATTTACACTACCTAATGTATGGAATATTAGTAAAAGCCTCAAATTAAATAATGAAATTCTAACTATGGAAAAATCCACAGTTTTCTTTGGTGTCACCTTAGATTCTAAACTACAATGGGGCACCCATATAACGACTCTCGCGAGTAAGCTAAGTAGGTCAGTTTATGCGATTAGAAAGATAAGACAGTTTATCGATGTAGAAACTGCTAAAATTGTTTATTTTGCATACTTTCATAGCCTCATGTCCTATGGTATATTGATGTGGGGCTCAGCGGCTAACATTGATTCTATATTTGTTTTGCAAAAAAGGGCAATCAGAGCCATTTATAAATTAAAATCACGTGATTCTATGCGTGAGAAATTTAAAGAAATAGGCATATTAACAGTAGCCTCTCAATTTATTTACAGCAATATTATATTCGTAAAAAACAACTTAGGTATGTTCAAGCAGAATAGTGATACGCATAATCATCTAACTAGAAACAGACATAATTTGGTGACGTCATCTTTTCGCTTAAGTAGGGTACAACGCTCTTATATGGGGCTCGGTGTACGTTTTTTCAATAAATTACCTAAGTCAATACGTGATTTACCTATCCAAATGTTTATGAGATATGTGAAATCTCAGCTAGTAGGCAAAGGATACTATAGCATAAATGAATATATTAATGACAAAGACGCCTGGATATTAGTGCCGCATCGATTTCCGCGTAGGTTAGAAGATATTATGTAACTTTTCATGATTTTAAAAGATGTGCGAGGAGTTTCTTTCGGCTTTTCTTCTCCTCCATGTCAAAACACCTTTCCGAAAAGCTGGTAGATTAAAAAATGACGTGCATAAGTGTATCAGTGATACCTATATGAATAAAATATTTTGATTTGATTTGATTTGATTTCAATGAATGTTGATAATTATCTGTTTATACTTAACGGATAATAAGTAGTAGCACTGTTATTTTTTTAATCATTAAAAGTTTCATTTATTTACAGCACATAAGTAATATTTTAATTACAGACAGTATTTACCGAAAATATAATTTCATCTCTTTGCTGAAAATCCTCAAAGTTATGAAAATAAGAGCCGCTTGCAAAACACATTTTTAGTTTTAATTTACGAATTACACAGAGTTAACATGTCCTCCTGTAGGTATGTAGGTACAGTATAAATAAAATTAACTTTCCATGAATCGCGACCCATTCCGTGAAATCGCAGTTTTCAATTTCACCACGCGTTTGATAACATCACAATGAACATGAAAACGTTGAGTTTCCATTAAAATACCTAAATATAGAAATACTATAAGATACTATACTATACTAAGATTTTCACGTATGAACGCACATGGAATAACGTCATCTTTTTCCTTCCTTAATGTGCTTTTTCTAAAGTACTATTAGTTGTTACTTCTATTTGTTAGTAAACTTAAGCTTGGTTCCTAATTATCTTAATTTTGATAATGTTAATAATAATATTATGAAAATAATAATAATGGGAAGTTCTTGATCATCTACAACACAGGGTATCCTAGTTTGGGAACAAGGTTCTAAGCATAAGATACCATTGTCATTATGAAATTTAACAGTAAACAATACTAAGCTTAGAGACATATACTTGCCTTCATAAATGGCTACAGGGCGCGGGTCTCTCCTCATAACTGAGTAAGAGTCCATATTCCATCACCCTGCTTCAATGCGGATTGGTACATACATAGATCCAATCTACATAAATGTCGGATTTTTTATGCACACTGAATCCTCCAAGATGGTTTAACGAATGTTACTAATGGTTACAACCCAGGACCGTCTTCTTCATCTCACCTTCAGAAGAAAATTCCAATCACAATTCTGCATGCTATTTACTCCTCCGCTACTCGCACATTTGCAACGCAGTGGAATACGCTTTGGGTCTTCTCTATCAAAAGTAGAAATCCGTGGCCTGCAGTGGGTCATTAAGGCTGAAGATAAAGAGTAGAATTTGCATGAAGTATAATATTATCATGGGAGGAAATCATCGAAAAGTAATTTCCTGTCTCTCTTGGATTCATCGAGATAAGTATGAAATATTATGTGAAAAATGCACAATGTAAGCTATCAGCTACTTGTTCATGTTGCTTCTCAATATAGCTCAAGTAGCGTCTATGCAAGCCATTACAAGCGCATCAATCACGCCGTGATAATTAATGTGACATGATCTGCCTATTATGTAGCGGTCACTCAGCATGCGTCGGTACAGATTGAACCTATAATTTGATTGACTATTCCGGTTAGTTAATATCGTATGAGAGAAATGAAACGTAACAGTAATCAACATTACATAGATCGCTTTATTAGTATCATTAGAATATTTATTAAATGTGTCAAACATTTGCCTAATTAGTGGATAAATGTTTTAACTCATTAGTTAAGTAACAATATTACATGAACATTTCATCTTAAACTGCGTTTGCGTAAGTACGCTTTAGTTTATAGGAAATTAGATAAAAAATTAAGATTATTTAAATCATGTTTCGTACAATGTTAAGTTTATAAGAATTATCTACTAGCTTTTGCCCGCGGCTTCGCTCGCGGTAGAGATCGATTTTTCACAAATCCCGCGGGAACACTAAACTTTTCCGGAATAAAAGTAGCTTATGTGTCAATCTAGGGTCTAGGCTATCTCCATTCCAAATTTCAGCCAAATCGGTTAAGAAATTGTAGCGTGATTGAGGAACAAACATCCAGACATCCAAACATCTTCATAAACTTTTACATTTATAATATTAATAGGATGACTGGGTATGAATCCCAGAAATCTACGTAAATTTAAAAATTAACTAAAGAAATGTCCAAATTACTGAAAAAATATTTTTAGGCAGAATAAGCTGAAATATTATAATAATTAAAATATTATAATGTACATCAGACTTGAGACCAGTTAAAATTCCAGAAGTTAAATATATGTTGAAAATAACATTTTCGGAAAGTTACATTTCCTCACTAAACACTTAGTAGCACCTCCATATTTGTCGCTCGCCCGACGCCCTATATAACATTAATAAGCAATGAATCACTACGTTGTAAGCATCTAATTTTAGGGGGTGTAAGAAGACTAACAGCAGCGGACAATGCGATATAATTAAAAGTAATAAATCTCGCAGCAGGTAACAAAAACCTGAAGAGCTTAATAACGTCGCATCTCACCGTGGGAACACGCGTCCCGCAGAGAACTCCCAGGCAGCCTCCTACTTGAAATGGACACCACAGCCAATGCTTAATTACTTTTTAATTACTATCCTTTCTCAAATTTTCAGGGATTTATTTTAAACTACATTTACATAAAAAAGATTTAATATTTGATGAAGACGACTTACAGCGTTTCTGTAAATTGACTGCAACCTATGTCAATGTATGGGAACGCCAGGTTTCAATGGCAAATTTTGTTACTGAATCTTTTCGTTAGAATAATGTACGGTTCTACTTTATACAAAACGCTTGGTGCGCGAGTCCTACTCACACTTCATTGTTTTTGTTTTAATTTAAGAGTAGCATTCTTATAACACTTAATTTACTTTTAGGTAATCAATAATATACACAACGATTACTCAATGTTACCATAGTGTAAAAATTACACATTACATGCACATTTTCTGAATTATTGCTCTTTAGTCATATTTATGGCATAGACTGGATAAAATTATGTAGTTTCGTGCTAATATTGCCAAGACTAATGCCACATGTGGTGATTCCCACGCTGCTACGACGTAGCGACGACGTAGATCCAAATCTCGTAACCGAGCTACGGACACAGTTTATTACTTTTTTAATAATGGTTATAGAAAGGGCTAAAGTATGTAAAATTGAAAAATTACTTAAGCTTACTCGTACTTATTAAGCAGATGAGTATTTTGCAGGTGAGTGGCCCGCGTTGCCCCCAGACATCTATATTATATAAAACCATAAAACATAAAAAAAATATTTGTACGGATGTCCTTTATAGACTCTGAAACCATCCAACCGATATGCCTCAAAATGGTTTCATTTGAAAGGCAACAATCTAAAAGTGGTTTTAGACCACTAAAACAATGCATTAGGTACATTCGGTCCATTTATAAACACGATTTTCCACTTTTCCCATACAAAAATTTGAAGATAATAATGTAAAGAAGGCGCATCAACGTAAACGTCAACACGAAAAAATTGGTCTGTCATTCTCATCAGGAAAGTTTTTAGCGTAGTGGAACACGCCGGGTATCATACTAGTTCATAATAAAGTAAGCGATGAAACTTGTTTTCTAACTCTTAAATCAAAACATTTTTGTTTGTTTAGTATTTTATATTTGTTATTACAGATTTGTATTGTATACATATAAATAATTGGATTCCATAGTTGTAATTTTTTATGATAATTTTAAGGTAAATTTAGTGTAATTATTTGTAATTTACTTAGTGTATTGTCACTTTTTGCGTTTTACAAAACAATAATAGATGTTATTGTTGATGATATAATTAACATTTATAAAAAACATTGGTACACTTCAAATAGCAAAATGTTCTTAAATATAATTAAAGAATATCTGCATGCCAATCGTTATAAATGAAAATCCAACAACGGCTTTGTACCAGCTTTGTTAACATACTTTATAGAATGCATCTGGTTGAAACAATGTATTAAATTTCATAGTTCGTTATTCACGATGAGGCTTCCTAATTAATCCAGTCAATGTTTTGTTTCATAAGCTTTAGACTAGCTTTGTTGTACTTGTTTAACTTGGAAATTGGAAACGGCGCGCTATTTTGTGCTAAATTTAGTACAATTGTACAACTTTACGTGCTGTCTATTTTCTTTTGTTGAGTTGTAACTAGTTTACTTATGACATGTTTACAGGTAGAATTTAATTATTAGGAACATTATGAGTTATACTTATAGTAAAACATTTACACATTATTATTTTTACAAATACACACATGCCGTGTGGCATGGACAATACAAGTAAAACATAACAAATATCCACGACCCTAGAACAATAATTTCTCTTAGCACGTAAATCTCTGTCCTGGCAATGGGAATCGCATCTGAAACCTTTCGCTATCCAGATAGGGTATAACTACCAACTAAGCTATGGGGTTGATATTTTGACGGTTGCAAAGTAAAAAAGTTTTCTGCAATTTTGCGATTTTGCGATTATTGCCATAACTTACTTAAAATATTATATTCCACAATATGGTTAAAAAAAAATACAGATATCGCCCTATTTTTTGCACTTTTAAAACGTAAAAGCAAACATCTACTTCTGTTTTATAAAACTGCACAATGTAGATGCGTACAGCTACCGCTGCTGGCCGTATGTGCGCGGGGCGCGCAATTGGTGCGCGGGCAGTCGTATTGTGTTATTAGTCAGATGACACGCTCTTCGCCGGCCGGCAATCTTTTTCTGTTATAAGAAAAATGTAATATGTTAAAAGTTTGTTTGAAAGTATTTTGATAATAGTTAACAGTTTGAGTTCATCACTATACATTTGGATTTATCATAAGTCAGTAACCTCATTTTATAATAGTAAATGACTTATTTTTAGTATTAACCATACATTTTGAACCGTACTTCCGTAAATCTGTATTTAAATTTCTATTTAGATACGACCAAGTGGTAGTTAACACGGTTGCCACATTTTGGAGTGCAATGTATATGCCGACAACTGCAATATCTTATAAAGTAAACGTAATTAGTTAAAATAAAATATACATAATGATGCCTTATTGAATAATAAAATAGTGTGAAAATTTCAACAATCTTGGTTTAAAAATAACAAAATGGGAGCATTTTTTCCTTTTATCCGCTCTCCTGACAAGTAGCAGTTTTGAATATAACTCTTTTTACTTTACACCCGTCGTTATACTATAGGGTGAGCCAAAATTTACGCAAAATTTTAAACAAGTATTCACAAACAAAATCGTGTTTACAGAATATAAACTACAAAATATTAATTGTTTATTCCAGAACTACGCGTGCACGCGTTCAGTATAAAAATGTAACCTCAAAAATCACATTGTTACCCGGGCGGCAGTTGGATACGACAAGTTATACATACAGGGAGGGGTTGAATAATTTACGAGTGCACTAACTTTAGCCGCGACGGGCCTGTTCGCTACAGATGGCCGAAGTACATATATCAAACCGGCCCAATGTTACAACTTCAATAAAACTTCAGTGAAACTTATTCAAACGCGTCGGCCGGTGAAAGCTGTTTTTAACTTCTTCTCCCCGGGGATCACCCGTACAAATAAAGAGTTAGTCGAGGTATGAAAGTCGGTTCTTTCCTGTGGAATATTTTTGTAAGTAAAAACAAGTTTTTCTTGCTATGTTCACAAGGGGAGTTTTTATATGCTAAAAGTTCATAATAGTTTTGGTGTGCCATATTTTATGTTATACCTATAACTTTACGAAAGCAAATTTTTCTTCTGCTTCATATAGGTAAATTTTGATGTAATAAAATGTTTTTTTCAGTGCGCTTTTATGATCATTTTTCGTCTTTATCTTTCAGTTCATCTTACGACAAATGTATGCAGTATTGTTAGCATAATATTATTATTTAATAAGCAATATTATAGCATGTGCTACTGTCAAATTGATTAATTGATCGACGGATCTTTGCGTGTGTTAATTCAGGCATGCGTTTGAGGAAAACTCAAGACGATCATGAAAGCGCACTGGTGTAGACTTAGCTTAACGGATTAAAGACACATTTGAGTGTAAGTCAAATGTGTATCTAATAAATATGTAAATGTTTTAAAATTTAATTTTTAATTATTTATTAACAGTATACTCACTCCCTCATTTAAAGGCCAGTAGCGACGAACTGTAATAATTATGTATTACGAGAACTCGAGTAACATATAATTCTGCTTCGTATGGGTCGCTAAACTTTATCTGAAATGCGGATGATGTAAGGTAATTTTATGTCCAATTTAGATCCTCCAAATTACTGTATTCACTAACAACCCCTGTGGCCTTGTATAAGTTAGCTGGCTCAAACAACATGTGCATTTGCATAAAATTCGAACTGGCTTAACAGCACGTATCGTAGCGATAAAGTTTTAAGTTGCTTTAAAATTAAACGCTACACAAATGTTTTTAGAGAAAATCCGTAGTTTTCATCAGCATTAAAACTATATTAACGTAATAAATGAGGTTATTTCGACTTACCTCAAATAAAAATTTGTGCTAAGATTAACACAAAGACTCTTAGATCCTAAAGAAATACGCTCAAGTTGATGACCAATACAAAAACAAATATTGAATAACATTAAACTTCTAGATATTACTTCTCCACAAGTCCGCTCAAACTTGATTAAGCACACTTCAAGCTTTAATGAGAAGAATAATGAGAATGAGGGGACTTGACTTCCCCTATACTGCTGAGTTGAATATCTTAACACAAATCACTTTATTTAATTGATTTATTGACATTATAAACTTGGAAGCAACTTTGCAATAAATATGTTATTATTTACTATGAATTAAACAAAGCAACCTTATTTTTTGAAATAACAATTGTGCATAAAGAGTAGCAGATTGTGTGCAAAATGAAGCAGAATAGTTGCTTATAAGGCAGGGTAACATAAAGAGCAGTAAGCACGTAAGCGTCGCGACACGAAATCTCTGTCAGTCGATGAATATAAAGCAAATAAACTCGACGCTCGAGTACTACGAAGCTCACACTCGTCTTGAGTGTACTCAAGTCGCGTTCCACTCAAGAAGTGTTTAGCAGACTTTGCAAACACCGTGCACTCATGATTCGCATCATACGTGAATTGGTTTGATAAAATATTTTCTCAGATGAGAGGCTCCCTGAGATAAAATAATAAGCGCTAAAGGTGTGTTCAAGAGGTTCATTCGAATATCGAATACCTCAGCCATTGCCAAGTATAATTTGGCAGCGTTACTTCCTTATTAAGAAACACTTAATTAATTGTGTATTTCGCATTAGTAGTATTACCAAGAACGTCGAACGCAACGTGCCTACGAACGTGTTTTTTAAAAGGTGCAAAAAAAGCAAAGCAACAACCCATAATTGTCCCTCTGCTGGGCTCGGGGTCTCCTTTCACAATGTGAGTGGTACAGGCTATAGTCTACCACGCTGGCCAAGTGCGGATAGTGCGAAGTAGACTTCACATACCTTTGAGAACTTTTATGGAGAACTCTCCGGTGTGCAGGTTTCCTCACGATGTTTTCCTTCACCGAAGCAAGTGATAATAATTAACTTCTAATACGCACATAATATTTGAAAATCAGAGGTGCGTGCCAGGATTTGAACTCGGGCCCCACCGTTCGAGGGACCAACGTTCTAACCGCTAGGCTATCACTGCTGTACAAGAAAAGGTGTAACTTGTGATAATTTGCATACCAATTTCACATACTGATATACTTATTTTCCCTGCGGTATAAGCCAGTATTTGACGCTAGGTTGATAAACCAATTTGGGATTAAATTATTTACGGGTATTTTACGAACTTAATGATGGTAACAGTACTAAGTTCTGCGTGATCCGAAACGAAAAAGGTTTAGTAAAACTCGTATGAATTTCATTTGGACTAGAAAATATATTGTCTTGTTTAAGACCAGCCGTAGCCTGCATTTAAGATTGTTACCATGTCTCGAAGGTATAAGAGAATACTAGTGTTAGTTTCGTATTAAATATTAATGTTTTATGTACCTGTTATAAACATCATTTATACTACATACTTACATACATACATATCACGAGTTTTAACTATCTTCAAAAAGAGAAGGCTCTCATTACGATAAATCTCATATCTTTTTGATGTAACTAATGTCCATGGGTGACGGTGACTACTTTTTTACATTTTTGATTACTTATCATCAGCTGTCAGCTTATTGCAGCCTCATCTATTTGCACCCTGATCACAAAACGAAGATACCGTAAGATAGCAGTTTCAGATATGTGTAAAAGGCTCCTCAATGCAGCTAGCATTTTATTGGAAAACTTCTTACTTTTCCTAGTGTAAATTCAGGTCACAGATATCTTGAAACAGACGTTACACAATCAGCCACAAACTGTTTGTACAATGCGGTCACGGCCTTACGGGTGCTTTTATGTTGGAGATGGTTTTTAACGTTTAAGTTTATTCGTATTCATTATTATCTTAATATTAAATTACGTTCATGTGTCGTACGTATGATTAAAAATAATATTAATTTTATCTAAGCATATTTACCTAGGGTAGGTTACTTTCTATTCCTATAAATATCTGATAGAAATTAGTCCTTTAGCGATATGACCGCTCTAATTTGTCTATGGTAGGTAAAAATTGTGTTTGTGCAATTATTATGTATGAAGTATTAATTTTGTTGCATCATATCATATTGTTTATATAATTTTTGTGCGTAACTTCTTTCAAATTAGCACTTTGCACCTACTGTTCTTAGACTAACAGATTAAAATACCATACTTACCTATTCAGTATTTTCATGTAGCTTGAAGAAACTTGCTGCAACCTATTAATATGTTTCGCTAATGATGTAGGAATCAGTGACAATTACTTCCAGTTACGTTCTCAGGATAAAGTAGAAATTAATAGTGATTAGTATGTTTTGACCGGTATCGATGAAAAATCTTATTCTTTAATGTGGTAAACAGATGTTCATGAAAGTCTGAATTGGACGCGCGCGATGTATTCGCACGGATTATTTATTAATAATTGTAATTTTTTTTTTGTTGAGCATTACACATGTATTCAGATCTCGCCTCTATTTGTAGACTCGTTTTGTATTCTAATTATCGCGTTAAAGCTCTTATATTTAAAAAAAGGCTGAAAGAGTTACAAAAAGTACATAAAGGTGAATAATCAAGTTTGGTGTCCTTTAATGTAATTATGAAATAAAATAAAATAAAGGAAGTTAAGTATCTGTCTATGTTTGTCATTAAACCATAGATTAATGTGTTAAAGATACAAATCAACGAAGGAAATTCAAAGAAATATTCTTAAAAAAAATTGCATTTCAGCATTGCTCATTTAAATCTTACTTAATTCCTACTACTTATAAATAATTTGATTGTTCTTTTATTTTTAGCAATGGACAGCGCAGGAAAAATATAATAATTCAATTGCGTCAGCACCGAACATTTTGGAGTCCCTAATCTAGAGGACATTGTGATGGAACTCGATTAAATTAAGTTACTACAGCGAAAAGGAGAGCAATTTCGATTCTCATAGAATTCAAATGAGCTTTTTATTCAAACATTGGAGGAAGAAACACTAAAACAGACGGTTTCGCTTCATTGCATTGAAAACGTAGACGTACTCTTATATTTCTAAACTTGTGATCGCTAACTTTGTGACTTACGGCACAATCTTTGAGGGTGGAATTGGAATTATTTTTATTGCCTTTATTTAAATTCATAGTATTGAAAAATATAATATTATTACGTTCTAGGAATATCGAGTAATATCTTTTATCATTGACAAGACGAATACTAAATTTTGTTAGAAAAAATAAGTAGGTACAAATAATTTATGTGTCGGATGAATGTAAAGACATCTCCAATTTTAATATCAATATTTTAATAACACATTTATCCGCACTTATTATCGTAAAGTGTATCATTTTTCTTTGGTAAGTAATATTTTTGGAAAAAGCCACAAATTACACTTGGACCAACATTAATCATCAAAATATGTCATCATGTCACGTGTGAATGTAAAAAAAGAAATGAAAATCAATAGTAAAATTCGCCAGAAGTTATTTATTTATTCAAATAATTCTCAATACAACTTTACAAGTTCTTCACGAGACAGACAGAGGTATCAACAGTAATACATCTGCTAATCCAAACTTAGTACATTAAATTCTATGCAAAGATAACGAAGATTTAAAGCTATTGACGTCTTTCAGCGATACATCAGTGGTAAATTCATACAATCAATTTATCATTCATCTACTTAACAGATATGATTTATACGATATGATTTCGTCCCTAAATTATTTAGATAAATTTTCATTAAACTAATCTAATCATTTTACAAGTTTCAAGCTTTACATCATCCATTTTATATAGATTATACTAATTTATATGATATGATAATGAAAACATAGTTACTAATCGCATAAAGGATACAAAACCGTATAATAATCTTAAGATATGCGTCACTATAACTAATCTAATTTTAGGTACTAGGTTAATATTGATCGACAGCGAGATCTTTTGAATAATCTATCCGAAAATATTTATGTTCTACATAATAAGAGGCCGTTACACAACACTATTTCGAACCATAATAATTATAATGAAATATGCCTCTAAAATTTGTCTAACACATTAAATTAACTACTTATTACATACGTAATTGATATTTCTGCGCTAAGATTTAATGCATATTTTGTATAATATTACACTTAAAGATACTATGTAAAAGTACACTTTATAGCTCCATTTATCATAAGCAAGATACGAATATCAACCAGACTGTACAAAAAATATATACAATTGCTTAAAATTATAATAGTCATAAAGTTTCTACATAATGAATAACAACTATTTGTTTACACGAATGCCTACCGTAGTTTCTTTTGCATTAATATTGAGTCCAGCTTTTGGCTGCAAAGGAAATGAGAAAATTAGTATACATGTAAAACATTGAATAAATTTAATCAAATGCAAGAGTCGAGGTACCTTTGTAGTGCATGTCCCTGTGCATGCTCGGGCAAGTCTTCCCGGGGTACTGAAAGTTTGTTGTGATATTAGTTGGGAGTGTTGGGACACTTGTTAAGGCAAATTTGAATCGCTATAACATTGTAACAGCTTTTGTTCCGTGCATATTATTTGTATGTACTATGGATAGATATTAGGGGAAAACTATAATTTAGGTGATGAAAACCAACTTATTTTTATTGACAATAAAGTAGTAAATTAAGAGTAGTTTGACAGAAACAAAAGGGTGGTAGCCAGATGGGCTTCACGGAAAAATAATACTATCTACCAATATTAGAAATATAATTGTTATTCGAAGCTCTACCAGGCAAATATAACGTCCGTGAGTACGTCTGTAACCAAGCTCAAACCTTTGTAATCATGCCCGTATGTTTATGGTTACAGTTATCCTTTGATCCATGAAGGGTTTGGAAATACATGAAAGCTTAACTAGTCCCAAATCCATAAATGATGAAGTTTAACCAATGAAATAGAAATCATTGACGATAATACATCATATGCTAGCAAGTGTAAATAAAATGTTTTAGTGCCTTTCAAAGTGTAAGTTCGAGTTGGATACTATGAACTTGTCAAAACGAAACGGATTACACAATACCGAACGACACTTGCGACGTAGCGAGTGCCCGGAATGAAAGCGTTATAACAGGCAACGAAAATATTACTTAACAAATAAGTTAAAATTCTTGCTGTGACGGTAATAAAATGTCTAAAAATATAAAAAAAAGTATTTTGTGTGCAGTATCAAGAAGGTTGGATTGGAAGGATGGTTTTAAAAAATAAATAAATGGGTAAAAGTAATATAAAATACTTAAATGTGCTTGAAATAAAACACGGTCAAGTCACTCGCGTTATTACAGTCGAACCTGGATAAGCGAGAATCCAAGGGACCCGAATGTTATTCTCGCTCATAGAGGTTTCTCACTAAAGCAGTTTGTCACTTACGAAGGTTTGGGAGTAGTTACTCTCATTTATAGAGGTTAACAAAAGTCGAGAAACATGGTGCTAGAGCGTTAAGATATAATAAGTACACATTTTGTTTTTAAATACATATTTTATTTATTGGAAGAAATCAGTTTTTTTTTTCTGAGTGTCCGGTCCGTCCTTCTTACAATTATGAATCTGTTTTTCAATTTCATAAAATTTATCAAAAATTGAGGGATCAGTTTCACAATGCTCAAAAAAACTATGGAGTGTTTCTATTGCGCTTAAGGCGTCTTTTCTTGGAATAGGCTGTTTTTTAAATCTATGTCCTCGTTTGTGTTTTATTTTTTATTATTTTATATAAGGTAGATTCCGGCAAGTTTAAATCATTCATAATTGCGTTTCGCGACTGCCCGCCTTCGAATTGGTTTACACTTTTAAGTTTATCACTCAACGAAATCACTTTAATTTTTTATTTTAACATTTTGAGGGAACAACATCAAGCGTGTACTTTCTCTAATGATTGTTGTCAACTGGAACCAAATGTTGAAGATAATCAGAGAGGAACAAGCGCACATGTGCAGCCGCTTTGTAATTCCATCGAAAACAATGACGCTTTGGCTTTTTTTGTTTACAAACAAGGATATGGTTTGGCTTTGAGTACCTAGAGTTGCGAGTTTTGAGATGTCTTTTGAATATTATTGTAAATAGTCTCGCTCACAGAGGTCTTAAGTAAAAAACTGTCACAGAAGTCTAGATGTGAAAAATGACTCTCTCTAAAAGAGGTTCCTACACTGTCACTCATGGAGGTATTCGGGATAAAAATGACGGGACCTGACCATTATTTTCGCTTATAGAGTTTTCTCACTTATCCAGTTTTCGCTTATCCAGGTTCGACTGTATATCCACTTTTGCGTTTAACTAACCACTATCACCCGCATTAAACTCTTACCATTGCTACTTGTTGCAGTTTAAATCTGCGATAATGATATAATTATGAAAGTGTCAGTGATGAAATATACCTTGCTTAAATCGAAGTCGATGTTGGTTCGCACCGCCCGATGATGAAGAGGCTGCGGCGGGCGGAAGTTATTGCCGAGAGGCGCCTTGGGGTGCCGCGCGTCGCCTTGCATCAGCCGGCGCAGACCGTGCAGCTATTGAAATTATACATACAGAATATTACACTTATTTTTTATATATGTATCAAAAGTATAGAAACAGCAGACTTAATGCTAAAAGCATTCTCTGCCAGTCAACCTTTCGGCAGTAATAAATAATAACACATACCATATGAGTACCTACGTGTTTTATCAATGTCAATTAATGTATTTTTTTCATGTATTACTATGTCTTCTGTGGTAAAACGTAAAAGTTATATGATAAAAATTGAAGAAATAAAAATGTTGAGTATTATTTGTATAGTAATATTGATCGTTCAAGTAGAGATATTACGATCGACACAAGCCTTCGTTCGGGCTATGAGTGCTTCACTGTGCGATACAATAAAATAATAGGAAATTTTGTAATCTCGGTTAAAAAAAATGCTTTAATTTTATCCGTATGCGCTATATTTACTGCTTTAATCGTAATAATTATCTTAAATAACGAATTCTAAGAAATTCCAGTCCAGTTCCAAAACTAATGTGGTTTGGAAGGACTTCAGCAAAATTTTGATCGTGTCTATAGTGTAGCAGCGATGCACTATAGCGGATAATATCGGGACCGAGGATTAACGGGCCCGGCGCACGCGAGCCAACGGATAGCTGTTTACGCCGTATTACACCCTAATTGTGATTATGGACTATAACAATTATTTTAAAATGACAAATAAGTTTTCTTGGATAAATTCGGCACCTTGAAACTACTTTTTTTGTAAGTCTACAAATGAGCAGGTATTTTGTTTTTAAATACTTTCAGTAAGTAATTAAATAATTGATTTATAATACCAGAATATAATTCAGTGCTAATTAGGAAATTTCGGGGAAATAAGATCTATTTTTTTTTGTTGGGTAGAATTATTTTACGATTAAAATATGTACCTAATGAGCAAATATTGCACATTTTCTTGCCTAATCAATAGAAAAATGTACGGCACTGAATATTTTAAAGAGAAATCTTGAAAGTTAAAGCTGGGTCAAAAGGGGTTAATTTGGAGCAATGTGATTTTATCTTTTACTGCTTTGGACTGATCTTTTTAAATGTTTTTGGGCTCTAAATTACGTTCAGTTAAATATTAATGAAAATTTAGATGTGTGGAAAGTTAATAGGTATTAAGTACAAAAGTAAGTAAAATAATTTTTATTCAGTCATATTTAAACTTATTTGAGCTGATTGAATGGCGAATCGTCGATTGCATACAGCAACTACATAAGTCCTAAGCTGGTTCCAATATGTTATGAACCTCAACTAAAACTATCAGCCTCGCACTTACTTTTTATGATATTTTTTTTTCATTATGCGCTTGCTTTGTAAAAATAATTTTCATTTAATTAATGACGCCCCAAGACGTAAGCATTTAAATCAAAATGAATAACTTTTCTTTACCATTATATTTCATAAATTGTAGTCGTCCATGTATTTTAAGACTATTCTATCCAAGGTAGTAGTGCTACCTAGCTAGATTTCAGTTAAATTGAAATTTCGTCGTCGTGGTGTGGGTATAGCGGATTAACGGGCTCGG
This sequence comes from Thymelicus acteon, assembly GCA_951805285.1. Taxonomy (NCBI): domain Eukaryota; kingdom Metazoa; phylum Arthropoda; class Insecta; order Lepidoptera; family Hesperiidae; genus Thymelicus; species Thymelicus acteon. Next base: position 9,253,196 of record OX638219.1, on the reverse strand, counting down.
TGCACGCGAGGCGCTTGCTAACTCAGATCGCTTTTTATGCCGAATTACACACTTTGATTGTGAATATAGGCCACATTGGTAGGCTTAAAAGTCTTATATCTCTTATATCATCGGGTCAATTAAATGCATGTGTGATAGTGAAGCCTGAAAAATTCAAGGAATTACAATAATTGAAATTTGCTTATTACGTATCTCAAATTCAATTCTGTAATTACATCATAATCAGGTACGGTATGACTAAGGTATATTAACTTAATACTGGGTTAATAAAGTCAACCATCTTATTATGATTCAAGGTAGTAAACTTATTGTTATGTATTGTGTCGTAAACAACAGTGGGCAACTTTTACGTTACCCGCGCCAATTTTAGTTCCTATCAAAGTTTTGGTTATAACATTTAAATTACTGCAGTTCATGGGCGAGTACAACTGTTTCGCTGTTTCACACAAAAGGTATTTATGTAGAACTGAACCAAGACCGCGCCGTATTGCTCAAGTAGCAACCGCACTACGTCCAACTCCTAGAGATTGCAAGCAGTTCTAGCACTTAATTTTCTCACCAACACAAACGGAAAACATAAACAATGATTTATAATAACAGCCATACAACGCGGCACTTTCAGTTTACTTTTAACACGTACATAATTCACGGCGGAGTCTTTGTCTAGCGGGGTGGGACGTGAGTTGTTTATTGTAGCGTGAGCACAAATGAAAATGTTATTACGCCGGCCTCGACCACGGCTCAATTCGCAGACACTACGCTGACTGCTAGATGTGGCTAGCTGTGGCTAAGCGTGAGTGAAATCTATTTCGGTCATCTGGTTAACTCCAGCTTGATACTCGGTGATACATAATTCTACGATACGTAATACTATAATATTGCCTACATATATTCAATTAAGTGTCAACACATAAAATTATAAACTCTGTATTTTGAAAGAAACATTTTTTTACAATTTTTTTCAATGGAAATAACTGATACAAGCTGATGATCATCAACGATACCAAAGGCATTAATGATGCGTTGCAGGCCAAGAAAGTGAGAAGGAAAAAAAAGGAAGAACTGACTCTCAAGCACTCAACCAGAACTAATAGAGTCGTTTGGCGCCTAACACAAACAAGACGGTTCAGCGGTGGTAGCTATCCAGGCGGATCTTAGGAGAAATAATAATGGTAATAATGAACTATTTAATTCAATATTACATAACTCCGAGGTGCCAAAGTTGTATATATTCGCAATAAAAGGTACAAATTTTGAAGCTTCACCTACAATCGAAGTTCATAATAACCAAGAGTCGTACATTAAACTCAATAGTAGAAATTAATCTCAAACGTGAAGCATCTCTACCTATAAAATATAATACAAAATACACCCGTGTAATAGCAGTAACGATATTATTTATATTTCAGGTCAACGGAGCGTGTATTAGGGGCGAAGTTGATCAGACGAGGGCCTACGAGTAGGTATATCGATTGCAGCTAAACATTCTTGACTTTGGCTAGAGTTCATATTATAAATAATTCAGCTTGTTTCTACTTGTGCTTGTACAACTTATATTTCAGCATTGGTAATACGTAATGAAGAGCTACCTCAACTTTACCGGCTATGGAGTTGTGGGAACCTCTGTGCTGAGCTATAAGTAGTATAAACATATTGATATCAATCCCGCATAACCGTGTATGTTTGTTGTTGATTTACTAATGAGATAAATGTTATAATATTAAGCGATTAAGTATGTTATGACGAGATTGATTTATATGCAATAAGACTTATGACTATTTATTTATATCATAGTTTAGTTCAGCACCAAAGCCAATATGCATAGATTTGATATTATGGTGTAAACGTTTATTGGCATTTTTTGTCTATACAAAAGACATCACTAATAATTTAGATTAGAATATAAAAAAAATCTAATATTTACAATAATATTACTTCTAAAATTAAATTATCTAGTATTTTAAAAACAAACTAAAATGTGTTTGTGCTGTTGACAGTTGAGTAGTTCCCTCGTCTGGAACCCAAAGCGTAATGAAGATATTGTTATTTGACCCATACATATTACATGCTAACAAACTAACGAACAAAGCAACTTAAATAAAAGCTTTTAATAAACTAGTTATACCGAAATAAATACTTCAAACTTAACCACTCAACTATTATGCCAGTATTTTTGAGCCGGATAAAAACTATAATTATTTTTCATGTCAATACGCGACACACGACAAGAGCAGTCAAGTTTTAACCAAAGGCCTGACGTTTTAACTGATCGCAAAGGAAATCGAATACCTGTTTTGTTAACTCGCTTTAGTACACTGCAACTGAAACCTTTGTTGGTTGTTAAAAGTGGTTGGTTAAAAGTCAGTTCGAGTGGAAGAGAGGGGAAGGAGAAGTAGAAAATAATATTAACGAAAAAATATTATAATAACATAGAAAGAAAGAAAGAATATAAAATATAAAATATTAACGGAAATCAATTGATTAGGTTACGTCTCAGTAGCTATATTAACGTGAATGTTTTTACTATCACATATTTACATTTTGATTATCACAAATAAAAATTTTGCTACCTATTTACTTATTTCGTGCGTAAGTACAATAACGTCAATATAGTTTCGGGTAGCTTTAAAATGTGATCTTTTGGGGCTTGTATGATTGAAACTAATAAACTAATTATACAACTTTGAACAAAAACTTGAAAATGTTAATTTAACATAATCTATCCACATAAAACGCAGGCCGTTCTGCGGGCTGAGGCTGAGGCCGCTTTATTAATATAACTGCACCATGCTAGATGAACGCAACAGTGAATTCTGAACAGCACCTCGTCTGATTTATGAGTGGGGCAAACGAAACGGCGACAAATTTTAATTTCAACCTCTCAGTATCAAGAGCTTTCAACTATAAAAAATGCAAATGTAAATGTACAAAAAGTAAACGTATGGTACAAATGCGTATTAAAGTTCGTGGTTGTATTTACGTTACTTTAGCCCTCAGGTTTTATTAGTTAGCATACTTCAAAGTTTTTATATTACTCATGTTGCAATTCTCGTAATTATTGCAGGAGTTTCGGTACATAAGTATAAACAGTCGTGGAAACGTTACATTGGAACGTAAGGCAAATTTTATTGTTACAAGAAAAAACAGATACAAATAATTGAAATATTATGTTTTAACATAAATTTATATGTACTTGTAACATACTTGTAGCTATAACTTTCATGTAAGGCATAAGCAACTATGTATTTATACTGCTAACGAGATAACATACAAAAACAAAAGAGGCTTAAAATATGTTTTTACCAAATATCATAAACAAATAAGATTCTTCACATGATTCTAATTTTGATGTTTTTACAACAAAAGTATCTAAATAGCGTATCATGAATTGATAATTAGCTTTGGGATACAAAATACCTTCGACTTTAATGACAAGATTAATATAATTGCACATTTTATGGGGTAATATTTTTCATCATTCAGGTCCATTTTAAATCTTGCACAAATAAATTATTAAGCTATTGCATAGCTTTTATCACAGGCTTTGAGCGCGGCGACCGAATCAAGAAATTCCGTAACAAAAATAAAACCTAACACCCTCCACTCCGCCTATCATGTAGCTCGGCCGAGCGTTCGCTTAACGTGTATGTATATGGTACGACTGTACGAAGCTCGCACGGATCAAGACGAGCTGCTCCGAAATCGGACGAATACGTAAGCAGCTGTTTGTGAGAAAGTATATAGGTGTATAGGTATCTAACATATCTTTATAATGCCACACTCACCACATGTGCGACCCGTAAGTATACATGTAGGTATATATGTATACATAGGTGTACCTATGTATAACAGTGAATAGCAGTTGCTGGTGAATAGCTGTACGAGTAAAATTTGTGTATAAAGTGTTTTGAATATGAATAAACAAAGTGCATTTATTAATGAAGAAAGTGATGAAAAAATAGTGAAAGAAAATGAGTGAGTACTCTATATACATACACTTTATTATTATCAACTGCAGTAATTTTCTACAAATGCAGTATTTTTTTTAATTTATATATAATACTGCTATAAAAATAACCTACATTTAGGACATTAAAATGAGCGATCTTAAAAGTAGCCCTCTTTTATACACACAAACACACACACACACATATAGTTTCAATTCTCAATTTAAAATTGCATAAAGCCCAATGCATACGTAACGGGTTTTTTCCCCGTACGGGCCGGGGACGGGACGGGGCAAACATCGTTTCATAGAAAATGTATGCGATAGTGCATACGCAACGGAAGCGAAACCCCGTCACGTATGAACGTGCCACGTTCCGTACGGGACGGGGTTTCGCTTCCGTTGCGTATGCACAGTCACCCCGTCCACGACGGGGAGAAAGTAGTGATGCACGTGTATTGTTATTATACCTATATTATTACCTACTGTTTAAGCTAATCACCTTGTACAAAAAATAATCATTATAAATACATCAGTTTTCATGTTATTTCAATATTATAATATTTTACCAGCAGAAAAATTATAAAACATTTTGAAGGACTATATTTTTTTGAAGTTATATTTTTTTAGGCGCGTTATTTTTTTAATATTGTTTTTTTAATGTTGTTTTTTTATTTTTTTAATGGTTCTTTTTTATTGTTTTTTTTTTTTTAATTTGTTTTTGATACCAAAGAAGTATAACTTCTCACGCGCGTACCTACGTAAACGTTTATGTTTTTTATGCTTTGAGCAGGCAAACGAGCAGACGGGTCCCCTGATGGTAAGTGATCACTGCCGCCCATTAGCACATTAGCAACACCGGGGGTGTCACCAACGCGTTGCCGGTAAGGAGACGATAGACCTACTTCTTAAAGAAAAACATTTTTTTGTCATACGGAAATATTTATAAAATTGAGTCTCGTCGTCCAAAAGTTCTGTGTAGAGAGTGTGGTATTCTCCTTCTTGTTCTCTTTTATGCCATGTAGGATGTATAGAAAATCTCCTTTTTCTCTTGACGGCCGTAGCTTCTTCGTCATCTAATGAAATAGCAATTAAAGCTAATTCTTCAAAAGAAAAATTCATCTTTCTTTATTCACAACACTAGCACGTTAGGTCTGAGTTAAAAATCCCGTCGGCAACGGGGAATGACCCGTCCCGTCCCCGTTCCGAACGGGAAAAACATGTTACGTATGCATCGACCTCTGAAAATCCCGTCGGCGACGGGGAATGACCCGTCCCGTCCCCGTTCCGTATGGGAAAAAAACCCGTTACATATGCATTGGGCTTAAGTTGATAAAAAATGCTGTGCAATAGCTTTACCGCAGCAGTACCCGAGTGCCACACGTTTTAATTTTTATTAAATAAAACAAACCATTCCAGGTTCCAATGATCTGAAATTCACAAGAGAAGAAGGAGCATTTTCGAACCGAATGTTTTTAACTCGGCTCGGCCCCTCGTACCATAAAATCTGAATTGATTTGGATTGTCTTTCTTAAATTGCACCTATTACATGTGATTGAAAATAAGATTCTAATCAAACACTGTCGTATGTTACCTATGAAATATTAATAAACTTGCGTATGATGATAAATGATAAATACTTTTAAGGGAATAAATTACCTGTTGTTTGGTGATATAAATGGGCTTGTTAATAATGACCCAGGTGACAGTTTCAAAGCAAGCGGGCGCCGTCGTTGAGCCATCGTAAGTCATATAATAGTCCGTTTCTGGCAGCAAGCCTCTTACTGATAGTCTGTTGACCGGCATTTCAGCTCCTAAATAGATATATTAAACAATTAGTACAAGTACCCGTATTTGCGCTTCTTGCAGAGCGAAGGGTCCGGGTTTGATTCTAGGTGGAGGAAAATATTTTTGTGACAGATAAAATTTCATACTAGAGTCATTTTATGAAGTATGTACGACACGCTACCCGTCGCATAATTATTATGTGAACTTTTATAGATTTATTTTCATTTATTTAAGTGCACCAGAATTACCTAACTACCTTACGCGGTAAGAAAAACCTTCTGCTTAATAGGTTCATGGAAATAATATAATGAAATCCCACAGTAACAAGTCTTATTTCTCAGAAATAGTAATCAGTTCGCGGTCAATTTTAAAGAAAATATTTGAGATTTATTTAACTATAAATCCAATAATTGCTACGCTCAAGTCCATAAGAGTCCAAACAAATGTATTTTTTGAGATTTTTTTTTTTATTTTAGTCGCTAAAAAAAATGATTTGCTTGCATTCGACTTCATACCGAAGTCGACGTATAATCAGTTTAGACTTTAGTACGAATCCGACTCATTTCACGCGACTGACAGCTCAAAAAATACACATTTTGGCTTCACCCTAAAATATCTAATACTAATAAATATACTTAATACCTAAAATACCTAATAATAATAATGCCTGATTTATAAATATATGGAAATGAATTTTAACAAACCTCCATATTTTATATTTTCTAATTCTTCTGTTAATATCCTCAGTTCTGGATTAGACAAATCGCCAAGCTGAAACAAATGGTAGGATTAATATTAGTAGTACATTTTACTGAAAACAACACGTAAAGAACTTGTGAAGAAGTAGTAACTATTTTCTGTAAAGGGTCACATAGTTTTAGTAGTGACGTACCGTTGTAGAATATGTGCTAATTTTGTGTTGAAAATGAACTATTGTGCTTTCTCTCATTCAAGTAGACAGTTAAATCAGTTCTAACTAAAAATGTTTCCTGTTAATAATATCAAGTGTGTTTTAAAGAATCAAACAATTTAATTTAATTTTTTTTATCTCAAGCAGAGTGACCATGAACATCAGGTGGTAGTTGATTGGTTGTAACTTTGGTGAAACGAAGTCATGAACAAAGATAGAGGGAAGCTAGTTACTTATTTGCTGGTAGCTAATAAAATTATTATCGATACCAATATCGGAATTTGTAGTTTTGCGCCTGATGTTAATATAAAGGATTTTTAACAAAATGTAGAGATATGGGTAATAAAGTTTCTCTTGGAAGTAGGTATTTTATGAGGTGCATAAGTTAACGTAGATTGGATTTGCATGGTTCACTTTACTGTGTACTAGAACAGGCTTACGAACGCAATATGAGCGAGCTTGTAAACAGAGACCCTCCGGGACCACGCCGTAGTCTACACTTAATTATATTTACAGGTGATAGCAATAGAGCAAGAATTATTTTAATGTTTTATTATTCAGCTTGTTTATTATGACTTGTATGATAGCAAGTTATTGTTGTTAATTTTTGTGTTACTTATATCACAGCATGCGAAAAGATACAGTGTCTACTCGTAGGTAAGTTGGTTTTTAACAAGATCATTGTTTAAACCTAAAACTGTTCCAGTTTACTTATATTTCAAAAAACTTTTTTACCTAAGATATATAAATGTTACGTTTAGTTTACGTTACAAAGCTATCAAATAAGAAATTTTATAAGCAATTTTTACATATTTTAATTGTAATCAACTACCTACCTGATACCTAGTCTTAGCTACCATGAAGCAAGCAATTAAGTTTAACAAATTTAATTTTGGCAAAAGAACAGCGTTATTGGATTTTCTTTAGTCTGCAATTATTTGTAGTAAATGCTAAAAAAAGTAACCTTAAGTATTAGCAATCACATAATATTATAAACATAATAACAAAACAGAGTCAAATATTTAACCTTAAACATTTCATAGCCAACTATGCAACTGCATTCACTCCATATTCCCAAACGCGCAAGTGAAATATGAAGGTACTTGTAAACACGGACCCTCTGAGACTACGACGAACACCAGTCCTCATTAGACACTCGTAAAACGATCAAATAGTTACACAAGTTTACTGCAAGAAAACATTGTCTGAGAACAGCGATAAAATCAGTTTGGATCTAATTTAGGAGAGTAGGGGATCTCGCAAGTTTATCGAGCAAAGACGTTTCGCTCTGTTATCCGTGTTAAAGGTAACATGTGTCTTTATAGCATATATTTATAAAACTGTACTATATCAAGAATCGTGATAATAATATATGCAGAATTCGTTAGTATTTACTATATATTATTAAAAGACATGATTGTGTTCATTTTTTACTGATATAAAAGAGGATCAAATAAGTAATAGATAAATATTTGGATTTAGCTAAACATGCAGTTAACTATTTTACAGACGTTCATCAATTTTACAGACTACGAGGATAGTACAAAAGTTAGTTTGAGACCTAAAAAGTACTGAAGTATAAATGTATTTTATAGAAAAATAATCGCTTCTAGATATTACCACTTCACTAAACCGTAAGCTAAACAAGAAACACCCTCGAAACGAACACGCTTCCTGCTACGGTGCAGACAGCTCTTAATTTGAACTAATAGCTTTGGCGGCTAATCCAATGCCGCACAAAAATTTCCAATTTCCTTAATTAACTAGCCCCAGTTTGGATGAAAGCTTTGAATGGGTGCGGCATGTTGGTAGCACGATGTCGATAACTACCACTACATTAAAACGCAGTCTGATTCACCACTTTAAATGAATTCAAATATGAAGAAATATCTATAGTCGAATCACTAATTCACTGGACCAAATTAAAAGAAATTAATGTCACTTTGTGAAATAATATTACCGTGGTAATAGTAATAGTGACTTCTTGGTCCCTGAAAATTATATGTTTCAAGTCATAACGTATAAATGATTCACAACAACATTATTATAACACTATTTATTTTTCATCAAAAATGATTACACTGTAAATGTCAATTTGATCCAGTGGATTAGGACATTTAGGACATATTACCAAGGAAATATTCCCCAAATTTCACAGAATTATTATTTTCATTTAATTCAGATACCTAGAAATTTGAGCTATAAACTTATCAATACATTTTAGCTACTATTCCTTGTTAAAGGTAGATAATTGAAAGTCATTAATGACCAGGTAATAATTGATTTGGCATACAGTTTTTTCCAAGAAGTGCAGAGTTATAGAGAGCTTGCATATTTTTATTACGATGGCGCTCAATAATAAATGGACTTCAAGAAAATAGATAAATGTATGTGGCAAAGTTTACTAATGTTTAGTTTCTAAAATGTCCCATACACGCCTGTCTATATTACCATTACAAATGCATACATTTCTTCTGAGTTTTGAAGACATTCTGTTGAGATCCTCCAAAAAAATATCCCTATAATTATTGTCGTCGTCGTCACATACATAAATATTAGTTATGGTGTTTTATTAACAGTAGTACATTGAAACTGCGACTTCCAATGTTATTATCACCAACCCATAACCTTAGGAACTATACAATGGAACACCACTCTCGGACCATGATTTAAAGTGATATTTGGTCGATTTAACCGTTTGATCCAACATTTTCATTGTAAACTCTTATCAAGTTTTGCTTTGGCTTCTTGAAGGTAGTTTTGGGAAACTAAACAAGTTACCAGTTCCTTCGTGAGAAATTACGTCTGTCCTATATAAAGGTTAACAACAAAATGTATTACGTGTTTATTTCTATATTATCTATTATATGTAAATATATTACATAAAATTAATACTACTCATTTGAAGTGACTGCATTATCTGATATTTATAATAAACTAGTGGATACCCGGCGTGTGGATACACGCTAAAAAAAAGTGTATGAAAAAAGTGGAAAATTTTACGTATGGACTCGTAAATAGTTGGCCTAAAAGAAAAGCTGACAAAAGATATTGATACCTTTGGCCTATTTTCTTTAATATAAATTAGTACAGGTTTATACCTACGGCTAATTCTTATTCGTGAAAACAAATAAGTATGTATGTTCTGCAAAACCAACATACCTACTAAATATAAAACTCACCTGCAGCAGCAAGGAAATCGAAACGATTCCCTGAGCTTTGTGGAGCGCTTCAGAGAAGTTCGAATATAACTGCGAATTAAAACCAAATATTTGAATCTGTAACAAGAGGAAAATCATAGATTGATATTTTATCTGCAGACATTTTTGCATTGTATGCTGACTGAAACGAAGTGATTTTACCTTTATTTAGTTTAGAATCTAAGAACGTTACCCTACTTAATTAAGTAGAATAGGGAAGCTAGGTTAGTAAAACAAGTTTAATAGTATCCATGTGTTACGAAAATTAGTTTGAATTTTGTAATGGTTCTTTAGACTCTATTCAGGATCTATTTCAGATAGATTTGAATTATGAATTTAAATAGAATTCTCCTTTTTAGGGTTCCGTAGCCAAATGGCAAAAAACGGAACCCTTATAGATTCGTCATGTGTGTCTGTCTGTCCGTCCGTATGTCACAACCACTTTTTTCCGAAAGTATACGTATAAGAACTATACTGTTGAAACTTGGTAAGTAGATGTATTCTGTGAACCGCATTAAGATTTTCACATAAAAATAAAAATAAAACAATAAATTTTGGGGCCTCCCCATACTTAGAACTGAAACTCAAATTTTTTTTTCATCAAACCCATACGTGTACCCCACACGTATGTCTATGGATAGGTCTTCAAAAATGATATTGAGGTTTCTAATATCATTTTTTTCTAAACTGAATAGTTTGCGCGAGAGACACTTCCAAATTGGTAAAATGTGTGTCCCCCCCCCCCTGTAACTTCTAAAATAAGAGAATGATAAAACTAAAAAAAATATATGATGTACTTTACCATGCAAACTTCCACTTAAAATTGGTTTGAACGAGATCTAGTAAATAGTTTTTTTTTTAATACGTCATAAATCGTAAACCGCAATTTACCTCGATCAAAGTTACAACGAACTACAAGAATTTTTATATTATGTTACTTGCTGCTACGGAACCCTTCATGGGCGAGTCCGACTCGCACTTGGCCGCTTTTGTTTTTAATATAAAATATCGTCTGATGAGTTAAAGATAGCTAAAAGACCTATAACTCGCATGAAATGCTTAGCAAGTAATCGAATATAAAATCTTAGGTCCTACGATAGATACCAAAATTCAAATCACTAGACTATCGCTGTCCTTATTCCCCGACTAATAAAATGTAAGCACTGATTTATTTTATGCGTATTTTTCCTATTAAGGAGGAATAAAATGAAATAATAAACAGTGTTAGAGTAAATTGAGGAAAGTAATATAAATCTACACAAGAATAAGCACATGATTTTGGATTTAACGTGGCTGCGTAAGAATTTGTCACATAAATAAACAGGAGGTACGGTTGAGTTGGCTCGCAGTCGTTCGTTGGGATTACATTTGGGATTTGAGCGTCTCAGAGAGGGAGGAACGCCCAATGCGTGTGAAAACATCTGTTACGCCTTCTTTTGCTAACTCGTGGCAGAAATCCGCGACAACGTTTTAATGTATTGCCAATAAGTTTATTAAGCTTTACGTTTGCGTGTTTTTGTGTTGGGGAAGAATTTCGTACTTTGATTCATTTAAGAAATAACACCTCATTTAACTCTTTCAATGTTATATATTGTTTGTATTGGTCTTCAATAATATTTACAATAATTTATTTCTCCGGAATAACAGGTAAATCACGACTTTTTTACACCAAAATTTTAACTTAATTATTAAGTCTGCCAACTTGCATAATGTTCAGCACAGTGGACCAGAAATTTAATTTAAATAATTAAAATGATAATAAATATTTAGACTAAGATAAAACGATATTGTAATTGTGAGCGTTTAACAGCCTTCTTTCAAAAACAGGAGATAGGAACGAACGGAAACTAGCAATATTATAAATCAATAATTTGTGCAATTAACTCAAAATATTAGTCAGACACTACAAGGTAATCTGTTAAATTACACAATTATTGAAAGATGCAGTTTATTTATTGGATATATTTTTTATAATATTACCTTGTGATGGCACGACAATGTAAGCAATTATTTGCTGTAGCGTACGAAGCGCTCCTCTAGGCGAAGTTAATGTTATTTGTATTCAGCACATTTAATCTCTCCTTGTAGCTTCACAAGAAGTGAATTATAGCACTAAATGTTTGTGTTCATAAGCGAGTCTGCGATCAATTAGTGAATATCAGTAAGTAAGTATATACCGAGTGGTAATCGACTCAATATCTTGTCTGCTAAGCTTTGACTAATTAAGCAATTCGAGTATATAATTTAAATGCTTATTAAGTCAGGTTCTCTGTCGGGAGCGTGTGTGTTTATTGGATCTGTCGGGGAATTTCCAAAGGTACGAGTATATTATGCCTTATTATTAGAACGTATAGCAATATAATACAGTATTGTCTAATAATAATATACAAGCGTAGGTGCATAAACGGATATACTCGTAGAACATAATAATTATGAAAATAAGTAAGTTAAACAAACATGATTTTATAGTAACTTATCTTTTGTTATTTTGATATAGGTACAATGCAAAATATTATTATATTTTAACTATATTATTATTATATTTTAAATATAGTTGCATGATAAAATAAAAGTCAAAATTCCAATTTTTTTTTCTATTTGTAAAATGTAAAATATTACAAAAATGTTAAACTGAATACTGAAATTGACATTGGCTTTCACGCCTGAGACAGGAGTTTGGCTCTCAGGGGAGGACGTTGTTTGTGTACTGGCAAAATTGTTTGTTTCAAATTGTCTACATTGAACGAGTTTGTTGATATTTTGTGAGTGGATTGGTCTCTGAAGACACACACATACTTTAAAAAGGAACGGTAACTCATGAACATGAACTCATGTGGAATAAGAAGTACATACGATTTAATTTTAGTTAGATTATTATTATCATTCTTATAAATATAAATCTCTAACATAACATGAACATAACATTCTACTTAATATCAAAGTGTTTATCCTGATCATATTGTATCCGATTATATCTACGATTGTAAATTGTAACACATTAATCTATCAAAATTAGTAAAACTTTTTATGTTGTTTATTTAGCTGTATTGTCTATCTAAAATATTCGTAGCATTTTTTTATTTATCAACACTTTTATTTTGAATTTTGTATTTGTATTACTTCATAATTGCAACCCATAATAAAATTAAATAATAAAAGGAAAATACAAGAAATCCAAACATTTACCAAAATAGAAAATAATACGAAGCAGGTTGTATTTACCTCAGCTGGAAACGAATATCCATTGATGGCGTGTTCCGAACCGAACTGGTCGTGGAGTCCATAGTGTATGTGTATTTCGTGGAACTGATATTTGTAGGAGAGGGGCCCTCCCGTGATGTTGATGTGGTGTCTAGTCTCGTTTTCCACTGTGAAGATCACGGAGTGGCCCGTGTTGCTTATTAATCCATTTATCTAAAACAGAGACACAAACATGTAGTAAGTGCGTACAAATATTAAGAGTATTTAATATAATATGTATTGCCTCTTACCATTAGATGTGATTCTAAGATATTTTTAACACTACATACTCATAGCCCCGCACTAGGATTCCCTGTATCGTGGATGCCATGAACAACACACAAAGACAAGAACACACAAACGCAGACTGAGAACAGAAATTCAAACTCATCTCATCATTCAAAATTACCTCGCCGGGAATCGAACCCAGGACCTTTCAAACGGCGCCGTGGCGGTCCGGCATGGTAACAATTACGCCACGCGGGTCATTGTAATAATATTGAATTTGTAATAGCATTGAAGTCACGGTACTTACTCTATGTTTATCTATGTGTAAAAAACGTAGGTTAGGGTCAAAGAGAAGTTTCTCTGGTTCCAAATTGACTGGCGACTGACGACGGCCCTTGTTGCACAGCGACCATTCCGGGTTGATCAGACCCCAGAAGGCAGGCCCTACAAAAAGAAAATATGGTTATAAAAAACAAATTTAATGCATGTTCAAACTGAGATGTAAAAAGTCATGTTGTGAAGTAACAAAAGGTTTTTGCACCTTTCGAAACGCTGGCGCTGGTAGAAGCATACGGACAAAAGTATACCTATAATAAAATTACGGTATTATTAAATATTTTTCAGTTTAAACATGTGTCAAACCTAATGATATCTGAGGTGCCGTCGACTTTGAGACATGATCGTAAAACTTTTTCCTTGGTATTCTATTGCCTTCCTAGAAGAACTTAATTTTTTCGATTATTCAACAAAAATAGTAGTAGGTACAGTCAGCAATAGAATTAGGTATGCAGGGCATGATTATAAAACTTTCCGTAATTAGTAATATTCTGACGTACACAGTTGAATGAGTCCTTCGCTATGAAGTATCGTCGTCCGTTCTTAATGACGTTAAAAGATCCTAAGTTTTTCGTCTTAAACTGTGTGAATTATAGTCGCCTTTTGAGCTTTATCTTTATGACGTGGTAGCCATGAACACAACATAACACGACATAAATGTCTGCTCCGGGCAGTGTGACTGTCAACTAGGATACAGAGTCCTATTACGGTACAGTTTTCCAAATTTCACCACTGGACTTAGATTCCGCATTAGTGAATATTTCTTAGACTTCAAAGTCACAATTTGGCGGAAGGTGCGGTTTGCGGGGTACGAAACAGATGCGCTGTGATTGGATATTTAAAATTCAAACTTGGAATTTATCGAGCTCAACACTGTCCATAGTGACTGAGTATGTATGATCGATAAATCGTACGATCAATGTTTGTGATTATCATTATTTACTTTCATTACATTTATAATGAATAACAATACAATATAAATATCGATACTTTTAATAATATAATATTAACAGTGTTTATATTATACAATGTCCGATTAGATAAATCAAATATTCAATGCTATTCGCGGCTAATTACATTAAAATAATAACATAACTGTTCGTAGTAGGACTGCTTCTTAGCTTCATGAACTTAAAAACTATATTTTTGGGTTTTTAAGACATTTTTAGGAATTATTTTTATTACAAACTAGTTGACCCGACAGATGCTGTCATATCTAAATTTCATTAGGTTTGTTACTTTTCCTTTCGTGTGTATATTATTTTCATCACACTGATGTTTTTTTATGCTACGGTTTTAAAATTTCGATGTTTGTCATTTCATATTATTATTATTTTATTGTTTGGCTAATCCCTTAACTTCCAAATGAAGTATAACAAACCATAATTTATTATAGTAATTCCTAATCACAATTTATTACTTTTGTTATAACAGCATTCCAATATCTCTAACTGTTAACTGGACCCTTATTAATGTACCACATCAAGAACTTCAGACCTCTAGTTTTATTACATTTTTATTTTACTTTAAATTCTCATTATAGTGAATAATTTTTGCTTAGTAGGCAAAATGGTATAAAAAAAGGAAAGAAAAGAAAAATAATTATAATTATAATACGAAAATATGTATAACATATCGAGTTAAGTATATATAATATGTACCTATCTACCTACTTGATATTCGCGCAAATAATAATAAATAATAATATAATCAATATTTAGCTGATTTTCCACATAATTTCTCCATAACTATAGGAAAGCACACGAATTTGAAAGTTTCCATACAATAACATTGTTACTTTTTATACTTAGACAAAGTAAATGTATTCTATTCTTTTCTCGATAAGAAGTATAAGACCCATAACAAAACTGGCAAGTATAACTATGATACAACTGAATCCATCAACTGTCATCTGAAAAGTGTGTTGAACAAACGACACTGTATTTGGTAGGAAACCATCCCTGTCCACGGTGTATTGATTCTTTCCATTTTTCCTTCCTCTCGGGGCATCTAGGAAATCTATAAAACCATTACCACAATGTTTTTTCATATAATAAATAATGTTATCCTTGACTACAGCAACCTTTGTCTCACTTGTAACCTGTTCAAAATTATCGATTTCATAGCAATATCCTCAAAATGAATATCGATACGTCTTTAAAATGAAAAGTTCACTTCCCTAGTATTGTCTTTAGTCAGAAACAAGATAACTATTTTGAATTAGGAATGAATTTTTTACAAAATGTCACTCTCAAAACCAGCTTAAGTTGAACTCTGCTTCATTATAAGAAAATTTGTAAAATAAATATGAATTACTAACTTATTAAATGATATGGCATCTTTTGGGTAACTGTTTTTTCGAACTGATTTTCCATACCATTTAACACTACAATAAGCCATGGTTTCATCAGCAAATTCTTTTTTGAAATTAATTAAATTCTGAAAGATCCGCGTGTGTATGGGTCGAAGGTCTTGGTCGATACTAATGTCCAAGTGATTAAGTACTCTGTGCTAATGTCGTGAATGCTAGTATAGCTTTATATGCATAGCAAAAGCACTTCTATGTTGCCGCGCGTCAGTTGCCTTGTATGCGGTATCTTTTGGGGGTAATCTATGGTGTGTAACAACGTAGTGGTGATTTCCAGTGATTAAGTACTCTGTGGTGATTTCTGGAAAATATATTTTAATCTCAATTATTATTTTTTAGATTCAAAACTGACACCAACAACTTGACAGCTTTGGTACTGAGAAGTTAACGTCCCGGACATAGATAATAATAGACGCTGCGTCATAGACTATCCGTTCGAGTCGTGACATTTGCTCGTACTACTACTCGCATAAAATATACATCAAAATGAGTGGTAACGTACCTTTGTGTCTTATAATCTCTTACATATTTTATAGTAATATTTTTTGTTGCTTTGAATATAGTCGTCGTTTATAATTGTACTGGCGCTTAGAATGCATGTAACTGCATAATGCCTCGAACTGTAATGGTGTACATTATGTTAGCGATCAAAAAAAAAATAAAATCTCTCCAGTGGAAAACTTTTTAAGTGAGTAATCAAACTTTCTCCGTTACGTTATGCGTTATATTTGTAATTCGTAACACTGAATCTAAATGGCGTTGTTATTAACCACTAATAATGCCATCTAATGATAATAATAATCTTGTTACTTATTAAATGATCGCAAACTAAATGGCCTTGTTACTGATTTGACCATAACGTCATGTATTTTATAATCGTTCATAAGGAGTAAACTCCAGTCGTGCATCGGAGCTGAGCTGACATACACAATTTTTTGTTTTGGTTTTTGGAGACTGTGAACCCTTTTGCGGCCCATCCGGTCCAGGTCTCTCCAACTAAGAGAAGCTTAGAGCATTATTTATTTCTAGTTTCTGTATTTTATTAAGTCATACGAAAAAACATATTAAAACTCACAATTTAATCGGATTAATCTGCAACGTTGCACAGCCACAACTGTGTCCGTTGCATTCCGAAAATCATACTAAATAATAAAACAAGCGATTAAAGTGTTTTCAAGTTTAATAAAAGCATGCACTGATTTAAATACGAAAGTTACATGACGAATTCAAAATGAACATTGTATTACGTAATACACATTAAACGTGCTCGCTATAATCAGATGGCACAGAAATGTAATGTTAATTATTGCAGTGACAATAGTCGTACCTGCACAGCGTTATCGTTGAAGCCCGATAATTATACAAGTTTGGATCTTTTTTTATTTTTGTATTAACTGTTAAAAAAACTTTTTGTTTGGTTATGCTTGTGTCAATAATTTGTTGGGCAAAGTTAGGCAACAGCGTGCGCGGTCGGGAGTTGGATGGGTGACCGCTAGTGGCAATTTCTTGGGCATTTCCGTTGTGATCGTAAGAGTTGTAAAGCCATTTCGGAAGCCATCGGGCGGCATGAAAACTTCCGACACTTGTGTTGGCTATTAACCGCTCCACCAATCTGCACTGGAACAGCATGGTGAAGTATGCTCTAGGCTTCCTCAAGAGGAGAGACCCGTTCTTATTGGTAACTATGTAACTTTTTCAGCTGAAAGAAAAGACCAGTGGCCTGACTTAGGGCCGGCGCACATATGTAGCGCAGAGCATGCCAGCGAAGTACTATTAATTAAGCTACTAAAATACAAAAGTGTATTGTCTATACACTCGAGTTTTAATCTTTTGTATCTATGGCGAAGAAAAAGCAAGGAAAAAAATTAATGTAATTTTTTACTATTTAATTTTAACTTTTTGTCACAAATTGTAATGTAATATAATAATGTTTGCATTACAAAAACTGACTGAAAAAGATTGGTAGTATTTGGAATAACGTATGCTCATATGCAACATTATTATAGTTTCATTACAACCAAAGTTTCAATTTGACGTCTCCATTGTAAGCCCTCTCAACTATGCATAGAGCTCCTGCTCTACCTAATAGACGTAGTTACTGAATTCACGAAGAAAAAGTTTCTGTGAAAATCTTATTATACGTCTATGAAATTGATTGTATTATAAGTAGAGACCGACCGAACATTCGGTTTCGGTTTCGGTTTCAGCCAGTTTCGGCCAAAAAATCTAGTTTCGGTTTCGGTTTCGGTTTTGGCAAAATTTGGCCGAAACCGAAACCGAAATCGAAACTCTGTGTTCGTGAATTGTCGTGCGTAATTTCGTCGTCGTACTAAATTCGCGGCTAACTCGTGGCCACTGACTTTTCAAGTGAAGTCATTAACTTAACCATGTTTATTTTATTTGTTCACTAATTAATTGACAGGGTGCTTTGGCGCTCATTTGCATAGGCCTATGTTGAGCATAGGACTTTAATTTTATTGTTTTTTTTTTTCATTTTATCTAACACCATTTAACTGTCTGTAGGTACTAGGTATATACCATCATCGTCATAGCCATATAATGAAACTGTAACTGTAATAATATTTGAGTAAAACTTTTAATAGGGGTATGTATTTATTAGCCATAATAGATTAAATAAAAATTATTTTTTATTTATTTGTCTGTGCGTTTGTTCCGGCTAATCTCAGGAACGGCTTAACAGATTTACCTGCGGTTTTCACTGACTTATACATATTGTAATGAGCTTGGGTTAACATTTAGTGTTTGTTTTATTTCAAACGGTTCACAAATAAATTACGTTATGTAAATTTCGCCTATACTTACATTTATTGAGTGAGGACCGACAGTTTGATATACACTAAACATAGCTAAGAACACTTTCGATTTAGTCATCTTCGTTTCTCCGTTTGGGAGCGACGATGCATAGACATACAACAGATACACAGACACGTCAAACTTATAACACCCCTCTTTTTCGTCGGGGGTTAAAACAGCGCCCATTCATAAGTACATTTTTTTCGAATTTTTGCCGTCTATGTATTAAGATATAAGTTTATCGAACTCAAGGCACGTACTACTATACACATGTGTAAAAAACACGCTATATTTCAATACCTATAGGTACTGAAATACCTATAGGTACTTCAGTATGTACATATGTACCTATATATAGGGTATCCCGTAAGTAGTGGATCTACGTTAGCGGACAGATAGCTTGAGGGTTGACCTGCCAAATGTCAAAAAATGCCCTTTGTAAAATTTCAACAATTCGGTTCCTTTACCCTATTTTTTTTGTTGAGTCCACAAATGAGCAGCCCAAATAAATACCTTAATGGTGTTGTGGCCAAACGAGCATATGTTTTGAGCTGTGCGTTGAGTAAAATAGCGTAAATCGTTTAATCGCATATAATATATCGTAAATTCCAAACAATTCAATTTGAACTTTTGTATGAAACCAGCTCATTTCACGTGACTCGCAGCTCCAAAAATACGCTCGTTTGGCCTCACCCTAAGTTTCGGTTTCGGTTTCGGTTTCGGCCGAAACTGGAACTAAGGCCGAAGGTTCGGTTTCGGTTTCGGTTTCGGCTGAAAAACGAGTTTCGGTCGGACTCTAATTATAAGATACGCTTGTTTTTGAGCGGTTATTTCAAAGACTGTAATTTGGACTAGAAAATTTTATCAATTATCTATCGTTATAATATTCTTAATTATTCAGAAAGTACATACCTTCATAAAGAACGCCTGTATTACTTGTTCAGCATATGTATTCTTTGATTTGGACTTTCTTACTTAACACAGTTTTGACATTTATTTTGTGTTGTATTTTTGATAAATCATAGTATACATATAATATGTATTCATTGCCAAACCTACACAGGTAGAGATCTTGTACTTTAAAAATGAACGTCCCCACTTAATATTATTGTAACAACATGTTTATATTATAATAATATTTTTAATACAACGGTACCATTTCTAATTAGGTACTTTTCAATCCGGTATAAAATTGTTTGCTGAAAATAAATGATAGTCAATGTTTCATTGAACCTGACAATAACATAAGCGTTCCGAATAACATTTTCAAGTTGAATTTCTTCGCCACTTAAGCATTTAGGTCTGTAGCTGACGTAATTGTAGCTTTTATGTCCACATAAAAGGCCCGAAGTACCCACACAGTGCCAAAAAAGTGTTTACAATAAAGGAAAGTTCACTTAACGCGTGCCCATAAAGTAGGCGTGACCGCAACCGCTGCGCCGGCTTACTCATGCAATTTTCAAGGTCATAAATAATAAAACGTGAACGCGATCCAAAGCACTTTGGCTACTTTCACGCCGCAGTTTTCTTTCATATTGAAATACCTCAGAGACGCTCCTCTTCACGCGATTATTTTAAGTACAATGATTTTCTGCGCGAGATTTTTTGGATTGCGGAACTGATTTTCTCTGAAATTTTGTTAAAATAGCATATTTTCGAGCTTATGATGTTAAATGAAGGTTTTGAGATTTGATAATTAATTACTGGCTTATGATTAGTTGGCTTTATATTTATCAAGAGATAGGTAAACTCTAATGTACGCTGTTAGTTTACAACTGTATATCAATTTTATTTTAGAATGTCTCATTTACGATTTGATTTTTGTACTTTACTGTGTAATAAGAAAGTAAGTAGATTGGGTAGTTATTTTATGTAAATTCAATATAAAAAATCAAATAAAGGACCTAACTTTCAACTTTATATTCTAGTAATCATTTGAAAAATCCATATTATTCTAATTTACAGTAGTAATAAGGATAACAAATTCCAATTTTGAGTTTAGTTTATTAAACCATGTTTGAAATCCAATTTGGAACACTGAATACCACATATCATGCAGCAAAAATTTCATAACGTTGGCTGGAAGTTTCTATACGGACTTTTTATAACACTTAAGTTTATGTAAAGGCTTCGATGGGAACATATCATATACTACGGCTAGTGGGCACACCAACGATTATGTAGATTGTACAGATTAATAATTATCCGTATCTGATTAGTACTATCTCTGTACCTAAGTTCAAAAAGAGTGCGTGTATATAGTGATCACAAGTATCCGTATGTATGTAGCGCTGGCTGGCTATAATTTGAAGTTTTGTTGTCATCACTTCATCGTTATCTTTCATGTGATAAGCAGCTTTAGAAACAAAAGGCCCTTATTACTATCACAGAGTACTTAATCACTACGTTTTAATTACTATCAGTGTATAAAATGGACCTATATATATACCTAGTTCTTCAACCTAAAGAGAAAAATTTCTTTGAAAATTTGCGTGTTCGTAAAATGTCTTAATTGCTAGTGCTGTTAGATTTTTCCAGGGCATTCGACTCCATAAATATTTCTTTACTAATGTCAAAACTCAGTTATTATGGTTTCGATAGCTCAGCTTTAATGTGGTTTAACAGTTACCTCACCAATCGCTATCAGTATGTGAAATTAAATTGCAATGATGGTTCTGCTTTGATGTCTGAAAAGCGGTTATGTACAAGGGGAATTCCTCAAGGATCTCTTCTTGGACCTATCCTATTCATCCTGTATACTGCTGACATTATATCACAGATAAAACATTGTAAGTTTCATTTATACGCGGATGATACTCAATTATATATTTCATGTAAGCCTTCTGAAATAGATAGTGCAATAACTAAACTCAACGAAGATCTGTCGAGGATAGCCCTGTGGTCGAGTAATAATTCACTTTTGCTTAACCCTGACAAAACTAAATATTTGGTGTTCGGTAGTAAACAGCAGCTACGCCTTATCAATACAACACTGAATGTTCTGCTTATGGATAAACCCATAGAGCGGGTATTCGAGGCGCGAAATCTAGGATTGATCATGGACTGTAATCTTCATTATGAGAAACATGTTTCAAATTCAATAAAAAATTGCTTTTATAAACTAAAAATCCTGTACAAAATAAGGCAATATTTAACTGTCGAATTGCGTATTCAATTGATCGAGTCATTGGTTTTGTCAAAATTGAATTATATGGATGCTGTTTTTGGCCCACGTCTATTAAGAAGAACCCAAAAACTTATACAAAGAGTACAAAACGCATGTGCTCGTTATTGCTTTGATATTCCGTTCAGAGGTCATGTGACTCCATTTCTTAACAAGTATTCTGCTCTTAAAATGCAACATCGCAGAAAGCTTCATTTGGCCTGCCTCTTATTTGGAGTACTAAAACACCAAGTCCCTATTTATCTGTATGAGAAGCTCTCGTGGGTATCGAGTCATAGGTTTAGTGGTTCTAGAGAATGTGCAATCCAGCTACGGACACAGCGGCATAGAACTCGTGCCTTTAGAGGCAGTTTTAGCTACGCCGCATCCAAATGCTGGAATAACATCCCGCCGCCAATAAGGAACCTGCAAAACTTTGTTAATTTTAAAGTAAAATTAAAACATTTTCTTCTTAGTCACCAAGTAACAGAAGAACCATTAAAACATGACACTAGTGCTATATAATTATTTTATTTATTTATTTATCGATAATATTGCATGTATAGTTATTTATTTACACAAAAGTGCTAGTATAATGTATATGTTTTCTTTTTATAGTATGTATTTATAATCTACAGTCTCGTATCTTTTATGTATGTATTGTATTATAATTAGTATACAACTTTTATTATTAATTTAATATAAGTAAACGTTTGCTGGGAGACCTCCGTGACATAATTTAACGGATACTGCGGAAGATCAGCGCTGGCTGTCTCCGGACTCCAGCACAATGCTGAGCAGGCTCCGATTTGTAAAGGGTCCACTTATACTTAAGTTTAGTTATTACCTTTTGTATATAAGTTGTGTTTAGATAACCATAAGTGTATCTTTTGCAAATAAATGTATTTTCTTTCTTTCTTTCTTTTCTTTCTTAATTTATTATCATTGTGACACTGTTTTACTGTTGAAAAACTTGCTATCTTCTGTAACTACTATTTTATATACTATAGTGAGAAATGTACTGGAATTACCCGTTAAACAAACGTTGCAACGATATCAAGGAGAAACCATTTACAAAAGGAGAATGAAAACAAAGATCGTAATAAACATTTTATGCACGTACAAATGAACAATTTTGGGTCCAAAAGAATTGTTACTGTAATAAAATTCAAGACAGACAAAGCGAAGTATCAGTACGCGAGTGATATGATAACATACCTCACAATTTTGCGAGTAACGCAATATGAATGCAAGATAAATCGCTCGTATAAATTTCGTGTCACGTAAACCGACAAAAATGTTATCGGCGCAGAGAAATTGATATGGTTGCAAACGAAATGTCGGAGAGATTGGGGTAGGTCAGTGACCAGGCTTTAACAGACCTAAAATACGCGTATCTATTTCACCGTCATACCTTAATTGTTCCCTGTATTTTTGGAGATCTATCGTAATATTATGTCTGGGAAAGGGAAAGGAAGGTTCAAAGAATCCATCACTTCAGAACGAATTGGATGAAAATCAAATACCATAGAAAAGGATTCAATCAAGCACATTTTACAATTTGTTAGTGAAAGATCTTGGAGGGGCAGAAATAATTAAAAAGAAACAAACTGTTCATCACATCTTAAAAATACAGAAGTAGGTATTTGTGGCTGTAAAAGTGGTCAGTGTTCAAGAAATTTGCATCTAGCAGTCAACCTTATAAATTCTTTATAAGTTTAAAAGTTATAAATTCTTCTTATTAATTGTATTTTTATTATTTTTTATTATCTACCCAATTTTTAAACTCAGTTGAGCCGTTTTATAGTTCAAGTGAGTAATTTGCGTGTCTGTGGTTTGGTAATTAATGTACGAATGTGTACGATGTATGTATGAATGTACGAATGTATTAATATATCAAGGCATAACTCTTTAGTAAAATATAAATTTACATTGTTATACGAAGCAAATTACAACGAATAAAGTTTGAACTGAGAATTTGATATCGATATTGCTGTAAACAGAATAAGTTGCGATATATCCGTGTTCATTATAAAGTTTTAATTTTATGTAACTTAATATGATGCAATTTATTCTTCAATTTATGAAAAAAGAAGTGTATCTGTATAACAATTATTATGTTTATTTTAATACATTTCTCGACAAGTATTTAATCCTATATTTGTTTTACTACTATTACATACCTACAAAAATTTTAAATTTTACATATATTACGCGACTTGCGTATTCCTTCTATTTGACTACTTCATTAGAAAACATAGAAAGAGTATGAAAATATCATGCTGCATTTTTAGTTTGTAAAATAAAAGATACAAAATCCTGTAGCCAGTTTTTCCGAGTTCGTTTGTCAGGTGGCACTGTTTGCATTCTTTTGTTAACGAAAAAAAGTGTTATGAATGAAGGGAGGCAATGCATTGTATTCTAATATCATAAGAATAGTACAATGAAGTTGATTTTCTCACCTGAAATGCCATCGTAGGTCCACCATTCCTCCCAGCTGACTCCGCTTACGACTGCAATCAAACCAACTCTAATTAAGTCTGCACTTCTCATTATGAATACTCTGCAAGTGGAGTACATTTCTAGCACCCTATTGTCTCAAGAACTCGTCATACAATGATTTATGCAGACAGTTCTGTTTGATTACCTAAGATAAGTTTCGAGGATATTTAACTTTCCGTCGTTTCAATTAATAGAGTTTGAAATTGTTTATATATTCATTTTAAATAACCAGTATTTATTTTATATTTTAAACGCGCTTTTATACAAGTATTGCGATACTAATTTCAGAAAAGTTATCTATATAGACTAATACTTACTTTTATTTATAAATCATTGGTTCGAACCTTTTAGTGATATTTTATAATTATGTTATAGTAGGTTAATTCAAAAAATAATAATAAACGGTAAATACAATATTATTCCAAATTATATTATAATTATTATATATCTTACGACACCCATCCGGCGTGGGATTAGGATTAGTATTCTAAACTGCCCCATATACGACTATAGGTATATTACGTATATAGTTTACGCGCGTCTACGAGCCCTTTAATAAGAACACAAACACGTACACTCGTATTGGCAAACGTATATAGTTTATATATATGCGTCATTGTGGATATCCGATTTTAGTATATTTACATTAAGAAATAGTAATGGTAATACAAAAACGTATACGGTGTAATATTATAGAATATTTGTGTTATTATCAATGTTAAATGCTAACTGTATACGTAAGTTATGATTTAACATTGATAATATCATATTCATTCTGTAGTACTCGTATTAATGAATATACCACAGAAAAAATAATACTTATAATAATATATATTAATATAAGAAATACATGTTAAACAATGACATGTGTTCTATATTATTTTAAACATTACAGAACATTTTTTTGTATCGTACCCGATATACTTAACTCTTTTGTTGATTGTATATAAAAATCTTGATGTATTTTTTTCTGTATTGTTTGTTTGTTTAACCGGACTCTCACATTTCCATTTTAACAATAATTTGTAATGAAACCATGCAAAAACTCTTGGTAGTAGATTGTGGAATTCATTGAAGATTTTTCTTTAGTGACACATTTAATGAATACAAAATTTACACAATAATAACAATGTTTCAAACTTGGATAAAAATTAAACATTTATAATTCGTCCTCCCGACAATCGAGCATGTTTGCAACTAAGTATTCGTACCTTCCAACTGGACAAAAATCTTTAGAACTTGTCTAAAGAAATTCATACAAAATTCTGAAGTGTTCCTTTATCGGGTACGATTTCCTGAAATGAATGAATCAAAATGAAATAAATAAGCCAATGAACCGTGAAAGAGCTTCTTATGAAACAAAACGTTTTCCTTGACAAGCCGCTGATTTTTAACACTCCAGTTATTCGAAAATTGTAGCAAACAATTTGAATGCTCCGTTAAATTGAACATTTTTATATAATTGTACTGTGTTTAACTGTAAGTTATGTAGACTTGATTCAGAAATTTTTAAATTTTAAAACCTAACATTTATTTTGTCTTGAATGTCTTGAGACATCCTGTAAGAACACCATGTTGCCATCACATGAGCGCACAGTTTTTTCAAGAAGCTAACTACCGACAACCTAGACTACTTAGAAGCGACATATTAGCTTCTAGAACTTAGTATATATAGTGAGTACACCTGCATCTATCTAGAATTGCTGGAAAAGTAATTTCCATTTAAAATACTTTTATATCGAAAAGCCACTTAACGTTTCAGATAACTTTTAACTTTAACTATCTAAGAAAACGGTACTACTAGAAAAGAGTTAAAACGATTGTATAATGTCTGTGAAGTAGTGAAAATAAAAAATACATATAACTAATGTTTTTTAAGTCTTTTAGCTATTGTTCACGCAATTATTGTTTTTCTGGCGCGGTTTGAGGTTGTCTACAAAATCTGCGGTTGGTGGGCAGTGAGTTGTGCGCGGACACAAAACGTCACTCAAGAAAGAAAAAATAAGCTGTCAAGTTCGGTCTCGGCAAGCGAACAATTTCGGTTTTCGGTTACGGATTAAACTAAATATAAAATCAATTTACGGCTTTAATAGAAGAGATAATACGGTGCAGTGACGGAGTACAGAAGAAGTACCTTCCGATCAACAACGTCGGCTCCAGCCTCCAGCCAAGGTGAGTGGATACCCTTTTACTGTGTTGGGGAGGCAATATTTGCGTTGAACAGTTATGTAAATAGAGAAACTAGGATCAGTCCAACTCTACAAATTTTGCTATCGAAGGCATCATTACCCATCCATTTTCTTGGTCCTTCGAGCCGGATTAGTTTTTCGTAAGAAATTTACATAGTTCAACGTTGACGGCGGCGGACATTTTGTTGCATAAACGGTTACACGGTCTATGTGTCTTTGAGGTTTGGTTTTCGGATTCAAAATGGCGAAAGTTTTTGAAAATAAATTTAAAATTAAATATGACTGGTTCCAAAATACGCTTAAAATGTTAGATGATAAAACAATATTGTCATCTGTTATGTTGGCTCGGGTTCGTAAATTGGAGGATTATTATTCAAAATTAACCGAGGCATACGAGGGCATATTGAATTTTTGTTCGGATGACATGGATGTCATTAGTAGATATGATGATAAATACAAATTAGCAACCGATGTTTATGATCGGGTGAATGCCATTTCAGCGGCATACACGGGCTCAGGTGGTACTCATGCTACTAGTGAAACTGCTTCTTCCTCTGCACCACGTCTACCTCGCATTAATTTAACTACGTTCGACGGGGACGTATTTTCTTGGACGAGTTTTATTAGTTTATTTACTTCTCTGGTTTTGAGCAGAAAAGATATTTCGAAAACGGAAAAATTTCATTACCTATTTTCACATGTAGAAAAGGAACCGCGATCACTAATAAAACACTTACCAATGGACGACGGGTCCTTAGATACGGGCATGGAAATATTAAAGGGTCGTTATGAGAATAAACGGTTGCTGGCAGATTCTCACATATCTAGAATTTTATACTTACCAGTTTTGAATAAGGTCGTAGGCTTGCGGTCTCAAATACTTAATCCTTTATTGGAATCTTCTCGGGCGTTAAAAAATCTTGGTTTGCCTACGGATGAATGGAGCTACATGTTGTTGTACATTGGCCTTACGAAGTTGCCTATAGAAATTAAAACTCGTTTTGAACAGCAGCACGGTGGTAATAATTCCGATTTTCCTACATTTGATCAGCTGACGGGGTTTCTTCAGAACGAGTGTAGATTAATTGACACTGCTACGACGGGAGAGGTTATCGGCTACGGTGTAACCCGGAAGGCTACGCGGAATGTACATGTCGTAGATGATAATAATTCCTATTCGGCGGATCGCGGTAATACTTCAATCAATAATAGCAATCGGTGTACGTATTGCGATGTTTCGGGTCATTCGGTTAAGGATTGCTATAAGTTCATTAAATTAACAATAACCGATCGTAAAGATTTCGTTAGGAGCAATGCCTTGTGTTTTAGATGCTTCGGGAAGCATATAGCTTCATCTTGTAAATACAATGTACCATGTACGAGCTGTGGTAACACGGGCCATAATAAATTAATTTGTGGGCGGTACATTGCGCGTCATAATTCTCCCATCAATAAGCGGACGGACACTCGCCAAGCAATGGTCGCTACATCACGTCATGATAACAGTGGCTACGGTAATGGAAGGCGTTCACCTGTTACCACTCGGCCTATGCGCACGAGTTCTCATCATAATAGGAGCTCACCCGCTCGTTCGGTACGGGACAGCCGCTCACCGCCACATGGTAATCATAATGAAGCCGGTGAGAGGTTTAGTAATAATTATTCACGTCACTCGGGTTGTTTACGTGATCGGGATCGGGATAATCGGACGATGCGACCGGCCAGCCCCGCGCATTCTCGGCAATCACAATAGCAATTAACGAATAGTAATGTCGCCTCTTTACCTCGGTTAGCGGATAATGTGATTTTGCCTACGGTTATTATAGATGTTAAATCAATGCACGGTGATTTTTATAAGGCACGGGCGTTACTGGATCTAGGTTCACAAGTCACAATCATACGGAGTGATCTTGTTACGAGGTTAGGTTTGAAGCGACATTACTCTCATACACCATTAGTGGGCATCGGCGGGGTTCAAAATAATAATAGTCAACACATTGTTATGTTTCATTTTAAACCGGAAAATTCGGATCAACCTCTTTTATCGGTTACGGCGGCTGTTATAAAAAATCTCACAAATTATTTAACAAAACATTTGGATACATTGAATAATTCAAAAGTTAAGTTAGCGGACGATGGTTCATATCGTAGTCAAATAGATATTATTTTCGGTTGTGATATTCTCGGTCAAATAATTAACGGCAATAAAATTGAGTTAGGTTCGGGAGGGCCCTATGCCATGGGTACCATTTTTAATTTTGCTATTTTTGGTCCGGTGCCGTCAAATAATTCCGACGTCACAATGTCAAATACTAGTTATTACTCGGGGGTGACGTTGGTAGAAGCGGTTGAACGGTTTTGGCGTTCTGAGGAACCACCTTTAAAAATAAAGGATCCGGCGGATATAGAGTGTGAGAGCTTATTTTCATCAACCACGGTACGCGGTTGGGACGGCAAGTATACGGTTCGGTTGCCACTGGTTCCTGGTCACCAACGGCTCGGTGACTCCAGACAAACTGCATTAAAACGATTTATGTCTATGGAGCGGAGAATGCAGCGGCAACCTGATTTTAGAGAAAAATATGTACAATTTATGTCAGAATATATTAGTTTCGGTCATATGAAACTTTCTAATTTTGATTTTAACTCTGGCGCGGAACATTATTTTCTCGCACATCATGGGGTTTTTAAAAAATCGGGGGACGTAGATAAAGTACGTGTTGTTTTCGATGGCAGTGTACAGACTAGTAACGGTGTGTCTCTCAACGACTGTTTGTATTCCGGTGAACGATTACAAAATGATATTACGCAAATAATAATTGGCTTTACATGCCCACGTATAGTTTTTACAACGGACGTTAAAATGATGTTTCGGCAAACATGGATACATTCGGATGACCGAAAATATCAACTTATATTTTGGAGATCGTCACCGTCGGAACCCTTGTGTATTTACGAGTTGACTACAAACACTTACGGGTTGAAGTCGAGTCCATTTGTAGCAATTCGATGTTTACATCAGTTGGCCGACGACGAACAGGCTAGGTATCCTAGGGCTAGTCGAATGATACGACAAAATAGTTACGTTGACGATCTCACGGGTGGCGCGGACAGGTTGAGTGAAGCGCAGGAGCTCAAAAATGAGTTGATTGCACTCATGAGTACTGCGGGGTATGAGTTACGGAAATGGTCATCTAACGTACCGGAACTTCTAACGGATTTACCTTCGGACTTCTTAGAAACGCCTCGGACGTTCGAACATTTGGACGGCGCTTCGTTTATTAAGGTGTTAGGTATTCAATGGAATCCTCAAACGGATAGCTTTACATACCGGATAAATTTATCTAATAACACGGACGGGACGATCACACGACGATCTATTTTATCTATAGCGGCCCGGTTATATGATCCGCTCGGCTGGGTGTGTGCTGTTGTCTTTAGAATTAAATTATTACTTCAACGATTGTTAACTAATGACGGCGATTCTCGAAAAATTGAATGGGATACACCAGCTCCCGTAGACATTGTAAACGAATGGAATGATATTTTGTCGGATTTAACTATTTTACAGCGATTATGTATACCTAGGTGTCTGAAAACAATCGGTGCGGGAAATTATTCATTACACGGCTTTTGCGACGGTTCGTCTGTAGGGTACGCGGCGGCGGTGTACATTCGGTCGGAGGACGTCGGCGGCGATGTGACGGTGCGGCTACTCATCGCTAAGTCGCGCGTCGCTCCGTTAAAGACGAAACAAACTATTCCCAAGTTGGAATTGAACGGCGCAGCGCTTCTCGCAACGCTTATTAATCACGTTGTTACTTCGTTGCAAGATAACATAGTTATAAATGATGTGATTTGTTGGTGCGACAGCACAATTGTGTTGGCGTGGTTGCGGACGTCTCCACATCGGTTACAAGTTTTTGAAGGAAATCGGGTTTCACAAATAAATTCATCGGCGGTTTCTATTACATGGCGGCACGTTCCCAGTGACATGAATTGCGCAGATGTGGCGTCGCGCGGCGCGAGCGCCTCGGAGTTGCTGGACCACCAGTTGTGGTGGGGGCCGCAGTGGTTGCGCGACCTGGACTGCTGGCCACGGGAGTGTAAAGATTTACCAGTACACAATAGTTTGCTACCTGGGTTACGGGCTAAAGTTTGTAATGTCAATATTTTGGATTCAGATTTTAATTTATTAGAACGGTATAGCTCATTCGAAAAATTAGTAAATGTTACGGCCTACATTTTGCGGTTTATTAATCGCTTAAAAAATAAAATACGCTCGGTCGGCGACCTTACGGTCTCGGAACGTCGGAAGACTATATCATATTTGATTCGGTTCACACAGGCTTCTTATTTTGCTGAAGAAATAGCGGCTATTAAATCTGAGCAACCTATTAAGTCTTCGTTACGGCGGTTAAATTTATTTATTGATGACGATAACTTGTTACGTGTAGGCGGTCGGATAGGCGCCTCAGAGTTGCCTTATGATTCACGGTATCCTATTTTGATCCCAGGAAAGAGTCACTTTACGGAACTATTGGTAACTCACTATCACAAGGTGCATTGTCACGTCGGGGCCAACACCTTGGCAGCGATCCTCTCGCGGTCCTATTGGATCGTGTCGGCGCGACGTATTACTCGTCACGTTACGTTTCGGTGTGTGCAGTGCTATCGGTCTAAAGCGCGGCCCACTCAACCCTTCATGGCGGACTTACCATCGGATCGCGTGAGGTGCGCGCGACCATTTCTTGGTGTCGGCACGGATTTTGCGGGACCATTTTATATTAAATCAAACTTATCTCGGAACGCAAAAATAATAAAATGTTATTTATGCATTTTTGTTTGTTTGGCTACTAAGGCCGTTCACTTGGAGGTAGTGTCGGACCTGTCAGTTGAAGCCTTCATCGCTTGCTTTACTCGGTTTGTTTCACGGAGAGGACTTCCGTCCCTTATTAGGTCGGACTGCGGTACTAATTTTACGGGTTTTAACAAATATTTAAAGGAGTTATATATTTTCATACGGAACAATCAGTCGGATATTAATAGAAAATTAACAAAGGAAAATATAACTTGGTTATTTAATGCACCAGCAAGTCCTAATCACGGTGGTTTATTCGAAGCGGCAGTGAAGTCTGCTAAGACTCACGCTCGACGCGTAATCGGTGAGGCTCGGCTCACTTTTGAGGAGTTAGCTACGTTTTTTTACAAAAGTGGAAGCGGTTATGAACTCTCAGCCTTTGTTCCCTCTGAGCTCGGATCCGTCCGACTTAGAAGTCCTGACACCAGGACATTTTCTTATAGGTCAACCCCTGGTGGCATTACCGGAATATTCTTATGCGGACGTCAATATGACTCGGTTGTCTCGGTATCAACAAATTCAAAAATTGACGCAACATTTCTGGTCTCGGTGGAAAAATGAGTATCTCCATACACTTCAACAACGATATAAATGGACTTCGAAGACAGAACCTCCGAAGATAGATGACCTTGTCTTGATAAAGGAAGACAATTTATCTCCACTTCATTGGAGACGCGGTAGAATTGTAAGGTTGTTGCCCGGTAAAGATGGGATTGTTCGGGTTGTTGAAGTTAAGACTCAGAATGGGATCCTAATTAGGCCCATCTCTAAATTATGTAGGCTACCCATATCAAATTAGGTAACCAAGGTAGGCCTTGGTTAGGCGGGGGGGATGTTCACGCAATTATTGTTTTTCTGGCGCGGTTTGAGGTTGTCTACAAAATCTGCGGTTGGTGGGCAGTGAGTTGTGCGCGGACACAAAACGTCACTCAAGAAAGAAAAAATAAGCTGTCAAGTTCGGTCTCGGCAAGCGAACAATTTCGGTTTTCGGTTACGGATTAAACTAAATATAAAATCAATTTACGGCTTTAATAGAAGAGATAATACGGTGCAGTGACGGAGTACAGAAGAAGTACCTTCCGATCAACAACGTCGGCTCCAGCCTCCAGCCAAGGTGAGTGGATACCCTTTTACTGTGTTGGGGAGGCAATATTTGCGTTGAACAGTTATGTAAATAGAGAAACTAGGATCAGTCCAACTCTACAAATTTTGCTATCGAAGGCATCATTACCCATCCAGCTATATTGGGGCGGCTTAGAATATTAACCCCACGAAGGATGGGTGTCGTAAGAGGCGACAAAATCCGGCCCGCTGGTATTAGGGATTTAATTACTCCATTACATAATGTTGTTATTTCTCCATGAGGTGCACCTGGAACCAGGATAGCTACCAACCTCTTTCTTGAGTTAGCCGCCAAAAGATAGCCACTTACTATCAGGGTGGATTGTAAGCTCATTTGTCGACTATTTCAATAAAAAACAAATCTGCTATTATACATTGGGAAAAATTCTGACCTTTACCTTGGCTTCGGTAATCACTAATCAGGTGAACATTTAAGTATTTATTTCCCAGTTTTAATATCGAAATACAAAAACCTTAAGTTCATAAATAACATTATTTTATCAAGTAGGTACTAACTTTACCCGCGACTTCGTAGGTAGTTTCTAACATTTAATTTTTCAATGAATATGATTTTCTCCCACCCTGTAAATAAATTTCCAAAAAACCGTACATAACTGACATTTCCTTCTCATAAACTACATTCCTGCCAAATTTCATCATCAAAGTAGTTTTTGAGATTTCGTATTAAGTCAGCGATGCGTCCTTTCGCTTTTATAATTACTCGTAGATGACTAAAAAGGGACTACTTCAAATAACGTTAATAAGTCACCACAGGTTCGTGGTACTCGGATTTAGAGATTAAAATTTTCAAATTGCGCGTTCTGAACTTCTCTTAATTAAGATTATAAGATTATGATACTCATAATACTTCAGAGCAATTAATTCAAAAATATTTAGACGAAATTCCCGTGCTATAATTATCTGTGAAGTATCTTTCCTTTTAACAAGATATTCTCACTTTACAGATTTTGGATAATTATTGTAACTTATCCATAACGACCTGTGTAATATGAAAATTATAATTTTATCCACGTATCTGTTAAATGAAACGCATTACTATTTTAATGTCTGTATTAGTACGTCAATGAATGATAAATAGTACGCGTTAGACAGATAGCAGATTGGTGTTTAATTTTAATTATAATTAGTTCGTAGATACGCACACGCAATTTTAACTTAATGAATTTCTAAAAAAGTATAACTTATCTATCCTTTAACAAAATAAAAATTATCTTTATGGAACCATAGACTTAAATATATAGACGGGCTGTTCCGAACAAAATCCGTGTCACATTTTTCAAGCGTTGTTCATACTCTCTGACAGCGCTTCGTTCGGTCATGGTTCAGTCAAGTACGGTTCAAAATGTCGGATATCTAATATTTTGCACTAAATTTTTTTTTAATGTAAGTAAAAATATAGTTATTTACCAATTACAATTTAAATAAACTCAAATAAAGTTCAAACGTAAATAATGAAAAGGTTTTAACTATGCACAATAAACAACATGCGCTATTATGTGTCCTTGAACGGTAGGGGCTTTTCAAAAATGACATCTACTTGTCTTCGCTTGCTCGCAGCTGACTAAAATGCGTTGGCACCATTTGGTTTCAACGTAGGTGTCCAAAAAATTTTAGTACTGAACAGCCTGTCTATATAATATACTCGAAGTATATACATATATGTCTATGTATGGAACAGAATAATGAAATAACACTAAAAACACAGAATACTATATGATTAAAAGTTAAAAGAAAACTGATAAATATTGATTGATTGACTATTCATCCTTACTTATCTTTGACAAACGAACTGTAGATCAATTTCATATGAACATTATTACCTGTAATATTTATGTTTTTGATCGAGATGCGAAAATGAAGTTTCACACGCTGCAAGCCTCTAACTTGAAAGTAGAAATGGACACATTACAATTAAATTACTTTTGATAAACATTTATTTCATTTATACCCGGCTGTGATCACCGCCTTATGTATGTCTGCACCTTGATCAGACAAATAAAACTGTTATAATAATCATGATAGTATTTTAAGCTCATTATGACATATTTTATTTTATTTTTATTTTATTTATTTAATAGGTTCACCAACAGTTTTAACATGGTAAAATACACTAAACTTAGGTAAACATAATGTCTTATGCTACATGAAAAACCAATAACAGGCAAACACAGCAAACATAATTAATTTAGTTAGGTATTGTGAAGGTAACTTAGCTTTGGTAACTTAGGTTACATTAGATTTCTAGTAATAAAGTTAGTATACTTAATTAGGCTACAATTAGGCTAAATTGCACATATTGTATTTAAACGAATTTAACTTCAAGGAAAAGAAAATGCTTGGGAAACTTGTTGTTGAAACCTCATATTAAAGACTTTAATCTGAAGTTGAAATAGTCTCGACTAAAATTCCTCAGCTCTTAGTTGTACCCAGTTGTACTCAAGTACATATTTTGAGGAAATATGATGTAACATTGTAGTTATAGTAGTATAGTACTGTTGTAGATTTGACATCCATTCCATTTAAAAATTTCAAACTTCATCAATATCACTTCACCAGTCGCGATAAATTTATAAAAAAATGTCCAGCCATGATTGGAAAAACGAAATAAATTAGTTAATAAAAGCGGGCGAACCAGAATACATATTCAGGAACGTGCAGTTGAAATGTATACCAATCTCGAAACTTACTCGATACACGCCTGATTTATGCTTTTAATTTAAATTTTTGCATTCGCCAGGCGAAGTTCGCCGCGGACGCGCCGCCTGCATCGCAAATATATGTCGCAGCGGAGTCGAGAGATCGTTTCCAGTTTCGATTCGATACAGCTTGAGCGAACTGCTGAGTTTTAATCTTTTAATGCTACTCAACAAACTTCGCCCGTGGAATACGCTCGCATTCCATATCATGTTCAGTTGACATGTTATTCTGTTTGCGAATGCAGTTTTTATTACGAAATGATAATACGCAGTGTGCGGATGTCATCGTTCCCTCATACCAACTTGATATTTAAAGGTTCGTAGTAATCCTCTTCTCAGAAGCATGAAGTAAAATATTATGTAGTACGAAATCAAAAAAGCGCAGTTTCGCAAGTTCTTATTTCCAAGTTCAGTACATAAACGTCATAAACTCATAACATGCATAGATACGTAGGTAAACCAAGATATTAATCTTATGATAATTATGACTTTACGAGCCCCTTAATAAAAATCTTTTATTAAACACTTTAAAATGAATTTAGAATATGTCTGTTTATAAATTTCCGCATATTTAATCACTAACATGGTGTCAACATATGCAGGTAATATTATAGTAGCAAAGTCATAACATATTTTATTTATAAATTTTGGCAAACTTTTGTAATCAGAAGTGTCACCGATGTCATACCGGTGGAATGAAACGGCGAACACTAAATCGAAACACGTTCAATAATCGCCGTTTTTCAAAAGTGGGTAGTAGCAGACCTGGCGCACTCCGCACTTTCCGTGTGAAGTTACAAGTACATACATGCCGCGTTTGACGTGTCGGGCTAATACGGAAAATTCATAAGAGCTATCACACGTTTGTAATCCATCACACATGTCACACGTTAGTTCGATACAACGCGCTGCGTCGTGCTAAAAGATATTAACTAAAATGAAGGCAAAAGTATATTGCATCGCGTTCCGCTACCCAAACAATAACGAGGATCCGAATCTCACGATTTTGTTGTATGTCATTCCAGATTTGATACGATAAAGACCACAAAATCGAAAATGGTATTTGCGGACCCATCATATTTTTTACTTCGGAACCCAAAAAACAATTAATTTCGATTAAGATTATAAAATGCCTTTTAATAGCAATGTAGAATAAATTATACCTAAGATCGATTACACTATCATCTTCATCTTCCAATTAAAATCCTCCATTCAAGTTCATAATAACATTTCATAACTATTTACTTTCCATTAATAGAACTTCCTTAAATGTAAAAAGAATAAAAACGTTTTCGAATTTAAACGCTTAGTACGGAAAGTATCTTAAAACGAGCATAAAATTGAATTCTTATGCATTGCTGCATTTTGCAGACGCGATTGCTACGTGACGGAGGGAAGTGCCCGCCTGGGAGACGCCAGTCAGCATCTGTTTTGTAGTCTTAACTCTCGACAGACTCAGACGGAGGCGTATACCTCTCCTCGAATATTAAATTATTGCACAAACTGATTTAGGTGCCATCGAAATGAATAAGATCATTTATTTCTCATAACACTCAAATGAAACAGCACCAGCTACAATATTTCAAAGGTATTGATGTCGCTATCAAATGTTGAAAACGTGAGCAATTCGCAGCCGACGAACTCCACAAAGAGCTTCAACCATGCATCGGAAATGAATCAGTTTCCGTTCTGAGTGAGGCAAACAATATATCTCCGCGCACCCCAGCATCCAAAACTATACTCTAAATCATAAGTAGTAGAGCTCAATTAAATATTGTGTGACTTCCACAGGATGCAGTACCTGTGGAGATATATTGCACTACGAATAGTATCGCGCGTTTTAAATTCATAGTGCAAGTTTGTAATGCTCAAGGATTAAGCTAAATTCAATTAAGCACGAATAGTTTTTATGTCCCGAAGTGCGCATTAGCGTTTTATAATCCGATGGACTTTGATCTGACTTCCATGAGTTCCCTAATGATTTTCTGGTGCAGTGAGCTATTGCAAAACGAATGGAAATGTCATCGGTGTATGAAAATAAATAAATAAAATCACGTGGAAAATAGGCAATTTCACGGTGCATTGGGTGTTCTTTGCCTAGCGTGCGAGTAGTACGAGCCCGCACCGTCGACGCCCGCACGACAAAAGCTTTATTGGTGCGAATAATTTCCGCAGTACCTGAGCTTTTTTCATACTTCCTACCGTTCATTTCAATTGCGTCACAATTATTCAAAGCTGTATTGCAGAATGCTCACAAACGGTCTCTGTTCTGATTCAATTTTAAAAGCAGAGTCAGTAACTGAACTTTCACGTGTTAACTAAATTGCGCTCAATTGATTTCAGTCCATTAAAATATTTTATACAGATATATATATATTTATATAGAGTTTTACAATACATTCGTAGTTAAAATATTCACGTATCTAGTTACTTCGTTTGTTACTTTACCAGGTATTGTGCTTCAGGGGACGCAAGTAAACGATTTTTGTATACAATTTCCATATTATAATGTAGCCAATTAGCTACCCTAAGAAATTAAATAGCATCGAAATGACAAACCTTTAAATAACGATGTTCAGAAACATGCAGATTATTTAATAAATCTACACAAAACGTAATCAATTTATAAAACACATCACGTTTTCCTCGGAATTCAGGAAGTTTTTCCTATGAACAAAGTAAAATTTGAATCATATTTACAATTGTTTGTAAGATCAGTTAAAACATTATTGAGTGTCGGTGGAATTGCATTGGGGCTCGAGTAGCAAATGGAATAAACATCGCCCTCATATATCACGGTCAAATCAAGAAGCGCATTTCAATTTGCATTTGAGATATGTTTTCACATTTAAGAACCTATTTCTTTTACAACTTTTTAACTTGTAAAAGACTGTTATTTATTTGTAGTAGTTGTTTGAATTCTCTTGATCTTGCAAACTGAAATATAATTATATTTTACTCTTATCCCACGAAGTTGCGTAATTACGTTATTAATTATGGTTGCCCGATATCTCCTTTCGAGAAATCGCTTCAGCTGTCAATGCCAATAAAATGATACACATTGCATTATTTGATAAGCATGTTCTGGCTACTACTTTCAGGTATTGAAATAAAAGCTTCTAAATTCGTATGTAACGAACACAAAAAAAAACAAATACGCCACATTTGATATTCCAACGCTTCATGCATGTCACTGCGTTAGAAATTCATAGCGTGAACTCCAGGCTATGCTAATTCGTCGCTAATGTTTTGCGACCTGAGAATTGTAACATTATTTATTTAAGCACCTACCTATCTACAGAAAAAAAAATGTTTATGTCAGTCACTAATAAAGAAACTTATGAGCCATGTGATGGTCCATGGACATGGAATTGTATTTTTTATTTATTTATGTAAAAGATCATTAAATTGATGCTAGGTCGATGATAGCAAACAGACAAAAAATCCATTTAATATGTAAGAGAACCTCACCGCTATGCATGAGGTCGCAGTTTTAATATTTACACTCCGTTATTAATAGGTTTTTCTATGTTAAACTGTGTTTTTGTTATAGGTATATATTTCGTTTTAATTTCACATGAGAGAAATGGATTGATGCGATTTTTATGCATAGGTAGTTTTGTATAGGTCAGGATAAGTACGTAGATATAAATTAAATAACTTTTTCTTGCTAAATTTTCTTAACAATTTTAATGATTCTTCATGTGAAGATATCATAATAAACAGAGAAATCGGTGTCCTAAAAATGTATATTTTATGTGTCTATAGTAGAGTCAGATATTTTGTGTGGTCTATTTTATTGAAGATTTTAACCCAGTACAAATAATTCACTAACCCAGATACAAAATCACACCAATATAATATAAGAATGTAGTCGGACTCACATTGATGCAGTCACGTTACGTATTCAAAGCGTATCGCGCACCGGGTGAGCTTCTACCTATGCTAATTCGGTACTACTTGATACTGCATATCTGTAACATACGTGTATCTGTTATATTGATAATTTCAATAGAATTATGTTAATATATAAGGGGCAAGGGAATTTATGCTAAGATGTAAGGGTAAGAGAATTTATCAAAACTAGCTACGTTAGCTACGCTGCCGCGCTGTGGCAACGGGTACCATCGCTGAAACTAGTAATAATGCTGTATTATAACTTACTTAAAACACTTGAAATTTCTCATTCCCGAGAACTTCGGAATAAGTTTTTTATTGATAACCTTAAAAGATCATACCATTGTGGGCAAGTGACCATGCTAGGAACGAGTCAGAACAAAAAATATTATTTTTATTGACACAATTCCCATAGACCGTTGCGACGGTGTAGATCCTCCACAAGTACAATATAATATTTCTCAGGACTGGGCAGGTTTGTAAGTGAATAATAGTCCCAATAAACAAAGGTTATTTATAATTATTTATCACCAACATAAATACAGCACCAGTATTAATTATATTGTTAAGTATCAACTACATTAATACGTTAAAAGAAATAAACAATGAAATAACACAATAATATAAGGATATCCTTCTAAGCTCCTCTCTGGAAGCCCAGCTGGCAGATGCATTTTTCTTCTAAATTTTTAAATCTTGACAATGAGGTTGGTTTTCAAAAATGCATCTGCCAGTCAAGGAATATTGAACGAGGTATTTATTACACCTCATTACACCGTTCCGTCACCAATCATCACTATCGCGTACCATGTATGGAATAACAAAATTTGTCGACCAAAATGTATCTAGGTAGATAGAGGCATAGAACGCCGTCAATCCGTTTGAGTGGGCATAGTAGAGTTATCGTGTTGCTTTCTGTGCCTGTACGTTTATAGAACGGGCAAGATATGCTGCAGTGGCAGGCTCTTTAAGGCTCCTTGTCCTAAACCTAAATTAAAATGATTCATACATTGTCTATAATAATATTCATTTGTCTATCTGTTAAGCAACATTAATTTATGTTTTGTATTAATTTACACTAAATTGAGTAGTGCTTTTAAACGTTTCTTAAATCATTATACAACAACCGCCCTCTTTTTGCTTCGGAAACCTACACCTCCGAACATACAGTCAAATTTTTTTTATTGACATAATATACTTTTTTATGAATCGATTCTAAAATTTCTAAATCAATTCTAAATTCGATTCTAAATGCATACGTAACGGGTTTTTCCCGTACGGGATTCCGCTGCGTATGCACTATCGTATACATTTTCTATGAAACGATATTCCCAAAACTTCACGTCTCGTCCCGTACGGGAAAAAACGCGTTACGTATGCATTGGCCTTAAGAAAACAAATCTAACCGATACAGTTAAGCCGTTTTTCAGTTTGGTGGGCATAAAGCAAAGCAAACAATAAAATCTAAATCAAAAATTCTGTAAATCATTTTGCTATGGTATCTAATGCGTTAATAAAGACTTTTCCTCGCATATCTTTTATATGTAATACTAGCTGTTACCCGCGACTTCGTCCGCATGTTAGGTATTTAATATTATTAAATTTTTCATTGATCCTATTTTTTTCTAAAACATTTTTTTTCTAA
The DNA here is from genome assembly GCA_951805285.1 of Thymelicus acteon. Taxonomy (NCBI): domain Eukaryota; kingdom Metazoa; phylum Arthropoda; class Insecta; order Lepidoptera; family Hesperiidae; genus Thymelicus; species Thymelicus acteon. The sequence goes on along the minus strand of OX638219.1, from coordinate 9,212,270 downwards.
AATAAAAGTAGCCTAAGTTACTCCTTGTTACATCAACTATCTGCCAGTGAAAGTCCCGTCAAAATCAATACAGCCATTTCAGAGATTAGTCGAAACAAACAGACAGACGGACAGACAAAAATTGTAAAAAATGCTGTTTTGGTATATGTACCGTGTATACATAAAAATGCACTCAGTAAAAAGCGGTTATTTTAAAATTACAAACAGACACTCCAATTTTATTTATATTTATAGATTATAGATTATAGATATAGATTACAGATATAGAGACATGGGCAAGTTACAGTTATATTATTTTGAGTCATATAACCCTAAATAGATATAAACAATAATTCAAATTTTAGTGCAAGAACAATTTAGTGAAGCAAAGTTAAATTAAAGTCGCATGCGGATTCGGAGTCGGCCGGCGGAGCTTAAGGCCGCCACCTGTGCCCTCAAACAATTTGTGGCACGACTTGTATGACTCCTGTTTACTTTTATGCAATTTGCTTTTCATATCTACCGGTTTATTGATACGACTGTACTTTTACACTTTTAGTTGTTATTGTGCATTCCGTTGTGCTAGTTGCAAGTTATTTGATTGTTTAATTCTTGGATTTTATTGTCAAAATATTTTCAGAGTATTATTGTAGGTTCTGCTATTCTGCCATTATACTAAACTGTATAATTTAACTATTATCGTCTTAATGTAGTTACTACTGATGAATTTCACATTATTTGACGGAATTTAGTAATGAGTTATATCATCGCAACACCTGCTAACTATGTCATGACGATACTAACGATTTCGGCCTTGCCAGGATTGCTAATGACATTAACTGAAGCGTCCATCAACCCCTTGTTATTTATGCTTCAGTCTTCACCATGAAGTTTCCCTTTTGTTTAACAATATCATAATTGACTGACAAATCATGATTTTGAATTTAAATGAAAATAGTCATTTGTTCATGACTATAGTAAGACCTGCCCCAGAGTCTAATAGAGTCCAAAAATAATATTAATCAGAAAAATACTGAAAAAAAAATTTATTTAATAAAACAACACGTACCTTATTTGATACAAATATTGTATTTATGACTTTAAATAGTTTTATTAGTTTACAGATAAAACATTCCTTACAGACACCTGAAGTAAACTCCACAGCTGAATTACATGGCATAACGTTAGTAATGTACCTAATATTTTTATAACCCATTACAGCACCGGTGTAAGGCCTAAGTTTTAGTGCGCAACAAATACCTAGTGAAGCGAAGTTAAATTAAAGCCGCATACGGATTCGTCGTCGGCCAGAGCTTAAGGCCACACCACCTGCGCCGCTGAAAATACAATTTGTGGCGCGGCTTTTGTCGTACTTGTTTACTTTTATACAATTTATTTTTCTTGTTTATATACGTTGTTCTGCATGACTGTTTATTCAAAGCTTTTATATGCCAGATGCTGGTCGTCTTGTAAAATTGTTTCATTTGTTTCACGATAGATACATTTAGTAATATTTTTATTTCTTTTACATTCATGCGCTGTTGATGGATCCGTGTGAACTAGTAATTTTCTAAGTTGAAATTTTGCCAAGATAATAAGTACCCTATTTATATTATTCCAAATCCTGTTCTACCTGGGTTCTAAATTTCACGAAATTCCGTTCAGTAGTTTTTGCATGAAAGAGTAAAAAACATCCAGACATGCTCACAAACATATTAGGAAATAAATATTTAACTAGTATAAATTTAAAAATAAAAAACCCGCCTGCTGTCAAAAAAGCTATCATGATATACCTTTTTGAAATCTATATGGCCTATATTAATATAATAATATATTCTTACTCTTTAATTTGATACCCATATCTATTGCGTTATTCGATTTAATTATTTTTTTGGATACTTCAAACAATGGCATCTCACAGCCACCATATTTGTTTTTTTTTAATTTCACTTATTTAAGAACACTTGGGTTATCAAGACGAATCTAACGATATCTTAATTGTTTAATCCGTTCAGCAGTTTGAAAGTTACGAGGCAATAAAGAATATTACATGCATATAAGATACGCGCAAGAAACATAAACCTTCCTTGGCAGTCGAGTATAAATGATTACTTCCACAGAGAAATCAGTTCCAGTAATCGAAGCTATTGCAATAAGTCTGTATCTAGGAAAATTTCTACAAATACAACTGCTGATCCCTGGTAATGGTAGCTTTAAATTCGCTTGCATTGCCTGCGGATACTTTATTTTATTTCCCTATCACATTTGGATTATATTGTTACAATCGTAATAAGTTTATACTCGAACTAAAGCCAGTGTTAATGAGAGTTATGCATAAAATATATGCTTAGGAGAAGAAGGAGAACCTCTGAACGGGAGGCCTCTGAACTTGTTTGCTTACTTATTTAGGAACCAAATCGTTTGGCTTAAAATTCCGAAATGCAATTTCATTAAAACCACAATTAGTAGAGGTTTGAGCTCAAGAGGGACGTAGCCCCATACGCCCCGAAATTCCATAGCACAATGACCGCTTAGATTTATGTAGGTACATCTGTCTAGTCACCGCCTTTAAAAATAAGTTCAATCGTAAAATCTGTTTTATGTGTTGTTGTTATAAACTTGGTAAGCCACTTAAGGAACGCGTTCATCGCTTTTATCTTGAACGACACCGCTGTCGACCAGAGCTTTGTTTGGACAGAGGCTCTATCATCACACGGTCACACCTGTTTACACATTTTTATGAAGTGAAACTTCTGAATTCGGGTTAGAAGAATTTTTAGAACTATTTTTAGTCTTTAGAAAAAGTCACGTTTTCCTCTTAGATTTTCCTGTCACGTGCCAACACAAGCGTGCCAATACACTAAACTGTTAGATATAACACAATTTAGTACTTACCAATTTTAGTAGTATAATATTGTCTATGTGTACTACCTAAAATTCCTTGAGCACTTCCGTGCGTCGAATAAGTTGACGGCTTTACCAGGCCGGTAAAGCCGTCAACTTATGTGATCATATAATATCGGTGGTTCGTATGCGCAGGAGAAACCTATTTCCTCTCGTAGACATTTTACTCATTTATTTGATTTTTTATTATAAATTGCAGATAAACGAGCTGATATCCATCCGATAGTGCCATGGACTTCAGCACAAAAGGACCACACTGATACGTTTCCAGCCAAGGAAGAGAAGGAAAAAAACTTGCTATAAATCAGAACTACTAATTCATTAGTCGACCCTTCTACTTGTATCATGGAACTCTATTTATGTATAATTGAACTTAATTTAAGTGTAAAGTTTAAATAATATGTTCCATCCATCAGCCTTTTGAGGTCCACTGCGGGACATAGGCCTCCCCTAATCTACGCCACTCAGACCGGTCCTGAGCCTTCTGAATCCAGCGGATACCCGCTGTCTTCTTCAGGTCATCGGTCCACCTGGTCGGGGGGCGTCCTGTGCTCCTTTTACCGAGGCGTGGTCTCCATTCGAGGACCTTTCTTCCCCAACGGTTATCGGTCCTTCGAACTATGTGGCCAGCCCATTGCCACTTCAGCCTACTAATTCTCTGAGCTATGTCGGTCACCCTCGTTCGTCTACGGATTTCATGATTTCTGATTCGATCGCGTAGAGAAATACATATCACATAACATATAATACATATCGCAAGAGAGCATAGCCCGCTGGGCGACTCTAAGCTTAAGTATGCATTAGGCCAATAGTGACGCACCACGTCTCGGATCCGTATGTCATCACTGGCAACACACACTGCTCGAACACCTTCGACTTCAGGCACTGGGGTAACTTTTTGGACGACAAGATATGACGTAGTTTCCCAAACGCAGCCCATCCGAGTTGGATTCTACTAGTGACTTCTTTCTCGAAGTTGGACTTACCCATTTGGATCACTCGTCCCAGGTAAATGTACTCGTCGACAACTTCGAGAGCAGCGCCGTCAACAACAACCGGTACGGGTGTGACATGGACATTTGACATAATTTTCGTCTTGTCCATGTTCATCTTAAGACCCACCCGTTGTGAGGCGCTGTTCAAGTCCCCGAGCATTGTACCAAGTTCCTCCATGGATCCCGCCAGGATAACTATATCATCGGCATATCGCAGGTATGTGATGTATTTGCCATTGATGTTAATGCCACGTCGTTTCCACTCCATCAGCTTGAACACGTCTTCCAACGCAGCGGTAAACAGTTTTGGGGATAACACGTCCCCTTGCCTTACACCATCTCTGCAGTTAGATAGGGTTCGTTGCTGTGTTGTGTACTCTGACGGTCATGGTGGCTGATGTGTATAAACACTTCAACACTTCAACACTTCGACATACCGATAGTCGATCCGGCACCGTTGAAGAGAATTTAGTACTGCCCAGGTCTCGATAGAATCAAAGGCTTTCTCATAGTCCACATAGGCAACACATAGCGACAGATTATACTCCTCGGTCTTCTGTATAAATAATATGTTACAACATGAAAAAGTTATGTAATATTCTTTCACTTGTCTTAGAAAGGACTCAAGCGCCTGAGTTTATACTTCAACGCGAAAAACACTCATAAACATTGTCCAACTAAGCGCAGAAAAGTTCCTTTCTTGTAATATTTATAAGGTGTACAAATAGAGGCGCGGCTATAGAGAGCAAACAAGATCATAAAACAAGTCACGGGAAAGAGCCTATATATAATCAGCTTAGTGATAAATTGTTAAACAACACGCTACCGACACAGCTGCTTCCGGCTTGATTGACGCCTCACTTCGCTTTGTAGTTCCTTCGCTAACTACACAGCGACGAACCCAATATTCGATGGAAGTTAATGCCTCAATTATTATGTAATTCAGAAATTGTTGCACTCACCCTATACTATGGTACTATTATGTCTTCTGTACCTATATAATATGTCCGATCATTAAAAAGATATTTACTTATAGTACGAACGTATTCGTATGTCAGTGAATACGTTTTACTTGTCTTAACAAGCGCATATTATGTAGATACCTAGGTGTTTAAATATCTGAAGGTAATAAATCACTATATTTTAAATATTTAAATATTTTTGCTAAATAATGACAAAATAAGTCAAGTAAAGTAGGTACCTATAATAATATAACAAGTTCATTATAATAATCATTATACTCTATACAAATACTCTATACAAATAAATAAAATTGGAGGGTCTGTTTGTAATATTAAAATAACTGCTTTTTACTAAGTGCATTTGGATGTATACACGGTACATAATACCAAAACAACATTTTTTACAATTTTTGTCTGTCTGTCTGTCTATCTGTTTGTTCCGGCTAATCTCTGAAATGGCTGGTCCCATTTTGACGGGACTTTCACTGGCAGATAGCTGATGTAACAAGGAGTAACTTTGGCTACTTTTATTTTAGAAAAAATAGTTTGTTAGGCGATATGAAGTTCGCCGGGTCAGCTAGTTATTTCATCAATTTAGAAAAAGACCTAATAAATTAGAATATTTAGTCATTGTAAACTAGGCAGGATAGTATATAATCCTTTCAAACTACTAAATCCATGTCGCAGCGTTGTCGGAAAAAATGTAAATCTTTATTTAATGGTTCTTTCGGGCTCGGACACTTAGCAGGACTGATGGCCGCCGCAGATCCTATCTGTAAACAGTTTGAGCAATAACCGCTAAACTCCGAGAAAGCATTCATTTCTTTTAGCTTTACGGCGAAGATTAATCACGGATATTACATTTAAAAAAGAAATAAATAGGCGGGCGTTCACGTTGTCAATCTAGGCCGTGGACAACAGTGATCCACCAAATAAGCTTTGGGTTTAACGATATAAGTCGATAGTCTTATTGAATGAGACTTCAGACTTTTTTGGTATTATATTTTCAGCAGTGATTTATATAATATGTTGCAGGCCAGTAATTTCGCGAATTGCCTTGGCGTATCACGTAATATTGAGTATTTATACGTATTTAGTAAATCATGAATTTCTTGGTGTGATGGGGTGCGTTGCTTAGTTAGAAGTAAACCTGCCAGCAAAAACTTCAGGATTGACCTCTAGCCTGATATTTGACGTCTTTCAGATGCTTAAAAGATAGATATTATGCTGTTGCGGATTTATTTTTAAAGCTTTACATCAGGAACAATAAAATTCAGCTATTCATAATTTTTTGCTTACTTGAACTATTCACTCAACGCATTCGGCAGTTGTTTGTGGTTGCCAAAAAGTGTTTGTTAAAACCTATTTTAAATAAAATACTTTTGATTTTATAACTTGAATTATCGTCGTATTTCAGTCAGTAAACACAAAACTTCAATGTTCAGTACACTTAACCTTTCTTATAAATTATTTATTCTACCTGTTAGTGAAAACTGTATGGTATTTTCATTGTTCAGCAAGCAGTAGTTTTTGATAATTTTCTTTACAGACATGAAAACAGTCAGGGCGGGGGACTTAGTTCTATAATTAGCAGTAAGCCTATAGCCTTTCTCAAAAATGTCAAATGTATAAATCATACACAAAATTATTTTTTCAAATCCGACTGCCATTGCTCCAGAAAACAGCTTTCAAATAATGAAACGTAAATCCTTTCAGCTTTTATATTACTATAGTTGAAGGAGCGAACTGATAACCATTTAAATAAATTTAATTAGTTTAACATCTTACCTGCAATGGAGTAGAAAACTGTCAACAGGGCTGAAGCTGTAGCCGCTCTAAGGAGGCTGTGCATTGTCTACGAGACGCTTTCTTCCGGGCCCGACATTGGAAACAAATTACAACTCCACCGTTACACATTCGTCGTCCTTTAACTTTTTCATTATAAAAAACCTAACTAAAGTCTAATTTGCGAGGCAGCTAGATTTTTTTCTTCTGAAATACTCCATAGTGAAATCTGAAACAAAAATGTTGTATTTAATAATATAAATACTACTTAATAGAAAATTTAAATAAACGGCTCGAAAATTAAATGGGAAAATATTTTATTACAGTAGTGAACTACGACGTGATTATTGTAGTCTTTGTTTAAAAAAAAATTAATAATAGTACATTTTGTTCACAATTTTTACTGTGAATTTTATAATTATTTGAATTTTTTAATATGAAATTACATTCATTTTATACCGATATGGATTACCGATGGCTAGTCACAATTGAATACATTCACAAATGTACTTTTTACTAAAACATTGCGAACAAAGCTTACGCTCACATAAGCCATATTATAAATTTATGTTTTGTTACTGGTGTGTTTCCAACGATCCTTAAAGTATCTATAATAAAACATATCCATAAGAAGAATGAAAAAACAAGTATGAATAATTACCGACCTATTCCTCTCATATCCATATTTTCAAAAAATTTCGAAAAAACCTTGTTTGAGCGAATCACAAACTTTATTAATAGAAACAATATAAGTACTTACTCCAGATCAAATCGGATTGGGTAAGAATAAATCGACAACATTAGCTGCTTATCGCCTACCTACTAAGTAGGATATACGACAGAAGAAACCGACTCCATTACATTCCTAGCATTAATATAGATCGATCTTTTACTTGCAAAAAACACGTAGAAAAACTTTGTACAAAAATTTCTCGTTTCGTTTTTGCTTTATGGCGCCTACCAAAAATAAGTAATATGTCAATAGCCTTAAAAGCCTCCCACGGCTATGTTGCCTCTAATTTAAGGTATGGTATAGGTTTATGGGGAAACTCTACAGATTGCAATAAAGTCTTCATTGCTCAAAAACGATGTATACGCACCACTTCATGATACGCACTATGTGTAATGTTAGCCTAGACACAAGCTGCAAGCCTCTCTTTAGGGAGCTAAAATTATTGACATTGACTGTATATACCTATAAGAGATTTGAATTTTTGTAAGAACAAATATGCACCTTTTTCAGGAAAAGAAAGATAATTGTTATTATTTTGCAACCAGATATCCTAATCGACTATATTACCACCTTCTCGATCAGCAATACGTTCAAAAAATTCGGCTCACATGTGTGTAACCATATAAAATCCCTGAAAACATAAAAATCTTAACTTTCACTAAATTTATAATAGAGTTACATAAATGGTTAACTGACAAATGCTACTATTCAATGAAAGAATTTATGTGAAGGTTTTTTTAATTATTATTATTTTCCCTTGACATTTGAAATTGAAATTTGTTATGATATGATGTAAATAATGTAACATAAATAAAATAATATTATCATTTAAAATGTAATAATAAATAATGTAAACTTATTATACTTAAAATACTAGCTGACCCGGCGAACTTCGTATCGCCTAAGAATGTAAAATCGGTACAGCCGTTCTTAGCCGTTACAGTTTCTGTGTGCTCCTCCCTCTCCCTCTCCCTCTCCCTCTCCCTCTCCCTCTCCCTCTCCCTCTCCCTCTCCCTCTCCCTCTCCCTCTCCCTCTCCCTCTCCCTCTCCCTCTCCCTCTCCCTCTCCCTCTCCCTCTCCCTCTCCCTCTCCCTCTCCCTCTCCCTCTCCCTCTCCCTCTCCCTCTCCCTCTCCCTCTCCCTCTCCCTCTCCCTCTCCCTCTCCCTCTCCCTCTCCCTCTCCCTCTCCCTCTCCCTCTCCCTCTCCCTCTCCCTCTCCCTCTCCCTCTCCCTCTCCCTCTCCCTCTCCCTCTCCCTCTCCCTCTCCCTCTCCCTCTCCCTCTCCCTCTCCCTCTCCCTCTCCCTCTCCCTCTCACGCTCCCGCTCGCGCTCCCGTTCCCGTTCCGGCTAATAGCTATCTATCAACGACACATAACAAAATTTTACCTTATCCCGCAGGAACAGGTCTATTTTCCGGGATAAAAAGTATCCTATATCCATCCCCGAGCTTTATTTGATATCTGTATAAATAACTAATCTATCAACTACATATAACAAAAATTTACCTTATCCCACAGGAACAGGTCTATTTTCCGGGATAAAAAGTATCTTATGTTAGTCTCCTGATTCTAAGCTAACTCCCCACCAATTTTCAGCCAAATCGGTTCAGTTGTTCTTGAGTTATAAATTGTGTAACAAACACGACTTTCTTTTATATACATATATATAGATTTTTACGCCATAATATGGCAAATGTGAGATAGATTGACTTGATACTTGATACTTGACCAACTTTGTAACCTAAGATATTTCATTTCATTTGATTTCACTACTCAAATTGTACAATTTAAATAACACGATTTGTAGAATGTAACGTAAATTTAATATTTGCTCTGTCATGAACCCAGATAGTAAAGACAGTTTGCTTATGGGTAAAATGAATTTTATATTAAAGAGAATTTTCAACGGACAGACCGACAGTATAATGTCAAAGAAGCGGAAAACGCTCTGCCATGTATCTTAGAAGGAACACTGCAGAGAGAACAGGAATTCTGTTTTGAATTATCAGAATTTTATAACTGCTTTGAGAATAAGCTTTATACTTATTTATCTAAAGATATTTTACGTTTCTATAAGTTTCATTGGATTTGAACAAATAGTTGAAGCTGATAAAGTAGTTTATAAAGTTAATGTGGTTGCTTCGGGAAATCTTTAATCATACTAAAAATATACGCATCCGAAATATGTTTCATGATGTATATCTGACTAAAACGCGGATTATTTCCAAAATTGCTAACACCGCGGCGTGAAATCAGTGACATTCATTATAAATCAAAAACGTGTCTAATTTGTGTCCATTATTTCGTAATTCGCGGAATGCAACGACCTACATCGAATTGAGCCATCTGATTAAATTCATGCGCCATTCAATTACCATTTCTCACTAGCTTGATACGGGAGACACGTAGCACTTAATTAGACATTCATTAGGAATTCTATTGCAATACAAAGTACATCTTGTGGAATAAAGCTTCCACGCGGTGTGTCAATTCTATTCAAAAGTATAATTTGCTATATTGCACATGTATACATCTATTAGATTAGAGGGACCATTGAAAATGGTTATAGGTATACACGTATTCCTATATACGTACATATATGTACATATATACCTATACACATGTGTATTAAATATAGGAATTTATTAGTCAAAAAAATGTATGATAGTGCAGACTGTCACTTCGGGTTTAAATGGTGTAATTTAATAAAAGCGTATTAGTTTAAAATGTATTGATAACAATAAGTTTAAAAAATAAAATAATATAAATATCTAAAATGGCACGCTCACCATCAAAAAATATTATTGGTTATTGTAACAATTTGTTGATAATATTTTCCAGTTATATAGTTATAACATTTGTATTTGTATTGTAGTTTATTTTGTCAACTAAAATAAAGCTATACTTAGTGCTCCCATACAAATGTTAAAACTATAAATACGCTTATGTAGTTTATAAATATCGATAGCCACATAAAGTATTCATTTTACATTTCAAGTCATGAAATATAGTCTGGCGCTGGGCGTTTTATTTCACGTTGCAATGACTTTTTGTGGTATCAGGTGCTAGTATTTTAAAAGTTGTTTGCTTGTCAAACTACCGCTTCAATTTTTTATGTTTCTTTGAATAACTAGAAGTAGGTTTATTCTTCAAAATAGTAGATACCTATACCTATATGGATACTCCTTTTTTTGTAAGGACACAATTTCAAATAAAAAGCATTTTAACTTTTATTTATTTACAACTTGGGTACATATTGTATTGTACCTATTGAAGTTTTCATAATGATTAAATGTATATTCAAATTTAGCTTAAAGCTATTACGAGATAAAAATAAAAGGATTACCGATGAGGAGCAGCTACGCAACCAAATGCAGAGTATTATTTTTGGTCCAAACACATCGTTTTTAGTATGTTAGAATGAACTCTTTGCGTACAAGTAGATAATAAAAAATCGAGAATGATAGAACGTGGAATAAAACACCATTTTAAAGTGAGTGCTAGTGAACTTAATAATTTGTATCAAAGTAGAAAAAAAAAATTTGAAACGGAAATACTGAATCGCATTCTGCCATAACGATCACAATGTGAAGACAACAGACGCTCCAACTCAGAGTCACTAACGGTTATTTAAATCGCTCCATAGTACAGAATTTGTATGGTGATTCTTTACTAAGGAGCCATTTAAGTAACCGTTAGTGACTCTGAGTTGGGACGAGGGTGAATGAATGTAAATGGATGACATGATAACCACGACTGTGTAAAAAATTCTACATTTTCGATTATATGTATATTAATTGGATATAATATTGTTAATATTTTCAAATAAGTTGTTTTGTTTTTAAATTCAGAAAAGAAACAGAATAAAAATGTAGACATAACTTCTGTTATGTTGCTTGTAGTAATAACACCCACAAACTGAATTTGTAAAAGGCACGAGGTCCTCGGGTACTCCGAACTTTCTGATAATGGAAATTTGATAGGTCGTCTTATGTTGTAACGCTTGAATGTTGGTCCCAGGTTTGCTCACCTCATCGTATAAATAAGCGTGAAGTAGTGTAGCATCACGCGATCTGGTCGTTAACCCTGCCTCACGGCGCGGTAATGGAGAGGTGAGGGTGTCAGTGTGGTTCCTACGAAACCACTACAACGCAACCCGAGGATTATAATTACCGTAACCTTAGATAAAAATAAATCCGAAGAAACATAAAAGGGCTTTTAAAAATACACTGGTTTAGATTTGGTGATTTTATGCGTTTGATTAGTTTAATGTTTTGTCACGAATTTGTTAAACTATTTTAAGGTTAAGGACAAAATTCAAGTTTGAGAAATTAATTAATAAGCCAATTATTCATATGCATTGATTAATCAATATTTTATAACTTAAAATAAATTATTATTATTTACACAGATAATATTTTCTTGCATTATTTATTACTGCATGTGTTCATAAGTTCACAATGATAAATATACCTAATTCATGGATGACAGGCAATTATATTTTTATTTAATGATAATTATGTTATTATTATTATGGTATTAATTTTTTTATTTAATTTGTGTACTGTTTTGGACGAAAAGCTTACTGTGTGTGGTTTTTCATGCGAAAATTGTGATGTACCGAGCTTCTGACGTAATCGAATTATGCACTGAATTCGACACAGTACCATAACAAAAATAGATTTACGACAGTATGATGTTCGAAAATACTTTATTTATTTATACTGTAACTGTATTTGAAATACAGCCCCAGTTTTTTGTGGCAAACACACGAAAATATCGATCTAAATTGATTTTATTAATTCATCGACGTTGGCCAAAGTTTAAAAATTCTTGCGGCTGATGCCGCTGGCCTGAATCGGATTGTCTCGTGGCCATTGCAAGCTTTATTTGCAAACTTTTGATTGAAAATGAAAACCGAAACTGCCGTCGACTTTATTCACCTGAGTTAATTTGCCCAGGTGTCTTAAGTATACTTTTAGTGTACTTTATTCACCTATGCACCCAGGTGATTTAAATCTACTGACCGAAGTGAATTGATATATGTAAGTAGACTTAATTCACTTATTTTAGTCAATGCAATTAGTGATGTCACAGAAATGTGAAATATTGTATTTGGCAGCAGTTTAGGATAGTGTATGAATACAATAACAAATAATTCGCTTTGGTGATCGTCCCTATGAAGCCCAGTAGTGATTTACTTGTTACAGTTATGCTTCGAAAACTTTAGTGAACTTTCAGTATTTAATAGATATTGTAGTAAATATTGTGGTTTTTTAAAGATGTGCTGGGGAATATTTTTCGGCTTCTTCTCCTCCATAACAGTTAAAACACCTTTCCAAAATGCCGGTAGATTAAATAAATGACGTTTATAAGTATATCAGTGATACCAACATGAATAAAGGATTTTGATTTTTTTTAAATCTTAAGCATTGGTTCCTTGCCTTTTTCAGACATTTTGTGAGGTCCTCGTTTAAATTATATAAAATTCATAATATATTATTCAAACAGATACTGATAAATTTATGTGCTTACATATTTTTTAACCGACTTCCAAAAAGGAGGAGGTTCTCAATTCGACTGTATTTTTTTTATGTTTGTTACCTCAGAACTTTGGACTGGGTGAACCGATTTTGATGATTCCTTTTTTAATCGAAAGCAGGTGCTTGTCATGTGATCCCACATAAATTTGAACAAGATCTTATAAGTACTTTTTGAGTAATATTGAAGTCGGTTATTTTTTGTTAGTAAAATTTAGATTATTAGCTTCTAGTTTATTTCGGGGGTTTTTTAACACAAAGAAGAAGAACTAAAAATTAAAAGGAAAAAGAAGATTAAATACCACGATCGCGATGGTGCAGAAATAATAAAAAAAAATTGTTTTCTAATTCTGATTCGCTTTATTTTTTAAACCTTGGCACACACATACTGTAAACACGATACCTCTTGCGGTAGTTGAGGCACTCATTGCCCGACGGCTTGTATAGAATATAAGAAATTCTTGTGGAATATAAGTAACTGCATAATGCAGAATTGAGTTATGCGGAAGTCTTCAGTTGTTATAAGAAGTTTGGACAAATGAGTTGGCAATTAATCTCTCCACCAATCGGCACTGAATACTGAAGCAACGTAGTAAAGTACGTACGCTCTGTGCTTCCTGTATTAGCACCGCTAATGGATTCAAACATTTCGAAGGTTGAAGGTTAGAACCATTTCACTACGACGAAGGCTTCTAGTGGTAAAAAAAGTGTTTTGAACATCCTTAGGTATGTCTGTAGACACCCCTAGAAATATTGAATGGAAACAAGTTAAATCTGTTTTTAATTTTTTGTGTCACTATTCGAAAAATTGTCTGACGATTCACCTGATTGTAAGAGGCCACCGTCGCCCATGGACATAGGTATCGCCAAAGGCATCGCCAATGCGTTGCTAACCAAGAAAGCAAAGACATATACATAGAACGAACTGGTTCCCAGTTGCCCTAGCTGCCCCTAGCTGACGACTCAAGCACGATAGCTAGTTTAATTTGTGTAATAATGTTTTTATGATCGGCTGATATCTATCAATGTTACATTGTATGAAATTACAGATGATATTATTGGGGATAGCCTAAACGAGCTAAACCGAGTAAATTTATTATTTAAGGGAAATTTTGTCTATTGACCCTTATGTATAATATATAAAATGAAAACACTCAGCGCTTAGTAAAATTCTAGACGTGTGACTTCAGTTACTTAATTACCATAATAAGTTCGAACTAGCACTAACTGAATGTTGTAATGAATACGGCTTACATAAATCCTGTTTAACCTTATGCTTTGTAAGCTCAACGAAAGGAGGCGGAAGGAACGTAAAACAAGATAAAAATGTCAATAACTTTATTCTGTGAGCCCTGAATAGAACGGGAACATTGCATAGTGGAATGTCAGGGAAATATTTTTGAAAAGGTTCACTTTTTCAAAGCCACGTCGTCGTCGTATTGAATGCGTTTTAATGAAAAAACATGCGCCGATTCGCAACAGTCAAGGGAATTAAAACCTCCGCGCGGTGCTCGCGATTTCAAATGCATCTGTCGGAATTTTCATTTGGCCGAATATTATTTCCCAGAGGGAATTTTTCATTCACAATCTGTTTAAATTGATGGCCGCGATTGATATATTTTGGATTAGCAATAGTGTGCCCATCGGCCCGGTGTGATTAACCGTTCATTTACATTTATTACGCTAATGTTGATAATTTACTCGTATTCGCACTAATGCTCGCAATATTATTAATATAAATGATTACAGTAGTAAAAAAGAAATCGTGTATTTTATGAAAACAGCTCTTTGTGAAGGTAAAATATGAAATCTGGAACGCTCGATTTGAGGATATTTCTCACTGCAATACACTTGAAACTGCAATTACATCTCGGCGCAAGACGACGTAGTGGTGTAAGTAATGAGTTCTGAAGATAAGAACTGTGGAAAAAGAACAATGCAAAATATACATTTTAAGACTACATTTCTATGTAGCCACATGCTTTTCACTTTCCGCATAAGATAATTAAAATCGGGTAAAGACCATCAATGTGATTGAAATGTGAATGGAATAGTGATGTCTAACGTACGGGTATTTTACTCATGATGTGTTCACAATGTTCATTGCATGTGTTTTCATGATTACGTTTTACGTTATGTTTATTTTAAACTTATATCAGCGCGGAATGTACACATTTACATACTTTTGTTTATTAGTTAATAAATTTGGGTAATTATGAAAGACTAGTAAAACTGGATTTTGAATTAAAAACTGATGCGCTTAAAATAACAATTACTGGCGGTAATTTTTCTCTCTTTCTGTTTACCAATACAATAGTATACTGTATAGTTAATTTTTATACTTTAAGAACTGTGTTTTTTTGGAAAAAAAAAATGAGTATAGTGTATTCAATTGTATATAAAACTTAGGGTAACCTACTTAAATGGCCTACCAATTTTCATGTATGATAATAATAATGAATGTGTTTCGTGCCCTTTCCTGCCTTTTACATAGACTTGTAGATAAATAATATAAAAAGAGTAGAGATTTCATACTTTTTTGTATGGTACCTTATAACATCAGTACATAAATGGTTTTACGTTTGTAATTTATCAGTAAATTATAAAATACTTGACATAATTATAACGTCTGTTATATAGATAACAATAAGTTAATAGGCATAGCATAATCTGAAAAAAAGTTAACTAAAAGTTAATAAGTGAACAATCATGTTACATATTAAATTGGGTTTAAACTCTATTGATACAGAATTTCTTTGATTTTGCGATAATTTTTTATGGTAGTATACTAAAAATTAAACAAACTGTATTTCGCTACTTAAACTTAAGATTTTGTAAGGCGGAACTTGGTTTAACTTATTAGCAAGTCTACCTCGTTAACTATTAAAACATGTAGTCTACCTGTCTTACGGTGTTTCTTGACTTTGAAGTTTGTGTTGATACTAATAAGTCTAATTAATATAATTATTCGCTTAAACCAATGTACTACTGAGTTTTTTATATTATGTAGTATTTACAAATATCGAAGTAACATGACTTAAAACCAAGTTGCAAACAAATCGTGTTTAATATATTATCTTTAGATTAGTGCAAATCCTACTTTTGACAACTTTAATGTAATTGTTAAATGAAAATGCTTTCCATTTTTAACTTTTTTTCTTTTAACTTTCGAAGAGATTCAATAAAGTTATAAACACATAATTATAAATATTAGAAATTTTCACAAACTCCGTAGTAAGTGAAGATATGTATTTATTACATTTACAAATACGATGTAAAATGTGCTATCAGAAATCTGTAGCGATTCGTAATAAGCAGCAAATCTTACCAAAAATAAAGTACCATATATGTACAATGAAGTTACACTATTTAAGATAAGTAATACAAAATGTTACATACCAACGAAAAATGTTTCAAGTTGTACTAAATAATCAAATGAGATCTTGAGGCACTAGAACGTATTTATTTTTATTCTATAGATTACTGATATATTTATATACTTTGATGTCCTTTTCTTCAAAAAGTTACTAATAAAAAGAATCACCACTATGAAGAGTATTTTTCGTTACGCAGAAAAGTTCGTACTTCGTCGTAAAGTTCGCGCCATTTCACGCGTGACCAAGCTCTGAGTCCGACCACACACCAGAAACTGCGCGGTGCGACTGAGGGCATATCCCACTGCGATCCACAGTCAACATATTCCCGCTGGCCTACCTTCTAAGTTTTCAACGATCCTCCATTTTGAAACGTCCAAAGAAACCCGTAAACTTCACTGAAAAATAAACCTTGAGTTAAAATAGCCAGTGTCGTTAATGTTTTCCCATTTTCCTGTCTTGTAACCTATAAAATCGTTACGTTTCAGAAGGTACGTTGTTGTGACGCCACAACAGAGTAAGCGTTGGCATTTACCCCTGAAAATCAAACGTTTTGCCGACTGGCACTAAGGTTGAAAATATATAAATAGGGCGTTCATATATAAGATATAGTACTTTAGAAAATGCGCGAATTTTTCTGCGTCAGACAGAGATGGATACAGTTTTTAGCGACAAAAGGGAACGGCCTACACAAATCGCATGGTGGGGATGATCTTAAAATGTTCTAAGAATATATGTGAGCATAAAAAAATTACATTTCTGACTATGGCGAAAGCAATACGTTCTTATAATTCTTTCGAGTACTGGATTATCTGAACCATATTGCATCAATAGCTTAGCTTTGAAGATTATTTAAACATAGATATGACAGACGAAAGTGCATTGAAACTCATTCATAAAACATGTGAAAGAGTCTCTCAGAGGTCGGATCTCAAAGCAAAGTATGTTTATTTTGTTAGGAAAGAAAGCCTGTACACAACGAAGGATCCGCCACATGTCAGAACATGAATAAAAGAAGAGCTATGTTTCAGACTTTCAAAAGTTCAACTTGTATTTTAAAAGCGGTGGCAACTTTTCTGACATTTTAGGTACAGTATTTTCTGACTAAAATGTAATTGCAAAACACTTGAGATTAATCATATTATTAAACTTTCAATCTAAAAAATTCAGATTCTGTCCTCTGCTCAAAAATAAATATTGGAATTCAATTATTTTTCCAAGTTTCTACGGATAATTTTATACCGGTTTTTCAAAAGATTTTAGTACCTATACCACAATAGGCAAACACGACATTTTATATGTATAGGTACAAATTATAAAATAATAAACAAGGCACATTATTTTTGATCTCGCTGTTTATATTAAAGGTACCTACTATTTATAGAATTGTCATAATCTTGTCGTTTTATAATTCAGCCAATTTCAATAATTCTGTTTTTTATCCAAAAGCTCTATCGTAAAATAAATAAAAAAACTACGAGTAAATTAAACAAAATATTCACCATTTCTATAAGGGTTATATTAAGTTTACTGCCCAATACTAAGATTCGCTTAATTCCACTGGGCTGGGCAGCAGGTGCGGTGGCATCTCCAAAGTCTTTATGTAATTTAATTTTAAGTTCAACTAACTTTATATGGGTAGTAATATTTTGAATTTACAAACGTACTTACTATCTTACAAAATTGCTAGAGATTGTCTAATTTAAAAATTAATGCTCCTCCGCTAAGCTTTCTTGTTACAATAGGTGAGTGGAAATATTTATTTATTTACATACTTCATATAAAGCATCCTAAATAAATATTTTAACTTACACGTTATGTTTAATAACATGACAATATTAAGTATGTCATACAGAACCGAGCAACAATTTCATCTCTTCATGTGTACAATAAAATATTTATAAATATTTTGGGTCCTTAACTTTTTAATTTTACCGCAATGCAAATTGTTTGATAGAAACAATTTTTCACTATCAAAGCGAATTTTTAAAGTTCTGCATTAGGCACATGAAATTTATAACGATTTTGGTCTGCTTCTACATAAAAATATAGATTATGAATAATGTTTGTGATACCTAAGGAATATCTTTTTTTTATGTAGAACATTCCGAGTGGCTATTTAGCCTTTACCTATCTATAAACAAAATTATATTTATTGTTTTTGATTTCGAAAATAGATGATAATAATGTTGGTTAATTTGTGGTTTAATTTTTAATGTCCACTTGTTACTTACGATAAACCGTTTTATTGTCAACGTAAAGACACAAATGTAAAGATAAACTACGCTGTTGTTTCGTCTGCTAGTAACAGGCAGGGTAGCAGGTGTATGGGCAACTCAAGGGCTTAGACGAAATGTCTGTTGTGCAGTTAAACACATAAACTCTATACATTTTCAACTACAATATCCTAATATTGTAGCATTGAAATATGTATATGATTGTCTTGATTCGTTAAATATGATTTTAAGGATTTATAGAAAGCTGAATTTTGGTCCTGACATTTTACTATAGGTAGGTATATCTAGATGTGTTTTATTGATTGTTTTTCAACTATATCTATCTGAGGTAACAACATTTAGGACGGCAAAAAAACATTGCTTGATGCTGTGTAAAAATAAACATTTTATTTATTTAAATTGTAATGAATAAAGTTTATTTCATTAAAGTGTGTAATTAAATAATTTAAGATTATTTCAATGTAATTAAACTTTATTTAATAACAGTGTGAAAACGATTATTTATTTAATTAAAACTATATGACAGGTAAATAAAATTTTCACCATGAAAGATCTTGTTCATTTTATTTTAACGAAAGTTTGGGTCTACGCTGGGACAACTAGAATTATATCCATCATAATAATAATAGCTATTTACAAGGGAATTTGTCAGCCAGGAATGACCGAGATAAAATAAATTGATATATAAATAAATATAATTCAAGACAGACAGATGAATTTACATTTATTTGTTTTTGTTGAAATGGAATTAAACAAAACTGCCGATTAAAGATAATAAATCAGTCTAAAAGCACACAAGAGAGACAACATTAATTAAACGGTAAGTTACAAGTGGAATGGAGCTATATAACCTATGTTTGACCCTAAATTCACGCAATAAATTATGCTTTACTTTGTCGTTTATGAGGCCGACGCAGACTTGGCCCGCTGAACATGTGTTACAGATTACGGCAATAAGGGAAATTGTCTTTTTTATGAACGCTCGACGACATCCTAAGGTATTCACGTGAAGTATAGCGTTTCTTATACGTGTTCCTACAATAACGTCATTGTAACTGATGACTTGTAAACCATATTTAATGATATTATGATAGAAAGAAAGTAGTTGTTGTCTGATGAAATTATGCTAAGCAGAACAGCATCTATTTTAAAGTAAGTGCGCTTCATCCTATTCAACTTTTACGCAACATTCTATCAGGTGAGATTGTTGGCAATATTAAGTCACTACAAGTAAAAAATGTTGTCTAATAAGAATTTATGTTAAGTTTTTGATTTATTAAATAGGAAAAAACTAACAATAAGTGGGTGCAATTTATTGAGTAATCATTTTTAGGGTTCCGTAGCCGAATGGCAAAAAACGGAACCCTTATAGATTCGTCATGTCTGTCTGTCTGTCTGTCTGTCCGTCCGTATGTCACAGCCACTTTTCTCCGAAACTATAAGAGCTATATTGTTGAAACTTGGTGAGTAGATGTATTCTGTGAACCGCATTAAGATTTTCATACAAAAATAGAAAAAAAACAATAAATTTTGGGGGTTCCCCATACTTAGAACTGAAACTCAAAAATGTTTTTTTCATCAAACCCATACGTGTGGGGTATCTATGGATAGGTCTTCAAAAATGATATTGAGGTTTCTAATATCATTTTTTTCTAAACTGAATAGTTTGCGCGAGAGACACTTCCAAAGTGGTAAAATGTGTGTCCCCCCCCCTGTAACTTCTAAAATAAGAGAATGATAAAACTAAAAAAAATATATTATGTACATTACCATGAAAACTTCCAACGAAAATTGGTTTGAATAAGATTTGATAAGAAGTTTTTTTTTAATACGTCATAAATCGTAAACCGCAAAAAACATCGATCAAAGTTACAACGAACTACAAGAACTTTTATATTATGTTACTTGCTGCTACGGAACCCTTCATGGGCGAGTCCGACTCGCACTTGGCCGCTTTTTCAATTCAGTTTGCGTTAAAAAAAATACGAGTATAACTAAATTAATTTTAATACTTACCTATCTCTGAAAGATACTCCTAATCTTTTGTAGAAAAACTTTTAAATAGAAAATAAAAACTGGACAAGTGCGAGTTAAATTCGCGTGGAAAGGGTACTTTGATTATGTATTTACCGTTATTTTTCTATTTTATTTATTTTTTAATGTGTTTTTAAAGACCATAGACTTCTTATTAATTTTCCTGTAATATTTACATTAGTACTTAAAGAAAAATTTTCTGTATATTTTTTTAAATTCTAGCGTCAGTAGTTTCGAAGATAAGAGAGGGGGAATGGTCAATTTTTGGCTTTAATTTTCGTTCTTTCTTGAATAATTATAAAACTGTCCATTGTAGAACTATAACATTCTTTGAGATTCTTACGACATGCAAAACAGTTTTGTTTAATTTTGATTTCATAATTTTTTTTTTCAAAATTCAGTTTACTTTATACTTTCGTCTTTGGGTCATAAAAAAGTACATGAGTAGGTACCAAATGTCAACTCATTTGGTTCAGTAGTTTCGGAGTAAATTGGCTGGCTGTAAAGGGCGGACAAACAGACGAGTGATCATATAAGGGTTTCGTTTTTCGTTTTTTTTCGTACGGAACCCTAAAAATATTTATTTTCAAATAATATATGTACAAATAAATAAGATTTCATTCATTTGAATCATCACAATACATTTTGTAAAATACAAATTAATGCCACGAAATTCAAATTACTCGGAAATCAATACCAGAATAATGCATATAAATATATTAATAGATACTTATATTGGTATTGTAAATTATATTATTACATTGATTATATACCGATCTTTACATATTCTTAACAAATAGTGGATTTTCTTTTTTCTAATTAAATAATTTTAACCAATAGTTTTACTAAATTCACTGATTAAATTACCTACATCGAACCTTAGAAATATAAAAATGTATTGAAACATTTAGTAGCTGACCATTTGTCTTCCGACCTGAGAGGTGTCTTGTGCGAACTGTGACCAGAAGTTAATTTCACGGGGTATTTCTTTAGAAGAAGAAAGCTCTTTCTTATTTTTAAAACTTTACATTAAATTAAATGAATTTCTTTCGTGAGGAAAAGATTTTCTTTTCTTTTCGCAAATCCAATTTTATGGATTAGAAATTCTACTTTCACTTTTAAAAGCGTGACTTAAAGGTTTTTTATAATATAACATGCTGATTTATGAGAAAAATATATTATAATATAATGGAGTTAAAAATAAGCATGATTTACTATTACTGTTTTAATAGCAATTTCTACTTTATTGAGGTGTTGAATTTGTTGAGTATTGAGAAGTGGTTACGTTATGGATAAAAACAAATATCTAATTGTGTGTGTCAGCTCCGACGCACGACTGGAGTTTACTCCTTACGAACGATTATAAAATATATAGATTAGTAAATGAGGGTAAACATTTTTTATATTACTGAAAACATGCTTGATACATTTATTTATATTAATTATTTAAACATGACGTTATCGTCAATCGGTAACAACGCCATCGAGATTCTTTGTTACGAATTACAAAGATAACGCATAACGTAATGGAGAAAGTTTGATTTTACTCCCCATAAATTTTCATAGCTCGGGCTTGTGCCTATATGAAAATCGATTCTAAAGAATTTAAACTCCAATAATATATCATACTCACAAACAAGCATAACCGTTATTAACAAATCTTTGGTGTTTTTTAACAAAATAATGCAAAATACATGCAGCATTAACTTGACTTAGATCTAAAGTTATTTGTTAAGTTTTAAGTTGCGTGGTTACCACACATAAACAATCTTCAATATAGTTGGAAATATGCGCATTGTTGTATGTTCCTTTCTCGACATCATCTCGCTATACAACCGACGCTCCTGCGAAACTTGTTCTATTATTTTCTTGACATATTTCGCAACTGCGGAAAACTGACAACATTTTACAAAGAAACTTTTTTTGAGAAACTGTCCTTTATTGAACAAAATAGTTAAGCAGATTGTCCATTAAAAATATTAATTCATACTAACACTGTAAATGTGAAAGTGTGTCTGCTTTTTTACAATGTTTTAACACCTAAACAGCTGCATAAATTTTGATGAATTTTCGTATACCTTCCTAGAGATAGATTAGATCTTGGATAAGGATATATTACTTTTGAACCATCGGTCCCAGTGCTTATAATTAGGTATAACTCGTCGGTATTAAAACCTATTTAAGCCTTTCACATAAGAACTTCCAAGTTTCAAATCAACCATACGTCCATACCACTATCATTCGTATTTAATCCTACGGAGAAATACATTTCAGATATTAATATCAAGAAGAGTCCTGTACTAGACCAATAATAAATAATATGCATACACTGAATAATAATCTAAATTTTACTAACAAAAAATAACCGACTTCAAAGTCTCAAAAACTACTTTTCAGATCTCGTTCAAATTTATGTGTGACCACATGACAAGCACCTGCTTTCGATTAAAAAAAGAATCATCGAAATCGGTTGGCGTGATATTGAGTTATTCGTCAATTTGTCGCGCACATCTTAACACAAATTTACGACTTATGTGGTTTTCTCATGGATGCCATTGTCAGATCTCAATAAAATTTATGTGGGACCATATGACAGCCACCAGCTTTCGATTAAAAAAACAATCATCAAAATCGGTTCGCCCAGTCCAAAGTTCTGAGGTAACAAACATAAAAAAAAAACATTCGAATTGAGAACCTGCTCCTTTTTTTGAAGTCGGTTAAAAATTAAGAGTTTCATTGAGGGTTCGAACCTGGGTCCTATGTTGCAACTGTAAACCGAAATTCAAACAACTAGCCTAGTGCTGTATTATATATTGAAATGTAACCTAATCAACTCCGTAACATTTTCTTACCCATTAATTTCCTCAAGTCAATCAAACGTACATTAGCGGCCGCGCCTCTCCTATAAATAATATAATTTTGTATCTTTGCCGCGTGACATTTAATTAAACTTTACAGACTAAACCGAAAATTGAGTTAACCCAAATTGCCAATAAATACTAAAGTACTGGACAAAATTTATGTAAATTCCGCTATATTTCATGATATTGTAAATTAATATTACTTTTTAGGAAAATATTATTAGGACAAGAATCACCATAATAAATATAAATTCCAAAACAATAATAAATATTCCATAGCATTTAGAATAGACATTACTAAGTAGATTATTAAAGTTAACTTAGAGTCATGGAATAACAATTTGTTTGTGTAAACGTCATGAGTTCAAATACCTTATACATCACAGACCTGTATACTCTAGTATATATGTCTGTGTTATACATCGATTTTCATAATGATTTACGAAGAAGGTTTGGGATAAACATTGAAGAAAACAATACAAAATTTTTCATATAATGAGTAGCAATTGTTTTGAGTCCAGGTTTGTGACATAATTATCATGTTTCCCGAAGCGAGTAACGTAATTCTAAATTATTGCAATATTAATTAAGCTTTTAATATGGTTGTGTGTTTTTTATTGTAATCCGGTCGCGTGTGATGAAATGTATTTTCATCATTATCGCAGCCCATAGTGGCATTTATTTCTACGATTTTTGAGTTTTATTTCATATAAATATCCATACCAAATTACAGCTTTCTAGCACTGAGTGTCTCGGTGCTTTGCTTCGGACCGACGGACGGACAGACGGACAGACGGACATGACGAAACTATAAGGATTCCAGTTTTGCTTCGGAACCCTAAAAAATGACGTGCATAAGTGTATCAGTGATACCTATATGAATAAAGATTTTGGTTTGATTTTTAACGAGTTAACAAACGAGCTGATTGTCCACCTGATGGGAAATGGCCACCGCAGCCTGTGGACATCAGTACCAAAGGCATCACTGATGCGTCTCCGACCAAGAAAGAAGAGAGACTATTATCTTAAAGTATAATAATTAATTTAAGTTTCGTAAAGGAAAGGAAGTGTTTCCCACTGGCACGTCACGTGGTGAGTCTGACAATTAGATTTTTGCATGTTTCATACTTTGCAGTTCAGTTACATGAAAACCGAATGACGCGCATGCTACATCACGATATATGCGTGTACACAATTTAATCAAAAGATCAAAGTGATCTAACATACTAGCATCTGTCAACCATGAGCGTAAGCGTATAGGCTGCGGTCTGCAACAGAACGAACTGAAACAAATCGACGATACGTTACAGGCCAGAACGTTTTTATTTTGTCTGCTACGTAATTGAATTTTGTGGTCCGCTCTGCTCGGTCATAGAATGATTCGGACAGTAGATTTGTTTACTGGATACGTGGTGTGACCCATATCCCGGTTATTACGTGATATTAATGCTGGTTGGCACAGAGGCATCGTTGGTCGTAAGACGAGGATTACTGCAATCTATTATAATAAAACTAGATATAGCATTCAAATACTATAACACTCGTCTATTTTAGTTAGCCTGTGGTATTGTTTTTTTTTACGTCGAAAACGTTACGACTAATTTCAATAAAGTGTGGTTTTGCCCCTCATAAATAAATTTATTTCTATTATGAGGTCTTTTATTTTTGTCACACATTTTCTTAAAGAAATATTTGTTTAATTAAAATTATAATACTCTTATTTACAAAATATTTATGGCTACCATTAGATCGACCAAAAAACTCAACATTCGTACGTAATGCAATTGCAATCCAATTTCTTGTAGTTACTCTATATCCTCGTCGTCTACACCTCTCTACTCACGCTGATGCTACCGCAAGGTACTTTGTAACATCGATATCTGCTCACGCGCTTCTACGTTACCTTTCCCATTGTTGCAATGAGTGTAATATTGCAGTCGGTACCGCACAACCACGTTGCAATCGAGAAGAGAAAGAAGTGGACATTCCCGAGATAGAAGATATCTCGAATGCAGGTCAGTCAGCTCGCTCTCGTTTACCATTGTAGTAGGTAATACACAAAATAAAATAGTCCGACCTTATTCAAGAATAGTTACTGTGAAAAGAATAAAGGAAGTATCTATCCGATAGACTTGTCTACAATTTAACACGCTAGCAATACTGGTATGCCCTGAAGCCAAAATAAAAAGGTAGAACGCTACACCTGCATGCATTCACACGCGTTCGCTAGATTACTTTCGTATTCTAAGGCTTTCGGATTCGAACAGTTTTTTCTTCTTCAAAAGATGAATTGTTTCAATGGAAAAACGGGAATGAAAAGTTTTCAGTTTACAATGAGGTTTCCAGTTCAGTGCGTGTATTTTGCATAGTGCACGTTGGTAGTACTACGATTTTATGATTGATCGATTTTTCACAAGTTATTTGTGACCTTCTTACTTGGACTGGAAATAAAACCGATCGTATTTGGGTGGCCTAGAATACTGACTCCATTCGGTGATGCCTTTGGAGTTAATGATGTCCTTGTGCGACGGTGACCACTTACCATCAGGTGGCTTGTCTGCAATCTAACAAAACTAAAGTATACAAAAAGACAATAATTGATATCTACCTACCATTGACTAAACCTGAAATCGCAAGAACCACCTAACTTACGACGGTGACATTTGGGAAAGAAGTAGATTATAAGAAGGAGACATCAGTTAAGAACAGATTTTTGGAAATTCATTCTTTGAGGAAATGAGTCCGTGTACAATAAGTTATTATACACAATAAAAGTACAAATTTTGTAAAAACAGTTTTACATCGCATTAAAGAAATGCGATACTAAATAAAACGGAGAGTATAATCCTGTTGAAGAATGAAATGAATTGGATTGAATGTGTAAACGGTGGAAAACCACTCGTGCGTATGCTGTAAAAACAGAGTATGCTCGGCGAGAGTAAGCTTCTTTAGTTTCATAAATATTTAACTCACCGATCAGACTTACACGCCTCCCAACATTTATTTCTTTAGTAAAAAAGGGTTTGATTTATAGTAACCACTAAATATATTGTTATACGAATGTGTTATATATAAGTACCTAATATTGCGCAGTCTGGGTGCAAACTTTAAAAATAATCATACATATTTTAACACTAACGTGTTAAATATAGATACGTCACGCGTGATCCCAATTCTGATAAAAAAATTATCCAGTTGATGCGAATGTTATAAACCTTGTAACTTGTAAATAACTTTACTTTTATAATATACTGGAAACCGATCGAAGCAATCTCTTGACATTTAACAAGACAGCTAAGTAATAAAAAAGTAATGAAATTAAATTTCAGTTCCTACTATTTCTTTTTACGTCACATACGAAAATTAATCAACTTCGCTACTATTATTATTATTATGATTATCTACTATGAAAAGATTTTTTGTGTGACAGATTCATCAACGCAGAGATGAAGTCGAAACTACCGATGCTAGAACTTGGTAATTTGAACAGAAGGTTAAAAAAAAATCTATAAGACTGTGACAACCTCAAAGATATTTGTATGTATTGTATTTACGGGGTATTTGTATGGTGTTAATGATAAAATAATTTTATCCTTTATCTTTAAATATTTATATAGAAGTAACTGTGTATCAAATTTTATAAAATCTTTATATAATTAAATGTGTAAATAACGGGTTGCAATTTTGTATGAAATACACATAAAGTATGTTTTGTCCAGAAAAATTAAATTAATTAAGTGACGCGTAGTAAATACAAAAAGATTATGATATTACCACAGGCAAACGAACTCTGTAGACGGCAAAGACATTTTAAATAGAAATCGGATGAAGTACCGGGAGTTTAGACATGGATAAAACAACTCGTTATTATTTAACACATGAATTAAAATTACTGTCTAAAATTAACAGAAAATTTAAGACATATACTTTCAGCGCTTTGCTTGCTGCCTTTTCAACATGTAGCTCTATTGTTTGGAAGAACGGTTGAAGGTTTTTGTAGCAAATAAATGGGTACATCGTTTTATAACTATGGAATGTTTTGAAAACCGGACGACGAGAAAAATAAACAGTTATGAATAAATGATATTAAAACCTATTTTTTTTTAATTTTGCCAATTATTTTCAAGTTAAATTCCTGTTATTTAACTCTTTTCCGGTTTTTATTCGTATTCAGAGGATTTATTTTAAGACATTATTATAGAAACACGATACCGTACCATCTTCACAAAACAAAATTAATTTCATTACATGTACGTATGTACCATGTCTACAACTACAATTCATCGCAACTATGTTAAATTAGATACAAATATGTAAAACCACCCATAATTAATTATTGGCTACAATCATGTCATTACGAGAAAAAACAGTTCGCAAAGCATCAGAGTTAATTCACGTATTCCCTTTGATGTTAAACATGATTGACGGCTCATTACGTAAATGGAGCCTGCAGTGGCTTAGTTTGCATCCTCTTGCAGTGGTACTATTATTGTTAGAGACAATGGCCGCATAATTATTTATTGATAAATTATTTAGGCAAATTATTTGCCAATTAATCATGCATTTGTCAACAGTGGTTTGAGCGCTGACTGCTGTGTATATGTATATCTTCTTTGGCGAGAAAAATGTCAGAAATAAAGTTGGTTTTTATGTATAATTCAGAATTAAATGATTTGTCTTACTAATAAATACCCTCGCTTTACTTCGGAAAACCTATATCTTAGTTCAAACAATCGAAAACATTAATTCTATAAATATGATGTAAAATCGACGAGATTCTATAAATTGTCAGTTTTTATTTGTGAATTGACTGAAATGCAACGAAATGTTGTCTCAATATGGTCTCAATCTTATTACACTAGATCACTAAAAACCAAATACCAATCGTTCATTCTGAGACCCTGCAAAGTCAAGAAAGTTGGTAAGATTACGGTAAAGAAAATTATGCATTAGCTTTATTTCTGTAGGTATAGTTTTCTCGATAATTATATTGATACTATTAATAAATATTTTTATGAAAAAATTTAGAAGTTCAAACTTTAGCACTGTAAACATAATACATTTATTTTTTTTCTTACTCCACCACTTGTCGCGCAAAATTTCTATTAACCCATATAATACTTTTCTCGCGTTTTCTAAAGAGAGAAAATAAAAAAATGTTGCGCAACTGAGGACTGATAGCGATCTGTTATGAAGAATGCTGTTCCGTATACAAAGGCGGGCCATCACTCAAAAGTCACAAGTATGCAGTCAATAGCTGTTACTGAAACTGTTCTATTCAATACCTCTTCACAAATAAAATATCAATGCTCTAAATATTTCGTATGAAATGGTGTGAAATTTTTTATTAGTATTATTTATTATTGGTAAACATTTTTTACGTTTGATACGTTACGTACTTAGGGATGTATGGGGGCTCATAACAGCTTGAATACTAGACAACCTATTTAATGAAATTAGGTCTATTTCTATAAGTCCGTAAAATTTCCTGTGTAAACCGTGAAAGGTATTTCCGTTGCAATGATGTAGACCTGTTTAAGCCCTTTGGTTTATTTCACGCTTTTTGTCAAAAGCAAAAAAAAAAAAAAATTAAAACCATAATGTCATTCAAACCTAAATGAGAGTTATAATAATCTTATACTTTGAAGCTAGCTTCTATAAGCTACTATAATGTAAATGTCTTCAGACTATTGCATCTATAATAAACTTGATAATTAAATACATTGTATAATTTGATCAAAATGTAGTAAGTAATATTGTAAATTGAGTTACCGAGTCAAAATAATATAATTATTCTGTTACAATCTTTTCGGCTAAAATTACCGGGTGCTACAATATTATATTACAATATTATAATTCGGTAGTAGAAGTGTAACGTTGCACAGGTAAAAATACCCACAAAAATAAGTAAAATTTATAGATATTTCAGTAAACATGCCATTTTTCCTAACAATAGATAAATGCCACGTTTATTTTGCTCCAGACTCAAGTGGGGTCCGCTGAGAGATTATCGTAAGAGGTGAACTTACCTCTAGACCTTCATAAGAAGCACACTTATAGTAAAGAGGCATGCTCGGCAAAATTTCAGTAAGGATATCATTAAAATTAATAAGGAAACACTTGAAAAGCGATGACTTTTATTGTTTGCTAAACTTTTTCATGGTAACTTTATTTTCATTGAGTAGTATATTTTTAACTTTTAATAATAAGCCTAATGTTATTATTAAAGGTTATTTTGTTATCCCATTCAATTTTATTTCATGGAATATATAATCATATGGAATTACGTTTTGTGTCATACCAATTATAGTCCGGTCAATTTAGACCAAAAAATGATAGTGAAGGTGCATAAATTCCCAACAAGCTGAAAATCAGTAAGATTGTCCAAAACATAATTATAAAAAAAAAATTAAGTTCCCCATCATTCCCGTGTATGGAAAAAAAATATTCAAGGTCAAAGGTAAAAAAAAATAGTTTTTCGCGATTTTTAGTAAAACGGTAAGTTTTATCATAAAGTATCCCAGGCAAAAATTGTAGATCATAAAATTATATACAAAAGTGTGTCAATAATTTTTTCCTACAAGCCACCGTTTCTGAGATATAACGATTCAAAAACGCGCTAAGTACACTACCATGAGGTAAGAAAGAAAGAAAGAAAGAAACATTTATTCCATCATAAGGATAGCAACAACTTTAAATAGTACAATAAATTGTAATAAAGTTCATTTGTTTGAGTTCGGAGTTGCAGCTACCAAAATGACGGAAACGGGTCGCACTCAGAAAATGGCGAAGTAAGTAGGTATTTACTCACTGCGTCCTCTGATATTTCAGTGCGCCCGTTTATCGCGCGTAGATCGGCAGCGGCGCAGCGGCACATTGTATATTCAGTTATTAGTCTGACTGCAATTTCGAAGTCAATGCAAATAAGATAAAATTGAACTTAATACATAACAAACATAATACGAGTAAAGTGAGTTAACATCTAACTTTAAATATCAATCTTTATCTATCAAAATAAAAACATAACAAAGCAACGAATCGGTTTATAAAATGAAAACAAGCAGAAAAAAAGACGTCGTTTATTATCCAATATAGGCGAGAAATGAAGTGAGAAAAAAATTGCAAAATATCTGTAAGTCGGCTATGCCATAGAAGTAAGTGCAATTTAAACATTGAGATACATACATAGAGGAGACATCTCAAACAAAATGTGTGTTCCACCGCCGGCTTGCCCTCCGTTCTCTTTTCAAATTAGAAGCCTCGTTTGCACACTTGCCATAGAGTAACTTTGTATATGACACTTGCTGAACCAAGACGGCAACTTAAGCAAGTTTATATATTCCATTAACACGCTAGTGGCTTGCCAAGTTCAAACGCTCCTTATGATTTTTTCATTCAAAATGGCGGGAACATTGCACAATAATTTAATTAAATTCGTTTTAGTTGATTTAACTTAATATTTTGTTTTCTTACCGATGATAAAGTGATACCATTATCTTTTTTGTTTTTTGTCGTGCAATTGTGATACGTTCTTATTACGCACGATGGCATTTTTTCAGTTTTTTCATAAACAATTTTGGCATGCGGCCGCCATGAGCGCAGCCGAGTGACAGCCGAGTGACAGAATTAAATGCAGCCGGCCGGCTGCAATGCACACCCCCGAACCCAATGTTCGCGGTGTCTGTTCTATACGCTAGTAATACTAGTTCAATGAATTTAAATCGTTTTATTTTACTGAACAAATAAAAACAACTACCCCGGTGTGTGCGTGAGTGTATGCGAGTGAGCGTGTGTGTGTGTGTGTGTGTGTGTGTGTGTGTGTGTGTGTGTGTGTGTGTGTGTGTGCGTGCGTGTGTGTGTGCGTGTGCATGTTAAAGCGATTTCTGCAAGTTTAATAGGTGCATTTTATACTTGAGTTTAAAACTTGTAACTGTTTTCAGGCTGCGTAAAGGTGGGGGCAGGTTGTTCCAGCATTTGGTGGCGTTATACTTGAAACTACCACGGAATGCTGCAGTGCTGTATCTGGGGTATATTAATTTGAAAGAAGAGGATCTGGTCACGTGTAGAACGTTGCAATTTTTGGACCATTTCAACTTATTATATAAGTATGGTGGACATTTATCCATGACAATAACGAATAATAATGAAGCAAAATGCAACTGTCGGCGTAAATTCATTTTTAAAATATTTGCGTCATTTATATAAGGGCTAACATGGGTTCTGGGTGGTATGTCAAAGGTGTATCTTGCACATGCGTTCTGTACTCGCTGGATAAAACGGGGAATACACTACGCGGACTTGCCCGCGGGCAGTCTGGCCGGGCATGTCTGTCGCCACAATACACTACACAGACTTATCAGTTTGTGTTGGAGCGGCGTAACGATTAGTTGTGTTGTGCGTACACAATATAATGACAACGCAAAGAAGGAAAATCGCTATAATTGCTGGTGCTGCATTAATATGTACTGTTTGACTATTAGAATATATTATAACGACTTAAAGTTGTTTAAACAACCATTCACGCTAATTTATTAACTCCCTTAATGAAATAAAAACATTGCGATTTTCTTCGTCTAATAAAGAATTCAATGAATCCTTACTAAAAAGTGTAAAATAAAAAAGTAGTAGTTTAGAATGTTGTTAAAAGTAATACTGAACAAGTAAACCATAGAAGGATTTACAGTCGGGACCCATTTAAATTTTACAGGGCTGCTGGAAAAAACAAACAAGATTTGATTAGTTGAAAAATGGGTTCCGACTTTTAACAACATTCTAAACTACTGGGCTTATTTTTCTCTTTTTAGTTTTTTTTACGCAGCAACGTTTTTTGTTTTTTATTTTTTTTATTAATTTTCTTAACGTAAGCTAAATTAGCATCGAGGTATATTTCTTTACATCTATTTATAAAATTTTGGTAGGCAGCATTTCGTAATTCGGAGTTTATTAATTCTTTGCTTTTTATTTTCCATAAACATGGATATGTTCTATATTCCGCTAGGAATTCTGTCCAGATTGTTTCATTTTCAATAAAACTCATTTTATACGCATGTACTCCACAGTTCGATAAATAAAATCAGATAGGGACGTCTGTCCTAGTTGCTGTCGCTCTCGTGTCTGTGAACAGACAGCCCGCGGTGACCATTCACATACGGACATGTCTGTGCCCCCGCAGACAAAATGAGATCGCGCGGACAAGCAACAGACAAGTCTGCCAGACTGACTGCAACGGCCCTACACTAGCAAACATTGCACAGTCCTATAGTAGCGAGGCCCGGCGGGCTTGTCTGCAGACTTGCCCGTGGGGATGTCTGTCTAGTGAATTCCCCACTTTAGGTTTTGTGAACGCGCTAATAGTCTAGGACCTATGACAGTGTCCGCGTAGTTTAGTTTAGACAGCACAATACTTTCACATAAATAGATGCGTAATCTAATGTCTATGTAGTTTCTTATTTTGTATAAGATTCTTAGGCGATAGAAACAGTTTCGTACGATATTATTGACATGGGTTTCAAACCGCAGCGACTCGTCCATCACGACACCGAGGTTTCGGGCCTCCGATACTCTCTCAATCGCTTCCCCATTTACAAATACGCACGGTGATTGAGCAGAAATTTTATTCACTTGTTTTCGGGTGCCTAGTATCATATATATAGGTAGTGTGGTAAACGTGTGCATATTATGACGATAAAAACTTACAACTTTTTGAAACGTTATATCTCAGAAACGGTGGCTCGTAGGAAAAAAAATA
Source organism: Thymelicus acteon (assembly GCA_951805285.1). Lineage (NCBI taxonomy): Eukaryota > Metazoa > Arthropoda > Insecta > Lepidoptera > Hesperiidae > Thymelicus > Thymelicus acteon. The sequence continues at coordinate 9,179,120 of OX638219.1, read as the reverse complement.
TTCCGTACATGGGAATGATGGGGAACTTAATTTTTTTTTTATAATTATGTTTTGAACAATCTTACTGATTTTCAGCTTGTTGGGAATTTATGCAAATTCGAATGTCTAAATTGACCGGACAATTACTATATCATTGGAAACTTAATTCATCCCATATTGAACATGTAGGGTAACGTCTAGTAATATTGGCACTCCCCCAACGATTGACACCTTATTCGTATTATGTCCTAAACTAAGCATAAATTATTATTTTTAAGTATGGTAACTTTACTTTTAATTAGTAAAATTGTCATTTCATAAAATGGCAACATTTTCGTAGTTGATTTTCCCGCCATTTTGTATCTGTCGATTTTTTAAAAGTAGCGGGACACGTGGGTTGCAGTAGACTGATGAAAATTAAGAAAAACAGAAGGCGGGACTAACATTGTGTGACGATTTTTATCGCCCCTGATAAGTAAATATATAAGTTTGGTGTTGTTTCTATTAAATTATATCGTAAATAGATGTGGTTTTCACGATTTTACTAATTTTGCTTTAGGAAACATTACGTTTTGCTAGTGTCAATCATTGCATTTTTATTTGTACTAGGCTGTAACGATTGACACCCCGTACGGATCAAAATATTTTTACGCAGAAATTAGAAACTGTTGAAATACACAGTTATTTATCAGTAGGGAGCAATTGCCCTCGCTTCGCTTCAGGTATCCTATGCCTTAGTACCCACATTACCCAACTCAAAAAAAATTTTACACGCGATTTTTTAAATTGGTGACTTTATTTGTAAACCGATTGAAATAGAATTAAGATCTAAGTGTTACTCTTTAGAGTACGTTGTTGATTGATTGTTAGGTTGTACGAAATTTGCCATTCATCATCATCATCACCATTCATCATCATCATCACCACCATTCATCATCACCACCATTCATCATCATCATCATCACCAACATTCATCATCATCATCATCACCAACATTCATCATTATCACCGTCATCGTCATCATCACCATCATCATCATCATTCATCATCATCATCATCCTCCATCATCTCCAGTCATCATTATCATAATCATCATTCGTCATCATCATCGTACATTATCATTCATCATCATCACCATTCATCATCATCATCATCACCACAATTCATCATTATCACCTTCATAATTAGCATCGTCATTCATCACCATCATTTTTCATCATCATCACCATCATCTCCAGTCATCATTATCATCATAACCATTCATCATCATCATTGATATCCATTCTTTGGGATGAAAAGCAGGATACTGTAATTTAAATTCACAAACATCCAAACATCTAAACCTAACATCTAAATTTTAGTAGAATCTGGATCTAATTCTAAATTTTCGCGGACGAAGTCGCGGGTAGGAGCTAGTGTACTCATAAATAAATAAAAAGTAACAAAAAATAATCATTTCATTTACATAAACTCTTAAACTCCATATAGGTACTTAGCTTTTCAATGCGAATTAATGTACCCACTAGGTGTCAATCGTTACAGTCTCGCAGGGTGTCAATCGTTACATCAGGGTGTCAATCGATATAGTTTTGCGCCCTTTTAGTTTGAAACATTATTTTTCCTTGATTAAATTATTTAAACTGCACTAAAATTCATATTAATCTTCTCCTTGATAATTAAACATTATATTTAAAACAAAAAAATATTAGATTTTTAAAGCAAACAACATTAAAATGACAAAAAATGTTGAGAAAACGCTTAGGGTGACAATCGTTGGGTATTTTACCCTATGTTTTTTTCCATGCAAAAAAAACCACTCTCATCTCATTTTAGTAACGCGCCATAAACAGCTTTAAAAATATCTTGGCCTAAGCTTTAAACCAAATCCCTTTCTCAAAAAAAGGACATATACAATAAAACAATAGGTAAGGGCTATATTTTAGCTCTGTACCTAAAGCAGGCACTATTAAAACTTACTCTGTGATCTTATCTAGCTTATTGCCAATTAAATCCATTCTACTAACGAGTTCAATATTTAAAGTAGTTCACAAAAACAGCAATATTTCTCTAGGGGTTTAGAGTCGTAAAAGCGATGTAAAAACTGCTTCTAAAGACGTTCAATTTTTGCAGCGAATGCTTCGAAGACGGGTCGAAGAGTGAACTAATTGGGATGTTCATTACATTTTATACCAATGAATAAAATTTAAGATCGTAGGTATTTAGTATTAAACGTTACAAGGAGCATGAAAAAAAAACCATCGCAGTCTCCATTGTCTAGTTTCCTTTCTTAAAAACTCTACTCATTCACATATTCTTATACATATTCAAACTTAATTGTCTTTGTCTCATACAACTGAACCTTATTCCATGAAGATTCTCCGTGTCACAGGCTCCATACATATTAAATTAAAAAAAAAAACGTAAAAATGAAAACAAAAGTGTAAGCTGTCATCATTATCCCATCAAAATATTTTCATGTAAAATCTTGCCCAGACGAGAGCATCTCTACATCAAGAAGTTATCAGATCTCATGTAGACCCAGGCTTCTAACTTTACACTAGGACTTGTATAGTTAGGGCGTGTAGAGTTAGAAGCTTGGCTCAACATGAGATCTGATAACTTTTTGATGTAGAGCGATTATATGGTCTCGTCTGGGCAACATTTTACATGAAAATGTTTTGATGGGATTTCACTTCTTTTTGTATGTCGCTTAAGCCAATATACGAAAAACCCATACAAACTTCCATCCCTTAATTTAAAGGGGGTGATTAACTAAAGATCCTGAAATATATATTTTATTATTTACAATAAGGAGTCCCTATATCAGTTTTCAGACCTCTAGCATCAAAATTTGTTAATGTCTCATACAAACTTCCATCCCCTAGTTTAAGAGGGTGGGAGGAAAAGTTCCAAGTTTTAGATTTTTTTTGTTGTTTGGTAAAAAGGTAGGTAGTGCCCTAGTAAAATAATACCTTGACAAAGAAATAAAATTCCTATGATAATTAAGTACAATATTAGAATTTACTGAAACAGCTTTATAAAATGGACTAGAGTAGATATATGTGAAGTCCTGTATTTAAAACTGATATTGCTCTTTGAAAATTCTCTCATGTCATCGCTAAAGAAGCTCCGATTGACAAGGATACCCCTTTACTGATATAAACATTTTGGATTTGCTGCGATAAAATATTTTGAGACGGTGTTTGGAATATAAAAAGCGATCTCTTATTTCTCGGGGTTTAAAAAGCTTTGCCCATAATCTTAAGCGAACTTTCTCTATGCGTTGCTCGTGTTGACAAGGCAATAGTACCTATGTATCTTCGTTCAGTTAGAGGTCGGTGGGATCTATACTATTTAACCCGGCTAACACTTTTGTTAAACATTTGAACAATTTAACTGCTACTATTATTTTTGACACAATATATTTTTAATTCGTTTAGATTTACGGGCGGTCAGATAAATGCAACTGCAGATGAAATGTATTTAAGAACTTCACTCTATTCGAACCTTATTTAATTTTTTAATATTCTTCAATAACTTTTTTTAATTATCATGCTTACTTAAGCAATTCCATCTGATGGTAAGAGGTGACAAATGTGATCCAAAATGAGAAAACATATCTAACTTTTGTTAAACTAATTTTTGTTAAACTACATAACAATAACATATTTTGCACAATTTCAAAGAACTGTATTACTGCTAAGCTCCGAACAAGTTTTCGAATTCGTCTGCTTCTATTCAAAACAACCGTTACGAGTATTTCTTAAAATTCCTTTGTGTCGTCCTAAAGGAAATGCTGCGGTCGGTGACGTTGCCCCTTAACTGATATAAACATTCTGTCCCGTCTGCCCCGTGTAGACTCGCTTCGCGTCCGCCCTGTGGACAAAGTCATCGTTAAATTCAGTAGGTATGTGTTTAAGATGCATTGAACATGCTCAGAGAGCTAATTTTAAAGAATGAAACCATTATGCAGTTTTAATTCAAGAATTGAAATATTTTTATACTGTTGAAAGCTTATTTAATTTTTATCTCTTGATATATTTTACTGTTTTATTTAATTTATTTTCATTAAACTGAGTATTTAATTATTCAAAGCTAATCATTAAATACTATTGGAAATTAATAGATAGTACCTAATTAACAAATTACCCGTAAAAACTTTGAGTTAAAATTTCAAACTAATCATTTAACATATATCCTACAAAAAAAACATATAATGTAAGTGTTACAAAACATCATGCAGTAAAATTCAAATGATAAAATGCTCTCTATTTGATTCCACCGGTGAGCTTCGGAAAGCGTTCCTATTCAGAATAACCGTTATTCGTCGCAAATTCTTTTATGCTGTCGCAAAGGATACGATCATTGACGTCGCCTCTAAAGTGATATAAACGTCCCGTTGTGCTCATGCGAGTAGTTTCTTGGCATCCGAGAATAAGGAGTACAGTGGCTTAGTGTTGCTATTCATCATGAATGCATCTGTGGTTTGGAGTGCGCATTAAATGGGAATTATCGGTGATTTTGTATTGTGGCCAAATTTTTCTACTCTTAGTGTTTTCTGATGGAATGGAATGAGTTCTTTTTTGGTGGTTGCTGAGATATGTTAGTTTCAGTCTCATCCTCAAGTTTAGTGTGCGTTTTGCCCAGAGGTTGTGACTCACTTTATAGGATATACCTGATTAGCGAGCTAACATTCTCAATCTTAATCTATACTAATATATAAAGAGGAAAGATTTGATTTTTTGTTTGCATTGAATAGGCTCCGAAACTACTGAACCGATTTCAAAAATTCTTTCACTCTTGGGAAGCTACACTATATTATATTTTCAAAAAAATTAGGGATCCTTAACAAAACTCTAATAATGTAACCCAAGGTGTAAAAATATAAGAAAACCGAAGCAAAGCGAGGGCGGTTACTCGTAAAAAATAAAATAAAAAAGTTAATAAAAAATAAACATTATAATTGAACGTATAATTAATAAGAGTGAATGCGCAACATCAATAACGTGTCATACTCCCCTAGTATTATGAAAATTGTAAAATCTAAAGGTTTCTACAACAAATTAAGATATTTATTAAAAACAGTTATGATTTTTGCTGACCATAAGTTATTGCTCGGCCACAATCCGGACAATGTCCACTTTGTATGGACATTTGGCTATCAGTGAACACCACATTTCAACATAAATATTATATAGGCTTAATACCTTTACTCAATTTAAAAACGAAAATAATAATTGTTTTGTAACCAGATGTTTATTATGCTGGTTATTTGAATAAATATTTTGTAGGTATTTTAAAGAAAACGCCCAATTTCCTTGACATTTTTTTTATAATCTGACTCGTATTTTTTTTTTTATGCTTTTAGCAGGCAAACGAGCAGACGGGTCACCTGATGGTAAGTGATCACCGCCGCCCATGGACATTAGCAACACTGGGGGCGTCACCAACGCGTTGCCGGCCAAGAAAATGACGATAGACCCGCTTCTTGAAGGACCCCATATCATAGCTTAGGGGGAACACCGATGCAGGAAGTTTGTTCCACAGTTTACACGTACGAGGTAGAAAATTACGTGAGAACCGAACTGTGGACGAATGCCAAGTATCCAGGTGATGTTGGTGGAACCTGGAACCCCGTGATGTGCGGTGTCGAAAACTAACTGCAGGTATTAAGCCAAATAGTTCTTCAGAACATTCCCCATTGTACAGCCGGTAGAATACGCAGAGAGAGCCCACATCTCTCCTCAACTCGAGTGATTCTAGTCCGTCTGTAAGCATGGGATCGTCGACAAGATTAATAGCTCGCCGTTGAATTCGATTGAACGGATCCACTTGGCCAGCTGGAGCTCCAGCCCAAAGGTGGGAGCAGTACTCCATGTGTGGTCGAATTTGCGCCTTATAGAGCATCAACCTGTGCTTAGGCGTGAAGTACTGCTTAGCTCTGTTGAGCACTCCTAATTTCTTTGCAGCTAGTTTGGCCTTACTTACCAAGTGGTCCCGAAACTGAACTTCATTCGAGATGTCAACACCAAGGATCCCAATGCTTTTAGAGATGTTAAGAGGAATGTTCTGGAACTGTGGTGCTATGACAAATGTGTTTTTTTTAGCGGTTAACGCGCAAACTTGTGTCTTCTCGGGGTTGAACTGGACTAAATTTAGTCTGCCCCATTCTGAGACCCGCTCCAGAGATGTCTCGACTTCAGATACAAGTTTATCCTCTTCTCCTCAATCTGCACCCGAGAAAGGTTTGCTCGGCCTGTATAACGGGCGTCACCCGTGCTGTCATCAGCATAGCAATGAATATTCCCGATGTCCAGCATATCATTGATATGCATGATGAACAGTGTGGGCGAAAGCACAGAGCCTTGTGGGACGCCAGCATTTATGGGCTTCGTATCTGAGCATGTTCCGTCAACGACGACCTTGATGCTCCGCTCTGATAGAAAACTGGCAATCCATTTGCACAATTTCTCGGGTACTCCGTAGGAAGACAGTTTAGACAATAATGCCTTATGCCACACCCTATCGAAGGCCTTTGCAACATCCAAGCTTACAGCCAATGCTTCTCCCTTGCTCTCGATTGATTCTGCCCAGCAATGAGTAAGGTATACTAAAAGATCGCCAGCTGACCTGCCGTGGCGGAAACCGTATTGACGGTCACTAATCAGCTGGCGATCTTCTAGATACCGGAGCAGTTGGGTGTTTATTATACGCTCCATTAGTTTGGAGAGCAGAGAGGTTATGGCGATTGGTCTGTAGTTGGATGGATTTGACCTGTCTCCCTTTTTGGGAATAGGGTGGACCAGAGCTACCTTCCATGGAGACGGAACAATGCCGGCAGAATAGGAGAGTTGGAATAGGCTCGTTAAAACCGGGGTCAACTCCGGAGCGCACGTTTTTAGCACAATAGCAGGTATACCATCTGGCCCATTCGACTTGTTGATGTCAAGGGAAAAAAGAGCTTGACGCACGGCATTCTGAGTGAAATGCACGTCAGGCATCAGCTCACCACACTGCGGGATGGTTGGCGGTGTGTTACCCCTATCATCAACAGTCGAATTCGACGCAAAGAGGGTGCCCAGTATTTCGGCTTTCTCTTTTGCGGTGTGGGCCAGGGTATTATCTGCTCTGCGCAAAGGAGGAAGGGACGATACACAGAAATTGCCTTGAATGGCTTTGGCCAGAGACCAGAACGCTCGGCTACCACACGGATAGCTTAGCAGTCTCTTGCCGGTTCTGTTAATGTGCTTGAATTTTGCCTTGGCTATTTGCTTTTTTGAGGACCACGAGGCAGCATTAAATTTCTTTTTCAGCCGACTCACAGATGCGTCTCCGAGCTCACGCGCCATAACCCAATCCTGAAAAGCAGACTGCTTCAGGCTTATTGCCTTAAAGCAGTTTCTGTCAAACCAGGCTTGGGTTTTACCACCAACAGGTACCACAGAGTTTGGGATGTAACATTCCATGCCCTGGAGTACTACATCGGCTATGGAAAGCGCACAAGCATCGGGATCAGCTGAACAGAAACAAATGCGCCTCCACGGGTACGATGAATAAAATTCCCGCAAACCATCCCAGTCCGCCGATCCAAAATGCCAGACCCGACGAGATGCGCAAGGTCGTCTGTCAACGGGTCGTGCCAATCGTACCGAAGATCGTACGAGGCAATGATCAGACGAACCAAGCGGCGCCTCGACGGATATAGCATAATCGTTAGGGTGGGAGGTTAGCAGGAGGTCCAAGGTGGAAGCAGCATGGCCGTCAATGTCAGGGATCCGAGTTGGGCTGGACACCAACTGACTGAGGCCATTAGCCAAGGCAAAGCTCTGAGCAGATTTCCCTGCGTAATCCGTTGTACGTGATCCTAGCCACTCAACATGATGGGCGTTGAAGTCACCCAGGACCACCACTTCGGCACGAGGGATCTGCTCTTGCACATAGTCGATCGCCCCTTGAACGTGCTCGTAGAGTCGATCAACTTCGGTATTGCCGCTATGAGACCTGTACAAACCGATGTAGACACGTGTCTGACCACCATGGTCCACGCGTACACAGATGGTGGACAGGTCTCTTCCTTCAAGAAAGTCGAGACGTTGACAACAAATATCATCTCGAGAAAACAAACAGACACCGGCGTGTGGTATAAATTTGTGTTCAAATTTATACCCCGGATAATGAAGGTAGGATGTTTCTTCTCGAGCTGATATTTGTGTCTCCGTCAGAAAGAATAAGGCCGGCCTCGACGTTTCAAGATGGTGATGAACGGCGTTGAGGTTTAAATGTAAGCCCCTGATGTTACAAAAGTCCACAAGAAATGTGGAAGGGGGTGCCGCTGGTTTTAACCTTTTTCCTTTTTTCGACTTTCTCATTTTGTTTGCGGGGAAGAGTTGAAAGAATAGGAGTAGTGCATCGTCAGCACAACCCGAGTCAAAGAGTAGTCACAAAAAAACTATCTCGGAAAGGTGGGTAGTCTGAGTCACTGGCTCGGCGGACGGAAGGACCCCCGATCCGACCCGCGATCAAGGTCCTCGTCCACATCCGGCTCCCTAACCGGCAAGAAAATTAATCGACGGGCTTTTGACATTGGCGGCGGGACAGCCTCCCAGGGCGGGATCACCTGGGTTCGGGTCCCCTACAACCAACGGGCGCCAGCGGTAACGTTTCATCGGCTCTCCCTGGCCGCCGAGCCAGTCCATCACGCCCAACCGCACGAGATCAGTTGCCAATGACAATACCGGACTCGGGAGACACCAACAGAAGTACACTTCTCCAGGACGGGTGACAGACGAAGAATGGGAGGGAAAATGTATAAAAGATGGGGGAGAAAGAAGGGAAGAAGACTGGCTCTCCGACACTACAACCGAAACACGTTAGAGAACATTTCACGGCTGACTCTAGAAGGAGGGTGGTAGCTATCCAGGCGAACCCCATGGAGAAATAATAATAGCAATAATGGTATTAATTAACAATTAAAATCAATATTACCAATATAATGCCTCGAAGGGCCCTACCACCAGCGTGCCGGATTTAGTCGCCTTCTACGACACCCATCCGGCGTGGGATTGGGGTTAGTATTCTAAGCCGCCCCAATACGGCGTAAAATATTAATGATAATATTATTACTAATAATAATATTAATGGTGAAAAACACAGACGAAACACGATGCGAAAAACAAAGCGAATGTGACTTGAAAGTTGAACGTAAATTACTATGCACTATGAAACAACGAATAACGACTGACAGTTGAGATTACTATGTCCAACGATTGACAGTTGGGGATGCAAACAATGCATCGATTCGAGCGTGTTTGCAAAACATCGATATATTGTTCACTATCGTGAATTATTATAAAAGCAACGTACATAAAATAATATGTTATTCTAGTAAAAATAATACCTTATTTATAGTTTATTGCTTTTTATACGTGTATCTTACCAAACTTAACTTTTTGTCGTGAGAATTAAAACTTCAAAATAACATCGATATATCGTTTTATTATCGTTATCGGAATAATGTTGCAATTCTACTGACGTGAGTACTCTGTGTATGTGACAACAGGAAGTGTTTATCAGTAGAATGTTATATTAAATATATTATTTTAAAAAAGTAAATTGATACAAAAATAATTCGCGTGTATAAGTTAAAAAACAAAATATATTTTTTCATGTAATTATTTATTTTTGAGCATCCTGTCCACGAATAGCCGAAAATGGACATTGCCCTAAATATGAGAGCACAAACTTTTTAAGGCTATTCACATTTATCCTGAAGACGCTACGTCATATTCGAATTTAGTAATTGTATATCTATGGAATTTATTATTACTGTGTTGCATAGTAAATAACTTACAGAGCATAAAGTTATACCTCCAAGGAGTCCAAGGACAACGTGTTACCACCTCTGATGGCTTCTTGATGCTTTTATGATGTCTTGTCTACAGCAAGGGATGCAAATATTTTGTGCGCTTAGATTTTTTTATGTTTAGTTTATTCTTGTCAGCTTGTAACATTATATTTTGTCCAAAAATATATCAATATATTGGATATAACTTTTTGTGAAATTTATATCACTTTAAATATAAGTTTTATTTTTTATGTTGCATAGTAATAATACTCGCGTGTTATCTTACAATTTACAATAATATATATATTTTGAAACTTATTCAAATTCGTAAAAAAGTGAATGGTATTACTAATATTATAATTATGTTAATTAAAGTAGGAGCTGTTAAGATCTATAATTATTCTGTGAAATTTTTAAACTAAATCCATCTCTGGTTGATATTACAATCATACTGAACGAAGGTGCTTGATGCAATACGTCAAACTCTAACATCATTTTAATAGATCCAAAAATAATCGTAAAAATATTGTACATTTTTTAATAATAATAGCCTTGGTATTTTCAATAAACATTTATAAATGTTTATCTAGAACTGGGCGCAGTGTACTCATTGCTGCGTTGCGTGCTCTACTCTAATGCATTACAATGTCTGCTTGAAGCAGGTCTTCTCCTGACTAAGATAATTTGTTTACAAACCTTACAATACCTTGTAGGAGAGAGTGGGGTAAACACGAACGCAACAGTTGTACTATGTAAAAAAATATAATATTTTCTCTAATGATTGTTGAAAATCAAATCATCTTTTATGCCAAGCGTTTCGGGCGCACGCGTGGATCAAGACATGAATAGTGCAAAATTTTGTGATTTTAATTATCATGAAAAGGACGAAACCACATCAAAATGTGAAAAATTGCATATAAGTATAAGAGAATAAAATATACTTCAATAAAATATTAAAATTAATGCCGTTTCATAAATAATTACGCCTTTACAGAAATATTTTTATTAGTGGTGAAACGTGTCGCGGAGAAAAACGGCGGAAAACAGCGTTCAGTGTTACTTTTGCATCGACTACATTACAGTAAAGTCGTCGGAGACGTTTCGGAGAGTTTGAGAGTGAACTGATTACACCCATCAAACCGTTCTTACGAGTTTCTAACTTTCGACGATTGAGTTAATCACAATAATAACAGATCCTGGAGAGAACCATTACTAGAGTTCTACCAGTAATGTAATATAGAAATACTGTAGTTATCTGTTTTTATTGTCCATATCAAATATTGTTCTCAATAAAATCAACATCCGCATTCTTTCTGGCTCTCAAAAGCTGTGACGGAGAAACATTAAAAGAACATTTTACAGTCAATATTAAAGGAAGAATAAGAAATAGGTATATAAAGAATAGGTAAGAAATCCTTTACAATGTGAACAATTGGAACTACAAGGGTAGTAAGATTAATGTTAATAATATAAAAAATGAGAGGTGTCATTATCAGTGTCCATCATGCCAATCAATATGCGGAAGAGCGGCAGTGATAGAACAAATCCTTCACTGCCACTCTGACACCTTGTCAAAGCGCTCTGACCCGTGTCAAATTAAATGTAATTAATTGGCATGCATAAGTATTAATTGGCATGACAAGAGAAATAGCAATAATAACTTAATGTGCATGATCGTAATATAGATATCCCTGTTGTGCCTATGATAAATACCGAAGAGTAAATAAGACAGCCACATACTATGGTTGTACAATATCACTGATGTCGCAACATCGAAGACTTCTGGTCGCCTAGTACCTACTCGCTTTAATTAATTGCTACTAGGTGAACAAAGCCGATGAGAAATTTAATACCCCAGATTTGTTTTGGCAAACTCGCTTGCATGTTTTTGCTATCCTAGTACCTACTTAATAAGTGTTATAACGACGGCTAAAAGTGTCGTTACAACTTTTCCTCTTATTTTTTTCCGTCTAGCCCCCTTTCGCAACGCGCGATAAGGAACTTCGTTCCAATATAAATTACATGCCACGTTGTTTGTCCGCGATGGACTCCTAAACTACTTAACCGATTTTAATCAAATTTGCACACCATGTGCAGTTTGATCCAACGTAAAAAATAGGATAGCTTACATCTCCCTTAAGGCACACGGAAGGTTTAAAAAAAAAAAACTTTTGCAAAACAAAAACTTGAGCAATAATTTTGATTCGTTTTTTAAACTAAAGAACGCCTGACAACAACATGAAACTAAATCGCAGTTTCTAGAAGCATTACAATATTCGAGCGGAATATTGAAATCTTTTACTAGAAAGACAGTATTATTTATTCAACAGACAGAAATTTACTCGCGCTGTCAGGGTGATACATGCAAGGCGTCCCATGTCAAAAATAACAGGCAGGTGCAATATTACCAACATTTTTATGACGAAGGCTCATTTTTCGTTAAGGTCAATAGAAAAAGCTCTCGTGGTGAAATATGATAAGGTCACAGACGTCGTGCTAACGAGCTGAGATATATTCTCGTATAAAATTACCTCTAGTAGCAATATTTCCCGCAGTGGAGCAGAATACAAAGCCTTAGCCTTTGCTTTATGTGATTAAATTTTATCATAGGTGTCGATATAACAGTACTGTATACTCTATGTAGAAAAGGACGTAGACAATTTTACTGCTCCAAAAGTAGCAAACGATTAGCATTTTCAACACATCACATTTTTAACATTGCGACGTAATCTATAACTTGTAATCCTCCAAAATATTTTAACAATTTGTTATATTGATTTTACCCAATTCTCTCTTGATAATCAGTATGAGTTAGCATCTATAAATTTACTACTAACTTAAATATTAGGTAATTATACAGTTTAGTTTGAAAAATTAAAATTCATTAATTTTTCAAACTAAACTGTATAATTACTTAATATTTTAAAAGTGGGAAAAAAATGAGTAAAATTTGTCGAATTTTTGTATGAATTATGATAGAAAAGGTTTTATATTTATAAATCAACAATAATTCGATTCCGAGCTTTAATTTGCTAATTTCATTGCTAATGGGACACCGCGTAACCATATTACCTTTTTTTAATAAGTTCAGTAAATTAAGTAAGTTTCTAAGTTAACTTTTAAACGACATATAAGTACCTATATGTCCTAGAAATTATGTTTTTTAAGATTAGCTTTTCTCAGATGAAACAATAAAACAGTTAAATTCAAAAGAAATTAAATTATACGCGAAACCTATATTGCAGCAACTCTTTTAAGGCGCGAGTAAATGTCTACAGCGAGAAATACGAGAAAAGCTAATGACGCTATTTCCTCCAGCCAACCGCACTGCAGCTCCAAATATAATTTCAAAAGGTGTTCGCTAACGATAGGTAACACATAAATTTAAACTGCGATAGTAATAGGCTAGTGGTTCCCGGGTTTGATTTAGGGTCCGAGCGAGCTGAAAATGCTGAAGATATCCGCTTGCGGGATACCGTAAATACATTTTTGATGAGGTCAGGCTATTAATTATGCGGTATCGGATGCATTTATGATAATGCTTGAGTCTTTGAATTATGGTCTAACAGCAAAGTTGTGTTTCAAAGTGGTATGACTTATTTATTCTTGTTTACTTATAAATCAACTTCTATTGTTTTTAAGCGGAATTTTATCACGGTTTTTCATTTTTACTTACCTTTAGTAGTATCTTCAAAAATTAGTAATAATGCCCATAAACACATACAATCTGTTAGACAAACAGTTAGTGATTATAGCTAAAAACGACCTGGCAAGGCAATCAAGACACATAATTATTATTATCTGATATATAAGGTTTTTACTTGATAAAAATGTTTATCCAATCAATCCTCAACACAGTATATTTTTGCCTCAGTTATCATTAAAAAGCGGCCAAGTGCGAGTCGGACTCGCCCATGAAGGGTTCCGTAGCAGCAAGTAACATAATATAAAAGTTCTTGTAGTTCGTTGTAACTTTGATCAATGTTTTTTGCGGTTTACGATTTATGACGTATTAAAAAAAAACTACTTACTAGATCTCATTCAAACCAATTTTCGTTGGAAGTTTGCTTGGTAATGTACATCATATAATTTTTTTTAGTTTTATCATTCCCTTATTTTAGAAGTTACAGGGGGGGGACACACATTTTACCACTTTGGAAGGGTCTCTCGCGCAAACTATTCAGTTTAGAAAAAAATGATAATAAAAACCTCAATATAATTTTTGAAGACCTATCCATAGATACCCCACACGTATGGGTTTGATGAAAAAAACATTTTTGAGATTCAGTTCTAAGTATGGGGAACCCCAAAATTTATTGCTTTTTTTCTATTTTTGTGTGAAAATCTTAATGCGGTTCACAAAATACATCTACCTACCAAGTTTCAACAGTATAGCTCTTATAGTTTCGGAAGAAAGTGGCTGTGACATACGGACGGACAGACAGACAGACAGACAGACATGACGAATCCATAAGGGTTCCGTTTTTTGCCATTCGGCTACGGAACCCTAAAAAGGGGTAACTTATATTTTTGGTTTTTCAAAATCTGTTGTTCAGACAAACACTCTTCCATAATATGGTTTATATTTATTCAAACTCTTAAAAGATCAAATTGATATGAATGTTGCATTCGTAATAAAACAATTCTTTGAGCTTACTCACAATATTTGAAGTAAATAATAGAGTAGGAGAATGTTAGTACTTAGACACTGTAGGGATATTATTATTCGTGGGAGTGTAACAAGTTAGCCTGAACAAAGCAAACTAACCGGACTACAGCGGACCGTTAAGAATAGTTTGTTAACATGCTACTCACTCTTGTTAGTAATTGTATTGCTCTGGGGTTCGCTTAATTCCTAACCCCACTAAATATGTCTGCGCAGAATGCACTGCTACAAGGATGAAGTATGGAAGCAATATTAATGTGTTGGAGCTCATAAATACTACGTATCCTGATTACGCTTGAACGAAGCAAAAATATCAAATCGGGATAAAAATGTCTGTAAATAAAACTGTAAAGCAAAGCAAGTAAATACCCCGTGGTAAGTAATAGCTTTTTAAAAAGTTAACTTATATATGTGCAAGTAAAATAGGGGTAATTTAACTTTGTTTTATGAAAATGTTAGCCATTAAATTATATTTCCGAGTAACAAAAATCTGAAAAGACGAATAAAAAATAAAAAACCGGCCACGCGCAATTAAGGCTCCGTAGTGACCGTAGTTCATTGAGTATTGCTCATTAACTGCTTAAGCTACCCTAGCTGTGATAGATTTTCTTTTAAATTCATCGTAATGTAGGTAACTACTAACACGTTTTTTGGCAGGGGAGGAGGGCACTTGATTCTAACCAAAAATAGCACTTTAAAGTTTGCAAATGGACTTCTGATTCGAAAAATGGTTTTGGTGGTGATTTTAAAAGACCTATTCAACGATACCCCACAGCTGAGGTAGACGAGAAAAAAACTCATCCCCACTTTACCTGTAAGGGAGAAGAACCAGTTTTTTTATGATTTTATATGAATTTTAAGAATTTGTACTTTTAGTAAATAGGTATATCCATGCCAAGTTTCAGCTTCATAGAACTAAGGGTCTCTGCAGTATTCTGCGGAAGGACATGACAAAATTATCCGTTCTGACGGTAATACTTATAGGGTGTTACTTATGTCCATGGACGACGATGACCACTTGCCATCGGGTGGTTCGTCTGGAGGTTAACTTTGATGGCTCTTTACATTAAAAAAAACAATTATCAGGATAAATAAATGAAATTTTATTTTTGTGTACTGTGTTTCACATAGTTCCCTATGCTGTCATACTATGTATCATATTATGTCATAACACACATAGGTATCATACTAGTATGGTAGCGAGGAGATAACCCACGTGAATACATACATTCATTGTTAAATTAAATAAATAAAAACTTTTTACGGCATCAAAAATGGACACGAATAACAATAAACATATTATCATCAACGTTTCTTTTTATTTGCATGTATCAAAAATGCATGTAAACTTTTCCTTTTCTGCAACTTAAAATAAACTAAGTAGTTAAGTACCTACTTACTCACATAAGTAGTTATCATTCTTAGACGCGTGAGAAAAGTGCACTGCGCAGTAAATTAAACCTCTCAGGGACGAACCCGTCTGCCGCGTTAATTAACTTCTCAACCAGTTATTTTCAAGTGGAATAAGTAAGTTATTCCAAGATTTAAGGAAACATCTTATTTTAAAACGTATATACCTATCTAGTTACAGTCAACAAATCATATTTTACTCGTACGTATAAAGACTAGGAATTCGTGTTGGACATGTGGAAACAAATTTAAGGCAGTAGCTTATAATGATGAATTGAAAAGGAAATCTACCACTAAACTAGTTTAGCTTAAGAAGTTAAAAATATAGTCGATGAACTAACAACTACGGAACTCTACTCTGCTCAACTTACAACTACGGAACCCGACTCTGCGAGTGACCTGACACGCACTTGGCCCGTTTTATTTTCATATTATAACACCTAATTGGGAAGGATATTGAGTTTTTTTAACTGCAAAAGCGTGACAAGTGTCAGGAAAAGTACGTTTAATTATAGTAGTTGCGGCGAGCTTCACTTAACAGTAGTAGAAATACTTAAACGAAATGGTTATACGTACGAGTAGCACTTTAATATTCCGCGCTTGCATGCTACATAAAACTGTAGATAACGATCGAGAAATTGCACTTGTATTATTGAGTTCACAGCAGATTTTATTACACTTCACAATTTTGTCATGCAATCAGTATTTTACGTGTCGTTCAATAAAAATAATAATTATCGTAAAAAAAATTGATGTTAAAAATATCCTATAAAATGTACTTTAATGAGCTTTAAGTGGTGGTTGAATACGGTTGAAAATACTATTTTATGACTCCTGAAAGTATCCAATTATATCAAGAGTAAAGACAAAAATATATTGGCAATATTCGGGTACAATTTAATTTGCTCTTATAGTATAGACGTTTCTATAAATAATTTAGGTATGAGCGTAAACTTTTCAGCATATTTATGAATCATAACTTTATGTATTACCACAGAAGAAATAATTGTACTTGTATTACTATAAGTACTATTATGTCGTCTGTGCTAGTACCACAGAATGGTATTACATAAAACGCCGGCTGGTAGTTGATTCGTGTTTTTTTGGGAACGTGTGTGAAAATTTAGGGTGTTTGGGTTCGCATCACGCACTAACCGTCTTGTCACGCAGATAGAATAAGACTATTGTAGATTTTATTGCAGTTATACGTTCCCGTAGGATGATTTGGACGTAAAGGTATGTTTGTGAAACCACTCTTCCACGGGCGTAGCCGCGGACGGACTCTAGTTTAATATAATTTTAAAATGTATTATTTCTCGTACAATTTATTATTCAAAACAAAAATTGTATAGAATTATTTCGATACTAAAACTGTTTCAAGTAGGTAATGGTGTTCTAGATCCGCTTAAATACAGTTTTTTTGGGATAAAAATTTGTTTCTTATTATGAGCTGTTTTGAAAATCAATGTGTCGTTATTTGAATTACAGATAGATATATTAACACTAAATAAATTGTAAAAAATATATTTGCAACATAAAAAACGATTTTTCAACTAAGTAATGATTTGTATCTTCAAATACATAAAAATTATATGATTTTTCTAAATAGAAGCTTCCATGGCCTTTCAGAGCAGCATTTGTGGTTCGATTTTAATTTCATAATAACAAGTTATGAGAAGGTAATAAATAGCTTTGATCCCTCTGTACCTGAATCCCGCCTCAATGGTGCTTCAACTTGTGTTATCCGTTATCACTATCCGTCTAGTCTGCTTGAGAAATTAATATCAAAATTATGTGTTTAATTTAATCAGGCCATATTAATGAAACATATTGTTTTCGTGAGTACCTATACTTTTTATTCGTATTTTCAACTGAAACATGTGGCTAATTTCTAATTTTCGCTCTAAAACACTGTAAAAAACTAAAATGGAAATGGGCAGGACATATTGCAAGCATGAACAGGGAAAAATGGACCAAAAGGGTTACTGAATGGACCGGACCACAAGGTACAAGAAAAAGAGGAAGACCAATAGACCGATGGAAGAATGAAATACAAAAAGTGACCGGAGAAAATTGGATGGAAGTGGCAAAAGATAGAGAAAGGTGGAGAAAACTGGAGGAGGCCTTTACTCGATTAGAGGTCCTTGAATAAAATAAAATAAAATAAAATAAAAATAAATAATTAAAAATAAGAATAATCTGTCATGAAATATTAAATAATAAAATAATAATAAATAATCAATAAAAATTTATAATAATAATATTAACTTTTCTATGCATCAATATAATTATTATCATTATACTGTAATAAATTATGAATTAAAATGTAATTTAACATTGTAAATCGAATTGTGTAACAAACGCTATGTTAATTTAGTTAATTTATTTTTCAAATATTTATATGAATGTAAGTAATTCAAGGAATTAATAAAGGCTTTTATATTGTAGTGGTCTGAATATTTTTTTTTACTCTGGTAATTACAAAATGTTGGCTGTCGTAGAAAGTTGAGCATTATTTTACAATGTAATTAAATGTCTCTTCCTAATTTTTTTATGATACGGGAACTTATTACCTACGTATATTCTTTACGTCGATATTTAAAATTATATTTAAAAAAAATCTTTTTAAATATTTCAATTAATGTTTTCAAATGTAGAGTGCCATTTCGTTCATCCATCCTCGAGTTCAAGCCAACCCTATGCACGCATCTTGTTAATTGATTACACAATACGCATAAATCAGCAAAACATTGCCTAGACAGTGCCAAGTCGCAAGTATCTTGTTAAGCAGATAATTGAAATTAAATAGCTACAAGCAGGGCCTTAACCATAGATGGGCAAACTACGACCCGTGACTTGCAATCCGGCCCATGACTATACTGTGACTATACAGTATTGAGCTCTTTAATTGAGGTACCTATTGCTTTTTAAATATATGTATAGTGAAGGGAAGCTAAATGACCGCCGAAAGACAATTTTACTGGTCCCTGCGACCCTGGTCCCACTTACAATTTTCAGAAATTGACCGCCAGATGATTTAATAAACATAAAAAACCTGGCCCTCATGGATTATTTTTTTGTAAATATTAGCCCGTGTAGGAAAAACTTTGCCCATTCCTGGCCTAAACCTAAAGGAATGCAGCGCGACCGTACGTCGAGCCGAGTTCCGGGGCATAGATAAACCACTTCCCTTTCCTACCTCTTGCCACCCCTTGCCGACAAACGGACAAAAGACACAATACAACCTTACAACTGATGTATTTAGTATGGCTTTTTATTTGATAGCGTTTTTAATTTGTTGCATTTTGCAATGATTTGACTATTCTTGCACATTCATTGAATTATTGGTACTAGCGAGAAATTCAACCATTACGTATTAACATTTAAAATTACAGGATTTATAAATTAAATGGTTTGTACCATTTTTTATTCATTAAATATTCCTTAGTTGTAAATCACATGTATTTGAACAAAGTTTTTATATTTAGCGCTAAAATAGTATTTCCTATCCGTTCACAATATTTAGCCCAAACCATCACCAGCATACCTTCACCCGATACAAATTCCGCATCCATCGAATTTAGGAATTTAGCTCCGGTTTCCAAATCTGTTTGAAGTCCGACAAACGGACGTAGAAAAAAATAACGGTGAGTTTTAGAGCACGTCTACAGAAAAAAAAAATTGGTGAGTTTTACAGCACGTTTACGCGCCCGCACATAATTTAATTCTACGAGTATATCACTTTGACTAAGGCTAACCTAACTGGATCAATACACGCATTGTCGAGCTGTGAATAATATTTTGGACGAACACAAAGGTCATACGTGATATGTAACGTTTATGTCAACAGGGTTTATGATTAAAACATTTGCATTCTGATTTTAAGCATTGAGAGAAATATAAAATACAAAAAATAATTTCATGTCATTGTGAAACTGGTCGTGTACCTACAGTGATCCATGAGTTTTCTTCACGATTTATAAAGTACCTAACATTCTAAAGTAAAAATTATTAAACGACAGGAAAGTCATACGAACACATAAAAATATTTTGAGATTCTATTGCGAAAAGAAGTGTTCATTTCTAGATAACAAAAAATAAAAACCTAAATATAACAAAGAGAAGAAAGCCACACTAAAAACCAGTTCTAATAAAGATCAATCTATTGCTTTAGCCCACACAAAGCAATTAGTTCAAGAATCGACCCGAGGTATAACTAAAACTAAACACAATTGTTTCGAGTTGTGTTAAGTTCATCGTTATCAACGCCAAGCATTCCCAGTTCCCACACACGCGCCGCAAACTTACATCCTAATGAAACTTTATGCGAGATGAACAAGTTCAACCTTAAAATTGGAAACAATGCATGTGGTTCTTATCTGTCGATACAAGAAATGAATTATAAAAGTAGCAGACGAATCTATAGACGAGTTGATAGTAAACTCCCTGTTGTCATGTGGATCGAAGCGGAACATTACCAGTTCAATCCCGACCAGATTTAAGTGAGAGATAATTTTTTTTTTCGGATCTTTGTAAGACATCATGCATGTCTTATTTGTGTCCGTCCATATTCGCTAGCATATTGACACAGACGCGGATACAGCCGCGAAACTTCAATTTTATAAGTCGAAGGATGCGTTCAATTCAATATCGATAGTACCCAATGAACTAAATAGTACCTACAGGTACTTGGTAATATTGTGGGTTATGGTGCATTCAGCTCTCTAATTATATGGGAAAATATACATAAAGTTTTGGTTTTTAAAGCAATTAAAGCAGATACTGTATATTATAGGATTTGCATGACACAAATACTAATATTTTGAACCCTAAAACCCTTACATCGCACACACAAATAGATAACAAAATCATTTCACAGAGGTGTGCGTGTGAACATTTATTTGTTGAGTGTCATTGTTAAGTTACGAAGTACGTCTATAATTTACATACTCGTAGCTAATTCAAATTATGTTATAGAGCGAAAAGTAAATCAGCTAAAACAAATGTATGGCATTAGTCAGCGGCCGGTGGGCTGCGCAGCCGTCGTTAGTGGTCGAGGCCTGCTGCTATAAATCTCCGCACCGCCTTGAGGACGACGGGAAACTGATGGTTTTTCCTTTGAATTAAATACTTATATTCAAAATTATCCTAGTACACATAGATATGAGAAAAAACCATTGATAAGACTGCCCTTTATACATTTAATATTATCGTTTTGTACTTTTAATATTATCAAGTCTATTCATGAACAAAAATACTGATACTATAGATAAAACGGAGCTTGGGTAGTTGTTCCGCTTACCCTATTTTTATAATTATTCACTGGGAACTAGGTTAGGATACTTTTAACGCTAACATAACCAGGTGTATTAACTAACAACAACACGTCTCTTAATTATTTACTTTGCTTAATTAGCACGTTTTATAAATTGCATAGAAACAATAAAAGTTAAAACCGTTACCAAATGGAATTTATTGTGCATTTAGTAACGTGTACTAGCATTTACGTAGGATAGCCACCACAAAGAGGGTAATTAGTTCAAGGTATTGCAGACGCGTAGGTATCTGAATAGTTTACGGTCTACACTTAACCGAAAATGAATGGCTGTGGTTTAGCAATACAAACACTATTACCAATTTTGCTAACGAAGTTAGGTTTGTAATTTATACATGATTGACCTCCCAACTCAGAGTCACTAACGGTTACTTAAATCGCTCCTTAGTACAGATTTTGTATGGTGATCCTTCACTAAAGAGCGATTTAAGTAACCGTTAGTGACTCTGAGTTGGAGCGTAAATATGTATCTTCTGCCGTAATTGTTATGATACACACTGCCACTGTACCACTTTAAAAAATATAACAGCTGAAATGAGAAACTTCTCCTTATTTGAAATGGATTAAAAATTGTGAAATGAATGTATGCATAAACTCTTTAATAGTAAAATTATAACTCTGAAAAAAATAGAAAACACTGTTCTTAAAAAACAATTAAACACGATATAAATAAGTCATGTTGTTTATAAATCCAATTTTCATCCGTCTGTCTATGTCATCTATCTTTATTGCTTATTGAGACTGTCGTACCCGGTCTCAAGTGACAATTTTGAAGGCTTAGTTATGATATTTTTTATTGTTTAATAATACGTTTATAACTCCAATATACACTTCAATTATGCTTTTGTTATTCATCGTCCTAGTACAACAACAACTTCAGTTCACAAATCACACCGACATAACTCTTCCATTTATTGAAGATCATAGAGCGGTCATAGATCATTGCCGATAATTTTTGAAACCTAAAAAAATAATAGTAGGATGAAACCCATTGCAAAAGGAAGAGAATATAACAAAAATGTTTTGTTTTTTATTTTTAATTTTGTTATATTCTCTTCCTTTTGCAATGGGTTTCATTATACTCCTACTATTGTTTTTTTTTTCACTTTTTACCGTTTTCAAAGGCTTCGGCACTAGTCTATCAGTGTCATTTTCTTCGTTCCACATATTCTCTTTTACTAATTTGTGTAGTTGGCTTTCCACCATTACAGACAAAGTGAGACAAATGGGAGGCCTTTAAATTCTTACAATAGCCCCATGCACACTTGTAAGTCGCTATGAATCCAGTCAATAGCATACAGACAAAAGCTAAAGATTTTAATTAATTAACGGATTCGAATTTATAATACATAACATTTAAACAAAAAGGTCTTAAAGTTTTAAAAGCTTTAGCTGGATGTCAAAGTTTTCGTGCGGTTGCCACTCGGTTGTGGCGGCGGAAGTTCAATCGCACTTTAAACGAGTTAATCCTCTTTTAATAAGTGTTGATGCTCGCCCACATCGCCTCACTGTTCTCGCGAATCTCATTTAGTCCGGTAACTCAATGATTATTCGACTTCTAAGTTAATCTATCTTAACTTTTGACTGCAGGCTGTGTTTCTTACCTTTTTTTGCGTTTCACATGTTCATAGGAAAGTAGTTTGGTAAAATGCATTAAATAATGTTTTACAAGAAAGATGTATTCGCTCGTTTATTTTACTCATTATTATTATTATTTCACTCGTGTATTGTGTACAAACAAAAATATTTGTTTATAATGTTAAACATTGGATAACCCTATTCGCAACAAAAAAGGTTAAAAAAGGTTGTCAATTAATTAAATTTGCGAAATGCTGCGACGCATTAAAAGCTATAAATAAATGTAATTATAAAGCTGTTAATCTGCGAAATTAATAATGTAAATAATATTCATCACGAAATACCAGGAAAGTCATTATTATACTGTTGAACAATTCAGCAGTATAAAAATAACAATATTATTACACATAAAGAGGGCGATTTTATGATGAAGATAATCAGATAATAACGATTGAAATGTTACGGAAAAAGGAATGTGTATTTTTACGCCCCGTGAAAAAACATAGACAATTGAGTTAATTTTCAGAGAATCGTTTTTACGGGTTTCTCGCCTGCTGTTCCGGTTTATTTCACCCGGTGGTATCATTTCTAGAAAATTGTTTCCGGGAAATTTCGGGCTTAGTAAAAATAGAGAGCTCAATCTGTTTGAGCATTGTACTCGATTTTCTGTCGCATTATTATAATCATACAAAAATGGGAGTTATTGTTGGACTGATTTTGGATCTGCTGGATTGATTTAAGATTAGTTGAATAAAAAGTTTTTGAAGTGAAAATTTCTTTAGGTGCGTTGGGCATTTTTGAGACGGGAAAAACCATTGAACTCGTGACACCGTTACCGACACCGTTACCGTCAATTTTAATGACAATGACTTACACTGATTTTCAATTTTAATCTGAAAATTATTTTTTTTATAATATTAGGTTATTTTGTATACAAAGATTATTAAATACAAAGTGAAAGAAATTTTATCTTGAGATACATTTATAGAGGAAGGACATTACGGTTCTAAAGTGTTGCAAATTGTGTATAAAATTATAAATTAGAGCCGCTCTTCAAAATCATTTCACTTGACAGTTATTTTAACCGCGAAGTTAGAACGTAAAAAGGAAATGACGAATTTTGCGTCACCCTCGGGGCATCAAGCCAATTCACACCGAATCCTGTGGTTATTTTTATTGTCCATGAAAACCCAAGCCATAGTAAACTTTGTCGAGTGTAGCTGACTGTAGCATGAGTAGAGGGTGCGTAAATGGCAAAGTGTTATATTCAGCATAACATTGTTTTTATGTAATTTTACTAGAATGCAGTACTGATTTATACTACGGATTTATCGGTTTAAAGAAAATAAGATATTAGCTTAAAATATGTTAGCTTAAAAACTAATAGATGATTATACAGTGTAAATCTAGGAACTGATACAAAAAATTATTACTGTAATGTTAACCGTTAAGTTCCCTCGTCTGGAGCCGAACCTGAGTCAGGTCATGCTTATTAAAAATTACATTATCATTAGAACTAATTTAAAGCAATATAAAAAATTTCAGCTCCTGAGGATAAGAGGAAGTAGATCTAATTAAGCTTGAAATATATTTTGACCTACACAAAGAAATACTAAAACTGGATAAAAATTAACATTCACTCTATTAACTGCTAATAAGTACAAAATACTCAAAAATTAAATGTTCAATTTGTTGTCTTCAAAAATGTATATCTAAAAAATGCAGGTTTCGTTAGATCTCGGTGAAATGACACCTCGGGGTATCTTGGACAGCCGGCAAACGCCCCGTGAAATTGAAACGAGTTAGGGTCGTAGCTCTCAGAGCGTCCGCGTCAGATAGATACCTTTATTTTATACTTTTAATTTGATTGCTGTCTGCTCTAACATTTTAAGGGAATGCACGCCATTTAATCATAGTTCTATTGTCTATTGTCTAAGCAATGATTTTGCATTAAACTTAACTATGATTGAAGTACTTCAGCTAGATTACAGAGACTCATAAGCTTACAAGATATACATAGATACCTGAAGCTTTATTATAAATATTTCGATATTGAAAATCCTCCTGATTATACTGTAACTGAACAATCCTATTGCAATATTGATACTGACTTAAATAGTTATAAAAATTATGTTAGGTAGTTATGTACTTTAATTAGTAACGTGCTGATAACTCGTACTCGTATGTAGGTCAGCTCAATCATTGACAAAATCAATTAACGCACGTACAAAGCGTTGTCGTAGTTCAAAAGCATCTTAAGCCGTTTGTGCCACCATTATTAACGCCAATTCATTTGAGAGACCCGTGAACTGTATTATCTATTAACCACGTAATAAATAAACCTAATAAATAAATAAGTAAACCAAATCTAAAACAAAAATACCTCTCTTCTCTTTCACTTTGTTTTGGTAAACTTATTTCTTTTTGGTCTGTATTCTTTCAATTAGCATATTTTTTTATTCATGAACCGATAAAAAGAAAACAAATGCAAAATGTTATTTATATACATACATTTATAAAAAATAGGTACCTACTATATAAATAAAAAAATATATCAATGAAATCTCTATCCGAATCGGTTAAGCCGTGTCTGATATTAGGTGTAACAACCGCTAAACAAGTGAAATAAGCAGGCATAAATTATTAAAAATATTGTTATTTTGGGATCTATGATGTAAATATCCAAAATTATAGTTTTTCCTATATACGTACTCCGTACTTCATAATATGTATGTACTTCATACGTACCTACATATAGATTCAGAGCAATGAATACGATCACTTATCAAAAAAGACAAACCCTCCTTCGACGCAAGTGTGATCGATGTGTGGATATGAGTGCTGTGTTTTTATAACGTGTTATCGCAAGTATTGCTGCTTTTTGTTGCTTATAATATAACGTTATACGTCTCGCGATCATAATGTGCTAATTTTATCTGGATTTTTTGAAGTTATACTTCTTATGCGACTAGCAAAAAGGTTGCGTTAAACGTTTGCGCTACCATGGAGGGGGTATGAAAGCACTGGATAGATGGTCCTAGCTGCTTATTATCTTTGCCTCTTTTAAAATTTAATGTTATTACTTATACAAATCTCACAGAGTCTCAACAGCGTGATTCAGGTTCCTGAACAACGCCATCTAGTTTGTACTTGTGTAAACATAGGTAGTCCATCCATCCATCCATCAGCCCTTAAAGGTCCACTGCTGGACATAGGCCTCCCCTAACTTGCACCACTCTGACCGGTCCTGAGTCAGTCCACCTGGTCGGGGGTCGTCCTATGCTCCTTTTTCCGAGACGTGGGCGCCATTCGAGGACCTTTCTTCCCCAAGGGTTATCGGTCCTTCGCACTATGTGGCCAGCCCATTGCCACTTCAGCCGGCTAATTCTTTGAGTTATGTCGGTTACCCTTGTTCGTCTACGGATCTCCTCATTTCTGATGCGATCACGTAGAGAAATACCGAGCATAGCCCTCTCCATAGCCCGCTACGCAACTCTGAGCTTGTGGATCAGGCCAATAGTAAAGCACCACGTCTCGGATCCGTATGTCATCACTGGCAACACACACTACTCGAACACCTTCAACTTCAGGCACTGAGGTAGTGTTTTGGACGACAAGATATGACGCAGTTTTTTGAACGCAGCCCATCCGAGTTGGATTCTACGAGTGACTTCTTTCTCGAAGTTGGACTTACCCATCTGGATCACTTGTCCCAGGTAATTGTATTCGTCTACAACTTCAAGAGCAGCGCCGTCAAAAACAACCGGTACGGGTGTGACATGGACATTCGACATGATTTTCGTCTTGTCCATGTTCATCTTAAGACCCATCCATTGTGAGGCGCTATTCAAGTCCCCGAGCATTATACCAAGTTCTTCCAAGGAACCCGCCAGGATGACTATGTCATCGGCATATCGCAGGTGTGTGATGTATTCGCCATTGATGTTAATGCCACGTCGTTTCCACTCCATCAGCTTGAAAACGTCTTCCAACGCAGCGGTGAACAGTTTTGGGGATATGACATGCCCTTGCCTGACACCTCTCTGCAGTTGGATGGGGTTCGTTGCTGTGTCGTGTACTCTGACGGACATGGTGGCAGATGAGTACAAACACTTCAATACCTCGATATACCGGTAGTCGATCCGGCACCGCTGGAGAGAATTTAGTACCGCCCGTCTCGATAGAATCAAAGGTTTTCTCATAGTCCACATAGGTAGTACACAAGTAATATTTTATTATTTTCATTTAGTACAAAAATAGTTTTGAAAAATAATCAAAACTGATACACGTTATTACATTAAATATTTATTAATTTATGCCAAAGAAGTATAACTTCTCACGCGCGTACAAAAGTACACGCACCCTTTTTTTCTTTATGGCTGTTAACATAATTAGAAAGCAAAAGTATAACTATGGTCTCATAACGGTTTTAGTATGGTTCAAACAAGATTTCATAATATTCATCTCACAATGAAAAATTAAAACAACGATCAAAACAATAAATATCATCCAAATGACCCGCGCGTGGATAGTACCAGCCATTTTCCGCAAATAGTAAGCTTTTTGCCTCTATTAGCTAATTAACTTTAACTAGAATAGCTTGCACAGATAATGACATAATTATTGGAAAATAGAATTAATAAAAGAAATGAGGCAATTGGATAACTTCAATGAGATTTGAAACAAAAAATCTAGAAAAGGAATTCATAATAACATTGTCCTGTACAGTATTTGAAATTGTATTCCTCATTGACGACCCTGTAGCCTAGTTGGTCCCAGGTTCGATTCCTGGCCGGGGCAGATATTTATGTGACAGATAAATATTTGTACTCGGGCAGTGAACGAATATACTATACTCGGGTCATGGGCATGGGTGTGATTGTGATGGTCCATGCCATCCGTGACATAGGTACGTATATCAACCTACTGCGGGGGTATAAGTGTGTTTAGCGTTTAGCGTCATTTAATTGCCGAACGGTGAATTCGATAAGTCAATAAAGAATGAATATTACTTTTTCTAATACTGTGTTTATATCTTAGTTGGTAGTGACTCTCCTAGCCGAATAAAGGACTTTGGGGTCGATCATCTACCTAGGGGCAGACATTAATATGACAGATAAATGTTTGCTTTTGCTTTCTCTCTCGCTTTTGCCCCTGTCTCGCTCGCGGAACGGGACACTTTTTCGTGCATGCAGCCCGTGTTCATCGATTTATAAGACGTTATCACGTCAAAAATCGCAAATAACTTCTTGAATATATTTGAAAAGTATTTTACTCTTCTATACATTTTACTTTTTGGCTAGTAAATCAGCCATTTTTAGTTTCACAATTTCACTACTATTACTATGTTAAGCAGAGATTTCCTGTTTTCTCCTTGATTGCAGTGGTTTTCTCGCGTTTATTAGTTGTTCTTATGTAATGCGCTAGACAAGTGCAAGAAATACGTTGTTGAAAGTAAATGTACATTATTCTGTACGTAACGTACAACTAACATTAACACTTTGATATAGCCAGTTCTCGTTTATTTAACGGAACACTACTTGAATAAATAAAATAAAATGTTATTCAATTTATTCAGTTAGTTTTGAAATAATTTTCAAGTAAAACAAATCACTACAATTTATAATATGCTCTGTATTCGTCATTGATTAAATATACAGTGAAACATCAATTAT
This sequence comes from Thymelicus acteon, assembly GCA_951805285.1. Lineage (NCBI taxonomy): Eukaryota > Metazoa > Arthropoda > Insecta > Lepidoptera > Hesperiidae > Thymelicus > Thymelicus acteon. The sequence continues at coordinate 9,150,633 of OX638219.1, read as the reverse complement.
ATCGTTGTGTAGTGTTACGATTGGTCCTAGTGAATGTAGTAATTAAGACGAGCCGTTACGCGGTGGTCGATAACAACGTTATAATTCTCTCAAATACACAAATTCCTCGAAATGAGACTTTAATCACTTTATACGGCGCTTTAATCTGTATTGGTCTATTAGGGTCACGCTATGGCTTGATTTACAGGCAAAATTTGCGGATTCTTAGATTTACGATCAAAAGTATTTAACTATGTGACCTAACTCGCTATACACGACCTCAATTAAGACTTATAAGACAAAAATGAACTTTACATGTTTACCAAGTAATAGACGAATTTATATAACACTTAAAACATGATATTAAATATAATTATCAAAGAATAATATAATCAGTCCTTTTAACTCAAAGGTGACGGTATTCATTAATCTTGCGGGGCGCGCGGGTCCCGAAAATCTAACAGGGAAATGTTCAAACATATTTACCCGTTATATTTTTTGTGCATATTCCAACTAACTCTTCTGACGTGTTGTGTGAATATGTAGTAGCCGATTTTTCTTACCACCTAAAGTTACTAGAGACTAAGAGCATCTATTATGATCCATGTACATAATAATATGTATCTAGACATGGTCGTTTAAAATGCTATGTCGATGAACCTCCAGTATACAACAAGTGGCATTATTTTTAATTGACCGCGAAGTACTTTCTGTTCTTTCTTGTCTCAAACGTCCAAAGCTTAGGTAGGTACTCATACGCTAGGACTTTGAACTGTATGTAGCCTATTTAAGTACGGAACATTTTACAGTGAACAAAACTTTGAAGAACAAGGGAGTATAAATAGTATTTAAAAATGTTTAATTACAACATACAACACAGCTTGTTATAAAAATGGTTCTGACTAATGATAATGATGGTAGGGATAGACCCTTGTTGAAATTAATGATAAGACTTGTCAATAGCTCGTAATTAAAAGCGAAGTCGATGGAATCTTTTGATCTAGTTATAATTAATATCTAGTTATATATATAACTTTATCACAGACATCTACTAGTAGTTTATTTATTTATTTATTTATTTATTTATTGCTTTCATGTACAGAATATATTTACAGATGTCACAAACAGTTTTTAAGTATACATGAGCCCAATGAATTGGGATTGCAATTTAGTGAGTGGGTAGTTTTAAAAAAAAATTAATTTGCTTATAATTATACAATGTCAGAATAGTTAATCTAATTATTAATATGCAATGTCAAACAATTTTATAGAGTGTCAATTAATAATATCAGTCTAAATTATTAATTATAATTAATATACAATGTCAATCAATGTTAGTTACAAACAATTTCATTAACATAGTTAACTAGTAGATCCAAACAACATATTCACAGTTAGTAAGTAGCCCTTGTAAGTTAATTTCAAACATTATTATATGTTGCGAGCGGAAGGGATGATAGCCAAAGGGCAACCGATGTAAACAAAGTGAAGCTGATATGATAAATAATGGACGCAACACAAACATGTTGATAAGTTATCCATAGCCAGACATTCTCGATCCCTTTCGAACATTTTCATGATCTTGCCATATAAGATAATGTATACATACGTTACATGTAAGCTTAATATTGACGTACGAAGTCCCCATTGGTAGTTTTTAATTACTATATGAGTGACAATACTACACAAGTAAATTACAGGTTAGAAATTAAATTATAACTATGATAAGCAAGTCTGGTGTCAGGATATTTAGGCCAAACAACCAACTTTAACTAGATGTAATCTTAACACGTTCATAAGGACGTCTAGAAGTCCAAAAATGGGATGTATTGTAGGTAAGGTAAGATTAGATCATTTTTCAGTTATACAAAAAGATACACATGCTATAAAAATGAAGAAGTGAGTGTGTGAGTGAAGGAGTGAAGGAGTGAAGGAGTGAAGGAGTGAAGGAGTGAAGGAGTGAAGGAGTGAATGAGTGAAGGAGTGAAGGAGTGAGTGAGTGAGTGAGTGAAGGAGTGAAGGAGTGAAGGAGTGAAGGAGTGAAGGAGTGAAGGAGTGAAGGAGTGAAGGAGTGAAGGAGTGAAGGAGTGAAGGAGTGAAGGAGTGAAGGAGTGAAGGAGTGAAGGAGTGAAGGAGTGAAGGAGTTTTATTAAGTTAGGGCGCTTTATCATTCACGACTTCATTTCCGCTTACCATGAGGTGGTTTTGTGGTCAAGCATTAACTTATACTATATAAAAAAAACCGTGCTACCAAGCTAGGTTAGCACGCATGTATGTACCTAGGCTACAATAACGTAACAGTTCAATATTTCTTTTTGTAACAATAATGGATAAATGCCCGAGCATAGCACGCTACATCGTCGCCGGTTGACTCAGCTCTTGATGTAGCGTGTTCTGACTGAACGGTCGCCTCCCCTCCTGCAGCATATATTCTCCTATTCTGCCTCAAATATTGACATTGAGATTCGCAACAGGCAATTAGACAAAGTATTCCCAGCCGCAACAAAATCTTAAACAAAATATTCCTCAAACGATTAAAAATCGTTGACATTGTAAAGTCGGCCTGACTAGCTACTATATTCTTGTTTTGAATCAGCCGCCGAACTTTGGCCGCACTAGATGTCTTCCGGAAGGGGCTGGAGAGCCAATATTTTTTTCATTTTTTTAACCGACTATCGACTACGTTTTCAATTCGACTGTATACGTATTTAAAAGTTTTTATTTATTAGTTAGTAGCTTGCTTTGTTCAATAGTTTGTTAGCATTTAGTATGTGTGGGTCAAATCTGGCACGCTGAATTAGTGAATAAATGAAACTACTTTCACATAACCTACAGAGCTGAAATTTCGCATAATGCTTTGACAATGAATCTTTAGGATATGATGATCTGATACTGCGCTTAAGTTAGACTCCAGACAAGGAAGCACCTCATACCAAAGAGTACCTATATAAGAAATTTGGCACAATAATATTATGCATTAGAAAAATATAAAATTAACTAGCTGACCGGGCAAATGTTCTGCCAAACATTTTTTAGGGGGTAGGGGAATGAAAAATAGATGTTGTCCGATTCTCAACCCTAGCCGACATGCACGCAAAGATTCACGAAAATCGGTCGAGCCGTTTCGGAGGGGTTCAACTTCTAACACCGTGACACGAGAATTTTATATCTTATAAAATAAAAATGAAAATGAAAATTACATACACTGCATGGTACAGTCCTTCATGTAACAGTACGTCATTGTCTACTTTGTGGCTTTCAGCTACTCAAAATACGCTACGTCAACTTGTAAGTAGTTTTTGCATCTAATTCGTTAGAGATTATGGTAGATACGTTTAAGATGTTGGAACTCGTCGAACGGCCTGGTAGAAATCCATGTTGTTCATCGCAAAACTAACATTGTAACTGTTTGTAGATTTAAATGTGTAGGATCGATTCCAACACTTTCGCAAAATTACAAAGTATAGCGACTGGACGGTAGTTGCATACATCACCTTTTGGCTCATTTTTATGAATTGGCGTCACTCTTGATAACTTCCAATCATTAGGATAGGTGCACTGTTCAAATGACAAGTTGAAAAGAAAGCATAATGGTTCCACAAACATCTCGCGACAACCTCGAACGATAAGCTGCGGTACACCGTCCGGTCCCTGTGTCATTTTGGGAGTTAATTTTTTTAATGTGGCACGTACGTCTTTCTCACTTATTCGTCCGATGTTAGCTTTGATGTTTTGTTGTGCGACTGATGAACTTGCGGCCATGGTAATCGCCTCAATCAAGTGTGACACACACACACACGTACAAAATTATCCTATACAAATGTAAAACTAAGATATATCCATAAGGAACGTAGTAAACCAATCCATTCGACAACAATCATGTTTCATAAATATCATAAATAAAGTAGCATAAAGGTGACGTGATTCGTATCATACATAAAATATTTATTTGCTTCCGAATTTATCCCTACAAAATTCAATTTAGTCGACGACAGTCGAACGTCCTTTATCTATGCACAGAAGGTCCTTTTATTTGATGGCCTCTCTGGGATACCGTTGTACCCTGAAATACAAATAATAATAGAAATATATGGATAAGATTAACAAAACAGAAAATAAGCAGTTGTTACGAATAAATACTGTGCAAGCCGTTACTTAATTATGTGTGACATTTAGTTTTTTTAACGTTTATTTTTTTAATGATTTAAATGACGAAACCAGTGGAATTATAATAATTATTTTCAGTGTTGTTTTTTTTTTGACAAAACAAATTTATTTAAGAATTATGAATGTAATGTAATAACATTAACATTTTTAATCTTGTTACAGAAAATGTCCCATGTGCCTGGTTACCGAAATTGATTTTGTCCATTCTATGACAATTAAGACTTTATTTGCGTATCTTCCTAAAACCAACGTTGAATATTCATCACATTTAGATAGAATGGGGCGATAGACCCACATCAGAAAAACATCAAAAATGCATCAAGCGGAAACATCCGTCTATATTGTGAAGGCGATATTATGTCTTAACCGTCATGTTGCGCATGTCTGCCGACTACGACAAAAATTTATAGGACAACGTTAAATTATCCAAGACTTAAGTATATTTACCAAAGTAGAAAGTATTAGAAGCTATGATTAAGATGACACTATTGCCATATCAATTCAAACTGTTCTCTAATAATAATGTTAATGCCTAATTCATATTAGGAAATAGCGCATCCTAATAATTTTAATAATTAGGTTGTATTAATAACTTTGTTTTGACAATGAATAATATTAATGTTCCTACAAAAGCATGTGTAATATCATTAGTCAGTAATAAACGCCAGTGAATGCAGTGTCAAATTGTGACGTAATTAAGCTGTATTTCTTAAAACTAGGAACGTTCACAAAGTGCAACATTAATTAAAAGCAGCTGTGATGTTAAAATTAAAATGCAACACGAAGGTGAACTCTCACGTTTGTCTTTCGCAAAGCAAATCAAAACAGCAACCAGTATTCCAGTCTCAGCACGTCTCATTTACATAGCAACAGAGCGGTGTTAAATAGAATTAATTTATGAAAAACATTACTTTGGTGAATTCGTTAAGGGCAAACAAATTGCCAGGCTCGCCCGGGACGTGACAACGACCGCTCACTCAGAGTTAATGAGAGGTCACCGCAGATCTGCCTTTTTGTTACAACAAACAGAATATTGCTCCCATGTTAGTTTCAGTGTCTAAATGCATATGAAAATATAACACATTATTGTTATGGTGGACATATTTATTTACGAGTCAATGATTCTAAGATTGTTTCCCGTTGAGGATATCGGAGTACCGTTCGGCCCATACAAACGTATTTTTCTGTTTCCTCTCTGGATATTAATATTAGAGCAAAAAAGTTTCTTAAAAGGAAAAGGTAAAAAAAATATGCAGTCTATTTTATATAAATTTTGTTAAATTTGTTCATGACTCTGAATAGCTAATTGTTATCTATCTCCATAATATAATTCACAACTTTCTATTAACATGAAAACGCGCATAAATAAATAAGCGTGAAAGCAAGACTCCCGGCGCTTGGTGCACGCGTCTTTTGACAATATTTATACAGCAGCTAATTAGTTACAGATAATAATTTCGTTTCACTTCGGTGCTTCGACAAAAGAATTTAATCGCTTATTACAATACTAAAATATGGCTCAACAAAGAATGCCACTAGCAGACAATTTCACCTTTCGCAGAAACCTGTTTTCAGGACGGACATAAAAGAATAAATAAACATAGCAAACTGAAATTGAAAAAGCACAAAAATGTATTTTCAAATTCTGATGGTTAGGTAGGTTTTCTGTGGCCATTTGAATAAATATTGTGGCTGCCGTTCTCAATATTGTTCAGCGGGTACAATACACAATAATCTCGAAACATACATATCCGCACTGCTCCGAATATTTTGCTCCGGAATACGTGTGCATGCTTCAGTGATTATTATTTCTTAATAACAACAAACAATATAATATTCAATTCTTACTCACGCTTGTAACGTTACGATTTCTTTTTATTTATGTATGTTCGTTTCTAAATTGAAATTTGAAATCGACTTGTACTCGTAATAGTGGAAGAAAGGAAATAAGTTTGTTTAAATAATAACTTATATATTATTATGAGATCAAAATTTTAATAATTAACAATAATACAGTTCAAGTGACTTAGAAAAATAAATGAAAAGAAAATTTTGTTTGATCAAATATTAATAATTTAAAGTGCAGTTCGTCATGAGAAATAAAAATAATATGTATAATCTTATTTGTTTAATTTTTTGACGAATGAAATGGCGACGAACTTTCTTAATGAAAGTGGTATAAAAAACAATTAACATCATTATTAACTTTAAATTACAGAAAACTTTTGGTTTTATACTCTAAATCCGTAATCCACCTAATATAAACGTCGATTAATCTATTATAATACAATAACACGCAATAATCTTCTTAATTATTACTAATACAAAATTCTGCAACATACTGAAAGTGCGGTCGAGAAGATCGTTTACCAAGACCCGCCTAAGGTAGCCAAGATATAGCTAATATAATAAATAATGTGTTGTATGTGTTGTATGGAAAACAAACATGTAAGTTATCCACGGCGAGAGAGGGATTGGGCACATTTTCATGATTTTGCGGTTTGAGATATACGTGCTTGTTAATATTAGTTTATATCATCCTTACCACAATGTGTATACATTAAGAAGTGCCTTCTCGACGTTACATTGTTGTAACGTAAATTTATAAAATATCCTTTTGTTCTGATTTACGCGCTTTCTCTTTCTGTATAGCAGCTCAAAGAGATATTGTCTTCATAATGTTCATCGTTTTATATTTTACTAGCTGTTGCCCGCGGCTTCGCCCGCGGTAGAGATCGATTTTTGTAAATCCCGCGGGAACCCTGAACTTTTCCGGGACAAAAAGTAGCCTATGTTTTAATCCAGGGTATAGGCTATCTCCATTACAAATTTCAGCCAAATTGGTTAAGTAGTTTTCGCGTGAACGCGTAACAAACAAACTTACATCCACATCTATATACTCGTATATAAAAGAAAGTTGTGTTAGTTACACTATTTATAACTCAAGAACGGCTGAACCGATTTGGCTTAAAATTGGTGAGGAGGTAGCTTAGAATCAGGAGACGGACATAGGATACTTTTTATCCCGGAAAATAGACCTGTTCCTGTGGGATAAGGTAAAATTTTGTTATATGTAGTTGATAGATTGCTTATTTATATAGATATAAAATAAAGCTTGGGGATGGATATAGGATACTTTTTATCCCGGGAGCGGGAGCGGGAGCGGGAGCGGGAGCGGGAGCGGGAGCGGGAGCGGGAGCGGGAGCGGGAGCGGGATTGTAACGGCTAAGTACGGCTGTACCAATTTTAAGGATTTCTGATTTGTTACATTCTTAGGCGATACGAAGTTCGCCGGGTCAGCTAGTTTATAATAATAGTATGATTCAGTATTACTTGACCTGGCTGCAAACACTAAGTATTAGAACTTTGCCATTACACACTTCAAAAATCTTTCAAAGTAAAACTTGTTTCTTAACACAAAACCCTTGTAGCATGTACTTAATTAGCATTCAATATTTTTATACTGATACTTTGCTCGAAAAGTTTACCTACAAAAATAAAATTTTTTCTTTTTCTTCTCTCTTTCTTGGCCGGCAACGCATTAGTGATGCCTTTGGTGTTGCTGATGTCCATGGGCGACGATAGCCACTTACCATCAGGTAGATCGTCAGCTCGTTTGCCGACTATTTACATAAAAAAACAATTCATTAGTTTATATTGGATGTGTCCGTCATGATTAATAACTATGTATAATGTCACAATTCGACTTCGCCCATTAATTACATTTGAAGATCATAAATAGTATTATAGACAAATAAGAACTATCAGATATACATAATACTTACTTTTTAATTTTACTATAAATTATGCGAAAAACTAAAATTAAGCTATTAAAAATGCACCCTAAACAGATATTATTGTCCAGTTTATGTAAGAAAGCACGTCCCAGTTACTGAATAATAAAATATGAAACCAAATTTTTGAAGTAATGATAAACATCGACGTATCGCAGAAACGAGTATTTTTGTACATTGCACCATACAAAAGTTTTTGAATGTAGAGTCTGGTAGGGCGAGGTATAACTCGTAAAAATGTCGCATACGTCAATACATTTTGAAATACGGTAATGGAAATACGAAATAAAACAGAAAGCAAAGTATGATTAGTGAGTGCGGTACGTCCCATTGTCGGGCTTTACTGCTGCTCGCTTCTGTGTCATACATTATCTGTATATACGAAATATTTTAATATTCAGCTTTACAGAGTATTTTTCTATAACGAATATATTTTAGTTTCCTGGAATGCTTGTCCCACAGTGACTTATTTTCTTGTAATATTAAAAATACATATTGGGCTACTATCAAAAAGGTTTCAAAATGGAACTGAAACTACTTTTGGTTTGGAGCGTGTAACCAATTATAATTACTAAAATTAAACTAATTAAATTCAGGATTTGGACTGAAATAAAAAGACGTATTGCCGATTTGGAGGCTGGTTTAATACTCGTTTTACATCCATGGTGGGCTCATCCGGTGGGCCGAGCACATTCGCTGAGCCTTCACATTACGTTCTTAGAACTAACTATGCTAATGCTGAAACAGCAGTAGGGGAAAGAGGGCTATTCATAATTCCTCCGACCCTAAGAGGAAAATTATCGGAAGGTTCGGGTGAAGAATCATTCCGATAATTTTTCTTAAATAATAAACTTTTAGGCGATTTTAGCCAAATTATATAACTCAAAAGTACAATAAACATTTAGGCGATTTTAGCCAAATTATATAACTCAAAAATACAATAAAACTGGAAATTATTAAAGTAAAAGTGACGTATCCTAAAATTTCACTGAAGCTAAAGTTCTTTTGGTTACTCAAAACACTTTCTATCACTTCACTATGTTTTAATGAAAAGGCCATGTATTTCACTTCATCTAAATTAATTCCTTTCATATTCACTACACTTCCTCGGTATTGTGTGGTATTGTCCATTGCTTTGTTAAGGTCGTTTTCTACTATACAGGAGCCAGCTATCGGCATTGACTTCCTGAGCCCTGATCTCCTCGATTTGAATTTCTCGTTGTTCACAGGAATTATGATCTCGGTCGAATTTCATCAGCTGCTCCACACAGGTAAGTTCGTAGTATACTGCTTGATTGTCTACAGTGCATAGATGCTGATCGCCAGTAGACAATGGACGACAGGGTTTTATAAGCGGTAAGTATTTAAGACCTTTCGCCAGAAGGTAAGGATATTTAGGAATTATAGCTAAGGTTTTATTTTCAGGTTCGTGGAAAATAGGTAAGGAATATATCTTAAAATAATTATAGGACTTATTATCGGTAAGTGGAACTTCCATTATAAATGTTATTTGGTTATTTTTTACAAAAGATTTTACACAAATAGTTTCCTCAATTTTCAATAAATTTTCTTCAATTGGTGGATACACTAAAGTTCCATGGTTAGAAATCAAATTTAGATGATACAATAGTTTTGTTGAATTAACAATTGATTGATGTAATATTGAGGTTTTGCTTAAGGCTAATGCTGTTTCAATTTCACTTAACCTTGCAAAGATAGTGCGAAAGCTACTCGTGAACACCGAAAATAATCCTGTGATGTAAGTTAAGAAAATCCAATTATTTTCAGAAGCTCTTCTATCTTTGTTAGGCGATTGTGAAGATTTACAGTATTCTGACTTATTGTTTCAGTCACATTAATAATGAACGAACACCTTGAATTCTGTTACAAAAATCTAAAAAGCTTTCACCCGATTTAATTTTTAAAGATTCTAATTCTATATTAATACACGCTTCACTACGCGGATCTCCAAAATGTTGAATCAGCAATTGTTTTAACGCGGACCACGTAACAATATCATCACGTTCCGATAAAAGTGCAGTTGCATCCTCTCTTACTTTACTCGTTAAAACGTTAAAAACGTAGAGATCTTGTTCAACACTTCCTTTATACCGATCAATCAAATATTGGAATTTTCGCAAATAAAGGTTTAACTGTCTTTTATCACCATTAAACAATGGAATTAAATCAATAATTTCTTTTGGAACCGGTTCGACTGTCGTAGTAGTCGTAGTAGTCATTATTAATAGAGTAGAAACTAATTAGAGGCAGCAACTCACTTTAATTAAAATCCTATTAAATTTCACACACACACACATTATATTAAACAATAAAACACACAATTAAAATCACAAAACACAATAATGTTTTATGCACCATTAAAAGAAAAAATGTAAAAATTCAACATAAAACACAAAATTTTTAAAAGTTGTAAAAAAATTTATATTACGAAATATATCGCAAAAGAAAAATGACGATATTAGTCTATAAAAATATTAATCATTGAGTTTTAAATGATTTTCTATACTTATTAGTTCAATTAAATTACAATATTCAATATTAAAATGTAGAGTCTCTGACACTTATTTACTCTTTGTCTGCTTCTATTAATAGAATTCTAAGAATAAGATAAGGCCTTATAATTTCATGTAGCCCTATCTGACTATAAAATAAAAGAATGTTACATGAGCAAGTTTCGATCTCAAATATAACAATTAAAATTAAAATATGATTTGAAAAATACAGGAGGATTTAAGGACAAAGGACTGGCGAAAAGTTCTACTCACCAACCGCTTGCGACTCCCATACTCGATGATTTCACACTCAGGATTCAAAAGAATATTTATTTGGTTCGAAGGATTTTCTCTACTCGCGTAGACGACATTCACTTTTTCTTGACGAATTTTGACGTCGGAAAAATGCGCTAACTACGAATTTGCTTGAGAAAATCCTACCGGCTGCGCCACTTTTGGTTTGGAGCGTGTAACCAATTATAATTACTAAAATTAAACTAATTAAATTCAGGATTTGGACTGAAATAAAAAGACGTATTGCCGATTTGGAGGCTGGTTTAATACTCGTTTTACATCCATGGTGGGCTCATCCGGTGGGCCGAGCACATTCGCTGAGCCTTCACATTACGTTCTTAGAACTAACTATGCTAATGCTGAAACAGCAGTAGGGGAAAGAGGGCTATTCATAACTAACTTCTATTTGTTGTGGAGGGAGACAAAGTAACAAAAAATGCAATGTTTTTTATAACGTTTTACTGTCACGGTTAAATGTATTATGTATACAATGTATACATGTATTGTATACTTTGTACCACACCAATAAAATAGTAAAGTTACGTAAAGTAGGATAGGATATGGCACAATGCGGTACGGTACGATATAATACTGCACTGTGGGGTGTTAAGTCGGGTGACGATTGATTGTGAACAATTATTATTGACGTACCTACTTGTTTTACTGTAGAATCAATTTATACTTTCACAACTGGTACTAATTTGGATTAATTCACTAATTGTCGGTTAGTGTAGCCACGATCGTCCTTCGTTCTTATTTTAATTTAAACTGTCTGTTCACTTGTCACTCGCGCGCGCCACAGATTGCATAGTCCACAGATAACACAAAGTTTTGCCGCGCGAATGTGATGCGCCAAGAAAAAAAAATGGGCCCTCAGTCCAGATGCACACCGGGCGAATCGCGCAGGCGACTAGCGGCGCCGCGGGCGACTAAAACTAAAGCAAGAACCTGTACGGCGCAACCCACTGAGTCGAGCGGCAGACGCAGCGAATAGTGCAGAAACTAAACGAGTTTAGTTATTTTCGACGCGAAAAAATGTACACTGACCAGCTATTTGGAAGTCTGGCCACCCACAGCATAAATATAAACATGTAGTCAAGTATAATATCATTGCATGTAGTGAAGAGATCAGATGTAATCAAATCGCTTTGCTCTCACTAGTTCGATTCGTTTTTATAAGTTGATCTATCGTCGAACCCCTTAGGGGTTACTGCTGTCCATGGACGGCAATGACCATTTACCATCAGGTGGCTTATCTACTCGTTTGCCGGCATTTTACATAAAAAAATCATACTGAATATACTGGCTCTAATTTCAAAAATCTCATTGTAAAATACAATAAGCTATCAGTTTTCCGTGGTATTTATAGGCGTATTATTTTTCATTTAGAAATCGTTTAACATTGGAAAAATCGGCTAATAAAAAGGCATGTACGGTAGAACAACCGCACTGCAATCAGAAAGGAAATAGGAAATGTCTGGTTAGCGTACAAAATTGGCGCAATATGAGAGAGCGGATGCGAGTATCATGGACAACAAAGAACACTCGTATTGTCGATTTGCGAAACAGAATGGTCGTGTATCAAAACACAAAAAAATGTTTTGTTACTTGCATAATAACTGTTGGTGGTTTTTGATTAGTATTTTGCGTTTATTAGCGGTTTTGGAAATGATAGATAATTACAACTACTTTTAAACGACTTAGGGCCATAATTAGAGTATAGTCAATACGCTACCAAAACTTGCAGCATACTTTACATATTTTAAGACTAGTGGATACCCAGCGTGTTTCACTACGCTAAAAAAAAATCTGATGAAAATGACAGATCTGTGTTGAGAGTCTGTATTATGCGCCATCTTCACATATTATCTTCAAATCTTTGTATGGGAATGTAACTAGCCTAGTAACATGTAGCATCATTGTATGGTACACTACAACAAAACTAATTTACAACAACATCAACACTTTAAAATTAACTGTTATCTACGTTGCCTACATTCCAATATCCATTTATAATACAAAGCCCAACTTAATTATTTGGTCCGCATATACCCTCTTCATTATTAGACCAATGAGCTTAAGCGTCGAACTCGAAGCAATAACTAAAACTAAACGTGTTTGAAACAAGTTGTTTGTTGTGATATCAGCGACGGCCAAGTGTTTCTGTGCACACTCGCCACAAACTTATCCTGCTTGTAATGGAACTTCGTGTGAGGTGAATGTTGAAGGACGAACTTCCGTTAATTTCGAAACAAATCTACTATCACAGAGACAACCTTATTAACTGTAAGTAAATAATTCTAGTGATGTTGAAATTGTGAACAAATTATTCTTTTCTTTTCAATAGTTTCAGTACTGATAGTGTTATGCTTATGAATCGACATGGAAGGCTATTCTCTTTTGTAACTTGACAGCGGAGTTTCAAAATTGACGTTCGAGTTCTAGGATCACTTCACTTCGCAAGTGCCGTACTAGATGATTAGAGGAGGACATATTTATTATTCTCGATCATCGAATTACGTCACCGTCGAAGCTCGTGTCCAATTGTCATTCGTTTATTCATACCGAGGCGAGGCTATCTTTAGTCGTTTGACGTTTGAGTTCGAGACTCCCTTCACTTCGCAAGTGCGTACCAAATGATTCGAGAATCACATATCAAGATCTCGGACTCGAACTTCAATTTTGACACTCATCGCGGAATCCGCTGTCAAGTTACAAAGATGAATAGCCCTGCAGAACCATAATATGACTCCAATATTTAGCATTTCAAATATTTTTTTACAAAATCCATGATAATATTCATAATATTCATCCTTCTATTTTTTTATTATTTCCACGATGTAGCGATGAGGTTCTGTTTAACTATACATAATTAATATGGAATATTCTCGAATCAGTCGTAATAAGTCGACCATGCTAGAATTTCAATCCAGGTTTTGTGTTAATGTTTTCATCATCGTTGCTATATAGGGAACTAGTTGATTTTAAAGAAGCCAGTACAGGAAAGAGTTCCGGGTTTGTCAAGTGAATATTTGAATGAATGAAATGTTATTTCCCGAGTCTTGGTTGTTTAGAAATAAGATTGTGAATATTCTTGCTATCCGCAATACGAGTTGTTGTAACCGATATGTAAACTATATTTCGATCTTAGTCTGTTTTTAGGTATTGAATATAAAACGAATATAAATAACTTAGAAAAACAAACATTACTAGATCGCAGACAACTTTAAGACGGTATATCTTGCAAAAGTCTTGTGTTATCTCGAAGTACAGTCATTAAGCTGGTAGAGATGTACAAGTTAATGCGAGTGTGGAAAGTAAATCAGCTGAAACAAATGTACGGCATCAGTCAACAGGCGGTCCCGTGGTCGCTCGGCCGTCGTTAGTGGTCGAGGCCTACAGCTATAAATCTCTACGCCGCCTTGAGAACGGCTGGTACTGGTCACTGATACGTTATGTTTTAAATTACTGTTATTCAACCCCTTTTCTTTGCCCTTTTTCTATTTATTTAACTTGTAATGTACACCACACATATACACACGAACACACACACACACACACACACAAACACACATATTCATACGGCATCAACCCTATAAGCAACACAATATAATAATAAGTTTATCTTAATAAGTATTACCTAAGTTTTTTTTTGTTACCTTACTCACCTCGGTTACACATATCAGATATGATTGTTGTCCTGTTTTTGTATTGTAATAATATGATATATAAGCTACCTTACAAGAGGTTGGGGCCTGGTGTCTTGTAACACAGGTATTTAAATACCTAGCTCAAGCACCAGCTCCCACAAACATCATTTGTAAAAATCTTTCTATCTGTATGAACCCCTTTGTATGTTTGCTGTTTGTGGTGAGAAATAAATAAAGTTTATTATATTATTATTATTATTATAATGTGATTGTTATTCTACCTTTATAGTTGATACCTTTTACCTACTTATATCAAAAATATGGTGATGTGGTATTGTACCCTTGTCAATGTGGGACACAATGTCCCATGTACATACATTGTCATTTTGACCGGTTCTGTTCTTTCTGAATATGCAGTATTTAGTCTCTTTTCTTCAAATGATAGACTAAGGTCTAATTGATGAGAGGGCGACTTATGTACCGTACCTATTATTAAAAAAATGTAAGGTTACCTTACATTTTTGCAAGAGAGAAATCAATTCGACGCCTTATCTCACTACTGACGGTGACGAGGACCGAAAACCTGGCAAGCAGCTTAAAGGATAAAGAAAACAGGATTTATCTCACAAAACACTCGAAAAAAGGTTTCAGATGGAACTGTATGTGAAATGTAGGTCTTAGGAAAGAGAGATGAACAAAAGTCGACACTACACTATCCGTACAATAATTACACGCTTTATATTAGCTTCACCTGTATGTTTGTTTATTTGTTACTTGTAACCGACTCCTTTAGACTTGATTTTGACCCACTTCAAACAGTCAGATTTCTTTTAAACTTCGTGGACTTATCGAGAACCGATGACAATTCAATATTTAAAGAAAAAAGAACGAAAGAAAGAAAAATCTAAATTTCATTTCAAAAAATCAAGCTAAAAATGAAAAATAAATAATAGTCAAAAAAACTAAAAAACACGCTTTTATAGAACAACCGAAAACGTTCGTCTCAGTGGGTGGACCCGAGTACAGCACCTAATCAGTGCGCTAAAAAAAAGATTACTCATAGGAAGATGATGGTGACTGTCTGGTGAACCAATGCCGGACTTGTACATCACAGCTTTTTACCGAATGGCACAACAGTCACGTCAGATGTCTATTGCCAAGAATTGCAAACAATGATGGAGAAGCTCGCAATTCAACCAAGACTGGTCAATCGCTTTTCCCCATTGCTTCTCCACGACAATGCGTGAGCTCACTCTTCATGATAGACCATCGCAAAGCTACAAGAGTTACAGCTGGAAGCTCTCCGTTACCCACCGTACTCACCGGACCTTATCTCAACAGATTTCTACTTTTACAAAATTTAGACAATTTTTATGTAGGAAAAAGTGCAACACCCGAGAGGCAGTACAAAACGCTTTCGCTGACTTCATCGCCTCCAGTCCGGCAGACTTCTACAGTAAACGGATAATCTAAATTTTACTAACAAAAAATAACCGACTTCAAAGTTTCAAAAACTACTTTTCAGATCTTGTTCAAAGGGCAATGTCCATTTTCGGCTATTCGTGGACAGCATGCTCAAAAATTAATAATTACACGAAAAAATATATTTTGTTTTTTAACTTATACACCCGATTTATTTTTGTATCAATTTACTTTTTTAAAATAATATGTTTAATTTATCATTCTACTGATTTAACTCTTCCTATTGTCACATACACAGAGTAGTTAGCAACATTATTCGTATAACGACAATAAAAACGATATATCGATGTTATTTCGAAGTTTTAATTCTCACGACAAAAAGTTAAGTTTGGTAAGGTACACGTATAAAAAGCAATAAACTATAAATAAGGTATTATTTTTACTAGTTTAACATATTATTTTATGTACGTTGCTTTTATAATAATTCACGATAGTGAACAATATATCGATGTTTTGCAAACATGCTTGAATCGATGCATTGTTTGCATCCCCAACTGACAGTTGGCAACTGTCAATCGTTGGACATATCACATAGTAATCAAACTAATCAACGTAGAACTTTCAAGTCGCATTCGCTTTGTTTTTTGCATAGTGGATACTTTCGTCTGTGTTTTTCATCGTTAATATTATTACGACCTTTGGCTTACGAAAATGGATTTGAACCTTGGTGTATTATTTATAAATTATAATATATTGTATGAAAATGAAATACATGGCAGAGATGCTATAAAACAATATTGTTGCAACTGCATTGTGGGCCGCAGAAAAGTAGGTTGGTCATTGGTGTGCTCATGTAATGACTGTTATTTGGTTTCTGAGCTGGGCAAGGTACAGAGATGATATAAATGCACCAGCCCAGTTCTTGGACAATATATTAATAACATACGAGTCAGATTAATAAACAAAAATGTCAAGGAGATTGTGCGTTTTCTTTAAAATACCTACAAAATATTTATTCAAATAACCAGTATAATAAACATCTGGTTACAAAACAATTATTATTTTCGTTTTTAAACTGAGTAAAGGTATTAAGCCTATATAATATTTATTAAAGGACAATGTCCACTTTGTCCATACAAAGTGGACATTGTCCTTTATGTGGGACCACATGCCAAGCACCTGCTTTCGATTAAAAAAAGAATCATCGAAATCGGTTCGCCCAAGTCCAAAGTTCTGAGGTAACAAACATAAAAAAAATACAGTCGAATTGAGAACCTCCTCCTTTTTTTGAAGTCGGTTAATAAACAAACTGCCATCAAAATAGCAAAATGTTATAGATAATTTGGGCCAGTACTTTGATTAGCTAAAATGAAAAAATACCAAAATTTTTATATTTTAAAATTTTCATACAAATCTCCAATTTCATAGCTAATGATATACATATAATAATAAAAGCAAACTCCACTTTTAAATATTAAGTTACGCTTAGATGCTCCGTTTATAAAGGTATTTCCGAGATATGATCTCGTACAAAACCTACAAATGAATGTGTAATCCGAGTGTAGAGCGGAATCCATTCGTCAGAGTATATTTGCCTTCACATAACGCTAGATGCGCGGACGGGATTATAAACGCACAATGCGTCAGGACTTATGTCCACGGTAAACCTCGAAAACTAAATCGCTGATCATGTTTTTGCGAGGAATAAAATCTTTAATAATCTAAATTTTACTCACAAAAAATAACCAACTTCAAAGTTACTCTAAAACTACTTGTCAGATCTCGTTTAAATTTATGTGGGATTACGTGACAAGCACCTGCTTTCGACTAAAAAAAGAATCATCGAAATTGGTTGGCGTGATATTGAGATAATCGTCCATTTGTCGCGTTTACTTAATACAAATTTTAGACTTATATGATTTTATCATGGATGCCATTGTCAGATCTCAATAAAATTTATATGGGACCACATGATAGCCACCAGCTTTCGATTAAAAAAAGAATCATCTAAATCGGTTCGCCCAGTCGAAAGTTCTGAGGTAACGAACATAAAAAAATACAGTCGAATTGAGAACCTCTTCCTTTTTTTGAAGTCGGTTAAAAAATAGGAGTTCTTGAATTTCCGTGAATTGAAACCTTGAATTTTTCCTATTTATAAAACACTGCCACCTATTTATAGTCATACTTTTTTAAGCTGTGCAATGTCCAAACGACGATGAAAATATACATGTGTCGATGTGTCGGTAACGGTGTCGCGAGTTCAATGGTTTTTCCCATCTCAGAAATGCCCAACGCGCCTAAAGAAGTTTTTACTTCAAAAAAAAATCACGTAAATCCGTCAGTCCTCGTTGTTATCGTAAAAATAACAGGCGCTAAGCCATGTCGGAGGCCCTCGGGTGGCATGAAAGCTTCCAACACTTGTGTTGGCCACTAATCCTTCCACCAATCCGCACTGGAGCAGCGTGGTGGAACATGTTCTAGGCCTCCTCAAGAGGAGGGACCCATACTCAGTAGTGGGCCATTAACGGATTAAAGCCAAGCCAAACCAAGTACAAAATTTAACTTTTTAATGTCGTTTTAAATTGTTTTAAGTTAAGTAGCGAACGATGACGTAAGGTGTCGTGAACAAAATGTTACTGTGGATATGAAGCCTCACGCAGCGACCGTATTCAGGGCGCCCGGGCGCCACGCTGCGTGAAGTATGTATACTTTTTCCATACTTTTAATCACAGGGAGGTCGGGCAAAATGTATAAAATATCCGTTTTAAAATAATCATAGATTCATTATTTAAAAAGCACGCATAAAACTCTTGTAGCAATAGCAAGATTAAACTACACCGGTTGTGGATATAATATGAGATGCATGAGTCTGACAGTAAAAACTGCATAAAAATCTCCTCCTACATACTTAATGGTTGCCTGAAGATATCTGATCTTGCATGATCTCCAAAAAATATTCAAGACGCAATCCGTGGAATACAACTAAAGCGCAGAATTATTGTTCGTGATGTCTGCTCTAGTACATACGAGTATTACATTATTCCTCATTGCCTGTAGTGCCAACTAAACAGGTGTAAGTACAGTTGTGTGGTTGTATTGCGTCTTTTGTCCGTCGTCGTGCGCAGAGGACCGGAAGAGGAAGCGGTTTATCTATGCTCCGGAACTCGGGAAGACGTAAGCTCGCTCCGGACCGCGCTGCATTTCTTTAGGCTTCGTATTCCTACTAAGATTCGACTATTTCTTAGTTCATCTTTTTGTGTTGTACAGAATGAAAAACTAGCTGAAATTTGAGTTCTTTTGTTTCAGGATCACCTCAACTGCTGATAAAAGACCTTTGATCCAACTACCATGTCTTGACTTCATGCGATGTTTTTCGTAGGTGTTTATCCTCATAAGTGGACATGAATCACGCTATTCAAGGGTTCTGTATCACTTGCATATTATACAAAAGCTCCGATTAGATCAGTCGATGCTCGGCAGCTCCCCTGGCATATCGTCTCGTTTGGCAGAAGATCTCCCTTTGCTACAGTGTCAAATATGTAGAACGAAATAAAGTAATAAGTATGAAGTAACATGACAAAACAATATACTCACAAGCCGTTTGTCCGTCCACGCTCGCAAGGAACTTGAAAGGGAAGCTTCTTATCTGTGATCCGGAACTCAGGAATACGTTCGCTTTGTATGTCGCCCCACATTCCTGTACATTATTGCAAGCTAGCCAAATCCGATAAACAAATATACATGATGACAGAAAGTAAAAATCACTAAAATTAAGTATTTATTTAATGAAACCCTATAAATGGATAACGTAACACGCATTTATCTTATTATTATGAGCGAGATTAACTATATTTTTGATAAAATAAAACTACAAAATATGGCAAGCCGCCATGATATTTTAAACGCCAATCAGTCTCAATCAGCGCGAATTACCTACGTCACACTTCTTTAAACAAACGAATATCACCATACTGATATTATCATCTTGTCTATTATTTTCCAGAAAAGCCACGTCACAAGCGACGCCATGACACTTTGAAGCGTTTTGGTGCGAATTTTAAACTTAAAAATTTTAAATTGAAATGTATTTATTTTATAATAAACCTTATTTTTTGCGGAAATCTGATATACGTTGTGATCATAATATATTTCCTAACAATATATAACAGTATTTCAAAATCTGTCATCATGCCCATTGTGATATTTTATTCTTGGTAATTAATGACTCTTGTTTTAGTAATATTTAGGTATACCATACCATAATAATGTAACAAAGCATGTCAGTCAATGTGTATGGATATCATATGAAAACCAGGGAGCGAATTTCAATTTTATAAACCGACAAAGTCTTTATTTATACTCCAGATATAAGGTTTATAGTAACTAAGCTTCAAATTTGCGTACATATTTCCCACCTTTTCAATAATTATGTACTATTATGTTTTCTTTGATTATACTCGTATAAGGAATAGAAAAAAGTAAAACAAGGTGGATACTATTGATTTTTCATGATAAAGACGTAAAACCACGGAACACATTCTGATACATAGAATGCCTTGTATGGTCGTACATCTAAATGTAGTCTATTTAATCTCAGCGTAAGGTGCTTGTGGCAACCGAGACGACAAACGTCAGAGGATAGCTTTCGAGCATTCACAACAAGATGTCATGAGCCATATATCTTGTTCTGTTAACTAACCGCAAGCCTCTGTCGTCTTCTGTGCACGTTGGGATTCCTTAATGCAAATTTTTAATATTAATTAATGGTATCTTAGGGCATGTTGTTTCTGGTGTACATAGATAATATATTTAACTACTTGGACTTTCCTTATTGATCAGCGTCACTGATGATGTTTTTGATATTACTGTTATGTGTTGTATGGGTGGCATAAAAACTTGAATTAGCCTAAACTTCATCAATCCGCACTGGAGAAGCTTAATGCAGTTTGCTTTAGGCCTCCTCGATTAAGAAAAAAGATCGATGTCCAATAGTAGGCTTGTCCGGCCTTTAATGGCCAATATGAAAATATCCAAAAATGAAAAAAAACACAAAGACATTCAGCCCGATGCAACAAAAAACATTCAATTAAGCTTAAAGCAAGTATGTGCTTATGCTAAATCAGCTAAATGCAGTAATCTGACTGCCGCGACGAGGGAAAACGTGCACATTCAGAACACAGGCCGTCAAGTGTTAAGTCAACCCGCCACCGGCCCTGTTTGCTTATGTGGATACGAAAGGCCAACACTGCCACAGAAAATAAATGAATAGCTGAATTATTTCCTATTCACTCGTAATGTTGTCTATCATTGTTATGTTATATTGTTTACAAGTACTAAATTATACCTCCACGTTATCACTGATAGATTAAAAAGTACCTTCAAGTGGTATATATGGTATATAGGCTTTCGGGTGGATGAATGAATAAAAAATCTTTGTTTAAGAAAGAAGCACTGTATCGTGTACAGGTTGCCACAAAAGTAATTTTCGAGGTTCTAAGTAAATAATTTTGGAGCGAAAGGACGAACAAGGACATGGCAAACAATCTCTATCCACCAAACATATCAGTTTTTTTGTTCAGATAATCACGAATCTCTTAACCTTAAGATATCCTTAAAGCCTCAATGCTTTGATTTTGTGCTACTATCTAAGAGCAAAATTAGACGAAAGCAGCCCTGTCTTTGTGGCTGTGTAATCAGAGCGGGTGCAAATAAATGGCGGTAGTTAGTCTAACGCCGCAGCGGGCAGTCTCGGGATTTATGTGCGAACAGCGACCTGGGTGTTGCTCCTTCACTAAACTAAACGTAAGCCTACAGGACATCGATATGTAAACAAGAACTGAGTCTGAGAACGTTGTGTGGTATGATGTGATGTAGTAGTTGATAATAATAGTGCTACTTCTACATCTTTTGCCAGTGAATGCTCGTTATTCATTATTTCTGAAGCGTCTGTGGCAACGACGCACACACGTCACACGGTGATGTCACGCCGACCTAAATCACGCTATCGAAGTTTCTACGATCAGTTGCATCCAAATACAAATGCTCCGAAAAGAGCAGTCGGGACTCGGCTGCCTCCCAGGCAACATACCTCGCCTAGCGGGAGATCTCCCTTTGCCAAACGTCTCTGAATGACTTTGATGGTTGGATCACACCATAGGATAATGCATATTAATCATAACAAAATGCAAACAACACACAGTGGTCAATCTGTGGCTAGCTGCGAGCCGAGTGCAGACGTGCGCTTTGCGCATATCTTACCTATTACAAAGTAAAATGTGTGTATTATTGACCCTCTGAACACTACAGAAACAATATTATTGAGTATTATTTTAATTTATTATAAAGTTTTGAATTATGCCTACATAACTAATTTTATAGCTTGTATTTAAAAAAACAATTTAATAATAGTACCAAAAAGTATTGTTACAAACACTTCACTAAATATATTTGTTCTGGAATTTATACACATATCTGGCCTACTATACTATATTTTTTTGACGTGATAACGTCTTATAAATCGATGAACACGGGCTGCATGCATGAAAAATTGTCCCGTTCCGCGAGCGAGAGAGCGGCAAAAGCGAGAGAGAGAGGCACGATCGGCTACAATCGGCGTATCGTAGCCGATGCCGTAGGCGATCGTAGTTGAGTGGAGCGGAGCGGGGCGGGGCGGAGTGGGGCGGAGCGGGGCGAAGCAGAGCGGGGCGGGGTGGAGCGGAGCGGGTCGGAACGGAGCGGAGCGGGGCGCGAGCGGAGCGGAGTGGAGCGGAGCTTTATCATGACGTTGTCACGTTAAACTACCGTCCGTAAACCGACTTTACAGACAACCATTTTTTTACAATTCATTGTTATTAGTAAATAAATAACATAGTAGATAAAAGTTTAAAACTAAAAATAACCAATAGAATGCTGTCAACGTATCTACACTAATATAGTATTCGATTACCCGCAGCGTTGTTCGCACAATGTGGGTCCGGCAATTACAAACAAGAGCGATGAATGAAAAATGCATTTTTACTTTTTCAAACATTATCGATAGCAACGTAAATCATACACTATAGAAATGAAATTGTAGTTTATATTGTTATTGTAACAGAGTATTGTAGTAAATAGGAGATAGGTAAAGAATCAAACTTAATTTTATTAAACTTTCAAGCACAGACATCGTTTCCAATGCATATTTTGATCTTCGCCGCTAAGATGAACTTAAGAACATCAGGACAATATCACCGCCATCATTATCATCATCGCAACCATACCCAAACGCGCCAAATGACTGAATTGGGTTTTAGTAACTACATATTAATTCTACATACTAATGAGCAACCTCTAGGTTTGCGTATCCTTCGATGTTAATGTATAGTAATATATAGTAATTTAATTAAGATCTTTAAAAACGAACAAACAGCACCCCGCGTTAAATTATTATTACAAAGTGTAAATGGCAGTATTTAGAAAATATTCTATATTAAATTAATAGAAATAAATATTTCCACTTAAATGTTGTAACAATAATATTAAGTGGGGCTCGTTCATATTTAACGTAATAAGTAGACGATCTCTACTTTTATTTAACATTGAAAAAAGCTTGAATGTATGTCCTACTAGCTACCTCAAGGATTTATTATGACTTCACTGGGTTACGTACTACTTACTGACTTACGTAAAAGTAAGTAGGCTGGCTAAATTACAAGTAGTTAAAATTTTAAATCTCCATGCCATGCTAATTAATATACAACATGGACATACCGCAGTAAAACTGCAGCGAACTCATTCTCAGCTTATTCTCATGGGATTCTCCGTTCAGGTGTACTTGCCACTTTTCTAATTACTTACCTATCTGAGTAATGGCGCAAATACATATTTTTCTTCATTGCACGGTTCTTAGGGTGATGTTTTATGCACGTCACTGAAATACTCAGCTGTATAAAATTATTTTAAATCTGCACATAAAAATTAGTTACAATTTATAAATTTATTTGAATTTTGAATACTGTTTGGGAACATTATCTCTGTAATCTAATATTATCGTAACCCATAACTGTCGCGCTGCTGGACTCAGGTCTCCTCTCTCAATGTAATGATTACCGGACAAAGTACCATGCTGTCCTAGTATTGTCCTAAATATGCTAAATATTTAGGTATATACTCCTGAAAAGAAATTTTCCTTCACCAACGCATGAAAAAAGTATTAGTCACATAACTTTGATACTTAAATATGCCTACATGATTGGATAGGAACACAGAAAGCGAGATACCAAGGTTCAAACAACTATCACCTATTTTTAATCCAAAACAACCTTTATCAATTAGTCTTTCTGAATGCACGCAGTGGCTACATTTCAGTTGTTTGTTTCCATTTGATTTTTCCTTTCATATCTAGATACCAGCTAAAATAAAGCCGTTCGCAATTTTAGGATTCAATAGAGTCCTAAAATGGCAATAGCCAAATGATAAAAATACTATAGCTTTGTCATGTCTGTTCCGTTTGTAAGTCTTCGTTCTGCATGTCTATTTTACTCCGAGACACAAATGCATGATATTTCGAAGTCAGGCAAAAACATTTGATGCCATGTAATGTGTGTAATGTAATGCTTTGATTGATTATTGAAAAGATCTAAATAGACTGTACCTAGATCAATCTCACATTAAAAAGTAAAATGGGATATAAGTATTTTACTTTATCAACAAAAATAATACGTCTTTCCACTACACTTATCTAAAGTATTGATCAACTGTTCAGTTTCCTATAAAATGCAATTGAACCAACAATATTAGAATCATAGCTGCTTTTTATTCCCGGCAATTGGTTGGCGTTGTCCGCACTCTTAGCGATTGGCAATCGACATGGGCGGCAGAGCCTTTGGCAAACATAATAGCAGAGCGATGGCACTTGAATGAAACCGACTGAACCGCAAACGAAGATGAAAACGGGTAAATAATAAGATATTTCTCTGTCGATATTGTGCCATACGATTATGAACGCTCTTTTTGAGAATAGATTGGCTTACTGGCACACTTGAATATAATGAAAAAGGATCAATAGCAGTCCAATATTTTAAAAATTCTAATTAAATTCTAATGTATTAAAAGTCTGCAATTCTAACATACATTACATAGTATGTAGCGTAATTTCTAAGTGTTCGTCATCTAACGAGAGTCTCAAAAATTCGGCACGAATTTTCATACGGATGAAGAGGGATTGGCACGCAAAGTGTAAGTTAAATAAATAATACAAATTATAAACATTTTACATAAGCCTATGACCTTCTTACGGCTGAATTCAATAAAATTGATTAAGGAATCGCTATTACATTTTTACCATGCTATTACACACGTAACATTACAGGTTATTTCAGCAACTTGTAAACCATATTTACCTATTACGAGTAGGCAACCAACAAACAACGAATTCTTCCCGAATTGGGAAGTTCTGGAAAGAAATGAAATATTCTTACCATCCGGCATAAATTATCGGGTTTTCGCACCGAACGGAATCATCTGGAATAGTTCCCACATATTCTTTAAACAGGTTTATCCAAGGGTTCGCGAGATACGTGTTTTAAAATCCTTTTCGTAATAAATTATTCTAAGCTGCTGAGTGCGCGTGAAGGAATTATCTGTTACAGACTGCTTTTGCTGCGGTTTAGAAGAATACAATTGTATAAGATCTCCTTTATTGCGAATGGATATAATATCTACCAGTAGTGTCTTCTACTTGAATTGAAAAACAGTAAGTAGCCTTTATTTACAAATTGAAATTCAATACACACTCGATAATTACATTTTTACCAAACACAGCTGAAAACAATTTCGACAGACAAGGCTTACGATTGAAAAAAACTGCATTAAGATCGGTCCATTTGTTTCACACACACACAAACTCACTCATACTCACACGTAAAACTTTGCTTTGGTTTCAGAACATGGCGAAAAACCGTACAACTGAAAGTTGTTCATAATATTTTCTGAGGTCTCCCAATCTGCAGTTGAGTATTGCAACTGGGTTTATAAACCCTTTACTAAGCTTGTTTGGGTTTTGAGTACTTCACGGCACATCATACGTCAAGAGCTATCAATTCTGCTAGGATTCTAAAATTAACGATCTTAGTCACATTTATATAGCAATGATATCTCCAAATTAACTTGCTTCTGTTATCGAGCTGATCACAATCACATCAACGATCATGATACATTGATGTAGCACCCATCCTCGACAATGTCACATGCTCTTAGAAAATATCGAGTTCATTTCCGCACATCGATCATAAAGTGACGTGAGTAGGACCCTCTGATTCTGATAGATCGCGGACGTATTGCACCGATCTTAGGATTTCTGTCGCGTCGTTCATATTATATGGTTAAGCTTACATATTATAAATAGTATACTTTTCATGATAATGAAAATGCTGGAATTCTTAACTAAACAATTAATATACAAGATATAACTGTTAGGTAATAACTGACAGAACGTAGAGCCTTAACTAGTGAAAGTAGAAACATGTAAAGTGGTTCCTAATATGGTTTAGCACTAAGAATGGATTTTAGAAAATTCATCCCCTTAAAAGTAAGGAGGTAGTAATAAATAAATATTTTGGTGGACAAAGTTGTTGACATCAGCTCATCATTTAATGAAACTGAACTTTGTATAATACTTTTTGTAAAGATTCTGCATTTGAATCACTCGAAATAAAACAACTCCCTTTTAATATAAACTTGAGAATATAAATCTGGGGGCACGGCAGTGCCCCCGCCAAGTCGAACAAAAAACCGGCACGGCCGTACCATCCTTTTCTCGAAGCAATTCAGGCCATTTTCGACCCCCTATAACTTCGTTGTGGATAAAGTTAGAAGCCTGAATTTTTAGTAACCAAGCAGGCATTGTATAAACTCGGTATATTTCAAATTTCATTCAATTTGAACCAGTAGTTTAAGAATTATAACTAGTCAAAATTTCTTAATTTCGTCACTCACTGACTGACTGACCGATCATCAAAACTCTAAGGCACTTCTAGCAGACATAGAAGCTTCAAATTTGGAACACAAGTAGTGTTTAGTGTATAGATCAAGGAAAAACTAAAATATTTTGCAATTTCGATCCAGTTTTCTAGATACATCAACTGCATAAATAACTTTGTAATCCCATATAAATGTATCGGATTACAAAGTTACATTTGCAGTTAATGAATCACTGTACCTGTATAGCAAAGTAAAATTTGCAGTGAATAAATCAGTGTACCTGTATATAATATAATGGAATAATAGTGTAGATAGGTACCTAGATATAGGTAATTATGTTCAAAGGTAACTTGTAAAAGGAAAAAAAGTAGAACTATCTACAAAAAGAAATGAGATGCCATCAAAAACAAAACTTGTAAAAAAAACCAAGTCTCGCAACTCAGTTCTTCTACCGTAAAAAGTTGTGAGATCCATGTAATACCAAGTCGGTTAATTTATTCAGTTCCTACTTAATAGAACTATCTACAAAAAGAAATGAGATGCCATCAAAAACAAAACTTGTAAAAAAAACCAAGTCTCGCAACTCAGTTCTTCTACCGTAAAAAGTTGTGAGATCCATGTAATACCAAGTCGGTTAATTTATTCAGTTCCTACTTAAGGGTCCTTCTGTCTTAAGTTATTACGTAATTAGCTAACCTAACAAGTAACAACATCTTATAGTGATCATATTATCAATATTAAAAATCTTTTATGTTTTAAATAAATAGATTGACTTGGCAATCGCACTAAACAATCAAATTTAATATAATATGTAGGTATTACTTGTGAGATACATTGTGTTTTCATGCGATGGTCAAGTCGATCTATTTATTTAAAACATAAAAGATTTTTAATATTGATAATATGATTACTATAAGATGTTGTTACTTGTTAGGTTAGCTAATTACGTAATAACTTAAGACAGAAGGACCCTTAAGTAGGAACTGAATAAATTAACCGACTTGGTATTACATGGATCTCACAACTTTTTACGGTAGAAGAACTGAGTTGCGAGACTTGGTTTTTTTTACAAGTTTTGTTTTTGATGGCATATTTCTTACATTATAGTTTCAAACCAATATTGTTTTCTGTAGCAAAATGACGCGATGTAAGAAGATTGGTCGATTATAATTGAGAGTTACTCCTTTAACCGGCTTCGCGATTATCTACATAATATGTGAACTTTAAATTTAAGATGGAAACTGTTATGCTAGATCGGATGAAGGAACAAACAGACTAGATTGTCTTACAAGGCGTTCTGCACGGAAACTAAAAATGAAAGTATTTGACGTGGATGTAGCGGGAGCTACGACCCCTACTGTTTCAATTTCACGGAGCATTTGCTAGCTGTTAAGGATGCCCTGAGGTGTCATCTCACTGAGATCTATACGGACTTGTATACTATGTTCTTTGTTTGTTCACTCAGTTATACTTAAGTTTTTTTATAACGTCTAAGTTAATGCTTGACTATGATTACAGTCTCACCTGATGGTAAGTGGCGTAACAAAAAGGGTGCGTGTACTTTTGTACGCGTTTGAGAAGTTATACTTCTTTGACATAATTAAATAAATATTTAATTTAATAACGTGTATCAGTTTTAATTATCTTTCAAAACTATTTTTGTACTAAATAAAAAAAAACAAGTACACGCTAGATGGCGTTGTTCACGAACCTGAATCACACTGTTGAGGGTCTGTGAGATTTGTATAAGTAATCCAGTGCTTTCATACCCCCTCCATGGTAGCGCAAACGTTTAACGCAACTTTTTTGCAAGTCGCATAAGAAGTATAACTTCAATAACTTTTAACATAACCGTGTATTCCTTGGGAAGATTTATATCGAAAAGTATGTAATATACCTGACACGAAAAAAGTCAGAAGTAATTGTTTGAAATACAAAATACGCTGTATTTTTTCTGGAATACTTTAATAAGTAAGTTTACATTTTATATCTTTAATTTCAGTTAAATAAATTTTACCTCTAGATAATGTCACGAATGTCACGACAAACCTCATGAGATATCTGGAGAATAAAATGTATCTGTGATCGACTTATTTTTTGTTACATCTCGATGAAATAGCTGATTCACTTCCATTTAGTATAGTCTAATCTTAATACTAAATTTAAAACACGTTGGTTGAAAAATCTATGTACACAGTTACTTGATAAAACATGAAGTTTCCTTTACAAAAAACCTTTATGAAAGTGAAATCTCCCAGAAATATTGAGAATGATTCAACCTTACGCAAAACCTTTGCTCTTTCCCACGCTTTTCATCACTCAAACTGTCTAAATCACATATCATCCTATTGAACCGCCATCGCCGCTCACTCCGAAGGGTCTTGTGGATCATTCAACTTGTATGATCTAAATTACAATGAATAATATCTCAGATTTTTTATGAAGAGAGCTAATGTAGCGATTAAACTGCCTTTTGTACCTTAATCTGTTTAATGTATCTAGGTATTTACGTAAAGAGAACTATCTACTTTTTTATTTTTCGACGACATCTTTATGAACTTGTTTGTAGGTAATTGGACAATTTACACATAGGAATATGTGGTTAGTTAGTTGCACATAAATGTGGTCCATAATCCTTTTGTATGTAATTCTTAATTAATTTATTTCATTGTCATATTAGGTATATCTCTAGATTTTAATTAAAATTATTTGTAGAATTATTTTTATTGTGTCCATCTTTGGGTCACGTAACTACATTAACTACATATATCGACGCTCTACTGTATACAATGTGTAATAATTTTATACTTTCCCTTTAAGAAAATTCGGAAAATGTGAATGAAAGGCAGACGGATGATAATCTGATGAGATCCTATAGGTATAATGATTCGGATTTTTGAGCAGCCTGTTGGAGTATGATGTAGGCCTTGTCAATAGGAGAGTACGGTCAGTAGTGGTCCATAATTGAAGGCATATATGTACTGACCCTTATAAGAGAAAGAAATAAAGCACATTTTACAAAAATTATAGTTTAAATGTACAATATCGATCACAGTTTTCCAAGTTTTGATGGGTGATAAAATATTGCGCGAGTATGTAGTTTGAAGCATAATACAGCTAAGCTCGGTTTTACTTGAAAGTATCTCGGATAAAACCACTCGAGGATATGTTCTACGACAAACTGTCCAACGATTTTGTGAACTTTTCCTGTCTTGTACGCAAGTCACGATGTTCTTTGTTTTAGTTACGGTAAAGAGTTTACTGTTTATGTTACATTCAATACAGGAGACATCTTAAAACAAAACAATATGGGTATTACGATTATGTTAAGGTACAGTTATTGTTTTTTTTTTGTTAATTGTATGTATGCGTTATTAAATAAATGGAATCACGTTTGGTAAAGTTTGTTTTGATTAACATACATACTCATCAACTTTCTATATTTGTACTGATCTTTATCATACTCATATAATATGTAGTTTCTGTAGTTACTTCATAATTTTTACACTGTGAAGTGAATAACATATATCACCAAATTTCTTATAAACCCTTTTATTTCATGATTTTATCGCTTGTGAAGTTTTTTTAATTTTGTCATAACAAAATCAGAATATCCCTATATTTTATATGTATTATTATATTAAGCAATGTGTAGCAACATCATCTTTTTCAATACAGTTACATAATTAATGAACTTGATAGTAAACATTTAAAATTTTATAGGATTGTTATTTATTTCTGTGTACCTAACTTAAGGTCTGAATCAGCTTTATATTGAAAGCCTTTGTTTTGTTTCCCCGTTCTTGAACATGTTAGAAATATTGGCGCGGAGACGCTAAGGTACACAATTTCACTTCATCCTCGGCCGGTGTCTGAGTGCAAAGGCGTGTCGAGTTGGCGGGCAGACGCCGGCCTCCGTGAAAATTCAGCGTGCCCGGAAAATATGGCCGCTGATGGAACCTTAATGTTTCCGACTTGGCCCGCTAGCGGTCAGCCGCGACAGCCTTCCAAGTTGCCTTTAAACTTAGCGCCAATAAAATTGCGCCTTCACTGACCCGAAACGAGAACGAGCTGTCTTATATCACTTTACTGAGTAATTGCTTTTGAATTCACTTTCTTAAGAAGTGATTAAGTGCATTTAAAGAATTGGAGATTTTGTTGCTTAACTTTAGTGGCGCATTACAGCTCGACGTAATTGGGAGCGTACTTTACGATGCACTTACAGGAAGTATTACAAGCCATGTAAATATGCGAAGTTTATATCCTATAGTCTTCTGATATGGCTTAATGTTTGATATCAAAATAATGTTAACAACCAAGGCAGACAAGAAATCCGTACCCTCCAAAGACCGATCGTGGCCGAAGTGCGAATATTTTGATAATTGAATTTCAATAAACTGATTATCAGTTGATACATCGAATAGTGGAAAGGTGAAAATGATTAGTGCTCAGGTTAGGGTGAATCTAGCTCGGGTACAAACAGTTTGCAAACTCATTAGTGCAGGAGCGGGCGCCGGACAGACGGACGGGACGTGTGATTGACACTACGGAAATGATTTCGGGTGCCGCCACCGTTATCTCTGTAAAGGCTACCCATTTGTTGCCAATGTGATACACTTCTTGATACTAAGCAAACAAAAAATACTTCTTTAATTTTATATTATTTGGTACTTAAACGATAAAAAATATTACCATTTAATAACTTTATTTCGAATAATTCAGACGCTGAACCAAATAAAGTTAAATTTGGCTTTATGGTCGAACTCGTTACCAGATAACGATTATTATTATTCATATCTTTCTGATTGACTGGTACATACCTACAGATATTTTTTATCCGTGCTTTATATTGACTCATTATTTTTGATATTTCTACCTTATAATTAAAAATCATAATTATTTGATTACGATTGTTCAGTAAGTCTCTTCTGTACTTTGCACTCACAGGTCGCCTGTTAAGTGGCTGTAATTCTTCACCTGTAGCGTTCTGGTTCTCAACGCAAAGCGCCGCTTTCTGCGCTTTCCCCGTAATATATGTGCTTCTTTCTACACAACTTTTTACGCTAGCAATTATTCTTGTGCATACGTAGTTCCGTTAAGGAACACAATATTTCTTTGGTCCAAACAAATAGCGGTCGGGCGTTAGTTTGATTGGGGGCTGTTTGTTGCCTTTACAAAGAACATTAGTGCGCGTATCCCCATCACTGCTCAGCGGTTTACGAGTGTATCTACGAACGTACTCGTAGGGATGTCTTCGTCCTGAGATACTCCGGGGATATACGGAACGCGTTTAACGAATACAGTGATGAATGTATGTTTCTCTTAGTCGTTACAGTAAATAATGTTGTGTTAAAAGGTGCGTAATAAATATTGTGAAAGCACTTACCAGGAAACATTGTAGAAGGATGCTTAGTATTGCAACAACCCTTTAGCAGTTTAAATATCTAAGTAAACCTCATTTTAAATTAATTTTATTTTAACATTTTATTTAAACTTTTTCACGTGATTAAATATATGCGTACTTATAAAAATTTATGAGGTGCAGTAAATATGTCTTAAAACTGCTTTTGAGAATCATTTTTGTATTTTGTTTAACGTTTTTAAAAAATGTTGAAGTGACAAAATATTGCTTATGTTCACGGACCCAAATATATTTACAAATAGGTAGGTAATTTATCTAAATGTAATTTTCAGTTTACCTGATTTAATGAAGAATGATTCCATGTACCTACATATTACTTCATACGAAAAATTGTTGGTTGGAAATTGCGAAAGTTAAATACATATTTCGTAACCAAAATGAGAATTTCACTAATTACCCGCTGTTTTGTCAAACAAACAGGCAAAATGGAATGTTTTTATGAGAATAGTTTCATTTCTCCTTTGTATTGCTTTGACGAGGGTGAGCAATTTACTGTGATTTGATTACATTAATACATACATGACTAGAATAGCACTTGCTTACTCCATGTACCTATAATATAATAAAAGATAACAATGATCGCCTGCTATCCAAAAAGCTATCATGCTGAGCTCTTTAATTTAATTATTGCATTATTTCATTTATTTTTATTTTTTGATAGGTAGGTACTTTAAAAAATGGCGTCTCATAACCACTATATTTATCACAGACCTATATACCTAGAGTAGATGCGGTAAGTTCATACATTTCACGTGGGACAACTAGGATTTGAAATCCTAATTAGGCGCCGTGTCATTTAGTCGGCCTTTCATTGCTATTGGCAACAGATGTCAACTGAAATAACGAAAAATGCCTTATTTTAATGTTATGAACTGTAGAAAATCTACAAATATAGTTAGGAAAGATAAAGAAAACATTTTCTTTCATCGCTAAGTAATTTCGTTATAAAATTGTGTTCTTATCTATTTAAAATAAATTAATTTAATGTTTCTTGTGCTTTTACCAGGTTTTACAATGACGAGCAATTACTGAGTATGCACTATACTACACAATACATTGCTCATTTTGGTCACAAAATTGTAGGGCTTCTTTGTTGGAACACGCAATGAAAGTACAACAATCGTTACTATCAATCGTTGCTAAGCAACGCTTTACTTCGTAGTACTGTCAATATTGTCGTTTTTCGGTCAAATATAGTATATAGTGTTTTTCATTTACCCAGTCTTGTATCGATTCTAATCGATTTTGAGAACCGACGAATAATTATATTCTCATACATATACAATCTGTCACATATATATATGTAACATAAGAAAGTACATGGCTCAAAATCGGCAGCTGAATCGATTCCACGTATTTTTAATGTAGGTATTTTTTTTTCCCTAAAAGAAATTAAAATTAAGTAAATGATGTCACCCAATTCTTTAAACAGTCGAAACAAACAAAAATGAAACTTAAGTCAATGCAATAGGGTCCTTTCAAGCATTATTATACTGAGCCACAGCCACAAACGCACACTGCCAAACGTACGTAGTTGTACGACGTAAAAGAAATTCACTACAAACGCAATAGATCAAAAAAATATTATAAAGAAAGTTCGCACACTTCCATACGTTTTCTCTCTTCCGCATATTTAAAAACAGTCGGGAGGAAGCGAGACGTAACGACGGTGTCAATCCCAGCCGGCGGCTTTTGTGATCTACGATTTAGTAAATTAAAAAGTCAGTCACACCGCACGCGCCGGCCGTATAAGTGATTGGATAAATTAGGTTTCCTAGGTCAGCTGATTTGACCCAACTAGACTTTTTTCTGTGGGGACGTGTTTATTTCAAACATTCCATTAGATTTGACGTAGTGAAAAGTGACACTAGTATTAAATAAACATAAACGACAATTACCAAAACGTGCATTAATGTGTATCAAACAAGGTGGTGGACATTTTGAAAATGTCATTAAAATACGACGAGGATGAGGATGAGGGAAGAAACCAATTATTATCAGACCTGTAAGTTACCTACACTAACTAAATTTAATTGGTTGTTTAATATTTGTAAATATTTTTATAATTCACAGCTTTTAAACATGCAGTCTTTTTTATTTTGTTGTATTATTACACATACATTACAAACTTATGCATTTTACTAAATTTTAATTAAAAAATGCCTGCGCAAACGTGTTAAGTGATAAGCCCCGCCCATAGAAAAATTTCATAATCACTTGTTTACTTGCGTACAAAATTTTAAGTACTAAATTGTCCGTTTACACCTATTAGTTTACTTAAAATTTAGTTATCTACATATCTACTTCTAAACAATCAATATTTCAATAAATAGGTATCTTATCATTTTAATGCCAAAACGATTAACATTGTATTAATTAAAATGATTCAAAGTCGACAGTCCAAAACCTGTAAAAAGTGATTGAAACAGGGCTCAGCTACTATTTTAGGCATATGTAGGTAATAATGTTTATGTTCAATAAAATCTTTGAATCGTTACCTAATTGGATGAGTTCAGTAAGTGATACGAGTATAACACACCTACCAATTAAATGAAATGAGTAGTCAGGTAACAAACATGTTGTGTTTAACAATATCTAATGTACAATGTCTAATTCGTTTTCGTCTATCAGCTGTTATAGCCGCGCGCGCGCCGGCCCCCGCGGCCCGCGTTGTGGCCTGTGACGTGGGTCTCACTCTCGTGTGTGCGTGAGTCTGTATGCTTGCTTAGAATATTATGAACATTCTTATCCCTCTACGAGAACAACTAATTCCTTGAATAAACAATTATTAAGCTAATAAAAAATATTTCAGTGTATGTATTATGATTAAAACTGAATAGGTATTCTAATTGGGGTGTTTAGGGGTGTACGTCATTTATGCATTTAATGTAGTGAAAGTGAGACTGTAGTAGGTATTAAATAAACTTAAACTTATTACTGACATTGATTAATTTTTTTGTTCTTTAATGTGAGGTTTAATCAATGAGTTCAAAATTATTCACAGTCTACAGTACAAAGCCTGAAAAATGTAATGGAAAGAGAGAATCATAATTTGTTTAGTATTTAATCTTCTTACCATTACTTACTACATACATATTTTATGTAATGATCGCTCGATCGCTAATATCAGCTGTTTTTGTCGGGACGTCGGGGTGTACCGCACACACGCGCGCACCGACCTTGTATACGTAGCGCTCGTTCGCTCTCATGTGTGCGTGCGCCGCTGGGTAGAATGTTCACACTTTTCGTTCGAAATGAGTATAACTAATTTCTTAAATAAAAAATTATTAAGCTATAAAACACAATTAAAAATACGTGGAATCAATTCAGTTGCCGATTTTGAGCAAGATACTTTCTCAAAGTGAGTAAATTATGTTATACGTTGTATGTATATTTATAAAAAAAATAAATCCAAAGGTGTATTTTTTTTTAGTTTCGTCATGTCTGTTCACCCGTCCGTCCGTCCATTCATAACATAGTGCTGAGAACCTAAAGTCTGGTTTACACGTATTATGTAGTTAAGTAGATAAGTAAATTTTAACTAAATTTTAAGTGAATAATTTTTAGTGTGCGTCCACACGTAATAATTTAGTAAAGCTCTTTAGTTCATACAATTTAAACTAAATTTTAACTAAAAAGTGCCTGTCCAAAACGTGTTAAGTGATAAGCCCCGCCCACTTACTTAACAGAAAATAGAAAAATTTCTAAATTACTTGTCTACTTGATTACTTAACTACTAAATTACTGAACTACTAAATTGTCCGTTTACACGTATTAATTTACTTAAAATTTAGTTAACTACTTAATACGTGTAAACCGAACATAAGAGCTAGAAAGGTGTAATTTGGCATGGATGTACATATTTATTAAAACTACAAAGTCGTAGAATAAAAATTGTTCTGTTTGTTTATATGTGTATAATTTTAATATTAATCCATCCATCCATCCATCCATCCATCAGCCCTTAGACATCCCCTTGCCTGACACCTCTCTGCAGTTGGATGGGGTTCGTTGCTGTGTCGTGTACTCTGACGGACATGGTGGCTGATGAGTACAAACACTTCAACACCTCGATATACCGGTAGTCGATCCGGCACCGCTGGAGAGAATTTAGCACCGCCCAGGTCTCGATAGAATCAAAGGCTTTCTCATAGTCCACATAGGCAACACACAATGGCAGATTATACTCCTC
This sequence comes from Thymelicus acteon, assembly GCA_951805285.1. NCBI lineage: Eukaryota > Metazoa > Arthropoda > Insecta > Lepidoptera > Hesperiidae > Thymelicus > Thymelicus acteon. The sequence continues at coordinate 9,114,241 of OX638219.1, read as the reverse complement.
GGTCTTTTGTATAATCTGCCGCATGAAAAAATTAACAAAATAAAATTATTTATTTGGTTTTATTCAGCACTGTCCTATACAATAACAACCAACCAGACTGATTATAATCCGTTATCGATATCGAGAATCGGTAAGAAATCGGTTTCGTATCGATATAGCTAGGATGAGGTATATCAATCACTAAAATATTCTTGTGACAAAACATTGTGTCAAAAAAAGTGACACGCTTGGTTTTCATACAATTCGAGCTACATGCGCAGTCTACTCTGGTATATAAGTCTGTGATATTTATTTATATATTTGTTTTTTTTTTATTCACTTGTCTAAAAGCATACTTGGGCTGTCAAGACGCATTTAACGATATCTTGTTTATATAAATCAGTCCAGCGGTTTTGAAGATACGAGGTAATAAAGAATATTTCATGCATACATACAAGGCACACGCGAAAAACATAACCCTTCCTTGGCAGTCCGGTAAAAAATATTTCCTCGGAGACAGCTGTCATCAACGTTATCTTTCGTGAAGGTGATCAGAATCAAAGAAGGTGTTAAGTACTTATTGATGTGAAACATCTTCGGTCTTACTTATAAAAATCTCACTAATCTATACTTAGGCACCGCTTAGTTAAACCGCTCTTAAGAAGTTAATCCACGTTTAACTTTTCATTACTTATAAACATTGATTAGCTGTTACTTAGTTAAGAAACGAATAGATAACGATACATAAATGCTTGGCACAGATTATACCTAAAATAATCGATTTGATAGAGAAATTGAATGAATGAAATTGCTAAAAGTTCTATTTTTTCCATATTATGTCATCTATGACAGTGTCAGTGTCGTGAATTTGACTGATAACGGTCAGTTATTAAATTTAAAAAACTCTCCTTATTTTAATATGAGTGCAGTCTATAGCACCAGTTATTTCCTGAAGCCCGCAAATGGCTTCAAATTTTCGGATCGCATTAATCTCTTCCGATATTATTATATTTGACGGCATTTTGATATAATGCGAGCTTTTCGAAGCCAAGGCTATCGCCACTTTGCGGGACAAGCGCGACAGAGTCTGCTGGCTCATGCCGTGAATGTCGGCGTTGTCCTCTTGAATCTGAAAATATAGTTAGGTACATATAGTAAACATTAGTAAGGTACAAAATCTTCATTATAACCTACTCTTAAATATACGAAAACTTGAAAAATAGTAAGTAGGCGATTTACCTCATGACGGCCCCAATATCTGATTACTGCCATTACTTGCAGTTCTACAGGAATACTGCCACCTCGAGTATCGCCCTGTATATCAGGTCTCACTATTTCTATGATACGACCACGGACATAAAAAAAGAACAGACGTAACCTTGTCTAATCGAGAGTGAAGCTGACAGCTGACAGCTCGCTTACCATGTGTGTGTAATTTTGTAATTTTTGATTCGCGATGGTGTCAATGTCGTAGCCGTATGGTGTCAATGTTTGGGTGTGTGTACTTGTACGAATACAGAGTTGGTATTCCTATGGGTGCTTCACTGAATTTATTCTTGGGAATACGTCCGTCTTTTTTTTACGTCTGTGGATACGACTCATGTTTTCTTTATTAAATCGGTATCTAAGTTTAAACTCCTCATCCGATAAATTTTGTAGCGGATTAAAGCGAACTCGTAAATCTTCGTCTTTCTTCTCCTCCTAGCTCTGAAACTGCTTAAATCAGCTACGTCGTTTTGGAAATCACGAAGATCTTCCAATCCATCCATGTTTTATGCACAAATATAATTTTTTTTACTAACAAACAAACGCAAGTAAGTTGATCAGACGTCACAATAGAACAGCTGATTTATGTGAAATCCGCCATCTTGCCGCTTAGCGAGAGTTAAACTATGTCTCGGCAGTGTTTAATTTTGACAGCTATTTAAACCCTACTTAACGACTTCTTAACGCTAAGTAGTTTTTATAAGTGAGGTTTTTGCTAATCCGTTGCTAAGCAATAGATTAAATATTAAGTAACGTTTATAAGTAAGACCGCTTTACGCGAGGGGTAAACCTGATTTTAGAGTTGGTGATCGTGGCGACGCATTTCGATGTTTCACATCTGCCAGCCGTGACAGTCATGACAGCTGTTCTTTTTTACTAAATTACAAGGCTTCCAGGATGAAACTCCTAACGTAATTGTCTTGTCTGTTATTTAGTTGGGTGCATCAATAAACACCTCGCAAGCCATTATTATTTAAGGGTAATACTCATAAATCAAATACAAAAAATACAAAATGGCAGAATTAACACATCTTTAAAAACATTTGTAAACTCTTGTGGATATATAGATGGTGGGTGGTTCATGGAAAAAAGTCAATAGCATGAAGGAATACTTGTGTTGAAAAAGACCAAAGATCTTGATAAAATGGTGTACAGTCCGTAGCCGTGTGAGATCAATTGAGACATAACACTTGCGACGTGAACTCCGTCGTCGTGTGGCATAACGTATTTAGGGGAATCCAATATGTTTTTAGCCTTACAACCTTTCCCATCTTATATGGCAATGACTGTTTGCTTTGCTCCTAGAATCTCTGCTTTTAAAGATAAATCTGTAACCTCTGATGTTGCAAATTCAAGCAATATGAGAGCAGACTTACCATAATTTTATTTATCTGGTTTCATTTATTGCCTAACCATATCTCTCCTTATTTTTTTATGGAAATAGCCGGCAAATGAGCTGACGATCCATCTGATGGTAAGTGGCTATCGTCGTCCATGGACATCAGCAACACCAAAGGTATCACTGATGCGTTGCCAGCCAAGAAAGACTGTTAAATACTAGCTTATCAACCATTTATCTTAATTCAATAAAACTTTTGATAGGTACCTTTCAGTCAGTAGTCAGCTATTTCACATAATGTTACATAACGTTGTTATTTGTTACGTCATTTACTAATAATTTACTTATTAAAATTGTATTTAACGATTAAAATTTAAATTTACAATATGTGCACCAGTTACGTTAAAGTATTCTTAATTAATGTTATAGGCATACCTCTTGCGTTGAGCTCCCACTAGCTTACAACCCTTGTCATAATAACTGGGATTAATGCATTGTCATGATACTCAGCATATTGTCGGACTTATAAACATGTCCATAATTTAACTCATACATCGTATAACTAAAATTAAAGAAATATGTTATCCAAACAATAACATCAATACAGATCTTGATTTTTACTACACGTTATTAAACAAATTCACTCGTATTGGCTTTGCATAATGTGTGTGTCTGCTTGTTTGTCGATAAACAAAAAAACTTTGGCGATTCCTACAATGTAGCTTATTTTTATGTCAATATCTGAATAATGAGCTGGTCTGCTAAATGAGGGTAAGAGGTTTTACTAACATTGCTTAAGGACGTCACTAACATCAAAGGCATACTGATGCGTTATTGGCCAAGAGAGAAGAATAACAAGAAAGAACTGGCTCTCATGTTGAACATAATATGCATCTTCTGCAATTTTGTATATCTAGTTGAAAAATAAAATTAATGTCTAGATTATGTCATAATAGCAGAAATATATACACCGTCTTATGATACCGGTAGCGAATTATGGTATTGTATAAATTCTTAGTGAATAAACGTGTAGGGAGTGAGATGAGCACGCCTCTTTTATCCGTGTGATTATACGAAGGCACGTAGTCGGGATTTTGTTCCGAAGATATGAAACACCACCTACGTATAGTAAGATTTTCTAAAAGTCGACGTTTTTCTTTTTTAAAATTAGTTCCGTCTTGCTTAATAAACTTGAGCCCCCCTTTTATGATATGCACAAAGGCCGTTAATGTTTATCATGACATATTTTAAAACACTTGGTAATACTGTAATCTCCGTAAACATTACCAAAACTTAAAAAAGAACGAAGAAATAAATATTTTTCTATCATAATTATAATTCATAAAAAGTTAAGTGAATAAAAAAAAATTCGTCGTATGTTTGTGCAGATTTACTAGAATAATTTGCTTTTTAAACCTCTACGATATTTAAATTTTATAACATGCTCGTATGCAAGTTCAGAAGCAATAAGTGGTACAGACATGGTGATCTCGTAATTAAGCCGGAAGTTAGAAAATGGAACACTCAACTCTTGAACGGCTTCCAGAGACCAACGAGTTGGGGATGGGTGACACTGATTACATTTACAACAATTAGAATTATGTCGAAAGTTATTTTTATCTATTTAAGTATTCTGTAACCACCAATTATGGTGATTGTCTAATTTTTTTTACTTACAACAAGTTAATATTTGACCACATTGTCTAATTTCGGCCACCATTACATATTGCATATTAAAAATTCATTGCATTTGTTCAATGCTTACGATATATATTTTTATTTACGTACTAAAATTATAATATAGTTACCTTTGATATTATCATTAAATCTATGATAAGTACTGTCGAATGATAAGTGATGTCCGTTGGTATACGCAGCAGCTACACTTCAAAATCTAGTACATTTAATATGAAAAAAATATAACATTGTATTAGATATAATATTCAGATTATCAGAACATTCCTGATACCTTTTTATATAAACAAACACAAAGCTTTGAAAATTATTGCCGACTGTATAATTTTTAATTTTTACATTCATAAATGTTTCGTTTGTTTTGTATACTTATACAATACATGCGGGCCGAATGCGCAATATAAAATGTCGACGGAAAAAGCTTTTACGGCCGGTTATTTCTACTGGGAACTGTAAGCGATACACGCTGCTTCGCCAGACAACATACTGCAATGTATATTTTGTAAAAGAAACATAAAAAAGTCCATTGTAATTACTTTTGCGGGTATACATTTATTCTTAGCATGACGAGAGAAATGAGGTTTAATTTGAATGTAATGAGAATTTATGCCGAATATATTATATTGAGGGCTTGTTTAACCATCTTCAAGTAGAGTCCTGAATAAGCTATTCGCCGGTTAAAGTGACGTTCAAGTGTCATTTTACATACACGAAATGTCAACTTAACCGACGAATAGCTTACTTCGGACTTACTTGAAGATTGTGAAACAAGCCCTGAATGTAATAAGATTTTTATAGAGTGTTAAATGTGAACGAAATTATTGTTTTTCTGTTAAGTATCATACTACTAATTGCCTTATATTTACTGGTATTCTTTATCAACCCACACTAGAGTAGATGCAAAAACACAAAAATAGAGAAAATAAAGTCATTTTGAAAAGAAAATATGATCAGACAAGACAAACCAAACGAAGCGCAATGATCTACTATTCTTGTTAAACACGAAATATTATCTATGTCTCCATAATAAAAAACTGTAACTGATCGATGTCTGTACATAGAAAATATTTGAGAATAGCCTTTACTTGGAAGTATTAAATAAGATAATAGGATAACGATTATTTTATTTTTATTTTTGAACGTTTGTTTTTGAAATCACTCTTCATATTTGAATGCAGTTTTCGCAGATTTAAATATAGGTAGTAACCATTGTATTAACTAACTGACGTTTAGTAATCGTTTTAAAAAGATACGTCACTTAATTTTGTAAAAAAATCCAGATAGTACCCTACTATGAGAAATAATATTCCCGAAACAAATCGTAGGCGGCTATCAGTTTTTATTACTTAATTATTCTAGAAATAACAAATATAAATTAAAATCCCTAACAGCATGGGAATAAACAGAATTAAAATATGGAAATATTACACACAAGGAATATGTTTCATGCAATGCAAAGTGCTTCGCATATCGGGTAACGAAGCGTGTGAGATTTCCGATGTCGGCCGGCGTTTATGTGATTGGCTGCGCGGATCCCGAGGTTATCTCATTCATTAATTATGCCACAATAACTGCGACTTGTAATCCCCCTTTGTCCACGGTCGCAAACCAGCTTAGTTATTACAATTTTAAGCAAATAGTAGATAGTGTACCTTTGTGACATAATTGAACACAAATATTCCGTTTCGATAATAATATTTGGTTTCTCAGACATATTATATCACCGGTATATAAGGCTTATCAAAATAATAATTTAATGAGAGTAATGTATTTTTAATATAATAATAATAACAAATAGCTTACACACTAATATCCCTACCTACCTATGTCGCGGGTGGCATATTTTAACAGCCTTCCAAGATTACATTATTTTGACCAAAAGGTTGAGCAACAAAAATTTTTTAATTATTATTTTTGCCCTTGTTTTGCTATAGATACATAATTATAATATTCATTAACAGTAAGGAAAATAATAGTATGACTTCCATAGATTACGTATAAAATAATATCGGATAACATATCGGGTAGGATTTCCCATGTCCGGGAAAGTTTTATGTCTGCACGGACGGAGAGGTAATCCCGCTCGCATTCATTAGTGGCATAATACTTAACACGCAATTTTTTCCTTCAATTGCGTATAAGTATTATTGCATATAAAGCGTTTAATATATTTCCCTTACGAAGATATATCTAGTCATATATCATACGTTTCCAAGAAAAAGATATTTTGGGCCATGCCGCCGTCAGCATTTTTAAAATCCTAGGGTAATAAGAGTATAATCAATGCACACTTGAAGTTATGCCGTGTCTTTTCATCAAGCATGTTATAATTTTTATGAATGTAATTTTTTTTCTCTTGCCAATACTGCAACTGTTAAACACGATACAATACGAAGTTCTATAAATTCTCATACAAAGGCACAGTAATAATCCAATATAACTGCATTACATATTGGGCAGGATTTAATGACTGCCACCTTTTATAACCTAACTGGCATCATGTCGAGACCCTGCAGTTCCGTAAATATCAATAGATGCTATAACTACAAAATTACACGTACTCTTTTTGTAGCTTTTCTTCTTTCTAGCCCTGTCTTAATTACCGCTTTTACTTATAAAATTTAGATACAATTACAGCTATGGCACAGTGGATTTTGTAAAGTAACGTCATATATTAATACGAGAAATTAATTATAGCAATACAATTTGTCTTTTTATTATTATCACAGAATACATAATAGTACATAGTTGGTATTAACAAACTACATGTCTGAAGCTAGTCTAGTAGATAATATCATAATATAAGTCTCAAGCTTAGTATGAATTACTTTTTGTAACTCTATTACATAATTGACTCCAAAATCCCTTTTTCATTAGTTTTACATCAAGTAATAAAATGATAGCGAAGCAATAAAATTAAAAGAAAGTTATTATTGTTCGAAATTATATTATGACTAGCTGACCCCTAAAAATGTGTCAATAATTTTTCCTACGAGCCACCGTTTCTGAGATATAATGATTCAAAAAGTTGTAAGTTTTTATCGTCATAATATGCACACGTTTACCACGCTACCTCATGGTAGTGTACGTACATGGTAGTGCGCGTTTTTGAATCGTTATATCTCAGAAGTTGCTATATTAACTTGCTTCCCTTTATAAGGAATGATTTTCCAAAAAAAAAAACGCATTCGGTACTGTTAAATTTTGTTTCTAATCTTGAGCTAATAAATCAATTTTAAAAAGTACTTAAAAAATTACGTCATCCTTATAAATCTTATAATTTGACTTAATAATATTTATTTTTCTTTCTTTATCCTGCTCTGAAGTCGATCGATTTGTTGATAAAAACGATCAATCAACTACTCAGCTGACTCTAATTGAAAGAGAGCTACTGCTACTACAGAAGTGATATAAAATACGTGTACATTACCTTGAATGTGAAATTTGAAATGTGAGTTCATACGAAAGAAATATTCCAATTACCTTTGTTTGAAATGAAAATAGAATAGCATTGTATGTACCTACTAGGTATATTATAATGTACAATAACGGCTCTAGATACCTGTTTATTGTGATAAAAGAAATTATAGGTAGCATAGGTAGACTTTGGTACTTAATTATTATCATACCAGGTAAAACACTCCGTCTTAGTAGACTGGAAATGAGCTCGCTATCATATTTCTCCATCCTGATACAAAGTTAATCAGAACTGCTTAAGGAGAACGGTTTGTTTTTCTTAACGAAGCGTCTCTCAGCGCTGCTTTATAATGCACTTATGATTTATTACATCAGATGCTTGCTACGGCAGCGATTTTTAATGTCCTTTTACCTGGTAATGAAGCTTTGTGTCCGATATAACGAGGAAAATAAAACTAGTACCTGCTACACTTATATTTGTTTTATTAAAATAAAAATTTAATAAATAGCAAGCCTTGGATGTCAAATTAAAACAAATTTATTGTGTTTTTAGAATTACCCTCGTTCACTTGGAAAGAATAAGATGTCTCTCGTATAAACTGAGAAGAACGCAAATATCTCGAAAGTGACGCTTCTTATGAATCTGACACTCCAAATTCTGAGATTAAATTCATGCCCCGAGGTACAATTCGTTCAGAATAGCGTCGCATCGTCCACACTGGTACGGAGAATGAAAAATGGGAGTATTATCCCGATTTTACTTGTCAAGTTGAACACAAGGATAGTTTTTGTTGAAGATCTTTGAATTGTTCAGGGTATTTGAGTAATGTTTTCGACAGACTGAATAAAAACGCAGTTTTTATCGAATTTGTTGAGATTCTACTTCATTCATTCTTTTATCATGCGCATGAAATGTTTTCATAATGTATTGAAAGTAAACACTGTAAGTTTAGTCATTTCATTTGTTTCGTAAATATTACTTATAAGTGTCTCCTATCCGAAAGCAGATATTTTTACCAAATTAAACTTTAAATAGATTTTATTAAAGTTAGATAATTAATTTATTAGAGAAGTTAGTTGACCTGTGCTCGATCGCTATTCATCTATTTTAAATAACGTCACTTGATTATTGTTTCTTTTCATTTACCGAGCTGAAACAAAATGTCTCAATGACGAAGCCAAACTTTTTCATAAAAATCTTTTGTTTAATATTTTATCGTGGAGAAAACAAATAAACCAATACTGATCGACGTAAAACATGTCAATGAACTCAGTAAATTCAATGAACAGCAGAGTAGCTTAGCAAATACATACATAAATGTTTTTAGACGTACTGTTTTGCTTGTAAGAAAATTAACTAATTTGCTGTTCCCCCATTTCAATTGCTGCCAGCGACGCATCAGTGATTATTTTGGTGTTCCGGGCCACGACCATGTACCATCCGGTGGTTTCTCTGTTCTTTTATCTGTTATTTGTACGAAAATCTATCTATCATACCGCTCTTCGTGTATTTCGGTTCGCACTAAGGTATTTTTCTAATATTAAGCCATTTTTATTTAAAATACACCATGTGTTACATAAGGTTTTTGTTATTATTATTATGTGTATTGACACATTATTATGTATGTAATACTAATAACTTAATAATTACTTCCTAACTAATATTTACTAAAACAAATCAGACCAGCCACCGTTTAAATCATAACAATAACATAATAATTTAGACTCTACAACAATAATTCGCAAAAAAGCAGGTCATTTGGGGTAACCCGATTCGAAATAGGCACGACGGAATTAAATATTCATAAACAAAGATATTCTGATAGTCGTTCGCCTCAGCAATTACGCGGTGATATTAAAACTTAATTAAAATTTGTTTATCACGGCTCGAAAGCGATTAAAACTTTAAACGAAGCTGCGCCGATGTAGATCGCCTTAACGAAACGAGTTTATTTACGTAAATAGTGTTTGAACCCATGAGCGTGGAGCGAATTTAAGACGTATCGATGCCAAATGGGTTGGTGGATGGATAAGGTACCTATCTACAATATTATTTCAATTTAGTAACCGCCCTCGCTTTGCTTACCTATGTCTTAGTACCAACATCCAGGAAAATATTTCCTTTTTAGGGTTCCGAAGTAAAATTGGAACCTTTATAATAGTTTTGTCATGTCCGTCCATCCGTCTGTCCGTCCGTCTGTCCATCTGTCCGTCCGTCTATCCGTCCATCTGACCGTCCGTCTGTCCCTCCGTCTATCCGTCCGTCTGTCCGTCCATCTGTCCGTTTGTTGCAAAGCGGCGAGACCCTTGTTTTCAGGGAAACATTTTTTTACATGGTACCTTCCCTACAGGTAACGTTTTTCCACTTGTCCGTTGCGATTCGTTTTCCACTTGTCCGTTGCCATTCGTTTTTCCACTTATCCGTTGAAGTTTCACTTTTTCTATTTGTCCCAGCACACATTTCAATTTATAATTATTTAACAGTCAGCCCTATGGCATCGCGTCGATACGGTGAGAACAAAAGATTGAGTCCGTCGATTTCTGTAGGCTAATATTTTGCCAGCTTTCTTCCAAGACTAAAGTCACTGTCACTTCTGGATATTATCTATTCCGTGGTTCTAGAATCAAAAACTTATCAGTCCTATAAACTTAAGTACTACTTTGGTAAATTTCCCTTTGAAGGTCACGAAGGAACTACAATATCTTCATAATAACTTCGTAATAACACATGAATGCGAGAGTAAACATTATGTTTAGTTAGTATTATTTACATACATACCTTTCATGTTGCAAAACGAATATGTCACTGGGGTAACATTACGCGTTGTACTTATTTGGACTTGGCTTGTTTGGCCAAGTTGTAGGAATTTATGTTGGGTACGAAGGCCGCGCCGCGGGACTTGCTAGTGATAATTAATGAGCAGTTCAACTGTAGTTCAATACTAAGGGAAGTTTGATAAAAGTTATTTGAGTTAGGTACTGTGCTATAGAAGGGTCGATTCGTGGGCCGCTGAAAATCGTTGTAATTTGCGTGGTGGAAGTGATTACATCAGTAATAATAACGTTGGTTTGCTATACGAGTAAATAATGTTTTTTAAATTATTGCTTTTGAATTTGGTAACTCGTCATTTTGATTGGTAAAGAAAAATGCTAAAAGAAAATGCTCTAATAGTAGGACTAATATAAAACACAAAATAGCATAAGGTATAACGCCCCAACTCAGAGTCACTAACGGTTACTTAAATAGCTCCAGAATTTGTACGGTGATTCTTTATTAAAGAACGATTAAAGTAACCGTAGTGACTCTGAGTTGGGGCGTAAGAGCCATAGAGCGGCTCTTTTTTAATTATTGTTCGAAAAGCTTACGCGAAAAAAATACTTGCCGACGAACTTTATGCTTACTATTATGCTTACTATATATAGGTATATTATTATGCTTAGATGGTACGCCATCTGGAGGTTAGCTTGTACTCAAGCTGCAGCCTCTTCCACCCTAAAAGTCTAGTATCTTAGAGTTTTATTCTAATTGTAAGATAAGAGCAGTGGCGTAGCGTGATGGGGGGGGGGGCAGGGGGGCCATGGCCCCGGGCGGCTCATGAAGAGAGGGCGGCAAGCCACTCGATTTTTAAATAAAAAATTATGTATTAAAATTTATTATTTTATATTTTTTAATGTAAATTGTGTTATGAAAAAAAAAACAAGAATGGATTTTGCATTTTTAATTATTAAAAAAATATTTTAAATAATATGGGGGCGGCAAAGATCATTGGGAGGCGGCAAATTTTCGTTTAGCCCCGGACGGCGGAAGCCCACGCTACGCCACTGGATATGAGTTCCGTTTGTTGTTAACGAAACTTCACTTCATGTGGGTACCCGAACTCAATATTGACTGTTCCTACAAGAATTCTGACCTTACTCAACATTAAACAACGAACTGTAAGCTATAAGTTACGGTGCGGTGCCTGAGGCAATGATCTTCATTTTGTTCCTGACTTCATTGTTTGAGATTAATAAACATGGTGAGGATATTTGTTTACTGGATGTATTTAGGTAAGTTGGTAAGCTAATAGCAACCTTTATACGTTGTGTCGGCTTCTAAGTAAATGTTTATTTTTTGTGGCATTCAGCAGAATTGCATAATATAATAATAATAAATAAGATAAAAAATTGAGTACTGATTATGGTTTAATGGCCAATATTACGTGTTACTGAGAGCCTTATTATTAATAAACCGAAAGAGTTACGAGAGACATTATTAAAATAGACGCACTATACGACTTCAAGAGCTTTTGTACTTTGAAATACCCGTTTGTCTTTAGGAAGCCGTTGAACAGTGGATTTCCCGACGGCATGAAAATTTCCAGTACTCTTTATCTTATCAATCAATAGAACAATGCCTTAGACCTAATTTAAGGTGTCGTTAGCTTCAGGTCACAATCAAAACAAATAAATGTATGAAAAAATTACGAGAGACTGATAACAATAAATTATTATGTGTAATAAAGGCTTAATCTATGATAATGGGTGCCAAGTGCTCCCGACGTATGTTTGGGGACCAGCAAGATGAGTGATGACGTCATGACTCATCTGCGCACAAATTAACTGGCCTGATGAATGTGCACTGACTTATAACCATCTACGCAAGCTCCTCGAATACTCGTATACACCCTCCTGAAAATATGTTATACTTTAAGACAGCGGGGGACCGGGTAGTTCAACTTAGACTGGTTCGTCCCAGTAGGCACAACGAAGCCACCGTTGATGTATCGCTTTCATAACGTCCACGGTTAATTAGTGTCAAATTACAATGTTAATGTTCCCTTCTCCCTTTTCCTCGGTTCGATATTCTCAATTTATAGGGAGCGACGTGTTTTCCGTTTGCTTGTATTCAGTTATGTGATCCGCATCTACAACGTCTGTGATTGTATAAATGTATTCGATAAACCTGATATTTATCAGAACAGTAAGCTGCTTTACTAACCTATTCCAGTCAGAACTGTCTTCTAACCTACCAATACCAATAGGGAGTTTCTAGAATATTCTGTTCATGAATAAAAATATCGTGATTATATTGTAGGTTGCGAATAGTTGTTGCAATAAAGTTCTTTTAAGCTTCGCCCTCGTAATTCAAGTCAGGATTTCAGTGGAAGAAAGTAAGTTTGCCGGGACAACAAAGAGGTATTCCCGGTAATTTATACGCGACCGCGGTCAAGTCCTCCGGGACTGAGAAGCGTTAGGGGAGTTGCGTGACACCCGCTCCAGGTACCTACCGTGAGTGGACACGCTTATTCTTACCCATTTTTTAGATAAACTTTCGTGTTTCGCTGTCACGTCACCGTGAATAATGGACAACACTAAACATTGGACTGGAATGAACTAAATGTCCATTAAAAATGCGCAGTAGTTACTATTTTTTCAGAGACTTGCTGATGCGATAGTAGTTTGACTTTCCAAAAGTATTTTCAAAAACCGGGCAAGTGCGTGTCAGGCCATGCGAAATGTAGAGTTCCGAAGTAGTAAATTAATCGACTATTACTCATTAACTACTTATACTAACATAGCTATGATAGTTTTCCTTGTAAATTCATCATATAAGCTATTTTTGAGAATTTTTTCACTTGTCCAACTCCAATCGTTTAGCCAGCAGGGGGAACAACACTTGACTTTAACCAAAATTAGCACTTTAAAGCCAAATATTTCGCAAACGGACCCCTGATTCGAAAAATGGTCTTGGAAAACCCATAATATTTTTGAAAAACCTTTTCATATTTCACATTATAGGGTAGGCAACGAAAAAAAATTCATCCTCAAGTTACCTATGTTAATTTGCCCTGAAAAAAAATGTTTTTCAATATTTGAAGTTATGCCTCTTATGCGACTTGCAAAAAGATTGCGTTAAATGTTTGCGCTACCATGGAGGGGGTATGAAAGCACTGGATAGATGGCCCTAGCTTCTTATTATCTTTACCTCTTTTAAAATTTAATGTTATTACTTATACAAATCTCACAGTCTCAACAGCGTGATTCAGGTTCCTGAACAACGCCATCTAGTTTGTACTTGTGTAAACATACATAGGTAGTACACAAGTAATACATATTTTATAGATGATCAAACGAACTTCACGAAGTAAAGTTCGATCACTATTATATGAATTCGCTTTATTCGAAGATATAAATCAACAACGTAGTTTCTTTTATCTTACTGGCAACTTTTCGCACTTTTTAGAGCGTATACTGAAACTAAAATTTTTCATCCTACCTTTACATTTACTTGCTTTGGTCAGTCGTCTCAGTTCTCATTCTTTTAGAGATAGTAACAAAATTTTCAGGGTCTGGGAATCCTACACTAGGATGGGAGGGTTATTAGTTATATCTTCGAATAAAGCGAATTCATATAATAGTGATCGAACTTTACTTCGTGAAGTTCGTTTGATCATCTATTATATTTCATTCGCTTTATTCTTCAGATATAAATCAACAACGTAGATGTTTAGAGCTAAGGTCTAAAATTTTGTTACGCAGGTCACGAAATATGAAACACAAAAGGGAACAATATGACATTTATTGTTCTACTTATAAATTTTTAACAATGTTGTAATTGGTAATTAGTAATATGAAATTAAAGCTAATCAACATTTAATCACCATAATTAAGGATTTGCTGGACGCAACAAAGCGGATGCGAATGCGTTTTGATCTGAGGCTATTGGGCGGTTATAAAATTTTGCAAAGGTTAGTGAATTAGCTGTCCAGCCTGCCGTTTTCCTTATGACGTCAAGCGAGATGCCAGCAGCGTGCGCCGCCGACGTGGCTGCGTGCCGCGTGCTGTGGGCACTGAACTGACTGACGTCGATGCCGCTCTCCGCCAGCATCTGCTTGATCCAGCGGCTAATCGACTGCGCGCTTGCTGCATGGAAAGGTCGCTTTACTGTTAGGAATAAATTTTGCATGTTCTGAGGTCTAATTTCTGTCGTGCGTTCCAAGTAATGATGCATACACGTGGCTGGACATATGTTTATATTTTCTCTAAAATATGGTAACATAAGTAAAGGTTGATCTCGACCAATGAATGAAGTTTTTATAAGATCATTAATTGCGATTTGAATTCCTTGTAAATTTATTGTTATGTCATGAATTTTTATGAGCGATAATGTTTGTACTCGATGAGCCGTACACAATGCTAATAAAGCCAATTTCTTAGTTAATTTATCTAAGGACAAATTCTCGTTTGGACCCCATGTAGTGATACCAGTTAGAACTATCTGTGGATCCCAAGTGAATGTATACTTTGGTACACTTGGGCGCAATTTGAATGCACCTTTCAATAATCTTTTGATTTGTTCCTCCGAACCCAGCTCATTTCCTAAAAGTAAACTAAGAGCAGAGCGATGACTGTTTAGCGTACCGTAAGAGGATCCCTGATTATATTGATCTGTCAAAAATTCCATCACTGAAGCGACCGTACCAGCATAAGGATCCTTATGGTCCTTATTGCAATATTCCCACCATGATTTTAATGTTACGCCGTATTGTCTTAAAGTATTTTTAGATAGAGAGGCTAACATTATGTCGAGAGAGGCTTGTGGAGCTCCTCGTTTAGCAAAAGCTTCCCGGAGAGCTTGGCCACACCCAGGGTAAAATGATTCAACAGATGAGTCCTGGAACAACACATAGTCATGTCTTTATCGGTGTTAAGAAACATAATATCAGAAATTAACATCTTTTTTAATACTGGGAACCATGGTTGTGACGGCCAATACGGAAACACTAGAATGCCTTCTGCTTTGTCATCAGTAATTTTTTGTAAACATCGTAAAATCAACGAAACCGGGGGGAAGGCATAAAATGAACTATTCCAGGGAATAGTGAATGCATCTACGGCTACTGCATTGGGGTCTGGCTTCCATGACACGTAATTTTCACATTTAGCATTGTTTCTGGATGCCAATAAATCTATCTTTGGTTTACCAAAACGATCTATAATTTTATTAAAGGCAGAGGCACTTAATGACCATTCTATATCTGAATTTACTCTCCTAGATTCTTCGTCGGCTTCTTTATTGTCTTTGGTATTAATGTACGAGGCCGTTAACCAAATATTTCGCCTCTCACACCACTGCCAGATTTCCCTAGTCAACTCATTTAAGTGAGGGAATTGAATACCTCCCATGCGATTCACATAAGATAACGCGGTTGTGTTGTCGACTCTTAATAAGATGTTCATGTTCGAAGCGTCACGGGTAAAACATTTTAAACCAAAATATACAGCCAGAAGTTCGAGATAATTAATATGGAATTTTAATTCACTATCTTTCCATTTACCGTTTACACGTTTACCGTCACAAAACGCACCCCAACCGGATCTGGATGCGTCCGTAAAAATCTCTATATCGTACTTTATAAAATTAAGAGGATATGTTGAAGTTTGAATATTATTTAACCACCATCTTAAATCAGGTAAGATCTCTCGGCACGGTTTGAATTTATTGTCGTAACAATTAGATTTCTGTAAAGATAGATACTTTTGTCGTTCAAGTCGTTTAGTGTATAACCAACTGTAACGCATAGCAGGACAAGCTGCTGTTAGTACTCCTATGAATCGTGAAAAATCTCTGATAGTACAGGTAGGTAAGGTTAGATATTTTTCAACCAGGGATTTTATTTGAGACCGCTTCTCTATAGGCAATGACATTGTCATTTCAAGGGAGTTAAATAAAAATCCCAGGAATTTTATTTCTCGACTAGGTTCTAAAGAACTTTTTTGTACATTGATAATAAAACCTAAACATTTCAAGAGCTTTAAAGTTTCATTTACGTTACGCAAACATTCATGGTACGTTAACCCTAAACACAAAATATCGTCAAGGTAGATAACAGAGGAAAATCCTTGACGTCGAAGATAAGTCATAACCTCTTTCATGATTTTAGTAAAAGTTCTAGGTGCAGAGCACAAACCATACGGCATGCCATTAAATTCGTATGTCTTATTTAGAAAATTAAATCGTAAATATTTTCTCTGGTTTTTATTAACCGGTACTAGAAGATATGATTCTTTTAGATCAATAGTGGCCATAAACATATTGGACTGAACCATCTTTGAAACCGTTCTGAAGTCTTCCATTTTAAAATGAAGATTGGATACATATTTATTAAATACTTTTAAATTCAAAATAAATCTGTAAGTTCCATTTGCTTTAGGCGTCAAAAATATTTTAGATATGAATTGGTCTGGTCGCGGTTTACACTCCGAAATAGCACCCAACTCTATTAAATTGTTAATGGCTACGTTCATATTAGTTACTTCTTTAATTGAAAAATTATTATTACTTGGTACATACGGTTGAACAATTTTGTGATATAACGGTATTTGATACCCATTTTTTATCCAGTTTAGTACAGTTTTATTGTTTGTAATATTTAACCAACAATTATAAAAATATCGCAATCTACCCGCGTGTACCTGAACTATTGACGCGGGGCACGTTGCTTGTTCTGGTTGATTGGAAATCGATTCTGAGCGGCAGTTGGTGCTGGGCGTCGATACTGGGCAGCAGGAGTCCGATGCAACCCTCCCCGCCCCCCCCTGCTTGCCGAGGGGTAACGAGGAGTGCCCTGCCAGTTTTCCTGGTAGCGAGACCTAGGAATAGATTGAACGGACATCGAGGAAGATGGTTTATTCGGCACCTTTTTTAATTGGTGGCCCTGCTTCTCAATGGCTTTTGAAGATTTAATTTTGTCTGGTAAATTAACCCCAAACAAAGTCTCGTCTCTGTCTTGATTCTCAATGACACATAAAATAGACTTTTGAAGACAGGGTGTTATGAGTTTTGTCCTCAGCTGAGTTTCTGTATAATGTAAGTCAGTTAATAACCTACAACCATCCGAAAGGATTTTTATTGCTTGAACTTTGTCATCGCCAATAAGCAGTAAGGAGATAGCTTTACTAATAGCGGCTATGCCGTGACCCAGCTGATCCTGTTTACAGAGGATACTCTTATCTCTGTTTCTGACGACCTCCATGACTGCTGCTGAAATTTCAGGGTTCAATGTCGGGGCTTTCAATAACCTGCAGTTATCTGGCACGGGGTATTCATTAATAAGCTTTGTTCTTATTTCTTTAAGAAGTCCTTTTTTCAATATTGGTGTCCATCTTTGCGATAAACTGCTATGGATGTTGTCCCCAAAAACGGGTGCATCCTCAGCGGCATCACCCAGAGCCAACAATAATTCAGGGTCAAGCTCAGGTTGCGGTACATCGGTAGCAGGATCCTGTGGTTGAGAATTTACCTCTTGAGGGGTAGGCATATCATCGGGCTCAGGTACTAACTCTGGTTCAACAACTATCTCCGGCCCCGGTTCCAACTCGAGCTCGGACACCATTGGATGGGGTTCGACCATTGATATAGTCTCGTAAGTAACGCCTCTATGCGCACCAACATCTGCGCCATAAGAGAAAAATCGCATAAATATTGCAATACTAAGTTGATATCCGTTTTACCTTCTAGAGGTAATTATAAATATATTTTTTGCTCATCATGCTAAAATTTATTTAGCTTAGAGATGGCTATTTTAGAAGTAACAATGTGTTACGTAAATTATATTGGTAATGTATTTTATATACTTTGTCACCCGCATGTTTAACTTTTGTCAAACTTAGGGGTATTTTTAAACATCATGCTACCTACCTACTTGGGTTAGGTTAGCTTAGATGAGTATTTAAAAGTTATGGATTTAACACTTGGACATCAGAGCAATTCCACCAGTAACATTACCAACAGTAAAATAAAATTATTGTATTTACCTTGATTTATTTCAGTGTCTCAAAAAGAGGCATCACTAATTTGACGACGCCTATCTGATTTTTGTTGTAACTTTCTTATTTTAGCTTCATTATATTCCACTGTTCTTTGTTTTCGCTTAGGCATAATTACAGAATAAGTACTTTAAACGGACTTTAGTTACTAAGGATTACTAAGGAAGCGTGTGCTCGTTGCCGCGCAAAATAAAAGAATGAGAACTGAGACGACTGACCAAAGCAAGTAAATGTAAAGGTAGGATGAAAAATTTTAGTTTCAGTATACCCTCTAAAAAGTGCGAAAAGTTGCCAGTAAGATAAAAGAAACTACGTTGTTGATTTATATCTGAAGAATAAAGCGAATGAAATATAATTATTTTTATTTACTACAAAAATAGTTTTTGAAAGATAATTAAAACTGATACACGTTATTAAATTAAACATTTATTTAATTATGTCAAAGAAGTATAACTTCTCACGCGCGTACAAAAGTACACGCACCCTTTTTTTATTCCACGATTTGGAATTTTAATAAATATGTATATGCATACTAAATTACAGTTTTCTAGCACTAAGAGTCTCAGCGCTTTGCTTCGGACGAACCGACGGATAGACAGACGGATGGACGGACATGACGAAACTATAAGAGTTTTGATTTTTCTCCGGAACCCTAAAAACTAGCTACACCTAAAAATATTAAATTTCATCTCATAACGTCTCACTTGCACAAATTTCGATCACAATTGCATTGCATTAATATCTGAGGGATTCTGTAAAGTTATTCTTTAAAATTCAATCCTGAAAGTGTACACCTAACATTTACCTAAACATTTTCTAAATAATTTAAAACTTTTCACAATCTATCCTTATCGCTACGAAACCATAATACCTTTAGTCATCTATATTAGTAACGTAACATCTTGACGCGTCATCAAATCCACGGCGATAACGAAGGAATATGGTGAAATTAACATCGGCCAGTGATCGCTATCGATAATATCCGAGTCAATGAGTTAATGAGGTTTCCGAGTTAACACGAAAAGGAAAAACCTTATATTGCCACGTGGGAAATAGAATAGCGTAATGAATGTACGACTACACCTACCCTATATCGGCTATCACTTTAATAAAGATTTATTAACTTTGGCCAGTTATTTACTTTGTTAACTAAGTTGAGCTTTATAGGATGTTTGGAGTGGTTGCACGATTGGCTAGTTTATTACACATAGTACTCTCAACGAATTAGTTCTAGTGTAGGTAAATCGGTTGTTTGTGATAGTAAACCCGGAGCAGTTAACAATGTTAACTATTTACTAGTGCTCGTTTTGGTTCGTTATATAATTAATATGTACTAGCTTCTACCCGCGACTTCGTCCGCGAGAATCTAGAATTATGTAGATGAATCTACATATCTCTAGATCTGAAGATCCTACTAAAATTTAGATGTTAGGTTTACATGTTTGGATGTTTGTGAATTAAACTTATGGTAGGTATCCTGCTTTTGATCCACAGACATAAAAAAAGAACAGACGTAACCTTGTCTAATCGAGAGTGAAGCTGACAGCTGACAGCTCGCTTACCATGTGTGCGTAATTTTGTAATTTTTCATTGGCGATAGTGTCAATGTCGTAGCCGTATGGTGTCAATGTGTGGGTGTGTGTACTTGTACGAATACAGAGTTGGTATTCCTATGGGTGCTTCACTGAATTTGTTCTTGGGATTATGTCCGTCTTTTTTTTAGGTCCGTGTTTTGATCCCAAAGAATGGATATCATTGATGCCGAAAACATGCTTATTATTTCGCGTTGTAGCAAGTTGCTAAAAGGATTCGAAAAAATCATAGGGCATGTCGTGAGGAATAAGTTCAGCGGCAGGCTACCTTAAGAGTTTCTAAACAGGCACATCATCGACACCAGCAACATGCTCATTATTTGGCGTCCCAGCGAGCTGCTGAGGGGTCATAAAAATCAAAGGGAACGTTGTGAGGAATATATAGTGAGATGATGGATTCTGGAGATAAAGAGTGAGCTTTTCAGTCGTAGAGCATAACTGAACCGTGTTTAAATATGTTTGCTGTTGTTATCGTTGATATTGTCCACATCGATACCATTATGAATCGTTGACATCGCAAGGTATAGTGGTGTGTCTTAGAGACGAAATATGACTCCTCAACGGAACAATTTATATAATTAAACAATTTTTAAAAATATTTGTTATTCGTAATAATATTAACACTCTAAAACCAGAAGCACAGACAAATAGATTTTTTTAAATTTTAAGTTAAAACTTGACTAATTAAATAATAGTACTTGGTTCAACGATATAACAAACTGCAACTTCATCTGCGTATTTAAGATCAACAGAAAAAATATGAATAATTTGAGAGATGACACATTCACCTTATAGACCGTGAATCAAATTTTGTCCCTTTTTAGAAGCTTGTGGCTATTGAGACTCGCGTGTTGTGACTCGCATCATACTCTAGTAACAGCCCGTGTCGGTCATTCTGTTTCATGAGAATGTTGCTAACGTCGTTTACCTGCCTGTTCCGGCGTAGCAACTCTCAAGCTTGCTGAAATTATTCCTCACGACGTTCCCTTTGATTTTCATGACCCCTCAGCAGCTCGCTGGGACGCCAAATAATGAGCATGTTGCTGGTGTCGATGATGTGCCTGTTTAAGCAGCTCTTAAGGTAGCCTGCCGCTGAACTTATTCCTCACGACATGCCCTATAATTTTTTCGAATCCTTTTAGCAACTTCCTACAACGTGAAATAATATGCATGTTTTCGGCATCATTGATATCCATTCTTTGGGATGAAAAGCAGAATACTATAAGTTTAATTCACAAACATCCAAACATCTTAACCTAACATCTAAATGTTAGTAGGATCTGGATCTACATAATTCTAAATTCTCGCGGACGAAGTCGCGGGTAGAAGCTAGTCTCACTATATTGAAGTAGGACCAACATGAGTAAATTCCCAATACAATAAAAAAATCATGAAAATCGCTTCTCAAGCAACGAATCTATTCGTACCTACAACTATTGTATACATACTAATGGTCTTGTTCATTAAAAACTTATTTAAGGTTTGGAGTGTTCGGCTAAAGCACTGGCTATTTATATGCATGCACAGCAATAAAAAAATAAAGAAATGTTGACATAAGGCCGATCTTGACATAAGGCCGACACTACACTAGGAGTTTATAAGCGTACGCGTTCATCCGACACACGTGAATAACGATTTGCTAAATAGGTTAGCAAAATTCAAATTTATTTCTATAAAGTAATTAAAAAAATATAGGTAGATATTTACGAATGTTAAAAACAAAATTTGATGATTTTTCGCAAGTAATTAAACCTGATACGATACAGTATAATATTTCAATCGCAATTCATATTTAGAGCTAGGAAAAACCTTATTAAGCTGCAAATATTTATTCAACGTAAAATTATTATTTTTTTATAGCTCATCGATCAAGCGTTGGGCGAGAGGAACGCTCGACAAACGCTGATGTGAAAGCAGCCTTAAAAAATGCTGTGTTTGCTTTATTTGATTTTATACGAGATCGATGGCTATAAAAGCTTCCATTGTATGATAAAAATTATCTCAACGTGTCTCACCGCAAATTTTTATATGTTTGTAGATAAACATATTAAAACAATGAACCAAAATAAATATTATAATTTAATCACTCGATCAGCTGTTTTTGAGTTTTCTAATGTCACTGTGATGACAAACGTCAAAACTGTTTTCCTATTACTATAAATTTTATTTTTTCTCCCTCAGGAATAGATCATTATCTCGGGATAAAAAGTATCCTATATTTTATTCTAGGTATTAAACTATCTGTGTGCCAAATTTCATTTATATCCGATCAGCCGTTTTTGCGTGATTGCAAAACAAACATCCAAACATCCAAACTTTCACATTTATAATATTAGTAGGATAATCCTTGAGTTTATAATTAGATACATCGGGGCTGGAATTATTCATACATCGTTTCCAAAAGATCAGCCCTTCTGTGTAGACGTATCTTAATTAGCATATATAAACGTGAGTCAGTCACAGTTTTTATCGCATGAAGTACCTAAATTAATAACAATATTTACTTTAATACGAACATAACTGGTTGATTAAAAAAATGACGTGCATAAGTGTATCAATGGAACCTATATGAGTAAATGATTTTGAATTTGAATTTGAATATATTTATTGAAATAGACAAAAAACAATCATAGTAATTATTTAACCTGTACTGAAAGAAGTAATTACACACTATACCCGGATCTAATTTTTCCGAAATAAAAGAAAGCAGCTACGAGTAGGTAGGTACATCTTAAGCATTAACTTTTGTATAAAATTTCAGGATAACTGTAAATTTTCTGAGTTTGAACGAACCTCACATTTTGAAAAACTATATGCGTTCAAAGCTTAAAAACAGCTAAAACGTTTCGAACTCGTCAGATACGACATAGATGCAGTGTCTTCCCGAGTAAATAGCGAAGTAGTTATTTCAATCACTCTCGGGTGACGCAACGTTGCATGGTAATCGGTACACTAGGAACCGAATAGCTTATTTGCCATACCCTATTTGCTTCCTGTCTACCGCTTCTAACGGATTCTTAATTTCATGGCCGGGTACCCGCTTCCGTGTCGCCTGAAACCGTTTTAGTGTCGCCTAGACAGGATAAATTTTCTCGACACGTAAGTTTTATGAAATTCCATAGTAGCGAAAACTATTATTGAATGCCACAAAAGCTGGACGTTTTTAAAATATCGTATTTGCGTTTAGATTTTGTTCAATTTGTTGGGATATTTTTCATTTCTTAGTTTAAACGCTTCGTTGATTGTTTAATGTTCTCGTTACATAATAAGTTATTGCCAAAGTCCACAGTGAGTACCTATGTGTTTTTGTTTTTTTGTATCTTTAATAATGGACCAAAAAGAAAAAATACCGTTGCCATTGTTCCAATCGAGTATAATTTTCAATTTGATTGATATATTTCCACAAATTTTGAATATGTGTTCATATATTCAAAATTAGGGTATCTATCCTAATATATAAAGAGGAAAGATTTGATTTTTTGTTTGCATTGAACAGGCTCCGAAACTGCTGAACCGATTTGAAAAATTATTTCACTGTTGGGAAGCTACACTATCCCCGAGTAACATAGGCTATATTATATTTTCAAAAAAATTAGGGATCCTTAATAAAACTCAAATAATGTAACCCAAGGTGTAAAAAAATAAAAAAAACCGAAGCAAAGCGAGGGCGGTTACTCGTATTTAATAAGTATGTATGTATATACTTGTAATTTTTTGTCTCTATATATTATTTTAAGAGAAAAGGAGGCTTTCTGGATTTCCTGTTCCATTCATGAACAGCGTCAGCGAATGGGCGATTTTTAGTGTCACGGATGATCTTGAATGTCCGTTCTAATACTACTACTAGAATTTTCCTCTGCTTTCCGTGAGCATATTTAAAAATAGCAAAAGCTACCTTTGGAAAATCTATTTCCAAACAAATAATTGTTAAATTGTTCATTGTGAATTTTGTACAATTGCATCGGTGTCGAAATAATTTCCCAGGTTTCTATTGCCATGCATTGAACAGTAACTGTAGTTGTATTTACCGGAAACACAAAGACCGTGCACGTTGGAAGCAGACAATAACAGACGCAGAGGCATTTGAACAACGTTTCGTTTTTTTAATTCGTTTTAAAGTTTAAACCAATCTCGATTGCAGTCACAGCTAGCAGATCACGTTTTTTCGGGTCCGAGTATCGGTTCCGCAGGGACTAGGGTTTAATATCCATCACGTCCCCGCAAATCGGAATGTTAATACTGACAGATGGATTGGGATATACTGATGTCTATCTGGGATTGTGTCCATGTTTGACGCGGATCCGAGTAGTTCATTTTGTTTGACAGAAAATTTTGATGGTTAAATATTTTTTGGAAAATGTTATGTTGTATTGATCCATACTTAAGTTATCTTTAATTAAGTTATTATTTTATTTCAGAGTGAGAAAAACGAAGAAAATCAACAGACGAAAGAAAGAAAATTCAAGAAGTGTCTGCCTTAATACTTAATACCTTCTGATCAGCTGAACATTTTACGTC
Source organism: Thymelicus acteon (assembly GCA_951805285.1). NCBI lineage: Eukaryota > Metazoa > Arthropoda > Insecta > Lepidoptera > Hesperiidae > Thymelicus > Thymelicus acteon. Next base: position 9,089,623 of record OX638219.1, on the reverse strand, counting down.
AAACGTCTGTAGCAGTACAGTGGAGCTGAAATCTCCTCAGCTTTACTTACAGAGAAATTCAGGTCTTGTTTATTATACTGGGCTCCGAAGTTTAAAAAAATAATTGCAAAAGGTTTTAAAAGGCATATTTCTGTGTGTGTGTGTGTGTGTGTGTGTGTGTGTGTGTGTGTGTGTGTGTGTGTGTGTGTGTGTGTGTGTGTGTTGTGTGTGTGTGTGTGTGTGTGTGTGTTGTGTGTTGTGTGTGTGTGTGTGTGTGTGTGTGTGTGTGTGTGTGTATTTCTACAGTTTTGTTATGAATAACATTTTATCTGTTTCTCATTCTTATTTCTAAATAATAACAAGTATTTGGTGTGAAAGACGTCATGGCAAATTTGTATAGAGTCAATGGACACAAATCGTGAAAGCAGAGCTTGTGTAGTTTCCGGTTTGACTGTTTAATCCTCAGCTGTGACGAGTCATTCGGTCATAGATATTTGTATATAAATACTAACCAGAATTTTGTCAAGTAGTTTTATAATATAGTTGCAGTAGTTAGATTTATAGGATTTAGATCTTTTGTACTCCAATCCGTTTAATCGTTAATCCTTTGGAATCGTTTTTTACTGAGGTTTCCTAAATATTCTGTCTATCAATAATCGTAGTTCCAATATCGATAAAACTGCTGAAAAGTGAGCCAGATCGTTATATTAAAATAACCACTTTTTACTAAGTGCATTTGGATGTATACACGGTACATATACTAAAACAACATTTTTTACATAATATTGATAGATGTCACTTGAATTTAGCAATGGCTTACTTATCATCATTTCATACTACAGAACCACAAGCCCTTCATTTACTTAATATGTAACGAATAATTATTGAGAATATATTCCATTTTTAATCTAACAAAACAGAAGGGAGACGTGATTACGACGTATAGGAAAATATCCCATTTTCTCATTCGGGTTTCGGCGGGCATCAACTTGATTTTACCTCGTTCTTCCTACGGATCCAGGGATAACTTTTCCCTGAAGCATCATATAAATAAATTGTTGCCAGCCTTTATTGCGCTGGGTTTACGGTAGCATTTTTCCCGCCATGTTATCGTCTTTGAGAAATTCTTTGTCTTATATTCGATTCTTTTGTGATTCGTTACTGCTTTTGATTATCATAACGACTTAGTTAATTGCTCATTCTGTAATTTGGCTAGTTGGCTGAATTCTATAAGTTGTTTGCTTTCATTTAAGCGTTCAAAATAGTAACAATAATATTATACATAACTAAACATGTTTAAGCAGTACTTACACGAGTATTTAATTATTATGTTTGTTTCACTAATCGTTTAAAGGGCCGATTTGGATGCAGTTTTTACTGATGACATGTATTGTTGCAAAATTTAGTGTTGTTGTGTTTTATAAATAAATAAAATTTATATTTCTTTCTGCGTTTATCTAAAGTGCATATTAAAAATCCTGTACTGAAATTGAAAGAACCATTTTAAAGTTGCACGTAAGTTGTAACTTCATTATATTTCTTGGGCGAAGTTCTACCTAATCAATAGAGAAATATTGCGTGGAAGATATTTCAACAGGAGCTCACGCGAACAGCACTTAGTGTAAGAACGGCTGTTTGGAAGTTGCAAGGCTTTCAGCACGTCGGGTGTCGGCACTGTCGGCGTCGGTGGTGCGACCGTTATTTATTCTCTGCCAGGTTGTTACGAAAGTATTCTTTTCTCGTTACTTGGTCAAGAAATTTAAGATTTTTTCTTTATGAAAATAAATATTTTTTTTATACTTGGCACGTTTATAACGGCCAGAATCCTTATTATTATGCAGTACCACCGCGCCGCGCCAAGGGTCCTGGGTTCGATTCCCAGCGAAGTGGAAATATGAATGATGAGTTTAAATTTCTGTTCTCGGTCTGGGTGTGACCTTGTCTTTGTGTGTTGTTCATGGCATCCACGACAGCCAAAACACAGGGAATCCTAAGGTTATGAATGTGCAGCATTATTTATTATTAATCATTTGTTTATAAGACCTAGTAACAGTTCATGAATCTCTTCTTATAACTGAGGAGGCCTCATACCCCACCACGCAACACAGAAATGTTCCAGAATGTTTTGCCACTAGGATGTATAAAATCCCTGCATACAATAAGAACACATTATTCTTAACAGATACACTAATTAATCAACATAAAAACCACGTTTACTGTGAAGAGTAAATGTATTTTTGTACTGCAAATACTTGTACAATGACCAAAAGAGTTAGGTAAGTGCATGATAGAAAAACGTTCCATTGTTTTTAACACCACAGAACATTATTTTTGTAATATTTACAACCTTTTTGCTCTGCTTGGGCCATCTTGTCATTGTATTGACAAGTTATACTTAAAATAATATGGAAAAAATAAGCAAATAAAAGATATTACTAATATTTTAAAAACATGAGACAGAACACGTCATTAGCATATTTTTACATCAAAGCCGTTTTACTTTAAGGAAGATGCAAATTTATTCCAACATGGCAAGGCGTGTATGCGCTTACATGCTTAATTGCATCGACAAGTTTGCAGGCCCTGTTAAAATTAATTCATTGTTATTATTAATTTCTTGTCTACTTTGTGAAACTAACATGTCTCATAGGAACTATTCTAACTAATAGCCTTTTTTGTGTTTGACTGAATTAATAGTCAAAACGAGGATTTATTATTATTTGATATTAAAAATCTTTTATTAATTATACATTTTAACGCTCCCTTCATCAACAGTTTTGTGTGAATACAGTAATGAAAAAAGGTTTAATTTTAATAATAGCAAAATAATTTATTGCTAATTGGCTGTTTTTGAAAAAATCACTTTGCCGCCAAAAGTGTTTTTGTTACTACAGACTGCTGTCTCCCTCCTGAAAGTTTTTAGCGTCCACATGGGAGCGTTAGACTCACTTTGAGAAACACTGATTTAAAAGTTTTCCTTTGTCAACCTATTTGAAGTTCCCTGCAGGGGCATAATAGAGTATCTGATCTATTAGAGAGTCTCTATTAATAGGGAGTCTCTATTAGAGAGTCTCTATTAGAGAGTCTCTATTAGAGAGTCTCTATTAGAGAGTCTCTATTAATAGGGAGTCTCTATTAGATACCAACAGTATACTTCACCACGCTGCGCCAGTGCATAATGTTAGAGAGGTTAGAGGTAGGATCAAACGAATTGTTAGAAGGTTTTATGACACCTGAAGGCTTCAGCGTGGTAACCATGATAAACGAGAGCCCCAACCTTACGTGCTCTCTGAAGCATCATTAATTAACACGGTCGATCATTCATGATACAGGTGATAGGCCCTCGATTTATAAGCGCTTTTTTCTTTAACTAAAACATATTAAAATATAAATCTCGAAATCCTTCATGACTTCTGCTACGTAGACAATAAACTAATTACATTAAACAATCGTTTCAACAGGTCACCGCTAAGACTTCATCGCAGCCCGCAGAAAATATAGTTCAATAATATTATCTACTTCGCAAGAGCAGGTGATAAATTCAACGTGGTGGGTATTAATTCACGGAGTACCTTGACGAGGGTCAAAAGTTGAGCGGATATAACAAGTGGCAGCACTAACTGTCACGAACAGTCCTGGCCTGGCCACGCCTCGTGGCTTAATCGCCAAACTTTCCCCTACGATTGGAGTTTTTGTGGAATTGCGGTACCAGTGCCTCCACCGCTAATTTATGCGCTGCGAGTGAATTGAGAGCTTTCCCGCTCATTCTGTGCTCCCATTACGTATTCAGTACTCCGCTTAATCGAGCACTTTGTAGGTAGTGCAGCTACCCGATCTTGAAATCAACTGCTTACGAACGAATCGCATACATTTTTTACTTTTTTAAAGTTTAAAAACACTCCACCGCTTCGAATTGGAACCAGATGTTACGTGCGCTTGGAGTCTTCCCATTAGTTTTTGTATTCTGACATACCTAATTTTATTATTATACAGATAAATTAGCAGAAGAGCTACCTGATGGCAAAATAATGGTCACCATGGACATCAGTAATACCAAAGTTATTATGACGCATCAGTCACAAAAGGGGGGGCGGACCCTCCTTTGTATTTCTTAATCTTCGCCAAAAGTCTCCCACTCGATTTCTAATCTAGCACACATTTATTTTAAAGTTATATTGATACTAAAAAATATAATTATTATTTCTGGCTTTAGTGAAAGAAAATATCGTGAGGAAACTTACATTTCTGAGAGTTTTCTATGACTTCTCAAATCTTTGTGAAGTTGATGAATCCTCTCTTGACTAGTAGGAAAGCCAAGCTCAGGCCTTTATCTCTCACATTGTGTAAGGAGACCCGGGTCTAGCCCAGCATTCAGATCTTATAGGTATAGGCAATTATCATTGGCCATAATCTTTAATCCATTAGTGACTGGCTGCAAGGAACGGGAAACTATGACTCCTGAAGCACACGGCGCTGTCAGGATTACTTTCAGTGAGGTTCATCTGCTTCTGCATACCTACATACTACTGGACAGCAACCTAGACCTTAAGATTTTTTCAAGTAATTTCTTAATTAAAAAAAAAATCTCATAAACTTGACAATGCATTTGCAATCTGCTGCAGGCGCCCATGCCCGATTTGTATTTTACGACGCTGCTCCAGTGCAGCTTGGCAGGGAGTCAGTAAAAATCCACCAATATGTATGTAGTTGCTGGCATGGACCTCAAAAAAATTGATGTCCCTTATTTATTGTTTTATAACTGTACTTTTGAGTTTTTTATTTCAGTCGAATTAAGTTTTTAAATCATTATTTTATTTTCTTGCCAGATACCCAGTAGAATATAAGAATTAAATAGAACATTGTAAGCCGTAATTTTCATGATGTTTGCAATTTCGTACTTAATATTGAACTGTTACTACCGTAGTGTATCAAAACACAAAATAGACAATATGTTAAAATAATACAATTTTGTAATTTATGCTAAGTGGTCATCTGTTGGCTACAAATTGAACTACATCGTTTTTACATAATCTAAGAACCACGTATTGAAATAGTTATATTTTTTGTCATAGATGGCAGCACAAGAGTGCTTAAAGCGACATCTATTAGAAATAGTACACACTACGACCACACCTTAGTACAGAAATTTTCTTATGAATGACGTTAGATGGCGCTAGGAGTAGAAAATACCTCGTTTTATAATAAAAAATAATTTAGGTAAGTACTTACAGAGGAAATAAGTGGGATATAAAACTCTTGAAGTTGTACCTGAAGTAACTGAATATATATATGTACAAAAGTTTATTTCTTTATTTATATAATAAACATAAATGAACAAAAAATTTTTGCTTGAACAACACTTGAACAACAATACGATTTTTATTATTATCCACACAAACCTTCCATTAATATTCCAGACATATTTTCTTATCTTAATTTTTCGAATAACGTTTCACGATTTATCACTTTTATCTCTAATACCTATTACGACGTTTAAACGTGTGTGATTTTGCCAGTCATCAATCGCTCCCGGCTTCACATGCGATTTTATATGCAAATCGCTCTGCTCTGAAAAATTACCCTATTACTTTAAGATTTGACAAAAATGATAGGGATTTGTCTTTATTCCCGGTTAAAAATATTCCAAGACGAAGTACCTAGGTAGGTAAATCGGTAAAAATAAAATAAAAAAACGTGTGTATGTACTTATGTACGCAGGTAAAAAGTTATAGGAACTTCTTTGGTGTAACAGAACCAAAATAACTAAAGATTTCATTCCATAAGTATTCCACAACTCTTTGTTCGTAAAAGGAATCAGCTAACTTCATCATGTTGCTTTTTGTCTGGCGCGCGCATTGTAAAAAATTTGGCTGGCTGGCTTCAACCCATTAATGGCCCACTACTGGCCACGGGTCTCTCCTCTTGAGGAGGCCTAGAGAATACTCCACCACGCTGCTCCAATGCGGGGTGGTGTAAAATTTTTACTCTCATATTTTTCCAAACGCGCCAAAAGAAGTACCTATAACTTCAAAAAACTCAAATTTCTAGCAAATGAGCAAACAATTCTTATTTGGTGAAAAATCTTGCCCTTACTTCTTTTTCGATCAAACAATTTGCCTCATCGTGACCGATGCTTGTTGTTGTACAAGAAACCTATCCTATAACATTTTATACAGTGACAGTTCGTCGGTAAAATTACCAAAATATTATGACTAATTAAATACTCAGGAAAATTTTTACCCTATTATATGAGACAGTTTTATTATAGACACAATACCCTCCAACATTAGATACTTAGATAAGTCGGTACTTGCTCTACATATAAAATGATTGATGATAAAAGAAATAATCTATTCATAATTAAATTTAATCTAATTTTGAATTTCAAGTAAAACTTAACGCCTAAAAAGCTTTTTATACATGTTAATGACGTCGATTGGTGATGTGCTTACGGAAAGGATTGCCTAATGTTTTGATACGGTACAATTATGAAATAACGCATCTGCCCGAAATTTAAAAAGCTACACTCACAACAGACGCGACGCACCGTTCGTTAAATGTAAATATGTAGTTATAGAACCGAATATACCTTTTTTCTTTTTTTCTTTTTTTTTATGGAAGTAGCCGGCAAACGAGCTGACGATCCACCTGATGGTAAGTGCTATCGTCGCCCATGGACATCAGCAACACCAAAGGCATCACTGATGCGTTGCTGGCCAAGAAAGAGAGAAGAAAAGGAAAGAAAGAACTGGCTCTCAAGCCCCCAGCCGGAACACGACGAGTCGTTTGGCGGCTGACTCATGCTCAAGGGTGGTAGCTATCCAGGTGAACCCCATCGAGAAATAATAATAGTAATAATGGTATTAATTAACAATTAATATCAATATAATCCCTCGAGGGGTCCTACCACCAGCGTGCCGGATTTAGTCGCCTTTTACGACACCCATCCGGCGTGGGATTGGGGTTAGTATTCTAAGCCGCCCCAATACGGCTAGATTTTTAATTAAATTATAATAATTACTTAATAAAATAAAAGGACTGGAAAGAGGGAAACGTAATGAACCAAATTTTTGAATTTTAAAGCTGTAAATAAATTTATTAATACACAAAAACCCCTACTAAAATTCATTTTAATAGGTCAAGTACTTTTTAAAATTTCGTGTTAAGTCAGTAAACTGTAAAATTTGCACTGGATGCATTGTGCTGCGACACGTGTCAATGGACGAATAGCTTTTAACCAAAACTTTATCCGGAACATCGTGAAGGCATGACGAGCAACCCTCTCGGGGTGCGGGTGACCGTTAAAATGAGTAATGACAGTGTTAACTCAGGTGTCGGCAACAATTTGGTTCATAACAGACTTTACAATTTGTTTTTACGGTAGTACGATTTGTTTGTAGGCGACTGTAGAAGGGTTGAAGGTTATTGTTTATGGTTGTCCATTAGAAGCAGGGTATTTACGATCTTCAGCTGATCCACTTTTTCCTTATGTAAGACAAATTTTCTTTGAATTAAGGATTTTCTTATTCTATGTATGAACTAATCAACATGACTTTAAATTACAATCTTTTGTGCTATTTTTTTCAAAATTGCGAAATTAACGAAAGCAGAAAAGACAAGCGGAATATCTTCTAGGTAGTTCTTAAAATGTATGAGGTATTATTTAATACGTATATTATCATTATGTTGGAAATGTTAATTTCTTTCCTTTTCTTAGATCAATTAGAAGAGAGAGAATAATTTCTAAGAAGCATTATGGAAACATTAGAAGTAAGTATGTGAAGAATCGAACCCTTTGCAAACAAGAGATGAACGTTGAAATTAATCATCAATGCATCGGTGTATGTGTTTTATTTTTAATGTTTAAACAGTCGACAAACGAGCAGTTCAGCCACCTGATGGTACATAAGTGGTCACCGTCGCCAAAAGCTAAGAAAAAATGTTCATCTTATTTGAATCTTTTAATAATCATAAAAGAATAAAAGGTAGCGGAGTCCTGCCCGTAAACAAAATGTACTTTACAAATTCTACAATATGAAAAAAAGATGTGATTATCATTTAATTTCATAGTCGAGAAACGCTCAATGATTTAAACTAGGCGCGTGCGATTGCACCTGCTTCCGCTGATGGGGTTAAATCAATATTTGGATTAATGTACTCAAATCTTTGTCTTTTTATTCAGAGTGCCTTCATCAATATTCTTTTGTGCATTAATTTTATTTTTTAAAGTGTGGAACGTCCTATTATTTGACTTCTGATTCCATGAACCATCGCTTATTAGCGTCCGACACTTAAGCCATTATCCATACTAGGTGGCCGGGCAAACGTTGTTCTGCCAAAAAAATTTTAGGGGTAGGGGGATGAAAAATAGATTTTTGTCCGATTCTCAACCCTAGCCGATATGCACACAAAGATTCACGGAAATCGGTCGAGCCGTTTCGGAGGAGTTCAACTTCTAACACCGTGACACGAGAATTTTATATATAAAATTTACCTGCCACATTTCAATACTGTATCAGGTATATTACGTCTAGTTCAGTTGCCTTACAAAACTACTTATTATTTATTAGATTACTGTTTATAAAAGTACCTAATGAATTTAATAAACTAATTGGTGATAACCAGCCAGGCAGGGATGAATTTGAGTGGTACAGAAACCAACGACGTCCAAGAAAAAGAACTGTGAAGTGAAGAAGGGCTAATCACGACCAGACAATGTGACAATAATCTCAATTGGTTTGTCTTTGTGATACAATGACTACCGCTAACTGTGTCCACTGAAGCAGCACTAAAGTCCGGTTTACACATATTAAGTAGTTGAGTAGGTAACTTTTTAACTAAGTTTTAAGTAAATTAATACGTGTAAACAGACAATTTAGTAACTTTTTAGTAAAACTTTAGTTAAAAATTTACTTATCTCCTTAATTACTTAATACATGTAAACTCCTTCTTTTCTGCTATTTGAATTTTTTATGCATCTATCCATTACATATCAGCATAGAGTTATTTTCTTATGATTCATTGTTGAAGTTATTAATTATCATCATTAATCATTAAACGTCTATGAACGCCTTATATTTCTTCTACGTGATTCCCTCATTATTAAATTCTTAAACGATTTTTATACATTTTTGAATTCATTCAAAAGATTAGGAATACAATCTAGGCAAGGTTTAAGATTTATGTCTGTAAAAAGCAACTTTCAAGACGTTTTATAACCACTTGCTGCGATCAAAACATTTTGTGATACTGAAAAAAATGCATTGAATTATTTTATTCTTTCTATTTCGCAAGTTTTTGTTCGAGTTAAATGACAAAGCATGTTGACGAAACTGTATCATTCTAGTAATTGTGTACGTCAGTGAAATCCAATATTTTCCTGTTAATGAATTAGGTTAGAAGTATTCAAACAAAACGGACGTTGTTTAAGTGAAATTATAATTGCGGATTAAGGATAAGGATGTTATAATTGATTATGTACATTTATTTCTTGTGCCTTTTAATTGAAAATAAATTGACCTTGAGTAGATGTTTTCATAATTCATATCGGATTAACTTACATCTTCCTCATTGGTTAACGACTCATTAGTGATGATCCTGATGTAGTAGCATATCTACTAAGATTATAGGCATAAGGTGTAGGCGATGGTATTAACGTTGACACGCCAGGACCAGTCGACTAATCTAAAACAATGTTTAAAATTCCTAATGTTAATTCTACCGCCATTATGCTCCAGATGACTTCCGAGGGGGTTTAGTGGGTGCAAATCCCACATTACTCGTAACCTCCAGTTTCGGGTAACTTCAGAAGATGTCCCCCTCAAAAAAGCAAAAAGGTAATGACAAATTATTTTCGTTTAGACACATCATATGTCTATTTAATACGGCCCGAAGGTCTAGAACATTTATAACCTCAAGTCTAATCATATTACAACGTACTGTAGGTAACTATTTTGATGGGCAGTTACTTGATATGATACACCTACTGTTATAATTTTATTTACTATTGTTATTTATTCAATACGGTGTTAATTTTTCAAATACAACTTTTCAGGTAAGTATACCTAAATCGGCGTTAATTGGCGTATAAAATTACGTCATTACGTTAAACATATCATGACAGGAAACATCGTATATGAGATTAGGATTCTCACGGATAACGATCAGAGTCACAATACTCACAATGGAAGACAAACTTTAAAATGGACTACAAAAAATCAATAAAAGAAATTTTATCTTAGATTGATTGGTTCAGTTCGGGTCTGACCCCTTACTGATGTGCTGTTTTTATAAACTTTCACAAAAACCCAGCGTATCAATGTTTATTTGTGACAATTTGCTTTGTCGGTCGGACCGATTTACATTTGAAAGGGGTTTTTTTCGTTGAACGTAGCGACCTGTGACTGCACGGTGAATGACACAGGTAGTCAGGTCGGACTTGAGATTTAGCGGTCTTGATCTTGTGACTGCTGATAATTAAATACATATACTCGTATTTATACAAATACTTTTCTCCGTTACACTCTGAATAGGTGTATAAAAATTGTAGGCACATTTTATGTCGATAGAGCAACGTCCAAATGACTTAAACTTAAAAGACATAAGAATTTCTAAAAGGCGAACGCGAAAAGAAAAGGGTTTTTTAATTTATTTTATGATGTAAATTTGATCTTCGGTTAAGAAGCGGACTAAAATAAAATATTTCTGGAAAAGTAATAAAAGTATTTGTGTTTAATATCAAGTATCAAGATGTTTTCGACAATTGATGCCGCAAAAGTCCGTTCGTCGCGTCCGGGCTGAGTCGTAGATTTAAGATGAAGACATAATTATCAATTTGACGTTCTGAAGTCTGAATCTAAATTCAACAAATGATTCAAGTGTGGCGTAACCTTTCATGGTACACCTGTAAACCTGAAAGTGGTTAACCTGGGTGTTGGTTTAAGAATATTATTTACCATCGAAATTTATAAATGCAGCATTACCTTCATAACCTACATTAACATATTTAAGAAGACAGTAAATCCATAATTTGTATTATACAGAACAGCAGTGAAATTGCCTATTTTCTGCCCATTTTTAATTTTAACACGGTACTATAATATTTGTATAGGAATTTATATAACCCAGGAATTTTGAACACGCGAGTTACTTATCGTGCTCAAAGCTTTCCTTCACTGACAATACAATAATTTCCTTGCTTGAAATACTTTTGCACTTTTGCTTGAAACACTACAAAAACAGTACAGACAAACAGAAATTATACTAACGGGTAATACTCTCAAGTAATAAGATCGATTTGAAATTAACGAGATTTTCCTGCATTTTATTTATTGGTACAGATAAACGTCTTACTGATGAATGAGTGATTGATTTCAGATTAGATTTCAATCTGCGTTTATTGGGTAGCTATAAAAACGTCAGGATCGAAGATAATTAAGTGTAAGGTTCTAATTAAATATACGATTATGAGTAGAACAGCAAATTTCCATAATACTGTTTTTTCGAATAATAATGGGTCACTTTATAAGTTAAGTATTTTATTTCCTGGAAATCATATTGGAAGCCGAAATTGAGATAGTTTATATTATAACAATTAATGTAATTATAATGTCGCAAAAAAGGTTTCTTCATAACGTTCCTTGGATCTAAGCTCGAAGGATCAAAGCGAAGTTGGGATAAAGACATTTATCATTCGCCTCACCTCTCGTCACGTGCAGATAATAAAACATAATTACGGATTTATCAAATATAAAGTGGAAAATTGTGAACAATGGTGAAGTGTTTCAGAGTGACGGAAGTGAGTTTAAGCTAGAAACCCTTCAAATACTCCCATGGAAACATCGACACAACTTTTTATCGAGTACACAATTGTACATTTCTTAAAATTCCTACTTGAAAAATAATATCAGGCCGAACAACGACGTATTACTCCTAATCGTACGACGGCTGCTTCAGATGCATAAAATATCTAGTGTTATATTTCACCGGTAGCAGCAAGTATATGTAAATGCACTGCGTATTATTGCACATTGCACATCGCGTAATAAACTTGTTGCCGCGTAATTCATGGCAATGACGTCGCCTATTCGATATACCTTGACCTAAGCAATCGATAGACTTCTAGATTTTCTTTTATTAAATTTCCTTATTTTGTTTATTATTGTTATTATTAAATCAATCTGTTAACCTGAATGTACTGATTGAAAATCTTCAAAAAAGTGTCCGAAGAGGACGCTACCTGCCTAAAAAAAATGCTTCTTTGAATTTGGAGTCTTCTACTCGTCTGTTTTTTGACTATCCAATTATTTTTGTCTCTGCTCTCATTTATTTTCTGAACTCTCATCACCTCATTTATACTGAACTTAATTTGAATAGAAAGCATTATAATCAAGCTTTTGTATACAATTACCATACAGAAATAACTTATTTATCATCACCATTTACATAAATCATAAAGTGTTAATATCTCTGCAAATTATTGCTCCAATATCATTTCCTCCGGGCATAGAAGCGGAAAGAGTATATAATAATGAAATGTAATATCTAGTGCGTTTATCGCGGGCTTCTGGGATCCGCGGCGTGGGCGCTATCGCTGCACCAGATTTATCACTTACGAGCCATCTTACCACTTGCGCCTGCGCCGGCTAGAGTTATGCCTTATTACACATTTATTGCCTATACTTACCTGTCGCTTACGATGATGCCCGCGTGATAAAACTCATTTTGTGATATCTTGTAGCGCGGTGATAATTTGGTGATTAGAATAGTACGTTTGAACGGCATAATACTTTAGAACTGTGTCGTAAAAATCAGTTAATTAAAAGTGTTAAATGAAACTCACGATTCGTATTTTATGAGACCAATATTTCGACCTAAGACTAGTAACTGGGTCGAAATATTATAAAATACGAATTATGAGTACCGGTTACATTTAAAATGTTCAATATTCACGATGATATAACATTAAAATCACATGATTAAATAATTTTTAACCGACTTCAAAAAAGGAGGAGGTATTCAATTCGACTGTATTTTTTTGTTTATTACCTCAGAACTTTCCACTAGGTGAACCGATTTTGATGTTTCTTTTTGAAGTAAAAACTTCTTTAGCATCGTTGGGATTTGAAAATCGATGAAACGAAAAAGCAACAGTAAAAAGAGACAGACACATAAATTCATAAGATTTAACGTGGGAGAAAATGAGTTAGGAAACATTATACAGTGTTTTTTATGTTTGTGGTTCTCTTTGTGTTATTTTAAAAAGTGCTAAGTTGTATTCATAGAAGGTGCAGATGGTTGTATTCATAAGTTGTATATAGGAACAAAATAGAAGATTCGTTTTATTGCTGGATAGATGGCGCTAGCTGCTCATTTTACTCTTAATATTATGTTAAGAGATTGCGTTAGTTACCACTGTTTTATTTTTATTTTCTAACTTTGCATCGCTATGATCGTTACTAAAACCTACAATTATCATCTTCCCGAAATTTTACATTCGTCTCATTAACTTGAAACCAAAATTTTTTCAAGGTCTGACGTCACGTGTGAATTGCATACATTTTATTTTTTTTATCGAAAGTTGGTGCTTTTTATGTTGTCCAACTTAAATTTTAGCTAGATCTGACGGGTAGTTTTTGAGTTATTTTAATGCCAGTTATTTTATTCTTGATAAAATTCAGATTATGAACTCGAATATTGCTGGCCTTAAGACTTAGGAAAACACAAGTTTTTAGCGAGGTTAGCTTAGCAAAATATCAGAATTATAATTTGTTTATTATCAATAAAATAACAGTGGACACTAGGTCCTTCTTTTCGAACTAAACTTTTTGTTACAATTCACATAATAATTTACTTCCATTTTATCTCCAGTTATGCCATCCAGGCCATAGCGTGATTCCATTATTAATTACAAAATGCGACGCACCCTTTAATAATACATTAAGCCTTGCCATGACAAGGACACATATTTTACTATCTCTTGAGAAACAATAAAAAACAAGAATCGAATGGAGATATTATTGTGAAGAGCACTTTAAAACGTCGCAAATATCGTTCACGCAGCTTATCTTTATTTTAGCATGAAATATAGGACGTATCGCTGATTGCACAGTATTGTGGTCGGATTGTGCTGGTAGCTGCGTGCGCTTTTATTCCACGCTGGTAGCACGGCTAAGCCGATTGCGACCTTTCTTCGACCATAGCAACATATATTTCTCAATGAGAACCTTTGATTTATGATTTTGCAATTGCATTACTTGTGTGAGTTGCGTGGCTGCTTGCTCGGTCACAAGCTAGAGTAGACTAAATTCCGTAGCAATTATTTATTGGGTACTTCTTTAAGACCAATCTTCTTTCAGTGGACTACCACCGAGTTTCTTCTAAGAAACGGTCTGATTTTGAATTTGAATCCGCTAGTAAGAAATAAGAGTTCAATAATTACTTTGGGCTAGAAAGTAAAAGTGAATAAATGTTATGGGAAGTTTAAGGCAAACAGTTTATGCTGTAGTATGAATATTACCACTATGATTAGATGGTTTTTAGTCACTATTACTGTTAGCCGTAAGCACTAAATAAAAAAATATATAAAATATATATAACATCATAAGTATCATAACCTACTTTTACAATAACCACAAAATTATAATGGAGATGCAAAAGGAAAAGTTTTGGTTGCGGGTAAAAGTCTAATAGAAAGTAAGTCTGAAGCCAGATTTACGATATAATTATAATACAAACACTGCTATTAAGGAATCAGGAGTGCACCTGTTACTCACATGAGCCTGGATTTTTTGTTGCCGATCCTTTTGAATTTACATATCTCCCAACTCTTTGTTGAACCTAACGAGGGTTATTATTTCAACCACAAAATGTAGACTTAACCGCTTCTGATTGACAAAGGTCCTACAATACAATATGTAAGGCATTTTTTACGAAACATATCGTTCACATGTTTTCACCTCATTAGTAAAGTTAAACGTAGATACATAATTTATTCGCATTTTTTTTAATGGAAATAGCCGGCAAACGAGCTGACGGTTCGCCTGATGGTAAGTGGCTATCGTCGCCCATGGACATCAACAACACCAAAGGCATCACTAATGCGTTGCCGGCCAAGAAAGAGAGACGAAAAAGAAAGAAAGAACTGGCTCTCAAGCCCCCAGCCGGAACACGACGAGCCGTTTGGCGGCTGACTTGTACTCAAGGGTGGTAGCTATCCAGGCGAACCTCATAGAGAAATAATAATAGTAATAATGGTATTAATTAAAAATTAAAATCAATATTACCAATACAATCCCTCGAGGGGCCGTACCACCAGTGGGCCGGATTTAGTCGCCTCTTACGACACCCATCCGGCGTGGGATTGGGGTTAGTATTCTAAGCTGCTCATCACTGCGAACCCTACCATCGGCAGAAGCTCATACTTAAATGATCATTATTAAGGCAGATGTAATTTTACTTAATTAGACATTATGCAAGCATAGCATGACGTTTTCTAGCAAAGCATAAAACTCTTAACGACGGCTCCATGGGAGAGATAGGCGAAGAAAATGATGGCTCTTCTATCAAATTCCTCAATCATCCTTTATTACTAGTAATTAAATGGATTTATAACGTTCAAAGCGATTTTATGTCAAAGTGCAGTTCATTGCCACACAACAATGTCTGGGAGACAATGTAATTTTATGGTTAAGTGAACCTCACCTGAACTGGAACTCGTTCGGAAAATTTTGAATAGCAATATTACTTGCCTCCGTCTAACACCTTTGTCTTTAGCCTGAATTGCAGTTATGCTTTATATAACAACGGAGGCGTGAAAACTTTCTAAAGAGCCATTCAACGGGTAATTTACATCAAAAAGACATGGCTACAATATTTTCTAACATGTTTACTTATATGGAGTATAATATGTTTGATTGCGGCACTATTTAACCAAAAGTTGATTATGTAACGTTTTACTTATTTAACCACAGTAAGTAGGTATAAAATATATGTATAGGTACTCCAGTAAGAAGGGATCCGGACAAAAACACAATAAAGTATTTATGTTCTCTATAAAACCTTCTCAAGCCTCATGAACTCATATTTTATGTGGAGGCGCTGAACCCAATTACACATGAATGGTTCGTCATGATCAGAGATTTTTTGGGCTCTAATAAAAACTTATGGGAAAATTTATATCCTCACTAGGAGGTGCTCGGCCATATTCAAATTCATCTTAGTAGCGTTGCAACTTGATAATAAATTCTAAATTAATTAGTGAACACAACATGCCAGGAATACTTTCTGGTCGGTCGTTTTTGTTCTGATCGAAAGGTTACATTTTATTTTTGGGTGATCATTAAAGTTGCTTTTTAATTACTTACCATTAGTCGTTTTAGATCAATCTAGGGCAAATTTAGGTACCTAATTAAAAACATAGCTTCTTTTTATTCTTTAAGAGTTCAGGCCCTAAATAATGCATGTCCTTAATTACACAGTAGGTACTTTCTTAATCTTTATTGATACAATCGAAATCTGCATTCGTCAATCAATAAAACTCAGCGAGATGAACCACTTTGTGGTTTGCGAAAGATTTATGTGGATATGCCATTTGAAACTTTATAGATAATTTTGTTTATAGATAATATTGATAACTTTGAAAGTCACTCAATATTAATAATTCATTTTATTTTATGCAAAAAGTGTGACTGTCAGTTTGCTTATTTGTCGGCTCATTTGTGAGTGTTTTCTATGTAATTATAAAAAAATTAACAAAGACATCGACAAAATTTGAAAAAGGCATGAATTATGTTATTGTTTGGAGTAAGTATTAGGTAGTGGATTTTAAATAAATAAAAATAACATTTACAACGTACCCACTTAGACATTAGAATTATAAAAGTTTACAGGAAACAAAAAAAAACTGTAACCTAATAAAATAAAACTAATAATAAATGACTGAATTTATTAATAAAAGCATTAAAACATTAAAATATTATAAATGATTGATATAATGTAATTTTGAGTAAACTAAATATAATAATTTCGATCCCGAATAAATTTCCCGGATAAATTTTATTCGGGATCGAAATTATTATATTTAGTTTATTCAAAATTACATTATATAAATCACTTATAATATTTTAATGTTTTAATGCTTTATTAATAAATTCAGTCATTTATTATTAGTTTTATTTTATTAGGTTACAGTTTTTTACATACAAAAAGAAATAAAGGAAAATCGAACCAGTTGTACGAATGTGATATTTTTCGAATAATTTAAATTAAAACACAAATAGGCTTTTTCGTACAATAACTGTTATCTAAATAGACTGGCAATGACACTAATGATGTCGATATAATACAGAATCACGAAAAGAGCTATCTCAAAAACACCTAGCGATTGTTACCCTTTTTGCTTATCAAAAAATGTTACTGGATAGTCCATATAAGTGTTAACGTCTGATAAATAATACCATAGCCATGTGATAAAAGTGACCAAGTTGATAATTTATTGGGCATACCGAGCAGAAACTTCGTAAAAATAAACATGAATGGCTGCCTTATTGGGGCTTGATTTAATACGGTCAATAAAACAGTAACTAACCTTATATAAATTACTAAACAAATAAATAACATCGCTGGTCATCAACTTTATCTCGGACATTCGACAGTGTGCATCAAAATTAGACGTCGGCTCTGTAATAGCAAACATTTATGTCAGCTTATTTTTTCTTCGACTTTAAATTATTTAATGTTTTTAATGTTATTGTCTAAAGGACATTCAAGCATAGTCATTTTATTTATCGCGTCTGTACTTACCAACTGATTTTGTACACGAAAAAAATTAAGTCACTATTATACGAAGCAAGATTAGAACCTAGGTTGTCTATGCTGGACATCTTTAAAACCACCACTCTCAAAAGTATTACTGATTTAAAAAAAAGCAATAATTATGCTAAACAAATGGCTTTTGTGACGATAATTTGTAAATAACTATTTGCAAAGTAATAAAAAACCATGTTCCTTTGGACGTAGCATCTTAGGTTTCGTCATTATAGTTGTTTTGTACAAGATTTATGCGTTAGAGCTATAATTGTGAAAAGTCAATGTCTAATCACCGCGTGGTCATTAAATTGAGGCAATAATTCTCCTACATAGTAGCGAACATACATAAAGACCCATAACTCTTTGTTAGGATCCTGGGTAACTGACCACGAAGATTGATGAAACTACTCCTCAGGTGGCCTCCATAATGAGGTATCGTTGGTCCAGCCAGTGAGCTCGACGAAATTATAATTGCGGCTTTTTATTGAGTTAAAAGTTTTCACGATTCAATGTACTGCAGTATGTAATTGTTTACAAGTTTAAGGGAGTATCTTTGCTTTAAAATGGTACAGAGAGATGTTATTAACTAGGGACAATATAAAAAGCAGGATGTGTTTAAATCAGATGACGTTATGTGATTGAGGAGAGGAGCAGAGAGAATTGTTTTATTTTATGGAAATAGCCGGCAAACGAGCTGACGATCATCCTGATGGGAAGTGGCTATCGTCGCCCATGGACATCAGCAACACCAAAGGCATTACTGATGCGTTGCCATCCAAGAAAGAGAGAAGAAAAAGATAGAAAGAACTGGCTCTCAAGCCCCCAGCCGGAACACGAAGAGTCGTTTGGCGGCTGAATCATGCTCAAGGGTGGTAGCTATCCAGGCCAACCCCATGGAAAAATAACAATAGTTATAATGGTATTAATTAACAATTAAAATCAATATTACCAATATCCTCGAGGGTCCCTACCACCAGCGGGCCGAATTTAGTCGCCGCTTACGACACCCATACGACGTGGGACTGGGGTTAGTATTCTAAGCCGCCCCAATATTATGGCGAAACTGGTAGGCAAGAAGAACATCTTCGACAAATGAATTGTAAACAACTGAAAAGGAAGGTTATGCTATCATTAAATACAATTATTTCAAAATGTTTGCCTATATTTCGAAGCTCCTATGGAAACAATTAAATACAAGCGTATTCCAAAACGTGAAGCGTTACCAGGTATAGTTGATTAAAAAAACACTTGAAATGATTTTTTACTCAAAATATGAATGTAATTAAACTACACCGGTAAATCAGTGCATTAAATATTTTCACTACACCTATATTAATAATTGTAATTATAATTGGAAACATGTGAGAAATTACTGGCGTCTGGCATCTGCTAAGGAAACGCCTGCATTTGCGCGGTAAAATATTACATCCTGCGAAAACACTCTGCTTGTGATATTTTCTTGATGTCCTTTAACAATTATAGTTATACATACCTACGGTAATTATTATTTAATTATGTTCAATTATTTCGGTAAAAAAATTGTGGAAACAGCATTGAAAAATCTGTAAATCGAGAAGATCACAAAATGAAATGAAGTCTCCTAATATATTTCTTTTATTAAATATTGAAAAGAGATTTTTTTAGGTTTTAACCTTTCATTACTTTTTCCTGGTCCATGTTTCTAACCATTCATTTCTATTGTGTTATTTGTTATAATAAATCTATGTAAGTACTATTTCTCAAAGTAAATTAACGTAATAAACACTGAACTTCATATAAGAATCGTATCGTTAATTATAAGACGATAATTTGACGTGCTCTGACAGCTAATATTATGTTGAAATTGATTTGTGTTCAAAGTTGAATTAATTTTGACAGAATCAATAAGCCACCGACTGCTCTACGGTGAGAACGCAATGCATTAACGATTTGTAATTTGTAAGTAAAGTAAGCTCTCCATCTCTAATAAACTTTGTGGATGTTCCAATTAGACATTTTTTTCAATTTATAAATTACTAGCTGACCGGGCAAACGCTGTTATGAAAAAAATTTTTAGGGGTAGGGGGATGAAAAATAGATGTTGTCCAATTCTCAACTCTAGCCGATATGCACACAAAGATTCACGAAAATCGGTCGAGCCGTTTCGGAGGAGTTCAACTTCTAACACCGTGACACGAGAATTTTATATATAAGATTTTTATTTTCTCTTGAGTGTCATTCTCGTATTTTGCAGGCCTTTCAGAACGCCATAAACTAGTCTCAATTTAGATACTAATTCATTTTTACAAATAGAATTAAGATTACAGATAGAATTTCATTATTACAAATATTTTGACTTTATTATTCTATGTTTGATAAAGTATCTACATACCACTTTGATAAAAGAACTAAACAAAAATTCGTGACGTTCGATTTTGTATGAAAACATTTTTTTTAAATAATTCAATGTTTCCTGATTATTATTTGAAGAATGATAGTAGGTATTTTTTACAAAAGATCGACATATTTTAAAGATCGATTGGTTTTATTTTAAAAGATCAGTCCTGGTTTTTGTAAAATGCACTTGGTTAACCTATAATTTAATCTTCACGTAAAAAAATATAACTTAACAAATTAAAAAAAGTCAAACCACCTGCGAACTTGAAAAGTGAAAAATATTTTTTGATGAAAAACAGAAAGTGTCGTTTCATACGATATCTATCTATTGAAACTATCCGGTATCTGGCCTATCCGACCTTGTTTTCACTATTCGGCTTGATAGCGGATAGTATTTCATTATCCGGCCGGATACCGGATAGTAAAATTCTAAAAATTCTCGTTATTTTACACAAGGCAAATCATACTACAACAGGTTATGGACACCGTTTATTTATATAATCGCACGTCAAAAATGTTTATTTAGACGGTGCCAAGCCCGATATACAATTAAGTACTAAAATACTTTGTGTAAGATGTAAAGCATAAATAATATTAATAATAATCCTTTCAATAGGTACCTGTTTTAATTTTTACACAGAAATCTATATAAATTAAAACATAGAAGAGAAAGTTATCTTCTTTTTCTCTTTTTTTCTTTCCTTCACATCTCCGTGGCATTTTCACTGGAGAACCGCTGATACGATTTATATATCGCTGGTGCCTGCGACTTCGATATTCCATCATTTATTACATAGATATCACAAGGTTCCGTATTTCACTATTTTCTAAAAATCCCATCATTACCCTCCTCAGGTGCTCACCCCACACTAGACAATGATGACAAGTCACTAGTGCTGCCACATGCATATTTAATTTTGTGTCGCTTGGGGAGAATTACTATAGTTCTCGTACTTCAACATCTCAACATCGCTAGTTATAAGGGTTTATTTGGACTGCTGACTTTTTTATTTCTTGCTGACTATGCTATTTTTTTACACAAATATACCTAATGCTTGACCACAATCCTACCTAATGGTAAGTAAAGGTGTGGTCCAAGATGGTGAGCATAACTTAGTAAAAGCCTATTTACTCTTTTCTTAAAGACATCCACGTCATAGGCAGGCGGGAACGCCGACGCAGGCAAGTCATTCCAGTCTTTCGCGGTGCGTATAACGAATGACGATGAGGAAAACCACGTCGTCCGTGGGATGTTCACGACAAAAAGAATGGATACCCGCCGTGCGTCGTGTCGTTAGATGGAGAAACGGAGATGGCGGAAATATCTCAAACGATTCATGTGCACACTCTGAAATGTGGCCTGTAGCAAACCGAGAGGCTGGCTACTCTGCGCCTGTGCTCGAGGCTTTGTAGATTGGTCTCAGCCAAATCTGGGTCACCAATGAGCCTTTTCGCACGCCTCTCCATCAAGTCCAAGGCAGAAAGGTAACATTTTGCTGCGCCTACCCAAATGTATGAACAGTACTCCACACACAGCCGAACCTGAGCTTAAGAGTTGCCTCAATGTGAAGTACCACCGCACCTTTGCAAGGACACCAAGTTTCCGTGCAGCAGCCTTAGCCTTAGTCTCAATGAACCGCCCAAAGTTGGTTTCGAGGATATCTTATCCGGGGATAGAGATATCTCTACTCCTAACAACTGACCTACTAACAACTAACCTTTTCAGTTATGCTAAATTAAAAAAAAGTTAAATAAATAAAGAATTAAAATTCAATGTATCCGCTACCCTTTTTGTGGCAGGATCCAAATAAATATTGCTTATGGAAATAGACCTTAAATTACCATCACACAATTGATGATTTCTTATTAGGCTGTAGTACACGTGTATACCTACCTACTCATACTAAACACATACATTTATTATCACTGCTTACTGACAAAACGGAAAAAGTAATTATAAGGTGAATGAAACCCACAGATCCTTTAACATGACGTGTGAGTTAAAGACCGACAATAGCTCGGAGATAACAAGACAGCAACCTGTTTAAAATTCCTCTAATCGAATATGGTCTTTATGGTTATCTTTAACACGATTATTATATTTTAAAAGGCTACATGTGACTTGCACTTTGACTGCACCGAGCGGTCCCACTTGAGGTGTCGAACTGTCGAATAATAGCTTACGTTCTGACTGATTGATTAATGACGGACGCGGCGAAAACAGACTCGCTACCTAATTAAATACTCCCGCCTTTCAACGGCGGAACGTAATACGAGGATCAACTGGTAAATGATTCTTGGGCTTTGTTTCTGATCCGGTCGTAACTCAAGTTCTATGTAACACAACCATTTTATAACTGAGTAACAGATTTACAAAACTAAAGTTTTTCGGGATAATAAGATAGATATAAGATACAAGATATAAGATATAGAGATAAGATATAGAGTAGGTACTCTATATGATATTCCAGATCATGATCTACCTGCGTGCTAAATTTCAAGAAAACCCGTACAGTGGTTTTTGGGTGAAAGAGTAATTATCCAGATTAAGTATCCAGATATTTTTAGCATTTAATTTATTTAACAAAACTTTATATGATTTACACGAGTAGGATGAGCAACCCCCTGAAACTTACTTACTTGCAATCCATTACAACAATTATTACGGCAAATGGTAAGGGTAAAAGGAATACAATTTATTTCGTATTTCAGTAACGCCATCTAGTTTCAGAGCAAAAATAAAATAGCATTACATAATTTAATGCAAAAAATAATTACGAAAATAATCTATAGAACGAGATTTCTGTACAAATATTTACAGCACTGCATATTTTATAACTAAATTTTATAAAATGTATTAAGCTCAGATTTATAGAACAAATACAATTATGTCTCAATTTTAAGTGTGACGTTATGGCAACTCTTTCATTAATAAACTCTCTATTTCACCTACTGGCCATTAAATTTGCATGTGCGTAAAAATGTCTGTCAACCAAATTATTATTCGTATTTGTATTTTGTGTGACGTTTTTGTTCCTGGATTTAATGGATATAAAAACCATACAAAATGGTTTATTACTACACATCTGGTAATGTAAAAATAATAAAAAAATTACTAAACGATTATAAAGTTGCCAGTGAAGTATCGCCTGAAGAATATATGAGAATTTATATAGAAAAATGCACAGACTCAATCGAAGATGCGAAAATATCTTGGATCGTGGAGACATTTTTAGGTATTCAGAAAAACAATAATTTCTTAAGAGAAGTAGCACATCAGTTATCGGAAAAATTATCGGAAGGAGACCAAGAGTACTTCATTATCATTTTTTATGGAATTATCTTCCAGATATCTACAACTGATATGCAACTCCTTTATAAATGTTTATTTAATTTAAGTAAGATTTTACTAAATATATTTTCAAATTTTCTGGGCAATGACGAAGTCCTTGATTTAATATCCCAAATAGCTCAAGCCAATTATGACGTCAATTATGTCACGCACGACATAATTAACCCTATTTTTGTTTGGCAACCATATATAAGAGAAATGGCCCAAAGTTATGCAGATTTTGTTAAGAAAATTGAAACGAAAAGAATTAAACTGCCTACAGTGCCTATTCAACCAAATGTCTTAAATCGGAAAGGTAAAGAATTACCTCTACCATCTCTCTCTTCTGTTCCTGAAACTCCTCCAAACTCGATTTGTTGTAAACCTAGAAAGATGTTAACAAAATCTACTATAGATGAAAGATTAAAACATCAGCACATTAAAAATAAACAAAAGGCATCGCAATTACTAATCAAAGTAAAAAATAAAGAAAGCCACTATGCACAAGGAAAAAGCGATAAATACTATAAAACAATATTAAATATAAAAAATGAAATAAACAATCATCAGTATGAAAAACCTTTCACAAAGGCAAAAAGAAATATGAGTGATATTTTACCTCCTTTAGAAGTTAAAGAAACGGCTGCTACAATAAAAAGGCTCAATAAACGAATACAGATTGCTGAGCAGCAAGAAATGCAATGGTTCCAAGATCTGATGGATAACTGTCGAAACTCAGCTAAAATTGAAGAGTTAGAAGAATTTGATCGTCAAGAGAAAGAAAGAGAAAGATTGATCGATATAGAAAGAAAACATTTGATGGGGCAAATTTCGTATGAAGAAGCAGTTATCGCTAAAAGTAAGTTAAAAGACTTTAATAAAAAGAAATACGAAGACTTTTTAAAAGAGAAACAAGTATGGGAAGAGGAGATCGAGAATTGGAAAAAGGTGTTGATGGAAAGAAATCGTAAAGTAGTGGAAAAACTATCATTATTAGAGCTTAACGTTGTAAATTCGAAAAATAATGCAGCTTTGAAAAAAAAGGAGCAGGCAGAAAATGTGAAAAAGGAGTCAGAACATATTCTAGCAAAAGCTATGAAAGAAAAACAGGAAGAATTAGAACGAAGAATTAATATGATCAAAGAAATAAAAATACTAAGCATGATTGCCAAAAAGGCAAAACTTCCTAAAATAATTGATTTAACTGAATCATCTGGACTAGGTTTGCTATGTGAGATGTCTATGGCAGAGCTTCAAGAACGGCTCAGTATAATGAAAATCACAATAAAAGAGGAACTAGAAAATAAAAGGAAACTTATCAAACAAGAGAATATTGCTTCTAAACAAGAATTAAATAAAGCTAAAGACGCAATAAAAAATTACATGGCAGAGCGATCTAATGTACCCAAACAAAATCGAAAGATAAATATAAATACCAACACGAAGGAAATAAGTGATCTAAAAAAACTTTTAGAAGAAAAGAAAAAGTTGCGCATGCAATTGACAAATTAACAATTTACATTAATAATAATCTATGTACCTATTAAATTATTTTACCACAAGCAATAAAATATTTTAGCTTGTAAATTTGTTTTTTTATTAAACAATGTATAAAAATCATAGTTATGGGGATCTACTGCGTCAATGATTACACGCAATAGTTCGTTTTTCTTAAATATTTTCCATGTACACTTACGGTTTTACTATAACGTGAGAAGGAATGCAATTTAAAGGTTAAGTAGGTAAACATTTTAAGGCAACCCTCAACTCTGAAGTAAGTTGATAATCAACGAGAAATGTGAAACACCTTATCCCCTAATCCAGATATTCGCTTTTTCCCACAGCAACCATCACAAAAAGTATAAAACAGAAAATAGCCAAATCGGTTCAGCCGTTTTCAGGGTTTATGGTTGCCAACAAATACAAAAATAGTTTTTTGTTATACAGATAAACAATATGTTAACATTACACAATATTACAGTTAGTTAAATATAAATAGATCGATTCACGATCTAACTATCACACTTTTTATAAGCTTTATTCGTGCAAAAAATAAATGTTACCCTTGAAATCAATTTCTATTAAGGACTGAATTCAATCTGCATTCCATTACGATGGTAATTAAAAGTTCAACAATACCCTGAGTGAATAAATCAATTCTTTGTTACGTGCAAGTACGAGTAATGGTGTCTTCAGGCGGCTGCCGATGTGCATACGCGAATTGGTTGCAGCACTTAATTACCTAGAGCTGTGAAGAGAAATATTAGTAATTGGAATGCATTGTAGGATCGGACTGTTATCTATACTTCTATACAAATATATAAAGAGGAAAGATTTGATTTTTTGTTTGCATTGAATAGGCTCCAAAACTACTGAACCGATTTGAAAAAATCTTTTACTTTTGGGAAGCTACACTATCCCCGAGTAACATAGGCTATATTATATTTTCAAAAAAATTAGGGATCCAAATAAAACTCCAATAATGTAAGCCAAGGTGTAAAAAAATAAGAAAACCGAACCAAAGCGAGGGCGGTTACTCGTCTTAATATATTTCGGCGTTCTATATTTTGTCGTGTGTACATTTTTTAGATAATATGGGTACATCACAGTTAGTACACGTGTCTTATTATGAGTTATTTTTTTTTTTTTTTTTTGGAAAACTTACAGCTAGTTTACAAAAAATAATTTTTGAGCATCACAACTATGAGAGAAAGCCAATTACAAGTTTTCACGTGTAAGAATTTAAATATGGGTAATATTAATAATTACCTATTAATAAAATCGCTAAGTCGGTAGATATATAAAAGTACTATAATGTATGAAGGAAAAATGATAAGATGTAACATTCATGTAAAATTCCCATTGGTGCCTGCATTTCATGGATGTATTTAAATTACTTGATTATTAAACTATGTTTCAAAAAAAAATTACTATTTAGGTATAGGTTTTGAAAAAGTTACGAGTCATAATTTGCTTTAATTTTGATACACTGGTATTAAATATATCAATGTCACAATCCCGCGCAGTGGCATTTAATGCTGTACTTGCCCTACTGATGAAGGAGTTCCGTCTATAGTTCACATTTGATGGATGGACGAAGAGGGGAGCTTGTACTCTGCTGTTTAATCTGGGAACTCTGAATATGATGTTGTTCAGGAGCTCCGGAGAGTCTACAGAACCATTTAATATGCTAAACAAATAAGCCAAATCGGATATTCGTCTACGCTCATACAAAGGAAGTATATGGTGTGTTCGACATTGTTCAGCGTACCCTGTGGCAATATTTTTGCTCCGATATTGTAAGTACCTAAGAAATCGCTTCTGTATGCGTTCAATGCGTGTTACATATGTATCATATTTAGGATTCCAGACTTGAGAAGCGTATTCAAGGTGACAGCGTACGAAGGTGCAATACAGGATCTTAATTGTTTTTATGTTTTTGAACTCTGCAGATAGGCGAAGTATGAAACCAAGTGCTCTTGATGCCTTACTGACTATATCGTCTATGTGTTTATCGAACAGAAGTTTGGAGTCGAAGGTGATACCTAAATCTTTAATAGAATCAACTCTAGTTAACGGGGTGTTGTAAATATTGTAATCAAATAATATAGGGTTGGATTTACGTGTGAAAGAGCAAATAAAGCATTTAGATATATTTAGGTCCAATTTTGATAGCTTACAATAGTTTTGGAATGAGTCTATATCTTTTTGAAGATTAAGGGCGTCTTCTACTGAGTGAATTGCATGTAAAATCTTTACATCGTCCGCAAATAGTAAAATTTTAGAATAAGCAAAGCATTTCGTGATGTCATTGATAAAAATAACGAATAGAAGAGGTCCAAGCAATGAACCTTGCGGAATACCTGATGGGATAAGCATTTTTGATGATTTATAACCGTTAAGTACAACTGTTAGGTTTCTGTTCATTGTATAGGAGCAGAACCATCTAAATAAATCTCCCCGTATCCCAGCAGCATATAGTTTATGCAGGAGTATCACATGATCAATTCGGTCGAAACACTTCATAAAGTCAGTGTACACAATGTCGACTTGTGCCGGTTCTGACATATGTCTTGACAGATATTCGCTGCAAAGAATGAGATTTGAGGTCGTGGACTTGTTTTTAAGGAAACCATGTTGATCTTCGGTGAAATGGGGCTTGAGGGCAGAGTATAGTTGTCGGTGTATTAATTTTTCAAATATTTTCGCAAACAGGCATAGTTTTGAAATGGGTCTATAATTCTCAATTTTATTTTTTGCTCCTTTTTTATGTATAGGTGTAATAAATGCGGATTTCCATAACGTTGGAACAGTCCCATCCTTGATAGATTTATCATAGAGTAAAGATAGAGGTATTGTTAGACTTTTGGCACATTTTGTGATAAAAATAGCAGGAATATTATCAGGGCCGGCGCCCTTTTTTTATGTAAAAAATATTAAAAAACAAGGATACCTCTGTAGCAAATGTTTTATTTAAAGATTAGAAGATGCTTAACGCGTGAGTATTAAAAAAATTGCCTCGGATCTATTTTTCGTTAAACCTTGCTGTTGTTTTTTGCTGGGATCGATCCCAGTGTCGATTGATATAATAATATGTAATTAAAAGATTGAATTAATTTAAGGAAAAATAGGACTAACTATATAGCACAGTAACAATAGCTTTTATACAACTCTTTATAACTTTTATACAAGTAGGTACATATTTCATAAATCTTTGTATGGTAGAAAGATTCACTACAATATTACGACGTAATTCAGTAGCATTAAGCAATATAGGTATAAAATAGGTAAGACTGTTATTAAGGTTGTTTGTAAGTGATTAGAGAGTTGTGTAAATTCTGTTTAATCCGTTACGCAATAAAAAATATTACAAACATTTCATGTGGCTGTGTAACTCACCGCGTTAATGATACAAAAGACTGGTAAATAGCATTTACCATGTCTCTACAATCTATATAGTTATATACAGCTATACAGTGTAGGCAATATCATAGTGTCGTATATTCAAATTATCGTGAGCTAATAGTCACAAATTAGACGGAATACAATGATTCAAATAATGTGGCAATTTACTCAAAATCCGAAAAAGCTAGTCGATATAATTTGGATTAAGGCAATAAATACGTCGGGGTCGCCTGTTCATTTGTATCGGCATATAATTTAAATTCTTTAACGCCAATGTTCAAGATTACGCGGTGAGATAGAGCCGCGGGCGCCCGTGTCGCGGCGACAACCACCAAATAAATTTATATTTCCGACCGACACCAAGCCGACTTCTCTCTTTGTAGATAATTCGGCCGGTAACGTTGAATGACTCTATTAACAGCTTCCCTTTTAGGGATAAATGTCGACTTTAGCCTCTCTGGCTGCAGCCCGTATGTATAGCCCTGTATAGCCTCCGCAACATAGATATTTGTAATTATATTAATTTTTATTGCTTTTCTTTCACTTGCATACTTGATAACGATATTTGACTATTATTTTTAAATTGTTTCATTTTCCACGTATTTTTTACGCTAATTTCAGATATAATAAACCCCTGTTGGCATTCGTTTATTTAGTTAGCAGTTTATTCACTGTTTTATACGTTAATAAAAAAAAATTTAAAAAAATTAAAAAAAATCGTGATTGCAACAATAAACTCTAGCATACATTATTGTATTATTAAATGATAAGAAAATCAAACTAAAATCAAATTAAAATAAAATTATAAACTGAAGTTTGCATATTCACGATTCAGTTCGCGTATTACTACCGTTAATTTTCAGGTAAGGTACAAATCAATTCAGATTTTCAAATTTAAATTTAAACCCAAACATCACTATGGATTGAGCCGTTCGTTCGAAGATTTGGTCGATAACAGTAAAACGTCAATAACCACCTAATTGGAAGAGAACACTCGGCCCAAAGCCCGTCTCGAGTGAGAAACAAATAAATATTGTAACACACATCCAGATAATTTGAGCGATAACTTAATGTGCTTACATTTCGTATCTGCTCATGGTTTTATGGAACTACCTACGGTATTTTATCTTTTTTCTTACAAGCCACAGTTATAAATTCTCGATTATCGTGAGAGACGACATTATAGTAACGCGTATACTTTAGTAGTAAAACTCTATTATTTATTGTTCGCATTTGTATTTTATTGGGTTAAAGAATGAGTCTGGTTAAGTAACCTTTAGGGCTTGCGAAAAGATATAAATGCCATTTTTGACTTCTTTTTTTTTAATTTGAGTGGAATGTAGAAAGGAACTATTATTCTACTTACCTTGAATGTTTTTGGAATGCAACCAAAGCAAATTTAATTTAATTTTTATTTTCATTTGTCTTTTTTTTTCTAGGCAATTACTCTACACTACACTCGCCTAGTATGTCTAATGAAGTAAACATTCTCATTCGATTTCACAGTCATACTAGCTGCCCGGACAGACTTCGTTCTGTCAAAAGTTTTTTTTTATTAAAACCTTCCGTCTATCCTATCTTTCAAGTTGGATCAAACTTCACACGGTGTGCAAATTTGATTAAAATCGGTTGAATAGTTTAGGAGTCCATCGCGTACACACAAC
Source organism: Thymelicus acteon (assembly GCA_951805285.1). Classification (NCBI taxonomy): domain Eukaryota; kingdom Metazoa; phylum Arthropoda; class Insecta; order Lepidoptera; family Hesperiidae; genus Thymelicus; species Thymelicus acteon. The sequence continues at coordinate 9,059,560 of OX638219.1, read as the reverse complement.
GTGACACGTAATTTATATACCTAGTCTGGCCATAAATACTGTTACAAACACTTCACTAAATATATTTTTTTGGAATTAATATATCTGCAAATGAATTACATAAAAAAGGTAGTTAAATGTTAGTTAAAGTTTTAATTAGGTCATTCAAAATACCCTCCCTGATTTTGAATGTAGGCCCTCAACCTCCTAGGCCAGTCGTCAATCGTAGCATGCACAAGGTTCGTATCTATATCAGCCACTGCTTCAATCAAGGATGCTTTGAGAAACTTTATATTTTGTTGAGATTTAGCGCATGCTTTCTGTTTTCATTGTAGCCATATTTTGTTTCCAACGGATGTAAGTTTGTGCTTCAAGAGAGCCTCTCGTTGTGCCCGATAAAGTAAATTGTAAGAGCAATCAGCCAGTTTTGTGTCCTGCTTTCTGATGATTTGGCGCTGAATCTTTTTGAAATACTTATTGTGGATTTCCGATAATTTTTTGAAGAAGAAGTTTCACAGTCTTTGCAAGGACAGTATTTTGATACTCAAAAATACTGGGTTTCACTTCTTTTCACAGAGAAACATCACAGATGAGCCCGAATATGAGATTCCAAGTCAAACCATGATTGATGAAGGATAATGCAAATGCATATTATTGGCATACGCCTGGTTGCTTCTTTTTCTTTATTCACGTGGGTATAATATTTTATCACTTTGTTTTTTGTAACTTTCTTCAATCCCAAAAATTTTTTCGTTTGAAATAAGGATTTGGGGGTTTTTTCCTGCGTACCTTCTTAACAAAGCTGGTCATCTCTCGAGCCTTAATTTTTTTAGAGGTTAATTACGGAAATGCCCTGTTTGTCGTCGATAAGCTCAGGGTCCAAGGTCTTCATTTAACATTCATTTGATGGTAGTTTTTCTTATCCCTACCTGAAGAGCTAAAATGTTTTGCTTCCGGACGGGAATTCGTTAGATTCGCGCCCGTACTGCTTGGGTGATCGCTGGCGTTCTAACCGTACGAAGTTGGGCACTTCTTTTATTGTCTTCGAAGCTCGAAACTCCAGGGAATCATTTGATAGTACGATAAAGAAATCCCATGAATTATTTATAAAATTTTCAGCAATTTAAAAACCTCAAGCTGCATAGCTGTAGCGGTGCAAGTTAATAACCCGTCTGTGTCTTATTTTACCGTCCACTCATTTTTATTAAATGGCATAATATCAATTATTTCTTTATTTTAAGATAGTGCAAAAGTTCCTCATTCATAATCAATCGAAACATTTCTCGCTAGTATTTGATACTTAAATTAAACAAGGCTGTAACAGTATTTATGGCAAGACTATGTATATTAAGATTTCAAGTCTTCAAAAATAACTAACAATAAGTAAGTATATTTCTTGCTGCGTCGATTTCAGGATGCCCTTAGCTGCTACCTAATAACAGTGACTACAGAGCACGGGACATTTCTCATCACTAAAGAACCTTTAGAGCATACTCCACCATGCTGATCCTTCTACTTTCTTTAGGCGGTAAATACTCGGGATATGCAGCATAAGCATATGCATAAGCTAACGATATGGCTTAACGACTACTGTCGAACAAGCTATCGTTGATAAATCAGACTGACGATATATTGAAGTCACGGTATTACATCACGAAAATCAATGTCAGGTGTTTCCCTGCACCCTAGTCAACCCTCTGGCTCGCGGTGCACCCTGCTGAACAATAAACTAGGTTACGGTGAATGATGTAATCCCGTTTTTTGAGCAAATAAGTAGTCGTCCATACATGGCTGTCATAGTAGAATCAAAGAAGCATTGAGTCTCTTTAAAGGCTTCTATTTATTTTTGGTAGATTAGATGGCTCCAAACGAGGTAAATCCTTAAGGGGTAACAGTACAGTCACTATTTTTTTGTTTTATTACACTGACACTAAAAAAGATTATTAATTTTTAAACTATTAAACTGGATCTCAGAGACTGCAACTGAAATATGATTTTATAATAATTCATAAACAGGATAATAATAAGCCATGATAGTGAATCACAAAAGCACGTAATGCGTGCATCGTAGTAGTACCTATCATTAGAATTAAGTTGGGGAGTAGGTATACACCCAACAGGATAGACCTAGGGTCATGGCTTCGTTCGTTGCCCTTTACACCTTTATCAAAAGGATATAAGCGCTTTGCTTTGGTCCCTATGTTGTAATTAGATATGTCTGTCAATATTTTGTTATAATATCGAAGTAAAGATATAATACAGTATTGCTTTTTCACTTTAGTGTCTCTGTGTAAAAACAAAAATATTATTTTGATTTTTTTATGTACTTACCAGAATATTATTATTGGCTCATAGATTTGAAAAACCCAGGACTGTTGAAAGTGGCATAAATTACGGGTTGCATACGACCACGAGCGAAGTTTAAAATTCTAATCGATGATTATGTGCTGGTTGGCAATCACTATAGAAAAAGACTGAATAATAAACCATTCGTATAACCATACCAAAATAAATTGAGACATTGTATTACTTTGTTTATGATGTACAAAACCTTACTGTGCTTTTGTGTAACAGATGTCATCATAATTCGATCTTGTTTGGGAAGCTGCCCAGCACGTATTAAAATAACGTTATGATTGCTCAGTCAATTTGCATATGAATAATATATGAAACTTTATGTTTTCTCGTGCCACTTTTATGACGGTTTTGTGTAAAGGTGTGATAAAAATAAAAATTTGTTGTCACAAGATTATTACTTATATTAAGTAAGCAATGTTATTTTGTAAGTTTTACTTAACTAAAGGATTTCTCTTACATTATCGTCAAATGTTGTGGTGAGCAATAAAAGTTTTTTGACTTTATTTTATTGGCAAAATTGCACACACTTGTAATAAAAACGTCAACAATGCAGTTACTTTATAACCATAGCCTGATACAGCCACTATGATTTTGTTCGATTGATAATTAAAAAGGTATAATAAACATTAAATAACTGAAGCTTTACAACAAAACTTAAGGAATAGGCTTTGTGTAATCTTCGTAGAGTTTACTTTATCATATCATATGATTAACTGATAACAAAAGTGAACTCATGCGCGTCCCTTTAATCCCTGGGAATATAATAAAACCAACTCAAAACACATAACACGCAAAAGCAGTGACATCATTGCAGTATTGTACTAAACACGCATAATGATGTAGGAGGTGTGAAGAGCCGTAGGAACGCGCGAGCAGCGTCGGTCGCAGGCCTCACCTCGGCGCTTCAAACGACGCTGAAAATTTATTGTTATTGGATCGGCGCGCGTACATGCATCCTTACTCCGCGGCTATCACGACGGTACAACATTATCTCCGACGCTGCACTATTCTGGGACAGACCGCGCTAAATTGAGTTATTAAATTTCAATAAAGATGTTCTGGAGAAACGAAGACTGAGCTGGGGTTTTTTTGTTAGGTCATTTATTTTGTACTCCTGCTAAGTATTTGGAGATATTTTTCTAATGAAGTTCCTTAGCGTGGCTTGCGGTAGCTTTACTGATAGAAATCGTTTATTATACCAACTACTAGGAAAGGAATTTCGTTACGAAAGCTTCTTTTTGTTGTTTTAATTACTTAATTTCCACAAACACAAGTAAATGCTGAGCGTAGTGTTAGGTTTTTTAGACCTAGTTAATATTCAATTACTCAAGAATGACAGCCGACAAATAGCTAAACAGGCTTAATGTTCTTACTGGTCACCACCGGCCATAAACATCAATAGCACCGGCTGTGGTACAGTAGTGTTATTGGCCAATAAGGAAGTTGAAAATCAACTCATTTCTTTACGGGATCTTTAGCAACCGAACCACGATAAAAACATCTAAAGCTAATTCTAAGAGGATGGTAACTAGCTCTTACGTATTTACGTAAAAGCTCTAGTACCTACCAATATTAATATTGTCTAAGCTAGGGTACACAGAGTCCGACAAGCTTTATAAAAAGAGACCTAAGGCAAGAAAGGTTGGTTTAGACTCTTTGAAAAACAAAAAGCCACACACTACACTGTTAATAATGTTCTAGTATTAAGGTGGTGTTCTGGCTTTAACATGTTCAATTTAAAATAATAATCATCAGGAACAGAAACCAGAATATGACTGTTCTCCGTAACAGTTGACCGTAATACTCTGCGCACTGCCAGCAATTTGTTAATGATAGGTACGTATCTACATAATATGAACATTCAGTGACATAGGCTCGGGATAAAGCCTCGTTTCCACGAATGCGTAAATTACATCACGCTTGTGTACTTAAGGGGGCAATCACAACTGTGTCTGTAAGATATCACCTGAGAATACTCTTTATTTTAAATACATATGCAAGGTGTTCGATGCTTATCTGGAAACTAGTTCTGTCTTATTGGTAAAAACGTATAAAGGAAATCATTTGATAGAGGTTTGATTGTAGGTTTCGAGAGCGTATGTTCGCAAAAAGATCCCATTCTCTTAACTCCTCGTCCTCAACAGAAGGGATATTTTCGCAAATAATGACAAAACCATGACATGAATTATATTTTTTATATCCATGTTATCTTATTATTATTTTTATTAGCTTTCAATGAAAATTGGTCCCTACCAAAACTATTGATTGCTGTGAACTCTCATGTTTTCAAAATATTACAGTCATTAAATACTTGTATATCTGCGCAATATATGTAACTTTCGATCGTTATAATAATTATGCCGTCATACTTAAAAAATACACACCGAAAATTATTCGGCAAAAAATGTAAGGTGTCTTTTTAAATTTTATTGTGAACATCGTCCGCACGTGACTTGACGAGTCATTTCACGATTGGCAGATCTCACGCAAGTTGATGTCTAAAATATTACAATAATAAATTTAATATACGAAAAAAGTTTCGTTAAAATCAACGCAGATCAAAACAGGTCTTGTCAAGTGTACTTAGTTACGTTACGTCCTAGCTACCACTGTTTAGCTATTATTTATAGACAACTTCCTATTTAGGAACATTATTGAGAGAGGTTTAGAATAAATATGTAGATACGGAACCCTTAAAAGTAAAATAATAAAGTTTAGCTTTGGCTCAAGTTTTGTATAAGTTAATTTTGTAAATGCAGATCTTCTTGAATGTAATTTATACTTCAATCATGTTTCAATCACTGTTTATACATTGAAGTACCTAAACCTTATTTAATTCAAGTGATTTGTCTAAATGAAAAAGGAATAACCTTAAATATTGATAAATTGTCGATAAAGGTTACCCGCGAAAATCTGAAATATTTACAAGGCTATTCTCAAATTACCGCATTATGTACAGACTGACCTTAGTAACAACATGCAAATCATGTAATAATAAAAAGTTTTAATGTTGATAACCGGTGAACGAGCAGAAGCAGATTTACTATCTTCCACAGGTTACATGGTATAATGGGTTGGATAAGAGTCATCAATCCCAATTCTTAGTAGGTACATCCAAAATTTTACATACTTAATTCGTAAAAGCACCTGTTGTTTACAATTAACTGAAATAATTTAAAGATCAACTTCTCAGGTAATCTGCATGTCTGTCCTGGTATCATATCGCTTTAATCGCCAACATTGTAGAAAACATGAAAACGATGTCAACAATGTTGCTCTCAGAGCTCTTTTTAATTTTATTTATATGTATAAGTATTGATCCTTTGTTGATAAAACTCAATGAGAAAGAATCGGTAGATTAACTTACGTTCTATTTTGTTTTCAATTTAATCAAATCACTCAAATAGAATTAAGGATTTTCAATGTTTTTTTTTTTGCTAGGGTATTTCAATATCACAAAACAATTAAACTTCAATATTGATAAACTGCATTGGAAAAGAAGTTATTGACAAAAACTATTATAGACAATTCTTGCATAATAATATACACTAACCATTAACTAACCCATTACAGTTATCTATGGTTGTAAACCTAGTTAATATTTTTTTACAACTACGTACCTGGTTTATAATCTATTTATTCAGTTTAGTTAATTAATAATACTCATAACTCCCATTGAATACAGTGTCTACGATTACAAAAATAAACTTCGTGTTTAATAATATGACATCGAGCAATTTGGAAGATGTAATGAGGCAGAAGGTCCACGAACAAAAGAAAAGCATGTAAATATCGCTAAAGAGGCCTTCGTTCTCCGATCGTCTTTTTGTCCAGATTTCGATCGGCTTTCACTCGTGATTGTCGATATCCGGGAAGGGTTGCCAGGACTTTATTTAATAACAAAGGATGGAAAAAAAATATAATTGTATCGCATGATGCAATTGATTTAGTTTAGCTACCAATTGCACTGTGTAAATTATTATAATAGCAGTGAATGGAATAATGAAATTACTAATTTGCTTCAAATTAAATTTCAACGAAGTATAAATTAAATTGTTTGTCATTTAGTTTTTTTATGTTTAATTTGGCTAGCTCCATTGGTTGTCAAATCTATTATAAGCGTTTATGAAAATTAGGTAGGTACTTGACTGATGTCGGTAAGTACAATTTTAGATGACCCTATATTCCAGTTGTGGCGTTCCTTGCGACTATTAAGCGAGTTGTATCGGGTTCATCTCCCAGCTAGAACTGACATTCGTGTGATAAGATTTAATATGTTAATTAACAGGTATTTTAATGATACCTACAAAACAGGGTATCCTCAGGTCTGATGTCCGATAATGCAGGGAATCATGGAGGTGAATATGTAAACGTTTATTGATTAAAACAAAGGTTACAAGTTCTTCTTTGGTACGTAAATAACTTTCTTACTTTCATTTTCTTCTCTCTTTCTTGGCCGGCAACCCATCAGTTATGGTGTTTCTACTATCAATGGGCGACAATAGCCACTACCAGCAGGTGGATGGTGAGCTCGTTAGTCAGCTATTTCCTTTAAAAAAAATCGAGCCGTATGTAAACTGTTGAGAGATAACTGATGATCGACGTGAGTGATGGACGTTAGTACACCAAAAGTATCATCGACTTGTTGTTGCCCTGAAGCGGAGGACCTATTTAACCTACTTATTTTCCTAGCTTTCCAATGTGAAGGAAGTCTCATGTATGATTTTCGTAAAGCCCGTGATGTCTTTAGATGATCCCGTGCATTTACATGAATTTTCGTTCATGCTGTATGATGGACCGTCATGCAAATTCGTCATGCAAGTATAATAGTTCGTATTAGTATAGTAGATCGTCTAAGGACCATATTAGGGTGGAGGCTAGTTTATAATATCCTGCCACTACGCAAGTGTCGTGAGATCAAACTGGCTTCATAATCTCGTTCGCTATCCGCAGGGATGGATATAGGGTACCTTAATTGTTATTATATAACTTAAAATAAACACCAAAACATGAATCTCAATTAACTCATTTATGAGGTTTTATTTTCTTTAAAAATACATGACCTTAATTTTCTTGTATCCTATTTCTATTTCTTTCTTTATAATTGTATGGAAAACAACTAAAAGAACTCGTTGTTTTGTTAACATACTTGTTTTTCAGAATATTTTGCAAATTATGTTAAGCGTGAATCAATCGATAGTGCAAGCAAAGTTACCATATACTTGGATCGCAGTCAGCCCTTGGATGAATGACCGCTAATGCCAATTTATCATGCTTCAATGAGCACATTTTAAGCTGTTGACTTGTGTAGAGAGTAATCGTGCTCGCCCTTTCGCGTTCTTCCGTGATTCTGAGGACTTTTATCCTTTGGAAATAGTCCTTTGTTCAGATGATGTTCTAGATATTAAATACCATTTAGTTTTAATAATGAGTGAAAATGTGTAGCATTTTTTTTAGTTGGTATAAATCACTTAAAATTCCTAATAAGCGTCCTATTTGGATGGTAGTTAAAAAAAGGTTTTGCTGATTGATTTATAAGTAATATTTCATTGAATATGTGTAGACATGATTGTCTTGTTACGTCATAAGTACTTAACCATTTTTATTAAGATTTTAGAAATTATCATTGTACTTTTAGAATACTATATACTTAGGTACTCATAGGTATAAAGGAAAATAGAACATCTATCTTGTGCTGTGTGTCACACGCGATATCAGATAGGGTAGGAAAAATTTCACTTCGTGCAAATGTAGAGTTGATTAACAAATGAATGATATCATTATACAGAATAAAACTACAATATTTTTATATATTGAAATCGATTGTATTGAGTATTTAGAGTGATGCACGAGAAAGATTTATGTGGGGCTAACATTAAAGTTTATAAAACGCTTTTTTTGTAACATCTGTTCGGTGCGAGCACTGTTTGCAAGGATCACATTCCTCAGGAGCGGACATCAAAGGAATGCCTGATGCATTGGCCCCAACACCCTTCAAGTTAATAAAACACCTCATATTAAACACAAGGACTGAACCTAGGTCATTAATGTCATAATACACTACACATTTTTGTCCGACACAAATATTTTGTTCTTGTCGGGCATCGAACCCTAGTAATAGCGGATCATTCCTATGGCTGCACCATGGCGTTCTTATATTTTACATGTTCATTTTTATGTCAGTAAACTCCATCGTAGTGTATCTGTTCCGTTGCTAATCAGACTAGCGTAAATACTGATTAAACGACGCCTCTTATGGTTTTACGCGTGACATACGGAATCCGTACAACATCTGCACACGATTGCCAGTGCTCAACCTTCGTAATCAATTGGACGTTGCAACCATTATTTACGTAATTCCATGATAAAATTCATGCTGCTCTGGTACGTCAGTGGTATAGAAATAATATCAATTAACTATCAAATCGGTTTGGTAAGCCGGATATAAGTCATGACATAAGATCTAATAAGATATCATAACAGCCGTATTGGGGCGGGTTAGAATACTAACCCCAATCTCACGCCGTACGGGTGTCGTAAAAGGCAACTAAATCCGGCCCGCTGGTGGTAGAGCCCCTCGAGGAATTATATTGGTAACATTGATTTTAATTTTATTAATTAATTCCATTATTACTATTATTATTTCTCCATGTTCGCCTGGATAGCTACAACCCTTGAGTATTAGTCAGCCGCCAAATGACTCGTCGTGTTCCGGCTGGGGGCTTGAGAGCCAGTTCTTTCTTTCTTTTTCTTCTCTTTCTTGGCCGGCAACGCATCAGTGATGCCATTAGTGTTGCTGATGTCCATGGGCGACGATAACCTCTTTCCATCAGGTGGATCGTCAGATTGTTTGTTGACTATTTCCATAATAAGATATTAAACCATCACGCCTATCTGCTCTTGGCATTAAACTGGGAGGTAAAAGACCAAAAAAGGCTGCTTTGTAACGTATCGTATACCACGAGTTTTGAAGATTTACTTGAACCCCATCAAGCCTTATAGTTTGCGATGCTATCACAGATTATATACATATATGATATTACAAATTATATAGATGATATTATTACAGACACCAGACTCTCTGTTAGAAATTATCCAATAAGATTAGTTAGGTTAGGTTCTATCAAAAGATATTTTGTTGTTATTTCTTAAATTTGAATTTTGAAATTTTAGACTAAGAATGTATGCTTGTTCTGTATTCTGAGGTAGATAGTTAAAATTAAAGTGTAAAAATGAAGCAATGATGTCTTGTGACAAGGTACAAATAAAATAATACACTCATTGAATTTAACTTTATTAGGTACATTTGTAAATTTTCTACTATATTGTACACTAATTTATATGTATATATTTATCTATTTAATAAATAGTACACAGTGCTAATAAATGTGTAGCAGTAGTATATACAAATGGTTCACTTTGTACAATTGAGATTTGCCATGACGATATTGACTTACACTTCTAACTTAAAACCCGATTTTAGTTAGCTTACAATTAATTGTTGTAAGTTAATTATATCATAAATATTTCGGTCTTAATTCTTTACAAATCTTGTAATTTACATTAGGAACTATAGTCTTACAACGGGCTTCTACAACTGAAATAATACTTTGGTTTACAATACTAATTACACACCAAAGACATGATACTTTATTCAGAACATTTCGAAAAAAAATACTGCCAACTATTACATTTTTTGCTAATTCTTTTACAAATCATACTAAAGTACCTCTAAATTGTAATTTATTAACCATAATACTTCAAATTCTAGAAACATTTTATCATAATAAAATAAATAAGTAATGCGGAATGGTTTGTGCATATCAAAATTATAAGTAGTCTAGTATCCAACAATTTAAATATCCACATATTTACATTCATTTACAAACCGAGAGTATTAGCTGTAAAAGATTTTATTAAACTATCGTTTATTGGGAACGTTGACATTTCAATAGGAATTATTCTTTAATTAAAAATAAATAACATTAGCTTATTAGCCGCGTCAACGGTCATGTTTAGTTAACTGTAGCGGCACATCATTAGAGTTGAGCGGCCGCCGACAAGGGCTAGGAGACCTAGATCTAGTCTTGTTTTTCTGCTTGTCACCTTCAGTGTCACTCTCATCGTGAACATTTATCTCCTCATCTGAATCCGAATGAGATTCGTAGCCTCGAGCGAGTTGAATCGACTGAGCGGCCAGCAGCGCCGCGGCGGCCGAATGAGGTACTAACTTAAACGCGCTATTTTCCAAAGCCGGATGCGGCTTGAACGCATTGCTCTCGAAATGATTCTGCTGCAGCGCTTTAAGCGCGTTGTTCTCAAATTGCGTCGAGAGGCCCTTCAATGCGTCTTGATGCGCGAGGGCCTTGAAAGCGCTGTTCTCGCCGCCCATTTGAGGGTAGACCCGTGTGGGGGACAAGGAACGCGAGCGGGAGCGGGACGGGGAGTGGGGGAGGCGGTGCGAGGGAGAGCCGCCACCGCGCTTCAGGAGGTTCATGCGCTGGTGGCGTCTCCACTTGGCTCGTCTGTTGGAAAACCAAACCTGTCAGTAACGGTAAATAAAAAATTAGTGTTCGGTCCATGATATGTTAATAAACAATTCAAACTGTAGCAAATATCTACAATAATAGTGAATTGTAAGCTATTATAAAGGATTAATATAAATCAAAATAGCAGATTAGATTGTGTATTTACCTGAACTCGCGCCTCTGACAACGATGTTTTTGAAGCGAGCCGTTCGCGCGTTGAAACGCACGGGTAGTGAGATTTTTCGAACTCTTTTTCTAGTTCCTCTAATTGATCTGGACTAAACGTTGTTCGGTTTCGCCTAAATTTTGGTTGTTCTCCATCCAAAGACCCGGAGTCGTCGCCATCCACATCTATGAAATGAAATATTCTTATTACAATTGTGAAACGCTCGTAAGTAATTATCATTAATTTATGAATACAAGGTGCAATGGTATAATTCTTACCGATAAGCCCTCGCCCAGATGATGAAAACATGCCTTGTTGGGCGGCATCTGGATGGGACAGGCCAACGGACGACGGTGGTACCCCTGGAGGAAGAGGTAAGCTTCCTGGAGGCCAGACCCCTCCTCCTCCAGCCCAAGGAAAGCTTCCATAAGGAGGAGGTGCCGCATAGAGGCCATAGCCAGCTGCTCTTGCGAACTCAGCGGCCGCGCGCTCAGCCGCTCTGTTTCGTAGTATTCGGTTGATTGAAGAAACGCTCGGAGCCGTAGCATTCGTGCATACTCCTGTGGACAAACAACAAGGTTTCTTATTTCTCAAGATTCTTAAATGTTTTTAAACATACATTGTTGTTCTTATGACAGACTATAGTTTCCTTCCTACTGACGTGTGCAACTCTTGGCATTAATTTGCGCCGTGGCCCACAACGGCGCACACAGGACTATTACGTAATTACAGTTTGCTGTGCTATTTCTTAAGCAACGTACAGATAATTACAATATGCATAAAATGAGTGACCAGCAGCGCGTTAAAACCGATGCGTCATTGGTCGCGTTTAAAATCGCTGGCCATTATATCGTTAAATGCGTGCAGAGGATCGCGTGTCAGTGTAGCCTTGGAAGAGGCATCCCATGTAATTTTCAGGAAACACTCCGGGTAAGTGCCATAATTTAATCATAGCCTGTCCGGGTGTAATTGTCGTAGAATTCGTTGTCCGGCTACCGCGCTGCGAGCTACTGGCTCGGTCGTGCTAGCTGTAAACCCGTTTATGATTGCTCTTTAACAATTATATTGCATAATGTGTCCGCTTTGGGGTCACTCATATAGGTACTCGTACTGGTATGGACGCAATAGATACGAAATGACTGCCTCATTTACTTATCTAATAGCAGACCAGGCGAACTTCGTATCACCTAACAAACTATTTTTTTTCTAAAATAAAAGTAGCCTAAGTTACTCCTTGTTACATCAGATATCTGCCAGTGAAAGTCCGATCAAAATCGGTCCATTCATTTCAGAGATTAGCTGGAACTAACAGACAGACAGACAAAAACTGTAAAAAACGTTGTTTTGGTATATGCACCGTCTATACATCTAAATGCACTTAGTAACTTTTCATGAGTAAGAAATCACAAAATTAATATAATGTGATGTTAAAAGTTAGATCTAATGTGTCAGGAATCAAAATTCTTTTAAAAAACAGAAAATCTTTGTCAAAAATGAAAAGACTATTTGACCAACATCAAATTACAAGCATATTATTTTTAATCGATTTTATGCATTTCCATTTCGTTAATAAAATATCAAGAATTCTATTTCGGATTTCCATCGATGCTACAAAAGAAAATAACAACTACTGTACAACATGATACACTCGACTACTTACCGTCAACAAATAAACCGAGACAACATGATTCAACCAACGGTCTTATTAGGATAAATATCTAAAATTTCTAGATAATTCATAATTTAGGTAACTTATCGTTTGTTAAAACAACGAGATTTTCAATATACAATGTATGTAATTTACTCGTGTATACAGTATACTCCAAGCAATTTCAATTCGCTTGCTAATTGTTATTCGTACTTATCAATTCAACTCATGACAATTATATTCAGGAACAATAATCCAATATAATTGCTTAATGAACACTTTACGGGCACAGTCAAAGAAACGTTTCCTAGACGTCGATCGTTACAGAAAATTGCACTGCGTTCAATAAACCGCCCCGTTCATTTTCTACAATCACGTGTAAGTCAATTGTCTACGTCAGACAGTAATTATGGCTTCAATTTATTAATGGCCCACTACCGAGCACGGGTCTCTCCTCTAGAGGAGGCCTAGAGCATACTCCACCACGCTGCTCCAGTGCGGATTGGTGTAGGGCAGTAATTTACTCGACCAATCCACACTGGACAGTAATGATGATCAAACATTCGTATCTCGGTTTGAAGTTGGATTTAATACGGTCACCGTTTGTAATGAAGCTCTTTTGTTTGGAGCTCCCAAGCGCGTCGGGTCGCTGGCGCTTCAAATAAAACACAAAGCTAACCTGTTATAATTTACTCAAAACACAAAGCCTTATATAGCATAATGGTAATGATCAGTTGCGCGCCTCTGCTTATTGTTAGCACATCGAGGGCACAATAAGGCGAGTCTTCACAATCCGTTTGCTGCGTAGTCAATGCGTTTTTATAAAATTACTAGCTGCCCGGACAGACTTCGTTCTGTCAAAAGTTTTTGAAGTTATACTTCTTTAGGCGCGTTATGGAATAAATGGAAAAAATGATGAGAGTGAAATTTTAAGATTTGTAACACGGACGGTGACACAAAAACGACGGTCACGAAAAACGTCACGCGCGTTTTAAAAACGCTCGTTTTGAAAAAATTATTATGATTATATTGTTTTTTGAATATTATTACAATATTGTTTTTGAATATTGTTTTTGAACATTGTTTTTTTAATATATTTTTTTAATATTTTTTAAATATTTCTTTTTTTTTTAATATTGTTTTATGATTTTTTTAAATTCTTTTTTGATTTTTTTTTTAATTTTCCTTTTAAAATTTTTTGGATTTTTTTAAACTTTTTTGTTGAATTTTTTTGATGCCAAAGATGTTATAACTTCTCACGCGCATACAAAAGTACACGTTAATGTTTTTTTATTAAACCTTCCGTGTGCCTTAGGGAGATGAAAGCTATCCTATCTTTCAAGTTGGATAAAACTGCACACGGTGTGCAAATTTGATTAAAATCGGTTAAGTAGTTTAGGAGTCCATCGCGGACAAACAACGTGACACGTAATTTATATATATTAAGACTAGCTGCCCGGGCAGACTTCATTCGTTTATATAGGTATATTAAGATAGACCCTAAATAATAGATTCCGGAATCCATATAACTATTTATTATAACCGAAAAACATATACATTGGTGATCGAAAATCTTTAATTATGTCGGGAGCAACGTTTTCTAAAAAGAAAACAAACCGTTGAAAATCTTGTAACGTTTTGTGAGAGCTCGGCTACGCGTAGCCGCTAGTAATCTAGTTCCTTGTTCGTTGGCACTACACAAAAAACTTGTATGATCTTTAACAGAACAGTTAAATTGGTTTTTGTTTAGTATGAAGTTATCTACTTATCAAAACTTTGATCGCTTTTAATACCTACCTACTTAGCCTGAGCATTGTTCAACGGAAACTGTATTTTCAATAACCGATCCGACGTCTTAACAAAAACTAACTTCACTAAACGATTTAATGCTTCTAAAACTTTTAACTTTTAAAGATACGTTTTAAATAAGTATCTAGTAGCAAAACAGTTGCTCATTAGTAGACTTTTATTTGAAAATATTGGGTGCTTGCGTGCCGATTGGGATCTTAAACGTATAGTGTGATGACACTAAATAAAATAGTGCGGTAATGAACCCATTAGGCTTACATTTGAACAGTCTTGGTACAATATATGAACCAGATCTCAGTCAAACTATTTGTTTTGAAAGAGATCATTATCCGTCAACAGGTTGCAGGTGGGAATGCGATATCTATAATTGTTCTTTTAATGATTCGGGATCCAACTCTCGTCCCTAAATGCCTAGTCACGGTCATGCAATTTGTCTAAAGTCGTTTAATCATGATTAGTCACAATAGGGTCCGCTTCCATTAAAGGTTTAGATGCTTTAAATGGAAGGAGAATTGTTACGTTTTGTATTAAGCTTGTATCACTTTTATTTATGATTGAAAATGAGCTGTATCGACTACCGTGGAAAATGTTCTGAAACAAGTAATGTATGACTGAGAGACACTGGATCGAGATTCGAGAGGTTCCCATGGAATCTTAATAAAAAGCAAATTGGCTTAAAAATGTTAAGGTCTCTCGGTCGGAGTGTTGTTGATTTGGTACCTGCCTAAAAGCGTGGCATGTCCAGAGATAACACGGACCGGCGCCGTCTGCTAGGGAGTGTTTAATCGGGTTAATTTATCGATAATTGACGGAAAACCTTTTTGTTTGTATTGCCGGGAAGTAACAGTAATTGTCACGCCTTTGAAGATTTACGTCTGCTTCTAAATTGAGACATTAACAATCGGATCTCGTGCCTAATGGTTCGGAATGAATTTATTTGTTTTACTGGAACCGGCTTTCCGATAAATTTGATTAGTCTCATTATGTGTAGGAGGAAATTGAGTGTAACTTAACCTTGGTGTCATTAACATTAAAAAGAGAGTTTAGAGTATTAAAACATTTAAAACTATTCAGTATCGACACTTGCCCATTGCGTGAGCTAAGAGGTTAATTTGAGCAGCATTGCGGAGTATGTTTTAGGCCTCCTCAAGAGGAGAAAACCGTGCTCAGAAGTGGGCCATTAATGGGTCGTAGCCAAATCTAATTTGATTTTTAAATGCTAACGACTATTCTAGGATCATGTTCGAACAAATCATTACGACGGTTGCAATTCATTTCTGGTACGAGTGGTAGGTACGACCAAGGTATTTGTATTTTCACAGTCTCTTCAATATTATGTAATGTTTCTTTTAGTATTATCAGTATACATCATTGGTATACACATGACATTCAGTAACATTTACATTCAATTCGATATAATCAACGGACGCAAAATCCTTTGAAACAGATTAATTTACGGCCCTATCAAGAAAACTGATGTCCATCACAGACATATCAAAATCACTTCCTAACAAGTGGAACCAGTTAACGAGTGAGTGGCGTCACGTCGTCTAAATGAATAATTGTTGGCTTTATGGGGAACATAAAACGATGAGATCGGAGGCAATCAGGCGGCACCCGCAGTGAGCTCCAAGTAAAAGGTGTCGGTATCAGCGGGGGGCGTGCAACCGGTGCCCTAAACGCTCCTACGCACCCGCTTTTCTCCCCGTTTCAATTAGCAATGAATAGGACCAAACTAATGTTTCAACTCCGTTTCAATTAGCAATGAATAGGACCTATGTTTCAACTATGCACTTCAGTATGGCGTAGGGAATATCATTAATTAATATTGGTATAACTATATGTTTAGTCATATGGCAACTAGTTATGGATAGGTACGCTCAACACTATTGGTGTGTTAGTGGTGCGTTTTAGTTGATATATTCTTATTTTAATAAATTATTTAATTAATTAAATACTCTTCCGTATAACGTTAAAAATTACTTTCAGCCAGTGCCGGCATTAGAGCCACTGTCACCCTAGGCAAGAATATTGTGGCGCCCACATAAGAAAATAAAAATCTAGCTTTGTTTGCTCGAAACATTTTTTACTAAGCCAGTGGGATCGTTTATTAAGAATTTTATTTTTCCTTTTTTTTACTCCTCGCTCCAAATTTGGCGCCCTAGGCCGTCGCCCCACCGCCCCCCACCCCCTAACGCCGGCTCTACTTTCAGCAAACGGCATGAAAAACATGTACTTACTAAGATTAAGACCTACGAAAGGCAGTTAACTCCATTTAGGTATTCGGGAGCTTATTTTGTATTTAATTATAATATAGAAACAAGAAACGGGCATTCAACGATACATAACAGGTTAATTATCGGGATAGAAGTGTATGTGAAATTAGAAAAGCATTTTATTTCTATTTGCGTTTGATATGAGAGCTGATAACCATATTTTGTTTTCAATAGGTACTTACCTATACTTCGAGAGATACTTAACATGACTATAGGTCCCGCTTTGGGCGGGATTGTCCTGCTTTCAGGCCGTCTGTCCCGCTGTCTCCAGCGAGAACAAAAAGTCAAGCTTTTCCAGTCAAACCAAATGTATTTACCTATTTACTTGTCTACATTAAATTCGTTGCACTAATTAAAGTCGCACGGAGTTGGGAGGCAGACAATCGAGAACATGAAGCTATTAAAGAGAGGAGACGGCCTAAGCAACTGTGCACTGTGACTCAACTGGGTCCTGACGTCATCACAGTAGGCGTGGCCTTAAGTCAGTCTACTGTCGGCGCCCGTCCTGTGCACAGCTTCACATTTTCAAAGAAAAGGATGAAGTGCTGTGTTTTATCGTGTAAAAACTACTCGGATAGACGTTCTGATGCTATGGATGGCATTTCATTTCATTTTTAAGTAATTTGATTCATAATTTATAAGAATAGGCAGAATAGTTCTAGAAAAATCACTAACGCCGATCTCGTCAAATAAAATTCTACTCGACATTAGATGGCGACACTTTGTGTCAAGAGAACTAAAAATGTATAGGTGCGTAGAGCTAAGTATTAGTATTATATTGATAATCATACGTACTGAAATTTGTCCTACATTCATTCCTATAGAGTTTTTCACCGCCAAAATATTATTTTTCTAGTTTTTATAATCATTTTGTAAACAGGCCGCCATCTATCGTCAACTATTTACAACAAATAAACATAACAAAAACACAGGGCCGTAATTAGAATCCAATTATTTTACCGAGTGTCCCATTGAATTAAAGTACTGCCTATACTCTGTTCATTATAGCTTGATTCTTTTTGTCTTGTGATGGGAAATGGGCATAGTATCTATATAAGGCAAGGTACAAAAGGTTTAATTTTATATAATTTAAATTTTACTAACAAAAAATAACCGACTTCAAAGTCTCAAAAAGTACTTTTCAGATCTCTTTCAAATTTATGTGGGACCACAAGACAAACACCTGCTTTCGATTAAAAAAAGAATCATCGAAATCGGTTGGCGTGATATTGAGTTATTCGTCAATTTGTCGCGCACGTCTTAACACAAATTTACGACTTATGTGGTTTTCTCATGGATGCCATTGTCAGATCTCAATAAAATATATGTGGGACTACATGACAGCCACCAGCTTTCGATTAAAAAAACAATCATCAAAATCGGTTCGCCCAGTCCAAAGTTCTGAGGTAACAAACATAAAAAAAAACAGTCGAATTGAGAACCTCCTCCTTTTTTTGAAGTCGGTTAAAAAATTGATTATAATCACAAAATTGATACATTTGGTTACGATGACGTTAGGGATATCATTATTGATTGCTACAACCAATAAAGTATACTATTGACGTGCGTGCATTTCTATGTAAAAAAAATATGAAACTTTATGCCCGTGATCTCGATGACCGCTGTCAAAAGAATAATGCCATAATGAACAGAGTATAATTTATTTAATTACGTGAACGGGAGTAGGTAAAATCAGTTTTTTTTTTAAGTTTAACATTGTATACAATCTTTATAAGTCTTACGCTTCCCGCCCACGTCCGACTTTTTGTAGGACCGATAATCGGGCCGATTTTTCCTCAGATTCTTATGACCGATTTTGTGGCCGACTCGCTATTCGACCACGACCGATATCGGTGACCGATTTTTTTTGTAGGAGAAATAGAGCGTACTGGTCACTATAAAGTGAGATATTATTATTTACATGATGGTCCTACTACATACCACATTGTTTTAAAAAAAACCTTAGAAGCTTTTTCAATATTTATTTATACAATATTTTGAATAAAATTTAATCTGATATAAAATTTAATCTAAAACGATTGATCTTAAGATTGGCTTAATGATCTATCTTTATTTAGAAACCCACTGAATTAAGCTTGTCGATAGTTTATATAACCATATTTAAAATATTTTATTTGATTCTGGATCGATACGAAACATCATATTAAATTATACGGTATATCTACATAAAATTACATCTTTTATTTATTACCATACTAGCTTTTGCCCGCAGCTTCGCCCGCGGTAGAGATCAATTTTTTACAAATCCTAATTACTTTTACTTAGTTTGATTTAGTTGCCTATGACTTAAGTAAACATGTATCATTTGATAGCGTGATTCAGAACTTGCAAATGAATTTCACTAACGCCATATATTAACAACGTCTGGAACTAAATATCTAGCAACTAACAAAACGTCGATCTTCCCATGGCCTGGGGATGTTTTACCGCGGTAAAAAGTAGCCTACGTTACTCTCCATCCGTATCGATCCAGAGTATCGATACAAGGCACCTAGATCGAACATCCCTATGTCGGTGAGTCGGTGAGAACCGAACGTTCCATTTTTCACCGATATCGGTCGGAATGCACCGATTTTATTTCTGACCGACTTGTTGAAGGACGTGTGCGTTGCACTATTGCTATCAGTACGTTCTATTTTTCACCTACAAAAAAGCGGTCACCGATTATCGAACGTGGGCGGGAAGCCTTAAACAAACTAACGCCCCAACTCAGAGTCACTAACGGTTACTTAAATCGCTCCTTAGTACATAATTTGTGTGGTGATTCTATACTAAGGAGCGATAAGTAAGTGACTCTGAGTTGGGACGTAAGCCATTTAAAAATAAGAAAACCGGGCAGGTGCGTGTCAGGCCACGCCCAATGTAGGGTTCCAAAGTAGTAAGTTCATCGACTATTGCTCATTAACTACTTATGCTAACATACTCGTAGCCATGATAGTTTTCCTTGTAATTTCATCATATTATAACCTATTTTTGAGAATTTTTTCACTTGTCTAAATTATGTCCAATGAGGTGGTATGAATATTTTGAGTACGTCCCTGTTACATCCTACATTTATTGACATCTAGTGTGAGATAGTTAAACTACGTAATAAAATCGATATAGAACGAAGCGAGTAGTATTGCTATTGATCGATAGATGGAAAATAAAGAAGTGGGCGGGATTTGGTGGGTTGGAGGGGGTGCCCTCGCCCCGCAAAGTGTCACGCGTTCTTGCATAAGAAAATCTACATACAACGTCTCCTCTCTTTAATAGCTTCATGATCGAGAACGAGTGAAGAATATGCGAGAACGGGTTAGACGGTAAATGAACCGAACAACTATGTACATCGCGAAAACTTGGCTCGGACCGATACAAGGCTTATAATATTTATAAATTTTAATTTTATATATTTTTTATTTATATACAAAATTCCGTAGGCGTCCCGTTTTGTCACGAAAAAAATTCAAAATGTCATGTTATATACTTATGAATTCAAATTCAAATATTTTTATTCAAAATAGATTTGGTGTACAAACACTTTTTGAAAGTCATGCAAGCTACGCCAATGCTTCTACAAGGCCCTAATGTGAGAGGGCCCGGGAAAAGAAGCAGCAAGAAACTACCGAGGTGTGTTAATAAAATTAATTAATGGGCACCAAATTCTGAACGATAGGTATAAGTATATTATATTGATATTATATCAAACTGCTAATATGAAATGCAAAATATTCTATGCTGTCTAAACTTGACTTATATGATGCCTTTACGAACAATGAGCATTATTAGTTCACAATATACTGGTATCGACCGTCTATAGCCGCTACTGCCACCTTATATAGGATGATCCAGGTGTCATGCACTCCAAGACTTGACCCAAGTAGATAGGTATCGAATATATTAAATACGATTTTTTGAGTTCAGTATCAAACACTGTATATTATAAAAGTAATTTAGTACCCTAAGGAAAAAGAATTTAGTACCCTAATCAGATACTGATACGAAAATTAACACTCTAAAGCCAAATTTTCGTAAACGGACCCCTAATTCCAAAAATGGTCTTAGAAGACCCATAATATTTTTGAAAAACCTTTTCAATCACACTATAGAGTACGCGACGAATAAAAATTCATCCTCACGTTACCTGTAGGGGAGGTAACTCTAAAAAAATATTTTTCAATATTTTATTATACGATTCTAAAGTTTTTATAAATATGCCAAATTACATCTTTCAGACAAGGGTCTTGGTGCTTTACTTCGGACAGACGAACGGACAGACGGAAAGACGGACGGACATGACGAAACTATAAGGGTACTAATTTTACTTCGGAAACCTAAAACGTCACGGTAGTAGTATAAATGAATGAATGAATTTAAAAGGAAAACGATCACAGTTAAATGAATATTGATCGATAAACTTACAGCTACGGAACACTATATTGCTCATGCCCTGACTCGCACTTGACCGGATTTTATTTTTATTCTAAACCTCAATTTAAACTTCAAAAAACAAATTCTATTACTAACATTCTAGGTAGTGACAGAGAAGTTGTCTTATTGAACCTATAATCCTTGACTTAGTAGGTTGGATGATCATAATATAGGTTAAGGTCAAATAAAACCATTACCAAACACCAGCTCCGCGTCCGATTTAGCTGAAGATGATCACTTTCGAACATTAAAATTAATTTAAAGTAATAAACAGCTTTAAGCTCCAAAACAACAAGCGAGTCCCGGGCAATGATCTACTTTGTTTGTGTGTGATACACAGCTGGGAACCAATTTAATGCTGTAACAAATCAATAAATGTAGCGGTTTATTGGAAGCTATGCGGAGATCGATTTGATTTATTTCCACCATACAATGTAAACGAAGGAGGCGATACCTTGTTAGTAAATGTCAAAAAACCGGAGTAAAAACCTTCAGCTTTTTACCGCTTAGATAATGGAGCCCTGTCCCTAAAAGTAACTACAATGACCAGCTATGAAGGTTGTGCATTATAAATATTGTAGTGCCTCATTATACGAACACTTCTGGGAAATTGTTTGAGATTTGAGAGTCACTAACACATTATTGTGATCGCTAGTTTTGTGAAACTTTTGTATGTGATATTATATATTCAATAATGATATGAAGCAGTTATAGTTACAAAGAATAGAATCAAATTATTGATCTTGGGTTCATAATAATTAATAATATAATACAAAAGTAGGAGAAGATCGCTACTCGTCGATCATTTTTATAATCATTGGCAGAAAATTACCACTCATTTCAGTTCATAACACCTTACCTAGCATAAGGTAATATTTCGGACATAATTAATAAATCAAGCATAAAAGAAAACTTGCGAAACGAACACAGGGTGAACCTTCAAAATATTTTAACAGTCCCTCGTAAAGCTACCTACCTCCATCGGCTGCGCTAATTAATCGGCGCCAGTTAATAATTTCGGAGGAGCGACCATACATTTTGTGGTTTAAGAATGCAATTAATCAAAATGTGGTCAGTAGCTAGAGCGGTCCGTAACGCCTCGTAAACCGATATCGATTTAGTCGATAAGTTGCGCAAGCCATTGTCCGAAACTGCTGAATCACCTCTAACAAAGGCGGTAGTGGGCACCTTATTAAAATTTAGACGGTGTCGATGAGTCGCTCTGTTTTGATAACTGCGCTCCCGAACACTATCGACAATTAACGCATAGGTACGTTCGAATGAATAGAAAGCGGAGCCAGTGACAGATCTCTATTATA
Source organism: Thymelicus acteon (assembly GCA_951805285.1). Taxonomy (NCBI): domain Eukaryota; kingdom Metazoa; phylum Arthropoda; class Insecta; order Lepidoptera; family Hesperiidae; genus Thymelicus; species Thymelicus acteon. Next base: position 9,037,046 of record OX638219.1, on the reverse strand, counting down.
CTGATGAATCTGCTCCCAACAAAAAATACGGTGAACTTTTGTAGTTCCTCAGCAGTGACAGAACATTATTATTTTATTATAATGAGCGCGGTTAGAATTATTATTTACCGTATATTGAAGTTAACAAATACTAAGCCACGAGTTAGGTGTGTAATAACATTTCAGCACGCAATAAAAATTAAATTATTTTGTTTAATGTTCAAAATTTGCAACAGACAAATTTTATTAATTTTCTTCGATAAAAGCGAATGCATACGTTTTGTTTGTAATATATTCTGGTTCATAATGACTTGATGCGGTTTCATTACGTCCATACACTGTACAGTTAACATAAGCAGTGCAAGAGTAAATCGAGTTGCGGCACGCGGCCACAAAACCGAAATAATAAAATCGTCGGAGGTGTGTCTCTATTCAGATATGAAATTTAATCAATTTAGTTGATTTCATAAGCGCGCCGTGAATCGAGCACGCTTTGGTACAAAAAATCATTGCATTGTGAACCGATCACTTTGTTACAAATTTGATTAAAATTCTATTACCTACGAGTATGTCTCTTGAACGTGCCATAGACCTAAAATTTTATTGAATTTACTAACGCTATTTATTCACATTCTTCTTTTTAACAAGTGCGCGAGAGAAAGGAAAATTTATACGCTTTTTAAAACGAGTTGAACGGAGACGTACTGGAACGTCATGTTTTTAGGCACTGTGCGGAGACTAGATGGATAAAAACCAGAATTGTTTAAAATACCTGAAAAACTTTGGTCATTCGCTCTTGTTAATAGTTATGGTTTAGTTGAAATTACAATTATTAAGTTATTATTTATAGATAAAATCCATGTAATATAAATATTGTATAGCCATTTCGATTGTCTGTATGGTGAATATATGTACATTAATTATTTTATAGGTACTAGCTGCCCAGACAGACTTCGTCCTGTCAAAAGTTTTATTTTTATTTTGAGATGTAAGCTATCCTATCTTTCAAGGTGGATCAAGCTGCACACGGTGTCCAAATAAGTGCAAAAGTTAAGTAGTTTAGGAGTCCATCGCTGACAAACAACGTGACACGTAATCTATATATATATAAAATTGAAAAGCGACACACCGCTGATTAAACAAAAAATCTCAGAAACTACCGAACCGATTAAGATGAAATTTGACAGGGAGATAGATTCTGCTAAGGAGACGTCCACTAAGAACGGATTTTTGGAAATTCATCCCCTAAGGGGTAAAAATACGGGTTAGAAGTCACTTTCATACAAACCAACTTTGTCAGTTTTAGATTTATAAATTTGATTTTTTTTATGTAAGTTTATAGTAATAAACAAAAGTTAACTTTAACACATTTTTTTGGAAAATCATCCCTTAAAGGGTTAATTTCTTGGATTAAACTTAGTACGCAACTTCGTCATTTTTGAAGTTAAAAACATGAAAATTTATATATTAGTGCAAGATTAGAAACAAAATTTAAAAGTTATGTATTTTTTTGGAAAATCAAACCCTAAAGGGTTGAATAAGGTTGTGTAATTTAGTATGGGAACTTCGTCAGTTTTGAAGTAAGAAGGGTGAAAATTTGTATATAAGCTTATAGTTAGACACAAAAAATAACTGTATCACTGTTTTCTCGAAATTCATCCCCTAAAAATAGGGGTTGGAAGTCATTTACATGTAAATCAGCTTCGTCAGTTTTAGAGTTATAATATGAAATTTTTATGTATGTTTATAGTAATAAACAAAAGTTAACTTTAACAATTTTTTTTGGAAAATCATCCCTTAAAGGGTTAATTTCTTAGATGGAACTTAGTACGCAATTTCGTCATTTTTGAAGTTAAAAGCATGAAAATTTATATATTAGTTCAAGATTGGAAACAAAATTTAAAGGTTATGTGTTTTTTTGGAAAATCAACCCCTAAAGGGTTGAATAAGGTTGTGCAATTAGTATAGCAACTTCGTCAGTTTTGAAGTAAGAAGGGTGATAATTTGTATATAAGCTTATAGTTAGACACAAAAAATAACTGTATCATAGTTTTGTTCAAATTCATCCCCTAAAAATAGGGGTTGGAAGTCATTTACATGCAAATAAACTTCGTCAGTTTTAGAGTTTTATTATGAAAATTTAAGTTTATTGTTATGAACAAAAGTTAAAATTTAGCTGAAAATCATCCCTTAAACGGTTAATTTAGGGGATAGAACTTACTACGCAACTTCGTAATTTTTGAAGTTAAAAATATATATATTAGCTTAAGATTACAAACAATTAGTAATGTGTTTTTTGGAAAATCCTCCCCTGAAGGGTTAATTAACTAAGAGTGCAAGTTAGTATGGCCACTTCGTCAGTTTTGAAGTAAAAAGGTTGAAAATTTGTATATAAGCTTATAGTTTGACACACAAACTAACTGTATCACTTTTTTCTCGAAATCATCCCCATAAGGGGTAAAACTAAGGAGTTGTAAATATTTAAGAAACTACGTCATTTTTAAACTCAGTAATGTGAAAATTCATTTGTTAACTTATAATTAGAAACAAAAATTCAGTGTAACAGGTTTTTTGTGGAAATTCATCCACTAAGGGGTAAAACCAGGGGATGTAAGTTTGTACGAAACTTCGTCAATATCGAACTCAGAAATATAAAAATAAATAAAGAGGTTGCAAGATTTTCCAGAACTTTGTCATTTTCAAACTCAGAAATATGAAAATTAATATTTAAGCTTATAGTGAGAAACAAAAAATTTTTGTAGAGGACTTAACGGACGGGAGGGGGAGGAGAGAGGGACAGGAAGCGAGAGAGGGACCGGGAATGGGAGAGGGAGAGTTACAGGGAGCGCGAGAGGGAGAGATAGGGACAGGAAGCGGGAGAGGGAGAGAGAGGGACAGAAAGCAGGAGAGGGCCCGGGAGCGGGGGGGGGGGAGAGAGAGGTACAGGGGCAAGAAGCGGGAGAGGGAGAGGGAGCGGGACAAAAAGCGGGAGAGGGACCGAGTGCGAGAGAGGAACTGGGAGCGAGAGAGGGAGAGGGAGAGGGACAGGAAGCGGGAGAGGGACCATGAGCGGGCAAAGGAGAGGGACAGAGAGCGGGAGAGGGAGAAGGAGAGAGAAAGAGAAAGAGAGAAAGAGAGAGAGAAAGAGAGAGAGAGAGATAAGGAGACAGAGAAGGAGAGTGTGTGAGAGGGAGGGAGGGAGGGAGTTTAAGTGGGAGAGGGAATGGGAGTGGGAGAGTTAGTGTAAGTGTCCGGATGAAAAGATATTTATACTGATCATGTTGACATCGTAAAACCAGTTCATCATTGATCCATTTAGGATCTGGTGGTGTTACTTGGAGACAAGATATGTAACTCCTGGATGGATGGAAATAACGGAACCTTTTTGATTTTTTTAATAAAACTCAAGAGCCACTTTTTCTGTACATTAAATATTTCTTCAAAATTTCGGTTAGGGGCAATCAAAAAATTTGTTTTTAAAATTATTGTCTGTCTGTCTATCTGTTTGTCTGTCCGGGCATCAAATGAAAACCCTTGAACTGATTTCGACGGAAATTAGTTAAGTTGTTCCTTATACATTGGATCACGTTTTAAAAAACTTTTTGTCCCGATAAAATTAATAGTTTTCCCCGAAAACAAGATGAAACTTAGTATGGAATATTTTAAAAATATCAATGATTTGCTTTAAATTTGCAACAAACGTTCCTCATTAAATTCATGGAATACATGTTTTCGAGTTTTTCATGAAAAAGAAAAACCTAATTAATGTTAATGTTGTTTATTATTCATAATCCGTTCCCGGAGGAATGATTTGTGATTGTATCGTAGGATTCAGTATATAAATTCCTAAATATAAGTACTTCAATATAAATTAACCTGTTCTTAAATTTTATTCTGCAAGGGGTACAAATATGACAAGCATAATTTCCGCATGCGAAGCTGCGGGTAACAGCTAGTTTATATATATTACTATGCTACACATATTAGACAAACCATTTCTGGTTACTTTCTGTGGGACATATTTCAGTTATCGGGGACTCCTAAACTTGTCAGCAGGTGGTCCCGTCTGGTCAACATAATTTGATACACCGAAACCATCGCTCGATCTAATAGAATCAATCATATTTACATCCCGGCTTGATCAAAGACTGGAATTTATTCGATAGCGAAAAAGACCTTTGATAAAACAACATCGTCTGAATTATTAACGTCAGTTAACTAACTATAAATTTGTAGATAGAAAAATACAAAATTATACCAAAATGTAGTTAGTAGGTATTATATTTTTAGGTTTAATTAGTAGATATTTTATTGTATTAGCACGCAATCAAACTGTTTCGTTGTGGCAGTGTTGAAGTTAATTTTGGAATTGAGATCTATTGACACGCCATAATTTTTTCACGAAATGTTACTGGAAACGTCAAAAAAACTACATAAACTTTAAAAGCTTCGACATTTACGACAAATATATGAGCATTTACGCAAAACATCCGCATGGGTTCGCGTGCAATTTTCGCATACGACGTAGGCATGGGCGCGCACTGCGATCGGCCAATTATTTTAAATACATTTCAACAAATGACGATAATGTCAGCCTGGAGCGCCGATAAGTGCAAAAAACAGTAGTCACTGAACAATTACTCCCGACCCTCCTGAGAACTCGTTCGTAACTTAGAAGAACAATAACAATTTTGCAAGTGAAATTATAATTTATTTTTCGTGATTTGTGAGCAAAAGATAGAATATTAAAAGCTGTACGTTGCGTGTCTACTATACATAATTTTTATTTTATTTTATTGTTAACTTTTACATTGATTGCTAATTCTGTCAAAAATGTTAACTGCTCCGAGCGTCTAATAAATAATTAATAGGGGTGTAGCTTATTCTTTGGCTCGCAACATATCGGTGATGCTTTTGGCGATACTGGAGGGGCGACAGTGACTATTTTATTTACCATCATGATGACTCGTCAGCTGACCTGCTTACTATTTGCATAAAAATTATCTTGGTGATGAAAAATAACAACTGAGGAGAAATTTAGGAGGCAAAAATACCTGCTTATAAGCAAGATGTTTTATCTCAGTTCTTAAGAATACTGAAACATTTGTAATTTGTATTTCTTTGTTTGTTTGTTAGTTTCGTTCATCCGTGTTACCTAAGATGAAAAAACTACTTGCCGCAACAATAAATTTATTCCGAGTGTGAATATACCCACCCATACCCACCTAAATAGCGTCGATTACTCAGATTTGCACTACAACACATCTGTCACCGAAACTCATTCTTTTCTGCTCACTCACATAATGTATATTTTTGTAAATAAATACTTTAAGCAATGGTCAGGTTTATCTATCTATCTATCAAATACCCTTAAACGAGATATTCTTGTATATAAAAAATGAGAGGTGTCAAGGGACATCCGGATGGAACGAAGTTCCTTGCAGTCAGTACTAGGATAGCAAAAACATGCAGCAAGTGTGCCAAAATAAATGTGGAGTATTAAATTTCTCATCGGCTTTGTTCACCTAGTAGCAATTAATTAAAGCGAGTAGGTACTAGGCGACCAGCAGTCTTTAATTAATTGCTACTATAGGTGAACAAAGCCGATGAGAAATTTAATACCCCAGATTTGTTTTGGCACACTCGCTTGCATGTTTTTGCTATCCTAGTACTTAATAAGTGTTATAATGACGGCAAAAAGTGTCGTTACAACTTTTCCTCTTAATTTTTTCCGTCTAGCCCCCTTTCGCAACGCGCGACAAGGAACTTCGTTCCAATATTTTCTGATTCTCGGAAACGGCGCAACCATTTTCATGAAATATAATATGCCGGGGGTTTCGGGGGTGATAAATCGATCTAGCTAGGATTCATTTTTAGAAAATGTCGTTATATCCGTGTTTTCAGGCTTTGAAAAACTGCTGCAATATCATTGACTCTTCTTGACATCTATTGGCGAGTAATAATACTATTATTATGAGGAGCAACTAACTGCTTTAACGACACAGAACTACTTCAGTAGATGGCGTTGTTAAGCAACACTAGAATATCGAGCAAAGCTCGGTCATCTAGATATTTATATTTAACCATCATCGACACTGACACATTCCACAGATCCTAAATTACCATCACAGAGATGAATGTTCCAAAACATGGTATCATTTAAGCTCACGGATGGTACCGTTCGTTTGTCAAATTCATACAGTATGTTATATTGGTTACACTCAGATGAGGGTTAAGCTTAGTGTATAAAAAGTAATGGAGCAAAATAAGACGACGAAGTTATTGAACAAGTAGATTGCTCGAAAATCTAATTTCTCAATTGTATTACTTCGTTCTGCGAGGCGTCGTTAATGTTTTTATCTGATGTTTACCCGGTGATGCACCTGAATCTTAGGGGGCCTCCTGTGGATTTACGACCGTGAACCATTTAACATCTCAGTTTAGCAGTGTTCCCCATCGAGAATATTATCGCCTCCTAATCCGGTCTCCAGTGATATCTTAAACCAGAAATGGTCTCGTAAGCGAAACCTGTTTCACAGGCGATCGCACGCACACCCTTGCCGCTCGAATAGAGAACCGATGCGATGGCTAGACCATTCAGACCCTTACACGAGAAGATTTTAGCGAAGCGTCGCCGGAGCAGTCCTTATTGCACCCTATTGTGTAGTTTTTAAGATTTATTTTCAAGGCGAGAAAAAGAGAGGCATTACGTTGTTTCAGTGCTAGGTGTATGCTATTGAACGTCACGCATGGGCACATGAGGTGTCGCTGGCGCAATTACCGCAATTGGCTCGTTGGCCTCAGAAGTAAAGACGCCCATCACGCCGCCTGATATGAATTGTAAGTGTCTCGGTGCCACTTAAGTGTAAAGTGCAACTTCATAAAATGGCCGAAGTGTAGTGTACATAATTTATGTTATATAGAGACATTCAATTGCGAAGCTTTCTTAGTATTTTTAAGAAAAGAGACTTTATATTGTATCAAAATATTGATGTTCTAGGAATTCAAGTAATTTATGGCATCATGATTGATTATAATTTCCGAAAACAAATAGATAACTAGGAAGATTTACGCAAGCTTAAGATTTTTATTTTTATATTTTAAATTTAACATAAAATATTTGGTATAATTTTTGACAATTTCCACATTGAAATTTTTTATACAATCTTTCCACTTCAGATGCGGTGATTTCGAAGAAATTTAGATCAGACTAGCTGTTGCCCGCAGCTTCGCATACGGAAATTATGTTTTGCCTTATTTGTAACTCTTGCAGAAGAAAATTTAAAAAACGGGAAATTTATATTGAAGTGCTTATATTTAGTAATTTTGATACTGAAATCCACGATAAAATCACAAAGGATTCCTCCAGGAGCGGGTTTTGAAAAATAAGCAATATTCACATAAATTTTATCCGTTTATTTGCAAAATTTTGAAAAACTGAAAAATACATGTTCCATCAATTTAATCAAGGAACATTTGTTGCAAATTTGAAGCAAATCGGTTGATGTTTTAAAAATATTCCACACAAAATTTCATCCCGTTTCCCGGGAAAATCTTTTAATTTTCCGGGATAAAAAGTATCCTAAAATATGACCCGGAGTATTAGTAACAACTTTACCAATTTTCATCGAAATCCGTTCAAGGGTTTTCATTTGATGCCCGGACAGACAAACAGACAGACAATAATTCTAAAAAAAATATTTTTGTGCTCTAACATGTTATTGAAGTGCCCCCTAATCGTAATTTTTAAAAAACATTCAATGTACAGAAAATTTGCCCTTTGAGTTTTATTATAGTATATAAGAACTTCGATAATGTTATAATATGAAAGTAGCAAAAGTGCATCCAAAATTCATGGTGTTAAGCCGCCACTGTAACCTATATTACCATATTACTATCAGTAACATAGCACAACAAGCTCCGTTTCAACACCAGAGAGCGCTATGAGGAGAGATACGAGTACAAAAGTGAAAAGAACAAGTTAGTCCAGAAGTTTAAATTCTAAGGTGTACTTTTAAATAATATAACGTAACGAATCGTTACTTCTTATTGAAGACTGAGATAGAAAACCTCATTTGAGAGTCGCTGACAAAAATATGTATCTACCTAACTAATAGTGTGTCGTCAGAGGAGTCTATTTATATTACACTAAATTTTATAACTATGAACATGTAAACTTTTATCTTCTTTCAACGTTACAAATAATTCATGTACCTACTCATACTTCAAAAAAATCAAGAGCATGAATACCAAAATAAGTATAAAGCCATCGAATTCACAAGGATAAAATCAAATTTTGCATGAAACGATTTAACCGTTAATTGATTCGATCTACATAAAATCATTGAGTCGGACCGATCAAGGTAACATACTATAAATAGCTGATGTGTTATTTCGACAACTAACAACTGATTCAAGTTCTTGGGTTACTCTGTAGTCTGTATTCATAAGAACTGATACAAATTCTTATGTTGCTCAGTATCCATCACTACCTATAAAAAATCTCAATAATTTGTCTAACCGCGATAATCTTAAAAACTAAACAGATTTTCAAAGGGATTTTTTTAGAAGATACGTAAGTAGAATACCAAGCGAGTAAGATTAAGGTGTTACATATGGTTAGTAAAAAAAACATAAAGCGCCCAATAAGAAAAGGTAACTGTTTGGGGTGCGGTTACCAAATGGTAAGTGAAGGTAAGGATCGTATTTCCCGAAGCTAAACGAGGGCGGGTATTAGTTATCTATAAGCTGGAGGCCACCGAATCTATTACTACTATATTCGGGGTTGCACTTCAATGGCTTTACCTACTGACCTCTCCAAGTGGTATTTGACACAAAATACCAAAAGTTCATTACACAAGTGGTCAAATCCAATAATAGGATATTTAAGTAGGTAATTCGTTAGCTTAGTGCTCGCTCTATGTGACGTCGACTCTGATGTACTCATCGTATAAGCCTATTAATGCAAGATTATCGGCGACTTAGCTTATTAGTTGATTACTTAATTAAGATCGACAAAGGAACCGTTATGAAATGTATTGATCGTGTATATATTATCTATTGCAATAAATAAAAGATTTTAATCTTTTTCTTATAATCGTCATTTGATGCTGCGACATATTTTTATAGAGAAAAAAACTAAAACGAGCACACAAAAAATTATGGTTTCTAAGTGATTTTAGTGCCACCGATGCGTTGTTTGTCAAGAAGAAAGAGTTTAAACATTTCAGGAAGAGTGGTTAGTGAAGAGTGGTTAACAGATAAGCATATTTATACCCTACCACCATGCAGGAGTACTTATTGTCAATATTTAAACTTGGTAGATATATCCACTGTCCAAAGTCCTATAATAGGAGTAACTTGACGTTATTCAACAGAGCGCAGCACCAGTAGGGAAAATTCGTTTAACCTTAAAGATCGATGAAAACTTAAAAACAATTATTGCAAGTATAAGTGAATGCTATGGAAATATTATCATCAAACTCGACGATAAATTGACAGCCAAAAAGCAAGATGATAAAAACTGTACCTTGTAAGAATGTAGTGAATGTGCCAACGGATGACAGGCTACTAATTAAATTTCATAGGCCAATAGTCCTCTGCGACATGGGCCAGGCACCAAAACTTCCGACACATGCAACGTAACGTGAGTAGCTCACCGGTATTACGCACCGACCACTTTTGTTTAACGTACTTTTTTACTTAAAAATAACCTTTTTGTATCTAGTATTACATTCTACGGGATGCTGGCCTAACCGTGACGGTTTTTTTAATTTAAATATCCGACAAACGAACAGACGAGCCACCGTAGTAAATAGTCCCCGTGGCCCATGGACGTCAGCAACTAAAGTCCATCACTTTTGACAATAAAGTAGATAGGTACGACAATTTCTTCTACGAAGGTATTTTTAACTTTTTGCAATAACTGGGTACTTCTTGTAAACTTTGGGTTGTAAACGTCAACATTGACTTATAATGAATTGATTCTCTCAGTGAAGGGACTGTACCGGCCGAAAAGGAATCGGGGGATCCGTGTATTCTGAAATGTTCTCCGACACTGCGACCAAAATACATAAAATATTTTACGGTTGATTTTAGAATGGAGGGTGATAGATGTCGCTAGCCGGGCTAGTAAATAATAATAAATAAATAACGCTTCACACTCATAGCCCCACACAAGGATTCCCCTGTGTCGTGGGTGCCATGGACAACACACTAGACAAGGACATTCACACCCAGACCGACAAAAGAAATTCAAACTCATCATTCAAATTTCCGCCTCGCTGGGAATCAAACCCAGGACCCTCAGTGCGGCGATCTGGTATGGTAACCATTACGCCACACGGGTCGTCGAACTAACTAGCTAGTAATTTAACTAAGCTTTTATTAGGGTTAAACCACAACTAAGGTTTTAGTAGCCTTAAACCTTAGTTAAGGTTTTTACTAGCTCAACTAGTGACATCTATCATCCTCTTCTCTAAAATCAACCATGAAATGTTTTACGTGTTTATGTTTTGGCATACTTCAGGATCAAACTGTGTGGTACAGTCGGCCGTAGAAGTAGCTTAACATTTTAGTACTTTGTAATAGTAATTGTTTCGACGGTTTCCTAGCAACATCTATGACAAATTCAAGAAATGTAATGTGACAAGGTACTAAAATGTTAAGCTATTTCTGCGGCCGACTTTACAATAACCAATGCCGTCCAGCACCGTTCCCTTATCCTCGTCCGATGCACCGCGAGAGAAGGAGGTTGGGTTAGGCCCAAGGACGAATGCCCCTTACACCACAAAATGCGGTTAAAGACAAGAACCTTTATTTTGGTTTTTTTTTAACATGTTAGAGAAAGCGAAAGAAATAAATGATCTGAAAATGAAATGATTCTCTACAGATATCTCGCTTCTACAATTATTAATGTTTAACCAATTTTTTTGGCTGACGAAATTCGACAGTAATTAATTATTTTCAAGGCCTTAATTAAACTGAAACTATTTTTACTTGAATATACGATTATAATTCAAGAAATTACATAAAAAAAATTGTTACGCGCATTTATTTTCTCCTTGTAAACTTTTACTATGCCAATTCTTTTTTTTAATTAGCCAACAAAAGAACTACCAGGCCACCTGACATTATAAATGGTCATTGTCACCCACAGACAACAGAACACCGTAAGCATCACGAATTGAACGGAATAATCCAGAAACAGGCTAATTTACACATTAAAATACTAACATTAATTGTATAATAATGAATAACATTATAGTAACATAATTATAACATTAATAGTATAATAATAATAACGTTACTTATTAGTATTCCCTAATTGAAATAAAAATTTAAAGTAGTTAAGTAGATTAATGTGTTATTTAATCAGTTTTTAACCGATTTCAGAAAAGCAGGAGGTTCTATAATATTTTCCACTGTATATTTTTTTATAATAGTGTGATATTTCTTATATGCAGAAGTTTCAGCCCAACTTGAAATACTGGACGAAAATTGGACAAACCTGTACTCGAAGTACATCGTCACAATTTTAAAGGTTTGTGCCGTTAATGCATAAGGTGCTAAGTACCTATGTCGCAAAGAAAAATCCACATGGCGAAGGTCATTGACTCTCAGACTAATCCCCGTAGTAGAGTGTAAGTGTGTGTGTATATTCCAACTTTTTAAAGTTTTCCGATAAAATAAATGATGAAGGAGAAAATATAAGAACCGGTGTTAAAATTAGTTAACTAATTAAAGTTAATACGTTACGTTACTCACCATGAATAATATGATTTGAAAAATCATTGCATGACCGAATTACTAAATAAACGAAAGCTGCTCAGTTATTATATCTACATGTAATTGTAAAAGGCAAGGCTAACTCTAACAGGTCAGAGTTATTTAAACTAATTTACCAAATTAAAGTGTAAATAACTGGGACTTTGCGGAATATACTGGAATAATGATTGTGCAGAAATCAGGTCTTGTGGTCAGGGCTGAGCATGGGTATTTAAATATAATAACACTGAGGCGAAGTCGTATTTATGACATTTACGGTTAGTAATCACTTCAGATTTTTTACCACATGGATTTCATACTGTTTTTAGTAATAGATTAAGGGATATTGAGGCAATGTTAAATGTATCATTCGTTACTTTTTTAATTAAGTCAGTTGGCTGAATATGACGATGATTGTTATAAATATGACCACAAAAATAGTGTAGATATGACAGCATACATCTATAAGGATAACTTAAACTTATTTGCTAAGCTATTTTTCTCAATAAAGAAGCATTTCGTTTAGGATATTATTTTCCTTTATAATTTAAATTGATATCTTATGCGTTATCACATAATAAAAACTTTCGAGCGACATAAATAATTACAAGATGTAAGTGATGCGTGTGTTTCAGCCCTGACAAAAATGAGACCACCGCAAGATAGGACAAGATACTATATGCAATATAGGTATATACTATAACATAGCAATATACTAGTTTTTGCTATAGTAATAATTATATTTTCATACATACTTTTGTAACTGAATTTTTATTGACTTCATATAAGTGAAAAATGTAAGTAATTGTGATAACATTTGACAAAGAAATAAATAAATATTAGTGTTGGCTTATTTCTTCAAATTAACTAGATATTAAATAGGTAGAAATGCATCTACATACACAGGCCTCAAAAAACCAAAATATAAACAAAATTATTTAGCGATCGCCCCGTTGGTTCAACCATGCAGGATAAGCTGGGGCATTAGTTATGAAAACAGTATTATAATGGAAGTATTCCTCTAGCGATCATACAAACATACATTTATGTACATACGTCGATACATACTTATTCTAATAGGTATGTATTATATTCTAATATAACCTCCTCTTTTAGAAATCGGTTAAAAAGTTCTCCAAATAGGATGAACAATTAATATCAGTTACGTTTTAATCCAGATAGATTAAAATTTAAAACGTGCTTAAAGCACTAAACTGAAATAACACTACGAAAGAAAAAATTTAGGCATTAGGTATAGATACCTAATATAGCTCGGGCAGAACGCCCGTGCGAAGCCGGGGCGGATTGCTAGTAGAGACTATGAAGATAGAAATGAGAACAGAACAGCTTATAGTGAGATCACCAGTAAACAGTTATACCTGCTGGCATGGCCATTCGTGACCGCTCCCGGCTGTAATAATATACGCAAAGCGGGAAACGTTTAGCTTCTGACTTATACTATATCTCCAACGTTAAATCACTATAGAAATAAAAAACTCCATGATTATATCACAATATTAATAATCTTAATTTTACTAACAAAAAATAACCGACTTCAAAGTTACTCTAAAACTACTTGTCAGATCTCGTTCAAATTTATGTGGGATTACGTGACAAGTACCTGCTTTCGATTAAAAAAAAGAATCATCAAAATCGGTTTGCCCAGTCCAAAGTTCTGAGGTAACGAACATAAAAAAAAATACAGTCGAATTGAGAACCTCCTCCTTTTTTTGAAATCGGTTAAAAAGTATTTAAAATGAATAATACAAATACTACAAAAGTCAATTGATTCTGAAAACAAAAACATGACAGATATTTAAAAACTGAAACCCTGCATAAAATCGCACTCTGAAAAGTTCTAAAGGAAAAGCGCCTATAAGATAGTAGTAGATAGTTAGATACTAACGGAATAAACACGTCAATGCAGTTTTATTCCTTAAAAATAATTTAATAAACAAAATTATAAACACTACGACAGCTTTTCGACCGAAACCAAAATTGTGGCCAAATTCATACGAAGGCGCTTTTAAGCCCAATCCTTCGCGCTCCCGCGCTTTTAATCAAATCCGAGCCGAAGTCATAAAACTTGATTATCAAGCTAATTTTCCTGAAGATAATTTTCTAAGGCTATGCTAATTTTCCATATCATTTGACAATTTCAATTAATTACCTTCAGAAATCAGTCGTTCGCGGATCTCCCACGCGAAGATAGTCGGATTTTCTCTTTTGTATTGTTCAATCTTCGACACCACCGCCGGCGTCGCAACCTTAGGCTTGCTGCCTCCTATCAACCCAGGTGGCCGAAGTGTCCCTGAAAGGTGGAAATAATCTTAGAAAAAGTAATCGTCAATCAAAGGGCCTCCGTATTGACAGACAAAAACTGAGTAGATACAAATAAGGGCTCAGCGAGCATTTTCTTTGTGGCATATTAAACAAACGCCACTCAAAAAGTGACACCTGCATTGAATAAAAACACGCAATTCTAAATCAAATTAAACTCTTTCATAAAAATACCAATAATAGCTACACGATACCGATTGATGCAATTTCATTGAGCGTTAAACGTGGGGAAACGCCAACTACTTGTCGCAATTTCATTTCAAATAACATCAATCACATTTCAAGCTTATGATCCTTATTTATATAGCTACAAAGTTTAAAACTATCTTGTTAAGTTGACTATGTTCTGTACGATCAAAGGGAAGGTGAACGTGCTTAAAAAATAATAATCAGGACGTCCGTGCAGAATAATAATGGAAACTGCAAATTAGTACTAATTATAGAAACAATGACATCCACTAAATGAAGTCGGGCTACGAGACACGCATTTTTAATCTTCTTATTTAAGAAGCTCATTTTCCGCACATCTCACATCCTTTAATTCAATTTCAAACATTCATATCGATTAAAGCGGTAACATTAAACTGAATCGCAATATTGTAAGTAAAGGTTTCTAATTTGTACCTACTAGATACTAATCAAATAAAAACAAATTACCAAACAAAAGGTGGTTGTAGTAAAAAATAGTTAAAAATTTTAAGGATCTCATTGGCATAATATCGAAATAAATTCATTTGAGCGAGTTTCATTTATTTATAACGCTGCGTAAGGACGCTTATGGTGTGGAAGTGCTGATAAAAAGTAATGAATTCTGCAATTCCTAAATCAGTTAGATAATGGATGAGTGCGTGCTCCGAGACAATTACATAAAAAGGCATCGGGGCTGCATTCCGGCAGGCGGCCGCACTCGGTGTTTTTACCCGACAACAGCCCTCCATACCGATCACGCTGAATAATTCATCACATTATTTATATTCTCATTTTTGTCAACGCCATTCGGATAAATTCATACGGGTCTTTATGTCTTGATAAAACTAAAGCTTAACGCCGAAACGGCGACAGCAAAAACAGAAGCCCGAGTTTACACGTAGCCGGTCACACGAACCATTTATGGAGTTGTTATAATAATCTAATATAGATGTGATGATAAACGCGTAGATGGCTTTTGTTCGTCAAGTTGATCTTGAAGCTTGAAAAGCTATACATAAAAATAGATCTAAGTAGAGTACTTGTGTCGTTGTAAGATCAAGATAGAGATTATGATTTTTTATTCTTTCAACGTACATAATGTACATACATACTCGTAGAGCAATAATTAAAGCTCTGATGCTTATGATGAGAGCAATTCTACAGTATTTGATACTTGGTAGGTATATACTTTTACCTGTACGAGTATATATAACTATACAATTCATTATGTATTCACTGATCTAGTGATAGGTCATTACGGTTATGATACATACAGTCGTAGATATATGGTTCTAATGTTTTTTTCCAGCCTAGTTGGACAAGGTCTATCGGGGATCCTTAAATGCGAGAGAGGTACCTATATGTTGTAGTGTATAATAACTAGGACAAAAGAGTTCAAAATAATAGAGTAGGCAAAGTGTAAAGTCGTTGCTTCTATATGGCTTCTATGATTAAGTTTTTGTGATTTTTAAAATAGCCTAACTTTTCTTTTGTTTAGATGGTAGTGAACTCGTATAAAATATATTTAATTTGCAGTCGACATGCAAGAAATGCAATCGTGTAAAAATTAAATCGTTGTAAGTAATCATCACGAAGTCTAGATGGGATCACGATGCCTTCTTAGAACGTGCATTTGACGTTGCCTTTCACTATAATCTATATTTCGCTAGAATGATTGAAAATCTATACGGGCGTTTTGTGCGCCGCCAGTAGGCGAGCCGCTCGAGTATTGATTGATAGGTAAATTGCAGGAGGCCGGCAAACTGATCATTTTGCAGTAATTAAATCGGCTAGAAACGTAATCGCATGACCAGAGCCAATTACCCGCCGTTGCCTAGGCACAGCGGATCGTGTGAGGTACCACTAAAATTGTTATTATTTGCGTGAAATGCACGGTGCTTCTGAGCCGATCTTTCTGTACTCTGTTCTCACACTACCTTAGATACTTACTATAAATTACTAGTTTCTAGTACTGTCATACCATTAAGTTACTCTATTCGCGATTCGCGCGATCTAACAGCGATTTCTGAACACAACATTATCAAACAGCTATGTCGCGATTGAGAAGAGTAGTAGCAAAATGTGAATGACTGACAAAAACCGACTTTTGGATAATCGAGATTTTGTGTTTTTACACTCCGCAAAAACATGTTGCCATTCATAAACCGAAGTAAGAATTTTTTATTACACCTCGAGTTTTAGTAAAGCAGGAAACCAAATTGATAAAACCATTTAGGAATTCTTTCATTAATGTTTCTCAGATATCGGACTTATTTATCTTAAGCCGAAAGTTTTTGCTGTTGAATATAAATTCATTGAACACTTATTTTGTATTTTTATAGAAAAATGTTTTTGTGTTGTATAACATGGACCGGAAGTCATTGCTCCACAGGCTGTAATCGTAAGAGACTGACCGAATTAAGCAAATAGATGAGTGACCGCCGTGACTGCTAGTTGAAAATTTTTAGTCACCTTGGCAGGCAAGTAAAACGGTGGATTTTGTATATCGGGTTATACAACAGTCAAAAAAGTGACGATGAAGTTCCGATTGGGCTTGGCTACTAGAAACTATGCACCGAATTGCATCAAGTCCTATATAATAGTCAAGGCCTCCTTGATTGCCATAAGAGGCACATGGCAGTGGACAGCTTATGTACCTTATTATTACCGCTGTAAATAATGCCATAGTAAAACTGAACATAAACTTATTTTCTCAGGTAAACAGTACCAATAAATAAAAGCCAGATCGTTATTCACAATTATAAGTCAGTTGTTGTTGAATGATAATAATAATATGGTTGGGTATTATAACTTTAATCGCTCAATTATAATTTACATCGGTTACGTTTAAGTACAATATTTCATACAAAGTAACTAAATTAAGATCATTTGATTATGAAATATTGACAAAAAACATTGTAGATATGTACATATTTATTAAGAAAATCTACCAAACTGTTTAGATAATTAAATCAACTAATATTTTAAATTTATTTATTTTTCTAAATAACCAACAATACATAAATAACTAGAACACCAAACTTAAACAATTAATCATCACTCATACAACAAAAGAGCACATACTCAAAACGTCAGTTAATAAATTTCCATACAAAAGTCGTTTATGGGCGCTTAAAGTCATTACACGGTGCGTCTACAAAGAGGGACAACTCGGGCGCAGAAAGGCCACTGAAAGGTTCGTATCTTGTTGATTAAATTTATATTAAGCGAGTCTTTATATTGGCTGGCGCTAACCGCTTAGGGAAGTGTCGAGTCACGCAACTAATAGATCTGAATCTTTATAGCAAAGTGGTGGATGGCCCCGGCTTATGGAACTTAATGCAACCCATGTGCTAACGATGTTTGATTCGGTGATTGATCGACTTTTTGTCCGAAGAGTAAACCAGACGCCAGCTCCTTCAGAAGCAATTAATAAGCTCGCTATTAAACTAGATCACGTCTTGTGATACGAAAAATAACTAGCATTTCAGCAAAGGGGCAAAAAGTTTTTAATAATAAGCAAACATAAGTTGCCTGATTGATTTATGGCCCGTGAGAGGTGAGGTGGTATATGTAGAGTGGAATTTGTAATTGTAATCATACGTGTCCTTTATGGTATTGTGTTATGCTCTCCTTACAATATGTAATATAAATTTCTAATGTACAACATACAATATACTGCGTATTATGATTGCCCGATGATATCAACATAAACTCATTAATCACTTCCATGTAAGCTAAAGGTAATATCAAAAAAATTACAATAATAATAACATATTATTTGTAATTGCCGGAAAACAAACAGACGGACCACCTAGTAGTGAGGTTACCGTCACCTTTGAATTTCAATATACTGTCATAACTCCAAACTGTCATCATTCATCCATCAGTTGCCGAGAACGAAGACGGCATAGATGCTGCAACTAAACCAACATTAAAGAAATAACCACGCGTAATAGGTACCTATGTTCTTAACACGATTGATAATGTTCTCAACGCTGATAAAATCAGAATAGGACATTTTGTTTGAAAAATACACTTCTACAAGTTTACTCCTATCCGCCCTTAATAATGTTTTGACATTAAATAGAGAGTTATTCAATATCTACGTATTAAAATATGTGATGGTTAGTTTCAATTGATGTTTATAATTTAGTACTGCATCATTTATATATGATTAAAATAGCTGAAAATAGTTTAAATATTCATAATGAATAAAAGCTGCAACTCGTATTACTAACGTGTCGTTACCATAATTGGCTGCAGTTAACGCTAAAATATACTAACCAAGTAAACACAATTAAGAAAAACGCAGTAGTTGTGTCAGGAAATAAATTATGATAAGTCATTTAATAACTCATTCAGTAGCTATTAAAACTATACTGTGGCAACAGTAATCATTGCAATTTGCTGTCTCTGCTTCTAACATGATTCAATAAGATGTGAAATAAAAATTATTGTTGCGATTGAACATTTCTGTACTAATGTCAAAGATAAATCATCAATAAATATGCGGTTTTGCAATCTCATTAATTTGTATCCTAGTGTTTGATATATTTTATAACTAGTTTCCGTCTGTGTCTTCGACTGAAGAAGTGCTTTCATGAAATGACTGACGTAAATAATATATAGGTAGGTATATCCAAATTATCCCATGAGAACATACAACCGAGATAAAATCTACTTTTTGTCATTAAAAGTTTCATTTAAATCTGATTAGCTTTAACAAGATGGAAATACAAACATTAGTTAACCTAATAATCCTAACATGGAAATAGTAAAAGACTGGTCAAAGGTCTCTCTTTAATCTTTGTTCTATACTCTTGGAATAGATTTTCTTGCTTTAAAGATCACGTTAAGCTATCGATCTCCATCATCATAACAACTTAATAGACAGGCAGTCGATAAGACTTGTCAAAGGCATTCGATCGACATAAATTACTGCGTCGAATAGGTTGATCATGATGAAATACTTTTGAATCATACAAGAAAATAACTAAAAATCATAAACATATTATAGTTAATGTTGCTCTGAACATGGAGGCACAGAAATCGAGTCACATTTAGAAATAAACACTAAGATATGTAGAAACTTATCTTAATTTCAACTATTTATACAAGAGTTTGCCAAGTAGTCATTAGGCGACTGCTTCGCTGTACGTAAGATTGAGATTTCTCTACTATCCTTTAATATAGACAAATAAATATATTTCATACACATTAATAACCTTCTTTACTATTTAGATTAACGATAGATATCAAAATTAAAATAAAGATGCTTTTAATTTTGATATACATAAATAGCCTTATAAAGTAAAATTATATAAAGATACCATAATTTAGTTTATGAGGCCATTAATTATGGAATTTAAAAATACTTATATAATATTTATGCCCACTTCATTTCATATTAAGTTTATTGATAAAAACATACTAGAGACGTCCTTTTGACTAGAAAAATATGGTTGACTTCCTATTTACCAGCAAGCTGGATCGGAAGATATCCTGATGGGTAGATATCCTCTAAAATGAAAATGGTAAAGAGATGGCAAGGAATTGTACAGTAGGCGCGCGAGTTGAAAGCAGTTGGGGTCTGAGGTGAGGAGCGGGAGCGTGAACCCGCCACCCGCTACTTCTTGCTTCCAACGCCCGGAGTGTAGTGTCAAATTAGTGATGTCCTTGATAAATTATCGCGCGTATTCTTTGATATCGATTCAGTTATATTTAGTGTGCTTGAAAATAAAGCTTAAAACTTATGTATTAATCAATACTAGCATTGCCCCGTACCCTCTGTGTTGTTTCAGGGTTTAATTTACTCACATACCAAACATCAGATCAATCAGTTCAGCTCATTTTAGTCAGATCATATTTTTTATCAAAATCGGTTTAGTAGTTAAGATGACACGTAAGTAACAAACGTTCACATTTCTGATTATATTATCTGAAGTTTTTAATTCCAATTTATCGACACGACATATCACTAATTAATTTCCAATTAGGTCACAACACTAACCCCATTCCTAAGCTCTGCATTCAACTCCCGCGGCTACCGTAGATCCAACTCATCTCTTAAGGTGATATCAGACGGTTCACTCGAGTGAAAGCTTCATTTTTCTTTCATTCTATGTTCATACGGCTAATACGGAATGATGTAGAAAAGAACATTCACTGTTCTTTTTATAATAATGTCATCGAATGAAGTCGTGTCTCTTGGAATAAATTTACTCGAGACCATGGAGCATACTCTATCCTCCATGTTCGAGACAAAATGGCCGAACGCGAATGAACATTCTCTCAGTGTTCAGACCGTCATTCGGAGTCATTTCTCGTTCATTCGGAGTGGAGTGAAAGAGGAAAAATGCCAATATCCAACACTGTTGGATCGATTCACTAATGAATTCATTTTGTGTTCAGATGTGTCACTTGGAGTGAAATGTGCAAAATGTAAGAAGAAAATGAACAAGAAATGACTCGTCTGATATCAGCTTTACGACACCGTTAAGAGCCGTCGAAAATCTAAATTTAAATTTGAGAGTTAAGTAGGGATGGTCCCCCAAAATTATTGATTGCTTTTTAACAAAATAAAAAATGGGGAATAAATTACAGTGAAGTTAATAAATAAGAAAATAAACGCTTACACAAACGCTAACACAATCATACCCCCGCAGTAGGTTTTTACCTGTGTCGCGGGTGGCATGGACGACACATAATAACACATCACAATAACACCCATGATCCGAGTACAAATATTTATCTGTCACATAAATATCTGCTCCGGCCGGGAATCGAACCCGGGACCCCTCGCTACGCAGGCAGGGTCGCTACCAACTAGGCTACATGGTCGTAACGCCAATATAAAACCAATAAAATGATTCGGAACATACAATTTTTCTCCAATCACCTTTTTACGTATGTATGTAGGTATACCATGTGTTGAATTAAAAAGTAGCAAAGTGGAAGGATAAGGCACAAACACATGTTTAAACGGTTCGTAGTATCAACCACTGTATCATTAATGTGAAATCCAGAACCAAATTATAATTTCGTCGTCAAATGCCATTACAAATTCAAATTAGCCAGCAAGAATTGGAGCAGAAAAGAAAAACATCATTCGTGAGGCAAGATTGTCAACCCTGGTAATTCAATTTTGATTATAGGACCAAAGCTTAAATACGGCTTCATTACGTGCCTCGACGATCCGCGGACAATCATCTAGAGTAGCTATCATTAGCTATCCACAAAATTTAAGTATACCGGAATAAAATGATCCTTCTAACGTAGAATTACTCATTGGTGTTTTGTAAGTTATTTCTCGTTGTCTATCGGACAAAAGATACT
This sequence comes from Thymelicus acteon, assembly GCA_951805285.1. NCBI lineage: Eukaryota > Metazoa > Arthropoda > Insecta > Lepidoptera > Hesperiidae > Thymelicus > Thymelicus acteon. The sequence continues at coordinate 9,015,434 of OX638219.1, read as the reverse complement.
TTAAACGGTGCGTGGTTCGTTAAATAACTCTCGACTGAAGACAATGATAGGGACGAAATCATAAACAATTTTGTAATTGAATGATATCATTATAGTCTGTGTAAAATCAATGTCGTTTCGATCAATAATAATATTACTTACGCACATACTTTAGTTAATATACATTACGCATTTTACTAAACTGTTCCAGTGCTAAGGAGTGGTATATAAGAGGTATAATTACGATTTTATGATGGCCGGAAAAAATGTTTGAGTAGAAGTTAAGGGAGTCTATCCATCACTGAGTTCAAGGCAATATACCTTGCTCTAGTTGCACTCTGCTGAGCAACGGGCGACGAGGACGAATAGAGCGACGAGGCTACTACGGCATCAGGTCCTTCATACTGTAACTACCACGCAGTTAAATCCCAATCCGTTCGCATTACAATACCGGACTACAGAGCATAGCGGTATGGTGTTTATTTTGTTATGGTATGGTGTTGCAAAATTTTTTACATCTTTTGATTGCAGCGCTGAAAAACCAACAGAAACGGATTTCCGCTTTTCTTTTGCTGCTGCAACATTGGTTAAACTAACTTAGGTTACGTTGAATACCTTTGGTATTATTATGTCAATTAAAAACCCTGTCCAAAGATTACAATCGGGCCCGAAATCTTATGGTATCCTCTGAAGCACGGGAACGCTCGTGAAAGTTCGCCACTGGCGATTATTTTATTAACCCCCGATGAAGAAACAGGGGTGTTATAAGTTTGACGTGCCTTTGTATCTATCTGTCTTAAGTAGTGTAAATAAAATTGTGAGGGTTTTTTAAAATTTTAATTTAAGATTATCTGTCTGCCAACTACCCAAAATTGTTCAACTCAAGTGTCACAAATCATCAAGCTATGAGCGTCTAACATACCTAATGCAAATGGGCTATGCCCGTTCCGTAATTTACAATTATTATTGTTGTTATTGTGACTATCCCAGAATATGGAACCCATTACACTATCCAGACACAAGAGGCGTTTGAAATTCAGTGCCCTGAATTTATAAAAATGTTTTTATAATGAATTTAATCGAATTCACTGATAAAATTCCATAGATTTATTCTCGTTACTTATACATTTGCACACTATTTCTGTAATCGTTGTTCAAATTACCTGCAATTTGCAATCCCTTGCGGTACAGGATCATAATTCGATAATGCAATATTTATGCGTGCCCATTTCCACGCAGTCAACGGGGCAGTTGGGCTAGATAATAACATTTAAACTAAGACTATGTGTGCCTATGTTAAATACGTAAGTGGCTGGGCATGACAGCCCTGGGCGATATAAGCGAGGCTTCCGTGGGAACCCGACACGTGACGTTAAGAAATCACCACGGGCGAAAATTGATTGACATTATGCTCCGTTGCACAGTATTTTACTGTCTTATGCATTCGGGTTTAACGAAAATGTACACTGAAATATCCCGCGCATGTAAAATTGACGCTGTTGGTAATTGAGTAAGAAATGTAGCAGCAACGCGTCAGTTAAACGAATTATGGAAATATAAATAAGGAAAATATATTGTTTAAAGAACCTCATATAATTAGTGTAAAGTAAGGGTTTTATATATTATTCTTAGTTTCAAAATCATACCTACAGTTTTGCAGTTAATTTAAGCATCATAATAATTATAGTGATGTTTATGTCCATTTTTAGTAGATAATATGATACATGGTGTGAGACTATTCCATATACAAATCAATTTTCACTGGGATCATAAGGGTGAGGCTGATTGATTGAGCGTGAGGTTGATGAAGGTCAATGTCCTTCAACATCAAAAAGTGTTATGTGATTTAAAGCTACTTGGTTTCAGCTTATTAATATCCCACTACTGAGCACGGGTCTCCACTACGCTGCTCCCATGTGGATTGGTGGAGGGGTTATTGGCCAAGCCAAGTGTCGGAAGTTTTCATGCCACCCAAGGGCCTTCGACATGGCATAACGACTTACTTCTTACGATAACAATCGGGACCGACGGTTTGACGTGCCCTCCGAAACACGAAACCACTCAAGAAACTTTTCCCACTAGCATTCACCCATCCAACTACTTTCCTATTAAACTATATGCTCCAAAGGTAGTCGAGTATAGTACATTATAAAAAAAATGTGTGCAATTGACACGTGGTAGAAGTGAAACCTTCAAAAATTTTGGTTTCAAGATAATGAGACGAATATAAAATTTCGGGAAGATGATAATTGTAGGTTTTAGTAATGATCATAGTGATGCAAAGTTAGAAAATAAAAATAAAATAGTGGTAACTAACGCCATCTCTTAACATAATATGAACAGTAAAATGAGCAGCTAGCGCCATCTATCCAGCAATAAAACGAATCTTCTATCTAGTTTTTCACGCCATCTATGAATACAACTTAGCACTTTTTAAAGTAACACAAAGAGAACCACGAACATAAGAAACACTGTACCTATAATGCTTCCTATCTCATTTTCTCCCACGTTAAATCTTATGAATTTATGTATCTGTCTCTTTTTACTGTCGCTTTTTCGTTTTATCGACTTTCAAATGACAACGATGCTAAAGGAGTTTTCACTTCAAAAACCTTATAGGTACTATAGAAAATAATAATTGTATAATCTACCAGCTACCTGCTAGGAGACACATGGAGCGTTCGATGCAGCTATACGTGTCATGGTCGTGACTAATTACATTATTTTCTTACAGCGTCCGTAATTGAGAACGTATGAATAGAAACGCAACGGGAATTACGCAGGGCGGTTTGAACGCACCAGTGATTCGGAGTAGTTTTTCACGACTCCTGAGTAAACATAAAGTGAGCATGTGTCCTAATTGCATACCGCTTTCCTTCTAATTCCTCGAATTAACCCGATACTACAAGTGTGGTGCAATGTCTGTAGCTCACGCTTCGCTTGCAACCATCTATAGAATTATGACGCACTAATTGTCTTACTTTGTTTCATACTGGTTGAACAGACGTAGAAATTGCGATGAATATAACAAGTGCCTGACGATAATTTTATACCTTTTGTAATTACACAATGAAAATTTTATCACTATGAAGTGAAACGTTTACCTATTACCACAGAATCTATTACTATTTGCTTCAGTAGTTAACTTATATTATGATATGGTAACAAAATTGCTTTAGAGTTCAGTGATTAAAGTAATAAGTATAATTAAATTATTAATTTATCTAATTTATTTTATCAATTGAAAGTAACTGAAATTCAAATACTAATTTTATACTACTGAGAAACAGACTGATTTTAACAGATTGCTGAGAAATTATAAATTCAATTGAAATAACTACTGATAGTTCCATACTACATAGTAGAAAGCACCAGTAAAATGTACTGATTTTATAATAAAAAATAATTGTAGTTTCTTTTCACAAAAAAAATCTAAGCCGTAATATACGTATTATCTTAACATCATTCAATTAGCAATAATTTTCTCTAGTGGTTTCCGTGTCTACAATATACAAAAATATACTATTTGTTATTCATACCCAACATGAGCTTTTGAAAAACATACCTTTCGAATATCACTTCAGCCGTAGTCTTTATTTCTACTTTTAAAACTTGAAAAAGTAATCTAACAGATCAGCGAATTTGATAGAGATTCCGATCGCGTTAAAAATACCAATAATTACAAAGGATGCAATCGATAAACGATTATTGATGAGAATAGTTACCGATACTGAGATACTTTTGACGCCAAATGGGATTTAAAGTGAAACTTCTGTTACCAAAAAATATTTCTAGACTTGGACATTCCAGATACAAAGAACTACTTAACTTAATAATTTCTTACTTAAAAAATTACTGTCTACTTTATATATTGATTAGTGATCGAATATACGTCAATATAAGACTCTTTTATACGAGATGTTTAAACACATCAGAAAGAAAAATATTTGCAGCATATTACTCATATACCTTGTTCTCGTTTTTAGTAACTTTAACTTCATTCATTTAAAATACTAAAATGGTAGACTAGCACATTAGTTCTACTGTTATTTTTTAGTTAATAAGATTATTAAATTGTAGATTTAATTGCGGGAATAGTTTCCGACCTGGCCACCCTACAACGAATGCTCGCGGCACCTGAGATTCACCAACTCCGCAGCCCAGTGGCTTATAATTAACACACTGCAAGTTTTATGAATCGATTAGGATCTAAGCTTTCGTCAATAACAGTTCTCGTCGCGCCACGCTTCGCCGATGGCTTATCTCTGATTAATAGCAATTGAGATTTTTCTCACAACCGTGTTATTAGGACTGCGCTAAACACAGCCCCCGACTGCGACGCTTTCGACAAATCGCCGATGCTCTTCAGATCAGTGATATCTTTTATTTATACTTTTAATGAATGCTTGTTTAGTAGCGCTGGATCATTGTAAAATTTATTCTGCAACGTTTAATAATGGGAGGATTTGTTCAATATTTAAAATACTATCAGACACTGTAGCTTCAAAGTGTAATTTCAGTTTGTTACTTAAAACACATAGCCCCTGCATTTCAAACGTTATTCGATTTTACTAAGTTATAAAAGCGATAAGCACAAATCATCTGGTATTGAAGAAAAGTATGTAGGTAATCTTATTGTAATAGGCTTATACCTATTATAATACAAAACGAAAGGACAAGCATTAACCACATAATAATATCATTAGGCTAAAATACGATAAATTTATTCAGTGCACTCTCATCATTTGGTTAATTTAGCGAGATGGATATTTTTTGTAAGTTTAACTCCTTAAGAATCGATTTTCATACTTATTTCCATCCATCCATCCATCCATTACTTGTGAGTCGTGGAGCAGACAGACTAATGTGACATTGCACACTCTCATGATTTAAGAACAAATACTTATCCATCACATAACATATCTGCACCGCTCGAGAATCTAACCCAGGATACCTTACTCGACTCGCAGAGTCACTGCCAACATCGTAATTATTGTAAATAATGAACCGGGAAAACAGGAACATATTCATTTAGACTGTTGCTACAAGATGGCGTTATTTTACAATCTGATTTAAAAACAACCAATACCATTCGAATAATATGCCCTCCAGCGCAATAAAGCCATCTATTTTAACAATTCTATATCGACAGTGTAGTAAGGGATTCTTCCTATGCAGTCCAAATCCTCCCCCCGCTTATGGTGCACATAACAACGGACAAGGTATGATGATAAAGTTGTTACTTACGGGCCTTAAAGACCTAAAATGACAGGCCAATGCATGTTCACAACGTGGCACTTTGATTGGCCCAATTAGACCAATGTAATGTACCTACTTATCTATAGGTACATCTATGCAAATAAATAAAATTGGAGTGCCTGTTTGTAATATTAAAATAACCGCTTTTTACTAAGTGCATTTGGATGTATACACTCTACATATACCAAAACAACATTTTTTACAATTTTTGTCTGTATGTTTATCTTCCTGTCTGTCTGTCTGTTTGTTCCAGCTAATCTCTGAAATGGCTGGACTGATTTTGACGGGACTTTCACTGGCAGATAGCTGATGTAACAAGGAGTAACTTAGGCTACTTTTATTTTAGAAAAAAAAATAGTTTGTTAGACGATACGAAGTTCGCTGGGTCAGCTGGTTATTATTTAAAATGGTGATCTGACGTTGGTCTCACGCGGTAGGGGGAGTTGGATGTAGCGTATCGTATGACGAATCGTACCTACCATCTTGAGATATTCTACTAAGCGTTAAAGTTGTTGCCAGTAACAGCTACTATATGTGTATATAGTGGACTGGTCTAAAAATTACTAGTAGCGCTTAATTTACTATTGCCATTGTACAAAAAATTTGAGAGCAAATCTCAAGAGTACAATACAACACTCCCCTACGTAAGATGGAGAGAGAAACATGGCGCTTCGTTTTGCTTGTGTGAAGAACATTTTATAAGAAACTAGCTGACCCGACGAACTTCATATCGCCTAAAAAACTATTTTTTTCTAAAAAATAAAAGTAGCCTTAGTTACTCCTTGTTACATCAGTTATCTGCCAGTGAAAGTCCCGTCAAAATCGGTCCTGCCATTTCAGAGATTAGCCGGAACAAATAGACAGACAGACAAAAATTGTAAAAAATGTTGTTTTGGTATATGTACCGTGTATAAATCCAAATGCACTTAATAAAAAGCGGTTATTTTAATATTATAAACAGACACTTCAATTTTATTTATTTGTATAGATACTTGTATAGATGTGGCGTCAAACGGGTCGGCCTGCCAATTTTCACCACAACTAACCTGAGATTTACTTAAGTTACTTAACGTTCTTAACTAACCTAATAACTTCGTAACGGCTCCCTGCTGCGACAGCACATGGTGCGCGATGTCGTAGTGCCGCAGACCGAAGCGGGACAGCTCCAGCAGCCGCTGCTGCGACAGCAGGGAGGAGAGGGGATGGGACGCCGCGCCGGGGTACAGCGGCGTACCTGACCCACCACCTCCGCCTGATGATGATGGCGATACTGGTACTGAAAGAAGATGAGAGAAGTTTTCTTAGTTAAACTGTAACGTTAAACTATAACAACATTTACGATAGCATAGTAAGGTACAGGTACAGTCGGCCGCAGAAGTAGCTTAACATTTTAATACCTTGTCACATTACATTTCTTGAATTTGTCATAGATGTTGCTAGGAAATCGTCGAAACAGTTACTATTACAAAGTACTAAAATGTTAAGCTACTTCTACAGCCGACTGTACATAGGTAACAGTGACATAACTGTAAAAATTCTGACGTGTTTCGGTTGAATTTGGGTAGCCATTAGCGGGTTACCACTTCTTTTAAACCAAGCAACCAGCAATGCTGTGCTGATGCCTTGGTCTTCTCGTGTCTCCCATGAAGGGCTCGTCTCTTTGTTTGTCGGCTATACGTGCAAAAGTATTACATTGTTAAAGCGATGCATCACCGTTCGATGTTATTGTTATTTGCATATTATACTGTTATGTAAAATTTGTCCTGTCGTCTGTACTAAATTGTTGTAACACTGCAATAAAATTATGCCACCAGTCAATTTACGTCAGGTGGACTGCATTTTCAAATTGAGATAAGTAAATAAGTACATGTGCTAAGTATTAAAATAAGTCCTGTAATTTTTACACGTTACTATGATTTAGTATCAATTAATTGTATTTTTAACGCATTTTTATATCATTCAACGTGACTTGTTAGTAGTTTAAAACCTATCAACTCTTAAAATTCAAAAAGCAATTTGTTAAAGCGTGATATCGCACTGGCCAACTCTAATCGCGATTCATCTAAATTGAAATCATGTTATGCAAAGCGACGAGTAGGAGTAAAACAATAGCAACAAAATTAGACAATCTAAAATTCATGTTACAGAATAAACATTTACAATTATTGTTAATCTGTGTAAAATTTGATATCCTATTTGATAAAAATGGAACCACGGCGCCTGATTTGACCGAAATCTTGTCTTTTATTATAGCAAATGTTTATTTTGTGGGTATCAATGTAGCAGATAGAAAGGTAAAAGTATTAATACTGTGTAGCTAATAATTACTATTATTGCGCTTTGTAACATATTTTTAGTCAATAAGGAACCCTTATAATCTCGTCATGTCCTTCCGCCCGTCGGTCAGTCGTCCGTCGGTCGGTCGGTCATAGGGGAGAGACCCTTAGTGCTAGAAAGCTATTTACATGGATTGGATTTTAAATTGCTCATTTTAGTTAGAATCTCTCCCTGCCAGCTAAATGGTAGGTGTTGGACAAGTGAAAATTCACGGCAGGAGTACACCTGTAATATTATTATGATAAACTCAAATGGAAAATTGTCACGTACTAAAGCTAATTTGGTAGTTAATGATTAATAGTCAATGACCTGCGGAACTCTATATTATTATTGCACGTAGCCTGACACGCACATGGCCGGATTTTATATTCAAATCAGAATAGGGTCGGCTTAGAATACTAACCCCAATCCCACGCCAGATGGGTGTCATAAGAGGCGACATAATCCGGCCCGCTGGTGGTAGGGCCACTCGGAGGGATTATATTGGTAATACTGATTAATTGTGAATTAACGTGGTTAATTAAACTTTATTCTCATTAAGAATTTAACAATGCACATGAGAGCGTATTTATATGTACCTACTACGTAAGTACTTATTCTAAATTATAATCTACTTACAGTAAAGCGTACTCCATTGTTAATCAGGTTCTTCGACTATATATTTTTTTATTTATTATCACAGACCTGAAAAAAAGATGGATGTAACCTCGTCTAATCGAGAGTGAAGCATAGCAATGGCCGCCCACTTACCATGTGTGCATAATTTTTGATTCGCGATTGAAGCAATGAAGTGTCATGGTGGGTGTACTTGTACGAATAGAGAGTTGGTATTACTATGGGTGCTTCACTGAATTTGTTCTTGGGATTACGTCCGTCTTATTTTTTAGGTCCGTTGTTATTATTTAGTTTTTAGTTATTATTTAGTTTTCAAACTATTTATTGCGTTTTTAGTTATTTTTCATTTAGTTTAAGTAGTTTAGTTTATTAATCACAGCTTGATTGTCAGCTATTTCCATAAAAAAGATTCTTTGTAACAAAATAAATGTACCTCAATTAATTTTGAATACTTATCACGCGAAACGAAGCAGAATAATCAAGTATTTTGTATCTGACTCAAGTTGAGCAAAGTAGGTAAGTACATCCTATCGAGTTCGAGTCACACAACTGTAAATAAGAATACCTATAATACTTATTGTGTCATAATACTGAAATAATGCACAATAAAATACATTTTTAAGCCTGTTGCCATAAATTGAACGACTATAGCAAATGGCTCTGTAATTTCGTGATACAGCCGTGCCTCAATGAATTATCAGTACATTTTTTTCTATCAAAGAGATTTTAAAACTAGTGTTATTAAAGCCAACGTAACAGAAAGAGCAAGCACAGTGTTCCCGGGACAAAAGCTTTTATTATGCAATTGCTATGAAAACTACGTCATTACGTGTCAATCAATAACGATTGCACTTATGCTTGCATAATTAAATTCCAAAATAATATCAAACTTTTTGAAAACGTAATAAAATGGCATATAAAAACACAGCTTGCCCATGTCAGATTAATACAAAATAATAAAACTTTTATATAAAACGTGACCCTTTTAATGACTTAAAAACTGTAACAAATAAAAATATTTAAGATATTATGTTTGCTTCCCATCTGTATACCTATACATTGATATGTACATTTTTAATGACGTAATTTGTCGTTGACTGTAACCAGATATGCTAAAGGCCGATCGTAACAATGCCTTTATTATGAATATCTGGTAACACGGTCAATTATAAATTAAGCTATTAAGTTAATATACCATAATTTGTTTATCAGGTTAAGCATCGATATTAATGCAAGTGGCATAACTTGCTCATAACTTTACACATTTTATATTATCGACTGTATAAGGCGATTTCGTCAAAGAAGCCATCATTGGTATTGGAAATTTAAACATAAAATCAATACTGTAAGGTGTAAAATCCCTTGGTTTAGTCGTAATCGATGAAGCACTCAGGAACGGACTTCGACGTATAATTTCTGGTGTAATCGCTTCAATAATGGAAGAAAAAAGTGATATTATCTGCCCACGGTCAATAAATTAACACCGTTTAGAGCAAAAATGTAGATTCTTAGTGTCGCTACTATTATAAATAAAATGAGCCCGAACGAGTCGAGGTTTTAGAGATCGTTCGTGTCAGTGAGTGTGTATGTGTTTTATTTGGGTGCGTGAGCAGTGAGGCCTTATTAAAATATTTCGAGTGGAAACTGGAAGGACCACTTAGTGGTACGCGGGAGTTTCACGCCTGGGCTGATACAACATTAAGTCGACAAGATAGCTTATTTGTGCTGAGCTGAGGATTAGGGCCAATAAATCACTGATTAAAATGTATTGACTGGCGTTGACTCCGATGCGACGCTCGTTCGTCCCTTTTATTTATTGACCGCTAGCTTTTAAGCTTTTATAACGTCATTACTTTACTTCTATAGTCTTAATTACACACTCTGTTTACTTAATTAGCCAAGAATGCAAATTTTACACTGCTTATCTTTTATAAACTCACTGACCACTCTAGTGCTTAATTAATTATGGAAAACTAAAGACCGGTTGTCACTCACGATATGCTTACATGAGTTATTATGTGCAAAATGCGAAACAGTTCAGCGTTGTTTTATGTTAACGCAATTAATTCTTCTTGTCGTGGCTAGCAATACCGAAATTTATGACCAGGCGTGTTAAGGCCAAGTCTAGCGTGAAAGAAAAGGGTAGCGTGTTAAGGTACACTGTCATCAGTTTACAGGGTTCCGTAGTTAAATATTTCGCGAATTCACAATTATTTTATTTCTTTCTGATGTTGGTACCTTTGCTGCTATATAACACTTCCACTTGTACATGCATTTTTAACTTTTTAATAATATAATGGCGCATTTAGAGTGTATTCATATAACTCTTTTATGTTATCATTCTTAATAAGTAAAGTAATCAAAAGAACTACTATATTTGATGAGTGAGGTGGTTTTGAATGTAATAAAGCACTCTAACTAAGTAACATCACACACTCCTGACTTAACTACACCCACATTAAAATCGGTCGGGAACGGACCAGCCATTTTACGCTGCAGAACTACAGTTGTCGTTTGACACGCACATGACTGGTTACAATGATAATATTTACAACAAAGATATGTCGTGAACGGGTGCCTTCACCCCCGCAGGTGTAGAACTTCGTGCATGCTAACTACAGCTCCCCTATTACTCAGAGAGATGAATACTGCCCGACATAAAGTTGTATGCAAAAAACATTGACCCGCCATCCTCGTCACTATTAATGTCATCACTGGCCGGAAAATTACCACCTTTTGTGTAAATTTCAACGTGAGATCGAAAGTGCATTCGCATAATGCCCCTTTATGATCGCTAAAAAATTAACAGCAACTGTATTCTTGCGCGAAACAAAAAACACAAATGAATTGTAGGTATGAGCAGACTTTAAAGACCATTTTTACCAAATTTGCTTTTTAAATGAGAGCTTGACCGGTTCGTGTTAAATTGACTATAAAATTATTTGATTTCAAGTTGAAGTCATGAATTACTTATATCTACCCAGTAATTTTGACGTTTGAGTTTAATGAATGCTTGGGACCTTCCAAAAACCACAAGCGTGTATAGCTTATGTTATTCATTATCTGCATAATAAACGACGCTAAGTCTTTGTGTTATCAGGGCTGTTAAGTAAAATACTCACTGATAACAATTATTTGCTTGGCAATCATTATCCCAAATCGGATAACTATTTCAGTTCGAGTTAAAATAAATAGTTATTTTAGCTGACTTCAAAAAAAATCAAGAGGTTCCAAATTCACTAGTATTTTTACACGCTTTATATTAGCTTCATCTGTATGTATGTTCATTGTTTGTAACTTGTAACCGACTTCTTTGGACTTGATTTTGACCCACTTCAAACGGTCAGATTTCTTTCCAACTTCGTGCACTTATCGAGGACCAATGACAATTCAATATTTAAAGAAAAAAGAAAGAAGGAAAAGAAACCTAAATATCATTTCAAAAAATCAAACTAAAAAATGAAAAAGTAAATAATATTAAAAAAATTAAAAAACATGCTTTTATATCAAACTCAACTAAAAAATTGAAGATATCTTAATATACATAAATTACGTGTCACGTTGTTTGTCCGCGATGGACTCCTAAACTACTGAACCGATTTTAATCAAATTTTCACACTGTGTGCAGTTTGATCCAACTTGAAAGATAGGACAGCTTACATCTCAAAAAAAAACTTTTGACCGAACGAAGTCTGTCCGGGCAGTTAGTATTTTATATAATTTGAATTAAGAATAGTGTAAAAAATTTTAATAAATATAAATTAATAACAATTTAAATAAGAAAAAAAATGTATTTTATTAAAAAAATCGTGGGGTGCTTTTGAAGATATTATCGAAATGATAATCCTTCTACTCTATAACGTTACATTACATGGAGCGTTACAGTAGTGGAGTATTTGTGTAAGAATGCGAGATTAGGTTGCACGAGCACGGTAACGTAGGAGTAGTAAGGAGCATCGTGTATGCTGGTAAGTTAGTTGCCTTGAGGATGCGACGAGCTACACTGCGGAAAAGTAGCCGATGTAGTGTGTCTCCCGGTCAGTTACCGACGCGTAAACTAAAGTTCAGCCTCTTGGAGCGTGGTGATTACCGCGGTGCAGCGACTGAAATTTCGTCGCCCTAAAGTACGGGAGTTTGGGTCAGGCGATAAGTGTGTAGCGGAAAGATTATTCCATTTTTCAATTTGTAAAATAAGATTTGTTAGTTTGTATAACTTTCATCTATAGTCGATAAGTCGAGTCGCAGGACTCGATTTTAATTATAATTTCTAATCACTATCTTTAACCGATTTATCTAATATTAACAAAATTTTCAGTAAGAGAATTTTAGTTCAACAAAATACGCAAGATTTGAAAAAGAAAAACCAAGCTAAAAAATAGAAAATAAATTTTAATAAATACCTGTAAATTAATAATAGTGTAAATAAGAAAAATATATATTTTATGAAGAAAATTGCACCGTCACGGCCATTTATGGTGGACGATGAAATATTCTCTTGTGGAGTACTATAGTCTTACTTGAATATTCACCCAATCCAATATCTGTGGGAAACGTACCGATGGATGAAAGGCAAGAGGGTGACTAAAAATGTCATGTCATTAGCGTCAACCTCAGGTAACCGGGTCACACCCTGTTGTATAAGTGCCTTATCCTTCTATTCGGACCTCTGCAGCTCTAGGAGGGCGGACCGTTTAATTGTCCATTGCTCGTGGGAACATCATGGAAAGAAAAAACAAACAAAAATATAATGAAACACAGAAAAAGAACATTAGAGAAAAGAAGACAACTGTCAATAAAACGAACGTCAAAAATCTCAAGTGAGGAATTAGAAGAGAGAAAAGAGAAAAGAACGCTCTATATGAGAAATTATAGAGCCAAACAGTCAGAAGAAGCCAGAGCAGCTCGTTTGCAGCAAGTGCGTCATTCAGTGGCTGAGATCCGAGCCTCAGAATCAGAGAAAGTTGCGGAGTTATCACAAAGACAACTGTCAATAAAACGAACGTCAAAACTCTCAAGCGAGGAATTAGAAAAGATAAAGAAAAAAAGAACGCTCTATATGAGAAATTATAAAGCCAAACAGTCAAAGGAAGCCAGAGCAGCTCGTTTGGAGCAAGTGTGTCATTCCATGGCTGAGACCTGAGCCTCTGAATCAGACTAAGCCAGAGCAGCTCGTTTGCAGCTAATACGGCAACGAACTGCTGAATTCAGAAGATTAAGTAGAGCCAGTGTAAAGGGCTTTATGCAGTCAATTAACACGTTTTGTGATAAGATATGTGAAGTTTGCACCAAACGGTGCTATCAATATCAAATATCCAAATGGATTGTACGTACCGAAACTGCACCACATTTTCTGAATTAAAACATAAAAATTTCTATCCGGAAAAGCTGAATGAAACCGAGGAGAATGTTGATCATGATGCTTAACAACCTAAAATGCGTTGTCCGCTCATCACGCTGCTTGATAAGAGCAAAATGGTCGTGAGAAATGTTCCTGCAATTGTCAGGGTGCCGTACTTTAATGCAAAATCGGATCCAGAAAACTTTTTCTACAGTTTACTCGTTCAGTACATGCCTTATCGTATGGAAACTGAAATACTCGAAGGTTTCGATAATGCAAAATAAACTTTTTTAGCTCGAGAGAATCGTTTGAAGGAAATGAGTAAATATATCTGCCAACTCGAGAACGGGACCAACAGCTTGAAAACGCGTTCAATCAGGTACATGCCTTTGAAATTCTAGAACAGCCAGAGATTATAAATCCTGAAGCTGAAGAAGAAGAATTACCAGACACTGAAATGAGCAATGATCAATTTCAAAGGGCACAACAGGCTATGAATATTGATCAAAGACAATAAGTCGTTCTTATTACAGAGACTATTAAAAAACAACTTAATGGTGATGTTGAAAGAGAGAAAATTTTCATAACTGGTGGAGCAGGCACCGGGAAAACTTTCCTGTTTAATTTATTGAAAAATCAAGTCAACTGATGTTATGGAAAATCGGTGGTAAAAGTTGGTGCTCTCACTGGAGTTGCTGCACGGTTAGTCAGTGGATCTACACTACACCGTCTGCTGAAACTACCAGTACAAAAAGATGGGGGTAATTGTTAGTATGCTACTTCTTACTGGTAATTATTTGAAAGTATTGCGTATGTTATGGCAAAACGTTGAGTTTCTGTTCATAGACGAAATTTCTATGGTACCTTATGAGATGCTTTGTATGATCGACTCTCGTTTGCGCCAGCTCAAAAGTGCAACCGCTTATTTTGGAGGCATAATTTTTCAATCATGTTTTACTTTTTGGTGGTGTAATGCAATTACAGCCTGTTCGAGTGTTTCTACAACCAGAACACATGAAAGCCGCTACACACTTGTGGCGACTATTCCGCCTTGTTGAACTCAAACAAAACATGCGTCAACAAAGAGACACGACATTTATAGATGTGCTTAACGCCCTAAAAGTTGGAGAATTAAATTCAAAGCATCTTGAAATTCTTCTTGAAAAAGTGTCAACAGATACGACTAATGAGTTCTCAATTCAGAGAGCATTAAGAATCTATCCAACAAATAACCAAATTGCTAGACATAACGAAAAGGTTCTCCAGAGTTTTGAAGAAAAAGGAACAGTTATTTATACAATTAAGTCACAAGATCAACTCATTGATTTGACGACCTGTAGCCAAGTTGGTAGCGACCCTGCCTGCGAAGCGAGGGGTCCCGGGTTCGATACCCGGCCGGGGCAGATATTTATGTGGCAGATAAATATTTGTACTCGGGTCATGGATGTTATTGTGATGTGTTATGTGTAGTCCATGCCACCCGCGACACAGGTAATAACCTACTGCGGGGGTATGAGTGTGTTAGCGTTTATTATTATTATTATTGTTATTATTGATGCGACACGAAATTTAGGTAATAAGGACTTAGATTATGTGATACCTAGCGATATAATAAAACAGGAGGTCTGCCTAATGTATTGAAAATATTCGTTGGAGCTAAAGTAATTTTCAGGTCAAACATTGATGTGTCAAAAGGTTTAGTGAATGGTAATATGGGTTTTATTACAGAAATTATATGGTCAAATTTCCGCAGGGGTCAATTATATACAAAAGATATTCTATTAGTCCGTATCAATTTCGGTCCAGATGGTGTACACGTAATTAAACCAATATCGGTACAGTTCCCAGCAAAATACAGCTATGGAACTGCTGAGAGGCGAATGTTGCCATTGATTCTGAGTTGGGCATCAACCGTCCAAAAGACGCAAGGCTGTACACTTGATCATGCAGTTATTTATGTAGGTTCTCAACTGTTTGCAGCTAGACAAGCTTATGTAGCACTCAGTCGTGGAAGATATTTGGACGGAATTCGAATTGAAGAACTTGTCTGCTCAAAGTTAACAGGTAAAACCCCATGTAACAGAGAAGCGTTAGATGAAATGATTCGTTTACGAAGAAACTCGTAGTAAGACTTGTCGATATCACTTGTTCGGCGATAACCTTATACTATTATTAAGTCTCACTGTATTTATTGACAACGTTAAATTCTTTGAATGACTTCTAAAATTGAGATTTGACTATTACTAGCTGTATGCTGTACACATTAATGATTTGGAAAATAATTACAGTTACTAATAGTAATCACGGAATCCATAGTAGATTAGAACAAATAATACTTTGATAAAATTAAAAAAAAAAACAAGCTTTTATAAATAAACCAAACTAAAAAGTAAAAAATAAATTTTAATAGAATTGTGTAAATTTTTTTAATAAATATAAATTAATAATAGTGTAAATAACAAAAAAAATGTATTTCATTTTAAATAAATTTTAATAAATTTGTATTAAGAATCGTGTAATTGTAATAAAAGCGTGGGGTGCATGGTGTCAATGAGTAGAAAGATTATCATTTTGATAATATCTTAAAAAGCACCCCACGCTGTTATTACAATTACACGATTCTTAATTCAAATTTATTAAAATTTATTTTATTTGTTTTATTTTGGTTTTCTATTAAAAGCGTGTTTTTTAGTTTTTTTTTTACTATTATTTATTTTTTGCATCAGGATTTATATACAGTATATATTTACTTATTATGTTAATATTTATTCTATTTATAATATAAAACACTAAAAATGTTTGTACGGATATCTTCTACAAACTTCGAAACCATCCTACCGATGTACCCCAAACTGGTTTCATTTGAAAAGCAATAATGCGAAGATGGTTTGAGACCACCAATACAATGCATTAGGCACATTTTCGACTTCCGACTTTTCCCATACAATTTTTTCTTGTGTAGTAGAACACGCCGGGTATCCAATAGTATTAACTAAAAATTTATTTTAAATTTCAAGCATTTATTTGGTATTTTGTCAAATTACTATGTCAATTAACTTAGTATCAAAGAACGCAAATATTCTTATGTACTTTACTAACCCCATTTCAATCTAAATATTTTTCTCAGGCTGAGAAATCATAGAACTTACCATCACATTAACCAAGTATGGCTTGCAAGCGCATAACTATAACATTCCAACACCATAAAATAATTTTGTGCTGGAATTTTAAGCAAGCCCTGCATTCATGTAATTAAAATTTCAATTACTGAGAATTTAATCAATCAATCAAATTAATCAGGCACTTACAGGCAAAATAAATATTAGTATAACCTGTAGTGGCTATAAACATTAAAAATGAAACAAAAAAATTTACTAGTGTGTTATGTATTTTAAAATTTAGTGTTGTATGTTTTTATGACAGAATATTATTGATGAATCCAATGTTATTTATCCACAGCTCTAATGATTTAATTTTAAAAACCCTAGGAGGGTTCTCATATCTGTCTCTTTATCCATCTGTCCAGTATCTGTAGATTTTAAAATGTTAAAATTTAGTATCTACGCATACTTATCTACATCTAGTATGGCGACCCAATGTTTAATGTGTAGATTAGACCCTACTATTGTGATAAAATTCAAACGAATATTATAGTTGCAGAAGGGAAATGGAAAAAATAAAAAATAATTCTTTATCTTTGAATCCGCTGAGCTTAAAATTTAAAAATTACTTTGATAATAATAATAAAATTTAAGTTTAGAATATAGATAAACGGGCTCAGATTATAATAAATTATCTGATCTCATTAACGGGCTTCAAAATATTTATTAGTTGACTTGTTGATCAAGTGACGCTTAACTTTGACCGGAATGAAAGCCAGCTAACTTTTTATGAGCAATAAACAGAAAGCTAAGCCTTTTCCCTGTTTACAAAAGGTTAAAAACACAGTTTTAAACTGTTTTTCGAAAGTTTGAATGTCGTAAATTTTAGATACCAATACATATGATAGGAGAGCAAATACGCAATTTAAAAGCGATGAAAGGAAAACAACCTAGTTTGTCGTAAACAATAAACAGGTCCTCAATATTTAATATAAATATTTGACCACATATTGAACCCATAAACTTTCGACTGTCATGTAACAACTTGTTATAAGGCTTTATGCTGACATGAAGCAGCAATAAACATCGAAAACGTTTAGGCAAATGATGCTACGATTTGCTTGTTAAAATTTTACTATTGCGTTGACCGAAATAATAATATCATTAGGACTTAGTCCTGCATATAAATCGTTTAAAATAACGGTGATCCAATTTTAATGCAAACTACAACATAGTTCGGTGTTTACAATTTTTTTAGTGATACTTCTAACGGCACGTTTGGGAATTATATTTGCATTAAAATACGAGTATATTGAGTATGGGATTATGTCTATATATTTAATTTCTCGTAATGTTATTTTATCTTTACTATCTGGTTGCCATGACCAACATAGAATCATGTATTCATAAATATTCCAACTCATTTAGTTTAAAAAACGTGGTTTATGATTTTATTATACCTATGAAGTTTAAATATAATATCAAAATTCAAGTGATATCAGGGGTTTTTCTACACTTGTAGTAAATTCAATTTATTAATGCAATGTAAAAACTCCTCGTTAAAGTTTATAAAAAAAAATATGTCGATGATGGTCGCTTTCCCAATCTTATGATAATAGTACCAATATTAAAAGGTGGAGATAATAAAAAATATAGTTAAAAAAACTTACAAAACACGCTGAAACTACTGATCTTGAAATTGATGAAAATTACGTTGAAAGATTCCGTTACATACAAACGTAGCTACATACAGGTCAAACTAATAAATGCGTGTTAAAAAATAGCTTACTAATTTTAGATCTATATTTGACGCATTTGTCCAAAAACAAACTACTTATCGTATTTAATGTTACGGCTACCATGCCAATCGCCCGTGCCAAGGTTCCTAGGTTCGATTCCCAGCGAGGCGGAAATTTTAATGATGAGTTTGAATTTCTGTTCTCGGTCTGGGTGCATTACATTTTAAGTGTGGGGCTATGCGTGTGTAGCATTAAAAAAACAATTCGAATTTCGGTGAAGGGAAAAGACCACCGATGCTGGAATCACACTTCTGAAACACATTTGATTCTTGGGAGTGTAAACAAGAGGCTGTTGGTATATTCTGTGACCTCTCAAAGGCATTTAATTGCGTTGATTATAATATAGGTACCAGTTATTAATAAATAAAACTTGGGTATCTCAACACAATCAGTAGCTTTATAAAACGTGGGAGCAGCGTCAATTGAGACAGGCCTTCGCAGTGGAATTATGCATGTGTAGATAAATATAGCTGTCCACTTGATGGTATGTGCATGCTGTAATCCCAATTCGTTTATTTATTCAGGATAATCAACAATACTTACAACATCGTTTAAATATACATAATATGAAAATAATTACGAATGAAATGTATTCTTCATTTAAGATTATTAAGGCATATTATACATAGTAGCATGATTATTACAGGCGTTACATTATTTAAATTGAAGTCAGCCATTGTGAGCTTCGTCTAATAAAAAAATAGACTCGTCCCAACCCAATAGAACCCTAAGATTCACTAATTGTAAATAATTTGGATATTTGCAGAAATATATTAAAGACTTTAATTTATTCAGAATAATTTAACAAGAAGTAACATCCTCCTTGGATGTCATATTTAGTTTTACTTACCAAAATAATAAATAGTTATTACTATGTATAATAATTATGTATATAATACCGGCAATATTAAAGCATGAACATTGCGTCATGCCCGCTCACAAAGTATGAACAAGTGCGTTTTACTTTATTCATGAATGCAATATGGAGTGTTCCAGCTACCTTTACGCCCCATTAATACATTTGTAATGTTTGTGTACTAATTAACCAGCGCCGTGTCACTTTTCAAAACCAGCTGATTATTATGCGTGATCATCATTTAAATGTTAATTAGATTTACTAAGCCACCTGATCAAACGTGTTTCGAAAAAAATATATATTATTATCACTATTGAAACGAAACAATAGCCAACTATAAGAAACTAATTGTATTTTATTATTTTGACATGTATGAATGTTGAACAGGCATAGTATTGAGTGGCGCAAAACACCACCATTCTACGCCTCAATCCATCAAGGCCTTGCGGGGTAGCCACATTGATGAAGCGTTGAAATTTCAGTACCGGTCCAATTTTTCCTTATTACCATTCTAGGTTTCCGAAGTAAAATCGGAACCCTTATATTTTCGTCATGTCCGTCCGTCCGTCTGTCCGTCTATCAGTCCGTCCGTCTGTCCGAAGCAATATGCCGAGACTCTTAGTACTAGAAAGCAGTAATTGGGCATGAATATACATATTTATTAAACCTCCAGAATCGGAGAATAAAATATTGAAAAACATTATTTTCAGGATACCTCCTCTACAGGTAACTATTTTATATTCGTCGCATACCCTATATTATGGGGTATCGTTGAATAGTTCTTTCAAAAATATTATAGGTCTTTTAAGACCATTTTTGGAATAAGAGGTCCATTTTGGTTATAGTCAAGTTTCCCCCCCCCCCCCCCCTGCTGGCTAAACGGTTCGAGTTGGAGAAGTGAAAAAATCTCAAAAATACGTTATATGTATATGATGAATTTACAAGGAAAACTATCACAGCTATGCTAGCATAAGTAGTTAATGGGTAATAGTCGATAAACTTACTACTTCGGAACCCTACATTGTGCATAGCCTGACACGCACTTGCCCGGTTTTATAATTATAGCAAACGAGCAGAGAACCTACTCGATTTTGTACTGTCGCCCATCTGCAACACTAATACTTCACTGATGCTTTTCTAACAAGAAGAAAGCGTAAATGTTGTCTTTTAACGCTATTAGCTTCACTCTCTGAAATGTCTTCTGAAACCCAGATGTTCAAAATTAATTTCAATACTTGTGTTAAACGTGCGTTAGCTCTATATAAATTATTTCGTACGCTTTCATATTCGTACACAATATTAATGTTGTGAGTCTCTTTTATACACTACTTGGTGTGTCTTGAACTTTAACCTAGCAAATCCCATGGTTGTAATCGCCCAAGATGTCTAAATTCATAGTTCAGTCTCAGATGCCCTGCCTGAATTATTATGTTACCCAGTAAAATGTTTTTTAATACATACACATACATACAATACATAATAAAAGGTCAAAAGTACAATGATTGGCCCTTGTTGTATAAAGATTGGCATGCTAATCATTGTACTTTGCGTTTATTGGCCCGACCAATGTTTATACGTTGTAGGTGCCGATTATTATACAAATTAATAAAATTTAATGATAGTGATGTGCAGCACATAGTGTATATCGAATTCTAGTCAATGTGAAGGTTAATAGGTATATAATAAAAAACAAATCAATAAGTAATATAAATTATAAAATATAAGTAATATAAATGATATATAAAATACTAGCTAGCTATTTGAGTTAAGTTGTTATTACTATAAACCAATTAAAAATAATGGAATAAGATAAAGATAAATATACCAATAATAATGTATTTATGCACTCAGGAAACTACCAAGCTTCTTTACTTGAGGGACATTTTTCTTCTTTTAGTATACCCCGCTCCAGGCTTGGACAGAAAACAAATGGCACGTTTCAAAAATATTTCATATCGTTTTATCCACAACGATGGAAATTTTATTTAAAAAATTATCATCGTAACAATTTATAATAAAATACTAATAAATATTATTATGAGACTTATGTCATGTATTGTGTCACTAAATGTACATCACTAAATTTTCTGAGATATTATCTTGGTACAAATAATTGGCAAAGTAAAAGTATAACGGTTAGCATGGCCAATCATACAGTTGCTGCTTCAAGTCACTATCCGACCAGTAGTTATATATGCTTGTCTCGAAGATTAAGCCATGCATGTCTCGGTGCAAGCCGTATTATGACGATACCACGAATGGCTCAATATATCAGTTTTGGTTCCTTAGATCTTACTCAGTTACTTGTATACACAGTTATCCAAGTAACAGAGAATTCTAGAGCCAATACATGCAATCAGAATTCTGACCAGTGATGGGATGTGTCAGTAAAAACATTAGCCCGGATGCCATTTAATTGATCTTTCATATTAAAAACTGTGGATATTAAAATTGGCCTCCCAATTTTTACGTTACATTGAATGTTTTCTCGCAATTTATGATATATTAACCAAAACACAATATTTATTAACACATAAGAATAAAAATCACACAATAAAAGTAAAACGAAAACTAGTAAATATCATTACAAAATGCTTAGTTCTTACGAATTTCGTAACAAAACACCTCTTTCGTTGCAGTCGCCGCAAAATTATTTTTTATTAATTTTACTAGCTAATAATTTTAAAAACTGCGAATTACGTTTGGAGTATTATAAACACAGAAAAATAAGAATATATTTGCATGCCTCGTAAACCAATACAACTTTTAATAAATGGATTTTAAATCAAAGAGTCAATTAATTGTAGGGAGGCCAGGATTACCACTGCTTAGGTACCCTATAAATGTAAAGTTGGTTTGTGTACGCTTCAAAAACTCGAAAATTTCTTAACCGATTGAGCTCAAATTCTGACACAGTATACCATAAGCTTCAAGGATAGTTTTTATCAATTTTTGGCATCAGTAACTTATCTGCGACCAAAAATATTTATTTTTTTAAACTGGAAAAAATCTCAGATACGCAGGTGTCCTGATCGCGTTTTTCTTAATGGAAGCAAGTGATTACATATTTTTGTGTATAAATTACCAACAAACGAGCTGATGAGCCACTTATTCGTAAGTGGTCACTACTACCCATGAAAATAAATTAAATATTTTTGCTATAGGTTTCAACAAACTCATCAATGTTATTTCTCGTAGACAAACCTTAATAAGGGGAGGTACCTATGTGTTAAACATGGAAAATGGAAGGCGGATTAAATATTATTTTATATCTCGAATATGTCATTTTCATACTGTCTGTCTAAGTCAATCGTTATGTGAGAGTACTTAAGTACAATACCCTGATATCCAAACATAAAACTCTTGAAAAACGACTAAGGCTTGCAAGCAAATACTCGATCGTTTTCAATCTATTCCACTCATTACAAAAAGCTGAATGCGAATGACAGAGATGAGATGCATGGCGGCCGCTTCGTTAAGAGAAATGGAACTGTTATGCGTTTCCGTTCACAATCCAGTTGCATATTCTGTCCCACCACTACCCAGGACAAAAACTAGCATTAAACAGTAAGTACTGCGTTGTGAAGATAAACGAGTAAATTAATGAATAGATATTTTTTATAGATAACTCCAGAGTCACCAACTTAGTCCAGTTTGTAGTGACCATCCAAGACCACTGTGACAAACATTTATTTAAAAATTGATATTTTATTAAAAAATATTTTACGAAAATTGAATTAGTATAATTATTATTATTGGTTCACTATCATGACACAGTTAACTTTATTTTTTTAATACGCATGAAAAGAAATAAAACATTAATATATTTTTTTACCATACTTGCTTCACTACCTAACTAGTGTAGGTGAAAGCCATGGACGCAAAAAAAGAAAGGACGTAACCTTGTCTAATCGAGAGTGAAGCATAGCAATGACAGCTCGCTTACCATGTGTGCGTAATTTTGTAATTTTTGATTCGCGATAGTGTCAATGTCATAGCAAGATGGTGTCAATGTGTGGGTGTGTGTACTTGTACGAATACAGAGTTGGTATTACTATGGGTGCTTCACTGAATTTGTTATTGGGATTACGTCCGTCTTATTATTTTAAGGGAATCTTAGCTAGCTTACGTTACGGCCCAGCTCAGAAAGGTTCGTTTATTAAGTCGTCAGGAGTCCATAACTAATTGACATAAAATATGTTATCATAAATAACGGTTCATCTCAGAGTCATATTGTCAACATTAAGTGACCCTAGTGCGGACCAACGTCAAATAACCTTATCGATAATCATAGTTAGTGTAGCCACACATAATGTACGTTGATAGTGAATAAAAGATAATATTTATTTCAATGCTTTTAGAACTATGATTTATATTAATAAAATAACAAGAAATTCGTTTACTGTTTTTTCTTACCTATTAACATTGCGAAGTAGCTTTTTTATTTAAAACGAGTAATCGCCCTCGCTTTGCTTCGGTTTTTTATTTTTTTACACCTTGGGTTACATTATTGCAGTTTTATTAAGGATCCCTTATTTTTTTGAAAATATAATATAGCCTATGTTACTCGGGAATAGTGTAGCTTCCCAACAGTGAAAGAATTTTTCAAATCGGTCCAGTAGTTTCGGAGCCTATTCAATGCAAACAAAAAATCAAATCTTTCCTCTTTATATATTAGTATAGATAAAATAAAGAGGTTACGCCATAGCAATACATGCTAACTGGCAGTGTCAATGATGAGTGGTTGATTTGACTAGACATTCAAAAACTTTAATGTTAACCAATCGTTAAGTAATTAAGTAAAGGTAATTGCATACTTAACTTTCATTGTCCGTAAACTGACTTTTGAGAGTGAATTTTTGTGATTCTGTCCTACTAAGGAGCGATTTAAGTAACCGTTATATGACTCTAGAGTTTGGGCGTTAGTTAGTTAAATTTCAGATTTTACAGATTAGTTTGTTGGTAATTGGCTTTTTTGGCGTCACATGAATATTATCAATCCCTTCAGGAAAAGACGGAGATTCTTTAAGTTTAGTATCTGTAAGTTAGTAGGTATGGTCTATAGTTGTTTTAACTGCTTAATATCCCTATTTATAATTACAAAAGTCTATAACGTTTGAAACATAAGAGTAGCACAGCATTATTTCGGGTGTGTGTATTTAATGCATAGGTCCGCCGATGCTTAGTGAGAGGTGGTTACAAATTATATTAATAATATTGATAATATAGCTTTCCTGAAGCCTCACCACCAAGCAAGTAGAGGGCTTCTTTCGCCTCTTACTACACAATGGGTTGCTGCAATGAGATTGAGGACTATATTCTGGGCCGCTCCAATATTTTGTATTATGATTTTATCAATGCCATTGTTTTTTCATTTTCCCGTTTCTGACTGCTAATAAATAATATTTATAATCAATACCTAAATTAATACTATCGTACCATACAGAAATAATATAAATTTTTAAATATGTTCTACAGACTGATTTTATATCTTACAAGATTCATAATTTTAAAGGAACGAAGAAAAGGTGATGTGAAATACGTCATAAAAATTTAGAATCTATAATTTTGTCTCACAAAATTAGTTTATATTTATTAGTAGATAAGTTTGTACCTATAGATATTTTTAAGTGACAAATTTATCGCCACAAGTTCAAGTTCTTGTATAAATTTAACCAGTTTATTCTCGCTTACGTTTTGAGAATTTTGAAAAACATTATTTAGAATTAGAAGAATGAAAAAGGAAAGGGGGCGTAGGAATAGAAAATAAAATTGAATTTTTTATTATTTAGATTATTTTAGTACTCATAGCGATATTACCATAAATTCATTTGATTCACACTAATCAGTAAAATTACATTATATTATAATAAGTTGATTTGCTTGTTACTTTCATTTCAATTTTATTGCATACCGAAATTCGATATCGATATAAATTTCGATATCGACTACTTGATGTAGTGTCATGACACTCAAGGCAATGAAAAATTGCCATCTTGAGTCGTCGCCTATTCTACTTGATGTATAGATGGTAAAGAGGCTTTATTCTAAGATTCGTACCGTCATTTATGAATGACAAACACTACTTTTAATCTGCATTTAGGTACAAACCAAGATAAAAATTTTAATCATTAAATTCAAGATGACCCCTGTGGCGCAATGTTTACCATGCCGGATCGCCGCACCAAGGGTCCTGGGTTCGATTCCCAGCGAGGCGGAAATTTGAATGATGAGTTTGAATTTCTGTTCTCGGTCTGGGTGTGAATGTCCTTGTCTAGTGTGTTGTCCATGGCACCCACGACACCGGGAATCCTAGTGTGGGGCTATGAGTGTGAAGCGTTATTTATTTATTTGTTTATTTAACTTTAATTTTATTTTCGCCGTATTGGGGCGGTTTAGAATACTAACCCCAATCCCACATCATCTGGGTGTCGTAAGAGGCAACTAAATCCGGCCCGCTGGTGGTAAAGCCCCTCGAGGGATTATGACAATGTAAAATTACATAAGTCAAATGCCGAAATTGCAATCTATTTCGTGGTTTGCCGAAAGGCGTTGGTCAAACCAAGGATTGACCGGGACAGCCAAAATGAAGCTCCATAACGACCTTTGACCTTTAAATGAAGTACGATAAACTCAAATAATGTTTTTCTCGCAAAACCCATTCGGACTTGACTGCTATTTTATAAAAGGAAATCTGTTTAAAATTTTATTTAAACCTAAAGCCCAAAACACAATTGAAAGCAATCGAATGACATCGATCTCAGTAATAACTGAGTCGTTTGAATAACAATTTCGTGGTATCATTAATCAAAACATTCAGGCGTTATCGATACTTATGGCATGGAATAGTCGGGTGAATATTGAGCAACCTTCACCGGAAACGCTACCGGACAATCTAGCAACCAATCTACCGATTAATTAGTTTGATCGTCGATACAATGCAGACAATGTCCTGCGATACCTCGCGGTTTTCGCTCACTCATCACGGCAGCTGTCGCTGGCGTGCATTGACGAAATATCTTGTTGTACGCTACGTAACCAATAATTATGATTGAATCATTTTCATAGTTCATACTTGTTGAAGAAATCTAATTCGAACAGTCAATGGGTAGGTTAGTGACCCACGATTAATAAATTATGGTGTTGTAAGTAAACCTTTTTGACGTCTCCATAGAACTTTCATAACTGGCCTGTGTTTTTAAGGAGCGTGTCTTAAGATCTGTGTTAATACGCATGCTGTAATAAGATGATAATATTATACATTTTTGATAATAAAAACACACTTCGCTCAAATTAATTAAATAATATAAAGAAAATATCTGCATAATAAAAAAATATTGTTTATTGTTTGTTTTTATGATGGGCTGATTTATTTTATGATACATTTATAAGAATAAAATTATTTTATTGACATTGTTATGGAAAAATTAATGTGGTAAGCTACTAAATTTTATTCAACCTACACTCGAAGTAAAAACCTAAGCCAGTCAAGAATAGATTGTAAAATGCTATCAATAAAATTATGAGGATAACTCTTTGCAATGATATAGTAAGAATACCTATAACCAAGATTCATATCTTCACTTCATATGTCCATCAGAAAGATGTTGCTGCTATGCAGAAATTGTATGCTTTAAATAAAACATAAATTAAAAGTGCTTTGTACCTATGTGAGTAAATATTACTCAATAAAATACTATTTCAAATGTAGATTCCCATAGAAGCACGAGAGAGCTGTAAAACCTTTACTACTGTCGCATCAATAAATAGAATTTAAAGGGATAAAATGACGAGGAGGGATATAGTTGTAAATTTTGTCCCATACAGAAGCTGAGACTTTCTAAAATGGATATTTAAAAACAATTTTAGTCGCATGGTGTCGCATTTACTTTTTAATTAGTTTGCAATTATAAACAACGAGTAACCGCCCTGGCTTTACTTCGGTTTTCTTATTTTTTTGCACCTTGAGTTTTTTGATTTTTTTGAAAATATAATATAGCCTATGTTACTCGGGGATAGTGTAGCTTTCCAACAGTGAAATAATTTTTGAAATCAGTTCAGTAGTTTCGGAACCTATTCAATGCAAACAAAAAATCAAATCTTTCCTCTTTATATAGATATATATAGATATATAGATAATAATTATAGTATAGATAATAATTATAGTAGTTTGATAAACATTTTTAATAATAGTTTTAAGTATTTGTTCTCGATTTTTTATTAATTATTAAACACAACCAATAGCGCGAATGAAGTAGATATAATTATGTTCTATCACGACCTATGGAAACTCCACTCCACTCTAAAACAAAATAAATCAACGAAAAAAAAATGGTCAGTAAATTTAACTATCAAAACCTTGACTAGAATAATTTAACATAATAACTCTTGATGAATATTGTATTTATGACTAAAGGTATACGTGAAGCAAAAGCCTTTTACGCCATTTTATGACAGTTACCCACTAGGAGGGGGGAATATCGGCACAGTTAAACTTTACTTGCTAAGGTAATATTTTTATATAATATTCATTATACACATTACCATACGTTTGGCACACACTCACGCATAATATGGCACACACAAATAATAAAACACAAAAATAACACACAAAAGTCAATGTGAAGAAACCCTATCTATGATCCTACTACGGTCGAATTTTAGAGCGGGTCCCTAGTTTTTTTTATTATGCAATTCTAGTGTCTGGTTATGGTTTAACATATCTACATAATATACATACATATTACATATTTATTTATTTACTCTGTCTAATTATTATTTATACTAAACCTATGTTATTTATTTTAATTTCAATCATAAATAGCCAGTGTATTTGAATTACATTATGGATATCCTAGGTATTTTTTTAGTATGCAAATAACCCATTGCTTCAAAATAATTTAACAGTCTTTACACACAGTCTACAGTAGCACGCTAAAATCGAGGTTTCCAGAAACTCTATGTAGAGAAATAGACAGGACGAAATAGGGCGCTACATAGGACAAAGCCGACGGCGGCACGGCGCAATTAGATTAAATAATGCAGTCGTTTTAGTAGCACTAACATGATAATGTATTTCCTTAAGCGCATTACATTATCTTGCATATTACATAGGAGCTTACATGAGTTGTGAAACCTACAAAAGATATCATTAGCCTTATAGGAAATGCATTACAAAACCACTGATATGGCTTTGCTCTACAAAATTTTCCACTTAAGTGCACTTACGTACTGTTTCTTATTCTAATATGAATTGAAATCGTATAATGAAGTTGATGAAAATGAGCTAATAATAATTTGAGTAAATACCTAATTAATCATGGATAGGTACATCTGGTAGATAGTGAGCTTCTCAGATTTGGTTTAACTTTATCATTTTAATTAACTTTTAATTAATAACAACCTTTACTTATTAAGTGAAATACAAAATGTTGACAATTGTTTTTTTTTATATTTAACGTTTAGTGAAAACATGTTAATCCTGAATAAATAAACCTTAAGATTAACCTTAAGATTGTGTAAGAAGATTCCAATAAGAATTTACAAGGCATGGAAAATTTTCAGGTGTCAAAAAAATTACCGTTTGGCGATATGTTCAGAGGCTGAGAGATGGCGGCAGGCGCCGGGGGCGCCGGCTCCATCTTCCAGGGGGCACAACACGAGGCAGGGGAGAACTCGGGCGTGGGGCCGCTGCCCGCAGATATCAACATTGTCGAGCCACCTCGGACGTCAGCATACGCACCAAGTAAAAGTTCACTGTAACGCAACTAGTCTCTTGCTTTGTCAATCACCTACGCGGACGGCACTCGGCTAGCACGCGCTCGCTCGAAGCTCAGCCAGAACACTGAAGAGCGCGCTTGCCGTGCCGGCGCGCCCACTCGCGCGCCTTCTCCCATTAGCACGCCTCGGAAAAAATCACCGCCGTCAAACAATAACAAAAAACTGCCTCCACTCAATCGAACCACCGTGCACCTCTCACTCTAACGCTCTTAATTCGATTTCCGAACGCGTCAAAACTACAACGGCGGTGGATTCATTTGCAGCCTTCCGTCCTTTCCGAAGATTCAACAAACTCTGTACGAACGCCGCAACTCTTACTTCCAAGCATTTAAGGAGCATTTTGCTAGAACAAGCTCGCTGATGTTCCAACCTTACGGATCGGAGTGCAAATGAAACTACTCCTACTCACACTCGTTCGATTCGGCTTAAGCTTGAACCGTATGAAAGGGACAGGTGCTCTACCGCCCGGTGGTAGAATTACGGTAGTGAGCACAGGTGATCTTTCACCATTTCTTCACAGCGGAGGTGTTAATATACATCGATCTCTTTCTGTTCTATGGCAATTCTCGTTAACTTGTTGAAATAACATTAGTGTAATTATTCACCTATAATTAGGTGTGGTTCTACTTGACCATGCTTAGCATTTTGTTAGTTGCCGTAACGGGCGCGTTCTATTCTAATTATGTCGAAGAGGAAATTCTATCGTCATTTCGTCGTTTAGACACCAACTACAATTATACTTACTATCATAGATAAGTATGGTAACTTTTTTAAATAAGTGAGCAGAGAAGGTAAATTATTTATGGCATTATAATTATTATAATAGGTATTATTATGCTTTGTTGTAGAATTAGGTACATGATAAATACAAGAACTGTCAAGTGTCATTTTTTATCTTAACTTAAAAAAAACCGTAAATAATTTAAAAAGATTTAAAAAATCGTAAATAAAAGCTGAATTAGAACTTCAGTGCAACGAATAAGCTGAGGAAGACTTGCAAAGCTATAATTGTAGCCGTACAAAACCTTCATTCGCCTCTTTTTGTGGGGTGTATTATGCAGACGGTATCACTGCGAGGTTTTTACTTATAATTACAGGGAAAAGAGAATTGCCGGAAGGTCCCGGCCGAAATGCAACTGCCGTTGTATTATAGCTCTTTTTTCTTAAGTACATTGTCCTTTTGATCGTAAATACACTTTCTTTGTGAATTTTATGATAGCTCTTTAATTTGAAGTAATCTCGATCAATGATGTGGTTTCCGTTTGTTCGTACAAACAATAGAAGGGACCCAATGAGTTCCCTTATGTTAATATTCCTTTGAAGTTTTAAATCAAAAGACATTTGTTGTCTATTTCTTTTATATCGATAGCCAATTATTCGCAAGATGCTAAGTGATTATGGGCGCGGCGACGTGGAAATTTTACTTACCAAAAACATGCAATGTGTCGCCGTCCAAAGAAAATATTACTAGCTTTCAGGCATTGACAATTGGTAGTATGTATGAATGTACAAAACACGGCGACCTCCAATAGAATCTACCTAAGAACTGGGTACTAAGACTCAATCTTGTAAAGTGCATCATGAGCAGGAAAAATTGACTTGGACTCAAAAGTTGCTTATTATAAAAAAAAATTGCTACTTGGTTTCTTAGCTAATAGTGAATGAGCAGTTAGGTATATCAAGGAACCGATTCGAAGCTATTTAGTATAAATAGTAAGTTAATGATTGATTTACATATTAAATTAAAAGAACTTGAACATTATATTACACACCCCTGGAACAGTACAGAATTAAAATAATGTAAAAAAAATCACATACCTATACCCAATTAAGTAAATATATAAATAAACCAAACAATTACACTTGTACCATCATTGCAATATAATTGTTGTACATATAGTAAATTATTCATTAATAATAAGAATTAAAACACAAAATTCAAACCTGTTATTATTTTATTGTGACTTTGCACTTTGCCTTGCACTTTGCGACTAGATAACCATTGTAGACTCACTTATTGAATAACAATTCTGCACAATTATTATATTCAGATGTTTAGTTTTTTATTAAAAGAGTACCTACCTACTTTTTGCTAAAGGATAGTTATTAGTTATTGTTCGCCCTAGCATACTTTACGGCTTCAAGCGGGAAAATAGGCTCAATTTTATAGGAATCCTCGTTTGGGACACCCTTAGGTACATTAAAAATATTAGAATAACTACATACCTAAATAACATACATTCCTAAATGTACCTAAAATATTCCTAAAAGTTAATTCCATTAATTCTAACAGTATCTAATCAAATTGTAGAGTTGTTACATTCAGATACTTAATTTATTAGAGACTCTGCGATCAAAAGACCGTAAGTATCGAAGTTAGACTTCAAATTGACATTTGTGTATATATTATGCTTGTGTGTGCGTCAAATTCATGGTAGTGTATACTGTATGTGATGTTTGATTTTTTATTAATTTTCTGTGTTTCCAATGTTTCCATATTATACATAGGTAAGTACCTGAAATTATAGGCTTTCTGCGCTCCTTCTCCACATAAACTTTAACTGTGGCAAACATAAATGTCCTCAAAGGTATAAATTTATTAATTCTATAATAGAGTCACTCGCTACACTCAATTTTATAAGAATCCAAACATAATCTCTGGTGTGACATAATTATTTATTTATTTATTCTTTATTGAACCTTGCACAAGTAATGGAACAAAAGGCGGGCTTAATGCTAAAAGCATTCTCTGCCAGTCAACCTTAGGGCAGTGGGAGAACAAAGAAGGCGGTAACAACAAAGAAAGAAGAGTAAAATTTTTATAAGTAAAATTTTTATGTTTACCTTAAAATAACTGCATATCTAAATAACTTACATATGTACCTAGGTACATAACTGTAAAATAGAAGAGTACCTAATAGTTTATTCCACTAACGCGAATTCAGTATTTCAGTAAAAAAAAACAATCTCGAGAGTTCTGGACAACAATTGTATAGCACTTACGCCCCAACTCAGAGTTACTAAGGTTTACTTGAATTGCTCCTTAGTAAAGAATCACTAGTGACTCTGACTAGGGGCATTAGTCTCGTAAAAAATGGATGAAATCTCGCGAGATTGAGATCCATTCCCTAGATGAGATTGCATTCCCTAGAACCTAATTTTTACCTAATTCTCTAATATGTACATTTAACGTATTATTATGTTGCAGAAAAATCCCATTAGGTAAATTAATAATTATGGATTCTTGGAAAAAGCTTTAATAGCGATTTTAGAGGTTTTATAGAATTCTTAAATATTTTTAGTGAATAAATATATTTATTCGTACCTGTCTGTTAATTATGAGTATTAATTTATTTATTTAATTCTTAATTTATACCTCTTTAATAATTTATGAAAATTATTAAGCTGAAAACTGTTAATTACAAGAAAAATTGGTTTATTTCTATCTTCTGTGCAACGGAAAACAACTAAGTACCTATAACTGCTGTATAAGGCATATCAGGTCAGATCCCTTCTGGAGATCGGAGGGGTTTAAAAAGACCCCATCATATTTGAAGCATGATGGCTGCATTCAATTTATTTCGGGTAAGTAGGTAGCACAAAACTCAACGATATCCTAGAAAAAAAGCGGCCAAGTGCGAGTCGGACTCGCCCATGAAGGGTTCCGTAGCAGCAAGTAACATAATATAAAAGTTCTTTTAGTTCTTTGTAACTTTGATCGATGTTTTTTGTGGTTTACGATTTATGACGTATTAAAAAAAACTACTTACTAGATCTCGTTCAAACCAATTTTCGTTGGAAGTTTGCATGGTAATGTACATCATATATTTTTTTTAGTTTTATTATTCTCTTATTTTAGAAGTTACAGGGGGGGGGATACACATTTTACCACTTTGGAAGTGTCTCTCGCGCAAACTATTCAGTTTAGAAAAAAATGATATTAGAAACCTCAATATCATTTTTGAAGACCTATTCATAGATACCCCACACGTATGGGTTTGATGAAAAAAACATTTTTGAGTTTCAGTTCTAAGTATGGGGAACCCCCAAAATTTATTGTTTTCTTTCTGTTTTTGTGTGAAAATCTTAATGCGGTTCACAGAATACATCTACTTACCAAGTTTCAACAGTATAGCTCTTATGGTTTCGGAAAAAAATGGCTGTGACATACGGACGGACAGACAGACAGACAGACAGACAGACAGACAGACAGACAGACATGACGAATCTATAAGGGTTCCGTTTTTTGCCATTCGGCTACGGAACCCTAAAAAGGTAGAAAGTATTAGGTAGGTACAGTGTATTATACCTAATTAAGTTTTCCGGGATCTTATAATTAGGTATAAGTAGGCTCTGTTACAGACCCATCCGTCGTGCAAATGTCTTCATAAATGGTGACCTGTTATAAATAACAACCAGATCATTTATATTTTTGAAAATACTCAAATGAAAAATCTAGTGTAGTAGGTAGGATTAAATTATCAATGTTGCATTTTCCACGCTTACTTTATATACAAAATTTAATTTCGAAAGCTTTTAATCTGTACAGTGTAGGTACCTATAACTATAAAGTACGAGTAGGTACATAAGTAATAATTTTACTTGCCGATATTTTGTAACGAAATCACAATCACGTTACAATTAAATTATGCAAGTAAATGTATTTAAAGAATGTAAAAAAATCGTGAAGACTTTTTTACGAATATTAAAATACCTGTTTTTAGGGTTCCAAAGAAAAACTGGAACCTGTATAGTTTCTTAATGTCCGTCCGTCCGTCTGTCCGAAGCATAGCGCCTAGACCCTACATACCTACATGTTTAATAAATCTCCAGAATCGTAGAATAAAATATTTAAAATATTTTGTTTTTTACGTCCCGTACGTGAGGACGATTTTTTGTTTCGTCGCGTACCCCATATGTGGGGTATTGTTGAAAAGGTCTTTCAAAAATATAATAATAATAATATTATAACTTAAGTAGTCAATGAGTAATAGTCGATAAACTTACACCTTCGGAACTCTACATTGCATGTAGCCTGACACGCACTTAGCCGATTTTTTGTATTAATTAAAATTGCGATTCCGAAGCCAATGCCATGTCCAGAAAAAAATGGTGAGATTTTGGCACTATTCAAATATGTTTTATTGTGCACACAGGAGGATACCTTTTGGGGCATACAGAAGGTAGATATGATTTACACACAAGGCAAATACCTAAGTATTACCTAGGTTGGTACTACTATTTTAATATTGCAGCGGCAATGAAAGTAAAATCTCTGCTTAAGTAGTTACCTACGTTAGATTACCTATGTTACATACGTATTTTCAAATTTATTGTTCCATTTAGTAAACGCTTAGTATGAAAATAATCAGTTGAAAAAAACAGCACACTCTTTTACAATTGCTTCGTAAGAATAATTACGAAAAATAAATTTTGTGATAGTGTGTAGATGATCCTACCATCGTGCAAAACTTCCCTTCGAAGCTAAAAATACACTAGTTAGTTTTCCCAAAAGTGCCACGAGTAGCCAGTAAGTTTAAATAAAATAATCTTTATTTATTAGGTAATCTAAGAGAGTTTACAAAAACTTAGGTACTGCTAAATTTTTTAATTGGTATGGTCAGAAACGGATTAGGTAGACAAGACTAATGGAATTTCCAATTACCTACCTAATTAATATCTACGTTCCAAAAATCCCAAAAAAAAAATATTTTATGAAAAATAATTTATAGAGCTTAAAATGTAATAATTAATATTATGTGGTAGGTAATATATTAAAAAAGGACTTCATTTTAATATCTACTTCATTTTAAAATCATGTAAAAAGAACTTGTTGAAAAAAGCGGTTTTATTCAAATAACTTCAGATGCCAGCGGCCCGTCGGCATATTTGTTGACTATTACTTACCTACCTACCTATTATTATTTACCTACATAAAAAAACTTTTATTATGGGTGTTACAGCATAATATTATAAGTACTTTTGTTAAGATTCTTTATATGCCTGACACAATTATAATGGATGATACCCGCAGTATTTCTGAATAATCATTAAATGTTTATTCAAAATGATTAATATCAACACCTATTTAACAAATTAACCCTCATTTATTGTTTAAAAGTTTACTTTTAACAAATTAACCCTCCATTATTGTTTAAAAATTTACTTAATTATCTCTCAATTTGTCGTCACACATTCATTAGAATATACATTAATGAAGTTTGCATTCGAATCACCTGATTAAATACCTCAAACTGTGCTTCCGAGCCGAGGTCTCAGGAAACAGTTACTTAAAGACTCGTCCGTTAATAAAATATTGGTTTATCTCTGGATAATTAGGACTTACTAGGAGTATTTCTATCTCCGAAATCGCATCCAATTAAAATCAGTTTATCAACTGGGCGAGATATAAAACATTTCCACTAGTAACGATAACCGTGAAGGTGTTATTGGTTGTTTCATTTTTTGTTTCTTTTCACGAGAGTCCGTGTTCAGCTTCCTCCGACAGTCGCCGACAGGGCAGGATTTAGTGGCGAGATAGGGCGTGGGTGTCACCTAATGAATATATTTATTTGTGATGGCGCTCGCCGACTTTTATCGGACGCCGCGACAAGCTCCTATCTGAAAACTATATAAGTGCGACCCTTTTACGGGACGACCGGTAATGTACTAAAGTGTGGGCATGGTAAAAAATGAAATGGTTGAATTGGATTATTATTAGGTACATTAAACACTAACTTACATTTAGTTGATATTGGTTAAAGTTTGTTATCCTGGCTTGCAGTTACTGGAGTTAATATCCAGTTACGTCTTATGTTAGGTAAAAATAGGTATAAGCCGTAATGTCTGCTCTTAAGGAAGATTTTTATGAAATAAAACATCGACATACATATTATTAGGTATTAGAATAACATTATTTAAATATTGTAAAACAACTGAAAAGTCAATATTACCTGCTAAACAAATAAAATGTGTAGGTAAGGTACAGTTTTCATTGAGGAGTTTTGTAAGTAAATAAGTAGATACCTTATTTTCCTGTTCTCAATTTGTCGAGTAGACTACCTATTTTATCAGTTGTTTTAACACAGACAAAACTTAACTATTGCAGTACCTCTCTTTGCTACAAAAACGCTACCTTTAATATTTATATCTAATCTATTGCTATACACATATACCTATACGGATTCACCTACCAGCACACTGGAAATATGAGTACCTACATAATTCCACAGGTTACACACATGGATGGTATTATTTACAAAGCTTAAATTCATAGCACAGCCGTGTATCTTGCGGCTGTATATTGACCAGGCGGACATTGCTCACTAGATAATCGCCTTACCTCCCACCCTTTACTCGTCATAATACGTCGAGGTGTCACCTAACAAGCATTACACGACAACACCCACAAGCTCATTGCAATCGGGATTCCTTGCGCGAACCGCCACCATTTTGCCTTGACGACTCCCTCCATCCCCTTTAGAAGATTACAGCGTCGTTTCACGCAGCTCTTTTGCTCTATTTTTAGAGGTCAGAGCAGTGCAGCCTAGAATTAAACATGCACCATTCGTCGTGGTTCGCGCGACAAAGCCGCAACCGCGCTACACCGTCGCCCATTTCCATCATAATACGCAGTGTGTTTGTGCTATCCTCCCAGGACCACCCAGGCCGCTGCGTTGTGACACACGATCTGACAGCTACCTGATAGAACAAAACGCTCCATCTATTATTATTTAGATCACAACCTATTCCCGAGCGGCTCCACTTATTAGAAGCCCAATCTCGGCCTACCTGTAAACACATTGTTTATCAAAACTGATTTTAAAACGTATGTTAGGTGTTATATTTTTTTTCGTTTCATAAGAAGGTAGATATTGTTATAAAATAAAATAGAAACACATTTTATTCCTTGTTTTTAAACTGATTATAAAAAATAAAGCCCAGAAATATTTTTTACTTAATAAAACGCTAACCATGACGACTGACAGAAAACCCACAGCCTGAACCAGTGGACCTAGTTTAATTTTCTATGGTTTAGATAAATAGGTATATAACGTAAGACGCACTAAGAAAGATTTCTAAAAAACTTGACTCCTTACGAGATATTTTTTTAATATTTTTTTTGCATGCCCACCTATTTATGCGAGAAAGGAGTAAGCGAACATTAAAGTTTGCAAATAATTTCTTATTAAATTATTTCTAGGCTAACTAACTAGCCTGTCTAACCTTTGTTTCTTCCGATTTCTAGTAAAAATCGCATGTAGAGTAAAACGTTTATAGACCATGATATTTATTAATTAATTTTATTATGATGATAGATAATATGGTAGTAGGTACCTATAGCGTCTACATTACCAGCACATTTTGTCTTCAAATAAAAACTTTTTAAATAATAAGTAATGATTTCTACAAGTAACTCCAAGTTATAAAAGCTTTTCAGTTAATCTAATTTTTCAAATTTACGGTTTAGATTCTCATTTGAAGGATTGTGTTCTTAAAAGAAAGTCTGCTTTTCACACTTTGCTGACAATTACTTTAATTCTTTTCAAATCTGAATTAAAAATCAGAGTCGATAGGGATAAAGGTACTCATTTACGTTATACCTAAGTAAAAACATTTTTTTTCTTAATGCAATTTTTTCACAGATAAACTAGGGGCTCTACCATTTTGTTATAAGCAACGTTGGATGACCATTAGCTACCACAATTAGGTATTGCCAATGCATGGTGGTGGTAGGACTGGCTTATTAAGTAGGTACTACCCTCCGTCAAAATTGTGAAAGTTTTAGATAGTTACCTATAGTTATTTCAGTCGCATGATCGGAGTGCCAATAATGATGGGGCTTCCAGTTGGCTACTACTGTTACCAGTGTTGGTGATGCCTTTGGTATTGGTAATGTGGAAAGTTGACAGAGATTAGGTATATTATAAAAATATTATTTTATATTTTTTTTACTTTAGGTACTTACATTTACTTTTTACTTACATTTACCTTAAGGTAGCTGCTGCTTATTTGACTAGTTACACGAATAAAATATATTTTTTACTAGCTTCGGTACAGTCAAGGTTTTACCTCAATCACAAAATCAAACTATGTATAGGTACTCTTGGCTTAAATGAAAAATGTTACGTTTACTTCATTATACCTACCTATCTGCCTATTCATTTTTACCAAAAGGTAGGTAGATACGTTTTGAAAAAAATGGTTAGGTACCTACGTACCTACCTACAACCGTGTACATACTGTATGTAGTCTAACCTTTACTATATGGCTGAATAGGCTGAATGAACTATTTAGTAGGTAACCTACTAACTAATAATTCTGAAGAGTCAAATGAAATAATGTGATTAAAGAGTCAAATTATACCTACTTATTTTGAAGACCGATAAATTAATTTTAAAGTTAACCTTTTATTCTGTCTCCCCAAAATTTTTCGTTCATTTATCGCATGTCGCATTACAACCGGCCCTGGAGTAAGAATAATAATGGGGATTCAATGATTTAAATAAATATTACTCTTACGCCCCAACTCAGAGTCACTAACGGTTACTTAAATCGCTCCTTAGTACAGAATTTGTATGGTGATTACTAAGGAGCGATTAAAGTAACCGGTAGTGACTCTGAGTTGGGGCGTTAGTTTTTAATATGCGTCTATCACCTAAATGATTGTATTAATTATGTATTCCGTACTCTAATACGCAAATTGAAATTAAATTTTATAATGGAATATTTTGTCTACTATTGATTTCCCATTATCATTTCCATTTTTCAATAATTAAGATTAAAAACGCAATTTCCGAATTTTCTAAATCGAATTATTTTCTAAAAAAAATTAATTAAATGCCTACAAACCGAAAAAAGTTTCACTTGCATCGTGGTTTCATAAAACCACACTTTCATGTTTTTTAACTACAACTTTCACGAATACAAAACAAACATAATACGACGATCTCCCTGTTATTGTTACATATTGCTTTCATAAAGTAGTCATAACCAGTAGTTTAATAAACGTTTGTAATTGATTTTAATAGACCACAATTTTATTGGTTTAAAGATATTATTCTGTATCATTCATGCCTTGATCATAGGTATGTAATTGCTATAGGTACAACCTACTATTACAAGCCCGATATTACCTACCACAATAATTTCTAGATATGTTTACTATTTTTTAATAGCCATAATTGTATTAATTACTTAATATAAAAATATGTAATTATATTTTTATGAACCTATGCTAGAATTTTTTAAATCAGTTTTCAATAAATTTGTTGTAGTAGCTACTAGCTACTTAAAGGAATAAAAGCCAAACTTCAGTTGTCCCATCATATCTAGAAACAGGCATGATATTATTGCATTTATTA
Organism: Thymelicus acteon; assembly: GCA_951805285.1. Taxonomy (NCBI): domain Eukaryota; kingdom Metazoa; phylum Arthropoda; class Insecta; order Lepidoptera; family Hesperiidae; genus Thymelicus; species Thymelicus acteon. The sequence continues at coordinate 8,976,006 of OX638219.1, read as the reverse complement.
GGTTATTGAAAGCGACAAAATAAGTACTTAAATATAATAAAACTGATACAAAAGTCTGTTGTAAAAATAAAAACTCGATAGAGTCGACAACGTAACACATTACGGAGCTCTATCGTCTCTACCTCTTTCAAAAAAGGGAAGCCTAATTGGGCCCTAATAAATTTCGTGTGAAACAACACAGCTCGCAGGCAACTAGCCGACAAAGTGAAATAGAGGAGCTAGAGCGGCTAGAGTCGTCTGAGCGACGTAGAGTCGACGTCGAGTGTAACAATAGCGTTATCAACCTATCAGAGTCCCGCCCACTGGGCGCGCTTGCACGGGGCGGCGACTCAAGCCCCGCCCCTCGATCGAATGTGACTTTATCTGCACTAAAGTGAAGTTCGCACGAACCTTTTAATATTTTTAATACGTTTTTTATTTTTTTTTGTTTATGTTAAAATGGTTAAAGTTAGGTTAGGTTAGATTAGGAAATATAAAATAATTATATTTTTTGCTTTTTTGTTAAGACTGTATTTATTTAATGTAATGAACATTTTGTTTGTTTACTTAATTTATAAGAAATATTATACATATACTAGTGGCTGATTTTTCGTGGTCAGTTTTATTAGGAAGCAAAAGATTGGATAATAATTATAAAAATATAATTTTAAGTATCACTAAAAAATAGCTAGATAATACTGTAGGTACAGTTAGTTTAAGATACATATTAACAGGTAGTACATACTTACCAACTTACGAGTCAGTTGTTTTTATTCTCATCCGTATTCGTGGGTCATACCCTCCCCAGTAGCATCGTTTATCTACCAAGTTATAGGTACCTGTGATAGCTAACAAACCTCTTTTGCGTGTTTCTGTTGTCCTTAAGTCACATTTATGTACATGGTATAAAAGCATTAAACTTATATCAGTTTTAAAATAATAATATAAGAAAATATAAAATAAGAAAATAAATCTTTTTTTTTCTTCATAAAGTAAGGTTGCGTGTCGGGGAAAACTGATGTTCACAAGTTTAGAGGAGCATAAAATAAATCTCAACATGAATTAAAAATTAAAATGTGTTTTTTTTTGTTTTCTTTTTAACTTAATGAAACTTTCATTTGGGCCATGGGCATCTGATTGATAAACTTCCAATGGGAAATCCGTCTTGGATGCCATATCTAACACTAAACTCTCAAAAGTATTAGTAACATAACTAACATATAAAGACTAATTTCATACATTTACGTGCATAACTGACGCATTGAAATTTGTATTAAGAATCACATATTCTCTCCAAACAATAAATTAAATAAAAAATATTTTGCTACCGCTATAAAACTACCTTGGCACATATTAAGTAGTTGACAAAATTCGGTGACACCAAGTAAACCGTTATATAACAGATGTTACCTACACAAGCAGGAATAAACCAGTGTTAGCCTGGTAACACCAGAGGAACCCATAGGTACCACAAGCTATTTGTTTTAACATCACATATTTGAACAGTTGAAATTTTTTTCGTATTTTCCGCCAACCCAAGCGGATCTAATTAAACAAAGCTAGAAAATCCAATGGCATAAATAATTAAAAAATGCAAAATATATCTACTACGAAGTAGATAGGCTACGTAGTTACGTACACTTAACTACAAATATTAGGTTTTATATTTGTTGGATACATAAATACATATTTAACTGTAGGTGGCATTGAGATATTTGGAATAATAAATTGTTTATGTTAGGTATTCGTTAAAAATCCTACAGTTCCGTAATTTAGGGGACACGTGAATTTCATATCTTTTTATACAGAATAAGTTATCTAATGCTTGAAAACAAACACCTGATGATAAGCGGAAATGAAATCATGGATGGTAAAGCGCACTAACTTAGTATTATTTTTTATTTTTCTTTATTAGGCACGCCAACAGATAATATACATACATTCATCTTAGGGGTAGTAATTATAAACTAATTACATATCCAGGCTTGCACAACGTTCTCATAATCTGGATAACATGTTTTTGCGCTAAGTACGACAGAGAAATTATTTAATAGATAATAATTAAGTTACTATTTATAGAACTATAAAAAACTGACAATAGAGTAACTAACAAAAGTAATAGTAAAAATAATAATTTAGAAAAAGTAATAATAATTTAGTAAAACATTCATTGTCTTTACTTTTTAACCTACCTACATAGAAATCGTTAAACTTTTGAGGGGAAAAAGAACATAATTAAACAGTCTTATCAGTTGACACTAAATCTACTCCTCCATACCGCACTGGAGCAGCGTGGTGCAGAATGTTCTAGCTTTTCTCAATATATGAAAAGAAAATACTAATCTACTTATATCTATACAGGGTGTCCCAGGGCGAAGTTACCGCCCGGCATCTATTGATTATTTGGACAAAGCTATTAACAAATACCATTAAGGTACAGGTCTTAATCGGTTTGGATTTTATTATTTTATTAGCTTTTTAAATTTTTTTGTAGGGAAACCTAACCTGCTGCACTATTTTCAAAATATTTTTTTGTTTTTACATTTATTTCTGTTTTTTTTTATTTACCAGTTGTTATCATAATTTATTTATCTGTTTGAGGTATAAAATCTACCCAAAATTAAATAGAATATTTTTTAAAGGAATTAACTGAAATTTAAAAAAAAAAATTAATACCTCTTTTTATTTAATTTCCCTAAAAAGTTGGAAAAATGCCCTATGAATATTATTATTTTATCAATTGTTATTAAATAATATGATATTATCTACAAAATCTCATAAAAATGTTTGTAGTTATCTCAATCATTTACCGAACTACAAACTCTTGAAATATGCACCCCATTTTCGATAATAAGAAAAGTAGACTTTTAAAATCAGGCTAGTGGAACATCTAAGTGTCTTATTATCAAAATACCTTTTGACCTTTAGAATAGATAGATATAGAATAATTTTAAATGTAAGTAAACAATAAAAAGTAGTATAAATTTAAATCATTTATTTAAAAAGAAACTAATTAATTCATAACATTTTCGAAATGATCACCATGGGCATTAATACAAGCTAAGGCTCTAAATGACATCATTTGAGTCGTTCTTTGCACTTCCGGAAGGTTCGCTCCTATTTCTGTAGAGCAGCATCAATCCTCTGTTTCAATTGATCTCTCGTAGCTATTGGCACAACATGAACTTTTTATTTATTGAAGCCCCAAAAATAATAATCAAGAGACATTAAATCAGGAGATCAAGAGAGGGAGGTGGTCCAGTAGCATGGTCAAAAGCTCGATGCTGCTGCTACTCATCAGAATTTTTTTAGCGTAGGTAGTGGAACACGCCGAGTATCCACTAGTATTATATTTTTGAAGGTATAAGTACTTCGCTTGCAATAGTAACACAGGGTTCAGTTAGTGTTGACTGAGAATTTATTGTTAATTATGCAATAAAAGAGAAACTGCTTACACATAACATTTTATTGTAATTTTTAATGCATTGCACATGAAAAAATACTGTACTTAGTTTACCAAGACTAGAATTTCTATCGCACTAAAATGTTAATAATTCAATATTTTAGATTTTTTTTATTATTATTTAATTTTGTATCGTCTATAGTCAAAATTATCTAAGATGCCCATAATGATAGCTGCTATTTATTAATATGAACTAACCTTGTATGGGTGTCTTTGAGCGAAATGGAATATTCATTTACTTGACATGAATAGTTGAATACTTACGGACAAAGGATTTTGCCAAAATTTGTTAAAAACCCCTACTCATTTTCATTGGCGTTGATTATAAATCATATTATACGTTAAAATCTAGTAAAAATCCCATCACATCATAATTTATGCAAAATTTAATAAAAATATGTGACGTTGAAACGTTGACGTAGGGTGATGTGACGGCTTAAAACCGTTTATACAACCAATCATAATCGATACATTACTATAATCGAAATAACAAATGAAAATTGATTAATTTAATTACATTGTTAAAAATGATTTGCTTGCATTTGAATTTCAAATTAGGTACCCTATAATACCACGACGAATTGAATGCTAACAAAGGACATTTTCCATTATGTATGGGCACTTCGCCATCCATGGACAGTAAGGGGCCATCCATAAATTACGTCACACTAATTTCATGACTTTTTGACCCCTCCCCCCCCCTTGTCACAGCTGGTCACATTTCTGAAACATCCCCCCCCTAGTGTGACGTCACATGTTATGAAATTTTACACCTAGAAATTATTAAATTAAAACAGCGGTTCCGAAATAGTTTTATTTCCATTAATTGTTTTTTAATATTTACCTATACAAACCAATTATTCGGTTTTGAAATGTGACGTCACGAAATTTAGGACCCCTCCCACCCCTTGTCACACAATGTCATATTTCATCGACACCCCCCTCCCCCCTAACGTGTGACGTAATTTATGGATGGCCCCTAACTGCAGATAATATGTTATAATTATGTAATTATGTATTTAAGGTTGCGGTAAACATTTTTTTTTTCAACAAAATAATAATTATGTATACATGAATGTGTCTTACGAAATATGCAAGAATTTATTCACTGTAGTTCTTTCCTGACGCTCATAATATAATATTATGTCAAAATATTATTATGAAACTGAGGGGGACTTTCATTCTATCATGATCTATCTTTCTTTCTTTTTCTTCTCTTTCTTGGCCGGCAACGCACCAGTGATGCTTTTTGTTGTTGATGTTCATGGGCAAATGGATAAAAGAATATTTTATTGAAGTCGTAAATAGGTAGATATTAAGAATACGCGGTACGAGACAGCTCAATCGAGGTAGTAGGTAGGTAACTAGGTACCTAAATATTACGGTTTTTAGTTTAAAATTTAATTATCGAATCGATTACATGGTCTTATAAGTTTGAATCGATTTGTTGTAAAAATTGGTTTCTTTCGTGAACCGATTTTTTTGTACATCTCTAATGTCACTGTGATGGCAAACGACAAATTGGGCTTCTTAGTTCGCGGTGACTATAGTGTTTAATTGAAAATTCCAATGTGTCGTTTATTTTTAACATTTTCTGACTCTACAAATGACTCTACAGTTATTTGTGTTATTTTTTCAAATTCTTTCAGATTCTACTGTAACAATATGTATTTAATTTACTCCAAATTGTGAGGGAATGTTGATAAAATGGGTCTATTTTATGTTTCTGATTAATTTCATCCACTCAACTCAACATATTGCGCGTAAAAAGGAATCAGTTAAGCAAACGTCGATCATTCTATATTTAACCTCTTTGGACTGGTATTTTGGGCTTACAGTTTAAGTTAAATTAATATTATTTTAAATCTTTTAAAATATCAGGAAAATTCAAATGAAATAGGTACAAAGCTTAACAAAATAATTTTACTCAGTCATATTTAAAAAGCGTCGCCCTTTTCTACGTGCTCGTAATTAACACCATTTCATAAGATACTTTAAATCAATCAAATCAAAATCTTTTATTCATATAGGTATCACTGATACACTTATGCACGTCATTTTTTAATCTACCAGCTTTTCGGAAGGGTGCTTTGTCATGGAGGAGAAGAAAAGCCGAAAGAAACTCCTCGCACATCTTTTAAAATCATGAAAAGTTACATAATATCTTCTAACCTACGCGGAACTGGATGCGGCACTAATTTCCAGGCGTCTTTGTCATTAATATATTCATTTATGCTATAGTATCATTTTCCTACTAGCTGAGATTTCACATATCTCTTAAACATTTGGATAGGTAAATCACGTACTGACTTGGGTAATTTATTGAAAAAACGTACACCGAGCCCCATATAAGTATATAATAACTCTAGAAACCTATTACAATTATATACCTACGCCTACCTACTTAAATGTACAGAAATGAGATTTTATAATATAAATTACAAAATATGTACCTAGCCATGAGAGCCAATTTGCGGCAAGGTTGGTGTAAAACCAACATTCCGGACAGGCCAGCGGCCGCCCGGGCGCCCGCCCACAGCATATGGTGGGCTAGGGGGCGCGTGAGGCGCTCTTGCCTACCGCTACCCCATGTTTTAGCTCGCCTAATTGTTTCCCATTTACATACATTAACAGAAAAAACCTGCGCAACTGACGGTCGTGACCCTACATACGAATTTGTACAACATGTACCTTTGTTACGGAAAATTCTCATTGTTTTATTAATAATATACCAGAAATAATAGCAAAAAAATAGTTATTTAGTTACTAAAATACCAATTCTCCTAATATTATAAATGTGAACGTATTATGTATTACGTATTACGTATGTATTAATGTTCGTAGTTCTTTCACGCAAAATGTACTGAACGGATTTTCATGAAATTTTGCAAAATATAACACTGTTTAGATACACTGCACACTTCATTACTGTTACGCTATTGGTAGATAGGCATATGGAAAATTATATACACAATGAACAAAAAAAATCAAAAGTCTTGAACCAGATCTAAATAAAAAAACACGACAGATACCTACTGATTCTATACAGGTAGGGACATGGCGCTATAGAACTCCCTAATTTCGACGAATAAGGAAATATTGAGTGTAGATAATATTGAAAAAAATGGTTGTCTGTAAAGTCGGTTTACGGACGGTAGTTTAACGTGACAACGTCATGACAAAACATTGATGAAATGATAATAATTGTTTATTGCTTATTGATAAAGAGAGATACATGCGGCACGAACCGAGCGCTTCGGCCGATCATAGCCGATCGTGCCTCTCTGTCGCTTGTTCCGCGCTCTCGCTCGCGGAACGTGACATGACGTCACGGAACATGACAGTAAGTCAAGCTTTTTCGTGCGTGCACCCGGCGTTCATCGTTTTAATAGACGTTGTCATGTCAAAAATATTAAAATAATGTTAGCTGCTATTCTAAATCTCGTCTAAAATATTTTACGTAGCGTCTAAATACGTCAACAGTTAGCTACATATTTTTCAGTTACTTTTTTATTTTCTCTGAAATGTATCGACTTCTTACATTTATACTCCGTATCGTATAAACATCGTGGACGTGATATGACTCATACAATTATGGCCTAACTTCAGTGCAGGTAATTTTGTGTAACCTTAAATAATACCTAATACTAAAGTGTTCTGCTCCCTCAAACAAAACAAGTTGAGGTAAAATAAAACAAATCGAAATGCAACTGCATAAGGTTTAGTTTATTGAACCATACTCTCTGTGTGTGAGGGCGGCAGCGTTAATCGACCCCGCTTATTATGAATTCACGAAATTTAATAACCGACATCAATTATACGATTCTAATTGCTAACTTAGTTACATAAAGCTGGGAATGTCACGGTAGAATGAACTTGTATCTACCTACCTACATGTATTCGCTCTGGTCTCACTTATAGATGTTTCGTCTTTAGTTCTTAAATTACGCGTCATTTTATTAGGTACCTTCTATTATTCAAATAGACGTTAGATACACCCCCATTATCCTTTCAATTCATTTACGAGCCGCTAATTACGAAACGGTAGTTAGTAGGCAATTAAATGACTGTGAGAACCGAAATCTAACAATAGCTTACATATAAGGCTGTTTAAGTCGAAATATGATGTGTAACGTTCATGTGTGAAACTTTCAGGTAATTAAATTGAAATTAAATAATTCTATTACAAAGATCTCGCCCTATCAAATACTCAAACCACCTGAGTAGCAGTTGCAGGTAGTATGGCAGGATTTGGTTTTACGGGAATTTACTGTGTTTTAACAATTTAAAATTGATAGCTATAGGTGCAAAAATAAATTATGTCAGAAAATATTTTGAGCTTTTGATGAAATAATATTTTTTGGCGAAAATATTGCAGGGTGATGCGGATCCCTAGTGTGCAAGTCTGACTCACACTTTGCTGGATTTTTGTATTATTTCCTTATCTGACATTATGTGTCACAGCATCCTCGCGCCATGAACAAAGTTGACTGGTAGATAATGCCAATGTTGTGTATCTCTACGATGAAGGTTATTAAAATAAATGATATATACTTACTTACATAGACCAAATTCATGGTAGGTCTCTACCTATTCGGTATGTCTGTTTCTTTTGAATAGAAGTATATTCTGAATACAAATTTATTAAAAAAATCAATAACATATTCAAACATTCATATGTAGATCCAGAATATAAACATTATTAATAAGTAGGTATCAAAAATTTAAAATTAAATACAATTTAATAGATTTTCCGTTTTTTTTAAACATAATTTATCTTTCTCCTAAATCAGTTCTATAAATGATGTAACAACTTTTGTCTATCGTATCATTAAAGCAGTCACACCTTAAAGATATAAGTCCAACAACAATCTACCCTGCTCGTAGCGCACCCTTCTGAGCAAAGTAAGAGGTTAAGGTGCTTCTATTGGAGACAGCTGGGCTCTGAACTTTCTACCTGCCGGTAAAGCAAACAACCTCAATGGAGCCTATTCAGAATAGGCATGATGACAGATTTTGAAATATTGTTCTATATTGTTGGGAAATATAATTACAACGTATATCAATATTTCCGCAAAAAAATAAGGTTTAGTATAAAATAAATACATTTAAATTTATAAGTTTAAAATTCGCACCAAAACGCTTCAAAGTGTCATGGCGTCGCTTGTGACGTCACTCTTCAGGAAAATAATAAACCAGACGTCATTATCAGTATGGTGATATTCATTTATTTTAAGAAGTGTGACGTAATTCGCGCTGATTGAGACTGATTGGCGTTCAAGCTAACATGGCGGCTTGCTTTTGTAGTTTTATTTTATCAAAAATATTGTTAATCTCGCTCATAATAATACGATATATGAGTGTTTTGTAATCCACTCATATTTCATTAAATAAATACATAATTTTAGTGATTTTTACTTACTGTCATCATGCCTATTAGCAACGACTGTATTTCCCCGCTTTCTTCTTGCTCGGCAACATGGTGACTCTCCTTATATTGCATCTTCTATCTAGACGTGACAGATGATGACTACTTAATAGCACCTACTTAGATCATCAACTCATTTGCTGATTTTACTATAAAATAACTGTCTAGCCCTGTCTAATAGTGAAATGCAATTACGTATGTATACATAGCGCCTTTCCATTTGGAAATGATTGAAACTAAAGTTTTTTTTTATGTAACTAGCCGACAAACGAGCTGACGATCCACCTGAAAAGCGGCTACCGTCGTATGGACATCAGTAAACCAGAGACATGATCGATAAACCGACCAAGAAAAAAGGGAAAGAAAAATCGAAAGAAATGCTTCCCTAGCTCCCAATCGGAACAGGACGAGTCGTATGGAGGCTGAATCAAACAAACAGATACTATTTGTTCTAGTTACTTCATCAATGACACCCTTCGAAGTCAGAGCCGTTGGTAAACGTCAATCCACACACGTTCCTTCACAACCTTGTCATACCAAACCAAACAGCAAGACCTTTCCCACGATTGTATTCGGCACATGTTGTTTTAGCGGAGAAATGTAGTGTATAAAAATGATGTGAACAGTGCAGCTCTGATAGTTCACTTCACGTTGAATAACATTATATTCGGCCGACACAATAGCCGAAGTTATCGGACCGATCAAACAAAGGCTACTTACAACTGTTCTTAATCGTCATTTCTCATACGGTTTCAACTGACGTGCGTTTGTCTTGGACGTGTGTCTAAACCGAATCTGTACACATCGTGCAGTCTGCTGTACCGATTGCAAAATAACTGTTTATTTTTAATCTGATAAGCTGTATAACAGAGGGTGTCATAATGTTGCAAGACTTATAAGGACATAATCGTATTGAATTGCTATGATAACTAGCTTTGGATAAAAATTCATGCTCACTTACATTTAATTTATGTTTTTATTTATAAAAAAATATAAAAAGTGGATATTATTAGTAAAAATATGTGGTGGAAAAACTATGGACTATTAAGTTGCATGCTGAACAAAGAAACTCCAAGAATCCCATTTTGTCAATACTTCAGATATTTATTTAAATAAGTAAAAACAAAACATTTACGGAGTTCATTATTTTTTTTATAAGTCTTATAAGTTAATGCTTGACTACGATCCCACCTGATGGTAAGTGGCGATGTAGTCATGGGTGGTAAAACGCATTAACTTAGTAAAAGCCTATTCACTCTTGCCTTGAAAATCCTTTATCCCTTTCGTATCGAACTCGAAAGGAAATGAACACCATATAAAATATTATAAATCTTCTTATTTAATTAAGCTTGAAGCAGCACTAATTAAATAATTATTTTAATAGTAAACAATGATTAATTAGGATAGACACCCATCTAAACAAATAAAAAGCGGATCTCTCCAAGCCATCGACTATAAAAGATTCAATTACGTTGTCTTGCTACCAAACAATTATTGTAATAAAACGTTTTGTATCGTGTACACCGAAACATTTACCTTCACAATTTATACCAATTAATCAAACACAAATATTTATACCAATTAATCAAACACAAATATTTGGAGATGTTTCTGCTGTCGGTATTTGGTTTCGCAAATGAGGGCGATGTTGCTCCTTACTTGCTGGTCGGCCGCAGTGCGCACAATGGTGCGGCGATATGCATAGATATGCAACCGTGGCAGGCCATGCTAATACCAACAACGGTCACACGGCAGAACAGCTTTCCATTCTAGCTTTCCAACTCAATTCGTCCCTCTAATGGGCACCTGGAACATTCATGATACTGATAAGACAATCTGGAAAGAGATGTGGTAATTGTACCAGCAATTTTTTATTAGCCCCAATGCCAGACCGCTTAACATATTATTATAAGGTGTTATTATATTATCAATATTATTATTAAGTTATTAATGTTATAACTGGTATTTTTATCCCCTTTGAAGTTTGGCTAGCTACCACCCAAAACCGCCGCCGCGGCTATTGGATTCACCCGCCAATCGATTCGTAGTTTAATGGCTGGAAGCTTGAGACCCAGTTCCTTCTTTCTTTATCTATTTTATTTCTTGGTCGGCAACGCATCTGTGATGTCTTTGGTTTTATTGATGTCCATGGGCGACAGTGACTATTTACCATCATCTCATTTGTCACCAAGTTACGTAAAAGATAATGTATTGCTAATAATAATACCTAATGAATGTCAATGTCAATGCAATGACCTATTGGAATATTTTTTCAAAAATCAAGCCCTAAAAGAAATACAAATGTATGAAATTAAATATATATTGTAGGTAATAATGGGTTAGTTATTGAGTAAATATACCAGTTTACCTAATTAACCCAAACTCCAATTATCTACCTAGTAACTGAGTTAAAACTCCAGAGAGAGTTCAAAATTGTATTAATTCATACATACATACATGCAGGTTAAGGCTCCTGGTTCAGCAATATAATTAAGTAAATATGTTTCCATTAGTACAATCACTAATTACCTACGTTCTCGTATGCGGCAACGTTCTAAATCTCTTCCGGCCTCGTTCGTGCATATTCACGAAGCATCTTAGGTAGTTTACTTTTTAATTAGAGCTCGCTTTTCATAGGTCGACTTCGATCAAGATAGGCCGTGTTCGTGTGAATGGCCTATACTTGCTTACGGTTACCGCTCGCTTGGCTCTTGCCTCACGCATCGGGGACTGCCTCAACGATTATATGCAAATAAGATGTCATAACACATGAATAATTACACCCAGCCACGAATCACCCTTTAGAACGGCCCGCACAAATTGGATTTACGTGAAAAGCAACTTTTACCGGAGCGACACGAATTAATGTACTCATTTGTAGGGGTTGCTGAAGAAAACGAATGGACAGACATGACAATTGACATGTTCTGTTTTATTTCTTACTAGTTATAACAGTGAGGGGATTTTCTTGATAAAACCAAACCACATCGCGTTTAAAAGTATGTTACAATTTATATTAGATACTGAGAAAAAGGTGATGTCTAGGCGTAGCATAAAAGTAACCATAGGAGTTTTGGAATATGCTTTAGGTACAAAAAATATTAGAAATTTCTCATTCAAATCAAATCAAATCAAATCAAAATCTTTTATTCATACCTATAGGTATCACTGATACACTTATGCACGTCATTTTTTAATCTACCAGCTTTTCGGAAGGGTGCTTTGTCATGGAGGAGAAGAAAAGCCGAAAGAAACTCCTCGCACATCTTTTAAAATCATGAAAAGTTAAATAATATCTTCTAACCAACGCGGAACTGAATGCGGCACTAATTTCCAGGCGTCTTTGTCATTAATATATTCATTTATGCTATAGTATCCTTTGCCTACTAGCTGAGATTTCACATATCTCTTAAACATTTGGATAGGTAAATCACGGATTGACTTAGGTAATTTATTGAAAATTGCTCATTGGCTCAAGATTCGTGGACAGTGACACTTAAATTAGAAAAAGTTTAGGATTTTAAGGTAGAGTATATTTCCATGCCACCATCCACCATAGATAATCATTATCTTGAGGATAAAGTTATTAGAATCATAATTTTTATAGGTATTTTATTTAATTACGTTACAATTTTCAGATTCACTTATTCACAAACCAATAAAGTCCACATACATTTCTGTACGCGCCACTTTTCACGACCCGTGGAAATTGCGACCAACGTCGGAGGGCAGCGTGACCAAGCATGTTGCGTTAAGAAGCACAGGGGTCGTTATGCTAATAGACCTTTTTCCACATACCCTGCACCGCATGTTATAATGTATCACACCGAAAAGCAGACCTTATGTCACCACGAACAGAGAGCTTTATTGGACGAGATGTTGGAGCATTTAAGATGTTTTACGTTGAAAAAGACCTAGAGCCTGCGTGTCTGTTAGCTGTAGTTGCGATATCTGGAAAATGGACGGTTGACTACGTTTATGGCTTACCCGCCAGTGGTTTAATTTAAGGCATATACTTATTCCCGTAAACGTGCTGTATGCGATAAGACCCTAACAAGGCTCGCTTTCTATATAAAAACTGCTTAGAAATAATGCTTGGAATAAGAAAATTAAGGGATCTTATTCGTACCTAATTGGAATATTAAAGAAGCAAAACCGTTCATTAGGCCATATATTGTAGCGAGTTTTTTAATGTAAATAACCGACAAACGAACAGACGAGCCTTATGGTAATTGTAACATGGACATTATAAACACCGAAGTCATCAACAAAGAAGCAGACATCCACATTACTTTACACGCAAAAAAATTCGCAGTCGATAAGATAGGTAGATAGATTTTACAAGGTTGATAAGATAGACAGGTAAAATCCCTATCAGTATTTAGGACAACAATAGGGATTAAACTGGATACTTTTTTCTTCGATTATGAAGAGTGATTCAAGATCTGCTACCGTGCTAGTAGGTCGCTATTGAGTTCACGTTTTTTACGAAGCAACGCTAAATAAAATAACATTATATCATTATTATTAAGTTTATTTTAATTTAAGCTAATTAAGGAGCGTCCATTAATTACGTGAGGCGTTGAGGGGGGGTCTCGGGAAATCTCACGTATTTTTTTTTCGCAAGAAATAAAATAAAATTGAGTGTAAGTAGTGTTAAACAAAGTAAAACCAAATCTCACACCATCTCACCAGTGAGAAGGGAGGTCTGAAAATCGCTAAGAAAGCCTCACATGATTTATAGATGCCCTTTAATTCTGTACAGTTAAAAAAACATGAAATTTTCAGCAAGTAATTAAAAAACATCTTACAATACGCAATGGAGCAGTGAGATGGAGGAATGTGCTCCAAGCCTCCTCAAGGGGAGAGAACCGTTTTCAGTGGGCCATTAATGGGTTGAATTCAATTAAAAAACAAAATAATCAGTAGGTATGTTTTGTTTTGTTATATTTTAAACCTCAAACGGTAAACGTGTGGGATTTTTTCTCGCTTCCTTTGGAATCTTAACAACTTACAACACTGTTTCTACAAAGAAGAGCATTGTAATGAAACTTTCAAGGCATCTACACCTCAAAAGTACCAACTGCAATACAAAATCACAACAAAAATACGGAAGCGTATGTGGTTTTGAGGTTTTGCACTTTAAAGGAATGAAGTAAAGAATTATTCGAATGAATTCTGTATGACTTATTGTTTGTCGAAAGAATACCATAAGATAATTCTCAGTTTTCATTGATATGATTTCTCTTGACAATAGCGAGAATTTTGTATTGCCTTCGACATAGTATTTTTGAAGGCTAGTGTGGTTTCTGAATAAAAGAGCTCAAGTTTATTGAAGACATATGTCCAATACTAGGACAAGAATACAATAAGCTGTTTAAATATGTTTTAAGTAGGTGTTTTTAGGTCAATAAAATATTTTTACAAAGGTTTTTAATAAGTAGGTATAACACTAAATTTTAATACTTAGTAATGTGAAGAGTGAAAACCTTTGTGACCAAAATAACCTCTTCTGCTCAAGATATTCGTTCATCCTACTTAACTGACCAATAGAGTTCGCAGAGTTCGGAACCCTTATCACGCTTATCACAAAAATGCATTATCATCAGAAATTAAGCAATCTAATATATACCTAAAATTCTCGTGTCACGGTGTTAGAAGTTGAACTCCTCCGAAACGACCGATTTTCGTGAATCTTAGCGTACATATCGGCTAGGGTGGAGAATCGGACAACATCTATTTTTCATCCCCCTACCATTAAATTTTTGGCAGAACAACGTTTGCCCGGTCAGCTAGTAATTATGTAAAATTACAACTCCTAATGATAGAAAGAAGTAGGATATAATTAGGCGTACAAGATTTGACCTACACAGAGTGAACAGAATAAAACCGATTCAAAAAATACATTGCTATATTACCGTTGCATGACGTTCCAACCATAATCATAAATCCTTATTTAAAATATAGTAGAATTTCAAGATCTCTCAAGATAATATCTATTAACCGTACCGTATCATACGTAAAATAACTATCATTAAAATTTGTTATTAATTACGGTAGCCGCGAAAAGCGGAACACACAGTAATTTAGAAACCGCTAAACAGCAGTTCTCGCGCCACGTATTTTTGGACAAAAGTCAAAAACTCTGAAGATGAAGCCTTTGTGGTTACGACGTTTTGATCCGTAATTAGGGTATTTAATAGCATAATGGCAGCGTAACGGTCCCGATCAGATACCATTGTGTTCTGAGACCGTCGTTTAAGCGCCTCGCCTCCTAATAGCCGTGAAAGAAATTGTAATATACGTGACTTCAAATTGGCTAAATTAAAAAGATCGTATAGTGATAATGTCAGCTAAACAACATTGACATTCAATGTGGGTGCCACATGAAATTAGATTCTCGCCGGTGCTTTCATACGGACAGACACGATTGAGAAGCGCGCGTTTGAGTTAAATTAAAAGGCAAATTCTCAATTACTGCATACAATTTATTTGTGTATAGATTTTGATTGAATTTTGTGATTAGAATGATTAGATTTAATGACTTCGTAGGTATATAAAGTGACTGATGAATATTTTTTCCTTAAGCACTACAAAGAACAAAATACCGTACTTAATTTAAATTTCAAAGTAAATTTTGCAGCTTACACAATGTCAAGCGATGGAACAGTTTTGAACATACTGATAGGTACGTGCAAAAAACATAACCCTTCCTAGCAGTCGGGTAACAAATATAGAAAAAGTAAAGAAGATTATGACAACACAGAATTGGAGATTTGAAGATTTAGAGATGTCAAGAGTTTGCTAAAATACTTACATTAGCTTATTAGATAAAAATTAAAGCAACAGGAAATAATCTACTTGCAGCTTCTATCAATATGACTCCATTGACACTACATTTATTAAACAGACGATTTCGCTAGCAACAACATCATATCATATCTGGAAAATGCTTTGAAAGTTGAAAAAAACTATCACAGCGAAATGTTGAATTTTCGTCCGTTTCGTAAATGCCGGACATACTCCTTGGGCAGGTGTGGTCGTACGGTCGCAGAACCGTGGTGGCGCGGTTCTGCGACGCTAATGAACACAATGAAGACGTATTCCTACGACTGTATCCGGCGTTGATCGATTGATTTACTCGCTGCCACCGCGCTCGAGCTTTTTGTATTCGAATGTCGCTCCCCATTTGCATATCAGAGCGGACGAATTTCAAATAAGACGTACGATAGGGGCGCGAGCGACCGACGCGCGACGCACGATGCGCTAGATACACGGCTCGCTTGACGGATATGACAACTCAACTTTTTGTTATAAATTACCACGTCTTGAAGTGCATGCGAGTCGATGTCGAAGAAAATTAACGGCGAACATTGGATTCGATAATAATTCATGTTTATTGATTTATGAAGCTATCAAATCATAACATAATCGACGTTTGTTTCAATTTTTGTAGTTTATTTTCTTCGAATCTAAATTGCAATTCAGGTATCACTGAAATCTAAATATGAATAGGCAGGTATTTTTTACTCACTAAAATAAAGGTCTGATTTATTAGTATTTTGATAAATCTATTAAAAATCCTGTGTCAGATGGTCTATTCACTGACATGATCAACTTATCTGACGTTAAGTCCTAGCCTGTAATCCTATACGAGTCAGTGAACCGATAAATTTAACTGCTTAGACATAAACAAATCCAAATTGAATAACATAAAAGCGTGCTGTGCTATATTCGATTCATACAATTTGAGTAAAACGAACTCCAAACTATCATGGCTACATCTAATACAACCTCATTAAATCGAATATATTGTCACAAACGTATAATATTCTAGACAAATAGTCGTCTACTGCACGCGACATCGCGCAACAATTACGAAGCATTACTGCTATTGTCATAGATAGCACAATAGTAATACACCAAAGAGCACTTCATACAATTGACCGCCCCTATCTTGATAACGACACGAACACTCGTAATCACAAAGCACTATTTTCAGCTGTCAACTGTCAACTGTGGACCTACATTGTCTTATTGGCGGGATTTCCACTTACCTACCTATTAATAAAATATTCATAACATAAAATGCAATTAGTACTTTGAATGGTGAAAAACATTATTAAATTTAAAATAAAAATCCAAATTTTGTATTATTTAAGTTATGAAAGTAAGCACGTAGCCATCATGGTGAACTAAGGCCATTATGATTCATGCCCTAAATCAAACCCTTATATAATAAATATATGTATAAACCCATACACATAGGTATATGCCTTGAACAGCAGAATTATAGTTTTTGATTTTTTGTTCCCACTAGTTCGGTTCGTTTGTTTCGTCCGTTCGTGATATTTTTATTTTTGAGTGTAGGTGTTTTTTGAACTAATTACAATGAATCAAGCTATTTACAACGCTAGAACAAAGCTTTTTAATGACTCAGAAAGCATAAAAACTATTTTAATATTCACGTATTATATAAATATAATTATTTGAACTACTTTTAACAAATTTAGTTTATTTTATAAAAACACATCCAGACAAATACGCTAGCTATAGCTGTGAATGAGAACCTAGCTAGTCTAGTTTATAATTCTTTGACTCATTGTGCATCTTCCTTTTGACAAGCGGGGTAATTATGCAAAACGATATAAAACTGATATGTTAATTCGTTGTCGGGACGATTTAGCACCCCAACGGATTGTCAGACATTTGTTTAGCAAGGGGTGTGTATCGCAACAAAATCTACAAAATACATCAGACCCTTGTTACATATTCCTTTCATCGAATGTCTCAAAAACTGTTAATGATTCGAATGTTTATACTAAGTGGTCCAACTAATTGTAAGGTTTGTATTAATTAGCATTTTATTGTCACAGGCTGCTTTATATTATATTAATATACTTCTGTCGGGAAAAAAAATTAAAAATATTATATGATTGGATTTTTATGATTGTTACTTACTTACTACTAGGTTCACCATATTGCTTTATTTTCAGGTTTGTATTATTGACTTTTAAAGATATGTACGATATTATATAATTAGATTATTTTATATAAGTATATTTTCTAAGTCAGGCTTTGTTAAGTTCAGAAGTCATCAATTTAGTGGATACTGATATCAAAATCAAAACATAAATCGTTCCGGTTCCAGGTTTTTCTGAATAAAACGAACCTATCAATTATTTATAAATATATGTGCTTAACCCTTTTCAAATTTGAATATATTAGGCATCTAACTTACTTATGACAAGCTGCTAATCATATTCAAATGCACACCTTGCGATATTTTGACCGACACTTAGAATTTTAAAACATTGGTTCCTGAGGCATTATTATTTAAAGGGGTGATTTAACTAAAAAGAATCTGACGAGCTGCGTCGATGGCGACAGGTGTCTCTGTTCCGTTGCAGTCTGTGGTCTATTTGTACAGGGAATGGGGTTCTCCGTTGTATTCAATATAAAAGACAACATGCTGTGTTAATATCGCTTTATGTGATGACAATTTGACCGTTAACATTAATTATAATCTATTATATCTAGAATGACATTGTAGATAGATGATTCTATTTTCACAAAATAATATAATTCATACTTGTTCTAAGTGTGCATACAATAGGTTCCAACCTACTTCCTTAATATTAATCTAAAATCTATATTAAGAACAAATTGTAATGAGGTCAAATACTTACCTACTTTTTTATGGAAATAGCCAGCAAACGAGCTGACGATCCACCTGTAGTAGGCGGCTATCGTCGCCAATGAACATCAGCAACACCAAAGCCATCACTGATGCGTTGCCGGCCAAGAAAGACAGAAGAAAAATTCTCAAGCCCCCAGCCGGAACACGACGAGTCGTTTGGCAACTGACCGACTGACTCAAGAAAAAGAGTGGTAGCTATCCAAGCGGACCCCACGGACCTACTTGCTGTCCCGACTAGGACGCGACAAAATGTTGCACGTGTGACGTCAAACTTAATAATGCCGCCACGAAATCGCTATGCAGTCGCTGCGACTGCGTCGCATATTATGTTGACATTGTAGTCTGAAAAATACAAGTGTACTCAAATGAAAGTTGAAACTACATTTTCATACAAATTTGCGCCTACTAACATCGCAGTACGATATTTTATCATTAATTTATTTATTTACTTATTTAATTAAATAGAACGGCTTAGCCAATTACACTAATGAATTTATAGTCACAAATTAAAATATAAAACAAATAACAAAAAAGAGCAATTACAAAAAAAAATTAAAGAAAAGCAAACAATAATACGAATAACCACAAAATACAATACAATAATAATAATAAAACTTGTCAAATGAAAGGTCAAAAGCAATCGCTAAATATAAATTACTTATTAAACTAAAATTGCATCCATTATTCATAAGTCAGTATATTCTGATACTAATACATACATCACGCATTCATTTCACAGTATTGCAGGCTTTCCGTCAAAATCATCTTCCATTCATTCGCAAAAATGTCACATTGAGGCGCAGCGTCTAGGAGAGCATTGAGCGATCGCGGCATGGGAGACTTTGACGAGCAAAGAACTGTCCGCGACGATGGGATTGAAAACAGGCTATGCTTATTTTTTCGACGAATCTTCATTCTTCACATAGTCATTTGGAACAAATATTCTTAATAAATTTTCATGTAGTTCTGGAGCACTCATCATATTATCGCTGTCGCACCAGCAGTCACGTGCCTATTGTATCTCATAGATATTTTTAAAAAATATATAGATAGGTACGTTATGCCCTTACAAATCAACCAAAAAATCTGTTCCGAAAAGAGCTACAATACACACAACATGTTTATCTTTTGTTTCACTACACCAATCACATTGGTATAATCACAATATAAGAATCTAATATGTTTAGATTCTTATATTGTGATCCTATATTGTGGTATAATCTCCCGCCAGGGAGTACCTACTAGTGTTCTGTGGGTATAATACACGAAGACATTTTAACGCTGTATGTCAAATGTCGTATGCGCGCTCCACACTTCACGCGAGAATCTCGCAAGAATCTCAGCGAGAATCTCGGCGAGAACTTCCTTGGGTCCACACTCGCAAGGTTCTCAATACTGTTCTCGCGCTCGATGACGATGGACGCAGAAGTAACTGCTGCGGCAAGCTTATTGCTATGCGCATTCGCTTATTATAATTATAATAATATAAATATGAATAATATAAATATATGTATATGGTATAATAAATATGTGTTTATTTATGTATGAAGTTATGTATTTATGTATGTATGTATGTATGTATGTTTGTTTATAGTGTATCTATATATATATTTTTTTTTTTTTTGATCCTAAGTAGTTTTTTTATTACAACCTAGATATACCGCCATATCGTTGTGTTCTCACTATCCGAAGGCTGACTGTGAGAGAATGCTTAAAAGCATTCTTTAATGCTAATGCATTAAGTCCGCCTTTGCTATTAAACAAATTGTATGGTGCAAAAAGTTAAATAAATAAATAAAAATAATAATATAAATATAATAATCTGGCTAATATTTACGCTCAGTAAATACCACAATGACAACTCTTCTAATCGGCGAGTCGCTCGCTACTGAGAAACATGCGAGTGTGGAGTCAATACAAGTTCTGTGAACCTGAGACATGCTTACTGGAAGTGCTTAGATCTGAAACAGTTCTTCAAATGATGTAATAATAACAGTACTCACCATATTCACATCTAAAAACAAGCATTCACACACACACACACACACACACACACACACACACACACACACACACACACACACAGAGAGAGAGAGAGAGAGAGAGAGAGAGAGAGAGAGAGACGCACGCGAATGCATACAGTAGAAAAATGCCTAGCGGCGATCGGGAATTACCTGACTAACTCCCAAACGACGCCTAAGGGAGAGGGGGAGTCTGAAAAACAGCGCTGCACGAAGTTCCTCGTGTTAGCAGAAGCTGAGACTCTCCCTTTGCCCACAATAATTGGATATTACCTATTATGTTAGATTTAAGTGTTTATTTTTCTTAATTTTTTGTGTGGCAATAAAGAATATTTTATTTATTTATTTATTTATGTCAGTTCCCTCTAGGGTATAAGTGTTCTGTGCGTTAGTTCTCGCGTTCTCGCGCGAGAACCTGCGAAGATTTGTGAATCGGCTCCACATTCACGTTTCTCGTGTTTTTCTCGCCTTCTCGCGAGGTTCTCGCGCGAGTGTAGAGCGCGCAATACACTTTTACATTAAAATGTCATTGTTGTATCTTTGGTTATCTATTTAGAAAACAAAAACATAATTTAAGAACTTTTGAATTTATTTGTTTACATGTCTTCGGAGCAAGTTTCCAAAGTAAAATTTTAGTAAGTAGGTATATTTTCTTTGTTATTAATTCAAACAGGATATTTAAAAAAATTACCGAAGAAAGTCATTAAAAAATGACGGAGGTAACATATTCACTTGGAAACAATTAAAACCCCATCGCTCAAGCCCTGAGACCGTAACTATCGCGATCGTTTTGCATAAAATATGTAACTTTCCTCGCTTCGTTCGGTATCTTCTTATCTACTGTACGTACCTACCCGTACATATATGTACATAGAGGATATCATATGTAAGGCACCTACAAAATACATAAAGATTAAATCGTGTGATGACAAAATCACACGAAAACCACTCATTGTTGCTTCCCTTTGAACACGCGGGTGAAGCCTCGGGAAATAGCTAGTAGGATATATTTTATCCGGATTATTCTTTAAGTTTGTAGTTTTTGCTTTGATTTTGGCAAACCCGCTGGTGGAAACTATTAGATAAATTATTACTTTTTGTACTTTTTACCCGATTATTTTTCTTATTGTAACGTACACGACGTGTCTTACAGAGTTATTATAAACTTACATCACTTACTTTTTCGTCATAGCGCATCACAAACCCTCTCTTGGGGTCTTAATAATAGTCCATTACCATGTTAGAAATTCAAATTTTATATAATGTATTTAGACGTTTCAAGAAAGGCATTTATTGATGAGAGATAAACGTAAACGGGGCGGCTGCTACGGCATTGTTTTAAATTCGATGTGAAAAAACGTTTCATTCCGTCACAGGTATTAACATGCAACGGTATTTTGAATTCGTTTTTAATTACGTAACATAATATAAAGCATTCGTGTGATTAAGTCGTGTAATTAGGTTTTAGGGTTACATAGGTACGAAAGTAAGAGTCATTATCGAATGTTATCGTTATTAATTTTTATATAATCGTTGGTGAATCTTTTTTACATTTAATATATCTTTTTTACATTTTCTAACTAAAAAAATGAAATATTTTATTAATAGGGCAGGAAAATAAAATAATTACTTATGTATGCATTGCCCCTACCATTTAATTGTGTTGTGCCCCCAATATGCTTGTTACAGTCGCCTAAAGTTCTCGCCTATGGCGTTATTATCTCACACTTTACACAAGTGTGTAAACAGTAATAAAACTGGCATTGTGTGAGCGGACCAATGGGAGCCAATGGGAGCCGTAATAAACGCTAATTGCTATTGCGGGGGAAAGCTTACCAATGACTGAGCATTAGGGGCCATTACATAAGGTAAACCAAACAACGGCTGACGACTTTACATTACGATGCTAAGTAGGTATACATTATATACTGCCTACAATATTTTTATATATCTTCTATAGGTAACATTAACTAGTAATTGTTGTAATTGTTGTAGGTATACAGTCAGAAAAAGAGATAGTTATTCAGAACATGATATAAAAACGTTCCATAATGTTTAATTAATATTACAACATGTTTTTGATAAAATTAATGTTTATCTATTTTCGTAAGGTAGGTTTTTTGTGAGAATCAAGTTATTAAAATGGCTTCAACACGTTGATAACCCTCTCTCAACTCTCAACCCATAGTGCAAGGGTCTTTCCTCTTAACTGACACTACTGAAAGGTCTAGACTCTAGAGCATACTCCACCACACGCTAATTCAGTAAGAATTGGCGGATAGCAGCCAACTCAAGTTTTTAGGCTTTGGAATTTTTTTCACTTAGTACCTACTAAGTAGGTAGGTGGTACTAGTGCTTGATAACATCCCAACCGAAATAGCCAGGCGGCGAATTTCAAAGGCAAGAGAGTTTTTAATTTATGCTAATTGTTTACTGTAGCTTATGTGCGCCTCGCCGCAACTCATTGTGCCCGTACTTAACAACGCTACAGACCACAGACTTAATGCTCAACTGGTTTTTTTTTATTATTTTTATGTTTTTAAGAGAAGAAATAAGAGTTTTGAGGGATAATTTACCATAAATATATCGATACTAAATAATTCTCACTAGACAAAAAAGGTAATCATTTAATTTTCAGATTTACGCCTAACGGAATTCAGGTGTTTCACAATGGTCATCTGAAATGACCGCCAATGGACAATACAAAACTACACTACAGGTATCGATGTAGTGTTGACAGTCAAGAATGAAGCAGAGTTACATCTCTACCACACCTACTACTAGTCCAAAACACGCTGACTCTAGAAGCGGTAGGTAAATAATTATCCACGCATAATTTACCACCTAGAAAGGATACAGAATTTAACTGTGAAGACCACCAATCTCAACAACTCGAAAGAATATCACAAAACAAATTCAAGAAAAGTTGGATGGTTCCTGAACTATTACCGTAAGGATATCAGATCTAATTACATGACTCCGAGATATGACATTCTCAAATCTAGCAATGAAAATATGGGTTTTGAAGATGAAAGTCAATTCTATCAGAGTTCTAGTGGCGGTACGCGGAAGCCCGCTACTGTGCGCCTCCATTATGTCGGCGACACTCTCTCAATTGGTTACCACACTAGTTCGACGCGCATCAATTGTCAAAAGATACCGCGAGCCTTTGTCACCTGTTCACACACTACATAGCTAACACGCAGTTCTTATTCTATTCTAGTAGGTACTTGTTCTACATCAAAGTATTTTGTACGAAATAGCCCACCTATTTCGTACAGCCAGTGCAGAGAATTTCCACATTCGTATCATGAATAAGTTGAACACTTTTAGATAAATACTTTGAATACCTGTCAGTATTACATTTCCCATTAACGAAATGCTCTATACGGCAGCATAAAAAATACCACCCTAATAGGAATATTAATAACACGCGACAAAAGAATTCACATTAATCATAACATCAAGCTAATCCTAAATCATACCCCTGATTCTTCGTCACAAAATCTTCACCTCACAATACCGGAGGATAATTTACGGCCTCAAAAAACAGTAAACAATAGCCAGCAATGTGTCAAAATACGTTTGCATAATACGATGAGCATTGAAAGGGACGGTCGAGAGGGCCCCACGTACACACCATACACAAAAGATGTTGCGGCCGCTGATTGAAGACAAAAAATACTATGAACTTCTGAAGCAGTTAATAGGGACTGTACACAATAGACCCCAGAGGTGGCGTGGCCCTGACTGATGTCGCCCTACTTATTCATCTTTCTGAGGTGTCTGCGGTCAAAGGGCCTTTTCTAAAGGCAATCCTTTGTCAGGATCTAAATTGTTAATGCCTTGGTTTGTTGTTGATAACGTAGAAGTGTGAACAAACAAAGCAATCAAGTATTTAAAAAGCAGCGAGGACGCAATTTCAATGCGATAAAATACATTATGAATTAGACCAAATAGGATGATTTTAAGAAGGTGCCATGAGATGCGCCAAAATTACCAAAGTTAAACTCTAATCTACACTAAACTTACAAATGAAGTGTTCCATATTCCAAACATAATAGTAGAAATAGTACCTAACTAGGTAAGTAAGTATATAGGTAAGTAATGTTCAAACATAAATAGATTCACGTAAAAGTGCACGCTGCAGCGTCTTTTAAGGTGCAGGTGGATGGCATACGTCCGCTACTTTCATATCAACAAAGAAAATACCTGCTGATATCATTCACGTTACAAACATGCTCATCAACAGCGCGAGCCAAACAACGAAATAAATAACTCCGTCCAAACGATGTTTTCATTGCTCCTAACGCACTTGCCCCCTAAATCATTTCTATGATCTTTTATTTCGCTGTCAAGATATCTCTAGCCACCCAAAGACCTGCAATTGGGATCTTGTGCTCAAACAAAGCCGGTGCCGACGACTGGCTTCATCCGGACAGGTTACAAAAACTGAATCGTATTATTATGTATTTACATTTAGTCATCGGCTATTTATCAACATAACGCGCGCACTGTACGTCAATAGAGCCTTTCGAGGCAATCATTGATAAACTCATAAAGAAACGCTGTTAATATAAATAAATGGTCAGCGATACATTAACGTCCAGACGGCTACGAGGTTGTGGAGACCGCTTCTCATAAAAAAATTATAATAATGTGCACGATGAGGACGTACGAACAAACGATTTTTACTTTCATGTTTTAAGCTTTTTAACACTAATGTTCAGATATATACACGTATAGAATGTAGCTATCATATTATTTTGTTTTCATTTACTTCCTAATTTATAACAAAACATTTTTTGGTTATAACGAATAGTTTAAATTCTAACTACCAATAAACGTCATTATTATTTACAAACAACAAGTGAAAAAATATTGAACCATACAATATTTCTCTGATGGATTTCGTTTATTTATCTGTTTGATTTTAATATGATTATTATCATATTATTATCATAAAATCATGAAATAATGACTAGTCTGCGATAATACTTTCTTTCCAGCATTATAAGCACATAATAAGCGGCGGCGCGTCGAACGCGCGTTCACAAGTGAACTTAACAAGCAGCCTCTTTAGCGTTAATCCTAAATTATAACCATCACTAAGTAATCACTCATCACAGTACTCCATTTTACACTTCATCTGACTGATGCCCCAAATTTTGAGTCTTTTCTAACATGCTTGCATCGATAACAGTCAATGAGTCTTGATTCATTATTTATAAAGTATTATTTAAAAATAGATACGTCACCTTTTTATTTATAGATTGTAGGATTAGTCCATATGCTGAAAAAAATATAAAAATTACAAAAAAAAAAATTGGGAATAGGGTAGTTTATATACTTTGAGCTCAAGCCGACTTCCCCAGCTCATGATGTACCCTGCTAATAATTGATGCTCTAGCTTCCACGTGTCTCCTGTTAAATGTCGCTAGGATGAGTGCCACCCACTTTAATGTCGCTGAATAAATTATTTTCTATTTGCCAAATTTTATATAGGCCAAAAACATCGTTATTTCAAAATTCTAAGTGACATGCTCAAGTCCTTAAGATACTCCGTTAGACAGTTTATCTACATGTTATCTAGAGGAGCAGATTTCAAGGCAACTGTGAACTTTGAACGACACGAGCTAGGAATTAAGCCTGACAGTAAACAGAGGTGTAACTCAACGATGTTCGTGCGCACGAACGAGAGTATCGACAGGATAATGGCCCGGGACCCGATCTCTGCCCGATTTATAGGAACCGCGCCATCTAGCGTTTGCTTTAGAACGATAATAATGTAGGTAATGGAACGATTACTGTATAAAGCCTTTGGAAACGCGAGTTCGACGCGTTGTTAAATATTGTCGATATTCTTCAGATCAGTGACAACATTAACTTTTCATAATCAAGACGTTTACCATTTTTATTCGATTGATTACAAAAATTAAGATTTATCTAAGTGCGATGACGTCTACTGACGTATGACGTCATACTAGTCGGAGAGTAAACAAATATTCGTCATTGATATCTGAGCTATTTATTGATGGATTTTCAAAAAACATAGGCTCAAAAACTAATGGATCGATTGAACAAAATATTTCTCCAATATATTGCTCTATTTTTTTGAGTAACAATATCTATGTTTTTAAAAATTACCAATCCAATTGTATGTTCGCAGACCGAAGCAAAGCGAGGGCTGTTACTAGTCGATAATAATATTACCTATGGTTCCTACGGCCCTAGAGCAGTGAAGTAGTATCCACCGCTAATAGTGGCGGCCGATGAAGGCTCACTCAGCGGGTTCAAAAGCCAACTGCGCAATTTGTTACCTTCAACATAGATAAAGTAACACCATAAAACCTCTTCAACGAACTTATAACTTGACTTAACTACACTTATTGCGAAAATAACTTGCCTATTTATTTTTCAACAGATTCGTATTCTGATTACATCCAGTAAATTTTACTCTGGACGTAATCTTGCATTAATCTTCTAGAATGTTTTCCATTTCTTTTTTTTAATGGCCGTTAAACGAACAACTGAGTTGACTGATATTAAGTGACCTTTACTACCACCAAAAGAAGTACTGAAACGTTGCACGACTGAAAACTGAAACCGAAAGAAACTGTAGGACGTCTAGTTTCTGAATGAGTAAAACTGAAACAATACACGTCCGAGTAGTACGATCAGTAGGTATGTTATGAGAAGAAGACTGAAGACCGTTGTCTAATTTTTGTATATGTAAACTAAGCTCTCACACCAATAAAAAATTATGGGTCTGAGACTTACATTCAAGTTTTTTGAAACAATAAACGAGTTATACCTACGATCAGTAACGTACAGAGATGTTTTTCCGTAACATGGACTACTTACGAAGATTTTGAAGAAAATAATTTATCAAGTTTAATAATTACCTACATCCACAGGTTTTATGTTCGGTTACGGATTGAATGAATATGATTCCGGAATAATTTACTACATAATTATGTAGTAGGTACTTCACTAAACTATCACTCTTCACTCATTCTTTTTTTACTTATTACAATAACACAATAGCAATTTTGAAAAAGAAATGAAGAAGTACCTTTACTAATGTATTAACGCGTGAAAAGTTAAGCAAATGTCCACTGTTCCACACCTGAATGTTTTTTGTCTCAGAATTAAAAAGACTGTTTTAAAAGAAACAAAAAAATCTTACATAAGTAGTTAAGTGATCGCGATATTTTTATTTAACGAAGCAAGTGATAATTAATTTCCAAGTCGAACATGATTTGTATATAAAATAGCGCATGCTCGCGGTATACTTACCGGCTTTAAACAACAGTAAGTAATCTCAAGCCATAGCCCGAAGTGCTCTCGCCGCCAAAGAGTCCCTAATCGATGCCTGTAGGACAGCATAACAAACTCATTTAGGATCATCTCCTTTATTGTTATGGAATAATTATAGACTTAAATAAACCATAGAGGTGCCCAAATAAAAAATTTCAAAATTGTTATCTATACTAATATATAAAGAGGAAAGATTTGATTTTTTGTTTGCATTGAATAGGCTCCGAAACTACTGAACCGATTTGAAAAATTCTTTCACTGTTGGGAAGCTACACTATCCCCGAGTAACATAGGCTATATTATATTTTCAAAAAATTAGGAATCCTTAATAGAACTCCAATAATGTAACCCAAGGTGTAAAAAAATAAGAAAACCGAAGCAAAGCGAGGGCGGTTACAATAAATATTACAATAAAAGTTAATTTATTGTACATTTTTAAATTTCATTATACATATGTTGTACCCAGATATGCAACAGTAAAAGGCACTTGTAACTTATGAAGTCATACAGTATGATGTAATTTTATACTAAGAAAATATAATTGCAAAATCTTTTCCTTAAGCTGAAAATAAAATAATATTTTCGCCACTTTAAATAAATCTTTTATTGACTACCTATAACAGCTTCACTTACTCAGGCTTAATCTTAATAAGTACTAATTGTTATCTTATTTTCATTTTAAAGCAACAAAATACATGTGGGAATTTCTATGAGTTCGATAGATTTACAAAATACAGTTTCTGCGCTCTAATCGCCTACGCGCCTGCTTGCGGCCAAAGCTCCGTCTGGATTTGGTTTTAACCACTCACAGAAACATTACAGCTACATCTGTTAACCGAATATGAACTTTATTTCATTCAATACAAGTTGAATTGACATTTATTATCATACACCAATACGGCTATTTGAGTAAGTAAATATCAAATTCAAAGATATGTAATACGGTCTAGATTCGTTTGCAATAATAATGCTACAGTGCATATCCCGCAGGTAAATATTATCCGGAGATCAATCAAAAGCACACGCTAAAAACACCGTTTGTGATGCAAGCTTACAAATCGCGCTCTTTAGTGGCGTTCCCTTGACCGTAATGACTTTACTGGCGATTTTTCAAGCCATAACTCACTTAAAACGTAAAATGACTGTAATGAGATTCATATAACCACGAAACATGTTGTATAACTACGAAAAAAGTTGTATGTTCGAAAGAAATACAAAATCATTGGTAACAGAAAAAATGTTCTGCGAATACTCTCTCTGCACTCCGTGACGAAACGCATGGCAAATAATGGTGGGTCTCCAAGCCGGACCGCTACGCTGCGGTGTTCAAAGGTCAGATATTGGTTAGATGTCCTAGATTCGATGTTGTTCATGGGACCCACAACACTAGGGAATCCTAGTCTGCACGCAGCGCAACTCTACTTTTCCGAAGTTATTTTTTATTTTTATTTATTTATTTATTCATTCCAAAATATTATCACTAACATTACAGGTATGTCCTAATGCGATAGTGTGTTATGTGCGCATTATCTGTTTAATCTTAAATGTAATAATGATTAAACCTGCTTGGTTAGGCCGTTCGTTATATTTGTATGTTTATTAGTGAACCACAATCAACGTGGTGACCCTTAGTAACCTTTTGAAAGAGGTAAAGTTCTCAACAATGGGACAGTGTGGTCTACATTCGAAACAAAAAAACGGCTCCAACGATTTTCATGAAATTTAGTATGCAGGGGGTAAAATAATAAATCAATCTAGGATTCATTTTTAGAAAATGCCTTTTTATCCGTGTTTTCAGGCAATGAAAAACTGCTACAATAGACTCTTCCTGACATCTATAGGCGAGTAGCAACACTAAAGCTACTTCAGTAGATGGCGTTGTTAAGCAACTCTAAGCCAGTGAGTGTTTGGTTTGAGGTTTGACCAAGAAAATCAATTGTTTACTTTGTGTCATTTTAACTCATGTGTTCACTTAAAATGCCTAAAAGATGTTTGAAAAAAAACGATTATTAATATTTCACCAGTAGGTATGTAGTTCGTATCTAAATATAATTTCCAAAAAATACGATTTACCAAAAAAAAAATAGAGTCATGTGGGGTAACTGTACGCAGCGTGTAAGTGTACGCAGTGAAAATTGTACGAACAGCGATATTGACAACTGGTCGTGACCTGTCAAGTTAAGTTCGCATTTGACCGCCGAGCAAGAGTCCTGCGTCACAGGTTTCTCGCGCAAAGCTATGGATACTTAGGCGCCAATATTGTTTTTGTACCGATTTATTATTTATTTTCTTGAAATTCATTTGCATGGTAAAGGTTTTACGATTATTCTGACTAAGTAAACAAAATGAATGGGAACAGGAGAAACTAATTAAGTTTTTGTGTAAATATACATATTTTGTCTGAGGTAAGTCATACTTGTATTTTTTTTTGGCGGAATGGGGAAAGTATACGCGGGTAAGTGTCCGCAGTATTGATAGATGAGTATACTTACCCCATCGAAGTATATCAAAATGTATGAAGTACTTTTTTTAATTTCTAGATTGAAAATGCCTCGCAAATATATAAGGAAATGTCCAGACTGGAAAGTCTGTACTGAAGAGCAGATTAATGCAGCCAAAAAGTTAATTAAAGAGGGAAAATCAAAATGAAAAGCAGCAGATATTTTTGGAATCGATGAGAGTACTTTAAGGAAACGTTTAAAACTTAACTCCACTGCAACATCGATCGTACATCGAGAAAAGTACGGAGATACAGCGGAAGTGTGGAATGAGTGTACAATTTGTAAGTCTTGGTGGCATGAAGCCTGCACCAGTTACGAGATTGGCATATTTACTTGTGATTTATGTATTGTGTAAATTAAGTTTGTGACGTGCATACACTTTGTCGTCGATGCGTACACTTAACCTAAGGCGTGCGGACACTTTCCCACTGATGTGAGTAAGTCTCCGCATTTCCCTTGTTGATTAAAAGTTTCAATAAAAGTAAAAATTATTATTAGAATTAAAATTTTATGTTTTGTTATTGTGGACAAAGGTTTGTTATTTTATAATAAAGTTTAATTTCTCTTCAGTTATCTAAAAGTTTTATTTTCGAAGCAATTTATTAAAAACTGCGTACAGTTGCCCCACATGACTCTACCGAGCAAAGCTCTGTTACTGCTGTTTATCATACCAGTCTTTAAAGGACCACTGCAACCTATGTATGTACAACCCTACATTATGTTACTATTCTGTTATTGGTCTCCAGTCCCATTTATGGTATATACAGAGACACAACGCAAGGATTGAAATGCTAACTAGGTATCATAGGGCCACATAGACTACCTGTAATTTTTATACATACAATATCATTGAACTGTAACCACTAGAGGTGTGAGTACATAAATTAACTGCTTGTATAATAGTGATCTTTAGTGGCCATGGATAAATAAATATATTTCTAGTTCGGCATCCCTATAGCCGCACCTAGCTATCTCACTCGATATAACGCACTAAAAGGTTTTTATTCACAAAAATAGAATTAAATAACTGGTAGCTGCGAACTTGTTCTCATAACTTCGATCATTTATCATTTGAGTAGGTAACTCCGGCAAGTGAATAAATTTATAAACCCCTAATAAGGCGGTTATGGTGCAATTTTACCAGTGTAAGTGATATTAAGTGAATTATGCGGATAAGTGCGAGCAAGCTGATTTAATACGGAGTCGCCTCTAGTTATCATGCATCAAGACACTGACGTTCTCCCTTTAAAGCAGTTTAGCTTTTAATAAGGAGTCGTTAGAATAATCCACAGAGCAGCTCCACAGAGAGACCGTTTTATAAATGTACATCGAGTATAGGAATGTTGTTTTAATCAACAGCCACGAAATCATGTATGGTATCGGTAGATATAAGTACCTATAATTTCTCTTCACTCACATATTCTTAAATTCATATGGATCGCTGACAGAAGCTCATCTGCAAACGTAACTGGCCAGTGTTGTTAAACAACCTCTCACGTCAAACACGTTTCGTTATGGATAACAAAATAAGGTATGGCGTAAGGGGCTGAAGAGGTCATCCAGCCTTGAAGTCGAAATTGATCACAGATGCATCTTTTCTCCTGTAAACAGAATAGGGATATTTCGGTAAAACTTAGACTAATCTCAGAGATATAATACTTGTAAAGTAATTCGTTGATATGATATTTTTTATCAATTTATAATGCTTAGCTCCGTATTATCTCGTCTGAACGTTATAAAATTTGTGATATAAGTTATCTGTGGCAACCTCCAGCGACGTCACTTAATGATTGATCGCTCCCGAAACCCGCGCCGCCGGCGAACTCCAGATTTATAGCCGCGACTCCCCACACAGACATCTACATCCGTTCTGCGAGAGTACCGAGTTACCGAGCTTTCCGATTGCTAAACAAGTAATTTACATTCTGATTGGAATGGCAAACGAGCTTGCAGTAGTTGCAGTCCTAATGACGGCAAACCCTGCGTGCGCTATTAGAATGCGGCTAGAAGTTTTTATGGTCCCTAGCTAGGTGCATCTATTGCGTCCGCTAGAGTAATTGTGATGAATTTTTTAACGGTTTTTTGAACCAAATGTTTAAAAAACCGTTAAACTAACCTAACGTAAAACTTAGGTAGGTACACCATTGCGAAGCAATTCCTTAGGTAACTTTACGTAGCAAGTGACCAACCACGAGCTTTCAGCAACTCGGGCACGAGAAGTACTAAGAATACCTCACAAAAAATATATGGAAGGATTATTATATTAACTGGATTATTTTTAGTGATACAGACATAATTATACAGACATAATTATAGAACAAACTCAAACTACCGATAGCCACTCAAACAGCAAAGACAAAAATTTTACTGTTTTATTTTGTGTTAATAAAATACAAATTAAATAATTTTTTGCGTATTTTGAATTATTGCAATACAAAAATAAATGCAAAAACACAGTTGCACATCACACACTGGATGCGACAAAAAAAAACGAAGCGACTAACAAGAGGAAACGGTAAGTCATCCAGTGTTGAGCTTAGGAAACAAATAAATAAATCACCGGTAACCCACTGATTATAGGCACAGCAAGGACTGCAAGTGCAGTTATTACCGATAAAGATTTATAACAGCGCGGGCTATTATCTCCAAAAGCTGTGATATTTGAACCCTTTTGTTGTTACAGCCGCCAGCCAAACAATGAACAGGTGAAACACTGACCGACGGCTAGTGGAACCACCAAATATATCAAGAAGAGATATTCCCGGGTTTGATATTTACGATTTCATTGTCAAGATGCGGAAAAATAAATATTCTACACATACATAGCTTCTAAATTAATTTTAGATTTTTAGTGAAAAATATAGACAATTAGTGTTGTGATTGACTATTACTTCCTCAACATCAATACGAAATACCTACGGTTAAAGCTTTATTTGATTTCGATCACAGATTGGTCACAGATGTGGCACGAAACGCTCGATCAGGTACGACAAAGACAGAAACTAAATAAAAGCACCAATCCATTACTTTCTGTTGTAGGAAGATAAATTAAAGAGTTTCCTATTTTTAAATGAATTCCTAAGTTTTACTATAACTATACTACTGCTTAAGTGTATAAAATACAAGTCATTAGAAGCCCGGCCGTTTCTTGGTGGTCATACTAGCATGTCATATTGATATGACCAATAAGAATAATTTATATTGGCCAACAAAAAGTTTCAACTATATAACACAAGTTCAAAAAATTTGATTGTCCGGTTTTTCTCGTGATATACAGTGTGGCAACGCTAGGCAAAACGGACCTTCGTACAAATGTTACCTTTCTTCACGCTTTTTATGGAACTTTTCGTTGATCGAGGGAATAAAATGGTGTCTAGATAAAGGTCGATCCAACACCAGCAGTAATTAGTGACGATTAATAAATCGGTTATCTTGATCGTGGCCGGCTAGGGTTATAATTGCCCATTCTATTGAGTTACGATAATTTTCAAACTTAATCGCTGTCATTTAAATCTTTACCGTCTATATGGTTAGGTACGTAACAGTAAGGTGTTATTAACACATTTCTATAAATCCTCCATTATAAACTGGTGTTTAATTATTATAACTGTCTTTGTTTACAGTTTTATGATTTGCAAATGTATTTTTAATTTGAATCCAACTCATTTAACGAACGTCTATTCAATTCTTA
This sequence comes from Thymelicus acteon, assembly GCA_951805285.1. Classification (NCBI taxonomy): domain Eukaryota; kingdom Metazoa; phylum Arthropoda; class Insecta; order Lepidoptera; family Hesperiidae; genus Thymelicus; species Thymelicus acteon. The sequence continues at coordinate 8,941,903 of OX638219.1, read as the reverse complement.
AAAAGCGAGAAAGAATATAAGTAGGTAGGTACATTAAATTATTCATTGAAAAAAAGTGTAGACATATCGGCTAAAATATCAAGTTAAGGATCGAAGAAAAGAACCTTCGGATCGTTTGACCGAAATCCAAACCAATTTGTCGGTGGTAGTGGCACTTGAGGCAGGATGCGTCTCACGCGGACTTTATCTACGATCGTGCGTTTGGCGAGCGGTCAGCGCGCCGAACGCAGTTCCCAGAACTGCTGAAACCTTCCATGATCATCCGTATGCTCTTAATGTTGTGAGATAGTGAAATTGTCGTGTATATTTAAATGATTCTTTCATCAAAGTCGTAGGGCCTGATTAAAATAGTTCGGGTGAAGAGCAAAAAAATTTAATTATTCTTACCTATTAAGTATTAACCTAACTAGGACTTCCTGTAATAGCTGTTACTGATCCGAATTTTACCGGATTTTTTAGGTTGCTAGGCTTCCTTAGCGAAATAGAGACCAAAACATAACCATTTTGAATGTACAACCGGAATCGGGAGAAGACCGATCCTGGTCGGAGACATGGACCACGCCAGGTGGGTGAAAAGCACCGTCCCAGCCATCAAAAAAAAAGATAGTTTTTTGAAGATTTACCTTTGAAAAAAAATTGCTAATATAACGCAGAAAGCGCTAAACAGATTTTGATGATATTAGTAGACTCTACTTACCGCTAACGGTAAGTAGAGTCTACTAGTATCGTACCTAATACTTACTGTAACGCCAGTCATTTATGTGAAGCAAGATCTTAGCACTACAACTTATAATCGCGATATATTATCAGTTATTAACTGAATAATAAAAATAATCTTGCGATCATCTTTATCCTTATGCTATACCATTTGGGTTAGTTTTAAATGCCCATGACCACTTAATATCAAACCGAGTATTTTACCGTGAAAATAAAAATAAACAAAGACTGTATGCATTTTGATAATAACTGGATGGTTTTGAAGATTTCTTTTAAGATTACTTAAAAAACTGACGTGGAATATCGATACACGAAAAAGCTTCACACGGCGCGAATGACGGGCGCTCGGCCCCTCGCCGCGAGGATTGATGCATCGCTCGGGTCGCCGCCATGCGCCATGCTCTGGCATGCTCCGAGTGCAAATAGTGCATCATCAAAACATTTAACCTCACTAGCCTGTGTTTGTAAACAACGGTATTAACTGCAAGGCGTGTAGGTCAGTAATTGTGATGTAGTAGGATTAAGAGTTCATCAAACAATAGTGCATCATCAAACGCTTACCTCACTAGGCTGTATTATAAACAACGGTATTTTTATACCTGAAGGACTGACTAAAAAGCAGACGGGCCACCAATTGATAAGCGGTCACCGTCGCTTAAGGACATAAGCAATACCAATGTATTACCAAAGCAACGCTAGCCCCGAAGAAGAACTCTTTTCACACCTTTTTTAAGAATCCTATTTCATGTCGGTATTCACTGCAAGTGGTGTAAGAGTACAGTATTTGGTGTGTACTAGTTATCAGGTGATTTCATATTATGTTTAACGCTGAATAAATGCGTCTTTGGAACCTCTTGCACTTGCTCACTTAATATTCTTCTCTCCCCCACAAACGGCAACCCTAGGTCCCTGCGCCATATCACGGATATTAAAAGTCTTGTATATCTTTCACACTAAGCTATGTATTTAAGCTAAGTATTAAAAAAATGCGAGTTTCCAGCCGATATGAAAACTTAAGGATATCATAAGGACAAATACTGCTGACGTATTCAAACTGAATCTAAATATTAACAAGCCCAAAAACAAGGTCTCCGCTAACCGTCGGCAATCCATCATAAGAAGCGTTTACTACAATCGCCGAGATAACAATCGAGGCAGGTGCACGGCGCACCCAATCTGGACGCGACCCGCAACGCAAGGTATAACGGCGCAACCCTTTATTGACAAGTTTACTTAACGACTATCTTTCAGCACAGCTATACAGTATCGTAGTAGGTAAACGCTAGATACAACAGTATAGACTCTAGAGACGAACATTTAAATGACACGAATGTCTGGAAATAACAACAACTAAATCCTCATTTGTATGGTAATTATTTACTAAGTAACCGTTCGTGACGCTGAGTTGAGTCTAAATGTTAAGTGCCCATGTAGAATAGTGCCTGCTCATATCTAATAACTCATATGTAATAAATGTAATAACTCATATCTAGTAACTCATATTTTTTTTATGGAAATAGCCGGCAAACGAGCTGACGATCCACCTGATGTTAAGTGGCTATCGTCGCCCATGGACATCAGCAACACCAAAGGCATCACCGATGCGTTGCCGGCCAAGAAAGAGAGAAGAAAAAGAAAAAAAGAACTGGCTCTCAAGCCCCCAGCCGGAACACGACGAGTCGTTTGGCGGCTGACTCATGCTCAAGGGTGGAAGCTATCCAGGCGAACCCCATGGAGAAATAATAATAGTAATAATGGTATTAATTAATAATTAAAATCAATATCACTAATATAATCCCTCGAGAGATCCTACCACCAGCGGGCCGGATTTAGTCGCCTTTTACGACACGCATCCGGCGTGGGATTGGGGTTAGTATTCTAAACCGCCCCAATACGGCGATATCATATCTGGTCATATCTAATAAATCATATCTTATATGTAATAAAACATAGTCACTAAAACTCAGCAATGTAACATAAGACAAAGTTCGTCACAAGCATTTTCCTGTTAGCTGCTAGGTCATGTACACACAGAAACTACTAGGTACAAACATTTAATAGAAAGTATGATTATACGTTTGATAATTAATTACCAATATAAGAATTTCTAAAAATAAATTGTCTACTTTCTGAAGTAGGTACAGTAGGTAAGTAAAAAACTATCATAAAAGATATCCACAACGTAGACAATTTTACAACAGGTAACATCGGGACAGTTGATTTATTATTGTTTTGTCAGTTAAACTCCATCAAATTCCATACAATTCACAGTTACATGATATATTTATAGACTCAGTAAAATACTAATTAAAATAAAGTTGTGGCTTAAAACGCCCTATTTTATTAGACAGCCGATAAATAAATTCATCACACCCTTAAATTTCCGTGAATTTTGAGGTTTTGTGAGCGCAACCCATTCGGTAACGAGTTCAGTAAGTTTTTACTTCCTTCGCATTCTTTAAATGCGGTTAATGTGCGGTTTTCGAAACATTACCAGAATGGTGAGGCATTCCTCGGCATTTAGTGTATGTTAATCTATTGGTCCTTTGTTTTTCGTCACCTGCAGAAATGCAAATAACGACTTCCTACCATTTAAAGTGAACATTTTTTTCGGTAGTATTTGACTTGATTTGACTTCCATTTAGAACTAATATTAACATACTAATTATCTTCCTCAATCGCGAGGAAATTCATACCCTGTAGGGGGCCGCTTGTTTCAGCTCAAAGCGAAAAAAACTGATTCATATTGACAATATTAATTTAATCGCTATTCCAACTATAGCGCGTATTGTAACGTCCTTAACATACCTGAGAAATCGCTCTGTTTGGTGAGATGATTAATTTATCGATGTTTTTGTTAATCTGTACGATTATTTGATTCTCGAATAAACCAGTACTAGTAGTAGATATAAATAAGCGTGAAGGTACGCGATTACATTTGACAGGCGATCAGTTCACGGAAACCCCAGGTAGGCGCCGCCTGACCCCGCCAGATCTCAACCGGCATCACAGATCAGATGCCCTTGGACGGTGGGAATCAGAAGCTCCCGAATCTTTGAATATACTTACTTTTAATCTCAAGCACAAAAATCAATATTATTCTATATAAATATGTATCTCGATATCTTTGAAATATTTTGAATATTTGGAAACTACTTGAAAAAAAAGTACCTAAAGCTATTCCTTTAAATAAAAATGTATGATATGAAGTCGACAGAAAACAAAAAAGAACCTAGATACACAATTTATTGCTAATTATCTACCAGAAAATAGGACAAGAATAATAGTCATTAATAAAAATAAATTAATTTATTAGAGGAAAGGACTCTATTCCGTAACTCTACTTCTTCTACATATTTTGGTAATCATAAACCATTATTATTATAAATTATTTTAAACAAAAACATAAATTTGTTTTTCTTTAGAAATCTATTTCTTACGATAAAAATAACCTTTTCTAACCGACTAGACGAAACAAAGAGCCACAACAATAAAGATAGCGACGGGAATACATCGAGATTAACTTTTTTTAAGTCGCAGCGAATAAAATGAATTGTTACGTACGATTACACATACGTATTTGGTTCGAAGGAATTCGGGTGCCTTAAAACAGAGCTATGACTTTTTCTGTTACCGAAAGCCGCGGTAGGTAGGCCAGCGAACCATCGGTAGCTGATCGCTTGTGCGTTAGCTCAAACAAATCGTATGCTGTCTCTTCATTTCTCGTCACCGCTTTCATGATTGGCCGACTACGATATGAAACAAGAACTCCACAGAGAGGCGAGAAAGGATAACTTTAGGTCAGTAGCCCTTATTTTCATTTCTACAATCGTGTTGCATTTATAGAATTTTAAAGAAAAGTGAAATCTATATTTTGTAAATATGTATACCTCAAATGAAATTTGTTAATTCGGCTTTAGGAATTTGAATGAGTAACAATACATATTTTTTTTTATATTATTATTTAACGCGTTAATGATTCAAATAGTATCTAACATGTTGCATAATCAACAAAATTTCATAATTATTCAATAATGCCGAGTACCGTGCGGCTTCCGACGATTAAAACAATTTTGGTCGGGTTTTGCTTTATTCTTTTTGTGAGAGGCCAACACGATATCGTGTTTCCATAAAATCACCGAAGCGACTATTATTACGCGGTCATGCTTTGTTTTAAGTAGAGGCTGAACTTTATTTAAAAGTAAACCTTGCTGTAGTTAATTTATAATTTTATTTATGTTGTTGTCCGGACTCGTTCGTACATTTCTCTATGTCTAAACGAGATGCCCAGTAGCCTAGGTAACTCGATAACGTGGATATCGTTCTGCCTTCTCTCGAGTATTCGGTGCGATTAATATGAAAATTCCTTTTGTTTTAATATTTTCAATGCCATTCGGTGTCCCTTGCGATAATTAACATGTCGACTTTATGATAATCAATTTAACAATTATATTATTTTTATACACAAGCTACAATCAAGTTTTACGACTGGTATATTGTTATCAATTTACAGTTTACTTTTAGTCTTTTAAGATGGCAAAAAAAATGTACCTCGCGTTGTATGTTGTGGTCGTGACTCTACTTTTTCTTTGGCTTCTGCAATTAAAAAAAAAAACTTTACACCATCGAATCTGCGAGCTTTAAATTATCTTTTAATATTTTCTAGTCAAAACCTGTCGCTGGATAAAAGTTAAGAAGTGGAGATATGCCTGAATATAAATAAGTATTTGAAATTGGCGGATTTGTAAAGTAAAAATTGTAGGAAAATAACTTCGTAGACAAGGAAATCATAATAAAACACTTAATGCTCGGTAGGTTATCGATTTATTGAATAGTCAAAAACAAAAATAAAGTTATACTTATGATTGTATCATAAAAAACATAAATGTGAAATGAGAGCCAAGTTCAAAAAAAAAAGAATTCAGATCTTTACCATTTTATTATATATTTTTTTACAAAACTTCCACACATTTAATACGTTATCATCAAAATAAGTTCATTGAAGCAAAAACATGCCATCTGGTTATTTGTAACGGTTAGGTTTGACAAAAAAGAGTCCTTTTTCGTTCAACCCGGTAGCTCTCACGCATCATAGAATTTGTTTTGTTTTACACTGAAAGTTTTGCTTCCTGTTATATTTTTTTGCTATTTTTAAGTTATTTTATACAATTTATAGGGAGCGCAAAAATATTGAGGAACATAATAAAACAAACTGTGCAGAAAACGTTTACACAGGAGAGGTTATATTCATATGCGGGATAAATGTAGAGTACCAACTGAAATGCGAATCAAATAAGTCTCAGTTAAGTTTAATAGAAAAACAATCAAAACCTTTACATTTGGAGAAGTAAAAAACAAAAGGTATCAAAGATTGAGTCCCACCTACCAAGTTCCCACTGGCCGTCGCACGCTCACGTAACTAAATACAGGATGATAATATTGTAGGACGCCTTATCGGAACGTTTATTTTAATTCGATCTGTCAGAAAAGAGGCAAAAAACTCTCGTCTTGGGCATAGCTACTGGGTGCATCGGGCGCCTCCACGTAACGTGATCACATGAGCATAGAGAATTCCATCACTCACGAGATTCGATTTAATAAGAATCGTGTAGCTACCTTGAAATATTATAGAGGTACATTTTCAAATTATATTTTTTCATTGTTTTATTTTTTATCGAAACCCGGTGTGGAACCGAATCGTTACCTCGATCTGGATGTACCTGCCTAAGTGTACTGTTTCACTCGGATTGCTTACAGTTAAATGTGTTAGTGAATCGACTGTAATGAATTAGTTTCGCAAAGACTTTGAAAAACAAATAAAAGAAAATGTCTTTGCTCTACAAATTATTCATAATTCTGCTCTAAAACAAATTCAGGGAAATTTTGATGTTTTTTTCGTCATGTCGTCGAAGTTGTACCTACCTATAACAGTATTTTTTAGATTATTGATTTTGACTATATCCACAAAATCGTTATGTTAAGGCGTTATCAAAACAAGAGAGCTCGATTATTACGTTACAGATTATAATTCAATTACCAACTAGACTATTATTATACCTAGTCCGTCGCATTCTTATTATAACATAAACTAAAATGTACGTTTTAATAGAATCGCGATAAAGGTAAAATTATGAAAACCTGGCACTCGTGCGTGGCTGGAGATGAAGATATGTGTTTACTAGGAAACGAGCAACGAAGAGGAGTGCGTGTCATATTTTATGCGAGTCGGTGATGCATCGTGATTCGTACGCGAAGTGAAACAGTGGCGTTCAATAACGTGATAATCTGAATCTGAGCGGCTACGGGCCCTGGGACGGAGTCAGGTTTCGCGGCGCGGCAAGGCGCGCGCGACCGCGCAATTTCCTTGCCACAGTCTATACTATAGGTACTCGTATGGGCGCGCGATTACTGTAACTAACATCATGTCGCTTTGCAATAATATGACAAGCGTAAAACATGTAATTCCGCAGAGCGTATTCGTATCAATAGGACTTGTACTTATGGCAATAACGACTACCGGTAATAATTGTACCAAATATCATTTCTGCGATCAATTTAATAACCTTTGTGTGTCTTAAGTTCTTAATTCTTATTTTTTTTTTTTAGTTAAACCACTATTCAAAGTGCAGTTTGTACCGTCCGTACACTATGGCTCCAAGATCCATCTCCTATTTAACCCTCGAGATCCGTCGCAGCATGAACAAAAAACGGTAGCCAACTACAAATCATAAAGCGATAGACGCTATAATTTATAAAATGATCAAAAATTATATTCCGGTAGTCAGTGGCCAGTTACAATATTTTTTTGTTACACCCCCAAAATATAAACCGAAAAAAAGACGTCAGAAGCACGCGACACGCGATCGTGGCGTCTGCGCGGACAAAAAACACAACATCAATAATAAAATCAGTGCGGGTTTCGACCATATTAAAAGGCTATAAATTATCCTAATAGCTGCAAACTACCGGTTATCAGGACGTTCTGCATCCCTAGGGAGAAACTATTTAAAACAGTTCTGGCCAGTTATTTAATCTTATCCGTACATCATTTAAATTCATACTTTTAACCGCAAGGTACCTTGGGTACCGGGAGTTTTTGCGAAGATAAAAAACAGCTTTGTTTACAATGATAACCATTTTCGGTCTCATGCGTTCTAATCACAAGGAATCGTATGGCATAATTATCCTAATTCCTAATGCAGTAGTTTAAATCTAGTGCTCTAACTTTGGATTGTTCTTCAGAGATTCCCATAATAGAACTATACAAATAAAAAAATATGTGACCGCAAAGTTTTTGTACAAAGTCCTAATTCGAAAATATATACACTATAATTCGAATTCTTGATTGTCTTCTCATAGTGCATCGTATCATAGTTTTATTACCTAACAGATTCTTGAGTGTTCATTTTTTTGCATAATCTCAATTGTCAACAACTAGGTACTGTTGTAGTCAAAGTCAAAATATTTTATTCATATAGGTATCACTGATACACTTATGCACGTCATCATTTTTTTATCTACCAGCTTTTCGTAGGGTGCTTTGTCATGGAGGAGAAGAAAAGCTGAAAGAAACTCCTCGCACATCTTTTAAAAAAAATATTACAAAAAAAGAAAATATTACAAAATTATTTACTAATCTGAGCGGAACTGGTTGCAGAACTGGTCATTTCCATGCATCTTTGTCATTTAAATACTCGTCTATTCTATAATATCCCTTGCCTAACAATTGTGTTTTTACACGTTTTTTGAAAGATTCTATTGGCAAGTCACGTATTGGTTTTGGAATTTTATTATAGAAATGTAAACAAACCTAAAGAAGGCGCGCGAGTTGAATGTAGTCGGGGTCTGAGGTGAGGGACCGGAGCGTGTATTTCAGGTGATTGATATTTGATAACGTAAATTTTATTATCCTCTAAATGAAGTGGGGAAGGGATATCTTTTAATTATTATACTAGTGCTCTGCTCGCGTTTTCCGGGATAATAAGTAACCTATGTCTTGTTCAAGATCATGGTCTACCTGTGTGCTGAATTTCATTAAAATTCCTTCAGTAGTTTTTGCGTATAAGATTAACAGCTAAATTGAATGTAGGTGAGATACATTTAACGATGTCCTTTTAGGCCCCTTACTGATGTAAAAAGACGGAGGTTCAGGTATCCACAACTCTAACAATTGGTCAGTGATGCCTCGTTCAACAACCAACTTCTGTCAAATCCACTCTCAATACCATTAAAATTACAAAAAATAATACGGGTAACTCGTTTTTTTCAACGGTTGCACGTCCATACACTCCAAGTGTACCTACCCCACATATTTACGAAGTCTGCTCTCCTACCCCATCTCAGTGTACCATCTACACTTCAACGCTTGTCATCAAGACTGATTGTTCGCATAGGTACTAAAACCGAACATAATATGGGGAAGCGTGGAATATTGCCTTATCGCCTGGCTTTTCCTAGCCGGTAAAGCAAGCGACCAAAGTACCCAATGTCGATGGTCATACAGCAAATTACCTAGACATTCTGCTGACAATTAATCCAGAGGGGTATCAGATTTCCCCTGAACTGGGAATCTAATATCACTAGGTAGCTATCTGGGGGGGGGAGTCCTGTTAAAAGAACGAGTAGGATTTTTTTCCCACTAGTACTGTCAACAAGACTGCTCAACAGGACAAGTGGGAATAAACGATTCGTTCCATCATCATTTATTTTGACAATATGTAGTTATCGTTCTTCTCCGCTAGGAGTAAAATTGTTCTGTGTTCATCATAATTCTGGTATTTAATATAGTGTATAATCTATGATCATAATAATCAGCTCCTGGTCACGACGTTAGATTGTAAATAAGCGCCCTCTGTTGTAACTGAATAACACACAACGTCTAAATTGTGTTGCCTATATACGCCATCTATGAATGTTACGCGACATTATTAAACAAACTAACTTCAAAAGATAATGCTTACAGTGACATCTGTGCGAACTATACTATACTAGATAATTCAATGTGAATATAAAACTTCTACCTTTACGCTACAGATGGCACCACTATAAACAAAAGCCGATTGCGTAAAAAACTAAAAAGAAAAAATAAGCCCAGTAGTGTATAATGTTGTTAAAAGTAATACTGAACAACTACACCATAGAAGGACTAACAGTTGGGACCCATTCTTCAACCAATCAAATCTTGTTTGTTTTTTCCCAAGCAGCCCTGTAAAATTTAAATGGGTCCTGACTGTTAATCCTATTGTTTAGTTGTTCAGTATTACTTTCAACAACATTATAAACTACTGGACTTAGGTATTTTTTTCTTTTTAGTTTTTTTTTTATGCAGTCGACTTTTTTTAATATATTTTATTTCCATTGCCATTCCATTGCCATACCTACTTAAATGGTAGTAGTACAACTAAAAAAATTGTGATTGTACTCAATGACCATATACTTCACATGATTGAAAAAATTTAAAAACCAATTTTTATTATTTTCTAACTTTCTACAAACCAGTAAAAGACATACAGATGCTCACCATTTTTTTTTCGTCATGTCAAACATTTCAATCTGTAAACGAGACTAACTGAAAGTTCTAGATATGTACTAATTTTATAGATGCGAAATTTTGTATGGACAATGGATGTTTAGAATATTTAGATGTAATAAAAGAGGCACCTATTCTGATACAGATTTATTGATTAATTTTGAATATACCGCAGAACTACAGATACGCCTACAGATACTACCTGAGATACATATCTAAGCTTATCCTTAATACATTAACCCTAACTTGACTCAATAGTCCGTAGCACAATATTTCCTACTGCGATACTATCAAAACATGAATAGGATACGAAACTATACACAAATATTTTGAAATTGCTACTTGTGATAGAATTAGCTACATGTCATGAATAATTTGAGGTTGTTACGTAATCATAACAATCGTAAACTACGATCTGCCTGGAGCAAACTGGGGCAGACTACACACGCTAATTCTGCTATCAACTATCTAGGGTGAGTGCAATGGGATAAGGGACGTTGACGAAATGCAAAAAATATAATTATATTTATATAATATTTTAAAAATGTCAAATATTTAATATGTAAGTAAATATTATTTTCTATCTTCTCTGACTTACTCTACTTACCTAAGTTGTTTTCCAATAAGAACATTCGTTATTTTTGTGATATTTGTAAGTGTAGCAAGTGGAGATCACCGATGCGTTGCTGGCCAGGCAAGAGAGAAGAAGAAAGAAAACAAAAATTAGCTCGCAATCCAAATCCAAAATATTAATTTAAGGACAATGATTCTTGTTATATTAAAGTACCTAATGTTTACTGAAAATGTGTATGCCTCGAATGAGGTTTTCAGGTCACACCTAAATAAATCATTCTCAATATACGTAATAGATTTCTTCTGACCGTTACATTAAAAGGGCAAACAGTGTTAATTAAACGAGTGTGTGACTGATACGCTCCTTGACCTTCTCGCCTACGATCCGAAACTAAGCTAAGAGATCGCTTGCCACACAACTATCTAGCTAGACATTCAATTGAAGTGACTTTGATGTAGAAATAACTACGTTTTCACGTACATAGAGCTATTTAAATAATATTAAGGGTTGTTTGGGTACAAACCAGGGATGTTGCGAATATACGCATGCTTATCCGCAAATGCGGAGCTTTCGCATAGATTTGGACATCTATCATGCGGCATCCGCATCCGCATCCGCAGTACCTAATCAATGGCCATTGAGGATTTCATGCGGATGCGAATATAATACAAGTTGCAACAAGAAAGAAATTGAATGAATAAAATATTTATTTTGAACCAAGTATAGAGGAGCATGATAAGGCTGATTATAAAATATGCAATAGAAGCTACTCCCGCAAGGAGTGAACCACCTCGTCTTTAAAATTTTATTTTAAAATTATTCACTCCACCAGACAGTGTTCCTAGCGAGTAGTTATTTAGTAGCGCGGGTTTAATTTACGAAACTCTGCGTAACCGCCTTTATTATTTGTTTTCGGGCCCGGGACAACCATCCCAGGGGCCACTGCGACCAGATTTGATCTATACGGCTACACCGTAACCGTTTCTGAGTTAGATCTGGTCTTCAAGCCTGATGAATAGTAGGATATTCCTAGGCTCCAGTTCTCTTACTTGGCTGGGTGGGATTAGATAGCTTCCTAAGATGCGGCTTCTGCAGTGACTTATGGCAGGGCAATCAGAGAGTATGTGGATGGGGGTTTCCTCCGTCTCGCTACAGAATCTGCACGTTGCAGTGTTGCTCAGACCTATCGTCATTAGGTGTCTATTGAGCCTGCAGTGTCCGGTGAGCAATCTGATAAGTACTCGTAAGTCGAGGCGATTCAGGTTGAGCACTTTTTTGAGTATCTGGCCTGTCTTGCGCCGGGTTCTATTCGCCACATCTCAACTCCCCTCTTTAGGGCTATGGCCTTGAGTATGGTTCGAGAAATTGCTTTGGAGATGCCCACCATGGGCTTGGGACCCATGGTGAGTGCCTCGTCCCCCTCCTTGCCAGTTCATCGGCCCTCTCGTTCCCGCATATACCTTTATGCCTAGGTATCCGCAACATCCCTGGTACAAACAACCCTTTTGTATATTTAATTCCTTTATATGTGTTTGTTTGAGTACCGACATATTTGACCAGATGATCGATCACTGAAATAGAGGAATTTATAAGCCTAAATGGAGACTTTTCTATACATAATTAGTTAAGAAGGAATACAAATAAACTAATTTTCAAAGTAGCTGATTTTTACTGAACATTCACAAGGAGAATTCCCAGAAATTAATTAATGAAATCTACATTTTATCCCGGCAATATAAATGCAAACCCGAGCATATTGAACCTTTATAGACTTTTGATATATGTAAATTTTACAAACAGTTCATTAATTCAGGGCTAAATGCATCAAACTTAGAAATATTCACTGAAAGAAAAAATGTGTTGACGGAAACATCACAAAAATTCTGTAGGTAGATAAAACATAATAGCGTCTTCAAGTTCTTCAACCTACTTAAGTCGAGGTGAAGTAGTCATAAATCATGTCTTTTCATGTGGAGCAATAGAGGAAAGATCGGATTTGTGTGGCGATAGCTTCATGCCATTTATTTTAATGGTTTTAGCTATTAGTAGTGAAGGATTCGCATTGAAGCTTCGAGTAGGATTCATTCTTCGCTAAGGTTTAATGTAATTTTGATTTGTGTGGTTAGTAGGATATATACCAGTTTTGCGTAGTGAGCCAGCGGCGTTGATAGTGATTGCGATTCCCGGCTGGGGCATTTGTTTATGTGACAGTTTATTGGATAATAAGTAATTGAACAATGCAATGACGATTCTTAATACCTGAGAATCGCGGCGGCGGCGGTACTTTTGAGTTCGAACGTGAATTCACGTTCCCGGTAATCGTCGAGTTAAGAAAATAGTGTGAGGACAATATTGACTTAATTTTTTTGCATATTATGTGAAATCGATAAAGACGTTTTATACCTAGAATCAGGTCTATGCGAATTATTGTAAGTACTTATCTAAGCTTGACTGTCTATACGGCAGCAATACGGCAGACTTTCAGTGTCTTACAAGATTAACAATCGAAATTGTCTTGACTGCTGAGATAACGTTTGATAGCCAGCCTAGTGACGTTTACAATTCAGCTTTTATACTATGTATAACGAAAATATGTTTAGGTACCATTGAAGTATAATAGAACAGACATCTCGAAGAAAATGTGTCCTGCCGGTAGGTTCTATTTTCAAAATTGAGCCCCCGTTCTCCTTTCAGAATCGAACGAATCCATTGAAAATTAAAGCCGATCGGCGCCAATTCATTGGGACATACATTGTGTTCGGGGTGTCAGTTCTATATGCTAGTAATAATACTTCAATGATAGGTACTTACAATTATTTCTAATAGTGTAAAGGGTGCCTATCTACCAAATTCAATGACCCTACAATACAATACAACCTTGTAACTTCATAGTCGGGGATCGTTCTTACCTGTATTGGGGACATAGACAGAGCAACTTTCAGCTTTTATAAAATGACGAAGGTCGGTAAGTCGCGGGCTCTTGCTTTTTTCTTCTTGTCTTTTTTATTACACGGCACAAAAGTTACATAAACTAAAAGCAACCCGAGGCATCTCTTAAATTTGATTTATATTGTAACTGGCCGCAGTTCCACGGAATTACCTGCTATATTTTGATATAAAGTGTTATGTAAGCATAGTTATTGCTCTTTCTTCCAAGTATGTGTGAAAACTGCTTAGTGCTAGAAAATTAGAAATAATCTTAATTTCCTACACTTGAGTGTGTAACGTGCCATTATGTAGGCTCACCCCACATGCTCCTAGATAACTTTGCCGGACAAGTACACTGTACTGTATGTAATCCACTCAGTAGCGTAGCGTGGGGAGGGCCGGGGGGGCCCAGGCCCCGGGCGGCACATGAAGAGAGGGCGGCAAGCCGCACGATTTTTAAATAAAAAAAAATATGGAATAAAAATTATTATTTTATATTTTTTTACTGTAAACTGTGTTATGAAAAAAATAAAAAAGTGCATTTTTAATTAATAAAAAAATATTTTAAATAGTATGGGGGCGGCAAATTTTCGGTCGGCCCCGGGCGGCGGGAGGCCACGCTACGCCACTGAATCCACTAGTCTCATATAGACAGGCGGGAATAAGGTTGAAGACAAGCTAGTGACATTATTGACCTCCGAGGAATAATAAAGTACGTAAATTATTATAAAATGTTTATTATTCTTCTGAATCATCAACATTATCAATATCAACCATAATGGGTATGGAGATGTAGGTTTTTACAATAAAATCCTTTTGCAGTATCACAATTTATTGGACAATAATAATTTTGAAGTAAGTACAATAAAATAGTATTATGGAAAACATTTTAAGTAGGTATTAATTTGATTAATTCAAAAGCGATATATTTAGGATAGCTAAGTTTCATATTATGCTTATAAATAAGATAATTGAAGTAGTAGACCTACATAATATGACTAATGACTTTATACCTACCTATAATTTTAATATAGTATATCTACACGAACAATTAAATTGTGTTGGTACAAATATAGCATTAAGAATCAGCATTTTAGAAAGCCTCAATCTGGAAGTAAATACACTTAAAATAAATTACGTACATACATAATACAAGCACTTTACATTAGTGTATAGTGTTGATATGATATAGACTAGCATTCATATTTCCTTCAGAGTTATGAAGCATAAAAGTAAATACATTTATATATTTGTATATAAATGATTTCCTGTAACTGGATCTTGATATTAAAATAGTTTACGAAGACCGACGACGTGGATAACGCGAGAACATGGCATCTTTGGAATGACTTATTATAATAGTTAAAACATAATATTATGTATAAAGAACCATTGCTATCTATCAACTACATATTTGACTAGAAAATGCTACGAATGCCTAAAAATCTGAGAAAGTGAAAATTTTAAATTTCCATAAAATTCTAGTGAGATTCGAAAAATTTGAATGCGGTAGTAAAAAGTTTAGCTCTAAATTTCATTATTAAGATTATGTTCCGCGCACCATTCTGACGTCACTTATTTCTGTTACTTGATTATCGTGACATCACTATTTCTGTTGCAACATCAGTTCAAATAAAACACCTGATTAGCTACCTAAAATCAATATCCCAAAATATTGACGCAATGCATCCGAACTTCGTAGAAATTGTTCCCATTTGTTATGTTTTGTAATAATTAATAGATCACAATTTAGTTCAGAGATATTTTTTCCTAATTTACCTATGTTGTTGGCACCTTTCTACAAATACAATTTTTATTTCCAATTCAGATCGTTTATAAATAGATTTTTCTGTTTGCAAACATTCATACGAGGATGTCACATCTTCTAAAGAGAATTTCGAGAGCTGTCTTTAAATTAATAATCTACAGGTCCTACAGTATAGGTATCTGAAATCGTCTAAGCTTAAAAGTACAATAAAGTTATAAATTTGATATCTAATCTTAATAAGCTAATGTAAAATGCATTACGCCGAGTCACTATAAGAGAAATTGAAAAATTGATCATTATGACAGTGATATTAAATCGATATCATACTCTTGGACAAGAGAATCTAGCCACCTCGCATTTTCCTACTTGAATCTCAATATTTTTATATAACTTATAAAAGTCAAGGTAAATAGATTCAGTTGTTCAAGATTACACCCGGATCAATAAGATAAAGCATAAATAAAGTTAGTTTACTTAGAAACTTTTATCATAGCAGACACTAAACATTTTAACTGTAACTCCCTTACAATGTTTGTATTTTATACCGATATTTCTACTCAATTATTGATCATGCGGGGGAAACTCTTGACAGTTGACACTTGTATTTTACCGTTAATTTTACATTCAATGAATTCACGTCACAAAGGACACCTCGACAAACTGAATTTCCAATTCAAATTCGGTATAAAACACAAATCACGAGTACCCAATACAGTTAAAAATAGCCTAGTCTTAATGGAACCCGGCAGTAAAATTCAAATGTCACTTTCTAAGAGTCCCGGGCGCCGCGGAGGGTCACTCTCGCTATCAATGAGAGGGATATCGTCGTCTTGCGAGAAACTGGCCACACTCTCGCCCATCGGATGGGGGCTCGTCGGACCTTTGGCAATAGACTTCTCTCTTCTTATAATTCTGCTCTTATCTTTTACTTTCTCCTCCTCCATCTCCAGCAACTCAACCTTAACGTCCGTCTCGTCCTTGTCGACCGCCGTCTTGCTAGGACAGCGGTCGAGCTCCTGTCAGGAGGCCTCGATCTCTATCAACTCATTGTCCTCCTCGTGGAAGCTCCTCTCCGCGAGACGGAAGCTCTCCAGGAACTCGTTCAGGTCCACCAGCCCGTCCTTGTTGATGTCCATCAGGCGACAGATGTCCACCAACTGCTCTTGCGTCATTGGGTTCGGCATGTACTTACCTAGCAATTGACAAGCCTCGGAAAATTCTTCCAGTGTTATGTAACCTGAAAGCAAATAAAATAATTCGAATAACGTCTAAATGAACGTCCGTGATCGTTTATTGAGATGCAACATTACAGTTATGCCTAATTCCTATAATTTATAATTTACCAATTATCATACTGTAGCAAAGAATACAAAGGTTAAAGCAACTGGCCATTAGTTGTAAAAACATAATTAAGAATCAAATAAAAAGCAACATTAAAATCAACATCAAATCAGTAGTCAGTACACAGCTATCTTAATCATGTCTAATTAAAACATCAAATCGTTAACCTGATAGTTTAAGGAACCATTGATTTTTATTCATAAGTTTTAAATTATTATATTACCTGAGTTATCCTTATCTAATATCTTGAATATAGCCTCCAAACTTCGTTTATTTTTATAAAGGGTCTCGACTACAGTTTGATTTTCTGATTTCCGTCCCGTTTTCTGCAACAAAATATGAAACGAACTTGTACACAAAGAGAGCCTTCCGCCTTTTAACACTTTCATTATGTTCAATCGAAAAGAATTACGTTTTTCTACTTTGTGAAAATCAATGGCTCGCTTTCTTTGGTGTACTGATGTCCATGGGCGGTGATGAGTACTTATGGTTACGAGTAGGTGGTTTGTGTGCGTTAAGTCATGTAATTACAAAAAAAAATAGAATCCTATATGTCGGCGTAGCCTAAAAGAATTTCATTCTAATTATTATAAAAAAGCGGCCAAGTGCGAGTCGGACTCGCCCATGAAGGGTTCCGTAGCAGCAAGTAACATAATATAAAAGTTCTTTTAGTTCGTTGTAACTTTGATCAATGTTTTTTTTGGTTTACGATTTATGACGTATTAAAAAAAACTACTTACTAGATCTCGTTCAAACCAATTTTCGTTGGAAGTTTGCATGGTAATGTACATCATACATTTTTTTTAGTTTTATCATTCTCTTATTTTAGAAGTTACAGGGGGGGGACACACATTTTACCACTTTGGAAGTGTCTCTCGCGCAAACTATTCAGTTTAGAAAAAAATGATATTAGAAACCTCAATATCATTTTTGAAGACCTATCCATAGATACCCCACACGTATGGGTTTGATGAAAAAAACATTTTTGAGTTTCAGTTCTAAGTATGGGGAACCCCCAAAATTTATTGTTTTCTTTCTATTTTTGTGTGAAAATCTTAATGCGGTTCACAGAATACATCTACTTACCAAGTTTCAACAGTATAGCTCTTATAGTTTCGGAAAAAAGTGGCTGTGACATACGGACGGACAGACAGACAGACAGACAGACAGACAGACAGACAGACAGACAGACAGACAGACAGACAGACATGACGAATCTATAAGGGTTCCGTTTTTTGCCATTCGGCTACGGAACCCTAAAAAGTGAGTCCTGTTATTATAGAAGAAGTGAGATCTATCAAATTTATCACGAACATGATACAAGAACTATTAGTTAGTTCTTGCGAATTGCGAATTGCGAATCTAATCCCGATAAGGCACTTGGTAGTGGTACACAGAAAATATAAAGGGCTTCCAACATTTTTGTATGGGGCCTGGCACACCTACAAGTCCGCCATTTTGAAAAAACCTCGATTCGGCGGCCAGTAATGAAACATGTGTCGATCGATAGAATAAATGATTATGATCATAAAGTATTCAGTGATGAAATGTCGTAAGTGGTATACTTTCTGAGATATTTGAGTTCAAAACCGTAGGAAAATAAAGCGAAAACATCATTTCGGCCGATATTGATAAAATATGTGTCAGTCGATAGTCTAAATTACGATCAAAAAGTATTCAGTGATAAAATGTCGTAAGTGATATGCTTTCTGAGATATTTGAGTTCAAAACCGTACAAAATTAAAACATTTGTAATTATAATTGTCTTTTTATTTCTAGTGGATCTGTAACTGTATCAGTGTAATGCCAGATAAGAAATATTATGAATATTTAGAATAATTACTATATACTATAAAAATCACAATATACATAAACAAAATTAAATAAATACAGTTTTATTCATATTTACATATAAACATCTTATATAATAAGTAAATAAATATTTAAAAAAACATATATAACATCTGGTTGAAAACCACGGGCGACAACATTCTAATTGTTTCAGGTAGTGCTGCCGGACTTCTTGAAGGAGCTTTTGGCAGTCTATGATTTTTTGATGTCTACAAGCAAGGAGTTCCAGAACAGTATGAACTGTATTGTGAAGGAATTCCCGAAATAAGCAGTGCTATGGGTTTCCTTTAAATAAACAGGAGAAGACACATTATTCAAAATAGCATAAAATGTTGAGAGAATTCTAAAGTTTCGCCTGTATCGAATGGGTAGCCATTTAAGTTAGGAATGGAACTGGGAAATGTGGTCATACTTACGTAAGCCGAAGATATATCTAATACAGTTATTAAGAAGGCGCTCCAATTTATTCAGAAGTTCCTCTGACAAATCTGTACAACACACATCAGCATAATCAAGGTGAGGGTTGGCCAGAGTGTTTATGGCGTATTTATGGTTAAGTGTTTATACCGATACAGCAATTGAAGTGTACCGGTCACTTTTTTCCTTACCTCAGTTACGTTAAGTATTATAAAAATTAAACAAATTCGTCAAAAAAACAACTTAAGGGTAGAGATAAAATCGCGGGATGGTATCTACTGCTCATGCATAGTGGGAAAAAGAACCTTGTCCTGTTGTTCCCATATAATGTGTGTTATATGGTTCTTGGCATGGGTTCGACATCAGGAAACATTGCCTTTATCACCAGCAGAATTTTTAGATTCAGTGATTGTCAGACATGATATAGAAAACTAAGCCAATAATTAATGTTAACTTTTGGTTTAGAGTACTTGCCAAAGCTGTAGCCGCTGGTGGCAAATAAATTATTTATAAAACAACCTACTAGTTTGCTTTTGCTTTGCTTTTTTTTTAATTCAAACCTACCCGTTATTAATAAATCAAGTACCTATGCAGCACATACACATATGGCATAATATACTTTTTTTTCATTATTGACTCAATAAATTCAAAATAAGTAAATGATAATTTTTAATGCATTATTTTTGTACGGTTTTAAATTCAAATACCTCAGGAAGTATATCACTTACAACATTTCATCACTGAATACTTTTTAATCGTAATCATTTAGCGTATCGATTGACATATGTTTCATCAATGTCCGCCGTAACGAAGTTTTTTTTGCTTTATATTTCTACGGTTTTGAACTCAAATATCTCAGAAATTATATCACTTTCAACATTTCATCACTGAATAATTTTTTATCGTATTTATTTAGCCTATCGAATGACATATGATTTATCAATGTCCGCCGAAACTAAGTTTTTTGCTTTATTTTTCTACAGTTTTGAACTCACTTATCTCAGAAAGTATATCACTTACGACATTTCATCACTGAATACTTTTTAATCATAATCATTTAGTCTATCGATTGACACATGTTTCATCACTGGCCGCCGATTCGAGGTTTTTTCAAAATGGCGGACTTGTAGGTGTGCCAATTAGGTTCAATGCCCAAAATGTGTTTTAGTTGGAATCCCGACAGTTTCTCTATGCCCGCAGAAAGAAATCCAAGTTTACTAACAATAAGAATATTTGAATAAAAATTATAACAGAAAATCATTCCATCGTCTCGACATGGCTCGCTACTTTCTTGGACATCGACAACGACATCTTATGTACACACGTACACATATATTGTGTACAAACGCAAACTTCCTTGTGTGCGAGTGGAGCGTTGCCACACCAGTAAATAGTCGTTGCGACTTTAAGACCTCTTATGTGTAAAAAATCAGCTTTTTGAGGAAATCGATAAAAACCGATAAAGTTTTGTTTAGCAAGCACATAGGTGATTTTGAATTTGATGAATAAATTACGATGGAAATGTCGTACACACATGAGAATTTTTGAATTCGATAGTCCTTTAAAATTTAGAATCATTTGACGTCAAAAAGTGATTTTGCCAAAAGTGGTACATAACACATAAGAAGTTTTAAAGTCGGAACGACGAAATGTTAGTGTTGAGTAATGTTCTCTAAAACATTTTATAACTGCGAAGTGTAAAGCTGTGTCGTTGCTATTTCGTTGTCCTGACGTAAAATGTAGTCATTAAAACGTCAAACTCACGTCAGCGGGTAGATCGAAGGTGTCCATGTATCGCACGCGGCGGGTCTCGGGGTCGGTGCGCACCAGCTTATCCTTCAACATCCTCCACGGCAAACCCAGGTGGGTCGTCTCCTCCATCGCATAGCACCAGTCGCTCACGCTTATTGTACCTGACATTAATAATACAAATAATTTTGTTATTAGATTTTTTTTGTTAATTCAATTCCAAGGGTAAATTGATTCAAGAAATCCATTTACAAACAGTTTTGATGTTATTCATGTTTTTATCAAATTAGCCCCTGAGATTGTTTTTAGCAGCTCGTCGTATCTTTGTGATATTTTGAAAAGAAAATAATAGAATCAACTATTCAGATTTCTATCGGGTTTTGGTTGTGTTGTCAGAAAGTTTCAAAAATCCCCAGTCAGCACAAACATTTCTCCGCTCATCCACTGCCATCAGGAATTTTTAATGACTCACCCCAAAAAAATGTATTAGTCCATGTTTTATAGTTGCGTGCTATTGAGAGAATATTTCTTGTAATATATTGTTGCAAACACAATAAAATTATAAATCTCAAAAGCACCTTCAATAACCTTCAGGCACTATAATGATATTAATGTTATTAAATTAGTATTAGGGCTTGTTTCACCATCTTCAAGTAGAGTCCTGAATAAGCTATTCGCCGGTTAAAGTGACGTTAAAGTGTCATTTTACATACACGAAATGTCAACTTAACCAACGAATAGCTTACTTCGGACTTACTTGAAGATTGTGAAACAAGCCCTTAGTCTACTTTGCAACAATCCGCGGTTAAGATGTATGATGGTATATACTTAAGGACATACGTGGCACCTCTCTCCCTCCCACAACGGAAACATGCACTACAATAATTAAAAGTATATACCAGTGGGCGAGTAGGGTATCAATACGCCACGTATCAATACGCGAGTTTAACTTTGCGACTAACCATCGTAGAGTCAACTTATCCTTGGTATATACTTTTAATTATTATAGTGCATGTTTGCATTGTGGAAGGGAGGGAGGTGCCACGCATGTCTTAAAGTATATACCATCATACATGTTAACCGTGGATTGTTGCAATGTAGACTAATACTAACTTAATAACAATGGATTTCCGCAAAGTAACGCCTGATAATACTAACGATATTGATGTAGAAACATTATTCCACAGCCAATCTACGCTTAACCCAGATATTGATAGATGATGGAATTCGCTTAACAAGGCAATATTTCTTTTATCGTCAAACCTACGTTGGATGGAATAGGTTGGATGGAATATTACGCAATCTAAGACAAAAACTTTTTCAAACTTAAGGTTAAATTATAATTATAATTTTCCAAAACTTCTTTAAGCATTTTAATTCTTACCAGTCTTAACACAAAAGATCTTAGTATTTATAATTCGACATTCAAGATGTAAAATGGATTTTACCAACTGCTATGATAAATGAAAACTTTCTTTAACTTTTCTTCGAAATTCTAAAGATTATGGTAACAAATGATTCGCGATTTCAACTCGTCGTTTGAATGGCAAATAACATTACGTTTGATACAATGAGATTTTCACAAGAATTTATTCATTCATTGAAATTATACGTCTCATTACATATTTTTACGGAATTTTCATTCGTACTAAAAGAATTTACTCATTATTCTATAGAATTCAATTAAATAATGAAACATGTATTTTGTCCGTTACAGTGCTCTATGTACCTATGTATTTACCTACATATAGGTCGGAAACAACATAACGAGTATTATGGTTGAACAATATCAACATATCATAATGAAATGAAAGAAATGTGTTCTCGCAGAAGATACGTTCATGTGTATTTTTCGTTCGTTTTGGGTACTTTTACGTATGTATTTCAATAAATTAACTTGTAGACATCCAACCTCTGACCAAATAGAACAAATAGAACAAGATAAACACACAATGTGGGCAACAATTTTTATCCGACGAAAAACAAAAGAGGAGGTTCTCAATTCGACACGTATATTAGATTTTGATATTTATTTTTTTAATGGATAGGGTATATCTTGAAGTTGGTCCCATATTTTTTTATATTGTATCAGGTACGAAAGATTATGTTTCCATAACTGATATACCTACTCATGTACTATATAAAAAATATTAGGAAAATTTTATTGAGCACGGCATTTTTAGGTGCTCCCGTCATACTTGACTCAGCTTGGCTGACAACGTGGGACATGAATACTGATGTGACATGTTGATCTATGAACTGAAATTTCCCTTATTTGTTTAGGCGAGTTAACGCACATCCGTAGGGACACCAGGTGTAACAGAAAATAAAATGACGAGTCTTACTTGTAGACTTCTATTGGAACTTAATGACATTACTATTAAATGTCTCAAGGGTAACCACAAAATTTACAATTAAAATTGAAATAATTCTTTGCAGCAAGTTTATTTTTGTAGCTGTATTTCGCATGCTGTACATAATTTTAATCCCTTTGAGTCTAAACTTCATTGACAACTAGGTACTTTAATTTATAATTTGGTATTATATGTTTATTTGTCTCCAACTTTGGCAGATTTACGCAACAATCCCCTAATTCGATTGTTATTCAATGCGTTAATTGAATCATTTAGCATCGATCAATCGGGTTGAACCGAACACGTAAATTCGCTCTATCTCCTAAATTGCTACACGTATTTATTGCCCTGGCTACAAGCCATTAACGAACCATTTAGCGACGCCTCCCTGCTAATGAGCAGGCCTGGAACGTAATACCATGCTCCTCCAATGTGGTTTGCTGGGTACTTTCTTAGTAAATTAGGCAAGTATTTCGTAAAACAGTACTCGACATGACGTTCATGGCAGAAGTCTGGACCATTACAAATATTCTATCTGTGTGCCTAGTTTCATATTCCGTACAACGGTTCGCACTTGATTGTTACCCAAACATCCAAACATCTCCACAGCAAGGGCGGATCCGGGGGGGGGGGGGTCATGGGTGTCATGACCCCTGGGCTGGGTCCAGGACCTAGGTCCACTAACTAAAATTGTTAAACATAATGTTCTTATATATTTTTTGTCACAATATAGATTTTATTTAAGTACTTTCAATATTTAATTAATTTCATATAATACTTTGTTTGACGGCAAACACAGTATTCGGGAACAAACGCATCGAAAATTTGAATTTTACCACCGCACCGCCACGGCCGCCATCTTTTATATGTCACATTTTGTGTGACACTTGCGCGCGCTTTGTTCCGAACCTCAATCGCAACGACTAAACTTTAGTAATAAAGTACTAAGTTAAAAAACTTTAAAATTCCAATATAAGAAATAGTGTTCTTAAAAATTGTTGCTGCGAATTCATTACAAGAAATGGTAAGTGAGTAATCAGTGACCCGCCCCTGGCGAAAATGCTGGATCCGCCCTTGCTCCACAGACTATCGCATCTATAATATTAGTAGTAAAACACTTTCACACACGTATAAGACATTTATGTAGAACTTCCAGGTATTCAGGTTCCCAGGCAACCATAATTAAACGAATAATAAACGCACATATTTATACCCCCGTTCTGGGGTTCACTATTATACTGCGGATGGCGTACACAAATGAGACATCACAAACATCCAAGGCCCCAATTTTATTTACGCATGCCGGTTGCTTTCTCTCGCAATCAGAGACAGCGCCGCGAAGATTATACGGTATATGTATAATTCATCCACTGAATTAATTTCCATTGATTTCTTTGCAAAAATAAATATCACTTCAAAAAATCTTGAACCCAGAGTCTTAGTTCAGCTACGTAATGAAACATATTTTTTGCTTATTTCATGGTTCATTGTTTAAAATCGTACCAAGATTCAATACCAGAAGGAAATATTTATTGTTCGACAAAAAGACGAATACATCGAATGAAAATGAGCTGTCACAAAAATACACGACGCTGAAAATTTGCTCTCGAATTTTATTTCACGGTATTTTGGTTACTAGGCTTTACGTATAAGACTCAGGTGTTTTAGTCCAAAAATAAATAGATTGTTTGAAATGTTTTTATTTTTTATCATGTGTTAATATTATATTACTAATACATAAACGTAAACGCTCAAACACTCATACCTACATGTTATGCTAAGAAATGCATATATATCCGTATATGTTGCAACCATTGACATGTATTAATTTTGCACAAACACGTTGTAGCATCGACAAACGCAATTAACATGAGCAATCCTGGCCAGAGAACAAATATTTAGCTATTACATAATGGGCAAAACAAATGAAGGTGAATATCGTCTGTTTTATCTTATATGTCAGCCCACAAGCACATTACTACATTAACATTTCCATAGGTCGCTAGTTCATATCCGGCTAGAAGGATCAAAATGAATGAACGGTCTATTTTGTTAAATACACATTCAGTTAAGGATTGAGTGCTGGAGCAAAGACCAACATCCTTACCGCTATGATCGACGTCCATGTTTCTGAAGAAGGTCTCGAGCTGTCTCCGCACCAACATGATCTGGCTGTGCAGCTCCCTCATGGCTGATGCCTCTACCAGTCCCACTCGCTGTCGAAACGTCAGCCGCCGAGTGCGCGACACGGCAGACGTGTACTGAACAAACTGTCGTTCTAGATTGTTCCCCCGCAGCTTCAGATACGCCCCCTTGTTAGAACCCAGTTCGTAATAGTTCGACGCTGAGAATATTGTTATTACCTGCAAAATAATAAGTCAGATTAATTGCTATATACTGTCAAGAGAACAAACATATATGTTTTAAAAAATCGTTTATCATTCCAGAAGTTACTTGTTTCTATCATTAAGATCGTTTAGAAGATAGGAGGAGTCGTCGTCTACTTTAAACCAACATCCTAATGTGTAAATGAGTTAATATGATACAAGAAATTTTTCTTAACTAAGTAGAGACGCATAAAATTCCATATTAGCTACATATTTATTTAACCTTTATTGAACCAATAAAGTGCTACAACTGGCGGACTTAATGCTAAGTAGCATTCTCTAACAGTCAACCTTCAGGATGAGCAGAGAATGGTTGAAGGCGGTACAATAACCTTAGAAAACAATCATCTAAATATAAATTTATAGTAATAACGTATAGATAATTACAGGGAAATGATGAACAGAGACAATGATACATATCAACAGAGAAAATAAAGCTGTAAAGTGAAACTAGATAAATATAATAATACAGTAATACTTACATTAAAACATAAAAATAGAAAGGGAAAGAGTACATAAGATAATTTTAGTAAGAGTAGTTTTAAAAAGTGAGCATGAACATTTTTTTAAAGAGAATTTAGAGTACAACTTTCTGATGTCTTCTCTTCTCGATCTTGGAACGTGAAAGAGTTGGAGATAAAACATATGCAATGTGAGGGAAAAGCAAGAGCTAAAAAATCAGAGGAACGAAGGTTCAGGTAATGGGCGTCACTTTACTTTTAAGTCAGGAGCCAAAGGATTAAAATAATTGAGAAGAGATAATTAGAACATGAGATTGTCTACGTTCACGAATAGGAAGCCATTTGAGTTGCGACGATAGGAAAATATGTGATCAAATTTACGTAGACAGAAAAAGCAGATTGAGTAATTATTAAGACGCTCTAGTTTATTGAGAAGGTCCTCATTCAGAGTAGCACACATCAGCACAATCTATGATAGGAAAGACGAGAGTTTGTATTAGGTATATTTTTGTTGAAATACGAGTATTTAGAAAGTTCCTGTGGCGATTAACTGAACGTAACACCGCAAAGATTGACCTACTAACCTCATTTACCTGAAAGGCCCAACTGATAGTAGAATCCTGATAGATTCCTAGATTCTTTACAGTAGAAGAGTAGGAATGACTATATTTCCAAACGTGATAGGAGAGAGAGTTGGCTTCAACCAATTAATGGCCCACTACTGAGCACGGGTCTCTCCTCTTGAGGAGGCTTAGAGCATACTCCATCACGCTGCTCCAGTGCGGATTGGTGGAGGGGTTAGTGGCCAACCCAAGTGTCGGAAGATTCATGCCGCCCGAGGGCCTCCGACATGGCTTAACGATTGTTATCTTACGATAACAACCGGGACCGACGACTTTACGTGCCCTCCGAAGCACTAAAGCGCTCAAGAAATTTTTGCCACTAGCGGTCACCCATCCAACTGCCGACCGCGCCCGCGGTTGCTTAACTTTGTTGATAGCTTAGGATCCACGCAAGCCACCGGGCCATGAGCGCGATAGGAGAGAGAGTACCAGTATCTATTTTGGATAATTGCCGCGAACTACCAATGATTATGACCTGGCATTAATAGGGTTGACAGCAATGCCAAATCTTAATGCCAATATCAATGCCACTGATATCAAACTGCGTGTATATTTGCAGATCATCGGCGTACAAATGGTAACAGCAGTCAAGAGAACTAGTTTATCTATTTTGTTATCTATTTTGTATAACTGTTTCTAATAAACACTCTATCTTAAATTATTATTTTGATTTATTAATGAATAACATAAACCTAGCTTCTTCATATGAAAATTTACGTAATATTTACATAAATCGAAAATATGAAGCCAACGTTCACATATAAGGTTCGCATAAAATGAACGAGAAGAGGAAAAGTTACACTAAGTTATGGGTAACGTGTCTTACTGTTCGGTTCGGAAACTTTGAACGACCACGAGAAACTTTGTTAAGTACATATCAAAAGTACATTATTATGTGAATCAACATGGAGCGTGACTAAGTACATAGATACTCTTGTCTCAAAGTCATAAAAAATTTCAACTTCCATGATCCATCCATCCATACAATATACAGGCAAGGGGTTACGCCCCTTTATGATGATGGATGACGTCATTCTTAATGCACACCGCAAAGGATAAATTTTTAACTGGAATAAAATTTTCATATTAAGTATTTGATTATTATCGTGTCCTGAAATCTGTAAACAGGCATGTAATAAATTAGGTGTATTGCTTTTTACCATGCAAACTAAATGAAGTGGGATCGTAGTCAATCGTTAACTTAAAATGAACAAAAATAAATAACCAGTTTAATACAAAGAAGGAACGTGATTCGCGATAAAAGACTAAAAACTTTCAACTTTGGTATCAAGAAAACGAGTGTTGCATAATAAGTTCCTTTGTTCTCTTAACTATTTGTAATTTATTTTAAGTAGTGGCCGCTCTGCGGTGAAATATCCAATGTATTTCGGTTGTGAAAGAGTTTTACATTTCCACTATGAACGTAAAAAAAAAACAAAATATTCTATATCCTTGAATAAATATAACTCCCTGTAACACGTGTTATAGAAATATTATTGCTTTAAATATATTGTAGCTTTCCATTTATTCTCCATCTCTATGTATCATCTCTCTTTACGTATGTATTCCTATCCTTGTAATAGATAGTTGCCTGGAAGAAATCGCTTATTTGTTATATATATCTATATAACTATGCTAGTATAAGTTTTCATTTCATTTTCTTTATGGCCGCTGCACCGCGAGGAAGTATTATCTGGTTGGTCGTTAAATATCTCAGCGCTCCTCTCCAGAGCTGACGGTGTCGCGTCCGCTTCGCTAGACGTTAGATAAGGGTACCCTTTATCTTTTAATATAAACTTAATGAATCACAATCGCTACTGTATTAAACAAAGCGTAAGTTACAAACACTTGAAATGAATTACATTTACAAATAGGGAAGTCACGAGGGCATATTGATACACTCATAAAACACTCAGTAACTGAACACAAAAAAACTATTTGACGGTTAACGTTTGTGATTGTAAGTGGGTACCCGAAGGGAAACGACGCCGCGACGTCTGATTACTATTAATACACATAAACGTCCCGAAAGCAGTTTTCCAAATTGAACTCTCATCAAAAGCACAAAATAAACGACAAACCCTGTATGTTATCAATCCTAACCCGCGTTCAGTCGGGGCTATTCAGAAACTCAGATCATTTATAAGATAAACAAAACGTCTGTAATCTGCTCTAACTAAATTCCGAACTGTCACAGAGATTTTTAAATTGTTCTATTCTTTGTTTTTTATGTTCAAACTCTTTACTACTTTTTTATTTACTTCAGTAATGTACGTACATAAAATCTACATTTTATTTGGCAAACTAGTAAACAGGGTCCGGATGTGAAGGCCGTGGGTCAAGGTCATCCGTAACGCTATTCCCTTGGGGCCCTTGCGAGCCTTGAGTAAGTTATCTCACGCGTTGGCGGTCGGGATAGAACCAAAATCTTAACACACTTAAGTAGTAGGTATTTATTACATTTCCACACAAACAGATGTTATTATACTTCCAAAAAGTGACACTATTAATTATGCTTACTTAGTTTTGCGCATATGTTTCAAGATAATAAGCTTTTTAAGGCATTTTACTAATAAAATGCGAGCGACGTCTAGTAATTAATACTACACTACATACGATGGCCTTTACGTCTATATCAGACGATCTAATCAGCGTCTTGCGAATGTGGCGGCGACAGTTTGTACTGCAGTGGCGACGGGAGAGTGTAGCGAGCTGGTCTGGAAACCTATCTTTTGTTTTCTAAGTAATTAATAGAGATATGAAAATGAATACTAACGTTATCATTGTGTATGATCTCGTAGCCGCCGGGCTTGCACTCGTGGCTGCGCACGAGGAAGCTCAGCTTGTGGTGGCGCAGGAAGGACTCAGTAACGTCGGGTCCGAAGTACGTGCCGGCGCCCCGCAGCGTGTTCGGCTCGCAGCCACTCGTGCATTGCGGGTCTGACCACAGGATGTCGAATACCTGCAGTCATTATATAGTTAGTATAGTTGCCTATAAACTTCGTGAATAAATTACGTTGTACGAACAAGTGCAGATTCATTTTGGATCAAAAATCAATAAATATATTATGTCATAACAGCGTAAAAAACTTAGTTACGTAGCGTATGACGTAGCTAATAGTAAGATAATACTAATAATAATAATGCTATACACTCAAAGCCCCACATTAGTATGCCCTGTGTCGGATGCCATGAAAACAAAGACAAGAACACACCTAGACCGAGAACAGAAATTCAAATTCATCATTCAAATTCCGCCTTGCTGGGAATCGAACTCCCTTGGCACGGCGCGGATCCAGCATGGTAACCACACGGGTATAGCTGCAGTCCTCTATGAACATCATGCAATGAACTGCCTTGATTATCATAAGTGCAATTTCATTATTCATTTTGGATCAAAAATCGCAATGCCATAAAACGTAAAAAAATATGTACATGCGTAAAACGTAGCAAACGACGTAGTAAGATAGCTACGTAAACCAGAAAGTACCTCCGTTTATAGTTAAGTTTACGTTTTTTATAGTCGTGCATCCTGAGTTATTGCACTTTTCATGAGGACGGCAATCAGACAACCTCAGATAAAATAATAACGATCAGTAAGGCTATTCTGTTTTGTAACTCGACAGCGGAATCCGCGATGAGTGTCAAAATCCTATCTTTAGTCGTTTGAAGTTTGAAGTTTGCTCAGAGTTTTCACGGTTGTCACTATTTATACAGCGTCTAGTCTATTAACGTGTTAGCGTGCTTTCTATTATTACAGTGTTGGGACTATTATTTTGTACTATTGTGAATATAAGTATGGTATTGACTAAAATATACTACTATCATCAGTCGCCACTTGGTGGCGCTGGTGAGCATATTGATGACATTGATGTCAACGTTAGAGCATAGAACCGAATAATCGACACACTCCCAATTCGACAGTCGACCTGAACGGTCGCATGCAAACCCGAGGCAAAAGTTATTTCTCTGTTGAAGTCTGTGATTTTAGTGATAATTTATTTTGTGATGAATGTAATGGAAAATGCAATTAAAATAATTGTGAAATATCGTCGTTTTATTGGACCGAGCCTACAAATGCTTATTGAAATTCATCTCGTTTGTCTTTGTAACACCACAGTAATCTATATTTATAAAACACAAAAAAAGTTTGTACGGATGTCCTTTATAGACTTTGAAACCATCCAACCGATATGCCCCAAAATAGTTTGAAAGACAATAATGCGAAAATGATTTGAGACCACTAAAACAATGACACATTTTTATTTTCGACTTTACCATATAGTTTTTTTTTACCGGACAATACGAACAATACATAATTATACCTTCCCAATTAAAGGTTACTATAACTTTGTTTACGAACGAACAATTATTTATGATAAAAATTCGAAGCATTGAATTCTGAATTAATATCCAAGTTTTGATGGATCAAAAATTAAATAACACAATAATATGTATAATGAAAAATAAAAAAAAGTTATTTGTGACCTGCCTTGAGAGACATTAGAAAATGCTGACTAAGTTCATCAAGTTTCTAGGTCATATGCTAAATCGATAACCAACTCGAGCTGTCCCAATACTCTATTTACACTTTAAACTTTGAAAGTGAATAGAAAATCTAAACATCAGATAACAAAATTTCTAAGCTAAGTCATGATGGTAAATGATACGATTGTACGAGTATGTACCTGTATGAAATATGACTATGAATAATGAATCACTGTTAACATTATTCATGATTAGCGTCCGTTCCTATATTCCTACTGTATTCATGCAAAATAAATCCGAAATAAACGAGTAGCTATAAATCCAGGCTTCAGATACATGAAAATTTCAAAATATAACAAATACAGTACCTACTTTAGAAAATGAAATCTGGATAAGATAAGATATTCCTTTTGAAATTATTCAATTTAGTTAATGCGAGTTTATACAAAAACCCAGCAGAGAAGTATTAATCTCTGTTGAGGCAGTGAATGCTAACTCGCTCTGAAAGGAAGTTTGAAAACAAACAGGGCATCCTGGACGACGCGACGTCTAGATGCAATTAGGTTTTCCTGCGGATGTTGAATTTGTAAACGTGGGTATTTAAACTTCTCCTATCTAACCCCGGCTTAACCGGTAACTCCTCCGGATTTAATTTAAAATATTGAATTCAGATATTAAACAGTCCAAAATATACTTAGATATTAATGTGATGTCTGTGTAATATATAGAAACATGAAACCTGAAGGTGATATGAAAAGTCGAATGGTCAACATCTGCATTCCGTAGCATCTTTGCCATTGGTAGAATATTTCCTAAATCGAACAAATGATTTGGTTAAGGAAATCGAGTTCAACAAGTCATATTTGCCTTTACGTGAGAAAACTATAAAGTGAGATAAGTCTTGTCGTGTGAAACATACTGGTCCTGCTAAGCAAATATACTGTAGCTAGTGAGGGACCGCAAGTGGCAAACATTTTTGAGCGCTTCCGTGAGGCGGTCAGGTGGAGTTCACGTAAAGCCGTCTCTCCCAATTGTTATCGTAGGATAATATTCGGTAAGCCATATCGATGGACTTGAAGCGGCATGAAAACTCACTCCGACACTTGGGTTGGCCACTAACCTCTCCACCAATCCGACTGGAACAGCGTGGTGGAGTAAGCTCCAGACCACCTCCATAGGAGTGAACTATGCTAAGTAGTGGGTCATAAATGGGTTAACAACGCCAGCCAAATCTTTTTAATTTAGTACGAGTGTAAGTTTTAATATCAATTAAAATATAAAACAGATAAAAAACATTTGTACGTAAAATACAGCAATATTTTATTAGTTCATTTTAATAAATACATAACTGAAATAAAATAAACTTTATGTTTAATGGAAATTTAACTATGTGTGTGTTTAAAAAACTTTAACGATGTTTTTGGTTTTACTTCATGCGTGTGCAAAACACATGAAAAATTTTGTGTGTGCACACTGTCTATTCTGTGGTATACCTACGGTAACAGCGATAACGTACCACGTAATAACAACTGAACTTGAAGTGCTCATAGCCCGGCGGCTTGCGTGAAGCGCTCATAGCCCGGCGGCTTGCGTCGATTCTAAGCGATCGACAAATCGGTAGTTGGATGGGTGACCGCTAGTGGCAAAAAAATTCTTGAGCGCTTCCGTGCTTCGGAGGGCACGTAAAGCCGTCGGTCCCGGTTGTTATCGTAAGATAACAGTCGTTAAGCCATGTCGGAGGCCCTCGGGCGGCATGAAAACTTCCGACATTTGAGTTGGCTACTAACCCCTCCACCAATCCGCACTGGAGCAGCGTGGTGGAGTATGCTCTAGGCCTCCTCACGAGGAGAGACCCGTGCCCAGTAGTGGGCCATTAATGGGTTGAAGCCAAGCCAATAACAACTGAACGTAACTATTTGAGAAATGGTTACTTGATGCCCAGTATTAGCACTAAAGTATCCAAAAAACCGTCCCCTGAGGAAAACTATGACGTGGTAATGATTATCCAGCCGGACGGTGTCAGATATAACACCGCCGTATTTGATTCAGATTAGAAAATAAGAGGAATTTCTGAGTATTTTTTTTTTCTACAATATATTATCACATGATATTCGCTTAATCTATTTTATTATAGTTTATCATTAAAAACACTATCTTGTGATAATTTTGTACACTAATATATAAGATATTATTTTATATAGGTACAAATAAAACTTCCAAATAAATTCCGACCACCTAGATTGTAAGCACGGTAGCAATCAATGAATTAAGTATAATTTATGAAAAATTTTCAACGCCAATCGTTCAAAGTTTTAATTACTTATGAATATAAATGAAATTCCTATCTACAAGTAAGGCAATTTTATTATTCAATTCAAGTACCTAATATAATATTCAAGAAAAACTCACCTTGTGTTTACACAGGCAATGAAATATTTATGTTGGGAAGCAAATTATACAGAATTCGCTGAGTAAATCTCTATTATAGGTGTTAATGAAGATTTTGTAAGTAAAAAAGTCAAGTCAACAAATTTTATGTATAAAGTTGTTTACCACTTTGTCCTATCTTCAATGATCTATGAATAATCCGTGTTTATTCATCACAGGAGTTTTTGAATATTCAAAATTACAATTACAGTATCTATCTACATACGTAGTCGATAAACATTTATTAACATACATAATGTTAAACAAATTACTAAGTGAAATCCGTTCATAATCCTCTTAATATCGGAGTGAAACAACTTACGAAAAGCAATTTGCCGGGACGTATCAAAGAACTTATTACAGAATTAATTGAAAAACGTGATTAAACCAATACCCATGGAGACGTCCACCCTTACGGCAACACGATAACACGTAGTCACGTAACATTACGAAACGATTCCTATCTACATAATTAAAGAGCTCCTATCGCAAGCCGGTTAACTTCCCGTGGTCATAATCCCACCTATCAGCTTTGGTCCGCGCAGTAACTAATATTACGTGATAACACTTATCCTGCGAGCTTTTGCGTCATGTTATAAACAATAACACCTCTATAGATGGCGACAATAAATATTAATGCGTAAAATATTATCTTTTACCTTATATATAAATATGTATTTATATATATATATGTCGCTTAAATTTCCATTCAATTAGTCATGTTCCGACGAAACTATACAACAGCACAGTCACGACCAGTTTAAATAAGTCCCGAAATAATTTGACAAGTCCTAAGTTACAAAATTTACTTCTAAGACATAAAAATGTTAATTATTGTAGTTAAAAAGCTAATTATTTATATAAATTGAGCACGCCAACGCCTCAACACTTCAAGTTCCGTAAATTGCTATTGTCTAAGGGAGGTTATTATGGGCCGTTACGAAGTTGTTATTGTTGTCACGATTATTGCCACTTATTATCGACTTGTGAGTTACAATGTTACTGAAACGAGTTGCAATAAACATAAATGTCTTCAAGAGACCGTTTCCTTTGAAGACATCCATTTAGACAACATAACCAAGCATCTGGTATCTACAAGGGAGTGCACTTTATGGGTTTAAAATTAAAATGTATGTCATGCAGTTTTACAACTGCTAAACTTTGTTGCAACTGGATCATTTTCAGATCGTTGTTAGTGAAGTTGGAACATGGAATAAGCTATATTGTAGATACAAAACAATGCTTAGCTGATATAAAAGATTAAAACAAAAATTATCATGTTTTTCCCTTTTATTTGTTATCTTTCAGAATAGTTATCATGCAATGAGACTGATTCTAATTAGGTACTCACTGGTGGTGTTAATGTTATAATGAAAGTAAAAACTTATGTTCGCTAGACACAAAAGCTCGTGTTGTAACAGCAATCTGCCAGCATCGTAGATCGTAATGACAGTCCCATCAAAAACATAAATGTTAAATGAGAGCCAAATTCAATATTAAGAAGTCGACTTCGCCGACAAAAGAATTGAGATCTATATGGGTGCCAAGTTCTGTGTAGAAACTCCAAAAAAAAAAACTAGAACATGGAACTCAAGCTGAAGATTTGATATGACATGCATTGATAATTTCATTTGCGTGAACTTTTAGCATAACCTGTATGACCCAAGCAAATAATTAATTAATTTCCTCCAAATTCCCATTACATATTCATTTTAGTTTATTACTCAGAAAGATCATAAATTAATTTAAAGTCACTCTATATTTTACAACGCCGTCATATGTAGTAATGAATGTAGGTAGGGATTGCGATAAAATTCACATAAAAGGGTTTTAACCTTAATGTATGTCACTTAACGTTAAATATTTATGGTCCACAGAAATTCACGTAAAACAGTTTAGTCTTAAGATCCGTATTAGAGGCGTTTCTGCACCCATCTGCTTACCGGATAAAAATTGTTTTTCATATCAAATATAATATGCATAAAAAAAGTATCGCGAATTGGTTTCCTAAAAAATATGTTCAAGGCTATCATTAATCTACATACAGGCTGAAAATAAAAATGTGGTTGGAGGTAAAGTGCTTTTAGAAAATTCAGTCACGAAATGCAACGACTGTTTGTGACTCAAAGCTGAAATAAAGTTATTTCAGTCCATAATTCCAGTACTAACACGATTCACTATAATCAGAGCAGCAAAATTTTTAAAAAGAACGTAAGAACAGGTACAGCTTTTTACTAAAAAATTAGGCAACATTAAAATAATAAAACTTTGTCAGCGTGTATGAGAGAGCGTACCTAATATGTAAAACTATATCTTAAAAGTTCCTTTATAGAACGTTTTAAGAACTTTACTATTATGAAACTGACTGTAATTATATTAATATGACGACCTGCCTACAACCCAGCTCGTAGTGACCTCACTCGCCGAACAAGGTTTCTGGGTTTTAATCCCAAGCGCTTCTCACGACTAACTTATATTTATTTATTCGTTAGCAGATTTATCTTATTTATTTGTTTTCAATGTGATATCCAATTTTAAATGAACATTCGTGAGTCTTGTGGATTTAAAAAATATCAATTTAACTTAAAATCCTCTTGTTCCTTTATCCTCTTGACTTTAAAGTAGCAAGTAAAAACGTTGCCTGGAAATTTCTACCTCAAGTAAAGTTCGTGCTCACTCAATCATATATTTTTTCCTGGATTACTAAAGTTTTTCTCACCTCGAAACAAACCGTCAAACAAATTGCGGCATTATTAAAATGTCTAAGGAGTCTATAATAATATACACACTGATAACTTATTTAAGACGTTCAAGAGTTTAAAATATGTATGTATATTTAAGTCTAATTATGAAAATTATGTAGGTACTTATTTGAACTACCTGATCTCAACCTCGCTTCATCAAAGACTTAGGGCTTGTTTCACAATCTTCAAGTAAGTCCGAAGTAAGCTATTCGTTGGTTAAGTTGACATTTCGTGTATGTAAAATGACACTTTAACGTCACTTTAACCGGCGAACAGCTTATTCAGGACTCTACTTGAAGATGGTGAAACAAGCCCTTATTAAAATTTTGATTACAGAAAAATATTTCAGTCTACAACCAATGAACCTTTTGTTCTATAATCTGAGCCAATGAAGTACAAACAATTAGGTGTCAAGGGTGTCAAAGTCAGATGTCCAAAAGTAGTACCTTTAGCAGTACAAATTAATATCCATTAGGTACACGTCATTTCTCACCGTAACTAACTATAACTCATTTTTACACTAGAAGCGTTCGTGGAGGTGACATCTGTGAAGTAATGTTTTCCTTGGGGACCAAGTGGGACAAATAGTTTATAAAGTTCACACACGCGACACTCTGTGTCAGCCTTCACTGAAAGAGAGATATTATATTAGCAGAAGGATACTTGCTATAATGGAGTCGACCAAAAGAAATAAGATAAGTAGCGAATTCGTTGCATATAAAAGCTATTATAAAACACGATAGACTAAAATCAATCAAGTTTATGGATCCTCCAACAAAAACTATGCATATTTATTATTGTATCTTTATGTTAAACCAAGTACGTACATAGGTATATCGATTCACAGTTCATGTGAATTTCCACCCTATTTGAATCGAGTACCGACCCAAACGGTTCAATGCATCAAGCTGCAGTGCATTGATACGAAATTACAGAACCTTTTATATACGCCATGCAGCGGCTGTGGGGATTACAGTTAGTAATATTGCGCAGAAAAAAACAATCAGAAGCGCTAACGGAGGTGATACAATTTAATTGATTATTCTCAAAAAAATATCATATCGTAAAGACGTACTGGAGAGGAAATTTTTAGACTTCTTAAAAAGTTTTTACGTAATACGTGACTTTTACCAGGTAAAAAAATCTTGGAGCCATCTAGCGCCTAACGAACAATGATGCTGAAACTTACAATCTATGAAAGTTCACTAAACAGTCACCTAACCACCTTCTTATTACACTTTGACATCATTGACAAACATTTAAATTAATTTGCAACGTGACAAAGAAACCTTTGTAATGTATGACGTTTAATTAAATTATCTTTATAACTGTAAATACTCAAAGTTCAAGTTACTTTTAATGGAAATAGGTACTAGGTACTTGCGGCCTCTTAACATCAAGAAATACGATTTCGTCAACTTGACCAGGGAATTTTTAGCATTAATGTTGACAAAACCTCCATTGAAGTACAGATAAGTAACAATAAATTGCACAATCTTACGTAGTTAGGTAAATACTTACATAATGACGACCCGTGTGGCACAATGGTTACCATGCCGGATCGCCGCACATGGGTCCTGGGTTCGATTCCCAGCGAGGCGGAAATTTGAATGATGAGTTTGAATTTTTGTTCTCGGTCTGGGTGTGAATGTCCTTGTCTAGTGTGTTGTCCATGGCACCCACGACACCGGGAGTCCTAGTGTGGGGCTATGAGTGTGAAGCGTTATTTATTTGTTTATTTATAATTATGAAGTATAACAGGTTTAACTGCGATATAAATAGACTTCCACATAATAAACGCAGGACGAGAATAACTTGATAATGTAGATAGATAATGTAGGCCGAAGGTTTTGAAGGTATTGATGAAGATATCGAAATCCGATGACACTGATTGAAAGCAACTTAAGACCTCAATTAACGAAGAAGGCAGTCAAGATTTTCATCAAAATCACAATTTTGTAGTTCCTCGATCATATTTCCGTATATAGAACCTAAGAAGAATAAAGTTTTATCAAAACTTACTAAAAAGGGTTACCAAGAAAACTAAACTAATTAAAACACAATTAATTAAATACAGGGATGTATTTTAATTATCTTTAAAAATATATAATTTCCTCCACCGATCTTCACTGTAGCAGCAGCGTGGTGGAGTATGCTCGAGGTATCTTCAAGAGCAAAGCCCTGTTCTCAGTAGCGGTCTATTAATGTGAAGTTAAGCCTATGTATTTAATTTCAGATAATTCAAGAGTTCATAACTTTATAAACAATAATAAAGCAATAAAACTAAGGTACTTCATCGTTTATTATGCATAACAATGTCTGAATATAATTGTGAGTTACACTTATTGTTAAACTAATCTCTTGCTAGGAAAAGGTCAAACGGTACTCGTCATAATTTCCCATTGAAATACCGATCCTCAAGCGCGACCGGCGCCCTCTAAGCCAGCAATCAAGAATAACGAGTAGCTTTTAAAATGAACCTGATTTTAAAGACATTAAAAGACTATAGAACTTGTACGTTGGTACGTTTCCACGAGGGATTTACTGCCACCTACAGCGGCGTCCTACTAAAAAGTAAGATTACAAATGACGTTTTTATCGTGATTGAAATATTTAATTTGCTTTACCATAAAATGTCCTAGACGTAGCAATATTTGAAATTTGCTATTGGACGACTGAATTTTATGTAAAAATTCTTCAAAATAACCATATGTAGGTACTTAGTCACCGCATCTAATGAACATTCGTAACAAAAGAAAGCACTCCTATGCCGGACAGGAAAGAAGCATTAGACTCGCTTTTTACGTACATTACAGTCGGAACACGTAAAAACATTTTTTTATTCACTAAGTACCAAACTAACCCTTAAACTCAAAATTCGTTTACCCATAGCTCTGTGAACTGTATATGCGTACTAAATTATATTTTTCGTTCAAAATATAATTTAATTTAATACTCCTAGAAAATCAGATAACAATATAGACGAAAAGAGACACGCGATGGATCCTTAAAAGATTCCGGTTATTTGTACAATTTAATTTAACTTTCATCGTCAACAAAAATAATATATTAGCAGTCAAGTAAAACATTCACTTGTTATCTTAAACAGGGAGTGCGAACATGCAGTAAAAATTCGAAACAACACATCCTTTAAAGAAAACTTTGGAAGAGTGTTCAACAGTAATTTGGTACGGATATACATATTTATTAAAACTCCAGAATCGTAGAATAAAATATTGAAAAACATTTTTTTTTCAGGGTACCTCCCCTACAGGTATGTACGCGTCTGCAAAACGATCCGAATATTCCAAATATTTACTTGTTTCTCAATTTTATGTAATTTAATGTACAATTGTACCAGATGTAGGAATTGCATGACTGACTGAATCTTGCTTGGAAGATAGTCCATTAGTTCATTTATATAATACGAGTAACCGCCCTCGCTTTGCTTTGGTTTTCTGATTTTTTACACCTTGGGTTACTTATTGGAGTTTTATTAAGGATCCCTAATTTTTTTGAAAATAAAAAAGCCTATGTTACTCGGGGATAGTGTAGCTTCCCAACAGTGAAAGAATTTTTGAAATCTGTTCAGTAGTTTCGGAGCCTATTCAATGCAAACAAAAAATCAAATCTTTCCTCTTTATATATTAGTATAGATGTATTGCTCCAAACATGAACTAAAGACTTTTCCTTTTAATGTTTAGATATTAGAGGTAACAAAAAATATGTGTTATCAGCACTTCTTTTCATAATAACAAAAGTCATATCAAATTATCAATCCGTAAATTTAAATGTATCATTTAATCACATGTAACCTACCTATAATTTTAATGTATTCATCGGTTAATTCTTGTGTAATAATGATGTATACAACATCTGCACAGATCTGCCTTGCAATTAATTAATTATAATTAATTTACACTTTCATATGCACTGTATGCACATTGCACAGCACACCTCAAAGATTGAGGTATTTAGAAGGTATCAAGCATAAAAACAATACCAACCGTGAAGGTCTGTTTTGCTAAATAGTTAGCAATCGAACCCAGGACTGCAACAAAATTACCAACCAATTCACCACCACTCACACATTTAATTTCAACTTCTGGTAGTGTGGCAAGTCCCTAAACATTCGTGAGCCGGATCAATATCGTAAAGCAAATGCTGAAAGATTGATAACGGTTGACTAACCTGCTTCCATTCCACTTTATCTATCCCTTCGGCACCCTGAGCCGCGTTCTCGTTGATCGGAGGTCGCAGGATTGACGCGTACTGTAAATATACACTGTGATTAGTATTAGGGAGGCGACACATGTGCCTGTAAAACGGATTAGTAGTTTTTACATGCTAGTTCTTTCTTCTCTTTTCTTTATTGGGCGGTAACGCATCCGTGCCTCTGGTGTTGCTGATGTTCATGAGTGACGGTGACCACATACCATCCTAGGTATATGCTCATAGCTCGTTTGTCGCCCATTTACAAAAAAATATATATTTAACTATTTATTACTTTGTACCCATGCAAATATGATTTAATGTTTTTGGGGTAAAGTTTGTCATACAGTCATAACTGGATAAGATAATAAAAAGTTTGTATTCTAGTTAGTATGCTTGTAGGAGTCCTCGAAGATGAAGTTGCAGCTCGAAACTAGTTATAAGTAATTGGAGAAGTTACGGATGTGGATTAAAAAGGCACGTATGTATTTATTTTCATTTACATGTAACTTCGAATCAAATTAAAATTGTACGGACGTATGAACGACTTATTTTGCAAGTAATTTTTTCTTTCGCTGATTTTTGCTGGTCATTGGTGATGTAGGTAAAACTCATAATGAAACTGACCTACATACAATTTAAATATTGTTTTTTTTTATTACAGTAACAAAATACTTTTGAATTATGTTTATAAAAAGATCTGATTAATTTATGGATATACCAAATACATATATACTATATAATATACCAAAGCATCTGTTCGTAGTCATGTTTTTTTTTACCTTAAAGTGAGCTCATATAATATAATATTTGAACTTTTCTACAATCAAGTCACGTTTCATCTCTGGAATCCTTTATATAAAATAGGTTTAAAAAAGTCCAAGGAGACCGTAGCGTGTGTAGGTGATGTACCTTCTTTTCGCGGCATATTACCTTCGTATCGCGGCATACTTATTACCTGTTTTTGTCAAGAATATACACTTAGTTGAATCGACTTTCTTGATATTATGGTGTGTTGTGTTATGTGAGATCCCTTATAAAATATTTGTATATTATTTAAAGTTTATTATTTAAAGTTTACAAAAAATAACTTGCTGAACTAGTATGAAGTTAATAAATTGAATAATTATAATAAACAAGCTAATGCTGAATTATTATGAATATCAAGCCGAATCCAGCTTGCAATCCTTACTCATCAACCTAATATTCCAGTGCCATTCATCAAATTAAATTTATTCATTCATCCCAAAGACAACTGAGGCCGACTTGATTTGATTTGTTTTATTTCATTGTTTCGAACCAAAAATATAATGGGTTTTACATAATTTTCTTAATAATATGATTAAATTGCTCACTAAGTAGCTTAGCTATATTTAATGGCTTACATTATATTTAATTAGAAGTTATAAATAACACTTGTATTTTATGTTAACTTCACCTACCAGGTTTTGAATTACGATTATCTCACGTAATTTTACCTCATGAATAGATAAGCATATTACGAGCTCGTAACTCTTGTGATTATAAAGACTTAAAAGGCAAGCTTTATTATCCTGAAGTGTGAATTCAACTTTGAAATTTACTTGTCAACAATAAGGTATAAAGTATCTAAATGTTTTTTTCCTAATTAGTCAAACTAGAGACC
Organism: Thymelicus acteon; assembly: GCA_951805285.1. NCBI lineage: Eukaryota > Metazoa > Arthropoda > Insecta > Lepidoptera > Hesperiidae > Thymelicus > Thymelicus acteon. The sequence continues at coordinate 8,899,688 of OX638219.1, read as the reverse complement.
CCCTCTGCGTCATTTGGTTATTGCGTATTGACCTTTTTTAAGTGTTATATTTTAATTAATAAATGTGTATTTTAATTAAATTGCTTTCGGTACTTCTCCGTTTGGTATAGACCAAACCTCAGATTTCTACGTGCATGCATTTTTCTAAAAAAGGGTACAAATGTTTTCCCTTCACGTATTAATGCATAAAATAATTATAATACATCCGTAATAAAATAATCAAACACGAACATAAATTGCGGTAGTCAGCTAAAAGTAATCGCTTGTTTCACGAATGCAGGAAACTATGACAATAATTTTGACCTTAACAGTATAATCTAATCAATACTATTATTTTCCGCCAGAGAAATACCGCATCCCTGGAAATAATGCTCTGGAAGGATTATTTACAGAAATTAATTTTGTAGTCAACTAGCGCTCTGCCGGCGGCTTCTCCCATGTTATTTGGGATAATACCCTATATGATCCCCTATAAGATATTCCATCCATCAGCCCTTAGAGGTCCACTGCTGGACATAGGCCTCCCCTAACTTGCGCCACTCTGACCGGTCCTGAGCCTTCTGAATCCAGCGGATGCCCGCTGTCTTCTTCAGGTCGTCAGTCCACCTGGTCGGGGGGCGTCCTATGCTCCTTTTTCCGAGACGTGGGTGCCATTCGAGGACCTTTCTTCCCCAACGGTTATCGGTCCTTCGCACTATGTGGCCAGCCCATTGCCACTTCAGCCGGCTAATTCTTTGAGCTATGTCGGTTACCCTTGTTCGTCTACGGATCTCCTCATTTCTGATGCGATCACGTAGAGAAATACCGAGCATAGCCCTCTCCATAGCTCGCTGCGCAACTCTGAGCTTGTGGATCAGGCCAACAGTAAAGCACCACGTCTCGGATCCGTATGTCATCACTGGCAACACACACTGCTCGAACACCTTCGACTTCAGGCACTGAGGTAGTGTTTTGGACGACAAGATATGACGCAGTTTCCCGAACGCAGCCCATCCGAGTTGGATTCTACGAGTGACTTCTTTCTCGAAGTTGGACTTACCCATCTGGATCACTTGTCCCAGGTAATTGTATTCGTCTACAACTTCAAGAGCAGCGCCGTCAACAACAACCGGTACGGGTGTGACATGGACATTCGACATGATTTTCGTCTTGTCCATGTTCATCTTAAGACCCACCTGTTGTGAGGCGCTGTTCAAGTCCCCGAGCATTGTACCAAGTTCTTCCAGGGAACTCGCCAGGATGACTATATCATCGGCATATCGCAGGTGTGTGATGTATTCGCCATTGATGTTAATGCCACGTCGTTTCCACTCCATCAGCTTGAACACGTCTTCCAACGCAGCGGTGAACAGCTTTGGGGATATGACATCCCCTTGCCTGACACCTCTCTGCAGTTGGATGGGGTTCGTTGCTGTGTCGTGTACTCTGACGGACATGGTGGCAGATGAGTACAAACACTTCAACACCTCGATATACCGGTAGTCGATCCGGCACCGCTGGAGAGAATTTAGTACCGCCCAGGTCTCGATAGAATCGAAGGCTTTCTCATAGTCCACATAGGCAACACACAACGGCAGATTATACTCCTCGGTCTTTTGTATAATCTGCCGCAGTGTGTGTATATGGTCTATGGTGCTGTAGCCTTTTCGGAATCCTGCTTGTTCGGGAGGCTGGAAGTCGTCAAGCCTGCGTGCAATGCGATTTGTGAGTACCCTCGAAAACAGCTTATAAACGTGGCTCAGAAGTGCAATGGGCCTGTAGTTCTTCAAAAGGGCTTTATCGCCCTTCTTGAAAAACAGCGTCACCACACTTCTGCCCCACGCTTCCGGGGTAATTCCAGTGTAAATGACGGAATCGAACAGTTTTTGGAGCGCCACTAGAAGGGGTTTCCCTCCAGCTCTTAGAAGCTCGGTTGTGATTCCGTCATCTCCCGGTGCCTTGTTGTTTTTAAGCTGTTTGAGAGCCTCTCTAATCTCATACAGGCTGACGTCCGGGATATCCTCTGTGTAGTGTCGGGTCAGTTTAGCTCTCTTATCGCTCTCCTCGCTAGGAGGTGGAGCTTGAGAGGAGGCATACAACCGTCCGTAGTATCTCTCAGTCTCTCTCAGAACTTCCGGTTTCGACGAAACCATGGTGCCGGTATAAGATATTAGTAGATACAAAATAACTTTTGCCTCACATAGGAATCGAATTCTAGGTCCTTCACCTGCTAATCCGGTAAAACCAACTCGACAAAATATTATTCAAAATAGGTTTACGGAAATCATACTCAATAACATAAGCAATAACGTTAACTTAGTGAGAAATTTCCGCACTGCGAAATTCAGTCCGTGTAATGGTGCATTCCCACACATCAGTCAAGTTTAACTCACTTCCCCGTTCAGACGCCACTCATTCACGTCAAAATATAGAACAGTGTAGTCCTTCAACCCCACAAATCAGTCACGTACATCCGGCGTGTTCAGCAATAGTAACGTCACGCACGGCACTGCCACGTGGTAATAACATAACGTGTATTTTTATAATAACTGACAGTCGTAAAACACGGGTCAGGGGTGACGCTTTAGCTGTTAAGATGTTATATTCGCGGTCACAATATTTTTTAATTTTTAGATTTTCTTTATCAATTTCACACATTTTTAGGGTTTCGTACCTCAAAACAAAAAAAAGGAATCTAAGGGTGCTTTTCCACCAGAGATGTGCTATGTAGCTATGCTGCGAGAATGTAAATGCTAGAACTGAGTTGCAGTTGATCAATTGACTGTGACCTATATTGATATATGGGGACGAAAGTTTTCAAACGGCAAAGTAAAGTTTAATACCTACTCAGTTCAATTTGTCTTTTCAGGGAGATCAATAGTCGATTTTATAAGTTCGTACCAAACCCTCGTGCGCGAGTCTGACTCGCACTTGGCTATTTTTTTAATCTAAATAGTTGAAGTGCTTACTAATCTTCCTACCTTTTATTACTTACACTAAAACTACAAAAAAAATCGGTTAACAAACAAAGAAGGAAAATGTGGGTACTCGTTTTCTCATAGCCTATTTCTAAACGCTTTTTAAACCATTTTATTTAGCTTTCCTGTTTGTGTGGGTCAAATATTGCAAGCTGGATTAGACCTAAGTACTTAAAATTTTACATGCTTTAATTTTGATAAAAATGCGTTTTTGTGATATAATACATTTCAAGTTCGGTGCTAGACGAGGGAACTTCTTAACAGCAGACTCTTTATCGTTACAGACCTCGGTCGGCGTGAAAACTTCCGACACTAGGGTTGGCCACTAACTTCTCCACCAATCCGCACTGGAGCAGCGTGAAGGAGAAACCCGTGTTCAGTAGTGGGCCATTAGTACTTGTTAATCTATACTAATATATAAAGAGGAAAGATTTGATTTTTTGTTTGCATTGAATAGGCTCCGAAACTACTGAACCGATTTCAAAAATTCTTTCACTGTTGGGAAGCTACACTATCCCCGAGTAAGATAGGCTATATTATATTTTCAAAAAAATTAGGGATCCTTAATAAAACTACAATAATGTAACCCAAGGTGTAAAAAAATAAGAAAACCGAAGCAAAGCGACGGCGGTTACTCGTAGATTATAACTTGCCTTATCCCTCTCCAGACTGCGCACCATGTCGAGGTCGGTGACGTCAGAGATGCCGCCGTGCACCACGAACACGCGGTTGTTGATGACGGTGCCGAGCGGCAGCCAGCGGTACATGTTCTCGATCAGCTTCAACAGACGCTCGGCGTTGTGCTGCGGCAATCACACGTTTCATTCAGTTATAGTTCATTCTGTTATAGTTCATTCAATAAAATTACAGTTCATTAAATTGCAAATAATTCAATTATACTATTTTCATTCAATTAAAATTTTGAATCAACCTTTTCTTCGGTTTCTAATAATTTAATATAATAAGTAAATTCTTGCTAAAGTATAAAAAGCGTCCTGAGCTTGTTCAGTTATATTCTGGTGAAAATATCAAGACGTCATTCTTTTTTATTAATTCTTATAAAGGGCAAAAACTGTAACCCACAAAACACAATATTATAAAATACAAAACGACAACGAAAACCAAATAGCCCAAAAAAGTTTCTAATTTAATATCAAGTAAGTAAAATGTTGGCCTCATGTCATACTGGCGGCATTATTTTCCTATTGTAATATAATCTCCCTGTATAAGAATGAGGATTCGCTTAGCGACGAAACCGCCATAATACCTTGGATAACAGTAAACTTCATTATATTTCAGGTAGTGATTATATCTAATCGCGTATAAGCCAGCTTACAATAAACATAACACTTAAATGAATCCCCAAATGTTATAAGCTGAGTGGCTTATAAGCCACAAATAAGATTATAGAATGGTAGGCAAAATATAAGGTTTATTAAAATGATTTTAACGATGAAAAGCGATGTCATTATTAGACTAAAGTAAGTGTTGCTGGCTTAGATTGTGGTTTTGTATTTCAGTTTATGTAAACGATGTCACCTTTAAGGTAAAACAAGAACGAACCATTATTTGATTTATAATGTTACTATATACCTACTAAATTATAGTTAGGTACTTTAAAATAAAATAATAATCAAAATCAGCAAAACACAATAATTTATTAATTATTATTTTTTTACTTTTCTATTTTTGCAAAATGTAATTAACAAGCGCACTCACACGCGCACACACACACGCGCGCGCGCAAACACTCACACACACACACACACACACACACACACACACACACACACACACACACACACACACACACACACACACACACACACACACACACACACACACACACAACACACAACACGCGCGCGTGCACAATGTCTACTTTTATTATTTTGTGGTTTTTAATCCAACCACACTTGGAATAAAATAAACTTTAAATACTTAAACCGAACGAACACAGCGTCGTTTAGTTTTTGTATGAAGCGATCTCATGCAATATTAACACAGTCCAATTATATCGCCAGTGAGGCCACTTACCCGATATTTCTGGTGCACTTCTCTTATAAATCCGTACCTGGAAAATGTTTACAGTGTTAGCAGTTCTTTGAAATTGCTCTTACATCTCAATTATTCATTTGGGACTAATTGGTTCCTCTCTAGTTAAAGCTATGGGTCTATGCTTAGCATTGACTACATTAATAATTTAGTTTAATTACCCTGTACGACTAACTGACGTAGGTCACATATGGTAAGTAATCGATAAAAATAAATACACACTCACAAACACACACACACACACACACACACACACACACACACACACACACACACACGTTATAGAATTCAATGTGTCGCATGTTGTGTTTGACATGGGCATACTCAAATAAAACATATCACTAACACCCAAAACCCGAGAATAAACATTTATCTAGCATATTAATGTACCCTCGGCCGGGAATAGAACCCGGGACTCAATGGTCGGCATACAATGGTCTGTACAGATCTAAATTTCATAGACTACATAGTAAAGCTTATAATTGCTACAACAGACACACATAAATAAACTGTACCTAGTTTACCATAAGTCGTAGTATAATATTAAATTTAATTTCATCCAATTCCAGCGTAGCATACTGTTTACCATAATAATGTATGAGGAATATATTAAAGTTTGAAATGTCACCTGGCATTCATTATAAGATCTTCGTGATTGCCTCGGTTCAGGTAGACTCCCCCGGGAAACGCCAGCAGACAGGCCAATAACAAAAGGAGCACCTCTAAACTTTTCTTCCCACGGTCCACGAAATCTCCGTTGAATATGTATGGATTTTCCGGCGAAGGTAGCCCGTTCTGTGCAGGTATAAGCATATTTGAAACTATGTAAGATTAAGATTAGAATTGTAAATGAAGCAAAGCGATCTCAATTTTTTACGAAGTAAAGTTAGGGACTATGCAATATACTCGTAATACTTTTTCTTTTACATATAGGACGCACGGACCTGAAAAAAGAAGGAAGTAACCTCGTCTAATCGAGAGTGAAGCATAGCAATGGCCGCCTGCTTACCATTTGTGTGTAATTTTTGATTCGCGATTGAAGCAGTGAAGTGTCAATGTGTGGGTGTGTGTACTTGTACGAATAGAGAGTTGGTATTACTATGGCTGCTTCACTGAATTTGTTCTTGGGATTACGTCCGTTTTTTTTTAGGTCTGTGATCGGAAATAAAGAACATTCTAACCCATTCTACGAGCGACCTTCGGTCAGTTTATAGCGGCAATGCAGCGATAAGGCGATTGGGAACAGCTTATAGCTGGAGTCATTGCGTGACATTAATCAAAGCTCAACGGGAATCCTTACAACCGCCCGCTGGCCTACGCTCGCGCTACGCAACGTGTTTGCTACAAATCGATACCATGAAACGTGCTACGAAACGATGCCTCTACACCCCGACACTTTCAATCTAAGTATTCAACATTGAGCACCATAAATCGAACCTGTCAGTACTGAAATTCGGCCCGAATGATTTATATGCGACCCTTAACATAAAATAAAAATAAAAAATGATTTGTGTACCTACGCTTCCAATTTTACATTCGTGAACTGTTGCTTGTAATCAATGATATTATTATAATGTAAATATAATTGCTTCTAATATAGTTTCGAAAAGGTGCCTCTGAAATCTCTAAATAACAGGGAGGAAATGACGAAAGAAAAATGTTGTTTGCGCTATTTTGAAACATAACTTACAATTAGACAAAATTTAAAAACTTGCTGCATTATTGCTGCGAGAATAAACTTTATTGAGCAGAAACATACAAGCAATCGCCGTATAACTTTGTCATATAAATATTTCACAACCTCGTAGGAGGTACGATGTTTGCATCGTCGTTCTACTAATATTATGAACGTGAAAGTTTGTGAATGAGAATATATGGTTATAGAATAACACATATAGGTTGCTTATTATCTCGACGAACAAAGCCGCGAGGAGAGTGCTTGTATGTAATACGTTGTACGTTTTATGTGATTCGAAATCTTCATGCAGTTCATGGCCATCGTTCGTGTACTATTGTGTTGAACAACGTCGAGCGAATTGGAACGCGCAACCCGTGTTGAATATGAATCGAGTAGATACTAATACACAGGCATGCCTTATCTGGCTGGTATGGAGATCAAAATAAAAATAACTTGTGTGGAAGCATATCAACAACAATCTTCAGCCATTTCACTGAATCCCTGTTTAATATTCCTCTTAAATTATACAATAAAGAGTGGCAGAATAACGGTACTTCGTGAGTCTACGTTTTTTTTTTTGAACATATATAATGTGCCTATTTAATTTTATTACATTTCACTGTGCCAAATAATTTTAAATATGCTGTGGTTACAAATTGATTCAAATACCATGCTAGAAATATTAGGTTTTAATAACATATAATCACAATTTCAATTAAAATGACTTGTAGGTAGCTGAAAGCGCATTTCTTATTATAAAACGAAAGTAGTTCAAGGAAATAGCTATTAGCTATCGAAGTTATGACGTAGGTTTAATTGTTAAGTTTTCATTAAGGGAAAATATAGATTATGAAATATAGTATCAACTAGCTGTGCCCGCGACATAGTTCGCGTGGGAGTATTACGATATTACAATTATGTGCCTACAGTTTTTAGTCATAGTTTTTATTTATTTATACTGACTCTCAAACGTTGTTTTGCCAAAAGTTTTGTGAATAAGGGCATTCTAATCACCTAGCAGTATAAAATATACTTTACGACCTATTCTCATATCTCCCAAATAAACACAAAAAAAAACATAAAAATCGGTCGAGCTATTTCGGAGGAGTGCGACCACAAACACCGTGACACGAGATTTTTATATATTAGAATATTATTATGTTAATATACAATAAAGTGTATTTAATAGAAAAGACGTTATGACTCAGTCTTTCGTAGGTGAATTCCAATCTCTTGGGAAATACGAGATAAAAAGTAACTCATCACAGACAGACACTTCAATTTTATTTAGGTATAGTATAAAGTATATAGTATGGGATATAAAGTATAAATTTTATTCCAATTTCCTTTTTTGATGTGATGTAATATAAAACAGTCATGATCCTCTTCCATTATCTATTTCAGAATAATTCACGCCCGCATAAAAATTGGCCTGTCCTTTATCAACCGGGTGACTAAAGCCAACCCGATCCGCGCTATCCCTCTGTCACGGCGCCAGACAAATGCGTCGCTGATTGACGACCCCTTTCATAATTGTTGGAGCTTCAACAGGGATTCATCCCTACGACGCGACTTAGATAAGAAGAATGTCTTTTTAGAAAATAATTTGTTGCGTAAAAATATTTATTTTAGAGAAAGGAATTTAACTAAACAATGAACTTAATTTTATAAAAAATACTTAGTCCACGTCGCGCGTTGTCCCTATTTTGATATTTTCTAAACACATTTAAACCTATAAATTGGAGTACTGAAATTGAGACCAAATAGCTTAGTTCTTACCGTCAATATATTAGGTTTATTTTCGTGATACTTTTTTATTTTACAGGCTAATTGACGGAAGACATGTTATGGCCAGCAAACCGTTTAACGAGGTCGTCCGGCGTAACAGGCGGTCTATCAATCAAACAGTGGTCGAGCAAGTCGGCACAAATTGGATGACGCGTGTGTGCCGCTCCCTAATTGTTTACCGGCCACAGACCTTATCGCCTTGACGTCAAACCCTTACAAACTTTCCGCGAACTAACTCATTCCGTAGTGATTCGTTTACAACTTTAGCAGGTTCAGTTTTTATTGGTTCGGCCGATCCAAGAACGATGGTGCCACTTTTACGCGCCATACACCTGCTTTCTGGGAATCGTAGCCTTGGATGCGGCAATTAAAAATTAATAGGTATAATTTGAAGGAGGAGAATTCCACAGTATTGTAAGCTTGTTTGTGAAGCATTATATACATTTAGGTACTATGATAATACAAGTACTCAAAAATTGCCATAGCCGAGACCACGACGCATAGGTACATAATACATATAATTGTGAGTACCAGCATTATAATAAAGACAAATTAACAAAGTCACCATTTAAGTCATCTTAAACCTGGAACATTTTAATAAGATAATTTTAATTTTATTGCCTTAACAAAAAAATAAACTTCATTCATTACATTTCTAAGGATAAAATATTGAAATATAAATAAAGGAACGATTTTATCTATCAAAGCAAATAAATCCTATCTGAAATTTCGTACGCGTACCTTGAGAATAAACGAAAGAATTTTATTACATAAACCTACGAAAGTTAATCCATTGATATATGAACTCAAACTAAAAGAACAGCGAGATGTTCACAGGCATGTAGGTACATAATTCAATTTGGGTCGAAGGTTAAATAAATTTCTTTATTTGTGTTAGCAGGATAACTATTCAAAGATGAGTAAAGAAACTCAGTTAAACGTTAGGGATTCGTTTAAAAATTGTTTTTTCTTAAAGCTGTATTTATTTAGATTTTTTAACATAATAACCTTTTAAATCTAAAGACAAATTAACCCCATTAATTCCATTTTGAACCAATAAGGAAACCTATTGTGTTACAAGTGATGTTTTATAAGTTTCGAAAATACAAAAACCTAATTCCAAAAGTTCTACCATCATAAATATGAGCAACAGCAATGATATTTTATATATAATATCATTGAGCAACAGCTTTCTTTTAGATGTTATGTAAATAGTATTGAGCAAATAAAACGTTTCGTTTGAACTCACAACTGTTGTGAAATGTTTAGCAATCCAAAAAGAATAATAATATGCAAAGACATTCTTACAAATCATATTGTGAAACGTGAAAGAACAGTGAACAGGGAACGAAAGATTTCCATTTTATGTCACAGGCAAGTGATGTGTTTCCACGACGATGTGAGGTGAAAATATTTTAATAGTATAGGAACCGAATCTAATGGAACCCTCACCTTATACTGTTTACAAAAACTATGTAGGTATGTCGGTAATACATTTTGTAATATCTATACAAATAAATAAAATAGGAGTGTCTGTTTGTAATATTAAAATAACCGCTTTTTACTAAGTGCATTTGGATGTCTACACGGTACATATACCAAAACAACATTTTTACAATTTTTGTCTGTCTGTCTGTCTGTTTGAAATGGCTGGACCGATTTTGACGGACCCTCACTGGCAGATAGCTGATGTAACAAGGAGTAACTTAGGCTACTTATATTTAAAAAAAAATGTTTGTTAGGCGATACGAAGTTCGCCGGGTCAGCTAGTAGCAAGTAAGAAGTGCCCTACTTAATAAGGCACCGTTCCGAAACTGAAAATGAAATAAATGATTCGACTTTGAGTTTTGAGCGGGTATACACGCTACAATACTGACTGGAATACGAAATTCGCGGACAAAACTTCTCTGAAACTCGGTATGTTTATTTGATCAGTCATTTGATCAGCTTATGAAAATCTTTTAATTCGAAATGATGTTATTAAATGTTATTTGTTTTATAGTACTTACCTTATGGAATATCACCAGCAAGTCATCCAGTTTTCCATGGAGGTCACCGCAGATGGTTATCTGGCTCGAGATTGAAGTTGTAGCCACGTTGAGATTGGGCAACCTCTTTAACATTTGCGTGGCTTCTTTAATGATTTGGGCTACGTGCTTCGGGTGCAAACGATGCTGAAACGTTTATTCAATACTTGAAGTTGTTGATTGCAAAAAGCTCCGATATCTTTATTGGAGTGCGCAGTGATTGATGTTCGTAATATTTTCCTCTTTTATTGAGAAAAACTCGCGATGCTTGAACAACATAAATTATAATAATTTATTTTTTACATTTATAATCATTACGAATTTTCTGCCAGTTAAAAATGAACTATGAAAATAAAGAGACTGAGTACTTTAGTTTAACCGAGAGTTTAGTACAAAAATTATATCATATATAATTCATTTATTGATTAATAGAAATTGAATCGATTGGATGAATTCGACCATAGTGTTTAAGTATTCATATACAAACCCTGTAATAATAACTACAAACTATTAATATTTACTAAGCATTCTATGTATGAAAAACTTTTTTTTTTATTTCTTATGTTTTAAAAAAAGTACCTTTAATACTTTTACATTAACATAAAAGCGAGATCCTTGTAACAACGGTATAATCATTAAACATACTCAGTAAATGGAAAAACTTTTTTTGTTTAAACGCTCACTGAACTTTATCTATAAGAAGATTGATGGTTTTTTTCCTGTAGGTAAACTATACTTCGATATTATCTAACGTAGCTCAACTATCGATGGTTAATCTTGAAAATAAATCATAATGTCACAGTACAGGATGTTGATGTGCTGAAAATGGAAATTGTATCGATAGAATATAATCAATACTGATAGGAAATACGTTTGATAAGCAATAGTATATGTGCTACTGTGTATCAATATTATCGTTAGTACCTATCTATCAAGCAAGTAAATAATAAAATTGATGGAGCTGAATAGTAGATATTGATACTATCGTTGGTTTTATTGTATGCATGCTTCGTATAATCTACGATGACAGTAATTGGTGATTAGCACGTTATTGAAATATACCACAGGTAAACAATTGGATTTTTCGTACACAAACCTTTTTCTTCCTAAATGCCTCTATTAGTAAGTCAATGTCTTTTCTCTGCAAAGGGAATTCTATAGAAGGGCCAGATGTCTTTTTCGGGGGCGCTGTTTCATCGACTCCTCCGCCTTCGTCTGACTCTTCAGAAAACACCTGGTCCACTGTGGAGTAACGCAAGAGTTAATCAATACAAAAAGATATTTCCTGAAGCTACGAACTCCGTTGTCGGGCTTCATACTTATAAATAAATGTACACTGTGTCGCGTGTGGCATGGACAACACAAATTAGACATCACTATAACACCCATGAGCTGAAATATTTACCTGCCACATACATAAATACCTGCCCCGGCCGGGAATCGAATCCGGGACCCCTCGCTTCGCAGGCAGGGTCGCTACCAACTATTATTATGAATATATAACTATAAAATTCATTGCCAACTTATTAAATTAGAAACAGTTCCGTTTACTCAAAACTTATCCAAGTGTCATACACCTCAAATCTCCTCACATAGTCATATTGGAAACACATGTTAAAAGAAAGCATACTCAATTATGTTTAAAAATTTAAATGTCTTTGAAAAATATCCTCAAGAAGAATTTCATGTTCTCTTTGATTACAATGACCCTCATTCATGTACCTCTATTATACTTACCGTACAATGTTCCCGCATTGTTAATGTGCTGAATAAACAGCATTATCTCGGGGAAAAGACAAGTAGAAACATTACAGATACGTTAGTAAAATACGTTTGCTGTTTATTTTCGTCGAATAGTATTGTACGTAATCTATTATGAAGAGGATATGAATAGATTACTAGAATATAATGCTATTTATAAACAAATCAATTACCATGTAATAAATCAATTGAAATCTATTAAAGCGGAACACTATCACAGCCGAGAAGTGACCAAACAAACGGGCTCTATATTTCCTATCAAAATAAAACGGATTAATGCCATAACCGACCACTTTGGTTCAACACAAGTTAACAAACTTCACACATTTGAATATTTAAGTGAGATCTGCTAAATATCTCTAACGCCCCAACTCAGAGTCACTAACGGTTACTTAAATCGCTTTTTAGTACAGAATTTGTATGGTGATTCTTTACTAAGGAGCAATTAAATTAACCGTAACGCCCCAACTCAGAGTCACTAACGGTTACTTTAATCGCTGCTTAGTAAAGAATCACCATACAAATTCTGTACTAAGGAACGATTTAAGTAACCGTTAGTGACTCTGAGTTGGGGCGTTAGTCTCTTAATAAAGTCACAATTTTCCTCACGACTTTTTACGTAGTCCATATAGAATTGAATACTCCGAACATTATATAAGAATTTTAACGATACAACTACCACTCGGTAGTCTAATAATAATGCATAAATATGAAGTTAGAATCAGATCATCCAAAGCTGATAACGTGAAACACAAGGTTTGGTCCGTGTACTCTGTATAATGTTACAGAAAAACAAACATGCCAGCAGAAACATATGTTAATAAAGGAAACAAATTGAGGAAACTTAGTTGTCACTGATTACAGAAAGAAACATGTGACATAAATGCAAATTGTATGTCCGCAGTAACTGCATGCGTCAAGTCAATAATGTAACATAGTTACGTGTGCTGTAAAAATAAACTCTAGCGAAGCAGTAAAACATTCACAGTCCTCCTGGGATTGAACTGAATAACAACCTTGGGTGTTATTAACCACATAACAAAAGTCGATATAGGTTGTAAAATAACAATAATCACCTCTACCTGATACCTGGTTTTGAGAATAAAAAGAATTACGTTAACTATAGTTTATAGAAGAATCGGTAACAATTGAAATGGTTTCAGTGTATTTAATGTACCTGAAACAGATACACATGTGGTGACTCTAACGTATTGTTAATATTTAGACAAGCTTGTACATAGCTTGACCGATCGGTGGAATCCACAGACATGTAGAATCACATTAGCGCCAAATAGTAGCTACGTGTCCACGCAGCTATGTTGTAAACATGTAGAGTTCAGTGGCTCTTTCTAATACTAATATAAGTTATGATACCCTTGAAATTAGTTTTAAACAGTTTAACTAGTTTTATGTTTTTCAAAATATGAATTAAGTACAATAGAAATGTTAAATATGTTTACATTCTATGTATTTTTTTAGATAGAGCGGTAACTTTGCTCCGTGTACCTAATTCACGTGGTTCATTTCAAGTATGTTGTCTTGTGCTAGCAATATTGATATGGGTTTGAAAATGATTGCGTGGCATCAGATTCATTTCATGAGTAGTCAAGAGTTAGTTTAGTATAAATCAGAAAGATAATAAAATTAAACAATAACACGCAATAATATCTCAATGAATACAAAAAAAAATACAACTAATTATTTTTTCCTAAAATTATAGACTCGATAGTTTGTGAGTGATTGCACAACCCATTTAACAATAAAGTAAAGCATTTGTAAATTTTCACAATTCTTCATTTTCCGACAAGCGGTAATAAGAGCATCGCTTATAGCCGCGAGTATAGTAAACAATAAAAATAAGTGACTTCTTTATAAATTACATAATTAAAATCGTTTTAAAGATTTCGTAGTAAAAAAGGAACAATTATAATTTTCATAGGTAACAATTATAATAAACAGACAAAAGGTGTAGAGCGATCGTATAGATATTTTAGCAAAGTGAATTAAAATGAAATAACATTGAATTGTAATGCAATGAATTAGCCACAATTTAAAAAGTTAAAACACAATTTGTGCACTCGTTTATTTACACAGGTCGTGAATCTTGTCATGTGAGTGTCTACACCATGCTATGGGTAATACTTGATTGTGCGCTCGTCAGTTTAGAGTTAGATACAGCAAGGCTATTCTGTTTTGTAACTCGACAGTGGAATCCGCGATGAGTGTCAAACTTCAAACGACTAAAGATAGGATTTTGACACTCATCGCGGATTCCGCTGTCGAGTTATAAAACAGAATAGCCTTGCAGGTCGTGAATCTTGTCATGTGAGTGTCCACGCGCTCTTGTTGCGGTCATCCATCCGTATACTCGTATATATGCACCACCGCCCCGCTGATTCCACCTAAGCTGCTCAACCAAACTATCCGCTTGTAAATAATTCTAAACTTAGTCTAAACTAGCTAGTAATATGCAGTACTTATAATTCTTTTATACTATACATGTTTATGAGCCAAGTATAATTATTTCAGTTCAACATCATTTAAATAATATTAAACTTTTCTGCGTGACCAAATATAAATAAATAAAATACCTAGAAAAGAAATAACCTAGTATGGTACTACTTCTATATAGAAGAACGTAATTATTGCACACGAAGGGTATGTATGTATAATTGTAGAAATACAGCCACAGGAGACATAATTCCAATGCATTAATGCATTAGGTGCAGCATAGTTTCACACGCAAGTGCCACTATCATCTCCCATGGGTCTAGGCTAGTTATTATGACAAGTAACTAAACCAACTACATCGCATTTCAAATATACTAAAGCATTAATGCGCGTAGTTTAATATTACCTGCATGATCACCTACATTATCTGTACTCTTCAAAGACAAAGAACCAGTCAAGAAGAGATTTTATCGCATTCTTTCTTGACCGGCAGCTTCGAAGGTGGGATCGAGAGACAATAAGTATAATCCCTCCAGGCCACTTAAGCGAGGAATATGTATAGATAGAATATTGAAAACCTTTCTATCGATCAGCCTTTTAGAGTCCAGTACTGGACCACAGCCCTCTCCTAATTAGCAACATTCCGACCGGTTTCTGGGCCCTCTGAATCGAACGGGTCGTGTGTTGTACCTATGTGTGTGTGTTACTTTCCCTTGTCAATGAATTTCATCATGGCGAGTCTTGTTTCGTACTAAGGAAATATCTAACATATACAACATTAACCTCTGCACAGAGAGCTGAGTGACTTGCCCCCCAACTCAGAGTCACTAACGGTTACTTAAATCGCTACTTAGTACAGAATTTGTATGGAGATTCTTTACTAAGGAGCAATTTAAGTAACCGTTAGTGACTCTGAGTTGGGGCATTGGAGTATTAACATGAGCAAAAGACGACTACTATCATAGCAAATGTAATCTTTAACTATTGTTAAACGGTTACAGAAAACAGAACGACTTAATGAAAAGTGCGATGCCTAAATTCGGTTAACTATTATATTTAACAAACTGAGAAATATCTTTAAATTAAATTAATGAACGCGAGCCAATTGGCTTAGCTACAACCGATTAGCGACTCACTGTAAAACTGCAGAGCAGACCGCTCCAGTGGGAATGAACAGAGGGTTAGCCGCTAAACCGAGTAAATTCCAAGCCCTTCCCGGGGATTGCGACGAGGCCTACCGTCAGCTATATAATACGACCCGAAACAGCTTAACGTACCTTCCAAAGTACGGAAGTGCTCATAAAATTTTACCTTCAGAGCTCACCTATCCAACTTACGCCCCCGCTCCTGGCGTGTCGTCTAACTTTGTCAGTGATTTACATAATAATTATAGTTGGACTAAAATTATGCTAGCAGGTAGCCGAAAGCATTAAATTAAAGTTACCGGTTAAAATATACCTAACAATTTTACCCCAGATATATCGATTATGAATATCCATAACGTACATATATAATATTTTGTTATCTGGATTATAGCTCGGTAAATGATACACTACAGCAACATACTTTTAAGGCAAAGACATTATGAAGATTTAGGACATTTTGATAAGTTTTTCACGTTTATATTACAGATTTTCTAATCAATTGTAAATGAAACATGCGACATAGCAATGATACAGTACTACGATATTTGCAACATGTCAACTTACATTGTGAAGTAGGTAATTCAAGAAAATGTAGCATGCAGCATTTTAATCTTGTAACAATGTGAAAAGTACTTACTAACGGAGGCTGTCCTCGACGTTCGGCCGGAAGATGGCCGTCCGCTCGTGTCTTTCATGTGACTAAGTAGTGCATTGAAGAAGTTGTATAACTGCAATAGAAATTCTCATTTGTAATGGAATTGTATTAAGGTTAACTGTATTAGATTCAAATGTAGGTACCTATGTATAACATAGATTTCGTGAAATGAAGGCGAAAAGTAACATGAAAATGCCAAGATTTAAGCCACAGATGCTATGGACAGATGCGTGTTATTTTGTTTTCTATTTGTACCATTTCACAGATGTCTGTGAGCACCTCATAAAAGAATGTTATTTCCCTTTAAAAATCTGAAACAATTTAGGTAGAAAACTCATATTCCAACACAAAAACATGTTTTGGCAGTTCCAACGTCTGGAACATAATCTGAGCTAGACAATCAATAGCAGCTCACAGAGAAACTGAAACAAAACACTAGTTTTTCAATAAAACCAGCCATATTCCTATATTTTCTGATTATATACATATTTTACCATTATAACAGATCCCCAAAGGAAAAATCTTATTCATGTAATCACTTAAATTTTGTAGGCATTCGTTTGTCCTTTTAACTTATAAAGGTCAACCTTTTCCTTTATTCCTTTTTCGGTCATCGCGTCACATCATGTATCACATTCAGCAAATATGTTCTTTTACAGAATATTTATTCCTCTTTTTAAACGACTTCAAAAAAGGAGGAGGTATTCAATTCGACTGTATTTTTTTATGTTTGTTACCTCAAAACTTTCGACTGGGTGAACCGATTTTGCTGACTCTTTTTTTTATTCGAAAGTTGGTGCTTGTCATATGGTCGCACTTAAATCTGCCAAGTAGTTTTTCAGTTATCCCTAATTTAACTTAACTTAAATTTAAATAACTTCTAAAAAAACCTGTTTTCACAGGGTGGTATAGTAATAGATATTTATGAAGAATATTCTAATAAGAGCTATAAATAGCTTAAGATATTTTTTTCTTGAATACCTACCTACTTTATTTGCAGTGGTTTATTTTCAACATTGTTCTTTGAATATTGATTTTATTTAACTAGTTTTTGTTTTCTAAAAAGTCTTATATTAAAAAACAAGGAATTTTAGTATTTGTTGCCAACCAGACACCGTGAAAACGGCTGAACCGATTTGGTTGATTTTTGTTTTAAATATTTGTGATGGTCTCAAATTGAAGTTCTGGATAACGTGACGTGGAACATTAAGGGATCAGCCAAACTACAAGATCTGAGGTGCTTGACAAGGAACCCTAGGGGATCAACCCAACTATGAAAAATATGCCCAAAAGAAGCAGAAGAATTGAAATGCCCAGTAGCGTAGCGTGGGGGGGGGGCGGGAAGCACCTTTAACTTTATAACTTTATTCACATTTCAACATTTTATATTTAATACTAGAAAAAAAAATATTTGGCATGCTGTTTTAACTGTAACTGTAAACGGGGCGCGCAGACCTATGTTCAGGGTTAAATTTAAATTAATAATATTATTGAGATAGAGCTACAAGAGTTGTGACATATTTATTGTAAATATCTCATAAAGAATATTTTTTAAATTTCTTGAGTACTGACAGTTTTTGAGTTATTAACCAAAACCTAAATGCCTTATTTTTTTCAATCTTTATTTGTTAATAACAATTGCATATTTTGTTTATGTGGTGTTAAATCATTCCGTTACATTTTTTTAATCTTCATTCCCAATCCAATGAGGTATCATTCATATTTTTAGGACTTTTATCACTATTTTTCTCAAATTTGAACTTGTTGACGATAGATAGAAGAACGATAGAAGTTAGTATGCAAGTTCTTAGTAAAATTCCTTTTTAGGGTTTAATTTTCTTTATACAGAAAATCAAATACAAGAAAGCTTACTTCTAAATTAATTTATCTACGTGGAAATTTTATTTATTGGTATTTTATTGTGGTCGATTTTCCAAAAATGTGAAAAATTGTAATGTCATTATTCGTGACCAAATAGTGACATAATAATAATAATAATAATAAGCCATAATCCAGTTTACATAGTGCCCACTTCAAATTTTGCCGATTTTTAAACAAACTTACAACCCCTATTTAACCACTTTAGGAGTTGATTTCCCAAAAACGCTGAAATAGGTGTTTATTTCTACCCAAAAACCAAACACAAATTTTCATAGTGATATGGCGTTTATCGTACTACACATTACACGGTGGCGTCCCGCCGACCTGAATCACGCTATTGAACAACACAACCTGGCAACACCACCTCTTCTGGTGGGAGATTTATCTTTGCTACAGTGCTTATTTCAAAATTGGCTAATTTTAAAGGGTTCGATTTTCCAAAAAAACTTAATACCCGGATATTTTATTATTTTCAACAAAAAAACCAAAAAACAAAAATTTTCACAGCGCTTACTCCAAAATTCACTGAGATACTAAGACCATTGACACTAAGGGATCAGGGAAAATATTAGAGACGAGTAACCGCCCTCGCTTTGCTTCGGTTTTCTTATTTTTTTACACCTTGGGTTACACTACTGGAGTTTTATTAAGGATCCCTATTTTTTTTTTAATATAATATAGCCTATGTTACTCGGGGATAGTGTAACTTGCCAACAGTGAAAGAATTTTTGAAATCGGTCCAGTAGTTTCGGAGCCTATTCAATGCAAACAAAAAATCAAATCTTTCCTCTTTATACATATATTAGTATAGATATTGAAATGCTGTCTTTTTAGCACGACGGAACGGAGACGTATATGCGTTTGGAGAGAATGTATGTGCAAACCAATGTTGCCATTTATCTCCAAAACTACTAGACCGATTAGGTGTTACGGTGGCAACTCACCAAGGGGCACTACATTTAACATTTGTTTGTAGAAACCAATGTTGCCATTTATCTCCAAAAATACTAGTCCAGTTTTGATGCGGTTTTCAGTGATGGGTTCTGGTTTGATTGGTGCATTTTCTTATATATGAGTTACGATGAAAACTTACTAGGGGGCGCAGTAAACATTTGTTTCAACATTTCCATAAAAATCTTTATATGTATTTACTAACTTGTGTGATAAACACACTTGATTATATGAAATCTTACCGACAGTTGTTTAAAATCGTTTAGGTGTGAAAGTGAAACAGACATATTTAACGTATTGTAATTTTTTTCTTTCTTAAGTTGAAAATGTTTTTTCTATCGTCATTTTTATCTTCTTTTCTCTTTCACGACTATTCTAGAGTTGCAGCTCAATCTAGACACGTGGTAGCGTGTCAGTGTAATTGAAAAAGGATAAAATAATTAAAAACCCCTCGACTTAAAAGAATTTATATAACTAGAGATAATAAACGTAAAAAGGTTTTATAAGTAGATCTCTCGCAGAGTCGGACATATGAACAACAGAGTAGGT
The DNA here is from genome assembly GCA_951805285.1 of Thymelicus acteon. NCBI lineage: Eukaryota > Metazoa > Arthropoda > Insecta > Lepidoptera > Hesperiidae > Thymelicus > Thymelicus acteon. The sequence continues at coordinate 8,879,790 of OX638219.1, read as the reverse complement.
ATCAGTTTTCATAGCACTTCCCTATGTACCTATTTGGTTCTCGAAGATGTAGATGTGGCAACAACATATTCAACTCCCTATGAACTTAATAAAAAACCAAAGAAAATCCGTCAGCAGCTTAAAATCCTTACAATAAGCCATTTCATTTGACATTTGAAATCTGAATTTGAAAATCTTTTTCAATTTTGATTTCGTTAAAAAAATATTTTAAAATTCATTTGTTATTTTATATCTTCGTCTTTGGGTCACAAAATAGCAGATGAGTACCAAAATTCAACTCATTTGGTCCATTTAGTTTCGGAGAAAATTGGCTGTAAAGGGCGGTCGCCCAGACGCACGAGTAATCCTATAAGGGTTCCGTTTTTCGATTTTTCGTTCAGAACCCTAAAAATATCATATTATGTTCACACAAAAGTTCCAGTATGTATTGGCTTACATTAAGTAGATGAAAATGATCAAAATATAATGGATTGGCTAGATGCCACAACACATTCTCTGGTATAATACGTTGCATTCCTGTTAGACTGTAATTGGTACGAGTATTTACAGACTGCTCAAATCTTAACCGCAACTCTGTATCTGCTTTGCGAACGATTTCATCCAAAATACCGTGTTTATGCTTATGAATACATTGTGTTAATTATATAATAAAATTAGCAAGCATTATTATTTGTTTGTTGTTTCTTCTTGTTTGTTTGTTTTGGTTGTTGTTTTTGTGGTAGTTTCCCTAATTTTCTCACAAACATATTAAACATTAAAGATAAACAAGTTAATAGTTTAAAAACTAAAACATAGTTTTATAGTAGGAAACATAGTTTTATAGTAGAAAACATAATTTTATAGTGTCAGTGCAGGTACTAAAGAAAAAAATGTGACTGTGCTGTTAACCGTTATGGAGTTTCCTCGCCTGGAGCCAAACCTGTGTGTAGGTAATATCAGGTCATGCATATCACAAAAATGCATTGTCATCAGAGCTACAACAGTATGTAAAAATGTAACTCATAAAGAAAGAAATAAGATAATTATTGGTCTAATTAGGCCTACAAGATTTAGGTGCCCTCGACTTTATTCACCTGGGTTAATTCACCTCTAAGTTTACTTTTAGCGTAGGTACTTTATTCACCTATGCACCCAGGTGATTTAAATCTACGGATCGAGGTGAAATTGATATAAGTAGACTTAATTCACCTATCATTTTAGTCAATGCATTTAGTGATGTTGGAATGCTTTTCCGTTCCGATTTTGTATCACAATCGATTTTATTTATGAAGAAGTTTTAATCGATTTAATATAACATTATTCGTTGATTTATAAGATAACATAATATGGCCCACACAAACAGGGTAAGCTAAGTAAAACCGGTTAAAAAATATTTACTACACTGCATACCTCTTGTGAAAACCAATAACGTATCTTACACGATTCATGATACTCGTTTAGCAATATAAATTATTCAAGAGGTTACAAAATTCTCATATACGTATAAGTGCGTGCTCAGAGACATTTGCCGAAATACGATCAAATATTTGATACGAGTATATTATGGAAGTTACGAAACTTAAAGACCCTATTTAATTTGAATTATTTATTACATCTCTTTCTATTTATATTTTTAAATATTTCCAACAATAACTCACATTAAGTTTCATGATGTAAGCGACAATGGTAATAAATGTAAATTAATTAGAATTCAGTCTAGACTCAAAACACAAGGTCAATAACAACAATATACAGCCATATGTTTCGATATGATACTGATATAGTTATGAATGAAATAAATTACCTACAATAATATAAATTCTATGAATCGTATATTAAAATTGGTTAGTCATCGCCCGCCCTGTGAACAACGCATGTTGCAAAGGAAAAACACATTTTTATTGAGTAAAATTTCTCGCATGACTAAGCAAGGAATTCGTTTAAATAGTACTATGGCACGGCACGAGACACAACTAATCCACAATGGGTTAGCGTGAAATGTCTACACTGTTTTCATAAACAAATACAACAATACTAGAAATTATATTTTCAGAATTATTTTAACGCTATATTCTAAATATTTCAAGCTTGTAATCACAAAAAAAATCAGCAATAAGGGCAAAAATGCGTAAGGAGAAAAACGACAATGGCAAAAATACACCTGATTTTTCGAATTCTTGACTAGATTGGTGGACAAAGACCTGAACCTCTTATAGAGAGTTCCGAACACAGCCATGGGGTTGTCATGACCTCACCACGAAATTTAGAACTTATCAAATAAACACTACCAAACTCATTACAGTGATGTAAATTACATGTTTTTCGTTGTTTTTGTTTTATTGATATGTACGCATAATTAATTACAACACATTAAACTCATTTCGTCGCTAATGGTTTTCATCATGAATTATCATTTATAATAAAATTATTTCCTTTTCATGTCTGCATCGAGAACGTGGCTATATAACTCAGCTGTAGTCCACGCTTTATGGCCTTTAAATCTCAAACGAGTACATAGCATGACCCGTACAACTGCACTGTTGTATTATTACTGTTATTGCCTTAGAACGTAAACCCTAAGGAATAACATGAACGTTTAATGATAGCTTTCTTTTCCTATTTTTGATTGTCTTCCAACACAAATATTGTCTCAATTGCATGTCACTGCACTCAGAATAAAACATTTTTTTACGATGATACAATATTACAGGACAATTTTCGATTTCAGTACGTTTTGAATGACAGATAGTTGAGTAATAACACGAAAGTTGCCATTATATTATTTCCTGCTAGCCTAGCCCTGCTGGACGAGAAGCGTTATGTTCCCAAAGGTCATTGCCACTAGATTGATCTATCATAAGAAAACCTATGCCAAGATAAGCTAAAACACTTTTTATTCTCGATTCTAATTTATTATCCTTATTATCCTATAGTAATTGTCTATCACTTTCATATGATTTATCCATGGATATAATGTATACATGTTGAAAATTAAAAACGGTAGTTAGAGGAAAATTACCCTGAATATTGATGATGGCAAATTTTACTGAAAGGAAACAGTCCTTTATTTTCAAAAATAATTAAAACTGCATTCAAAGATTTTTGAAAAATCACCTACTTGAGCCGGGAATCGAACTGGTGAAATGTGAAAAATAAAACGTCCTATATTTTATGATACCAACTGAAAGGGTCATTAAGGTTAGTTAAAATTTTACAAGATTTTTATAGCTGTATAAGAATTTTATTTTACTTTACCTTCTTTTTAGTACAAGGACGGAGATAAAAGGGACCATGTAATGTAATTGCAACGTTAAGAATTTTCACTTACTTTAACTTGATCTTGTTCGCCGGCGTACTCTATGTTCTGGAATATGGTCCAAGTGTACCGTCGGCGGACTTCCATGCGAGCCAGATACCGCCGATACCATTGCTGAATCAATATGGCAGCTTTCATTGCTGGAACAACATTTATTGATTAACGAACAAATACATGGAAATATTTAACACCAGACCTTTTTAAGGTTTTTCATGGAATTTTTAAAGTTTCGCAGTGTCAAAATATGTCCATCCATCCGCTGGTTAAATGATTCTTAGTACTAGAAAGTTGTAATTTAGCATGGGTATTACCTATAATGTTTAAAAATTACGTGTTGTCGGGGGCTAACAGTGACTTTAGTTTGAGGCTCCACGCTAAACGCTATAATTTGTCTCGCACCTTTTTGAGGATCACAATGATAAAAGAAATTCTGAACGTCCACTATCTAAAGGGACTAAAAGGGCAGAAATATTATGGAGGATAAAGCTAAAAAAATATATGGAATTACAAATGACTTCAGATTACATCACATTGTATGTCCTTTGCGACTGTAACGTTTAACGCAGGACAAAAGACATACATTTAAGAACTTTTTTGAAGTTATCTCAAAATCTGTTATGTTAAAGTAAGACAGAAGCGTTTTCAATCATTTTATTAATTTAATTTATTATCATAAAAATACGGTTTCTTTCGAATTGAAATTTGATTATTTTATAATTGTAATAACGACTATCCACGACTATTATCATGTAATAACGGCTAAAATGAATTCTAAAATTATTTCGGGTAGCATAGACCAGTGCCGAAGCCTTTGAAAACGGTAAAAAATGAAAAAAAATATAGTAGGATGAAACCCATTGCAAAAGGAAGAGAATATAACAAAAATGAAAGGAAAAATAATTTACGGGCGATCTGATGTCGGGAAGTGGGGAGAAGGGGGGTTTGAGGGTAAAAAACGGTTTAACTCAATTTCCGGCAAAACTACAAGTCCTATGGAAAAGTCCTCAGATCGCTCGTAAATTATTTTTCCTTTCATTTTTGTTATATTTTCTTCCGTTTGCAATGGGTTTCATCCTACTATTATTATTTTTTTTGGTTTAAAAAATTATCGGCACTTATCTACTCGTAGTAGTGAGTCACTTCAATTAGATAATATCGTATATCTGCATAAAACAATTCATATATTTAGAACTTAATACCGTTAATTAATATTATGTGACAACTAGCCGCAAACCCGAAATATCATTTTCACTTTGAATGACACGATTTACTATCAATCAATATTAATTTATACTTTCAACGTTACATTAATAGCCAATGGCTCATCCATTTCAGCTGACGTTAACGATATCAATTGAGACAACCTTAATTACCTGCTTCCGTACCAAAAAATATAAAAATAACCCTGTGTATTCGAGAGCAGATATTAATCTCACGTTTCAGAACAATAACTACTGAAAAATGCAAAAGCTCTATAAATAATTTCACTGTTTATGTATTGTTGATATTTTCTTTTCAGAATGCAGGTATTATTATTTATTATTACTATATGGAAACTATTATTATTATATGTAAATATTATTTTAAATTTTCTAATTTTCCAAAAAAAAACAAGATTTTACGATTTTCAAAATACAAGAATATAAAGGGTATAAATATTCATCGACACCCTCAACTCTCAAGATATCTTAAATGAATTAACCCATTTCTAAATATGTATTTCTTGAAAGGTTAAATACGTGTCAAGTCGGTGCTGAAATTATGTGTAAGTAACTTCTGGAAGCCTGACAATTAATTACAGGTCGAGGTCAGAGATAGAGGTTAAAATGTTATTAACGTAGAGTAGGTACACGATTAATACCTAGACACTAGACATTTTGTCACCTCGAATATTAGTAAATTGCTACGTGCTACTTTATTCATATATTTCATTTTATTAGAATTCGAATGTTCGCCACCATTATTATTATACGTATATGTATAACTTTCATGACATAACAGATATGCCTACTTAAATTTAGTAAATTGTTATTTACTTTGTCAACGGGTTAATTCGTTCCCTGAAACTATGGACCTATATACTTCTCTTCTAAAATCATCATTTTATTTTCTTCTCACATTTTGAACATCTGTGTGAATTTTACTAATAGGTATCCATATCTATTTATGTCCTACGAGTTCGCGGTCAAGTCGGTTAGCGGTTCAAATACTATGTATATGAAATACGATGTTTGTCGATATTGTTGATATTTCCATAAATTTCTCTAATCAGTAAGAAATAAAAAAATGTCGGTCCTTCATCACAGAACTGCTCAAATAGTCTAATGTCTAAAATTATAATAGAATTCAACAACGACAATAAAACCTTGATCTCTAAGTTGCACTGCGGTTTTCAAAAGAAGAACAAGACAGATACATAATAGATTAGGTACATAATAGCCCAGTAGTCTAGTTGGTACAATAAAGCATCTTTGACTTTGACTTTGACTTTGGTAGAGACTTTCTCCTTAGCCAAATCCCGTGCGCATGATTCCTGATTGGACAGCAAACATTATGGTGCTCCCTCACCGGGAGCATTCACGTGTAATGTAACATTATAGATTCGTCTTTGAGCATTACATTACAATACTACCTCCCTGACTGACGAGCATTCGCGTGTAATGTAACATTATAGATTCGACTTTGAGCATTACATTACAGTACTACCTCCCTGACTGACGAGCATTCGCGTGTTATGTAACATTATAAGGGAAGTGGAGCGCATTGATGTTACAAGTTGTATCAAGATATTACACATTGTATCATTACAAGTTGCGCATTGTAATGCTCGGTTCTCCTCCTTCACTGATGTAAGCCCGTTTTGTATCATTACAAGGTGCGCATTGTAATGCTCGGTTCTCCTCCTTCACTGATGTAATGCTCAAATCTGTAACGTTACATTACACGCGAATGCTCCCGGTGAGGGAGCACCTTTATTATGTGACAGATTAATAATAAGCGTGCTTTCGGCTCGTACGTGTTAGTGATGTCTTATGTATGTTCATTCAACTTCATTCATTCCATTCGTGACATAGGGAATACTAGTGCGGAGTATGAGTTTATTTATAACTAGCGCTCTGCCCGCGGCTTTGCTCGAATTGAATTGAATGAAAATCGGTTTAGTAGTTTTTGCGTGAAAGAGTAATAGACATTCTCACAAACTTAATAGAATAATTTAATTTTTAATTTAATCGTTTATTAGGCAATCCAACAGCGTTTTTTTACAATTTTACAGTCGAATAATATAGGGATATACATATCAACTAAGGCCAAAAATGGATTACACAGTTACTTAAGGGCTATTTTACATTATAATAAAACATTAATATTTTTTACTAATCTAAACGGTTGTTTTCGTACATTTAATATGTGTGTATGTGTGTGTGTGTGTGTGTGTGCGCGTGCGTGTGTGCATGTGTGTGTACCTATGTGTGCATGTGTATGTATGTATATATGGATGGTTAAGTACCTGAGAATAATATAGTTACGAAAAGTGCATTTTTTATTTATTTATTTTTTTAATTTCACTTTTTAGTGAAGATTTACTAAGGTTAAATAGGTCTATATTTGAGTACTGATTGTTATATGTGTTGACAATACGGCAAAGAGCCGAGTTATGTGCATAATTGGTTCTTGCTCGAGGGACGTAGAATAACGGCTTAATATGTCTAGGATACCTTGATGGGACCCTGAGTTCGATGCGGGATAAGAGTTCGCTGCAATCTATTTTCCCATTTAGTATGTCATACAACAGTACGATGTCATATTGTTTACGACGCTGACCTAAAGAGTCAATACGATAATATTTACAAGCTTCAACATAGGAAACAGGGGTTTTGTAACTTTTTATATTCAAAAATTTGACGAATTTTTTTTGAATCGTTTCAATCCTATCAATATGGACATTGTAATGAGGGGACCATATGCTACAAGCATATTCTAATATACTTCGGACATAGCAGAAATACAAAACTTTGATGCAAGCTGTATTGCTGAAAGAACTGCAGACACGTTTTATGAAGCCTAACTGCTTATATGCCTTGGAAGTTATTGTATCTATATGATTTACAAATGTCATTTTTGCATCTAATATAACACCTAAGTCACGAACAAATTCTACTTTTTTAATGGGAACATTGTTCATTTTGTAAGTATATATTAAAGGATTCTTTTTGCGAGTAAAGGTTATTTGATGACATTTAGCTGCATTCACAGTGATACGATTTGTAACATAGTACTTATATAGATTATTTAAGTCCAATTGTATTTTGTGACAATCAGTTACATTGTTAATTTTTAAATAAATTTTTTTATCGTCGGCGAACATTAAGAAATTAGAATAAGTAAAACATGAACTGATATCATAAAGATACGCGTTGTACAATAATGGTCCTAGTATGGACCCTTGAGGAACACCTGAAGAAATAGCAGCGTAGGCACTATGTGTATTTCCTAAAGAGACGGTTTGACTCCTGTTTGTTATGTATGAACTTATCCATCTAAAAAGGTCACCTCTTTTACCTAATGCGTGCAGCTTATGAAGCAGAATAATATGATCTACTCTGTCGAATGCTTTTTCAAAATCTGTATATATGGCGTCAACTTGGTCCCCACAGTCCATGGAGCGAAAGATATATTCCGTGAATACCATCAAGTTGGATACAGTGGAGCGCTTCGTCATAAAGCCGTGTTGTTCTCCAGGGATCGAATTGAGTATTAACGAACTTATGGATTGGTATATTAATTTTTCGAAAACTTTAGAGAATAAGTTTAGTTTGGAGATAGGGCGATAATTTTCAATCCGACCACGTGGACCACTTTTATGAATGGGAACAACCAATGCCTCTTTCCAAATATTTGGGAAAGCTCCAAAGACGTTTACTGATAAATTAAATATTATAGTTAATGGTTTAGCAAGGCAAGAAGCACAGTTTTTTTATAAATATCGGGGGGATTTTGTCACTACCAGGACCCTTGTTAATGTCGATTTTACTTAATAATTTAAAAACTATATCTTCGGTAAAATTTAGTCTATTAATGGTGTCAGTTGATTCTGATAGCAACGGGAGATTGTAATGAGAAGCTGGCTTCTGAAACATACTCTCGAAGTAGCGGCTAAAACCTTCGCAGGCGTCTGCCTCAGTTCGATAATAATATGACACTTGGGTAATCTTAAGAACCCTTTACTTCTGATCCTTTTAACATTAAGATACAATACCTAGGAAATAGCGTTTGTACTCGTATACTTACTACGAAATAAATATCTAATCATTAAACTGATCTAAGTCTCATAAGGTATTGTTACTTTGCCGTATTTGGGCTTACTATCCGAAATTGTCTTGGGGCAGATACGTGGTCAATACATTGACCACGAAAGGCTTCCTAAATTGACGATGTTGCTAGGTCTTAAAATGAAGCTCCATGAGGGAATAATATAGCCTTGTTTAGACTAAATTGGAAATTGGTATTAAAAATTGGTTTTATGCCGTATTGGGGCGACTTAGAATACTAACCCCAATCCCACGCCAGATGGGTGTCGTAAGAGGCGACTACTACCGCTGGTGGTAGGGCCCCTCGAGGGATTATATTGGCAATATTGATCTTAATTGTTAATTAATACCATTATTACTATTATTATTTTTCCATGGGGTTCGCCTAGATAGCTACCACCCTTGAGCATGAGTTAGCCGCCAAACGACTCGTCGTGTTCTAGCTGCGGCTCTTTCTTGGCCGGCAACACATCAGTGATGCCTTTGGTGTTGCTGATCTCCATGGGCGATCGAGGTGGATCATTAGCTCGTTTGCCGGCTATTTCCATAAAAAAAAGAAATCTCGAATTGATCTCAGGTACGGCATCCGAGCAGAGGTTTGGTGAATATGCGAAGTAGATATTGACACTGAAAGACACACAAGATCCGTTATTCGACAGGGTACACCAAGATCAGGGGATAGCTAGGAGACTCAGGGACAGCAGATGTAGCAGATAAAGCCCTATATAATCCTATCCCCAAAAATTATGAACATGCTTGTGTTATAAATCCGCAAATTCAGATAATTATTCAAATTCCGCCTACAAACAGAATGTACTTTGTTTTAGAAATAAGCAACGTACGTATGTAATTAGACTAATTTAGAAATATTTATCCATGCGATGTGACTTGTATTGTTCCATAGTTAGGTCACGTAATCGTGTACCACTCAGCTCTGCACCGCATTGTTTACATTTTGTAAAACTTTATAACTAACTAAGTTTTGCTACATTAAACTTAACGCTTTACACAGAACACTAACAAGAGGTTAATGGCTTAAATTGCAGCACTTGTTTGAAGTATAATATTTAAAAAAGTTTGGTTTGGTTGGTTTGGTTACTCCATTTAACTCTATAACACGTAACTAGAAGGTACGATATATCAAAAACCAAGACAAATCCCTTGTTTATGGCTTAATAGGTTAGCTGCAGAAAAAAAACAACAAAATACAATAATAATATGCTATGTTATACTAAAATCCGCGCTACATTAAAATAAATATCTGCTTCTCACCAATAACTTTAAACAAACATATATTTTAAATCCCTGAATTATCAAAACTAAGAATCACTTGTATTATAGTTAATTTGAAACATACATAATTAGACAACCTCCCCAAAAATATAAAGGTTCTCTGACACTCGGGTTTTTTCTCCGTTTAAAAATGTTTCAACTAAAGTATTTAACGCTTTTTTGTGTATTAAGAAGTGAACAAAGATTTTTCATAAATACTACTATCAACGTCTATAAAAGTATATAATATAAAATTTGGTTTTATTATTTCCCTTCTTACAAATTACAACTGCAATAGTAACAAAGGGAAAAAAATTACCGATTTTGTTGCATTATTTGTATCGAAAAGATTTGCATGTTTTTTTTCGTAAGAGAGCCATATTAATTTTACTAATCAGCCCCGATTTTACGTCCCTAAAACTAAGTAGTAACACTGGTAGTAACACGGGAAACCTAAAATTTTATTAGGACAGACTACCACATTCCATTTACAAAAATTAAGTAACCAAATATTAATACAAATTAAAACTAATTTTATTCTACATTTTAAAATATAATTATATCATTAAAATCTGCCAAGTAGTTTTTCTTAACTTTGTTATGCACGAAAAAGCTTGTAAGAAAATATTGGGTCAGAAAGAAAACGAAATTTCATAGATAGCTGCCAGAGATCACTGATGTTACATTCATAGCATCATGCTCGCGACTATTATTACGTGTCTTACGTTGTCATTGGCAGAGCCAATTCGGAAAGATCAATCATTTCAGCCATTCATAAATATTTCACTGCGACTTTGAAATACTAATTCGTTGATATCAAGGAAATTATTGTTAAGAATTTGATGAATAGCCGGACTAATTCGTTCGTAATATACATTGAGCAAGTATGATGTTGAAACTTGTTGAATAATCTGCTAAATCATCCTAGCATTTAAACAAATATAAAAGTGAATTATGATGAAGATATAATCGTATATTATTTTTGTAGTAAGCATTAGGTAATGCTTTTATCAACAGTAAGTGCATAAGTTTTACTTAGTCCCTTTCTGTCATATTCTTTGAAAGCATGTGTTTAAATCGTAAACTTTAAGTACTATTGCTAACCTAAATAAATTCCTTGCACAGAGCGCTTTATTTATAAGTGGCGGGCTAACAAGAAAAAACGACTTGTGCGCGATGATACCGCTCAAGGCATTTATTTACATTGCTTTAAAGAAATTATATTTTCTTATGAAAATAATTTCACTTGAAAGACAACTCTTAAAAAGATATTATTATTATGTTGATGCTCTAACATTTAACTTTTGTAAACTAGAAAGTTTTTTTATATTAGAAGCTGCTGCAGTTCCGTAGAGTAGCCCACGTACACGATACAAAGAGAAACCATGTGTACAAGTTTGAGATTCTCAAAACAGACAAACAAATCTAGCGCGCAGGTTTAAAGTGATCACGATTGTATATTCGTCTTTGAATCAATTTTTAAAGTTTCGCTACATATTATTATACAGTATCATAGAACAAAATTGTTATCTAAAAAAAGTGTACATGTGCAATTTATCCATTGCATTGTTATGTATTGTACATTACTATATATGTATTATCAATAAAAATTAAAATTAAGGAGATTGGTTCATAATTATTTTGTAACTACAATAAAATTGTATTGTCACTACAATCAGCCGACCGAAACCCAAAATATTTATGTATACCTACTACATAAATTTCGACAAGTTTGCCAAGACAAACTATACTGCAGTAATGTTCTGCAGACACCCAATTTGATTAACTGCTTTCTTACCGTGCCAATGCGTAAAAGAATTTAAAAAGAGAACAATGTAAAAAACGCACTAATAAAACATTGCGAAACTTACTCCTTTCAGCTTTGGTCATGCTGACCTCATCCTTCTTCCAGAACTTCAGAAATGGTGCCAGAGCCTTCATGGTGCATTCACTGTTTAACACCTTCTTCCCTAATTTTTTCGGAATTTCTTGCTCAAGTTCAGAGCTTCGACAGGAGGATGAATCGTCCCCCAAAGAGCGTGTACGTCGTCCACTACGGAAACTATAACATCCACACCCTTCGGCAAGTGAGAACATAGTGGGACTCCTGTCCTTTTTATATTTTTTATCTCTTCGTTTTCGGGCACATCTTGGAACTTTCTGTCTTGACTTGGGAATGTTGAGAGTTTAAAGGATTCTGAATGAGCAATGCTACTTTATCCTGCTTAGGCCAACAGGTTACCTGAAACAAAATAAATATTTGTTTCTTTATTTTCTTATTGAGTATTCTCTACCAGTCATTCACTACCTTAGGATGAACAGAGAACAGTATAATATAATACACCAAGTAATTATTTAGTAACAAGAATAAAATATGCTTGGAAGAAGCCGCAGTAGAATTAGCTTTTCTCAGTTGTAAATAAAAACCAGGTTTTATCTTTCTCACAGAAAGAAATAACTTTATTCGCGCACGAACTAAAGCCACATAAATGAGAACCTACATATAGTTATATGTTGGATATGTACGTCTAAAAGCCCATTACCCGTTTCCGATATAACCAAGCCGGTTTGAATGACGATCCTGAACTCGATTTATTTTATTTCTCGCGTGCTTATTTGCCAGTAAGAAATTGAACCACGTCTTACTGCGACGTATTCTTTGGTAAATATAACGAACAGTTTATTATTGCAAACAACTTATACCTGACATAAGGTTCATTAAACAGTTTAGCAATGTTTAACTAGTATTACCGCATTGTTTCTACTGCAGACCCCGGCGTGCAGTGCGCTCACTCGCGGCACTCGCGGCCGAGGAGGGAATTTGGCACACCGCCATAAAATGCAGTATGAACTTCACAATGGCATCTTGGTGGCACAAATACAAGAGTGCATAAAAAGTGACGACATACTGTGATGGGGAACTCGACGAACCTCGCGGCCATCTCGCGGCATAGATTAGCTTATTCTATCCGCGTATACATATTCGTTTAAATAACCTCTGGTGTTTTTATAAGTTGCTAGAAGTAGTTGCTTATAAGTGTTTTAATATCTAAAAGTTGAAAATGTATATGCTTATTAATATTATATTAACATAGGAAACAAGCGTAAATCAATACGCATAATCAGCAAATATTTAAGAGAAATAGCAACATTTCTTTGTTGTACCTACCAGTCCCCTAAAAATATGATTACGAAAATTTATGAGTTGGCAAAAAATTACGCCCAACTAAAGACGTTACTGTAGGCAATAAGTCTGTTTATGACTCCTGACCTTCGTTGTTAAGATCAATTGATGTGACTGGTCCGCTTAATCACGTACATCACTAGTATCGTATCAGACAGAATATCGTTCGATAATCTGGCGTCATTCGCAAAAGTATTCTAAAGATCATTAATTTTACATCTCTGACTCGTAGCAGGCTCATTACTATCGTTTTTCTGGATTTGTAATATTTTATATTAAAGAATTAGACACACTTCATACTGAAAATGACAATCTTAACACTAACCCACAAGTAAGAACGCTCGAAGAAGTCTTGGTAAGACCCTGTCCTAAATGATCAACCGAGTTAAGCAACAGAGGGCGCGGTCGGTAGTTAGATGGGTGACCGCTAGTGGCAAAAATTTCTTGAGTATTTCCGTGCGTTGGAGGGGACGTAAAGCTGTTGGCCTCGATTATTATCGTAAGATAACAAAGTAAAGCCATGCTGAAGGCCTTCGTGCGGCATGAAAAGTTCCGACACCCGGGCTGGCCACTAACACCTCCTCCAATCTGAACTGTAGCAGCGTCGTGCTATAAGCTCTAGGCCTCCTCTAGAAGACATACCCGTGCGAATTTGTAGCCAATATCACGCAGAAATATATATTTCGAGCACCTTGTTTAGTATAAAAAGGTCAAAAATATTATGGATCTTCATGGATTATTTTCCGATTTAGGGGTCCGATTGCGAAATATTTGGCTTTAAAATAGAGACAAGTGTTCCCCTCTCCCTTCCAGCTAAATGGTAGGTATTCAACATGTGAAATTTACGATATCAGTATGTGTATATTATGAATTTAAAATTAGAATAAGAAGTTAGTGAGTAGTAGTCGATGTTGGCCGGTTTTATAATGTAAACAATCTTATTATGATCATCTCTATAAAATAATTGAGCAATAAAATTTTAATTACTCAAAGTACTCCTTTACGAATAGGTGTAATTATTTCATTATTAGAGACGTATAAACTAAAACAGAAAACTTTACTTTTAATTTTCAGTAATCTGTTTCGGTATCTGCATTTATAAAATTTGTAAAACAAATATACACCTGTATGAAGGTAGGTATTTTCACTTCACCTGTACTTCCTGTAGGTATATAAATTACTTTACAAGATTGAATATCTCCACTTTTTCGTAAATAGAATCTCCAAGTAAAGAGCTATAGATTAGATGGATCAAAAGGAACGTGCCCGTCATTTGCAGTCTCGTGGGTGCTTCATGTCAAACACAATACAACCCACACTCAGTATAAGCACGTATAAGCTTACATTTAACCGAAAATAGGCTGTAGATAGAAACTTTTACTGAAAGACATTTTGTTTCTTGATTAATCAAACTTTGTTTCTGATATGTGTGTGGGATTTAATTACGGTATATGAATTAAAATATAATAATAATACACTTATACAAAAATTATAAACAAAGAATATTAACGATCTTTTACTTTTGTAATTAAATCAAATTTAAATTCCTTGTCTGATCCTAGGATGAATGTGATAACCCCGATAATCCAAAAAGGACGCTAATAAAAATAACTTTTTTAATTCTGTCGCTTAAGATCAAATGGATTAATGGGGCTTAAAGTTTGAGAATGATATAGATATCGGAGGTTTTGTGTTTAACCGATTCGAAAAAAGAAGGCTAAAAATTAAATTAGAGTTATTCCAAAGATTGTTATCTTCCTTTTAGAACATGAAATGATATCAGCTTATTGTATCATTTTTAGGGTTCCGGAGTAAAATCGGAACACTTATAGTTTCGTCATGTCCGTCCAACTGTCCGAGGCATAGCCGAAACCCAGTGCTAGAAAGCTGTAATTTGGTATGGATGTACCTACATATTTATTAAAACTCTAAAATCGTAGAATAAAATATTGAAAATTTTTTTTGGAGTTTACTCCTTAAGAATCGATTAATTTATGAGGAGTAAATTATTTCTCCGTTAAGTACGTTACGTTACGTTATGCGTTATATTCATGCACAACTTAATTATCTTGTTTATTGTATAAAATAATTGTTTTTAGTTTCCATGACTATGAAATTTGTTTCGATGAATATAAATTATATAATTATTAATATAAATAAATGTATCAAGCATGCTTTCAGTAATATTAAAAATACTTTCATTTACCCTCATCAATATATTTTATAATCGTTCGTAAGGAGTAAACTCCAGTCGTGCGTTGGAACTGACACACGCATTTTTTTTTCAGGATTTTTTTCTCCCCTACAGATAACGTGAAGGTGATTTTTTTCGTTGCGTACCCAATAGTGTGGGGTATCGTTAAAAAGGTCTTTCAAAAATATTATGGGTCTTGTAAAACTATTTTTGGATTTAGGGATTCCTTAACGAAATATTTGGCCTTAAATTCCCCCACTTTACACGCTAAACCGTTGTAGTTGGACTAGTGAAAAAATTCTCAAAAATAGGTATATTATGATGAATTTACAAGGATAACTATCACGGCTATATTGCATAAATAGTTAACGAGTAATAGTCAATAAACTTACTACTTCGGAACCCTACATTACGCATGGCCTGACACGCACTTGCCCGGTTTTTTCACTTAGATGTGAGAAAATATTTTCTTAAGAAACATCTTGTCATACGGAAAACAACGTAAGTAGGACGCCCAATGAACCGTCGGAAACTTACAATGAAATGCGTTAGTCACTGATGCTGAAAGTCTATATATACGCTTACCATTAGTGGAGATGGATCTGTGACGCGACCTTAACTTCCTTTCCATGTTTATTTTATTCTACCGAAGTAATATTTATTAGACGTCACCGAACTACTAGCGCACTGATGAAGTACTCCATCTAGGTCCAACTATAAATCACGATCGTCGGTAATGATGTAACTGTGAGTAGTAGGTAGTTTTTTGCGCTTCTTCTCCCAGGACCACTCACAGTATGGTTTTCTTTTCAAAAATTATGTTACTGTTGAAAAGCTTCATTACAGTAAACAGCAATTTTTATAGTTTATTAACATAAATATTACGCAATAACATATATTATAGTTAATAGTATCAGGCGTTACTTTGCGGAAATTCATTGTTATTAAGTTAGTATTAGTCTACTTTGCAACAATCCGTGGGTAACATGTATGATGGTATATACTTTAAGACATGCGTGGCACTTCCCTCCCTCCCACAACGGAAACATGCACTACAATAATTAAAAGTACTACTATAATTAAAATTACAATAATTAAAATACTAACTTAATGACATATATTTCCCTAAAATAAAAACAGATGCACGCTTACTATACAATGTTGTGATTCACATACATTTCAGTAGATATATCTAATGAAAAAGTCTGTATCTAATCGACAAAGAATAGCAGTACATGTAAGACTATCTGCGTAAGAGGCAACCATTTAACCATAAAATGGGATTGTTGCTCGTAAAAATGTACGATAGATAACCCTTCGCGCTGTACTCATTTGTTTTATATACGCTGCTCTTGTAATGTAACCTCGCAATTCATCTGGTGGTAAATAAATCGTCCGTATACCAGTAATTCTAAGCTTTTCGTGGTATGAAGGGCGCGGCATATCATATGACGCCGATTATGATTTATTTATTATTTATTCACAAATTTATGTCACCTCTTAAAAAGAAGAAACAAAGGGCAACCTTAATGCCTAATGGCATTGTCCACCGATCAACTCTGGGTGGATGTGGAAATAACTGATGGCAGGTGCTAACACGAAAGATGTTATTGCTGTATTTAGTCCGAAAGTTTTTTTTTAATTTACCACTAACGATCTTCAAAACGTGTTTGGAGGTTTTACAGATGCCACAAAGCGTTGTGAGCTGTTTTTCGGTCAATGAGTGTTTTTGGTCTTTGAGCGTAACATTTTATTATTATAATAGTATATTTTTATACGTTACCGTTTATTCTTTTTACCAAGAAGACCTTGATTACAAACAAGAAGAAACGACTGCTTTTTTAAATATATTCACCACATATCTATCTGCAAGCCAACTGCTTCTAGCCCATATTTTTCATTACAATATTATGCATTATGATAATTGCGGTTGGCGGCAGAAATTGTCGAGTACTCTATGCTGTGACTTTATGAAACGAAGCAAAACATGATATGGTTTAGTCTAGTACGTGTCAGCTTGACATTCCACTTCCTAAATCAAAATAATTTACTTTTTGTTTTTCACATTGGAACACCGTTAGATCAGTTCTATATTTAGGAGTACGTGTGGCATAACTTTTTATTCGGGTATTCGAAAAAGTGTCGTTGTGTGGATGCAGCCGTCAAAACATTTATAACTGACCTGACTGACAGTAACGTTGAAAACATGTTTGTATTTTGTAAGATCCTAAATTATACAAGTAATATACATAAAAACAAATAATATCAGTTGTGAATAATGTTAATTCAACTTATATTTTAACTTTATAACAATGATTTTGTAGCGCCTATATTTATCTATGCAGCTATTCTTTAAAAAAGGTATTTTTCTGTAACAGCTTCCTTATTTGGTTAAGCCAATAAACATGAAGAAACATCTCAATAAAAAAGTAACTTATCTCTACATATGCATAAAAGACTCTTTCATAAAAGCTTTGGAGTTGATAAATCCAGATTTTGAAGCGATGTAATCAGTGAATTTCCATACATGCAACAATCTATATATATAAAATTGAAAAGCGACACACCGCTGATTAAACAAAAAATCTCAGAAACTGCCGAACCGATTAAGATGAAATTTGGTAGGTAGATAGTTCCTGCTAAGGAGACGTCCACTAAGAACGGATTTTTGGAAATTCATCCCCTAAGGGGTACAAATAAGGGTTAGAAGTCACTTTCATACAAACCAACTTCGTCAGTTTTAGAGTTATAAATATGAAATTTTTTATGTTAGTTTATAGTAATAAACAAAAGTTAACTTTAACACATTTTTTTGGAAAATCATCCCTTAAAGGGTTAATTTCTTCAATTTAACTTAGTAGGCAACTTCGTCATTTTTGAAGTTAAAAACATGAAAATTTACATATTAGCTCCAGACTAGAAACAAAATTTGTAAGTATTATGTTTTTTTGGAAAATCATCCCCTAAAGGGTTGATTAAGACGGCGCAAATTAGTATGGCAACTTCGTCAGTTTTGAAATAAGAAGGGTGAAAATTTGTATATAAGCTTATAGTTAGACACAAAAAATAACTGTATCACTGTTTTCTCGAAATTCATCCCCTACAAATAGGGGTTGGAGGTCATTTTCATACAAACCAACTTCGTCAATCTTAGAGTTGTAAATATGAAATTTTTTATGTAAGTTTATAGTAATAAACAAAAATTAAGTTTAACACATTTTTTTGGAAAATCATCCCTTAAAGGGTTAATTGAATGTACTATTGTAATTGTACTTAGTAGGCAACTTAGTCATTTTTGAAGTTAAAAACATGAAAATTTACATATTAGCTCCAGTTTAGAAACAAAATTTGTAAGAATTATGTTTTTTGGAAAATCATCCCCTAAAGGGTTAATTAAGACGGCGCAATTTAGTAGGGCAACTTCGTCAGTTTTGAAGTAAGAAGGGTGAAAATTTGTATATAAGCTTATAGTTAGACACAAAAAATAACTGCATCACTGTTTTCTCGAAATTCATCCCCTAAAAATAGGGGTTGGAAGTCATTTACATACAAATCAACTTCGTCAGTTTTAGAGTTATAAATATGAAAATTTTTATGTTAGTTTATTGTTATTAACAAAAGTTAAAATTTAGCTGAAAATCATCCCTTAAAGGACAAATTTAGGGGATGGAACTTACTACGCAACTTCGTCATTTTTGAAGTTAAAAACATAAAAAAATATTATATTAGCTCAAGATTAGAAATAATCAGTAATGTGTTTTTTTGGAAAATCCTCCCCTGAAGGGTTAATTAATTAGGGAGTGCAAGATTTTAAATATTTAAGAAACTACGTTAATTGTAACAGGTTTTTTGGAATTTCATCCCCTAAGAGGTAAATAAAGAGGTTGCAAGTTTTTCCAGGACTTGGTCAATTTCAAACTCAGAAATATGAAAATTAATATGTAAGCTTATAGTGAGAAACAAAAAAATTGTGTGGAGGACTTTACGGACGGGAGCGGGAGACAGGAAGCGATAGAGGGACCGAAAATGGGAGAGGGAGAGGGACAGGGAGCGGGAGATGGAGAGGGAGAGGGAGAGGGAGAGATATTGAGAGGGAGAGGGACAGAAAGCTGGAGAGGACCCGGGAGCGGGAGAGAGAGGGGGACAGGGCGCGGGATAGGGAGAGGGAGAGGGACAGGAAGCGGGATAGGGCCCGGACGCGGGATAGGGAGAGGGAGAAGGAGAGGGACGGGGAGCGGGAGAGGGAGAGAGAAGGACAGGGGTAT
Organism: Thymelicus acteon; assembly: GCA_951805285.1. Taxonomy (NCBI): domain Eukaryota; kingdom Metazoa; phylum Arthropoda; class Insecta; order Lepidoptera; family Hesperiidae; genus Thymelicus; species Thymelicus acteon. The sequence goes on along the minus strand of OX638219.1, from coordinate 8,860,271 downwards.
TATTGTCTGTTTGTCTGTCCGGGCATCACATGAAAACCCTTGAACTGATTTCGACGGAAATTTGTCAAGTTGTTCCTAATACTTTGGATCACGTTTTAAAAAACTTTTAGTCGCGATAAAATTAAAAGTTTTCCCAGGAAACAAGATGAAACTTAGTACGGAATATTTTTAAAACACCAACGTCTTGCTTTAAATTTGAAACAAACGTTCTTCATTTAATTGTTGGAATATATGTTTTCGAGTTTTTCAAAATTTTTCATGAAAAAGAAAAAAACTAATGTTAATGTTGTTTATTTTTCAAAATCCGTTCCCGGAGGAATGATTTGTGATTGTATCGTAGGTTTCAGTATATAAATTTCTAAATATAAATACTTCAATATAAATTAACCTGTTTTTAAATTTTCTTCTGCAAGGGGTACAAATATGATAAGCATAAATTCCGCATGCGAAGCTGCGGGCAACAGCTAGTCATTCTATATTTTCATGTTGATTCACTGGCTCATCCTAAAAATACTTCATTCAATCAAAGTATCATTGAGAATAACTGGGTCTCGTGTCGCAATAATAAGAAGCGCTCTTATAATCCACTTCGATACACCCTATACCACTCACTCTATTCTTCAAACTCTACTGAAGCAATGATTTATGGAAGAAAAATATTATTTCAATAAATATATAGAATGTAACACCGTGCTTGTATTAGGTACTATCATCGTGCTTGTAATTGATACTTTCGAAAATGACCTCAATAAGTAGGTACATGTTTTTTTTTTCATGACAATAAGTATTATATTCGACCTCCGTTAGTCCTTCCCTAGCGATAGTTACTACCAGTATTATGTATTATGTGGCATAGCACAGAGACCAATATTCAAATTATTCTGTAATTTGAAAGCCGACAAAGTGACAGAGCCAAATATATTTTTAAGGTACCTCCGCTACTTGCACAGAAGAAATAATAGTACTTATCTACTTGTAAAATGGGTGCGGATTTTTTTTATTGTCATCTACTCTCATCTACCCCATAGTTGGATAGATCTTTCAAAAATGTTATGTGTTTGCGAAAACCAACGGAATTCTTTTAGAATCATTTCGTTGTCCGTCTTTCCGAGTGTCAAAGCCCTTTTTGTCTCGGGAACACGTACCTAGAGGTATCAATTTGAAATTAATATCCAGGTTTGCAATCTCTTGGGTCTGTGATAAAATCAGGCTTCTACGACAACGCAATCAAACGGCCCTCTTTTGCAAAGTTTTACCGAATTTTTAATAATAACCCAAAAAAACTAAACACTCCTTAAAATTTGAACAATTGAAAGGAAAAAATACAGACATGATTAATGAAGGTTATTCTTCAGACCCGTGAAATTAACTGAGTGATCGCGTTCTACCACGAGAGATTAATTAACGCTCATTAAAATGAATTGTGGCAGAACAATGCACATCTCTGTCACTGGCGCCAATTCACGTGAACAACTACGTATTTAAGCAGATAGTTTACTTGATCAGAACAATTGGTAGACATCCATTGTCTGTTCAGATTATTTATCCATCAAGCACGTCAAAGAAGCTGTAATCCAATAAATACACAGGTACTTACTTACTCGATGATATGAACCCATGACGCCCATAAACATCAGTAATACCACAAAAATTACTGACTCGTCCCCCTGATTGATCCTCGAAAGCGATATTTTATACAGAATGGACTAAAATAAATACTATGTCCTACAGCTACACAACCTAATGGAGTACATAACCTAGTAGAGTAGTATGTAATACTCTATAGGGCAAAGGAGCTAAGTTCATACTTGAATTCAAGACAACCTCCCCTGGTCCCTCGAGTGCATCAAGACTCTACTATCAAATTTAATAGGAATCAAACGACGCAAGTTCCCAACATCTGAGTTTAATCTCATTGTACGTCCTCGTGCATCATGCTGACTGAGAATGTATCTTATCCGTCAACTAGACTAGCACCTTATATGTACATATAACGACCTAAAAAAAACATGCATTTTTGTTGCACCATTAGAAAAACAAGAATTTAGTAAGAAGCGAGGTTCCTCACATTTTTCTTGAACGGTAAAGCATCAGTGACTTCTGTGATATAACAAATATTAATAGGGGCGCTGATCCGTTTAAAATTAAATAGGTATACTACAGATATTTAGAAATTTAACAATATTATGTACAATAAAAAAATAAACTCTGGATCCATAACATGGTCCTTTCGATAATAAACTTACATTGACGTGGGACGAAGAGATACCAATATATCAACGTGATGTACGATGTACGAAGATAGATGGAGCAATTTAACAGTAATGAACAATACAAGTTTACATCTCAAACGACTAAGCACTCTTGTACAGGTTCTCTCCCGTAGGTCGTAAACCACATTATGCTTGACAACAACATTGTGGTACAGTCAGCAAAAGAATTAGGTATACAAGGCGTGATACAAAAACGTCCTGTATTGTTAAATATTAAATGTTTGTTAGTTAAATGTTAACGTTGATTATAAACACAACGTTTTTAACCCCCGACGAAAAAAGAGGGGTGTTATAAATTTGACGTGTCTGTATATCTGTATCTGTGTATCTATATGTATATCTGTGGCATCGTAGCTCCCAAACGGATGAACCGATTTTGATCTAGTTTTTTTGTCTGAAAGGATAAATTTAGTGAAAATTAATTTGTCGGCGGTTTTTTAAATTTTAATTCAAGATTATTGTATAATGCCTTGCAACTCTTTTGCTGTCTGTACATTGTCGATGCGTGAAAGTAATGTAACTACACTCAAGTGTAATACACGCAAAAATGTGCCTCGAAGGACCGAACAAGAGCATAATAAATTACCGAGTTAATGTTGTTTATATTATTTTAACTAAAATCAAAACGATAGCATGAATCACATATCAACATTGCCAATTGCCATTATCAATAAAATCGATTTTTATAAAAGGTTAGACGTTTTAAAAGTAGAGGGTTTGTGTTTGGGTTTGCTCGCACAATTATAATTTTCTGAATAACCAACTTTGCAGAACAGACTACGTACCTACGTTATATTGGAAAAATCACAGTAACGACCGGTGATTCATGAAAAGTATAATACCATTTTATAATTTATTTTCAATACAGTTTATTTCTGCAATATTCATACGTCCCTCACTTTCTTTTAATATTATCACGCTTGTTGTAATGTATAAAAATAGCAAAATAATAATTATTGACACAGCAACGTCTCATTATAAAAAACTACCTGACCTGTTCGCTGAGCGTCAAATGTATTTTACTTACGATGAATTAAAAAATATTATTAATCACAATAACCTCTGTTACTCAGGAATAGTGTAGCTTTCTATTGGTGAAAGAATTTTTGAGATCGGTCCAGTGGTTTTTGAGTTTATCCATTACAAACAAAAATCAAAATATTCCTCTTTATAAATTTAGTATAGATAACGCATACCAATGAACTGAATTTTTTAAATAAAGTTGCTATTTAAAAATTGGATAAGCAGATATTTAAATTGTTTGCTGTGAATAAAATTACAGCTTTTTAAGCTGTTTGGCATGGATATACGTTTTTATTAAAACTCCAAAATCGTAGAATATAATATTGAAAAACATTTTTTTCATCGTACCTTCCCTACAGATAACGTGAAGATGAATTTTTTATTCGTCGCGTACTCTATTATATAGTGTGGGGTATCGTTGGAAGGGTTTATATAATGGGTCTTCTAAGACCATTTTTGGAATTAGGGATCCGTTTGCGGACTTCGGAGCCTTACATTGCGCCTGGCCTGACACGCACTTGTCCGGTTTTCAATGTTTCCGAGAGACCTTTCGAGATCTTTTCTCAGACAACTATAGGATCTTTAAATGCCATGATATGCAAAAACTAGCTCTGCCACATACACCAAGGTAACATTTTAATAAGCACTACAACACACGCGAACATTGTAACATGTGTATAATTCATTTCTTAATTCATAATTATGTAGTTTAGTATAAATATGTTGTGTTTTAGCCAGAAATGAATGTTTTTCTTTCTTTCTTCTTTCTAATAATAGATACCTGATTTTTAATACGGTATTATCGACAGACCTACTCTAACGAAGTTGAACTTATCCATCAGTATCACAGGTGATCCCAGAGGAGTCCTACTAACCGCCTTATAACAAAAGTTTGTTAATTTATGTTTTCATCAAGGACCGCCAGGTGTAAACTTTAGTAGGCAATATCTTCTTCAATATTTTATGCACAGCAATACCGACCATAAATAAAGTATTATAAAGTTCTCTACATCCCTTTCACAGCTGCGCCATTTTACAGACTTAAGTAATAAATATAAGCGGACAAGAAAACCCTGTAAGATAATTCAGTGATGCTATGTTTATCAAACAATGTCAAGTTACATGTATACTTATAGTTTACAAGTCTCGGCTTTAGTGTAATCAACAACCTAAGCTTTTTAACGAGATAATGGAAAGATTTCTTCATAACCTTTCATAACATCTTCTTCATCATCCATTTATCGTAGGCTACGTTAAATAGTCGGCAGTGCTATAAATTGCTATGATTAAGTGTTAATAAGTGTTGTCAAAGGCCTTCCCATAGCTGAACTTGAAGCATAGAAATCTTTATAATAAGATAATGAAGAGAAAGAAGAGATCTGAACCTGAGATCTGAACTGAAAACTACGCCATTATTGAAATTCGGTCAAAAAATGTTCCACTTTCATATCACTCAATAAAATCAATACGCATGAACTTTTAACCTTTGGTACTTACGAAAAAAACATTATTTAACTTTTTGCATGTGTCATCAGAGACGATACAGAGATGGAATTGCGAAAGCCTTTTTAAATTCTACTGGGTTGACGAAAATCCAGTATAATTCGCAATCTTAACTCCAGTTATTTAGAGACTGCGATGAATAATAAAATTATTCTGCTTTTTTTTATTGAACTTCACCGGATAAGTCTAATCCGTATCTAATTGAATTAAAACCGCTCATCGAGCCCTTTCTTGTTAGATACGTAGTAATGTAAACTCCTATAGGATAATCATTAATTACTCTCCTTTGGCTTTAATGTAGAACGGTGAAAATAACATTCAAGTGCCCTTTGCAACGTTCATAAGTGAAGCACAATTTGAGTGGATCTAACGTAATCAAAGAAAGCACGCCCCGCGAATTTTAATTGCAATAAATATTAATTATAACTTCGTACTAGATAAACCGAAATTGAAATTGAATAGTAAGTTTACATTTTAGTTTCGGGTTTGAGTTTATTAACAACTCCAGCCTCTATAGGATTAATTTAAGCTAGATTTAGGTATGCGTTCGCGCGACCCGAGTATTCGCTCTGTTTTACTATGATTAACAACAAAATCTACGAACAGGCTCAGCTATAATTTGAATATATCTCTTATAGGTCGTCGTTTTTATAAATACCTAACCAGAATCTCCTGGATTGTCATTCTTGATTGAGTGTGTTCAATTTGAATACAAAGTCTATAAGACCCGAGTGTTAGAAGAATACTAGTGTTAAATTGTGAAATATTTTAACATCCGATAGTTTACGAACACAAAAACCCATGAATTCATACTTTACTTATTATAAATTATTTCTTCTGTGCTTATACTTTTTGAGACACATAATAATAGTTATTTTAAATAACAACAGACCTACAAGCTGTTTGTTGTAAATATTTGAAGTAAAACCAAAGAAGAAATAACAGTACTTATAATATGTAGTAAAACCCTTTTTCTGAACGATAGTACCATCTGTTCCACTTTCAATGGCACAATCACCATAGACCCCTACAGATCTATGGAAATTACATTCACATCGATGTCTAATATTATGTTGTAGCTTCAATCTGTATTTAGCAAATAAAATGTGGAGAACGGACGTGATTCGATACTTTTTGTAAAACAGAAAATGACTGGGCAAAATTCGTTAAAATTATACGCCAAGCAGTTTGTTCACACTGACGCAATTAGCTATATACTTATTTAAAGCAAAATGAAGCTGAATAAGAATAAAAAACAGAACCTTAAAAACAATACGAAAGGTTTTATGTTCCATAAGTCGTTTGTTATGATGGATGTCGAGGTCTCTAATGAACCTGGTTTGGTATCGACCGTTATCTATACTAATATTATAAAGAGGAAAGATTTGATTGTTTGTTTGCATTAAATAGGCTCCGAAACTACTGAACCGATTTGAAAAATTCTTTCACTGTTGGGAAGCTACACTATCCTCGGGTGACATAGGATAATTATATTATATTTTCAAAAAAATTAGGAATCCTTAATAAAACTCCAATAATGTAACCCAAGGTGTAAAAAAATATGAAAACCGAAGCAAAGCGAGGGCGGTTACTCGTCGTGAATAAACGGGTACCGTCATTTGTAAGGATTTAAGCCAAAATCGTTAGTTTAATGGAAAACTTCACACAATATTATTTTTTTATTTAAAGAAATTGCTAGCGAACTCTTAAATAACTATGCAAAAAATGAGAAGCAAATTTTTCACTTTGTAAATTTAGATTCACTTACAATATCATCAGGATTGTATAAAAAACGGTACCTTTGTAGGCTTTGTAACGCTATGTGCAGCGTTTACTGGATTGGAAGAACTCGTTTCAGATAAAACACATGCAGCTTATTGTGAAATGAATGGAAAGAAGCAATTTCCTTTCTGAATGTATCGTAATATGTTGATTATTATTTTAAATAGAATTACTAATGGAAAAATAATTCTTTCTAAATTTGTATTCATCAGTATATTAAAAATGCGAACACATATCGGCTTAATTTACTTGCAAAGCAATATTACGATCCGCAGAGTATGCCGAAAATTCTCATTTATAACAAAACCCCAAGCAACTTTACTCGTACAGCATCATATTGACTTTTTTGCTTATTATTAAATTGACTTTGCTCGCTTGAGGATCAAAGTCAAGTTAATAATAAGATCAGTTCTAAATGTTACAATTTCCTGTAACATTAAATTACGTTTCTCTGAAATATTTACCACCAGTAAATTTTTAAGACTTCTTTAAACCTAGGTATTTGGTTTCCATTTTTAGCCTGTGTTTAAAATTTTTAATCGTTAATGTTTATATATCCAGTTCTGTGCCTTATGAATCTAAAAACCCGTTTTCCTGATAAAATCATCCAATATTCATAAGTTCTTCGAACAATATGGTATGCTTATTGCCACTTCGACCAACTTATTTTGTGAGCTACATTATATCCGTAATTATTGTTCGTCTACAAATGTCATTCGAATTCAATCACGTAAAGAAATGCTGAGTAGGTATTTCTCATCCAGGGTCTGCATTGTCTGCGTAGTACTGCACGCTTCTGAACTTTGAACTCATATAATATGTTTATGGCTTAAAATCTGATAAGGGCTTTTGATGAAATTGCAAACTTTAATTAAAAAAAAACAATCCTGATTATATTATAAAACTATGAAAAGTATTACTTATGTTTCTGTTAATACACTTTACAAATGTAATCATTCCATTTACATTTTTGTAGTTATTTTATTAAGTAATTTAACATGTCTTTTTTCTTCCATTTTATTTCCTGTAATGAATATAATTATATGTATTTTTTTTACTTTAATTGAAATGTAAGTAGTATGGACAACATTGTGGACTGTAGAAGTACAACTAATATATTTTTCTATTCATAACCTCTCCAATTTAGAGTTAATATTATGTTCATTAGACACGAGATAACAATGTGTATCTGATTGTACACTGATCGAGCAATTCGTTCAACCGTCTTGATCTCGTCGAGCTAAACATTTCCCCAATGATTTGGCAGCTCGCCCCCGCCTATATTTAAATCGTAATCTCACTGAGTCAAGTCAATGCTCTCGTCGCTGAAACACCGAAAATAAACGGTCCTGTGGGACAACAATTTTATTATTCGTCCGAATTCTAAATTCAAATAACTGATATTACCGCGATAAGCGAAGTGACATTCAGAGACACGCTTCTTGTTTCACTTACTTTGCAAACCACAAAGTAGGTACTTTTAAGCACTACTGATTATTTTTTTTTTTATATTAAGAAAACTTTTTTGAAGTTATGCTTCTTTAGGCGCGTTAGATGAAATAAATGGAAAAAACGATGAGAGTGGATTTGTGACAAAAAAGGTGACGAAGAACATCGATTTTTTAATGCGCGTTTCAAACGATTGTTTTGAAAAATAATTATTATTATATTTATTATATATATATTTTTTAATATTGCTTTTTTGAATATTGTTTTTTTTTAATATTATTCCTTTTTTAATATTGTTTTAATAGTTTTTTTTATATTGTTTTACTTATTTAATTTTTTTTAGATTTTTGTTTTTTTATTTAATTTTTTTATGAATTTTTTTTGACATTTTTTTTAATTTTTTTTTTTTTATTTTTTTGATGCCAAAGAAGTATAACTTTTCACGCGCGTACATAAGTACACTGATAGTAAGTGGCTATCGTCGCCCATGGACATCACGCCAGAGGCATCACTTTTTTTTATGGAAATAGCCGGCAAACGAACTGACGATTCACCTGATGGTAAGTGGCTATCGTCACCCATGGACATCAGCAACACCAAAGGCATCACCGATGCGTTGCTGGCCAAGAAAGAGAGAAGAAAAAGAAAGAAAGAACTGGCTCTCAAGCCCCCAGCCGGAACACGACGAGTCGATTGGCGGCTGACTCATGCTCAAGGTATCCAGGCGAACACCATGGAGAAATAATAATAGTAATAATGGTATTAATTAATAATTATTATTAAAATCAATATTACTAATATAATCCCTCGAGGAGTCCTACCACCAGCGGGTCGGATTTAGTCGCCTTTTACGACACCCATTCGGCGTGGGATTGGGGTTAGTATTCTAAGCCGCCCCAATACGGCGAGATTCACTGATGCATTGCCGGCCAAGAAAGAGAGAAGAAAAAAGAAAGAAATAGCTCTCAAGCCCCCAGCCGGAACACGACGAGTCGTTTTGCGGCTAACTATTATCAAGGGTGGTATGGTCATGGAGAAATAATAATAGTAATAATGGTATTAATTAACAATTAAAATCAATATTACCAATATAATCCCTCGAGGGGCCTTACCACCAGCGGACCGGATTTAGTTTTTCATTGAAAAAGATAAATATTATGTAAGCATCATATAATTACAAACATTATCTCAGATCATAAAACTCGCTTTTGGTGTCAGTTTAAATTAATCGTTTTAGCTTTCTAGAAAATTCCTTTACTCCTTTATTCTTTCATCTGAGCCTTTACTATTTATACCATTTGTCTTAGATGCCCTTCCGCATTAGGTACATAAAAGGGGCGTTATTTTACAGGCAACCATTTACATTAAATGTCACTTCTCTTTCTTAAGTAATGAGTAATTAGTTTTATATTGGTACCTAATGCCAGTCGCAGGAATCCACCAGCTTCGCTGGACTGAGGAGATTTCTTAATAATAAATTTTGGAAATATTAAATTTTGGAATTTCTGTTTAAAAACATCTCTCCTAGTTTTAAAACGGAACCCTTATGGATTCGTCATGTCTGTCTGTCTGTCTGTCTGTCCGTCCGTATGTCACAGCCACTTTTTTCCGAAACTATAAGAGCTATACCATTGAAACTTGGTAAGTAGATGTTTTCTGTGAACCGCATTAAGATTTTCACACAAAAATAGAAAAAAAAAAACAATAAATTTTGGGGGTTCCCCATACTTAGAACTGAAACTCAAAAATGTTTTTTTCATCAAACCCATACGTGTGGGGTATTTTTTTTTATGCTTTTAGCAGGCAAACGAGCAGACGGGTCACCTGATGGTAAGTGATCACCGCCGCCCAAGGACATTAGCAACACTGGGGGCGTCACCAACGCGTTGCCGGCCAAGAAAATGACGATAGACCCGCTTCTTGAAGGATCCCATGTCATAGCTTATAGGGGGAACACCGATGCAGGAAGTTTGTTCCACAGTTTACACGTACGAGGTAGAAAATTACGTGAGAACCGAACTGTGGACGAATGCCAGGTATCCAGGTGATGTTGGTGGAACCTATCTGGTGATATTGGTATCTATGGATAGGTCTTCAAAAATGATATTGAGGTTTCTAATATCATTTTTTTCTAAACTGAATAGTTTGCGCTAGAGACACTTCCAAAGGTGTCCCCCCCCCCTGTAACTTCTAAAATAAGGGAATGATAAAACTAAAAAATATATATGATGTACATTACCAAGCAAACTTCCAACGAAAATTGGTTTGAATGAGGTTAAGGAGGATGATTAACCTAGAATTCGTTCGTAACTTACGTTTCCTACTCATGAACTAGGTAGGTAACTCCTTGCTTCATCTTCATTGGTAAAGTAGTTTTTGAGATTTCATATTAAGTCAGATGTCAGATATCAGATGTAGATATTATATCATTTCATACTATTCTACCTACCTAATTCATTACAGCTTTCCTATTTCGCAATTTTGGTACACAACTGATAAATTATTCCGCGTAAGACAGACTGTAGGTACATCGAGTTCTGACTAATACTAACTCAAAACCGAATCCATTTGTTAAGGATAATACCTAGTCTGACAAAACAACGGTTGAATTATGTTGTATTATTAGTATTATGCTGGTATAAACATACCTATACCTAAATATATTGGTTACTTATTTTTTAATATCACAACATGTACAGCTACTTAACAATTGTTGTTTGCTGCCATCGCGCTGAAAGCTTTACACTACACGGTACATTAAAGCATTCACTCACGATTAACGATTACATTAGCTCTCGTCGCTCGCCTACAAATATTAATGCGTCTTTGTTGACGCAGTCAATAAATTGATCCTTTAATTAACACAGAGCTATGTACATAACTACATACTATCATATTTTTAAAAGCTATATTTTCATTAATATTTCCATGAAATTGAATACCTTTTAATGCATTCTGGACACGTAATATTGGTAGCAAGCCCTGTAAATGTACTATACGTATACTTACTATAAGGACGTAACACCTGAATGCTAAGTATGAGACCTATTGTCGACACAGTTGCTTTTATAATTTTTGCTTGTACAAACTTAGGTAATTCATCACAAATTGCTAATTGTAATTGATCAGCATTAAGTTTGTACCAAAGGGGAATCGAACCCTACGAGCGGCAGGTAAAGTGACTAATCACTCAACGAACGATCTTTATGGGTCATTAAACCTTCACAAGATAGCAATAAATAAATGTTGTATACATTCATATACTGTTTGTATATCTTTAAATTATATTAGCTGCAGTAGATGACGCCAAGGTTAGGAGAAAATTACGAAAAGCGCGTCGTTATCTGTTTGAAAATAAACGCAGATGACGCACCGCACGTGCCCACCACAACATTAATCAAACGAATTGTGACTTTTTAACAGCTGAATACCTAGAATTATTTTAAATATGTCCAACCGTTTCACAAAATGTTTACTTTGTTTTTCGGGTTTAGGATTCAGACGTAGCAACTTTATAAACAAAGTAGGGTAACATGCGACACAAAAATAGTTATATTTATCTGGAAAAGTTCATGTTTGTTTGGATAGACCCGAAATAACTACCAAGTTGCATCTATGGTAATCAAGGATAAACTAAGTTTACTAATAACATCGGCGTACAGTACATACTGTTAATAAGTTTAATGACCCATAAAGATCGTTCGTTGAGTGATTAGTCACTTTACCTGCCGCTCGTAGGGTTCGATTCCCGCTTGGTACAAACTTAATACTGATCAATTAAAATTAGTAATTTGTGATGTTTCTGCAAGTCAAAAATTATAAAAGCAATCGTGTCGAAAATAGGTCGAAAAGAGCAGTCCGTGCCATTTACAACCTCATGCCTAGGGACTCGCTTAAGGATCTCTTTAAGGAAATTAATATTTTAACCGTGGTGTCACAATATATATTGGATAATGTTTTGTATGTTAAGAAATATTACGATAGTTTTCTTAAGAAGAGTGACATCCACGATATTAATACGAGGAACAAGGCTAAACGGATTGTACCAAATTTTAGACTATGTAAAACTGGTGGCTCGTTCATGGGTACATCATGTGTAAAGATTTATAATAAAATTCCATCGAAATTTACAGAAATGCCTTACCTTAAATTTAAAACTCATATTAAAAGCATTCTTATAACGAAAGGATATTACAAATTAGATGATTATTTTAAAGACAAGACTGCTTGGACATGAGTTTTATGGATATAGATTGTAGTAGATGATAAGTGCTATCTGTAACTGTGAGCAGGAAAAAAACAAACCCGGTAGTTTCTTGCTGCTTCTTCTCCCGGGCCTCTAACAGTAGGGCCTTGTCTGAAGCATTGGCGTAACTTGCATGACTTTCAAAAAGTGTTTGTAAACCAAACCAATTTTGAATAAAAACATTTGATTTGATTTGATTTGAGTACCCTGTCATAGTATTAAAATAATGTTTTGTATGTATTAAGAAATAATAAATACGTGAGTAATCAGTTTTAATTTCAGTGAATCTCTATTAATATCGAAATCTCGATATTTCGACGAAGATTAATAAGAAAAAAAAGTTTTTGACAAAAATGGTTTGAAATTGAAGCTCTAAAAAATTTTACTACATGGCCCAGCCTCACTTTTGGCAAAAACTGTTAACTTACCAGGTGCATGAAAATCTCTACCAATAAAGTAGGTAATAAACGACGTCCATCCTTCAAATTGTGATACATACATGCGACAGTGTCTATTATGAGACATTTTCACGTCTTATAACAAATTATCAACTTTCATCGAATAAACTATATCAATATTAAACTGATATCAACATAGAATACCATAACATCACACTGTCAAGCTTGTCGCTGTGCATAGCTTGGCAATAATCCGAAGTGTCAAATGCTCGTAACTTATCGAATATGAGAATGAACGTAAGCGACATCAGGCGATATCAAGGTAACAGAAGGTTATAATATACAACACCACCGATTAGCAATCGAGTAAGTATTACGAATATTATTGGATTTGTCGAGTAACAAAATCAGTTTTCCTACAATACCTAGATATTGTAGGTAGGTAGGTTGCATTAAGTCTTGTCTTGGTCTTGTTTTATTTAAGAAACCCAAATCCAAAATAATAGCGATTGTAATTTCTACATCTTGAAATGGTTAACCCCAGGATCTATTCAAATTTAAAATCAAAATATTAATGTAGTGAATGGGAATATGGAATTAAACTAATTTACATTTAAATAAACATGGCGCAATATTCGCACGGGTGATGGCAGTACGTTCTAATTAAATTTTCTCTACATCAAACCCACCCACCTGGAGACCTTTTACGCTTACGCTTACACAGCTTACCTTTCGTTTAGTAATAAAGGAATTGGATCGACTTTAAGATTCCTGAAGAACCTTGACCACCGATTAAATAAATGGCATTATACCTCCATATTAACGCGTGACTGGGGCGCCGGCGGTAATTAAAGAAGAATAACATCGTCGTGAAAACCTTAAAGTGCATTTTCTTTACCTACAAGCTATATTTATGTAAATATTATGGACAATACAGTACATGATATGGATACCAAAACGGGAAACAAATGTAATTTGTTAATAATTAAAAATAATAATTCGATGTGGTAGGTATTTGTGGTTTCATAACATGTTTATTTTGTACTATTTAAAGTAACTTGTTGTCTGTTGCCGAATTATTGGCAAATAACATGAGGAGACAAGTTTAGTTATATTGCAAAATAATAAATAGTTCAAAAACTAAATACTTACACGCTTTTATAGTGTCCATTTAGATAATAAAGCAAAATATGAGCCCAAACTGGAGGGATTTCTTAGTAACCGTTGAGTAATTCCACTATACATACCAAATTATTGTATTGTTATCATTGAACTAGTATTATATCTCAATGATTGTTATGCAAATTATATACCAATTTTATTAGAAGGTAAAATTCACTTTCAAGATTTGTTTATTACACATTGTTAGTTCTTTAGTTACAACTGCAGCTAATTAAAGCGTGTAAAAAGGGTTAAAATTAATTTTAAAGTTTTTAATTATGCTGATTAATTTAACTTATTATAATAAATTTTTCATCGGGTCATCATATTACGTCATTATAGAAAAACAATACCGCGAAGAAACCGTAAATCTCATGCCATAATTTTGTCATAAACTTTAACCCAATATTTTTACGATGGTAGGCTATTAAATCGCTACAGTTTATTGCAGTGACCGCGAGACTGGCAATTGGCATCCAATCCAATTTTACAGACAGCTGCCCGTTATCTACGAAAATGTCTTCATATGCTGCATCAATACTTGATTCCATTACGTAGGTCACTCGATAAGTTTTGAGATGCTTGTACTCGTAATTTAAAAATGGAACGCATCTGTATTATACATAAAAAGCAAATTTATTTAAAAATAGAACGCAAATAGCCACTTTAAAAAAATATAACACGATATTCCAGTCATTAATTTAATAGTCCATTGAAATGTTACATTTTTTAGGTCTTACCTTGCGTTTTTTAAAGGACGCAATTTTATTTTTTTGATGTGTAGGGGGGGGGTCAGTGTAATGCTAAAACCAAGTTTGTGGGGTCGCCACCCTTGTCCCACGGCCGCCATCTTGAAAATAGGGGTTGAAATGGTTTTTACGATATATCTCTTAAACTATTTATTTGATTAAAAAAAATTATTAACATTTTTTGTTGCAAATTAAATTCTCTACAACTTTGGTCCAGTAACTATTTGTCATAAAACTATAAATAAAAAAGTTATACTCCAAAACTATGCCAAGGTAAGAAAATCATTAAATAAAAGACACCAAACAAGAAAAATATGGATAACTTTGTGACTGACCATATATCAAAAACATATTTGGATGAAGAACAAAACTTGCAGTTTAATGATTTTTACCTTCAACAAATTCTGGAAAAATCAATATAGATGAATCTACACCTAGTGGATCGAATCAAACATTGGAAAAACTGTTAGAAAAAATAGTTGAAGAAAAAAAAATCTGAAACCCAAAATTTGAGAAAAGTTGCAAAGGATTTTATGATTGAAAAATTTACTGCCAGAAACTCAAATGCCTATCAGTAGATTAAAGATTTTAATAAAGAATGTGAACGTTTTAAAATTAACGAAGATAAGAAGAAAATTAACAACCGAGCTGGTGTTGAGAACCGAAAAGCAACAACCGATGCTGGTGTTGAGTTAATGCAGAACATTTTCGATGCCTGGGAGGAGTCACGTGATGCACTCGGCATCTTCTGTGACTTGTCCAAGGCTTTTGATTGTGTTGTGCATGATATATTAATTAGGAAACTACGCCACTATGGAATTAGGGGCGCAGCACTGGAATTGATGAGTTCCTACTTAAGTGGCAGAATTCAAAAGGTAGAAGTGAATGGTAAGTATTCTCCTGGATCTGTTGTAAAAATGGGAGTTCCACAGTGTTCCATTCTGAGGCCTTTTCTGTTTCTCATTTATATTAATGACCTTCCTTACCTAGTCAAGGATAATAATCATGAGATAGTTCTATTTGCTGATGATACGTCTCTTGTCTTTAAAGTTAATCGTTACCAATCAAGTTATGATGAAGTAAATAATTGTCTTAGTAAGGTAGTGCATTGGTTCGAAGCTAATAATCTGCTTCATAATAGAAAAAAAAAATTATAAAATTCACATTACCTAACGTCAAACAGATGAAAACCACTATTCGGCTTAATAATGAGGACTTGGGTTTCGTGGATACCGCAGCTTTTCTGGGGATAACGTTAGACGCTAAACTTCAATGGAGCCCTCATATACATACTTTGTCGAACAGACTTAGTTCTGCAGCATACGCAATTAAGAAGATTCGACAGTTGACGGACGTAGAAACTGCGAGACTAGTATATTTCAGTTATTTTCACAGCATTATGTCGTACGGTATACTATTGTGGGGTAGAGCTTCTGAAATTAATTCTATTTACACTCTACAAAAAAGAGCTGTTCGTGCAATTTATGACATGGGACCGAGAGAGTCCCTAAAAAATAAATTTAATAAATTTAAAATTATGACTGTTTTTAATCAATATATATTTGAAAATTTAATTTATGTTCATAAAAATATTAGTAAGTTCACCAAAAAATCAGATGTCCACAATCGAAATACCAGAAATAAAAACAAACTAATATTATCCACATCTAGATTAAGTAAAGTTAGAAATTCAGTTATTGGTCACTCTGTACAATTTTATAACAAACTCCCGGTAGAAATAATGGATATGTCCTTCAATAAGTTCAAAGTTTTTATAAAGCGCAAACTTATAGAAAAATCCTAGTATAGTATAAAGGATTATTTAAATGATAAAAAAGCGTGGGAATGAGTTGTATTTTATATTCCATATTTGTGTGATTAGCTTTAGGTAATTGTGCCTATATAATTTGTAATAGTATTTTATATTAATATTTTATTGTACTGATTTTATTGTATTTTATTAATCTTATTGTATGGATTATGACGTGTCAAAAGTGCCACAAAGTGACCAATTTGAAATAAATTATTTTTGAATTGAATTGAATTGAAATACTGAGAATTTTTTTTTCGGAATCAGGAAAAAAATGCGTATCTGCCTAATTTTTCGTAGATTTTTAGGATCACGCTAAACAGGAAATACGATAAGCTTAAGGGGCACAACTGAACTGTGAAAAATGTGCTCTTTTATTTAATATTTACCAATACTAAACCTTAACATGTAATGTAAAAGAAAAGTCACAGGTGAATAACAATGCCTTTTCATTGTAATATTTTATATTTCATTATGTAATAATATATATTACACTGAAAAGTCATATGTGGATTTGTGCATTTTAGACTTGATATTACTGATTTTATTTGCATTTTTAATGTCGACTTTCTCGGAATTTACAAAATGTTAGATGTGCCCTTTTTCCTTATAACGGCAGCATAGAAGTGGTCGCCCACAAACGGCAGTAATTGCAGAATATGTGTGGACAACTGAAATGATGGTGCAAGAAGACCCACGAATTACTTACTCGGACATTGAAAAGATATTTGGCGTTAGTTCGGGGAGGAGTGATGAAGCTTTATTGTCGTTGAACCCCGCGTTTGCTCTCAGACACTGAAAAACAGGTCCGTGTGGATTGGTGCCGCGAAATGCGGCTACGATTTGAAAACGGAATGTCAAGACGTGTTTCGGAAATCATCACGCAACGAAACATGGATTTATCAATATGATCCGGAAAATAAGAGACAGTCTTCAGTATGGGTCTTTTCAGAAGAAAAATTGCCGACAAAACTGCTGAAAAAATTGGTGGCTAGTTTTTTCCTCGCAGCGGGCATGTGTCGACAACAATGTTGGAAAATCATAGATCTGTTAACTCGGAATGGTATACAACAATAGCATTGCCGAAAGTTTTCCAAGCTCTGCGAGAGAGGAGAACAACGACTGGGCTTCGGGGAGTCATACTGCATCACTACAACGCTTCGTCACATACGTCCCTCAGAACAAAGAAATTTTTCAGGAATCCGGTGTTGATTTAGCTCCCTATGATTTCTTTTTGTTCCCGATAATCAAGGAAAAAATAAAAGGGAATTTTTTTCGTGTGCCGAAGAGGCCGTGGCCACCTACGAAGTCGCAATTTTGGACCTATGTGATAAGACTGGCAAAAGTGTTTCAATAGTTGGTTTAGGCGAATGGAACTTTGCATAAAGAATGAAGAAGAGTACCTATTTCGAAAAAATGTAAAATAAATATTTTTATTATCTTGTATTATATAGTTTTTTCTTGTCTCAAAACTTATCGAGTTACATACGTAAACCCAGATTACATATTTCATGATCATAGTGAACTTTATCCAATAGGCTTAATATATTAAGATTTAGATAAATTCATAATCATGAGTGTGGAAGACACTATTGTTGCTCATTACATTTTGTTTTCGTTCATTATCAAATATATTAGGTCTGTGTTTACCCGTTTAACAATTTTTTAACGTTTAACAATTATGAAAAAAATCCGTCTTTAGATTATATCTCGTCTATATATCTTATATTATGTCACGTTGTTTGTCCGCGATGGACTCCTAAACTACTTAACCGATTTTAGTCAAATTTGCACACCGTGTGCAGTTTGATCCAACTTGAAAGATAGCATAGGCGGAAGGTTTTAATAAAAAAACTTTTGACAAAACGAAGTCTGTCCGGGCAGCTAGTTATATTATATGCAGTAGCTCCGTGGCCTATATATCGCTATTACCTACTTACTTGTTTTATGTTATGGTCATGTTTACCAAAATTTTATAGAAAAACGATCGCAACTACGTGGTTAATGTACCTTACCTTAAAGTCATTGCGTGTTAGAAAACTTCCTAAATAAATTATTTTCTTCGATTACAACTCGCAAGACTAGCTTATAAAATTATTATACCTCTATAACATTTTTTACACTGATGTACTCATATCATTACGTACAAGTACTTAATTTTATAATAATTTTTCAGCAATAAAACACAGCAAGAACATGCACCGGAAGTCCTAAAAACCGCAGTATCCATTGATGTTTACTATTCATCCTATCCTATCATTTAGTCATCTCTATATTTTCTTTAGCTATTCAACATAATAAAATTAGGTACGTATGTATAGAAATTCCAAATTATTAAACGTTCGGTTATAACTAAAAACTAAGGTGTAATCCAAGCTCGTGATAATATTTTTTTAATAATTCGAATATTTCTAAGCAATAAATTTATGGACTACAGTAAAAACGTAATGATGAATGCTCAATTAATAAATTTAATGAATGCTCACTTTATTAAATCTTATGGAAACTATTATAGAACAGTTATGTGAAGAGATTCTAATAAACTCAATTAAAACTTACCCTGTTCCGCGCTGTTTAAAATCCCCGAGGAATAAAATAAACGAAGCATGCCAAAGTATCGAATAAATCGAGTCAATATAAAATAAAGAATTGTAAGATCGGTCGCGGAATATTATTAAATTACGAACTTAGCGAAAATAGATAGCAACCGAGACTGAAGAATTCAGTCGGCTATCCAACCCCTACAACGGGTCGCGGTCGGCGGACGACTAACCGACTAACGGAACGAACGAACGAAGCTAGTGCTACCGACGCGAAGCTACGCGCTACGCCTCTACTGGCATACAAATACGTTACATACAGCATAGAGCTGCTACGAATTTGGGTTACGGCTTCAAGTTTAAATTACTTTACAAACATTTTTTCATTATTGTAATTAAAATGCTTAACATATTTTGTAGGAATGAAATGGATATACGGTAACTATCCGGTATCCGACCTATCCGGCCTTGTTTTCACTATCCGGCAGGATAAATTCAAAAAATTCTCATTATTTTACCTAAGACAAATCATAGCACAATAGGTTATGGACACCGTTTATTTATACACGGTATAACAGGGGTGGTGGATTAACGTTGGCCCAAGGGTAGGGCCTAGGGGACCTCAAGACCTACCAATTTAACCCCTATTTATGGAATATACAAAAATCAGCAAATATCAGCTAAACCCAAATATCAGCTGAACCACTGAATATTACGTTCAGTACGTAATAGTGATTTTTTGAAAAAAATCAGGTTCTTTGAGAAAACTTGAAATAACAGCCTAACTGTTAGGTCTAGGCTCGTGATTTTTTTCCTCAACCTGGATCAATAGCATGCCTTTTGTATCATATAACCGCTGTAAATCATTGTTTTATCAAAATCGAAATAATATTGAAACAATATTGATATTTTAGAAAATTATTATTTTTTTCCCACAAACTATCTTAAAAACCTGAAAATTTCATTTGGCTAGCAATACATGTAAAAAAATTTACTTGAGTCAAAAAGCAGCGAAAATCCTTCCCAAATATCACCTGAACCACTGAATATTGCTGAACATACATGGTGGTTAAATTAGTGGGTTTTGAGGTTCCCTACCCCTAGGCCACCGTTGATCCACCACCCTTGTTATACCGGTATAATCGCACGTCAAAAATGTTTGTTTTATTAATTAGTTTAGTACTCGAAATTAACAAGCGGCAAATTGTGGTGAACGAATACCAGTTTTTCCGCATTTGTTGGTACGAGGCGACTCCGCTTGGCTTCATATACCAAACCAACTTCTGAAAATAGCCTTTCGCTGTAAACGCTACTGGCAGGTGCTGAAAGATAAATTCTAGCAAACCTTGACAACTGTGGGTACTGATTCGAATTAGCTGACCACCAAATGTATGGGTCGTGATTGCGACTAATTCGAGATGTCTTTAAGAAAAGGTTATACTCGTTAGCAATTGGATTTTATTTTTCTTGATTGCGACAGTCACTACTAAAGGGCCAAATATCCGGTAGCCGGATATTATCCGGATATCCGGCGTCCGGCCTTGTTGCTTGCCAAATATCCGGTATCCGGCCAAACCACTATCCGTTTCATCTCTAATATTTTACAAATTTAATACAATACTATTTAAACAAGTGATTAGAGTCAAATAATTATTGCTTGGATATTATAAATGTGAAAGTTTTTATGGATGTGTGTTACTGTTACAGAACGGATTTTCAAGAAACGCACAAAGGTAGCCGATGATCTGGAATAAGACACAGTGTACTTATACCCCGGAAAACGTAGGCAGTCGCGAGCAGAGCACTAGTTGGAAATGAATAGAAAGGATTTACAGGATTTACTTGACCTTCAACTAGATCCATTACTAACTTCGGTGAGTATTGAGTATACTTAGTACCAAATAAATAATGCCAGATTTTGCGTGACTACCTTTCGTAATGGAGTCATGCTTGATGTAGTACC
The DNA here is from genome assembly GCA_951805285.1 of Thymelicus acteon. Classification (NCBI taxonomy): domain Eukaryota; kingdom Metazoa; phylum Arthropoda; class Insecta; order Lepidoptera; family Hesperiidae; genus Thymelicus; species Thymelicus acteon. Next base: position 8,839,374 of record OX638219.1, on the reverse strand, counting down.
TTTTTTTCGAGGGGGAAATCTTCGGAAGATACCCGAACCCCAGGTTGCGGGTTATGTAGGATTTTTACCTAATAAAACGCCCTCGTCAGCCATCCGACCTAAGCCCATGAGCAACAGGAAGTAAAGCGACAACAGTTTATATTAATTGCCCATGTTATTATTTCACAAGAATTTCTCAATATGGCTGAACAATTATTTTAATTTTTCTTTTATGTACTGCTCTACCGTGGCTCTACATGTGCTTAATCAGCTTAATCTAAAGTAGAAGCTAAGTATTTATGCGTGATGCAATTAATTAGGTATAAATACATTATATTATACTGCATACGAAACGCTGCATCGGTCACTGTTTCTAAACGATATTACAGGTTACGAATACAAATTCTACAAAGATACTGATTTTCTGGTATCAAATGCTGCGTTCACAGACCACATGTGGTCTGTGGCTGCGTTATTGACGTACCAGTTATAACTATTATTGATTGAGGATGAAACTAACAACCCATGCCACTGACTATTTTGTTTGTTCCGGCTGATATATCCCGATTATAATCTTTACAAACCCAAACCCAATTCCTCGAACAATGTGACGCTCCGTTATTATAATCTATTGTTAGAAACCGGCTAATTTTGGAAACAAAACAGTCCTAACCGTGTACACACGACATTATAAACATCCCTGGTATTACATAAATAACACAATTTTAGAACAAAGATCAAAGAACTTTATATGTTAATTATTAATTGTATATTTTTAATCAATGTATTTAATTATCATGTGAAACACGATGATTATCGCTAACCACGAAGAAAAATAGGAAAGTATTTAGCTAGGTACTTCATATTGTTATAAAGAATGTAAAAAGTAAGTGTGGAGCTTGGATTGTCCATAAAGCCAAAATGAAGATTGTGACGGTGAATCTATCTAATCAGAGGACTTATAAGTATATTAACCACCAAATTGTAAAGAATTTTACCTAGATTTTAGCAACAGTAAAAATGGGTCAAATAACAAATTCATGTCATAATGACAAAGAAGTAAGTGCGTCACTTGTTAAGGCTAAGAGCAGCAAAATTATCAATCAAAACGAAGAAGAGCCTTGTAAATCGGTAGGTATTTAAAATTTTCCTGTATGCTGAGATAATGTGGACTCTAAAATCTGCACTTGCAAAAGCATAAACAAAGATGTACGATTCCTTCATGATGAAGTGATATTTTTTGTTTTGTAAAATACGGACCAAGAACCGTCAATAAATTCTGTTTTAGTTTTAAAATACTAAATACACATATTACACGGAAAACTTGGGAAAGATGATGACCGGTAAGATCGAAGGAATGCGGCATCCGGACCGCAGCTATATGCGTTGATCCGATCAGATCCAAACATCTCACCTTGACCTTGACTTGGCATAGGGACCACAGAACACTGAAAAGAGATCCTTAAGGTGCCCTCTGGAGCACAAAAACGCACGAAAATGTTTGCCGTTTATAATAATCTTACAACTTAACCCCACTAATTGACACGATGTGTCGGGCTGTAAGCAGTTTCCTTCTATAAACAGCTCAATTAATATTAACTTTTATCCTCATTCGTAGCGATCATCATGATCATCTAATCTTAATATAATTATTTCAGAGTCGAGAACTTGAAATACTTGGCACAAAGCAACGTCTTTAAATTATTATCACTTAACATACATATATGTATACTTATCTATATATATAAAAGTCGTGTTTGTTACACTATTTATAACTCAAGAACGGCTGAACCGATTTGGCTGAAAATTGGTGGAGAGTTAGCTTAGAATCAGGAGACGAACATATGATACTTTTTATCCCGGAAAATAGACCTTTTCCTGTGGGATAAGGTAAATTTTTGTTATATGTAGTTGATAGATTAGTTACTTATACAGATATCAAATAAAGCTCGGGGATGGATATAGGATACTTTTTATCCCGGAAAATAGACCTGTTCCAGCGGGATAAGGTAAAATTTTGTTATGTGTGTGATAGATAGCTATTATCGGGAACGGGAGCGGGAGCGGGAGCGGGAGCGGGAGCGGGAGCGTGAGAGGGAGAGGGAGAGGGAGAGGGAGAGGGAGAGGGAGAGGGAGAGGGAGAGGGAGAGGGAGAGGGAGAGGGAGAGGGAGAGGGAGAGGGTGAGGGAGAGGGTGAGGGAGAGGGAGAGGGAGAGGGAGAGGGAGAGGGAGAGGGAGAGGGAGAGGGAGAGGGAGAGGGAGAGGGAGAGGGAGAGGGAGAGGGAGAGGGAGAGGGAGAGGGAGAGGGAGAGGGAGAGGGAGAGGGAGAGGGAGAGCACACAGAAACTGTAACGGCTAAGAACGGCTGTACCAATTTTACATTCTTAGGCGATACGAAGTTCGCCGGGTCAGCTAGTCTATATATATAAAAGAAAGCGTATTTGTTACACTATTTATAACTCAAGAACGGCTGAACCGATTTGGCTGAAAATTGGTGGGGAGTTAGTTTAGAATCAGGAGACGAACATAGGATACTTTTTATCCCGGAAAATAGACCTGTTCCTGTGGGATAAGGTAAATTTTTGTTATATGTAGTTGATAGATTAGTTATTTATACAGATATCAAATAAAGCTCGGGGATGGATATAGGATACTTTTTATCCCGGAAAATAGACCTGTTCCTGCGGGATAAGGTAAAATTTTGTTATGTGTAGTTGATAGATAGCTATTAGCGGGAACGGGAGCGGGAGCGGGAGCGGGAGCGTGAGAGGGAAAGGGAGGAGCACACAGAAACTGTAACGGCTAAGAACGGCTGTACTGATTTTACATTCTTAGGCGATACGAAGTTCGCTGGGTCAGCTAGTTAATAATATAATCGACAAGAAACTCAATTCATGTATTGTGAGTACTCACACATTCATTCTATAAGAATTTCAGACGTACTAGGTTGCTAGGTTTACCTACCTGTTTTCAGCTTGAATATTTATTTGTATCGTCAAGTATTACTAATATAGAAATACTCGTATCTAAAAATAAGTAAAAAACTTCAAACTTGAAAGTGCTAATTTATCCAAAATCTAAGTCATCTTAATTTTTAGTTAAGGAAATGTGAAAATATTCGCTACAGAATTATATCTAAACCACAGAAGAAATAATAGTACTTATATTAAGTATCTAAACTATTATTATAAAAAAGTAAGTTTTGATTTTTTGGAACGAAGTTCCTTATCGCGCGTTGCGAAAGGGGGCTAGGCGGAAAATTTTGTAACGAAAAGTTGTAACGACACTTTTTGCCGTCGTTTATTAATTATAGCGAGTTACTAGGCGACCAGAAGTCTTCGAGGGTGCGACAGTACAATCATAGTATGTGGCTGTCTTATTTACTCTTCGGTATTTATAATAGGCACAACAGGGATATTACATCTATATTACAATCATACACATTAAGTTATTATTGCTATTTCTCTTGTCATTCCAATTAATATGCAGAAGAGCGACAGGGATAGAATAAATCTATAACTGTCGCTCTAACAAGACACTTGTCAGAAAAACAGGTCAAATGCCTGGGCGTCACTCTTGATGACAAGATGACCTTCTACGCGCATATCCAACAGGTTACAAATAGGGCTGCCTTCATACTAGAGTGACTGTATCCGATGATAGGCAAGACGAGTAAAATGTCGTTCCGTAACAAGGCGACACCTTACAAGACTTGCATCCGTCCAGTTATGACTTACGCTAGCGTGGTTTTTGCACAGAAGCTGCAGCGGATTCAAAATCGCTTTTTGCGCATGGCCACTCATGGCTGCCCGTGGTTCATACGTAATGTAGATCTTCATCGCGATCTTGAGCTTCCCAGCATAGCTCATTACATGAAGTGGCTCTCCACGAACTACTTCAAGTCCGCTGAAGCCCATCCCAATCCCTTGGTTGTTCAAGCGGCCACCTATGTACCTACCCAACAAGAATGCTTCGCCCTTGTTCAGGCGTCCTCGAAATATGCTAGAAGAACCCGATGACGAGTTCATGATCGCAAACGTTCCCTCGAAACAAGACCTCCACTCACAAACACCACACAGACACACTACACGCAGAGCGTCGCCGCCGGCGGCGACGAGGTCCCTTTTTCTATACGGCCGCCACAAGAGCGGCCATCCTGCCCCGATGTCCTCCAACAGGCGACGTCCTAAGCCGAGGTCCAAACCCCACAGGGAGTGCTCTTAGGACGTCGCTAGCCACTACTTATCGACAGTGGCGGATTTATGTTTGATGTCGCCCTAGGCCCAAAAGGATATGCCGCCCTTTTTGCTCTATAAGGAGGTGAATATCGAAATTAAATAAGCAATTAAAAAAAAATATTACATATCAAACTTTATTAATTTAAATACCTACAACGTTTTATTAGTTAATATATAATTATCGTGTATAGTTTTTTTTTATTATTAATCTGAGTATACCGTCTCGGAGATAAATAAATATACTTTTTTAAATTATCATTTATTACATTTTCTTCTTTCAGGCTTTGGTTCTACACTATATATTATATTATAATCTAGTTTTTGTACTAATTGAGCTTCAATAGATAATAACGAAAGGGCATTAAGCCTGTCTTGGGCCTTGGCCTATACTTGCACGTAAATAATTTTTCACCCTTTTTAGGGTAGAAAAAGATCTTTCTCCAGAAAGATTTGTTGCTGGAATTTATTCTCATAAATGCTTCTAAAACATGTCTAAAACAGTCAATATGTTTGACAGGCGATTAGGAAAAAAAATTTAATGTCCTTTTAACTTTAGTACATTTTTTTTATTTCTACAACCAAAAGGGCGTAAACACATCAAATAAAGTTTGAGATCACTTACTTGAAAATACGAAATCTTTTTTGTTATGTTAGAATAAAACGTTTTTTTCTTTTTCTTCTAAGATTTTTCATTTAAAATCAAATCTTTTAATAACAAAAGAATTTAAAATATCAATTGTTTATCGGTATAAAAAGAGATTAAATCCTTGTTTACGCTCATCAGAAATCTAACCAACTTGATTCAAGCGTTTTTTCTGACTTTTCGAAGAAGGAGTTCATTCAAAAAGATGCCGAGGGGATTATCAGAAGTTTTACGAGCAAGAATTGTTACTTTGGGGGAACATTCTACGAGAGAAATAGCACGCAGAGTGGCTGTAGCCCAATCCTGTGTCGTGAACACGTTACGGAGGTATCGCAGCGTGGATAACTTTGCTGATCAACCTCGCAGTGGTCGGCTAACTGTTCTTACTGCTGCTCAGAAGCGTTACATCAGATTGCTGACTGCACGAGACCCAACAATCAATGCAACTAAAATAAGAGTTGAGTTGCGAGCTGCTACTGGACTAGAAATTAGCACTCAGACCATCAGGAATTGTTTACATCAGGTTGGATTACGAGCGAAGTGATCCTAGCGAGCACCCCTGAACTCACAGCAACGACAGCGACGCAGATTGCAGTGGGCTAGACTCCGCCAAAATGAAGAAGACCACGAGGAAAACATTTGGCGGAATTGTCTCTTCATTGACGAGTCCAGAATTAGCACTCATCCGGACAACCGACGTCTCCGTGTCTGGAGAAGACATGGGAACGCTGAAAGACAAAGAACTGCCACCGGAACCGTTCAACAAGGCGGGAAATCGGTATCCTTTTGGGGCGGTATAATGATTGGTGCTAGAACGCCATTGATCCCGTATCGTGGCTGGATGACTGCAGCTTTGTACCAAACCATTGCTATTGATGGAATTGTCAGGTCATTTAGAATAAACCATGGCCCTCGATTGGTATTGGTTGACGATAATGCACCCGCACATCGAGCTCAACGAATCAACGCTGCTCTGCATGAATACGACATTACCAGGTTAGACTGGCCTGCCGGCTCGCCTGACTTAAACCCGATAGAACACGCGTGGGATGCTATCTAGCGAGCTATTTGGAACCGTCAACCACTTCCCCAGACAGTGCCAGAGATCAGGGAAGCCGTTATTCAAGAATAGGACAGGTTACCGCAAGAAATGCTGGATAACTTAATTCTCAGCATGCCAAGAAGGATTGCCGCATGTGTTCGAGCCAGGGGAGGAGTTATCTTATACTAAAGAAAAACAATTTAATAGTAAATGTTGATAATACTTATTGTTAGTTAAATCCTGTTAGTAAAATCCTGTTAGTTAAATCCTAGATGTTACGTAAGCAAAATTCTTTTAAAAAAGTAAAATTTAAAAAAAAACATCTTTTGCTAGTGATCTCAAACTTTATTTGATGTGTGGATACTTTGAAACATAATTTTTCGCTTTGGATTTTTTTTTTCATTTTTTCACTTAAAAATTTTTTGCAAAGCGATTGGCAAAAAATAATATACGCCCTTCTGACATGCGGAACACAATATTTCGAAAAAAACACTCAGTTGAATGATAAATAGAATTTTGAATTAACAAGAATTCTTGCTTCAACATTTCCGAAAATAATTTAAATTTACAAGTTAGGTTGAAAACTTTTAATTTAATTATAATTTATTCATAAAGGCTATTGAGAAATAGTATATAATATTTAACTATCCGCTATAAACATTAAGAATTTGTAAAAAATCAGAAAATTATTGTTTTCAAAGTAATGTAAGTACATCAAAAAGAATTCATATTGCACCGACAAATTAAAACGTAAACATTTAAAATATTTTTTATTTTTTTATTAATTTGAAGCGAAAATATATAAAAATATTTTAGATAAAAACAATTCTGACATTTTACCACTCCTAAGTTTTTGGGGTTCTGAAAATTTTGGCGCCCCCAAAATCATGGCGCCCCTAGGCCCGGGCCTCACGGGCCTAGGCCTAAATCCAGCACTGCTTATCGAGGTATAGTGTGGAGGTATCACTCCCACCTCGCAAGTATGTCTTCTCGGCTGAGTCAAATGAATAACAACGCCATCTAGATTCTTGGTTGGGAACATAACGCCTTACGTAACGTAACGGTTTGATTTTACTCCCCATTTTTCATACCCCGGGTTTATATATGAAAATCGAGTCTTAAGGAGGCATCGTCAATACTGTTCAGAATATGGCGAAATAAATTTAAGCAACATATTTTCTACTAGAATTTTTTATGGAGTATTTTTATCAACTGAATAATAAAATAAACTTTCCTTCAGAGACCAGATAAGCCTAGATTCCAGCGCTCCATTTATCATTCGCTTTCCTTTAGAATGTCTAAAAATCGTAATGCGGTAAAAACTCATTAGGTACAAAGGAATAGCTCGTCATCGACTTATAAATCTTATAATGTATAATACCGAATTGAGGAGACACTGCCGACACTTCTTCTACTCGTACTTCTACTTCGGGCGACACGCTAGAGGTTTTTTGTGAGCTAATGGACGGTAAAACATAAAATTGACCACCGTTCATTGGCATCCGAAACTTCCAAAACATCAATGACGCATTTTCCTCTCATGAAGAAGCGATAAACCTTATAAAAAACATAAACGTGTAGGTACTTATGTACGTGCGAGAGAAGTTATACTTCTTTGGCATCAAAAAAAAGATTTCAAAAAAAACATTAAAAAAAATTAAAAAAAAATCAAAAATAAAATATTAAAAAAAAACTATTCAAAAAACAATATTCAAAAAAACAATATTAAAAAAATACAATTTTCAAACAATATTAAAAAAACAATATAATAATAATCATTTTTTCTTAACGCGCGTTTGCTAAAAACGCGCCTTAAAACATCACCTGTGACTTTTTTCGTCACCTTTTGTGTTACAAATCTTAAAATTTCACTCTCATCATTTTTTCCATTTATTTCATAACGCGCCTAAAGAAGTATAACTTCAAAAGTGCGTTTCAAGTAAGAGTTCCCCTCGCTACCAAATTATTAGAAACGAGTACTAACCGCCCTCGCTTTGCTTCGGTTTTCTTATTTTTTTACACCTTGGGTTACATTATTGGAGTTTTATTAAGGATCCCTAATTTTTTTGAAAATATAATATAGCCTATGTTACTCGGGGATAGTGTACCTCTAGCTTCCCAACAGTGAAAGATTTTTTTAAATTGGTTCAGTAGTTTCGGAGCCTATTCAATGCAAACAAAAAATCAAATCTTTCCTCTTTATACATATATCGATGGTCATACGTTGACAACTCGTAACCCACATTTTTTCGCAAAATCTCGAAACCCACATTTTTATGCATAATGAGTTACATATTATGTAACTCATGCATTTACTCATTTTGCAAAAAAATGTGAGTTACGAGTTGTCAACGTATGACCATCGATATATTAGTGTAGATTAGTATAGAGATAACTCGTATGACAGCGAAGGAAACGCACTATATCTAACTATTCATTGCAACCGCAAACATAAGATCGTCTAAATAAAATATTCGACAGTTTATTTTACCTTACTTTTGTGACCAGCTGGCGTATAATGCACCGACATTATCAACAGTGGCGTAGCTAGCCCTTCCGGGGCCCCGTATCAAAATTTTGCTTGGGGGCCCCTCTCGACTCGAGGGTAGAGATCTTTCTCAAAAGAAATAAAAAATCTAGCGTGAATTAAAACAAATATAATATACTAACATCGATTAATAAACTACATACAATCAATACTCTAAAATTTTAATCTGGGGGCAGCTCTGTTTCGTTTCTCTGTTTGTCTCGTTTCGGGAGATCCGAACGCGAGCGCAAACTCAGTAGCCGATGTGATACGACAGGGCATCCTGGGCATTGTCAACGACATGGTCATCCGCGTGCACGCTTATAGATCTATCCACCTCAGGGCTTAATACAAAGTTTAACGCTGCCACCTGGTCAGCAAAGAAGCAAATGACTAAAAGGAAGGCAATTTAAAGTTCATCGGCAGAACTGGCTAGCGAATGGACGATTACCCCTCTGGTAGTCGAGAATTCTGGTCGCTAGCTCAAGCTGCTGAGGGTAACTTCTGTCGGTCGTCTCTTCCACAACTGCGTAAATCGGACGACTCCGTGGTCCATACGGCAAAGGGGAATGCCGAACTTCTTGCCATCCTTTTTGCCGCCAACTCAACTCTTGATGATAGAGGGATTGCCTCCGCCTAAAAACCTGTGAGAGCTTGATACCAAGAAGTTGAGAGGACCAGACGGTATTCACGCAGCTCCCGAGTTGATTCCAGCCCCGGATCTAGGGGGGGGGGAGAGGGGCAAACCGGGGCACCCGCCCCGGGTGGCAATTCAGGGGGCGCAAAAACCATAATTGCTGTCCAACTACCCTAAGGTTGACTGGCAGAGAATACTTTTAGCATTAAGTCCGCCTTTTGTACTAATACATTTTGTATGGTTCAATAAAGTTTAAATAAATAAATAAATAAATAATATAGTATGATTAAGAATTAAAAAAAAACTTGCTGCACAAAGCGCCTAGCATACGAAAGCCTGGTTGGGAGAATAAATAAATTCATTGAAAAAGAGTTCTTATTGTCCCATTCACGAAAAATGCCAACTATTATTTATTTGTGAGTTTTTTTATCTTATCTCTATCACTATCAAGTTTCTGCCCCGGTTCGAAAAAATTGTAGATCCGGGGCTGGTTGATTCCCCGTCTTAACGTGCTTATTCTTATACTCTCTTATGCCACATGATACGTCTTCGTGGAAGGTTACACTTTTTCATTCCATCCACATAATGGGCGATCTCAGTGACCTGGCTAACTACAGGCCTATAGCGATAAGCCTATAGCCTCCCTGCTTGCAACGGTAATGGAGCGCGAGATTAACATGCAGCTCCTGGGATATCTGGAAGATCATCAGCTGATCTGTGATCGACAATACGGTTTTTGCGACGGTCGTTTAGCTGGTGATCATCAAATTTATCTTACGCACCTGTAGGCATCGTCAGGCTATTGATCGCAACGGGGAAGCCCTGGCAGTCAGCTTAGATTTCGCTAAAGCCGGTGCCCAGGACTGGCACAGGGAGGTCTCACGAAGTTAACATCTTACGGTCGCTGTGAGAGGTTATGCAGGGTAGTCAGCTTTCTATTTGAGCGACATATCAAGGATGTACTAGATGGTTGTTGCTCAGATGGCTTCAACCCATTAATGGCCCACTACTGGGCACGGGTCTCTCCTCTCTAGGGGGCCTAGAGCATACTCCACCACGCTGCTTTAGTGCGGATTGGTGGAGGGGTCAGTGGCCAACCTGAGTGTCGGAAGTTTTCAAACCGCCCGAGAGTCTCCGACATGGCTTAACGACTATGTTATCTAATGATAACAACCGGGACCGACGGCTTTACGTGCCCTCCGAAGCACGGAAACGCTGAAGAAATATTTGCCACTAGCGGTCACCCATCCAACTACCGACCGCGCCCGCTGTTGCTTAACTTTGTCGATCACATAGGATCGACGCAAGCCGCCGGGCTATGGTTGCTCAGATATGAAACCTATAAAATGCTGGTGTTCCCCAAGGGTCTGTGGTATCTCCTACGCTGTTCATTCTGCATATCAATGACATGGCATGAGTGGCAACTGTTGCTATGCAGATGATACTACACAGCCCCCCTTAATTCCTCTCAGTTGCAAAACTTGTAAGTGGCGAATAGCAGGCTTAAAATTGTGCCTGAAGTCGAGAACTCTCTGGAGCAAGTCTCGGAATAGGCTTGACTTAATTTAGTCGAGTTCAATCCCACGAAGACACAAGTTGGCGCGTTTACCACTAAGAAAACCCCATATTTCATAGTGCCTCAATTCCAGGGTACCGCGCTCATCACTAAAAGTGTTGTAAGAGTATGACTCTGGAAGTTGACATCTCGAGTGATGTGTAGTATCAGCGTCATTTTGAAGCCAAGGCTAAGTTGGCTTCCAAAAAGCTTGATGTTCTAAACCGGGCTAAGGAGTACTTCACTGCAAGCGAGGCACCTGCTCATGCTTTACAAAGCTCATGGCCGAATTGAAGTTTTATCCACACCGATGAGACTCGTGGAGAACTTCTACGGTCCGATTCTCCCGATCATTTTTACCACGCACGTGCTAACTGTAGAATGAGCTGTGCTACGTGTAGAATGAGCTTCCTCCTGAGGTATTCCCGGAGCGCTGTGTCATGGGATTGCCGCCGGCATGTCCGCGTAGCACTCAGTTCCGGAGAGCATCATGAGTCATGTAGAACGTAATTTTTTTGTACGTTAAATATTTTGTTTAAATTTTGAGTAGGGCATTTAAATAACTGATTAGAAGTTTTTCTTATTATTATCTGTACTGCCTGTTTGTCTTCAATTCGTCGAGTTTCCAGATTTAGAATCATGGCCTGTTAAAGATAAATTGCATGATGCTAATGTAATTAATGCATTAATACGATGAAAGATGGTCCAGAAAGCAATTTTATTGTTGATTTCACTTTTCAATGAAGCATCGATGCTTTCCGGAACATTTTTCGAATCATAATAATTAATTTCCGAATCATTTCACGAATTTTTTCTAAGGTGCATTGGGGGCCCCCTCAGCCCCGGGGCCCCGTATAATTGATACGGCTGATACGGCGGTAGCTACGCCCCTGATTATCAACTATTTATTTCTTCAAGATATTGGGCTACTTAGTTATAATTTGATAAATTCAGTCGGGAAGATTATGCTGAATTACGTGATTGGGAGGTTGCCAGTGGCACTGCTTAAACCACCCACGGAGCCCAAGCTGACTTTCACAAGGCTTCATTACAGAACTCGCTAAAGCTTTCAAGTTATCGCCCGAGGGGAAACAATGGAGAAGTACCATTTTTTTTACTCGATTGATTATAAAAAGTTAAGGTAAAGAGAAACATAAATTTGAAACGGAAAAGTTATGGGACTTTGATATTGCGCTATAAAGAATAAAAACGTGACGTCACAACGTCTTCTGGACGCAGCTTGTATTATCATTAGGAGCACCTTTCAGCCACATACCTATATGTATAATATTATATTTAAGTCTATGCTTTCAGCTTATAATTTACCTTTTGATTTGAATAAAAGAGATCCGTACTGTATCAAATTCTAGGTAAAATCAATGGTAAATCATCACTTTGTTTTAAACGACGCCTTCGCGTGATTTCGAACTCAGCCATTCACTGAAGGATTTTCAAACAATTTTCAATGATTTATTATTTTTCATCTATATTTTAATTTCTATAAATTAAATAATATAATATTTTCAACAGACTTTCAATATCATGACGACCTGTGTGACACAATGGTTACCATACCGGACCGCCACACTAAGGGTCCTGGGTTCGATTCCCAGCGAGGCGGAAATTTGAATGATGAGTTTGAATTTCTTTTCTCGGTCTGGGTGTGAATGTCCTTGTCTAGTGTGTTGTTGGCACCCACAACACAGGGAATCCTAGTGTGGGGCTATGACTTTTATTATTAGTTATTATTATTATCATGAAACTTCTCCATTGAAGAAAACTTTCAATCTTTATCAAAGTACTCTGTGAAGAAAACTGCGCAGATTCTGCCTAACTTTTTCTTTTCTTCCCACCATTTTCTAGTGTTCCTCTAGTAGACTAGTACAGCCTACAGGGTTTCTTAAAGTGGGGTCCACATACCCCTTAGGAGTCCGTAGTATATATATCAGGGATCCGCAGTAGGTCAGTCTGTAAATATATTTATTAGAAAATTGTGTAGATAGTAAACTTGATGAGACGTATAATAGTGTAGTGTGTAGCTAAGACACTTTATATAAGTTAGGTTAATTCTAATCAATAAGGAGTACTAATAAAGACATCGTTGCAACAACACGTCGTATTATTTACACCGTACTGCGCACGACATCACATGGCGACCCTGCCTGGCCGGTGCGCTGTGGCGATGCCGCGTCACATGCGCACCGGAGGGCTTAAATTGTAAAAAAAAGAACCAGCGAGAGTGAAGAATAGAAAAGAGAAGAGAAAGACTTAACATAAACAAGAGGAAGAAGAGAAACAGGAATTTCAAAAAAATATATATAAAATTTCAATATAAGTACATGAATTGAGACGAAGTATTGAAAAAATGGATTGAGAATATCAAATTTTGACGCTGGCGAAGACAGAAAATAGAATGAAAAATTATAAGATAATATCTTCAAGAACGAGTCAACACTGAAATGGAGCAAACATTTGTATCATCATTTTCATCCTCATCGTCCAGGACCACGGCACTACGGCGTCCTGTTCTCGGTTTCCAGTTAAAATTTCAAGAGAAGTTTCAGTGATCGTGCGTGTCAAAATTTTAATATGTTTAGTGAAGTGAAAAGTGAGAAAAAAAAATCGGTGTGTAACCAGTGTGTAAAAGTAGCAGTGGATTAGTTTCGTAGTCATTTTTTTTTCTTCTCTTTGTTTAAATAGGTAGTAGATTTTGTTTAAATTGGTAACGTGCAATATAAAGTTTTAAAGCAGTCAGTAAATAATGTTCAAAGTATTTAAAATCAATTCGCATCGTAATAATTTATACAGTTTTATGAAGTAATCATAGTTATAATAATGTTTTAAAGGCTTTTTGGTAATCGGTAGTAACTTTATAATTATGTTTCATCAGTTTCATCATAACTTACGCGAACTCTTATTTCGCTTACACTTAAAATGCATCCGTAAAGGAATGGAATGTTTGTCACCAAGGAATCGGATTGCGATGATGCATACGCCGTTTCTTGTTGCAGTCATGTATGGTAACAATGTTCTCTAAGTAACCAATTAATATTGTTTGAATGAAATTTGAGTAACTAATGAATATGGACTTGTTGATTTTTTTAATAACGTGTAAAGTTATGGGATGTGTTTTGATAGTTTGGGTGTCAAAGGAATAGCATAGAAGGATTTTGAAAAGAATGAAAGTAGTTATTTTTCTTTGGATTTCTTCTTTAAGTTAGTATTTTTGCTAATGATCGGGTTTGATCCCCCGAGAGTTAAGAAAATATCTAACGTATTGATGAAATAATATTGAGTGTTGGTAAAGTTTTTTTATTTGGAAAATTAGATGTTTATATAGGATGTGAATGAATTGTAATATTATTATATATTATTATATCTTTATCGTGCAGTACGCGAGACGTCTGTATGAAAGAGTGGATAATTTTACAAGAATATGACAAGAAAGAAAGAAACAAATAATATTGTGTTAAGATACTCTTTGTGTTGTTAAGTAACCATTGTCTTGATCGTGTTGTACGCGAGCCGTCTATGCGAAAGAAATGTGTGAAAGAGCAATAAATGATGATATTGATAATAAAAAAAGTGATGAAATGAAAATAAATATTAATGTGAAAAGTGTATCTAATAACATGAATTATTGTAACGAGTAAAAATGAAGTATTATAAAATATACAGAGTTATTATGATTGAAAATGATTAACTATGAATGGAAGAAATAATAATGATGATGTTAAATGAAAATAAATTTACCGGATATGACAAATGGCCACACACGGAATTGAAAAAAAAAATACTGGATTATAATATTATTACCTGGATGTGACATAGTAATATATCTAACTATGACGTGTAGATATTAAGAACATAGTGTAAGACGATTTTTTTAATCAGATAAGGTTTTTTTCAAAATATTTTTTTTTTATTATTTTTTTTCATAATGTTTAAATATATATACCTAAGTCTTAGCACACATTCTACCTTCCGAGTTTTTAAAAAAAAATCAAACCTAAAGATTTATTTAGCCCCCGGAGGTGTAGTGTGTAGCTAAGACACTTTATATAAGTTAGGTTAATTCTAATCAATAAGGAGTACTAATAAAGACATCGTTGCAACAACACGTCTTATTATTTACACCGTACTGCGCACGACATCACAATAGGGTATTTGACAACATTGAAAATATACTACAAACATTGAAGTATTATTACTAGCGTATATAATACCCCATTTACACGCGCGCGCGAGCCACGAGACAATCCGCGAGACGCGCGCGTGCGCGCGCTTGTGAACAGGGCGCTCGCGGACCAGACAGCGGCGCGTCTCGTGGCTCGCGGGCTCGCGGCGGGAGCGGTTTGTTAGGCGCGGCCAAAGGGGCTCGCGCGAGCGCTCGCGCGGTATTCACACGCGCGTAGGGGGCGTGGCTTACGGACGCGCCACGAGACGATCCGCTACACGCGCGTGTAAATGAGCGGTAAGAGACACCGCGAACACAATGTATGTTCCAATGAATTGGCGCCGCGCGGCTTCAATTTCCAATGGATTCGTTCGATTTTCAAAGGAGAACAGGGGCTCAATTTTGAAAATAGAACCTCCCGGCGGGGACACACATTTTGTTCGAGATGTCTTCTCTATGTATTACCTCAATGACTACAAATTGTTATTATTCTATCAGATAGTAGCACTAAAAAACATAATATTTCACTTTATTTTCAAGTAAATCACGTATATTTTTGCAAATAACACGAAATTAAAATACTGTAATTTTAGGAAATTTTACCAGTGACCGAAACGCCCTGTGATTGGTGGCAACTTTGATGACGTCACTCGCTAGTAAAAAATCAGATCTTTCCTCATTGAACTAGTATTACTAGCGTATAGAACAGACACCGCGAACATTGGGTTCGGGGTGTGCATTGCAGCCGGCCGGCTGCATTTCATTCTGTCACTCGGCTGTCACTCGGCTGCGCTCATGGCGGCCGCATGCCAAAATTGATTATGAAAAAACTGAAAAAATGCCGTCGTGCGTAGTAAGAACGTGTCACAATTGCACGACAAAAACAAAAAAGATGGTATCACATAATATCATCGGTAAGAAAACAAAATATTAACTTAAATCAACTAAAACGTATTTAATTAAATTATTGTGCAATGTTCCCGCCATTTTGGAATGAAAAAATCATAAGGAGCATTTGAACTTGGCAAGCCACTAGCGTGTTAATGGAATATATAAGCTTGCTTAGGTTGCCGTCTTGATTCGGCAAGTGTCATATACAAAGTTACTCTATGGCAAGTGTGCAAACGAGGCTTCTAGTTTGAAAAGAGAACGGAGGGCAAGCCGGCGGTGGAACACACATTTTGTTTGAGATGTCTCCTCTATGTATGTATCTCAATGTCTTTCCTATAGAGAATCTTAATAGATACTTGCGTGTGACGTCACACGTATCATAGACCGCCGCCATGACAGAAACAGCGTTTTTGGCGCGGTTTTGGAAGTTTAAACTTTAACATTGATTTTTATTAACAATACTGTTAATTTTTTCGGAAATATCAATGAAGTGGGTTTATTTTGTAATAAGGAATAAATTAAAATGATTTTTAAAAATTAGTCAAATACCCTATTGTCGTTGTCGGGTGGCGAATTCAGTAGTTCACTGTGCGCTGTCTTAATATTGACGCTGTCTTAGTACCAATAAAAGTATTTCTAAGCATTGAAGTATTATTACTAGCGTATAGAACAGACACCGCGAACACAATGTATTTTCCAATGAATTGACGCTGCGCGGCTTCAATGTCCAATGGATTCGTTCGATTTTGAAATGAGAACAGGGGCTCAATTTTGAAAATAGAACCTCCCGGCAGGGACACACATTTTGTTTGAGATGTCTTCTCTATGTAGTATACTTATAACTCAATGTTTCTAAGGGTCTTTTTTCATTTCCAAAAATATTTTTTGACAGGGATCCGTGGAATTGTTTAAATTGTGAAAGTGGTCCGTGACTGCAAAAAGTTCAAGAAACCCTGTTCTAGTAGGTACCTAGTATATACCTATTCTCTATGTTTTGGGGTAGCGTTCTGAAATTGCATTATTATTTAAATACTTAATTGAATTAAAATACACTGTATTTCTTTCCAGAGATAAAATTTTTCAATATTTAATAATAATAATAAAAAATATCAAATATACAGTTTCAACTCAATATATTTTAGGCAGTACCATCTGATATCAATTTCCCATTTATAACAATAATACACACAAACAACATTTCTGCTGGTTCTGTGTATTTGTAATACTATACTCCATTGCATATTTTTTTCACTCAGTCTCGTATTAATCATCTCCAAGAACTTTATATATACAACTGGACTCCAAGCTTCGAAGAAGTACCTTACCTGAAGACGTATCACGTGACATTGGATGAATATCTTTAACCAATTATAGGTCTGATTGCGGTTGACCTTCAGAATCGTAGGATGTCCATTTATTACTTAGACCTAAGGGTCTAAGGTAGAAAAATAATAGAATAGAGTTGCCATCAGGCGTCTTCCCGTAGCGATAGAAACAATGTAACGACACGACACGACCAATTTGAGATGCATAAGAAAATAACCGCTTGGCTTGATATTACTAGTCTACTCAACTTCGGTTGTTAATGCTACAGAATTGAGGTTAATGAAAGGTTAAGTTTTCGCATTTACACTTCTGCTTCGGCTTTTGACAATGAATGTTCGTTGGACGTCTATCTATATATATATGTTACCGGATATCTGTATAATGCTGGTATTCAACACAATTCCTAGGAAATGTGTATAATACCTGGGTCGTTTTGGCAATGTATTAAATTATATGAATATTATCACCATTACATAGTTTGCCTAGGTAATGTATAACGTTTCCCAACTACTGTACAGAATACCTGCAGGTCCACCGGCAATGAATAAAGTTAGATTTGGGTATGTATAGTCAACTTGGATGGAGGTTGGAATTAAGAATTTACTTAAAAACACACTCAAAACAAATTATAACCTGCATGAATAGATATTTTTTATACATTTTAAATTAATGCTTGATCGAAATCACACTTGATGGTAAGGAGAGATGCAGTCTAATGGCTCCTACACTACACTGCTCGCCTACGCAGCTTCGGATTTTTTCAAAATTGGTGACAGAACCGACTTAGTCAACCCCGACCCCACGTGGTACTAGTCTGCCCTACCCCTAGAGTGAATGTAAACCCCGGAGGCGCGGAGGGAGAGCAGCCCCCGCCCGCTGTAACAAACTGCAGGCACCATGTGAACCGAAGCGGCTGAGGCTGGTCGCCGCAGGCGACCAAAAAGCCGAAGCTGCGTAGGCGAGCATGGAGTGCCTGCAGTTTGTTACGCAAGGGCGGCGGGGCTGCACTTCCCGCAGCGCCGGAGATGTTTGGAAGCCTTTTTATGTATCAAAAACCCCTAAATTCTTCCTAAAAGTGCATATGTCACCGGAAGATGACTATTTGCAAAGCATGCTGTGGTTACCTGTAATTGTAGGAACAGTAAGATTTAATATGATAAGTAACAACTTGTATTGCAAATGATGAAACTGTATCTTATGTTGGTAATCCTATAATAAATAAATAAATAAATAAATAAATAAATAAATAAAGATAACAAGAACCGCAAATTTACAAACCTAGGTTTATAAACAATATACAACTAAATGAATATTACTCTAACTGAAACATTCGCTACTTGAAAGTTGGCCTTTTGAAAAGTGTCATTATAAAAGGCAGACCAAACGTACAGTTGGCAAATGATTATTCGGCGAAATAAAATTCTGCGAAATGTTAGTTGGCAAGTGATAATCGGCCAAACAATTTTCGGCGAAAAGGCAGTTTAGAGAACCGTCTTTTACACACATTACCAACTACGCATGGAGTATTGTATAGAATACCTGGGCTAAGTATGAAATAAATAATATTCAAAACGTTACCTGAACGTTTTAGATATTCTATACATTGCCTAGGTATTGTATAGAATGCTGAATTATACAGATATCCGGTAACATATATATATATATATATATGTATATAAAAATGTTAAGTTGGTTTGAGTATGCTTCAAAAATTCAAAAAGTTCCCTGATGGAGCTCAAATTTTGACACAATATACTATACGTTTCAAGGATGTTTTTTATAAAGTTCTCACGTCAGTAACTTATCTGTGATCAAAACCGATTATGTTGCAGAACAAAGTCTGCCGGATCAGCTAGTACTTTACAAAAAGACAAATCATGTTAACAACACAACGCTAATTAGATTACAACGCTAATTATCTAGATTACAAAAATGACACGAAGTTGCTGGGCCCATTTAAACAATGCAAGACTGACAAGGACAATAAATATTTGTCGGACTTGGCCGCCTTTTTTATACCACTTTATTTTTAAGAATTTCTCTTTGTACAATTATACAAATACAATTTGGTGCGCTTTATTTGTACACCAAACGTATTTGTATTGTACTGTATATGCTTGTTTTGCTCATCCATGGTATTGTTACTACCTTGACAACTCTAGTATATTCTTTATCTAAAATAGACTATAGTATTTTAAATTTAAAAACTCGCGCGACATAAATCATTCATTCAGAATAGATCAATAGAGACCCAGAGTGTTTGGCAGACAGTGTATGTAACCACCGCTGGAAAGTTGGGAAGTCTTCAGCTTAAAGTATAGGCAATAATTATTATACAGTCTTGCTGCTTTACGAGTTCATACAGTAGGTAGGTAATATAAGATCATCTAAGGACAAGGACTATTTTTCCCGAAACGAAGTGAGGCCGCGTCTGCTAGAATCAAATTAAATTAAATTTTCCAGTGATTCATTTAAAGAGAATAATGAGTATTATTAAATGTATATTACCTACATACCTTGACCCTCTAGCGTCCTATGGCGTCTTACTTACTTTCAGATTAGTATGTTACACAATATACATATATAATTACATGGATACCATATAAAAATATCCATGATATCCATCCAATGTTACGTGATTCGTCTTCAGGTACCTCACCGGAGCATTGAGTCCAGTTGTATTTAAAAAGTTCTTGTTGATATCAGATCGTCTTTGCTCTATGGTATTATTTTAAGTTGTACTGTGGCATTTCACTTGCAGCTGGCTGTATGACCCAGTTGCAGTTGCTTTGCAAATAGCAAAGCAAAAACAAAAACAAAATGTCATTATTGACAAATAATCATTTCATTTATTAAAATGAGTCCATGTTCATTTTCGTGAATTTTCTTTAGTTTCGCTTGCATCTCATTTTAATCTCATGTATAATTAATTGGTAAATACACTAACAAATCATAGCCATAACCCATCTTTATAAAGCTGCAAAAAACGATATTGCAGATTGCAGTGCAGTTGTACAAAGTAGTTACAATTTGAAGTACAAAAACTACAAGAGTACTGGTGTTTTTCCTGCACCTGATTACTAAACAGAAAACACGGCGTCGCAGAAAGGAGAAGATTCTAGCCTCTTAGATTTAGAGAAAAGATATAAGGTGAGTTTGTTTCAATTAAAGCTGTAGGTGTCTTGTAATCTCTACATGTAATCTTCAATGTACATAAAATTTATGCATAATAGGTGCATTATTAAGTGTTATGTTTTCATTGTAGATGCCAGCAGCTAGTTTCGGATCCCTATCGCAGTTGCCAGCAAATGGGGATTGTGGAATCAAAGATGTGTGGAATCACAACCTACATGAAGAATTTCAAATAATAAGACAAGTTGGTATACTTTTTATGTCATACATCTAGTAAAGAATATATAGATCTTTACACTATAAGCACAGCTGCCAATCAATCTACTTTTTCACTAATAGCTGGTTAGCAGTAATTGTTTGTCACATAAGGCTATTAGCATTGAGACAATGTACCAAAGTCCTCAATAAATCTGGATTACCTAATGAAACTCTTGCCGCCAAATTACATATTAAAAAATTCTATAAACAAAACTTATTCTATCAACACCAATATTTTTTTTCTATAAATATTTGTTATTATACTATTGCAAGGTCTCATTCAACACTCTCAATGTCAAGTCTGTGTAAGTAAAGGCTGCCAAGGTGACTGAACAAAACAAAGAGTCTGCTCTCATTTTTTGTTCTGCTGTAAACTTATAAATATGTAATGTCTTTTGAGCTCAGTTCCACAATGTCAATAAGACCCTGGCCTTATTAATAATATTTAACCACTGGTTTGATTATGCATCAATTACTACACAAAATGCTATTATTGCTTAGATTAGCTGTTACCAATTATTGGGATGTTATAAGACACAGATTTCTCTTGATAAGTAAAGATGCTCGACATATTGTGTGTACACCAATGCCGATTGGTTTAGTAGTTACTAATCAGCACAAGTCTTGGAAATCTTAGAAACTATGAAGTCTACTGGCTAGCTACGATCATCTTGCTTGAGTCAGCCGCCAAACCAATAGTTGTGTTCCACCGGGGGCTTGACAGCTAGTTCTTTCTTTCTTCATCTCTCTTTCTTGGCTAACAGTGATGCCTGGTATTGTTCATGGGCGACAATAGCCACTTAACATCAGGTGTTTGTTGGCTGCTTCCATTGAAAAAAAGTGTTATGGGTCTAAAAGTTATAAATAGGATTGATAACTTATATTTAATTAAATTAACCTGATTTCCTTATTGTGAACAGGTTGTGCAGAAATACCACTGGGTGGCAATGGATACAGAATTTCCTGGAGTTGTTGCTCGTCCTATCGGAGAATTTAGATCAACTGCAGATTATCAATATCAATTACTCAGGTGAGATATGGTGTTATTTTCAAAGAAACATGTTCAGTTATGAGCTGAATGGAAGATATATATACATTTTGTCTTTGTTTACAATTTTTTTAAGTGAAAATCAATAAAATTTGAATATAACATAATTAACAATAAAGTATGACCCATAATCATGTCAGTCAAGGCATTTAGAAATTTTAGTATGAACAGTAAGTTTTGGTTTACCACCTACAAATATTAGTGGTTAAGTAATACAAAAACTATATGGTGAAAATCTTATGTCTCTGTACATTTGAGACAGCAATATTTGTTATTTTTATATTATAAATACCCTTAAAAATATCTGTATTTTTTTGCAGATGTAATGTTGATTTACTGAGAATAATCCAATTGGGGCTTACATTCATGGACGAAAATGGCAAAACACCTCCAGGTTATACCACTTGGCAATTCAATTTCAAATTTAACCTTCAGTAAGTATCATATGTAACACATACAATTTTTTGGTTATTACCCTGTTAATTGTGTTGTTAATGTTGGCCTTCTTACATAAATAAATAAGTTGTATATCATAATAAAATTATCTGTACTAATATATAAAGAGGAAAGATTTGATTTTTTGTTTGCATTGAATAGGCTCCGAAACTACTGAACCGATTTGAAAAATTATTACACTGTTGGGAAGCTACACTATCCCTGGGTAACATAGGCTATATTATATTTTCAAAAAAATTAGGGATCCTTAATAAAACTCCAATAAAATACCCAACGGGTAAAAAAATAAGAAAACCGAAGCAAAGCGAGGGCAGTTACTCATTTGCTATAAAGCTGATGGTAGTGGCACATCACACATAACTTTGGTTTCAACTCTTAGAAACATCAGATATGTACAAAATGTGAAAGATTTCACAACACTTCAATAATGCTGGCATTCCAGGGTACCTACATCACTAAAATATAAATATTGGGCAAAGATATTTTTAACACATCATTAAAGCAAATTGAGATCATAAAATCAAAATGCCAAACTAGCTTAAAACTTGCTTGCAATGAAATGGTTGAAGTAGTACCTTCTTCACCCTTAATATAGGGTCATGGGAGTGCCCAGCCAATGAACTGCACTACCTGCTTTATTTTGCTAGATGATTTCTTGTTCTATAAAGGCCAAATCAACAAAATTTAAATGGAGAGTCTACAGAGACAAATAGGTGAGTGTTTTGAGAACATGTGTGGCGTGTGCTACCATCAACATTTCTGCATTACACCACTTTTAATATTTGAGATAAAGTATACATGGATGGGTTACATGGTATTGCCATATTCTTGTTGATTTTGGCTTTGCTTAAGAGAAATAACTGAATGGATATGTATCCGGGTTAGCCATATAATTGATTTTTTAACCACTGCATAAGACAACTTACCAGGAGTAAGGTTAATTGGCATCTAGAACAGCACACTATTTGTATAATAAATGCCTATAATGTATCTGTTATAGAAGTTGCATATTAGTCTTGTATTTCTGTGTACTTTACTAATTTATTAAAATTTTTATTTTAGGGAAGACATGTACGCTCAAGATTCCATTGACTTACTACAGAATTCTGGCTTACAATTCAGAAAGCATGAAGAAGATGGTATAGAACCATTAGAGTTTGCCGAGCTTCTCATGTCTTCAGGTAAGCCGTGCTAAATGTTGATTTTAAGTTGCTATTATTATTAGATAAAGAAGTCAGGTAAACAATTACCTTTAAAATATTATGTTACTTTGTGTTTTTGAAGTAAATACCAACCAGATTTATGACAACAATTTAAATATAAAGATTTTTCGGACAGGAAAAAAATAATTGTGCCAAAATCGTAACCATTTATATGCTTATTTAAGTAAATGCATATTTATTTATAAATTTTGAGAAAATATGTAAGTCTTACAATAACTGGTATTAGACATAAAACTGATATGGAACCTACCAAATACCTACTGCCTGTTGAGGTTTTCAAGCTTTAAAGAACAATTTCTAAATTACTCCTACTGTAACTTGGTTACAACTTTCTATATGAATCATAATTTTTGTGTAGAAGATTTGAAGTGGTCAAGTATATTTTTATCATTTCAGGCCTCGTCCTTATGGACAACATCAAATGGTTAAGTTTCCATTCCGGTTATGACTTTGGATATTTACTGAAGTTACTCACCGACCAGAACCTTCCACAAGATGAAAACGACTTCTTTGAGAGCCTTCGGCTGTATTTCCCAACAGTTTACGACGTCAAAGTAAGAACTATTTTATTCATATAAATTTGATAGATTGGATCACTAGTTGGCTAAGTACAATTACACAAACACTTTGTAGTTGTTGTGCTGCTGAACAACTGATCTACTCAATAAAACTCTTGTACTGTAATTCTACTGCGCTGATTTAAAATCACTATATTTCATTAATGCATATGACAAGCTTGTGGATTTTCTTCATTTTAATCTGTATTTTATGTTGTACAAATTCCATTGTATTAAAATCACAGGTTGTAATCAATCATTTCATAATAACTGACTTTAAGACAGGAATATGTTGTCAATTCATTGTTTTTTTTTTTAATATATCTTACCTCAGTAATCAGTTAATTTATCAAGCAGTTTGGAAGGTTCTTCTTTTATTTGGATCATCTTCCAGATGGGTCCCATATTTTTCAAAATTTGGTTCTAATGATGGGAATTGGGATCCATGAGGAATTCTGGGCACTGATCCATGAGGAATTCTGGGGACTCCTTAAATAATATCTATGGGTATACGGGGTGGAAAAAAGATGGTAGTTGGAGGAAAAGTACCCTGAATATTATTGATGATGGCAAATTTTACTGAAGGGAAACATTCCTTTATTTTCAAAACTAAGTACTAACTACATTCATAGATTTTTGAAAATACACATGCTTGTTTTTAGGGTTCCCTAGTAGTAGCTGTAATTTGTTTGGTAAAATTTTGATCATGTCGGAACATGTTAAACAACGGATTGTTCACCATTGGCCTATTGCAGTACCTGATGAAGCTGTGCAAGAACCTGAAGGGCGGGCTGCAGGAGGTGGCGGACCAGCTGGAGCTGCGACGCGTGGGCCCGCAGCACCAGGCCGGCTCCGACTCGCATCTCACCGGAATGGCCTTCTTTAAGATCAAGGAGGTAAATACATTTTTCTAGGCAAAGGTAGATCTCGCGCCAGGTGAGGTGGTGTTGTCTGGGGGGAGGCCAAACCATGACTGATCTTAATGTTGTATATGCAATCGATGCAGAAAACTTCGATACCGTGATTCAGATCGGCGTGAAGCATGCGCAATGTCGCTACAGATCAACAACAGTAATCCGTTATATCCTCTTAGGATATCAGTCATCAGGATCTCTGCATGCGCGAACATTTTGAAAGTGAATATCATAATGTCCGTTGTCCTCGCGGACTACTCGATCGAGGATTTACTCGGTACTTTCTGTCACTTGCGTGCGTTAGTTGTTACATGTATATGTATGTGATATATGTATGTATGATATATGTATGTAAATACCTCGAAGATTTTCCCTTTATCTGCGCACGCCATAATTTTTAGTTTTTTTTTTGCACCGCAATTTTTTATTATTTTAACCATTGCCCAAAACCGGATCTAAATCGGTTTGATTAGGCTTAGAACAAATCCAGACGTAAATTCAAAAAGATCGCTATGGAACCAAACCATGTTACTGACGCCATAACGATGGGACTTTTTAGCTAGGTTTTCCCTAATATCTTCAATGTACAAATCTCGATCAGTAACAGCTATATTATAAAGATAGTTGACGTTCCAGATATTCTTCGACGACAACATCGAGAGTTCGAGCGGGCACCTGTACGGTCTTGGAGCACCGTTCTCCGTCAACGCGAACAACTTTCAAGACAACGGGGAGAATGGAAACTCCTCCTGATCGGGCGAGAGCGCCGCCGCAAGCCTCACGCCGCAACCGCGGGCGTTCCTGCTCCCCGACTGAGTGATAGTGATACAAACATTACCAAGTGTCTATGAGAAAGTGACTCGATTTTTGATGGAATAATTGAAAAGTAATTTTGTAAATGTATTGTATGGAACGATATTTTATTCTATAAATATTTTATAATCATGATACGTCTAATTTCGTATTTTAATCGTTATCTCAAATTATTTTATCTATTCTGAGTAGGGGTATGCTGACACTTCATACAAGCTATCAATTAAATTGAAAACACTAGACTGGTTTATTGAATACTTTGAATGTTTTATGATATACCTGTTGTTGCTAGCATTTAAATAACATCCTCAGTAAATACAGTTTAGTGATCTAAAATCTCATTGATAGTTGATTATTTTGGTTGTATGAAGATTTAGCATGTTATACAATTAAAACATACAAGGTCCTGTTAGTTACAAGTTGGAAATTATTTTACAAAATCTGAAATGTATTTCTGTGCATCAAGTTAGGTACGGTATAAAAATATTTGAATGTATGATTAACACGCAAAATCAAAAAATACATTGAACGAATATAAGCTAATACATTTAAATTACTTAAAAAAGGAAACAACATAATTGCTGCAAGTGTAAACCATTCGATGAACATTTTCAACTTATAATAGGACCAGATGTATGTTACATTTACCTAGAGTAAACAGTAGTTTTAAGAGATATTGTAAGGTTTTATCAATTAATGTATGTACGTCTTTTTGTATCAGTAGCTACTTCTTAATTTGCACATAATTTGAGCGATGAGATATGCACTTGTAATTAATTACATGATCAAATCAATATTGCTGACGTACCACTTACTCTCTAGTGGTAGACCCGACAGAAATATTTTCCATCAATGATAATCAGCTTCTAGTTATAATTACTAGAAATAAAATTAGAGCATTTTATTTCAGTAGTACCTGTTTCATGCTAACTTGGTCTCTAAATGTAAATAAAGGATATCTACATAATTTGTGATAATTTTATTTGCAGACTCCTGATTTTTTAAATTTCTATTGTCCATAGTTAATTCGAAGAGTTTTGATAATAAATAAAATTATCAAGTTTTGTGACCAGCTTTTGAACTTTTGTATTGAGCAACTCGACACTATTTGTATAACGACAATTTTACTAAACTAAGGGCAGATAGCCCTGGAATAATTGGCGAAACATGTAAGAGAAATTTCATTAGATTGCATTATACTTCGATTACTAATTTATGACTACTAGGATACTTGTGAGTATAAAAGGATTTTAAACCAATTTTAATTGATTGCAAACTATTAAAGCTGATTAATAAACTGGATTCTGATTATAACATTTAGGGGAGAAAGGAAAGACATATTTGTGGGTATTTTGTTTTACTTAAAAATGAGTGGATCAACCTTAATTGTACAACATACACGCACACTATAGAGGGAATGTTAATTAAATTAATTCACTGTTCACGACATTGATACAAATTACTCTAGGTAGGTCTCTTTCAACAATACAATCAAATTGAGAAAAATCACCATCATTTTAATTAGTCTGGCACGGCATTACAATACTGTCTGGCACTGGTTTACTTTTTCTTTTTCTTGTTTTTCTGTGAGTTGTCCGGAGTGTTGTCGGCCTTGCGTTTCCCTGCATTGGCCCCCTTGCCGGCCGCGTTCCCGCCGGGAGTATTTTGGTTGGCATTACCGCTCTTCTTTTTCTTCTCAGCCCTTTCTTTCTCCTCCAATTCTTGATTTTCTCTTTCTATCAAGGTTATGAGCGTATTGCATCTAAAACAGACATTATTTAACATGAATTTTTAACTCTGCAACAAAATTATATGACTCCATTTCTGATAAAAACAGCAAACTTAAAAAAAATGGTAGCAAATATTCATTAAGAAACAAAACAACCTATATCACTCAATTAGTGTCACACTCGTTTAGAATTTCAGCCTTATTTGTATCGGCATATGGTACAAATGTGAATACCTGCGCTGCAGCTCGACGGCGGTCCGCGACTTGAGGAACCAGTCGAAGCGGAACTGCGGCGCGGCGTGCACGGCCGCGCGCAGCTCCTCGTACACGTTCTCCTTGTCGAACCCCAGCTTGTGGAGCATGCACACTAGGAACCTGCGACAATATTGTATTCATTGAGAAACAATTGTTTATAACGTGCGGTTTATGTGGATATAATATATTATAAAAAGGAAAGATTTGATTGTTTGTTTGCATTAAATAGGCTCCGAAACTACTGACCCGATTTGAAAAATTATTTCACTGGGAAGCTACACTATCCCCGGGTGACACAGGCTATATTATATTTTCAAAAAGGGAGAGATCCTTAATAAAACTCCAATAATGTAACCCAAGGTGTAAAAAAATAAAACCGAAGCAAAGCGAGGGCGGTTACTCGTGTGGATATAATGATAAAATAGACGTAAAACTTATATCAATGCTAATTCTGTATTCGCTTTGCTTTCCAGTACAGATAGATGTATCTGTCATGTTCTCAAATGTGTATCGAGTCTATTAACTTGGACAATTGGACTTTACTTTCCATTGTGGCATCTATGGACAACAATTAAATGATAAAGCTAATATTCACTTTAACATAAAAATAATCGCAAAAATATTTAACCTGTCTTCCTCTTCCACATAATTCTTCCCTTTATTTGTACCATATGAGATTCGAAGCTGATGAAAAGGTGCTCTGTATCGCGCCATCTTAGCATCTAAAGCTTTTTTGATCGAAGCCCTCCTTTGTATTTTCGCTTCGCCCCTTTCGATTTGTCCCATTATCCTGTCAACGTCTTGCAATTCGTGACATCTTTCCCAGAAGACTGCAGAGTATTCCATTACCTGAGAAAATTAATTGCTTATAGCACACTGTGACCTTATAACTCAATCAATCAACGCTAATATTTCTTTTAGTTAAACCTTTAAACCATTGATAGGCAGAATTGAAAATGAAATCTATCCTTATTTCAATTCTATACCAACCTCTTCTGGAGTTTTTCCCTCGACATCCTTCGCAATGTTCTCAATATCATCTCTGCCATATTTCTCATTTGCTTTGATGAACTGATTGAAGTCCCGTTTAGTCCAATTCGTAAAACCTGAAGTACCATTAAAATGTTTCATTATCTAATGATTGTTGATCATGGTTTCACCATAAAAGGTAAAATAAGGCCATAATAGATATAAATATGTTAACAAAGGTCTGCTGGAGAGATTGTTTTTAGAAAGCAGTTTACATCATACAAAACTCTTTTAATATCATACCTTTTAATATCAATACACACTGGAGCAGCGTGGTGGAGTATACTCTAGGCCTCCTCAAGAGGATAGACCCGTGCTCAGTAGTGGGCCATTAATAGGTTGAAGCTTTATCTGTTGTAGAAATAAATGTGGTGTAAGGCCTGAGAGTATGTGTTTGGAATACCTTGAGTCAACAGTTGTTCCTTCTCCTGCACCTCCTCCTCGGTGAGCGCCTCTGCGTCGTCGATCTTGCGCTGCTCTTCGCGCTGGATCTTAGCCGCGTCCGGGCCAAGCTCGGGATTACGAGGTACTTTATACCTTGGATAAAAATAATAATCTATATATATTATAAAACAGTAACTCGATAATGTCTGTACATTGAAGATATTTAAGAAAATTTGATATGAGGGGACTCAATAGGAGCAATAGATTGCAAATCTGTCATTTTTAAAAATCTTGTCTGTCTGTATGTTTGACACCGCATCACGCCAAAACTACTGGATGAAACTGAATGCGGTTTTCACAGTTGTATTGCTGGTGGTCTAACTTAAAATCTGGTGTACGTTTTATTGTGATACGTTGCATAAAAGCCGAAATATCAACAAATAGGACTTTTTGATACGCCACATAACAGCAAGAAATTGTGAAAGTACCAGATAGAGGGATAAAAGAGACTGTTTAGTATCGCAAATATTCGTTATTTCTTAAAAAAATCAATGTGTACATGTTTTTTTTAATTTATGATTTTGCAGTGAATTAGTTCTGCTAATCAACAACAGATGTCAGTTTAGGTAACTGAGTAGGTCTGAGAACAAGACTTAAGCTATTATACCGTGAATAAATATTTTATTGAAATTAATGTATACCTATATATTTTAAAATATTTAAAATAAATAAACGCTTACACACTTATACCCCCCACAGTAGGTTTTAATCTGTGTCGCAGGTGGGCATGGATGATACGTAACAAATCACAATAACACCTATGACCCCAGTACAAATATTTATCTGTCACATAAGTATCTGCCCCGGCCGGGAATCGAACCCGGGACCTCTTGCTTCGCAGGCAGGGTCGCTACCAACTATGCTACAAGGTCGTCAAACATTGACGTTTTAAGTAAATTAGTTTCCCTACCCAATTAATAAGACATAACTAAGTTAGATTTTGCTATCGGATTAATATAGGTTGACTGTATCAGAGTTAGCGATAATATTATGACAAAATTTAGTAAATTTACCAAAAAATGTTAATATTAAAAATACAAATCGTTTACACATTTATTAATCAAATGAGTAAGAAATTAAAATATTTGCGAATAATCATCTACTGCTGTCACCTAGATACTGGTCAATGAGTACCAAACTGGCGTAGGCAAATTTTATGACCGGACGTAAGTGCAATACAAATAACTAAAATACTTTTGAATTTGCTAATAGCCACGTAAGAGCAGCCGTGCCACCTGATTGTAAATGGTCATCGTTTTCCATGGATGACTGAGTGCGTCGTCCGTGATCAGACTAAAGGCATCATCCATACGTTGTCATCCAAGAAAGAAAAGAAAGAAAAAGCGGCCAAGTGCGAGTCGGACTCGCCCATGAAGGGTTCCGTAGCAGCAAGTAACATAATATAAAAGTTCTTGTAGTTCGTTGTAACTTTGATCAATGTTTTTTGCGGTTTACGATTTATGACGTATTAAAAAAAAACTACTTACTAAATCTCATTCAAACCAATTTTCGTTGGAAGTTTGCTTAGTAATGTACATCATATAATTTTTTTAGTTTTATCATTCGCTTATTTTAGAAGTTACAGGGGGGGGGGGACACACATTTTACCACTTTGGAAGTGTCTCTCGCGCAAACTATTCAGTTTAGAAAAAAATGATATTAGAAACCTCAATATCATTTTTGAAGACCTATCCATAGATACCCCACACGTATGGGTTTGATGAAAAAAACATTTTTGAGTTTCAGTTCTAAGTATGGGGAACCCCCAAAATTTATTGCTTTTTTCTATTTTTGTGTAAAAATCTTAATGCGGTTTACAGAATACATCTACCTACCAAGTTTCAATGGTATAGCTCTTATAGTTTCGGAAAAAAGTGGCTGTGACATACGGACGGACAGACAGACAGACAGACAGACATGACGAATCCATAAGGGTTCCGTTTTTTGCCATTCGGCTACGGAACCCTAAAAAATAATAAATCATGATTGATTGAATTTCCATTCTATCAAGTTTAGAGACAGTTTTTATGATCTAGCAAAGCTTTTAATTAAGGTATATTGAGCTATATAAATAGTAGTAAAAATAAACTAATAACACGCTGTCTAATCCACAAACTTCAAAGCAGTCAAAAACAATAAGTTTATTTTAAAACGTTTTCCAGGTATAATACATGCTTCTGGCATTTGGACCAGGTTTTTGGGCGAAAAGCTCGGCCTTGCGTAGTTGGAAGTTACACTTAAAAACCCCAGAGTTATTCAGGAATAAATTCAGGAGAATAGAGCCCTTCGGTTGAGAGGCGGGCCCTGATATTGCGTAGGGGATCCTTTCATTACCATAAATCTAGCTGTTGTCGCGGTTGCGAAACCCCCCAGATGATCGCTGGCCTCTTCGGACTTCTGAATTCCCACATAAGCGTTTAACTTTCAGGCAGTCAAGTGTGGAGGGGCGAGACGTCCCTGAGCGACTCATATGGCCCGTGGTCGGCGCGATCAAACATTGACCGAAAAATCTAATAATATAGTACATCTCAGGTACCTGCTAAATCACCCGATTTGCGTGATCTGGTGAACAGAATGAGGACCGTCTTACAGACATTATTACTTGGTCAGATAAAAAACATAATATTAACACATATTATCAAAATGAAGGAAGAAGTAGTGCCAAGAAAACACTACGTAATTCAAATGGAAGAAGAATTCGATTAGGTTAGGTTTGGCTGTTTATACTTACGTACAAAAAAATTTCGACATATATGAATATATAGGAGCAGTCCAGTATTCCAGTACTTGGATTATTTTTTCCAGTCCGATGTATCCGAGATATCCGATGTATATAACTCATTTTCGCCAAAATGGAGCTCTATTATTATTGCCTTTCCAGTGACGATACTTACATTATAAAACCAGTCCATCGTTGACCAATTCAGGGTCTGGTCTGGTCGTGTATCTTAGAGACAGAATATTACTCCCAGAATGTTACTCTAGAATGGGTGGAAGTAACTGAAGGTTTTTAAAATTATTTGTTGTTGGTAACATTGACATTGCAAAACCAGTACAACGTTGACCTTTTCAGGATCTGAGTGGGATTTTATATACGGTACATCATATAAAATCCCACTAATATTTGTTAAATTTATATTTAGATAGTTTTTTAGGTAGAAATTTGGCTCCCAGTTATTTCATATCCCGCATTAAAAAATAGGGCGCATATTCGTCGGGACTGGGTCGTTCGAGTTCGAGGCTCGGGGAAGGATCTACTCCTTTAGAAAAAGGGGTATAATAATTTAGCATGGAAGTTGTGTTTACAGGTTATAAATATTATTTTGACTGCTTTTATGTATGTGCTGCTACCTACTACATAGAATTTTTGTATATTTTTTATGGTATTGTTCTTCAAAAGAAAAAACATAACCCTTATAGGATCACTTCGTTGTCCGACTGTCTGTCTGTCAACCCTATTATCTTAGTAATGTGTGGAGGCATAACTCCAAACAAATTTAAATAAGTTTAAGTTTTTGGTCAATTGATCGCTATGTCCATGTATGGGAATGACAGTTTTCCAGCGGCAAAGTTAAGTTTGTTACTGAATGATTTAACATTCCTCTTATGTTCGGTGTCGTCGACTTTGCCTTCACCTGAGTTAATTCACCCAGGTGTCTTAATTCTACTTTTGGCTTCAACCTATTAATGGCCCACTACTGGGCACGGGTCTCTCCTCTTGAGGAGGCCTAGAGCATACTCCACCACGCTGCTCCAGTGCGGATTGGTGGAGGGGTTAGTGGCCAACCCGAATGTCGTAAGTTTTCAAACCACCCGAGGGCCTCCGACATGGCTTAATGACTGTTATCCTATGATAACAACCGGGACCGACGGCTTTACGTGCCCTCCGAAGCACGGAAACGCTCAAGAAATTTTTGCCACTAGCGCCCGCTGTTGCTTAACTTTGTCGATCACATAGGATCGACGCAAGCCGCCGGGCTATGAGCGCTTCTACTCCTTTTAGTAGACTTTATTCGCCTATGCAGCCAGGTGATTCGGTTCTGTAAGTTTGGACAGAACCCTCGGTGCGCAACTCTAACTCGCATTTGGCCGGGATCTTTTTTGATTACTAATTCTCAAGTCCACGCAGACGAAGTCGCGGGTAGAAGCTAGTATTATATATAATAGAATTTATATTCAATCATAATTTGTATACATACTGTAATGTAACTAGGTATATCAACTATAATTTATATTGCTAAGTTTTGTTAAGCAAAGTAACTGCAGCTCTGAAATTACTATACCTACTACCTTATTTGCAGTAATTTAAATAAATACACTACACTACAGTCTACCATACTATGACAGTGCTATGAACGTAGCACAGAAAACAATATGATACACTATTATGCCGGATTACTATAACGGATTGACGGAGTTCTATGCCTGTAGTATGTATACATTTTCATCGACAATATTTTGAGGATTTGGAAGCTGATTACAAAAAGAGTACAGAGAGAGACCCACTGTTTATTAAAATTATGTTACTGCAAATGTCTTTTAATAAAAAAAACTCACCCCAGTGTTTTCCGAAAGTGATATATCTCCTGATCTAATAATTCGAAGAGTCTCGGCGGGAAAAATTGGAAGTCTTGTACAATTGGCTGCTTCGGTGGTCTCGGGGCCTGGACACATAAAAAATAATTTACGTGTACCAGTGTCTTAGTAAATATCTAAAACTACCACCATTACAACTGTACACAATAAGCACCACATGGACAAATGTACAGGCGTCCATCTTATGTATTATATCTTAAATAGTACATAAGTACATAAGAGATATAAAGCAATTAAAAAAAACGTAAAGGCATTTACGTAAATAAATACACGTACTATTATTTATTGCAAAAATATAATACAGCATAGCATTGATAATTTAAATGTAAATGATTTTATTTTAATTTAAGCCACAAAATACATCTTTTTACTACTACTGTTATCAGTACTAAATCTAATGGATAATATGATACATATATAAATGTCTAGCATACACTGATCTTTATTATATAAAAAATAAAAATACAAGGACAAGCCGTCATAACTTTATTTTAGTTGGTTCACTCCATAATCTCTCTACAATGAGTTCTCTCTACAATGATAGAGGTGCACAATGCACTATGGTTACACCATAAGGGGCCATCTATAAATTACGTCACACGTTAGGGGGGAGGGGGGGGTCGATGAAGTGTGACACTGTGTGACCAGGGGTGGGAGGGGTCCTAAATTTCGTGACGTCAAATTTCAAAATCGATTAATTGGTATGTATAGGGTAATATTTAAAAAAATATATGGAAATAAAACTTATTTCGGAACTGCTTTTTTATGGAATAATTTCTAGGTGTAAAATTTCATGTGACGTCACACTGAGGGGGAGGTCTCACAGTGACCAGCTGTGACAAGGGGGGGAGGGGTCAAAAAGTCATGAAATGAGTGTAAGTTAAACGAGAAGAGTTTAAAAAGTTAACAATAAAATTTCCGAATACCGTTATGTTAAGGCCATATACCAAAAACTTCCTTGTGACTCTATTGGTAAAACATGTGGAGGTAATGCATTCATATATAGAATAGACAGACATTGATTTCTATGGATTTGTAGCTGACAATGTATCCAATGTATTTATATAATACAGATCAGTGCTAGTGTGAGCATAAAGAGCTAATAGATGTGATACAGTACAAGTACCCCAACAACTACAATGATGCAACAATCAAACCTCCACCAATAATAATGAATGTACGATACGGTACGGTACGATATGGTACAAATCTGTACAATACGGTACGGTACGATATGGTACAGATCTGTACAATACGGTACGGTACGATATGGTACAAATCTGTACAATACGGTGCGGTACGATATGGTACAAATTTGTACAATACGGTAAGGTACGATATGGTACAAATCTGTACAATACGGTACGGTACGATATGGTACAAATCTGTACAATACGGTACGGTAGGATATGGTACAAATCTGTACAATATGGTACGGTACGATATGGTACAGATCTGTACAATACGTAAGGTACAAATCTGTACAATATGGTACGATATGGTACAGATCTGTACAATACGGTACGATATGACGATATACGATATGACGATATGATACGGTACAAAACAGAAGTAGTACTTAGCTCTTTACACTTATTACCTGTACCTTGGGCGCCTTGGGCTCGGACACGCGCAGAGCCTCGCGAAAGTACGCGTCTACGGCGTAGTTAGCCTTACGTTCTCGCTTGGGCGGCTCGATCCAACTGCCGATCGGTATTATCTTCTGCTTCTCCCTGTAATCTTCCCCTATACACCCCGTTTGTTAATAATACCATACTAAAACACTATTATTAAGTGTCCTTCGTAAAAAAATAAGTCACGCTATAGAACAGATCTTCACATGGAGATCGTATGAGAGACCAAGAACCCACTTTGTTGAACATAACACATACGTCAATAATGTCGTGTAACAATAGTAAGTAATAATAAGGACCTTTAAAAACGGCATCAGTTGGAGCGTACTGACTGAGAGAGCATTTGTTTCGCGGGATTACTAGCTCAATCAGTACGTGCCTGCCATATAGTGCGTAGGTAAAAAAAATGCATTAACAGATAAATAGGTACTGACTTTATCTATGTTACCTGTAACTGCAACCCTACTGCAATTTTTACCCTGCTACAGCGCCATAGCTAGTGGCTACTGCGTGATAGTGGTGAGTGTTTTTTACTATTTAATATTGTAAAGTATGATAACTGAGGTGAGACATAATGGAGTTGTAGCATAATGTGTTCATTTTTAAACATGTATTTGTGAATGCCTCGAGACATTTATCGCAATCCAAACCTTCAAACTGATACACCGAGTCCGTCGCCGCTCCGGGCGTGTCCATGGAGAAAGCTCGCAGAGAAGATTCTCCAAGACTTTCCAATTTTTGTTTTAGTTCTTCAGTCTGAAAACACGTACAATACAATACAGTATATAATTATGTGGTAAAGGTAAAATAATATAAACAATTTTAGTGATACCAAAACAAAAAGGAAAATTTAGAAAAAGGTACGGCTATGAAATACATATTATAATATTCAAAACTTATTATTGTCAAGAATATATTATTTTTTTTACTAAAATCAACATCATATGATTAAAAAGCAATAACTTAAACAAAGTAAAAAAGAGATGTATTTGACCTTTGTTTCTCCTTTAGCCAGAATAGTATCAATGTCTTCATCGGTAATTTGTGAATCCTTTGAGGAGAACACATGATTGGCTCCATGTCGGATCATGTTGAGCATTTCGTCCTTATTGAGCTGGTTCTTGGTGTCCACCAGACGACCAGACTGGATCACCAACTTGTCCAGCCGTAGCTTCACTTCTGCTCGTTCTACAATCTTCTCTTCTACTGTATTGTCCGTTATTAGACGGAAAACTCGCACCTAGTATACAAAATTAGTAGATTATGATACGGTGCGTAGTGCAGTGTACAGCACCCCCCATAAGCACAGGCGCTAACTTTGCCGGTGCATAGATCAATTAAGTCACGAGTATCACACAATGTGACCTAAATCATCACTTAAGTCATGCTTTTGTTC
Source organism: Thymelicus acteon (assembly GCA_951805285.1). NCBI lineage: Eukaryota > Metazoa > Arthropoda > Insecta > Lepidoptera > Hesperiidae > Thymelicus > Thymelicus acteon. The sequence continues at coordinate 8,802,875 of OX638219.1, read as the reverse complement.
ACCTAAGTAGTCCTTTATTACACCTTGCGAAGAATGCCTTATGACTGCTATACTAAAGAAACTCCAAGACAGGCGTTTTCGCTAACAAAAGGGGTACTTTACGCACGAGTGTGACATGTGTTTAGGTCACAGAGTGTTATGATAGAAATTTAATACAGTAGTTGTTATTCTTGTTAAAAAATTTGACCTAATGTTAGTAGATTTTAGAATAGAAAATTGAAGAACTTATGGAAATGATACTAAAGAATTTAAACCTGTTTCATTTGTCCAATACGATGAGCTCGGTCCATGGCCTGCAGATCCATCTGAGGGTTCCAATCTGAATCGTAAATGATAACAACATCGGCTGAGGTCAAGTTAATACCAAGACCGCCAGCGCGCGTCGACAACATGAACACAAACTTCTCACTGCCCTCTGCATTGTACTCTTCTATCTGTCTGTTCCTGTCTTCGTGAGGAGTTTGTCCATCTAAGCGGCAATACTGTAATACAAAAGTGCGATAACTCAATTTTATGAAACAAAGGCTATAGTGGATACGTGATATTTGTTCACAGTTTGTGGATGATTCGGATGCCATGTCATGCCACCCTCGACAAACGTAGACGACAATGTAGGTTCACGTTTATTTAATACTAGCTAACCCGGCGAACTTCGTATCGCCTAACAAAGTATTATTTTTTCTAAAATAAAAGTAGCCTAAGTTACTCCTTGTTACATCAGCTATCATCAGCCAGTGAAAGTCTCGTCAAAATCGGTCCAGCCATTTCAGAGATTAGCCGGAACAAACAGACAGACAGACAAAAATTGTAAAAAAATTTGTTTTTGTATATGTACCGTGTATACATCCAAATGCACTTAGTAAAAAAGCGGTTATTTTAATTATATATAATGAGTATAGATTTTAAAGTGTCCAGTGCATCACTACCGTAATAACCCTGTTATGTTTTCCGTGTGTGTGAATTTCAGTCAACTTAACCTTCGTAGTGGCTTACAAATACAACGACAAATAGCATAGGAGGCCCATTAATAACAAACATTTAACATACCTTATACTGTCGCCACAGACAATAATCCTCCAGTATATCCAACATTCTAGTCATCTGCGAGAATATGAGTACTCTAGAGTCCTGTTCCTTTAGCTTGGGGAGGAGTTTATCCAGAATGACCATTTTCCCGCAGTTGTAGACCAGATGTTCATCGGTGGTGTATGGGGGGCCGGGCTCTGCTCCGTCGAACAGGTACGGGTGGTTGCAACACTTCCTCAGCTGCATCAGAATATTCTGGAGACGCATCTTCTCCACCTTGCCGGCGCCGTTTACTGTGAAGTTATTATGATTATTAATAACAGGATGTCTAAAGAATTTTGGTTATGGACATGTCAAAATTTGTTACTAATTTATGTGCAGGTTGCTGTTACGCTTTTTTAAATATAACCAAAATGTGATTAAAGGTATCCTTACGCTAATTTGTTGTATATAGGAGAGGCGATTAGAGAAATCTGTCATTATCCAGCCGAAAAGACAACAGCCAACAAACTTATTACACAATTACCTCCTCAATGAAAAAGCTTTAAACAGTATTACAACTTAAAACAAAGAACTAAAAGTTTAAACCCACCTACGTCAATATCTTTCATTAAAACCTTTGTATACCACTCGCGTTGCATTTTACTCAGACCGACATACACTTTTAATTCCTTTTTAGGTTTGAGTTTCTTTTCCACTTCAGACTTAAGCCGCCGTAGTAGGAAAGGTCGCAACACAGCGTGCAAACGGGACACCAATTGATTATCCCCAAGAGCAGCATTTGTGTTAAACCATGAATCAAAGTCCTGTAAACATATCACATATTTATGGTACTGTGCGAGTAAACATAAATAATCTTAAATTTAAAAAGGACCGGACAGTTTTATTCACACTAAACATAGCGAAACTCTCGATTAAGTCACCTTTCAAATGAAAAAGCGAAATCAAAATCGGTACATCCGTTTGGGAGCTACGGTGCCACAGACAGACATACAGATACACAGACACACAGACACGTCAAACTTAAAGCACCCCATTTTTTTCGTCGAGGGTTAAAAACTAAAACATAATATATTTAAATTTACTTCAACTTACATCAGAACTATTGAAAACATCTGGCAGCAAAAAATTCAGAAGAGCCCATAATTCATGGAGATTATTTTGCAATGGAGTACCAGTTAGCAGCAGTCTATTCATACTCTTAAATTCACGTAGAAGTTCAGAGAGCTTGGATTTCTCATTTTTTATCCTGTGCGCCTCATCAATAACCATATAACGCCAGTTGAACTTCTTAAATACTGATTTTTCTCTTATAATCATCTCATAAGATGTAATACACACATCCCAGTTGCCAGGCATCAGAGTTTCTCTAATGAATGTATTCTGTGGAAATGTTAATGTTTTATTGTAAGTATCATAATTCATAACTCAAAATCAAAAGTTGTAAAAAAATCAAAAATTCTGATTTTTAATTTATTCTTAAGTTATTAATGCTCCAACTCAGAGTCACTAATGGTTACATAAATCGCTCCGTAGTACAGAATTTGTATGGTGATTCTTAACTAAGGAGCAAATAGTGACTCTGAGTTGGGGCGTAAGACATTTAAAGACACCCATATCAGTATACAACTTATCTTAGTCATAGCTTCTGACTGAGGATGATGTCAACTAAAATTGAAACTATGAATACGAATCTCAAATTAAATATTATGAACCAAAACCTCTGTTTGTATTCGACCCAGCCGTGTTATAATATTGTTATTTTCAGAGTTTCAGAAATGGTAGTGTGGTTAAGGATGTCTTCCTTGTGTAGATATAGTTTATTTATATTTGTATAATTATTTAATGTTATTCATATTTTATGCATGTAAGATAGATAATCTAGTTCAACATTTATTGCTGCAACATATACTGTGTTGGCATAGTAATCTAGTTTGTAATTTTTTGTGTTGCACTTTATTTAAGTAATTATAAATTAAATTAAGCAAATTCGCCTCGCATCACACTTGCGTGCGCCCCGCGCGACACCGTAGGCCACATTGAAAATTAGCGGACCTCGCTGATTGTGACCTTTTCCCTTCCATCTGCATGGTACTGCATTTTAGCATAACAATAGATTTAAGCAGACTGTTGTATATATACTTGTTGCAGTGCCCTGTGTGTGAAATAAATGTTTTTTTTTTTTTACTTAAAATAAGTTAATTTTTTTAAATATATTTAATTTTCTTTCATTCTTCAAAACAATATCTGCCAGAGCATCAAGTATGATATTAATATTAATTAACAATATTATACTCACCCTAGTCTCTTGATCACCAATTAAACAAACAGCTCGTAGAGATGGGCACCACTTCTTAAACTCATTCATCCAATTTGTCAGAGTTGATTTTGGTACAATGACAATGTGAGGGCCCGGAACATTCCTAAACATCAAATAAAATCTATTATTTGAAATATTAAAAGTAAACAGTGGTTGATATTGATTTTTACAAATATCTTAGAATTTATGATGGATGGATGGATGGATGGATATACTTTAAGTTATACTATAAGCTTAAAACTTTGTTTCAACTACTCCACCTATTATAACCAAAACCTGGTCATATTGGTTGTAAATATAAAAACAAATATAGATGATGTCAAAATTCTTACTTGAAATTTTTCATATAACCCAATAGAGAAATTGTCTGCAATGTCTTTCCCAGACCCATCTCATCGGCCAAGATACCATTGATTCCATTTTCATACAATGATATCATCCAGTTGAGACCACGAACTTGATAATCACGCATCTCTCCATTCTTGATGTATGGAGGGGAGGCTTCAAACCGGAAGATGTGTTTGGTCTTTATATTAGTCTCTGCCAGTAGTTCTTCATCTTCCTCTTGCTCCGTTTTACGATGCCGATGGCTGCACAATGTTGAGTTAGTACAGTTGCAAGTAAATATTATCTAACTAATATTATAAAGAGAAAATCATCTAGCTGGACCACCTTCCCCGGACTGCTAATTTTTCCAATGAACTCTTGTTTATCTAACTAATTATTACAATTATAATATACTAGCTGCCCGGACACACTTTGTTGTGTCAAAAGTTTTTTTTTATTAAAATGCGCCTTAAGGGAGATGTAAGCTATCCTATCTTTCAAGTTGGATCAAACTGCAGACGGTGTGCAAATTTGATTAAAATCAGTTAAGTAGTTTAGGATTCCATCACGGACAAACAACATGACACGTAATTTATATGTATATATTAAGATATTATAATAAAATATACCTAATTTATTAAATAACTAACATAATTTGTCTTGTATTTTTAGGAAATAACCTCAAAAATTAAAATTTTTCAAAAACAACACATTACCGCACAAAAAGCAACTAGATTATGATTTGAGACATCACTGCCTAACGATTAAAGACAAATCACCCAGATACTGGTACCACAAGAAAGCCAACCCTATTATAGCCTGCCTTGTGTTCATTCTAAAAAAGCAGTCTTATGGTCTAAAAGGAATGTTAAGTCTTGAGGTCTGAATGTTTTCACTAGTTATCAGCCAGATAGCATTAAAACTTCCACTCATGTAGGCTACTATCACTTGCATTATGGCACATCTGATGCAATAAGTGTGTATTATAATAATTAGCCATTCATTATAGTGCTATGCTATAAAAAAAGTTATATTCAATAAAAACTCCGGAGTCTATGAACCAGTACCTGGTGACTCATAAAAGTAGCCATAAAAAAACTAATCACTTACTCTCCAGGGCCCGGTGCTTCAGCGTCTTTGTTCTTTTTAGGCCTGCCAGCTTTGGCTTTTGGGGGACTGCTACCAGATTTAGAGGTGTTTGTCATAAAATGGGAAAATATCTCAGTTTGTTTCAACAAGAAATCGAAACGCTTCGAACGATCAGTTTCTATTTTACTTTCAAAATCTCCTTCCTTGCCCCGTGAAGATGTCGTATCACTCGAAGATCCATTCTAATAGTAAATAAATATAAAAAATTAAATTATATTGGTACATTACAAGATAATAAATCAAAATAAATATTAGTACGTTTTAATTCTTACAGAATTTTCGCCAACGTCTGCTGTTTCTACCGCCTCCTCTGGTTGAGACATTATAGTTTTTTTGATTTTGCACTTATAAATCCAAAAACAGCCGCTACTTTAGGACCAAACGGAATTAAAATAAGTCAGCCCTTTTCATAATTCGTTGAACAAACTATTTACAAAAGCAAAACACGCACTTCGGCATCAAAGAAGATATCAGAACAGAAATTGACAGAAAGTGTTGCCAGACCAAAATTTCAAATTCCAGGAGATAAGAGCAAAAAAAATCAGGAGACTGGTCTGACAAATAAGGAGATAAATAAAATACTGAATTAAATTATTGTTCATTTTGCTTATACATTTGACAATTCTGTCATTTTTTCGCTTACTTTTAGTTCTCATAAATTTGGCAATAATTCTGGTACTCTATTAAATTTATTTTTCAATTTGGTCTTTCTTATGTTTATTTGTTAAAATAGTCTCCACCGTGACGCTTGAACGCAGTAAGCGATAAATATTTTAATATTTTCTATTTTGTAAGCTCAAACAATTACATGCAAAAAATGTAACCTACAACATCAAGCTACTACCAATACTACCATAAAACATATCTATTTAATTTAGTCATGTAGTATTGGTGGGCTTTACCGCCAATACTACCGAAAGAACCTTTGTTCTTTCCCGTACCTGCTCATAGCAACTACTACAGGATCGGCAATCGATAACGACTTATTTACCTTATTGGGCTTATTGCAAAAACACTCGTATTCGATTGAGTTACGATAGTAAATGTTATAGTGTGTCTATTTTCCAAATTTGATAGTGTTAGAAATTATTGATGCAGTCAAAAGATTCAGATACGCAATTCAAAATTGCGTAAAATCCTTTTTACGCATAGTTCGTGAATTATAGTTCAAAACCTAAATATCAGGAGACTTATTAATAAAATCAGTAGATCAGGAGAATCGTAGAAAAATCAGGGAATCTCCTGGAAAATCAGGAAGTCTGGCAACACTGTTGACAGATGTCAATAATCGCGCGCGCCTAAGCAACCGAAGTTTTTAATGAGTTGGGGTTAGACATTACCTTTTTCGCCCAAAACTCAAAGCACAGATTACTAATATTACTATACTTGTAGCTAGCTCAGAGAAAAGTCATATCAAATGAAAGTTGAATCCATAGTTCGACTCAACGGCATTTTAACGGGCCACTTTGACAAATAGTGTTGCTACCTATTGCAGAAAATTAATAGCGAGGGGTAAGTGTCGATATTTCAGTATCGATACTCGGTTCACCAAGAAAGTGAGCGGTGAAAAAACGTTTTGTTCAGACATGCAATGGAAAACCTGTAGTTACGTTAGTAAAATAGTGGTTGATTAATGTGTTTGTACTTTTTATCTAGTTTAAATATCTTGTGTTTAATGATTTGATGCCATCTTTAAGTTGTATTTAATTTCAACAAAATTCAGTGACATTTTTATTAGGGAAAATGCTTTCACATAGAGTTAATTTGATTTTAATAGTCACGCAAAATATCGATAAGAAAACATTTTCATGATGTCGATAAGAACAGCAATGCCTATGCCCTGGCAACATTTGTGCATTTGAGTTGTCATAGTGGTCCGTCGAATTATGGATTCGACTCTAAATGGTACGAACTGCATGATATGATTTGTTGTTTTTGTAGAAAATTTATTCATTTGTTTGAGTAATCGATACGGTATAATTGTAACCGTATCACGCCATCTTTTATTGGTTGCCGAAAACATTAGTACTAATAAAAGCCGTACGCTACTCTCGTAAGTCGGCGATTGGTCGGCGATGCGTTGCCATATTATATTAAATTTTAAGTCTTATTTAGTAAACAATCTTTCAATGTCTTTGTATTGTAGTTAATTTGTAATCTAAAAATTATGCAAACACAAGACAAAAATAGATTAAAGTAAGTTATAGATTAAAATATTTTTTTAACAAATTTAAATGAATATTTAAGTCAAAATTGTGCCAAGATTGTTTACCAAATAAATGTGTATTCAACGAAAAGAAATGTAGGTACCCAAAGGTTGCTACTGTTTTCTTTTGGAAAATAAGAATCAAATAAATTATAAAAAAATACTATTCATATTTTTTATTTCTTTTCATTAGTAACATTTTCAATCAACTTATTAATATATTCAAGTTTTTCTTCTTGTGTCTTGCAATTTGAATACACACTCCACAACACCTGAAAATAAACAAATCATAAAGAAAAAAAAAGATAAAGATTAAATAAATACTACTACTATCTACATTCTACAGGATTCTACTAAATATTAGTACCTATTCCCCTGCACCCCCTCCATCCTTGAATCTGCTAGTGATTTGCTCAACCTCCATGAAAGTTGTATGCATTGTATACATAAACAGGTTCACATATTAATATTAGTTCATTACGGACTATAGTTTTCATTTCATCATACCCACCTATAAGTATTTACCAGCAAAGTGACATTTTCTGAAACCATCCAGCTGGCATAGGGAGGGGACCAGACTTTTATCAAAAAATTGAAAAATACAATTTATAAATACTTTACCAATGCAGCATGATATCCAACAGCATTTAATTCTCTGACTTTTGTCAGAAACTGACCAGTAGGTGCATTACATTTATAAATCATTGTATTCCGCCCAGCTATAACAAGTACTATCCAGTTGTTGTCATCAGGAGGAGGGTAAATAAGGCCATACACTTTGTTTTCAAACAAATTACGGACTGGAAGTGGCCTACCATTATGATCATTGCACATTATTATATCTGCAAATCAAATACAAATCTATAATTATCAGTTATGTATTATTAGTACTTATCTATTATTAGTTATCTATTATTAAATACTTCAAATAATGTAAAATTTATAAAATTCTGTATCAATATTTTGTTCATATTATAGGTACTTATAGATCTTACCTCCTCTTTGGTAATGACTCAATACATGATTTCCAGTAACATAATCAGGACCTCCGCGAGACTCCCTCAATATCCTCATCACATCCAAATACATCTTTTCAGTAACATTATACTGCTTGGGAAATCCCTCAGTTGGCAAATAATCTGTATATTTTTTTGATAATATATTAACATGTTTGTCACTGAGCAAATTTACTTTAAAATCCTTACAAAATATTTTAGCTCTATTGCTAAGTAGTAGAACTTCCCTGCCATATGCATAAACTTGCTTTCCATAAGTTTTTTCAAGAAGCTCAGCGGACAATGCTCTATTTATTAAATCAACTGGGTAAAACTCTAACTGGCCTAGATATCCAACACAACATATAAAGGATCGTCCATATTTATTTATTTCCTCATTTCTCTCACTTTTTCTAAGTTCATTCATAACATTTGTGAAGAAACATTCTTTTGTTTTTGGTTTATGATTAAACATTGCATAAGATAACACCAGCCTTTCGAGGTCTTTTAATCTGGCTTTTGACATATTACTGTTGATAACATCAGCTATTTTTGTTAAGCAGTCTGGATGAAATGTCAAGGTTGACGTTCCCACGAGCGCCAAGTGAACGTTACACATTACTGACAAACGGGGTGCCTCGTGTTGATAAACATCCAGCAAGTTATATATTGTATCATCATTGGCAAATTTCATAGAGTAACGGATAACTTTCAAAAGGGCTGCTAGTGTGACTTCATGTATTTGTTTAGAATTTTCAGTCACTTTGTTGATAATTCTTTTGACCATCTCCATATTTCTTATTGGAGTTTTGCTTTTAAAAAATCCCATTGATAAAATAGCCAGTTCATCCACACTAAACTCTGTAAAGCAATTCTCAATGCGAACTTCTAAATTATGCATATCAAATGGTTGTTTTCTAATAATCCCAATAAAAAACATTGTCTGCACTACTTGTGCTGGTGTCAGATGTTTAGCTTTGGAAGCAAATTTTTGTACACATTTATGTGAAAAATCACTGAGCTTTGTCACATTTAACATAAAGAATAATGAAATGTACGAAAACAACTCATCTAATGACCATCTTGGTATCCTTTTAAAGCATTCATCATCTAAAGCAGCCCATACTTCTATATAATTTCTAGTTCGCACTGACGGGGTTTCAGGCCATTTTTTTAAAGAATAGAATAAAGATGTTAATTCTTGGTCAGTTGCATTCTTCACATTGTCTGTAAGAGCATCTATGTATTGATCAAACATTCTATCGGAAATACATAAATTATTTTCGGCACAATATAAACCAATCTTAGGAAATACTTGGAAAAGTTCTTGTGGGGTAAACTGTAACCAATTACTTCTCATTATTTGGTCAAATTGCTCTTTCGTCAATGAACTTTCATTTATCCCCATATCAACAAGGACTCCATAACCTTTATTGTTCATAATATCATATGCATATTTATTTTCGTATTCCATAAACATTTTCACATTTAACTTTACACCTTGATGAATATATCTTTGAGAAATAGTTGTTCTATATGCTGAAGTTAAGGATAGCCATTTGTTCCGATATTTTAAATGTGAAAAGTTTCTAAACATCTTCAAAAAAAGAACCATGTCCTTAATTTTACGACTAACTTTGAACTTGTTATAAACTTGGTGATAAACAACAATGAATTAAATATTACAAAAGAACCAAGCAGCTTCACTATCACTTAGTGGTTGTTGCTGTACAACTAAAACTGTTGAGATCACTCAACCTAAGTGTTTATAAATACAATTAGATTCATTAATTATTATCTATTTTATTAAACTCGTCTTGAATTAGCCATTTTACTAAAATTTAAGCGCATTGTTTTTAAGTTATAGGTTAACGTAATTGTTGACGAATTAATGTGACAGCCGACAGGTGACTGTGACGTCTGTGGTCGGTCGTCTCTCGTCTGTGCTGTGAGTCTGTGACTTCTGATCTGACATGACAATTGACATTAACATGACATTGACATGAACGTAAGTGATTTTTTTTTTTTATAGAAATAGCTGGCAAACGAACTGACGATCCACCTGATGGTAAGTGGCTATTGTCGCCCATGGTCATCAGCAACACCAAAGGCATCACTGATACGTTGCCAGCCAAGAAAGAGAGAAGAAAAAGAAAGAATTATATCACAGAATATATTATTATTACGTTACTTACCACACCCACAGACATTATTTAAATACTAGCTGACTCGGCGAACTTCGTACCGCCTAACAACTCCCTCCTCTCCCTCTCCCTGTGTTATGCATGCTAATATAACCCTTCCTCGTCAAAAAACCGTCGCTTACAGTGCGACCAACTTATCTGTGAACTGAGGGAGGGCGCTGTCGAACGCATTGGACCAATCACTGGGACGCAATTCGAGACGTAGTAAATGTCAATGTCATTCATTGACATTAACACAAAGAACTTCAGAATAGTTCCAATTTTCGCCATTTCACAGATAAGTTGGGCGCACTGTAGTTTGAAACAAAGAGTATATTTGTATTGAAAGGTACATAAGTGTACAGACTAGGGATGGGAAGCCGTCCCGTGACTGTTCTTAATTTTATACTATGTAAAGATAATGCAAGCTGTACAGCTTCACGCGGACACATAGACGTGTCTGGCCTGGAGAGACTTAGCCGATAAGACAATTTTGTACGAGGTGGGAGTTGGGAGTTATAGCTCCAGTCCAACGTGTGAACGTTCTAAGGACATCACATGGTGGTGGCCGTGTCTGTAGAAAGAAACCTTTCCTGCCGGTAGTTACGCTGTGCGTGTAGTGTGTTTGTGTTGTGTGTTTGCGAGGGGTGTCTTGTTCCGAAGGAACGTCAGCGACCGTGAACTCGTCATCGGGGTCGTCTACCACATAGGTGGCCGCTTGGACAACCAATGGGCTGCAGGCTTCAGCGGACATGAATTATATCGTGGAGAGCCACACAGCTGTTGTTGCTATTAGATAGCTGTAGTTATTTGGTTATGCCATGTCGCAAGCCTATGCCTATAATAGTATACTTCATTCATAAGTAACTTCATAAAACTTCCATTTAGATTGGCCACAAACCTTTCTCCAGATTCACACTGGAGTAGCGTGGTGGAGTATGCTTTAGGCCTAGGCCTCTGGTGTTAAAGGCAGCCAACCGTATAGTGATGTAGGGTCTACTAAGGGGCTCCATTAATTCCTTGAGTCCAAGACTCTAATCCAATCTCTCAACCTCGGGGTGCACCCACATAATGAAGTCTCGGCGCAAGGTAATTCCTGCTAAAAGTCGCTGGTGTTAGTACTGTCTTAATTTCGACGATACAACAGGTACATGGAAGACATGGGTGGTATAAACTATAAACAGTTTCAATAATTAAATATTGGTATAATACCACAAATTTTGGCTTAAGAGCCAGTTCTTTCTTTTTTTTCTTCTCTCTTTCTTGGCCGGCAACGCATCAGTGATCCCTTGGTGTTGCTGATGTTCATGGGCGACGATAGCAGATTTACCATCAGGTAGATCGTCAGCTCGTTTGCCGGCTATTTCCATAATAAAGAAATATGGTATCAGGTGCCACAATAACTGTTCAACTGTTCGAGGTTTCAGATCAGAAGCCGGTCCCTGTTGGTGGTAGGACTTCGTATAGATAAGAATTAGGTAATTCATAATATCAATATTATTAATTTATTATGAAGTCATTGATATTATTACTGGTGTTATTATATCTTTCTTAGTTCTTACCACCCTCTTAATTGAGTCAGCCGCGAAAAATAAAAATACTTGTTTTATTCTGGCTAGAGAACCAAAGACTTCGTTTCTTCCTTTCTTCATTATTGGCCGACAACGCATCGGAGCATGCATGAGAGTTTGGTGTTACTGATGTCAATTGGCGTTGGTGTCAACTTACCGTCAGCTGCCGGTTTGCAGCAGCAGCAGCCGTCTGCGTCGTTTGTTGGTTGTTTACAAGGAAGAGGAGAACCCAAAGCACCCATCGAGCACATATCCAATTTTTGGTAAAACAACATTGAGTATGTATGTGCTCGATGTATGCACCATTGCATCAATAGGTTGAAGGCAACGTGAGCAGCATTACCTCTTACGTCTACTATATTCAGTCAATGAAGAATAAAAAAAACGTTTTGTTGTTTTATATTTAATCTCTATGTATTTTCTATATCTTGTAGACATTATGTAATTCGTATGCAATATTTAAGTACTTAGAAATAAAATGTTGGGTAGATATACATAATTGTGCACAATGTACAATATTATGACTATTATGACTTAGACAACCCACAGAAATACACTCATAAATAATTCACTTAGTATTTCATTATTAAGTATACACAGTATCATTAATTACGAAGTTTCTGCACACTTAAAACTGGTTGAATAGAATAAAATTTAAAGTGATCATCGATTCTATTATAAAACATATCATAATTGACCAAATTTTCGAAGTTTAAAATTTTGAGCTAGTTCATAGTTACAATGTTAATCTTGATCGTGATGACTAATGACGGTACAGTCAACAAAAGAATTAGGTATGCAGGTCATGATTCTAAACCCTTCTGTAGTGTTTAATATTACATATTGCTTACGTTATTAGCAATGTTAAATGATACTTTACCTATACAGGTATCATTTAACATTGATAAAGACAAAAACTATCTGTAATATCAATAATTATAGGTTTTAAAATCACGCCCTGCATACCTAATTTTTTTGCTGATTGTACCTTGTATACAGTTGTACGGGCACTAGGCGATCATGTATTTACATACAGAGCAGATCTCTTCACTGTTACTATTTAGGCTGGCATGACGAGCTTGCATGGCGGTCCAACATACACGTAAATGCATAGGATCACCTAGGGACCGCTTTACATACATGATGCATGATATATATTATACACACGTATATTTCGACACACATATCACGCCGTTCTCAATATTCTATCTATTTTATTTTATCTTAATTTCAATTGCGTGGCAAGTAGCATCTGACAAAACTGCCATTAGTAGTGTTCGTTTAATGTTTAACCAATTAACTTATCCAGACTCCAGAGACTGATGGATAGATTGGATTCATATAGGTACATATTGATAGTAAGTAGGTTAGGTACCTATATCTGAGTAAAAATAAATAGGTAGGTATAGGTACCTACTTTTTTTTGAGTTTCCTGAATATTCATGTCACCGCAAGCCACAGAGTGAAAAAGGAGAAAGATTGCTAAAATTTAATATTTTTTATATTCAAAGTCTGTAACTGAATTGAACTTTAGATCATGGAGTAATAGAGGTAAAGAATAAATGACTTGGTTGTGCAAAAATGTCCGTCAAACTGCGTTAAATTGGTGACGCCGCGATAGCAATGGTTGGACAAAACACTGTCTAAATTCGGCATACTTCAATCCGTCAACAACTGCTATACGTATATACACTAACGCCACTGTGGAGGGTTTTTAGGATTCCGAAGTAAAATCGGAACCCTTATAGTTTCATCATGTCCGTCCGTCCGTCCGTCCGTCTGTCCGAAGCAAAGCGCCGAGACTCTTAGTGCTAGAAAGCTGTAATTAGGCATGGATATACTTATTTATTAAAACTCCAGAATCGTAGAATAAAATATTGAAAAACTTTTTTTTCAGGGTACCTCCCCGACAGGTAACGTAAGGATGAATTATTTTTCCGTCGTGTAGGTACCTTATAGTGTGGGGCATCGTTGAAAAGGTCTTTTGAAAATACTATGAGTCTTTTAAGACCATTTTTGGAATTAGGGGTCCGTTTGCGAAATATTTGGCTTTAAAGTGCTAATTTTGGTTAGAGTCAAGTGCCCCCCCCCCCCTGCTGGCTAAACGGTTGGAGTTGGACTCGTGAAAGAATTCTCAAAGATAGGTTCTATGGTGAATTTACAAGGAAAACAAACTATCACGGCTGTGTTAGCATAAGTAGTTAATGAGTAACAGTCGGTAAACTTACTACTTTGGAACCCTACATTGCGCGTGGCCTGACACGCATTTGCCCGGGTTTTTTTTTTCAACTTTTCCCGAATACGATTCAGTTCTCTACCTTTATCCTCCATACTAGGTATATCTTCTTACAGCAGTATGAAAACATTTTTATTATTATAAATATTCCACGTATGTAGGTATTTTGGTTTGCCAGTTACTGATAATAAGAACCATATCTATACCCCACTTTTACCACGTGCACTTAATCTCTATCTTTTTCAGTTTAAACTACCTAATTTGGTCGCAAGCATTTTTATTGGATAGGTAGTACTTAATTAATTTTACCTTTGGTTTAAATCTGTAATGTAACCAAATTCTCGAAATCAGGTTAAAACCTAGATTTTTTACGAAATATAAAAATCAATCTCAAAATTAAAAACAAAGTATTCATGTGCTTACTGCTTGCTAAGTGCCCACAAAATTACTTTCTCATATAGCTATAAAATAACACAATCAAAGTTTAAACTCACACATTTCTTGCTTACAGTAATTATAATAAAATTATCATCACAATGATACACTGGGTAGCGCATAAATTGGTATCGCAGTGTTGTGGCTAATTGAATTAAACGATGTGAATTAACCGGGGAGTAGATAATCTTTGTCATCGACCCGCATCAGCCTGAAAACAAAAAAGTAGGTAAGGTTAATTAATAAGTACATACTTACCTAGTTTAATCAAAATTAAATGCAATAATAATTCATTTGTAGAGAAGACAATCAATAAAATCATTGCGAATATTGCGATCTATAAAATTACTTCAAAATGAAATAAAAACAATATGTAACATTTTAAATGCGAGGTAAACTAAACTTAACAATATAATTTTCTGCAAAATGAAACAATTCGAAACTATTTAAGTACACCTACACAATTACCTACTGGACATTATCCGGAAGGTAAACTAAAATTTTTCAATGAGTTGGTAAAGTAAAGCCTATAATCCTATGCCATACCCATTAAGAGGATTATAGTTTCATAATTTTAGATATTGAATAAAAAAAACTACAATTTGTACAATTCCGCCACCATTATTCGATCAACAACAAAATTATTTTATTTATAAATGTTCCACTACTTGTGATTCTGTGCTTAAAATCCTAAATGAATGCCTTTTTTTAATCCACCACCTTATTATTCTGTTGTTTCTTTATGCATCACCTCCCTGTGTTTATAAAGTCTGCTGTGTGCATTTTTGCATAGTGCTAAGACAAAAATTAAATGAATGCTTATAATAAAAACTCGCAGTGTTATATTCAACTAAATCTTACATTTCTCTTTGATAAGACATCTCAGTTCGAATGGATCTCACTAAAACTTAATCATAAAGCACCAAGCCCTTTCAATGTTTTAGTTGGGAGACCTTAGGTATAGTTATCGATGGCGGTAGCGGTAATAGATTGTTGCCATATCGAGCATAAAAGTTCTCATTGTTGTACAAACCAGCATTCGCATTTATGTTCTTAATTACAGATATTTTATGAATAGCTTCCTCCTGAAAGAGATTTACTGATAGATAGCGAAAAACAGAGCAACATTTTGAAATCGGGTACTTCACAACAATCCAAAAGTGCTTACCAAGGCCTCAGTCTTCTTACGTAAATTGGATCTAGATAAAGTTAATGCCAATTCTGATTGTAGCCTGCTCGAGATGGGTTCATCGTCCGCGAGCCGGCGGCCGTCGGTCTTGTCGCCGTTAAGGAACTCCAATTTAGACGGTTCTCGCCTGTTGCCCACATTGTTGACATACTGTCCGATAGTTACGGATACCGGTCTCACGTTCTTCTTCATTGTGGCTGTTCCATTGGGCGCCTTAACGAAGTAATTTGACGGTGGTTTCGGCTGCACGTTTAGAGGAGGATTTTTTAGTTTGTAAGATTCGATGGAATCCACTTCCGCGTTGTCATGGCTGTTTGCTTTTAGCTTCGTTTCTATTACAGGAGTACTTTTGTTATTATAGTCCGGAGTTGGAGTTCTAATTAGTGTTCCAGTTTTTCTAAGGTTATTTTTATTTAAATTTATATCTTCAGAATTTAACTTTGGTACATCTTTCTGGTAATCGCCATTTTTGAATGGCATCTGAAATAATTGTTGTATATCAGTATAGGTAGAATTTACTGTCGTGGGTATTTATGCCACAAATTATTTACGTAATACAGTAATACGACATAGAAGGTATTGAGTACAATGAATGGAATTTCATGCTAGCTGAACTAAATATGCGCGTATCCGTATCGTCATAAAATCACTAAGGTAAAATATTTTAGTTCGCGGAAAAATACCTAGTTAGTAGTAACCTTTATCCAAACGAAGTTTAATTTATACATAAGCCGTATATCTTTGTATAAAAGAAGCTATACAAACCGGTGGCGGAGGCGGTGGATTATCGGTAGCTTCGCGTCTCGGTTGCACGTTATTGTTTTCAATTTCTGGTGAAATGTTCTCACCTTTCCTTAGAGGAAGCGTGTGTTGACGATCCTAGGCAAACAAATATTCCGGTTAAATTATCACTAGTTTTGTAAACGATCTTATCTTTAACTTAGGTAAGTATAACGTTATATCTTTGACAAATCAAAAATAGTAAGTACTTATTACTCTACCCAGATATAGATAGAGTTACTTATGAATTGTAGCCACTTCACTAGATCCAACCCTTACAATGGTTTTCTTAATATTTTTTAATACGCCATTTACTTTTTAGGGTTCCGAAGAAAAATCGGAACCCTTATAGTTTCTAGTTTCCTTATAGTCTGTCCGAAGTAAAGCACCGAGACCATTAGTGCTAGAAAGCTGTAATTTGGCATGGATATACATATTTATCAAAACTCTAGAATCGTAGAATAAAATATTGAAAAACATTTTTTTTCAGGGTACCTTCCCTACAGGTAACGTTTTATATTAGGTCTTCCAAAAATATTATGGGTCTTAGAATGAATTATGGGTCTGAATTGTATGAATTAGGGGTCCGTTTGCGAAATATTTGACTTTAAAGTGCTAATTTTGGTTAGAGTCAAGTGTCCCCCCCCCCCCCCCCCCCCGCCGGCTAAACGGTTGGAGTTGGACAAATGAAAAAATTCTCAAAAATAGGTTATATGATGAATTTACAAGGAAAACTATCACGGCTATGTTAGCATAAGTAGTTAATAGTCGATAAATTTACTACTTTGGAATCCTAGGTATATTGCGCGTGGCCTGACACGCACTTTGCCCGGTTTTTAGGTTCCAATAACACTTCTAAAAGCATAATGTTATACTTTTACAGAATAATAATTATTAGTAAGTAACTATTGGTGATTATCGCGACAGTAGTGCTGAATGCTGATATCATATTGGATGAAATACTCAAACTACCTACGTCATTCGTTACAGGTAAAAACGTGGTTCTACTACGAGTATATTATTTCTTATATTACCTACTTCATTTACATCTCATGTTATCTGAATCCTCAGCGTAAGTAATTACATAGGCATAGGTATGAGTTATGACGTAAATAATACCTAATGTAATTGCCATAAACATTCACTCAAGGTATAATATAAAATCATACATTAATATATTCCTATAGCTGCCATAAATATTAAGTAGGTACCTACCATTCCAAGTTTTCGCTAGCAATAATCATTTAAGTTTATAGCGCTAAACAGTAGCATAAAACTTGGGTAAACACTTAATAATCTGGTTACGGAAGTAACGTTATGATCCACAGATAGAAGAGAGGAATTAATGAAAATAAAAATTTAACAAAATTACTCTGTAATAGTAATTACAAATATTTAACATGCACTCAACAACAACGGGTAATCAGAGCTGATAACAATAAAAGATAAGTGTTGAGTATTAATCATAACAAAAATTCTAATGAGTAACATAATACACAATAAATCATGATTTATTAGGAATGTAAGTAAGAACCAATGCTCGAGTGAAATGAAATGAAATGAAATGAAATGAAATGAAATGAAATGAAATGAAATGAATTTTATTCGAAGTAGGTTTGTTACAAACACTTTTCGAAAGTCACTTAACGCCATCGCTTCAGCAAATCCCTACCGTGAGTGGTCCCGGGAGAAGAAGCGGCAAAAGTAAATGATTGATAACAAAATAGCTAACTTATCTCACATGTTTTTTAGCGTTCCGTAGGAAAAAACGAAAAACGGAACCCTTATAGGATCACTCGTGCGTCTGGGCGACCGCCGCGCCGTTCACCGTCAATTTACTCCGACTTTTTTGTGACCCAAAGACGAGGGTATAAAGTAAAGAAAATAATATAATTTTGAAAAAAAATATTAACGAAATCAAAACTAAATAAAAACTGTTTTGCAAACCGTATGTGTGATATGTCAAATGAAAGGGCTTGTTGTAAGGATCTCTAATATTTTTTTATAGTTCTACCATCCCCCCCCCCTTATTTCCGAAACTACTGAAGCTAAAATTTTGAAAAAATACATAGAATAGTTCTTTACTTAAATATTACAGGAAAACCTATAAGAAGCTTATGGTCTTAAAAAACAGCAAAATTAAATAAAATTCGAAAAATAACGGTAAATACATAATCAATGTACGGAACCTTCTCCAAGCGAGTTTAACTCGCACTTGTCATGTTTATTTTTCTAAGTAGATTAGACCGGTAGCGTCACGTAGAGTATGAGTTGGAGTGAGAGATGGGGTATTTAGTATTTACTATTTGGCTACAATAAGTACCTAGTTTTTTAATTTTGTTCAACAGATTAAGTAAGTTAAAATTTAATAAGTAGGTATCTAGTGGAAAATTCAAAAAGAAAAGCAAAGACCAACTTACTTCATAGCACTGAATAGAGAATAGCGGCTTAGATTTATGACTTTTCTTCATTTTAAACGGATGTACGTTAAGATCTTGATTCAAAAAGCATTCCGTGTTTATCAAGCACTTGTAGATAAAAATTTTGATGCACTAGCTAAACACAACCGAGTCCAAACACGCTCACGAGTTGCATAGAAAATTGAGAACTTGTAAATAAAAGCAAGAGCGCGTGAAGGTCGGAGTAAATTTTCCGGTACGCAGAAGATCGCGGATTCGGTGACGTTATTGTGGACAGCACAGCGGACAGCCGGCGCCAGCGGTGCGCGTCGGGTTTGCACGGCGAGTGCAGGTGCGCGAATGAGACGATAATATACCGATATTGCCAGTTGCCAATGGGCACACGGCTCGCGACTCGACTCGCGAGTCCGGCCGCGTCCCCTAGCGTTATCAGTGCGCGGCCGATACGAAATTCGTAATCACTGCGCCTTCAGCCATGGCACGCGGTTTATGGGTAAGGTGACCATACGTTCGGCTTTGAGGTAGTTTGTACCGCTGTCCTCCGCGAGATCAAAAAAGTCTCGCTTTGCGTCCTACCTAGTGTCCCCCTTTGTCCCGCTTTGATATATATTTACTTAGTTGTGGACATGAAAGTCATTGAAACAACGAGATTTATGCCCGATGACCTTTTCAGTTTTCAGCCATAAATTTATATTACTGATTGTAGACAAAAAGATGCTCGACGACCTTTTTTTAGCTCTCAATATTGCTGTAATTATTGTACACGAAATTCCGTAGGCGCTTTGACTCGAAGGCGCCCGATGACCTTTTTTTAGTGCCCGTTCCGCTTTCAGTGCTTAGAAAAATGGTCACTTTATTTATGGGTCATCTTTGATTTTGCTTCCAAGTTGCAATACTAATATTATACCATCACTACATACCTGCTACATATATGTAGGTATTTGTAGTGTAAACAAGTAGGATGCCAGTAATGCTAATTTCCATCATACATTAGAAGAAATACTCTACAATTACTAAGATAGCTGTAATAACAAAAACAGCCACATGGGAGCTAGTCATCCTCTTGGCGATATAAAGTACGCTTAATTACATACTTTACAAGATACGCGCGAAAATGGCTTGAAGTCGGGTAAAAATTAAAAGTAGCTTGATTTACAGAGAGAGAGAGAGAGAGACATGACATGACATGACATTAAAAAGTATTTGTTAAAAAAAATATCCATTGCAAAATAATTATGTTATAGAGTTAGATAATAAAATGTATTCCATATAATTATTACGCTTGCTTGTAGGAAGCAAACGCCGGGTCGAATGAAATTGTGACCTAACAAAGTACCTACCAGAATCATTTGCCCATACTAGAAATTACTGCTCATGATTGCCTGCCCTCACTACAACACCGAGTGTATTTCAATTGTGTTATGTAAAAGTTGCGGAAACCGCTACAACTGTCAATTTCTTGTGATTGTTGTAATGGCAACAAAACAAACACCTAGATGTTTTTGCGATTTGTAATTTCGATTCCTCATCAAAATTTTCAATCCTAGTGCGTTGCAATATATTACTGCAACGTCAAATTTCGAAGAAGAATTTCTTATTCTTAACGCTTTTAGGTTATGACGTGTTTTCACATAATAACAAGTGTTTTTTATTAAATAAACTTGAAAAGTGCAAGTTAGACTCGCTTGGAGAGGGTTCCGTGCGTTGATTATGTATTTACAGTTATTATTATTTTTATTTACTTATGCCCCTTTGTAAGAGCATAAAATTTTCAATCCTAGTGCGTTGCAATATATTACTGCAACGTCAAATTTCGAAGAAGAATTTCTTATTCTTAACGCTTTTAGGTTATGACGTGTTTTCACATAATAACAAGTGTTTTTTATTAAATAAACTTGACAAGTGCAAGTTAGACTCGCTTGGAGAGGGTTCCGTGCGTTGATTATGTATTTACAGTTATTATTATTTTTATTTACTTATGCCCCTTTGTAAGAGCATAAAATTTTCAATCCTAGTGCGTTGCAATATATTACTGCAACGTCAAATTTCGAAGAAGAATTTCTTATTCTTAACGCTTTTAGGTTATGACGTGTTTTCACATAATAACAAGTGTTTTTTATTAAATAAACTTGACAAGTGCAAGTTAGACTCGCTTGGAGAGGGTTCCGTGCGTTGATTATGTATTTACAGTTATTATTATTTTTATTTACTTATGCCCCTTTGTAAGAGCATAAAATTTTCAATCCTAGTGCGTTGCAATATATTACTGCAACGTCAAATTTCGAAGAAGAATTTCTTATTCTTAACGCTTTTAGGTTATGACGTGTTTTCACATAATAACAAGTGTTTTTTATTAAATAAACTTGACAAGTGCAAGTTAGACTCGCTTGGAGAGGGTTCCGTGCGTTGATTATGTATTTACAGTTATTATTATTTTTATTTACTTATGCCCCTTTGTAAGAGCATAGACTTCTTATTTATAGATTTTCCTGTAATATAAATAAAGAACTATTTTCTGTACTTTTCTCAAAATTCTAGCCTCAGTAGGTACTTACGGAGATAAGGGATCCCCCTTTATCAATTGTAGTTCTTTCTTGAATAATTTTAAAAGTATCCATTGTAGAACTATAACAAAAATATATTTGAGATCCTTATAATAAGCCCTTTCATTTGACATACCACATGATACGGTTTGCAAAACAGTTCTTTTTGATTCTGGTTTCGTTAATTTTTTTTCAATATTCATTTGTTTTCGTTATACCTTTGTCTTAAAGTCACAAATGCACATGAGAACCAAATTTCAACTCATTTGGTCCAGTAGTTTCGAAGAAAATTGGCTGTGAAGGGCGGTCGCCCAGACTCACGAGTGGTCCTATAAGGGTTCCGTTTTTTATTTTTCGTATGGAACCCTAGAAAAACGGAACTATCTGAAATAAGGGAACATATAAAATAACTACATTATTGGAAAAAAATTACGAATCACAAGTTATGAAATATTAATTTCAAATTCAATTGGCATTATATGAACTCTACCTATAGAGCCACGGAAAATTCACCCTCTATATAATTAATAATCATTTTCTCATAGTAAGGAGACCTGCTGTAACAAACTTTGAGTTCTATATAATCGTATCATGTATAAAATAAACAAATATTCTAAAAAACGATCTAAAGGTAGAGAGTGTAGAGACTGGAGACCACGACATAACAAAATACTACCACAGAAGAAATAACAGTACTAATATACTACACAATATTCTTACTAATCCTATGGAGACCTACTGGGACTGATTGTAACTTCTATTTAATTGTATTATATTTAAAAGCAATAAATATTCTGAAAACGGTGAAAAAGTAGAGAGTGAAACTACATTACAAAATTCCATGCATTAAATAAATATCACAATACTCGTACATCAGCGAAATTCGTACTTTGTCATCACATTTCGACAAACTTGTAGCATGGAAGGAATGTCATTAAAAATGATGCGAACATAATTTCATTTTATTTGTGAAGAGTAGGTTTCTCAGAGTGATCAGAAGAAAACATTTTGCGTTAAGGAGCTTTGATTTCATTGGCGATTTGATAACGCTGGCTTTTTTTACTTTAAGGTAAGTTACTATATAGTTAATAGTATCAGGCGTTACTTTGCGGAAATCCATTGTTATTAAGTTAGTATTAGTCTACTTTGCAACAATCCGCGGATAACTTGTATGATGGTATATACTTTAAGACATGCGTGGCACCTCCCTCCCTCCCACAACGGAAACATGCACTCGCACATGCAGTCGCTTTGCGACTAACCATCGTAGAGTCAACTTACCCTGATGATGCTCCGTTTCGGGGCGAAACACGTGTTGGTGCTGGTATGTATGTTGGTATATACTTTTAATTATTGTAGTGCATGTTTCCGTTGTGGGAGGGAGGGAGGTGCCACGCATGTCTTAAAGTATATACCATCATACAAGTTATCCGCGGATTGTTGCAAAGTAGACTAATACTAACTTAATAAGTTACTATAATAAAGTCAGTGGTAACCAATATGAAGTAAGAAAACCTGGTAACCAATCGATAGCGTGTTAAGTATAGATTGCTGCTAATTTGACACAAAGCACTTACCTATTTACGCTCTAATACCCATTACGTAAGCGTGCTTAAACTAGTGCAGTGCAGTTATTAATTTCGTAAAGTGCTGGACACGTTTATATTATTGTTATATAAATCCTTTATTTTTAACACAAGTCGCCGGTAGCTACTAATGAGACCTCGTTCTCATACATTGACATACCCTTTATGTGCAATCAAATATGGTACTCGGATAACAATGCAAGTAGTTGCTATCTGCCACTATAAAACATACAGCCAATGTTTTACCGTAATAATCGCTAAGTTAAGCATTTTAGTATACTTACGTAACCAGATATTATAAGTACCTATTGAATATCTCAATATGAAACAAAATTACTTGCAGTAAGTCACAAGTATTATATGTTTATGAGATGTAATTGCGCACAACATACATTAGAACGGTAATAAAATAAATTATATAAGATATTAAAACAATTAGGTTTAGTGACCAAATATGGGTTAAACAAAGATCTTGATCGTGTATGCGTTATAAGAATAATACTTAAGTCTGACTGACAAATCCTCCTGGAATTGTAATATGATGTCTGTATTAAGACGTAATTTTATTGATGAATAATAAATTTGTACGTTACTTTATGATCGCGATAATCATAACGTTTAATTAGTAATGTACTGAAGATAATTGCAATTTGTATTGTAACCTTAGAGAAACCATACTTGTTTAACTTGTTTAATATATACAAACCTAAGGATAATAACTGACCTAAAAAAGACGAGATAATATAAAATCTATTAAACAGTAAAATTTCGTAAAAAGCTTATTTAAGTGCTATATTTTCCAACTATTTATAATTATGTAATCAAGTTTTTGGAATTGCTAAGTCAATTTAACTAGACTCAATTTAAATACGAAAGGTACTTAATTTAATGTTATATTTTTAAGGAGGCAATCTGGCAATGAGCAATAGAAGGGGTCCTTAAACGAAGAAAATAACTTATCAAAATAAAATACAAAACACTTACCGCGTTATCAACGTCATTTTCTTTAATTTTTTGTAGAGTTCCGTTTGCTGGTTCCTGGTTCGCAAACATTTTCCGGTGGACTTTCTTGAATTCATCCATTAAAGCATCATGATTTTTCTTTTTATCGTCATCTACTGCTTTTGGGACATTTGGCTTCTTAAGTTGACTTTTTGGAGCACAATTTTCGATGGCAGCAGTTTTCTTGTTCTTCATAAAATAAGTAATTATTAATAACCCGTATATTAGTAACCCGTAGATACCGATAGTTTACATCGTTCTTATTAATTTATTCGTGTGTATTTATGGAAGTCTTTGTGTGTAACTTTTGATGACTACTAAACTAACCTCAATTTATTACTGGATTGTCTAATTTTTGGATATCAGACATTCAGGGTAAACTTATCTAATTATATGAGTTATTTAATTCGACTATATTTTACGTCTGAGCTTTAAAAGTGAAATATAATTATATATAGGTTAAATGCGTTTGAATGTAGATACATTTATTATGATCCTCCCCGCTTCATCAAATCAATACACTGTTTGCTTTCACTTTTTTATCACTATCAGATGAAAACAGATATGATATGGTGATAGGAGATGATCAATAATATGAGTACCTAACTCTCGATATTATCTAAGCCAACGAAACTCGAAACCTAGATATCATGATGCAAATGTTACAATAAATTTGTACTAGAGTATAAATATGAAATAGAACTGATAATAATTGATCTTTAGACATATATTTGTACTCACCATCTTTCTCCTTTGTATTTCTTCTGCAATGGCACTAGATAAAGTCGCTGAGCTGGATATACTAGCAGCATCTGCGTTGAAGTCATCTTTAGCAGGAGATGTAAAATTGCAATGCGATTTAACACAAGGCGTAGTATTCATGTGATGCACTTCTACAACTATTGTATTCTTCTCATTATCTCTATTTGTCGATTTCGTTGTTAACATGTTCTTATTTGATGCTACGTTATTGTCGTAACTACATTGTATGGTCGCACCTTTGTCCGTTAAATTAATTATCGTTCTATTTAACGGACTGGTGACTTTCGATGGTTCATATTCGTTTTTACTTTTAACTTTCATGTTAGTTTTATTTTCATATGTGTGAGGATTATTTGGTATACTTGGACAGTCATAATCGGGTTCTATATCGGAGGGTGCGTCGAAGTTATGGATGTCGCCGTTTTTCCAATCAAATTCTAAACTATCCCAGGTGCGTCGTTTCATTCGATTTATGATCATTCTAAAACAAATAAGCAGTGCACAATAATAATAACAAATGATGCATAAAAATTACGAAAAATTACCTATAGTAATAATACATCAATGCCTTTATTACAGTATTTACAACCTCAACCTAAAGCAATAATAAAAAATACATTGTAAAAGTCAGACTAAAAAGCATAAAAGAAATGTCTAAATAAACAGGATGTCTAATTTTTGTTCTGCGGTTTTTAGGGTTCCGTAGCCAAATGGCAAAAAACGGAACCCTTATAAATTCGTCATGTCTGTCTGTCTGTCTGTCTGTCTGTCTGTCTGTCTGTCTGTCTGTCCGTCCGTATGTCACAGCCACTTTTCTCCGAAACTATAAGAACTATACTGTTGAAACTTGGTAAGGAGATGTATTCTGTAAACCGCGTTAAGATTTTTACACAAAAATAGAAAAAAAAATCAATAAATTTTGGGGTTCCCCATACATAGAACTGAAACTCAAAAAATTTTTTTTCATCAAACCCATACGTGTGAGGTATTTATGGATAGGTCTTCAAAAATGATATTGAGGTTTCTAATATCATTTTTTTCTAAACTGAATAGTTTGCGCGAGAGACACTTCCAAAGTGGTAAAATGTGTGTCCCCCCCCCTGTAACTTCTAAAATAAGAGAATGATAAAACTAAAAAAAAAATATGATGTATATTACCATGCAAACTTCCAACGAAAATTGATTTGAATGAGATCTAATAAGTAGTTTTTTTTTAATACATCATAAATCGTAAACCGCAAAAAACATCGATCAAAGTTACAACGAACTACAAGAACTTTTATATTATGTTACTTGCTGCTACGGAACCCTTCATGGGCGAGTCCGACTCGCACTTGGCCGCTTTTTTTACACTTAAACCGAAGTCGCAACTTTAATCATATTTAATATTTGCATTATTATACAATGTATAGCTATATTATTTTATCTTGGAAACTTGGAAACTTCTATTTTGGAAAAATCTACTTGCAACGGTGAAAACCCTTTGAGTTTAATATGTTCTTATAAATAAGTCCAATAATTTTATATTTAATCACATTATTACTAGTATTTATTGATACAAACCTCTGTTTATACAAACCTTTTGTCCGCACGATCAGCAGCTTCTTCAGCAACGCTAGCAAGTCTTCTTCGCAAGGCAGCGGGGGGTGCGAGGGCTATGATGGGGGCGGAGGGGGCGGGGCTCCTCTCTCCTGCAGCCGACGACGCTGAACTATTGTACCCTGAGCTCTCTGGAGACACTAGCTCGGTGCCAGCGCCCTCTCGGACAAGCAACTCCAGTCGACCACTCGCTTTCATTGCAGTTATGGCCTACACAAGTGAAGTCAAATGATATCATTAAAGGTACCCAATTCGGTAACTCAAGTTAGTTGACCTAGTCATTAAAATTAAATCCTACTCATATTAAAAGACCCTTAATATGAAAGACCTTTTCAACGATATCCCACACTATAGGGTACGCGACGAATAAAAAATTCATCGTTACGTTACCTGTAGGGGAGGTACCCTGAAAAAAAATGTTTTTCAATATTTTATTCTACGATTCTGTAGTTTTAATAAATATGTACATAATCATATCCATGCCAAATTACAGATCTGGACAGGCTGTAAGTCTCAGCGCTTTGTTACGGACAGACGGACGGACAGATGGACTGAGGGACAGACGGACTGAGGGACAGACGGACGAACGGGGAGACATGACGAAAACTATATGGGTTCCGATTTTACTTCGAAACCCCGAAAAGGAAGTGAATACCTAATATTCCCCATATTTACACCTTTGTATCACGTCATTAAGTAACCCCCGTAAAATTTCTATGTATAAGACTATTGACTTTGTGAACGACTTTACTTTCAAATTTCCTGTATGAAAATCTAAACATACTTGGTTCAATCCAAATTAATCATGTAGATTGTAGGGTTATATATACTTGGTTAAGGATCTTTCGAAGATTTGTTTACTTAGATCAATTATTTTGTTTGCAGACCTATCATTTAACACATCACGCACGGACCTCGTGAAATGAAACGTTGGCGAAGTCCTGGCCGTTGCAAGACAAGATCTGATCTCCAGGCCTCAGCCCCGCGTCCTGCGCGATGCCGCCATCGCGGACGAACTGGACAAAGATACCTGGCTTCCAGTCTGGACCTTTGCATATCCTACAACAAAAATAATAATCTTTAAAACTGAAACACATCAAAATATTATCATACGTAAACTGATTGTAAAATCTCACACTTGAATTTCGTGTAAAGGAAATCAATGTAATATTTTTTTTCTGCTAAGCTTGTGAATTTAAAAACAATTTACTATTACATTTCATATCAAAACATCAAAATCCATTTTTAAACTGATAGTGAACTGTCACTCTTTCATGTAAAGGAAATCATTGTGATATTTTAGATTATTTTCTCTGATAAGCTGGTGAATTTACCAACAATTTTCCATTACATTTATATGTCATAATTTCCTCCAGTATTTTTTTAAATCCGTAAACCGATGTGCCACATTGCCACGCGGTAGTTTCATCAGTTCGTGCGCTGCTAAAGGGATTGTTTGTGTAATCGTATTAAGAGGTCGTTTAACTAAATACCTACTTACTTTAGTTCTAGAGAACATCGAGGGAAGGTTATTGAACAGAAATAGAAGTAGGTTAATATAATCAAATGAAATGAAGTAAACTTAATGCGTTCAGGTCACGGAGTAAATTAATTATACCACTCAAATTAGTTATGGCATGTCGTTATTGTGGAAAATATCGGTAAATTTAAATATAGTATTTTAAGTATTTTCATTATCAGTGGATGGCCTTATAATGGCGTATGTGAGATCCCAAAGCCAGCTCATATTTTGTCGAATAGCTGCCGAGTGCCGAGTGGGGTTTAAGAGGAAGACATCCGGCATGATCGGCAGCCTACACCTAAGTACTTGAGAGGTCGGGTATATTTACTCCAAGAAAATAAAGAAGTGACATTCACGTAGGTCAGTAAATACACCAGCAATACGCATTGGACCTGACTTGTGGTGAGCGCTCCAGGTCCCTTAATAATTTTCTGGATTAGATACTATTGTAATACCACAGAAAACATAATAGTACATAGTAATACTCTAAATATAAATTCCCAAATGGTAAAACCAAACGGAGCAATGTTATCCAAATATCGTAACCAAGTAACTTAATCATTGATCGTTTCTTAAAGTCAAGTACCTACATAAAACCGCAATTAACTCGACTCACCCACATCCGAGCTTAGCTCTCGGCGGCACTAATATGGATAATCTGAGGTCGGTCAAGTGGTCCACGTTGTGGCACAAGGTCGGAGAGGACGACACGTCGGAAGCCAGCGAAGCCCGCTCAGAGACGAACTGCCATGACAGCGAGTCGTGCTCTTTGCTGCAACATGCCCTTGTTATTAACACGAAACAATTATAACAAGCTGGAACGTTGTACTTCAAAATTTATCATAAATGTACAGAAAATAAAAAAGAAGTGTTTCTTATTAACCAGCAATATCACTACTTACCTGGAGAACAACGAAAAATGCATTGGGGTATTCTTGGATTTACAAAAAGCCTTCGACACGGTTTCCATTCCTGTTCTACTTACCCGTTTAGAGAATATAGGTATCAGAGGAATTGCCTTGCAGTGGTTCCAGGACTATCTTACCAACAGAGACCAGTGCGTGAAAATCAATAATTACACTAGCGACAAGTCTTCCATCACCTATGGTGTACCTCAAGGAAGTACCTTAGGCCCTTCCCTGTTCCTAACATATATCAACGAGCTGTGTGATATAGAGTTAGATGGCGCTGACGTACAATTGTTTGCTGATGACACAGTCATACTATTTCACGGGAAATCATGGAATGAAGTGCATGATTTGGCAGAGAAAGGAATGCGTACTGTGGCTGCATGGTTAGACGGTAGTTTGCTCACATTGAATGTTAGTAAGACAAAATTCCTGTGCTTCCATAGGACTTCTGTGTCATCTCCAAGATTTATTGATCTACACATCCATACTTCCTCCTGTACCAAGCAAATAATTACAACACAGCCGACATGTAGTTGTCCGGCATTATTAAGAGAATCCGAAATTAAGTACTTGGGTGTCATAATTGACGATAAATTAAATTGGCACAAACATATCTTATACACATCCACACGACTGAGGAAATTAATCTACGTATTTAAAGAACTACGAACGGTTGCGGACCATACCTTGCTCGTACAAACATACAAGGCCCTTGCGGAATGTATAGCTGCTTACTGCATTTGCTCTTGGGGATCAGCGGCTAAAACATATCTTCTTGACTTGGAAAGAGCGCAGAGAGCGGTATTAAAAGTTATGTTTTACCTACCTTTTCGGCACCCAACACAAGCAGTCTATGAAAAAGCTGGTGTCCTCTCAATACGCAAATTATTCATTTACCATAGCCTACGCAGATACCACAAACTTTATGTCCCAAATATTAAATTACCTGACAAAAGAAGACAACATTATCCAGTACCACCATCTAAAAGTAAAATAGCCCGACAAAACTTCACTTATTTAGCCCCTAAATTATATAATAAATTCAACAGTCTGTACAAAGGTAATAATTTATCCAATTATGAAGTCAAACAAAAAATCATAGAATGGTTGCGAACTCTTAACTACGACGATACTGAAAATTTGTTGTATTACACATTTTAAACTTTATATGTATACAAACACACACACACACACTCAGACACAAACACACGCGCACACATATACACACACAAACACACATACATTCACTCACATATTTATTTATTTATTTATTTTACATAAACACTCACACACTCACGATTATTTTAAATAGGTACCTGCTACTGTTTAACTATTTAATATTTATTAGTAGTGTTTTCTTTTTTTCCTAACTTAATTTACATTTAAGACTGTAATTGTTACAAAAGAATTGGGAAGGAACTGTCTCCCAGGCCACAGCTCACGCTTTTCTGGGAGTCAGGGCTCTTCGTTTGAAATGTACACTCATTTATGGTCAATAAACGTTATTATTATTATTATTATTATTATTAATACTGCATAGTTAATGAATTCACAGCATATTGGGCATAAGCACTACTGCATCTATTTTGAAAGAATTAGGTGTAAGCACGGACCTGAAAAAAAGACGGACGTAACCTCGTCTAATCGAGAGTGAAGAATAGCAATGGCCGCCCGCTTACCATGTGTGCGTAATTTTTCACTCTGAAGAGTGAATGAGTGACTCAGAAGAAGAATATATACATGCGGATTTTGGGGTTTTATTTAAGACTCAAAACTAAAAATAAGTACTTACTCTTTTACTGGCACCATTCCAACATCTGAAACAAAGTGATAAGGTATGATTAGATAATAATAATATGCCCTTGACTATAGCAGATGGCAAATTGCCATTCATAAGTTCTTTGAACATTTAGATTGAAAAATACTTAACTAAAACATGGTCATTCCAAACACAACTTACGATATAAACATTATTTTTATGATTACTCCAAAATTTTGCAAAAGGACAATGACTACAGAGTTTTGCAAAGAGATCTCAGGCATGAGGGTATCTTGACCCCATAACTGTTAACCGCTAAACCGCTGCGATAGAAGACGTGATCAAACTAGGAATAAATGGTAAGCATGGATAGTTTCATGTTTTTTAGGGTTCCGTACGAAAAAACGGAACCCTCGTGCGTCTGGGCGACCGCCGTTCATAGCCAACTATAATAAATAATAATAAACAATAAATAATAAACGCTTCACACTCATAGCCCCACACTAGGATTCCCTGTGTCGTGGGTGCCATGGACAACACACTAGACAAGGACATTCACACCCAGACCGAGAACAGAAATTCAAACTCATCATTCAAATTTCCGCCTCGCTGGGAATCGAACCCAGGACCCTCGGTGCGGCGATCCGGCATGGTAACCATTGCGCCACACGGGTCGCCAACTTTCTCCGAAACTAATGGACTAAATTAGTTGAAAGTACTCATGTACTTTTTTGTGACCCAAAGACGAAGGTTTAAAGTAAATAACTGAATTTTGAGAAAAAAAATTAACAAATTAACAAAATTAAACAAAAACTGTTTTGCAAACCGTATCGTGTGGTATGTCAAATGAAAGGGTGTGTTGTAACGATCTCAAATATATTTTTGTTATATTTCGAAAATGGATAGTTTTAACTTTATTCAAGAAAGAATAAAAATTAAAGCCATAAATTGACCATTCTTCCCCTTATCTCCGAAACTACTGACGCTAGAATTAAAAAAAAATACAGAGAACGGTAAATACATAATCAACGTACGGAATCCTCTCCAAGCGAGTTTAACTCACACTTGTCAAGTTTATTGTATAAATGTATCCAATGATGAGCACGCCCCGGTAACTGTTGATAGTGCTACACTCGAAGTTACCGATGATATTCACTTAAGATAAGTTAGCGAAACGCTTAGCTTTAAACATCGCAAAAGAAACCATTGTGGAAACGCAATGTTATATTATGTTCTAATAATAAAGTGTTGGCTTATGACTCGCGCTCGAGCGTTTCACTTGTCTTTTACACAACACTACAAACTTACCAAATTATATGAGTTGTTTCTTTTCAGAGGTATGTAAATTTATGCGGTTTGACCCGTCAAATAAGTCAATGATATAATTGACAGACGTGCAATTAGGTGTTAATGTTATTTATACCTAGTCATAATCATCAAGGGAATGTGTCAATGTCCACATTAACGAAAAACCGGCCAATTGCGTATTAGGCCACGCGCCATAAAGGGTTCCGAAGTTGTAAGTTTATCGACTACTACTCATTATATACTTATGCTAACATAGCCTTGATAGTTTTCCTTGTAAATTCATCTTATAATCTATTTTTGTGAATTTTTCAATAATCCAACTCCAACCGTTTAGCTGACTGGGGGAACACACACTTGACTAACCAAAATTGGCACTTTAAAGCCGAATATTTCTCTAACCGAGCCCTGAATTGAAAATGGTCTTTGCAGACTCATGTGTTTGAAAGAACTTTTCAACAATACAAAGTAAAGAAAACCAAATTCATCCTCACGTTATCTGTAGGGCTGTAGAGGAAGTACCCTGAAAAAAAAAATTCATTCTACGATTTATGCCAATTTACAGCTTTCTAACACTAATCTGCGATATGCTGCGGACGGCCGGACGGACAGAAATGACGAAACTATAAGGGTTCAGATTTGACTTCGGAACTCTAAAAAAACGAGCACAGCTAGGTTGCTAAGTGAACTGGTGACATGCAGAAAAGAACGGGTTGTCGCTGTTCCTAAGAACTTACCAAAGGGTACAAATACAATTAAATATAAACATTTTTATCTGCATGTTTTAGATCTTTTTAGGGTTCCGTACCCAAAAGGTAAAAACGGGTCCCTATTACTAAGACTCCGCTGTCCTTCTGTCTGTCTATCTGTCACCAGGATGTATCTCATGAACCGTGATAGCTAGACAGTTGAAATTTTCACACGTAATGTATTTCTGTTGCCGCGATGCCGCTATAAAAACAAATACCTACTAAAAATATAATAAAATAAATATTTAAGTGGGGATCCCATACAACAAACGTAATGTTTTTGCCGTTTTTTTGCTCGATATTAATAACGGCAACAGGTAGACGCTAATGTTGTATAGATAATGGTACGGAACCCTTCTTGCCCGAGTCCGACTCGCACTTGGCCGGTTTTTATTTTTAGTATATTTTATAACATACTTTTTGACATAATGACACTGAATTAATAAAATATAGGTATACTCGTAGTACGCAGTCAATGATCACTTGCTTTAGAAATGGAAAACATTTCCATATGAGAGAACCGTGTGAGTTCTGTCATAGTCGCAAAAACGAATTTACGTTCATTTTATTGTAACTAAGTATAATAAAAGAAAAAATAATTCATATAACGGCTAACCATCAAAACCTCTACCTGAATTTATCCAGGTATACAAAGCCGTTATAATATGATTATAAGTTGCATAGCTAGCGAATCCCAAATATAATGCCTGACCACTTTGTTATCGAATTTCGCGCTGTTGTAGTTCTAAGAATCGCAATATAACAATACCTTGGCGGGTGGCCCGATTAAATAGCAAAGTTTTTGAGATGAACATGAACGCGTGTAAAGTAATAAAGGCTCTCTGACCGATGCGAATCACTGAACTGAAATTATATCTCAAATTAAAGCTAATTTTTTTCTATTTACTATCGTATATGGTTGCCTACTTAAATCCTGCCACAAATAAGGGTTGCCGGCTGTCAAAGATATCCAGCTGCATAAATAAATTAAAAATAATTTAATTAAAAATACTAGCGGCCAAATTTTGACATGCAACTTGGTAATTATATATTCTCCTAATTATAAATAAGCATAAGAATTCGGGTTTTAGCAAAAATCGATGAGCGCACTAATCCTGCAGCCGGATATCTTTAACAGCCGGCAACCCTTATTTGCGGCCGGATTTAAGTAGGCAACCATATACGATAGTAAATAGAAAAAAAATAGCTTTAATTTGACATATAATTTATAAATGTACGTTATGAACGTATAAACGTGTCGAAATCATACCTGTTTACACCAGGCTGCGAAGGAGTTGCGGCCGTTTGCCCAAAGGCAACCGTGATTTTTTAGAATCTTTATATAAGTGGCCGTGACGTAGATGAGGTTTTATTTAAAAAACAAGTGAGCGAAATTTTTTCCCAAAAATAAATTAAAAATAATTTAATTAAAAATACTAGCGGCCAAATTTTGATAGGCAACCTAGTCATTTTATATTCTCCTCGTTATAAATATTCATAAAAATTTGGTTTGTAGTAAAAAACAGATGAGCACGGAATTTTGCGGCCGGATCTTAGGCTATAATTGTTGTTGAAACAAAAACTGTTCGTATTAACAGATAGGTATTATTTTTCTTATGTTAATAGCCGTTACGTTAATAGTCAAGTAGACGGGCCACTAGATTACAAATGGTAACAACAGTCAATGGATTGGTGGCTGGTACGTTGCTTCTGTTCTTCTTCTTTGTTCCCAATTTCAAATTCTTTTCCTCAAATTCTATGACAGGTAGGGGCAATAAATGTTTCAGCGCTACCCAAGAAATTCACATTTTGTGGACATGTAAAGCAAACGACCAACACCAGAAAGGACGTCAACACTTTTCCGTAAAGAAGAAATCAATGGACCCGTTTCTTGAGGAATTCCTTGGGTCACCATGTCATAACACGGTGGGAATACATAAGTTGGAAGTACGGTCGACAATTCACGCGTTCGAGATAGAAAGTGTAAGTGTACAAACTTGTAAAGTGTATCATCTTCTTGTTTTACGCTTCGTCATTGTAAATTGGTGCTGTTGCTTACACTCTAAGTATTTATTTATTATCTATTGTGTGTAATAATCCAAAGATAATTTTTAATTTAAAACCGGCGGCAAGCAAAAATGTTCTAACCACTATAAATAGTTGCAATATGCATAAAGCCACACAATCGATAATGTTCGGTCAATATACGATATGCACATTTGCACATAGATACTTATTCGGGCAACATTTGTAACCACTTATATGAATCATGCCAAGCATGATTTTGATAAGATAAAAGACTGATTAGGTAGGTATATTCTTTAAAACCTAATGGACGGATATATTTTCTTTATACTTATTTAGTTAAGTCACGTCAGAGGCCTTCGGGCTGCATGTCAAGTAACCTACCGATCTGCACTGCAGCCGCGTGGTGGAGTATGCTCTAGGCCTCGTCAGTTATGATGAGAAACCCATGCCCTGTAGTTGGTCAATAAATCAGTCATAGCACGAGACGATGGATTCGACGCGGTTAATTCCGATCGCGCGCTCGATCGTTGGGTCATGAGTTGTACAATGACGATGGTACTTACATCTGACTTTAACCTTGAGCCGGGACTGCGCAGCGAGGTAATGCACCAGCTCTGCGTGGACGGCGTCATCTACTCGGTATCCGTTGACGCTCACCAGCTGGTCACCGACCTGTAAACAACAACACCCACTAATTACAAACAGCCAGGAACAAAGACATGTTAGTATTACAATGGTATTGTGATTGTACGTACAGCACGGCTGTATTCTTTCGTTCTTATCGATTGGGCTCTCATAATTGAAAAAGTTTTCCCGCATTATTAGAGGAGTAGCAGTTTTGGAACGTTTACAAACATGGTATGTGATGTTTTTTTAGGTATTTAAGCGTTTGCAGCATGAAAACTGTTTATATCCATCGAAAGTGTTGTGCCGAATGAAGCACCTTAAATAGAAGGTGGATGGGGCATCAGTAGGGGCAACTACTGCCTACACTTATTATGTTTTAGTGCTTAGGAGGACACGTTAAGCCGTGGATGCCAGTCGAAGTCACTGATACTACATATTTGTTAGTAAAAAGCGGCCTGTGTATATCTTGTGATCGATCGAGTTAAGGTACCGCTGTTACGGTCGATAGTTTGTTGAAGCTTCCGTAGGATAGCACGTAAAGCCATCGGTATCCAAAACGCATTGGAACAGCATGTTGGAGTATTCTCTAAAGTCTAGCCCCTGTCAATTACTAGGTATCCGTGCCCTGTAGTGAATTTACATTTGGACAGATAATATTTTAAGTAGCTCTCTGAATTTGTTTTAATTATCTGTCTGTAAGTATTAAAAATGTGATTCATAATAGAGATCTAATGAGATAATTAACACTAAACGATCGTATTAGAATAAAGACTAAAGACCGTATTAGAATTTCACATAAAAACTCTGGACAGTCAAAAATTAAAAAAACTGTGACTGCGGTTCACTTTCACCCGCGTCTTTCGAAGCGGCTAAATAAATTTGTAATTTACCTAGATAGTAGATACTTTATATTCTGTTCGAATAACGAAAACAAACGTAGCGTGGCGAAGTTGAATAGAATGAATGGACTAGTGACGTCACGAGACTCACGAGGGAAGCGTGCAGCTGCCGAATGATGGTGTGATGTCAGCCACGTCGGTCGCTCTGGTGAGCCGCTGTGACGACATCGATACTACTTTCTTCACAACACTCGTCTGGCAACTGCGACCGTGAGCCGACACCACCACGCCGGGCGGGCTACATGCCCCACATATTAAGCAACTTTCGTTGAGACTTTCGTTCCACCTTTTTATATTGATTCTCGAGAATGCCAGACTGAACGGCGCGCCGGATAGCCCTTTGGGTCCATAAATTCAATATTCATAATTAACATCTAGAGTACACTTGTGTGTATCTAGAGTCTACACTATTATTAATATAAAGAGGAAGGCCTATTTCATGATTGATTCATCAACGCCGAGCCGGAACTACTGATGCTAGAGCTACATTTTGGACATAGGTAGGAAAGGTTCGTCTTAAGGCCTGGAGTCTGGACCCAGGACAAGCAATAAGAAAGGATTTTGGGAAATTCAAACAAATATAAATGGTGAAAATGATAAAAGGTAAAAATGTATACTTAACTACCGATGTATCAAGAAATCCCTCACTACACTAGTCCTATCCATATGCCATTGATGCTTTGCCTCCGCAAGGTTTATCTCGTAGTCATTATGCAGAGATTTAAAAACATATCTCTGGCCTTATGTAATTTTCTCACGAAGCGAACCTAATCTTCACCTTAAACCACATATTATAGTTATTTACTTCATTAAACTTTAGGAAATTTTACTGGCCATATTAAGGATCTGCTGATATAAAATTATAAATTGTATAGGAAATCGAGCAAATATTCTTATAATTATTGTATGTTCTTTTATTGCATTGCAGTGTTCATCAAATTGTCTGTTGATTTATATTTCGTAGTTCTGATGCTGCGTGGATTCGGTTTTTCTAATCAAATGTAATTAAACAGCCTTTGAGTAGCTACGTTGAGGTTTGATTGTTTATAATTTGTGTAATATTATAAATCTTTGACGGGGCTATATTTGTTAATAATAGCTTTATTAAAAAACTGAACCCTTTTAATAAGCACATTACAGAAATAACTGTTAATAGCCATTATTTTAGATTTTGGATAGAAAACTCCCTTTTATATTTTTATAGGTAAAAAATAGGTTTCTTAAAGCGAGGCGAGGACAGCTAATCTATATAGGTATATATTACCAAAAAAGGTTACTAAATAAATAGGTGGAAAGATAACATGTAACCATCATGTAAAGTATATTTTTATCACTCAGTCTATTACTTGGTATACTATAATACATACATATAGCGCAATGTCTTACAAAATCTGTCGACATGTTTTTATTTTAATCTAAGACATACTATTATCGATACCAAAATTGTTAGCCAATACAATATGGGCCATTACAACAGCTGTTAATACTGCTTAAATAGGAGTTTTAGTTCTCATACCCAATTTTTATTGTAATCGGCAAGTACACAATTATTGCGACAATTTTACTTCTATAGTAGGTAATCATGGCTTATCGTTATCGTTAAAAATGTTAAAATATATATGAATTTAATTGTACATATTTACAATATTTACCACATATTGTTTCTTATAAACTGATCAAAGTTTTTATCTAAAAATTATCCCTTGACAAATTACTAAGTTTTCTTGATAATGTTTAAATAGTGGTGGCAACACAAAGTTCTTGAAATCGAAAATACTTGACTTCTTTGTGACGTAATTTAATTTAATAATTATGTGGTCAGTTCAACTCTAGATATACGAGTATCATTATGATCTTTGTTTTTTGGCGCAGATAAATACGCTGTTTTATTGGTTTAATTCTTGAGAAAAGTAATCAGTCTGCAATACTGACCGCACATAGCTCATATTAAATTATAGTCAAGGCCGGATTGATGGGTTCATGGAGGTCATTGGCCAGGTCTAGAAATCTAGATTGCTGATACGTTTATTTAAAGCTCCCAATTATCCTCATATATCAGACAATTTATGCAAAACCTTAAGGATTGAAGTACTCCATCTAGTGGTGAAAACTGTATTAAAATTCGATAGTTATTGAGCGAGATCTTCCGTTACAGACACGAAAACTGACGCAGCGGGGACTCACTATAATGATAAGTAGTGAGTGACGTCAGTGACGAGACATAATTCATTCCTAACTTCCCACCTAAGTTAAAGGCTTGGATGATGTCTCCCCTGACTCAAAGACTGAATACGTCCGCGATAACTTTACAGCACGTACTTGTCTATATGTCTGTTTCATACATTTTGACCGTCGTTTTTTCGCTTACAAATATTCATAGATAAAAGATACCCGACGTATGCAAGAAAAACTACAGGCCTATTACGACTTGTCTAACTCTAACGGCCGCATTCAGTCACTTAATTAACGGTTACTTAAATCGCTCCTTAGTACAGAATCGCAATACAAATTCTGTACTAAGGAACGTTTTAAGTAACCGTTATGTGACTCTGACTGCGGCCTTAAGGGTGTGTAAGTAACAGAATATCAACATTGCAACCTATTCGTACTCGAAATGCACCCAAACAGATGTATTTTAAAATAAAATAAATACAATACACCTTCAGACTATAATATTAAAGCTGTGTAAATATTGACTAGCATTACATTCGTAAATATGTATTTCGTTCTTATTAAAATTATTGCCACTGCAGAATAGATTGGTGTTGTATCAGTATGAGTCATAGAACAATATTAAAAGTAACAACCGATGCATTCTCATTGTATTTTTGGAACATAATAATATAGTACCATGATAGTACCTATATACGAGTATATACGAGTACTAGCTGACCCGTAAAAATATTGTCACAGAAATACTAATAATATTTGACAACAAAAACTTTAGGTACCTACTTTATTTGTTTTTTTACCGTCATAAACTAAACTGACCCCGCATGACTAAGAACTAGGTTTAGATAATATATCCAGGAAGTCTTTAATAAGAAAAAAAAATTGCTGTGATTTTACTTATGATTCCATTCGTAATAAAAGGGTGTCCAATCACGTAAGTTCAATGATTTTGAATATCGGTGCCACGAGCTCCACAAAATTAGTAAAGTTTTTTCCTATTTTATTTTAAATGATATTTTAAGTTTTTAATCAAAAGTATTTGTTAATTTTTAATACTTATCGTATTAAATTCAAATAAAGTAATTTGAACGAATGAAAGCAGGTAACAAAATACGTAGGATGCTAGAGACAGGGAAATACAACACCAGCTGCAATATTCAATTTACTTTCTTATCTTTTTCATTTTCAGGGTTCCACAGACAACACTATTATTGACAATCTATAATTTCCTTTATCTTTTCGTATATCAGAGAAATTTTGTTAGAAAATAATTGAGAGTGAATCCCCATTTATTTAAACTTTTTTATATAAAATATATTTCTTGCTATAGCGGCCACAATAATACATTAATCTCTAAAATGTTCAAGTGTGTACCTCTTAAGGTTCATGAGATAAGGCTGTACACAAACATCTACTCATCCAAACACTTTCATAAAGAATGAAATGACATGATGCATTGAACTTCGCTAACACGAACTTAATGACTTCACATTACCAGATATGACACAATATACCTAGAGGCATGTATGTGATTTGTGGTTTGAATTGAACTTGAACTTTGTTAGTTAAAACTATAATTACATACCTGTCAAACTGTCAAGCATTTACTATTATAAGTTACATTACATTTAGTACACTACTTATTATAAGTTTTTTTTTAATGGAAATTGCCGGCAAATGAGCTGACGATCCACCTGATGGTAAGTGGCTGTCGTCGCCCATGGACATCAGCAACATCAAAGGCATCTCCGATGCGTTGCCGGCCAAGAAAGAGAGCAGAAAAAGAAAGTACTAATATTTTTTCTGTGGTAATACTATTATAAGTATAATACTATTATGTCTTCTGTGGTAATACGTAATATACATATATTAAGGCAGATATACTTCTCGTCACATATTTTAACCGTGTTTCCCAATTTAACGGTTCTAATACTAGCGCTCTATAATAAGTACCCAATATCTTCTTCCACATTATGGTCTACAAAAGGGCTGAACAATGACAAAATAATATCGTGGCTTGTCGAATGTAATTTGAATTTAGATTTCAAAAGATCACTAAAAACAGCACCATCTAGCGAAAAAAGCGGGACGGAAACGATGTACTCTACGTATGTGCTAAATTTCGTGAAAATTCGTTCGGATTTGCGTGAAGTAACAAACATCCACACATCCTTACAGACTTTAATATTTATGATAATTATGATATATTTCATTATCAAACTAAATTATATTCGTTTTCAAGACGCTGTTGAATTATCAAGTTTAACGCAATGCCAATGAAAATAAGGAACATGAAGAGTGATGAAACCGTAACGAACAGTTCCTATAGATCGTTCGCTTAAGAAACGTTTTAAATTGCAAAGATTTCTTAATAGCAGAAAAAATGCTCGCAGCATGCTTACAGATTATTTTGTTTAGAATCACTAACAAATCTCTACGTATAACCCGAAAAAAAATTACAACAATAGTGTTGCATTTGTAATGAAACTGGGAAGCAATTTTAAGGTAAGCTTTTACTAGAATGCATTCGTAACGGGTTTTTTCATCATCGGTGACGATGTTTTTCCCGTCCCGTACGGGCCACGTTCCGTACAGGATTCCGCTGCGTATTCACTATCTGTCGTATACATTTTCTATGAAACGATGTTTCCAAAACTCCACGTCCCGTCCCGTACGGGAAAAAACCGTTAAGTATGCATTGGGCTTTAATCTGTCATACTTAACATTCGAAACAATCAGATTTTAAAACTACCAGAAATTAAAAAACTGAACTTACTTCTATAATAGGGTCGTAGCTAGGCAGAATTCACAGAAAGATAATAACAATAATAATATTAATGTTATTAATAATATTGGTAATATATTTCTTATGTGAACCCTTACCGCCAGGTGGGCCGGCTTCTGTTGCCTTTTACGACACAAAAGCATGCCGTCATGGAATTGGGGTCATGACCTCAATCCAGTATTA
Source organism: Thymelicus acteon (assembly GCA_951805285.1). NCBI lineage: Eukaryota > Metazoa > Arthropoda > Insecta > Lepidoptera > Hesperiidae > Thymelicus > Thymelicus acteon. Next base: position 8,761,606 of record OX638219.1, on the reverse strand, counting down.
CCACCCCAATACAACCAAAACATCATTATTTAAAAAATGTAATAAACATTCAATTGCGACTGGTGACGTTGCCTCATCCACTCAGTACCTACTTAGAGAAGAAGATTTACGTAATCTATACCTACGAGATAACAGATTATAAAGTATAGAATAGGATGCCCATGTGAAATTCGCATCTTATGGTGACACACCTTGTGAATGCTATCGTCGACCTAAAGACAAAATTAACGCTTTTCTATTTTAGCAAACGTTACACAAGGCGTTTGTTCCGAGAGGTGCTTGCAAACTGAGCGGTAGAAAGCAACAGATCAGAGTGCGGAGGTAACCGAGTGACGCATTGCCGCAACAGCCGCGCGAGCAGCACGAGCCGCAAGAGCCGCACGAGCCATGCGGCCAGTGGAATTATCAACAGTTTCTAAATTGTCATTTAATTACTTCTTCCCGTACTTTCTGAGGTACTCCGTAAAATGTTTGCGTGCGCTCTGACATTCTCATTAACTATGTACCAAGTTGGTACTACCAACACCAACACCTTCCAGTTCTCTAATTAGAGGGCTCCGTCCACACGCACAGGATGGTAGAATTTCTTAACTCTCTCCATTTAGTTGCAATTTCCAGTTGGCAAATGCATGTTTCATAATATTAAGATTTAAAACTATAATAATTATGAAGAAAGTATTGCTTTAAAACTTATATAGACCTGTCAAGTGATATCAACCGCAGTAAACGTTTATGTTAATTGATAAGTGTTTTATTTAATTAATTCTAACGGACCTTAGTCATTAATTACGAGTACTTATATCGTTATATCTGAGGCGCAATATATCCAACTTCCCATGAGTTTCTCGTGCGACTGTCTCAAAACTCTTTATTGTAGCGTTACAAGAACAACGGATATACTTGTGAAATTTCGTAACTTCTTTGTTAAGGAAGTAATTGTGCGAAAATTTGTATGTTTGTCGAATGCGCATTCTTGCGTTGACGTCTAATTGTAAGAATAGCGATTGTAGTAGTAGTGGGTGGTACTGTGGTAGCCGTGGCTTGACTCGAGTCCAGATGTTATGTTACTGTCATAATCACATAATCGCTGCTTATAGAAAGTTCACTGATTAAAATCACCAAGCAAAGGTTAGATAATGACTCTATTAATAACATATGTAGGGGGAGTTGTTCTGCATAATATAATATGTTTTATTTATGTAAATTGCCGAAATAACAGCAGACGAGTGAAGTGATACTAAGTCAGTAGTTACTTGCCGCCTTAAAACGTCAGCACCGATTGCATTGCTGACGCTTTGCCGGCCAAAGAGGAAGCAGAGACCCGGTTGTTACTGGCCTCCGTGACAACCACCGAAACACGTCAAAATACATTAGTATAACGGTTGAGTCTTGAAAAAAGGTGATACCCAGACAGCTAAGAAATCTGATCATCATAAGACGGGACCTACTTACGTACCCGGGATTAAATTAATCATTATTTTATAACGATTAATAAATTACAGACTATGCGCAAAAAGGTTATAACCTTAACTGTAACAACACTCTTAAGGCGGGAGTTTTCGTCTACTGTAGGCATCAGAAAGTATATCACTTACAATATTTCACACAGAATACTTTTTATTTTATTTTTTAGATTTTTTTAGAATTTAATTATGTACCATTTTTTAATACGACGCATTCACAAACACCATTTTTCCGAAAACTCCCGCCTTAAAATTTTAATCAGAAATTGAAAAATAACTTATTTGATCGATGTTATTTGTATTTTTATAAATTGTCATTATTTTATTAATTAACATGACTTTATCGTTGACGAAAAATACAATTTCATAATAAAAGGTTTTACCGTTTCATAACTCAGAATGTCTGTTGAACTTATGACATGGTCATTGGTCAAGAGTCAAGCCATGTTGAATCAAAAACACAATACAGGAAACATGTAGGTACTCGTACCAAACATCATGACGATTAGGTACTTGTCAATTCAATAAAATACAAGTTTGACCTACATGTTTACAAATGATGTTCTAATGGCAACGGAGATTGAGTTGTGGCAAAGGAAACGTTACGTGAGCTCGGAAAGAATGGCATGCGTATTGCAACTCAACCTCGAGCGGTAATTGTAGTGGTGAAGTGCCGAGCGCCGACAATAGCCCCACTTATTTGTTAGCTTATAACACCGAACTAAACATCTTGTTATGCGAAATAAGCACTTATTAATAACTTTTCATTTTATAACCAATGAAACGAATAATTGAAAGTTAAATGGGTATTTATGGCGGTTGGTTCGTTGTTGTTAATCGAAGTTTCTAGTCGGTCGTAACTCGCATGAATATGAATAAAATAATTTTGTCGTTCGTGTTATAATACCTAATTAAAAACATGCGGAACTTTAGTAGTTACGATACATTACGATATTATTTTAGTCACAAAAAGGAGCCGCTAGCACCCTAAAAGGTGAAACCTCCGGCTAAGAAAACATTCATGCACCACAAATCGAAAGACAGTTCAGTTTGATTAGTTCACTGTTTTTTATTTATGCGGAACCCTGCGGTATTGTTTTAACAAACAACGCCATGTACTGAAGTAGCTTTAGTGTTGCTACTCGCCAATAGATGTCAGGAAGAGTCTATTGTAGCAGTTTTTCATTGCCTGAAAACACGGATAAAACGACATTTTCTAAAAATGAATCCTAGCTAGATCGATTTATCGCCCCCGAAACCCCCCGCGTACTAAATTTCATGAAAATCGTTCGCGCCGTTTCCGAGATTCGGAAAATACACATACAAGAATTGCTCGTTTAAAGATATTAGATTGTTGCTGAAAATGCCGTTTATGCATTGATAAAGCTTATGAAATATTCAATGTTAATGTTAAAAATAACCACTAGTTAGAGGATAAATACTGAGGTATCTATTACGTATATTTTGATAAATTACTATTTATTAATTTATTTTATACATTCGTTTAACGGACAATAGTCGTACAACCATTAGATATTAATATTTAAGCCTTGCCCTTGATTGTGTTTTAACTTTAACGTCTCATACGAATATAATAGAAAAAGATAAAAAAGTTAAGTTCTGTCATTACTGCATTCAAACCACTCGACGATTACGAATTTTATTTATTCTTATATCGTAAATTGATACGTAGCTACCAAGCGCTGACCACGACGTGACCAGCAAACGTTTAGAATCCAAACACTCTTTAGGTTGCAGTTCCAAACCACACCAAAACGGAATATAATTGTGTATATTTTTTTATAACTTCAAGGCCTGACGAAAATGCAGACGGGCCATCTGATGGCAAGTGGTCACCGTCAACCGGCGTCACCTATGGACATGAGCAATACCAGAGGAATTGCCAATGCACCAGCCCTGAAGGAGACCTTTTTTTCCCTTTTCTGAAAAACCTCATGTCATAGCGCTCCAGGAATACCTCAGATGGAAGCTAATAAATTACCTTTAATCCCTGCAGATGAGCTTCGGAGTTGTGATCTACTCTGGATATGAAGAAGCCGGTAGCGAACTCGCGCCCTCCACGCAATGAGAAGCCGAAAGCCGGAGCCGCGCGTCGTGGCCGCAGCAGCCGCACGACGCGGATGCGACGCTCCACGGCTGTGGCCGACAGTTCCGCCCTCGAGCCAGACGTCGTCGTCGACATCGTTGACGATGCGTACATGGCTCACTAAAAGAAAAACAGAGCTTTAAAGGCAATTCATAACAGTAGGGTGATTCATGTGATCAAGTTGATTTTTAAGCGCTGAATTCATGAAATACAATTTGTTTGGGTATGTAATTTAACGGCCAATCTTTGGTATGAGTATGTGTTATTTATAAAATATCAAAATAGTGCAATCGATCGACAGTGCCATGCAAGAAAGTTTTATACGCCTTAATCGGTAACATTGACTGTGTTTAAGCTTTCTCCTATTTTTAGGAAAACTGATTCTGTCTTATGTTGTGGGCGTTATGGAAAATATACTAAGATAAGACGAATCTACTCAATTTCACAACTAAGACTCATAATTTAAATGCTATTCATGTAAATAAAGGTAAAAAAATGTGCAGGATTAGTTATTGATAAAAAAAGAAAAAACATTTAGTTATAAAACTAGCTGACAGACGAGCTAACGATCCACCGGCAAGTGGCCACCGTGTCGCCCAAACATCAGCAACACCAAACACATCATCGACGTGTTGCCAAACAAGAAAGAAGAGAGGGATAGACAGTTTCTGTGTATATAACGTAACAACTCAGAGTCACTAACGGTTAATTAAATCGCTCCTTAGTACAGAATCACCATATAAATTCTATACTAAGGAGCGATTTAAATAACCATTAGTAACTCTGAGTTGGAACGTTAGTCTGAGTACTCTGATTGGACTATGTGTCGTTATTCGTTATTGTAAAATACCGAAATGTTTTTAAGGCATTAATTCAATACAGGGCTCGGGGCTCTAGAAATCAGTTATATTTAGTTATTTTTATAGTTATTACAAATAATAAATATATGTATTTCTGATCTTTACGACGAATACTCTGATGTAAAATAAACTGAAGTAACTAAATATAAAATTCATCTAACGCCTTAAAAATAGGTCGGACTAAGAAAGTCGGTGTCGGTGGTTAGTTAGTTCATAATAATCGTAATAATCATAATACCTAATTGTTCTAAATACTTACATAATGCGTGCATCATACATATTAACAAATTGCAAAACATCCTAAATTATAACAAACATTTCCAACGTTTTGTATTCCGGCGGTAATACCACCGGATGGTTACCTCACTAAATCGTGTTAATAGTACTAAAAACTAAAGCACGTAAATGAAAATCTAATCCTGTCCATTAAATCATAATTACGATTACGTAGATTGATTACATAAATGTTATAGATATCACGTGTATCTCCTATAGGTAGTGGGTATTGAAGGGTTACCAATCAAAGCGTCGGATGTTTTTATGCCGTCGGAAGACCTATGTGGCTTCAACTGCTATCTAAAGATAACAACCGGAACTAACAACTTTACTTGTCCGAAGCACGGAAACACTAAAGAAAGCGGCAAAGCGGTCACCCGTTCAACTACTGACCGCGCCCACTGTTGCTTTAAATCGGAGGATTGATACGTGCCGCCGGGCTATGAGCACTTTTTTACACATTTCAAATAACTAAATTCGTATTTAATAACCGGAAAGAACATTTTGTACCTATATACCTTAAGTAAATAACTCTACAGTATAGGTATACCTAAGCATTGTATTTGCTCTGCTGGTTAAGCAGAAAATCCTATTTATATTTTTATATATAATATAATATTAGGTAATCTCTAATAAAAAAAAATTTAACTGTAGGAATATACTGCAATAGGGACATATACGGCTAGAGTTAGTCTAGTTGCAATTTTTTTGTAAATTTTTGTTTTTGTTGAACCACAGTTTCATTGTAAAACTTTGGACTAAAATGTATTTAAGTACTAGATTTTTCCGAATAGGGAGTAAATTGATTGAATTAAAGTGTTGTATTAAATACCTAGGTTAGGTACTACATTAATTCCTATGTCTAAACCTAAAGGTACACTGAAACAAAAGCTACTTTAAACCTTTTAAAGTAGCTAGGTCATTAAAAACTGCCAAAGCTGCTCTATTAGCATAACAAGAACAAAACTACGTTAGAAACAATGTAGATAGACAAACCTACAAAACGTCCTTCATCGCGGAAGGGAGCGTGCAACGAATTGCAAGACGAGACGAGCCTCTTATTATCGTTCGCGTGCATTATTTTATAAACGCCATTGTATTACATTTGCATAGTACGTTACATTGACATTCGACGGGATGTGGCAATGCGATTATACGGTAGGCCATGAATAGCAAGGCAGCAAAACATAGAGAATGTGTACGATAATTCCATTTCCTTGACATTACAACGCAGCAATAAACATAATATAACAACACTTAATCAAATTGCTATGTTTACTACTCGTCAACAGTACAAGCTTTCAGTTAATCTGTTAGTTTGCCTGTGTCAACTTACAATTCAGTAAGTTCATAGTGATCCTAATTCAAAAAACACGTAGTTGGTTAAGTAGGGACTTATTTGTGTTCATCAAAACTTGCAATGCAAGTCAATAAGGAGCGGAATGAGTTGTCTAAGGTACGAATATGTGGGGTCAAAGCATGGGGGTGACGGGGGGCGCTCGGGACGGAGGCGAGGCACAGACGGCAGGCAGAGTACAGAGCTTCTCAGTGGAGCGGTACATCGACCTCGCGCCTGCCAGCCTGTGAGCCTGTAAAATACAGCCTCCGATACAACTCCAACTTGCCAAGCCACACGCCACTGATCTCCGGAGCATTTGTCATGCTAAATAGGGATATGATTAGTTAATCAACGGTACCTTAGAGGTAACAATATAGTTATAGACACAGAGACGCTTTACTATACTTTGTCTGAATTGATAACATGAACTTATTTATGTTTAACGTGTTAAAATTTGCAACAAATTTTAATACTAACTATAAATTCCGAATTATAAATATTATTTTAGCTTTGATTTAAAAAATATACTCATTCAAAATTATTGCTGTACAACAACAACATCTAAATGATGTCATTTTTTTTCATTGCATAATGTTTGATTTATTAATATACCTACAGGCCCGTATTGTTTTTAATGGCTGACAAACGGGCCGATCGCCTGATGGTAAAATTTTACCATCGCCAAAGGAATCGCCGGTGCTGGCCTTGACTTCATATTTTTCTTGAACGTCGTATAACATCAGAATTCAGAATAATTCAGAATTCAGAATTTCAAAATTTCAATAGGTATAAGTCAAACTCTACATTGACGCTACATGTTTGATAGAAAATTTACAAAAATATACAATACCTGTGTTAGCAATAAATACAGTTCTTTGTGTCCAGAATTAAAATTTTCTTTCGTTTTTAAACTGCACCTTTGATTTAGGTGCACATATAAAAACTAGTTTGCGTAAAGTGTGATCATTACAAAAATTCAAATAAAATCGATTGACAAACTAAATAAATTATGTATGTATATTTAATTATATTATCAATCGGATTTGTTCATTAATTTAATCTAATGAATAAAGTTATATACGTATATGATTATTGATTAAACAGTGGAAGTGAAAGTATTGCACGTGCTGCCTACGAAAGATCTATTGACACAATTTTTTTACGTAATTCTGTCCGCTCGTGAGTATAGTCCTGATTAGATGATTGATTTATTATGAGCGTATTATAAGCTTGTTATTTAAGTGCCTAATCTTAATTTTGAACGAGTTATGCATTGTGTACGTGTTTATAATCATTATATAACACAGTACCTCCCAGAGAGGTACTGTAAAGCTTCGCTTTTCATTTTGTTTTGCTTAGCGTAAGCCCACATCTGTCATTAAACTTCTTATATCGAAGAAAGTGAAAATCATTAAATAATATCATAAGACTATTTAAATAATGATTAAAAAAAGTTGTTTTACATTAATTATCGCATTTTAATAACATTTTAACGAATACAAAAATGAAGGCACATTGCAAATCACGTACACTTGGACAAAATAATACCACTTTATGAACTACATCGCCACTTACCATCAGATGCGATTGTTTTATAAGGTATAAAAAATTACCTACCTCTATGAACTTGAAGTTGAAATTATTATAAATACATTGTTCAGAAATGTTTTGCCACAGATGTATGACATCTGGAATCCCTGAGTAATTTAAACTAGATGCAGCCGAAGTTTTGTAAAAAGCTTAATGAGATGGAAAAAAATGTGGGGCATTAAATTAAAATATTTTTTTAATGGGATGCCAACCAGCGTAGTGCCTAATACCATATTAATAAATGTGTAAAACAATAAACAATGTTATTATTAAAATTATTAAAAATGTTAGTATTAGTTTAATTACTTTTTGTTTGTTTATTCTAAGTTAATTTAATAACAGTAAAGATTATCTTATGTTAAAAAAAACAATGTTATTGAAGTTATCAACGAGTAAGCAGCTAGGCACCTACATTATTATGCGGCTTAAACTGTTTGTTTTATTGCACACTAGAGAGAGAACTTTCCAATATATTAATGCAGTTATGCTTTTCCTTTTCTAATTATTTTCAAGAAACAAACCTGTAGATATTTCAATTACTTGATTTTTCTAATTTTGGATTAAAATCTTTTATTAAATAGGACATTAATAATGGTAAGTATAATGCTTAACTTACAACTTAGTAAATAAAAGTTCGTGCGGGTATAGATACAAAGTCAGACAGAGTCAGGCAGAAACATAATACCCTACTAGAATAGCTGTGAAAACCTACAAGAGCCAGTCGAATGGAGGCATGACATGAACCCTTATACTGTTTCCGTTCAATTAAAAATTGTATTCTTCATCCCCATTATAATTTTATGGCCAACCGATTAGGGTTAGGTTGTCTTTGGGATCTTGCTAAAATTATCTGGTATATTTTTAGCTATTTATACTACTTATCTAATTATTAGTACAAGGACAAAACTGTTGATAGTAATCTCTCGTAAACTGATGAATATTATATAATTTATGAGAATTATAAAAGAAGGTCTCAAGCGAATGCTCAAATGCTTATAAAACCATACTTAATGTAAATTAAGTAATAATGTATTAGATAATGTACGAGTATAAGCAGACATAAAATTCCAAATAGGTAATAAATAAATTCCAATAAATTCCAAATTTCCATAAACTTCCGGCAGTATGACACAATTTATAAATAAGCAATTAGTAAAAATAAAAACCTATAATAGAATTAAATTTCAACTTTCACACACGATATCGATAATCTAGCTTTAAGTCTAGATCAAATGCTAAAGCTTAATTATTTATGAGGGCTTCATTGTAGATATTATTTGTAATAGAAAGTAGTAAATTTTCACTTTAGTTATATTACTTTATTTATTCATTGCTCCTTAGGATTCCGGATTATCGAAAGCAACAGAAGGTAAAATTATGTAAATAAATTCGACGTACCGAGCCTATTGGTAATAATGATTAGATACCGTAAAGCGACGTCTGATTTTTTTTTTAATTTTAAGATGCCAAAGACTCGATTTAAGTACTACGTACGTTCAAATTCAGTTTCATGTTTTATTTTTGTATTTCATTCAAATTATCCATTCTCTGTGTATCTACGTACTCCTCCCACGTCAACTTTAAAAAAAATATTATATAACTTAGTCTTTCATATATTCGTAGTTTTGCGTAACAAATAGACAGACGAACGTGTATTAGTATTTACAAACAAAGGCGACAAAGATTTCTTAATTTCATAATTCACTTAAGTAACGGAGATAAAATCCATGGTACAGCTAGGTTCAGAAGTGGAACGTTAGCGGCACAAAACAATACAAAGAAAATATTTTTTCCCAGACGCAAAGTCTATTTACATCAACACGAAAAAAAAGATTTCTTAACTTTCATAATTCATAGACCTTCACGGTGGTATAGTCCATGGTACAGCTCGGTACAGAAGTGTGATAATACTGTGTTGTCGGCCGGCAGGTGGCGTGGCCGCCCAACCGTGAATCCCCGCTCCCCGGTCAACAACTGTTTCATGTTTTTTTTTACTCTCGGTCTAGTAGAGAGCAACGGCCTCATCAACTCACCACTAAAATCATGGGCTAAATACTAACTTTACCCTGTTGGTAAAAGTTTTCATCCTAAATATTGACAATACGTACGTTTTTGTGACAATAAACTCGCAACACCCAGTTAAACAGGTTGTTACGATTTAATTAATTGTTGATTAATTCTAAACGTTTGAGTAAAAGGTTCACTGAGGAAAAAAGTACCTAAATACACATAATTTCAAAATATGAAAAGATTAACCGCGAATGGTATGCAGGCAATTTGTATATTATGTGCGTACAACACGCACAATACAAATGACATTCTGACTCGACAATAGACATAACGGATCGATATTACCACGACACCAAACAAAACCTTTGGGGAAGTATAGTAACCGAGGGGACTCATTATTTCCGGCTAAAGATATCGAATCCCATCGCACAAGTTCGTAGGATTTTGTAGTTATACAATATAAATTTCGTTCTAAACTGAACACAAAAAAATACCTTGACATTTGAAAGGTAAAAAAGCTATATTTGTTTCAGAACTTTGAGAAAATAATAGGGTCCTGTGTACAATAGATGCAAGTCGGCCAACTTAGGCCGACTTGAGTGATAATGTATTTGAATCGGACGGAATAAAGCAGTGCCGGGTAAGCTAGAAATGCCGTAAAACAACTGGCACTCAAACCGGCCTCGGCGAGTCGTCGCCAATTAACCGCGTCCGACCTCTGGAGTCTGGACTGAGGACTGCATATAACTCCCGCAAGCTTTCTTGTTAACTTCTCCTTTCCATACCATCTTCACTTAACGTGTCATGTTGGTCAAGTAGAAAAAAAAGGAAAAAGTTTGTAATCTTTATAAAATAATATAAAAAGTACAAATTCGAATTTCAAAAGATATAACAATCGATATTACTTCAAATAATGAGCGCAGAAGCTTGTTTCTCATCATTTCAAAAGCATTGACATGAAGCAGAAGCTTATAATTGTAATGATCTTTGATCGAAGTAGCGCGCGGCAGTAGAAATGGCTGAAAACGCACATCATTGCGCAACAATACCCATAATCTTGGAACAACGGCGCGGCTATGCAATACTGCATTATTATCTACATTTCAACGCCAACATTCCTGACCACATTAAATGTTGATTGGGAATTCCATCTCGACCATATAGCATTTATTTATGAATTATACTTAAGAAAACCTTTCCTGGTTCGTGCATTGCCACTTAGTCTTGGCTATCAATTTAGATTTAATGATCGTGTGTAGTAAAATAAACTTTAATTATGCCTTTGTGACTTTAGAAAACCTATATTAAAAAAATATTATGCTACTTCAAATCGATTATGTCTAACGGTAACAATATTTTGTTTATCTTTAATCGTTATTTCATTATATTAACAATCCCACCTAATGCTAAATAGCGATTTACCTAGTTTTGGGCAGTGAATATCATAAACTTAGTAGAACCAGAAGAATTTGCGGAAGAAATTGAAGTCCAAATTTGTGTATGCAAATGTTTAAAAAATTTCAAATGAAAGTCCAGGAGAGTTGGCAATAATTGAAGAGACTTGTGTACGTCAGAAAAAAGCAGAAAGAAATCGCTGGAAAAAGCTGCAGATACCATGAATGGTTGGAAAGTGAGCTCTGTAACAAGATTTGCAGTTTCTGTTCACACGCGTTTATATTTATTTTTCTACACAAAGAGCAGGCATTGAATAATCGCAACGGTGACTTGACTTAATCGAAGTGAATATGACATTGCATGCAATGCGATAATGGAATTATGGAAGAAATCTGACAATGACCTATATTGTTGGTTTGATCGGAACTAGCGGAGAGCCATTTCCCAGAACAAGCTAAAGGCAAGGCAGAGAGGTAAGATACAGGTAAGCAAGATACTTTGGTATTCTTAGTTTGCAGGAATGAGAATCAGTTACTTAAATGGAGTGTTACATACATTACATACCTGCTACCTAAGAAAGTTAATATGTTTATTTCATGAGATTAACCAACAAAAGGAAATGATAATGTCAGATGTGAAGAGTTGATAATACCGTAGATAATGTCAATATGATCAATGTTTCGGTTATCTCAATTCATTTTCAAAGTAACGTCAAGGACACAAAGAGAAAATTAACGATACGGATGTTTACAGATTTCCCGTTAGAATGGTAGATCTACTTAATTTTACTTAACCTGCAAAAGGGTAGAATAATTATTAAAATAAAATAAATAATAATTTTAGTTACAGTAATGACTCAATAATTTGCATAAAAATATAAAAATAGTTCTTACGAACCTTTTTGCAGTGCTGTTTGTTTCAATGCTGTGTTTCACCGTCAACAGAATTTGAGTAATCAAACATTCTGATCTGATAATCCATAAATTGTGTGGATTGTTGTTCACTTTAGTTTCCTTAGTCACTGTTTCACTGTCCCGAGATTTGAGAGAAGTTTTAACTTACAATGTTAGAAACAATAAAAAGCAATATTCACGGTTTATGGCGACTATGACGGCAACCGGCTGTAACTTACAACATCGGTTGAGAACAAGCGTGCGCTCGGCGCCGTGCCCCGACACAAATGGTAAACTAAACTGACTAAACTCAAACTGCGATGAAGGCAGCCAAAGAAAGTTCGATGTCACATACCATGGTGGCCTTTTCGCGTACTGATCTAATTTAAACCTTATTAAAGATGCACTACCTTCTGTTGTATAAATAACCATACACATTATTAGTTCCGTTAATGCAAATAAAAAAATTAAAAAGTGGAAAGAACAATCTACTTTTTGTATTATAAATATTTTTACTTCCCTAAAAATATGATGTTTACATGCAATACCACTTTAGATAAGTAGATACTCCAAGTTAATTAACGGCTTTCGGTGGGTTATACCAAAACTAGTGTACGATAGGTACTTCATATAAAAAAATCTAAGATATGAGATTTTTCGACGAATGCTACTCAAAAAAAGACTTCCGACAAAGCAGTGAAAAGTAAAGCTAACGGCTAGACGGAGAACGTTGGACTCCCGAACGCAGGAGCCCGAGTTCAAATCCTGGCACGCACCTCTAATTTTCAAATATTATGTGCATTGAAGCTGTAAAGGCCACTAGGGCCAACAGAAACTATCCATTCGAAAAAAAAACATTTTAGAAGTTAATTATCACTTGCTTCGCTGAAGGAAAACGTCGTGAGGAAACCTGCACAACTGAGAGTTCTCCATAATGTTGTAACGAGGTGTACCTACTAATACCTCGTTCAATATTCCTTGGCTGGCAGATGCATTTTTCTTCTAAATTTTTAAATCATGACAGTTAGGTTGTTTTTCAAAAAGATGCATCTGTCCTGTCTGGGTTCCCAGGAAGGATGGGAACATTTGTAAAAGTGTTATTTTATTTTGGAATACTTTTATACTTTTTACCAATCTGCACTTGGCCGGCTAGACTATAGCCTGTACCCCTAACATTGTGAGAGAAGAGCAGTGGGATAAGTATGGGTTGTTGCTTTGCTTTTGCTTGCTTTGCGTATATCAGAACTATAAGTGGTCATCTTGCCTATGGACATCAGTAACATCAAAGACGTCACCGATGCGTTTGCATTCGTTTGATTGCCAGCCAAAAAGGGCGTGGGTCACATTATTTTAGAATTGATTGACGTGAATACTTAACGATGAAAGTTTAAAAAAAATTCTCAATTATTTTGTTCATTAAAGATCGTGCTGTTTTCATATTCCCAACCTCAAACAGGCTGGCTATAAAACTTTTTAAAGTTGTAATAAATTTATTCCAATGTACATTTTTAAAAATCTCATAAAATTAAAACATCTCATAAAATTTTCCTGCAGTAAAGAAGTGGTTGACAGTCTAACAAAAAGTAGATACTTATCTATATTTACTTTGATGAAAAAGTCAATATTAAATACCTTTGGTAACATACAAAAGTCACAGTTATTCAGTAATTCAATTTAATGTTAAAGGATTATCTACCAATATGAAATCAAACCACTTTAACCAGAAAGTTAAAGAATTTGATGACGGAAATGAAAAACTTATTCACATCTGAACATATTTTATTAATAGCACAACAACACTAACTCTAAAATCCTTATTTTATCACATCTTTACAATTCATTACCTTCTCATCTGAACCATATAGTGTCATATACAGTTTACAAAGATATGGCGCCTTCCTTCTCTAAAATATCACCCAAAAATACAGCCTTCTCTAGCAACACTCAACGCCTCATACTTATTGGTTTCGATTACACCTATATATACAATAAACATCTATGTAACATCGATTAAATCAATAATTTTCTAAAATACATCAAGTTTAACAACAATATTTCTAGTCAAGTTAGGCATATTAATTGTCACGTAGAAACATGTATTACATACGTATCTTGGAGATATTTGTATTTTGTTCTACGCACTCGGTTTGCCCTGTTCCGGTTGCATGCAACGAACGGCATTTGCGGCTGTGCAGCAATATCTTGCCGTAACGATGCAGTCGTCTAAACTGCACCTGTATGGAAGTGTCGAACGACCTTTCCAACGATAAATTCATTTCTAATATTGATTGACGGCTAGAACTAGCGAGACGCAGTCTCTTCACACGCCTAATGGGCGCCTAATCTACAATACGTAGGTAAATAACGACCACATACTATACAGTACACATACGTATATAATTTTTATCTCCCCTAAAAGGTACAGGACATCTAGAATGTATATTTCGAAAGCAAATAGATCAGTTAAAATTCATGTAAATGTGGGTATAAAAATCATGTAAGGGATAGGTAATATTCGTTAAATGTATCAAAATAAATCTTTCTAAAATAATAGAAAATAAACCAAATAACTCACATTTCTTACATGCTAATGATCTATTCAGTAAAATATCTAATAGACGACTCTAATTACTAACCCGACCTGACACAACGATATTTGAGACACGCTAGCTATAACCAAACAAATTCAGAGTTAACAGTCGACAAATATCTGTATTAACGACAAAATATAAATTACCTACCTAGCAATGATTTTTAAATATTCCGGTCCAATAAGAAAAAAAAAAGAAAAAAAATCATGTCAGTCAGACAGCTAGTCAAACATTTGCATCGCAAGTATCGATTTTTTCGTTTCCAAACTCTTCAGTATTTAAATGATTATGTATAAGAAGTTATATTAGTTTGATAGAGAAAGAAGATATACACAAAAAATAACAAATGGAATTATGGATAAAATACTCAGTAATATTAAATAAAATGCAAGAGAACTCTCGAATGATCTCGAAAACAGTGAGGGACATACAGATCCGTCTGTAGTAAGTGGTCACCGACTAGCTCTATGATAATATCAAAATCAAACCACTTATGTAATGTAAAAAACCTCAAAACGACGTTCATATTTTACAAAGAATAAAAGATGAAGATCAAGAGGAGGTGGCCAATTATCCAAATAGTGTGGACAATACAAACGGAAAGGTGTCTAGGTAGTCTTATTTAGCCCTTAAACAGAAGTAAATCTATGGGAAATGGTACTGTTTCGTCCTATTCAGTTCACCCAGCTTTCTGGAAGTAGGGCAAATTACTTTAATACTGCAAATTAAGTAGACGTAACCATAGACCCAATCTCCAAAACTAACAAAAATAATCTAAATTTTACTAACAAAAAATAACCGACTTCAAACTACTTGTCAGATCTAGTTCAAATTTATGTGGGATTACGTGACAAGCACCTGCTTCCGATTAAAAAAAGAATCATCAAAATCGGTTCGCCCAGTACAAAGTTCTGAGGTAACGAACATCAAAAAAAACCGTCGAATTGAGAACCTCCTCCTTTTTTTGAAGTCGGTTAAAAATTGTGCGTAAACCTTGGATGTAATGTCATATAAAGTGTAGCAAGTCTGGGTGTTAAAATGTATCTATTCTTCCGACAATAGTTACATTAAGAAACTGAATTAATAAATAAAAAATATATAATTTAGAATATTCCAATACAATAAGCATAAGTTGCTCAATTCAAACAAAATAAAACAAGTCTGGTTCTTCACCACGTCTATCTATATCTGTTTTCACCAGCATTATTTTTTTATTAAAGTACGCGCCTAAATTGTAAATCCTAGTAATAATACTTCTAAATCATGAACTTACCACATGTTAACAGAAATTCAACTGTTTCTGTGTAATGTTACAGTCAAATCTAGTGTACCTTTGCCTTCACTTTTTAAATGAACCTACCTACCTACTTATTAAATACTAAAAATTACTGAAGTTACTATCTTCAAGGACTACATAAATGATATTAAAATAATATAATATGACAGTTATTGATCTAGTTACCATTATTACATTAATCTTGTGGGTAAGAACTAGATATGAATACCTGGAATAAAAAAATAAATAAACTGAGTCTTGGCGCGTAGCGTATTCTTATGATATCGGAGATATGTATTACGTGTGTTCCGTTGTGATGTACGGTCGGCAGAAGTAGCTTAACATTTTAGTACTTTGTAATAGTAACTGTTTCGACGGTTTCCTAGCAACATCTATGACAAATTCAAGAAATGTAATGTGACAAGGTACTAAAATGTTAAGCTACTTCTGCGGCCGACTGTACATCAAATGAACTTTCACGAATATTTTAAATGAGGTAATGTAGTTATTTTGAAATTTCATAAATTTTAAAATAAGTTTTATAAAATTATAGTACATACACTAGAAGGTAAAACTTACAAGCTACTTTAAAAATAACACAAATATGTTCAACAGACAAACTTTGGTAGAGAATCTCATTATGATGTAACTATACTCGAGTCACAATATTTTTCAAAAAAATATTATTTTAAAATAAAACTATAAAATTTAAAACAGCTGACTTTCAAAATACCGTTCACTGTAAGTAAAGTCGGTACATTATTCAAAATACAAGATAAGTAAAATATATCATAAAATCAGTCAATTTAAATGCAAAAAGTACTGCATGTGAATCTACTAAAAGAAATGAGCTGATATCCTATTTTTTTTTTCCTGAAATCATAAAGTTAATCAACAAAATGTACATAGGTACTTGAGCTTTTTAAAATATCAATCAAGAGAGAACATAGGGTAAAGTCTAGTAATATTGGCACTCCCCCAACGATTGACACCTTTTTCGTATTATGTCATAAACTAAGCATAAATTATTATTTTTAAGTATGGTAACTTTACTTTTAATTAGTAAAATTTTCGTTTCATGAAATGACAACATTTTCGTAGTTGATTTTCCCGCTATTTTGTATCTGTCGATTTTTTAAAAGTACGGGACTCGTGGGTTGCAGTAGACTGACGAAAATTAAGAAAAACAGAAGGCGGGACTAACATTGTGTGACGATTTTTATCGCCCCTGGTAAATAAATATAGAAGTTTGGTGTTGTTTCTGTTAAATTATGTCGTAAATAGATGTGATTTTCACGATTTTACTTAGTTTGCCTTATGAAACATTACGTTTTGCTAGTGCCAATCATTGCATTTTTATTTGTACTAGGCTGTAACGATTAACACCCTTTACGGATCAAAATATTTTCTCGCAGAAATTAGAAACTGTTGAAATACACACTTATTTATCAGTAGGGAGCAATTGCCCTCGCTTCGCTTCAGGTACCCTATGACTTAGTACCCACACTACCCTACTCAAAAAAAATTTTACACGCGATTTTTTTAATTGGTGTCACTTTTATTCGTGAACCGATTAAAATAGAATTAAGATCTAAGTGTCTTTAGACCTACGTTGGTGATTGATTGTTAGGTTGTACGAAATTTGCCATTCATCATCATCATCACCATTCATTATCATCATCATCACCATTCATCATTATCACCATCATCACCATTCATCATTATCACCATCATCATCATCATCACTATCATAATTAGCATCGTCATTCATCATCATCATTTTTCAACATAATCATCCTCCATCATCTCCAGTCATCATTATCATCATAATCGTCATTCGTCTTCATCGTCGTACATCATCATCATCATCACCATCATCACCACAATTCATCATTATCACCATCATCATCATTCATCATCATTTTTCATCATCATCATCATCATCCGTTATTACTGATTTGACGATTACAAACTAGATGACGTTAAACTCCAGTCTGACACACATTTTTTTATTTTACCTAAACCTAACATCTAAATTTTAGTATGATCTGGATTTCATTCTAAATTCTCGCGGACGAAGTCGCGGGTAGAAGCTAGTGTACTCATAAATAAATAAAAAGTAACAAAAAATTATCATTTCATTTATATAAACTCTAAAACTCCATATAGGTACTTAGCTTTTCAATGCGAATTAATGTACCCACTAGGTGTCAATCGTTACAGTCTCGCTGGGTGTCAATCGTTACATCAGGGTGTCAATCGATATAGTTTTGCGCCCTTTTAATTTGAAACATTATTTTTCTTTGATTAAATTATTTAAACTGCACTAAAATTCATATTAATCTTCTCCTTGATAGTTAAACATTATATTTAAAACAAAAAAATATTGCATTTTTAAAGCAAACAACATTTAAATGACAAAAAATGTTGAGAAAACGCTTAGGGTGACAATCGTTGGGTATTTTACCCTAACAAAAAAATTGTGCAATAATAGACGGATTATTAAAATACGGATTGGACGTACATAATGATACATATTCTAAGTGTAATTACATTGAGCATGTGATTAATTTGTAGTTCATACCTACTTAATAAAAAGTTAAGATAAAAATAAATGACAAGTAAAACATTTTAATATAAAATAAATAATGATATTTTGGTTCATGAACCACTTATTTAAAAAGGCAATTTTACAATTTATTTTCGACACCATCGAGTTTGAAACTCGCACAAATTTTATTTTTACCATTGGTGTCGTTTACTTTAATACATATAATTTTTTGACGTTATTGATTTTACAAAAAATAAGCCAATCACTCTAGCAAGCTCTTGCCTTAGGTCTATCTATTTAATAATAAACAGTAGTTCGTGTATTATCGGTAACTACCCTGCCTTTTAAAATTTTCTCTCAAAATCACCGTTCAATTTTGGTGTAGAAATTTCATTCCTATTATATTGATAGTTCTTTTTATATTTAAATAATGATATAAATTGACACTCTCTGAGACGAAACAAATCATCTCCATCTAAATTGGATCAAAAAATTAAAAATATAATAATAATATTGTCTATGAAAAATATTCAAATTGTCTTTCTTAGCACCACTAGCCATCTTACTACTTCATTCCAAATAATTGTTAATTCATCAATTTATAGCATTCCTTTGAAAGATTTGTTGCAATACTTTATTTGGATTCAAGAAAAATACGGCATAATTAATTAAGGTTTGTAAAGTATGTTCTTAAATTAAAATACATTTCTTTAACGTATAGTCAATTCCTTACATAAAATGTGAGCAAAATATAGCATTTCCATTCCTAAATCACGGTAGTCAAAGTCAGTTTCTCGTCCAATATTTTGACAACCGAAAACAGTCTAACACTAAGTAATCGCCAAGAATTTTACATTAAAAATTCTAAAATGGCACTAAATTATTTGTATATACATAGTAAAACTAAAATTATAGAAGTATTTAGGACCTTTTGGTAATATTGGATAATTTTGTATCGCAACAATTTACATATTTTAAAGATTTCTAATTTAAATTTGAAATGTCTGCGTTTAATTGCCACAAGTCATCGCTATATTTTTCCTTATTTTTCTGCTGCCTTAGGTTTTGAAGAATGATTTGTTGATGATGATGATTTAGCTAGCGTTGAATTCGAAGGATTTTTTGTTAGGGAGCTAACAGTTGGTAATGTTTTATTGCTTAATTCAGTTTTTGATGAGGTTTGTGCAGGATTCGTAAAACTTGTTACACTAGATGGTAGTTTGGATGTTGTGTCTGATTTTGTAACAGTATTAATACTTGTAGGTAAGAAAGAATTAGTAGTTATAGCTTTTACTGATGGAATACTTGAAGTTTCCGATTTTACAATTTTATGTTGTTGAGAATCGATGGTGCTTTTCAAATGTGTATTATCACTTAATGTAGTATGTAATTTAGTTGTTACACTCTTAGATACAGGTGTCGTTTCTAAGACCTTGGTAGAGTTTATTTTTGTAAGTGAACTCTGATTGGTTGTAACGGGTGATTTAACTGAAACAACATTGGAAGATATTCGATCTACTTCGTTTGTAAAATTATCCGTTTCTGGTCTTTTCCCTTTCACTGAATCTGATTTTAATTTTGCTAATGATAAAGAAGGTTGGACTATAGTAGTTGATTTTGCATCATCATCTTTTATAACTGTTGATGTAACTAATGAACTTTCTTTGTCCGATCTGACTATATGAGAACTTCCTGCATCATGGTCCTTATTTATAAAATTTGATTTAAGTGTAGATGTAGCTTGTGTTGGTTGAATTGTCACAGCGGGCTTTGAAATTATTTTATTATACGCGGAATCTGATGAATTGTCTATTACAGATTTCTGGCTTCCACTAGTGCTCCCTTTGTTATCTTTTGAAATATCGGATTTGAATGATGGCATTAGTTGTGATGTACTGCTTGGAATAGCAACAGAGGACTTCGAAACAATTTCCTTCGCAGAAACTGCAGAAATCATCGTTTTATCTACTACCTCAGATTTGTTTATTTGGTTTTCTGATAATTTCTTCCCTTTCATTAAATCGGCCTTGACAAACTGACTTCCCGAATGTGTCGATTGAAGTGATGGCTTAGAGCCGATTTCTTTACTTATATTAGAGACAAGTGACGTATTTTTAGTTATAGGGGTGCTCACTTCTCTTGCCGCTTCTTTTCCTATTAATGAATCCTTTTTCAGTGCTGTGGATTGTGTCACTCTATCTTTAGATTTTGTTGATTCTATCACTACGCTGGACTGTTTTCTATCTGCATCAGCAATAATAGTTGATTCACCTTTTGACAAGGAAACCTTTTGTTTAGATGTAGATAATTTATCGATTTCATTTGCATTTTTAAGAAGAATATCAGCGTCCTTTGAATCTTCTACTATAGTCTTCTGACGCTGTAATTGCTTCGTTGTACCCCCAGTACTACTTACATATTTATCTTCTGTTTTGGCAACTCCAAATTCTTTTGGCACAACTGTTTTAACACTAGATATTGTTTGGTTTGGTAAACTAATATTACTAATCATTTCAATTTTGGTTTCAGTGTCCCTAAGTTGGAAATTGTCCATGAAGTCTAAGTCACGTTGCTCTTGGGGCGGTTTTGTTTTTTTATCTGATATTGTATTTATTGATGATTGTTGCAATGTAACTTTTTTTCCTGTGTCAGTGTCCTTGATACCGGTATCATAAGATTTATTCAGAAGTTTTGATTCAGATTTTGTTGATGTTTCTAAAGGCCTACTGTCTAATACAGTATTTAATTTTTTTATGATAGATTCAGTACTTGAATCAGACTGACCAATATTTGATCTGCTAAAACTGCTTATTGATTTTGATATATTACTACTAGTACTAGATACGGTATTCTTTATTTGGCTATAATCAGGAGATATTCCTGCTTTTACTACATTTCCTTCCACAGTTGATAAAATTGGCAATGGTGTCACTTGCATTGGTGTCATAGTTTTGGTAATACTGTCTGCATGAATTTTAGCCGTTGTGAAAATTGAAGATGTTTGATTTAAATTACCAGTAGCCTTACTCCCGTTGATTTCAACAAGTATAGGACATTTGACAGTACTTGTAACCTGAGAGCCATCATGACCTCCAAAAACATTTATATTCATGTGATTATGTAATGTTATATTAGAATTACCAGTAGTAGTAGTTTCTGTAGAATAGATGGGTTTAGACCCACTATGTACGTTGTTTTCAAATTTGTTGTCACTACATATCTTGTTCTCTCTTTCATTCAATGAATCAGTCTTAGATTTTGAAAGTAAATATTTGGCACTCCGACTTATAGTTTCAGTTTTGTCAATTTGCAGTAGAGGCTCGATAACTGTGTCGTCGGATTCGTGACTGAAATTTTGAACTTTCCTTTTAATAGAATTTCTTTTTGTTTTAATTATTCCCGCGCTTGTTTTTCTGGTTTCATTTTCAAACCCACTAGAAATAGATGTACTATCTCCGCCGTCGTGCGACGTCTGAAATGAATGAATTTAATAAACTCTTCATATGAAAGTTTGAGGACAGGTTTAAAAGCAAAATATATATTTTTTTTTTTATGGAAAAGTGCCAGAAAACGAGGTGACAATCCAACTGATGGTAAGTGGCTATCGTCACCCATGGACATCAGCAACACTAAAGGCATCACTGATGCGTTGCGGCTAGAAAGAGAGGTATAAAGAAGAAAGAAGAATGATAATGTGACTTACCTTGCGCATGGCGAGCAGCGGATGGGCATGCGGTGGTCATGCACCATGTTCACGAGGCACCTTGCGGCCGCGGAGGAGCAGCGCCGGCGGCTCCGGCTCCGGCAGGCACGTGATCACCGTGCCAGCTGGACCCCATTCCTCAGTTGGTCGAGACAAGAAACGCGCTTTCTGTAACACGTTTGATAATAAATGCTTAACTTACGTTTTGAAGTAGGTGTAGTTAATTTTGTGTCAAAGTTAGCAAGAGTTGTAAAGTTGCGTTATATTTAACTAGTGCTCTACCCGCGGTTTTTCCCGCGTTTTCCGGGATAATAAACCTATATGTTAATCCAAATTATGGACTACTTCTGTGCTAAATTTCATGAAAATCCATTCAGTAGTTTTTACGTTAAAGAGTAACAAACATCCATACATCCTCACAAACAAACTTTCACATTTATGATATTAGTATGAGATGTATAATTTAATTAATATTTTATTAAAATAAATAACAAAAATGTACAGAAATTACAATACAAATAAAATCACTAAAATAGCGGTCATAAGCAAAAAGCGCCGAACATTCATTTATTTTCGCTATAAATAAACTCGTGTCGTGTCGTGTGTATAAGTAAAGTCGTGTGGAGAGGTTCCGTACGTTGATTATTTATCTTTATTTTTCATTTGATTTATTTTTGTCGCTTTTTTTAAGACCGTAGACTTCTTATGAGTTTTCCTGTTATATTTAAGCATAGTATTTAAGTAAAGAACTATTCTCTGTATTTTTTTCAAAATTCGGGTAACAACTGGCGCGATGATGTCCTAATGATGTTTCCCTTTCATATTTTAATAAATTTCATATTGATCTAATTATCATGCTTACAGTACTAAACATGAAGCTATTATAGAGCTTCATGGTACTAAACGACCAAACAATAGCCCCAATACACCTAGGTAAATTATCTCGTTATTCATTAGCATGTTCCAATTTGAACCAGTGTTTGAATTTACATCAGTACCTAAATATCTCCCAATTGTATAAAATTATATGAAGTAAAATTCCAACCTGCATTATGGTGAGTTCATCAGGACCACTGCATATTTGATCCACGGCCATTAGGACGACGACGACAACTGGTAACACTCCGATAGTCCAACCTACTGCGTCTGCCCACATCGGATATACATAGTGGCCGTAGGAAGCTGGCTTGTACTCGATCCAGTTAAATACGAGAATAAACTGGAACAAAGTGGGCATTCAGAAAAGAAATAAACTTTAATAGGACTATCGCCCCAACTCAGAGACACTGACGGTTACTTAAATTGCTCCCTAGTACATAATTTGTATAGTGATTCTTTACTAAGGAGCGGTTAAGGTAACCGTTAGTGACTCTGAGTTGGGGCGTATGTCCTTTAAGACAAGATTCATACGCACCACTAAAGCAGCAGGTGTAATAGCACGCCACATCGCACTCCAGAAAAATATCCATAGCTTGGATTGATTTCCAATCATATGCTGGATATCGCGACAGAACTTTTCAGCCCCATAGATCCACGCTATGATAATACATTCAGCGATAGCAATCAACAACACTGACCAGTTTGCTGCGTATTTATCCATCAATTGGAGCCAGTACATACCGCTCTAAAATTAAAATATATTTATTTTGTCACTGAATTTTTAATTTGCATGAAATCATGGTTACAAATCACATGGTTCTTACATTGGTAGTGAAAATCAGACCGCCCAAGTAACCAAATACGGCGACAGAAAATACGACCCATCCCTTCTTTTGGCGGAAATTTGGAAATCTATCAAGAATTGCTGTGGTGACAGTCTCCATGAGGGCAAACTGAAAAAAATAGCAATACAACAATAGGTGATTTTAAAATCAATAAATGTAGGTGGTTTTAGCATCACTTACTTGCGAGTCAAGTCCGAGTGTTAAGAGCATTAGAAAAAATAGTATAGACCAGAGAGGAGAAACTGGTAGTCTAGTCACAACTTCAGGATAAACAATAAAAGCTAAGCCCGCTCCCTGATCCACTACTCGGTCGACTTCCACCTGCAGTTCATGAGCAAGAAATCCTATTACGGAGAAAATGACGAGTCCAGCGAAAAACGACGTTGCTATGTTTGATACGGCCACTATCAGCGAATCACTGAAAATGAAAATACTTTGTTGTTGATATGCCTCTACCTAATAATCTTTACTTTATGTAAATAACTATTACTTATGGTTTACTTACATATAACAATTGTTGGTAAATTTGTTGTAAGAGGAAAGAGTAATAAGTCCACCCCAGGCAGGACTTAACGCAAAAAATATTTGCACTGCAGCATCACCCCACACCTGAATAATAAATAATTATTTAAAATAAATTTACAAACACTGCATTTATATCTGCTATATAAATGTATAATATATAAATACCTGAGCGTTAAGAAGTTGACTAAAATCTGGTGTTAGATAATATATAATTCCCGTAGAAGCTCCTGGCAACGTCACTCCTCGGAAAAACAAAATGACCAGTACTACGTATGGAAATAACGCAGTGAAGTAGACCACCTGCAAAAATATTTCTGTGTCTATTATATGTATTTTGTGATACATTAAATTACACAATTATGTAATTGGAAAAGTAGCCTTACAGGTACCTACTTCTAGTTAGATTTATAATGCACCTTTATGCGTAGAAATCTAGAAATACATATATTGTTGTAATTTTATTTAATTCACGTCAATAAGTAAATTGATATACCTATAGATCTCTATGTACCTAATTAAATTTAAATATAAATGTATGTATATGTTATTATTATATAATATATAATAACCCTAACAACCTATTTGATGTAGGTACCTATTTAAGGTATAATTTACTGACCTTTCCAGAAGACTGGACGCCTTTGCACAAGCAAAGGAAAACAATAAGCCACGCCGCAAACAAACAAACCGCCATACCCAATCGGACTTGACCCGTTTCTTCAATCCCAGCAGACAGTCCGAGGACTTGGTTACTACAAAAGTTGTATAAAGTTATAAAATTATTATATTAAGATTATAATATAATGCTTTATAATAGAATATAGTTAATAGTATCAGGCGTTACTTTGCGGAAATCCATTGTTATTAAGTTAGTATTAGTCTACTTTGCAACAATCCGCGGATAACATGTATGATGGTATATACTTTAAGACATGCGTGGTAGGGTGTCCCGTCCATGTATGAGAAAAAATTTTTTTCAAGCTACACTATCGCAAGAGGTATCGAAATTTGTGTAATTTTATATAGATTACGAAAAAGGTAAAAAAACTACAATTTCGCATCATTTTGAGGGCTCTACCTAAGTCTGAAGTTTTGTAAATCTTAAATTTTAATACTTAAACCGTATGATTAAAATAATACAAAAATCAATTAAAAAGAGTATTTTCTTATTTAAATCAATAAAACAAAGCATAACAATATAAATTAAAGCTTTTAATCTAATTCAAAACTCAACATTTGAATTTATTTTTATGTCCAAAGTCTGGCATTTCTGCTCGAGATTGCAACTTAGTTCTAATAAAACTATCTCTAGAAGTTGCGTCAGTTACACTTTGTGAGGCCTCTGTTACTAGTTTAAAACATCTTTCCACAGCTTGTGTGTAACAAGGAAAGTCAAAATTTCCAAAGTCTTATCTCTTGCCATGATTTGAAGGTTCTCATCTGTATGTATAAAAGGCAAAAGTGACTGATTGATGTATCAACGCAACAGGCCAAACCCTTAGGGCTAGAAACTTAAAATTTCGCACACGTATTCCTCTTATGACGTAGGCATCCACTAAGGAAGGATTTTTCAAAATTCAACCCCCAAGGGGATGAAAAGTCCAAGGGGGTGATAAGCATAATTTCTGCGTGTGAAGCTGCTAGCAACAGCTAGATAGAAATATGTCGAAGAACCGGCGGTGCTGTAACCTGACACTCATACCCTACATTCATTTCGGTGTAATTTCTAGCAGAGAAGTTAAATTTTGATGGTTTAAATATCCTGCGGTTAGTGCTACTCTTAGCTTCTCTAGCTTATATTATTCTTCGAAATGCCAGCTCCCGAACGTGATCTCTGTCATCACAAAGCATACTGACAAGTAGGTTTTCTAATGCGCGAAATAAGCATTTCTTTCGATAACAGAATTTACAACAGACCTCAGATTTTCAGGTAAAAATCGAGAGTACAATATAACATGAAAAATATGCTTGGCTTCATTGTAAAAGAAGTCTTTTGTCTGATAAGGAACCACACCGGAGCCTACATTTTAACAACATAGTTCACAAGTAATTGCAAATCTGATGTCTTAGTATGTGATTGGCAGAAGTAAGCCATCTCAGGTTTGAGAATATCTCAACTCTTAATAACTCAAGAAGTTATTGTATTCCAAGGATACATTCTAGAAAGTACAGGAGCCAAGATGAAAGGGCTCTTTTTCGTTGAATTGACATGCTTGAGCTGCCGATCGTCAAGTTCTTTGTATGGCCCCACTACTACTACTACGCCTCGAGCACATTATTTAAGAATAATCAAAATAATAACAATCGCAATTTAGTAGATACGAAGAAAACTTTCGCGAGTCAAGAAAGTCCTCGAAACATGTAAAAACGTGAGGGTATTAGCAAGTCGAAATCTGATAAACCTAACATGTTATTGCATGCAGATATAGTTTTTGTGTATGTATTACACCTAATTAATACAAAAAGTTTTTTTATTGTATTATTTAGTTCAGTAGCCAAAAATTAAATATCACCATAAAAATGTCAATTTTTCAAAACTTTGAAGATCGGTAGAACCCTAAAGATGTAGTTTAATTATTTTTTTAATATTTTTTTAGTAATGTACAATAAATTACGGAAGTTTTGAGACATCTTGCGTTAAGAAAAACTGAAAAAAATATTTTCGGGACACCCTAATGCGTGGCACCTCCCTCCCTTCCACAACGGAAGGAACGGAATTATCAACAACGTCATTAGATAACCAGTGGGCGAGTAGGGTATAAATACGCCACGCTCAGTGAACGATGTTCACTTTGCGACTAACCATCGTAGAGTCAACTTACCCTGATGATGCTCCGTTTCGGGGCGAAACACGTGTTGGTGCTGGTATGTATGTTGGTATATACTTTTAATTATTGTAGTGCATGTTTCCGTTGTGGAAGGGAGGGAGGTGCCACGCATGTCTTAAAGTATATACCATCATACATGTTATCCGCGGATTGTTGCAAAGTAGACTAATACTAACTTTATAATAGAATATAATGCATTAATATAAAAACAAATCAGATTACCATATCAGTCGTGTAAATTGTAATCGGCTAGAAATATACTCGTAATTATTGAATATAGGTATCTCACCAAAAACATTTCAAGTACCTAAAATAAATTGCGGTACTCAAAAACTCATATCGCTTTTACTTTTAAAATGTTATCAGATCTCACGAAGATAGGTACAAGACCGACTCTACACTCTACGCCCTGGCTCCGGGCGGCACATGAAGAGAGGGCGGCAAGCCAATCGATTTTTAAATAAAAAAGAAAATTGTATTAAAATTAATTCTATTATATTTTTTTAATGTAAATTGTGTTATGAAAAAAACAAGAAAAGTGTATTTTTAATTAATAAAAAAATATTTTAAATAATATGGGGCCGGCAAAGTTCATTGGGGGGCAGAAAATTTTCGGTCGGTCCCGGGCGGCGAACGCCCACGCTACGCCATTGATTATATGGTTTACAACTTAAAAATGAGATCCATGAAACAATGCCAAGAGCTGTTCATTCATCGAAAGATATCACTCACAAAGGTGACAAGAACACAACATTTCACAACAAGAGCAATCAATACATACGTGAAGTATTCTTCAGCGGGAGGCTTTCGGATGGCCACTTCAGCTAGCGCCGCTATATTGTAAAGTTCTGAATAGGTTTGATTGATACATTGTCTCAAATAGTAAGTTCCGTTTTTAGCTTCACACCCGTCTGCTTCCTCGTATGAGTAACAATCTACAATGTATAATATTTATTGATATATTTGTTTGTTTTGTACAACCAATAAAACTTACAGGAAATAAAAATTGTATGAAATAGTTTGTACATACTTATATATTAATTAATCCTCCAGGAGGCATATATGGAGTAGCGACATAATGAGGCAAACTTTTGTTTAGAAAACTATATTTAGGTATGTAGGAAATCGAGTGTCAAAACACAACTTACATTTTGTGCTCCAGTCTGCATCACAATTTTGCCATGGCAGCCCATGGGAGAAGATGCTCATGAAGGACACGGCCATGTAGTAGATCGTCCAGGCGATGATAAGGTTGTAGTATAACATGACTATGCTCGATACAATGACCATTCCATAGCCAAGCCCACGGAATAGAGGACAGAACTTATTGTAGACTGCGACAGGGCCTAGCGCGGCATACTGGCCGAAAGACAGTTCCATGAACATCAGTGGAAGACCTGCTATTATGAGCATCACGGTAAACGGTATAAGGAAAGCACCTGGAATATAAAATTTCAAGATTTATTTATTGATTGTTATTATCAAAACATTTAGTTAAGTTTATCTTCAGGCCCCATACTCGCATGAGCACATTTTTCTCTTGATTTGCAACTTTTGGAAATACCCGTGTATCATCCGTGTTTACGCGTCATCGAAGCTTTTTTTCTTTACATAATATTAGTTACTCGGAATAGTACAGAATAAAGGTAATAAGTACTCGTAGTAGGTACCTGAGTTAACATAGAATCTTTTTTTAGAACCTTCTCTCACATTAACACACTTGTTAACACAGGTTAACATATTATAAAGTTGGTACTTGGTATACATAGAAGATTTACCTCCTCCATTGTTGTAACAGAGGTAAGGGAACCTCCACACATTGCCGAGCCCCACGCTGTACCCCAGAAGGGACAGCAGGAAGTCGAAGCGACCCGTCCAGTTGCCCCGTTCGGGCTCAGCGTCCTCGCCGGTTTGTTCCGAAATCGTTTCATTGCACTGTTGTAAAAGATAACTTATACTTTTACGAGTACGTAATTTACTAACACTAGTAATAGTAGTAATTAATTTATTACTACTAGTAAACATTACAAGTAAATAATATAAATCAGTTGGGATAGTAGGTACCTAATCAATATTTCGAAATTATTAAAAACGTGGCAAAAACTTCTTTATTTTTTATCTTACCAATATTTGAAAATTGATCATGGTTAATTACAGCTAATACCTACCTACTTAAATTGTACATTTCATATTTCGGTTTGATCTTTGCTTGCCTTGATCCCACGTTATAAATGCTAAATATTAATAATTTATAGGTTTCCATTAAACTAATTTAAAAATAGACACTAAAGAGACGAAATTGGAATACCTATTTGAAAACGATAATTAAAACTTATTCCGTTATAGGTACTTACGTCGGTGTATTTTACATCCATTGATGGGAAATTTTTTGTAACAGCTGGAATAGGGGTCTGGGTTAATTTTTCCACCTTCATATTGATTGGCACTTTTTTACTTATCTCATAATAAAACCGCCTACTAATATATTGCTAACGGCACGGCGAGCACCCTACCGCACATCACATTCCCGTAACTTCATTAAGATCGCAGGAGGTCATGAAAATTTTGCAAATTCATATGTAAGGCAATGTAAACTTTTCATTTAAAAATTAAATCACAACTTAGACATAGGATTTAAGCGAAAAGAACATTAAATTGAGAAACACCAAACGCAGGAACGCGCAGATGTCAAGTTTCGCATCGACCGAACTCTGAATGAACATCTAGGTCAATATCAAGCCTCCGCCTCCGCCTCTCCCCCTCGCCCCGCACTTTCCTCTCCTGAAGCCCCTCTGAAAGGTCTCTCCCAGACGAAAATCATATGGAAAAGCCCTCGTTAATGTATCACCGCTTTACCTATTCTATATTCTCATATAGGAAAATTTTACTGCATAGACTCACAAAACTAGGCATCTGATACAATATAACGTTGCACGATATAAAAATTACACATAACATTAAAGTTTATCTAACTTTAATGTTATGTGTAATTATTTATTATTTATTACGTGATTAAATATTAACAGATTATTTCGTATAAAATGAAAAAAATAGCTAATGTACCTAATTATTATGCTAATGTACCTACCTAATTACTATGCTTTAAGTGGAGCCTGAAAACTGGGATAATAATCGCTTCAAGAGATTATTTACACAGAATATTTAAAACATTTCAGCAAAAAATAAACGAAGCATTCTCGTTCGCTAACAGAAAGACTAATTGAGGCATTAATGGAAGCATCGAGAAATAATTTCATAAGTGCAGTGCTGCACGATCGCCGCGGCCGGTCGTCGCGAGGCAGAAGGTCGCTGAAACTAGAGCGGCGTATTGATTGCAGAGCTGAGCGCGATGTGCTGCTGTCCGTACCCCATGCTTCTACTGCTAACATGCCTTCGAAGATTTAGAACATCAATACATCACAATTCACAAGTCACAATGAAAACCCATCAAGTAACATTATAGACAATTCTATGTTATTTGATGGGTAAATATAGGTAGCACGTATGTATCTTAAGTTAAAAAAGTTTTTACAAAATTTCGCCAATACTGAGTTCGTATATGGTCGATATTAGACGATGTCAATTATAATAAGAGATATGTTATAAATAAATAAACGCTTACACACTCATACCCCCGCAGTAGGTTATTTACCTGTGTCGCGGGTGGCATGGACTACACATATAACAAACACATCACAATAACACCCATGACCCGAGTACAAATATTTATCTGTCACATAAATATCTGCCCCGGCCGGGAATCGAACCCGGGACCCCTCGCTTCGCAGGCAGGGTCGCTACCAACTAGGCTACAGGGTCGTTATGGAATGATACTTAGATGAAGTATGTAAAATTAACAGTAGGGTGTAAATAATGTTACTAATTAACATAACACATGCACACATGCATTGTTATTAATTAACATAACACATGCATAGCTTCAATTAGCATGTTTGTGTCAAATATTATAATTATGTTTGTAAACATTATATGTAAACATAAGCAGTTTATACCTGACTAGCTGACCCAACGAACTTCGTATCGCCTAACAATCCCCACAAACTTAAATCCTCTGTTTTTACCCCTTAGAGGATGAATTTCCAGAAAAAACTATTACAATTTAATTTTCTTTCTAATTATAAGCTTACAATTATTAATTTTCACATTTCTGAGCTCAAAAATGAAGAAGTTCCTTAAACATGTACAATCCCTTAGTTTTATCCCTTAGGGGATGAATTTCCAGAAAACCGTGATACAGATTTTTTGTGTCTAACTATAAGCTCATATATAAATTTTCACCCTTTTAACTTCAAAACTGGCAAAATACTAACTAGCACCCTAGCAAAAACCTAATACTTCTAAATTTTGTTTGTAATTTGGAGCTAATATATAAATTTTCATGTTTTTACTTCAAAAATTACGTAGTTGCTTTCTAAGTTTCATCCCCTTTATGATTTTCCAAAAAAAATGTATTAAAATTTACTTTTGTTCATATTATAAATTTACATAAAAATTTTCAACTCTAAAACTGACAAAGTAGGTTTGTGTGAAAGTGACTTCCAACCTTTATTTTTACCCCTTAGGGGATGAATTTCCAAAAATCCGTAGCTTATGTTACTCAGGGATAATGTAGTATTCCAATCGTGAAAGAATTAGTAAAATCGGTTCAGTAGTTTTTGAGTTTATTCGTTACAAGAACACAAAGCTTTCCTCTTTATAATTTAGTATAGATTTAATTAAATATTTTATTGTTCAGTTCTTATCCTAGATTCTCACATTGAAGACGAGAAGAAAGAAGCAAGAAGGCTTAATGCATTCGAGAAGTTTTATATGCATAATTTCTTAAGGCATCTATCACTTTACTCATGACATAAACAATGGTGTTTTAGCGTCTACGGCCTTGGCGTCTTTCGCTTTATCCAAATTGAAAGAGATCCGGCATAATAGGGTTTCACCTTAAACAAGAACTTTTTCATTTCATGTTATATTTAGTAGGTACCTACCTATAGAATGCATTTTAATTATTTGCTTTAACAGACGTGAATGACGTAACATACCTAATGTATAGTCAAAAGCCTCAACTACATTATCCAGCTTTGATTCGAAATCGCCTGTAATCGTGGTTTTTCACATATCTCTGTGTGCGTGATGTATCAACGCAACATACGCAAGCAAAACATGGAAAACAATATTATGTACTCGTTTGCATTATATATCGCATTACCGTACTCTTTCTGACGAAAGAGTCCGATATATGGTGCATATTTGAAGAGTGTGTAGTTCGGTAAATGATTTAGATAACTATAAACATGTTATTGAGATTTTGTAGGTAATATCATGTAATTTAATAATAATCGATAAAATAATAATATTCATGGGCCATTTTTCCAACTTTTTAGCGAAATTAAATAAAAAAGGGTATTTTTTTTCAAAAAAATTTCAATTAATGTCTTTAAAAAATATATTCCATTTAATTTTGGGTAGATTTTATACCTCGAATAGATAAACTATGATAACAACTGGTAAATAAAAAAAAAACAGAATGAAAATAAATGTAAAAACAAAAAAAATATGTCGAAAATAGTGCAGTAAGTCAGGTTTTTTTCCAAAAAAATTAAAAAGCTAATAAAAAAAAACTAAACCGATTAGACCTGTACTTTATTGGAATTTTGTTAATAGTTTTGTCCAAATAATCAATAGACGCCGGGCGGTCACTTGGCCCTGGGACACCCTGTATGTATAATTGCCTTTAGAAATTGCGAAAGCACTTATGACTGATACTATACATGCTTCATTTTTGTAATGGCACCCAACGCGGGACCTCAAAATCTAATTAATTAAGGTGATTACTTTTGACATTACTGCGAAAATCAAATTTTCTATGAATTTATTTTTTAACTAGCTGTTGCCCGCTGCTTCGCACGCGGAAATTATGCTAATCATATTTGTACCCCTTTCAGAAGAAAATTTAAAAACAGGTTAATTTAAGAATTTATATACGATACAATCACAAATTATTCCTCCAGGAGCGGGTTTTGTAAAATAAACAACATTAACATTGTTTTATATTTTCTTTTTCATTAAAAATTTTGTAAAACTAGAAAACATGTAAGTATTCCATCAATTAAAGGAGGAACGTTTATTGCAAATTTAAAGTAAATCGTTGATATTTTAGAAATATTCCATACAAAGTTTCATCTTGTTTACGGGGAAAACTTTTAATTTTTTCGGGACAAAAAGTTTTCTAAAAGTAAAACATGATCCAAAGTATGAGAAACAACTTAACTAATTTCGGTCGAAATCAGTTCAAGAGTTTTCATGTGATGCACGGACAGACAAACAGACAGTAATTTTAAAAACAAATTTTTTGGTGCTCTAACACGTTATTGAAGGGCCACTACTATTTATTATAAAACTAACGTCAACACAATGCAAACACACGAGTGAAATAAACGAAAGGTTTATTTATGCTTAAGAGGTACCGCCGTCGATCTATAATCTTGATCGAAGAGCATCGTATTTTGGTTAGATGACGTAGGTAAACATTGCTGTAACTTACAAAAATTTAAAAAAAACCTTGCCTTATTCCGACTTCATTCAACCTGAGTACATTCACAAGAGCATTGTAAGTATGAGTAGACACCGTCAGCTGCCAGCACGGCACTTGACATCCGCGACGATTGTCCCTGACCGACGACGTTGTTGTTTGAACTTCTTAAAGAGTTAATTCTTTATCTAGTAAGGTGCCTACCTGTGGTGCCTACTTTTACATCACTACGTTTACATTTTACAGGTTACGAAGTTAGTTGGTATAGCAATTAAATTTTTAAACAAAATTTATTGATACCTACAGAACTCAACCTTTGCAGTGCGAAGGGTCAGATGTGAAGAACAGAAGAATAGTCTACCAATTTCGACCAGCGAATTTTATGATCATTGCCTAATTTCTAATGCGTAGATGTGCATGGATTTGAACCCGAGCCGGAAGTGTTAAGCCTCTGATATTCAAACAACTACTGCTGTGTTATACTCGTAGCATAGTAGGTATAGATACACAGTCCTCAACACAAATTATTTTTATTTAAGTATTTATTTTTCAAATCAAATCAAATCAAATCAAATCAAAATCTTTTATTCATATAGGTATCACTGATACACTTATGCACGTCATTTTTTAATCTACCAGCTTTTCGGAAAGGTGCTTTGTGATGAAGGAGAAGAAAAGCCGAAAGAAACTCCACGCACATCTTTTAAAATCATGAAAAGTTACATAATATCTTCTAACCTACGCGGAACTGGATGCGGCACTAATTTCCAGGCGTCTTTATCATTAATATATTCATTTATGCTATAGTATCCTTTGCCTACTAGCTGAGATTTCACATATCTCTTAAACATTTGGATAGGTAAATCACGTATTGACTTGGGTAATTTATTGAAAAAACGTACACCGAGCCCCATATAAGAGCGTTGTACCCTACTTAAGCGAAAAGATGACGTCACCAAATTATGTCTGTTTCTAGTTAGATGATTATGCGTATCACTATTCTGCTTGAACATACCTAAGTTGTTTTTTACAAATATAATATTGCTGTAAATAAATTGAGAGGCTACTGTTAATATGCCTATATCTTTAAATTTCTCACGCAGAGAATCACGTGATTTCAATTTATAAATGGCTCTGATTGCCCTTTTCTGCAAAACAAATATAGAACCAATGTTAGCCGCTG
The DNA here is from genome assembly GCA_951805285.1 of Thymelicus acteon. NCBI lineage: Eukaryota > Metazoa > Arthropoda > Insecta > Lepidoptera > Hesperiidae > Thymelicus > Thymelicus acteon. The sequence goes on along the minus strand of OX638219.1, from coordinate 8,726,745 downwards.
AACCCCACATCAATATACCATAGGACATGAGGCTATGAAAGTATGCAAAATAAACAAGTTTAGCAGTTTCTACATCGGTAAACTGTCTTATCTTTCTAATCGCATAAACTGACCTACTTAGCTTACTCGCGAGAGCCGTTATATGGGTGCCCCATTGTAGTTTAGAATCTAAGGTGACACCCAAGAAAACTGTGGATTTTTCCATAGTTAGAATTTCATTATTTAATTTGAGGCTTTTACTAATATTCCGTACATTAGGTAGTGTAAATTCAACACACTTAGTTTTTTTAGCATTAAGTAGCAAATTGTTTGTTGTAAACCAGTGTGATAAACGAGATAGAGCACTGTTTACATCGTCAAAATTCATTTTATTTCTATTCGTCTTAAATATAAGGGAAGTGTCATCAGCAAACAGGACAATCTCTGCATGTTTCTTAATATAATACGGCAGATCATTTATGTATACTAGAAAATGGAAGGGGCCCAAAATCGAGCCCTGAGGTACACCCATAACAGATTGAGATCCCGATGACTTGGTATCATTTATGCTAACACATTGGATTCTACCCTTTAAGTACGACGCAATCAAGTTAAGTGAATTATTCTTGATACCGTAGTGGCTGAGCTTAAGTAGAAGTGTTTCGTGTTCAACACAGTCAAATGCTTTAGACAGGTCACAGAATACCCCTATGGCATTTTGTGAATTCTCCCAGGCCTCAAAGATGTGTTTGAGAAGCCTAGCACCAGCATCTGTTGTACTACGGCCTTTGGTAAAGCCGTATTGATCAGGGTGGAGTAAATTACAAGTGTTGAAGTGCATCAGCATTTGATTTAATATAATTTTTTCGACACATTTACTTTTACACACATTTTACATTTTTTTCATACAAGAGTTGGACCTTGCAAACCACTAAGGGTTTTTTTTATATACCTATATCCGACGAGTCGTTCATGATACATAAAAATCCTAAATTATTATAAATATAATACATAGGTAATCATTGTGTAAGTAGATAATAGGCTTTCAGTTTATTTTTATATATCTTTCATTATTAGTGTAGATAGTTTTTAAGGGATTAGGTAAGTCATTTAAGTAATTTGGAATAATACATTTTAACATTCTACTTCCATATCTGTTTAAGGTTGCCAGGTCGGCCAACCAAAAAGCCGGACAGACTAGCCAGTTTGGCCGGACATCCTAAATTATCAAGAATTTTATGTATTAAATATTAATAAGACAATTTTTTAGAACTTCTCCACTAATTAATAAAATTTAAAGTAAACGAACTAAAAATATTAATAATTAGCAGAAACTTTTAAAACTTTCAAAATAGACTTGTAATAACCTTTAATTGTCAAATATTTTAAATTGTTTAATTAAGTTTCTTAAAAGTTGGTAAAATGTAAAAAACCTAACAAAGCCGGACAAGCCGGACAACGTTAAAATTTAAAAAGTTTGTCACTATTTCCCTGAAACTTATTTTTAATATATGTCGGTATCATTGTTTTGAGTATTTTGCGTTGCAAACGGTAAATACCATTTAAGTTAGTGTTTGATGACCTGCCATAGCTGCGGAGTCCGTAGCCTATGACCGAGTCAGCTAGGGCCTAAAGTAACAAATAGTTGACCAAAATTGTTATTAATGTCAAAACCTTACGTCATTTTGCATCTAAGATCAGCTTATCAAGTATGTTCTTGAGAAATTCAAGGCCAACTTGCTCCCCTTAGGTATACGAGTACTACAATAGCTTTTTAAAAGAGCACGTGACGCACACTTCAGTGGGAACGAAAAATATGTTTTCAGTCAATAACTTTTGTAGGTCAAAGAAATTTTAATTACATTCAATGATAAATAACCAGGGTTTCAAGACAATGTAGACCTATAGGTTGATATATTTTGTTAGTGATGATAAAATTCGCGACAAGTCATGTAGATATGTTAGGTACCTATGTAGTATGTAGGTAGTACCTACTAGGTACCTATAACGTGACATAAGTCGACTTATCTCGCTTGTTACCAATTTTCGTCATTGTTAAAACTGTTACCTTGAATAAAGCTCAGGGTAAAATAAGTTTCAATAATTTGTTTTCAGTTAAGCCCTAGGTAACAATTTTTTTTTATTAGACTAGCAAGTTTTTATGCTTAGGTATATATGGCTTTTGTCAATGAAAGTGCTATTTTATTATGCTTTCACTGGCACCTGATGCCTGTTGCCCCTGTGCCAAGAAAATCTGATTTACGTTTAAGCCCTCTGTAATTCAGAAGCTGGGATAGGTAGTAGGGAGGGATTGGCAAGGCCGTCTTTAACCTACTGGAGGCCCTGGGCATATTAGGATAATGGGGCCCCTATGACTTTGTCAGAACACTATTTTGTTAGAATAAACAAAAAAATAGATAAGCAAGCGTCTAGATTTATGCAAAAGCTAATAAGCAAATTGGTATTGTACTCAGTAATTTAGGTTCGATTTATTCGAATTAAAAAAGTTTTTTAGTAATAAATATCGGTTATCTTTAAGTGATCTGGCAGGAACTCGGAGGCCCCTATCGATCACGGGGCCCTGGGCACGTGCCCAGAGTGCCCAGTGGGAAAGAGGGGTCTGGGGATTGGGATTAAATTGTAAGACAAGAGTTCTTTCCGTTTTCTTTTCCTCCTAAATCACGATAATCGTGAAATGATGTCAATGAGGTCCACAGTGACCACTTTCCACCATCATCAACATCAGAATCAGCAATTTAAAGCCAAAAATTTCGCAAACGGGCCCCTAATTCCAAAAATGGTTTTAGAAGACCAAGATATTTTTGGAAGACCTTTTCAACAATACCACACTATAGGGTACGCGACGAATAAAAAAATCATCCTCACGTTACCTGTAGGGGAGGTACCCTGAAAAAAATGTTTTTCAATATTTTATTCTACGTTTCTGGAGTTTTAATAAATATGTATATCAATACCAAATTACAGCTGTCTAGCAAAAGGGTCTCGGCGCTTTGCTTCGGACAGACAGACGGACGGACAGACGGATAGGACGGACATGTAGGGATGTTCGATCCGATCCGATACTTGTGTGGATCGATACAATGGCATTCGATCCACTGGCGGATCGATACACATGTAGGGTGGATCGGAACGGATCGGATCGGATCAAAATTATAATGGAATGGAGGTAAATTTCTTTAGATCAGTTGTTGGCGCATCATATTACACGAACAAGAAGACCTTCACACATTTGTTAAGCAATATTTGTCTGAATCTCTGTTGAATAGAAAGTCTGATCCATTAAAGTATTGGTCAGCGAGAAAAGTTATTTGGGAAAACTTTGCTACACAGCTCTACGGTATTTATCAGTGCGGCACATGACGACACTATAAGGGTTCCGATTTTTCTTCGGAACCCTAAAAACAGAATTTGTGGAATTATTAGAATTCATCTAAATTAAAATTTAAAATGCAAAACAAACAAATTCACATAGCATGGTATAACTCACAGAGCAATACTTAGAGTCAGGGTGGGGCGCTTGCCCCACTTGGCTCTGACCTGTAAGGTACATAATCAAACTTAAATAACTTAATTTTTTACTTACGGTGCCTGAAAGTACTATCTATACGTATAAACCTCTAAATTGACTGATTGACAAATTGGCATACGCCCAGAGCCCAAACGACCATCAAACGACTGAAGTTAGGGACACATTTTTGGATGGAAGATTTCGTGGCGTAGTGTAGGTAGTTCAGTAGTTGAGCAATAAGAATGTGTTCTACAACATCATTGGTTCTCGATATAAACAACAGAGATACAGGGTGTTATAGAGTGTAACCTTTTTGTATGAAAAAATTAACCGGGGTAAGACCGCGGGTATAGTTTGCTAGTTACATAATTATTATTTTAGACTGCTAATCTTATTATTTTTCTTTTTTTATTAATAATATTATCACTATATGAATAAATGACACATTTGCACACACACCCACACATACACATACACATACACATACACAATGGTGATTACTTTATGACAATTTAAGAAAAATAAGTAAAATGTAAATCTGTTATTGGCTTTAGGACCTATAAGTTTTGTTTATATTTAAACCGTCAAAAGCTGTGAATTTTGAAATAAATAAAAAAAACGAATATACTAATTACTAATATTACTAATATACTAATTAATAATTATACTAATACTATACTTTTACTATACCTACTTACTTATACTTATAAGTACTATTATTTATTCTGTGCTTATACTTACTTATATAACACGAGTAACCGCCCTCGCTTTGCTTCGGTTTTCTTATTTTTATACACCTTGGGTTACATTATTGGAGTTTTATTAAGGGTCCCTAATTTTTTTGAAAATATAATATAGCCTATGTTACTCGGGGATAGTGTAGCTTCCCAACAGTGAAAGAATTTTTCAAATCGGTTCAGTAGTTTCGGAGCCTATTCAATGCAAACAAAAAATCAAATCTTTCCTCTTTATATATTATTATAGATTATAGATTATAGATTATAGATTATAGATAACATAACATTATACATAAATGCAAGTGTGTTTGTTTATCCCTGTTTCACGTCACAACGAAGCTTTAATATGGCATGATTTTTGTATGTGGAGATAGTTAGGAGGGTGGAGTGTCGTAGGCTACTTTTTATCGCGGTAAAACATCTCATTCCCCTGGGAAGATCGATGTTTTGTTAGTTGCTAGATATTTAGTTCCGGATGTTGTAACAGATGGCGTTAGTAAAATTAATTTGCAAGTTCTGAATCACACTATCAAATTAATGATACATGGAAAGATTTACAGTTGGTTCCTCTTAGCTTTTAAATTTTGGAACTGTAACTAATTTATTCTTGCATCAGGAATATGTCATGCATGTTAAACAACTCATTGTTACTTCCCTTTGTACACGCGGGCGAAGCCGCGGGTAATAGCTAGTAAGAAATAAAAGAGATAATTAATATGTATCAAATTTATTGTAAAATAAAATGTGTAGAAAAATAGGAATGTCCAGAATTTTGTAGCCCCTAATTTAAGTAAACACAACCTAAACAAGTAAATAGTAATAGTAAATCAATACAAAATGCCACATTAATGTGTAGTCTTAATAAAATTATTGTGAATAACAATGATATCCTTAACAATATTAAAGATCTGATTTGTAGTAAAAACTAATAACTAACATGGACCCACATAACCAATTGCACATAAGTTTATAATCGCCGCATATAACATTGATATTAAATATTTTTGATTTGAGTGACACCTTTTACTTCTTAGCGAGTAATGTTTTGATGAGAGACTCAAGTTTCCTGGTGTCGGTCGCGAACTTCCTTATGCCGTCGGAGAGCTTATCAGTAGCCATCTGATCCTCATTGAGGTGCCAGCGGAACTGGGCCTCTGTCAGAGAAATCTTTTCGATGTTAGCCTCTGCAGCTAATTTAGGATCAAGTACCTGCAATAGACAACATAAAGTATTATAAGTTTAGATTACTAAATCAGTTATTAAGTACGAATAATATTCACCATTAGGATGTAAACTAATAGAAAATTTGATAATTGTGAGTTACAAGATTTTAATGTCAATGGGAGTTACCAACAAACAACCGACTGGAATTACGAACAACATTAAATCAAATTCAATCTAAATTAAAAGCTTAAACTACTGAGCAGATTAATTACAATATAATCATCTCTTTGGAAACAGCGACGGATAGCCAAAGACAACATCAAAAATTCGTAATCGACGTCAATATTATTGAAGAGCTCAATGACGGAAAGGTCTGTCTGGACTAAGCAGTCAATGACCTATTATTTAAAAAACACAAAAGAGCGCACTAAGTCCACATGACTTTAGACTTTAAACTTTTATCATCGCTAAACATTTTGAATGCAACGGGCACTCACGATTCGTATATTACAATACCTATATTTCGACCCGGTTACATGGATCGTGGTCACGGTGAGACTGAAATATCGGTATAATAAAATACGCATCGTAAGTACCCATTTAAAATAAGAAGAATAATTTAAAATAAATAAGAACAGTTCAAATTACGAACAATAATCACGCCGAGTATTAATGAGATCAGTTTACAACAACCCTAATTTTTGTATGTAAACGGTGTCTACGAATGATCGTTACTTCTATTGTCTCTGTATTTGGTGATTACTGATAACACTAGGAGCCCGCGCAAAGAGAAAGAGTTCAGCCGTTCTTGTGCGTTTTTTATATTTCTGGGAATAGAACCCAAGCGTTCACTCAGACCGGCGCGGCGCGGTCTGACAAATCTGTCTTGCAAACCTTACAAAGAACGCGGAACGCTGAACGCTGAACGAAGAACTCAGAACGGCTGAACTCTTTCTGTCTGCTCGGGTTCTTACTCTCTTCAACGGCTGTTCGCTGTTAGCTTATTAACTCATATCCCCCGCTGTAGGATTTTACCTTTGTCGCGGGTGGCATGGACGACACATATAACACATCACAATAACACCCATGACCCGAGTACAAATATTTATCTGTCAAATATCTGCACCGGCCGCGAATCGAACCCGGGACCCCTCGCTTTGCAGGCATAGTCGCTACCAACTAGATTACAGGGACGTCAACCATGTCTATGTTCCCGTTTTTTTATTAAAATAGCCAGCAAACGAGCTAACGATCCACCTAATGGTAAGTGGCTATCGTCGCCCATGGACATCAGCAATACCAAAGGCATCACTGGTGCGATGCCGACCAAAAAAGGGAAAGGGAAAAGAAAAATAAAAAGAAAAGGAACTGGCTCTCAAGCCCCCAGCCGGAACACGACGAGTCGTTTGGCGGCTGACTCATGCTCTAGGGTAGTAGCTATCCATTTGTTACTTATCCTGTCTTTGGATTTGATGATAATTGATAAAATGGTGACACTTACTCTCTTCAACGGCTGTTCACTGTTAGCCAGCTCTTGCAGCAGCTTGGGGCTGATAGTGAGCAGGTCACAGCCGGCCAGCTCGCGAATCTCGCCCGTGTTCCGGAACGACGCGCCCATCACTTGCGTGGTATACCCGAACTTCTTGTAGTAGTTGTAGACGCGCGTCACCGACAACACGCCCGGGTCGTCCTTGCCTTCGTATGTCTTCTTTGTGTGTTCTACGTACCTGGGTGTACAAGTTTAAGCATGTTATGGGTAACAGATATTGGTTTAAAGTTATAATAATAAGGAAGTTACATAGCCACACATTTAATTACAGTGAACATGTTTTGTAAAGTATTCCGCAGAAAAAATATTAGCATCATAAGAAATAATAATAATTGAAAAAATACAGCACTTATTTTTTCATTTATTTTAATATAATTAATAACAATTTACATATATGTTAAGTTATAAGTTAATAATACAATGATAAGGCATAAATTATTTTTCCTTATTTTCGAAGAGGACAGTGTATTTGTACTTTGTGTGCATGTGTTGTGTGTAATGAAGTAGGCAGTCTTACCAATCCAAAATCCTTCCAACAAATGGTGAGATGAGAGTGACATTAGCTTCAGCACAAGCAATGGCTTGATACATTGAAAACAGCAATGTCAAGTTGCAGTGGATTCCATGTTTCTTCTCCAATTCCCTGTAAAAAATATTGTTTTTATAACCTAACTAAATTTTTAATCTAATACTAGCTGCCCGTACAGACTTCGTTGTGTCAAAAGTTTTTTTACTAAAACCTTCTGTGTGCCTTAAGGAAGATGTAAGCTATCCTATCAACCAAGATGAATCAAACTGCAGATGGTGTGCAAATTTTATTAAAATCGGTTAAGTAGTTTAGGAGTCCATTGAGGACAAACAACATGACACGTAATTTATATACAATATTAAGATGATAATTAGCAGGAAAAAACATTCTAAAAATCACTGTAATGGGATCACTTACGTTAATTTACGAGACTCCGCAAAAAATTCAACTTCTAAATTTTCCAACTACTAAAATTGGTAATTATAGTTGATGGAATTTTTATACAATAGGTGCTATTTTTGGCACTACATAACTTTTGCCATCGCAAAGAGTAATAATGTTTATCTACTTTGTTTTAAAATGGTTGCTCATTACTGTTTATTTTTAAAACATTCTGCATCTTTAACTACTACAAAACCACCTAATACCAGCTTCTCCCAAATACAAACTGGGGTAACTAGTGGACAATGGCCATTAGGCATTATAGTAGGGGAGCCCAAGAGAGGATTTTTGGATTTACTTGATCGCGTCAGATTATTATAATGAGGATACCTTACAAATTGATAAATACCTCCAGCCAGTATGAGCCCTTATTATAGGGGGTACGCTCAGGGGGACCCATCAGTAAAAAAAAAATATCGTCTGAAAGCTTTGTTCCCACTAGTTTGACTCGTAAGTTCAATCATTTTTTTTACTGAGCGATTCCCCTGAGCGCCCCTGAGATCTCCCTATATTAAGGACGCATACTGGTTGGAGGTACTTATCAACATGTGAGGTATCCTCCTTATAATAATCTGAAGCACTCAAGTAAATCCAATAATCCCCTCTTGGGCTCCCCTACTATTAAGTTTTACTCTTTATAGAGATGACATAATAACTATGAAAGTAAAATCCCTAATACTTACTTTGCAGCTTGAATCCCTTCCCATGTTGATGCTAACTTGATCAGAATTCGCTCCTTCTTAATTCCATGTTCAGCAAACATACCAATCAACTTGATTGCTTTTGACATACTGGCTTCTTTATCAAATGATAATCTGAAATGTACAAATCACTTTGTAATCAGATTATTAATTATATTGCTAATTATACTTTTTAGCTCAGTGATGAAAAAAAATTATAGTAATATATATGTTTATATGTATGTGGAGGTATTCTTACCTAGCATCAACTTCCACTGAAACTCTTCCAGGTATTATTTTTAATATTTCACAACCAAACAATACACTCAGCATGTCCAATATTTCTGACAGTTGCTCCTCAAGAGATCTGTAAATATAATTTGATTGAAAATTGAGAACCGCTATTAGAAGCCAGAGACTTTAGTCTGTCTCTCTTATATTAAAGTTTTAAATATAAAAATAGTTTTAAATATAAGTAATACTAAAAGCACTTATCTATATATATAAAAATGGATGTTGCTAAGCGCTAAACTCGAGAACGGCTCGACCGATTCGGCTAAAATTTTTTGTGTATGTTCCTTGGAGTCCACGGAAGGTTTTTATAATATTAAAAAAAAAAAAAAAAAAAAACGCGTGGACAATATTAACAATACGGGAACGGGAATTAGTAGTAGATATAATTAGGTACCGGGAATAATGGCTAACCGCTATATCGTCGCCGATCAACTGCAGATAAAAGAAGGTCAACAGTTGTAAAAGTAAATCAACAAAATATCGAAATTGATAATCATTGCATTGTTCCTTATTCACCAATCCTATCAAAGACTTTCAAGGCGCACATCAATGTTGAATCTTGCCATTCTGTAAAATCTATTAAATACATTTGCAAATATGTAACGAAAGGAAGTGATATGGCTGTGATTGGAGTTAGTGCTGAAATTTCTATTGATGAAGTTAACCAATACCAAATGGGCCGTTACGTTAGTATTAATGAAGCAATTTCGCGCATTTTTTCTCTTCCCATTATATATGTGACGATATCTTGCATCAAATGCGCACTAGAAAACGGAATATACATTAACAATACACAGAAGAAATTTACAACGAGGCATTGATAACAGTTAAGGACATGTGCTTGATGATGTCAAACAAAGTATCATCTCAATTAGGCATGGCCGTGCCTAATCGCTCAATGCACGACGTTGCTTTAAGGGAATCAGAATAAATGTTCCGCTGTTGAACCAACAACAAAAATTTGTAAATGATGGAAATGGAGGAATTTACTATTTGGACGCTCCAGGTGGTACATCTTCATCTGGAATTGCAGCCACGTTATTGAAAGGCGGTCGAACAGCCGATTCAGTGCTAAAATTTCCATTGAATATTCAAAGCAATGAAACTTCGACCTCCAACATTTCGAAGAACACAGCAATGGCAAAGGTTTTGCAGCAATGTAAGTTGATAGTGTGGGATGGATGCACGATAGCACATAAAAAGTATTTGGAGGCATTAGATAGAACTATGGAAGATCTACGAAACAATCGAAACCGATTTGGTGAAGCGATGATTTTATTAGCAGGAGATTTCCGTCAAACATTACCAGTGATTCCTCGGTAAACGCCAGCGGATGAACTCAATGCATATTCAAAGTCCTCCATTTTGTGAAAATACGTAAAGATACTAAATTGAAACAAGAATATACGTATACGATAGCAAAATGATCAATCTGGAGAAATATTTTCAAAGCAACTCATTGACCTTGGTAATGGCAAAATCCCTGTTAATGATTCGACTGGCTGCATTATATTTTTGTCAGTTTACTGAAACAACAGTCGAGCTCATACAAAACGTGTTCCCAAACGTCTCTCAAAATTACAAAGATCATTAATCGCACCCTTAAAATGAAAGTGACCTAACTGAAAATTCCTGTAACTTCTGTTTTTGCTATAAACTTACCTTAAAATGCGTACCCTAAAACCCTGTGATGAAAAAAAGCTCGAATTATGAGTAAGAAAAGGACAACCTAATAATCGGTCACTTTCATTGATCGCTCTATTCATCGATATATACTTTTTTGAAAACTTTCTTGCTCATTTCCCACAAATTCCAATTTTTGAGTTAGGTCACTCTCATTCTAAGGGTGCGATTTGTGGCTGAGCGAACGTGCTATATTAGCTGCCAAAATTACGGATATAGATGAAATAAACTTCAAAATTCAAAATGAAATTGCCGGTGAATTAAAGACATACAAATTTCACATACAGTTGATTAGGCAACTAATCAAGACGATGTCGTCAACTATCCACCAGAATCGTTAAATTTTCTGGGATTGACACCTCATAATCTTTAATGGAAATTAGGATCGGTAGTCATAATGTTAAGAAATATTAAATATTAACTTATTTTTGTAAGTAATCGTCGTTTATTGTTGAGATATAAATAACGGGATCACTCGGAAAAAATTATTTAATTTCTACTATTAATTTTTGACAGAACGAAGTCTGTCCGGGCAGCTAGTATATATAATAATTTGACAAAAATACTAACCCACCACATTCCTTTCCATATTTAATGGCCTTGTCAAGCAGATGTTGGTACTGCTCCATCGCAGCCGCTGATAAAATGAGACTAGGATTGGTTGTAGCATCTGTTGGTTTGTATGCTTTCATAGCTGTAAAGACAAATGTCAGATATTATTGATTAAAATCAATTTTAAATTATGTGAAATACATAGATTGAATATAATGTTATACTGAAACCAGTACAAGTACAGTAAAGTGAACTATATATTATTATTTATCATTATATACCTGAAGATAAAACCATATAGGTCTGAGTTGGTATGGTATAGTTAAAGTATACACAGAGGAGTATATAAAGCTGACTTTTATAAATAATGTATTACAAATACATTTATATAAGAAAATAAAATATTAAATAGTGCCAATGTGAAGTAACCCTTGTACAAAATGTATTACAGTTGAATTTAGAATGCAAAGTATTTCTTTAGTTTAAATTAATTATTGAACTATAATTATTGTAATGTAATAAAATTTTCATATAACCTTCAAAGTCCCCAGTATCAGCCACAACTGTTGAAAACTGCTTCAGCTGGTCCAAAGCACTCATCTTGGTACGCTTTGCCTGTGGTTCACTGCTCATATTGCCCAAAATACAATTACCTACAAATCAAAAACTAATTAACAATAATTAAAACGTTAAACAGGACTTTAGAATAAGTTACTCGGTGAAGGTGACCCTTACAGATAGCAACTGACAACTCAATATTCATTCAAGGAAATAATACTATGATAATAGTACTTCTCGAGTTCTCGAGTCTACTTCATAACCTCGATTATTGGTTAAATGGTGATGTTCGTGATGTTACTTAATTACAGCTTGATGCAATTCTATTGCAAGTAATTATTTAAATAAAATCCTACCTAATCTTTGGAAACCGAAAGATTATGATGAGAGAAAACTGAAAGTAGTATAGAACCGGGGAAATCGAGACAAGTGGAATAATCCGAATCAGTGTTGCCAACTTTATTTTAACAATCCCACTAAATGCACCACCAGAAAAGGCAGAAAACCACTAAAAAACTAAAAAAATATAGAAAAATAAAATGATGTGCTTAAGTGTATCAGTGTTACTTACATGAATTGAATTGAATTTGAATTTAACTAACTGAATTTGTTAAAGATAGATCATCTTTCAGAAGAATTGGATTCAGATCGTAGATTGCGAGGAATAAATTTCTTTACTTCCAATTTTTAGGGTTCCGAAGTAAAATCGGAATCCATAGTTTTGTCATGTCTGTCCGTCCGTCTGTCTGAAGCAAAGCACCGACACCCTTAGTACTAGAAAGCTGTAATTTGGCATGGATATTTATTAAAACTCCAGAATCGTAAAATAAAATATTGAAAAACATTTTTTTCAGGTTATCTCCCCTACAGTGAACGTGAGGATGAATTTTTTATTCGTCCCGTACTATAGGGTACATGAAAGTGTGGTATCGTTGAAAAGGTCTTCCAAAAATATTATCAGTCTTCTAAGACCATTTTAGCAATTAGAGGTCCGCTTGGGAAACATTTGGCTTTAAATTGCTAATTTTGGTTAGAGTCAAGGGGGACCCTCTGCCGGCTAAACGGTTGGAGTTGGGCAAGTGAAAAAAATTTCAAAAATAGATTTATGATGATGAATTTACAAGGAAAACTATCATGGCTATATTAGCTTAAGTAGATAATGAGTAATAGTCGATAAAATTACTACATTGTGCATGGCCTGACACGCACTTGCCTGGTATTTTATACTTTCCATGAGTTTTAAGTCTTTGGGCAATCTGTTTTTAGTTCATAAATCAAAACAATGAACTGAATACCCCTACGGATTATCTCTTCGTCACTGCGTGGAGCACAGATTACTATACTTGTAGTGAGTATTTTATCTCTCATCTTTGCCAAATGAGTTTCAAATCAAAAGTAATTTTGTAAAATCGTCCTAGTGGTTAAATGTCATGCTCTACCACTAAATGAAAAAATCTTATCCACTAGAAAATCCACTAGCCACTAAAATCAAAATATCCCCACTAAAAGGGGTGTCGAAACCACCAGATCTAGTGGAAATTCCACTAAGTTGGCAACACTGATCCGAATAATTTATGACTTATGACAGACGGACGACAGGTAATGACATTAGTGACATTAGATTAGACGACATTAGTGACACATGTTTGGCTCAAATGCTGTCAATGTCATAAAACTGTCATTAGCAAAATATGACAGATAAGAGTGTTGCCCTATCACATTTTGTAATGCTTACTATGACGTGTATGGCCTTTGCAGTTCGACGCGGATGACCTACGTAGATATCTGCGACGGATGGTTATATACTTTATACGTATCTGCCCGTCCAGAGCGAGGCGGACGCGGAGAGCTATCCGCGTGCGGACTTCATTCATCCGCGTCGCTCCTCGCGCGCGTCCGTCCGTCCGTCGCCGTCGTCCGCGCGCGGACGCTATACAAATGCAGTGCAACGCGGACAGCCTCGTGGACGGTTGTGTACAGTCAATACAAATTCTCCACTAAGTAGCCTTTTCTCAATAATTGGATGTATATAAAATCTTCTTTTACGCATCCGTTTTTTATTTAATAAATACGCAGCAATCACAAGCGCCATTTTTTAGCCATCACTGTACCACTTCGATTGCGGTCCGCGTGACACTAAACGATTTTTATCCGCGACAGACGCCGTCCGTTCATCCGCTTGAAGACAATCCGCGTCGCACTGCAAAGGCCCTTACTATTCACATTTAACCGGTCAATACAATGCATCTAGTCGTCATCGGGTAAAACAGACAAATTTAATTTATAACTATGTCATCCGTAAATTATTATTAACGTTACATGATTTTTACAAGACAAGGGGGCATCACCAACACAGTAACACCCTTCCGAAAAGCTGGTAGATAAAAAAAATGATGACATGTTTCGGTGATACCTATATGAATAAAATATTTTGACTTTGACTTTTATTTCGGTTACGTGACTTTTTCACGTCGAGCCTCGAGGGACTTCCCCCTTCGAGCCCTCCATGCGCGGGTTCTCCGATATTATTTTGGTCGGAAGACTCGGTTATTTTATTCGTCCGTTAATAAAACGTAGTGTTTAAGTACTTTGTTAGCGATAGTCGGACGACTTAGGGTAAGCACGCATTGCGAATTTTCACCGCGTGATTTTTTTCGCAAAATTCTGTGAGATATGAAATTGTATGAAGCTGCACGCACTTGCGATAAAATAATCGCGCGAAAATAATTCCGCAAACAAATCTGTGTTTTGCCACAGAATCAATCGCGCCGTGATGCGATTTAAATTCGCGCAAATAATTTGTGGACTAAGGAGGTGTATGAACCTGACCGCACTGCGAAAAAAATCGCGGTGCGCGGGCGGGTGACCGACCGCTCAGTCGCGTGCCACTACTGAAAGAAAGATGTCGCGCTCTTCGTCTCCCGCATCGGCATCGATAGAGCCAGAAATTGACGTAAAACAATTAATAACGGTCATGCATAGGAGACCTCCCCTGTGGGACAAATTTTATGCGCAATACCAACTAGCCGTAGTAAATTAACAAATGTTTTTATTCGCTTCAACCCATTAATGTCCCACTACTGGGCACGGGTCTCTCCTCTTGAGAAGGCCTAGAGCATAATCCACCACGCTGCTCCAGTGCGGATTGGTGGAGGGGTTAGTGGCCAACTCGAGTGTCGGAAGTTTTCAAGCCGCCCGAGGGCCTTCAACATGGCTTAACGACTGTTATCTAATAATAACAACCGGAACCGACGGCTTTACGTACCCTCCGAAGCACGGAAGGCTGAACACGCGCCCGCTGTTGCTTAACTTTGTCGATCACATAGAATCGACGCAAGCCACCGGGCTATGAGCGCTCAATGTTTTAAAGACATTCTAAAATACCCGAAAAACTTTTTGTTATATTGTCGCAAGGCTTGATATTTTACATAAAAAATAATCCTTTCATAGGTCTTAATGCTGCAAAAGGGTGAATCCAGTATTGGTGACATCTTTTGACATGTCTTTTACGCCGTAGTAAAAGGCAAATCAAGATTTTTGTTCGATGTTCCATTTAGGGACGTGTGACTCGGCTGAGAACTGGGTAGAAACTGGCAAAAATCGCAAGGAATTTTATTCGCAATGCGTGTCGTCAGAAAAAAAATCGCGCGGTAAAAATTCGCAGTGCGTGCTTACCCTTAAGTCCGGTTTACACGTATTAAGTAGTTAAGTAGATAAGTAAATTTTAACTAAATTTTAAGTAAATAAATTTTAGTGTCCGTCCACACGTAATAATTTAGTAAAGCTCTTTAGTTCATACAATTCTACTTAACTACTTAAGCATTTTACTTAATTACTTAAGCATTTTACTAAATTTTAACTAAATTTTAAGTTAAAAGTGCCTGTCCAAACGTGTTAAGTGATAAGCCCCGCCCACCTACTTAACAGAAAATAGAAAAATTTCTAAATTACTTATCTACTTGATTACTTAACTACTAAATTACTAAACTACTAAATTGTCCGTTTACACGTATTAATTTACTTAAAATTTAGTTAAAATTTAGTTAACTACTTAATTACTTAATACGTGTAAACCGAACATTAGTTATTTCATTCATCCGTTTAGCGGACGACTAGACACTTAAATATAAAATATCCTCATGTCATTTTTTTATAATGTTTTTAATTACTATTCTGTTAATATAGCATAGCAACTAGCAACACTATTACTATGTATTATCTGTAATTTCTAGAAAATTCGGGTTCTATTCTACTTAGTGAAATCGAAAAGCTAAACTGCAGTGCATTTTTACCGTGTAGCAAAACCGGCGTCTGTTCTCTTTCGCATTTGCGATTTGATTGACTGATTGTCAGGCTGAGACAACGTGTTTTTCCGGAGTTTTGTGAAAAAGGAATATTTCAAAATTCTAATATACCTAACCTTGTAATTTTCTACCAGAATGGCTGCTATGTCGGTTATAGGCATTGATTTCGGTAATGAATCATGTTATATTGCTGTGGCAAAAGCAGGTGGTATAGAGACCATTGCAAACGATTACAGTCTACGGGGTACACCGTGAGTATAAAACCTTTTATTTTTTTTCTTCCAGACATTTCATTCTTTGTTACTATGTGGGATGATTTTGCAAAAGTAGAATAGGTACCTTATATTAAAAGTTCCTTATTGCTCATCAATTTGGCCCTGAATCGGTGTCATTTTTTCTCTGATGTGCTCGGAATATAAGCTGCTCGTATTTCTTCATATTCCTAACTAGCTGACCCGGCGAACTTCGTATCGCCTAATTTTTTTTCTAAAATAAAAGTAGCCAGTGAAAGTCCCGTCAAAATCAGTCCAGCCATTTCAGAGATTAGCCGGAACAAACAGACAGACAAAAATTGTAAAAAAAAAAATGTTTTGGTATATATACCGTCTAAACATCCAAATGCACTTAGTAAAAAGCGGTTATTTTAATAATTATTATTACAAACAGACACTCCAATTTTATTTATTTGTATAGATTAGTGAAGTTCGTAAAAATCGGTCAGTAGAAGATTGAAAAAACATGTATGTCACAGTGACAATCATACCTAAGTTACTAGATACTAAGTTTAAACAATGCTCTTAAATTTTAATGTATGTTAACCTAACAGCTTCGAAATACTGTCTGTTCAATCTAAAACTTTTCAATTGCACATTTGCTTCAGATCATGTGTGGCGTTTTCACCAAAGAACCGAATATTAGGAGTAGCAGCAAAAAATCAGATGGTTACCAATATGAAAAACACCGTATTTGGTTTCAAGAGACTCTTAGGTAGAAAATATTCTGATCCATATGTACAGAAAGAAATCAAACACTTCCCATTTAAAGTTGAGCAGAGACCTGATGATGGAATAGGAATAAGGGTTAACTACCTTGGAGAAGACAATGTCTTCAGTCCTGAACAGGTGAGTTTGAACATAAAAATTTTAATGGGAAATGATTCACAAGAAAACCTCTCTTCTAATTAAAATATAACCTATAATAGGCTTGCAAGTCATTATAAATTTAATTAAGAAAAACTAGGCCTTAACATATTAGGTTTTAAACATACCCTTTTATAGTATGGATTTATAGAGGTTACATAATTATTATGGACTATAATATACCTTATGTTATCTGAACTTTTACTAAAAAGATTCTCCGTATTTGATAGTAGAGGCATACTTTTTCATTGTCAGTTCTGGACCTTATGCCATTTCACTTAATCCTGATGGTACTTTTGCATCACATTAGGGTTGTTGCGTTGTGCCTAGGGTTCTACAATGCTGCTTATGACCTTAATGTTACACATTTTTATGTATGTGTTGATCACTTATGGCCGTTTTCAATATTCTATCTATACTCAATCAAGTTAGTTACCTAGCAACTATCAAAGTCACAATATTTTAGTTTTAGTTGCTATAACTTAGGTACTAATTATTTATGTAGAGATTATGGATATATAGGCTGCTGACAATGGCAATTAGTGGGTTGTCCCGCTTTTTCTCTTTGTAAAAACCCTAAATAAAGTAGACCTTAATAACTTATTATATTGTTCGTTTTCACATTTATCTAGGTTAGTGTTTATGATCTAAAGAAATACACTAAAAACAACAAAATGTTCTATGAGGATGAAATAGTTTTTGTTCATACCATAATATTTTAATGTGTTTCTCTTAGTTGGAGTAATATTTAATTAAGAACAAACAATTACTGGTAATTATTCATATAAACCAACACAATAGGGTTAAGTGGAAAAAAACTTAATTATGTTGGATTGGTTATTATATTATTGGCATTTTTTATAAATCTATGGCAAATTAATAAACAGCATGATTTTTATAGTGTCTTTTAGGTTAAGTTTACATACAGTGACGAACATTATGTGTGCGAATATCTGAGAATGCCCCTTACATCCACTGTTACAATGTTTCACTATCTTGAATAACCATATTATAAATAAATTAATTTTATTCAACTACATAATTACATTGATTTGTTCTTCAGTTTTACATATAGGTGATCATTAGTGGCAGTTAATATTGATACTTGGTGATTAGTAATACTAACCACATTTTGACTGTAACTGATATTGTAGTGTGGTATCTTGGGCATGTACTGAATAAATGACTGTATACTTTTTTTATAGATAACTGCCATGTTATTCACGAAGTTGAAGGACATAGCTACAACAGCACTACAAACTCAAGTAAATGACTGTGTGATATCTGTGCCTAGCTATTTCACTAATGCTGAGAGGAATGCTTTGCTAGATGCAGCTGCCATTTCAGGTAAGATCTAACATATTCATTTTATTTGTTGTCATTTTCATTTTTGGTTCCCGCTAATTTAATTGTTAAACTGGATTAATGTTGACAGTATGGAATATTATAGATCAAAAGATTAAAATCAGGGATTGAGTTTTCAAATGTGTTAACAAGGATAATAATATGTATAGTCAAATTTAAGGTTTTCTTATGAACTTATCTTATGATAAAAGGTCATAATCTTTACAGGGCTTAATGTTTTGCGTCTAATGAATGAAACAACTGCAACTGCCTTAGCTTATGGAATCTACAAACAAGATTTGCCTGCCACTGAGGAGAAACCACGCAATGTAGTGTTTGTTGATTTCGGGCACAGCTCTCTTCAGGTAACATAACTTTTTTTTTTATGCTTGACTTGATCCAACTGTTTTAAGTTAACTACATATTTAATAAATCTATATTCATTTCTTTTTAATGCAATTATTGCACTTATTTTTGAACTGTGTAAGATTTCATTAACTTTTGCAGGTATCTGCTTGTGCATTTAACAAAGGCAAATTACGTGTATTAGCAACATCAACGGATCCCTGTTGCGGAGGTCGTGACATTGATATGGCATTAGCAGAATACTTCTGCCAAGATTTCATGACCAGATATAAGCTGGATCCCAAGAAGAATCAGAGGTACATTATGCTAATAAATTCATGTATTTTTAAACATGTCATTATACCTTTAAGTTACATAATTATTACATAATTATTATTACACATGAGAACTACCTAACATCAAGAAATTTGTGTTGTTTTATTACAATTCATAGTTAATTAGCGCCCAAGGTTCCATCTTTGTTTCAAAGCTAACCCTATTGGGTTTGGAATTCACTAATGGGTAATTTATATTTTGCATTTATTTTCTCTAGAGCTTTTCTGCGCCTTCTACAAGAAGTAGAAAAGATAAAGAAACAAATGTCAGCTAACAGCACCCGTCTGCCATTGAATATTGAGTGCTTTATGGAGGAGCGTGACGTCTCCGGGGAAATGCAGCGCTCACTCATGGAGCAACTCTGTGCTGACACCTTCAATAGAGTGGAAAGAACCCTTCGGGGTATCTTGCAGAATGCCAGTAAGTATTATATTAAGTGAAGTGTAAAACACAGCAACCTGCTAAAGATTAAATTAATTCTTAAAGGTCCTAATTCTTTGTTGTCTCTGAATCATTTACAATAAAATCTGTTTCTTTACAGAACTGAGACCTGAAGAAATCAGTGCTGTAGAAATTGTAGGAGGATCCACTAGAATTCCAGCAGTGAAAACTTTGATTGAACAAGTTTTCAACAAAAATGCTTCCACTACTTTGAATCAGGTAATTAATTATCTATACTAATATATAAAGAGGAAAGATTTGATTTTTTGTTTGCATTGAATAGGCTCCGAAAGTACTCAACCGATTTCAAAAATTCTTTCACTGTTGAGAAGCTACACTATCCCCGGGTAACATAGGCTATATTATATTTTCAAAAAAAAAAAAAAATAGGGATCCTTAATAAAACTCCAATAATGTAACCCAAGGTGTAAAAAATAAGGAAACCGAAGCAAAGCGAGGGCGATTACTCGTACTAAATAAAAATGTGAATTGTGTTATTGCGAATGTCACCAAATAGGCTTCCATCAAACAAACCCATTAAGTACCTTTCCCCATCTACTCTCCTTCAACCTGTCATGCTAACATAACTATCTAAATTAATATTATAAACAGGAATGTTTTGATTTTTTGTTTGTAATAGATAAATTAAAAAAAAATCAAAAATTCTTTCACATTATGTGACTTGAGCTACATTTTGCAAAGCAAGGGCAGTTACTAGGATGAAATAAAATGTAAATTGTATTACTGCGAATGTCACCAGGTGGGGTTCCAAGTAAAGACCTTTCTCCTTTAACCTATCACTGCTAACCTAACCCCATAGTTAGATAAGTTCACAGATAAACATATCTGTGGTGTAAAATACTGGTCATATAAAGGCAGTGCTGGCGTTGGGGGAGGAATGGGGCGAAAAGAAAGGAAAGATAAAATTCTTAACATAATTATGTTCACATTGGTTCATCTAAGAATTCGATTTTGATTTTAAAAATACTATTTAGCTTTATGTGGGTGCCAAAATATTCTTGGACGGGGTGTGAGTGACTAACGCTGGCAGTGTATAAAGGTGTCATGTTGTGTGTGGTAGGACGAGGCGGTGGCCCGCGGGTGCGCGCTGCAGTGCGCCATGCTGAGCCCGGCGGTGCGCGTGCGCGAGTTCAGCGTCACCGACGTGCAGCCGTACGCCGTGCGCCTCGCCTGGGACGCTGCGCGCGGAGAGGACAGTGACATGGAGGTGGGTCTATTCATGTGGGTCATTCTACCACTAGTAGTAGAATGGTCTCTTGGAGATTGTTACTCTAATATAGAAAATAATAACCAGCTCTTTATATCCTTATTTCGTGAAGTCTGCCATGATATCTGATTGAATTTCATTGAATCTTAATTCTAGAGCAGCATATGGGAGACTGGTTGTTACTTTATTGGATAAAAGAATAACCAGCTCTTTATTTCCTTTATTCGTCAAATGTAACATGATTGAATTTGATTAAAGCTTCATTCACAGATACAATAAAATTATAATTGCACAGCTAAAGTATAAATTTTTGTCTATCACGCTACTAGCGTGGAAAGTAAAGTCTAAATAAAGCTATGATAACAGGTTTTTTAAAATCTGTTATATTCTTAACATCATCAAGATATTCCTGTTTGTTTTTAGGTGTTTCCGGCATTCCACGCTGCTCCATTCTCAAAGATGCTTACATTCTACAGAAAGGAACCTTTCACAGTCCGCGCATATTACTCTGATCCCACTCCATACCCTGATTCCTTTATTGGTGAGTTTATATAAAAAATTTAATATTGTTTTTCAAATTCTGGAACTTCATTTAAAAAATTCAAAATTTAATTGACTCATTAAAATATTTCCCTATTAGGTCAGTGGTATATAAAAGACGTGCAACCGACGCCTGAAGGCGAATCACAAAAGGTGAAACTGAAGGTCAGAGTGAACATCCACGGTATCATAACGATCGCGTCGGCATCTCTCGTAGAAAAGAAGCAGGATGCTACACAGAACGAGAACATTGAAATGGAGAACGTAAACGAGAGCGCGCAGAATAGCCAGGAGACTCCCATGGAGACTAACGCCGGCTCCCAAGACCAACAGAACGGACCCGACAACCAAGAGGTGAGGGAAGACGAAATGAAGGGGGAGCCTCAACAAAAACAATCGTGGACACAGAGAGTAGGACAGTGGATCAGTGGGGTACGTGTCGGTAGTGCCTTTGTGGAGTGTGACTGTGACGTCTGTTGCTGCTTCCTCTGCCCTTTTCTCTGGTCTGTTTTTCTTTCGAGCTCTATCAATCACTTCTTCCTCTCCCGAAAGCAACAGACGTCACTACATTTGCATTATCCCCACCCTCTGAAGGAGGCCCCATTTGCACAGTATCTTCAACAAGGCTTCATCCAGAAACCTATTGAATGTACAATGTAATTGTAGGATGCTAGAAAAGTTTTCCTCTGTGTCCACGCATGTTTGTGTCAACCCTGCAGTTTTTTATTTTCTTCGAACTACAGTGAATGAAGTAAGGTCTGTAAGTTATTTTTCGTTTAGCTTGACATGGTTTTAAAGTAGTGCAAATGGGTCATTGCATCACTTGGAAATAAAATTGTTTGTTGATGTTTTATACTACCATAAAAAATTTGAAACATTAAATTTTAATTTGGAGAAAATATTTCCAAGTGATGCAATGGTGGGGCTTTTATATTTTAAATAGTATGAACCGCTGGCATTATTTTCAGGAAAAATCGGACGATAAACAGGATAAGTCCAAGGACAAAGCTAAAAAGGTTGCGGTCAAAACTGTAGAACTGCCAATCGACGCACAAACCCATGGATATGCGCAGCATGAACTCAATTCGTACTTGGAACAAGAGGTAAAAGAATTAATTGACAAGTAATTTACCATTTATAACTATACCCTGTCCACAATTCTAATAGACTAAAATGACAACCACTAATGTCAAAGTTCGAAATAATGATACCATCTAAAGTATGTCGTAAGAATAGTGACGTATTAAAAGCGGCACTCATATCTACCTAGATATTTAGTATTCGGCTAAATAGTATAAAAGATAGTCATTCTATGTTTAATGTCCGCCAGTTTAAAATCAACACACATTAATGGAATTAAAGCAGCAATAGAAATAATCCAGTATTCAATCTTAAAAATGCCTGTTTTTAATTTCAGGGTAAGATGCAAGCTCAGGACCGACAGGAGAAGGAACGCGCGGACGCTCGTAACGCCCTTGAAGAGTATGTGTACGAGTTACGCGGCAAACTGTCCGAGGGCGAAGCCCTACATGACTTCGTGGCCGACGACCAGCGCAACAGACTCGTTAACCAGCTCGATGGCCTCGAACAGTGGCTCTATGATGAAGGCGAAGATCAGAACAGACAGGTATAGGCACGGCTTCAATACTTTCAATCTAATAAGCCTCTCATATAAATTATAATTAACTTGAATCCCATCCATCATAAAAAATGTGAAATATAAAAGCATTTTGCTGTCTTGCTGTCTTATTGCTGGAAGTAAAAGGATTGGATTATATTATAGCTAAGAAATATTTATTCAACAAATATATAATTACAATAACTGACACTGTAAGATTTTTTAAATAAGACTTGTTGAAGAATAATCTTCTATATTATTATGTCCCATAAAAAAAATATACACCGTTCTGTTTTAAGACCGCAAATTTATATTTATTTATTTATTTATAATTAAAATCATTACTGTTACATTTGCAGGTGTACAGTGACAAGCTGTCGGAGCTCCGGACAGAGGGCGAGCCCATCAAGCAGCGCCGCCTAGAGTACGAGCTGCGCCCCGGCGCCTTAGATGACTTTGCTCTATCTATTCAATTAACTAATAAAGCCGTCGATCTGTACAAGTAAGTATTTTTCTATGATTGGGTTTGAGCGGCTCTAGTGCAGATTGGTGGAAGGGTTAGTGGCCAACTCAAGCTTCGGAAGATATCGTGCCGCCAGAAAGTCTCCAACGTGGCTTAACGAATGTTATCTTATGATAACAATCGGAACCGACGGCTTTCAGTGTCCGCCGAAGCACGGAATCGCGAAAAATTTTGCTACTAGTGGTCACCCATTCAAATAACGACCGCGCTCGCTGTTGCTTAGCTCGGGCTATGAGAGCTGATGACGACGACAAAAGAAACAATTCAACGTTATTGAAGTATTATTACTAGCCTATACCACGAACACGATGAATGTATGTCCCAATGAATTTTTAAAAGGAGAACCGGAGCTCAATTTTGAAAATAGAACCTCCCAGCGGGACACATTTTATTTGAGATGTCTGTTCTGTAACATTATACTTCAATGTTGAACGACGTTTGTCGTAGGGCGGGCGACGCGAAGTACGCGCATCTCTCGGAGGCAGAGATGGGCAAGGTGAGCGAGGCGGCGCGCGGCGCGCTGAGCTGGCTGGAGGGCGCGCGCCAGGCCGCCGCCGCCGCGCCGCGCCACCAGCCGCCGCCGCACACCACGCACCAGATCCGACAGGAGAGACAGGTACATTATGCTACAGTACCATTTTACAGATAGAGAGAGACAGGTACACTAGTTTGTTACTAAAATCTTATTTGGTAAGCGATGTAAGTAATTATTTCATGATAATAATGTGTTAAAACTGTAATTTGTAATAATTACGGCCCTGTTCGTAGAATAGGGCGATTTTTCTTTTTTTTTACACGCTTTATATTAGATTTCAACATAAACAAACTCGTGTTAAACTTGCCATAGTGATATCTCTTGTCATTTTGTGCACTTAATTTTGAAACAATGATCGTTCGTATATCGAATATATTATACGATGTGTTAACGTTGGTAATCGCTGACGAAATAGTACATGGTCTTTTTTACACACAGGGTTTCGAGGCCATCGTGAACCCTATTTTGAACAAGCCGAAGCCCAAGGAGAAGACCCCGCCGCCGGCCAACCCCACCGCGGGCGACGGCGCGCCGGCCAGCGACGCGCCCAACGAGAACATGATGGACGTAGAATGAGCGCCCAACTATCGTCTCGCGTCAGCACGTCTAAATTAATTATCGACAAATAGTCTCATTTCACACCCGTCGCATCCATATTCAATCTTTTCTTCGTAAACACCTTCGATTTTACTGTACTGAAAATGAAGTAATACAATTTTTTTTTTACTGTTGTTGCCAGATGCATCTGCTCTTTTTGCAGTTATAACTACTGTCGGATTTTCGTCTTCGATTCGTTATATACTACTATCATGTAGAAAAAGTTGATTTTCTATAATAGAAATATTTACGAAGCTGGTTACGAAAAGCTCTTCGAATATGGAGGAAATCTATGTAGTTAGTGACATTTATTGACTCTAACGTTGCAAGTGTATCTGCTCAATTTAAACATTTTTGCATGTTCAGAACTTGGGTTAAGTTTTGCTAGTAGCATTCTCACTTGACAGCTTAGTGTGGTTTGAAAGTTCTAACATCAGTTACACAGCTTTTCTCAGATAAGGATCGCATACAATATTGAAGAATTGTGTAAATATGGCTTACACAATAATTTGTTCTTATCTCACTAGTTTTTCAAACCTAGATTACAGCTCATTTGTATTTATACAAATGTTATAATTATATCACATCGGCAATCTTTCGTCTGTTTTTTGCAAATTAGTAACGCATTTCTTTTGTTATATGTAGCCGTGAAGAGTATTACAATAATATAATGATTTACTTATACAATAATTTATATATTTTGTGTATTTTATGTGTGCATCAAAACAATGTAATACAATTCTGTTATTAAATGTGTTAAATGCAGTATATCTTGCAGCACGTAAATAAACATTTTATATAGGCGAGTGGAACAAAATGTGCTATTCAAATTAATGTCGAATAGTACAATTCGAATTATTAGATATTTTGAAGGTGATTGTGATGAAATGGATAAGTATTTTAGTGCAATAACAATATGGTATATCAATTTGCATACAAGTTAAATTGAACATGCAAGGGGAAGTCTCAGTTTGGTAATCGATTGTTACTCCAGGCCAGGATGTTGCTTTTTTTATTTCAGCTAGCGGGCGTGTAAACAAAAAAAAATCTCACTATGTTTCCTAACACTGCTACCACTAGTAATGTTGATTTTGTTTGTTACTTACGATACTGTAACAATTTACGTAATAAACAATAAAAAAAAGTAATGATTGTTACAATTTTAGTGTCGTCCACAATAACTGAACAATTATTGTTTCATTCCATCTTCAAATTAATGTGGTCCTAACTTTACCCGTTCAGTTTGTTTGAAGTTAAACAGAAATAAATAGTTACTCGAAATTATAGTTCACAAGTATTGCTAGATAGTGATGTGATATTTTCAATAAAAATGTCGTTCATTAATTGTAAATAAAATATACTAGATTGTACAAAATTACATTAATTGAATGCACGTATGCACACGGCTCGTGGAGTTTCTAAGCTGAAAATTGATTTTTCAACAGTGTTGTTTCGTAAACTACTAAGCTGCATAATAAATAATTGTAACCACTTTGATTTCAAAGTTTTAAAGCTAACACAAATGCGGACCGCCACTATACTGTGCGTAGAGGCATTATATTTAGAAACTGTATCATCGAATTGTTTGTCCTTAGATTAAAAAAATACTTAGATGGAGTACGTTTCGCATCGATACAATTACTGAGTTGTTCGATCGTACCATGACCACTAATGTTGTTCGATTAGGATTATTCGGAGTAATTTATGCCTTACATGGTTTTACGCCATTGCGTCAAAGAAGACGGTCAAATATTTGGAACCTCAATTTTTATTTTTTTACTTATGTATTTATATGAAAACAGACTGCAGTAGATTTTGTAGATTCACATTATAATTATTGTTTTGGTTTTGTCTCTAGCCTTTGAGAGGGAAAAGTATATGAAAGAATATTCTTTTTGTCGATATTTTTGGGCTAATAAAGGTACTACATTCCATCTATGTGTTGGTTTTAATCTAAAACACAAGGCTTCAGACTAGCAGATTATTACTAGAATATTAATTCCAACAAGTAACTTCATATGTTAGTTAAACCCTGCACTGGTTTGTCTTACTCTTATTTGTATCACTAATTTTATTTTTAACTCAGTTTTGTGTTAAACTGCTACAAGGTTCCTTTGGCCTATCTTGTACATTTAGGAGAAATGGTTGAACCATTTTATTGTTAATTGTGCATTTTTAATAATAGCTTAGTAAACAAATTATATAACTACCTAGTCTGTTATTCCTTATAAATCCTACCTTTAAATTACAACCATGTAGGTTTATTAACTCGTTAGGATCCGCGTGATCGCGGTACCTTTGAGTTCGAACGTGCTGGAACGTTCTCGGTAACCGACGGGTTAATATGTCCTCTATTGGTTCAAGAGCCCAGGGCCACCAGACTACTTATTTTCTGATGGGCTATACAATAGAGAAGTATTAGGGTCAACGCACATTTATTCAGCTCTATTCAGCTTATGTCTATAGAAAACAGCGTTTATGTATGGTGACGCGTACGCATCCTTTCAGCTTTCCGCGTCTATTCTTCTCGGCAAACAAGTAGAAAATAAGGACGAATGTGTTTTATCATGCGAGTGCTATCTGCCGCGTTCGGCGCTGTTCCGCCGCGTACAACGTCGAACGCAGCGGAACAGCGCTGTACACTGTTTGTAGATTCCCCGCGTCAGTGTTGTCAATTTCCCGAAATTCCCCGCATCTTTCCTCGAAATTATATTTTTGGAATAAAAATATTGTTTTATACATTTGTTTACACTACATATATCTATACTACTACGACTTTAAAATCTACATCCACACTATTCAAAACAAAGAATAAACCACGTGCTTCTTTAAATTTTAGTGCAGGTACAAAAGTTTTTATTTAAACATTTAGTGGCCCTTATTATTTATTTGAAATAGTATATAATTTTTGCCATATTTTCGCATTAAGCATATAATATCTCGATTAGATTCAATTTTTAAAAGATTCCCAGCTTTACCAATACCTTGTTTGGTATGCGTTAAAGCAGCAATAATGTCATTGTTGCGACTCCCGCGGTGTGGTGTTTTGATGTTAATTGTTATTTAGGTTGCTGAAAACCCTTTCCACAGACGCGTTTGTAAGTAATGTGAGCAGGAGACCCATTACTTTTTCAAAATGTTTAAACAAAACATACCAGCGGTATTTTTTAGATTTAAAACCTTAGGTCAGTATTAACCGATTTTTGTGATTCCCCGCGTTAACCATCAAATCTCCGCAAATCGGGGATTTTCCGCGCAATTAATTGGCAGCGCTGACCTTCGCAGCGTATATTCAGCGCCGTACGCACTAGATAAAAGCGTTCGCATTCCTACGACCCTGTACGCGGCTGATAGAAGCCGAGCTGAATTAGTGTAACCAAAATCATTCGGCGAAACGCGAATGGCGCTAAATAAATGTGCGTTGACCCTTAAGGTGTACAGTTAACGTATAACTATCAGTTAAGCCATGGGCCAATTCTCACAAATCAGTTGCTAAAGGTACGAAAAAATTGTACTCACTTTATTTACAGTCTGATGACTGATTCTTAGAATACACATTTTGTAGGGAATATTGAAAACAATTTCATATTGATATTCCCATAATATTATTAATTACTAAAAAAAGGCACTCCGGGAGTGCCGACAGAAGTGAAAACTTGAACAATTATGTTTGTATTTTTTGAATCGTCGGGAAATGTTTTATTGTGCAGGAAATACTTTTAAGAAATGTTTTTTATTCATTACATTTTTAGTGAATAACTGCCAACGCTTCGTAAAGTATATTTAAACTACAATCTTGATATTAATACGAGCTGTTTTTTAAGTAACTATAGTTCTGTACTGCTCTCAGAGATGGCGCCACAGGTAGGTGTCGATTAAAATTATGCCGGTGTCGGGAACTGTATGGTTTAGGCTCTAGACAGTTAAACACGAGATATCAGGATATGCTACGTCAATATAAATCCCATAATTTTAATGTACAATTTATATATACACATACATACATATTAACAAACCACATTGGGCGAAACAATGATAAATATGAAGTTTTATACAGTCAATTAAGTTCTTTAAAAATTTTATCCTTGTCATCGAAATATTTATTTAACCGAATTTCAGCATACCTGAAAAGAAGACTGATATAAATGCACAATGCCGAGTCTTAATTTACACTAATCTATTAAGAGGAGGCCGTGATGGGAATTTATGCTGAAAGTGGGCGTGGCCACTATCTTTTGTCCTCGATGTTCTTCTTTCCGACATGTCACTCACTTCACAAGCACAGCACAGAAAAACTACGGAGTAGTACTTATTCATTAATTTTTATTGCATCTAAAAATTATAAAACAATTATTTTTTAACAAAAAATTGAACCAACGAAAAAAAATTGAAAATGAAAAATAAAATAAATCATTTAGTATTATAATTTAAGATCATAAATTATTAACAGTAAATAAATAATTATGAGGCGGTGCCAAACAGATGAAAAAACAAACAATTGCGGATCAAGGATAGTACAGTAATGTAATGACTTCTTGTATAAAATTTGTCAGACAGCTATACCTACTGAGCCTGCGCTCGGAAGCGAACAACATAAGCGCCATACTATTTTTTTATTTGGTTTTTAAAACTACTTTATGGATTTTCACAAAAATATATATGAATTTACATTATTTGCATCATATTATAATACATTTTAATTTCAAATGTCAAGGGAAAACAATAATTATTAATAATTTCTGTTTTTCTTATTCTCCTCTATTTCTTGGCCGGCAACGCATCAGTGATGCCTTTGGTGTTGCTGATGTCCATGGGCAACGATAGTTACCCATATCAGGTGGATTGTCAGCTCGTTTGCCGGCTATTTCCATAAAATAAAAATTAAATTCTTTCATTGAATAGTAGCATTTGTCAGTTAACCATTTAAGTAACTCTATTTTAAATTTAGTGCAAGTTAAGATTTTTATGTTTTCAAGGATTTTATTATATGTATATCGTTTTCGAAGTTTAATTTTTTGAACGTATCCCTGATCGAGAAGAAGGTACCATGGTACACATAGTCGATTAGGGTATCTGGTTGCAAAATAACAATTATTTTTCTTTTCCTGAAAAAGGTGCATAGGTATTTGTTCTAAAAAAATACAAATCTCATATAATATGTATATACCTACCTGTCAATGACAATAATTTTAGCTTCCTATAGAGAGGCTTGCAGCTAGTGTCTGGGGTAACATTACAAATAGCGCGTATACATCGTTTTTGAGCAATGGAGACTTTATTGCAATCTGTAGAGTTTCCCCATAAAAACTATACCATACCTTAAATTAGAGGCAACACAGCCGTGGTAGGCTTTTAAGGTTCTTGACATATTACTTATTTTTGGTAGAACGAAACGAGAAATTTTTGTACAAAGTTTGACGTTGTTGAAGAGATTAATCTAGATACGCGGTAGCGTGTCAAGCCAATTTCAAACTAACAGAATTGGCGAGTAGCACCGTGTGTAATATTACATGAACCGTTTGGAGCTACTTTTGACCACCTCATAACTCAAAAACTATTCAACATAAACCTGTCAAATTTTATTGAAACTTTAACATTTATTGAGACTTGCGAAATACATATGTGTTCCAAATTTCATATACACATCTCAAACGGTCATTTAGATATTAACGTCCAAAAATCGTCATTTTTATCACTGATTGACCTATAGATCAAGACCACCTTATAACTCAAAAACTATTCAACATAAACCTGTCAAATTTTATTGAAACTTTAACATTTATTGAGACTTGCGAAATACATATGTGTTCCAAATTTCATATACACATCTCAAACGGTCATTTAGATATTAACGTCCAAAAATCGTCATTTTTATCACTGATTGACCTATAGATCAAGACTCTAACTCAGTTCCAGATGGTCTAGAAAGTTAAAATTTGGCATCCAGATAGGTAATCGGGTGAATACAAAGGAATAAATCAAAAAATAGTAAATTTTTATCATTTTATTTATTTTTCAATAAATTGATTCTATTAGAAACACTTATAATGCCTGAAATTTAAGAGTAGCAATCAAAATTGATGACATCTGGTCATTAGGTGGATTTCAAGCTGAACATATAATGAAACATATCAGTTTTAGTACTTTGTGAAGCTTTCAATGGGGGGAAGATGTTAAGTGTCCCAAGTGTCTTTGGGAAAGTGTGTGTGGGACGTTATTTCCAGTGTATTACGTCGTTTCATTTTTAATGTGTGAAAAATTATTTTTCTGTAATCTTGTATGGCGTGTAAACGACTAAATTTTGTATTATTTCCGAAATTATACCAGTTTAAAGAGATTCGAAGTATTGTTTCAAAATATATTGTAGCATTTGTAGCACGTTATGTCATCGAACATAAACTACTTATAACTATATAACTAGCTTTTGCCCGCAGCTTCGTCCGCGGTAGAGATCGATTCTTTACAAATCCTACTTACTTTTACTTAGTTAGATTTAGTTGCATATAGCGTGATTCAGAACTTGCAAATGAATTTTACTAACGCCATCTATTAGCAACATCCGGAACTAAATATTTAGCAACTAACAAAATATCGATCTTCCCATGGGGATGTTTTACCGCGGTAAAAAGTAGCCTACGTTACTCTCCACCCTCCTCACTAACTCCATACACAAAAACCATACCATTTATCAGCTTCGTTGCGACGTGAAAGACAGACATACAAACAAACAAACACACTTTCACATTTATAATATGAGTATGGATAGGAGTATAGTTGAATATCGTATTTATTAATATTACGATATTATAACTGGGATTTAGTATTAATAATTATTATTTCAATATTAGTGGACATCAATAGTGGAACGTCATTACTTATAAATAATGAAATAATAGGTATTTCAGACCACGGCGCACTAACTACAGGTTTAGTTGAAGAGCACTATAACAGTTCATGTATAAGGTAAATAATTAATCAGTAACGTTATGAATAAGTACCTTCAAATAATTTCTGTACAAAAAGTAATGATTTCCCATCAAAAACATAAATGTAAAGTGAGAGCCAATTAAAAAAAAAGAATTGAGATCTAAATGGGTGCCAAGTTCTGTGTAGAAAAGCCTAAAATTTTAGTCACAAGAACATGTAATTCAAGCTTTACATTTGAATTGGCTAGTTTTCATTAGTTAGCAACCAACAAACCAAATTTTAGAAAAGTAACATAGTTCATCAACTTAAAAGACTTAACGAAGATAATTATACAAATATATAGCTTAGGTAGGTACGTGAAAACTAACCAAGTCAAATGTGCAGCTTGAAGTACATGTTCTTGTAACTAAGATTTTAGGCTTTTCTACACAGAACTTGGCACCCATTTAGATCTCAATTTTTTTAAATTAATAGGGTATTTGACAACATTGAAAATATACTAGAAATTGTTATTATTTTATCAGATAGTAGCACTAAAAAACATATTTCACTTTATTTTCAAGTAAATCACGTATATTTTTGCAAATAACACGAAATTAAAATACTGTAATTTTAGGAAATTTTACCAGTGACCGAAACGCCCTGTGATTGGTGACAACTTTGATGACGTCACACGCTAGTAAAAAATCAGATCTTTCCTTTATAGAATCTTAATAGATACTTGCGTGTGACGTCACACATATCATAGACCGCCGCCATGACAGAAACAGCGTTTTTGGCGCGGTTTTGGAAGTTTAAACTTTAACATTGATTTTTATTAACAATACTGTTAATTTTTTCGGAAATATCAATGGAGTGGGTTTATTTTGTAATAAAGAATAAATTAAAATGATTTTAGAAAATTTGTCAAATACCCTATTCTCACTTTACATTTACGTTTTTGATGGGATACGTTACTCTTAAATTCCCTAATACATTATTCATTAATAAAACTCGCATAGTGTTAAGTAATGTATCAATTTGTTTTAAAATAGGCAATAGGTGAAACACAATTGAATAGAAAACAGATTATTTTATGTATACAAATTATATAAAGGTTGAATTTTCAAAGTGTGCGTGGATGGCCAACTCTGAAAGTATGAGGAACAGCGAACAATGCTGAAAGGAGTCTCGGGGCCGATTTTGATGAAAACTAAAACTGCATCATTACATCAAAGAAATATCTGTAATAATTTCAAAATTATCATATTTTTTAATATTCATTACGTTATTAATTTAACGGAACGTAGTTAAAGGCTAGTTTCTACTAATACTATATACACGTATATTTACAATCTGAGTGTGGGTGTATGTTTTAAATCTTCATAAATAATGTATTGACTTCCCTTTAAGTGAGGATTTTCAAAAAAAATGGGTCAAAGTTAACTTTTGTTCATAACGATAAACTTACATAAAAAAATATATTTATTACTCTAAAACTGACGGAGTTGGTTTGTATTAAAGTGACTTCCAACCCCTATTTTTACCCCTTAGGAGATGAATTTCGAAAAATCCGTTCTTAGCTGACGTCTTCCCGGCAATCTCCTTGAAAAATTTCATTTTATTCATTATGTAAGAAACTACCGAACCGAATAAAAAGCGGCGAGTCTCCTTTTGCTTTTATATATATATATCGTAGAAGGCTAGATTGGAGTGTATGCTTTCGTATGTTCAGATCATCTCTGTAAACCATGTATCAAAGAACACTTCAGTACTATGAACATAGATCTCTCTCTGTGGGCGTAGTTATATGTCAGGACTGCCAGGATACTAAATAAAACACACTGTTCGACAGGCACAAGGATACTCTTCGTTTATTGCCTGATAACACCCGGTTTCATGAATTCAACGTTATTTAGATTTTCCTTGGTTTCGCCATCCTATACCTATCTGTCTACCGTAATGTCAATTCTCCTTTTTTTCTTAATTTTGATAGATTACTAAGAACTTATTTTACTATACGCCGACATATAGATAATGTATTACGCAACTGAACAGTAATTTAATTATTCATTCTCTTACATATCATCAAACATTTTTATTTAAGTACAAATAATAAAATATAAATAATAAAACAAAACTACTCCATTTCCCTGTGCTGTTTAGTTTTCCCCATTTAACGTTTTGACAATCATAAGCAAAAGTCAAAAACTTTATACGCTACTTCAAATTCTTTAATAAAAAGCGTGTAAAAAATAGCGCAGAGAGACATACGTCCGACGTCGATGAAGACCGCAGTCGACTGAACGCACATCATAAAGACAGTGTGGGAATGAGTTCTTGTATGAAAATTGTGAGACAGCTATACTGAGCGTGCCCTCGAAACTGACCGACATAAGCGCCAAACAACGTTTTTATTTGGTTTTTAAAAACTAGTTCATGTTTTTTCACAAAAAAAGACATGGATTTAGATATGATAATGTACTATGTTTTAAAAAGAATTCCATGCACGAATTTCTTTAAATATCGCGGTGGCAAGCTATAATGTAAATAATTAGAGCCAACTTCATGATTTTTTTCTATCGAGAAAATTTCACGTTATCGTGTTTTCATTTTCGAGCAGATTTAAAGTACATAGTCAAAAAACATATACCTAAGTATTACGCTAATAGCGTATACACTTTACCAAATATATCCAAAAGAAAATCAACCAAACGGGCGCGGTAGCGCCTTAAACCTACAAAATAAATATCTCAAGACATCTAGTTGCATAAAAACGAGCTGGAGAGCCTTAAAATGTTTGCCTATTATATTCTTTCACTCACCGTCCAAAGTCAAAATCAATATCGGATAACTCATATTGGATGAGTGACCAAATGCCCCAAAAGAAATGAGAAGCTAATGCCATCTGTTGAACTTCTGTATAAACCTTTTCAATGAGTGAACTCGAAGGCGCATCATCATCTAGGTATTCAGTAAGATATGTCTTAATCCATATTAACTGAGATTCTTTATTTGGATACTTCGAATAATCGATATCGTCGATGGATAAGCCTGAAAAATATAAAAATCTCATTAATTTAAAAAAAAGCAAATGTATTAAACATGAAAAGTAATGCTTTAATATCTTACCGACAAATTCATTGAAATGATTTGCTATATCGTATGCCTGGTAATTATAGGCGGCGTACTCATAATCAATAAAGGACACTGTGCCTTGCGATTCATTGTGGATCACGTTTCCTAGAAGCAAATCATTGTGAGCAAACACGATTGGGCTCTCAGTTTTGGATAAGTGTGACTTGAGGCGCTCAAACTCTATTCTTAATTTTGTAACCGATCCAAAATTTTTTGCAAATCTAAAAATTTAATAAAATCCTTGTGTTTAATAATTATTTTGCATATACGTAAAAATAGTTTACAAAAAAATAATGAGGATTATTTAAGTAAATGTATGAAAAAAAAAACGTGAACCATATAAATAAGAAAGAATCGATTTGGAAATGCCAGTCACGTGAGTACGCGGCGCACGCGTTCAGCCTTCAGCACAAACCATAATTATTTTAGGGTTCCGAAGTAAAATCAGAACCCTTATAGTTTTGTCATGTCCGTCCGTCCGTCGTAGAATAAAATATTGAAAAACATTTTCTTTCAGTGTACCTCCCCTACAGGTAATATGAGGATGAATTTTTTATTCCCCGCGTACCCTATAGTGTGGGGTATCGTTGAAAAGGAGTTTCAAAATTTATGGGTCTATTTAGATTACTTATCAAGATAATAATTATTATGTTTAATACTGATCAATCTGCTGTTATTAAATACTAGCGGACCCGGCGAACTTCGTATCGCCTATTTTTTTTTCTAAAATAAAAGTAGCCTAAATTACTCCTTGTTACATCAGCTATCTGCCAGTGAAAGTCCCGTCAAAATCGGTCCAGCCATTTCAGAGGTTAGCCGGAACAAACAGACAGACAGACAGACAAAGTAAAAAATGTTGTTTTGGTATAATGTACTGTGTATACATCCAAATGTACTCAGTAAAAAGCGGTTATTTTAATATTACAAACAGACACTTAATTATTTAGAATTAATTAGCAATTTTATCGCATCAGGGATGTCTTTGGTGTTGCTGATGTCCATGAGCGACGATAGTCACTTACCATCAGGTGGATCGTCAGCTCGTTTGCCGGCTATTTCCATAAAAAATGTACGATTATTTATAGTATTTTTGTAAAGAATATTGGAAATAATGCTCGACAAAAAATAACCGCCTTCAAAATTAGGAATAATTCAAAAACTACTCGTCAAATCTCGCTCAGATTCGGAGCTCGGACCACATAACAAGCAAGCTTTCTAATATAAAAAAGAATCATCAAAATCAATACACCCAGTAAAAAAATGTGAGGCAATAGGTACACTTTAAAAAATAGTATTTTTTGAAGTCTGGTAATAAAAATACTTTTTTGCTAATTTTTGATCGCTTCATTCAGAGGCATTAAAGAATATAGATTACATTTTACTAACTAAATCATTCCTACTTGATATTGACAGATTTCGCAATGAAAAACAATACCTAAGTCTCTTTATTATCTCTTTACCAATTATGTTCATTTACTTTTACTGTTTTAGTATATTATTATCTATTCTGTGGTATTAGCTTGTCTCGCTGGCTGGACAGAGTATAGTCCAGTATAAATCATACAATTTAAACTGATAAGTAGCAATTTTGTACCAGTAGATAATGATATAATACTTTGTTTAGTAAGTAACAAATTACACACATTATTATTTAAGAAAAAAAATGTTCAGCAGAAATGCACCTTGTAGTATAACAATAATAAGAATAGCTGAAGAATGTCCAATCACAAACCTGTTCTGTTTTGTTTCTGTTGAGAAAGGCTCGGGTACTAATTGTAAGAATTGTTCTGTTTTATCCCACAACATTGGTTCCACCTTTATCTGTAAGAATATTCTATTTATGACTAGGTGAGTTAAACAACAACTATATTTATAACATGCTAAATGTTAAAACAACGTCCAGTATTATTAATAACGCTTGCTAGAAAATACTTCCTAATAAAAATACCACTAGCTTTTTAAGCTAAGTAGGTATGTCCTTTAAAAGTCTTTGAATATAAAACCAAAATTTACTTTGTAAATACTTAGGAAAACATCAAGTTTAAAATTTTCTAATATTTTACCTAGCTCAATATGTGTAAAATAATTTCATTGCTAATATTCAAAACACCTTCACATTGTGTAAAAGAAAAATTATGTCTGTAAAGGAATCCAAGGTTAAATACGAAACAATAGGATTTCAATTGAGTCACAACAAAACAAAAGTAGACAAGCCAGACGCGCAGTAGTACATCCTGAGAATAAATAACTATTATGTACTTGAAGTATGCATTCAAATATTTTTGATAAAAATACAACTTTATGAAAATAAAATGATAACATCTGTTTGTCTTGCCAATAACATTATTAGATAAGCTTGTTAAGAACCTCACGCAATTGAACAAAATTGCTTGTACAATGATAACAGGAAATATTTTATCTATTGAAATATTACTCTGGGATACTATACAACGGATGAAGTAATTTCTGACACTACTGACTATCAATATAGTAAAGACCTTTAACCTCAATAAAGGGCATCGAACCTAATTGGCACACCTACAAGTCCGCCATTTTGAAAAAACCTCGATTCGGCGGCCAGTGATGAAACATGTGTCAATCGATAGACTAAATGATTATGATCAAAAAGTATTCAGTGATGAAATGTCGTAAGTGATATACTTTCTGAGATAAGTGAGTTCAAAACTGTAGAAAAATAAAGCAAAAAACTTCGTTTCGGCGGACATTGAAAAATCATATGTCATTCGATAGGCTAAATAATTACGATTAAAAAGTATTCAGTGATGAAATGTTGTAAGTGATATAATTTCTGAGATATTTGAGTTCAAAACCGTAGAAATATAAAACAAAAAAACTTCGCCACGGCGGACATTGATGAAACATATGTTAATCAATAGGCTAAATGATTACGATTAAAAAGTATTCAGTGATGAAATGTTGTAAGTGATATACTTCCTGAGATATTTGAGTTCAAAACCGTACAAAAATAATGCATTAAAAATAATCATTTACTTATTTTGAAATTATTGGGTCAATAATGAAATATAAGTATATTATGCCATATGTGTATGTGCTGCATAGGTACTTGATTTATTAATAACGGGTAAGTAGTTTGAATTTAAAAAAGAAGCAAAGCAAAAGCAAACTACTAGGTTGTTTTATAAATAATTCATTTGCCACCAGCGGCTACAACTTTGGCAATTACTCTAAACCAAAAGTTAAAATTCATTATTGGCTTAGTTTTCTATATCATGTCTGACAATCACTGAATCTAAAAATTCCGCTGGTGATAAAGGCAATGTTTCCTGATGTCGAGCCCATGCCAAGAACCATATAACACACATTATATGGGAACAACAGGACAAGGTTCTTTTTCCCACTATGCATGAGCAGTACCATCCCGCGATTTTATCTCTACTCTTAAGTTGTTTGTTTGACGAATTTGTTTAATTTTTATAATACATAACGTAACTGAGATAAGGAAAAAAGTGACCGGTACACTTCAATTGCTGTATCGCCATAAACACTTAACCATAAATACGCCATAAACACTGGTCATCCCTCACCTTGATTATGCTATGTGTTGTACAGATTTGTCAGAGGAACTTCTGAATACATTGGAGCACCTTCTTAATAACTGTATTAGATATATCTTCGGCTTACGTAAGTATGATCACATTTCCCAGTTCCATTCCTAACTTAAATGGCTACCCATTCGATACAGGCGAAACTTCAGAATTCTCTCAACATTTTATGCTATTTTGTATAATGTGTCTTCTCCTGTTTATTTAAAGGAAACCCATAGCACTGCTTATTTCGGGAATTCCTTCACAATACAGTTCATACTGTTCTGGAACTTCTTGCTTGTAGACATCAAAAAATCATAGACTACCAAAAGCTCCTTCAAGAAGTCCGGCAGCACTACCTGAAGCAATTAGAATGTTGTCGCCCGTGGTCTTTAACCAGATGTTATATATGTATTTATAATTATTTATTTACTTAATATATAATATAAATATATATAACAGCAGTGATAGTCTAGCGGTTAGAACGTTGGTCTCTCGAACGGAGGGGCCCGAGTTCAAATCCTGGCACGCACCTCTGATTTTCAAATATTATGTGCGTATTAGAAGTTAATTATCACTTGCTTCGGCGAAGGAAAACATCGTGAGGAAACCTGCACACCGGAGAGTTCTCCATAAAGTTCTCAAAGGTGTGTGAAGTCTACCAATCCGCACTTGGCCAGCGTGGTAGACTATGACCTATACCCCTCACATTGTGAGAGGAGATCCCGAGCCCAGCAGTGGGACAATTATGGGTTGTTGGTATATAATATAATATGTATAATAAAAATAAAAAATAATTAACTATAAATGTTTTATTTTTATACGGGTTTGAACTCAAATATCTCAGAAATCATATCACTTACGATATTTTATCACTGAGAACTTTTTGATCGTAATCACTTAGTCTATCGATTAACACTTGTTTTATCAATATCCGCCGAAACAAAGTTTTTTACTTTATTTTTCTATGGTTTTGAACTCAAATATCTCAGAAAGTATACCACTTACGACATTTCATCACTGAATACTTTTTGATCATAATCATTTAGTCTATCGATTGACACATGTTTCATCACTGGCCGCCGAATCGAGGTTTTTTCAAAATGGCGGACTTGTAGGTATGCCAGGCTCCATACAAAAATGTTGGAAGCCCTTTAAAAAGCTTTAAATTTTTTTTAGCTTCAACGGCTAACTTCCAACTTTGATTGCAGAACATCGTATTCAGTAACCATGATATAAATAAATAAAAAAGTAGCACAAAACATCAGACTATTTATTCATAGTATAAAATCTAATATATAAAATTCTCGTGTCACGCTTTTTTGAACTCCTCCGAAACTGCTCGACCGATTTTCGTGAATCTTTGCGTGCATATCGGCCTTCATTGGACTTTAACACAGACACTATTATATACTTTTAAGCTATGAAAATTGTTTGCCACAGTAAATATAATATAATTGAGTCTGATACTTACATCTTGGCCAAGCTGTACTTTGTGCATTTTTGCCATTTGTCTAGCAACCATTTTTGAAATTTTTTCATCAACTACAGATTCAACAGTTAATGTTACTCCAGGGTAATACTGATAAACTAATCCATTTTTAAACACACCATAAATATTTGGAGCCAATCCCAAGACATTCAGCGCAGATATATTTCTGAAAAATACAATTGGATTAAAATAGTAACAAACTGTAGAGAAGCCACCATATAAAAATATTGTGATTATTAGAGGATGATATAAGACAGCAGCAGGTTCGAACTAGAGGAGAGTTCATACTGAAATCTTCAAGCTATCAAAAAATTCTCATATGAGACCACCTTTACCTATTGACAGCACCATACTTCAATAAAGGTAATTTTACAATGTCCCAATAAACAATAAAAGATATTTCATAGGGTGACCATATTTGTACTCACACTCTTAAATTTATAATTCACTGTTTAGTAATTTTACCATAACAAATAAATATATTATTTCTTTATTCTGGCGCTCTTCCTGCCTACAGAATAGAAATTTCACATATTATTTTCTATGTTATTTGCATTAATATGATAATGGTGACCTGATACTATGCTCACAGTTGGCTCCAGACGAGAACAGAACTCTTGACCTCGACATATAACATTACAAACAATAAATTTTATATACACATACAATGAGGCTAGCGCAATGACAATATGCGACGCCACGCCTCAGGGTTGGATCTATACCAGAATCTTCTCAGTGGCCAACAGCACAAATACAACATTTTAAAAGCTTGTGTTCTTCTTCTTTTCGTATCAGTGGCATTAATTTATTCGCAATCTCTTTTGGATGCCTTAAATATTGTTGTAGATTAACACTATGTAGAATTATGTTACTTGTCAGTTTTAAACACACTTACCTCAACTCAGCATTACGATCAATAAGAAGATCAGTTTTATTCCCATATATACGAACAAGCACAATATTGTCATCTTCACTTGAGCCTTTATTCCATTCACAAGCAACTAATTTGTTAGTTATACCATCGGTGAACACCTAAAAGTGGTCAATCCAAAATAATTTAATTGCATAAAATAAATACATAATAAAACATAGCAGGAAATAACAAAGGTACCTTAAAATCAATTGCTTCTGGTTCCCAATAAGATCTTATTACTTTGAGGACCTTCAGAATTCCCTCGTAAATATTATTTTCATCGATTTCAATTGGGACATATGTATAATCAAACTTAAAATGATTTACAGACATCTTCGTACTTTTCGTATAAACTTAGATATTATAATTTATAGCACTGTAAAAAAATATGCTTGTCGCTTGACCACCAAAACTCATATGAGGAACTCCTACGTCTCCAAGGCATTTTATAATGCATGAGATAATAGAATAAACATTTGGAAATGACAATAATTTTCCGCTCGCTTCGCTTGGATTTATTGCATTATTCCATTCTGAGAATTTTATTGTCAGTCAAATCCGTCAAAAACAGATGTCAGATGATTGTAAATGATTCAGTGTTGCCAATGAAATTTTTTGGAAGGCCGTGTACATGAGATAAAAAAGCCGTGTTTGTATGGAAAAAGATCAACTGTGGGCCGTGTCCACAGCTGCTAATATATTAAGCTATCCAATTATGCCAATATATACCATCGGTTCAGCGCTCGGACTAAAAAAAAAAAAAAAAAGGTCATCGGCAGTGAATTTCATGTCCATAAAACAAGGAACACTCTTCATTAGCCTAAGTGACACTGTTTTAAGGGTTTAATATTCGTTAAATGTCTGCAAAAATAATAAATAACAGAAAGATCGTAGAATTTGCGAAAAGCCGTAGAATTTGCTACGGCCCTAGCGTTCGGGCCGTAGACCGTAGATTTTGTGATTTTTTGGGCTGAAAGCCGTAGAACACGGTAATTGCCGTAGCATTGGCAACACTGAAATGATTTGATTTGATTAAACAGGGCTACCATTTTTTTTTTCACTGTTCCTGCCAATTTATTGGGTAAATCCTACTAAACCTGCTAAACGTTGTTTATAAAAATGCACCAAAACAGCTTACATTTTACTCTTAAAAATGCTTAAAAAGCAGCATCCTGCTAAAAATGGCAACCCTGCTGTTATAGAATCACAAACAAAGTCACATACCATAGAACACATATAATTTACAAAGCATTATTTATCGATTAATTCATTATAGGATCTTGTATGGTATAGCACGCATACCCGTAGTAAAGATATTTTAATTAATATTCGTTTTTCTTTGTTCCATGATATATTTCTAGTTCCTTTCACGTTCACTGTTCACATCATTAAGACGTTTAAAGCGAGTCTATAACGACGTAGCAACCCTACATTTTGTACAATATGTCTTAATTCGTACAGTACGGCCGCTGTATCTTGGCGCGTCTGAACTCTAAGGTAGACTTTGCGAACTTTAGCGCATGTAAGACAGAGATGGCAACACGAACATGCTAACGTATGACTGAGACAAAATACACCGCGTATCGAGTATTGGCGAATTATGTTACTGCGCAGCCTTCTGCGCGAAGTTCAGACGCGCCAAGATACAGCGGCCGAACTGTACATAGTTTTTCTCACAGACTTA
Source organism: Thymelicus acteon (assembly GCA_951805285.1). Classification (NCBI taxonomy): domain Eukaryota; kingdom Metazoa; phylum Arthropoda; class Insecta; order Lepidoptera; family Hesperiidae; genus Thymelicus; species Thymelicus acteon. Next base: position 8,684,401 of record OX638219.1, on the reverse strand, counting down.
TATGTCTGTGGTTTTTCTTCATGACATGACAGCATTTGCACCACCGACCGAGGATTGTACTAGATCAATGAGGTGAGGTCCGTCGCTGGACCTTCAGGAGATTCATGGATGGCATCGTCCGTTCGTCGACATTTATATTTTCTATAGTGTATTCTTGACCTAGTCCAAAGGAATTTCTTCTGAGATTGGTGTTTCCCGTGTTTTACTTGTCTTTGGCTGAGCGTATTTACGCCAATGCCATGTATGAAGAAAAAAAAGATTCTGGGGTACGAACATAGAGACTAGAGTAGAGTACGACCATGTTGCCAACTTAGTGGAATTTCCACTAGATCTGGTGGTTTCGACACCCCTTTTAGTGGGGATATATTGATTTTAGTGGCTAGTGGATTTTCTAGTGGAAAAGATTTTTTCATTTAGTGGTAGAGCATGACATTTAACCACTAGGACGATTTTACACAATAACTTTTGATTTGAAACTCATTTGGCAACGATGAGAGTTAAAGGACTCACTACAAGTATAGTAATCTGTGCTTCCACGCAATGACGAAGAGATAATCCGTAATAGGTATTCAGTTCATTGTTTTGATTTATGAACTAAAAACAGATTGCCCGAAAACTTAAAACTCATGGAAAGTATAAAAAAACCGGGCAAGTGCGTATAAGGCCATGCGCAATGTAGTAATTTTATCGACTATCACTCATTATCTACTTAAGCTAATATAGCTGTGATAGTTTTCCTTGTAAATTCATCCTAATTATAATCTATTTTTGGGAATTTTTTCACTTGCCCAACTCCAACCGCTTAGCCGGCAGGGGGTCCCCCCTTGAGTCTAACCAAAATTAGCAAATTTAAAGCCAAATATTTCGTAAATGGACCTCTAATAGCAAAAATGGTCTTAAAAGACCCATAATATTTTTGGAAGACCTTTTCAACGATACCACACTTTCATGTACCCTATGGTACGGGACGAATAAAAAATTCATCCTCACGTTACCTGTAGGGGAGGTACCCTGAAAAAAATGTTTTTCAATATTTTATTTTACGATTCTGGAGTTTTAATAAATATGTATATCTATGCCAAATTATAGCTTTCTAGCACTAAGGGTGTCGGCGCTTTGCTTCGGACACACGGACAAAACTATAAGGATTCCGATTTAACTTCGGAATCCTAAAAATTGGAACTAAATAAATTTATTCCTCGCAATCTACGATCTGAATCCGATTCTTCTGAAAGATGATCTAAAATTCAATTAGTTAAATTCAAATTCAATTCGTGTAAGTAACACTGATACACTTATGCACGTCATTTTATTTTTATAATTATTTTTTTTGGTTTTTTAGTGGTTTTCTGCCTTTTCTGGTGGTGCGTTTAGTGGGATTGTTAAAATAAAGTTGGCAACACACTGTACGACAGTACACCTTTCAACTTTGGTCTTTGACAAGCCTTGTTGACAAGTGACATTTAACTATGACAATTGACAACCATTACGCAATCTTTTACTTTTGGAGAGGAAATTATTCTTTGAATAGATTGATTGAATAATCAGTGGTTGGTAAAAAAAAACCTTACAAAAATGGGCAAGCATTTTGGAAATCTTGCTACAATCAGAGGAATCATCTCTTACAAATTATCACCCCACGAGCAGAGGGCATACGCTGGTGCTATTTCTAATGGAATACCCAACTTCGTTCGTAGATTCCGCGAAAATGTATTCAGAGTAGCCCCACGTAAGTTTTCAATTTGAATTTGCATTATTTCTTGTCTGATTGTCTTATTTTTCCAAATTATATTGGGAGTTGTAGCATATTTCACCATTTGCTGCAATCAATGTTTTCTTTAATGAACACCCTGTCTGTACTTAGCTTAAAATTACGCCCTGTTACAAATATTATGTATTATCGGTATTAAAAGGCCTATTACATTATTTTAATTTAAGAGCCCTATCGAAAGGCGGGGTGTGTGCCCCAGGCCCTAGCTAGGGTCGCGTTTATTACACCGCCCTATCATACAGACCCTAACTCAGTCGGTACGAAAACGTCGTCTCGGTTGAACGTCGTCGTCATGGCACCCGCTCTAGGCTTGAAGCTCCAACAAATTGCTTTAGCACTGACTGCCATCGCTGTGTCCTCAGTAAAAATTAAAAAAAGGAAGAAGAGAAAGACTTAGGTTAAGGAGTACTTTAATAGTATTTGTTTTCTTTTTGCCACAAAAAAGGCATCTCTTAACCCGTCGGTTACTGGGAACGTTCCAGCACGTTCGAACTCAAAGGTACCGCGATCACGCGGATCTTTAAGAATTAATAGTGCTCAATTACATTAATTAACACTTATTTCTATTTATTACATTGCGACAACAAACTAATTTGACTGCAAAAATGTCTCTTAGGGCGACAACTAAGCTCCCTTACTGCCTTACAACTATTTCACTACCCAATCATCAGGGCATAAGGGAGATTAGGACACGCCGATCGTCCTAGATCGAGACCCTTACTGCCTAACTCCTATTACAGTACCCTTAGCTAGCTTAAGGGTTCCTTAAAATTGGGTAATGTAATGGGCCTTTAACTTAAAATAAAGAGGAAAAAAAGAACAACATTTTTTAAATGCCTTTGAAGCTAACTGTAGTAAGTTTGTTAAGGAGCATGTCAGCACTGCAGCAGATATATTTCTTTAGATTTTATATTATCCAGTTTAAATAAAATCTCCATCCATCATAATGTGATTACACTGGGTGTTTAGAGTCAAATAACCTCTAAAGGATTTAATATCATTGCATCAGATTATTCAGCCAGGTGCAGTATAAACATAGGAACCTTGAAAGGATATAAGGACCACTCACTAAGAATCAAAATTAGCGAATACACACTTAACTTCTTTACTTTTATCATTTTAGCTTTCATCATTGGGTACTTAGTCTACGAGGGAGTTGAACGAGAACATCACAGGCGTACACGCAAGAATCCAGCTGATTTTGCCAACGATCAATAAATTGTAGACAAATGATTATAATATAATTATTATGTAGAGTAATTCAATAAATTTTCTGTTCGAAATAATTGTTATTTTTTTTCAGACTTTTTGTTTGACAGATATAATGATAGCTTCATATTGTGATTTTATTTTGTAAAATGGTTATGATTTGCCCTTAATATTTTTAACCACAAGTACTTCACGCTATAGGATAGAAGAGAAAAAAAGTCATCCCAATGAGAATCATTCATATTTTTTTTAAGTATGCAGATTTGTAGATATGAAAAAACTATGAAAATCATTAAAAAAAAATTCAAAATCGAAACAAAAATAACTACTCGCCACGTCAGACTTTTTGTAGGACAGATAATCGGATAACCGATTTTGTAGCCGACTCAACGCCTAGTCCGTCACTTTGTCTGTGGCTATCGAGAGAGCAGCACTTCATGGACAGAGAGTATCTCATGATTTGTTATTTTGTCACAATTTTAACATGTGTGTACACCATGAGCGCAGCCGAGTGACATAATGTAATGAAGCCGTCCGGCTGCAATACATACCTCCGAACTAGGGATGGCGATTCTTTCCAAAAAAGATCGATTTTTAAATCGATTCGAATCGTAAGCTCATGTATCGATTCACAAAAAAATCGAGGTCTAAAAGATCGATTTCTGAAAAATTGAATCTTGAAAAAATTTTTTCAAGTTTGCATATAGAATGTAAATATAAATCCATTTTATGAGAAACAAGAAAGATCACATAATAAATTATCTCTTATCAGTAAAATCAGTTTTTTTTTAGTTCAGGGAATTCGATAATAACAATCATTTTTATTACCAAAGTCAAATCAGGTATAAAAGAAGACATTTATTTTCAAACTAACAAACTCAAAATAATAGCATCAAAGTAAAAAATAAGAAGCGCTTTATTTACCCTCAATTACTTATTATTCCGTAACAAACACTACACCAAAAAAAGTACTTATTTCGCTAATCACAGTATAGTATAATATTACGATACAGTTTGCTTAGGTAAACGAATGAATGACGCAATATCAATCAATAAACAAAAAGTCGTAGACTATAAACGTAACTTTTTATTTATTAAATGAAAACGAAGAAAACTAAGCCATCTCGCGAGTTTTCGAGTGAATAACCCTTTAATCGGCAACACCGTAATATTACACATACAGATACATTCCACTAATTGTAAATAATTTTATGGTTTTTACCAAAAAAAAATCGAATAACGATTTTCAAGGGTGATATATCGATTCACTGGATCGATTCAGTACTGAGTATCGATTTAAAAAAATCGATTAATCGATCTCAGATCGCCATCCCTACTCCGAACCCGATGTTCGCGGTGTCTGTTCTATACGCTAGTAATAATACTTCAATGGTTATATGATGAATTTACAAGGGAAACTTTCACGCATTTGCCCGGTTTTTCTCACATGTTTTTTAATAAACATTGAAAATAATGTTTCTGATTTGTGATCGTTAAGGTTTTTTGGGGATAAAATTGAAAATTCATTGTAGAAAAAGAAAAAATTCCATCTTTAAAATAAATCCATGGTCAAAATTTACAACAAGTCAAATCAATGTCAAGTTGACACTTGACACAGTAGTGACATCTTGTTATGTCAAAAGTTCACTATCTATCCATAACTTTCCAATCCAATCCAATCCAATTCCATCCCATCAAGAACTGGACGTGAGTGACACGACAGCAACTTGTTGTTATTATTTTATATGTCCTTGCTACGGTGAAATACAAAATATATTTAACAAACAAACCGGTAACCTGTAAAGCTCGGCAGATGAATGGTTTATACCTAAGCAGGTAATCAGTTACAACTCATTCATAATTTTTGTGGCATTGAATTTCTATAATTAATTTGCAAGAACACGAAGCAGAAATCTTTTAGGAGTATACATACAGTCGTGTTCGTCTGTTTTAATTTGTAGTTCCTATAATGCCAATAGATGATACAGAAGACCCTGCTAAGGAACCGGCTATTAAGGAAATTGAACAAGAAGAGGAAGTACCAGACATAGTTAATACTCCATTACAATTAGAAAATATGGATGGTGATAATAAACGTTCTCAAACTTATTTGCCATCAAAGCGGACAAAGTTTGGTAAGTTATAATTGATGTTAATTATTTATTATATTACATCAAAGTTACAACAAATACTAGATTACAAATCTATGTTCAATTTTATTATCAGGCATACCAGGCAGTTATTATACTTAAAATGACTCACCAATATGATTATAAGTTATCATTCATCTAATGTAATGTTAACATGGTTTTGCCATTAAAATTAATACATTTCATTAGCACCTATTTTTTTTTGTAGGTTACATAAAATATGTGAGCCTGTGTGTACTAACTGTACAAAATGCAGCCTTGGGTCTCAGCATGAGTTATGCGAGGAGAAGGAATGTTGTTATGTTTTCTCGATCTGCTGGTAAGATGAAGTTCTTTTCTTAAAGATTATAGAGGAGTTAAAAACAAGTTATCCGTTGACATAAAATGCTTTATGAAGTATTATTAATAATAGCTTGTATTACAACTTTTTCATGATTTTTAGCTGTGCTAATGGCAGAAGTAGTGAAGTTCCTCATATGTGTTTGCCTAGTTATAAATGAGTCGGGCAATATAAGAAAAGGACTGAATGCTATGTATGCTACAGTTGTGTTAAATATTAAGGATACCCTGAGAGTGTGTATTCCATCATTTTTGTATGTAATACAAAATAATTTATTATATGTGTCAACATCAAATCTTGATGCAGCTACTTATCAGGTAAATATTTTGATATAAAATTTTATAATTATAACAACTCAAGAAAGATCTCTGTTATTGAAAAAAGCATCAATATCTACTTAAATATTATTTACGACTAGCTGTTTTAACCATTTTTAACGGGACTTTCACTGGAAGATTGAGGAGGTTATAAGGCACATAATAATTATAGGCTACTCTTTATCCCTGAATTCTCACAGGATTCGGAATATACTTGGGAAAAACTCCTATGCGAACAATGTCGCAGGCATACATATTTATTAATAAAACAAAAATGATTGACAGTAAAATGTAAAATTGTTTTTAAGAACATGTGTAACAGGTGGAAGAATTTCATAAATGGTTACAATTTTATGTACATATTTATGAGATAAAATTTATGATGTAAGATTTCTGAAAAAAATATATTTAGTAATTACCTAGTGTATATTATGGTTCGTAAATATGCAAAAAAAAAAAACAATTTTAAGTAAATGCAATTGCTATTTACTATATTCTTTGTATTGTTTAAAGTCCTAATATTTACACAAATATTACAGGTCACATACCAACTGAAATTGCTAACAACAGCTATCTTTGCTGTAATAGTTTTAAAAAGAAGATTGAAGAAATGGCAATGGCTTGCCCTAGGGCTTCTAGCGGCAGGAGTAGCTTTGGTTCAGTTGGCTTCTACTACAGAAAAGAAGACGAGTAGTCTAGACGCATCACAGTTACCAGCACAGTCTCGATTACTAGGATTTGGTTCAGCAGTAGCAGCTTGTTTTATATCTGGATTTGCTGGAATCTATTTTGAAAAAGTATTAAAAGAATCTGATATATCTGTGAGTATATAATATATATGGTAGTACTAGTAATCCACATTCGCTTAACTCAAGAGAAATATATTTATTAACCTCCAACGAAAAAAGAGGGATGTCTGTCTGTAGCATTGTAGCTCCCAAACAGATGAACCGATTTTGATCTAGTTTTTTTTGTCTGAAAGGTGACTTATTTGTGAGTGTTCTTAGCACGCTTAGCTGTTTAGTGTAAATAAAACTGTTGGGAGTTTTTAAGTTTTAATTAGAGTCCGACCGAAACTGGTTTTTCAGCCGAAACCGAAACCGAAACCGAACTTTCGGTCTTAGTTCCAGTTTCGCCCGAAACCGAAACCGAAACCGAAACTGAGGGTGAGGCCAGACGAGCGTTTTTTTTGAGCTGCTCATTTATGTACTCAACTGGAAAAAGCAGGGTAAAAGAGCCGAATTTTTAAATTTAAAAAAAGGTCAAAATCTCGAAAACGGTGACACCTTTACAAAGGTCACTTTTTGACATTTGGTAGATCATCCCTCAAGCTACCTATCTCCTAACGTTGATCCACTACTTACGAGACACGCTGATAGGTACTGTAATCTAGCGTGTTATTTTACACATTTGTATACTAGTAACTGCCCTCGCTTTACTTCGGTATACTTAATACACACACAGCAAAAATTTGAAAAAAGTGTATCGACAACCGTTGTGGCGCAATGGTTACCATGCCGGATCGCCGCGCCAAGGTCCTGGGTTTGATTCCCAGCGAGACGGAAATTTGAATGATGAGTTTGAATTTCTGTTCTCGGTCTGGGTGTGAGTGTTCGTGTCTTTGTGTGTTATCCATGGCACTCACGATACAGGGAGTCCTAGTGTGGGGGCTGGGGCTATGCGTGTGAAGCGTTATTATTTAAAGTATTATGAATAGACAGTGTTTTTAAAAAGACGTAACTATTTTATTTGTGTAACGATTGAAATAAAACATAAACATTAAATATGAACCCCATTTTACTAAAATACATCAGTGAAAACCGCATCCAAATTGATTTAGCCGTTTTTTTAATTACCCGGAACAAACGCACATACATACAGACGAAAATTCAAACAAAATAAAACTATGGTATCTATTGCGTTTACAAACATCCCTCGTGATAGTTTTTCTTGAATATCTTCCATGTATAGCCATAATATACATATATTACGACCAGTTACCGTTTTACTATAATCATGTATGGATGATTTGGGATTTAGGACTTTGAAAGTTCTACTAGTCCCATGCTCTAGTGCCTTCGCTTTGCTGCGTTAAACCTTTCGGTAAGCCCTCACTCAATAAATATGTGGGCAAAATTGACATTACTTAATTTATTTGTGAACCGTTTGAAATAAAACAAACACTAAATGTTAACCCAAGCCCACGACAATACGTATAAGTCAGTGAAAACCGCAGGTAAAACCGGAACAAAACCACAGACAAACAAAACGGCTAATTATAGTAAAAGCTTAATGGTTCTCAAATATTTTCCACCTTCCTCCTACAGACATCGACCAGTTATAGTTTCATTATAAGTTTGGATGACGGTGATGGTATATACCTACTGACAGTTAAATGGTGTTAGGTAAATTGAAAAAAAAAAACAATAATAAAATTAAAGTAAATGTACAATAATAACTTATGTAACAAGATATATAATTGAGTACACAGACATGTATAGTGATGGAGTACCAATTTATTAATTTATGTCAATAAGTCATGAACAAATCATCATCATCATCAGCCTTTATTAGTCCACTGCTCAACCTATGCCTATCCAAATGCCTTGTTAAATTAAAGACTTCTCTTGGAAAGTTAGCGACCACGGGTTAGTCGCGATTCGCGAAGATAGCTGAACGACGCACGACAATTCACGAACACTGAGTTTCGGTTTCGGCCAAATTTGGTCAAAACTGAAACCGAAACCGAAACTAGATTTTTTGGCCGAAACTGGCCGAAACCGAAACCGAAACCGAAACTTCGGTCGGTCTCTAGTTTTAATTTAAGATTATTATCTTTAAATATAATATTGCTTTGTAATGTAGTTTATCCCTTTAACCCATAAAAGGAACAATTTTTTTAATGCAATAACATAAATATTTATTATGCCCATTTCGAGGTTTCAAATCCTTAAGCATTATTCTTTCAATGTCCAATGCATCTAGGGTTACCAGTTACCACCTTTGAAAGCATAATAGACAGGCAGAATTAGATGCTTATACATTTAGCATATTGGGTACGGATTGTATGTAACCTGTTTTTTAAATCATTGCACTTTGTTGATTCAGTCATGCATGCATTCTTAATTGCTTTTTAAAAATATGTTAAATTAAAAATTGTTGTAATTCTCATTTCAGGTGTGGATGAGGAATGTGCAGCTAAGTTTATTGTCTATACCATTTGGAATTGGCACATATCTTATAGAAAGTAAAGGTGCAATTTCAGATTTGTTAGTAGGATTTGATGGGTTTGTGTGGTATTTGGTTGTACTTCAAGCTGCTGGTGGACTCATAGTAGCAGTTGTAGTAAAATATGCTGATAATATTTTGAAAGGGTTTGCTACGTCCGTTGCCATAATAATATCGTGTATTGCTTCACTTTATATATTTTACTTCACTTTGACTGTACAATTTGTATTGGGCACAATATTAGTGATAAGTTCCATATTTTTATATGGTTATGTACCGAAAAAGTCAGAAACGCGATCTTCATTAAGTGTTTAAATTACTTTAAATAATTAATTATGTAAATACATCTTAATATCATAGGGCTTTCATGTCTTGAATAATAAACCATTGGATGACCCAACATTTCCGGTACAATAAATATTGTGGTACCGTGTTGCCGTTGGTACAAACTGACTGGACTTGAATGGGAAACGGTCAATAAAATAAGATATACCTACAGTGCTACCAAGTTATCTGTGAAATGGCAAAAATTGGAACTAATGCCGCGCCATTCATAAGTTCTTTGTGTTCAGTTCATTCATTTGACATTTACTAGGTCTCGAATTGCGTCCAATGATTGGTCCAATGCGTCTGACAGCGCCCTCCCTCAGTTCACAGGTTGGTCGCACTGTAGTCTATAATTCTATATAGTAGGGATGTTACGGAGGTTCGATTCCGATTCCGATAAGTCTGAACTTCCGATTGTTTTTAAACCTTTGGTTCCGAAACTTTTAAATCGGAGGTCAAATACTATATTGAGCAGCGATGATGATAATAATACATCTGACGAACATGCAGTTTTGGACAAAATGCTTACTTAATGAGTACAATAGAGAAAATTGTATTCCTATCAATGACGATCCCTTATATTATGGTGGAAAGTAAATACTAAATTCAAAGCCCTGAACTCGAGTTGTCCGCCAATACTTGTTTCGTCGACCAAGCTCAGTAGCACGTGAACAACTATTTTTGTGATGCTGGCCTAACCCGTTAAGAAATAGACTGGAAGGAGATAAAGCTGCGAAGCTTTAAGCTTTTAAGTCGTATGTCTCGCGTTGGTTCACTATTAACAATTTACTGTTAAATGCAAAAAAAACTAAATGTATAGAGTTTATACTTCCTAATGTCAAAAAAGTCAATAAACTTATTAAACTTAATAATGAAACATTGAATATGGAGGAATCTACAGTATTTTTAGGGGTGACCTTAGATAATAAACTTCAATGGGACCCACATATAACAAATCTCGCGACTAAACTCGGTAGGGCTGCTTATGCTGTTAGAAAAATAAGGCAGTATACTGACGTCGAAACTGCTAGGATGGTTTATTTTGCATATTTTCACAGTATTATGTCTTATGCCATCTTGCTGTGGGGCAAGGCAGCTAGTATAGAACAAATTTTCATACTGCAAAAAAGAGCTATTAGGGCTATCTATAAACTTAGGTCTCGAGAAACTTTGCGTGAAAAGTTCAAGGAATAGGTATACTTACAGTAGCTTCACAGTATATTTATAGTAATGTGGTTTTTATACGGAATAATATAAGCGCGTATAAACAAAATTGTGAAATAAATAATCGCCAAACCAGAAGAATGCACCAATTAGTAACGCCATTTTACCGTCTTTCTAAAGTGCAGCGATCTTTTATGGGGCTTGGTGTACAGTTCTATAATAAAATCCCGAAGTTAATACGTGATTTGCCAGTAGAATTGTTTAAGAAACATGTAAAATCTCAACTTTTAGGCAAAGGTTATTATACTGTAGATGAGTACTTAAGTGACAAAGACGCATGGAAATGACCTGCTCTGCAACCAGTTCCGTACAAACTAGTAATATATATATTTGTAGTAAATATATCAATGTATTATTATTTTTAAAAGATGTGCTGAGGAGTTTCTTTACGGCTTTTCTTCTCCTCCATGACAAAGCACCTTTGCGAAAAGCTGGTAGATTAAAAAAAAATGACGTGCATAAGTGTATCAATGATACCTATATGAATAAATGATTTTGAATTTGAATTTAAGAATAACTTTCTTCTTTTGGGCTGATTTGATTTAATATACCTACACACTTTATTTCATTTACTATTCAAAGTCAAAGAACTTTGTTCAACATAGAACTATTACAGGTACCTACATATTGACATCCAAAAACAAATCTAAATTCAACAAGTATCATCACTGCAAATTACTTAATACTTTTATGTGCATATATTAATATAATGACCGTTTTTTTTTCAACGCTTAGATGTATTGTTTTTAGCTGAAATTAAAAAGAATGATTCAGAATGTAGTAGGTATGTATTATTTTATTTAATTATCATTCTCATCCATAGACTTAAATTCAATGTTCTCATCACATCTTTCTTTAGCCTCCGCCTCGGAATCCGATTTCGGTTCCGGTTCCGATATACTGAATTTAAATACTCCGATTCCGATATCGTCATTTCCGTTACATCCCTAGCTATACATATAAACCGTCTATATTATAGACGGTGTATTCGCGAATATTTTTATTTTTATGAATGAATACTGCTCAGTTTACTAATCATACACTTTAAGCTGAAAACAAACTGTCGGACGCGGCTTACGGACGCGGCTGAAGGATGTGACGTAATAGGTATCTAGATAATGAATGTACACTGACCTGTGCAAACTATCGGAGGTAAGTCGCGGACGTGACCTTGAGGCACCTTGAGGCGTTCGGACGTCCGAGAGCTATCTGGCGCGCTGGGTGTTTTTGTCATGTGCACATTATCAGTCGCGGCTGTCAGCCGCGTCCAATCGGACGCGGCTAAAGCTGCAAACATACTATAAGCCGCGTCCGAACGGACGCGGCTGACAGCCGCGACTGATAATGTGCACATGACAAAAACATCCAGCGCACCAGATAGCTCTTGGACGTCCGAACGCCTCAAGGTCACGTCCGCGACTTACCTCCGAGAGTTTGCACAGCTCAGTGTATATTCATTATCTAGATACCTATTACGTCACATCCTTCAGCCGCGTCCGACAGTTTGTTTTCAGCTTTATAGTATGTTTGCAGCTTTATACTTACATTGATAACGTCACAAGTAGGTAAGCTGGAAGTAAGTATGAATAATCGGAATCTGTTCTGAAATATCTACCGAAAGGCTTAAGATAATTATGAAAACGGAAGTCAATTCGGATTAGGTTGTTTTATATATCTACGTCAACCTTTCGAATTTAAACATTATTTACCTATTAATCTGAAGGCATTTTAATTTTAATATCATGAACCGAAATCCGAATGAACTAACCGAGAAATCCGAAGTCTTCCAAAGCTACGCGAGGAAGCATGAAGTTTATAATGGCTCTCTCTACTAGGTAACTACTTTGCGAGAAGTGATAGGTCAATACGTCACTATTTTAAGTAGGTACAATGCAATTAATTAGTGCTGCGAGCAGAAAGATTTTAGGGCAGTCAACAGGTAAAAATGCACATGTGACGTGACCATCATTGATTGCTATTTTGTTGTGTAGATTTCAACAGAAACAGTATTAATTGGTTTAATATTCAATGCAAATAAGAAAAATAATGTACTTATTTTAAAATAATCATCATTTAAGTAAATACTCTCTATTGAGAAAGTCATAATAAGAGATAATGTTTTTAATTTTACTATATAACAAGATATAATAAACTATTTTAATAAAAAAAGGTGTTTTACTATGCAATATCCAATAGATACCTACTGAATGCAATCCCTTGGAGTTCTGAAATGATCTAGGTTCAAAGTCAACGTAATCAAAAGTTTCGGTCGTTTATTGCCGTTTTTAGGGTTCCGAAGTAAAATCGGAACCCTTATAGTTTTGTGATGTCCGTCCGTTTGTCCGAAGCAAAGCGTTGAGGCCAGAGACCCTTAGTGCTATTTATTAAAACTCCAGAATCGTAGAATAAAATATTGAAAAACATTTTTTCCTACAGGTATAACGTGAGGATGAATTTTTTGTTCGTCGCGTACCCTATAGGTACCTAATTTAGGGTATCGTTGAAAAGGTCTTCCAAAAATATTATGGGTCTTCTAAGATCATTTTTGGAACACGCACTTGCCCGGTTTTATTTGAAACAATTTTGTCACTCAACTATAATCGTTAATCAAAACCTATAATAGGGTACTATCCATTGACCTTGAACCATGCACTCTGGCTTCTTGCATATTATAGATCTACAAGTAAAGGAAACAATTTAATACTTTAAAAAACTAAAATTAAATACACTGGGTCAATTTAGTTCCTAAAGAAAAAAAATTGGGACTGTGCTGTTAACCATTAAGGAGTTCCTCGGCTGCCCGCCCGCCTGGAGCCAAACCTGTGTGTAGTATCGTTGATACAACACATACACAGCATGCTCATCACAAAAATGCATTGTTATCAGAACTAAAGTAATGTGTAAAATGGTACAGTAAGTTAACCCAACGTTTATTTGGCTGCGTGTTGTTAAGGCAGAGGCGAGTGGAACGAAGTGTAGGAATCTAATTACATATCCATTTCGCTTCAATGGAAATTATAATCAAAACAGAAACTGAAAGAGATGTATATGGTATTCGAGACGTAGTAGCGTGGGTAAGGCAGATCGGAGAAGGGCGAGAGAAACTGTCGCTTTCGCACTTGGAAAAAGTTTTTTGTATTGTATCTCCGCCTTCTTCGCGATACAGTTCCGCTCGTTACTTCCTCAAGATCAGTCAGTGGAAATTTTCGTAGTTATTAATAACTCTGTAGTCTGCACTGCTCAACGCGACGCTTCTCCACCTCAATGAAAACGCAGCCTTAGCGGTTGCAGATGTGAATAGTCTGTAAGGTACTAAGGACAAAGGGATGCAAATCAGATCTGGTCTTTGTTTTCAATGAACTGTTTTTTGGAGATATCGATACCGACAAGTACTTCGCAAAACCGCAATAGACTGCTCAGTCACTCAAAGGGTCACCGGGTTTCCATATGAAATCTGCACTGGCGTGTTTATTAACATTGGTGCCTTTATTATATTGCTTGTTGTTAGAACTAACTTTTGACCAATTTTCAAACCCCTTTTATATCTATGTATCTATGTTATACAACAATATGCTTTTATTCAAATTATCTCATTGGTACCAAAATTGGATACACTTAATTTTAGCCCATACCCCCGATTGATCTGAATTTTTGTACATCTATGTATTTCGACGCGCTGATAACGAATATCGTAAGCAAAATACCCGCATATTTAATTTTCAAGGTCACTGAAAAAGTGATTTTTGTTTTTCACGTTTATTTGGCAAAGTATTGCTTTTACAGAAAAATGTTCCCGACAAAAGCTGTAGCCCATTAAAAGATCGTCATTTTACTTAAAATACACTTCTACACACACACACACACACACACAAGGAAACACACGACAATTCAATTCAGTGTGTGTGTGTGTGTGTGTGTAAAAGTATGTCAAGTGAAATTGTACCAAGAAATTATGCGGAACGAATTTCGGATTTATAATCGAATATATAAATTTCTAGTGTCACGATTTTTTGAAGTTGAACTCCGAAACGGCTCGACCGATTTTCGTGAATCTTTGCGTGCATATCGGCTAGGGTGGAGAATCGGACATCATTTATTTTTCATCCCCCTAAATGTTAAGGGTGGTCCACCCCCAATTTTTTTTTATTAATATACATGGCAAAACAACGTTTGCCGGGTCAGCTAGTGTATTTTAAATAAAATGACGATCTTTTAATGGGCTACAACTTTTGTTGGGAACATTTTTCTGTAAAAGCAATAATAAGCAATACTTTGCCAAATAAACGTGAAAAACAAAAAATCACTTTTTTTCAGTGACCTTGAAAATTAAATATGCGGGTATTTTGCTTACGATATTCGTTATCAGCGCGTCGAAATACATAGATGTACAAAAATTCAGATCAATCGGGGGTATGGGCTAAAATGAAGTGTATCCAATTTTGGTACCAATGAGATAATTTGAATAAAAGCATATTGTTGTATAACATAGATACATAGATATAAAAGGGGTTTGAAAATTGGTCAAAAGTTATTTCTAACAACAAGCAATATAATAAAGGCACCAATGTTGATAAACACGCCAGTGCAGATTTCATATGGAAACCCGGTGAGACCCTTTTTTCCCAGTGCAAAATCAAGTAGCAATACTATGAATGACTGAATTTTGACTTTCTATAAAAAATTGTGCCTATACCAATAATAAAACTTAACCGAACTGAATATGTTCATATGAATTTTATGGAAATATGTGTGGGCTATGTTATCAATATGGACTCAAGCTGAAAATATAAGTTTATGGATATTTATATCTTCAGTGAAAACAATAATTACTATTTTAGAATCTCAA
Source organism: Thymelicus acteon (assembly GCA_951805285.1). Taxonomy (NCBI): domain Eukaryota; kingdom Metazoa; phylum Arthropoda; class Insecta; order Lepidoptera; family Hesperiidae; genus Thymelicus; species Thymelicus acteon. The sequence continues at coordinate 8,668,989 of OX638219.1, read as the reverse complement.
GATGGACAAGGATGAGGTTTATTGAACTGAGATCAACTTGAGTTATATAAAGCACTCCCTATCAAAATTGCAGGATAATTGTATAAATTAATTCTAAATTTCCTTGATTTAAACTTTATATTTATTATACCACTGACTAATGCAAACTAAAGACAACATAACAAATAATCATAATGACAATTAATAGGAATTAATAATTTTTCTCTTTCTCATTTGTTCTAGCCAAGCTTCAAGTTGTTGTTGAGGCGTAAGCTTATTTGTTTTGTAATATTCCTTGGGTGGCTTTCCTTCTTCAAGTGTCACGAAGTAATGACTGTATTGATAACGAACCTCTCCTAATCTGCCTCGAGCATGTCTTCGAATACCTTTAAACACCATTCCTTTTCCACAGAATGATTGTGCTGAAATTATATAAAAATGATATATTATTTACAAATACACGTCAAAATACCTAAGTCACATCAAGGAAAAGTTACAAGTAATTAAAACAAATTGCAGCAAAACCTATAAATATTTGTAACATATTGTAATTTGTACTTCTTGAGTAAGGACCAAGGTTTTAGGAAAATAAAGAATTTGATTTCTGGCTGGATCATGCACTGTCATATTTTAATTTTTAAATAAATGTTCGAGATGTCTTTTAGAATACCATCATGAGATGCATGTGATTGTTTCTTTATACCCAAGAAGACTTCTTAAAAAATCTTATTTTTCATTCTCTAATACAGTAATTAATACTTACATATCCATAAATTGCTTTTAAACTCAACATTGTGTTGCTTTACTGCTATATCCTGTGCCTCTAAAATTGCCTCTTTCACAAAACCAGCGCCCTTTTTCTGCACAAAACTTAGTTGTTTCACTGCTTCATCCACAGTCATTCCTCTTACGAAACACGCTATGTACCAAAGTTTTTCTGTACTGTACTTTATATTTGGTTTTTGATGGCATATGAACTGAAAACAAACATTGTCAATATTTCAATTGTAAAATAAAAACTGCGCTACGTCAATTCGTAGATACACAAGGAATGTAGGTACAAATCATAACCTATATCTTCTACGTACGAGGTATTTGAATTAATTTAATATTACTTACAGCAGGTCTGCGTTCCTCGCCAATATCTTGAGGTGGATATATTATTTTATTATTTTGTAAAAACTTTCGAGGGAGTTCTTCCCTAGTCCATGCTAATGAATTTGATGTGGTATGCAAATTTGAGACTTGATTTCTAAAGATTTCTGATAATTTTAAGTTTCTAAAAATAATATTCATATTTATTTATTTAAATACCAACTGTAAACAGATTTATTAATTTATTTTCACTATCGGAATGCCGAGTCTAGGTTTATTTTTCGATATAAATTTCTATTTTCTATTCTATTTATTTTGACATGTTTGACAGGAGGATCACGTCACTCAATGTACTCAGAGTACTTAATCATTACTCTATGGTTACTCATATCCCAAGAGTATAATAATTTATAACCAAAAAGCTGAGTACATGGAATGAGGGCCACGAAGGGCAAGAGAATACCTGAAGACGGATCACGTGACATTGGATGAAAAACCTTAATTAGAAGAAAAATATCTTAAAAACAGCGGTCGCGGTTCGCGGTCGGTAGTTGGATGGGTGAACTATAGGGCCAGAAATTTTTGAGCTTTTCCAAGGTTCGTAGGGCACGTAAAGCCAGTTCCGGTTCTAGGGGCAAATCGGGGCACCCGCCCCGGACAGCAGTTTCAAGGGGCCCAAAATCATAATATCGACGGGTTCCAGGCTAATTGGATATAGACTTATACATATTTGGAATCAGCGAATTTTTCTGAGTAAACGACTCACGACGACGGGTTTGGTGACGATCGGAGCACTTTTTTGTCGCTTAAAACAACCGCATTTTTGGGCCCATTTTGGACTGCAACGTATAAAACGACACAAAATATTGACAAATTTAGGAAATGTGTACATAAGCTCACTACCAAATACCAAACAGGCGTTTAAACCTTTTTTCCTGGAGCAACAATTTACAGGCAATGTACGTTAAAGCATTTAGCCTGACCTTATAAATATATAGAGATGTCGCTTAATACAATTAGCCTCTGCGTTAAATTATTAACCAGTGTCGCTTAATACAATTAGCTTTACCTTATAAATATACAAGAATGTTGTTTAATACATTTAGCCTCTGTCAAATTCACCCAGTGTGGGTCCATACATTTAGCTCTGTACATGACATGTTACTGCTGTTCCTAGGTGAATGTCATTTTAAATAAAAAAAAACTTATCTTTGAACAATTTTTAATGTATGTATGTTTTATTTCTTATTTCATAATTACTAACAAGATAGGTAGGTACACCCTATGTATGTACCTTCTAATTTATCAATGTTTTACCCGCCAATTTCGGCAAACTTTAATATTCAACTATGATTACAAACAGTTCATTAAAAAAAATCAGTCGCATAAAATAATTAGCCAAACATTTTGTACTAAGCGACATTTATCTTCGTTAATAATAGGAATATTAGAAAAAATATGAATCTGATTATGGGGAATATGTTATAAAAATAGTAATATCCTTCTTTTTGAAAAAAATAATGCGATTTGCTAAAGTTATAATTTTTTTTTCTAAAAATCGAAACTTTAAAAAAAAATTATAACTTTAGTTTTTCGAAAGCTTTTGGTTGTTGTTGTTGAAAGTTTTTGGTTGTTATCGTAAGATAATAACAGTCGTTAAACCATGTCAGAGACAATTGAGCCGCCCGCGTGAAAACTTTCGAGAATTGGGTTGAACATTGACCCTCCACCTCCAGTCAAATCCGCACTGAATCAACGTGTTGGATGGAGTATGCTCTACGCCTGCTCCAGAAGAGAGACCCGTTCTCAGTAGTAGGCCGTTAATGGGTAGAAGCTAAAGGCTCAAGTCTACCGCATTATTATATTATGAATATTAGTAGCTGACCGGGCAAACGTTGTCCTGCCTGCATATAAATTAAAACTAGATATAGCGAGACTGTAATCACTTAGCGGTATGAAATATAATTTACGACATATTCTCATATCTACCAAATATACACAAAAGCTTCATAAAAATCGGTCCAGCAGTTTCCGAGGAGTTCGACCACAAACACCCTGACACGAGATTTTAAATTATACCTACTATTTTATTATTAGCATTATTTGCTTTAGTCATCCTATATCAACTAATAGGTACATTGAACTCCGTCTAACAACGACGTTATAATTTTATTCTTAAGTACATATTATTAGTTCCATGGATTCACATCGACCAGCACTGAAGAGCCAAAACTTTAACCGCTCATTTAGATGCGCGTGTCGCGTCCGTAAGCCACGCCCCCTACGCGCGTGTGTACACCGCGCGAGCCCCTTTGGCGCGCGCCTAAAAAACCGCTCCCGACGCGAGCCCTGCGAGCCACGAGACGCGCCGCGGTCTGGTCCGCGAGCGCCCTGTTCACACGCGCGCGTCTCGCGGATTGTCTCGTGGCTCGCGCGCGCATTTAAATGGGGCATAAAAAGACTCAATTTTATTATTATTTGCACAGAAATATGTTTTAGTACCGATCACAGCAACAAGATTTTTTAAAAATTTTACCAAAATACCGATGAAAGATTGTATGTAGGTTTTTCTAAATATAATAGATAGGTACCTACCTAAAATATAAAAAATGGTTTTCAGCAGGTTTAATAATAATAACGCCCAGGTATAATCTGAATTTTATTAGATAGGTACACATAAAATGGGAAGATTTACACATGTCTGTTTTTAAATTATAGGAAAGAATTGAAAAAGCACAATTTTACACTTTTATATTTTTTATCGCAAAACCATTATTAAATCCATTTTACATATTACTGAGAGTGAGACTTGGTTTTTAAAATAATCAAAGAGCTCACATAATACAGGAGTATTTTTAATAACTGGACCGTCAGTAGGCATTCACAAAAGCTAGAAGAATACATTTTTATTATATACTGAGTAATATTTGATTACCTTGCATGTATCAAATAGTTAAAAAATACACTGTAAAGATATTATTCACCTCATTATGGTTTATATAATAACTTATATACTCAGTCATATTTGTGCAATCTATACTACGCGTTCACTTCAAGTTTGCCGTTACCTCCCGTCCCGCGCCTCGTATCGAACCTCTTTTAGTACGGACAGCAACGCTCACAGCAACGCTACTCGCGTATTTTATGGTCCCGTGCGTTCTCGAGTTTGTTGTTGATTTTGATGTTATTTTCATTAAATTAATAAAATTATTTGATTACTTTTTTGACTACAGTACCGTTAGCCATGGAATTGTAACGGTCGACGAGCCCAAACTTGAAGTGAACGCGTAGTAAATTTATTCAGGGGGCAATGTGGTAGAGGAATTTCCAGCCCTGTCAATGCCACATTGTTCTCATCTCAGATGAAGGAAATTCCTTCATCTGAGGTTCTCATAATAATGTTTTTTTGACTGGTAGGTTTACAAATTGTCCCTGCAAGCAAATGTCATCATTGGTCAGGCTTTTGTAATACGAATATGTGATATATTGTACATAAACATCAGCCCCCGATTTACGACTTTTTTTAATCGGGACAGAAACTTGATAGTGGCGCCCCTCTACAGCATTTGAGGTAAATTACTTAAAAAAAACTCCAACCAGGCTAGGCCAGTATGCTAGGTAGGGGTTCGAAGTATCGGGCTCTGGTATCGATACCCAAATAGTATCGGCCCTGAAGTATCGACTATAGTAGACGTATTTATGTATCGAGTACTCACGAGGATCACATAACGAGCTAAAAAAAAAGTCATCGGCACTCAATTTCATATGACTTTGTTGAGAAATGAAAAGAAGCCCAATGACCTTTTTTTTTTCGTCCGAGCGCTGAACCGATACTAAATATTCGCAGCACTGGACACAGCCCACGGCAATGTACACGACCGTCTAAGAACTTGCATTGACAACACTGAAAAGTACTCAGTATTATAAAAGTACTCGATACCGACGTTTCATTATGAGTACTTGCGAGTGAGTACCACCAGGTGAGAGTATCGAGTATCGCGAACAATAGTATCGATACCTACTCAGTATCGTTCGAACCCTAATGCTAGGTACTTTGTGATTGATTTTGCCGCCCGGGCGGGTTGCCCCCCCCCCTAGATCCGGAGCTGATAAGCATAGCCTTGTTGAAATGACACTGATTATTAAGTTCACTGTTTTTTGAAGTTATACTTCTTTAAACGCGTTATGAAATAAATGGAAAAATGATGAGTGAAATTTTAAGATTTGTGACACAAAAGTTGAAAAACGTCGATATATATATATATTTTTAATGGAAATAGCCGGCAAACGAGCAGACGATCCACCTGATGGTAAGTAGCTATCGTCGCCCATGGACAACACCAAAGGCATCACTGATGCGTTGCCGGCCAAGAAAGAGAGAAGAGAAAGAAAGGAAGAACTGGCTCTCAAGCCCCCAGCCGGAACACGACGGGTCGTTTGGCGGCTGACTCATGCTCAAGGGTGGTAGCTATCCAGGCGAGCCCCATGGAGAAATAATAATAGTAATAATCGTATTAATCTATACAAATAAATAAAATTGGAGTGTCTGTTTGTAATATAACCGCTTTTTACTAAATGCATTTGGATGTATACATGGTACATATACCAAAACAACATTTTTTACCTGTCTGTCTGTCTGCTTGTTCCGGCTAATCTCTGAAATGGCTGGACCGATTTTGACGGGACTTTCACTAGCAGATAGCTGATGTAACAAGGAGTAACTTAGGCTACTTTTATTTTAGAAAAAAAAATAGTTTGGCGATACGAAGTTCGCCGGGACAGCTAGTTAACAATTAAAATCAATATTACCAATATAATCCCTCGAGGGGCCCTACCCACCCCACCAGCGGGCCGATATTTTAACGCGCGTTTCAAACACTCGTTTTTAAAAAATATTAAGTATTATATTGTTTTTTTTAGTATATTTTTTTAACATATTTTTTTAATGTTGTTTTTTTTAATGTTTTTTTTTTTAATTTTTGCTTTTTTTTTGATGCCGAAGAAGTATAACTTCTCACGCGCGCACATAATTGTTACTTTTAAGAAACCACTGTTTGCAATAATTGGGCAGGGGGTTTCCATAATCAGGGTGATTGATGACAGACTGGTCTATGTATTATCATTATTTAAATTGCCTTTGCTGAGCAAAGACTTCTAAAACCCTAAAACTTCTAAAACAGCTAATATTCAATTGACAGGAAATCAAAAGGGGTCACAAGGGGTACCAAATTCCTGGCGCCTCCTAAACTAGAACAAATCCAGGGAAAGCTGGAAGATGGCAGCCATCAGTATTATGCAATCTGATGTGCTTTTGCTTAATTTTTTATGTAATGATTCTCATATTAATTCCCAAGAATCAAAGAGTCCATTTAGACTGGTGACTATGATTAATTTCAGCCTAATTATTTCATTTTTATAAATATTTGAACTTGTCAAATCTATGAAAATTAGAAGATTCCTAGACTAGTAAAATTCCTGCTTCAACATCACCAAGTTAACTGCTATTTTATTAATGGTGGTAGATTAGCAATCTTTATTTAATTAGTACAAAAGTGTAATAGCCACTATCACAAAGTTAACTTACTCAATGGAAATTATTATATTTTAAGACAAATGATATATTGGCAGTGGTATTATCATACTATACAATAGTATGATAAGTGAAATACTATAAAGTTGCATGTTCTGAATATAGGAAGACAGGTGCAATGTATGCCTAAGCTACATTATGTTTTTATCCCTTATAATAACTATATTTTATATAACAAATATATTTTATAATAAACTGCACTGTTATATTGACGTTAATAAATTTTATAAAAAATCATATGTAACATTCCATCAAAGATTGCTATCTTTTTCAAAACTTTAAATTGTCAATTTCAATATGGTCAACTTAATACATTGTGAACCTGTGGGGACAACATGTAATTACAAAAATATTTAACTATAATAATTATACAGTCAGCATTTCTATCTTCTATGTGTCAAAGGAAATCAATAAAACATGATACTATTTAAAATAGGTCTGTGACATTTTGCTTCAAATTCATGCAACAACTCATCTAGGTCATTATCCAAATCTTCACTCTGGGCCATCTTCGTCACCATATCACTTATTAAAAAAGCACCAATAGTTGCCTCCTCATGGTTGTCTTGAATATCAATATTAACAACATGAACTGGTTGGTTGTAGATTGATCTCCGAGAACAAAACCACTCTATGACTTGATCATAAACTCTCTCTTCACATGTGATAATAACGTCGAATCTCTCTGTGGATGCTTGAAATTTCTCTGGGCATGGCTTTATTCTTCGGTTTCTGTCAAGCATATGCAAGAGGCCATTCTGGGTATAGTATGTTTTATCTTTTTCTAGCAGGTCATTGTAAATATCATCATAAGGTATCCCAAATTCATAACAGTTAGGGCGGTCAGCTGAAGCTCCAGGCAATTTTACTTTTTCTCCAGTACCAAATGATTTAACACGAAAGCCTTTCTTCACGAGAAATGCATGAGCTTCCATGCTCCTGTTCATGTTAGAGGAGCATACTACAGCTATAAATATATCTGCCATCATTACTTTAATGACAAAATCAAACAAGAAAGGTTCATTTCTCGTTTTCCTTTCTAAATCACTTTCATTGCATTATTGCTCTACTTAATTTTCTTTGTAGAAGCAATATTTACAAGTACATTATTCCTTAATATATACTATTCTATTTAACGTTCTCAAGTAAATAATGCAAAGTAAAAGGAAATTTGCAAATGCAGACAAGAAAGTAAATTTTTGTCGCGTTTTCAGATGGAGATTTGGAGAATTTTGTGAAGATTCAAGAAATAAATGTCATGTCAAGATTGTCAAGTCACCAAAGTCACAGCCAATGACAGTCACTATGGACAGTCAGCATCACATCACAGAATGTCACAGATCAGTGTTGCCAATGAAAATTTTTGGAAGGACGTGTACATTAGATAAAAAAGCCGTGTTTCTATGGAAAAAGATCAACTGTGGGCCGTGTTCACAGCTGCCAATATATTATGCTATCCAATTATGCCATTATATACCATCGGTTCAGCGCTCATACTAAAAAAAACAGGTCGTCGGCAGTGAATTTGATGTCCACAAAACAAGGAACACTTTTCATATTAGCCTATTGGCGCTGTTTTAAGGGTTTTAACATTCGTTAAATGTCTGCAAAAATAATAAATAACAAAAAGATCGTAGAATTTGCCAAAAGCCGTAGAATTTGCTACGGCCCTAGTGTTCGGGCCGTAGACCGTAGATTTTGTGATTTTTTGGCCTGAAAGCCGTAGAACACGGTAATTGCCGTAACATTGGCAACACTGTCACAGATACGCAATCAAATATCTTTTTGACAGTTACCGCTCATTTACACGCGCGTGTCGCGGACCGTCTCGTGGCGCGTCCGTAAGCCACGCCCCCTATGCGCGTGTGAACACCGCGCGAGCCCCTTTGGCGCGCGCCTACAAAACCGCTCCCGACGCGAGCCCACGAGCCACGAGACGCGCCGCGGTCTGGTCCGCGCGCGCCCTGTTCACACGCGCGCGTACGCGCGCGTCTCGCGGATTGTGTCGTGGCTCGCGCGCGCGTGTAAATGGGGTATTAGGGTTTTATAAGTCATAGGAGGATTAATGATGTCAAGCAGTTTTAGTTTTCATCAAAATCGGCCCCGAGACTTCATTCAGCATTTTTCGCTATTCTTCATAGTTTTGGATTTGGCCATCCACGCACACTTGGAAAATTCATTAATCATCTTAGCTTGCATGGCTTATAGTATAAAAAAAATTAAAACAGTTTTTCAACTTTTACCACTTCAAATAAGTAATTCGCGATGGGCCGAGTAATACTTTTTATAACTCAAAGTTACTCGAGCAAATAAATAGTTATTCGAGTAAGCTCATATTATAAACACGACTTTATATCTAACTAGCTGTTGCCCGCAGCTTCGCATACGGAAACTATATTTTTAGGGTTCCGTAGCCAAATGGCAAAAAACGGAACCCTTATAAATTCGTCATGTCTGTCTGTCTGTCTGTCTGTCCGTCCGTATGTCACAGCCACTTTTCTCCGAAACTATAAGAACTATACTATTGAAACTTAGTCAGTAGATGTATACTGTAAACCGCGTTAAGTTTTTCACACAAAAGTTGAAAAAAAACCCTTAATTTTGGGGGTTCCCCATACATAGAACTGAAACTCAAAATTTTTTTTTTCGTCAAACCCATACGTGTGGGATATCTATGGATAGGTCTTCAAAAATGATATTGAGGTTTCTAATATCATTTTTTTCTAAATTGAATAGTTTGCGCGAGAGACACTTCCAAAGTGGTAAAATGTGTCCCCCCCCCCCCTGAAACTTCTAAAATAAGAGAATGATAAAACTAAAAAAAATATATGATATACATTACCGTGCAAACTTCCAACGAAAATTGATTTGAACGAGATCTAGTAATTAGTTTTTTTTAATACGTCATAAATCATAAACCGCAAAAAACATCGATCAAAGTTACAATGAAGTACAAGAAATTTTATATTATGTTACTTGCTGCTACGGAACCCTTCATGGGCGAGTCCGACTCGCACTTGGACGCTTTTCCTTATTTGTACCTCTTGCAGAAGAAAATTAAAAAAACAGTGAATTTATGTTGAAGTACTTATATTTAGTAATTTAAATACTGAAACCCACGATATAATCACAAAGGATTCCTCCAGGAGCGGGTTTTGAATAAGCAATATTCACATTAATTTGATTTTTTTTTTGCATAATTTTGAAAAACTGAAAAATACATGTTCCATCAATTTAAGCAAGGAACATTTGTTGCAAATTTGAAGCAAATCGGTTGATGTTTTAAAAATATTCCATACAAACTTTCATCCCGTTTCCCGAGGAAAACTTTTAATTTTCCGGGATAAAAAGTATCCTAAAATATGACCCAGATTATTAGTAACAACTATACCAATTTTCATTGAAATCCGTTCAAGGGTTTCCATGTGATGCCTGGACAGACAAACAAACAGACAGACAGACATTAAATCTAAAAAAAATATTTTTGTGCTCTAACACGTTACTGAAGTGCCCCATAATCGAAATTTTTAAAAAATATGAAATGTACAGAAAATTTGCCCGTTGAGTTTTATTATAGTATAGATGTACACGGCCGTCCAAAAATTTTCATTGGCAACACTGCCATCGCTATTCAATTGTCAACAGAACAGGAACCCTCAAGCCTCATCTCAACTCATGTCTCATACATAATAACCACAGTAGACATGGGTCGGTACGCGTTTTCGTAATACCATAACTATTTATTGCTATTGCCGCCGATAAAGGGTTTTAAAACTATTTATTTTAATAACTATTTATTGAAACGTTCACTCGGTTCTGGTATCATCGGTATTCTCATATTCTCGGCAAAGTCGGTATTAAGGATAAAGGGTTTTAAAACCGTCGTAGCTGTTGGTGATTGTGGCGGGATCTCCTCTGATGCAGCCGATATTGAGCAACCTGGTTCGTTCATAAGCCTTTCAACGTTAAGGCGCTGCTGCTGCTGCTGCTGTTGCGCAATCACAACACGACGATATGTGTCAGGGTGTTTTTTTTTTTTAATGGGCTTTTAAATTGCCACTTGATGCTTTATAACTATACAAGTCCAAACATATTTTACATTTCGTTTTTTTGTCCACATTATTAGTTTTTTCAAAAAAGTCCCACAACACGCTACTATTTACTCGATACATTATTTATTTACACACTTACTTCGGTTACTTCCTAATATAAGAAATTAAACTAAAACGTAAAAAGACGTAAATCCTACACAACTGTACCTAATTACTTAATAATAAAAACAAACGAAGAAAATAAAAAATCAATTTCGCGCGCGAGAAGTCGAGAATAATTTTAAATGCTCACAGCAGTCCGCCTGCAAACACGGAACATTCAAGATTGTGCATGTGCAATTGGTATCTATTTCTATTTCTATATTTTTAAATATTAAAACCAACTTCTATAAGTCCTTCAGCTAATTACTATAGTTATTGAAATAGAAATAAAGGCGATATCCTGTTGCATCTAAAATAATATAAAGCGTGTAAAAATATTATTCACTGTTTAGTTGCTGCTCAGTCTCGCTCTCTCCTATTACTCCTCTACTCTCCTCTCGCTCTAACATAGGTGTCTTATTGTGTCACGTTCGTATTATTTCGGCAGCGCTTGAGTTTGTCCTTCGGGCGTAATCGGAATACCTGACCTTGCAATACCTTGTATTCACGGATAAATGGTTTCTCTCAATAAATAGTTTTTGTAACACCTGATATCATATTTAAGGTATTATACCAGTAAAGGTTTATTGAAATATTGAAACTGTTTATACCACGTTTCGCGCAATAACCTCGTATTCACGAATAAATGGTTTCTCTCAATAAACAGTTTTCGTAGCACCTGATATCACATTTAAGGTATTATACCAGTAAAGGTTTATTGAAATATTGAAACAGTTTATACCACGTTTCGCGCAATAACCTCGTATTCACGAATAAATGGTTTCTCTCAATAAACAGTTTTTGTAGCAAATGATACCGTATTTGTGGTATTATACAAATAAAGGGTTATTGAAACTATTTATAGTTTTTACCGCCCATGTCTAAACCACAGAGTACATTTTGTATATAATAACTGTCATCTGTCTAATTAAGCAGGTTATGATGAGAAATTGAGAATCTTTTATTTTATCATAACTGTAATTTTAAAATACTATTAAACCTTGTTAGTCATCTGAAACTATTTGCGTGAACACTGAATTAAAATGTTTAGAATCTTACGCAGAGGTTTTCTTCACAAATATCTAAGTACCACTTCGCCAAAGCAAACCTTTCTTACAAATGAATATAAGTGTAACGATGCTTGGAATATACAAACAACCTCGTCAATATTGAATAACCTTAATCTGCATGAGTTCTACAGCATATTGGATCAAAACTATTCTGCCAAGGGAGTCATAAGTGCCATTGATGTGGATGTGTTTGCTAATGCAGTGAAGGATCCAAGTTACATGGAAGAGTTGAAGGATCTCTTAAATAAGTTAAGACTCTCTGCTGAAACAGGAAATACATTAGAATCTACACACCATGCAACTATCAGAAAGTACATAGAATTTGGAAATGTACAGGAATTAGTAAAAATTTTAAAAGAACCTCTAAAGTTTGGGTTATTTCTAGATTTTTATGCAGCAAATATCTTATTGGATGAGCTATTGACATCTAAGAATTATGAGCTGGCTGCAGAAGTTGCCTCGATAGTTATGTTACAAGAAGATTTTTCAAATGATATAACATGTGGTCTGTGTCAGTATGCGGCATATAAATATTTATCTACTTTAGAAGCTAAGCCTGAGCAGCCAGCAGCACCACCAGATAATACCAAACAAGAGGTAAAAAAGATAAGAATCAAGTTTTTAAGGAATGAGTACTTTGATGATCATTTTGACATAAAAGATACAATTTTATTGTCTGGCAAAACATTAGCATTGATATCTAAAGTCTCAAGTAATAATGTAAATAACAATTTGCAAATTATTGGTTGGTTGTTCTATAAAAAATATGATAAGCTTCTTGATACTTGTGAATCAATGAGCAATGAAAAATCATTTAAAATATATAATGAGGTAATAGAAATGATTAGCAAAGAGAGCAGTAGTGCAGATGAAAGCAGAAAAGGTTTATTAGAAAATTGTATAAGCATTTTAAGCAAGAGTCCAAAATCAGAAGTTTCACTAGATGAATCTATTAAGATATGTATTGAAAATGCTATCAACAAAGTGCAAATCAAGGATATTTCATCCCAACAAGAGGTAAGTGTTTAAATAAAAACTGATTATATTTCTTGGGGTTTGGGATGCTGGTTTATAACATAAGAATGAAATCATAATCAATATTATATAAACATGTAACATGTTTTGGGGGAATATTATGAGTTGCTTTTTTTTAATTGTGTTACGTCCCAACTCAGAGTCACTAACGGTTACTTAGATCGCTCCTGAGTACAGATTTTGTATAGTGATTCTTTACTAAGCAGCGATTAAAATAACCGTTAGTGACTCTGAGTTGGGGCATTAGACTATTATATTTCTAACTGCACTATTGGATCAGTTTTTGGGTTGATATGCAAGGTAATTTGTACTTTATAATTGAAGGGGTGAGTGTAAAAAGGGTTTAAGTAACAAAAACAATAATTCGAGATAAATGCGTTTGAAAGTCAAGACTTCATTTTCGTCATATTCTTTGTATTCAACTTCAAATCTGTTTTTTTATGATTCCAAATAATATAAGATACCTTTGAATTCTCATAAATAAAGTATTTTTTTAATTATTACTCTGTAATAAGCAAATATTATCAGATTTGCAATTAAAACCCAATAAAAATGCGCCACAAGATCATTATGCATAACGTGTATTTAAATCCTTTTAATCCTAAATATCTTCGTATATATTGAATTTTTCACGATAATACTTATGCCATACGATTAAGCATCAAAAGACGAATTTGACGATACCAATAACTCTATTTCAGTAATTTCATCAGTTGAACCCTTTTTACACTTACCTCTTCAATTATGTACTTCTAGTGCCACAGACCTGTGACTTATAAGAATCTTTATTCTTAACTTATTAGAAACCACATTGTGTGCAATCTCCAGAAAATCTTGTGAAAAAAGCATTGATTTCATTAAATTTTATCCTCTTATTGCTAGGTAAAAATTGCCAACCATAATTGACTTATTTTATACATGTTGTTTGATTTATATTTGTGTAACAAACATTATTATCTGATAAGTGTTTTATATCTACCCATAAAATATATTTATATTTAAATATTTTTAGCTTTTTAAATTCTGGGCAAATATAAGAAAAGAAAAACTAGAGGAACAAACAGCCCGTTTGGACCGAACAAGAAGAATGAAATTGATAGAGGAACAACAGAAGGCAATGCAGGAAAAAGAACAAAAATTATGGTTCTTTGAAAATGAGGAAGAGATTGAATTAGAAATTGAAAAGAAGAAGAAGCTGGAGGATTCCTCTGCTACTAATGAACAGAAGAAAATAGATGAAACATATATCCCACCAGAAATTTTACCAAAACAAAGAAAATAACTGATTTTCAAATATTTTAACAATAACATTAGTGGTCGAAAATAAATTTTCTTAATTAAAAACCTCCAATGTGTAAATTAATTTCATATCATTTTGTAGCATTTCACATAACATTATTAATTCATTACAATAAACAAGGATGGGTGTAAGTAAACTCTCATTTATTTTTATCTTAGTTTCAAGTAAATTTTCATATTATATCAAAAAAAACTGACCACATAAGTATCTAATAGATTTCTTTCAAATATTAACATACACAAAAAATATAAATTTCACTGTGACGGAATTTATAAGCTGGAAGCATAATAATATAATAATTATAAATTATGTGTTTCAAAGAAAGTATTATTACAGTACATTGGGACACTATACACGGGGTACTTCTTTAGTTACGAAAAAAGAACCAAGATCAACTAAGAATAATAAATTTATTTCATATTAAGGAGTATTTTAAAATTATATTACAAGAAGAGGATTTCATAATATACAATCTTCTTATCAGACCCAACTTTGCTACTGTATGGTTACATACAGGTATTCCAACAATGCACTTATTAAATACATGTTAATAATTTATTATTTAGGATTCATTTTGTATTTTAGCTAAATCAAGCTGTATTTTCTGTAATATATCTTCAGTTTTCTTTGACTTCTCAGCTTTAATATTATCTTCTAAATCTACTACATCCCTTGCTAAAGTACCAGTATCATTAACCAAGGACACAATAGTGTTACACTCTGAGTGGAGTAGAGCTAACAATTTGTACGCCTTTTTAGCTTGATCATCCTTTTTGGCATCCTGTAATTAAAACGAAAAATATAAATAAACGCATTCCTCTGCAGTACGATTTACCTGTGTTGCGTGTGGCAAGGACAACACAATGTATTTTATACCATTAAATAAAAACATCATAAAGGAGCAGTAAATGATAAGATAAGATGCAAGTGACATAAGGTAAAGTGAGGTGAGGTGACTACGTGCTACATGCAGGGTACGGTTAGTTGTTAGTTGATGGACTATTCGGTAAATTTTCAGGAGCTAAGCTGCAACTGGATGGACTGAACATGGAATCACGATGGAAATTATAGATTAACCCGAGCTCACCTTAAAAAGAGTTTCGTCAGCTATAGAAAAACATCTATCCAATTGACCCTCTAACGTGTTGATTTCTTTTTGTAATTGCCTAGTATCATCTAATATCTTTCTTATTTCCATGTTTTGTTTGTCAACATTCCCAATTATTTCTAAAATCCTTTTTGTGTAAATGTGCCTTAAAAGTTAAAACATTGTTTTGAAATCAGTTGATACCTACATAAAAGACATTGAACATGGGTAAGTAATAAGTACAAGTTACGACTGCTGCATAACTTCTTGTGGTTAATTTAAAAATGTGATTACCAACATTGCATTCGAGCAAGTCTAGTAGGTCTAGGACACTAGGACCTAGGTGTTGTCTTTAAAGGGGTTTGAACATTTTTGTATGAAACCTGGCATCCCTACAAGTACCGCCATTTTGAAAAAATTTGATTTCGTGGGCCAGTGATTAAACATGTGTTAATTGACGAGGTAAGTGATTATAATCAAAAAGTATTCAGTGGTGAAATGTCTTAAGTGATATACTTTCTGAGATATTTGAGTTTATTAATAATTATTTTTATTTTTGAACTCAAATATCTCAGAAAATATATCATTTACGACACTAATTCATCACTGAATACTTTTTGATTGTAATCACTTACTCCCTCTATTGACACATGTTTCATCATTGGCCGCCGAAAAGAGGTTTTTTGGCGAATTTATAGGTAGGTATGCCAGGTTCCAAAAATGTTCGAACGCCTTTATGTCACGCCCACCATGCACCGCAAATTTTGGGAAAAATCCGCAAAAATCAAGACTGGTAGGATATATTTCCAAAGAAAACCCATTTTATCAGTTATAAAATTAAATATAAAAGAAACTTACCTTCTATTACCTCCCTTGATTTTTTCGAATTTAATTTTCAATTGATTTTTCAAATCTTCCTTATTTGCACATTCTTGTTTCATACTTTTAACTGTTTCTTTCAGGTCAAGAAGAATCTTTCTACACTTAGTTCTTTCAGACTGAAATGGAATAAAGATAAGTAATTAACTATCAAATATTAAAGAAAATAATATAATTGTTATACAAGGATACATACTTCAGATAGATTTTTTGATGTTTTGATTTTATCTATTTCAACTTTAATAGATAAGTTTTTGGAAGTCAACTCCTCACTTTTCTGATGTAGATTATTTATAGTTTTCTGTGCTTTTTCTATAATATTATTAGTTTCTACATCTTCATCTAGGCAGGTTATCCCAATGTTGTTTAAAATATTTACAACATTTTTGAATTCTGCTTCAGACCTTTCACAATTTTTTTGGATCTGAAATTGAAACGGTAAATTAAATGTTTGTTGTCAATATTTATTTTTAAAAACCTAAAATTATCTCTGTATTATTTGTTTGGGGTGAGCTTTTTTAAATTTGTTTGGGCACAGCTTTTATTGCCAAATGCTATGTGCAAACTATGAAATTACTTGAACTAGAAAGAATATATGTAATATAAGAAAATGAACATGATAGTAAATAAAATTCAATAGTCAAATGATCTAGAAATAAGAAGAATAAAATATCATTTTAGTACTTCATAAAAAAAATACAAGGTCAATCTTACTTGACTGAATTCCACATCCATAACATTTCTTTCACTTTCAAGGGTATCCAGTTTTTGCTTAAGCACTATAGTTGTTTCTTTTAATTCTTTCAAAGTTTTGTTAGTTTGAAATTCTTTAACAGGCTCACTGGTAGTGTATGTGTTACTAATTTCTTTAGGAATATCACATGTTTTTCTTCGTTTCAAAGCATTTGAAATCTGTTGTATCTTTTTAATTAGATTCTCATCATCAATGTTATTTTGATTAAATGATTCTGAAATTTTAGGTAATTTATGTCTAAATTTGTTATTAAAATTAATAAATAACTTATGTTAAAAAAAAACTGTTATAATATGTTTAAAAAGTATCACGGCTCAAATGTCTTTAGTGATGCTGTGTTAAAAGTGAATGATAACTTTATTCAAACTATTGTTCAATAAATTAATTTTATACTGAAAATGAAAAAAAAACTTAAATGATAACTTATCAAGAAGATAATGTACATAATCAAATAATAGTACTTAATTCATAAAAAAATATGACATACCACAGTTATATGCAAAATCTCCAACTGTTTTATGATTAGGCAGACAACAAGGTGGGATCCACATAGAATTGAGTTCTGTTTCAATCTTAGTGCTTATGTCCCGCATAAGTAACTGTTTCTTATTAGAAGGAGTATCTTTGGAAGTAATTTGCTTATCTTCAGTTGGAAGTTTTTCTATCAAAAACATAAACACTTGCCTTAACTCAGCTTCATTGTAGTACAGAAATGTTTGATAACCAACATCATTTTTGTAGCCTAAGTCCTGAAGAAATAAAAAAAAATTATATTATACATAATGTTACTGTACTTGGCGGCCTCAAAACAAAGACTTGTGTCTAGAATTCAGGTAATAAGGTTTACAATATTCCTAAAGGCTTAGACATGCATTACAAAAATATTGCTCATGCAATCAGAGTAAGTTTTACCTATTATAAAATTAAAAATAAATAACAACAGATAAAAAACAGGCTATCTTAATAACAAAAACTTTGTTAATAGATAACCAAGCATTGAAAGGGGATTTGACGAAACAAAATTTATTTCAGAACTATATATTGCTTGAATACAAATTTCAGTCTGTAAATTTAAGTTAATCTACCTTACAGATAGATGCTATTTGTGCAGCTACTTCAATTCTCTGAGAAACTCCAGGTGGCAATTTTGTTGGAGGTTTTAAATTTGGATTTACTGCATGTATACATTTTGACGCAGATTCAATAATCATTCCCACTGGCAAATCGCATAAATTCTTTATGTCATTACTTATGTCTCTGAAATAGAAATACAGTAGGTACTTTTTAATAATATACATTTTGATGCTTTAAAGGCAAAAATTACCAAGCGACATGTTGACAACTTTACACTAAAGCATTTGAATTGAATTGTTTTTATTTTAGAAAAAAAATTGTAAAAATCACTTTATTAAGCATTTAAATTGCATGTAAAATTCATTGGAATTAAGTAGCTATTACTAATAGGCGATTTTTTACAATTTTTTTCCTAAAATTAAAAACTTTAAAATGCTCTAGTGTAAAGTTGTCAACATGTTGCTTGGTAATTTTTGCCTTTCAAGCGTCAATATGTGAAAACAATATTAAGGAAGATGTAAATAATGGGCAATAATAAAAAGGAAGTGTTGATTTGGATGATGTGTTTTGGGTGTAAATAGGGCATTCCATCCATTCTTGATTCCAACCCGAGGAAGGTTGGACACCACAGCTGCTCATGGCCTCATGTTGAATAAAGGACAAGGCTATGGCACTAGATCCTTCGTGGAGGTTGTGCTGCTCTTTTAAGACCTGAATTAACCCCGATGACCGTCCTATGCATGGTCGTAGGGTTTTAACTCCTGGCTAGCAACCACACTACTTCTAAAATACTGTGAAATATTAGAAATGGTTGAAGTGCCGGCCGTTAGGGGTGGACAATCCTTAACGGTTAAAATTTAGAATCCGGTAGCAGGAGGGGGGGGAGGGGAGGGGGGGGTGGGGGAGAGAGGGGTGATCACTGATTACAACGGTACCACTCGCAACTCTCGGCGACGCACCGTTTCCGAGAAAATTGAAAAAAACTTTCATAACCTTAGTACCAAAATTTAGAATCCGGTAGCAGGAGGGGGGAGGAAAGGGGGGTGGAAGAGGAGGAAGGGGTGATTGCTGATTACAACGGTACCACCTGCAACTCTCGGCGACGCACCGTTTCCGAGAAAATTGAGAAAAACTAACCTAACCTCAAAATTCTAAAATAATAATCATACAAACTTCATGATGTGTTTTCTTGCACAACAATATTTTAATTATTCAATTATGTCACAAAACTACACTTCGTCATAAATGTCGACGGGACCCCGCTTCGCGGGGTCCCTATTTCCGCGTAAAAAAAAATTATACGAACCTAACCTAACCTAACCCATTCTGTTTTGGGTTTCTGTTGCTTTTTTCATTGCGGGGGGCTTCGCCCCCCGAGCCCCCCTTAGCGGGGGGCTCCGCCCCCCGCACCCCCTGGCACGGGGGGCTTCGCCCCCCGTGATCCCTTCCGCCGTTCCTCTTTCTTCGCCGATGTTTATACATAGAGTACTTACATTTGGGACCGATTTGACAGTTTATGCATAGGACTTATTTCATAGCTCGGAAAACATTTGGCACCGATTTGACAGTTTAAGCATAGATTATTGACTTATTTGACAGCTCTGAATTGTCAAAAAGATATTTCTGGCGTTCTAAATCGTGTTATGTGTCGTATTTTGGTACTAAGGTTATGAAAGTTTTTTTCAATTTTCTCGAAAACGGTGCGTCGCCGAGAGTTGCGAGTGGTACCGTTGTAATCGGCTGATGAACCTCTATAAGCTTCAACCATTCTCATGTATGAACTCCTGCTACCGGATTCTAAATCCAACCCTCCTTAACATTTATGGGGAAGGAAAAATAGATATTGTCCGATTCTCCACCCTAGCCGATATACACGCTATGATCCACGAAAATCGGTCGAGCCGTTTCGGAGGAGTTCAACTTCTAACACCGTGACACGAGAATTTTATATATTAGAATATTCACACACAATAAAATATGAGAATAATGCTTATTACTTTAAAATGTAAACTTACATATTTAATTGACGTAAAAAATGGAAAATAATTGAATCAACTTCTTCCATTTCCGACGACGACGTAACTTTTATATATTTAATGATTTTTATATTACAGTGGGCGCTCACTCTCACTAATCACAATCACAAATATTAAGTATGTTTATAAAAAATAATTAACTTTTAAAATTTAAAAAAAATCTAAATTGTACTTTGTTGATTGATTTCTTGTGTCATCTGACAAGACTGTCAAGTTGCCAACTGTCAATATGACAGCTATAGACAAAGAAAGAAAGGTACGAGTAGCATGACCACAGATATATTACTCTATCTGGATCATAGACTTTGTAGAGGTACCTGAAGTTATGTAGATGACGTTTCATTAATATAGTTTCACTAAATACAGTAATTTTCAGTTTTTAGATTTTTTCCTTTATATTTTTACATAGTCTACCTTGATGCCAAATATCAAGTTTTTAGGTCATCTGGAAGTAGGTTATGTTTTTGATCTTAAGTCAGTGAGTCAGTCACCAAAATGCTGGTTTTTGAACATTATATCAATAATGGTTTGAGCTACATTTATGAAATTTTGAATTCAAAATAAGCTAAGAGTCTTTTTTTTAGGTCCGTGCATATAATGTACAAATTCAAGTCAGTTGGTGAAAACACTTGAAAACGATTTTAATGGTTTGTTTACATTTGTTTCGGCTGCAAATCGCATAGATTCAGCCACGGCGTGGCCGCACATGAGACAGACAATTTACGTTTATTTGAGGTTATTTTAAAAGAAATGTAACAAAATCTAACAAGCAGTCCAGAATACTGCTTAATACGATTTTCTGCTTAAAAACAACTTTAAATCTCCAAATAGCCATCACATTCTTAATTGTTTGAATCAATTCAATAATTGTTTGCACTTGTGACGAATAATGTATATTTTATTAAGTTAATTAAATAACCGGCCACGGTGATGGGGACGAAAAATAATAATTTGTCTCTGTCTTTCACGTGAATTTTATAACTGGCGATCTCGCTCTGTCAAAGAAATGGGAGAATCTCTGGTTTTAAATTTAATCTATGGTGTAAGTACTCTGTGGTATCTGTAGTCTGTCGTTTTCTAGCTCAGTGTTGCCAGACTTCCTGATTTTCCAGGAGATTTCCTGATTTTTCTACGACTCTCCTGATCTACTGGTTTTATTAATAATTCTTCTGATATTTGGGTTTTGAACTATAATTCACGAACTATGCGTAGAAAGGTGTATATCTGAATCTTCTGACTGTATCAATAATTTCTAACACTATTAAATTTGGAAAATAGACACACTATAACGTTTATTATCCTTACGCAATCAAATACAAGTGTTTTTGAAATAAGCCCATAGATAAATAAATCGTTATCGATTGCCGACCCTGTAGTTGTTGCCATGAGTAAGTACGGGAAAAACGTTTACCCGACAATACACGTCTTAACTAAATAGCTATGTTTTACGGTAGTAGCTTGATGCTGTATATAAGTTACATTTAAATTTTGCATGTAATAGTTTGTGCTTACAAAAAAAAATATATTAAAATACATATATTTACCGCTTACCGCGTTCAAGCTCTACGGTGGAAAGACTATTTTAACAAATTAACATAACAAAGGCCAATTTAAGAAATAAATTTCATAGAGTACCAGAGTTATTGCCGGATTTTTGAGAACTAAAAATATTAAAAAAAAACAATATTTTTTTGATTTTAAAGTAAGCGAAAAAGTGACAGCAAAATTGAATAGGCGAATGACATATAAGCAAAATGAGCAATAATTTAATTCAGTATTTTATTTATCTCCTGATTTGTCAGTCCAGTCTCCTGATTTTTTGCTCTTATCTCCTGGAATTTAAAATTTTGGTCTGGCAACACTGTTCTAGCTACAAGTAGTCAAGTAATAAGTAATGTATAGTAATCTGTGATAGTCTGTGATCTGTGGTCGTTTTGTCGGAGGCAATTGCAAAGCGAGATTGAATTTTGGGACTTTTTTGTATTTTTGTAGTTTTTGCTTTATGTATTTGTACAAAGTTATCATTATTAGGCCGTTCTAATATAAATTTGAACAAAAATAACTTTGTGCAAAGAAAAGGTAAGATAAGTTCTGTTGTTCATTGGTCAAGAAGTTTCCATTTGCAGTAGTCAATAAAGTTTGGCCGGTAGCCGCGGTTATCCCGGTTTATGTACTGTTAGCTTTTTTTGTAGAATAAGAATATAATTTAAGTTTAATTTATTGTAAGAAGCAATTTTATCTCTTAATGGAGCTTTTGTTTTAATGTTATAGTAGACAACATGGCCAATCAATGGGGACAAAAGGCCGAAGAGTTGGAGAGTAAAATTGCAGGACTAGGCTTGGCAAAAAAATCGAATGAGAAAACCGAAACAGAAGACAATCCAGATGTAGCTAATCCTGCAGAGACTTCACTTCTTATGAAAATAATAAGACAAGGTTTGGTCGAGTCAAAATTAGACATCGAAGTTCAGCGAAAAGATCCAAATTCTCCTCTTTATTCAGTGAAAACATTTGAAGCTTTACATTTAAAACCTAATTTGCTTAAAGGTGTTTATGCGATGGGTTTTAATGCACCTTCTAAAATTCAAGAAACAGCTTTGCCTACACTATTGGCTGATCCTCCTCAGAATATGATTGCACAATCCCAGTCCGGTACTGGTAAAACAGCTGCATTTGTTCTGGCTATGTTGAGTAGAGTGGATTCTTCCAAGAATTATCCACAAGTGTTATGTCTTAGCCCTACATATGAATTGGCCATCCAAACTGGTGAAGTTGCAGCAAAAATGGCAAAGTTTTGCCCTGAAATTAAATTAAAGTATGCAGTCAGAGGTGAAGAAGTTCCAAAGGGAACTAAGATAACTGATCATATCATTATTGGAACTCCTGGCAAGATGCTGGATTGGGGTGTGAAGTTTGGTATGTTTGATTTGAGCAAGATCAGAGTATTTGTGTTGGATGAGGCTGATGTGATGATTGACAGACAAGGTCATCAGGACCAGTGTATTAGAATTCATAAGTGCCTGCCCTCAACATGTCAAATGATGTTCTTCTCTGCAACATATGACAGTGCTGTCATGGAATTTGCTGAGATTATTGTTCCTAATCCCATTATTATCAGATTATTGAGGGAAGAAGAATCTTTAGATAACATTAAGCAATATTATGTGAAATGCAAGAATGCAGATGAAAAATATAGGGCCATTTGCAATATTTATGGTGTTATAACTATTGGGCAAGCTATTATATTTTGTCATACTCGTAAAACTGCTAGTTGGTTGTCAGAGAAAATGACAAGGGATGGCCATTCTGTTGCAGTACTATCAGGGGAATTAACAGTAGAACAAAGAATTGCAGTATTGGACAGGTTCAGGGGAGGTTTAGAGAAAGTCTTAATCACTACCAATGTGTTGTCTCGTGGTATAGACGTAGAACAAGTTACACTTGTAGTCAATTTTGATATGCCAATGGACATGAACAGAAAAGCAGACTGTGAAACCTACTTGCACAGAATTGGGCGCACTGGCAGATTTGGAAAGGCTGGAATAGCAATTAATTTGATTGATTCCCCTCAGTCAATGGAAATATGTAAGGACATTGAGGCTCATTTCGGAAAAAAAATACAATTACTTGACATTGAGGATGCAGAAGAAATAGAAAAAATTGGAGCATAATAATAAAATTAATGATTGCTGTTTTTTATATTATGTAAGCTTGTTGTCTTTGATATTATCACATGTAAAGGGTATCAGAGATTATAATGTTTTCTACAAAATTGTGTTTGTATTTACTACTATCTTTACTTTCCAATACCTATAAATAGATTTTATACTTCAGTGTAACAAATAACTGTTTTTAAAATTAAAACTGTTGATGATAATGGAAATGATCCATCTATTAGTGTGTGATCACCACCAGCAATATCAAAGGCATCACCAACACTGCCAACTAATAAGGGATTCTGCATATATTATGATTGGCTCTGGCATTGAAAACCAAAATATGTAAACATTTCATGGGTCATTCTAGTTCTAGGTAGTTGGTACTTAGCCAGTAGCCAGGTAGGTAACAATATGTAGCACTACAACAGTCTCATCTAGATTAAATGTTCTTAATACTGTATGGAAATGTGAAATAATATATACAAACTGTTTATCACAATTAGAATTTACTCGAGAATCTTAAATATTACTAATACATAGTTGAAAGGCAACACATTCTATTGTATTTCTACTTTTCTAGTTGTAATTGATTTGCTCTTTGATTCTGTCTTCTTCCGTCACCTTTACTGGATGAAAACTTTGATTAAATTAAGATAACTGTTTTTATTGGAATATTATCGACTATTCTGTGCTGCTGGCTCTGGACTTCCTGCTCCTGATATCATCACAAAGATAGCAATAGGTACTATATACATCCACTGAAAAAAAAAATTAAAAGTTAACAAAATCATGCTCTTGAAATTTTCATACACAGCAAAAGAATTATGTATGCCGGGCATGATTTTATTATTAATATTACAGAATGTTACTGTTTATCATTGCTAAATGTATATTATGATTTTATAATGATAATAACAGTAACTTTCAGTTATAATTATAGAAGGTTTTAGAATCATGCCCTGCATACCTAACTCTTTTGCTAACTATACTCTATTACTTATGCACTTTTACGCAATCTGGTCAAGAAATATGTTGAAAGTATAAAAGTCATCCTTTAACTCGTTAGAATCCGCGTGGCGGTGGTACCTTTGAGTTCGAACGTGCTGGAACGTTCCCGGTAATCGACGAGTTAATACTTACATATTTAGCTAAGAAAGATCTGTTATCCTTTACTTCCCCCTTCTCTCTAGCTTCCCTTTCCCGCTCCAATTTTTGAATATAAGAAGCGGTATCAGGACTGGAAACATTTTCAAAATATATAATATTTTTCTATACAGTCAGCTGTTATTAAGTAAACTATAATAGCAATTTTGGTTATGAAACAATAAAATCAATAAAATAAAAATGAATACAACACTTACACTGGTGCCTGATCAATGTGATGTAGATACACGTTAGAATCAATGTAGCCATTTATGATTCCCTTGGGTGAGAAGGGACCAGAGGAGTTAGTTACTTGGATATTGACTGCTATGACTTCCCCACAGGGCAGCATCCAAACATTAATGATGTCGGTGAGCCCACTCTCCAAGAAGGACCGGGCTTTGACAGATGACAAAAACTCCATCTCCTTTTTATCAGCAGCAGTTACTATACTTTTAACAGTGTAAAACCCATCGATTTCAGCTAGTTCCTGCAACAATAAAATTCATAATTATGGTTTGACCTGCAAAATTTTTTACACCCATTTTTTTCTATTACAAACAATTGAAATTAAAGGCAAAGTAGAGGTTTCAATATTAGAATGCATCCATTGTACAAGTGTTTCTAGAATAAGCATTCATGTTACCCTTATGGATTATATTAGTAAAGCAATTTCATTATAATAAAGCAAACCACTGAAGTGAATCATGTTAAAGTTATTTAACTTATACAAGTACTATTATTTCTTCTGTGCTATACATACCTTTAGCTCTTTCAAATGCTGTTGGTTAAATGATATTTGTTCAATATTTGGTGAACCAAGCCTTATGCTTTCAACAGATATTACTCCTCGGGTGCAATACTTTTCATTGTTACAGTTTAGTGAATGCAGTAACTTTATATTTAGCCACCCATCATATTCAAAACAAGCCTGGAATACAGCATAAAAAATAGAATGTATGTTAAATTATATTATAACCCACACCGTGATTTAGTCCAGGTCCATCCCGTTGACAATATAATTTTTATACTCATACAAACTCATCCCTTATCTCTTCTTAGTGCAAAATTTCATGTTTCTAGTTCCACTAATCTGGGCTGTAAACGTACAGCATATACAGTATATACTGAAAGACAACGGTCTTTCAGTAACTCTTAGTTTTTTATTCAGTATCTTAAATAGGATTAAAATTACAGCTAGTTATGTTTTTCGAGGTTAAAAATATAATATGTATTTTATTCATACCACATATTCTGATAGCAATATTAGGCATGATAGATATAAGATTTTCATATTTTACAAGTTCGTCTCTAAATTTTCAGTAACTTTACTGTAATTATATGTGAAGAAGGTAATTAATGTTACTAAAAACTAGCACAAAATTTACTTTACAATGATTTTGAATGATAAGACATATTATGACATTTATGTCAAAAAACTGA
Source organism: Thymelicus acteon (assembly GCA_951805285.1). Taxonomy (NCBI): domain Eukaryota; kingdom Metazoa; phylum Arthropoda; class Insecta; order Lepidoptera; family Hesperiidae; genus Thymelicus; species Thymelicus acteon. The sequence goes on along the minus strand of OX638219.1, from coordinate 8,642,652 downwards.
CATTGACATTACATTGGGAGTGAATTCTTTTTTCTTCGTATATGGCATTGACGTAAATACGCTCAGCCAAAGACAAGTAAAACAAGGGAAAAGCAAAGTGACAGAGTGATCATAAAGTCATTCATGCTATCTGAACTTGGAACTAAAATACTAATCTCATAAATAAATAATAAAATAATGAACAGATACACGTGAAAAGATATTTCATCTTCTTTTCTTTGATTTTGCGAACTACTTTTACAGAGTTTAAAATGCAAGATGGCATTATAACTGATAAAATTATTTAATAAATTTTGACAATTGCGACATTCACGCTATTTGACGCTTTCTTTAGTAGTGACACGAGATCGTATTTGTTTTTTATTTTGTATTTACCGTCGCGTGGTAGGTTTACGTCGTATTCGAACGACTACATCTGCCTTTTATTCTTTCATCTGAGATGTATGTATATAAACCAAAACGCGAAGATTTATACTAAATTACCTATAGATTAAAAGTACTATTATTTCTTTCTTCTGTGCATAAAAACACCCTTATTAATAAAAATCGCTTATTCCAAGCATCATCTGAAGCTACACTTGGACTAGTTAATTCTGGATTAACTAAGTAATAACTTCGTAATTGCAATGTTATTAATAAATATGGAGTAACCTCGAACTAACAATACATTTCTTAGTCCGGTTTCAACGAGTAAAATATGGCAACCTTTGTAATTTAAAAGTAAAAAGAGTGAGTCAGTGAATGACTTCATGCATTAAAATGACAGTGACAACAATATTTTGGGATTGACAACTTCAAACGACGTGATCAGCTTTCAATTTCAAGCGCCTAATTTCGCTCCTCGCAGTTTGTTTCATGCTATGGTTACTTGTTAAATTTAAAATTGATTTACATGAACCAAAAACGTGCTCGCTCAGTTAACTGGGATGAAGAAGAAAAGGTCAAAGAAAATATCAATGTGAATGACGTTTAGTTAGAACAACGAAGTACTCTTGATATGCGTCAAGTCAACGTCAATGTCGTCAATGCACGCCTAGTCCACGCCTAATCAGTCGCTAAACTATGTAGCGACATGGACTAACTTTGATTCTGAGATTACACTCGGAGTAGCTTACTTCTTCGTTACTCTATATTTATTAATATTGAATTTAATTAAATCTTATTTACGACAAGTTTTAAAGTTACTCTTGCTTTAATCTATGTTTATTAATATGACCGTTCATTATTTTATTATTTATTTATAAAAATGTTTTTGCGGTTTGCTCGGAACACAAAACCTCGACAATTATTCATTTGTATACCAGCTTTATGTGAAAATCGGTTACCCTAAATTTGGGGAAATATGTGTGAGCTATTTGAACACTGGTCGATTTATAAATGTATAACGAAAAAAATTATTTAAAAAGCCTATTTGTATTTATTTAAACCTAAAAATCAAGAAATGCAGCCAATGCATAAACATCTATCGCTGGGATATTATAAACATAAGATACGTGATTTTAAACTTAACTCATCGTGAACTGAACACATTTTTACTATGATACGGGTACTCACGATATATATTCTATACGCCGATATTTCGACCCAGTTGCAGGGATCATGGTCACGGCTAGACCATAGCCGTGCAGTCTAGCCGTGACCATGATCCCTGCAACTGGGTCGAAATATCGGCGTATAGAATATAATATATCGTGAGTACCCGTATCATAGTAAAAACATAAGATAGATAGTACAAATGCTGAGAGGGATAAAATTAGCATTTTAACATAGGCAAACCGGGTTAATTGAAAATGTCACGTTTGCCCACGATAAAATGCATGATTGAAAGAAAATAAAATGATTTCAATTATATTTTTGCAGATTGCCGATAAGTGCTGTTGTACAAGATAAATGAGTTTAAAAGACGAAGCAAAGCGCGACGTCCGCACCTGGGGGATGTTGACAACAAAGGGATGAATACCCGCGCCGTGCGTCTGGATGTTCGATAGTAAAAAGGAGAGGAGGGAATTACGTCATGTAATTCCACTTAAGTAGGTATGACTCAAATCATCGAGCTAAAAGCTCAATCTCTTACCCTTTAGATAGGTACCACTACCTACTAATACTAGTATTTCAGAAATTATCCGTTAAACCTATTGAGTTGTAGGTATTAGTCACGTAGCAAGTACCTAGGTACATTATATTATCAGAATGCTTGAAACACACATTTGCGGACTTCTGTTGTACCTATTTCTATGGAGAACTGTCAATTGACTGTACGAGTACATAAAACAAAGCAGACGCGCAAATCTCGTTAGACAAGTTCATCAATTTATGCGCGTTTTCATTGAAGTTAAACTTTATTAGAGAGTTACTCAAAAAATAAATAGGTATCTAACTGTTATCGGGTCCGTTTCCCATTTTGGTGTTGGTACCTACAACAGAAAAGTGCACTAAAACAAATTGGGTCAGCATTCAATTTTTTTTCTGGGGATCCATCTGCTTGCAAAACACACACATTTTAGGTCTAGAGTTCTAGACGAAGGGTGATACTCCTCTATATGAGTGTCGTCGTGTTTTAACTATAAGTACAGAGCTCTGCAACTTTAAACAGGAGGGAAACTTCGCCGTAGCCTCATACGGTTGATCAAAATGTATGCACAGATAGATATTGGTGAAAACTGTGTGGACGAGAATTTAAAATTAAAAAATAATAATAATTAAAAAAACAATAAAACTGACTGCGTATAAAACTAAAAAGAAAAATCAAGCCCAGTAGTTTAGAATGTTGTTAAAAGTAACACTGAACAACTAGGTACACCATAGAACATAACCATAGAAGGATTAGGTAACAGTCGGGACTCATTCTACAATCAATCAAATCTTGTTTGTTTTTTCCCAAGCAGTCCTGTAAAATAAATGGGTCCCAACTGTTAATTCTTCTATGGTGGGATTAAGATATGCACGGTCTATTATGTTTATCACTTTATATACGTTTTTATAATTTCAGTTTGTTAGTATAACTAATTCCTATAACATTTAGGTAGGTATTTTTTACTAATTAATATGCAGGTATTTTTTCCATAGATCCTAAAAACCATTACATTTTTCAATTTAAAACTTTCAGATGAAATTGCAACTTTGAAGCAATAAAAAAATCGAAAGGGTTGAATGTTCACTACTATTTTAAGCTCTTAACTTGCATTTAAGTTAAGAAGAGGCTAAAATTATGAACTGGAATTGAATCGAAACGAAAGTTTAACCGGGAATGCCATTTGCGCGGTTCATTTATGTCTACGTTTCTGAAGAGTATGTGCCAACTATGTACTTATTAAGTAGTACTTGGGTACCTACATAAACATAGGTAGGTACGTGTCGGTAACATTTGTAAAATATGAACCTTATTTTTTCCTGTCATGATGTTATTTTAGATCGTAATGTGGCAAACATTTCTTAAAATTTCGGTGTTTTGGAGTGTAAGTTATGCCGTAGGTCTCGGTTGTTATCGTAAGTTATCGCGGATCCTAGGGGCGCGGCGCGGCGGCTTGAAAACGGCCATCCACCAATCCGAACTGGAGCAGCGTGGTGGAGTATGCTCCAGGCCTCCTCAAGAGGAGAGACCCGTGCTCAGTAGAGAGTCATTAACAGATTGAAGCCAATTACGCTAGGTTGCTTACTAATAAATAAAATTGTTATGGTATGAAAAATATTCATAGTTCATTATTGTAGTTTTCACTATACTCTTTAGACTCTGACAAACGTTCATGTTCAATTTATTCGGCGCTAAGCACAACTTTTTTACTTTTTCACCCAGCTTGCCAACCACACGGTCTCTATTACTCGAAACTCGCGCACTCCATTATCTCTGCGACCGAATTTGTTTTAAACTCGCTCCCTTTTTAAATAAAAAGCGCACGCACTCCGCTGCAGACGAGCGGTTTAGTTAGCTCAGACAGTTGGTAAAAAGAAATGTTTAGTGTTCGTTTTGGTAAACAAAGTATTTTTTATTACTTATTCATACTTGGAAAGATGTTCTGAGGTAGTTGCCCTCTCCCTGGAATTTGCCAGTACGTAGTCACTTTTGTTCATAACATTTCTTAATTTTATTAATATCGCCTTTTTTCCGAGGAAGAAATGTTCAGAAGATACCCTACAGGTTGTAGGGGATTTTTGATAGTCATCTAGCTTGCGCAGTGGAGAGGTTCTGGGATCTCCAATCTACTGGGCAAACGGGGACGACCACCTGCGCAGCCCCGTTGTGTCTGTTTTCAAGTGGCCATCTCTCGATTTATCTTGGTGGTCTCCTTTTTAACCGCTTTATGCATAGTCGCTACTATTAGTGGCGGAGAAAGATCTTTCCGAATTCCAATTCCAATTTCGAACTTCTTCCCGGGGACCCCCGAGATTGGGCAGCAACCGGTGCTTTGCCCCAGCTACCCTACCTATACCTGCGCTCCCAAACCCTGAACCAAAAAACTTTGATTATTTCACCCTAGGCTGAGGCTGGCTACGCCCATAGGCTCCGTTTATCCTCGATTCCCCTGCAAATGGGGTATAGTACGTATAGTCGCCGTGTTATGTACTATCATCAGTGCTTCAGGTGTTTAAAAAACGCTTTATTTTCGATGTCAGTTGAAATGTTACGTCTGATTTCATTATATAAAACAATTTATTTCATCTCAATGCAAGTTATTATAAACGGTGTTGTAATGACCTCATCGAGTATAAAGAAGCACGAAAATATCGTGAACGCAATTCGTCATGTCATTATGCAAGGAAAGGGCGAACTTTACGACTATAATAACGCGAGATGTTTGACTCGCTGCCTTATGAATGGCGAAACGTTCTTTATTGTATGTTTTATGCGAACGACCTTAACCTTTTAATGTTAGCTGGCCGAGGAAAATGGAAATCCATTCATTTCCACTCACGTAGATACCTCCGATAGTATCTATACTACTCTACTCTATAGTACCTAAAATGGCACTAACTGCTGCTCATGTTAAAGCCAAAGGAGTCATCGACACAGCCCAATTACAAAATGTCAACCGGATTTTTAACTGCATCTCCATTGCTATAATTGGTGGTACAGATCAGAGCCCACGGCCCACCGACCTCCATCAGGAGGTATGTATCTGGAGTTTCTTTCTTTCGCAGGGTGCACTGCAGGGGACGTTGGCTTGGATATGGATAATGGAATCACTATTGATAGAGCTTCTTACGGCCTAGCTTCAGCTACTTTTGTATCATCAAATGAAATTTGTATTATAATTCATTACGATCACTCCTTCTACTGTTTATACGATTATATGGACGGGAATGGCAAAAGGTACCTAGGGGGCCATCCATAAATTACGTCACACTTTCTAGATGTAAAATTTCATAATATGTGACGTCACACTAGGGTCTCACAAATGTGACCAGATGTGATAAGGACGGGGGAGGGGTAAAAAGTCATGAAATTAGTGTGACGTAATTTATAGATGGTCCCTAGTCTGATAATATTAAATGTAGTTTTGAAAAAACATCTTAATTATCGGCATAAACGAAATAATAAAACATTTTATGCCAAGTAGTATAATAATATGATTCAATGGCATAAAGGAAGGCATTGAATTACCGTCTTGTATTGGAATTTAATTTTGTATTTGTTCAGCGAGGGGCAGAATACTTAATTTGTTTTTGATGGATCCTGCTCGGTCATGGTGTTCCTGTCAAATCATGCAGTTGATGAAACTTTCATGGTCCAGTGTTTTTCCCGAGAATCGGGTTAAGAATCTCATCTTCGCAGAAACATGAATCATTTTAACAGCTTTTTAATTATGCCCTTACCGCTTGGCGCTTGATTGATTTGTTATTTTGTTGCTATAATGACATTATATAGAAGGTTAAAAGTACGTGAGTAAGTAGTTGAATGTACCTTTAAGTTATTTGTGCTTTTATAAAACCCTTTATTAAGAATGTAGGAATGTGTTTTTAGAACAGATTGCAATAAGTTCAAGTTTACATTATTATTATGGTAATTTTTGTACAGCTCGATACTAAGTTTACAATGAAATAAAATAGGAATAGCTTTCAAAGTCCTAAATAATCTCCGAATTTAATTTTGCTTGTCAACACGCAGTACTAATTATCCTTGTTGGTTTAAGTGCTTTAAACTATAACGTACAGAAACGTACCTGCATGAATTCATCATTATTTATTACATATGCTTACATGACGAAGCAATTCATGGAAAATAACCTAATAGATATTCTGAAAAGATATGGGACTGAAGTCTGAAGTGCACAAATGAACACTGAGTACGTGACATTACGGTATCTCATCAAAGGTCTTATTGTGAGGTGGCCACAATGTCAGCATCAATAAAATTCGCGATCTTATCAGTTCCACAATTTTTCACATTTTGTGAACCAAGTAGGTACCTACATACCAATTCACCGAGGCCAATCAAACGGTAGGTATTCTAAAGTAGTTTTTCTTTTTTTCGTATTTTTTTACTTCAGTAAAATTGCATTGTATCTTTGACCTTGTTAAAACTCAAACAATCAAACAAACAGTCTGAAACAATCTTCGCATTATTGCTTTTCAAATGAATCAAATGTTTCAAAGTGTATAGAAGACATTCGTACATTTTTTGTGTTTTATATTGGTAAATATAATTATATAATATCTATCGGGCGTCCAATTTAGGGGGGAGGGGGTCGAGCCGAATCTCGTCTAATCTTACGTTGGGGAGAGAGGCGGGGGTGGGGGTCTCGGTAAATCTCACAAGAAACAATAAAATTGAGTGAAAATAGTGTTAAATTAAAAAAAAAATCCTTTACCTACTAAAATCTTCTATCTAAAAATTCGATTAGGAGGCACTACAATAACGTGTTGAAGCACAAAAATATTTTTTTTAGAATTATTGTCTGTCTGTCTGTCTGTCCGGGCATCACATGAAAACCCTTGAACGGATTTTGATAAGAATTGGTAAAATTGTTACTAATACTCCGGGTCATATTTTAGAATACTTTTTATCCTGGAAAATTAAAAGGTTTCTCCAGGAAACGGGATGAAAGTTTGTATGGAATAATTTTTAAACATCAACCGATTTGCTTCAAATTTGCAACAAATGTTCCTTGCTTAAATTGATGGAACATATATTTTTCAGTTTTTCTAAATTTTGCAAAAAAAAGGAAAAAAATACAAATTAATGTGAATATTGGTTATTTTTCAAAACCCGCTCCTGGAGGAATTCTTGGTGATTTTATCGTGGGTTTCAGTACATAAATTGCTAAATATAAGTACTTCAATATAAATTAACCGTTTTTTAAATTTTCTTCTGCAAGAGGTACAAATAAGGTAAAACATAATTTCCGTATGCGAAACTACGGGCAACAGCTAGTGTCAAATATCACTGATAGTACCTTGCACATCTAAAACAAAGCGTATAAAATGACACTATAAAAAAAACACATTAAGATTTTTTCACCCAAAGTCAGTTGAATGTGGACAGTAGAAAAAATATTTTGAAAAATTATGACTAATAACACAACATACCTCAACTAATTAATACCTCATCAATTTTAAATACCTACTTATCAAAATTTCGTTTGATAAAATATCCGCGGGAAGTCAGAAATATATGTGTGTAGCTAAAATTTTCGGTGCACATGCCAATATTAACGCATATGGAACGCAGAGGCTGCAATATCGTGTCACTCTCCAGGAGAAAATTTCATTAACGCAGTACATGTTCAATTACCGAATAGTAGCAGCTATCGGTGCAGTTTCCGTATATCATATTGCTTCCCATTGATTGATAAATAGACTCTGATAGCCGCAAGCTACTTCCGAGCCAACAACGCCCACAATCCACATTCAATTATGATAACATTATTAGGTAATTGACTGATAACATAATTATAATAGGATTATTATGTAACCTAATGTACATAATATATGTTTCATAGCTTAAATTGATTACTTACCAGGAATAAACTCAAGAAGAAATAATATTGGATGCGTAATCTGTGGTAGCCTTTAAAAATATGTTATTTGAAAAATTCGGCAGGCAGTGACTGGATACTGATAGATTTATTTATTTTTTATTTTATGGTTATAGTGGAGTCCCGCTCAAGAGTGCGATCTCAGATTTTACAAGTATCATTCCTACATACGATATAATTATATCATTCATTATTCATATATCATTATTCAGGATAACAAACTGAATCTTGAGATTGCACAGGTCCTATGATTGGTTTAATAATACGGGCCGTTCACTGAAAACAAATAGACCAAACGGTATGGATACGTTCATACATTCCAACCTTAATTTACGTACATCATTGATTTAGTAATTAGTATAAATTATAGGTAATCTAATCTAAATATGAAATTATAGAATGACTGCCAGGTTTCCTTAATTGTTTACCTAATAAAGACAATCTGATTTTATTAATCTTTCTCATTGTGGCTGATCTTAAGCAGATACACGTTACCAGCCCGATTATCCTCCAGTTTCTCTAATGTTCAAAGTGAATGTATTGGAGCGGAATGTTCCACGTCAGAGGTAAAAGCAAGTATTCATGTTTAATTTCGCTCCCGTATGAGAGCCCGTAAAAAGTCTTTCATCTGGACCCAAATTCCTGAAAAGAATAGTTTAGAATACTTTCTTTAAGACGATGCCCTTTTTCTTGCACACGCATTAGAACATAAGAACTCGACAAAAAAATAACGATGTTAAAATTAAACTGTTGCAAAGAAAGTTTTGAGCGTATACCATTTAATTTCATTAATATTTAGAGTTGCATAATTGTCATAGTCGCTGCTAAATCTTTATCTCGGCATCGGAACGCACATTAGGATCAGGTTACTTTTGGAGGTCGATGGGTTCTGCATTCCCCGTTGAAGTATAATGTCATAGAACAGACATCTCGAACAAAATGTGTGTCCCGCCGGGAGGTTCTATTTTCAAAATTGAGCCCCCGCTCTCCTTTCAAAATCGAACGAATCCATTGAAAATTGAAGCCGATCGGCGCCAATTTATTGGGACATACATTGTTTTCCCGGTGTCGGTTCTATATGATAGTAATAATACTTCAATGGCATTCCCCAGTTTATCGTGCATGCGTGGTGGATTTCTTAAAAACTCATTCAGGTACTTTTCAATACTATGTTCGGTGTTCTTTCTTCTTTCTTCTCGAACGTTGATACCCGTCGCGTATTGCCTTTGGTGTTACGGATGTCCAATTTTTTTTTGTATAAGATTTTTTGATGTGAAACATCTTTACGCGAGGGATAAACCTGATTTTAGACTTGGCGATCGTGGCGACGCATTTCGATGTTTCACATCTGCCAGCCGTCCCATGACAGCTGTTCTTTTTTTATGAGAGGCGGTGACCAACCCTTGAACGCTTGTTCTCTATTGACATTAAAATATAACTATAATTGTAAGTAAAAATGTTTTACATAGGAGTTATATAAGCTCAATCACGACAGCAAATACCAGACGCGTAAAATCTCGAGTAAACCTTCTTGTTGTTTTAATATAGGTATGTACGAGTAAGTTCCAAATTCAGTGGACGCACGCACATGCTGGATTAAGATAACTTTCTGCCCTACAGTACCTGCCTGTTCGTTACTTTCTTTTTGATACTTATTTAGACGTCAACGTAGACGTAAGACGTAATAAAATTGTATATGAGTCAAGACAACAATAAAAGAAAATATTGCAGCCGCCATATCAGTTGAGTACATAAAAAGCTGTAGAAAAATCATTTTTAAGCCGAAGTAAAGAGCAAAATAAAACCAATAAGTAAGATGATCGTAAAAATATTTGCAGTCAAATAGAGGGCGAAGAAAAATTATTATTGAAATTCAAAATATTGGTTAAACAAATTTCAATGTAACACTTAAGCGATTTTATTCAAAACTTTATATGTTTGTTGAAATACCCGGAATGTGTTTGAATAACATTTGAATTTTAATGTAATCGTGACCGTGTAAAATTACATAGAATAGCTGTGAACATCTCCATTAAATTCCTATTAGACGTCTTCAATAATTTCATAAAAATAAACGAGCAAATCTCCTCGTCATTGGTGTGAGAGCAGTTCGTGCCTAGAATAAATTTCTTGAAAGGGATCGTTTTCAATTTCATGGCTCAATCTTGGGGATCTCTGTGAGAATATGTAAAAGGGCATTTGTCGATGTCAGCACATTGTAATGAGCCCTTTCGTATTAACAAGCTTTGCATGGAATGTATTTTACGATTTATTGACGAAATTTTTGTATAGTGATGTCAATATCAATTATGTAGTCTACTGCTAGGCTTTGTACGTGAATACTTACCATTCTGTGTAATAATCTCATCACTTATTTATTGGTACTTCGATATACATTGTGCTAGGTACTTAATCTAAATTGTTTAGTTTAGTGTGAGCAGTGCACGATGTACTGTCACAGAACATCCAATAATTAGTTAGAAAGGGCATAACGCGTAATTTGTACGAGAACCGCTGTCGCCGTTTCGATCCCCTCCATTTGCTTACTACTACGAAAATGAACAAATACGCACGAGGGTCGTTATGTGTGCGTGAGAGGCGCGGCACTGTAGCTAAGGATTGACTGACGATAAACTTTTATCGGTATTTATTTTCGTAAGGTCGACAGATGTGTAAAATAAAGGTTTACCTTAAATCCATAAAAAATAACATTTAGTAAGAATCCAGTCAGGTTTGCCTGTTGCAGCGATCCACTGAGCTCGTATAACTGAATCTTTCGGGAAACTAAAATTCATTAAATTCTATTAGAACAAAACATGAAAATGAGGATTCCAAAAATTTTACTGATATGGAATTTGAACCTAGGACCCCTAGTGTAACGTGGCGCTGCACTAACAATTTGAACTACCGTGTGATCAAACCAACTGCCGATTTTCAAAATGGCGGTACTCATAGGCATATGCCACCTAGATTCAATGACGGTACTCATGAACGCTAGATTAGATATAGATTTTAACAAAATAATAAACAAGAGGTAACTGCTTCAAACAACAATATCCTGCCAAAAATCTAACTGAAAAATATAATATAAACCAGTGTTACTACGTGTAAAATACGTCAATGTTCTTTCAAACTATATTTCAATGCATAAAATATTAAATTTATCTGGCCACATTCACATTATTTAAAAACGTTGTTTTTATTATAACTTCGAAAGAATCTATCGAATATCGATGTCATCTTTTACTACGCCCAACATTAGAGCTACTTCTACGCAATACATTACGCGTTCGAATTGATGTGATAAAAATGACGAGCGCATGCAGCCCGCAATGTATATTTTTTGGAAAAAGAATTATTTGAAGGACATTTTGAAGGATTTAAACTAAAATATCGTAGTTTTTTTACATACCGATGAAAAGAAACGCTTCCTTTGTTTATGTTAAGCACTTGGCTTCGTGCACGGCAAGTAATTACCGCACATGAAGGCATTTTCACGTAATTTAGTCGCAGTGTTTCGCAGTACTTTTCTCCGTTGGAGGTCGCGAGTCACTAAACAGCGCGATCGCGTGTTTTTGTGAAGTATGCACGTTTGCTCATAGTCTTGGCGCGCCTGCCCCGCCCACAACTCCTTTCTAACTAATTATTAGATGTTCTGTGTGTACTGTAATTGTATTTAAAATGTTTTTATTTTATATATTTTTTATTTTTCGTTCAAAGAACACAATTTGATTGTACTTACAAATACAAACTATCTAACAATTTAACAGCAAAAATTTGTAGCATAAGAAAATGATACTCACAAAATGAGTCAGGTTTTACTGCGGTGTTACAAAGAGTTTTGAAATCTTAATTACTGCCAGAGGCTTAATGCAATATGAATCGTTACTTCGTTAGTTAACACCCTTTGCCAGCCTCCAAAATTTGCTTTGGTTGTAAAGAGAGATATCTGAGTATTTTAATGTTATTATTACAATGTAAGGCTTTGATAAAATAATTCTAAAATATATTTAGGTAGTGTTATATTTTTTACTCACGATTAAATTCCGTAATCTACAATTATTAAATTAAATAAATTTTCTTAAGGTACAAAGCTTTCCATTTATTTTTTCCGATATACGTAACTACTTTAAAAGTAATGAAATCCTAAAGTAATAAAATGATATCTCCTGTGGATGGTGTATCATCTATTACAATATTTGAATATTATGTGCTCTGTATTTATAGTTATAGGTATCAGAGGAGGAAGATAAAATCATTATATTGTTGATGTGAAACGTTAACGAGTTCTGGGAATAAGTCGGTGCCTTGAGACCGACCTTTGTACGTCCATAGTTTTCCTTGCCCCACTATTATCCTTTTGTTATCTCCATTTTGATCCGTTTTTACACATCTGTTCGTAAATACAATAGATTACATTTTGCTTATACTATTATATTTAAATAGAAACCAAATGGTGCTATATTATTGTGGTTTCCAATTTCACTGTATAAACTGATGCTAAGACGAGATTCCTGATTCATTTCTCGTGATTCATTCCGTGAAAGCCAATGTAGGTACGGTAGTTAATTAAATTTAAGAAAATGCTAAGTCAATTATTGGAAAAGTTTTTCAGATGTGGAAATTAAATGTAAATAATGGTGACGATAAAATGAGATATAAAGTAATGGAAACAACAGTCAGTCTCAAAATTACCTGAGAAAAATATACATATAAACTATGAGGCTGAGTGCCCACACACAAATAGTAATTGCTCATTAAATACTTACTGTTACTTAATCAAATAAAGGGAATATATTGGCCTCCACTAAGGTATATGACTGCTTTTTATCAAGCAATATTTACCCTACCAAACCATGCCTCACAATGCCATATGAACTTACCCTTTTAGTTGCAAGTCGAAAGCGTTAGTTCGCAACAGTACACTTTCCTTTGACATTGGAGTTTTCATGATTGTGAATTGTTTCAGCGGAACATTCGCCATTGAAGTAGTAATAACGTTTGTTCAAGAAATTCAAACGTGAAACTATTGCGGCGCTCCTGAGAAGCACTGGGGCATAAAAGTCGTCGGCAATATTGTGCCAAAAACTAAGCAGTTGCTTCACCGTCAGCGAATACTATTACAGTCAATCTCAATAAATAAAAACCTTTTATTTTTATATGGAAATAGTCGGCAAACGAGCTTACAATCCACCTGATAGTAAGTGCCTATCCTCGCCCATAAACATCAGCAACACCAAAGGTATCATTGATGCGTTGCTGGCCAAGAAAGAAAGAAGAAAAAGAAAGAAAGAACAGGCTCTAGAGCCCCCAGCCGGAACACGACGAGTCGTTTTGCGGTTGACTCATGCTCAAGGATGGTATTAGCTATCCAGGCGAACCCCATGGAGAAATAATACCTCATAGTAAAAATGATCTTAATTAGAAATTGAAATATTAATATTACCAATATAATCCCTCCGAGGGGCCCTACCATCAGCGGGCCGGATTTAGTCGCCTCTTACGACACCCATCCCGCGCGGCATTGGGGTTAGTATTCTAAGTCACCCCAATACGGTGCGTGTCAGGCTACACGCTATGTAGAGTTCTGTAGTTAAGTTTAACGAACGACTATTACTCATTTTTTAAATTAGCTGCCGTGCATTACCTACCATTTAGCTGGCAGGGGGGGAAAGAGACACTTGATGTTTGAAAGGAAACAGGAAAAAATTTGGAGTTTAATTTGAAAAAAAAAACTTATCGCCACTTTATTCGCTATCACTATTAAGGCAGTGTGACAACCACGTGACAACTTTTAACTTTTTATTCAATATCTCAGCGAAGTTTGAAAAATTCCTGGAAATAGTTTTCGGTAGATTAACTTTAACTTACATGCCAAATTTAAAGGCTCTTATAGTTGTATAGGATATCCCAAAAATATTTTGGGACATTCTGTATAGTTATTTATAATAGATAGTTATAATAGATATACCTTCCTATACCTTCAGAATAGTATAGACTTAACTCAAATATAATAAAAAATATGCAACATTTCATAAAAGATAAACTTAACGTAATGCAGAAATCAAATGGGTGAATATCAGAAACGTTCATTTTTTTTCAATTTTGGTGGCGAAATTTTCTCTTCAGTTTTCGTGAAAAATGAGGACCTGGTATAATAATAGAAAGTCTAAGCTATAAGAACCTTCAAGAGGTCTGAGAATATCTCGATAACTTTTTGAGATATTTAAGTTCAAAGTCTAGTGTGGCCACCTGAATTGAAAATCGTCCACCAAAATCGAAAGTACCCACCAAAACTGAAAATCAGTGACACCAAAATTGGATTTTCTTGTCACAAAAGCTCTAAAGTCAATAAAATAGAGTTCAAAGTGGCTGATCTCACGAATTCTCGGGAATGATCAATAACTTTCATCGTTTTATAAAACTCTCTATTGTTAAAAAAATATAGATATTTAACATCTATCAATCCATCAGCCCTTATTAAACATCTATCAATCCATCAGCCCTTGGAGATCCACTGCTGAACACAGGCCTCCCCTAACTTGCGCCACTCTGACCAGTCCTGTGCCTTCTGAATCCAGCGGATGCCTGCTGTCTTCTTCAGGTCGTCAGTCCACCTGGTTGGAGGGCTTCCTATGCTCCTTTTTCCAAGACGTGGGTGCCGCTCGTGGACCTCTTCCCCAATGGTCATCGGTCCTTCGAATTATGTGGCCAGCCCATTGCTACATTGCACTTCAGCCGGCGTACTCGATGAGCTATGTCGGTTATTCTTGTTCGATCACGTACAGAAATACCGAGCATAGCCCTTTCCATCAGCTCTCTCTCTCCGTCCGCTGTGTGCCTTTGAGCTTATGAATAAGGCCAATAGTAATAAAGCACGACGTCTCAGAGCTGGATGTCATCACTGACAACACACACTGCTCGAACACCTTCGACTTCAGGCACTGAGGTAGTGTTTTGGACGACAAGATATGACAGTTTCCCGAATGCAGCCCATCCGAGCTGAATTCTACGATTGACTTATTTTTCAAAGTAGGTCATACGTACATGACATGGACATTGGACATGATTTTCGTCTTGTACATGTTCATCTTAAGACCCACCGATTGTGGCGCTGTTCAAGTCCCCTATCATTTTACCAAGTTCCTCCAGGAATCTTGCCAGAATGACTATATCATCGGCATATCGCAAGTGTGTGATGTCACTATTGGATGTTAACACCACATTGTTTCCATTCCATCAGCTTTAACACGTCTTCCAACGCAGCAGTGAACAGTTTTGGAGAAATGACGTCACGTGCCTGACACGTCTCTGCTGTTGAATAGGGTTCGTAGCTGTGTCATGTACTCTGACGGAAATGGTACCTGATGATTACAAACACTTCAACACCTCGATATGAGAATTAAATACCGATACCGATAGAATCAAAGGCTTTCTCATAGTCTACATAAGCAACACATAACAGCAGATTATACTCCTTGGTCTTTTGTATAATCTGCCTCAGTGTGTGTATGTTATGGTCAGTGGTTCTGTAGCCTTTAGGAATCCTGCTTGTTCGGGAGGCTGGAAGTCGTCAAACCTGCCATGCGATTTGTGAGCACCCTCGCAAACGGCTTACAAACGTGGTTCAGAAATGCAATGGGCCTTTAGTTCTTCAAAAGGGCTTTTTCGCCCTTCTTGAAGAACAGAGTCATCACAGTTCTGCTGCACGCTTCCGGGGTAGTTCCGGTATTGATGACGGAAACGAACAGCTATTGGAGCGTCATTAGTAAAGGTTTCCCATCAGCTCTTAGTAGCTGTTGTGAATCCGTAATTTCCCGGAGCCTTGTTCTTTTTAAGCTATTTGAGAGCCTCTCTTATCTTATACAGGTGGCGTCCGGGATATCCTGTGTGTAGTGTCGGGTCAGTTTAGCGTGCTTGTTATTGTTCTCGCAGGCAGCTGGAGATTGAGAGGAGGCATACGACCGTCTCTTAGAACTTCAGATTTCGACGAAACCATGGTGCTGGATCGGTCTTCAACGTCGTAAGCTGACTTTACCCAATAGACAGATCCCTGGCGAACACTTTGAAGCCCTAGTTTCGCTCAAGTGGCTCGTTTTAAATTTTGGTCACACATAAACGCCACCAAAGCCACCTAAATTGAGCCACCAAACTTGGAACCATGCATAAAAAAATTCTTTAAAAATAGAGGTTTAAAGTTTCAATTAAATTTATATAACTGTTTTATGCGTAATCCAAATCACTACTTATATCGTGTAGCTTACTATAAAAGCACTTAAAATAAACAGCAAATCGATCCACCAAAAATTGAACAATTCTTGTCCCCCTGTGCCACCCAAGCGGGTACTTTTGTTTTGGAGGGAAGTCATAGCTCTAATCGCATACCCGTTACATTAAAGCGCTACCACACAACTGTGCGATGCGAAATAATAAAACGTGAATGATCGCATACGCAAGAAAGTTCATGTTCAGTAAGTTGAACAAGAGTACCGAAGATTTTGGTTTTTTCTTGGACAAATTTTGATCGAGTATCCTGGGATGTTAAATAAGATGTAATAATATGGTTTAGTTATTTTTAGATAATGTGTGTTATGCGTATACTAACGAAATTATATATTTTTTATTTTAACTTCAATTGTCACTGTGGTGAATGAAATTATATCAAAAAATGGAGCTGGGACATACCACCAAACTTGAATTTTAGGGCATTTTTTTTACCCTGATTTTTTATATACACATATATTTAAAAAAACAATGTGGCCCCAATTAAAAGAAGTTACGTAGTTTACTATATAAAAAAATTAGAAACATTCTATCATTTTACACCTCGATTCTCAACGTGGACACGTAAAATTTGCCGATTTGATATTCACCCAAATAATTGATATTTTTTCATACAAAATGAATTAATTAAATCAGTTCAAAGTTGAAAGTTTGTGGTTTCAAAACTTCGTTTTCGTTTTCCCAAAATAAATGATTTTTCGAGATACGTCACTACTATTCTGAACGTGCGATATGATAAGCCTAGCGGTTTGAACCTTGGTCTCCCGAACGAGGGGGCCCGAGTTTGAATCCTGGCACACACCTCTAATTTTCAAAAAAATATGTACTTAACAGAGCTTTGTTCCCAATAGTTCTACGTTAGTCCTATCGTAGGAAAGTTAATTATCACTTGCTACGGTGAAGGAAAACATCGTGAGGAAACCTGCACAACTGACAGTTCTCCATAATGTTTTCCAAGGTGTATTAAGTCTACCAATCCGCACTTGGCCAGCGTGCACTACGGACCCACGATACCCCTGGCGATACCCCTGGTGGTATCGTGGGTCTTTTAAAATCAAACGATACCCCCAACAAATAGTGTAGCGACACTAATAAGAGCTTTATCATCTCTTGAATTTTATATTTACAAAAAAAATTAAATATGTACAATTCACACGTAGTAGAAGTGAAACCTTCAAAAATTTTGTTTTCAAGATAATGAGACGAATTTAAAGTTTCGGGAAGATGATAATTGTAGGTTTTAGTAATGAACATAGTGATGCAAAGTTAGATAATTATTTTACATTTTATTGGTATGCTATATCACATATATTTATTCAGACTCAGAGCTTACATTTTCGATAAATGATACCTACAAGAGGCTTACGGTAACTAAAGTATGAAATGCTCCCCCTCCCCTTCCCCTACCCCTGTACAATGCTTCCTCCCCTCCCCTCCCCTTCCCCTGCCCCTCTCCTCCCCTCCCCCTCCCCTTCCCCACCCCTACCCCTGTACAATGCTTCCTATCTCACTTTACATCACACATCTACACTTAACATCTACTAATTATACGGACACTTTCAAAAATATTTTTTTTATTATTATTTGTATATATAGTACCTACTATGTAGGCATGTGTTCACATTTACAGTATATTTTGGAGATACATACCATACAAACAGATTGAATAATAAATACTAAATTTAATCATTTAATAAATTTTAATTCAAGTCTTGTTTTGTTCAAATCTACGTCTTTTATTTCAGTCACATAAGTTTTAATAACGCTGTGAAATCCGTTTATCTTGATCAGCGTAATCACCTGTGGCGTAAAAAGTTACTAACAAAATTAACAAAATAACTTTACTGAGTATGATGAATAGACATACAAAATTGGACTGAACATGGAATTTTGACTGACAGTGTGGCCAGTAATGATACTTTAATTGAATTTGTTTAGACAAAGTATGATGTTTCAACTTTTATTGAATCGACAGTTTCAAAATATTCAATAGGCAGGTAGGTACTTACAGATATTTGTAATGTACCTATCTTTCGAAAAAGTACCTAATACAATCACGTAAATCCAAATCGAGATACAAAAAATCCTATTCCTTACAGTTTATTATTTTTAATTTAACACTTTCGGCCGAAGTATTTTAATGAAAATTTGAAGATTTATGTACTAAACTACTCACTTGGATTCATTGTATTTAACGGTTAACTTCAGTTAGAGAACCCACAGGTAAATATATACCTAGATGAATTAAAATACATAGATAAGGATTTTCCTGTTTACTTCCTCCATCAGAGGTGAGAGGTTCTAGTGTATGTCGTTATAGTACAGGAGCCGTATTAGAGGCGTTTCTGCACCCATTTGCTTACCGGATAAAAATTGTTTTATATCAAATATCTTATATATAAAGAAAAGTATCGCGAATGGGTTGCCTAAAAAATATGTTCAATGCTATTTATATACAGGGTGGAAAAAATATGGTTGGAGGAAAAGTACCCTGAGTATTAATGATGGGAAATTTTACTGAAACATTCCTTTATTTTTACGGTTAAGTAAAACTGCATTCAAATATTTTTGATAAATCACCTACTTGAGTCGGGAATCGAAACTGTAAAATGTGAAAAAATCACGTAAAATCATTGAGATACATACATAGAGGAGACATCTCAAACAAAATGTGTGTTCCACCGCCGGCTTGCCCTCCGTTCTCTTTTCAAACTAGAAGCCTCGTTTGCACACTTGCCATAGAGTAACTTTGTATATGACACTTGCCGAACCAAGACGGCAACCTAAACAAGCTTATATATTCCATTAACACGCTAGTGGCTTGCCAAGTTCAAACGCTCCTTATGATTTTTTCATTCCAAAATGGCGGGAACATTGCACAATAATTTAATTAAATTCGTTTTAGTTAATTTAAGTTAATATTTTGTTTTCTTACCGATGATAAAGTGATACCATTATATTTTTTGTTTTTTGTCATGCAATTGTGATACGTTCTTATTACGCACGACCATTTTTTCAGTTTTTTCATAAACAATTTTGGCATGCGGCCGCCATGAGCGCAGCCGAGTGACAGCCGAGTGACAGAATGAAATGCAGCCGGCCGGCCGCAATGCACACCCCCGAACCCAATGTTCGCGGTGTCTGTTCTATACGCTAGTAATACTAGTTCAATGCGTAAAATATATTTTATGATACCAATCAAAAAAGGATCAATTTATTTTAAGCAACATAGTATCTTAAATTAAAGGAAGACCAAGAAAATTATGAGTTCGTTGAAAATTTACTCGTACATAGATTACCACCCTATATGCAGATTATTAATCTATCATTATGAAAGCCTTGAACATATTTTTTTAGGCAACCCATTCGCCATACTTTTCTTTATATAAGATATTTGATATAAAACAATTTTTATCCGGTAAGCAGATGGGTGCAGAAAAACTTCTAATACGGCTCTTAGATTATTAGCTTCGATGGATGAGTCAAGATGCAACTAAATATTTGGCGGTATCGAGCGGGATGAGTTGACCAAAGACTCTGTCCTAATACCCATAGGAATGCTTTTTGACATTATTGAAAACACCTTCAGGTCGTCGTTTCACCATGACCTGTGGTTGATTTTATTATCCATAAGTCTTTCTTCTTCTTCTTATCTTCAATAAGTTTTTAAATTGCATTTTACTAACAATTGCTATACCAGATCACTTGGATTTCCAAAATATTACTCAACGTATTAATGAAATTAGTATCACATCACAGCATTACATCTCCCCATAAACACAGACCTGCAAAAAACTTTTAACTACATTACATTCATGTTAGTTGACTTTTCAACAATATGCAAAATAAGTACCTACTTACCTGATTGTATGTACTCTTTTAAGCAGATAAGCATTGCTTTTTTACTTTTCTTTTTTACCTTACGCATATGTTTAATTTAAGGCTCAAAGCATAAGAAGGTTTTAAATTGGACCGAGACAAAGCGTGACATATGAGACATTCAAAGAGCACGTGAAAAATATACAGAAGGGAGATAACAAGAAAAAATAATTCGTTCCTCGTTTTCTCTTCATTTGGATCCCGGCGTGAGATTATTGTGTGGAGCGTGATTATGATTAAGCGACAGGCGCGGAGTCAGGAAACGGAGCGAAATTAAAAGTACACCTAGTTGTACACTTGTAATATACAACCAACAAGCATACATTACTGTTCAAATAACGTGTATTAATCTATAATCATTTATTTATATACATATTTTGTAATAATACTCTTAACCCGTCACTCTTTAACAGACTTCAAGAAAAGGAGGTTCTCAATTCGGTTGTAATTTTTTAAATAGAGGCTTTTATACCTTACACATTAATTATTGTTATCGACTTAAATTTCTATGCGGAACATAATATATTTTAATTTAACTTGAAAATTTTATATTCCATACTCAGTATTTTTTCTGCTTAAACATTTTTCATATAAAACATGCTGTCCTTACGAACTGCATGAACGTATAAATAAACTGGAGCCATATTACATGAATACTACTTGCTGTCAGGTATCGCAGTCAGGTGGCTTTAATAGACGTATTTGTCATTCGCGTACACCAAAATGTTCCCATTTATAACGAAATTGATATTTACAGTTTCACACATTACCGAACTTCCCTTGAATTATGTGAAATTTCTGCAAAGTTTGTTACCATGTCTACATTGTGTAACGTTTAATTCAAAATATACCTTGTTCACAATGAGACAATCTCACAAAGATATACAATATCATTGCAATCTCAGATTAAAGGAATCTTTAATCTGAGGAGACAATAGTATCTATTAGTTTTGGTGCTTTCCTAACATCACTTTTTCAACAATGTTTGGTTTTAAAATACGCATTGCACAATTTAATGATAAAAGATGTAGTTTTCTGAAGAATATTTTTTACTCGTGACTTTAATAATAATAATAATAATAAAACTTTATTTCAGGCAACGAGGCCCATATTATAAATACCTTACAGACTAACATACATACAACAATATACTTAAAACTAATTCACTTGTTCGCGAAGTGAGACGCGCTTCCGGTGACTCCCGGTGGTCGTCGACGTCCACGGAACTTTCGAAAGACGACCCCCTTTGGCCACAGCTCCTCCTTCATGAAGTCCGACAGAAGCTCGGTTGGAACACGCACAACAAACGAGTTAAAGTTGACTGCATTGCGCGAGTCCAACTTCTCAACCAGCGCGCGGCACTTGGTCTTCTTCTCCAAATACTCCACGACATCGGAGACCTTCGTGGTGTAGTGGAGACGGGAGACGTAAATGTAGGTCACTGGAACGGCGGGACGCAGGAGATGGTTGTGTCCTGTCGGTGCAGTACCACATTGGTTACGACAAAGAGGCTTCCTCTTCTTCTTCTCTACTTTAATGAAGCCATCTTTGTCCGGCTGGCCAATGGGCACCGTACTACGAGGGGGTTCGTTGCGGGAGACTCCGCTTTCCCTCTCTGTCCTCTTCTGTGCCCGAATTTCGGGTTGCTGACGGGTTGCAGCTGCGGCATAGTTACGTTGAGGCGTAGACGTAACCATGCAAGGCGACACCTTCGCGGGAGGAGGTGCGGGACGGGTAACGTGCATGTCACTGCTTACTCGTACGGGGGTAGTGGCCGGCGATGAGTCAAGTTTCGCTGACTCGAAACTCGCTGACGAGGCTGCTTGCGCCCCGCGACGCGTGTTGATGTTGTTGGCCTCTGGTGACCTACTAACCGCCAAAGCGTTGCGCAATGTCGCCACTTCAGCTTGTAAATCACCGATGGTGTTTTGTGAGGCCTCCAGCTTCAGCACCACTTCCGTCAGACTCGCCTTCAGGATGTTTATATCCTTAAGTAGCCTGGTGACGTCGACGTGATCGAACGTGACGGGCGGCAACTTGTTTAAGTTTCTTGCCACGAACGACGGCACGTCATCAGGATCAGTCTCCTTAAGAAGATTGATGATATCCTGGAGACTTTTCTCCCCCTTTTCATCCTGCCTGCGGGATGGCATTCGGTCGATCTTCCCGAGCGACTGATACAGGAGCGTTTTCGCACCAACGATCTCTTCTCGCGTGAAATTGGTCTTGCAGATCTGGATGATGCTAATCTCGTCCATTGTATCAATGGCGTGCTGTAGGAACGCCAATACTTCATTGGCTACGAGCTGTTCGGAGCCCATAGCCATTTTAGCGTGCAGCGGCAGCCGCCGCGCAAGTCGCGAATAGATAAATATTCGTAAGCGCAGCGAGTACGTCCGTCGCCAAACGCACTCACACGACGAATCATTAATATTCATAAGTTTATTCCTAATTAACAAGTACTTACATAAGTCAAATGTGCGCCGATTACTGCAACTTAAATAATTCATGTGTTTGATTTAAAACTGTATAAAGTAGAGGTACAACAGATGGAGTATCACCTAGAAATAGTGAGGGTCGTTTGGTTCGGCAAAGTTTTTATACAGTGTGGTGCGGAGGCCACATAACGAGCACCTGCGGCTTCATCTACATAATGTGGACAAGTCGTTGAACTCAGAGCTGCCGGACACTTTTGTACCCAGGGGTGTCAGGGCCGAGTTAGATTTATTAGAAACAATAACCAAACTCATTCTTCTATTTTTTTATCGTGGTTTCAGTTTTTTACTTTTTTATCAACTGTGTTTGTTACTATGTTAAAAGGCAATTTGATAATGCAATCTATTAAATGTGTGATTGAAATTACTAAAAATGTTATGTTATTCAATTCTTCCTGCAAACAAATTGTCTGAGACGAAGAATGGAATTCTACAACGTAATTGCATGCAAAGAAAACCAGTGGGAATATAATGAGGTTTCATGACAAGGAGTTTAAGACGGATTTAATGAGTATGCTGTTGAAAGAAACACATAAGAAAACAGTTATGGTGGTAGGTATATAAGACGTATAATACATGTTATCATATTTTAAATTCTTAATATTTTTTATGGCAATATCCGGCAAACAAACTCACGATTCACCTGATGGGAAGTGGCTGACTTCGCCCATAGACATCAGCGACACCAAACGCATCACTAATGCGTTATCAGACAAGAAAAAGAAAAGAAAAAGAAAACTTTCAGTTTGTGTTGTTATTGTTCTAGATTTTTGGATGATCGTGATGTTCGTGTTCACATTAAAAATTCCAGGTTTCCACGCCACTCTCTAAGCTCAGAGCTTAGAGTCATAATGCAGGTGACTTTGTAAACACATTTTCATGTTAATTCTGTTTGACGTACATGTTCAGTGTGAGAACATAAAAAAAATCCTAGATTTTACTACTTATATTCGTGTAATATGTGTTACTATATTTATGACTTAGAATCTTAGATATTCCAAAATTTTGGCAAACGTGCAAATATATAAATTATAAGTAGGTATTGTGGTATTTAAAAGTATTTGACAACCCTAATAATAGTATCTACTATTGCACGCTATGAGACGTTCTTCTAAAGTGCTAAACAAACTTCAAAGAAGTGCCTAAATGCATCATATTAATTAATTTTCTTTCGCAGATGTTCCGAAAAACTTAAATTTGAAAGTAAAATTTTCCAATTGTTCAAGTAGGTAACTCGAATGAACGTCAAATTATTATTAAATTTTCACGTTGGTAATAAAAGTAGAGTTTGCGCAGTTTGCAAGAAATTGTATACGGCAAATGCATTGGACCACTTTACCTAGAAGAGGATTTTTTAAATCCGATATTTACATAAATACAAATACCATATCAAATAAAAAGTATTTTATAGAACGTTCTGTACACATAGATACGTATTCAAAAAATATTTTGCAAACATTCATTATTCATCGACAAACGCGAATCAAAAGTGTTCAAATATTTGTGTGTTGATCATCTTTATTTATAGAGTCGTTACTAAAAAGTGTTCCGCAATAAATGTTCACAACTCCATTTATGTTAGGCAAGGGGTAGAGCAAACAAAATTCCTTTTGGTAGCCTGTTTTTATTCAGACGTCCTTTTGAGGAGCTCACAATAATAATATTACATAGGCTCACAGTATAAAATGTGTAGTCTTAATATGCGAGTCGGTGATTTTTGAGGTAATAGTATTAGAAACATATCCATTGTAACATAAAGGTGAGCCGTAATGTTTTTTACATTTTGTTGTATAGAGGGCATGCAAGTGCGCATCAACCTCATTTCGAGAACCATTAACTACAAAGATATCGACCTTCAGTCTAAGCACACGGGTGATATAGTGACTAATATGTAGTAAATAATATGTATATGGACAAGTAAGTACTTAGTATTAATCGTAAACTCTTTCCCTTCATTCGATCGTGGTGGCTTCAATCTATTAATGGTTTACTTATAAGCACCGGTCTCCCCTCTTCGTGGGGAATCTTCATTTTCTGTTATATCAATGTCAACCTAAATAGTGCTCCACAAGCAAAGTATTTTTTCAGCTCTAGCCCTCAACTCACCGTTAGATACCTTTCCATCGTCAAATCATTCTTAATTAGTGTATCGATGCATATCGTAGCAGTAAAAGGCCTTTGTTCTACTGGCCTTTTGTGGCCTATTTTCTTTTCCTTCAGATATAATACAAGATTCAGTAATAAGTGCATGCGACAGATGCAATGTGCCCCAGAAACAGCGCTACGGGCGGTTTCTTCAGGGCGTAAGGACGAGACTGCCTGAAGACTACATGAGCTTTAGACAGAGATCCCATGGACATTTATATGGACGCTTTGGAACAATGAAGTATAATTTCATAGAACAGACATCTCGAACAAAATGTGTGTCCCGCCGGGAGGTTCTATTTTTAAAAATTGAGCCCCCGTTCTTCTTTCAAAATCTAACGAATCCATTGAAAATTAAAGCCGATCGGTGCCAGTTCATTGGGACATACATACATTACATTGTGTTCGCAGTGTCGGTTCTATATGCTAGTAATAATACTTCAATGCTTTGGAAGCTGAAATTTCAAGTTTGTGAATGATCCACTGCAGCCTCAACCTATTACAGCTTAATTTACTCGAAAATCACTTCAATATTTTCAAAATCACTTTGATAACGGCTATAAGATTACCAATAAATAATTAGCAAAAATGAAGTATTTTAGTTTTATTTTTGACCTAAGAAAAGGGTGAAATAGACTTTTGCTATGTTAGTGCGCTCACCGTCTTACACTGCATCTCAGTTTGCCATCAGCTCAGATTATAGTTAATTTAAGTCAAGCATTAACTTATAACAAGTAAAAAAAACTTATGTTTTTCATGAAAAATTGGTAAGTATTATTACGCGTGAATGAAAAAACATAATTTAACCAAAAAGTACGTTCCTCATTTTATTTTGTTGTTTTGTTTTGTTATTTGTTTGGTGTTAAATTAACTCTTTTATTTCGTAGGGTTTACACAGATAAATGTTAAAACGCTGTGACGTTAATGTTGGTGCAGTAATCTTTAAAAAATAGTCCAAACGGGCTAATGTCCTCATTTAGCCGGCAGCAGCGGTGGTCTTTTAGGCTATGTTTACGCGTAATTACACGACGTCGCGGCTGCGGTCAGCCCGGCTGAGGCCTTCACTTACAATGATTACCTTCACCGGTGGCTGTTCAATTGATAATATAACAGGTACATACAGATTTATGACGGAAGTGCGGATACTGTATCATTGGTAATATTGAACTTTCACTTTATGGGGTACCCATAGCAAAAGAATTTAAAAAATCCGTGATGTTTTGTTTAATTCAGTACATTCCAAGTTTCAAGTAAATTGGATGATTTTATTTTTATTCTGCCTCGAACTTTTACCCATATTATACCACAGTAGAGGAGGAATGCAACTAGTTTTTTATTGATTCATCAAAGAAGATTTATATTCTAAGTTTCAAGTACGTAAATTAGATAAAATGAATTCTTAAATAAAGCTTTTTTGGGGATTTTTTCAGAAATTATTTCTTAGTGCTACCTCATCTACTAATAATAACATGAACTAATCTACCCGGTCTATGCTTCAACCAGTTAACGTTAGCATTTTTTTGGTCAGGCATCGTGGATGCCTGTAGTAACAGAAATCTATGGACGACGGTGACCACTAACAATCAGGTAGCAAGTCTGCTCATTAGTCAGCTATTTACATAAAAAACAATAGTCACTTATTTCTAAAAAACAATAGTAATTATTTCTTTAATATAAGAAACCCCCGAAGCACTGTTTTAATTACATTAAACATAGGTAAGAACCATCTCGACACCTCAGTTTGGAAACAGAAAAAGTCGCATCATAATCGGTCCATCAATCGGTCAGGAGCTAGATACGATTTTGTCTCTGTTCACAGGCAGGCAGACGTCAAACTTATAACACCTCTCTTTTTGCGTCGTGGGTTATAAAATAGTCGTATTAGCTACCATAGCTGACGATGTAACCTGCACCTAACTGCAGTGTGCAGTGTCCCCGGCCGCTGCGAGCTGCGACTGCGGTCAGCACCCTGCTCCACCGCTTGATTAATTACTTTCCCGTATTGTTTATTAGAATAAAGAATTGTGTTGCGTTCATTTTGCTTTACGTCGTATCGTTGAAGTAGTCATTGACAGTTTTAGTAGGGGAGCCCATGATGCTAAATGTGGATTTACTTGGGCGTTCGCGGTTATCTATTAGATTTGGAAGATTAAGTGATAGAAAAAATAAATAGTCCTATAATGTTTCCACTTTCAGCGGTACGGGAAGCGTCTACAGATTTTCAAAATTGTAAAAAAAAAACAATGACATGAAAATACTCAAGCGTATCAGATGTTTATATTTTTCGTGCTCCAGCATGTCCCTGATATGAAATATAATATTTTCAATCTGGGTGAAAACAAGAAAATAATAATTTACTCGAGCACGTCGGATTTTCAGAGGGAGTGTTCAGTGAACCCTACAGATGCTCCCATTTCTTAGACTGACGATTTGGAAGTGACGCAAGCTCGAAGCGAATTCCTGAAAATGTAAAAAAATCGCATATGGGACATCATGATGTCCCAGCCATAGTGACCAAAAATCTGACGATTTTTGGTCTGATTGATATTGTTAATAAAATATCTATTTTTTTAATTTTTAATGGTATCATGACATCAAAAAGTAGTGTGAGGAAGGTGTGAGAGACTCAGAGATAGAGGAAAGGGTAAAGGGATACGCATGGAGTGGGGAATACATTTTATACCCTCGCTGCATGTTCTGATCTTAACTGACGATTTTCATTACTTTCGGCTAGCGAAAATCGTCTAATTATATATTTTTTGTTATTCTAAGCTTCAAAATTTAAAAAAAACAACTGCGCTCGAGTAAGTCAAAACATCGTTTTTTTTGCAACTTTGTTACTCTCCCACTCCCTTATGTTACGCTCAAATCGTTAGATTAGCAAAATTGTCACTTTTTAGCTAGTAAATAACTCCCCCCATCTTAATCTCACGCGTTTGAGTATTTCAGACGATCGATTTTTTTTATTCATCTGACGGGTTCCCTTGAGCGTACCCCCCTATATTAAGGGCTCACACTGGCTGGAGTTACTTATCAATATCCTCCTTTATATTAATCTGTGTTCGAGTAAATCCAAAAATCCCCTCTTAGGCACCCCTACTATTAATAATGTTATTGAATATAATGAATAAAACATATATAAATCAATTAAAAACTAAATATTCATAGCTCCACACTATGATTTCCTGTGTTGTGGGCAACATACACACAAAGACATAAACACACATTCAACAAAGAACAGAAATCCAAACACATCATTCAATGTTTTGACTCGCTGGGAAACGAACCTAGGACCCTTCGAACGGTGCTCAGGCATGGTAACTATTACCCAACACGGGTCGTTGATAGTACCTAATATTAATCCCATTGTTTTTGGTGAGGCTGATGTGCATAATACAAAAAGAACAAACTTTTATCTGTCATCTTTCTCTGGCTGGGAATCGAACCCGATATGTTTTGCTCTTCTAGCAGACTCACTACTGAGTAGCTCATAAATGTAAACAAATTCTAAGATAATTAAAATAAATTAATTAATCATACAAATATTATAAATAATTTATTAAGAAGGTACATAATATGTTTTAATTAATTGTGTACTAAAATATAACTTGTGCGGGATGCAAATCTTTTTTACTTACAATTTTACTACCTACTTGAAAATATTATTATCTACTCGTTGTATATTGATACTTAGGTAATTAGATCTAGATAATACTGTATTCTCGATCACTTAAATAAAGAACATATTAAGCTTTACAAAATTATAATATCGTTTTTTTGCTATTCTGATTTTTATCCTTATTCGTATAAAACGATCGCACTTAATTCCTATTAGGAAAAAATATTTTCTCTTTTAAATTTATCACAATTCCTGAAACATACCGTTAAACTGCTGAACCATTAGCCGGACTGTACAGTCATAAATGAGTTGAATAAATATCTGACTTGAATTTTAAACTGAAATCGATATAATAGGCTGAAAGTGTTCATTTTCATTTAATAATATTTTAATAATTAAAACAAGTGTGTTATTTGTTTTAAATCGATTACGCTGTCTTGTACGTAAAATGTTCTTTATGGTACATTTTATGTAATGGCACAGAAGAAATAATAGTTCTTATAATAAGTAGTAATGGTTTACATTTGACCTATCATTCGTATAACAATGTTGCTTGTAACTTGTAATAATGATGACAATAATTGACATTCAGTATTCTGTAACATGATATGCAGTGGAGTTTCTTTAGATTTTTCTTCATTATTATACACCTTGTTAAATTAGTTTTCATCATAATATCGTAAAAAAAAGATAAATAAAATGAATATTTTTTAGGTTTGAATTTTGAGCTCATTGAACATTTTGGCACTTACAAGCTCGATATAAAATGTATAAATGCATTATTTATTATGTCTAACTTGTGCACACCGGTATTCTCTAAGTATTTTTATCTCAAACATTCCAAAGTTAATATAAAACTATCTTCTATTAATTTCCGAGATATATGTATAGACCCACTCTCTCTACTACTATTTTGTGCTTTAATTCTGTGTCATTTGATTATATTACGGGCACACTTGTGTGTCATTGTCGTGCACAGCGCAAATAGCATCTGGCGCCGCAAGAAAGAGTTTGCCTGACGAACAGGCGCATAGTTGAAATACTTTCTTCCCTCTTGGGCTCTTCTGTTGTTTTTCTATCACAGGAGCTTCTTTTAAGTTACTGATGATTATGTTAGGGGCATCGATTTTTATCTGAAAATAAAACTTTTATTAAATGCGTTATGATATTGTTGGTAATTAAACAGTAAGTAAATGTTGGTGTGGATAGGTATGTAGAAGTAAAATGATTTACAACTTTTTAAAACTCGTCTTGGGCCATGACTCAAGGCTGAATAAGTTTACATTGTCTTTAATATAAAATACCCAATAGTGTTGCAAAGTAAACCTGTTCAT
Organism: Thymelicus acteon; assembly: GCA_951805285.1. NCBI lineage: Eukaryota > Metazoa > Arthropoda > Insecta > Lepidoptera > Hesperiidae > Thymelicus > Thymelicus acteon. The sequence goes on along the minus strand of OX638219.1, from coordinate 8,612,924 downwards.
TTTATCACATGTCATTATGAAAACACTAAAAAGCTGATACTTATAATAACTAAGGTACTTACAGCACCAACGATTGAATCAAGTTTAATATTGGTATGGGAAGTAATATCGATGCCTCCTGCTCTGCTATCCAAGTAAATGGACTGCGGCGCCCGTATGTCAAGTCGTCTTGTCAATGACTCTAGTCTGTAAAAAATAACATAGAACACAAAAACATTTAATATAATCTAAATTTTACTAACAAAAAATAACCGACTTCAAAGTTACTCTAAAACTACTTGTCAGATCTCGTTCAAATATGTGGGATTACGTGACAAGCACCTGCTTTCGATAAAAAGAAACATTGAAATCGGTTGGCGTGATATTGAGTTATTCGTCCTTTTGTCGCGCTTACTTAATACAAATTTAAGACTTATATGGTTTTATCATGGATGCCATTGTCAGATCTCAATAAAATTTATATGGGACCACATGACAGCCACCAGCTTTTGATTAAAAAAAGAATCATCAAAATCGGTTCGCCCAGTCCAAAGTTCTGAGGTAACGAACATAAAAAAAAAATACAGTCGAATTGAGAACCTCCTCCTTTTTTTGAAGTCGTTTAAAAATGTATGTCACTACATACATGTTATTAAATGTTAAATTCACAACGTTAACTACCTAATAATTAAATATGTTTTTAAAACGACGTGTAATTGTAATCTAAACTAATATATAAAGAGGAAAAATTTGATTTTTTGTTTGCATTGAATAGGCTCCGAAACTACTGAACCGATTTCAAAAATTCTTTCACTGTTGGGAAGCTACACTATCCCCGAGTAACATAGGCTATATTATATTTTCAAAAAAATTAGGGATCCTTAATAAAACTCCAATAAGGTGTAAAAAAAATAAGAAAACCGAAGCAAAGCGAGGGCGGTTACTCGTTAGTGTATAATTTAATATTATTTCTTGTGTTACGTTGAACTATGAATAATTCAAGGGAATTGAGTACCGGGAGTATTCACTTAACATGACAATGTCTTGCTGTGGTCTTGACTTTTGGTATACCTACCTAAATAGTATTTTTTGAGTTACCGAAATATTTATTCATTTACTCTTTACTGCATCGTACAATGGGCTTAATGCTTAATGGCATTCTCTATCAGTCAATCTTTATCATCGTATCAAATACCAGACAAACATTAACAAAGAATATGGAGTTTATGATTTTGTGTCAGTTATTGTACTGAAAAACGATGTATGATACGTACTGCAGATCATGGCCTGGCGGCGCGCGGACTACCGGAGTCTGAAGGGCACTGCGTACCGTGAGCCCACCCGCACCGTCCACTGCGAGACTTTCTGAGAATATTCTCACTTCTTCACGAGACGCGTGAAACACGTCACTCCCTCGGGAATCATGAATTTGAAACACTCGTCCACTGCATTCTATGCTGTCGCGTTCTGAAAGAAACAAGACAGTAGACCTTGACCGGCTGGGTTAAGTAATTTTTAAAAGGTGGTTTTGACGTAGAATTTATTTTGTAAATAATGCATAAAAATTTTAAGATCAATATTTAAAACAAGATAATAGTAAAATTAACATGTAACAGGCGGGTAAAATTAAGATGTATTGTGAGACCACACCCTCAAAAACCGGGACCTTACACTATTCTTCATCTATTGACTCTAGTAGAGTCAATATATAATGCGAATGGTCAACAAGTAGGGGATATTAGATGACGCTTAAGAATAGGTGGATTCCTACTCCGTTTTTTTGTCTAAGGTAATGGTAAAGTTTATTCTATTAAAAATCATTATTGTTTTTGGTGAATTTTAAACAACAGTGATACTAACTTATGATCATTTTGGACTGTTCCATACTCTCGGGCTCCGAAACAAGCACGCTGAAATTACGGAATGAATGTAGCGTGACGGGCCGACCAGTTTGCGACATAATGGTGGAGGCGATAAGGTTGTCCACTATCCACGCCTGCCCTTCAAGCCGGATGCCGTCTCTTACTATTTTAATAGGACCGATGCCAGTCTGAAATCATAAATAGAATAGAAAAATTAACCCATATCTGCAGTTAGAATGCTAAAGTTTTTTAGAATGAAATTCTAATAAAACGTTTATTTTGTATCACATTCAAACCTACGTAGTTTTACGTACCATACTTAACCTCAGCGCACTTATGATCCAAAGCGTCAATGCTATATTAAGGCAGACTAGTAGCAAAAGGCACACTAGGATGCCATAAAGAGTTGTTCTTCGCCAGCCTTTTGTGAGCGCGGGCGGTAAGCATCCTGAATTAGTATTCGCGTGTTCATTTGAAGAGACCGCTGCGGGCGGTGGCTCCCCGGTGGGTGTGCAGCCCCACCCGCGGATACCACTCGCTACCGTTCCCTCTTTACCCATCCCGTGTCACCACCACAAACTGCCACCTTACCACGTTCACTATTGAACGCTATAATCCTGTAACAAGCAATACCCAATGTCAATTAGAACTTTAATGGCAAACAAATGTAAACTATGGAATGATTGGCGGATGTTCATTTATAAACACGACATTGATGATGTAACCTTCAATTTTCATTACTTTCAGTTCTATATATATCAACGGATTATTGTATCAACAAATATACATCGAGTAGGTACCGTAACTTTGTTATGAAACTCGCCGACGCGGCGTGGAAGACACGTGAGAAATTATAAAAGAGAAAAGGGTGCGTGTACTTTTGTACGCGCGTGAGGAGTTATACTTCTTTGACACAATTAAATAAATAATTAATTTAATAACGTGTATCAGTTTTAATTATCTTTCAAAAACTATTTTTGTACTAAATAAAAATAAACAAGTACAAACTAGATGGCGTTTTTCATGAACCTGAATCACGCTGGTAGACTCTGTGAGATTTGTATAAGTAATAACATTAAATTTTAAAAGAGGTAAAGATAATAACAAGCTAGGGCCATCTATCCAATGCTTTTATACCAGATAATAACAAGCTAGGGCCATCTATCCAGTGCTTTTATACCCCCACAGAGTACTTTGTTATCATACCCCCTCCATGGTAGCGCTGAGGATTAACGAAACTGTTTAACGCAACATTTTTGCAAGTCGCATAAGAAGTATAACTTCAATAAAAATAATTTTGTTATCTTTAAGAATGATCTGCTATATTTAGATACCACGAATTTTTGTTCATGATTAGGGCTCTGTAATCAACATCAGCAACGTTTATGATTATAAATTTTTTCGTATATTGATAATTATGAGTCTTGTAGAATAAGGTGTATCGCAATGAAATCTAGTTCCCTATTGTTAAAGAAATTAAATTCAACAATTCAGGAAAATGGCAACGTTAATTTGTATTATACCATAAATACCTACTAAAGCTAACAAATATGGCAAGAAATTACAAGTGTTGGAGATCGTCTACTTTAAAAATTGACGTATAGGTATGTTGTAACAATAATATTTAGTGGGTGTACGTTTATTGAAGTGAAAACTTCTTTAATCGCGTTGGGCATTTTTTGAGATGGGATGAAACCATACAGTTCGCGACACCGTCATCATTTTAATCGACACCTACCTGTGGCGCCATCTCTGAGAGAAGTACTGAACTATAGCTACTTAATTTACAACTCGTATCAATGAAGATTGTAGTTTACATATACATACATATTTATTAAAACTCCAGAATCGTAGAATAAAATATTGATAACGTAACAGGTAACGTGAGGATGATTTTTTTATTCGTGGCGTACCCTATAGGGGTATCGTCGAAAAGGTCTTTCAGAAATAGTATGGGTCTTGTAAGACTATTTTTGGAAGTTAGGGGTCCGTTTGCGAAGAAATATTTTGCTTTAAATTGCTAATTTTGGTTAGAGTCAAGTGTCCCCCCCAATGCTAGCTAAACGGTTGAAGTTGGATAAGTGAAAACTATCACGGCTGTGTTAGCATAAGTAGTTAATGATTATTAGTCAATAAACTTACTACTTCGGAACCCTACATTGCGCGTGGCCTGACACGCACTTGCCCGATTTTTAATTTCACTTATCTAATTTGATTATCTTGGGTTATTAAGACTAATCCGACGATATTTTAATTATATAAATCCGTAAGACCTAAAGTAATAAAGAATAGTACATGCATACACACATATTATATACATACATACACATACATACATACACACACACGCATACATACATACATACATAAATACATACATACATACATACAAGATACGCGCGAAATACAACCCTTCTTAGACAGCCGGGTAATAAACCACGATATAGTGGATAATAGTTTTTAAATCAGTTTATTGAGAGTTAATCAGTATATATTAAAGCATTTTGGAACTAAACTGTAACTACTCTGTAGTTTTTGTTTCATTTCATTGACATTGACATAAAGTTGTTAAGTTCGATGTATTGTATACACTTTTATTTCATAGGAGTATTTCAGTGAACGCTTATGAAATAATACGGTGAAATCTTTGCAGCGAGACTATTTGTCGCTGCGACAGGCACTCGCCCTATCAAGAGAGCTTTTTAAAAAGCTTCGCTATAGGTATTCATTAGCGCTCTTACACGGCATTCATTAGCAGTTCTAGTATGCGTCGAGCCTTACTTGTTGTTTGTTCCTTGTTTTAAAATAACAGATCGAGTAATTTATTGGCTTGTTTAAGCAGATTATATTTTTCAGTATAATTGTTAAAGTTTTTAGTAAAATTGATGAAATTTGAATAATTTGTATAATACATTCGATCATGATAACTATGCTACAAAGACCATGTTAAGTCACCGTTGTTTTTATAGAAATAGTCAATGAACGAGTAGAACAGTGAACTGATGGTAAGTGATAGCAATATCTGCATTACCATTGCATTACCATAGAAAGAGTAAGCGGGGGACCCACTTATTTCAGTTCTACTCGTGTAGGCACAATCTTCCTCGGACCTTTAGACAAACAACTTTAGACAAATGTTAGGATGCACTTCAGGTCCTTTCATCTTCTCGGCACTTTTCGGCACCTTTCTTTTGATTGAAGTCAATTAACTGTTATTACTAAAAAAAATCTTTATACATATTTTTTAATATTGTATATGTATTTATTATTAAAAATAAAATAATTCTTCGTGGTAAATTTTGTTATGTTTATATTTTACGTTTTCCTTAAACGGAACTGAATGACCTCTCTGCGCTCGTGTATGCATTCCATTGTTTCAGTTAAAAGACCGGGTAACCTTTTTCCCGCCCTTTCTCCTACTGGTTTGCACGCGTGGAAGCTTTTATAGTGATGTCGTGGGATCGAATAAGAATGAATGTATATTCACTATCATGAAATGTTGTACATGAATTAGAAATTTTAAATCCAAGTTTTTTAATATTTAAAGAGTACGTTGTCGTTTAAATTGCAGGTACATGTTTTAAGCGATGCAGAAGTAACAATCTGCAAGATGATTAACTATATATCTGTTATTCTTGAAATGCATTTCGCGACTGTATACGATGCTACTGAATGACAATGGTCAAAATCAATTAACCTCTTTCAATTATTATATTTGATAGGCATCACCGAAGTGTTTCCGTCCAATAAGGAGCAGGTCATCTTTTTGTTAACTGGGTCTCCGAAACTGCAATCCACACAGGTTAATGATTTCACGATTGTTTAACAGTAGGTGGTAAGCCAGACAGGTAAAATGTTTGCCATCTTGCATAATTACTGTCTGGATGGAATTGGGTTGTACAAATTATATGACCTTTAGGAAGAACCTGACGATATTTGATTATGCGTTGTTCAATTCGTAGCACCACGGGCAGGTTTGCTTGGGAAGGATAGAGCCCGATTAACTCTTAAAGTTATAAAAAAATAAACGTCTGTCTCCATATCATTCTCTTTTTCAACTGAACCCGTACCTATGTGTTAAAATAATTTATAAAGTTTCTTCCTCCATTTATTCGAGCCGTAATATTCGTCGTGTCGTTGTGCCCATAACTAAGGGTAATCAATTTATTAATCTCCGATGAATTTTATACACAACAATTCCATTCAATCCGGTTTAAATTTGAGTTTGTTATCAGTTTTTCCGGAAAATGTTTGTTACATTCCTGTACTTTACGGTAAAAGACTTAACAAATATGTGTGGTTGTTGTAAAATGTGTGTTCGATAAATGATATTTATTCATGTAATTTGATGCAAAATTGAATATAAACTAACCTATAACTACTGACCTTAGTATAGTTAAAGTTCTAGCACTCTTCGTCACACGAACCTTTTGTCGGTGACGCTTTTCACATCACTACAATAGCAGGTACTTGTAACAAAAAAAACTGCCCTGGCCGTTTTTCATAAAAGAATTTTAAATGGATAAATATTGTTGCATAATAAAATATGCAATTTAACCAAATAATTCTACTTATTCAACTTTGACAGTGAAATTGAAAAATTAATCATGAAATGAAATGAAAATTTTAAAAATATTTTTGTGAGAAAAGTCTTTTCATTACAATTCATGTATTTTAAATTTAAATATTTTAGGATAATAAAGGTAGCAAAAGGTCATACGGTGCGTTGAGGGTTAGATACTAATACCTATTATTTATTTCGTGGGTCAGGGCTATGTTTTTGCTACCTTCAAATTTAACTAAAGTCTTATCTAAGGTCAATCATAGATGTAACCAACCGATAAGGCCACTGGATCCAATGTTTTTATTACATCCAAAACATAAGGATGGATATAAAGCTCCATACATAAATCTACAATCTTTGTTTATAAACAAAATAAACAAGTACTCGTATTATAATAGCTCTAATCTATAACTTACGAAAGTAATCCTCACACCGTTTCCTTAACATCTGCAAACGCCAACACAACTAATTTCAAAACAAATCGGTTTGCAAATTGAGTATTATCGAAAAATATTTCTGTTGCGATGCAGGCGACTGCACGGCTCGAGATATATGCCTAAGACTAGATAAATTTATAGATGCTAGTAACAATACTCGAAATATCTAGCGCGAAGGCAGGCCGGTGAAGGCGAGCGTGCTCCAGAATATAATATCAGACGGTAGAGTGGCCCGAGCGGCTCCAGCGGCGCCGCGCCCCAGTGTCGGCGGGCGCCCGGGCAGCGCCGGCCCTCCTGACAAACGTTATAGCGCGAAAATAGAACCGGAACAGATATCGCTGTGCTTTTCACCTAAATAAAATACCGACACTTGCTGCATTCCTGTCGCCTCTGCCCACGTTTCTGTGTTATGAATGCGAGCGCAGCGATCGATCTGATGCCGAAGTTTAAAAATAAAAAGCGCTTTTCAGCTTTTCGCGGCGTCAATGACCCAATTTAAAAGTCGGGAAATTGGCTTTAAGTTGAGTTGTTAACGCTGTGCCCATCGGGTTTTATTGAAATTAAACGTGCGATGTTTTTATTAATCACTAATTATTATTTATGTCATGAAAATTACGTCTCTCGCGTAAGATTTTCACTGGCACTGTTATTAGCCGCGCGTGATCGTGCGTTAATTGTGGTATCGCGGCGAAAACTGCTCGAGCGACCGGGTTCTGGAAACTTTGCGTGAGATGACGCAAGCCACCACGCGGCTCCAAGTCTACGTCAACACTGGCGGCATCGTGCGCGAGCGACGCCGATGCCGATTCTAGCTCGTTTTGAAGCGCTGCATTTTTAATCAGCGCCTGTCTCACGCGGGACATAACTCGGATATGCTCCAGATACAGCTGCGCCCCCTCTCTATTATGAATTCCAGTTAACGTTATCATTAACTGGCACCTTCTCATAATTTTGTCAATAATTAACGCAGCGGCGACCGTGTCAACATGCTCGTATTAGTTACGGTCGCGAGCGCTGTCAGCGCCGGCCTGCGGTTTGATGTATGTTTAGAAAGAACATTTATATTGTATCATTTTGCTGTTAATGTGGTATCGGTATGTCGAACTGTAATAACCGAATTAATGTATTGTTTCTGTTTGGTAAAACTAGATACCTACACGATTTTTGTCGACGAATAAAACTTAATTTAAAATAAAAGGTTAAACTCAACCCCGACACGATACAGCTGAATACAAGCAATGTTTTACATTTTAAACAGTGGTTAAAATACTCGTACACTACGAATGTTCCAGGAGTCGTTCTATACAAAAGAGCTGTTTTGTTGTTCTGGTGAATTTAGTTCACACTTTACGCTTTCTATTAATTTAAACACAGTAGATAAATGAGATATTGAATTGTGAGCCTCGATTTTCGAATAAAAAATAATTTTTACTCGAATTATTTTTATTTCGAAATGCGTTGTTTCTAAATATAAAGATTATGTTCACTATTGGAACAATATACTAACAATATATATAATAAATCAATAATACTAACGCATTATGCTACTGAGCTGTAATGTTAGTATGTATGGAAAAATAAATAAATAAATAAAAATTACATTTAAAAGGATAAAGTTCCCTGTGTCGTCTAAACTAAACTCACTTCTGCTCACGAGGAGCAAAAAGTGTTTCGAATTTGCAACGCTGTTTGTGTAATAAAACGAATGTAAACCTAGTGTAACCTATGTGTGTTTAATTGCTGTTTCTAAACATTCGCTCGACAATATTGTTTGATAAAATAAGATTAAATTACTGTTTACAATTAAAATGTTTATAACATGTTGCAATTTCCCAACCCAAAAATGTAGAATAAATGGCGCGTAGGAAACATATATTTATTTTTTGCTGTAAAAGTTTAAAGAGTTTTGAAGTTTTCGTGTGACACAACACGAGCAAAAAGTTTTTCCCTGACTACGGCGAAGCAAAAAGGAGGGTTATTATTTCAGCCCGTATGGCTGTATATTTCAAACAAAATATTATAAAAACAAAGATTCGGGATGCATAAAAAATACGGTGATAAACCAAAAGTGAAAGAAAAAACTACGAAAGTTGAGTTTGTATCAACCGCATGTTTAAAATTATTTTAGAGGATCAGAATAACGTAATTTGTGAAAATCACAACTGATAATCATTATCATCGCAACTCATACTGTCCCACTGTTAGTTAGGGTCTCTTCTCACAATATGAGGCCATAGTGCGATCAGCGAAGGGCAGTTTGGTAGACTTCACACATCTCATATTTGAGAACATTATGGAGCTCAAGTGTGCAGGTTTCCTCAAGATGTTTTCATGCACGGTAGCAAATTCAGGTTCAGCAGGTCAACATTCAGAAAATTATTTACATAGTTAGGTTCTAGTTATAAAACTAAAGTAGGTAGGTATTTATTGTTTGAGTCATTCACTTCTTAGGATTCAGACGGGATGGCGTTTCGTACCAAAAACCAATTTGCTTCCTTATTGCACAAATAACTATTTTACAACTTAGAAAATTACAAATACAAATTCGTATAGTGACGTACCAATCAAAAACTCGTCTGGTAGGTACAACACGTCCCGCCGTGTCTATGAATGAGTAATATGTTTATTCCAGTTTGTTTTGCATCCAGCCATTATAATATTTTAACAACTTGTCGCGTTTTGTAACAAGTTTTTGTTACTAAAAATACCATAAAAAATTTAAATTTTTAACAAATCTACTATACATGTAATCGGTAGTATAGAAGTCCAAATCCAAAACTTTTAACTATTAATGTTTTTACTAAATCCGGCCAAGTGCAAGTCGGACTCGCAAGGTTCCGTACAAACTTTTCATACTCTTTTTAAAAGTTTGGATATCCAACGTAGTCTTTACTTGAGAAAATAACTGACTTGAACGTCATACGAAGGAAACAGTTTGCAAAATGGTCTTGATAAATTAGCAACATAGTAGGTAATACGAGAACAAATTATAGAAAATCATAATGAAATTTACGGCGTCTAAGTTTATTTCTATACATGAAGTGGGAAAAGAAATGAAATAAACATTTTGTAATGTTAATCTAGATTTCAAATAAATGTTTCATTTAATGGAGCAGGAAACGATAATGGCAAGATCTCTTGAGTCGTCGATCTGTACTATTTTCATCACCATTATTTTGGAATCACGTCATTTTGTCTAGGGATAAATTCATGGGCTGGGGCAGACTACTAAAAAAGTGCGTTTTCGTAACACGGTTCAACATCCGTGATAATTTAAATATTTTATATGCCTTAGCTACTAGCGACACCAAATATTCTTAAATCCATCCATAAAATTAAAAATAACAACTACTTCAGTCACTGGCAGAGGTGGCCTAAAACGAAATTCAGCGTGGTCAGGTGCTGAATTCAATAAATTTATTATACAGATTCGACACTAAACTGTTTGATAATGCTGTCAATTTTGTTTCGGAACAATGGTGATTCCCTGCACCAAGCTGCAAAAATATTGTGTGCTTAAAAATAGTATTTAATTCAAAATAGACACTCCGATGCTACACTCACATCAGAATCATCTGGCTACTAAGTTAGTACAGAGTAGTTAGAAAAAGAAACTTGGGCAACTTTTTGTTTATTTAATTTGCAACTTATTTAAAACTACTAAACTGATTTGATTTGATTTCATTTGAAACGTGGCTGTCCTAGAACAGCGAACGGCCAGTACAGGGTTTCGGAGTTATTAATTGATCGACTTGTTAACGTAAACCATATCTAGCCGTGAGAATTACCTTTTAAATTTTCCATGTGTAATACTGCTTTGATTTTTTCATATGTCACATAGAACTTTGCATATGCTTCGACATAACTGAACAAATCATCCCCTTAAAGTATACCTACAGGTCGCATAAGTGACTAGTTACTACTGCGTTTACCCTATCTAATGAAATATGAATATGGCAGTGTTATGATGAGAAACGGTTATCACAATTAGAATTCCATATTTTCATAGTTCAGTTGGCAGTTTTAATTGGTTGGTTGCAGATTGGTTACCGTGCTAATGAATGATAATGTTTATTCCAAGCATAATATTCACAACAGGATACTAGCTTGGCCGTTACATGCCACAACACAATGTCGTTTTAGGAACCCATTACTGTTGGTTAGTACATTTTGCCCATTTCCCTTTAATAAGTGATTAGAATCGCTGTAGAGTTCGTCTGAGACGTTATTCGGAGTTGGTTATGGTATTCAAGGTCTAAGATGACAACATTACGTCAAGTGAGTGGTATGCTGGTTATAATTTTATTATGTATAAAATGAAAATGACAAAATTTTAAAACATTTTCTTATTGGTTACTTAAGTAGTGCTTACTTTAATATTATGGTTAATGAAATGTGAACCTTAGTAATTAAATATTCTTAAGGTTTCTATGTAAATAGAGACTAATGACGAGACGAGGTACCTTATGGTAAGTGATCACCGCCGCCGAAGAACATCAGTGACTTCAAAAGCATCATCGACACAGTCGGTTGAGAAGGAAGCGGGGGATCCATTATTATTGGCTTTTTTGTTTAGAATCTACTATCATGTAGGTTACAGGCTATTAGAGAAATACATTGGTGTGTTCTAGTGGGGTTTGAGTGGAAGGAACCTACTTGGAACTTTTCCCATAATTAATTCCAGAAAGTAATAAAGCAAACATGTAGTTCTTGGTTATTTACAAACGTCAATCATATAAAAGTAAATAAGCCTATGTAAGCCTAAGTAAATAACCTATATGAATAAATGACTTTGACTTTGACTTTGACATTTTAGAAGTAATGTAATGTATATCAAACAGAATAGTCTTGCTTGATTGTACGAATGCGAAATGTACGTCGACGTCGATGAAGTCATATCGACTGAATATTTTTCATCCAAGTTTTATAGAGCTGATAAATGTGAGCCTCCGGGGACAACACGCCGGCACTTCTTAGATAAGGGCCAACGGATTTGTATGATCCACTCAATCAAGTGTAACCCTTCTGTTAGATACATCAAAGTTGTTCGTTTTACATCTTGCTTAACTATTTGTTCTTTTCTGTCCCTGGTGTTTATAAGTTTCATAAACACACAGACATGTATAATAAGAATGTCTGTGCATTAAAGGCTTATTACATTTTCCTAAATTCATTTTACTAATTTGGACTAATTCGTTATACATTGCTATATTAATAGTTAAAAAAAGCGGCCAAGTGCGAGTCGGACTCGCCCATGAAGGGTTCCGTAGCAGCAAGTAACATAATATAAAAGTTCTTGTAGTTCGTTGTAACTTTGATCAATGTTTTTTGCGGTTTTCGATTTATGACGTATAAAAAACTACTTACTAGATCTTATTCAAACCAATTTTCGTTGGAAGTTTGATTGGTAATGTACATCATATATTTTTTTTAGTTTTATCATTCCCTTATTTTAGAAGTTACAGGGGGGGGGACACATTTTACCACTTTGGAAGTGTCTCTCGCGCAAACTATTCAGTTTAGAAAAAAATGATATTAGAAACCTCAATATCATTTTTGAAGACCTATCCATAGATACCCCACCCCACACGTATGGGTTTGATGAAAAAAACATTTTTGAGTTTCAGTTCTAAGTATGGGGAACCCCCAAAATTTATTGTTTTTTTTTCTATTTTTGTGTGAAAATCTTAATGCGGTTCACAGAATACATCTACTTACCAAGTTTCAATGGTATAGCTCTTATAGTTTCGGAAAAAAGTGGCTGTGACATACGGACGGACAGACAGACAGACAGACATGACGAATCCATAATGGTTCCGTTTTTTGCCATTCGGCTACGGAACCCTAAAAACGAACGCTATTTTCAAATTTAAACAGTAATGTATGACGAATTAGTTTGTTAAATTAGGAAAATGTAATACACCCTTAAGACTTCCTAGTGCTCTACAGCCTTACGCTTCCCGCCTACGTCCGATAATCGGTGACCGATTTTTTGTAGGAGAAAAATAGAACGTACTGATAGCAATAGTGCAACGCACACGTCCTACAAAAAGTCGGTCAAAAATAATATGACAGGAAAAATCAGCCCGATTATCTGTCCTACAAAAAGTCTGACGTGGGCGGGAAGCATTATCGTCTACGTCACCTTATGTCAAATTCTTTAAAGATGAAGTTATAGCTATTATTTTTTAGTATTTACGTACGTAAGTGTATTATGAAAAAAATATTTTGAATTTAAGTAGTATAATATTGTTGATTGGTTAAATTCTCCCTTTTTTATAATTTTAAGAAAATCAAAAGGCTAGCTAGCAGTTTGTTTAAAACATCTCTTAAACGGCCCAAGCACTCAAGCACTGAGATGTCTAATAAAACCTTTCAATATCGATGAAATAATATTGGACGACACCAAATATTTTCCTCCGAGTTTTATTGAGCTAGTAAACGCCAGTCTCCCGGGACTTACGATGGCACTTTTTAGATAACAGTTGGATCGACGGACTAACCTCACTTGTAAGTCTTTAATAACATATATTGTTTGAGATTTCAGACGGGTTGCAGGCTATATGTTTTAGAATGTTTTATACATGATTTAAAATTTGTGTTAAGTTTTTTTTTTTATATCTAACATAAACTTTACAAGGTTATGCGTTAAGTGACTTAGTTATTTCCGTTTATCTTCAGGAACTGTACTGAATCTGAAACTATGCACTATAGATGTGTAGTTGCTCTCTATATTCAAAAGTCACGCAAATACGAGGACATTATACTCGTAGGTATATAAAAGGCAAAAGTGATTGACTGATGTATCAATGCACAGGCCAAACCCTTAGGGCTAGAAACTTAAAATTTCGCACATGTATTAATACTTAACGATTTCAGGTAATACTGTAGGCAACAAGTTGGTTACAGCTTACCACAACTTTGAGTGCTTTCATGCGTGACATACAAAATGAAACTTATATTTTAATTAAACTAACGCCCCAACTCAGAGTCACTAACGGTTACTTTAATCGTTCTTTAGTAAAGAATCACCATACAAATTCTGTACTAAGGAGCGATTTAAGTAACCGTTAGTGACTCTGAGTTGGGGCATTAAACTTTAATCAACACAAAATAGTTTGCCGGAGTTCCATTTCTATTCTGATGAAAAAATCTAAATGTTTTATTAATACCTACGATGTATTGTGTACTTTGTCCAGCAAAATCTGATCTGTTTGATAGTTTTTCATAAAATGCTTCCTAGAAAAAAATCGTCTAAGCGGAAATGGTTATGTAGCCAATTATCTCCCTCGCAAGAGATTCCTTTAAAATTGATAGATTTTTAGTCGCAAGAGTGGAGGCTTACGGACTACATTATGCAGTATCACGCGGGGATTGCGTGGGGATTGTTGCCTGGAGCAGAATCGGGCGTCGGCGGAATTAAACGAGAGAGCAGACTCAGTATGCTATCAATATCGAGTTAAACAGTGCTTGAACGTTTATATACTAAGAATCGTATCAGAAAATTCATAGTTAAGTTTATTATCAGAATTACTGTTAATACGATGCAGTGCCATTGTATGGAAATAAAGCGCCGAATTGGCCGACCTTTTTACTAGTTAATTGCTGCAATTATACAGTGAAATATCTTTTGATTTCAGTTTGAATTTCCTATTATAAAAATAGTAAAAATGTTAAGGGCTCTTAACGTGAATAGTTATGTTATATATGCTGTTTATGTCACGTGTACAACAATAACATTTTTAAAATCAGTTGAATTCACGTTGCTAACGTTGTTTCCATAACAAATTAAATTCCGCTCACTATTATTACTTCACAACTTTTACAGATTTTTTCTGCACAAAGCAGCGTTTTCTTGATTAAGCGATGACATGAAATCAAAGATATGAAATTCAATAAATTAAATATCAAAAACTAAGTAGGTACCAAAAACCGAGAATAAATGTTAATCTGTCTGTCTGCCTCGGTTGGATAATAAACTCAAGAAAAATTAGAAAAAAACCCTATTTTTAAGTATTTTTAAAATTAGTAACTACAGTTTCAGGTGGAGGTTGGATGGCATTATGCATCATCACGCGGGTCTTGCGGGGATTCTTACTTGGATCTAGGTGAAGCAGCGACCTGAGTGCGCGAATAATCACGTCCCAAGTTACAAATAAGATTTTGTTATAAAACGTAGCAAAAATATTATAATAATTTAAAAATATTATATAATACTAGCTGGCCCGGCGAACTTTGTATCGCCTAACAAACAATTGTTTTTTCTAAAATAAAAGTAGCCTAAGTTAATCCTTGTTACATCAGCTATCTGCCAGTGAAAGTCCCGTCAAAATGGGTCCAGCCATTTCAGAGATTACCCGGAACAAACAGACAGACAGACAGACAGACAGACAGACAGATAAAAATTGTAAAAAATATTGTTTTGGTATTTGTATTTTATTTTATTTTATTTATTAAGTTTACCAACGGTAGTTACATTTTATTAAATCTTAAATCTAATCCATAAAATTTTGTACCTTGTGTACATCCAAATGCGCTTAGTAAAAAGTGATTATTTTAATATTACAAACAGACACTCCAATTTTATTTATTTGTATAGATGTATAGATAATTGAAAAGTAAAATTTCTATGGAAAAAATGATATGGACGAAAAGTTTATTGATTTGGATTTTTGTAAGATAAGCTTAATACTTAAATTTAAATTTTTTTTGAATCTTAATACCGTATCCCGGTATTTGATCTTAGTCTGTGACGAATAATGAAACATCTTTTTAAAACATATTAACCTTTGCCGGATTTTTATTGCTGGAGAAATATATTATGGAGTGTATACTCGTAATAAAAGTGCAAAAGGGCCGAATCGTTACATTAATATTATTCGGAAGTGACAATTTGTGTCTGCATTTTTAGTTTATCAGCTATCCTGTTGTATAAACTAAGGATCTTTAAAACAATAAAATGGGCAAACATATTTATATGTTAAATGCTTGAAATATTTTAGCTAATGAATTTGTAAACATTCTATGTAGGTTAAGAAGCTAAGTGAGGTAAGTTCTAATTCACTTCCTAAGTTTACACTTCTAGTACATTTTTATGTAAATATAACAACATTGTATAGTTGAAAAACGAATGGGGGATTGTTTTATTATTAAGAACATTATTGAAGACCGTGAATTATTTGCACAACCACTGTAATAAATGCCTTTCTTGTAACATTGACAATTCCCCTTTTTAGGGTACCGTAGTCAAAATGGAACCCTTATAGATTCGTCATATCCGTCCGTCCGTCCGCAACGACCCTTAGTTCTATTACGTAAGTAAAGCTGCAATTTGGCATGGATATACTATATTTATGAAAACTACAAAGTCGTAGAATAAAACCTTAAAAAATGGGTCCGTTTTAGTAATGTTTTGGTTTAATTCAAACGGGGGACATTTGAGCCTGCCAGCTAAATGGTGTAGATATTGGATTTATGAGAAAAATCAGGGCAGTAGAATGATGAATTTAAAAGGAAAAATATATTGGTTAGGGTAGATTAAGTAGTTAATAAGTAATAGTCGATGAACTACGGAACTCTACATTCCGCGTGGCCTGACACGCACTTGGCCGGATTTTTCTTCACTTTACGTATAGAAAAGTTGTCGAAAAGTTTTGGTATTCGAAATGTTTTTTTCACTTAATTCCGGCACTCTCGCTGCTCGATCCTGTACCAGCATCAATCCCCATGATCCCCGCGTGATGTTGCATAATGTGCTACGCTTTCTGTGTTCACAACTAAATCTGTCAATTTAAAACAAGTCTCATTCACGGATGATTATTGTGTTGCCTTGCTTCTTTAATGACAGGTACGTGGGGTAACTTTTAGATCGAGATATCCCACTTAACTATCATGAGATCGAAGTTTTGTCTAACTGCTGAGCTCGGGTGTCCATTGTCATTGTGAGGGGTTCATCAAGTGGAAATTAGAAGATTTTACATAATTTTTAGGTAAATGGTATAAGATTCTCGCAGATCGAATTCATTCACCGAGTGGTGACGATTGTGTATAATAAGGCTTAAAATTATTGTCCGTCAAATTGTTTTTGAGAGATAGTTCTTGCTCGGCAATATGAGATCTTGAGATAATCTTGTTAAAATGTAGGTACGTTCATATGAAGTAATACGCGTGTATGGCGTAGGTACCAGGTAATGAAATTTATTCTTTGAGGAAACGTGAAAAGAACTACAGCTTGGTGTTTCCCAATCAAAAGTTCTCCATCATACCTGCGTCACTTGAAAATTGAAAAACTTTTGCAATGCCTTTCTCATGGAAATATTCGTAGTTCCCGTTTACGTCTGAATGAGTTGTCATTGTATGGATTCAGGGATGCAATAACGTTTTACTGAAATTAATATTATATTTAACTAGCTGACCCGGCGAACTTCGTATCGCTAGCCGTTACGTTCGGTTCAGCCGTTCTTGAGTTATAAATAGTGTAACTAACACGACTTTCTTTTATATATATAAGATATGTTATTCATTAGTAGGTATATTCTTTGTAGCCTTGGTACCTAGACTATTAAATGTGTGTAATAATCTTCCACTTACTTTTAAGTTATGTTTATGACAAAAAAAGTTTTGTTTCAACATTCTGTACCTAACTAAAGAGATTCTTTTTTTTTCGGATAATACTTATTATTTTAACTGTTCCTAAATATTGCTGTTATTTATCTACTCTGTTTGAATCTAACAGAAAATGTTGGTGATTAGCTGATCAGTTCAACTCGTATCTACTCTCTACTCTTTTATCATCTGATAAAAGAAACGACTGAGCATTTAAAATGAAAATAAGCGTTGTCAATATAGACATTTTACCACAATGTTTTCTTCGTTTAATTTAATAATATCCATATAATCAACAATACATCTTTAATATACCCCTATGAAAATGCACAAATGATTGTAACCAGATCGAACTGCGCATTTTTAGGACAGTGAAATGCAGGCGCGATACCGCGTGTAAATCCGTATGATATATTGATACAGTTTCGTGTAAACGTGTAACAAATGCGGTAATTTGAAGCACCTGCCGGCACCGCGCTGCACCACTGTTCACTGTTCTACTGCTTACCATATCCAGTATTTTTCAATACTGTATGTATTTCAGAGATAATGTGTATCGAAATAACATGTATCCATCGATGAATCTAAGCTATGTATCAGTTAATTTGTACATGTTTAAAATACTAAAATGGTGAGTACCCGTTTGCATTCAAATGTTTAGTGTCCGCGATGATAAGTAAAATCTTATATTCTAACAACGTATTAAAGTATACACAGCAAGTAGGAAAGGGATACAGTATACACTACCTACAATATACACTATACAAATAATCGAATTCATCACTGAGCAAGATATTATAGCAGAAAGTATGTTATTCAACTTTCAATCCCAACTTAGCTAAATTCAGCACTTTTATAAAATAACACGGTTAGCTGCCAATCTACGCAAGTTAAAACTATGTATTTTATACATTTATATTGATTTAAATGTTGTGCTGAGGAATTTCAATCACCGTTACTTCGCAATTGCGCATTTTCACTGTATGGAAGGGAAATAATTTCAGGCGTCAAAACAATGACAAAATTCTTAAATGACGAATTTTGATCGGCAATAATTTAATCAACGATTAAGTAAATATAGCTCTTCAGAATACTGGATAATAAATGATCTGTAAGGCGTTGTGGGGTAGATTAAATATTAAATTATGCGCTGAATAAATAACTAGTAATATAGCTCAAACTCGGCTATAACTTTAAAATAAAACAGCAGTGGTTAACACGAAAGCTTATTATGTGCCTTTTATTAAATCTCATTTCATGAGCTTTTACGGCAACCTGCATATTTCCAAATTAAATGAGTTTATCTTTCCAGTTTTCCTCATTAAGTTAACCAACAGTGTTTTACTTTTTGGAAGATAGTATTTCGTGAGTTGTTTCATTGTAGATTATCGTTTATCAAAATGTTTGTCTGTGCGCAAGTGTTGGCTTAGGATCGGGTTCGTTGATTGCCCGGACGTGTCTGCTGTTATTCACGTTCATAGTTTATGTAATTCGATTTCTTTGCGAGAACTTATATCTTGTTATTGTATAAAATCGAACACGTGTTCTTATCCATTATTTTTGTTACTAGTTATTTTTTTCTTATTTCTCCTGACGACGTTGATTTGTCAATCTGTAACATGTATTGTCAATGAACTATATTCGTTCACTGTGTATTGTATTTAGAAATGACACATTTGGCTATTTGACTCTAAGATTTTGTCTATAAACCGAATATATTTTCTTGATTATGATCTCCAATATAATATGAATATTAAAGTTTAGTTTTTTTGTCACTTGGCTACGTTTAAGCCCTTAGAGCTATCTGATTGCAATTCTGAATTTATTTATTTAAAGGTAACTCATTTAATTAATTCAATAATAATATAATTATTCAATAAATGCATAAATAAAAAATGTTATCTTACCCTAAGTCTGTAAATGTTACTTAATAAATTATAGACACGTAATAATTTGTTAAGGAAAGTCGCTAGTAAGTGCATTATTTCAGAACGTGTTTTGATAAAAATAAATAACATGATCTACTAACTGTAAACCACTTAAATAAATTTTATATCTTTCTTCAATAAGAAAATGGGTGAAGTTCTCAGAAAAGAGTCCAGCAGTAATATTGCAATCATCTAATGAATGCTTCCGGGCAGATAAGCTTCGATTAAATGGTCTCTTTATTGCCAAAGTAGAGGCGCGTTCCCTTTATATGTATATTGAGATATCACTTAGATACACCGAAATAGGTCGCAAAGATAATAAAGACTGTTAGATACAGTAGGTATTAGGAACGATGTTTTCCTAATTCTATAAATATTTTGTAGTCCGGTCAAATTAGACAAAAAAATGATAGTGAAGGTGCATAAATTCCCAACAAGCTGAAAATCAGTAAGATTGTTCAAAACATAATTATAAATAAAAATTTTAAGTTCCCCATCATTCCCGTGTATGGAAAAAAAAAATTCAAGGTCAAAGGTCAAAAAAATGAGTTTTTCGTGATTTTCAGCAAAACGGTAAGTTTTATCATAAAGTACCCCAGACAAAAATTGTAGATCATAAAATTATCTATAAAAATGTATCAATACTTTTTTCCTACGAGCCACCGTTTCTGAGATATAAGGATTCAAAAAGTTGTAAGTTTTTATCGTCATAATATGCACACGTTTACCCTGCTACCTCATGGTAGTGTACTTAGCGTGTTTTTGAATTGTTATATCTCAGAAACGGTGGCTCGTAGGAAAAAAGTATTGATACATTTTTATAGATAATTTTATGATCTACAATTTTTGTCTGGGGTACTTTATGATAAAACTTACCGTTTTGCTGAAAATCACGAAAAACTCATTTTTTTGACCTTTGACCTTGAATATTTTTTTTCCATACACGGGAATGATGGGGAACTTAAAATTTTTATTTATAATTATGTTTTGAACAATCTTACTGATTTTCAGCTTGTTGGGAATTTATGCACCTTCGAATGTCTTAATTGACCGGACTATTGTGTAGGGTATAAATATGTACTGTATATACCGTGTAAGGTTTAATGTTTGTAAGTAACAAGACTTACTTTAAGTCATTATTCACTTTAATTTTCAAAAAACGGTTCAATATTTTACAACATTTATGGTGGGGTTTGGGATGCTATTCACATTGACTAAGGTTAAGACCGGCTTACTACTGAGTCTGCTGCTTTGACTAAATACGGATTGATGGACTTATACATCTCCAAGTAGTTACATTATGGAAAACTCGTAGATATACAGGTATAATCATGATGTTTTCCTCCAGCTAAGCAAGCCATAACTAAGTAATATACATATATCATAAAAAATGCAGAAATCAATCTTAGTACTACTTTATGATTAACCAAGTAAACCACAAGATGAATTATTTACATATTTAAATAATATTTTTCAGCAAACTTTAACCATAAAACCAACAAAATAACACATAGCCTTACAAAATAACGAGTACCTACATTAGGTACTAACAGCTGTTTATTTATCCCTATGATTGCACAACAAATCAAATCTCTCTGGCTCTATACTAATTATTTAGCAGTTAAGAAATATCAAATTACAGTTTAACAAATAATTTCCGCTACAAGCAGCGGCAGCGGATAGATTCGGCGATAAGGCGGCAGGTAGGCGGGTAGAGGGCGCTCTACAATTTATCGCCTGCATATCCTTTCAGCGGTAGATAATGACCGCAGTAAAACGTTTAAGCACGGAATAACTGCTGCTGGAAGCCGTTATTACAATATTATGAATGGCTCGACCCGAAGCGTCTCGCGAGTCTTTGTACGCTCTTTGTATAACGACGTGTTGCCTACGAAACCTACAAATGATCTGCATTTTATATCTTACATGTTTTATATTTTACATAATTATCGTGTTCCGACGCATGTGTATAAAAAATATGTGTGCAAACATCTGAAATATTTTTTTTTGAAAAAGTTCATGTTTTCATGTTCATGTGTCAGAACACACCAACCGCTTAGTGTTAATTGAGCTAAAATCACTAGAGTATAGTTAGGAGAATAACAACACAAGTCAGTGATAATTCTAAATCTGATGAAATTGAGACATATGTACCTATGTGATAATACTTTTGATCTACAAAAAATATTTAAATAAATATATCGACATTTCTTAATCTACTAATACTCGTAGTATTAAGTACAACATTACAAGCCTATATAGCACAATCGAATGTAATTGCTCCAAACATCCCGATCTTTAAATTGTTTTTGGGAACGAAAAAATAACCTACGGATTGTATGAGTCAACAAACCTTATTGAACTACTATTTGGGAGAGGTCAACAGACGCGACACAGGACGACGTTGCGACACAGCTTTCTTGTAAATAATATTAAGTAATGTATATTTTATAAGGTAATTTCTTTTATTTCTGCTCAACATACAAGTGAATGTTTTAGATTCTCATAATACTCGTGTTTCAAATAAGAAGTCTTAAGTTTATGTTTGCGGTTGTGCACTTATTTTTATGAATAGTCATTAAAGAAAAGTTTCACCGCCTTTTAGTGCCATACCTACTACGTACACATACATATACTAGTTAAATACTTCAGTTACCGTTAAAGCCTGGCCACAAACGCACACAAGCACAAAATTTATTCCCATAAATGTTCGGTTTTTATGATCGGAAAATTACTTAATTTTTCCTTAATATGTCCAAATTAAGTCATGATGGACGCAAATATTCCATTGTAAAACGTTCTGTATTTTTGTATTCTCGATTCTGAAATCGAATATCCTAATCAAGCGTTAACGTAACGAGTGACTTGGTTAACATCTGATAAGTCATTGAATTAATTAAAGTGATTTACTACTGAAATTAATACTAATGTTCTTTTTTTTTAAAAACGAAAAATTCTTAAATTAAAATATTATTAATGAATATCAGATTATTGAACGGTACTCAGGTAATGATTTAATTGAAAATGTATTTTTTTTTATTTTACCTACTTATTACTTTAATGAAATGGACAATGAGTTACTTATATTTAACTTTAACGCCCCAACTCAGAGTCACTAACGGTAACTTAAATCGCTTCTTAGACAGCATTTGTATTGCGATTCTTTATTATGGAGCGATTAAAGTAACCGTTAATGACTCTGAGTAGGGGCGTAAATATCGTAGGGTATAATTCACACACTCACACATATCGCTATCCCTCGAAGAGTGTCGAACCCCTGCAGGTTCGGAGGCCGCCGTGCTGCGGGCGCGCGAGTAATTAGCAGCGCCTTCCTTCCGCTCGCTGCCTCGACATACCCTCCGCCCTACAGCCTCGCACTCTTTGCCAGCTAACGACACATTTTCTCTAAAATGAACTACATATTGTATCACCATGTCGTGTTTTACATTCATTCTCCCGTGCACTGCGCTACGATATTTTTATGTCTCAAAACGCGAACGTGCACGACTTTTACATCCTTTCTTAATTTCCATCACAAAGAAAATATATAATGTATCCCAGCGTGTTACTAAGTAGCCATTTTATCATAATATGTCATACAAAAGGATTTTAAAAAGATAACAATCAACTCCCGAGACCCTTAAAATTACGGTTCATGTAGCGAAAAAATTCGTTTAATTTAAAAACTCTCCTCGCGTTCATATTCAAATTGTCATCGTACTTTAAAATCCTCATAATCCGTCCAATTCTGAATCTTCGAGTGGCGCTCGGGTCGTAGTAATCAAGACGGCTTCAACAGGATTTTCGTCCCCCACACTAGCTTGGAAGACACCCTCTACTATATATTTTTCTTGCAAAAAAGGGCAACATTAAAACGCTTTTGTATTTTATTTTATTCATGTTAAAATATTACACAGTGATTGATTTGTGTAGAACCGTTTTTTCTTAAATAATGTGTCGTTTGAATTGCACTCGCACCACGATAAATTCAGTCTAACTCTGCATGGTGTGGGAATGTGTTTTGCATTAAAAAAAAACTCATTACAGGCGGCAACTACGGCGCGGACGAGTGGCGTCTTTGAAGGCCTGCGCCGCTACTGCGGTATTATTCCAGATTATACCGGCTTCCATACAAATGAAATCTCGCTTTAAACCACTGCAAATTCGGAACGAGAAAATAAGGCTCAAAAGTTGTTTTACTGCACTCGCACTTCAGAAATTCTTTTAGAGTTGCTCATAAATTGTTCATTAAGTCCCCTTTGGCGTATTGGAATCCAAGTTATGAGTTTTCCCTATATCCGGGCATTACTGACGCTTGTATTTATTTTGTAATACGGTTGGGAGTTTATCTGGTCAGAGGGAGTTTGGTGTGAGTACCTTCGCACCGTGAAAGCGCTCAGAATAACCATTACATATTTAGTTAGTACGTCCCGGGAGACTGCACTTGCGGTTGTTGCCATTAGTACGATTGAGCACTTGGGTAGTTACTCGGGTCCTGCGTGGACTCGATTTTAGTATCTTTACATGTGTATTGTATGACCTTGTGCGTAAGATTACTTCAGTATGAATAATTGGAATAGTTTTCACAGTGTCTTATATGTGTGAATCGAGAACGTGTTACGAGTAAGTTAAAATATCGATGTGCTGTTTGCCTGCGGTGGCTCCGCTTCGTATAGATGCAGATGAGCTAACTATTTGTCTTGCCTGATCGTTGGGGCTTGATTAAACCGTGAAACATTTAGCGCCATTCACCTGCTCGACTTATAACCCTGCTGAATTCAACCTAAATATATTGCTTCCTTTACGATAGCTAAATTAAAACAGTTGCTTGTTACTTATACTATTTAAGGCGCGGTGTGATCTCAATATTCACAAAACTGGGTTTCTTTGGCGCTCGAGTACGAGGAAACCCAAAGAAAATATCGCACGCAAAAAATACAGAGCATAGAAAACGATCTAAAGAAAAATGTTAACCGAATAGAATATTAAATAGTTGTTTAATATTTCCAATAAAAATCGTAATTTGCTATACAAAAATAAACTTAATCGTCGACGTTCTCTGTATTTTCAGCGGTAACAACTCAAATGAAAGAATAAAGGCAGATATAACATTTGCAAAGAAATGTAACGAATGACGTGAAGTCGCTTTTTCGCTATGTGTGCATGGCAACCATAATGACAACTAGCAGCGGCACCGTATGGACACGTATTTCTTGGTGTGTGTAAGGTGCCAGATGAAAAGTCACAATCTCCCACAATTTTATTTTATTATACTAAATTATATGCCATATTTCGAACTTGAAATATTAAACACAATTAAATTGGCAAATTACTTATTATTATATCACTAGTTATCAAAATATCATATGTAATTGTTCTTTTATTATACAATAATGTAGATATTTTCTTATTGGAAAACATCAAAATTTCAATATATTTATTATAATTAAAATACATGAAATACACGTCCTCCTCATTAAATGCAATGAACAAACAACGAAAAAATTTGATAGCAGCTAATCATTATCTTGTCTGCTTTGACATATAATAAAAACCCATTTATCTCGTACATCAGCATTCGTCGGCAATCTGCAAAAATATAATTGAAATCATTTTATTTTCTTTCAATCATGCATTTTATCATGGGCAAATGTGACATTTTCAATTAACCCGGTTATAATATCCCAGCGATAGGTGTTTATGCATTGGCTGTATTTCTTGATTTTTAGGTTTAAATAAATACAAATATTTACTTTTTAAATATATTTATTTCGATATACATTTATAAATCGACCAGTGTTCAAATAGCTCATGCATATTTCCCCAAATTTAGGGTAACCGATTTTCACATGAAGCTGGTATACAAATGAATAATTGTCGAGGTTTTGTGTTCCGAGCAAACCGCAAAAATATTATTATAAATAAATAATAAAATAATGAACAGATACCTGTGAAAAGATATTCCATCTTCTTTTCTTTGATTTAGCGAACTACTTTTACATAGTTTACAAATGTAAGACGGCATTATAACTGATAAAATTATTTAACAAATTTTGACAATTGCGACGTTCATGCAATTTGACGCTTTCTTTAGTAGTGACACGAGATTGTATTAGTTTTTTATTTTGTATTATTCGTGATAGGCTTACGTCGGATTCGAACGACGTTATCTGCCTTTATTCTTTCATCTGAGGGTAACAACATAATTTTGTTTGAGAATATAATACGTATATGGTTTTATTAAAACTTAAACCGGACAGATATTGAATTTAATGTGTATATTCTGAATTATCTAAGGAAAACCCTCAAATTAAATGTTTATTCGCAATCTAGTTACATTGTTAGCAAAAACATGCTCTGTAATTTTGAACCCTATTCAGCGTCACGTAAATGTAACATTAGATTAGCGCAGATATGCGGTTGTGTGAGTGAAATCAACGTTTTTAAATCGTAGTCATACCGCGCCTTAATTATAGATGCAAAATTTTATGTGTAGTAAGTAATGCTCAAATAATAGTGAATAATGAGAAACATGTTTTTCAAATATTCATCATCAACATTATCATCGTATTTTTATCGATTCGTTCAATCCTCGGGTAAAAGAACACCCTACATCTAGTCTGCAATTCGTGACCACGTCAAGTCCATGGTTTTGTGACACTCATCATTTTTCTGTATGATGCAATCTGACCTCTAAGGGCTCTATCACCAATATCCTTTTTACTCCAGTTCGACTCCTTTATTGCATGCTAGTATCACACGATTTGGATTGAATTTTGATTGCCGGTATTTTTAGACGTTACCACAGCGATTAGGGGAATAAATGACGGACATTACTCGTAATGAATGTTTAGGCGGGCGTAATCGCATCGTGCGAAGTGGCGGCGCCATCACCGCACAGCTGCTGTTGGTACGATATTGCCTCTAGATTTATCCGGTATTACAAAACAGACAAAAAATTCAAAAATCGATCGCTCATAAACCTTTTACAGATGATAATTTTGGTTAACAATACGTTTTGAGCGCGAAACGGAGGAAATAACGAACTTAGAAGCCATAATACATATGTACATACATACATTAGAAGACTGAACCGATTGACAAGGAACTTGGAACTTTTAAAATTTTAAAATAGATTGTAATTTTATGATAATATTAATTTTTGAATAAGTTTTTCTTAATAATAAGTTAGTCAGGCATTACAAAATAGGTATATCAAAATATATATTTTGATGCTTTGCTTATTTCTTTACAAAATCAATTCTTTCGTCATCTTTCATGTTTTTTGAAAAATAAAAATTGTTCGTAGGTATACATATACATATTATTATAGTAAAAAAGACTTCAGTTACTAATTGTAACGAAATTCATTCATCAGTCAGTTCAGGTAAATAGGGTTCGTTAAGAAGCAGATCCCACTTGGCCGGCAAAGCATTGATGACAACCCTGATGTTGCTTATGCCCATGCTTGACGATGATCACTTACAACCAGGTAATCAGTTTGCTCGTTTGCTTGCTCAGGGCACTACTATAGTGCAAAATTACTATATTGTTACTATAGTGTATATTAATTACTAAAGTGCGTTCAGAAACGAAATAAACCTGACCTGTACTGTAACTTACGACAGCGTTTGATTAACTAGTATCTCGGTCCTTTTATATTGCACGAGTAACCACCCTCGCTTTGCTTCGGTTTTCTTATTTTTTTTACACCTTGGATTATATTATTCGAGTTTTATAAAGGATCCCTATTTTTTTTAAATATAATATAGCCTATGTTACTCGGAGGTAGTTTAGCTTCCCAACAGTGAAAGAATTTTTGAAATCGGTTCAGTAGTTTCGGAGCCTATTCAATGCAAACAAAAAATCAAATCTTTCCTCTTTATACATATACAATCTGTCACATATATATATGTAACATAAGAAAGTACATGGCTCAAAATCGGCAGCTGAATCGATTCCACGTATTTTTAATGTAGGTAATTTTTTTTCCCTAAAAGAAATTAAAATTAAGTAAATGATGTCACCCAATTCTTTAAACAGTCGAAACAAACAAAAATGAAACTTAAGTCAATGCAATAGGGTCCTTTCAAGCATTATTATACTGAGCCACAGCCACAAACGCACACTGCCAAACGTACGTAGTTGTACGACGTAAAAGAAATTCACTACAAACGCAATAGATCAAAAAAATATTATAAAGAAAGTTCGCACACTTCCTTACGTTTTCTCTCTTCCGCATATTTAAAAACAGTCGGGAGGAAGCGAGACGTAACGATGGTATCACTCCCGGCCGGCGGCTTTTGTGATCTACGATTTAGTAAATTAAAAAGTCAGTCACACCGCACGCGCCGGCCGTATAAGTGATTGGATAAATTAGGTTTCCTAGGTCAGCTGATTTGACCCAACTAGACTTTTTTCTGTGGGGACGTGTTTATTTCAAACATTCCATTAGATTTGACGTAGTGAAAAGTGACACTAGTATTAAATAAACATAAACGACAATTACCAAAACGTGCATTAATGTGTATCAAACAAGGTGGTGGACATTTTGAAAATGTCATTAAAATACGACGAGGATGAGGATGAGGGAAGAAACCAATTATTATCAGACCTGTAAGTTACCTACACTAACTAAATTTAATTGGTTGTTTAATATTTGTAAATATTTTTATAATTCACAGCTTTTAAACATGCAGTCTTTTTTATTTTGTTGTATTATTACACATACATTACAAACTTATGCATTTTACTAAATTTTAATTAAAAAATGCCTGCGCAAACGTGTTAAGTGATAAGCCCCGCCCATAGAAAAATTTCATAATCACTTGTTTACTTGCGTACAAAATTTTAAGTACTAAATTGTCCGTTTACACCTATTAGTTTACTTAAAATTTAGTTATCTACATATCTACTTCTAAACAATCAATATTTCAATAAATAGGTATCTTATCATTTTAATGCCAAAACGATTAACATTGTATTAATTAAAATGATTCAAAGTCGACAGTCCAAAACCTGTAAAAAGTGATTGAAACAGGGCTCAGCTACTATTTTAGGCATATGTAGGTAATAATGTTTATGTTCAATAAAATCTTTGAATCGTTACCTAATTGGATGAGTTCAGTAAGTGATACGAGTATAACACACCTACCAATTAAATGAAATGAGTACTCAGGTAACAAACATGTTGTGTTTAACAATATCTAATGTACAATGTCTAATTCGTTTTCGTCTATCAGCTGTTATAGCCGCGCGCGCGCCGGCCCCCGCGGCCCGCGTTGTGGCCTGTGACGTGGGTCTCACTCTCGTGTGTGCGTGAATCTGTATGCTTGCTTAGAATATTATGAACATTCTTATCCCTCTACGAGAACAACTAATTCCTTGAATAAACAATTATTAAGCTAATAAAAAATATTTCAGTGTATGTATTATGATTAAAACTGAATAGGTATTCTAATTGGGGTGTTTAGGGGTGTACGTCATTTATGCATTTAATGTAGTGAAAGTGAGACTGTAGTAGGTATTAAATAAACTTAAACTTATTACTGACATTGATTAATTTTTTTGTTCTTTAATGTGAGGTTTAATCAATGAGTTCAAAATTATTCACAGTCTACAGTACAAAGCCTGAAAAATGTAATGGAAAGAGAGAATCATAATTTGTTTAGTATTTAATCTTCTTACCATTACTTACTACATACATATTTTATGTAATGATCGCTCGATCGCTAATATCAGCTGTTTTTGTCGGGACGTCGGGGTGTACCGCACACACGCGCGCACCGACCTTGTATACGTAGCGCTCGTTCGCTCTCATGTGTGCGTGCGCCGCTGGGTAGAATGTTCACACTTTTCGTTCGAAATGAGTATAACTAATTTCTTAAATAAAAAATTATTAAGCTATAAAACACAATTAAAAATACGTGGAATCAATTCAGTTGCCGATTTTGAGCAAGATACTTTCTCAAAGTGAGTAAATTATGTTATACGTTGTATATTAGTATAGATGTAGTAAGTGCGATTTGACAACGATATTTGATGGTTTTTTGGTACGGGGACACTAATTAACAAAATTTTGTATTACTATTACGTAGGACAGAAGAATAAAACTTAACACGATAAGTACCTAACTTCAGATAAATGTTCAATACTAGTACTGAATTGTAACTAAAATGGATGTAAAATCCACAAAATACTACAGTTCAGCGTGCCACGAGTGAAAAATCTATTTTATTTACACTCAGCTTCAGTTGCTGGTAAACCTATTGTTTGTAAAATAGACTATTATTCAAGTCACTTGAAACTAACACAGTATTTTCAATCTATTTCGAATAAATATTTTTTGAAGGAATTATTTAGCAAAATAGAGGCAGTACATTTGAAGATATTTTGTTTCACGAAAGAATAAACTTGCCGTTACTTGTTAAAGCAGTGCCTAATCTAATTACTGAGTATGTTCAAAGGATCCTTATTTGAGCTAGGTTCGGTAATTTCTACATGCCAACCTGATTTTATATCTCCTTTGTATATAATATTTGTGTGACGACTGTTTCCTTTATTTTTAATGATGGTTAAGTATCTTTGATCAAATACACTCATGAGGTTCTTGCACCGTATATTTAAACTCACTCACTCATTCACTACTTACCAAAGATTTCATTTAACTGAACAGTTTCCGAGTTTATTCAAGCTGCGTACTTGCAAATAGTGGAATGATCTAAAGGTGGTGGAGTAAAGGTAAGTGTTTGGATAATGGCCAGACTTTACATCGTTCTGTCTGTTTGCCAAACTCTTACAGTATCTATGTAACTTCTTTGTAACCCTTTATGAAATAATGCATGCCCGTAGATAGGTCTGAGACTTGGTACAGTTTGAAATATTTTGTAAAATATTTTATTTATTTTATTTATATGGAAAAGAAATGCAGAAAGCTTCATTTTATTCGTACCTAGATTTGTGTTACTAATACATTTCGTAAAACAAATTAAACATTCACTCATGTTAATGAGGAGTGACCCTCTTACAAATTGAATTACAGTCAAATTTCGAATGCAGAGCGGAAAACTTAACAAGTATGAATGAAAACATTACTTAGCTTTACCTTCAATGCACATGTAAGAATAGCGTGACTAGCAATCTCAGATATCAAATGTGATATTAAGTCATCCAATAACTTGATTAGTATAGTCGATTATATACGAGTAGGTGTGATTCTATTTCCTGAAAATTAAGTAGCAATAAAGAGGCGTGCGGAGTGCCGAGCGACATCGAGTCAGGTGTGTCAACGAGGAGTCACAATTTCCTGCACTTAACGACATAGGAAGCAATTTGGCAAGTCATCAAACGGACAGCGATTGACGTCGACTCATCAGCCGCATGCCTATCATTACGCTACACTAAAAACTTTTAGATACGAAAAACCTTGGCTTTGTTGTTTATCGGAAACCTCGTTACACTTCAATTAAAATAACGTTTGATCGATGTTTGGCGTTTTGTTTGATGCTAGGAGTGCACAAAATACAACTAAGTTTATACGAATAGATACACCAAATACAAGCCATAATGTTTTGTGTACAATTGTAATTTGCATACTTGTAAAATTATTATTATCAGCATTTTAATATTTTTACGGTTTCTAAAGTAGGTATTGTCAGTTATTATACATATTAATATCCATTCCATTTAAGTTATTCATATTTTTTATGATTTTTTAATATACCTATAGAGTAATTCCTGTTGTAAGTATGGCGAAATCTATGTACACACGATTTTAAAGTACTTGTTCATGAGATCTAACTGAATAATTAAGGGAACCCAGCTCTTAGCACTTGGATGTGACCGTGACTGTTGGTGGCGAAATGCAGCAAATGAAATTTTAAATATCAAGCCTAACACAATTTTATTTTATAATACTTTTAAACATCCTGCGCTTAACACGTTCGCTGCGTAAGGATTTTTAGTGTACTTTTTGCTGGTGCGTCGTGAGGTTATATTGACTCACAGAGGACCTTTTTACAGTGCGGCGTGAGGTCAAATAAGCTCTCATTCAGTTCTGTCTTGATATAGGTTTTTCTCAATGGGGATATGTATTATTTAATATATTTTATTTTGAGGTCAAAGACTAATAACCAAGCAATATATACCTAGCTGCGTTTTTAGCTTGCTTGTTTCGTTTAGCCTCTAAAAGAGAAATAATTTGAGAGGTCAATTTGACCACACAACGCACTGAAGATATCAAAACACTAGTGATGGGAAACACCTCTGTTGTATAGCACTCGACAAATTTTCCCAGAATTTTATTGACAGTTTAATTTTTAACCTTGTAAGTCACATACGTGAAAAATAATAATAATACTAATAAAACTTTATTTCGGACAAAGTCCATATGATGTTAGTAAGTAAAAAATTCTTATAAACTACTAGCAGCGAAATCCGGCGTTGCTCGGGTTAAAATACATCACATGTTTGATGGTATAAAAATATGTAAGGATCTATAGAAAATTCCAGATCGATTACAACAGTTGCACACATTCTGAAGTTTTCAAGAACATTCTAGAATTTTTTTTAGAACTTTCTAGAACATTCCAGATCGATGACAACAGTTGCACACATTCTGGAGTTCTAGAACATTCTAATTTTTTTTAGAACTGTCTAGAACATTCCAGATCGATGATAACAGATGCACACATTCTGGAGTTTTCTAGATCATTTCTGAAATTTTTCGAACTTTGTCAAAGTTCTCATGAGTTAGAAAAGGACAGAGATAGGTTTTTCACATGGGTTAGAAAAGGACAGATATATGATTTTTCACATTTTCACCCCCCACAACCACCCCCTTCCACCCCCCGTCACCAAACTCTCTTGCTTTCACCAGGAGACCAAGGGGTATCTACCACCCCAACGGGGAGTCGATTGGAATTGGTGGTGATAGAGAAAACCGTGTCTTCACGAACTAACATTAGCATTTTTTAATATATATTAGATTGTTAGTAACATAAAAAAGCGGCCAAGTGCGAGTCGGACTCGCCCATGAAGGGTTCCGTAGCAGCAAGTAACATAATATAAAAGTTTTTGTAGTTCGTTGTAACTTTGATCGATGTTTTTTGTGGTTTACGATTTATGACGTATTAAAAAGAACTACTTACTAGATCTTG
Source organism: Thymelicus acteon (assembly GCA_951805285.1). Lineage (NCBI taxonomy): Eukaryota > Metazoa > Arthropoda > Insecta > Lepidoptera > Hesperiidae > Thymelicus > Thymelicus acteon. Next base: position 8,580,392 of record OX638219.1, on the reverse strand, counting down.
TTCAAATTAATTTTCTTTGGAAGTTTGCATAGTAATGTACATCATATTTTTTTTTAGTTTTATCACTCTCTTATTTTAGAAGTTACAGGGGGGGGGACACACATTTTACCACTTTGGAAGTGTCTCTCGCGCAAACTATTCAGTTTAGAAAAAAATGATTTTAGAAACCTCAATATCATTTTTGAAGACCTATCCATAGACCCACCCATACACGTATGGGTTTGATGAAAAAAAAATTTTTTGAGTTTCAGTTCTATGTATGGGGAATCCCAAAATTTATTGTTTTTTTTTCTATTTTTGTGTAAAAATCTTAACGTGGTTTACAGAATACATCTACTTACCAAGTTTCAACAGTATAGTTTATCATATTATATCTATCATATGGCATATCTTACACTTGACGACAACACCACACGACTTTACTAATATAATATTATATAATATTACTTTACTAATATAACTAACATAATATTCAAATTAAAAGTTGCAAAACATATATTTTGTACACGCGAAAAATGGCTCAAAGCGACGTCTTCCTTATCGATCGCGTGGCACAACACTAAGCGCGCGAAATGGCGCTAGCGCAACGTTCAGTGCGGATGTGAGGTGCGCGGAGCGCTAGGTCATATTGACCTCACACCGCACTAGAGTGAAACAATTTTCTTTAAGTGCGGGTGAGGTCATATTGTCTCACGAGTGTTTGAAAATATAGGATTGTTCACGTTAAAGCGGCAATTGCAATGGAATATAAATCTTTTTCCTACGATAGAAATACACAAAGTTAAGCCTTCCGCACCAGGGGAAAGAACGCTATTTTGCTCGCCGCACCACATGAAAGTTCGCTGTGAGTCAATATGACCTCACAACGCAGTGAACGTGTTAAAATGAAGTTTTAGGGGTATTTTTGAATGCATTTTAAAAAATGTTATCCGTGCGTATCGCTATGGCGTATCCGGAATCCGGATAGAATAATTTGTATGGCGGTGTAAGCCATGCACGTAGGGTCAGTAAATAAAGCAAGACAAGGAAGCATTTAAGCTCATTATTTACGGCCCTTAATAACTGGTAACGTCGGAGTTGCCTGAAGAAACTCCAGCGTCACACTACTTCGAGCCGCACGCTTGCCAGGTCAATGTCCTCTCCTGTTGCCCAACTTGCAAATTTCTTAGAAAAATAAATTTATATTATAAGACATTTACATTAATTAGTATGAATACTCTTCTTGTTTATACTTAATCACCAGATGGGGTGGATTATACTCGTAACTTTTCAATACTACATATAACAAACTCTGAACTGTATAAGAAAACTCTACAACCAAAATGTTTGCTTCGGCCGGGCGCTGAACTCCGAACCCCATGTTCGCTAGGGGGGCTTTAAATATAAAATAGTTTATTGAATTCAATGAAATGAATAATAACCATCGCGTAAAACTAGATCATACTGTAATACGTATCGATCGAGAGACTGTAGTTATAGAATTCCCAGTTGATGTCCGCTATAAACTCGGGCAATAACTGAAATAATACTTGCAGTCCTTTAAATCAATAATAAAGCTCTGCTACGGTTCATTAAAGTTATAGAAGACTTATACATTTCCATTCGTCTTATTTCCAACACTCAACGTAATGTTAGTATTAAATGATCAGGTTGGGAAGCAAGGCAGTTAAACGATTTGTGGCGTATTAATAAAACGATTAAACGAAGCTTTCCGCGGTAATCTGGGAGCGACGAGCGCGGCAGATGGCCACAATTCCCAAACTTTGATGACGAACGCTTGCATCTCGCCGAGAATCAACCGACGATTTGGACTTTTGTTTTTGACTACTTACACTTGAAAGGGATAAGTTCTTTGAAAGCCTTTTAATTTTCTTCAACCGATGGAAATGACTCCACCGTTTCGTACGGCGTTGAGACTGTTTTATTTCACGTTACACTGGTTTAAAACGGTCAAAGCTTTATTTCTTAGAAAATAACGTGGATTGCATACTGTGAAGAATTAGGTATTAGTAACGTAACAATTTAAGGCTAATGCCAAAGAGTCACACAAGATCAATTCAGAGCAAGGCCTTACGCTCAACTTCTTTGCTTAAATTACTAACAGATTAAGGGCTTTGTAGTAGGGATTTCTCTTATTTTAAGAGGAGATAGGCCCACAGGGACATAAATGCTAATGAATATTGATTACGTTTAGTTACAATAAAACGATAAGAGGTCAAAAAATGTATTTCAGTAACGTTTAAAGTGTCCGCGCGGAGGTTCATGACTGGGTAGTACGTGTGCAATCCACACCCACTGATTGGATTAGGTGCGAAGAGCCGTCGCGCGATGCCAGGCTCAAACGTAAAATTTTACGTGACCACTTACTGAATGCATCCGTGACGCGATTGCATACTCAAACGAGCACTAGCAATCGCTGTTTGTCAAAGTGATTTTCGACTTTTTAGCATTTTATATTTAATCATTTTTATTGTAACGTCAGTAAAATTAAAAGGCAATCTGATGGTAATTCGTGACCACCAACAAACATGAACAATATTAAATGCTTCATTAATAATACAATACAAAATATCTTTATTGTACACATAATATTACAATAAAATCATTATACAAATAGAACACAAACGTACAATTGGCGACTTTATCACTAAAACAGCGATCTCTTCCAGGCAACCATTGAATATTCAAAATTTATTCACAAAAAGGACAGGGTAGAGCGTGTACGGAAAGAAAAAGATAGTATAAAGCACAAACGTAGCATGTCAGTAGATATTGTGAATATTGAGGTGAAAAAAACAGTAAAAAGAGACGGAAAAAAATCAGAGTTGAAAGAAAACGTGGGAAAGAAGTAAGCAGAAAAGGAGAAAATAAATTAATAGTTACACCGATAGAATTGTAAATAGGTATTTATTAATAAGACATATAGTAATCCTTCACTTATTTCTTAAACGACTCTGAAGTCTGTGCGCGTCGAATGGCAATAGGAAGGGTATTACACAATCTCACAGCTGTTGCAGTGAAGAATTTACTATAGAAGGATGAAGAATAATTAAGTGTAGAGAGAGATAGTTTGTAATTCGAACGAAGAACATGTGTATCATAGGACAGAGGCATGTACTGAAATCGTTCTCTTAAATAACTTGGATTGTTTGGGTTAAACAGTGCGCAGTAAAGAGCAGAAAGAATATGAGTATTTCGGTGAAGTCAAATTGGGAGCCACTTGAGCCTTTTACGATACTCGGAGATATGATCATACAAGCGTATCCCAAATATGAATCGCATTGATAGATTCTGGAGACGCTCAAGTTTATTTAGTTGCTCGACAGTTAGATTTAGATAACAACTATTCTGTAAATATTCTACTCACCTCACTAATCTGAGGACTCTAAGAGAGAGTGATATCCATGTACCCCTAGATTTTTCACTTCCTCACTTAAAGGAATACTAATCCCATTAAGCACAATAGGTGGTAAATTAGACGATTTGATCCGAGAGATAAGCCTCGAGCCACCAATAACTATGGTCTGTGTCTTGTGTGGATTAATATTTAAACCATTTAGTTGACACCTCACCGAGACTTTGGTTAAATCATCATTGAGAATACTGATAGCCTTGGGTAAATCCTCGATTCGGCATTGGAGATCATATGCATAAAGATGGTACAATGAGGATAAATTGAGACTTATTGAGTTAATATAGAGAGAAAAGAGGAGAGGAGACAACACGCCACCTTGCGGAACACCGGCAGCGACTTCTGTCCATTTTGAATATTCATAGTCTACTGAGATACGTTGTCGGCGCCCATGCAAGTAACTAAGAAACAAGCTAATCGCATTCAGAGATATGTTAAGAGAGCCTAATGTCGCTATCAAAACATCGAAGTCTACTGTATTAAAAGCATTGCTAAAATCTAGCAAAGATAACACAGTCACTTGCTTACAGTCCATTCCTAAGCGAATATCGTCTTTCACCTTTAGGAGAGTAATTGTCGTGCTATGACCTGGATGGAAACCGGATTTATAAGGATTCAGGAGGTTATTTGTACAAAGGAAGGACTTAAGCTGAAGGTAAATAAGTCGCGCAAATACTTTAGAAAGGAATGGGAGAATGGATATAGGCCGAAAATCGGAACAGGAAAGAGGATTAGCTTTTTTTGGTAACGGAATAATTTGTGCATCCTTCTATGCTGAGGCGAATATACAAGAGGTTACGGAAAATTTAGAATATCTGTGATTAAAGGTGCAATAAGATCAAGGATAGGAATGATCATCTGACGAATGTAATTAAAGGTAATTAAAGGTCTTCAGCATTTTTACAAGTCAAAATAAATTTTACGATTGATTTTTAGGAAAAAACGCCCCAACTCAGGGTCATTAACGGTTACTTAAATCGCTCCTTAGTACAGAATTTGTATGGTGATTCTTCACTAAAGGGCGATTAAAGTAACCGTTAGTAACTCTGAGTTTGGGCGAAAGTGTAGCAAAATGAATTAAAAATTCTACCAACAAGCCTAGGTATAGACAGGACGGTTAACGCCATTGAGTATCTTATTCAGCAGAATGCACCATGCATAGAGGAGAACTTGTATTAGCGGTATCCAATGAGTTTCTTACACCTCAAACTTATTTAGCACTAGCTTCTACCCGCGACTTCGTCCGCGAGAATTTGGAATTAGATCCAGATCCTACTAAAATTTAGATATTAGGTTATGTTATGTTTGGATGTTTGTGAATTAAACTTACAGTATCCTGCTTTTCATCCCAAAGAATGATGTCGACAACATGCTTATTATTTCGTGTTCTAGCAAGTTGCTAAAGATTCGAAAATATCATAGGGCATGTCGTGGGGAAGATGTTCAGCGGCAGGCTAACTTAAGAGCTGCTTAAACAGGCACATCATCGACACCAGCACCATATTCATTATTTGGCGTACCAGCGAGCTGCTTAAGGGTCATAAAAATCAAAGGAAACGTCGTGAGGAATAATTTCAGCAAGCTTGAGAGCTGCTACGCCGGAATAGGCAGGTAAACGACGTTAGCAACATGCTCATGAAACAGAATGACGGAGATGGGCTATTGCTAGAGAATGAAGCGAGTCACAACACGCGAATCTCAGTACCCAAAAGCTTATAAAAAGAGATAAAATTAACAAAGCGTGTTAATTTTGTGATGCGAGGAAACTGGAGGAAAACTATAAAGTTATTCCGCAATTAGAACAAACAGCAGAACCATTAACAGAATTACGTTTACACAAACGTAACACAAACGAACCATATCATTATTTAAATAACATCGGTATATTTAATGGATGCTTCCATATAATATGACATCTTTATTAAGGGCATTGAAACGAAACGAAACGAAGAGACTAAGTGTTTTATGTACTCCATAGAGTGGCAAGAGAGAGGTTGCCCCATGCATATCTTTTAGTAGCTAAAAATTATATAGCGTCTTAGCCATATCGATTAAATCGCTAAAAAATTACACGATTCCGTAGTCAAAAATAAGATTTATTTGTCTGTGGACCTTATTTACGCAGATGAAGTTGCAGTTTGTTATATAGTTAAACTATGATTTAAAATTAAAAGTATGCCAAATTAAGTATTTTCCTTGCAATCATCGTGGGTCATCGCGAAACATGATCATTATCATACTTAAAGTATGAATGGTATAAAAATATATATGTATATTTATGTACTAAATAGATCCTATAATAAACCAAGACTACATCGCTACTTACCATCAGGTGGAATTGTAGTCAAACATTAACTTACAATTTAAAAAAATAAAATGTGTGCTATTCACACATAACGTGGTAGAAGTGAAACCTTCAAAAATTTTGTTTTCAAGATAATGAGACGAATAAAATTTCGGGAAGATGATAATTGTAGGTTTAACTACTCCACTTCACTCCAGTCTCCACTCTCCACTCCACCCCAGTCTCCACTCAACTCCAGTCTCCACTTAATTCCAGTCTCCACTCAACTCCAGTCTCCACTCAACTCCAGTCTCCATTCCACTCCAGTCTCCACTCCACTCCAGTCTCCACTTCACTCCAGTCTCCACTCAACTCCAGTCTCCACTCAACTCTAGTCTCCACTCAACTCCAGTCTCCATTCCACTCCAGTCTCCACTCCACTCCAGTCTCCACTCCACTCCACTCTCCACTCCACTCCACTCCAGTCTCCACTTCACTCCAGTCTCCATTCAACTCCAGTCTCCACTCAACTCCAGTCTCCACTCAAATCCAGTCTCCACTCAACTCCAGTCTCCACTCAACTCCAGTCTTCACTCAACTCCAGTCTCCACTCAACTCCAGTCTCCACTCAACTCCAGTCTCCACTCCACTCCAGTCTCCATTCCACTCCAGTCTCCACTCCACTCCAGTCTCCACTTCACTCCAGTCTCCATTCAACTCCAGTCTCCACTCAACTCTAGTCTTCACTCAACTCCAGTCTCCATTCCACTCCAGTCTCCACTCCACTCCAGTCTCCACTTCACTCCAGTCTCCATTCAACTCCAGTCTCCACTCAACTCTAGTCTCCACTCAACTCCAGTCTCCAATCAACTCCAGTCTCCACTAAACTCCAGTCTCCACTCAACTCCAGTCTCCACTCAACTCCAGTCTCCACTCAACTCGTCTCCACTAAACTCCAGTCTCCACTGGACAGTTTCGTTTCATCGAATTTCAAATCACCCCCGTACTAAAGAAGTTTTCACTTCAAAAAATCTATTTGTCTATGCGTCTGGTTTTACAGTGTTAACATTCATCCTCATCATCCTGCCCATTTCCCAATTTTATTTGGGGTTGGCGCAATATGTTTTCCTCTTCCACACTTCCCTATCAGCCGTCATCTTTACACTATCTCTCTTATCTTTCATATCATCTGTAACACAATCCATCCATCTTTTCTTTGGTCGTCCTCGTCCCCTTCGTCTATCCATCACATTCATATCCATCACTCTTCTCGTCACATGCGTTTCCTCTCGCCTCATCTCGTGCCCATACCGTGATATTCGGTTCCCTATTAACTTTTTTGTAATTTTTGCCACTTTCAAACTTTCTTCTATTAAACTCATTCCTTACTTTGTCCATTCTCGTCACTCCACACATCCACCTCAACATTCTCATCTCTATGATATGCAATCGTCTCTTATCCATCTTCTTTGTAGCCCAACATTCTGATCCATACATTACGACAAGTCTTATGACGGATTTGTAGATTTTACCCTTAAATTTACGAACAACAAATATGTTTGAAAATTGTTTAGTTATTTGAATTGTTCCGTTGAGGAGTCATATTTCGTCTCTGACACACATCTTGCGATGTCAACGTGACAACAGCGAACATATGAACATATGAATCGTGTTTAACGAACATATTTAAACACGATTCAGTTATTCCCTACGACTGAGAAGCTCACTCTTAACATCCAGAATCCATAGTCTCACTATATTGACCAAGTTGAGTAAATTCCCAGTACAATAAAAAAATCATGAAAATCGCTTCTTAAACAACGAATCTATTCCTACCTAAACCCATTGTATACTAACGGTCTTGTTCATTAAAAACTTATTTAAGGTTTGTAGTGTTCGGCTAAAGCACTGGTTATATGCATGCACAGCAATAAAAAAATAAAGAAATATTGACAAGGCCGAATTGACATAAGGCCGACACCACACTAGGATTTTATAAGCGTACGCGTTCATCCGACACACGTGATTAATGATTTGCTAAATAAGTTAAAAAAATCTATATTTATTTCTATAAGGTAAATGAAAAAATATAGGCAGATATTTACGAATGTTAAAAACCAAATTTGAAGATTTTTTGACGTGACAACGTCTATAAATTGGTTGACTCAGGTGTCATTCACGAAAACTGTGTAACGACCAAGTAAGATTTGCCGGAACGTTACCATGCACGCGCAGCATTAAAGAGAGAGGCTCGCTTGACCGGCACACGCCTTGCGTCTCTCTTCTACGCGAGCGTTTCTGGCGTCGGAGTTGAATAGACTAATTAGTGAACTTATGTTCCAAAAACTTATACCACGAACAGACGTTGTCACGTTAAATCTCCGTCCGTATACAGACTTTACAGACAGCCATTTTGATATTTTTGCTATTAATTAAACCTGATAAGATATAATATAATATTTCAATTGCAATTTATATTTAGAGCTAGGAAAAACCTTGAGCCTAAAGCTTAAGCTACGAATACTTATTCAACGTAAAATTATATTTTTTTTATAATTCATCGATCAAGCGTCTAGCGCTAGGAACGCTCGACAAACGCTGATGTGTAAGCAGCCTTCATTTTGCGTAAAAAATTCTGTGTTTGTTTTACTTGATTTTACACGAGATCGATGGTTACTAAAGCTTCCATTGCATGATAAAAATGATCACAATGTGCCTCACCGCAAATTTTTATATGTTTGTAAATAAACATATTAAAACAATGAACCAATTATAATTTAATCACTCAATCAGCTGTTTTGAGTTTTCTAATGTCACTGTGATGACAAACGTCAAAACTGTTTTCCTATTACCATTTAGTTTACTTCTTCTCCCTCGGGAATAGATCAATATCTCGGGATAAAAAGTATCCTATATATTATTCTAGGTATTAAACTATCTGTGTGCCAAATTTCATCTATATCCGATCAGCCGTTTTTGCGTGATTGCAACACAAACATCCAAACATCCAAACATCCAAACATCCAAACTTTCGCATTTATAATATTATATATATATATATATATATATATATATATATATATATATATATATATATATAATATATAATATATATATATAGTAGGATGAAGTTGACTCCTTTATAAATTAGGTATTTAAATTATAATGCAGTGTTATTTTTCAATTGGCCAATGAGAATTTATTTGTAATATTGTACTTCGCTAAAATAATCAAAAATACCATAAAAATGTCGCTAGGATATTTTATTTTGGACACAGACAGTCACATAATGTAACATATATTACAAAAAACTATGTTTAGATTACAGACATTGAGTGCCAACACTTATTTATGTAATACTTATTTTTATGTAATTTTGATACAATAAGAGAAGTAAGTTGTTACAATTAAAGTGATTTTAGGTTTTAGTACATTTTAAGTATCTAATGTAATTAGATTAACGGTAAGTACATACTATAGGCAGGTATGTAAAATTTTATCAAATAATAACTGCATAACCTTTTCTTTAAATTTAGAAATTGAGTTACAAGAAGGATCGATATGACCGATTTCCCTATTGCAAACAACCAAGCAACGATGAAAAATGAATTTGAAGTGTAATTTAGTGCTCGATACAGGAACAGCAAATAAATTATTGGGCCTGCGAATACTTTTAAGGGGTACTTTAAGGCATATTTTTTCTAAGAGGTCACGGGAATCAATGAACTTATATGTATAGATTGCACCAACGAAAAGTATAAAGTTTTATAGGTGACTGTCCTTTTGAAAGGTTTACATGCTGTAAGTAGGAACCTAATAGTCAATTCGATCGTTGAATCATATAATCGTAGTGGTTTATCTTTCGTAAAAGTTAATATCGCTTACGCCCTTTCTCGTTATCCTGTCTACCCATAATTTTCAAGTCAGTTGCCTATCAATTGTCAAAAATGCACAGCGTTGTAAATATTTTATCATCAATATCATTGTAACTTATCCATAGATGGATTGAAAATGGCCGATAATCCATAGGTGTAGGCACTAAATACATAGGTATACAAGATACGTGGTGTCATATTGAGAAAATCTGACAAACATGCCGGTAGAAAATCACGATACGTCATCGCGTCGTGGATCGTTGCAGCTTTATGTCAATTTTACATAATTAAGCTTTGACACCGGCATCTCAAATATAATCTTGAGGTCATTTATTAATACGGGCATCAATGGTGCATATGTGCGATGCACGCGCTAGCTAGCGCTATCGCCTCTGATTGGATTAGGTCCGAAGAGCCATCCCGCGACGCCAGGCTTAAACGTAAAATTTTACGTGACCACTTTCCGAATACTTCCGTGACGCGATTGCATACTCGAACGCGTAGCTAGCTGTGATCGCTCCGCAAGCGTGACTACGTTATGTAAATTTGCAAAATGCTCGTATTGATGTCGATAACTGGATTCATAAATGGCTGTTGCAATTTGTGAGCCCTTTGTAAAGATAGGCGTGGTAATTAACACTGAAAGTCGGCCTTTCCTAATGCGTTACTTTACTATGAAAGATAATGGTGTACCTACTACGTAATTTAAGTGTTATTCTAACAAAAATTCAAAACATGAAAAGGCAAAACCTATTTTATATTTTAATAGATTTTTAGCTGTCGATTTAATTTTCAATTAGGATATTGTCAAACGTACTAAAATACAACCAACAAAATTGTAAATGGGACAGTAAAGGAAGATTACACTGAAGAAATAACTAGAATAGCAGCGTATAAAAGGCGAAGTTACATCACTATAAGGAGTGCAAGCATTTCTATAGATTGAACGTAGCAAACTATAATGGCCACTTTGATCCTCTTACCTTGATGGTGCGCCATCGAACTGTTTTGCCGGAATTAAACTGGAAAATGGTAAGAAGGAAAAGCGATTTTGTCGTGATATTCAATGTGTCTATTTAATGGATATTATTCCTTACTAATTCGTCATGGATAATTCAATGTTCGAAAAGTTCTTGTATACGGGTATAAATGTATACCTATCGTTTTCTCAAAAAATCAACCTTACCCTATAAATATATTATTATTATTATCAGTCAACAAATAAACGTATTACGTCAAATTAATGAATGAAAACGTAATAACGGAAAAAATTCAGCGCATATTTTAAGTAAAGAAAAAAGGAAATAAATGTAATAAATTTTGAACACGCGGTGCATACATTAGGTGCCAATACATTTAACGGCACGTAACCGTCGCTAGACCATTTTTACGTTCTATGCTTGTAATCTATATTTTCTTAATGCCCTCGACTTACATTCGAAGTTAAATTTATGCGTATTCACAAACGTTTCTCCGCTCTACGAATACGTTGGTATTAGGAATCCAGTTACGATATTTATTATCCAAACCGTAATCTATTATTTCACTGTTTACAGCATTAAAAATGTTTTAAAATAGTATGAAAAAAACCCAACATAAAGTAAATATAGTTTTCCCTTTAACCCTTGTATTACAACGTATGTCTACAAATATAAATCTACCGGATGCAATCTTATAAGAATGTTGTAATATCTTCATCTCATTACACGTTACTTTCGAGAATTATGACTTGGCAAAGTCCTTTATTGGAAATACCTTCACGGGCCTGAAATATTGCTATGTCGTGAAGAGGTAAATTTTCTAATTAGAAATTCTTTAGTAAACTTTATCAAGTTTTTACTTACTGCAGTGTACCTAATGAAAATGCCACGTCAGTCTTTGCTTGCACCGACAAAGACTGACACGCTCTTATATAAATTGTAGTTCCTTTGTAGTTGTTGTTATTTTATTAACAATATTTTCTTTATTATTTTTTGCAAATAAAAAATGGTTCTATTTGAACCATTCTATACTTGGGATACTTCATAAACAAGAAACAAGTATTTCTTGTTTCTTGTTTATGAAGTATCCCATCCTAATAACATTAATTAAAACACGATGAAATGCAAAGTAATTTATGCTATTACAATTTCTGATGTTACTGTATTTCGTCGTGGCAGTACCGGTAAAATGAAACGCGAGTACAGAGCAATCCATTCGAAGGTACAGAGGTTTGTTTGTCGCCGCGCGTTTGTTTACTAGTCACTCTTTGGACCGCTCGTTCATTTTTATGACTTATGGATAAGGTGGGCCGTTTCTGTTTGCTGTTTCCATCCAAATGTTTGTTCATGTAGAAGTTGTATTGGTTACTGCGTATACTCCTAAGCAGTACTGGATTATGGATAAGGACATATTTGTAAATTCTTTGGTAGTTTTCTGATGCTAGGTTTGTCGTTACGGGGACATTAGAAGTCGCGGCAAACAATTACATTACCCTTGCATGCATAGTTTGGCACGGTACCAATGTTGACTAGCGTTTCGCAAAAGCGTTTGACTATTTTCAACTGTTATTTGAATGGTAAATTCGAGTTTATGGGTTGCTTTAAGAACCGGTGTATCGATAATATAGTTTTAGCAACTCACAGAAATAATGCTTAAAAAAAATAACAGTCACCACCCTTTTTAATTTATTTCAATACTTGATATTTTTATTATGACACAAACTAATCATAACCTCACAAAATAGATCGTTTCACTAATTAGTTTTACTGATACGCAATCCGGCAGAGCTTCCGCACGCAAGGACATCTAAGTGTAAAGTGTCCGGTACTGCCCGGCGCACGTCTATTTATGGACACTGCCCCCTCCACGCCATTGTCTTCTTAGAAACTGCTAACACGGCCTCTCCTGTCTACGCGTCGTCCACGACCGCGTCTTGGATGTTGGGAAGCCCATCGGGGCTTGCAGAAACGCCTTCGATGCGTGACCTAGAAGGACCGGCCACAGCCAGCTTACTACCATCGGTGTCCTCATTGTTTTCGCTGCCTGTAACCATGAAAGACATTTTGAACAACTATCTGGTGCACAAATATGCCTAGCTCAAACATTCATCACTCTTTCGAGGCCCTGACACATTCATCATCGTGCATATAAATCTAAGTATAGGGTTGCACGGAAGAACAAGATCAATATCCTGAGCTTCCGCGAGACCCAGATCTCACAAACGTCTTGCATACGTTGTTTCTTACATCACATGCAAATTTCTACAAGAAACATGCAACTTTTCACATGTAGGGCAATACCCCGCAGTTTATTGCCGCTAGAACGTCCCGCAGTCCGTCTCTACATGTGTTGGGTATCCCGCAGTTTACCCTCACTCAAGGTGATCTAGCCAAATATCTCGAGTGCTGCTGATGCCTAGATGCCCTCCACGGAACACGTGGCATGACGTCCCGCAGTCCGTCCGCACGTGCTTCGTTTGTTTGGAAGCATCATGAACAAGATTCGAATGTCCCGCAGTCCATTCCTGAACGTCCCGCAGTCCGTTCTAAAAACATAGGAATTCCATCCTCACTGTCGAAGAACGCAGCACAGGTTTCGGAACACCATTCTCCTCACCACGGCACCATGTGTGGAGGTACCAGCGAATGTTCCAACGCTTTTACTTTAAGTCGACTCGGCTTCACCTGACTACCACTAATGATCCTCATTAAAATTATGATGACCAAAGCGACTAGGCAGTAGGCTTGGTTTAAATCCCACGCCTGATTTTAGCAACTCACAGAAATAATGCTTAAAAAAAATAACAGTCACCACCCTTTTTAATTTATTTCAATACTTGATATTTTTATTATGACACAAACTAATCATAACCTCACAAAATAGATCGTTTCACTAATTAGTTTTACTGATACGCAATCCGGCAGAGCTTCCGCACGCAAGGACATCTAAGTGTAAAGTGTCCGGTACTGCCCGGCGCACGTCTATTTATGGACACTGCCCCCTCCACGCCATTGTCTTCTTAGAAACTGCTAACAATAGCATAATGCCCTCGCTGTATATTAAGAAATCCTTTTGATGTTTTATAAAAGGGAATTTTCTACAAAATTATGCTTCTAAGGCAAGGTAAAGGATATTTCTTCCGAATATAGGACTTCTTAAATGAAATGCAAAAAAGTCGAGTCTTCTGACGGTAAGTGGTCACAGCCAAAATAAGTTTAAAAAGAACAATTAAATGTACCAAGTATTTTTCATTCTGAAACTAAACATAATTATGCATATAGTGCATGTGAAGTATATTACTGTATTAAAATTCTAAATCGAAACGTTCTTTCCATGATGAAGAAATCTTTTCAATTATTTTGAGAGACGACAGAAAGACGGTTGTTGTACGAGTATCTAAAACAAAGAGATTGAAGAAATGGAGGAAATAATTTAGTTCTTTGTGTTCGCAATATCGACTGAGCCGCTGGCCACGATGATATTAATCGACGCAAAGCTGATTATACAGTTGTTTCTAAGGATCTCCTTTTAAAGTTTCAATTTCATACCCCGTTCTTGCGTCAATTTAATACCATAAGACATTCTTAAGACTTAATGCGATTCTTATTCGTAATTGGACGAGGTTGCTTACCAATTGCGTACAAAATTACTTGTTTACGTATAAAATTACTTGTAAGAATACTTTTATGCATTTTTATGTTTGTGTACCAGTTAGGAAATGATTTTGCGTGGAAAATATGTGAATGCTTTATTATTAATGGTACTCCTACATAAATAATAATAAGTGTGTTCATAATATATCATACATAAAGTGTGTTCTGATTGTTTTTTTCATGTAAATGGCCGACAAACGAATCACTTTGTCGTAAGTAGACGCCTCGGCTTACGCCAAGGGCATCATGGATGCGTTGCTTGGCAAAGGAGGCGCGGGAGACCTGCATTATTATTATATTCTAACACCTGTTATGATTATAGAATAATATGGCTGTCAAGTTACAAGGCTAATTGATAATTTAATTGCTTAATTGGGATTACGTGACAAACACTTGCTTTCGATTAAAAAAAGAATCATCGAAATCGGTTAGCGTGATATTGAGTTATTCGTCCATTTGTCGCGCTCACTTAATACAAATTTAAGACTTATATGGTTTTATCATGGATGCCATTGTCAGATCTCAATAAAATTTATATGGCAGCCAAACCACAATGACAGCCAAACAGACAGCAAAAGAATCATCAAAATCGGTTCACCCAGTCCAGAGTTCTGAGATAACAAACATAAAAAAACAGTCGAATTGAGAACCTCCTCCTTTTTTTGAAGTCGGTTAAAAACCAAAAATTTACATGTTATACGACTGCATTAATTCACACAGGAACAGAATGCAATTAAATGTTTGCTTGAAGTGGATTCTGGTTCTAGGGACTGAACTGGAACGCACTGTTCATGGCGGTCCTCGTTTCTTCTTCATTTCTTTATCTTATGTCTTAAGGTATAAATTACGAACTTAATCGTTATGCGGGTTTCATAGCCATATGTGTAAAGGGGGAAACGCGTCTATGTTAAATTTAACCTTATTTTACCTACAAAATCATATTACACATTACTTATTGACGACCCGTGTGGCGCAATGGTTACCATGCCGGATCGCCGCACCGAGAGTCCTGGGTTCGATTCCCAGCGAGGCGGAAATTTAAATGATGAGTTTGAATTTCTGTTCTCGGTCTGGGTGTGAATGTCCTTGTCTAGTGTGTTGTCCATGGCACCCACGACACAGGGAATCCTAGTGTGGGGCTATGAGTGTGACGTGAAGCGTTATACATATTACTTTTTACATCGTCCAAATAGTTTTTTATACGATCCAGTTAGATTTAATTTTTCATGATCTTTATTTAGAATTAACTATTTTTTCTTGACACTAATTACTCGTATATTAAACGTAAAAAGTGTTTACTGACAGCGTCTTGCTTTTAAAGATTTGTTTCAATAATTTTGTATCTCTTACTGCTGAATAGTGCTAGTTATAATGACATGTTTGCATTTTGTATATATACCTACATCAAGTTAAGTATGCAAAGTGTAATGTCATGTATGAGTTTGTAAAATGTGAACATTTCGAATCCAATCTAATCTAAATCTAAAGCAGATAAGACATTATATTTAATTTTAACACAACTGAGGTACCGTCTGAGGGACGTCTTTTGTTAGAGTATTGTAGAGATAGATTAATCGTATAACAGCTTCTTATGTCTACGAATTCAGAAAAATAATGGCATTGGAGGTAACGGTAAAAATATGGTCCGCAGTGCACAGTAATAAGAGTGAATCATTGCAAAATATGACAGCGAACGCATATTCACAACATACAGGGACTGCACGAGAAAATCCTCAATTGCATTTCTGAATTAAAAGTTAAAGTGTATTAATTATTTTATTATACTCGTAGTTTACTTATCCTCAGCCAATTAACAACAGTTTTAGCGAATGCTTGTTTGTTGTTTCAATATCAGTAGGTATAATAACGTATAATTTATATAATTTTAATTATGTCAGCATTTTTGGGTTCCGAAGTAAAATCGGAACCCTTATAGTTTCGTCGTTTGGAATTAAGGGTCCGTTTTAGGGTTCCGTAGCCGAATGGCAAAAAACGGAACCCTTATGGATTCGTCATGTCTGTCTGTCTGTCTGTCCGTCCGTATGTCACAGCCACTTTTTTCCGAAACTATAAGAGTTATACTGTTGAAACTTGGTGAGTAGATGTATTCTGTGAACCGCATTAAGATTTTCACACAAAAATAGAAAAAAAACAATAAATTTTGGGGGTTCCCCATACTTAGAACTGAAACTCAAAAATGTTTTTTTCAATAAACCCATACGTGTGGGGTATCTATGGATAGGTCTTCAAAAATGATATTGAGGTTTCTAATATCATTTTTTTCTAAACTGAATAGTTTGCGCGAGAGACACTTCCAAAGTGGTAAAATGTGTGTCCCCCCCCGTAACTTCTAAAATAAGAGAATGATAAAACTAAAAAAATATATGATGTACATACCATGAAAACTTCCAACGAAAATTGGTTTGAATGAGATCTAGTAAGTAGTTTTTTTTAATACGTCATAAATCGTAAACCGCAAAAAACATTGATCAAAGTTACAACGAACTACAAGAACTTTTATATTATGTTACTTGCTGCTACGGAACCCTTCATGGGCGAGTCCGACTCGCACTTGGCCGCTTTTGAAATATTTGGATTTAAAGTGCTAATTTTGGTTACAGTCAAGTGTCCCCCCGTCAACCGACTTAACGGTTGGAGTTGTACAACTAAAAAAAAAATTCAAAAATAGTTTATATGATGAATTTACAAGGAAAACTATCACGGCTATGTTAGCATGAGTAGTTAATGAGTATTAGTCGATAAACGTACTACTTCGGAACCCTACATTGCGCGTGGCCTTGCACGTACTACACTACATGCACTTGCCCGGTTTTATAAGCTGTAACAAGCCGCCTAAATGGGGATGGATCTCCGCATGAAGCTATAGCTTCATGGATCTCCGTCACCTTATGTTTGGATCCATGCATTAACGTGGAAAGATCTATAGGATGATGAGTTTTAATACTATTATTTTATTGAATATATTTTTTATTACGATATTTAGTTGTCATTAAGAAGTTTTAATAAATTACTTTATCTGCATTGTAAACCATTAATTTTCAGTGTATAATAATAAAGTGAAGGAAAAATGTACACATCAAATTTCAAATAAAAAACATTAAAATATGCAACATGAGTGGCAACAAAGATCTGTAGGAAGATAGGGTAAAAGTACAATGGGTAAGACGCAGTATATCGGATTTCACACAGTGAGTGGCTGAGTGCAGTGGGTACTGTGGGTAGCAGTGAGCAGTGAGCTAACATAACAGCGGCTTAAGACCGCTGGCACTCGACGCTCTTCCTGCCGAACGATTTCGGAGATCCGCTCTATCGTGCCCGAACACACACCAACAATCTCCGCCACTTGGCCTTAATACTATCGTGCGAACTTTCTATATATCCATCCATCCTGTGAATGTCTAGTATTATTATAAACTAATTGTAAGTCTATTTATTTAATTAGTTATCAAAACATGTCATCTACTTTCAGTTAAATTCCACTTATTTACTGCTCTGATCCGTGAAAATTTAAGCCGACCCTAATCTTTCTTCTCATCTGTTATGTAGTTATCAATCCAAAAAATATCTTAAATGTACATCTTTTGGGACAAGTTACTATTAATTGATATAACATAGCATAAAATATGGACAATGAAATTCCTTTCATTGATAGATAGTTGAAGTATTGTACCCTTAATGACATGAATACTACTTCTGTTAAATGTACATTATGTACAATGGCTGCGGTTGCTATACAGAATCGTAGTAATGAAGTATCACAGAAAGAGGCAACAGTTACTTACTAGGGGACGATGTTAAATAAAATCACCCTATAACTAGGTGGAATGCCTATAGACAATGCGATTGCGACGTAAATGCCAATTGTCGAATTGTGATCCGTGTGTCGGCATTTATTGCATAGCACGTCTGTAATTTGCATACGTTTGAATACTAAGTACTGCCAGCGTCACGGTTTGAAGCCACTTTAATTGAATTGTTCGATTTATGCTTAATAGTTTAACTTCGTATTTTATAGTTAAGACTGAAGTTAAAGAGCATTGAGCCAACACTTTACAAATTCCTACAATTACTGTCATGACGTAGTTTCCTGTTACAACCTACCCCCTTATTTTTCTGTCCGTTTTATGCACGGACCTAAAAAAAAGACGGACATAATCCCAAGAACAAATTCAGTGAAGCACCCATAGGAATACCAACTATGTATTCGTACAAGTACACACACCCACACATTGACACCATACGGCTACGACATTGACACCATCGCCAATCAAAAATTACAAAATTACGCACACACGGTAAGCGAGCTGTCAGCTGTCAGCTTCACTCTCGATTAGACAAGGTTACGTCTGTTCTTTTTTTATGTCTGTGGTTTTATGATATAAAATTAGACAGATTTGCTATTATTTATCACTATTATTATTTCTCCTATTATTATCTTTACCTGAAGCTTACTTGGGTAGCTGCCACCTTCTTACTTGAGTCAAACGACTTTATCGTGTTTCGGCTTGGAGGCTTGAGAACCAGTTCTTTCTTTTTTTTTTAATTATTAAAGATGACGGTATAATAAACAACGGACAGAATTTGCTTATCGAACGTACGGAACTTAAAAGATTGTTCACAAATACGGTGCTGCGCCTCAGGATTATGTTTGAATCTTTTGTTTGGATCTACAAGTATTTATGAATACTATTCAAACCAAAGCCCAAGTGTTTACAGCTGTACGACTATATGTATAATAGTACTCGTAGTAGAAGCTACTCGAAGTAACGTTCCATTTGTGAATTCATATTCATACTTAAGCCGTAGTAAGTGAAGTACTTATAGTATGAAGTAAATCAGAAGTACATCAGAGTCGATATCATTGCCTCAAATGACCTGGGTATACTCGTATACATAACCTCTTTTCCATTTATCGAGTTCCGGTCTTCTCTCCCAAAGTGAGGCAAAGACTATGGTCTGTTGGCCAATTGCAGTTTGTCAGACTTCAAATTCTTCTTCTTCAAATGTATTATGGTCAATACGAATAGATAACGTAGGTTTCCAAAACTATAAAACTGTATTTGTCTGTACATTTAATTATTTTTGGCAATTTTAATATGTCTTTAATTGACATAATTAACTTCTGTGACTGTTCAGACTTATTAACATTTCTGAAGTGACAATAATAATTTTATTTTCAGAAAATGTTTCCAGTGAAATATCTAGTGGGTGTGGGAGGTAAAATTGAAACTGGGGTTATTACTTAGTATGCATTGGGCGGCAGCGACGTGTAGCGATCGCCTCCGCAACGACAGCGCTCAGGTCACGTTCCCCCAATTGTTTTCTGACGACATGTATCATTCTTTTAAATCAGATCCTATGATTTGTACGCATCGTATGGACTAAATCGGGTACGCGAGGTAATGAGTTTTCTAAGTCGCATGACATATCGGTGTCATAAGCGTTACGAGCGACGAAAAGAGACTCGATTTCGCGAACAGGAACGCTCTACGAATAGCGTCTTTAGTATTCATGAGGACGGTTGAGAGACTGTACGACATTTGCAATTTTTGTTTCATTAAGAATTCATATGTAAAGGGATTGTGTGGAATGAATCTTGCGATGATGTCAGGAGGCGCACCGAGCCGTGTTATAACACCCATCCATCACGCACCGACCGGACGGGCGCACGGCGCGTGGCGCTTGAACACGTGTTTTATGTGTGTGTGTGTGTGTTTGTCTTATTTGTCACAACATGTTTTGGTTACGTCATAATATGCGATAGGGAAGGGAACTATTTATATTACTATAACACACATTTTTTTTTATGAAATATCACAGCTGTTCTTAGAAGGCGGAAGGCCTTTGGCATTTAATAACAAACATTTTAGAACATACTTCTCCCTTGTCCAGAGGTGGGCGTAAATGGCTGTTTGATAACTTTTGCAGTCATTTACGAACATTTCAAAATTTGTAATTTTGTTTATGTTCAATAAAATCTGAATCTTGAATCTTTGAAAGGTTATGTTAATTTATTGACATTTGTTGTGACAAAAGAGGTCCCTCGGACGCGTTCCATTTTATTTAATTTCATAATTATATACGAGTAGCATAAATACAACATGCAGTAACTTTTTTATTATTTTATACTATATTAAAGTGCGTCGCCTACACGCATAAATAAAATAAAATGTTCTAAAATAAAGTAATAAAAAATTAAACGCTGCTGTTAACCAAGTAACATATTGAATAGCGTACATTCCTTTTATGAATTCTTTTATTTTTACAGCAGTAACAAAATTTTAATCTACAGTAGATGACTCAAATTGTTTTCATTAATTCACACCGAGTAAATACCACCCTAATAACAGTGACAACCATTATTGGTGAAGTTTTAAACACTTTTATGGCTATCCATCACGTCAAATTTCAATGTAGTACATCAGGCACATATGAAGTTAGAGGATATCGATCATTTTGTAAGTTAATTGTGTGGCTTCGAAACTAGTTCTTCGGAAATATTGATCATGTCCCATATGTGTACAAACGAAGTAATATTTATCGTATTTTATAGATAAAATTGTAGTAGTGGATTTTTATAGTAATATATAGTTGTCACATTAAGAGTGAATACACTTTAGCTCTCTAAATTAAAATACTTTAAAACTTTTTCCCATTTTTAAAGATATCTTTTTGCTATCACATGAAGCCTTAATTTAACCTTAAAATATGATACTTCTGGTCTGCCATCCGGCAGGATCTTGTTAGGTATAGAGCCTACATAAACTTACCCATAGTAATTGTTACTAATATTTCACAGTTCATTTATCTTGTAAAAAAAACTTCAAGATTGAAATTTTAAAGGACGAGTTTTAGTTTCGAGTTAAGTTAAAATTAAAGTGCCTTCGACCATGTTCCGCATAAGTATCTGGTGAGACCAAGTCTAATGTTGGGTTTACACGTATTAAGTACAGGCAGTCCTCGTACTTACGGCATGTTAGGTTCTCGAAATACGCAACGTAAATCGAAACGACGTAAGTCGAGACATATTTTTTCATATTATGTTTACATGTAAAACTCAAGGTTTAAGATCCACACGGACTCGAAATTAAAAAAAAACTACATTTATAACAAAGGATATACATACTTTATTATCAAAAGTAAGTTCTTAAAATAATTATATATGCACTTATGAAATTGCTAGTTATTTTTCCTATGCCGGAAATCGAAACAAATGACGTATGTTTGAGGAACAGTGTCAAAACATTGTTCGACGTAACTTGAAACGACGTAAATCGAAACGATGTAAGTCGAGGATTGCCTGTAGTTAAGTAGTTAACTAAATTTTATTTTTCGACGAACAGGTAGCCATATTTAATTCATTACTAATACAGCTCTTTGATAAGCATGCTCCTGTCCGCCGAATCCGTGTTCGTCATCCGCCAGCTCCTTGGTTGACTGACGAAGTTAAAACTTTAATAACGAAAAAACTGAATGCGAAATCAAAGTTCAAGTCTGATCCTTGTGATAAAAATCGTGTAAAATATAACCAAGTTCGAAATCGCTGCAATACGGTGTGCAGGGACTCACAACGACGCCACATTCATGAATCAGTCCAGGATGGTGATACTTCTAAGGTGTGGAAGTTTTTACGTAATTTAGGAGTTGGGAAATCACATAAAAATTCACAGCCTTCGGTTTCTGCCGCTGATTTGAACAATCTCAATCAGCATTTCTCATCGTCTAGCCCCATTACAGCAGCTATGAAATCCTCAACACTTAACTCTCTTTCTGTGATTCCCACCCCTGATTATCCTCCTTTTGTTCTAAATCAATTTTCGGATCGTGATGTTAAGAGAAGCATATCTTCTATCGAATCGGATGCCGTTGGTTCAGACTGTATTAGCCGCAAAATGATTATACCTATATTGGATATAATTTTACCTGTCATTACTTCCATCCTAAATTTTTCTATTTCCTCTGGTTCATTCAAGTCTTGTTGGAAAGATGCTCAAGTCATTCCTTTACCTAAAAAACCCAAACCATCCTCTCCCTCTGACTATCAACCTATTTCCATTCTTCCTTTTTTGTCCAAAATCTTAGAACGTCTTGTCCAATCACAATTAACTTCCTTTCTTCATTCCCACAACCTCCTTAATCCTCTACAATCTGGCTTTCGCCGCGGCCATAGCACAACAACAGCCTTACTTAAAGTCACCGACGACATTCGTTATGGCATGGAGAAACAGCAACTTACTGTGTTAGCGTTGCTGGACTTTAGCAATGCTTTCAATATAATATATAATATATCTCCGACGACAATTGATTGGTTTCATAGTTACTTGCATGGACGCCGACAACGTGTTCAGATTGAAGACGCTTCTTCTTCATGGTCTGCTCTGTCTGCCGGCGTACCGCAAGGTGGTGTGTTATCTCCTCTTCTCTTTGCCATTTTCATCAACTCGATTTGTTCCATACTTACTTCGTCCTTCCACCTATATGCAGATGACTTACAAATTTATACGCAAGCGTCACTCTCGAATTTATCAAAGGCGGTTACGGACTTGAATTCGGACTTAGTCAATATTTCTAAGTGGGCCCAATCATTCGGACTTAAAGTAAATCCAGATAAAACACAAGTTATTATTATTGGTAGTTCGAGACTGGTTAGTAAAATTGATTGGCTGGTACTCCCTAGAATATTTTTTGGTGGAGTGCATATCCCATACTCCAAAGTTGTAAGAAATTTAGGAATACTAATGGACACCACTCTGTCGTGGTCACCACAAATTAATCAAGTTAGCAAAAAGTTATTTGCAGCGGTTGGTAGTCTGCGTAGACTTAGAAATTTTCTCCCTATGCCCACTAGAATTACTCTAGCTACTTCCTTACTAATACCCATTCTTGACTATGCCGATTCCTGTTATCTTGATCTTACTGAGGAGCAACTAAATAAGCTTGAGCGTCTTCAAAATGTATGTATTAGATTCATATTTGGTTTACGTAAATATGATCATGTCTCTGAATTTCGCGCTAAACTCAAGTGGCTCCCTATTTGTCTTCGCCGGAATGCTCACATACTTACTGCTCTGTACTCTGTGCTGTTTAATCCGTTAGCTCCTTCATATCTGCGTGATAACTTTGAATATCGTTATCTGTCCCACAATCACTTACTTCGTTCTTCCTACAATCTTACTTTACATACCCCTTCACACACCTCTTCATTCTATCATAAATCTTTCACTCTCACAGCTATACGTCTCTGGAATTCACTACCACTATCGATTAGAAAAGCTGAAAATGTGTTTTCTTTTAAAAAATTACTTAAAGAACATTATCTTCTTTCTTAACCTGTCATATTTCTTTCTTTTTTCCCTTTTCTTGTCTTTCATTAACTCTTATTCACTGGTCTTATTATTGGTATGTTTGTCATTGGAAAATACTTTTATTTTATATCTTTGTTTTACCTTAGGTAGGTACGCCTGTACCCAATTTATTTTCTTGCTGTTTTCTTTCTGTTACTGGGTTGCCTGGAAGAAATCGCTTTAAAGCGATAAGGTCGCCCATTGTTTTGTATTCTTTTCTTGTGCTCTTATGTATATTATTTTATGGTGTACAAACAATAATGTGTTAAATAAATAAATAAATAAATAAATTTTAACTAAATGTTAAGTAAATTAATACGTGTAAACGGACAATTTAGTAGTTAAAATTTAGTACGCAAGTAAACAAGTAATTTAGAAAATTTTCTATTTTCTGTTCAGTAAGTGGGCGGGGCTTATCACTTAATACGTTTGGATAGGCAGTTTTTACTTAAAATTTAGTTAAAATTTAGTAAAATCCTTAAGTAATTCAGTAGGTCGTGAAGAATTGTATGAACTAAAGAGCTTTACTAAATTATTACGTTTGGACGCGCACTTAAAATTATTCACTTCAAATTTTGTTAAAATTTAGTTATCTACTTAACTACTTAATACGAGTAAACCGGACTTTATTTTCATAAGTAAATATTTTGAAAGTAAGGTTTCCGTACAAAATTTTCCCATTTACGATTCATTAATCCTAGTATACCTACTTTAATATAAAAAAAAAATATATTGATTCGGTGAGCTTATAATCAAAGAAATAAGAATGGTTCAGTTGAAAAGTCTACCTCAGCGGCTACATTTACGGTTGCATCATGCAATCCATCACATGTTTTTTTGCTAGAGCTTATTACTCCACTTTAATCTGGGTTTCTACAAGGGAATGTTTTGGGTCTAATGATGTTGCGTTAATTTTTAACACTCTTAGATAAGTGTGAATTAGGTTTGAACAGAATTTCAACGAGAATAAAACCAATATACAAGCAGTGCATAATAAAACAGTACCTGGCTATGCCCGCGCGCTTTGCATTGGCAAATCTTATTGAGTGAAAATACGCAAGAAAACTAATTTTTCCAGATATGAGACCCAGCTAGATCGAGTCTTCTCTCTAAATATTTACAAATGCTCTTTTAATAACAATAGGTTATACCTAAAGTACAATATAAAGGCTACCTAAGTAAGGATAGTGAGTCACATATGCAGACCCTTCCATGAATTGCTGATCTGCCCGTTTTGTTTTCTCGTTCAAGGGTATAAAATAATGTTTTTTGTTGGACATCTTCCAAAAGAAAGTCCGTAAACTCTGTTTTTAGACGAGTGCTATATAGTAAACAAACTTACAATGCCTTTTAATCGTTATTTGTAATTTAAAAATAAGACACACAAAATTAAAATAATTTAAACATAAACCCGCGATAAAAAGCGACTCATGTGGTGCAATGGTTACCATGCCGGATCGCCGCACCAAGGGGTTCGATTCCCAGCGAGGCGGAAATTTGAATGATGAATTTGAATTTCTGTTCTCGATATGGGTATGAATGTCCTAGTCGAGTGTGTAGTCCATGGCATCCACTACACAGGGAATCCTAGGGCTATGAGTGTAAAGCGTTATTATTATTATTATTATAAATAATTATTTAACACCAAAACTAATTTATTTTACGATTACTTATTTTTTTTGGTTAATTCCATTAAAAGTCGTGATAATATGGTTTACCAAATAAGTCTTATCTGAAAAAACGGATCTGAGAAAGCGAATGATTCCAAACAATGACCTGTAAAATTATTATGTAATGAGCATTCCTCACATCATTGTGATGAATAACGTGAATATAAATATAAAACGATGGATCAGAAGCAGTGATAGCCTAGTGGTTTGAACGTTAGTCTCTCCAACGCAGTCCAACTCTCCATCTCATCCATTTTAAAATGTTGGGTATTATAATTTTATAATCTCTTGCTTTGGCGAAGCAAAATTGTTTTGCAGACTATGGGACAATTATGGGTTGTGATGATGATATTACCGAACTGATCAATGTTTCAAATATTCACCTGTACCTACACACTGGAGAAGCTTGGCACTAAGCAGAGTGCAGTCCCCATAGAAAAATTGCTACTACTACAGCAGTAGCTTTGTTACAACAAAGTTTTTATTTGCAAGAACATAGTGTACAGAGAGTTGTTAAAATTGATATCATTCTAAAATTTACGTATAGTGATACTAATTAAATGCACAATGTCAAAAAATAACATCAATGTTTTAAATACTAATAATTTCGAATACTATTTTGATGCTTTCATTGATTCATATATTTTTACTGCTACACTATAATAATGTACAAGGATACAATTTACAAAGCTTAGAAGGTGTTTATTACATTGGCAGTGCGAGCACAAAGTGGGGGACTTGATGGATTTTATGCAATTTCCAGTATCTATCACAACCAGCGCTCGAACCCATAGGGATTAAGTTCGATCTTTTGCAATTCTCGAGGAAACAGCTTGAGATCGTCGCTCAAAAGAAACTATTGCTAAAAAACTTTTTAGTAATATTTTTATATTTCTAGAATAATGGATCTATGACTGAACTCAAACAGAATGTATGACTTGGGCTAAGTACCGACCTCCTCGTCGCCACATGAAACCAGTTGGGATGTAAAGTATAATACATTTATAACAAAAGGGTTTAATTCTCATTTTATATTTGTATATTACAATAATAATAGACATACAATTATGTCCATGTGAATTAAAAATTTAAATCAGTGACGCGTAGTCGTTCATACAGGACCCGTTAGTAGTGCATCAACCTTAGGGGGGAGATAGCTTGAGGGTTGACCAGGTTGACCTAACAGATGTCAACAAATTCGTTTATTCAAAACTGTCCTAATTACCTTAGTAAAAGTGTAACCTTTTCATCTTTGTTTAACTTTTCAGAAATTCGGCTTCTTGAAAAGAAGAACGAAAGAAGAAGAAAATAAGAAGAGAGAACTCACAATCAGACTTGTAGTACCTCATTACATTTTTGCATTAGATAAGTTGGTATGATGATACACGTTTATTATTATTTGTATACGTATACCCAACAAACATATTACGTTAAGCTACATGGAATATTGCTACATTTCAACAGACCGAATTGACGTCGCTTTAAAATTGCAGTGAGCTTCAGGATGAATTTCTTCGGAATAAATTACTCAAAAGTAATAATTAAAATTATTAATGTTTACAACTTAGATTTATATTAGAGTGAGTGAACCAATAAAAATTTTAGTTATTCACATATTTTTTTAACATTACAATTACTGTAGCAAAATGTTAGCATTATGGCCTATACCTTCCTCATGAATACTTTTTCAAATCTGACTGACAGTTCCAGAAATTTAGCTTTATCATACTAGTACAAATCAATACTGACTTATATATCTAATAAATAAACTTCCAGTGTAAAGCGGAGGAACTGGGTTCTACACTTTATCAATTGGAAGAAAATTTTATTTTTGTCGGAAGGGTATAATGTAATAAAAATTTTGGCGTTTCGCATGAAACAAGAATAGCTCCATGTAGTGATGATATGCCGAGAACGTGGACGGAATAAATTTTTGGTCATAGAAACCATTTTCAATTTCACGGCTCAATCTTTGTGTGCTCGGGGTGAATATATAAAAGGGCATTCGTTGGTGTCAACAAAGTGTAATGGTTTCGTGCTGGCGCGCGTTTGATGTATAGGTTAGACATTCAGATCGTTTTCAATTAAAAAAAATGCTTTATTGCTCACTGCAACCTGTGCGTAGGAAAAATATGTAATAGATTCACTTGACATCGTTATTTTTACATAATAGATTCCGTCTATTTTAAAATTGCTAGTAATAAAGGGAAATTTCGAAGTTTGACAAACTTGAGATTCTTACAATTAATTGTCCATAATATAAAAGTTACAAAAAGACGCAAAAGTATTATTTGTTCCTTAACAGAATTACTACACTTTATTCCGTGGGAACACATTCACCTTCTGAAATTATGAACTACAACAAACGTTGACCCGCAATCATCACGCTAAACAAAAATATAGACGAAACAAAAATCTATCTCTATAGAAAATCAATAACGTATATTCACGAACAATTTCCAGTTTTGTTATAAGAATAGACTTTAATTACCTTTCTTATTGTGTGTAAGAAACTTGCACTCTGCTGCATAACTTTTTATTTTCTCGTGAACAAATCATCGATCAATGCCTGCTTTCGCTACGTTAACGTAGTAAATCTATTTCGATGTTGGATTTAAACTTTATTAGTTCACGAGTTGTCGTCTACGGGTGTTGTATCGATTATTGTTTACTGCAGTTATAAGATTTAAGTCGGTAAAGTTATCACTTTATCTGAGTTAGAGTGACGTTCACATGTGTCATGAAAAATGGAGTAATACTCGTATCTACTAGAAAATGTTCGGGGCATGGGCGTTTTGACAAATTATTTAAGAACGTGTGCTAGGGGACGACGCTATTATACGCATGATTGATCGTGCTGATATCGTACCGACAAACGTTTCCTTTTTAATGGTTTCTCAAGTCAACAATGTTATTTCCTGAATGATGATTTTTGTATAACAAAAATATAATATTTTTTATTCTCGACGAACAAGACTACCATTAACTGATTCCATATTATTAATGTAGTGTAGTATAAAAGTAGTATAAAAGATAATGACAGAAAGAAGAAGAAAATAATAATATTCTTAGTCATCACTTTAATGTTTCTACGCTCAAAATCCTCTTACATAAATGTTTGTCTGGAAGAGATCGGAACTGAAGCCAGTTAATATCGATATTGTCATAGAATATAACGTGGTCAATAACTTGAGTATTCGACGCCGTCGTATCGTTCTCAACTTTAGAATACATACAAGCAAAGCACAATGCACCTAAAATGAATGCAGGAGTGTTTCGGGTTGATAACAAATTTATCAAGCCAGGGGACTTTTAAAAACTGAAGAAGTAAAGACAGGCTGTGAGTAAAAGTCAAAGATATTAAATTCAGTATTATCATCACAACTCATAACTGTCTCATTGCTCAGCTGGGCTCTGGTAATATTATGGGAAAATCTTAGGTTCACAGCTTAAAAAAAGCAGTTTGAAGCAAGTGATTATTAACTTTTTAATACGAACAGAACTTGTTGAACACTAGAAAAGCATGCCGGCGTGGCCAAATCCCCCGAATGGGAGATCAACAGTCAAAACGCTACTTCATAACCCACATTTAAGTAGGCTTCCACTGATCTGTTGCTGTTCACAAACGCCTATTCACTCCGCTCAGCTTTACGCGAGATATCCATCATCTTAATATCGTGCCCAGTTGTGACAGGCCGTAAAGGTTGTTATGGATATTAGGCAAAATTAACAACAGTTTGTGATATTTTTGACGTGAAAAATGTGTTTATGAATTGCCCATAATGGACGATTTATTGTGTTTTTGTAGCAATAACAGTTCGGCAGCAACAGTCATTGATCCTTTTGAATGACATGTGCTACTTAGATACATTTAGAATTGATGGGTTTTTGGATTCAGCATGTTATTTTTGGAATATGAAATGTTAAAATTTGGTTGTTTAATTTTTTTTATGGAAATAGCCGGCAAACGAGCTGACAATTCAACTGATGGTAAGTGGCTATCGTCGCCCATGAACATCAGCAACACCAAAGGCATCACTGATACGTTGCCAGCCAAGAAAAAGAGAAGAAAAAGAAAGAAAGAAATTTTGAAATGCGTTTAAAATGTTTGGAATTATATTACAGGAATTCTTAACTTTCCTTTTTTATGTTAGATACATGGAACCAGAAACGGAAAGGCAGTGTAGGTTACTGTGATCGTGTATAACAAGTTGTTTGGTATTGGCAAATAGATCCTAATCAGGTTTCTATGGAAGGCGCAATAGTAATAATAAATTCTCATACAACCTGGTTAGATAATGTCGTTGTTGGGCACTGTGCTGGTGCTTGTCGCACTCAGGATATAGGATCTGAAACAAAATATAGCTTTTTCGGTTTAAATTAAAGCTGTTTCAATACTGACCTTATTTTATTTTAAATTTACAAGAAAACGTTGCAAGTTTTTTGTTACTTTATCGATATAGAAGTTCCATTTCAAAAATGTATGTACACTCCTTTTTTTCACGTACCTATATCATATAGATTATATTATAAGTATAGGTACCTTATTTTGTAATAAGCAAATAAATGATTATATGTATAATCCTGGAAAAAAACAACACGCAATTCAATTTTTGTAAGGGCAGAGGAAGCAAGGAAAATAGCTAGCTCCATCATATTTTTATTGCCTTTGGAAACCGTCAAAGCGTGTCCAATCGGCACGTAGTGTGGTGGGTTGTGCACACCGAATACCATACCTGGCAGGTAAAATAAAACAATGAACAATAGGCTAGCGAAATATTTTATATTTTCATTTCCTTTCCTTTGTATTCTTGGCCAGTTATTCTCACAAAAATTAAACTTATTAAAATTCAAAACGCACTAGTTTGTATAGTAAAGTGATAATAATTATAATTAGTGTGTGGACATATATCATTATCAAATATCACGTAATATTATAAACGGAAATAGCAGGATTTTTGTTACTAAATGTATATCTGTGTGCCTGCATATTATGGATTATAACCCTTAAAAAAGGTATAAAGGTCACAAACGCATAAAGTCAAACACGCACAATTACAAAAATTAAAAGTGCAGTTCAATTTAAACTCAGGCCAATCAAATAAAGACACACCATGTATTGATTGAAATAAATGTAAAAAATACACTGAAAATAAAAACATGTTTCTTATAATATGGACTTTAATTTTCAACATACATAAGTGTATTTTTACTATTTGATGTTATGCTACTTATATTAATACACATTTCAGTAAAAAGCGGCCAAGGGCGAGTCGGACTCGCCCATGAAGGGCTCTGTAGCAGCAAGTAACATAATATAAAAGTTCTTGTAGTTCGTTGTATTTGAGTCTACAGGTTAGGTAGGTAGGTTAGTATTTAAGGCGCGGTGTGATCACAATATTCACAAAACTCTTTGGCGCTCGAGTACCAGGAAACCCAAAGAAAATATCGCACGCAAAAAATACAGAGCATAGAAAACGATCTAAAGAAAAATGTTAACCGAATAGAATATTAAATAGTTGTTTAATATTTCCAATAAAAAATCGTAATTTGCTATACAAAAATAAACTTAATAGTCGACAACAACATATTTTTGTTTGAGAATATAATACGTATATGGTTTTATTAAAACTTAAACCGGACAGATATTGAATTTAATGTGTATATTCTGAATTATCTAAGGAAAACCCTCAAATTAAATGTTTATTCGCAATCTAGTTACATTGTTAGCAAAAACATGCTCTGCAATTTTGAACACTATTCAGCGTCACGTAAATGTAACATTAGATTAGCGCAGATATGCGGTTGTGTGAGTGAAATCAACGTTTTTAAATCGTAGTCATACCGCGCCTTAAGTTGATTGAATGAAAGGTAAATTGCGGTTTACGATTTATGACGTATTAAAAAAAAACTACTTACTAGATCTCGTTCAAACCAATTTTCAGTGGAAGTTTACATGGTAATGTATATCATATATTTTTTTTAGTTTTATCAGTCTCTTATTTTAGAAGTTACGGGGGGGGGGGGGGGGACGACACACATTTTACCACTTTGGAAGTGTCTCTCGCGCAAACTATTCAGTTTAGAAATAAATGATATTAGAAACCTCAATATCATTTTTAAAGACCTATCCATAGATACCCACCCACACGTATGGGTTTGATGAAAAAAAAATTTGAGTTTCAGTTCTAAGTATGGGGAACCCCCAAAATTTATTGTTTTTTTTCTATTTTTGTGTGAAAATCTTAATGCGGTTCACAGAATACATCTACTTACCAAGTTTCAACAGCATAGTCTTTATAGTTTCGGAAAAAAGTAGCTGTGACATACGGACGGACAGACAGAGAGACAGACAGACATGACGAATCTATAAGGGTTCCGTTTTTTGCCATTTGGCTACTAAACCCTAAAAATCAAGTGATATATTACGTTTTAAAAGATTAGCCCGATCACACCGAAAAAAGCCCTATGACAGACCCTATGACGGTCGGATGGACGAGTGAACAGCAAATTCTTGTGAACAGGGGCCAGTTTGCCCTATTTGGGTACGTAACTTAAGAATTAGCATTTAGATGCTAAAAACGTAAATGTATAAACAAAAAAAATTAAGGACGGGAGGGTTTTATTTACAGTTCGTAATTAGCTCACACTCTCGTTTACCTAAAAGTATTACCTACTTGCAGTTATAATGTCTTTAACTAATCGTATTCCTCGCATTTCCACGAAGTTGCTCTGTTACCATACGGTGCTAAGTTTAAATTTATTAAGGCACCCTCATATGAATAATAGCCATCCATGCTGCATTGCGATTATACCACTTGGGAATAGACGTATTTTTTAAATATTCTTTGCAATATTTGTGGCTGTAGTCGGCTGGCTTTCTAGCTAGCGAACGGTTAGTGTTCTACACTGACCTCAATCTCATATATATCGTATCTTTCCATAAAACCTGCCTAGGGAGCCATGGCTTGCTAACACCTTTGCTTGAGTCAGTTGCCAAACGACTTGTCGTGTTTCGGCTTCAGAGCGGGTTCTTTCTTTATTTCTTCTCTCTTTTTCTTGGGCGACATTACATCGACGTTGGCTTTTGATGTTGCTGGTTTCCATGAACTACGGTGACCAATCACCATCGGATTTTCTACTCGTTTGTTGGTTATTTCCCCAGAGAAATGAATTTTACCCCAGAGAATTTTTTTTTTACTATACTAAAATAGTATAGAAATAAATGGATTATACGTTTGGCTTAAGCTTTGCTCTTTGATATCTGTATACGTAATGATATATAAGGATAAATTTAAACATTTTAAAATCCCTTGACACTTTTATTTTCACCAAAAAAGAGCTGATGACCTTGAAACGCCTGAACAGATCTTCAAAAATTGTAGCTAATAACCATCTCGATCACGTTAGTTATTAAACAAAAAACCGCATCATAATCAGTTCATTCGTTTAGGAGCTATGATGCAGACATACACATAGACATAAGAAACTCTTAACACCCCTCTTTATGTATCTGGGGTTATTAAAATCTATATATATAAAAGAAAGTCGTGTTTGTTACACTATTTATAACTCAAGAACGGCTGAACCGATTTGGCTAAAAATTGGTGGGGAGGTAGCTTAGAATCAGGAGACGAACATAGGATACTTTTTATCCCGGAAAATAGACCTGTTCCTGTGGGATAAGGTAAATTTTTGTTATATAAATGAAAATGAAAAATGAAAAATGAAAAATGATTTATTCAGTAACCATCATTACAACCAATTTCAGTGCACTAGCTCCCACACTAGGATTCCCTGTGTTGTGAGAAGCTAGGATTCACTCTCTCGTAACAAAAGTGGATACACAATCAAATATTTTAGTTAACTAAGTAACATAAACTTTAGAAAATTTACAGCAAAAAAATTTTGAACAGAAAGGTAGCTACAAATAATAAACTATGCTTTTATTGTAACATGTGTTATACTGTTATCACAAATAGATATGCATTATTATGTATAATATATGTATATATACATAATATATATATATATATATATATATATATATAAAATTTTCATATCACTGTGGTTTTAATAATAGCCTCAGTTTCAGTATAGTCAAGTTTTTTAAGCCAATTTTTGACCTTTTTCTTACAAGAATACCTTGTGCACCTTAGTAAGTCTAAATTTTGATGTAGTTTATCGTAGACAAGAGATCCGAGATAATTATATGACCCATGAGAAAATGCTTTATGTACTCTGTTTACTGGCCATTTAACCTTTCTTTGGGATCGAGTAGATGTTTTGATAGACGAAATAGCTTTTTTATGGAAACGCAGTACCAGTGCTAGTATATACAGCTGTCTCACTCTTAGGACTTGAAGTTCCTTAAAAAGTGTTTCAGTAGGGAAACGAAACGGCTTATTGAAGGCAACTTTTAGTACACTTCTCTGAGTTCTTTCCAGCTGAAGAAGGTGAGTACTGCAAGCAGCACCCCAACTAACAATACAGTAGCTCAGAATACTTTCACATAAAGCTGTGTATACTATTTTTAGAAGAGAATTATCAGCAACTTTACGGAGTCTTCTGAAAACATATACGAGTTTCCTCAATCTTGTAGTTAAAATATCTATATGTTTTTTCCAATTGAGATGTTCATCTTTAATAACACCTAAGTATTTTATGTTGTCTGTACGTTGGATATCCTGGCACTTACAATCTCTATCAGAGGTACAGTTGCAATCATGTAATTTTATGGAGAAATCATTAGGAGCAGCTGCTTTATTTTTAGATATACTGAAACATATGAATTTAGTTTTTTTGGCGTTCAGAGTAAGTAGGTTATTTAGCATCCACTGTGATATTGTGAAAATGGCATTTTGTGCAGTATTTTTAACTTCGGCCCATGTATCTCCGGATATAATTATTGCAGTATCATCAGCGTAAGATATAGTAGTAGAGTTTGGTATTTCTAGTTGGTAAATGTCGTTAATATATACTGAGAAGAGGGTAGGCCCCAGAACACTGCCTTGTGGCACGCCGTATGTGACTGGTGTAGGATCACTTTCATATCTGGAAATACAAACTTTTTGTCTTCGGTCAGCTAGGTAGGACCTGAACCACTCTAATGCTACACCACGAATACCTAGACATTCAAGTTTTTTTCAATAGAATTCTGTGGGAAACAGTGTCAAAGGCCTTAGCCAGATCTATAAATATACCTACAGACTTTTTGCCTTTGTCAAGTTGTGAGAATAAGGTCTCAGTCATAAGAGAGACTGCATCATCAGTTGATTTATTTGGTCTAAAGGCAAACTGATTAGTAGCTTTGGCAAAGGGAGATCTCCCGCCATGCGAGGTGTGTTGCCTGGGAGGCGGCCGAGCCCCGACTGATCTTGTCGGAGCATTTGTATATATGCTAGCGATCTTTGAAAACTTCGATAGCGTGATTCAGGGCGGCGTGACGTCACCGTGTGACGTGTGCGCGTCGTCGCCACATCACCCCCCTGCTCAGACCGGAGGTCGATACATGATCTCGACGATTCAGCCATCCGTGATCCTCTATCTTCGGTGAGTCGAGATGTGAGGTCGGTATGCCCTTGAGATGCCCTCTATCCGCGGTGAGTCGGGATGGGAGGGTGGAACGACTGATGCGGAGGGCGAGCGGTGCGCGCTCAAGCCGTCCGTGTAGCCGTGGGTGGGAGCAGTAGCTGGCCGGGGACAGGAAGCGTCGACACAGTACGCTGCGATGCACCCGGTGAGTCAGCGCGGCTGGTGTGCGGTCTGTCGAGAAAGGTCGCTGCAGCCCGTCGGGTGTGAGCGGTAAGGTGAGGGGGGAGGATGCCTGCTGCCGCTATCGGTGCTCGAAGGGACGTGTTCTTGCCGAGGGTCACCAGTTTGGCAAAGGGAAATCTCCCGCCAGGCGAGGTGTGTTGCCTGGGAGGCGGCCGAGCCCCGACTGATCTTGTCGGAGCATTTGTAAATATACTAGCGATTGTAGAAAACTTCGATAGCGTGATTCAGGGCGGCGTGACGTCACCGTGTGACGTGTGCACGTCGTCGCCACATCACCCCCCTGCTCAGACCGGAGGTCGATACTTCTTCTCGACGATTCAGCCTTCCGTAATCCTCTATCGACGGTGAATCGCAATGTGAGGTTGAAGTGCCCTGGGATGCCCTCTATCCGCGGTGAGTCGGGATGGGAGGGTGGGGGCAGTAGCTGGCCGGGGACAGGAAGCGTCGACACAGTACGCTGCGATGCGCCCGGTGAGTCAGCGTGGCTGGCGTGCGGTCTGTCGAGAGAGGTCGCTGCAGTCCGTCGGGTGTGAGCGGTGAGGTGAGGGGGGAGGGATGCCTGCTGCCGCTATCGGTGATCAGAAGCGACGTGTTCTTGCCGAGGGTCACCAGTTTGGCAAAGGGAGATCTCCCGCCAGGCGAGGTGTGTTGCCTGGGAGGCGGCCGAGCCCCAACTGATCTTGTCGGAGCATTTGTAAATATACTAGCGATTGTAGAAAACTTCGATAGCGTGATTCAGGGCGGCGTGACGTCACCGTGTGACGTGTGCACGTCGTCGCCACATAGCCAACAGGTTTTCCTTTTCTAGGAACTTAAGAAGATTTTTATTAACAATTTTTTTCTAGGATTTTAGATACAGATGGCAGTAATGAAATTGGTCTATAATTGGATGGCTCTTTGGAGTCACCATCTTTATAGATCGGGTGAACGCAAGCTAATTTTAAATCATTGGGAACAAAACCTGTAGCAAAACTCAAATTGCACAAGTAGCTTATTGGAGCTGCTAAAGTGGAAAGTGAATTTTTAAGAATAGCGTTAGTTACTTTATCCCACCCCCCTGCTGAGTTTGTTTTAAGACTATTAATAATTGCAGCAATGTCACTAGCATTCGTAGGTTCAAAAAAGAAGGATTTTAGTGGAGAAATTGAAATATTAACATCTTTAGCAAGCTGCTCTTCTGTTTTGCCTATCTTTGAGAGAGTAGCCTTAGCAAGATCAGAACCTACACTACTAAAATATTGGCTGACATTGTTCAGTGACTTTTGCGGGTCTGAAGAATTAAGAAGTAAATCAGTATTGTGATTGATATTGTTTTTAATACTACATATTTCTTTGATATTCTTCCACATAAGCCTACTATTACCATAGCTTTCACTGAGTTTTCTACAATCATGTTCATCTTTTAAAGTTTGAAGTATGTTATTACAAGTATTTCTATACTTTTTGTAGTCAGATTGAAGATCTAAATCATCTTTAAATTTTCTAGCCAAGAGGTGTAATGCATCACGCTTCCTTATACAATTTATTAGACCTGGTGTAATCCATTCCCTACGAATCGTTTTTGAATTCTGAAATTTAGGATAAGTTGTACATAAAATTATTTTGCTTGTAATGGTTTCTGAGAAGAAACGAAACGCTTCAGTTGTATCCTTACATTCATAAAGTGAAGACCAGTCAGTTTGGTTGATTTCCTCCGTGAGTTTATTGTAATTAATTTTAGACTTAATTTCCGTTGGTTGATAAATAGTATTAAAGCTTTTCTTTTCATCTAACGCAATAACTATAGAATCATGATCCGTAATATTAGAGGCACACACTACTACATGAGAAGGATAGCAAGATTTGATCAATGCATGGTCCAACGAAGCTGTAGAACGAGTTCCAAAATGATGACCTGGGATAAATCCATAATTGGTAATTAAATCTAAGTATTTTAATGATTTGGGGTCAGATATACCTTCTTGTATATCAATATTAAAATCTCCTGTTAAAATAGTAGATTTTTGAGTCTGTGATTTAAGAAGTTCCTCAAGGGATTCCAAAAAATTATTGATGTTGTTAAAAGAAGGAGATCTATATATTGCGATAACAGTAAGGTCATTATCTATTTTAATTTCTAAGCAATTTGCTTCATTAAAAGATGGCTCATTAATAGTGATATTTAACCCTAATTTACTATAAATGGCAATTCCATCATTTTGGTTAATGTAGTTTGAAGAAAAATGTGACCGGTATCCATTCAGATTGAGGGCGCCTGAATTTTTGCTAAGCCAGCATTCTGTTAGAATTATTAAATCTGGTAAGAAGCCTAATCTTGCCAAAAATACTGTAAATTGGTCAAAATTCTTATGAATGCTTCTAATGTTTTGTGAAATTATCGTAAACTGCGTATTGACATCGCCTAGTTTAAGAAGGCATGTTTCTGGAATGTGCACATAATCACTCGTAATGAAAGAGACGTCATCAATATCATTTTGTAACAATTGATTATCGAATTTTATAGCAGATGATAACTTTGGGACCACCACACCTAGGTACTCGTAATACTTGTATTATATTTACTTTTGTTCCAGTATATTTTAGGTTCATATAATATAATTTATAGGTATAATTTAAAGGTTTGCTAATAAATAATATGTATATATTACAATATGCAAGTAGATTAGTGACGTTGTAACAGTGTGTAGATAGAAGTATTATAGTATACATGAGTCTTGTACATCCTCGGTTGTCAGACTTACATATTTTCAGAAAAACATGATCATCATTAATCAGATAAAAATCACATATTAAATATCTGTATCTCAAAAGGTAAACTTTCACGCATATCAATTTGCAATAGAAACATAACTTGCTATAATATATAGTAGGATCACAAGTTTGCATTAGAATCTGGGGGCACGGGAGTGCCCCCGCCAAGTCGAGCAAAAAAGCGGCACGGCCGTACCATCCTTTTCTCGAAGCAATTCAGGCCATTTTCGACCCCCTATAACTTCGTTGTGGATAAAGCTAGAAGCCTGAATTTTTAGTAACCAAGCAGGCATTGTATAAACACGGTATATTTCAAATTTCATTCAATTTGAATCAGTAGTTTAAGAATTATAACTAGTCAAAGTTTCTTAATTTCGTCACTCACTGACTGACTGACCGATCATCAAAACTCTAAGGCACTTCTAGCAGACATAGAAGCTTCAAATTTGGAACACAATTAGTGTTTAGTGTATAGATCAAGAGAAAACTAAAATATTTTGCAATTTCGGTCCAGTTTTCTAGATACATCAACTGCATAAATAACTTTGTAATCCCATATAAATATATAGGATTACAAAGTTACATTTGCAGTTAATGAATTACTGTACCTGTATAACAAAGTAACATTTGCAGTGAATGAATCAGTGTACCTGTATATAATATAATGGAATAATAGGTGTAGATAGGTACCTAGATATAATTATGTTCAAAGGTAACTTGTAAAAGGAAAAAAAGTAGAACTATCTACAAAAAGAAATGAGATGCCATCAAAAACAAAACTTGTAAAAAAAACCAAGTCTCGCAACTCAGTTCTTCTACCGTAAAAAGTTGTGAGATCCATGTAATACCAAGTCGGTTAATTTATTCAGTTCCTACTTAAGGGTCCTTCTGTCTTAAGTTGTTACGTAATTAGCTAACCGAACAAGTAACAACATCTTATAGTGACCATATTATCAATATTAAAAATCTTTTATGTTTTAAATAAATAGATTGACTTGGCAATCGCACTAAACAATCAAATTTAATACAATATCCTACATATTGTATTAAATTTGATTGTATTACTTGTAGGGTATATTGTGTTTTCATGCGATGGTCAAGTCGATCTATTTATTTAAAACATAAAAGATTTATAATATTGATAATATGGTCACTATAAGATGTTGTTACTTGTTAGGTTAGCTAATTACGTAACAACTTAAGACAGAAGGACCCTTAAGTAGGAACTGAATAAATTAACCGACTTGGTATTACATGGATCTCACAACTTTTTACGGTAGAAGAACTGAGTTGCGAGACTTGGTTTTTTTTACAAGTTTTGTTTTTGATGGCATAACACTTACCACATTATAATGTAAGTTAATAAAGTCACAAATATAAAAAGTATTATAAGCATATTGTTGTCTATGCACTGTAGTAACACTGTTATAAGAACATTTATAAGGATTGAGGATGCAATTATATAATGGTAGTAGCAAGTGTATAGATTTAGGTGAGATATATCTACAACTACAATATTGATAAACAGTAAACAGTATTAGCAACAATAAACTACAAGATTGGTGGCTCAACACCATCAGCACAAGACCTTTAAACATATTAAACTTTAAGTAAAGTAAATCAATTATGAGGTAGTAGCTTTCAGTACTAACAGAAAAAACTATAATTAAAGTATAATTATTAAAAACATAGCACAAAAATTGTTGCATGTTATGCCCATAACCCGACTGTAAAGAAAAAGTGACCACTCTAATCAATTGAATATTATAGCATACTGGTGACATAGACCCTATACTTGCTTTAAAAATAAGTAAATGAATATCAAATAAATGCGATAAATTATACAGAGTAAGTACAAGTTTTAGGTTAAATTTATAGGAAAAATAATAACATAATAATGGCATTTGCCCATGTTTACAAAATAAGTAAGCACTTTGTAAAGTGAAAGAGAGAAACAGATAGTTATAACACTTTGTCTGCTCTTTGCACGAATTCCATAAAGCAGTAATTAATACTAGCCATTCTCCAGCGGTTATTTTAGCTATGATGTCTTCTGAAATGACATGAATCCTCGCCGAATTGTCAATTTTTCTGAGGTATATTTTTCCATGAGAGCTCCAACAGTATTTATAGTTATGTGTAGCAGCAAAATCCCGTGCCATACTAAAAAGTCTTTTTCCTTTAGGGGTGAGGTTCTCAGATACAAACACGGGGGATGTGGATCCCTCAAAACCAAGGTGACCAGCGTGAAGTTTCCCACTTTTATGTTGCTTATTAAAATATCTTACGCTTTTTAGGATTCGATCCTTTATAATAACTGAGTTCAATTCCACTACAATTGTGTTATTACTTTTTGATTTTGTGTTAATTCGAAAGGCATCCCTAATGTCAGTGCTTGCAATTTGTTCATTGATTGTACTACCAAGTCTCGTAATAATATTTATTATTATTTCCTTCGATTCATTCTCTTGTCTCGGGACATTTCTCACCTCAATTGTAGCAGATCTGTTTAGACGCTCCAAGTTATCAATTTTCTCCTCCAGTGTTTGTATATGTTTAAGGTTTTCCCGTTTTTCACTTTCCATTTGATTCATTTTACGAAAAATTTCATCATATTTGGCACCATTAAACTCCACTGATGTTTTAATATCCTCTATAGCTGTTTTCAATAATTCGTAACTCTGTTTTTGTTCCGATTTTAAGTCTCTAAATAATGAACACAACTCATCTTTTAAGGCCTTACATATTTCCTCGCAAGAACATGGTTTTTTACGCTTGTGCTTTGTAGAAGTATGTGTCAATGCAGATCCACCATCACTTTCTGCTGATAAAAAGCCACGTACCTCATTATCTTTCTTATTGGGCGACTCATTGCTGAAAGTATTGGGGGGCGTTTGTTTTGCTTTTGGCATAATTCACTACACTATATCTTCTTGGAAATACAGAAATTACAATTGATGTATAGGTACACTAATTCCTTTGTGAGATCAGGGTAACTGAATCATACACGAGATACATTCCCACAACCAGCATATAATAAAGAGCCACTAACACAGGGGTCAAGTTTTCTGGTTACGTATCGACGTTCTCATAGTAGAAACCGGTCCGACCACTAAACACTGACCCCCGTTGACGTTTTATAAACTACTCACTCAATGTTATAGTTTTCTTGTAATTTGTCATATTTAGATGCACTTTATTACATTTATTTATCACAGTATTGCAACTTGCTGTTTTTAGTACACTATTAATGCGTTTCACTATATTAAAACAAGATATAAACCACTTTTTTCAATTAATTATACGGAGCATGTACAGAACTAGTGTTGCCATCGCAAACGGGAGGGTATGAATGTATATGTAGTTGATAGATTAGTTATTTATACAGATATAAAATAAAGCTCGGGGATGGATATAGGATACTTTTTATCCCGGAAAATAGACCTGTTCCTGCGGGATAAGGTAACATTTTGTTATGTGTAGTTGATAGATAGCTATTAGTTATTATTATTAGCGTCTTTTATGACTCCTTTTTTTACTTGGGAGCGGGAGCGGGAGCGGGAGCGGGAGCGTGAGAGGGAGCGTGAGAGGGAGAGGGAGAGGGAGAGGGAGAGGGAGAGGGAGAGGGAGAGGGAGAGGGAGAGGGAGAGGGAGAGGGAGAGGGAGAGGGAGAGGGAGAGGGAGAGGGAGAGGGAGAGGGAGAGGGAGAGGGAGAGGGAGAGGGAGAGGGAGAGGGAGAGGGAGAGGGAGAGGGAGAGGGAGAGGGAGAGGGAGAGGGAGAGGGAGAGGGAGAGGGAGAGGGAGAGGGAGAGGGAGAGGGAGAGGGAGAGGGAGAGGGAGAGGGAGAGGGAGAGGGAGAGGGAGAGGGAGAGGGAGAGGGAGAGGAAGAGGGAGAGGGAGGAGCACACACAAACTGTAACGGCTAGCGATACGAAGTTCGCCGGGTCAGCTAGTAAGACATAAAAATATAAACCAAAATAACACATAAAACAAACGATCAACAAAAATAATAAGAAATGTTGTAGGGTATGTACTAACTAGGGTATACAGAGTAATTGTTACCTCCTTAGCATGTACAATAAAATGTATTCTACTGTACTTTAATGATATTAGAATTCAATGAGTAGGTATTTGTTTGTATTTGGACAACAACAGGCTATCGGACCCCTCAATTCGGCAATACTCGACCCACTCAGGGGAAATCAACCAACAATTACATCTCAAAAGCTGTATAACGTAGTAATGATAAACAAACGTAAATTTACAATGTTACTGATTATCTTGAAAATTTTAGTAAGTAGTCGGGGGAAGATAGATGGATGGTTGATCTATTAGATGTAAAAATTACTACAGTAAAAGTGTCACCTTTTTCGAGATTTTCATCTTTATTTAACTTTTCAAAAAGTCGGCTCCTTTTTACCTTTCGGGTTTTTTTTTTATCGCTGAGTCTACTTATGAGTAGATATTTTTACCCGACTGCGCGACGCAAGGGAGGGTAATGTGTTTATCAGTCTATGTATGTTTGTTCCTACGTGGCGTTGTAGAGACCATACGTGTTGACCGATTTTGATGATTCTTACGTCAATCGATTTGTCTTAAACGGTTAGTAGCGAGTGCTACTAAAGAAATGACAATAATAAAAATTCATCATAACGATCACCAGACGTCATTATTGTCAAAACAAAAAATAAAAAATCAACGAACTAAGTCAAGTGGTGTATCGTAGAATAGGTATTCAAAAATGTTTTTTAAGTTCCTTTCATTTTTCATTTTAAATAAAAAAAAAATATATATTAAAAAACAAAAACCCGGCTGCGTAAAATGAACTAAAAACATAACGCATAACGTGATGGAAAAAGTTTGTTTTTACTCCCCATAAATCTTATAACGCGGCCTTAAATATGAAATCGACAGATAACAGCCCAGTAGTTTACAAATATGTTGTTAAAAGTAATACTGAACAACTACACCGTAGAAGCAATAACAGTCGGGACCTATTAAAATTTTACAAGGCTGCTTGGGAAAAAAAACAAACAAGATTTTGTTGGTTGAAGAATGGGTCCCGACTGTTAATCCTTCTATGGTGTAGTTATTCAGTATTACTTTGAACAACATTCTACTGGGCTTGTTTTTTTCTTTATAGTTCATTTTACGCAGTTGGGATTTTTGTTCTCTTAATTATTTTTTTATGTGTGAAAAAGTACTTGGACTTGTAATGTTTTATTGATAGGAAAATTTCATAACTTTATTTGTGTTATTAGTATGAATATTCAGAGATTTGATCGTCCCCGAGGATAAAACCCTTTCGAGCATAAGAGTCGAAATGCGGATGGTGAGTTTCAAAACAATACGATATTATCGCGGCGTTTAGGCAGTCCTAATAAGATTTACCTCAATATTAATGCGCATCGCAGCGTCCATTATTTAGAGGTATTATCTAAATACCTCTACAGATTTCAGCATTCCGGAAACATCCTTACGCCAGTACACTGATTCGCCTTATATCTAATACGTTTCATAAGCACTCGTAACATTTCACTTTTCGTATAAAATAACAACCCTACAGAAAAATCGTGTCCTCCAACCTTTCATTCTGTTAAAAAGAATGATTAATTATTTTTCCGCCCTCTTCAAAACACCGTCTTATTCTTCTAAGCACTTCCGTTATTTTCCAACTCGATGACGATAAGCTAGCGAAATTCAGGTATAAATAATTAAGATATTTTTAGAAACTTACTCGAGTAAAATTAGGTTTATAGTTATTATTATTACACTATATTACATTGTGTTATTACACTTACGCCCCAACTCAGAGTCACTAACGGTTACTTTAATCGCTCCTTAGTAATAATCTTCTTAGAAATTCTGTACTAAGGAGCGATTTAAGTAACCGTTAGTGACTCTGAGTAGTGGCGTTAGTGTTGTTTAATTTTTTAATTAAGCGTAAGTTATTATTATTGATTCATTCTAAACATGATCTGTTTATAGTAAGAATTTGTTTAACATATATTTTATGCTTAAATAATTTCATCAAGGAAACGACATCAAGGAACACACAGCATCAAATACGAACTACATATTCATGAAATTCAAACATTCAGTATCAGCAAACAATTAATTGAAATTCTCAAAGATATTACCGCAATGAAAGTATTTTCACACAAGATTCCTATGTTATGTACCTACATAGTGTCCCATTGAGTTGTCCGTCGTATATGTGCAACTCTACTAAAAGCGACTCGCCGTTTATAAGAA
Source organism: Thymelicus acteon (assembly GCA_951805285.1). NCBI lineage: Eukaryota > Metazoa > Arthropoda > Insecta > Lepidoptera > Hesperiidae > Thymelicus > Thymelicus acteon. Next base: position 8,536,369 of record OX638219.1, on the reverse strand, counting down.
TTAATTTTGAACTGAATATACTGTTGTGTTCTCGTTTATGACGTAAAGAAACTCCAACTATGCAATATCTATATGAGATTTATGAAAAGCTAAAGAGAGTTGTGAAAAATATTCTCCATCGTCAAATATCTATGCCGGTTTGATTCTTTGATTAAGAGTAAATTGGTTACCAGGTCTTTTTTATTTTCATTACAATAATATTGAAATAAGAATGTTCCTTTCAGATGCGGATTGGTTTTAAACTATTAATGTCTTCCTTTAGGGCATGGAACAATCCTACATTCTTTCATTCTTGAAACTTGGGAGTATTTCTTATAACATAATTGTAAATTTTTTCGTATTAAATTTTTTAACATTTATCTATGTTGTACATTTTACGTTTTTGCCATTTGTGAATTTAATTTTGGCATTAAAATTTTTTACTTTGCTTTTGTAGTGGGATGGTTTTGTATGGCGGTAAATGTTTTACAAAAACGTGTATTTTCCTCCATCTGTCTCCACAACGTTGATATAGAGCGACTGGGGTGACCTTAGCTACGCAAAATACCGCTCTGGTACGCGTGAAAAAGAAACTTCGTAACAAGAATCTGTGAAAACATCTATGTTCTCAAAACGACATCCATCAAAAAGTCCATAAAATTTTACGTGTTTTCATAAATAATTTCTATACAACAAGGTTGAACGATTAAAGTCTTTTATAAAGGTACTCAACGAAAGTATAAAGTAATCGTCGCACTAAATAAGTTTTTAAATACATATCGAAATCGTTGTCTGTCGATTCCATTCTGTGATTTCGCATCACTCTCACCAAAAAGGACATCATAAAGTGTGTGGTCGATACATTACATTAAAAGGTGTATTTTTAATTGCTCATTGTTACACTGTATCTTAATAAAACCATACTATTATTTCTTCTGTGATTAAACAGAATAAACACCGAGTGTCCTTTACAAAAATAGTTCGTGCGGCTTCGTCGGGAAGCAGTGAACACGGTCCCGTGCTTCGCCGCATCACGTGTATTCAACAACGCCACTAAAAGCGATTCGCCGTAAACAAGAATTAACGCCAAACTGCATCGGCCGTCGCACTCTCCTTTACGGTGATACGATAAAAGCGTTGAATTTTGAAAGCAACGTTAAGCCGTATCAGAGATTAGTGTCCTTTTACTCGTATGTGTATTGTGTTTTAACTTCTCATTCAGACTTCATCGGTATCATAATATTTGACCGTAAATACGTAATCAACTTAAAATAAACACTTTTTGAACTTCGTGATAGGTAGGTATGTGTTATATCGACGATCAGATTGAGAACTTGCTTGTCAATCAAGGGTCTTTTTTCAGCTTACGTTAAACATTTTCAGAGTTTTTATAAGTACTACTTTTTATAACATTATCTAACAAGTTACATTTTTTCTTTCAATTTTGATGAAATGGTGAGATTATTGTAGTTTGTATTTTAAAAATGTATTTCTTTTTTAACACAAAAATGATTATATTATTCGGAAAAGTCAACAAAGCAAGGTTTCCATATTTCACCAGCGGCGCTGTACCGCTGGGAGACACTGTCCTTTTTCCTAATAACCCGACGCTCAAGATGGCCTGGGGTGTCCGATTGTTACAGATGACCTTGTTATTGTTAATCAACTAGCCAATACTTCTAAATCCTATAAATATATTAAATATTCTAAATCTAATACTTTATGTGAGAAATATTTGTATATAAGTCAATACAATTAATATCCTGGCATACACTCGAAGACAGTGTGACGGTATGAGTGTACAGTGAGTTATTGTTTACAATCTTTTAATTTTTAATTTAATCATCATATCAATATTTAACAATGCGTTTTTAATTAGGAATAAACATTATTTATCACGTTTTCAATAACGCATACTCATTTCTTGGCAGCGATTGCATGTAAACTTAAATTGAAGTGTCTCGCTTGAAATGCATGCGGCAAAAGGCGTCAAAGGCTTTATTCACATTCATCGACACGTAACGCCATCGCGCCGCCCTGCCGCCGGCCGCTCCCGTAAAATTTAAAAAGACTGCGAACATATGGCGTAAATAAATTTTATACGTACAACCGGAAAAGGGTGGTTGTGATCGATACTTGGTTAAATGTGTGGCGTATAAGCGTGAGTTCGACAAATCCAAGTAGCTTTAATTCGCTATGAAAGGTGATGTTTCTTCCTTTATGTTGTTTTATAGTTAAGTAACGAGCTTTTGTCATTAGGAGTTGCAATGTGTATTATCGGAGCTAAAGTAAGTCAGAAATCTTCTTTGATGTTAGTATTAGATGTCCAATAATTCCACTGCATATTTAACTTCAGAAGAGTTGCTTAAAATTTGGTTCTTCCTTATCAATAAAATTTAATCGGAGGTTGTTGCAGACAGATACAAACATAGATAGATAGACGTTTAAGTAACTTTCGGCAGGTGGAATAAAATTAGTTAAGATCGAAATCTCCTCATCGTGCTATTGAAATTTATTACTTAAAGTTGAGACACCGCGAATCGCTACAGTCTTGAGTGAAAGCTTAAAGTTTCAGTAAGGCAGTTATGTTCCCCTTCTGGACGATCAACGTAAATTATTCCCCTAGAAGAAATCTCTAAGGGCTGAATGACGGATAAGGGACGAGCGGTTTTATTGCTTACACCGGGCCGCATTTGAAACAGCCTTAAAAGTCGACCCCAAATGTTAATTGAGGGATAATTTTATTCAATATCGAACCGCTTTTGATTTAATAACAGTCAAAAAAAGGTTCCCAAAAATTAGTTTAATTTAGATTGACTTAACGGAAATAATAAACAACACTTTACAGCACAGTTATGTCAGAGTAAAATTAATTTGATTTACAATGATCAAGCCTCACGATCGGCTGAAGGGGAATTTGTATAATAATTTAATAACTAGGCCTTATATCTTTTGTACTCTGTTTCAAATGTTTTATGAGGTAATTTTACGCGGCTGAATGGCATTGTAAGTGATAATTAAAATTCTGTTACTACAGCTGCTACCGTAGTAATTTCCGGATTTTAACACAAAGATACTGAAATGGTATTATGAAATCGCAATCAAATATGTGGGTAGAAATAAGATATTGTTTTCTCTTTGTAATTTGGTATTAAATCCTTTATTAAGGTCAGTTTTATTCTTTTTAATATGAAGTGTAAAACTCGTGTTTGAAGTCAATGAAGTAGTATTGGAAGAGAGACGAGACGGCAATATAATCATGTAGGGGGTGTGACGCTTTCGACTAATTCGAAATTAGTTGAGAACGTTGAGGATAAATTTTAAATGATATTTTACTACTTTTAGTGTAGGTAATGTCAAAATTCGACCATAATCACCATTGAAAGTGTCAGACAAATATTTTTATGTTCCTTTGAAAACTTTTTGTAAGCGTTCTGTAGTTAAAACGAAATTTAAAGAAAATTAAAGCTAGAAGAACACAAGAAATGTTGTTTCGTCAAAGACTGTCGAAGACAAAGTTATTAACTATTTTGGTAGAAAAATTTAATTCTGTACAGGATTGTTTTCTAACATTAATTTATTAAATCTTGTCATTAGCAATGTCTAGATGGTGCGACTTTTGTTCCGACATAAAAGGGGATGAATTACTGTAAGTTCTTTCACTGTGGTAGTATCGTAGAACTCTTCGTAGCTCGCGTAGCATTTCGTTTGTGCGCCTGCTGTCACTTCCTGTCACAAGCTTTTCCTCCTTACGCAACGCTGCCTCCGAACGTAACTGCTGTACTAAAATATCTAATAATCTCGGTGGGACGTGACTAATCCGCTTAGTTAAAAGGATTCCAAAACTCGTTCCCCTGATATAATCGACATGAATTTTTCACGTATATTTCTTTCACTCACAAATCCAATTTAATTAAGGCGAGGAACTCGCGGTTAAAATCCTATTTAAGCCGTTTTTATTACCGCCCGTCGGGCGAAGACGGTTAGCTACAGCGCTCGAAGAATTTGAACGTTCCCAAGGATTTGCCTGGTTTTATCTTAGTAGTCCCGACTGCGATGGTAAGTGTAAGTGATCTGAATGCAAATTTTATTTATTTCAAGGACTACTAATTATGTCCAATATTAGTCCTTGATATAAATAAATAATAATAAACAAAATTGTCGTTGACGAATCGTGCTCTCATATTTCTGTTTAATAGATCCACGTGAGTACCTAGCAGAGATTAGTTGTTAGTATAGTAGTAATAATGTTATTTAATTTAAATACGCAAAAGTTATATTCAAAGAAAACGCCTTGGTATGTTCCTTCTATCCTTATTATGCCCGTGAAATGATTTCACATCCAAAACATGAAGATTTGTTCTGTCCGCGTGAAGCTGAAAAGGCCGCTAGGGACTAAAGTGACTGTCCATTCGAAAAAAAAAAACAGATTTTACGGACACCATGTGAGTCCCCTGATTCGTTTTTTAGGCTTTAGCAGTGTTCACTGATATCGATGTTCATTAGTGACACTAACCGCTTTCCATCGTCTGTTTATTTTATTGAATGGCTTCAACTCATTAATGACCTACTACTGAGCACGGGTCTCTCCTCTTGAGGAGACCTAGAGCATACTCCACCACGCTGCTCCAGTGCGGATTTTATTGAATAATTACATTAAAAAAAGTACTTAGATAACATGTCTGTACGTTGAAGTTGAAATCTTTACTCTATTTAAGTAATAATTTTATTTATCAGCTAAGCGCAATTTGATCATGAATATTGAATGTAAAGCTTGCAAGTTCATATCGAAGGTTCATGGTAAGCGAATACAATTTTGTAGTAACGAATACTCGCTCACCTCAAGCCTGCCTCTGGGGATCGGCTGGGATGTTTGCCCTCAATTTGAAAAAGATCCGGCTAATCCGGCACTCTCGGGAGTTTGCCGCCTTATATGTTACTATTTTCCTGCTTTATGCTATATTCCCTAGTTGTATTGTCACACTTTCATTAGTATTAATATAAAGAGATGTAAAACACATTTTGGAACGGTAGTGGAAGTAAGAATTGTGCTATTCATATGTGTTATGTAGGAAAGTCAAGTATGTTGATGAAGTTGTATTTTTTGTAAGGTAATCAGATGATTTTCCGCTTATTTCTTGACTTTCGACGTGTCTATGGATATTTTTTTATTACGAATTGAATAACCTGAATTGTTATTTGGCATTAAATGGTTAATATTTTTTTTGTTACGAATGTTTTAAACAAGGTCCTAAATTGGTATTTAAAATACTGTTATCTTACGAGAGTAGGTGTACCTACTAATCATTTCACCATAAAATTAACAAGACATGATGAAACCTCAAATTTCAGTAAAAAAACAATGACTTCATAGTTCATACAATTTTAAGTTACTTTTCTTAATTTTCTATAGCGAGAAGAGTCATACAGAGACAACTAGGTATTTAATACCACATAGAAAACTATAGCAAAAGGCTTCTTCCTAAAACTTATAACATAAGCGATACGGAACTGATAGCAACTGTTCCAGTACCCTTTTCCAGTACAGTAAACCCGTTAAGTACTACGTAAGTATTGTATAGAAGTGCATGTTAGTTTACTTTGTTAATAGTTGAATACGTACTGTATCTTTGAGTGTTTCGCCGGCGCTCATAAGATTTTGAACAGAGGCCAACAGGCTGCCAGCGCCGTGGTAATGATCCGAGAATGCATGCATAATTTACCCGCAAAGAGCTTGTTTTGTAATGTTATTAGTTCGTAATCTCGTTGAGAACAGCCAACAACATCATTTGCCTCGGCTTAAATATTCAAATAATTTATTCCCTTCTGTGTAAAGCAATACTGCCTTTTCATTGAATTATACAATAGAGTTACACAACATGGAAATGATTTAATTAGGCATGTCTTACGTAATATGAATGTATTACGTATGATTTATAATTCCATGGAAATATAATGAGAAAAGACTTTTGAGCCGTATTGGAGCGGCTTACAATTGACCCCATTCCATGCTGTTAATCCAAGGTGTCGTAAGAGGCGAAAGGAGTCTTAAGCGATCAAGGCATAATATTATAAATATTCAAAAAAAAATTCAATGTTCAAAATTGTTCAAAATTATCTCTTATCATCAGTTGGTTTGTTGGCTATAGATATACATAAAATGAAATAGAAGCTAGAGATAAGTAAATAAATAAACGCTTACACACTCATACTCCGCAGTAGCTTTTTACCTGTGTCGCGGGTGGCATGGACGACACATATAACACATCACAATCATACCCATGACCCGAGTGCAAATATTTATCTATCACATAAATATCTGCCCCGGCCGGGAATCGAACCTGAAACCCCTCGCTTCGCAGGCAGGGTCGCTAACAACAGGGTCGTCAAGTATGCAAATTACGACATTATCATTACCAATTTTAATTATCATTCCGCTGCAGGTCTCCACATACTATGAAAGGTTTAGAGAATAGATATACCTATACACTTTACACACCATAAATAATGGGATGCTTCAAAATGGGTACAAAATTCGTCACAATCTTTTCCTTCATCGAAAATATACTTTAAAATGCTTAATAGTAATAATATTTTTGATTATATGGGCCACAGAAGTTCAAAGTTCTAATGCTGTTACGGTGTATCTAATTAACACAAATTATGACATACAAAAACACGGACTAATGTACTTTTTTATTTAAGTTGGTATACATGCATTTGTCATTAGGTATTATGTACAACGTTATAATTTAATCACGATTTAAGTGAGTTAAGTGTTTTTATTACCTTCGTGAAAGGTAGTCAGAACATAATTACAGCAATTAAACCTTAAAGACTATTTTATTGCCCATCCACTGTAAAATAGTCGATTGGTATATTTTAATGTAAAGCATTACGTTAAAAGGTTGAATCTGTCATACGTTTGTTGTTAGCGAACAGATATTTATTTTGAGGAAAAGATTTAAAACATTTGAACGTAATTTCTGTGAATGCTGCTTTTTGCCAGGTTCAAGGTATCTGGTTAGGGTACAGTTGTGACAAAGGGAATGCTTAAGTTAAGCAAACGTGTAGGTAATCACGTAAACACACATCGCTGTACGGAATGTATTCAGCGCCACGCATCGCAACTGACGCTTGCGCCGCAGAACACACAACTACTGCGACCTATTGTGACCTACAGGCTACAACTGTGCATTTAACATGCTGTTAGGTTCTGATCAATTGATTCTAACTTATCTCCAGTAGTTAAATTACTACAGTAGGGTATTACCTAAAGTTTAAGCATACGAACCTGTAGCCTAGTTGGTAGCGACCTGCCTGCGAAGCGAGAGGTCCCGGGTTCGAATCCCGGCCGGGGCAGATATTTATGTGACGGATAAATATTTGTACTCGGGTCATGGGTGTGATTGCGATGTGTTAATTGTGTCGTCCATGCCACTCGCGACACACTTAATAACCTACTGCGGGGTATGAATGTGTTAGCGTTTATTTTTGGGGTGACCAATTGATACCTAAATCGTTTATTTATGTCCTGTCATGTATTATGTCAATCTCGAAAATGTTCACTTCAAAACAGTCCCGTCATACCTGTATACGTATAGTACACATAAATTGTCTTGCAATAATTCTAATATACGGGTACTCACGATATATATTTTGTACGCCGATATTTGAACCCAGTTAAATGGATCGTGGTCACGGCTAAACTGCGGCGGTACAAAGAAACTCTTGACGGCAATGGCAAAAGACATGCAACTGGGCCGAAATATCGGCGTAAAAAATATGTATCGTGAGTACCCGTATTTTAGTAAAAATTTATTCAGTCAACGATGAGTTAAGTATAAAATCATGTCTTGCAATTACTTAATGATTTCATCAGTTATGTGTTTTATCCTTAACGCCTGGGCTTTGATATTATTTAACTGTAAGGTACAGATTGTGTATATAAGTAACGATAAAATAAATAATTTAACCATTATTTTTATGGTACATAATCATAGTAATTATTTAATTGTATTATACACTATGATGCCTCATAAAAATTATACATATAGTAGCAAAACGTTTGTGAAATATAAAGAGCATAACTTAAAATGACATTTTTGTTTTAGTTTAACGAATTTTTGGCGCTAAAACGATACAAACAAACAAACAAAAGAACGAAAACAAATGTATTAGGTTTTTGTTCACGAAAATTTACAATTGTGATACAATAAAAACCGTTGCATAAAGTAGTTAAAATACTGTTAAAAAAGAAATTCGAATGAAAGCAATCATAGCCGTCCAGTTGGCACGATACCAGTTACAACCACTGCGGATATAATACAGCTAAATTTATGTTTCATTGAGTTTTCACAGCCTCTGATCTGATTGGTCTGAGAATGTAGTCATAGAGAAAGGTCGCACTTATTTTATGAAATATTGTGTTACAACGACTCCGCCTTTTGAATATTTATTGTAAATTCTTCTTGAAACTCCTGTAAACAGAATGTTAAATTTTGTACGTTTGTTCCCATTACTTGTGAGTCAAGACAGCTTTTAGAAAGGAAACTTTGCTTCGCGGGACCGTCCGTGTCGTGTGCAGGTGATAAATCGTATGGCGCCATCACTTTTTACTAACGAGACAAGATGTCGTGTGCTTACAAACATATTCATGAAACGATTGTTAGCGTTCTGTCGACTACACGCCTTTGTGGATTTTACGTGGGTGAAGTTTTGTTGGAAGTCGACGGTTCTGTTGAAGGCTCGTCGGAATGTTTTCGTCCGATTTTGGGAATGGAGATTTTTCAGCGCGGTTCAGTAGGCGCCGTGTCGTACAACTGCACCGATGACAATAAATATCGGACGCGGCGAGCCGTGAAATCGAATAGGCTCCGTCTGTGAGCGCTTTACAATCAGCAGCCGCCTGTCGCACGCCTGTACTCGTCCCTCTATAACTTACTGACTTTTCCATGCATAAAAACTTATTTCAACTCAATTACGCAATAAAATATATAATCTATATATATTATAAAACAGTAACTCGATAATGTCTGTACATTGAAGATATTTAAGAAAATTTGATATCAGGGGACTCAATAGGAGCAATAGATTGCAAATCTGTCATTTTTAAAAATCTTGTCTGTCTGTATGTTTGACACCGCATCACGCCAAAACCACTGGATGAAATTGAATGCGGTTTTCACAGTTTTATTGCTGGTGGTCTAACTTAAAATCTGGTGTACGTTTTATTATGATAGATTGCTTAAAAGCCGAGATATCAATAAATAGGACTTTTTGATACGCCACAAAACAGCAGGAAATTGTGAAAATACCTGATAGAGGGATAAAAGAGACTGTTTAGTATCGGAAATATACGTTATTTCTTCAAAAAAATCTATGTGTACCAATTTTTTTTTAATTTAAGATTTTGTGGTGAATTAGTTCCGCTAATCAACAACAGATGTCAGTTTAGATCACTAGAAGTCATAATTAAAAATGTAAGTAGGTCTGATAATGAGTCAATAAAACTTTTATTGAAGTTAGTGTGTACCTATACATATCTATAATATTTAAAACATTGAGGTTTTAAGTAAATTAGTTACCCTACTCAATCAATAACACATAACTATGTTAGATTGTTCTATAAGATTCCTATATTCAATTCGCTGTATGACGATGTGGGTCAGAGTTGCGATAATAATATCACACAATTTAGGAAAATTATCAAATAATGTTTTTTTTTGTAGATAAAAAAAATCTTAAATTTTGACAAAGTATTACAATTTAGATTTCCTTATTGTAAAGTATGAATAGGCATTCAGAAAGTAGATAATAATAAAAATACAAATCCTTTACATATTTAATAATCAATGCTGTCCTACCTACTGGTCAATGCGTACCAAGTCGGCTCCGCATAGGCTAATTATGACCGGACGTACATAAGTGCAATAGAAATAACTAAAATACTTTTGAATTTGTGAATAGCCACGTAAAAGCAGACGAGCCACCTGATGCTAAATTGTCATCGTCCTCCATGGATGAATAAAAGCGTTGTCCATGATCAGACTAAAGGCATCACTCATGCGTTGTCATCCAAGAAAAAAGAATATGAATGAAAAAATAATAAATTATAAAGATGATTACATTTCCATTCTATCAAGTTCAGAGAAAGTTGTTAATGATCTAGCAGAACTTAGAATTAAGATGTATTGAGCTATACATAAGTAAAAACAAACTAATCTTATAGTAATGCAGGCACGCTGTTTTTAATCCACCAACGGCGAAGCAGTTTAAACTATGAGTTTCTTCTGAAACTTTTTATAGGTATAATATATACATGTGGCATTTGGGCCAAGTTCGTGGACGAAAAGCTCGGCCTTGCGTAGTTGGAAGTTACACTTAAAAATCCCAAAGTCATTCAAGAATAAACTCAGGAGAACTAGAGTCTCCCGATTGAGAGGCGTGCCCTGCTGTCGAGTCCCCTACCCCTATCCTATCATTACCGTAAATCTAACTGGTGCCGCGGTTGCGAAACTCCCCAGATAGTCGGGGGGACTCTTTTGACTCTTCACGCAGAAGCATTTAGCTTTCAGGCAGTCAACTATGGGAGGCGAGACGTCCCTGAGCGACTCAAATAGCCCGTGGTCGGCGCGATCAATATTGACCGAGAAACATGACATGGTACACCTCAGATACTTGCTAAACCACTCAATCCGATCATGGAGACAGAGCGGCGGCATCGCGGCAGCAGTTTTCGTCATCTGGTGAGCAGTATGGGGACCGTCTTACAGACATTATTACTTGGTCAGATAAAATCATACAATAAGTCGAAAAGAAGGAAGAATTATTGCCAAGAAAACACTAAGTAATTCAAATGGAAGAAGACTTCGATTAGGTTAGGTTTAGCTGTTTATACTTACGTGGAAAAATTCGTCAACGTCTATGAATAAATAGTAGTAGTCCAGTGTTCCAGTAGTCTGAATTAAACTGTCATTTATAATCTCCAACTCCTATTCCTGGTGTAGTCGAAGTAAAACTGTTTGTTTTTTTTTCAGTTGTCTTTATATTTTATCTCAGTATATCTTAGTTGTTAGTTCTACTAGATAAAATAAATAACGTTGTCTCTAACCTTAATGGAATGAAAAATTTAATGTTCTTCATATTTTGTATATTTTTTGGTCATTGATTTTAGTTGCTCTACCAGTGCTGACGTTAGAGCCACTGACGCCCTAGGCAAGAATATTGTGTGCCCATATAAGAATATAAAAATCGATTTTTCTTTTTAGGGTTCCGTAGCCAAATGGCAAAAAACGGAACCCTTATAGATTCGTCATGTCTGTCTGTCTGTCTGTCTGTCTGTCTGTCTGTCTGTCTGTCTGTCTGTCTGTCTGTCTGTCCGTCCGTATGTCACAGCCACTTTTTTCCGAAACTATAAGAGCTATACCATTGAAACTTGGTAACTAGATGTATTCTGTGAACCGCATTAAGATTTTCACACAAAAATAGAAAAAAAAACAATAAATTTTGGGGGCTCCCCATACTTAGAACTAAAACTCAAAATTTTTTTTTTCATCAAACACATACGTGGACTATGGATAGGTCTTCAAAAATGATATTGAGATTTCTAATATCATTTTCTTCTAAAGTGAATAGTTTGCGCGTGAGACACTTCCAAAGTGGTAAAATGTGTGTCCCCCCCCCTGTAACTTCTAAAATAAGAGAATGATAAAACTAAAAAAAAAATATGATGTACTTTACCATACAAACTTCCACTTAAAATTGGTTTGAACGAGATCTAGTAAGTAGTTTTTTTTAATACGTCATAAATCGTAAACCGCAATTTACCTCGATCAAAGTTACAACGAACTACAAGAACTTTTATATTATGTTACTTGCTGCTACGGAACCCTTCATGGGCGAGTCCGACTCGCACTTGGCCGCTTTTAATTTTTTTTGCTCCTACCCCAAATATGGCGCCCCTTCAAACCAAATACTAGACTTCCGTAGACGAACAAGGGTGACCGACATAGCTCAGAGAATTAGTAGGCTGAAGTGGCAATGGGCTGGCCACATAGTTCGAAGGACCGATAACCGTTGGGGAAGAAAGGTCCTCGAATGGAGACCACGCCTCGGTAAAAGGAGCACAGGACGCCCCCCGACCAGGTGGACCGACGACCTGAAGAAGACAGCGGGTATCCGCTGGATTCAGAAGGCTCAGGACCGGTCTGAGTGGCGTAGATTAGGGGAGGCCTATGTCCAGCAGTGGACCTCAAAGGGCTGATGGATGGATGGATGGATGGGCTGCTTTTATGTATGTCCTACTACATAGTATTTTTGTGTAATTTTTTTAGGGTTTTATAGCGGAAAAGTTAAGTTTGTTATTAAATCATTTAATATTGCTCTTATGTTCGGTTCTGTAAATTTGTACACAACCCTCGGTGCCAAAAAATTGTGATTTCCCGAGATCTTTTTAATTACTAATTCTCAAGTCCACGCAGACGAAGTCGCGGGTAGAAGCTAGTACTTAATAAATTAATACAATTGAAACGGAATTGAATTTAAAATGTGTTTAATTTAATCCAACAGAGACGCATTTTGTTCAATTACAGTAACTGAAATTAATGCGTAGAATTAATTATGTAACATTCGAAGCGTAATTTACAATGTCTTAATAAGTAATCGATATTTCACAGGCATGTTGTAAATAATAAATGCGCATTGAACATTGATTGGTAGGAACAAGGACGTATTTGATTGTTACATTTTAAACATTCTCACGCAGAGTGGCGGAGTAATTTGCGGTCGTGAAGCGCCCGGGTGCCCCCGCGTGGTGCCGCGTGTCCCTTGACGCATGTTCGATTAGAGCACAAGTAATTCCGGAATGGAAATTGAAATCTTAGCAATGCTCCACGGACTTTATATTCCTGATATCAGTTTGCAGGTCGGGATTAAATGAAAAACAAACTCCACCTCGCACCCGCTCGCAAACTCTGCTTTTAATAGGTGCTCGTTTGTTTAATGGGTATACCTAAATCGGATATTTATTTTAGCGAATTGATGTCAAAGTATGAATATAATTAATGTTGCCATACAATATGTATGTGTTACACCAATGTTAGAGCTCGCTTAGTACCTAGTTCTTGATTGCGGATATAACGAATGTAAGTACAATTATTTATTAATCTCCTTGGAGAGTATAATAGCGATTTACAGTTGCAAATTTTACATATTGTTTTAGTTCCGATGACAATGCAATTTTATGCTAAGCATGATACTACACCGGATACTACACAACATTTTTGTCAATGATTCTTTTATTACAAAAATACAATGGGTGTACCCATCCTATAATTTTTTTTATGTAGTAGGTACAGGTACGTCAACGATGATTGGCTGAATCATCAAAGACAAAATAAAATGCTAGTAAGTAGGGTATTATGTTACATAGTGTATGTCATTAGTATGGTACCTACTTAGTCTGAAGTAAAAACTCGACAAAAAAGAATGAAACAACGAATGTAAGCCGAAGCTCGCGTTTAATTTTCCTCTTCCGCGGCTGTCCCGCCTCGGCTCATGAAAGCCATGACAGTACCTACCTACTTGAGCTTTCTTACTGTTAACAATTAAATAACTATTATAAATAGGTATTAGGTTTTATCTTTCCTAATAAGTATTTCCTGAAAATAATTAAATTTATAGTAGGTACTTCATGTAAATGTAATTTAAAGGTACCTGCTATTATGTTATAGTATTATATCAGCTATATGCCAATCTACAACAGTTGCTACCAATGCCAATCAATGATCTTAGGAGCGCATTTGGTTTATTTGAACAAAGTTGACATAGTAAGATTACTATATCTATACTGTTCTATACATCTTCTATACATCTATATCTATAAAAATAAATAAAATTGGAATGTCTGTTTGTAATATTAAAATAACCGCTTTTTACTAAGTGCATTTGGATGCATACACGTATACCAAATCAACATTTTTTACAATTTTTGTCAGTCTGTCTGTTTGTTTCGGCTAATCTCTGAAACAGCTGGACCGATTTTGACGGGACTTTCATTGGCAGATAGCTGCTGTAACAAGGACTTATTTAGGCTACTTTTATTTTAGAAAAAAATAGTTTTTAGGCGATACGAAGTTCGCCGGGTCAGTTAGTACTATATATTGTTGGACAGATGGCTAAGAATATTTTGGAAAAAAAACAGAAGGATAGAAGTGATGATAGAATTACTTTAGAATTACTAATTAATTATATAGAAGTGAAGATTGAAAAACAAGACTGATCGATTGTTTTGTACGAGAAATATCATGAAAAGAACAAAACAGAACAGTCACGATTTTCATATAATGCTGAAAAAACCATGAAAGTAGACGTATATACGGGACTTGCTAGGACTGACCTTTTTCTTATTTGTCATAAATTTGACTCGTTAAATTGCCTATATTTTGTATTACCTAAGCACAATATTTAATTACTGAGAGTATAAAAAGCAATAGTTCTGCAAAATTGAAATAAATATTCAACTGTTGGTTATAAATCTTTACATTGAATATTACAGCTTGCGGTTGTTTAATTTTCTTCTTCTGTGGATGTCCCAAGCTCGTTAATTGTGACAATAATCGTGGCTCGGTTTGCAACACATTAAACAAAGCCTGTCTGTGCCCGTGTTTATATAGGAGATTAAATGTCACACTTTCAATCTTGTGTGCTGATACACCCGAGTAATCTTTCACCGTGAAACAATACCTTCAAAAGTTTTTCTTTTGTAGTATCCGTATTTTGCATTTTGATGATAAATTTTTTTGTGAGAGGCGTTATTGGTTTACGAAGGTATTTGGCAAGAACTGTAATACTTAGATATAAGCCAAGAATAGGTCTATAATATAGGATAATCAGGGGTGAGGGAGGCGGAGGGGAGGGGAGTGGAAGCGGAAAGGAAAGGGAGCGGGATTTTGATTAATTTTTATTCTGTTTTTTTTTCAATGCAATAATTTAAATTCGTTAATTTAGAACAAATTTTAATAAAATATATTATTTCATTATTATAATGTAATCAGCGCCATCTACAATTTCAGAAGGTAATACAAACTTACATACATGAAGGGGAAGTTGAGAATGTGGAAGTGATTTTTTACTTTTCCGATAGATTGCGTTAGTTGTACAATAAAAATCGAATTTCTGAAACTTGCTTTTTTAAAAAGTGGACTAAATAATATTTTTATGATTGATAACATATCTAGACATGAATAGAAATTACTATGTCAAAACTTAAACCTGTAAGTGTAATAGTTTCTCAATAAAAGGGATAACGAAATGCATAGATTGTCGACCATTATTTTGGGCTCGCTTCGCTCGCCCTGATAATTTCAGCACAAAAGTTAAATAGTATTAGTTGAAATAGTTCAACATAAACTCCGAATATTTTTTATTTTTGAGTATTGTGTTGTGTTCTCGAAAACCGATAACACACTAACAATCTTAGTACAAATAGCGAAGATCCACATTTTTAATAACGCAACGGTATTTGAAAGCCGGCAGTTTAATTTTCCTCTTCCGCGGCTGTCCCGCACCGAGCTCATTAATGCCGTGACAATACTTGCGCCTCCGCGCTTCGCCGAGGCGGCCAGTATTTTGTTCATAAACAAAGCCTTTTCTATATCTGCGTTTTCCGTTCGCTAATGAAGTGGAAATACGTATAAAGAGTTATTTATCTTTTAATTTTTAATTTTATAGTTGTTGGTGCAAAATAATAAATTACAAAAAGTCAATCTGCCGATTCGAGTTCCATTCCTGGTAATTTTTACCGTGTGGAATTATACACCATGCATAATTTGCATCTGCACAAAAATACATGGAAAGTACGGTGCACAAATGTGCACCATCACTCTTGTGTTAATTATTTTATTATGATTTCAGTGTAGTAGGATATTATAGTAACATAATTATGAATAAAAAATAAAAGAAGTCGTAAAAGCCTTTATAAATAAATAAAGAAGTTTGGACCTTTCTCATTGAAATTTCGAATGACCATCAAAACAAGTATCGTATTATTTAATGACCACTAACGCCCCAACTCAAAGTCACTAACGGTTATTTTAATCGCTCTTTAGTAAAGAAGCACCATACAAATTCTGTACTACGGAACGATTTAAGTAACCTTTAGTGACTCTAAGTTGGGGCGTAAGACAACTAATCATTAGCGATAGCCCTAACTATGTTACGACAGTAGTCTCATGAATGAATGATCGGGATCGCCCCGGCCGCCGGTCGTATTCTATTAACGCGAATAATTCCGAAAGGGAAATTGAAAAGCTAAAGCGATGCCCTGAGGACTTGCTCTTTCTGTTACTTGCGGCCAGTTGCTAGTGCGCAGAATGCTAATGTAGACATACAATATGCGGTACCTACACAGAGTTTCAAGATCACTCAATACAAACTTTGAAAGTGCTATTTTTTCAATAAGAAGGGGTTGTGAAATGCGACTGAATGCTAGGTATTATAGGAAATCTGTTTACTTATCCAGTCTTCAATTTTTAAAATATTTTGTTATATTCTGCTGTGAATAGAAGTACTCTTAAAGGTAAAAAGTTATCTATTGTTTTAGTTTTATGCTCCGATGTATGAAATCTGTTCATATTAAACCTAAGTTCATATGAAATCCGTTTATATTAAATGACCTTCTTCTATGAATCACTTTAGTGCGCATGGTTAATACGAAAAAAATTTTCAGCGTTTAAAAAGAGTTTTTGTTTGTTTTATAATATACATTCGTGCTAAAGTCGCACGTTAGTATGGCTGCGAGCAGCGACATTAGTCTCATGAATGAATGATCGCACGACGCCTCGACCGGAGTTCGTATTCGATTAGCGCGAATAATTCCGAAAGGGAAATTGAAAAGCACAAGCGAAGCCCTGAGGACATGATCTTTCTGTTACTTGCGGCCAGCTGCTATAGTGTACGGAATACCAACCATGATTTACTATTTGCGGTCTTGGGTTTAATCGCTGGATGTAAATAATGTGTAAGTTGTTTTGCTTTATTTTGACTTTTGGGCCTTTTGGAAAATTAACTTCAATGTATTTTTGTCTGTAGTATTGTAATACTAATTTGTTAGGTGATAAATTACTATCAGGTGGTCGTTTTTTCATTTGTTGAGTCAAGCCACGCATAATGTAGGGTTTTGTAGTTGTAAGTTCATTAACTTCTCGTAGAACCTCAACTTTCTTTAACACAAAACACAAGCGCAGTTACAGTTGGGTAGAATAAGCAGGTTCCCCCTCACGAATATGATGATTTTTATATATTTTTTTTCATTTGTTTTTTCATCAACTTTTGTATGGAACAGAGTCATTTACAGTCAGCAGCAGTAACATGTATCCTGTCTTTTTACTACAAAAGTATATTGTCCAAACCTCGTTTCAAGTTGTATTGTTAGTGACGTGAACGGCACCAGTCAACACATTATTTGCGCTGTCTTCGGTTCAGTTGTAAACAGTAAATAGCCGTCGACGACGGTCTGTTCGGTAATCCCGCGTTAATTAGTAGTTGGTTGAGCGTTGCGATGCTCCGGACTTGGGACATACAGCTGTGCAGTTTAGTAAACTGACGATGAGGAATAAAATAAATATAACTCATTTAGTCATCATCACAATTCATATATACGTAGTTAAATGAGTAGGATATTTATCTAATAATGTTGTATTTTAAAACGAACAGTACGCTTGTTTTCCCCATATTTCTATATGCTTCCGAAACGTGGACCCTGCGCGAAATTGATAAGAAAAAGATAAATGCGCATGTGATAATGCGAAATGTGGTGTTGGAGAAGGATGCTCGGAGTGTCATGGACTGAATTCAGGACTAACGCCTCCATACTCAAAGAACTCGACATCAAGAATCGTCTGTCATCTATCGTACAAAGACGCATCTTAAAGTTCTTCGGCCACGTTTCGCATAGAGTCCCCCTCTTGTCCATAGAGCGACTTGCACAAGGCAAGGTGGAAGGCGTAAGACCTCGCGGGCGGTCACCCATGCGCTGGACCGACCATGTAATTATCCCATTACATGAATGCACTAGGATGACGGCCAATAGGGAGAAATGGCGAAACATCGTGAGGCGAGTGACATTAGCCCTTACCGCTACTTCATGATGACCACGACCGTTCTGTCAAGAACGTATCGACTGTGAAGATTGTATTTCTGAGTAGATATATTAATAAATACTAATAAAACTAATAATAACTAACAAACACCTATCCCAAGGTGGTGTCGGGTTTCTCGTTCACAAATCCCTGGTGAACAACATACTATCTCACACTCACACTCACATTCAGAATATCCAAACGGTATTCTTTGAAGGTTTTACAGGTATATGCGCCGACTTCGACACATCCCGACGATTAGGCGGAGGTTATGTATGAGGACATAAGCAGAGCCATACATACCTCTAACGCTCATTTTCACGCTAGTGGTAGATCTCAGGTTCTCTCCTAACTCTTGGTCTTATGAAGGTTCGACGACGATCGACGGGAATTATGTGTGTAGTCTCCAACCTCTACGAGGGAATACCGACGGTTCAGTGAACAGATCTCCAGGTGCAGGTGACGCGATTTGCGAAAACGCAAGCAAATCGTGTAAAAAACATAATTGAGTGAAACCAGGGCTCCAAAGTGTTCACCAGGGATCTGTCTATTGGGCAAAGTCAGCTTACGAGGTTGAAGACCGAGTTCCGCAGCATGGTTTCGTCGAAACCTGAAGTTCTGAGAGAAACTGAGAGAAAATACGGACGGTTGTATGCTTCCTCTCGAGCTTCACCTCCTCGCGAGGAGAGCGAAAACCGAGCTAAACTGACCCGACACTACACAGAGGGTATCCTAGACGTCAGCCTATATGAGATAAGAGATGCTCTCAAACAGCTAAAAACAACAAGCACCGAGAGATGACGGAATCACAACCGAGCTACTAAGAGGTGAAGGGAAACCCCTTCTAGTGGCGCTCCAAAGAACTTTTCGATTCCATCATTAATACTGGAACTACCCCGGAAGCGTGGAGCAGAAGTGTGGTGACGCTGTTCTTCAAGAAACAATAAAGTCCTTTTGAAGAACTACAGGCCCATTGCACTTCTGAGCCACGTGAGCCATCGCATTGCACGCAGGCCTGAAGACTTCCAGCCTCCCGACCAAGCAGGATTCCAAAAAGGCTACAGCACCATTGACCACATACACACACTGCGGCAGATTATACAAAATACCGAGGAATATAATCTGCCGTTGTGTTGCCTATGCGACTATGAGAAAGCCTTGATTTTATTTAGATCTGGGCGGTACTAAATTTCCTCCAGCGTTGCCGGATCCATGACCGGTATATCGAGGTGTTGAGGTGTTTGTATTCATCTGCCATCAATGTACGTCAGAGTATATGACACAGCCACGAACCCCATCCAACTGCAGAGAGGTGTCAGACAAGGTGAGTCATATCCCCAAAACTGTTCACCGCTGCGTTGGAAGATGACGTTCAAGCTGATGGAGTGGAAACGACGTGGCATTAACATCAACGGCGAATACATTACACATCTTTATATGTCGATGATATAGTCATCCTGGCTGGTTACCTGGAAGAACTTGGTACAATGCTTGGGGGCTTGAGCGCCTCACAACGGGTGGGTCTCAAGATGTGGACAAAACGAAATCATGTCGAATGTCCATGTCACACCCGTACCGGTTGTTGTTGTGCACCGTACCGGTGCGCTGCTCTCAAAGTTGTAGACGAATATATTTACCTAGGACAAGTGATCCAGATGGGTAAATCCAACTTCGAGAAGAATTCACTCGTAGAATACAACTCGGATGGGCTGCGTTCGGGTAACTGCGTCATATCTTGTCGTCCAAAACACTATCTCAGTGTCTGAAGTCGAAGGTGTTCGAGCAGTGTGTGTTGCCAGTGATGACATGTACGGATCCTTGTGTGGCTATGGAGAGGGCTACGCTCTGTATCTCTCTACGTGACCGCATCAGAAATGAGGAGATCCGTACACGAACAAGGGTAACCGAAATAGCTCAAAGAATTAGCCGTCTGAAGTGGTAATGGGTTGGCCACGTAGTGCAAAGGTCAACTTAGTAACAAGGAGTAACTTAGGCTACTTTTATTTTAGAAAAAAAAATGTTTGTTAGGCGATACGAAGTTCTAGTATACCAAATGTTAGAGAATTTTAAACGGTAACTCTGACCGGCAGTACTACCTTATAGTCTTGTTGCAACGTTTCATTTACATTCTAAAGTTGGAAGAATTTTAATTTTTAGCTAGTTCAATATGAGGTTTGCCGGTCCGGGTCCGGGGCCCCCTGTAGCGATGGGCCGAGTAATACTTTTTACAACTCGAGTTACTCGAGCAAAATTAACCGTTTACTCGAGTAAAAACTCGAGTAAACTCGAGTAACCGAACCGAACCGAACCGACGCGACAGCGAGGTCAGCGAGTAGCCGACGCAAGCGAGTAATGAGTTGACTGAGTAAAATCGTCGCAACTCGAAGCGCGTCGGCGACAACTCGACGAAATCGACGAACTCGACGATTAACACCGACTGAGTTGAACCGCGTCGCCGCGTCGACTTGCGTTCGTCGCTGAGTTGAATCGGCTAAGTTTACTCGAGTACGTAAAATCTTTACTCGAGTTACTCGACCAAAGAGTTTACTCGAGTTACTCGAGTAAATTTCGTCGAGTTGCCCATCGCTAGCCCCCTGAGCTTGGGGCACTGCACCGCCTAGCACCTTAGTGGCTACGCCACTGACTCAACTGGTAGTATTCCAATTTTATTTCAGGATTTATTAATATTATTGGAATATTTGCTGACTGAACTCGGTATCTGTGTAAGAAACATCCCTATTGTAGTGTAACGAAGTAACGCGCGCCGCATACGATCTGCTTTTATCAAGTTGTTACTCCGTGGGTGTGTACCAGGAATTCATAATTATCTTTCTTACATGCGAATTAAGGTGATAGAGCTACACATGATAAATAATATGTTGATCATTGGCTTATAACGGCAATCGTCGTTACATAAATTATATTAATAATAATAATACCAATACACATTAAATATAATTACATAGACGACCCGTGTGGCGCAATGGTTACCATACCGGACCGCCGCATCGAGGGTCCTGGGTTCGATTCCCAGCGAGGCGGAAATTTGAATGATGAGTTTGAATATCTGTTCTCGGTCTGGGTGTGAATGTCCTTGTCTAGTGTGTTGTCCATGGCACCTACGACACAGGGAATCCTAGTGTGGGGCTTATTTATTTATTATTATTATTATTTATTTAAACACTATCTTTAAATAGCTTCTATTAAACTCTAAGTATAAAAGGAACACAATGTCTTTCTTGATGAATAAGTCACCCAAAAAAGACCTTCCTCTTTTTATTATTAGTATTTGATAGTCATAAATATTAACTATGTCATTTTTGGCTTTTGGCGCCCCAGCTAGTGCCTTATCAACCATTCCTCTAGATCTACTTCAGTGCCGGGGCTAACCCTATAGCGATGACTTCATTCGTGGAAACCAATACACATTAAACCATTACATATCTTAATTCATTTTTGATATTCTTTTTCCAGTTTTTCTTTTTCCTCTTGGCTGTTAATTTTGGTTTACAATTGTTGTATAAAATAAAATAAAAGGAATAAAAATTATTTCACGTTATTTATTATGCAGAACGAAATTTATTATTTGTGTTTTTGTCGTATCCAGGACAGAAGACACTAAAAAGGTGCAGACGACAGCTGTATTCGAGATAGTACACTATCTTTAACAACTTTCAACTTCACCGGTATAGCATTAAACGAAGTTCGTACAATTTACTACAATTTGTTAATAAATTAATACTAATCTGTGATATAAAAACAGAGTAGTTAACGTTTACTTTTAAGTTAAAATAAAAAATCCTTGAAATTTTAACACTCAACTAACGTCTTCGTTTGCCTTATGTTTCTTAAAGAAAGGTGTAAAAGGCATAGTCGACGCTGTGGCACGTGCGTATTGATAGAATTCACTTTTGAAAATAATAATTATAAAAGAAATAAAGCGTTTTTTCTTATGCAAGTTTGCTCATAATGATCTTTAATGAATTTATGCACTTAAAAACCGGAAAAAACTGAGAGACCATAAGTGTGTAGATAAAGGATAAGAACCTACGTTTAAGCCACAATTACTGCTCACAATGTATATTTGAAACTTAGGTAAACACAACTTCACAATAACAAGCAATCTCAAGAGTATATTACAGACCGGTGTCCAGTCTCACCGTCGCTAATCCACTGCTAATTGGTGGGTAGAAGACTATTAGACTTGAAACGGCAAAGCCAATGTAATTACCGCAACATAGGATTAACTGAATTTATATTACGCGAATATTTAGAATAGTTTTTTTATTACCTGCCTAAAATCTACATGTAAGATAATGAAATTATCATTTATACATTTTATGCAATAATCTTTCATTTGTGTGAGTCGGTTTGATTCGTATCTCTATTTTGTAATTTATACATCTATATCTATTCTTTTAATAAAAAAGTGTTTGTCTTGTGATTTCAAAATAATAATAATAATAATAACGCTTCACACTCATAGCCCCACACTAGGATTCCCTGTGTCGTGGGTGCCATGGACAACAATAAACACATACATACAACATACACACATACAATAAACGTGTTTTTTTGAGTGCTTAAATAGTCTTACAAAATACTAAACACAAACATACTTTTTTAATTTTAGTCTGTCTATCTGTTTGTTTGTCTGGTTAATCTATGTAACGGTTGCACAGATTTTAATCGGATTTTTACTGGAGTAGGTTATGGCGGCAACATTAGGCTACTTTTTATCCCGGAATTCCCACGTAATTAGGATTAACAGCAGTGATAGCCTAGCGGTTAGAACGTTGGTCTTCCGAACGAAGGGGCCCGAGTTCAAATCCTGGCACGCACCTCTAATTTTCAAGTATTATGTGCGTATTACAAGTTAATTATCACTTGCTTCGGTGAAGGAAAACATCGTGAGGAAACCTGCACACCGGAGAGTTCTTCATAAAGTTCTCAAAGGTGTGTGAAGTCTACCAATACGCACTTGGCCAGCGTGGTAGACTATGGCCTAATACCCCTCACATTGTGAGAGGAGACCCCGAGCTCAGCAGTGGGACAACTATGGGTTGTTGCTTTAGGATTTACACGGAAAATACTCCCACGCAATGTCGTGGGTACAGCTAGTGTAAAATAAAAATAAAAACATATCATTTTGATATTGATTGCACGACTTGAGCGATAATATAAAATAAGCTTTTAGTTAAAACAAGCCCTGCATTTTATGCAATAATTTTGATACTAATAATAATAATAATAAACGCTAACACACTCATACCCCCGCAGTAGGTTATATTACCTGTGTCGCGGGTGGCATGGACAATACATAGAACACAGCACTATCACACCCATGACCCGAGTACAAATATTTATCTGTCACATAAATATCTGCCCCGGCCGGGAATCGAACCCAGGACCCCTTGCTTCGCAGGCAGGGTCGCTACCAACTAGGCTACAGAGTCGTCCGTCGGTATATCCGTGTTATGTGGATAAAGCCTCTATACCTACAATCGAAAAGTAATCATCGATCAGAAATCGCTTTTTATGCTTTAAAGATTACAAAAGCTTTGCTGTAAAAAAACAGCTCACCATAATATTATCAAATCCAATGTAATCCCAGGTAAAGTCATCTTTGACATGAAAGGACCCATCGAAATTCTTAAAGGGAAATATTACTTTGCAATCGCGAAATTCTTCGCTGAAACAACTCGCGGAGAGGTAACGTTCATTTCGACAAAAGACGAGCAATATTCCGTGCACAAAGGAAAGCAGCCGATATATTCAATGCAGTGACACAAGAAATGGCGGCACAAAGCGGTAACAAAGCTCATATTGAAAGTTACATCGTAGAGAACGCGCGTCGCGGTTACGCGTGCTCTTCTACTCGACTAGATACTAGAAAGTGTTCCATTCACGCCGTTATTATCTATTAATAGGTTATAGCTAATTTACGTGCTCGTTTTATGTGAAATAGGAATATTGAGGACATAACAGCAGTGGAGACTTTGTTTTGTCTCTAACGTTTTATTTGGATTCAGTATTATTCCATTCCAGCTATTAGGTAATTCATTGTGTTAATAGACGCTCCTTTCTTAGACTGATTTTTTTACCAATCCATCCAATTTATCATCGGAGCTTTTCTCCATGTTTACTTCAAATTCCTAAGTAATTCTCTAAGTAAAATCTCCGTGTTATAAATTTCAATCAATAAAAAAATCAATATCTTCAATCAAACTGTACATACACGTTAATAAAACTGTAACTGATCGAAGTCTGTTGGGAATTTTTTTTACGAGGGGTATTTATTAACGCAATAGATCACCCCATAAAAATGATTTTTAGAATTTTTGTTTGTTTGACTGTTAGTTTTTGCGTTTGTTTCGGAAAATGTCAGAAACGGCTTAACAGATTTGGATGCGGTATTCACTGATGTACTGTATTAAGCTTGGGTTAACATTTAGTGTTATTTTATTTCAATCGGTTGATAAATATAAAAGTTATAAAATTTTTAATAATATCGTCCATACATTTATTCGAGTGTGGGCTTAAACCAAAACGAAGCGTCAACGAAGGTCATTTACGAGTTATAAATAAATAATAAAGTAAGGTTATTTCGAATCCGTTGAAAATTGTATTTACGCTTAAACATTCAGTCATAAGCAAATATATGAAGAGCTTAATAAATTTTACATTACCTATTACGATTATAATCATGCTTAAAAATAAATATTAAAATGAAAAGGATCAATCGCTTGTATAAAAAGCGATGGATTTTTTGTTTTTACGGGTCGATATTAATTAACCACATTTAGAATTTTCCCGTATTTGTTCTATATTTTTCTTGTGTGGAATGTATTTTATTTGTGTGGAATTTTATATGGTCTTGGTCCTTATAATAGTACATAAAAATTTAAGAAACACAGAATATTGTCAGCTGTTACTTACAATTAAAAGAGAACGCCAAATTTTCTGACGCTCATATTCACAAACAGCACAATAAGGTTTCACAGTGCTTGAGATTGCATAGTGTCATTAAACCATTTCATAGCGATAGATTTTTTTGTTTCCATCTTCCTTTTTGCCTTCATCCATTGAGGAGAATGACGTTTGCCTCTTTAAATGGGCTACCTATGCGCCCACTCAGCCAAGTGATGACTGTGAAAAGGCAAGCTTGATATAACTAAAACACAGAGAAATAGCATTCTTCGCATAGCGTTGCTTCATTACTTACGGAAGTTTTTGAATACGGGGATAACTCTCTTTAGGTGAGTCTTAAAAATCTCATAACATGTTTTATATTAGGTACTTTTATTTTAAAAGTTGCAAAAAACGCCATATAAACTTTCACTCATATTTCAACTTTTAGGGGGCAAAATAAAAAAAGCTTATAAATATTTATTTATTTGAAACTTTCAACAAAACTGATCAATTTTGTAAAATAAGTTGCCCTGAAAAGCTCTACACGCATTGTACAAACACTAAATGTTGGTCAAAATTCTTCAGGTCTGTTTTTGTACTTGTATTTTTCCCTAAAATTTGTCAATAAACTGTGTTATAATTTCAAGGATTGGAAAACTTCCAAGTCGATATATTTTGAGAATATAAAATGGAGTAGCTGATTTGTATATCCATATTTTTTCACTAATCATTCAAATCTGTAATTTAGATGGAAAACCTCTCCGTCTCATATTAAACTACAAAAAATCGAAATATTCTCGAAGACAAAGCCTTTCAACTTTTCTTTAAAGGAAGTGACAATGAAACCGTGATGTAATCTCAGTATCATTTCATTCTAGATTAGGAATATTTTTATGAGTCGCGAATCCATCGACAATTCGTTTAACCTCAAATAAGTTCAGACTTGAGAAGATTTTCAAAAGACGGACGCATGCGCGCCGATTACGCACCACCCCTTGAGCCGTACGACCGCCTCCCTAGAACAAACAGTGGCTCAAAATTGAACTTTATAGCAATGTTCATAAGGTGGTTCACACCAACGATCCGTCATCAAACGAAAGTTTGAAACTTGACATCATCCTTCAGTTCTAAAGCCGTCATTATGTTCGCGTAGGAAGAATTAGATTTTCGTAACGTGTTCTCCTTATTCTCTTTACATTATCATTCGTATCTCGTTTCTTAGTGTTTAAGGAAAATTATATTCAATTGCAAAGGTTTTAAGGTGCATGTTCGGGTAACTCGTTTGATTGAGCAGGATAATTGTGGAGTAAAGAGTACAGTGCTCTCAGTCGGCTGCGAGCCTTGACGGCGAGTGAACACACTTTTCCGTCGCCATCCGGGTCGCGACTGCAACTTATTTCGTGCGGCGATCGTAGAGCCGAGCTTGCTACGGATTCATCTCGTGCTGAAAACTTTATCGCTACAATAAAAAACAGATAAAAATAGTTTTTGTTTCTTAAATATTTTTTTAATTCAGTTCGTATTTTTTATAGAGGTTTTGTGGTTTTTATTAAAAATAAAAAAAAATCGTAAGTACTCGTCGGCCATATAATTGATGCAATGCATAGTGATTTTTTGCTTCATATGAGTATGCTATTGAACTTAAAATACCTTGAAAGTATTTTAAATCAAAAATAAACAAGATCACATTAAATACAAGTCATTTGCATACAAAACGATTAAGATCAATTAGCACGTTCCAACCGGGAGTTATGCTCGTTAGAATAAATTACTTAAAGTAATACAATTTATAGCCTCTTTAAATTAAAAGCGAATTGTAATGCTGTATCGCACAATAAATAAATGAGAGTGAATGTAAATCGTAACAGGAGCCGCGCCGGGCCCTGGCGTCGAGCGGCCGCGCGATCCTGGCATATTTGCCGTTTCGCCGACATTCCCCAGTTAATTAAAGCCCATTTGTACACTGTCTTGCGAAATATAATTTATTAAAAGAGAAAAGATTTGAATGTTTGCAAAATATTTGACAGCTCAGAATGTACGCGCATTAAGCATAGTATTTATGTAACAATGCGAACGATTTACGAGCGAATGTCACGCAGCTTTCCTCCGAATTTGATTTGTTTGTGTTGCAAACATAAATCCGCTCCTTCAACGTATATAGTAGCTATTGATAAACAACGATCTCTACTCCACCTCCTTGTCGATTCCAAATAAGCCCGCCTCAATTCTTAGCTCCGCCTACTCAGGCACGGTAAATAATGTATTATTTATTATATATGTACTAAAAGTGGGAATTATATTTTTTATGTAAGGGCCTTTTCGGTGACCCTCAAAGCTTTCATCGTAACACTCTCAAAACTTGCTTACTATAAGTTATATGCAGGAAAAGCTATAGTATAAAACTAAGTAAATTATTTCGAAACTTTTCCTTTCATTGATTATGTAATTAAATCGGTGCCAAAATCGACGATTTAATAAAATAAAGCCAAAATGAAAGCATTATTAAAAGAAGCTTTTTACGAAGTTTTCAATACAAGCAAGATCATGCTATAAATTGCTTTGTGTTCATTAAATTAAACAAACAAAAAATATTTCAAAATTTTAATAGTTCAGCATCAGAAGCTAGTCAAATTACTTAAAATAATACGATCGCTAACGAGTACAACGATTGAAATGAATAAAATCAACAGTGGGTCAAACTTTCGCAGCTAAGGAGTCGAAACTGTGTATACAATGTCGAGGGAACAGTGAGCTCTAACAAGCCGGCCATCCAAAGTTGTTAAACGTGGGCAGGCGAGCGACGCTGCATAATTCTACTAAAGTGGTCACTAACTAAACAGACAGTTTGCAAGTGCTAGTGGGTCAGAAATTGAGCCGAATTCAACTCCAGCGTGGCTACACTAATTCTAATCTACAGTGTCTGTAAAGCTACCAGGCTAACATACATAGAAAGATGGACTCACATTCCCTAGGACGGAACAGACAAACACCTGCCGCAAGAAACCACATCGTCTACACCGACCATAAGGGACGCAAGTGAGTATACCGCTTTACATGTAATTATAACAAAGTACACAAATTAATTTCTATAATCTTCTGACTGTCAAGAGGCAATTACAGAGGGAGTAATTGTAACGTTTAAACCAAACAAATGAGTGCTATTATTTTCTCTCAATTTAGCGTAACAAACAAGTTACAGTCAAAGGTTCACCCAAATGCGGAACTCGGTGATTGTGAATTTAGGAATCTTCATTAATTTCGTCTTAAACTTCATTTGAATTCCTCTATTTCTCTTTCCCTACTTTGTAAATTTTTAACAGATGGTTGAGAATATTTTAGTGATTTTAATACTCTCTGGACTCACGGCTCAAAATGTATTAGTCATGTTAGTACTAGCTTTATAACATTGTACTTACTTTCCTAACTACATTAAATTTAATAAATTATAATTTAGAAGACACTGTGAAATTAAGTACTGAACTTTTTCTAATGACCGTGCTGTTTACCATTAAAGAGTACTTCTGTCAGGACCTAGCGTCGGGAGTTTTGAACGAGTTCCTTATCTAATGTTTAAATAAAAAAATAATCTGTATAGTTAATCGTTAAGATGTTTCCTCATCTGGAGCCAAACCTGATTGTATAATTAGGTTATAGTTATCATAAAATGCATTTATCATCGGAAATAAAGTAATACTGTAAAATTTGAAGTCCGCAGTGTAAAAAGATGTAGTGCTAATACAGCTTGCTACATTGTAAATAATTAATTAAATCATTTAATAATAACGCTATTTGTAATTCTCTTTCGATATTGGTGCAGTTATTTTTGGCATAGAACGGTAAATTGTAATAAAATAAAATGAAAATTGTAACAGTCTAAAATCAGAAACAATTTACAACAGATATATCACAAAAAATACAATATACATACAATAGAATTAAATGTTTGTTCCCTGTAGGTGTTATTGTATAGGAAACCTCATAGAATTATTTTAAATATACAAGCTAGAAAAAAATCTGCTTTAAACAATTTCAATATTGCTATTACGACGGACAAATAGCCCAATTTAAGAAATTCTGAAAACCAAATACATACTAAAATTATAAACTAATTCGTTGAAAATTCGTGAGTAGTCATCGTTTCCTATCATTGTATATTAAAACTTCAAAAAAATATTCAATGTTTTACCTAAACTGGTTTTAGTTTAAGCAATTCCAAGCTAGCAACTATGAAGACATAAAGTTAACCATATAGGAATAATTTTTAGCTCTTCTTTAGATTTTACTTACTTTAAGTTTGAATTGCATTTAATTCAATTATTTATTTTTAATTAAGGTTTTCGTTTTAACTTGAATAAACTAAGTTTTGCAGCGTAATTAATTACGTAGGTCACAACTCCTTGCTTTCACGGAATGAATGTTGTTAGTACACAATTTCTTAGAAATTGTCAAGTGTTTTTCCTCGCCACATCAGTTTGGCCATAACCAAGTTAATTAACTGAGTCTAAATATCAGCGTAAAATGTTTCATCGTCAAATAATAAAAACTTAAAAATTATTCGTTTCTTAGCTTAGATGCATTGATTCTTGATACGTAAGTAAAAAAAAACCCAGCCAAGTGCGTGTCAGGCCACGCACAGTGTAGGCTTCCGAAGTTGTAAGTTTATCGATTATTAAAACTATTTGTGCTAACATAGCCATGATAGTTTTCCTTACAAATTCATTATATATGCTATTGGTGTTAATTTTTTCACATGCCCAACACTTACCATTTAGCTTGTAGGAGGGGGTGGACTCTTCACTCTAACCAAAATTAGCTCTTCAAAGCCAAATACATCGCAAACGGACCCATAAATCCTTTTCAACGATAGCCAACACTATGGGGTGCGCGAAGAAAAAAATTTCATCCCCATGTTACTTGTAGGTACCATGAAAAAAATATTTTTCAAAAATGTTTTTTAAAATATAAAAATAACCAGTCTGAATGTAGGTTAACAGTAAGTTGATCGCCTATAAAATTACTCGGTAACTTGTTAAATCTGCTTAGCAGTGATGTTTTTACTTTTAAATTCTCCATTTATAAACAACAGCCATGAATTTTTTACTATGCCCAACACCGGGCAAGGGACAGGGGGACACTTGACTTTTACGAAAACTAGTACCTTCAAGCTTAATGCATAACAGGATTCTTGTCACAAAAAAATGGTATCTGCAAACCCATAATACTTACTTTTAAAATTATTATCTTTTTTTTTATTTTTATGGAAATAGCCGGCAAACGAGCTGACGATCCACCTGATGTTAAGTGGCTATCGTCGCCCATGGACATCAGCAACACCAAAGGCATCACTGATGCGTTGCCAGCCAAGAAAGAGAGAAGAAAAAGAAAGAAAGAACTGGCTCTCAAGCCCAGCCGGAACACGACGAGTCGTTTGGCGGCTGACTCATGCTCGAGGGTGGTAGCTATCCAGGCGAACCCCATGGAGAAATAATAATAGTAATAATGTTATTAAATAAGAATTAAAATCAATATTACCAATATAATCCCTCGAGGGGCCCTACCACCAGCGGGCCGGATTTAGTCGCCTTTTACGACACCCATCCGGCGACACCCATACGACACCATCTGTAAAATTTATTACACCTACTAATATAAAATGTGAACATTTGTAATGGATGTTTGTTAATCTTTCACGTAAACAATACTGAACGGAGTGTCATGAAATTTAGCACACAGGTAGACCACTTAAGTCCGGTTTACACGTATTAAGTAGTTAAGTAGATAACTAAATTTTTAGTAAATTAATAAGTGTAAACAGACAATTTAGTAATACTTAAAATTTTGTTAAAAATTAGTTAACTACTTAATACGTGTAAACCAAAAATTAAAATATAGGGTAGTTATTATCCTGGAACGTGGGCAATGCCGTGGGCAGAGCGTTATCTGTAAAAAATAAAAAGCGGCCAAGTGCGAGTCGGACTCGCTCATGAAGGGTTCCGTAGCAGCATGTAACATAATATAAAAGTTCTTGTAGTTCGTTGTATTTGAGTCTACAGGTTAGGTAGGTAGGTTAGTATTTGAGTTGATTGAATGAAAGGTAAATTGCGGTTTACGATTTATGACGTATTAAAAAAAACTACTTACTAGATCTCGTTCAAACCAATTTTCGGTGGAAGTTTGCATGGTAATGTACATCATATATTTTTTTTAGTTTTATCATTCTCTTATTTTAGAAGTTACGGGGGGTGGGACACATTTTACCACTTTTGAAGTGTCTCTCGCGCAAACTATTCAGTTTAGGTATTAGTTTTGTGTGAAAATCTTGATGCGGTTCACAAAATACATATACTTACCAAGTTTCAACAGTATAGTCCTTATAGTTTCGGAAAAAAGTGGCTGTGACATACGAACGGACAGACAGACGAGACAGACATGACGAATCCATAAGGGTTCCGTTTTTTGCCATTTGGCTACGGAACCCTAAAAATGCAGCTGAGTCACTTGATGGTAAGTGGTCACTTTCGCCCATGGACATCAATAAAACCACAGGCATTACTGATGCGGTGCTGGGCAAGAAAGAAGAAAGAATAAAGAAGGAAAAAACTGACTCAAACCGAAACAAGATGACTCGTTGGGTGGCGGCATCAAGTAAGAGGGCGAAAAGATAATAAATACCAGTAATTAAGATTGATTTGGCCATCGCATGAAAACGAAATGTATCTCATAACTCTCATAAGTAATACATAT
The DNA here is from genome assembly GCA_951805285.1 of Thymelicus acteon. Taxonomy (NCBI): domain Eukaryota; kingdom Metazoa; phylum Arthropoda; class Insecta; order Lepidoptera; family Hesperiidae; genus Thymelicus; species Thymelicus acteon. Next base: position 8,504,594 of record OX638219.1, on the reverse strand, counting down.
TATATTAAATTAGATTGTTTAGTGCGATTGCCAATTCAATATATTTATTTAAAACATAAAAGATTTTTAATATTGATATGGTCACTCCAAAATGTTGTTAGGTTAGCTAATTACGTAATAACTTAAGACAGAAGGACCCTTAAGTAGGGACTGAATAAATTAACCGACTTGGTATTACATGGATTTCACAACATTTTACGGTAGAAGAACTGGTTTGCGAGACTTGTTTTTTTTTGTTTCTGATGGCATTTACTATTAAGGCTAAGACTATTTGCCGGCGTACCGCAAGATGGCGTGTTTTCTCCTCTTTTCTTTGCTATTGCCATGAACTCGATTAGTTCGATACCTACTTTGTTTTTTTTTACATTTATGCAGGTGACTTACAAAATGCGTAAGCATCACTTGATAATCACAATTTTTTTACAGATGGAATAATTGAAACTTAAAGTAAATCCTAAAAATTCTTATGGACTTAGTTTACATGTAATGGTATTTTAGTTTAACCGGGTTTTACAAATCAATGATGTTAGTGACCACTTGCATTTATTCAATGCAAGTGGTAGTCTGAATATACTAAAATATCTATTATAATTAATCAATATGGCTACTTTCTTACTTTTGTCGATTCTTCAGTGCCAATATTGGTTACCTTGACCTTGTTGAAAAAACTTAACGCTTAAATGCTTCAAAGAATTATTTATATGCTACGAAGACGGCTACGTTATTAAATTCAATATTTTCCGTATGTCTTCCAAGAATTTGATCCTTATTAGCGACACTGGTATAATAATATACGATGTCTTTTTTTTCAAAATCAACGGATTCGATTTATTTATGGCTGGGAGAACATTGACTTAAAAAATCCAATGATGTAATTTTAGTTTTCATCAAAATTGGGCCCAACAGTCGTTTTAGCTCTTTTCGATTTTCGGACTTGGCCATCCACGCCTACTAAAACATTAAATCAAATTGATGTGTCTGTCTGTGGTTTCAAAACAACTGTGTTTTCTTTTTACATGATACTCGTACTAAAACATATAGGTACAATCTTATTTAAAATTTTTGTTCGTCTGTTTGTCTTGTTACTATGTTTTGTCTTCTTTCTGACAATACTTTTCTCTTTATTCCATGTGAATAAAAATGGAGGTGATCCAGCGTGTATATTATGGATAGGAATAATGAATTTTCGGGGAAATTGAGTGGTCAATTAAAATACCCATGAAATGAGAAAAATGTTAATAGTTATCGATGGCAACGACCGGATGGTAGACTTTAAACAACCCTGAGAAGATTTTGGAACTATTTGGTGCACCCTGACGTTTTCTTTTTCTTTATCTAAACAAGGCAAGTGTTACTTTTTAATACACATAAATTTATGTGGCGTGGAGGATTCGGATTTCTTTAAATTCTGCAGGAGACCAACTTCCAGATCAGGTTTTTGGCTTCAACCCATTAATGATCCACCTATTGAGGACGCCTAGAGTATACTCCACCACGCTGCTCCAGTGCCGATTGGTGAAGGGGTTAGTGGGCAACCCGAGTGTCGGAAGTTTCCAAACCGCCCGAGGGACTCCGACATGGTTTAACGGCTTTACGTGCCGCGCATAGCTATATAAAAATAACAAATTTAAACCAGTAGTGCGATGGTCCATTTAATATCTGATATCTAAACTAGGATTCCCTCATACTATGGATCACCAGGCTTCCAACCCACATAACTAAAACATAAAACAACAAAGCGAAATCGGTTACATAAACACATTTTTAGCCCTCGACAGAAAAAAGAGGAGTGTTATGTTTGACGTGTCTGTGTAGCTGTGTGTCTGTGTATCTGTGTGTCTGTGTATTTGTGTGTCTGTGTATCTGTGGATCTGTATGTCTGTCTGTGGCATCGTAGCTCCCAAATAGATGAACCGATTTTGATTTAGTTTTTTTAATTTGAAATGTGACTTAATCGAGAGTGTTCTTAGCTATGTTTAATGTCAATAAAACTGTCAGGGGTTTTTTAAATTTTAATTTAAAATTATCTATACTTCTATACTAATATATAAAGAGGAAAGATTTGATTTTTTGTTTGCATTGAATAGGCTCCGAAACTACTGAACCGATTTGAAAAATTCTTTCACTGTTAGGAAGCTACACTATCCCCGAGTAACATAGGCTATATTTTCAAAAAAATTAGGGATCCTTAATAAAACTCCAATAATGTAACCCAAGGTATAAAATATAACAAAACCGAAGCAAAGCGAGGGCGGTTACTCGTGTTTTATATGGAGGAAGTATTAATTATTCATTAGTCGTAAAAAAAAGAATTATAGGCTACGCGTGTGTGTGTTTTCACTAAGAATATTTATAAAAAATATTTAACAAAAAAATCTGAATTAGGAGCAGGGTTTATCTATTAACCGAATACAATACATATTTGAAAATTGTTCGCGTCACTTTTCATAATTATTACAGGTGCCATTCCTTTACTCCGTCTCCATTGATAGCCAGGTTTCATAAAGTAAAATGTTAGTTTACTAAAACTTTCCGTCAATTGTATTAGTCGAAAATTGATCGCTAATGTAGTTCATTTTAACTTTGTGATCATTAACCTATTTCTTATGAATCAATCGTTATGATTTTGTTTGTGGCTTCAACAAAATATTTTTGGATGTTTTGTTTTGTCGTATACAAGGTAAACTTAAGAACTACGTGTCAACAGGACGTAAAATTTACATATAACTTATTTACGCCGGAGGTGCGTCGGCTCGTAAATCTCGCGACAAGGGGATTTCTGTTTGTGAAGTTTCTTTTTTATTTCCACTTTATCTGTGTAACGCAAAGGCCTGTGAATACTCAGGCGCAACTCGGAAACCCGCTTAACTTCAATAAATCAATTTGTACACTTACCCTTACTTATACACTCGCGCCGAGCGAGTTCGGGACGTGTGGAGACACACTGAATGAAAAATTTGTACTTCGTGACAGGATAGTTACGTAACTACCTAACTGGATTTAAGTCTCATTTGCAGTCACTCGCGATTATTTTCTTTGATGGTTAAGTCGAATGAACACTTCGTACTGCATAAATAACTTAATAACGAGATCGTACACGAGAAAGACGTCGTGTTACAATAACGGAATGAATAATGTTACTTCATTTACATTTATTTCCGTTGTTAAATAATCACTATTGTCACACTTCACAACTGTTCCATTATTGAGTTCAATAATTCGATTCTTCTATCATCAGTTATTACTTTCGTATCTTTAACTTTAAGTAAGAAAATTAAAAGTGCTTTCCAAAGAACTACACTATCATTGTTTCAAAATTAGTTCATTTAGCTTCGGTATATTTTGTGGACCTATAGGGATTAGTTTTCAATAACGATTTTACAAATATATATAATACGATTAATTATCTACAAAGAACAATAACTTTGCTGTTTTTATTAATACTATTTTAAAATTAAACAACGAGCAGCTTAAAGTACAGGTCTCCACGCTGCACTAAATTCGGACTATCGCACCGCAGCGCGGCACGTTGCTGAATTACAATAATCCACGCTACGTCTACATCTAAGTCTTGACGTGTCCACTTTGCATCACAAAGTTAGATGTGCCTGACGTTCTATTTTAAACACGATAACGCCAACTTTCCAGTCCTCGAAATGTGAATACCTTGTTGCGAAAATGTGACTAACGGATATTGTACAAGTAAGTCGTCTGTCCTTCCGCGACACACGCTGCTCCCTCTAACTAAACTCTCCCCTTCTCCCCCACGGTGTGGACCGGGACTATTTCTATTCAAATTTCCTTATTGTAACTACCTACTTCTGTTCTTCTATACTATGAACGGAATAAAGTTCCTGTTAGCAATTCTTACTTAGACAATTTTTAGGAAATTCTACATTATAAATGTTGAAAGTAGTTTATTCCGTGATCACGCTGAATTTAAAGTATGTACTTAATTCAAAGTTCATACATTAAGTTTTTGATTTAAAAACATATACGAGTAATGTTTCATTTCTTCTCTTGAATCTTGAGAAAGTTTGGAATACTTAAACGGGAATTCTTTATTCGAATAGAAACTTCGGACACTTGCAGGATTTTATTGTAAAATTGGCCTTAAGATGAGACACCAGTACTACCTACTCAGTAGTGGGCCATTAGCAGGTTGAAGCCATTTTATACATTTGTCGGTTATTAAACAATAACCTTTTTTTTACTTACAATAAGTTAATGCTTGACCACAATCCCACCCGATGGTAAGTGGAAATGTTCAGGATAGTGAGCGCACTAGCCTATTCACTCTTTTCTTGAAGACATCCACGTAATAGGTGGGCGGGAACGCAGAGGCAGGCGAGCTATTCCAATCCTTCGCGGTGCACATAATGAATGACGACGCAAACCGCGTCGTCCGTACCGGTGGGATGTTCACCCCGAAAGGATACCCGCCGTGCGTCGAGTCGTTTGATGGAAGAACGTGGAAGGGAGAATTTTATAATACCTAAGACCTAATTATAATATAAGCTTTTAAAATAATACAGTACTCCAAGTGTCTACGTGAATATCTATTCACTGGAGCTTGTTAATGTAAGTCTTACTATGCGTTGATGTTTCTCAGTTTGCAAAGGCTTACTACTTGCAATATCCACAGCGGAATGCTAAGTTTCTCCGGTACTCAGAGCTTTAGAAACTATTAGATGACTACAAACATACACAGTACCTAATACTTATTCGACATTTCATAATTGTACCTAATGAAAATTTATTAATCGGGTTCATTTTGTGACATAACTAAGTGAACCGATTAGTTCTTACGAGTTTTATTAGATTCAAGAATGCCATGTTTTAAATTGTTTCAAACCAGGTGCTTTTTAATGTGTAGATAGGTATTGTACTATTCACTCGCTTCGTGTCAAGGTTGGTTATCAGACAGGCTAGCTAAGCTACCATCCTCATAAAACGAGAAATATATTTGTTTCGATAAATAGCTTGGTATCACGGATTTAAATAAATGGTAATCACACGTTGCAAATGAGACGTAGCAAAATATGTGTAAGTTTGAAATAATTAATTATCTTTATTTTATTAATAGGTACAAGGTTTTATTTAAATTGATTTGGTAAAAGGAAAATGCATTTTTGAAATAATAATGGCGGTGAACAACACATACACAGCATTTTAAAAGCCTCTTTTTAAATATATTTTTAAAATTAAAATTTTTATTTGACTCGTTTCAAACAATGTTTTTAATTTTATGTCATGGTGCCTGCTGTTAAATACTTAAAACAAAACTCTACAAAACATATTGTCAGCACATTTTATAACGCAATAGCTATATAACTAAAGAAACTTTTATCTATGAAACTTTGGAAAAGACTATCAAAGCGTCGGTGGTGTAGTAAAGTGAAATCCATTCATTTCAATAAATTTAATTGCTCCTTTGAAAGAAAGTTAGTGATTAAGATTTCACTTCAAGTTTTGAGCCGGCAGCGTAGCGGCTTCACTATTTCTACTGATATTGTTACCTACTTATGACAATGTGCTTGTTTTTATGGTTCCCTACGTTTGATACGATTTTCTACTATATTAATTTTGAAAAACGCTCACTTTATTTAACGTATTTGTGTCATATCATAATTTGTCATAATTTCCTCTTCCTTTAACTCACAGTCATATACAATAATTACTATTTTAGAATTCGTTAAAAAAAGAGATTTTGTTTTTGTTATTTACCAAAACATTGGTTTAAAGTAGTGGTAGAATAAAAAAAATGTTCATAATTGATATCTATATAATTAAATACATTAAAATTTTGTCAGGAAGTATAGATATAATGATGCAATAAAATATATTATTATAGTTTAATAGTGTAGAGCTTTAGTCTCTTGCTGAGTAAACATACATGTTTACTATATTGAAAATTCAATAACAATGAAAAGGAACATTCCAAAGTCGTGTCATGATTTTAATTTTATCATGAGAGTGAGAGCGCTGATAATTTACGCGAAATTTAAGCCATAAAATTATGGTTACGTCATGAATGAATATAAAATGTATCACCTCGTTCTGCGAAGCTGGGGGCGCATTGTATTAAGCTTTCAGCGGGCATTTTTCATACAACCCCCCTCTCCAATACCACTTATGATTTTATGTGAGAGCCATTTTGAATTAATCAAATCTTCATACATTTGTTACATAATAAGTACTTAGAAATGGTACTTATGATACATCGAGTCGTTGGTAGCAGGAAATCATAAATGAATCTAACGCCCCAACTCCGAGTTACTAACGGTTACTTAAATCGTTCCTTAGTGCAGAATTTATATGGTGATTCTTTACTAAGGAACTATTAAAGTAACCGTTAGTGACTCTGAGTTGGGGCGTTAATCTAACAATATCAGAATAACAGTATTAATAACATGTCCACACTGTATTATCGGTGTGGAATTCATTATTATATAAATTGGTTGCTTGTACTTGTTCCTGGAATGTATTTATTTATTTATTTATTCTTTATTGAACCTTACATATGTAATGGAACAAAAGGTGGACTTAATGCTAAAAGCATTGTCTGCCAGTCAACCTTAATCAGTATGTCGACACGATAATTATGTATGTTAATAAAATTATTAATTGCAGGTAGCACAGGTTAAATATTAGAAAAGCTTCGAATGTGTGATTTTATGACGTTTAAATGAATTACTGTATGAATAAATATATTAAACCTTGTGAAATATGAGAACTCGAAGTAATTGGTCGGAATGTTTTATTTATTTATTTTATTTTTACTAATCGTAAGTTTACCAACGGTAGTTTTACTAAATCTAATATATTTTACTAAGTCTAAAATCCTAAATATACTTTCTATCTATAGAGCAAAACAATAAAATATGTACTACCACCTAAAGGTAAACATCACATGCATGTGCATGGCAATATGTGGTTATGTAATATTACGACAATATGGTTAATCGTTTCATCATTACTTTTTTTACAGATGTGCACAGTGCACAGTGCACAGCCAACAAACGTGTGGCTATAAGCGGAAAGGTTTTTTATGCTCTCCCTGTGTGATATTTATTTATCGAATTAACATCCGACAAATGCAAGCGCAATTTAAACGCTATTTTCCGAACAAAATTTCTGTGTGTCAATTAAAATTATTTGAAACATGAAAATCATTTCAGTAGCGAATAATTTGATTATTCGGGGAAATTTGCCTAGATACAGCAAATTACAGTTTGATTTTTATGTATTGTCATTAGCGTATTTATTTACTCTCTTTTTAATAACCATAGAATTTGTAAAACCAATTTTAAATTTTTATCACGTGATTGTCCAGTATTATCCAGGAATTATAGCGAGTACCCCGTCTGTTTATGCCTTAAAACCTTCCGGCACTTAGGATGACAACTTATTTGTCTAGCAATCCGCACTGGGCCAGCGTGGAGATACGCTAGCCCTTTCAATTACGAAGAGAGATTCCTAACAAGTTAAGGATTAATTTACAACAAAAAACAACTTAAAAGTTCTATGAACGTATTCGTGCTTCAGGGGCACGTATAAAAATCAGGATAATTTTTTCTTAATGGAAATAGCCAACGAGCTGACGATCCACCTGATGGTAAGTGACTATCGTTGCCCATGGACATCAGCAACACCAAAAGCATCACTGATGCGTTGCCGGCCAACAAAGAGAGAAGAAAAAGAAAGAAAGAACTAGCTCTCAAGACCTCAGCCGGAAAACGATATGTCGTTTGGCGGCTGACTCATGCTCAAGAATTAATAATATTAATAATGATATTAAATAATAATTAAAATCAATATTATCAATATAATCCCTCGAGGGGCCCTACCACCAGCCGGCCAGATTTAGTCGCCTCTTATGACACCAATTCGGCGTGGGATTGGGGTTTGTATTCTAAGCCGCCCCAAAACGGCTGAAAATTGTTTGATACCCTTATTAAAATCTTAAATCCAATCGGAACTTAAAAACTTGATCATTAACTCCATAGAAACATCTTTTACTATTTTATATCACGTGTCTAATATAATACTTACAATAATTTTCTATATGTTCATTAAGACCGTAAAAAAAAAACTAATTAGTCATTTTGCTCTGCAAAACAAGCAATCAGGCGGCGATAATAAAGAATGCTGTTCATGCTCGCGCTATTATGTACGACTCATTATTTGCAAGCTATAATCAGGAACTATGTCGCGTGTTCAATTGTATGGTTTTGTGTAAGCATTTACTAAAACACCTAGTGTTTATTAAATTATTGATTAACTTTATTGTAAGCTAGCTGACCCGGCAAATTTGTACCGCCTATCAATCTCTCCCTCTCCCTCTGCCTCTCCATCTCCCTCTACATCTCCCTCTCACTCTCCCTCTCCCTCTCTCCCTCTCCCTCTCTCCCTCTCCCTCATATTCTGTCAATCGCGTCAACTTTCAAACGACTGAATATTTCTAAAAAGACAAAAGACATCAAATGTTTCACAGCTAGGAATATTTTGTATTGGAAAATTAAATTGTTGTTTTTAGTATTTTCCGTTACTTATTATTTATGTTTAAACCTTCCCTGAAGTTCCATAAATATTTCAAAATCAAAATTAGCCTAATCGGTCTAGTCATTTTCAAGTTTTAGCGAGACAAACAAACAACAATTGATTTTTTTAAATATAGATTAACCAGTTCATTTGATGTCGTTATTTTACAATATGTCTGAACAGTTAGTTTTTTTGTGATCTGTACAGAGCCACTTTACAACAATCCGCGGTTAACATGTATGTTGGTATATACTTTAAGACATGCGTGGCACCTCCCTCCCTCCCACAACGGAAACATGACTACAATAATTAAAAGTATATACCTAACATACCATACGTATCAGCACCAACACGTGTTTCCCCCCGAAACGGAGGATCATCAGGGTAAATAGACTCTACGATGGTTAGTCGCAAAGTGAACATCGTTCACTGAGCGTGGTGTATTTATACCCAACTCGCCCACTGGTTATCTATCGATGTTGTTGATAATAATTATGCCGGCAGAAATCGGGTCTGACGTAATCTGATGATGTTTACTGTTGAAAATCCTCAGTAAAGGCGAACTGGATACATTAATTTGTTCATTCAGTTTTACATGTCTTAAAGTATACCATCATACATGTTAAACGCGGATTGTTGCAAAGTAGACTAATACTAACTTAATAACAATGGATTTCCGCAAAGAACACCTGATACTATTAACTATATTGGAAACTCTGGTTTAATTCACTGGTTTTATTTACTTGCCTCTTTGTACATGCAGTAAATATATAATACAATATAATAAGTATTGGTGTTTCCAGGGAACAGTAAGAAATAAGCCATTTCGTTTTTCAATTAGTTCCCCTAATCGGGCTAGAATCCTATTCGCGGTGTCATTATGCACAACCAGCACAACTCATTATTCGCTCGCGATACCATGCCATTGCATTATGTAACACTGGAATCAACCAAATAACATCATTCGTAATATTCATTAATATTATAACAGCCTATTTTTTTATGTTATAACATGAAGAAAACTTGTGAAATTAAGTTTCAATCTTCAATCTATAGTGTATAGATTGTTTATTAATTTCGGATGTAAGACATGGGTGGCACCTCCCTCTCTCGCACAACGGAATTAATAAAAATAAAAGTAATAATAATATGCTGATATGATGATGCAAAGTAATAATTAAAAGTGTATACCAACATACATACATACCAGCAACAACAAGTGAATGAACTAGGCATTTACCTAATTGTATATGATATTAGTTTTTACTAGAGTACACCTAGGCGAGGGAAGAACTTTTAGCAGGATTCTGGTTTTCTGCCTAAAAACGTTAACAAGACAACTGCAGTTACCAGAATGTACGCATAAAATTGTCCGTAGTAACTTAGATTTTAATCACCCCTAGTTTGAGTTTATGGGTCAAGATTGTAGCCGCTTAAGTAATTGTTAAAAGAACCTTAAACGATTTTATAAAATAACGTTAAGAAATTGTAGAAAATTTTAATGAAATTGTTGGTAAGCTAAATCCATATAATTATGTAATTCTGTCTTAACATACCTTGTTGTAGGAATATAAAAATAAACGCATGTGATGTTATAAAGTAGAATTATAATAGAAGAGAGATAGTTACTCTGATATATATTATAATAGATATTTGGTAGAATCCATTCTTAGAACATTCGGATTTAATAAAGATTTATTAGAAGAGATTTTAAGTAGAATTTCACGGAGCAACTTAAATTTATATGTGAACGGATACATAGGGATTGATATAAAGATTTATCGTGCGCAATCACGGATCAGATGTTGGTATTCTGTTCAAAGCCCGCGGGAGCAAGAGTCGTATCGACTGAATAATTTACACATACCTTCCTGCTCCTTCGAGTCTACCCTACCATTTGCGTATCGGCAAACGTTTCGGAAAAAAAAAATTCCTTAACTGCATTATTTTTAAATAGCGTTAAATGTTATATTAAATTTAAGTAATTATACTCAATTAAAAAGCACAATATGCTATAAACACAACAAAACAATTTGACGATTAAACACACGGAATAGATAAATATACGTAAAAGACTCACAAACTGGACGACATCAGAGAACAATCAATAAGTAATTTTAAAATCAAACCAACATCATAAAATCTGAAAGTCGCAACTCAGCTTAATAGTTATACCTACTATACCAAGATTTCCGTTCAAGCTAAATTTTTAGGGGGTAACCACATCTCTAGACTTTCTTATATACATTACGAGGTATTTTGCCATATTTCAATAAATTGTTTAAATATTACTAAAAAAGGAGTATGCAGTAACATTTATTCACATATTTCAGCCCATCTGATATGATGTATTTGATACCTATTCGTTTAGGCCCATCTCATTTGCTGAGTGTTTTGTTTCCAATTGTCATGTAATCCACGAAATCATGTTCTATCTGGCAGTTAAATAGGGCGAGTTGACATTACCAACTTTATGAGTGGAACTCGCTCGGGAAGACTGCTCAAACTTTGTGCGCTGCTTGCATACGGATACGAAAAACTGGGCTCTATGAATAACTTCTACAGTAATTTATGACTTCGTATGCAGGATTATAATCAATTATGACTTTGACTGTAATTTGTAACAAAGAAGAAATGTATTTTTGCCCAATTGATTTGCGCCGAATTTACCTTAACAAACCTTGTCGATACAATGTTCATTATATCTTTGAGGAATTTTTGATTCACCATATTTATGAGGAACCCACCATATTGAACCAGTTTTACAGTTTTACAATATTTACCAATGATTGTAGTGAAGCCAATTTTAATCAAATGTAAAAAATGAACATTATTTTCTTAAATACTGAGAAAAGTTTAACCAGCACTCTATTCTGGATTAAAAATGACGAACTAATTATTGTTAAATACTAAACCATTATAACATTGGGGGATACTAAAAGCTTTTCGATCAATCACATGAGAGATAAAATAAATTGAACATTCATTTTGTATGCCTGAATTTTAAAAGTTTTTTTTTTACGTTTACCACTTCGCAATTGGCGGGCTTTTATTTGACTTGGGATTCTAATTAACTGGTCTGATAGTTTTAAAATTATTTTGTCGTAGTTTGTTTTGGTTCCAATATTGTTGAAAGCTTGCTATGCAGTTAATATTAAGTACTGTAAAAGGAGAGACACAATTACAACGAAGCGTTCCAAGCATTGCATTGGAATTATCCTATCAATTTCAATATAATTTTTAACGAATCTGTAAAATTTTTAAAGGTATTTTAATATTTTGTATTTATACGATGTGTGAATTTTTGTGTATAAAAGATATAAATATAGTAAATTGTATATTGTTACTTATGGACAAGTGCAACATTAGAGGAGTCGCTAATACTTCACCGGCCTTGAAGGAGAGCTCTTTTTAGGGTTCCAAAGTAAAATCGGAACCCTTATAGTTTCGTCATGTCCGTTCGTCCGTCCGTCCGTCTTTCCGAAGCATAGCGCCGAGAACCTTAGTGCTAGAAAGCTGCCAAATTGGCATGGATATACATATTTATTAAAACTCCAAAATTGTAGAATAAAATATTGAAAAACATTTTATTTCAGGTACAGGTAGGTGAGGATGAATTTTTTATTTGTCGCGTACCCTATAGTATACCCCATACTATAGGGTACGCGACAAATAAAAAATTGAAAATTTGAAATTCGTTGAAAAGGTATTTCAAAAATATTATTGATTTTATTAACTAAATAAAAACCGGGCCGAAACCGAAGTAGTAAGTTTATCGACTATTACTCATTAATTACTTACGTCAACAGAGCCGTGATAGTTTTTCTTGTAAATTCATCATATAGCCTATTTTTGAGAATTTTTTTCACTTGTCCAACTCCAACCGTTTAGCCGGCAGAGGGTGGGACACTTAACCCGTCGGTTACCAAGAACGTTCCAGAACGTCGTAACTCAAAGGTGCCGCGATCACGCGGATCCTAACGGGTTAACTCTAACCAAAGCTAGCACTTTTAAGCCAAATATTTCGCAGACGAATCCTTAATTTCAAAAATGGTCTTAGAAGACTTATAATATTTTTGATAGACCTTTTCAACGATACTCCACAGTATAGGGTACGCGACGAATAAAAAATTCATCTTCACGTTACCTGGAGGGGAGAAAAAAAGGGTTTTCAATATTTTATTCTGGGATTCTGGAGTTTTAATAAATTTCGGAACCCTAAAAACAACTTCAAAATAATTGCTCTAAGTTGCAAAATAAGAGAGAGGTGTTGCTGTTTGTATGTAAGCTTTTAATTCAGTTAACATAAGAATAATGTTCAGTTGTACAACTTTGTACGGAATTATTGGAGCGCGAGTCTGCCTTGGCCGGTTTTTATTTTATTAAATCAGTTTCTTTTGTCATCATAGTAATCTTTTTCATAATTTTGGATTACGATAAAAGATGTGATTCAGCAAATATTTCTAAAAATATTGTAGTATTTTTAACAAATTCGCATTACAAATTTGCCAGCCGTTCATTAATGAAATACGGAGAGAAGTTAAAACACGTCTCATTAATTCGTAATGCTATTATGTATTGGCCTTTTGCAAATGTCAGCGGCAATTTAATGAAATTCGCATTTAATTATCTGTTCTGTACTTTTGACATATTGGAGAATTTTTACACATTGTTTTCCAATTAGCCTTCTATGTTTTATTGTCGCTGTTGATTAAATAAAATAAAACAATGGTTGATAGATTTAAGATCGTTTATAAGAGCGTATTACGCATGGGTATCACATAGCATATTCTATGTAGGTACATCGAATTTGGAATTTGTTGCGAAATTATTCGACAGTTCGAAGTGTTAATGAGTCCGTGGGCGACGGTGATAATTACCATCAGGTGAATCCACTGTTCGTTTGTCGGCTATTCACTTAGAGTAAGAAAGAGTAAGAACATTGTTTATGATATTTATATCTCATATTGTTGATATAAGAACGGCCTTTATTGACTAAAGCAATGTGTTTTGTTGTAGCGAAAATTTTCTTGCATCCGAGTAAGCGAATTAAAGCTAACATCCTCGGCAAAAACTATGATATAATAAAGCGGATATGTATAATGTCATGCGATACGGCTGTATAATTACTGGTTATAATTTAGTTGGCTAGACTGTTAGTATTTGCGTAAATATTTTACATAACGTGAATTAATTGGCATCATCGGTTAGTAATTTTTGCGGACACCAATGTGTGAACAATATTTCATCGTCGAAACTGAATTAATGTTATGCCATTATGCTCTTAAATAATATTATTTTCACAACACGAAGGTGACTAATTTGATTGAACTACTCATGTATGTTGTAAATTGTAATTAATATGAAAATTAACAAGCACTATTTTAACTTATCAAGTACCCAATCTTTTATTGTTTCGTTTTCCTTATCGCAGTAGGTACTAGTGGTAATTCTTAGTATAATCTTTTCGGGAAATATTTTGTCTTGTAGCGTCAGTCTTTCTATCCTACTATCCTTCTAAGCCTACAATCCTATCCTGAAAATTATTTGGATGCTTGGGTGTTTGTATTTCCATCACGCGTTAACCGTTGTACAGATAACGATGAAAAAATCGACACACAGACACACCATCTCCAATTCTAGAACCAGTGGTTCACTTATGCTGTATGTTCCTCTAATTTATATACCTATGTTATGTTTGAGACTTCGTTTTAAGAAACCTCACATCCACGGGCGAAGCCGCAGGTCAAACTACTAGTGAAATAACTTCTCATTACAGCAATGCGGTTAAATTGAAAGATCGGTGTAGACGCTGGTTCAGAGACGCGTATCCCCTCTGGGTGCGAGACTGCGAGCGTTGTTTTACGGTCGCCGTGCCGCCAACAAACTCCGGCAACTGGTTTATGATCCTAATTTATAAGTGAGCGGCATCGTCGGTATTTACGACTCTTTCTGCGAACCCTCTCGAGTGCGTTCAGCTTTGATGCCCTTAACACCAAGGAATCACATTCGTTAAGCAGCGCTTATTGGAGTTTATGATTTAACTGTTACTAATATTATTATTTTGACGCTACAACCACTGATAATAGACTTGATTTTATTTCGTACAGATTTGCACTTACAGGTTATGCACAAAATTTCTTTACTCAGATTTAATTCAAGGTCATAGGAATTTTATTCAAGGGCAAATGCAATATCAAAATTATAAAGAGTAGACGCGTCTATACGTATTTTAAAGCAACTCCCTTCATCGTCAAAGTTTTTGACAGAGCGCATCTGCAGTTACGTTGTACCAGAATTGGAAATTAATACCAAACTGAACTGTTACTCACGCGTTCCCTCGCGACCATATTTTATACTGTTTCTAAACTACAGTAATGATTTCCCAGACACATATTGTACTTTACTGCAAGTAGTTTAAGTGTATAGATCAATTTATTTGCTTTGTTAATATCGATATTCATTTTTATGGGAAAGATATAACATCTTTAACTATGAAGTTTGTCAACTTTTAAGTAGGATTTTATATCTATCTACATAACTCCTATTACTATTAAACGGATAATTTTTTTCGTTTGCGTGATTCGGTTGTAGTAACGGAAAGTCTGTTGAAAAGGTTTACGAGATCTTTTGGTTGACGCCTTTCTTACTCCTTACATACCATGTGCTCGTTTGAAGGTAATTTGCTTAGAGAAACATCGCTTGTCTTAGATAGAAAAACTTCTATACGAAATTTTTTAATAAAGAATGCAAGTAAGCCGAATTAATGGTAATTTTATTCAAGTTACCTATTTTGTGGTATATATGAGACCAAGATATGTGATGTGTAAATGAATATTTAAATTCATAATATTCGCAATCATACGTGAATTAACATTTCCTCAGTACGAAATTCGTCTTTGAGGTATTATGTTCCGAGACCGAAGTGATTACGCTACTGACGGCCGTTACCGCACGTTCATTTGTTGTGTTAGTCTGTTTATGCTGTGATGCTAAGTAGTTTAAGTTATCACGTGTTGCTATAACGTATTTAGTCATTCTAGTCAAACAACATTTCAAATAGCTTTTATTTTAAACTTTTTCGCAATGAAAGACGTGTTTTTAGTAATAAGCTAATGCTTGACGACAATCCCATCTGAAGGTGATTTCGATGTTTTGGAAAATATAGCGCACTAATATAGAAGAAGCCTATTCTCTTATCTTGATGACTTTAACTTTATAACCATACATAGTAGAATAAATTAAAATATTGTTATTAGGTACAGAACAAGTACTTTAAGAGTGCGCGTTACTCATTGATATCATTTGTTACCGCAAGTGTTGCAGTCGTTAAGGCTTGTCGTAGGTCTCTGGGTGATCAGAGAACTATCAATGTTAATTAACTACTTCACATCTATGTACCCACAAAAGAATTAAGTCTAAAAGCTGTGCCGAAAATAACTTTAGCAGTCATTTTGTTTTAATACTATCCTTACACGGTCATCAGTACTTCAGAAATAATGCCACATAGTTGTAATACATATTATCTATTAAGGAAATGCGCAACTGAATTTGTGAATATATCTTAACATTGGGCTTAGGTTTAAAGGGATTCTGATTAGCTGTTGAGCTCACGCAGGCTTCGCACTCTCCATTGAAAGATGAGTAAATTGGATGCAGGTAGGATTAAAATAATATACAATAAATTGTGGTTCACATGGAGATATTATTAAAAATAAATACATTATTACATATGTTAGTATTTTTAATAGCAATCTAACGCCCCAATCTAACTCAGAGTCACTAACGATTACTTTAATCGGTCCTCAGTAAAGAATCACCATACAAATTCTGTGCTAAGGAGCGATTTAAGTAACCGTTAGAGTTGGGGCGTAAAACATTTATGTTGCACAAAAACACTTTTTATAGGTAGGTAATAGTAATGATAGGATAAGTAAAATGGGGTATCAAAAGTTCATAGAGTTTGTGCTCTGACTCGTCTATGCATATTAGTCCATAATTATTGACATTGGACTGGGAATAAATTAAGAATTAAATGATGTATCTTGTGTGTCCACTGAGATGTGTTGGAAAGAAAAACTGAATGATAAATCTTCTTTGTATTTGCACAGTGATATAGTGCCATGCTCATCGGTCACTTAGAGCAACATTTACGCAAAGAGCCCGCCATGCGAGGTACTTATCATACCTATGTCGTTTTTATATTTTGTTTTCAAAGACAGCAATGAAATCAATGTAAATTTCAGTAAAGTTCAGTCCGGAATGTTGGCCGTAACGTTCTGCTGTTATATTAATTGTACATAAAAATAAAATAAAAATATTGGAACAACAAACAACATTAAACATTTGAATTTACGGTTTGTATTACCATATCCTTTGAATATGAAGTATCGTGTCGCACATTGACAATCTATGGGGGCTTCATATGAAATTTTGCAAGCATAAATTAATTTTCAATTTGCCTTTGACGTTTCGCTGAGCCGGCCGACGTGTCTCTCAGGCAAGGTATTAACCCGAACATGACGCCCTGCGCCTATTCGTTGCACCATATCATACCTCTCTATACAGCCATGTCTTGTCATACGAGTTATCACGAACATAACTTGAATATTACTATACAGCTCAGTTCAATTATTGTTGGATACCTATATGTTTTACATGGTACATATTGTTATTATTCAGTATTATCAGTATTCGATTAAAATTAATTATTTTTAATCGAGGTTTAAAATAAAATTGATGCTATCTTTACTTGTATAATTTCTTTCTTCTTTATTTATATAATAGTCAAATGATTATACCCTCTAATAAATTATACTTTTATTTGTAGTCTACACTGGAACTTATTGTAATTTAGTGGTACGACTAGAGTTCCAGGGCTTTGGGCAGTTCACTGAATCCAAAGCTAAAGCTGCCGCAAAGAAGCTTGGCGTCCTTGGGAAGTTGCGGCGGTACCTTCACACTGAAGCAACTCTTAACTTTGTTTGTACAAAGCTCAGGTTCGGCAGAGTGTGTGGAGTACTGCTCTCACATTTGGTCAGGGGCAGCCAAATGTCACCTCTCTGCCTTAGATTCGATGGAGAGGCGTGCGAAGAGGTCATTGGCGACCCAGATCAGGTGGAGACCAATCAGCAAAGCCTCAAGCACAGGCGCAGAGTAGCCAGCCTCTCGGTTTTCTACAGGGCACATTTCGGAGAGTGTGCACAGGAATTGTTTGAGATAATTCCCCCTTCCCCGTTTCTCTACTGAACGATATGACGCACGGCAGGTATCCATCCTTATGTCGTAAATATCCTGCCGGTACGGACGACGCAGTTTGCTTGTCATTCGTTATGCGCACCGAGAAGGATTGGAATAGCTTGCCTGGGTCTGCGTTCCCACCCGCCTATGACGTGGATGTCCTCAAGAAAAGAGTGAATAGGCTTTTACTAAGTTAATGCGCTCACCATCCTGGACTACATCTACACTTACTATCAGGGATTGTGGTCAAGCGTTAACTTATTGTAAGTAAAAAAAAATGAGAGGTGTCAAGGGACACCCGGATGGAACGAAGTTCCTTTGGATTAATACTAAGTGACCAGAAGTCTTCGAGGGTGCGACAGTACAATCATAGTATGTGGCTGTCTTATTCACTCTTCGGTATTTAGCATAGGCACAACAGGGACGTCCATGTCCACATCACGATCATGCACATTAAGCTATTATTGCCATTTCTCCCGTCATGCCAATCAATATGCGGAAGAGCGACAGTGATAGAACGAATCCATCACTGCCACTCTGACAAGTGTCTTGTCAGAGTCTATAGCGAAAAGCTAAACAATAGCAACTTATATCGTATTTAAGTAAAGGAAAATATCGAGTGATACTGCGTTCGCTCGAAACTTTAGAACCGACGAAATGCAACATGCGAAATCCATTCGGCCAATTTAAGATAGTTTTTAGCACAAATTTGAACCGAATATTTCAGCATAATTTTTGTATTTTAGGAAAACTGTTTTAAAATTCTTATTTCGTGACACATTTTGAACAATAGAAAGCCATTAGCTTTATTATTGTTATTAGGTGGTAGTGAGTGACTATTATAAATATGCTAATTATATAATTATTAACCCAGAAAATTTTCTCAAGTGAATCATAGTTTCATTCTATAAATTTTTGAACGAAAAATACACAAATTGTCAAATGATATTACATATCAGGATTATAATTTAAATAGATGACAATAATAATTGGTGTGAAAACCAAGCCTGTCACATTATTTCTACATACTGGAACGGTGATTCTGCAGATGGGAAATCGTCAGAGCGAAACCGATTCAAAACCGTTGCAGGCATTGAGTTGCATCTTTTACCAAGTGCGCCTTTGGAAAGACGATTTGGAAGAATGAGAGATTGAGGAATATGTCTGTGGTTAATACTTAATTCATAGTACAATCAAAATAATTGTTGGTACAATCACAGCATCTTCTTCGCTCAAATATCTTTAGTTGTCATGAAAAGCATTACTTTCACTTTGCCTTCGCCGAAGATATAGGTAAATAAATAACCGTAAACAATAATTTATGGGTAATGGATCTACTTATAATATTCTTATTGTACTAGACTAGAGTGATCATGTAATGTTTGGTCATCGTTCTATAAGAGCTTACCAAAACAATAAAACATTTCAAAGTACTTTTATAGTGTAGGTTGCCGCAGTTTGCCGGAATACGGCTCAAATATCCGTCGTTGTGCGATGGTTCGTCGACACGAAAGAGGAAGGAGGTTTCAATGCACTTGATTTATGCGCCATGTAATGGCCGCTGCGTTGCATTTGTGGCATGCAATCACTGCATCTAGCATAGGCTCGTTTCATATTTATTTATTCTAAACTCTGAATAATTTTAAGCTCCAGTTTTCATTTACTTTTAGGTTACTTATGCGGAGATTGGTTGATTATAAAATTAAATAGTTTGATTTGTTTTTCTGCTGTAGTCCACCACAATGACTACATGGGGTTTGGCAGATTTTGATCAAACCTGTCCTAGAACATTAAAGAAATTAGGGCGTCATAGATTTGTGCGAATATAATAATAAAGTACTAAGTAGTAATTGTAAGTAATAATTATATAGTTAACTTTAGATTTTGGATACTGCTAATTTTTGATTTTATTTTATATTCGGAGTACCTCCGAGGTAGCCGTAAATAGTAGCGACACAGTTTATTACTGTTTAATATAATTAACAATTTACAATAAAAAAATCTATCCCAAAGTATGTAAATGTTACAAATCTTAAATCTTATTTAACTCCGCTAAGGCAAGTTGTGTCAAATTGTCATGAACATGAGGTAATTGGATCTATGTTAGTAGCTAAGGCTAGAGATAACGGCTACAAGTTATAAACTTAACTTATGTAACAATATGTAATATACGACCACGTAGAATGTTATATCGTGTGATATGTTATGATCAAAAAACCCCGTACGGTTGTAAACTTATACCATAAAAAGTATCTTAAGTTACATAGAGTTGCAAGTAAAATATATTTGTATAATGAGAAGCAAAAATGATTTTAAAGAATACGTGTGTTCATTCGTTGCTAATTACGATTGAGCCGTGTAGAGCGCTTCACACATCGCACTTGTCGACGCGAGCGTACGAGTAGGTCGCGAGGTTCCAATATTATGTACAAATCAGGAATCATGTGTCACTAGTGTGTATGGTTTTCGAAGCGCAAAGTGCTACGTTATTCAACTTAATGGCTATTAGTTTGGTTCGTTAGTGGAATATTGCTAACGAATGTGCAGCGGCCGCGCATTCCGGCGGCGGCGTGGTGAAACGCTCAATTAGCACACACACTGCTCGCTACTCTACTATTCTACCTCGATTTTCATATAAAACGTCAGTAATCACGTCACGCTATACGAGTAATATAGCGCAACAACATTCAATGGTATTGCAAGAATGTTTGGCTTCAAAGTGCTTTCAACGAATTTAACCTGTGGGTTTTAAAATGTGCTTTTACTTGTAGTCGAAAAACATTAACAAGTCATATAAGACTAGTGCTACGTTAACGTGATGAATTTTATAGAACAGATTTTCAACACAAAGATCTATCCGAAAACATTTCCTTGAAAAGAATAGCTTGTCTTATTAAAGCATATCTGGTAACGGAAGACGCTCAGAAGTCGGTTCGCCGTGATGGAGATGATTAATATGGCTCATTTGTGGCACGCGCCCTCTCCGTAGAGCGGCTACGGGGCTACGGGCCCGCTACACGCTGCTACGAAACGCTACGTGCCCGACGTACATCGTTTACGCTTCCGCACGGAGAATTTATTAGATCCCACCCCATTTATACCTTTTATCTCCATTATGTATTTAATGTCGTCTCATTGGTACAGTGGTGTGTTTGGCTTAAACAGATCCAACACGCTGTTGCGTTGGTTAGTATAATTTACAGAATTAATTTTAACTTTAATGGAGAATTATTTCCTCAAAGTATCGAGTACTGAATCGAGGAAAACACTTAATCTAATCTTCTACTGTTTGATTTCGTTAAAAAGCTTCTAAAAGCCCAATGTTATTGTTATAATTGGTTTCTAATACCACATAAACCCCCCAAACGTGTTGTAGGAGTGGACTGGGAGATAAAGTGCACGGACTTCGTACGCCTTCTTACAGTCCGCAGAGTGCTTTATTTTATTTTTAACGTAAAAGGACGGACAATATTTATTTTATTGTTAACTCTATTGAAACTGTATAATTCAAGAGACATTCCTGACTGTACTTTCTTTAGTCAGACTGTAATAATACAAGTTCTCTGCGTAGCAATTATAATACGGAAATAAAACTTCAAGCATAGTACAAGTCAAAGTTATGAGACCAGACGACTAATGTAAATTTATTCAAGACATATTTTATAATGTATTGAAAACTTCTGTATGCATAATTTGATATCGTATTTTATGTTTTTTGTTTGTATTGGATGTATTTAAATATAAAGAAATATCTTAAAATAAAATAATAATTATAGAATGTGTTCAAGAATTGACGACCCCTGTGACGCAATGGTTATAATGCCGGACCACCGTGCCGAGGGTCCTTGGCTCGAATCCTAGCGAGGCGAAAATTTGAGTGATGACTTTGAATTTCTATTCTCGGTCTGGGTGTATTGTGCTTATCTTTATGTATTGTCCATGGCACCCACAACATAGGGAATCCTGGTGTGGGGCTATGATTGTGTAGCGTTATTTATGAATTAATTAATTTATTTTTAATTTATTTATTAATTAAAATTAGGGATAACTCAAAAACTACTCGTCAAGCGATATCGCTTTAAATGGGTCCGCATGACAAGCATCACTTTCGAATACAAAAAAAGTCGAATTGAGAACTTCCTCCTTTTTTTGAAATCGGTTAAAAAGTTACATTCCTTCAATATTAACAATAACTTATAAGACACTTCGACAGACATTGTTTTGGAATGTCTATAGATATCTGAATTTCACGTACTCTTTGAACAAGTTTGACGTCCCTAAATTTCCTAAAAGCGTCGGCTTTTATTGTATAAGGATTACCCCAAATCCAAGAAACACTCGTTTGTAGAACTCAACAAGATTTGATACCAAACTCCAGTTGAAAATTCTTGAAACAATATAAACACAATATAGATGTGTTCAAAAATTATAAATGAGTATAGAACATTCTTATTACTGGAAAATAAGAGAAAAGGTTAGAGGAGGCCCTAACTTATTTTTTGGTTACAAAAGTAATGCAAAATTCATAAATCTCTAAAATGTTTTAATTTTATCTTATACCATCTGTATCCCATAATAATATGGACTTGGTCATTTTATTATTATTTATCTAATAGTAAGTAGTCGATTAGTTTGTATGTGTGTATGTGAGAGAGACTGTGTGTGTATATGAGAGTATATGTGTGTATGTGTGTGTGTGTGTGTGAGAGATATATATTTTAGTTTTGACGTGAAACATCTTTACGCGAGGGGTAAACCTGATTTTAGAGTTGGCGATCGTGGCGACGCATTTCGATGTTTCACATCTGTCAGCCGTCCCATGACAGCTGTTATTTTTTTTGTTTGTATGAAGATTATTTGTGAGAAGAGTTCCGACTCGTGAATCCGTTAAAGTATAATAAAGTAAACCGAAAAGAAACTTAAAAATCTGTTTTTTTTTTATGTTTAGTACAATTTACTAGCGGCACGTAATTTATTGACATGCTTTGAAGTTTTGACGATTGACACGTTTTGACACATTACAATAGTAATGGTGGACTAGAAGTTTAAGAGCGAGTGAGTAAGAAGTATCATAGTAAGTAAATAATAACTAAGTAAAAAATATTACATTACATTTTATATAAAACACTGAAGATGTTAAAGTTTACTAGATAATTAAACACTCATGGACAAGTTTAGGGAACGCAAATAAAAGCTTTAATTTCTCATGTTGTTATTATCATAGGATTTTATTTAAAAAAGAATGTATAGGAATGTTTTTTTTTTTCAATTTTTCATAATGTTTTAACAGTAAAAGCGTTATAAGAGCTCGTGAGTAAGTCGACTGCCAATTCTATTTTGTTTGAAATGAATGAAATTTTCACTTGGACAAAGCTTATAATAATACTACGCAATAAACGGTAAACAGCAACGATCATCTCAATCCCAACAAAACCTATAACAGCTTTGCAAACATTTGCGTAACAGATATCTGTGACGTAGAGTGAGGTATGAATGCAAATGCGCCAAATAGCGTCCTTACGTGCACCTAGACCGCTGGTGGAATTTTTCAGTGTGGAACGGTGCTGTCCCATGCGAATCCTTGTAAATTTATGACCCTCGCTCTCGCGATGCCCAGTTTAGAAATACTGGTAATAGTCCTTTCTTCGTACGTCAAGTCGAATATCCATGTAAAATACTAGGATTAAAATGCAACGTTATGTATCGAATGCTAAATAACTACTGTGAGGTCATTTATAGTTGACGTTTCAGGATCATGTTGCCGATTTATTATTCCTCTTTACTGGTACCAGAATAACGTACATTCCATAGTTCGTTTCATAGAGGTCAAATTATCTTGAGTACATTGTATGATTGAAGTAATTTATTTCTCGGCAGACGATGGTATTAGTCCTATTCCTATCTCTCTTGAACTTAAAACCGTACCGTATTGATCTTTATATCCATCCATCATCTATCCATCAGTCGTTGGAGGTCCACTGTTGGTCATAGGCCTCCCCTAACCTGCGCTACTCTGACCGGTCCTGAGCCTTCTGAATCCAGCGGATCCCCGCTGTCTCCTTCAGATCGTCATTCCACCTGATTAGGGGGCGTCCTATGCTCCTTCTTCCGAGACGTGAGCGCCATTCGAGGACCTTTCTTCTCCAGCGGTTATCCGTCCTTCACACTATGTGGCCAGCCCATTGCCACTTCAGCCGGCTAATTCTTTGAACTCTGATGTCGGTATGATCGTTATATGACATCTGTTAAAAGTTATCTTCAGCCCCCCTTATTTGGTATTTTTGGTAACCAGAATAACACGTGTAAAGCACAAGGCCTTAAATTGGGATATCATAAAAAAGTATCCGGTGTATAAATACCAAAGTGCAGTTTTCGAAGTAAAACATAGCATTTTACAGTCGTTAATACGCACGGGACTGCTAGTCGCGAGCGCCCGACGGCCGACCTGCAAAAGTAAATTTCAAATGTAAAAAATAAAGCTGCACGAATACAACTTTACTACTATTCCGGCTTAGACTTGCATTATATAGGAGGTCGCCTATTTTATGTGCAACATATAATGATAAAAGTAGTTAGCTCAGTTTGAAAATACCTTTAGTGAGTTCTAATCCAGTATAAGATAAAGCTAATTTTTGAAGTGAATACTTCTTTAGGCGCGTTGGGCATTTTTGAGATGGGAAAAAAACCATTGAACTCGCTACACTATTACCGTAACCGAAACCTTACTGAAAACTTCTTTAGGCGCGGTGGGCATTTTTGAGATGGGAAATAACCATTGAACTCGCGACACTGTTACCGTAACCGACCCCTCAGTGAAAACTTCTTTAGGCGCGGTGGGCATTTTTGAGATGGGAAATAACCATTGAACTCGCGACACTGTTACCGTAACCGACCCCTCAGTGAAAACTTCTTTAGGCGCGGTGGGCATTTTTGAGATGGGAAATAACCATTGAACTCGCGATACTGACACCTCTGTATATAAGTTTGGTATTCATTAGCGAATCAACGGTTTCATACACTGCTGACAACATATTGATGTATTTTGTGTTACTGATATCTGCACATTTATCGGCTTTTAAGCAGATACTAAAAAAATCATATGTGGATTTAAAATTGGTGTGTGCATTCTGCCAATATTGCTATACTATAAAACACCAATACTACGCTATACGTTACCGCGGTGGACTTTGTCCTTAAATGCTATTGTGGCAAGAAACTCGAGTCCAATTGTGGGACAAATGAGGGTTCTGATAAATCAAGGACGTACTATGTAGGTACATGTGTTCGGACATTTAAACGTACATAACAATGAGCACTGAATGCTGACATAAAAAAAGGTTAAAACATTCATACAATGTTAAAAAAAGGCTTGGAAAACATACACAAAACATTCGTTAAAATATAAGACGTAGTTTTTACTATCGTAAATACATTTGAATAGTAATATCTTTGTAAGATGGATTCAAGAGTCTTGTATGCGACATAAAGCTGGATTCGGTGCGATCCGTAGGGCTAGAGGAAATAAAGTTATGATTTATGTAAGTGAAATGTGTTTCAAACAACGCTTTTGGTATAAGCACTCGCTGTTGTAGCGAAAAATTTCACTATGTCAAGACTATCCTTTTACAATAATGTCGTGGACCAGGTTTGTGTGAAACAATTGTTTTTACCACAAAATGTTCGCTAAATTGATCATTTTAATTACAGCATCAACTATCTATATTTTGTCTATTCGAAATGATAACGTTATAGTTTAATTCAATATTGCCAAGTTTAATCTGGTAAATACATAATTTTCAAAATGTTGTACATTTCAATGGTTAGTAAATTCACACTATTTTGCAGCTAATGATGCTTGAAAATATAATTACCGTTTAACTCACTGATTGTGGTTTAGATTCAATGTAATTTGATGTTACCGATTACCAGTAGGTAGATTCCATATTATAACCAGAGCGGTTGATGTCAATTACTAAACCAAGCGGGTTGCAGATGTACGTAATATGTGGAATCCTATGCATTATAAAAAATATAACTTCTCAATGTCTGTGCATTAAAGATTTGAGAAAAGCTATCCACAGGGGGATATTAATAACACAATATGAGGTTCTAACAATGGATTTTAGAATTTTTGTCTGATATCAGAGGGTTTATTCCCGCTAATCTCAGAAACAGCTTAACTGATTTGAATGTGGTTTTCATTGATGTATTATTGTGAGAATGAGGTAGCGTTTAGCCCAGGCGCACACTACGGTTTTTCGCTGCTACGGAGAAACGCCGTATATTTGGAAACAGAGAGTTTGGCGCGCACTGTGCTGCGAAAAAACGCATTGTTTTATTATTAATTTGCATAATTTCGCTTTAATTTCACGAAAAAAGCTCTGAATTTATTGAACAAATGGTTCTCACTCCTTGCATAGAATTCTCTGTTCTGTAGGTTGTATCGACAAACACAAAATTAACTTCAGGAGCAACCAAGGCCGAAATAACCATTTATCCATTTAAATTTCAATTTCACGATCTAGGGTTGCGTTGCGTATAAGAATTTTGATATGTTTATTACATCTTTATTCTACCAATTTAATATTGCATTAAAAAACATGTTATGTATGTCTGTTCCGACAGGGAATCGAACTTGCCTTCTCCGAGCCATAATTTTATCACATTTATATAATGCGATATTTGTTGCAGGATCCCGTACGCTGACAAAATCACTCCAGAACCAATTCTGAACAACAATGCGAGTCGCGATATAAAAGCGGACTCGATCAGAAACAGTTATAATAGCCAATTCAAAGTTGGTATTTACGGCTGGCGGAAGAAATGTCTCTACATTTTGGTGATGGCGCTTATGTTCATGATGGTTATCAATCTTGCACTCACGCTTTGGGTTCTCAAAGTTTTGGATTTTAATTCGGTAAGAATATTCATTACCTAACTTCTTTACTTTTTTGTACAGAAATAAAGTAAAATTATGTGCATTTGTAGGGATTAATGGACACTGGACAGTGATATTTGTTTGACAGATTATATTAACTATGAAACTTGAAGAAGATTTTTATATTATAAGCTTTATTGTGACTCGGTAATAGATGGCACCGCAGAACAAAAAACAACTTAATTAAAATTTTATTTAAGACCATGGAGAATTACTGGCTTCAACCGATATTGGCCCACTACTGAGCACCGATATCTAGTATATTTAAGGAGGCCTAGAGCTTATTCCAGTGCCGATGGATTATCATTTTACTTAATTACAGGCATGCAGTATTTGTATTTATTTTTAAACAAGTATCAAGTACTGGAAAACTTTGGATTGCTTCCCAATAAATAAAAAAATGCAACATTCAGAGACTAGACTTATCAAGCTTCTAGATTCCGCCCGCGGATGAGTGGGTCCATAACACAGATAAATACATGTTAAAATCATCCCACGGGAACGTGGAAATGGGATCTACCCAATTTTTTAAGTCTGGACATTGTCTGTCTGTGCGCCAAGTTACATATATCTGTACAAACGGTTTGCGCACGATAATTACCTAAACATCTTCATAAACTTTCGCATTTACAAGTATAATATTTTTTCCTTATCCACAAGGTTGCTTAAGTAAACTTTATAAATGGTTGTAGAAAATATGTAGTTATAATGACGTGACGATTGTTACTACAGTAAGCGCTCCGAACAACTAGGTACGCGCGTGGTGTCGTCGGCGGCTAGAGGCGAAGTCGTTGTGTAACTTGAATAATGTGTTGTGTAGCACAGCCTGCACAGCACGCCTCGTCCCGCGCGCTCACTACCCGGTCGGTGGCCGGCGCAAGCGGTTCGGGCTCGAACAATATTAGTAGGATAGCTTCTCTCCTGACATTCTTATTTTTTTTAGGAGGGGATGGGTCAATTACGCATAGTTCCGGGAGGGCTACAGCTACTAGGCCAGGCTTTAATGTTGGACTCACTATTCGCATCCAGCATCAAGTCACGTCGGGGGCAGCCCATTTCCATCGAATCTTCAAGAAACTTCACAGTTTTAACTCGAGATTATCATGGTTTACTACAAAGTAGATTATTTTTAGGTAAGTTAGAAAATTTAGTCTTTTATTCATGGAATTCTAATTCGTTTTTATAAGTATTACAGAAATAAGTAAACTAGAACAACAGTGTAACAGTGTATTTCCTAGCGTACTTGTAGGCGTTTGTTTTCCGAGATAATCTTAAAATCCGCTGAACAAATTTTGTTGCGATGTTTGCCGTTTGTTAGCTAACTTGCCTGAGAAAGATTTTCATGTATTTTTAAGTTAAAAATGAATGCAAATTGTTTTGTTACTGAACGTTTTTATTCATTTACAATTTTATTTTGTGTATTATGTTATCCGTTAATACTTTCATAAAGATTTCTACGTAGTATTTTTAATATTACTTGACTATGTAATGTAATTTGTGTTAATACATAACAAGAAATATTAAGAGTTTGTCCATTAAAAAAACTTGTTCTTTTTGTTTTCTAAATTGTATTATTTTGCCAACTGAACCAGTTCCAAAGCTACCACCGGGTTAATCGGTAAAGATTATATATTTTTTATTTAAATTTACATTTCTATAATATTCCAAAATCTGTAATAGGTCATGACCGTTTGGAGCTAAACGTAGCACGACTAGAAGTAAGGGATGCCCGAGGAGTTCTAATCTTCGGTGCATCAGAAGACGCTGTCACAATGGGTGCAGAGAACCTGATCGTGGCCAGTCCTGCTGGAGCCACCTTCCACACAGCTGTGCAGACACCACTCGTGAGAGCACCGCCGTCGAAGCAGCTTGTGTACGTAAGATTTACAAAGTGTGTTCGAAATATTTATTAAGTATCTTTCGTTAGTGCTTTTAATATATATTATTATTATTAAAATATTTCAAACATAATAAAAGGGAATTTTTATTGTAATTATTTTGAATTTCACAAGACAAAAAAAAATGCCAGGAATTAAATTATTTTATCACAATATTGTACTAAATCTTCAGCGAATTAAGTTATTCTGTTATAAGCAGATAAAATAGCCATATCGAAATTTCTGAAGCTCCATAAAATAAATTTCGAAGAAGTAGGCGCCTACGTTGTAAGATTATAGAAACACTATAGCCAAGATAGATGTAGATAGTACGATGATTATAACAAGCAAAGGGCGTCATTACAGGCAGGCAGTGAACACAACAGACGACTGCGGATAATAATGATACATGTCGGGAGATATACCTGCGACTTATACGAGTACGTCTTTATGAGTACGTTTGAATATAGCGAGAGATACCTTCGTACAAATATTCTTACTTTGAAGTCAAGACATTAAAAAAGTATTGGTGTATGTAATTTAAAAGTTAATC
This sequence comes from Thymelicus acteon, assembly GCA_951805285.1. Lineage (NCBI taxonomy): Eukaryota > Metazoa > Arthropoda > Insecta > Lepidoptera > Hesperiidae > Thymelicus > Thymelicus acteon. The sequence continues at coordinate 8,475,442 of OX638219.1, read as the reverse complement.
GTATAAAATAATATATTGGTTAGTAATAAATGTAGGACAACTGGCATGTGGGCCACTTATTTTTTGTGGTCTAACGAACTAAAAAACAAAACAATGGGTTTCCCATTGCCATAAAAATAATATATCAAAGGAAAATGTTAATCTCTCAACTATATTTTAGTAAAGTTATTTGTGTCAAATAAATAATTTTATTTACAACACAAAATGAAAAAATATTTTTTGCCTTTAAGCGTTTAAGCTTGACTTTATTTTTATTTTTTATTTATTTAATACTTGTATTCACAGCAATTATTACAATTTTATGTTACTCGTTACATATAACTTAACTCTTGAGCCAAATTGAATACACATTATGTAGGTTATTCTTTTACAATATTTGGAGGGTTGAAGTGATTCAGAATATTTAAATATATAGACATAGAGGACTATAGCAGGATGAGATACCGAAAACAATAAAGCGACAACAGTTCAATAATAATAATAAAATAATAATAATAATAAGGTTGTAGCTCGAGTTCGCAACTCAGATTCGCAGTTGGTACGTGTATGAGAAAAGGTGGTGAGTAGTGTGTGATGTGTGTATGTGTATGTGTGTGTGTGTGTGTGTGTGTGTGTGTGCGCGTGCTCGTGTGCAGAATCAGCTTATTAATTGTGAAGATAGATGTTGGTACGTAAAGAGTGCTTCTGTTACTTGTTAGTGGCAGGTTTACATGGCGTTGCTAGATACATGATCGCTTTCTAATATTATAATAATGTAATTTTTAAAAATAAAATAGAATATATAATATTACATGTGTAAAATAGAATATAATAATATAGTATTACATTTGTTTTTTTTTTTTTTTTTTACAATTGAGTCCGTTTATATAGGTAGTTAATTTAGAAATTTTTATTTTGGTCTTTTTAGTAAGTTTCATTAGTTAAAGTATAATTATGTTTAGCAGTTATTTCGAGTAGACAGTAGTTTACAGATTTGCGTTTTGAAAGCAGCTTTAGAGGTATTAAATGGATCTATACTGTTAAAGTGTTTATTATAAATCTTAGGAAGCCTGCTGGTGACGCTGTTGGCTGAATATTTTGTGTGATGGTTAGGCACATAAAAGAGTTGTGTATGTCGACTTCTTATAGCAGGGGCTTGTAAAGTAAGTGTTTTATTAATTAGCACCGGACAATCAATGTCTCCTGAGGCGATGTCGTGCAGCAAGGCCATGTCGAGTAATTTGCGACGGTTTTTCAAGGAAATCAATCCGTGCTTCTGACATGACGTACTGTAACTCTCATACAAAGACCTGCTTCGGTAGTCTAGGTGTTTCAAAAATTTTTTCTGAATTTTTTCGATTGCCTGTTCATATATTGCATACTGTGGATTCCAGATAGGACTACAGTATTCCAAGGAGCTTCGGACATATGCAAAGTACAACACTTTCAGACAATCCAATTTGGTAAAGTTTTTCGTGACTCTTAATATGAAACCGAGATTTTTATAAGCTTTGTTGACTGTATTTTCGACATGTTTTGAGAAGGTAAGTTTTTTATCTAAAATAACACCTAAATCCCTTATACTATCATCTTTAGTAATCGCGATATTGTTTAACTTATATTCGAAGTCTACGGTATTTAGGTTACGTGAAAAACTTATATGCCTGCATTTATTTACATTAATATCTATACGATTAATTTTGTAGTATGTCGATAGCCTGTCTAAGTCATCTTGAAGCTTATGACAGTCATCCAGCGTGTGAACATTGTAGTATACTTTTTTATCATCAGCGAATAATAGAAAGTTGGCATGCTGGAAACAAGTGTGAATATCGTAGAGGTACGCCGAATATAAGAGTGGTCCTAGCAAGGATCCCTGGGGAACACCAGAGGATACTGTTTTAAAGTCTGAACGTGCTCCACCAATGACTACTGCTTGACTTCGGTTCGACAGATATGACTCCACCCATCTCAATAAGTCTCCCTGAATACCCAAGGCTAGTAACTTCTGGAGTAGGATGACGTGATCCACACGATCGAAAGCTTTCTCAAAGTCGGTATAGATCACGTCAACCTGTGCGCGTTGTTCCATCCCACTGAGCACATCACTGGTAAATACAGCGAGGTTAGTAGTAGTTGAACGACCTTTAGTAAATCCATGTTGCTGTTCTGGTATATTCTGATGTATGAGCGGATAGATTGATTCATATACAATTCTTTCCAAGCATTTACTGAGAACGTTTAGTATGGAAATAGGTCTATAATTCTCTATACATGACTTGGAACCTTTTTTATGTAACGGCACAATATGCGCTTGTTTCCATATTAGAGGGAAAATGCCTTCTTTAATAGATCTATTAAATATTATTGTAATGGGTTTATATAATGTTTTAGCACACTGAACTATAAAAAGAGGTGGTAGCTGATCACTGCCCGCGCCTTTGTTGGTGTCTAGGCCTCGTAAGAGTTTAAGAACCTGCTCTTCCGCCACTAAGATTGAACTGATTACCCGTGTACACGCGACAGATGGATGTGGGACAAAGGGGGGATATTGATCTGCTTTTTGTATGAACATCCTCTGAAAAAACATGTTGAAGGAGTCTAAGATTTCTTTTTCACTAGTAAGCTTAGCTCCATCGTAAGACATTAAATTAGGATAGCCTGTGCTTGCTTTGCGCTTATCTTTGATGTAGCTCCATAATAGCTTTGGATTGGATTGAATGCTATTTTGGGAACGTAGTAAATAGTTCTGATAGCAAGAAGCTTCAACTCTTTTGAACCTCGATCTAAGAAAGCAGAATTCGTCATAGTCTAATGGGTTTTGATACTTTTTCCAATAAGAATGAACTTTAGTTTTCTCTTTATTTATCTGGATTAGCGCCTTAGAATACCAAACCGGGTAATGTTGAGCTCCGTCCATCACTACTTGAGGTACAAATTTTAGTTTGATGGTGTTAATAATTTCATAGAATTTGTCCACAGCATTATCAATTGTCCCCGAGTACAGCTCTGACCAGTCTACATCAGAAAGCTCTTTGTTTATATGATTATAATTAGCTTTTCTATAGAGATATTTCTTGTAGGTTGTTTTATGCAAAGGAGAAATAGTGATATCCAAAGACTCAATGTCAAGTGTCACGTGATGACTATCTTCCTCGACTTGTGGGAAGCTGCTTTTACATATATCAACAAAAAAATTACTGAATATCAAATCAAGTGTATTACCAGATGAGTTAGTGAAAGAATTATATTGTTGCAACCCTAAGAAACTACATTGATTAACAAAATTTAAAGCAGAATTTTGTAACTCCACAGTTCCTTTTTTTAAATATGTTGGTTTGGAAAAATTCCATTGTATGTTAAATAAATTAAGGTCCCCCGCAATCATAAAATAATCATTTGGAGCAGCAGATATAACTTCAAAAATCCAAAAACTTAGTGAATTCAGTCGCTGGACAATTTTTTCACCGGGCGGTATGTAAACCAAACCGATATGCAAGTCCTTATCTGAGTTTATTGTGCGGCCCTCTATTGATACCCACAGACATTCGACATCGAGCTCCCGCTGCCAGTCGGGACGGTCGCGTGCGCACAGTCTTGGCGAACACAATGCCATGACGCCGCCTCCGTGTGAGCCGCGGTCCCGACGGAACACGTTGTACCTGTTATTTGCGAGTTCAGAGCTCAAAATGCCATCATTTAGCCACGTCTCCGTTATTAAAACTATATCATGGCTTAACGCAAGTATGTTACTGCTAAATTCGAGCGTTTTAGACCTTAGGCCACGTACATTTTGATACAGAAAACTTTATAAACAAACTCATTACTTTTAAAGACTAGGTATAGAGTACATAATATTACATCACATCAAACAACTCATTTATATAACATAATCATAAGGTTAATGTAAAAGAAACGTAGACACCCGTAAAAAGCATTAACATGGATATGTACTTTTCCATTCCATTTCCAGACTGGAATCTCCGACGCGCTCATTAGAGATGCACGCCGCTCAGAGCATCGCGCTGGAGTCGCGCGCGGGCGACATCACCGCGAGCTGCCTCACCACCTTCCGACTGCGCTCCGTCGCCGGCGCGGTAAGGGACTATTTTTAACCCCCGACAAAAAAAGAGGGGTGTTATAAGTTTGACGTGTCTGTGTATCTGTATGTCTGTTTGTGGCATCGTAGCTCCCAAACGGATGAACCGATTTTGATCTTGTTTTTTTTGTCTGAAAGTTGACTTAATCGAGAGTGTTCTTAGCTATGTTTAGTGTAAATAAAACTGTCGGGGGTTTTTTAAATTTTAATTTAAGATTATTCGCAAATACGTGCCTTTTGTCTCCTGTAAACTCGGTCAGATTCGAATCATACATTTGTTACATAAATAGTGGGTATATAAAGTTGTAGCACCTACCGCAGCTTTTAGTTATCGCCCAGGGTTGACTAGTGGAAAATTGTTATCTAGTTTTTAGGTTTACAATAAAGAGTAGATAAATATATTATCAGACAGACACACATATAAATAAATAAATAACGCTACACTTTCATAGCCCTACACTAAGATTCCCTGTGTCGTAGGTGCCATGGACAACACACACACCCATCTGGGTGTGTCTGGGAACAGAACAGAAATTCAAACTCCTCATTCAAATTTCCGCCTTGCTACGAATCGAAAGCAGAAGGTCCTTGGCGCGGCGCGGCAGTGCGGTCTGCCGTGGTAACTAATGCGCCACATAGTTATATGCACGCACCATATGCACACATACACTTAAATTAGTACCAATTTTATTATAGGTGGCATGGTGGTAGGTAGATTGCCTGGTTAGTTACTACCTTTCTTCTAAATTACAACGCGAAATGTTTTGATCGCTGTTTCGGAGAACTGAGTAACAATGTGGATCCCCTTTTCCTTTTCGAGCGACGCGGCGACGCCGCGACGGTGAAATTGTCATTTACGAGCATCTGGTTTATCCGCTTGTTTTCGACTAGTAGACATGACAAAAACATTTTCTAACATTTATCTGCTAAATAAACCTGTACTAATTAACATCAGTTTTAATGCACTATGGTGGGTAATTGTTTTATTTACCTGAATTTCAAATGAAATGTATTTAGAATTATTTTTTAGCAATTTATTGTCCGATGAGCTGTTATCCGAGTCTTCGTTCGTGATGGAAAATCTTAGTTTTATTTCAGACTTTATATGAACCTCTGTACAAAATTCACTGTAAGCTGAGCGTTGTCTTTCAGTTAGTAGAAATCGTCTAGGGCTTGTTTCAACTATGACTGAATAAGATTGTTTATAATTAGGTATAACAAATCGCATATTATTCTTACAGATACGTTTAGATGCACCTAGCATATATATGCCAAAGCTTAAGTCGGCATTACCCCTTCCACCGTCGACGCCTCACACGCACGATCCACATCATCAGAACATTTACCAGCTGTGCGCCTGCGCAAACGGAAAATTGTTTTTAGCGCCCCCACACGGCGCATGCGCTGCCAGAGAAGAAAGTCTTATCTGTCGATGATATAACGAATTATTACTGTTGATACATTAATATTTAAGTGTTGAATGTAATTAAATAAACTGATAAGCTTATTTCTGTATAATTTGCTAATGATTACGAATAGCATGTATAAACTACGAATATTATCTTAACGACCATGTAGCTTTATTTATTTATAATAGGTATTACGATTGATGAAAATATTATTTTGTAAAATAGTAGGACGATAATATTTAATGGGCTTATTTAAATTGTCAAAATACAACGACTATATAAACGTATCAAAATACATTATTTATAATGACTAGTGCCTTTTAAAGTCGTAGAGTTGGTTGAAGAATAGATTGTACCCGATGTGTTTTGCCTGCAGAGAAAATATTGTTACAAAGAATTTAGACTTAGACCTAAATGTATGCATTGTTGTGATAGTTTATAGAATATTTAGCCCGAATTCTAGGTAAATTTTATGTAAAATAATAAAAAAAACAATATTGTAGTTCTTTATTTACCTTTTATTATATATAATTTCACTGCAATATCATTTTGGTTATTTCAATAAAGAAAATTTGATATCCACGTTGTTATATTTTTTGACAAAGTAAAAAAAATGGCATTGATTTATTACTCATTTAAATATTGCTTAGTGAGAAAATTGACAGTTTTTTTACCTATTGTGTAAAGTTGCATCAATAGAGATTAAAATAGTTTACACGCTGTGGTTTATACGTTTCTCTAAATTTATAAAAATCAGAAGTTTCTTTTTAAATGCCCGTTCTACATTGTTGTTTATTATGAAATTATTTAATGTTTTTATTTTTATTTACGTCAATTTAACTTCGGTAGTAAATTTCAGGTCTCTTCTCTCTGGTTTATTTTTTAACTATAATTATAATGTCTTGTAATACGTGTTTACGTTTTCGAACGACACTAGAAATTATATTACAAAATTAGCTAATAACAATATATTTAAATGTGGACACAAGTAAAACATAAAAATTTAGAATAAAAAAAATTTAGCGGAGAATTTTGTGTAATTTAATATTGCTTGTAATATATTATGGATACCTATTAAACCATTTTACAAAATTTGTATAGATATTGAATCTTAATAGACAGTAAAATATGAAGTAAAATATGAAGTAATAATAAAAGGTTTATTGTGTGTATAAATTTATTTTTCGAGTATAGATATCGATAAAAAAGATTATGTGCTGTATAAAACATATCTGTTAAACGAATATATTTAGCATTGATGTTTTAATATAAATAATTTAAGTCAAAGTGATATTTGTTTATTATTGTTTATAAAACATGCATTATTAAAGTAATTATCCCCAAAAAAGTTCTTGTAGAAAATGCATCCTATCTCTTGTTAATTAATATACTTTAGGCAATGTATTAGTTGATGTATGTTTTTTTAGCGAAATTTGTTGATATAATTGTAAATATAAAAGAAAATACAAGTGTATAAAAGAATATGAAATGGGATTTGTTTCAATTAATTTATTGTGCAACTGATTCAAAATTTTATTAATATTTATATTCAATAACTATAAATTAATTTACTCAAAATTACTAAATGATTTATAGTTACGAAAACTATTTCTCGAACAGTCATTCGTTTCACAAGTTTAAAATCTTCACGAAATGCCTTAATTGAATTTTATCCGTACACCACCAAGAGTACTTAATTGTATTATAAACGAACACAGAATAACTTCAAAACTTTGTCATTTAATTTGGGTTTAAAGGATGTTCCTCTGAGCAAATTGATAGACTTTTATGCACGTCTACCTTTAAGACATTCAGTTACGTGAAATATATTGTTATTTTAGTGAAATTAAATGCAATATAATTCCATAACAGAGGAATGATAACACAGTAACTCGCCCTTGGTTACAGATTTATAATTATAATATAGATAAAATACATTGTGATTCAATGAAAGCAAACTACAAAGACTGAACATAACTCACTTTTATAAAACGTGGCGAGTGCCGGTAAACAACAAGACAGTCAATAAGGCGGGGATATTTCAGGACACAATGAGTCCCTGAGCAGTCACTGCTAAAGTTTAATTAAAGATTCATGATAAATTGTCGCACCAAGCTGCATTCTGCGCTACGTCTCGCACGTGAATAACGTCCGTTCCGCGAACACTTAAATAACTTAAGCCAGTAACCTAACAATAAATTCATGAGCCTTCTGCTCCTTTGTTTGAGCCGCGCTATTACTTCACTAATTGGCAGGAAGAACCGTTGAATCGTCTCATACAGCGCGCCTCACTTCCTCACCATGATCGCGTCATTAAAATAATATGTAACAATAATGCATGCTCACTACAACATAGCGTTATTATTCATGCTTCCATTGTAAGCATACAAAGCAAAGAATTTGTTATTTTGATGATAGAATTATTATTTGAATATAATTCGACTATCATGCTACGTTGACAACAACAAGTATAGAAGCTAAAAAATTTAACTGCAGCTTTTAATCTCGAAAAGGGGTTTAGAAAAGAGTTACTAAGGGAGTTACGTGTAAATTTGCCTTTTTGTCCAGTTACGTTTCTGTTAATATAAAATATTTTCGTGTAATACAGATTGTACTATTTCCTAAAGCAGGCTGCATCTGGTCGGAAAGAAATCTTCGAATGTGAGATTAATAATTTTTAAACTTCAAAATTATTAAATTTATTACTTTACCTATAAATAGATTGAAACTACCAAATTATAGAATCATTTAAAGGCTAGTGATCTCGATATACTAGACGGTACTGCCACAAGAACTACCGTGAAACAGTGTTACTTATTTAACATTGCGTTAAAATGAACTCGATATTGTGTCAACGAAATGTACGTAAAAGTGGCGAGATATCGTGTACCTGAGGGAATGTAGGTAATAAGAAGTGTAAATATTCGTGTTAATCGTAAAAAAGGCTGATAAAGCGTGCAGAAAAACTTTAAAATGATGGTGGTGGTAGTAAATTTATCTCCACTTTAGGGCGTTAATAAAAGAGATCAGTGTAAAATAAACCGATTTGTTGGTTGTCCCGGCGGTGGACCCAAGTATAATAGACCATTATTAAATTATCTGTTTTTTGCTAGAGGTTCTTATTACTTAGCTTCTTCTCGTAAAAGTACCTGCCGAAGAAATATTGAAAAATATGGTCAGTACGTCAGTAGTCTCGCTAAATTAAATTGTACCCTTAGAAATATTATCTACGTGGTGGCGCTACGTCTGCACCTAATTTAATTTCGCAATCCTTTGTTGTGGCAAACCTCAGAACTCTTAAAGCCGCTGCAGAGATACCTCGTTTCTCAAGCCTGCAACCAGAGAGCGAGAGGAAATCAAGTTATGATTTATGCAGTGAAATGTCTTGCTAGAGGCAATATCGTATGCGCCCAATATGTTTAGCTGCTCGCTTTGTGGGACACAATCATAATGGGTATATTTATTTTAAATTTTACTGCAAATACTTTCTCTATCTCATCTCGTTTTTAGTTTAAAAACATGCTGTTTAAAATGTCGTAGTCTGATCGTGTGATTGGCCAGCTAAGCTTCTAATTTTTTTTTAATCTTTACTTAGAAGTCATATAATCCGTTTCCTCTATCATTGTGAAGTATGATTCAGAACTTCAGATCTTTCTCTTATTATAAAACTAGAAAACAAAATTTCAGCTAAGAACAAGTAAGAAAGTATTTGTAATAAAAATATTTTTTTTTTAGTTAATCACTTGGCAAAGTTCAATTGTTTTAAGGCGCGGTGTGATCTCAATATTCACAAAACTGGGTTTCTTTGGTACTTGAGTACAAGGAAACCCAATGAAAATATCGCACGCAAAAAATACAGAGAATAGAAAAAGGTCTAAAGAAAAATGTTAACCGAATAGGATATTAAATAGTTGTTTGATATTCCCAATAAAAAATCGTAATTTGCTATACAAAAATAAACTTAATCGTCGAAGTTCTCTGTATTTTCAGCGGTAACAACATTTTTTTTTTTTGAGAATATAATACGTATATGGTTTTATAAAAACTTAAACCGGACAGATATTGAATTTAATGTGTATATTTTGAATAACCTAAGGAAAACCCTCAAATTAAATGTTTATTCGCAATCTAGTTACATTGTTAGCAAAAATATGCTCTGCAATTTTGAACCCTATTCAGCGTCACGTAAATGTAACATTAGATTGACGCAGATATGCGGTTGTGTGAGTGAAATCAACGTTTTTAAATCGTAGTCATACCGCGCCTTAAGGTTTATTTGTTAGCAGAATTTAAAAAAATATCCATTATTATTTGAAGTTATTTTATGCTCCGTTGCACATTACAACCATGACTTAAGTTACAATCACGTTCTATACAAATAATTAGTTTGTTCAATATATTAATATGATATTATTATGATGATGTAACGAATTCTGCCTCAGGCACATTGCACGTAGGGACGGAATGCAGACATCCAACGCGATCTTAGGAAATTGACCGTTTACTTGATTTATACTACGAATACGTCTAAGGTATAATAATATATGTATATAATATGTACATACGTATGTAGAATATACAACAATTATGGCGATAAATATGAAAGGTAAGTATTTTAGCCTAGAAACTAGCTCAGGAAGAACTGGATCTCAGAATCGCTAAAAATCCATTAAAATTGACTGGATTGACTGGATCTTAGTCCACGAAATCCAATCTATCCAACAAATATTTTCATCCCAACCTTCAGCAAGTTTTTTTAAATGGGAGCACAGTGGTACGTACATACGTAAAGCCACTTCATAATTCCCTGAGTTAGCCAAACAACACCAAAGTTCAAAGTTATAAATCTCACTACAAACACTGAGAATTTTAATAAATTCCATCTATTTCTTCAAGAGGCAAATTTGAGCAAGGTGAAGGCGAAGGGACAATGGCTGAAACCAGTTTTTGTCCCGAAAGCCGAATACAGCTGATAATATTTCAAAGATATTATTATGATGTTTGTGTAACATGTGTACCAGGTTCCACCAACATCACCTGGATACCTGGCATTCATCCACAGTTCGATTCTCACGTAATTTTCTACCTGGTACGTGTAAACTGTGGAAAATACTTCCTGCATCGGTGTTCCCTCCAAGCTATGACATGGGGTCCTTCAAGAAGCAGGTCTATCGTCATCTTCTTGGCCGGCAACGCGTTGGTGATGCCCCTAATGTTACCATCAGGTGACCCGTCTGCTCGTTTGCCTGCTAAAAGCATAAAAAAACCATATAAAAACAATTAAATGACAATGTGCTTGCCTTTATTATTGACTTTTGCCTTGAAGGAAAAAACCCAACATTTCTGATCATTGTTGAGATAAGATTATATGTTAATTATATATTTATATTGCTTGTAGCTCTCTCAATACACAATGAAGAACTTGTTAGCAAACTTTCAATTGCTTTGTAGTCGTATACGATTTTATTTCCTAAGATCATTGCAAAGTTTGGACACGTACCGTTCCCAAAAAGTTAGCGCTGGTGTGTTTGTGATATTATCCGTACAGCCTACAAAGTAAATTGAACATACATATATTTGCTGACACTAACGACACCTTTGTGATCTTTATTTTGACCCATACTGTATCAATTGTTATTAATACCGTATTGTTACGTGCCTTCATCTAAGCCGCTTAATATGTAGTTCTTTGTCATTTAAACTACGTTCAACTTCTATTTGATTAAGCTGAGTTCTGCTTAATTTGATTAATACAAGTGCTCAATGATGATGATGATTGGGTACTTTCCTCTCAGGCTAGCAATCATCCACTGTCTAAAACCAATCATCAAATGTTCTTATCCCAATGTTAGGAAACCAACAAAGAATTAGGAAACCAACAAAGTAATAAAATTCTCCGCTTGCGTTGAACATGCCTTTGGTGTAACAGACAACTATTAGCAGTGGTGAAGTTCAATGTGATCATCCATATACATTAGTAAATAAACTGAAAATTCAAGAACAATTTATGTAGCAAATAAATGTCTAAAGCAAAGCAAAAGCAAAGCAACAACCCATAATTGTCCCACTGCTGGGCTCGGGGTCTCCACTCACAATGTGAGGGGTATTAGGCCGTAGTCTACCACGCTGGCCATGTGCGGATTGGTAGACTTCACACACCTTTGAGAACTTTATGGAGAACTCTCCGGTGTGCAGGTTTCCTCACGATGTTTTCCTTCACCGAAGCAAGTGATAATTAACTTGTAATACGCACATAATATTTGAAAATTAGAGGTGCGTGCCAGGATTTGAACTCGGGCCCCTTCGTTCGGGAGACCAACGTTCTAACCACTAGGCTATCACAGGAATAAATGTCTACCCCGACCAAAAATCATTTGCTTGGCGGAGTAAACCAACTAGCCCATGCTTATTTATATACAGATGTCAAAAATCGAATGTGTTTATTTTAAACTACTGATAATTTCAAGCGAAAATCTTTGATTTTAAGATTAGCATAGTGTACCTACTTTTATTGCATTAGTCCAGATAAATTTTCAGTAATATTAGTAAATTCAAAGCTCGGCTACTGTACCGTCGGCTGTGATAACGGGTCATCGCTCGATTTGACGGAGGTGAAGCGTGGCTCGCTCCGATTAGGACGCTTGCCTCCACCCGATTGGATTACGGATCTGGAGGAAGTTAAACATGTGATGTTTGGTGTGTATTCTTATTCTCTTATACTGGAAATACACGGTTTGAGATTATTACTAGAAGATGATATATAGAAATCAAATGTTTAATATAGGTAAGTTAATAAGCTCATATACTCACATATCTACTCGAAATTTATTCAGCAGTGTCCAGTGAAAGATATATGGTAAGTCAACTACAAAAGTGCCTGTTATTGGGGCTCATATACTCACATCTCCACTCGAAAGTTATTCAGTAATGTTCAGTGAAAGATACGGTATGACCAATTGTCCACTATAAAAGTGCCTGCTGTTAGGAATCGAATCTAGTAACAAGGTACAAAGGTACAAGGTAAATTTAATTAAATCATTTTGAAGATTCTTAATAGAATTTCAAATGTTAGGGTCACGTTACAAAGGCATGAATCTCAGCAGCTAAGCTAACAGCGTCTCTTAGTCACATCGATACATAACAGCGAGATGTAGCCAGCTAAATGCCCGTTAGGAATCCAGTTCTATGCCGGCGCCCGATGCTCACAGTCAAATTGCATTACATTAGGCACTGCTTGCATTCCGACTGCTTAAATGATCAACCTGTATAGTTTCGTCAGATAGGGTTGTAAACTTTATTTGGTTTTAGAGATATCGTTAGTTATTTGTATTTAAATCATATTATTGTTTGTACACACGAAAACCTTGGACTTTGTTACTACGTTAAAAATAACATTACAGATATGACAGTGAACATGTCATCAGCGTGTGTTAACAACCGTTTGTTTTGGTCTGTGTATTGTGTTAGGCGTTAACTTCATTGGTTACGTGACAGTTGCTATGACGCACTGTCGGCCTGACGTAGGTTAGCTTGAAGACGGTACTCTGCAGCCCACACAATTGAATTACACAAGCTCTTAAGTAACCTTTACTTTTGTTAGTTCCTTTTGATAACGTTGTTTACGTAAATAGCCGACAAAATCTGAGTGACATTAATTGACTTAATTTCTCTCGTATAATTAATTATACGAAAGAAATTAAGTAAGTAAAGGTATATTTTAATTCTGTACTACTAATTAATCCTTTTGTGTATGTTATGTATAGTACATGTTAGTTTCAGGAATCGACTTCACAATCTTAAAGGACAATAAACAATTATTAGATCACAAAGAATACAAAATTATAATCACACAAAAATTTATCCGTGCTGCTACCGTTAATTTAGGGATTTTATAATGCATCAAATTTATGTAAATAATACCGATATGATATATGTATGGCAGATGGGGTATTCTACGCTATTGGTTATTCAATAATATTCCTTTTACTTTGCACCACGATATATTTCCAATTCTCCTAACGTTCACATCAATATTTTCAAGTACTTCAACACTACGTGATCATCTGTTCTATCTTCTTGACAATTCCTTAATCTAAATATCACATGACATTTCTTATATGCCAACCTCTGCATCGGACAAGCGTTGTAGAATAAACAGGTCCGTCAATGGACCTTCTCTGGAGATTCGTGGCCTCACCGACACGGCTATCCTGACGTGCGCTCGTCCTCGTGCGCGCTTTAATTTATCTTGGTACATCATCATCAGGCTTCTTCTATCTGCTGCTCCACAAGGCTTGCCACATGGTCCTCCGCTCGTGATCTCATCCAGCAATTCCAGTCGCCCTCTTAAGAGCATCGGTGTATCGGGCTGTTGGTGTTCGTGGTCTCCATTCTAACTCCTGGGTCCACAACTCGTTGTTTTCGTATCACGCACGCGGCCATCGCTGACGACCCACACGACCTCGTGTGGATAATCAGAATTCTGTAAAAACAGTCTCAACAGTATTTTGCTCCGCTATTCTGACTACATTAACCTCATTCACATTCATTTTATTTTTGTCATTCATCACATCATTATTAATTTACAGTCAAGAATAATTCGCTCATTAAGTCTGATATTTTAAATGTGGACACTTAAAATATAGTGGAGATAACTATGGTTTGGCCATTTGGTTACCAATCTGGTTCGTAAGACTCTACGGAACGTCGCAATTATGTTACTGTCGTCTGGTCCGGATTATACCCTGCAGACACCTGGTCCAGTCTCTCTAAGACTCTCCAGGCACAATCGTCCCTTCAGTTCTATGCTGGCCCGGACTCATTCACATTTCTTTTCCTTTTTTTTTTCTTTTTTTTTTGACACCTTTTTTTACAACCTTTTTTTTACAACATTTTTTTTACAACCTTTTTTTTTACAACCTTTTTTTTTACTCCATTTTTTTTTACAATTCCATATTATTAGTAGGTACTCTTTTTTTTACCTTTCATTTTCCAATTCCATATTATTAGTAGGTACTCTTTTTTTTACCTTTCATTTTCACTTCTCTCTTTTTTTAGCCTCTTTTTTTCTCTCTTTTTTATATCTTTTTTTCACATCTCTTTTTTTCCACTTCTCTTTTTTTTTACTCTTTTTTTACAATAGCCATTGTTGCGAAACTCATTAAATTGATATCATCATGTAAACATTCTTTTACTATACCATCAGACCAACCATAGTTTCTCTACGTGAGTTACATCTGACTTACACAAGTCTAACGAGTCTATTGACAAGAAGTCGCTATTCATCATAAGGTACTCGCATCGTAAGGAACCCAATAACAAAAACTTCGAACTGTCAACAATTGCCACAGCTTACTCTTAGTGATCAAATTAGGTTTCATAACTTTCAACCATTTATTGGATTTAGAAAAAAGGAATGTCACGGTCATTGACGGAAAAACCCTCATTTAAAGACAACGTAATTTCGTTCTTTAAATACGAATGCCAGGCAAATCATGCAAATAATTTTAAGAATGATTCGTTTAAATCCATTGCCAGCAACAAAATTATCTACACGCTCATCAGCCCCATAATCATAGAAAACTTCACAGTCACCTGTATGATCAAACTATGCGTGAAGATGGTTGTGCACTCATTCTGCTGTCACCTTATCTAGCACCGCTCACGCAGCAGAATTATTTCCAGACAAACCATCGTTTCAGTGACAGCTCCTGGATCTCTTGGTTTCACGTAGCTGGCGTGGTAGATCATTATTTCATGTCTCATCGATTTTCCGCAACTAAAAAATAATTAAGGTTAATTTCACTCGTATGATATTAGGTATCAAAGTTGATGCTAGACACGACCTTCAGCAACGAAGACACCGATTAAGAAGAAGAACTTAACCTAATCTAATCTAACTTAACCTAACCTAAACTCATTAGTCCGCAGTAGTTTGTAGTACTGCGGTGTTGCTTGGAATCCGTATTATGATACCAAGTGACTCGAAAATGTTCAGAAACGTTTCTTATGGCGTCTTACATTATCATGCAATTTGGGTAAAACTATTCCAAGCTACGCAGATAAATGAAAGCACTTCAAAATGTCACTATAGAATCAACGACATTCGTCTTGACCTCTTGTTTCTTTGTAAGCTTGCTAATGGATTACTTAGCGCTGGTAATCTTCTCTCTAAACTCAACATTTCCGTTCTATCCAAAATTACCTAGATCATCATGGTTCAGAATTCTCAATGACGCACAATGTAATTCTATCCTCGGAAAATGTACTACTTACTAGAATTATTTGCACACGTAGGAATATTTCTAATAATGATGACATTGACTTATTCACAAGTGACATTCGCAGGTTTCGAAAGACCCATATTCATTTGATTTCTTCAGATGCACTCTAATTTTCAATTCAACATTAATATTATTATAATTTTTTTTTCGTTATCATCATTGCATTTTAATTATTTCTTGTGTCATATTTTTTTTTTGTTAAATATGTTGCAAGAAACGGCCCTCTATGTGCCATTAGTTTAAACTATTCATGTTATTATCTTACTGTTAACTCGTCTTAGTTAAATGCATGACCACCAAGAAACGACCATGTAAGTCTACACCTAAATAAATAACACTTAGCTTGCTTCAGTTATTACCTATTGTTTATTTTCTGTAAATGGTGTGTATTATGTTGGTGTTCATTAAATAAAGTAATAAAATTTAGTTTAATTAATTAGCATGGGCAATTTGTCGAACGATCGTCAAGAAAACATCACTTGCATCTTAAAGGCAAACGAAAGTTACTGCTCATCTCATTTATATACGAGTACTCTGCCACGTCCATTCGGACACAAGCTGTACTCACTGAACAACCTCCATCAATTTATCTGAAGAATATAATCTAAGTTCTAAGACCTGGTGTCTATAAATTCTGTAGTACTTAACATTGTAGGATATTTGGAGAATTAAACATTTCTTTCTCTCTTTCTACTAACTGAACGGACATTAAATTTCAATTCAATCAACAAATAATCATCAGCACCACATCAATTATTGGATTTACTTTTGCATTAATAAAAAGAAGGATAACTATAAAGCACGACGTCGCGTCAACAATTCATCTCGCCACCGTACCAACAAATCCTGTTTCAACATTTTGCCTTCTTAGAATTTACGAAACGGCACTGACCATTTGCGACAAAGTAAGAAACACAATGATTTAAAATGGGTTTTTGAATTTAGGATCCAGCTTGATCTGATTTCATTCATTATATCTTATCGCATTTAATCTATCGCTAATTAGATCATTTATCACCCTCAACTGTATCTATAGTATGAATCGAACATAACATTTCAAATTCAACTCTATTGAAGTAAGTCTGCAGGAGATTGGTCTGTAGTCAACGCGACATTTCAAAATTTATTTTTCATCGTAATTGTCGTCAGTTGTCAGTTCGACAGATTTTAACACTTACGTCGAAACATAATATGTCATAACAAACCTTGATGACAATTTTGTCCTACTAACCCAAGAACTATCAAAATATTATCACAAAGATATGCAGGCAAAACACGAAATGAAATAATGTTACTATTTAAATATGCAGTTACCGTTACTCATAAATTGAAGATATTAAGTTACCATTCATTCTTCTTTGCAATAACCCATAATGTGTGATCCACAAAAGTTGCCAATAAACAAATCAATCTTACAAAAGAGCTATAGGTGTCTCAACTACATAGGGAACGCTACCGTTATTTTCAAGGCATCTACATGACCATCTTACCATGTTACAATTGCATCTTTCACCAACCCTACCAGAATTATCTTTAGTTTATTAGTATTCGGTTCTCTAAAAGTAAATGAAAAGTTAACGACTAAAAGCTTTATGCCAATCATGTCGGGGCTCAACCATGCACAGGTTGACTCAGTAATCAGCACAGGACACAGCACTCGCAACAACGCCGGCAGGAGCATCAACAACCCATTGCAATTTACCAGAAACCAGCCTCGCTCCACACTCGCAGCTATACAGATTCAAATCTCGCCAATTTTCCTTAGCTGAAACATTTAAGATAGATTACTCTCAGTTGCATGATTTCGAGCATCATATTCACTGAGGCTACTTATCTTGCATTCCTTTCGTGAAAAACCTGAAACCAAATGTTTGCTATCACACTCCATGATCTCATCATCTCCTTTATGTTTCATTGATTTTGTATCGTTTCTCTTTGTAATATTTCCGTTTTCCGTTCAAGCTTATTTCAAATGTCATCCAAACTAGTGTCATTCCTCATTTATTTTCCGAAATTGTGGGCAAGTTTTTTCCAACACTTCTGATATGGCAGATGGGGTATTCTACGCTATTGGTTATTCAATAATATTCCTTTTACTTTGCACCACGATATATTTCCAATTCTCCTAACGTTCACATCAATATTTTCAAGTACTTCAACACTACGTGATCATCTGTTCTATCTTCTTGACAATTCCTTAATCTAAATATCACATGACATTTCTTATATGCCAACCTCTGCATCGGACAAGCGTTGTAGAATAAACAGGTCCGTCAATGGACCTTCTCTGGAGATTCGTGGCCTCACCGACATATGTATATGCGCTACAAGTGACATCATATCCCAACATAGTCACATAATCCAGTGAGGTCACAACTGTCTACATGTCAACGTTGGCCACGAGACTTTAGATGATGCCTTTATCGTTTGCGGACACGGAACCTTGTGTGCTTGTTATGTGAGCGAGATTCTAACACATACCACACTTCTACACTTGTAATATACCACTACCTTTTAATAAATTTACCTCCGTTTAACTTTGAATCTTTGCGTTTGGCACCTGTTTCTTTTTTACTGTAGTAAATAAAAGACGCTCACAGAATTAAAATGTTTTTATTTTCTTTAAAGTTTTATCATTTTGACGACGTACCTTGATCTACGTATACTTAAGTTATCTTGGACGGAACACATTTTACTATAATACGGGTAGTCACGATATTTCTTTGTTGTACATTGAATTATGTTCTAATTATGTAGTAAATGTTCCTCGGTAATAAAGTAATTCCTAGAGGTTATAATTATTAAAATCATAAATTAATGTAATACACGACTTAGAGAGGAATATTCATAGTACGGATTCATAGTTAGAAAATGCAAAAGACAAAAGAAAAATTGTGGTAAAAGTATAAATCTAATGAACTATAATATATTAGGGTTTCCGCAGTAGGCACATCGGCACGGCACTAGAGCATCCTATGTACCATCCTGTGAAACAAGTAGTGGTTACACTATATCTACTTAACTACTTTATAAGGATTTTATTAAACACTAGCTGTTGCCCGCAAATTCGCATACGGCAATAATGTTTTATTTGTACCTTATTTGCACCTCTTGCAGAAAAAAAAAACAGAATTTATATTAAAGTAGGTATATTTACGAATTTATACACTGAAACCCACGATAGAATCACAAAGGATTCCTCCGGGAGCAGGATTTGAAAAATAAACAGTATTCACATACATTTGTATTCTTTTTCTTTGCTATGCAAAATTTCGAAAAATTTAAAAATGCGTAATCAAAATTTAATAAAAATTATCCAGTGTATAGAAATTTTTACACAGTATTTACACATTATTATAGTAATACACAGTATCAGTAGTATTATAGTATTATAGTAATACTGTGTATTACTATAATAAAACTCAGAGGGCAATGTACTATAATAAAACATCATGGTAGTAGTCGTGTATACAGTTTTTTCTAATGTAATTACATCTATTCAAAATTGGTAAGGATAATTGCTATATTCCTAGAGAGCATTTAAGATGTTTCACCCAACATTATTAGGGTTCGAAGTATCGGCCTCTGGTATCGATACCGAGTACTCGTGCGGTATCGATGAGTAAGGTATCGATACCCAAAAAGTATCGGCCCTGAAGTATCGAACTACTCAGTATCGAGTACTTGCAAGGATCACATTAGGAGCTAAAAAAAAGGTCTTCGGCAGTGAATTTCTTGTCATTTTGTTGACCTTTTTTTAGTCCGAGTGCGATACATTCCATATTTAAACACGGCTTTTTTTATCAAATATACACGGACGTCTAAAAATTTGCATCGATGACACAAATTTGCATCGATGACACTGAAAAGTACTCAGTATTATAAAAGTACTCGATACCAACGTTTCATATGAGTACTTGCGAGTAAATACCAAGAGTATCGGGTACTCAGTATCGAGTATCGCGAACAAAAGTATCGATACCTACTCAGTATCGAAACTATCGTTCGATCCCTAAACATTATAATTCAATAAGTCGATTTACACCAACGCTCGGAGACTAAGAAGCCAAGTCTACGTAAGATCAACTTTATACGTGGCTGTAAAGCGACGACAGTGTTAGCTCTCAACTTAAACCTGTGGAAAATAGGATTCAGCCAGACTAGACTTTACAATGACAAGTTTTATGACACACTTCATTAATATGATTATTACTGCTGTAAACCAGCGTATTACTTACGTTATTTACGAGTAACACATTGTCGATTCTGCATTAGAACGTGGAGTGAATTAAATGGAAAAATGTTCTTTCATTCATTAGGTGATTCATGGATGCATCAATAACAATAACAATAACAATATCTCTGCCCCACGGACGTAAAAAAAGAACGGACGTAACCTTGTCTAATCGAGAGTGAAGCATAGCAATGACAGCTCGCTTACCATGGCCGTAGCTAGGGGGGGGGGATTGTGGGGCAATGCCCTACCTTAAAAATACCAAAAACTAAGAAAAATTATTATTATTAAATTGTTTATTCATAGTTTGAGATAAAAATAATTGTAGCGATAGGTATCTAAACTTTTCCGAACATACCACAGTTTGTGACATTCATTTCATATTATAATAAAATTCTTTGTTCTGTGACCTAGAGAGCAGATCAATTATGATTTTTTACTTCTGCCCTACCTGTAATCAATGCTGCCCTACCTCAAATTCGACTCAAGCTACAACCCTGTCGCTTACCATGTGTGCGTAATTTTTGATTCGCGATGGTGTCAATGTGTGGGTGTATGTACTTGTACGAATACAGAGTTGGTATTACTATGGGTGCTTCACTGAATTTGTTCTTGGGATTACGTCCGTCTTTTTTTTACGTTCGTGCTCTGCCCGTAATGTCTGCATAAGTTATGGCAAAGCTGGGTGGTAATGGTAACGGAAGCTCGTTTGCTATCTTTATCATAAAACAGATATTAAATATTGTCCCATACATACGACAAAAAATTTTACCTGGACTATTTTTAAAGTATGACTTTAACTAAACAAGACGAGACAAATGATTTCACACGAGATAACATGGCGTTTTTATTACAATCGCAAAGACAATATGAACTACGTGAGAGTTAAAAGAATTCATTATTAAAATGCCTTAGCGACTGCAATTGTCTGCTAAATAGGATTTAAGACGCAATACGTGCCGACTCGTCGGCGGAGAGCCATATTTCACCTGGTTTTTCTTGCAATGCCACTTAATTACACTGATATTATTACGTGTTATAAAAATAGTGACTTAAAAGGAAATTGCGCAGCTTTAAGAGATCATTTTATGTATTTAATATTTATATTATCTGAATATTAATGATCGTTTTTGATATGAATGATCGTTTTATAGTTGTTGTTTCGATACTTGCTGTTTCTTTGAGGAAACTTTGAAAATGAATTAAAGATGATCATAAAATTATAAATAAAATTAATAAATACAACAAGGGAATCCTACAGTGCTTTATTCCAACGGATTAACCAACGGATTTATCTATACAAATAAATAATCTATACAAATAAATTGGAGTGTCTGTTTGTAATATTAAAATCACCGCTTTTCACTAAGTGCATTTGGTACATCCAAATGCAGGTGCGGTGTGCTATACACGGTACTTAAACCAAAACATTATTTTACAATTTTTGTCTGTCTGTCTGTTGATCTGTCTGTTTGTTCCGGCTAATCTCTGAAATGGCTGGACCGATTTTGACGGGACTTTCACTTGCAGATATCTAATGTAACAAGGAGTAACTTAGACTACTTTTATTTTAGAAAAAAATTTATAATTTGTTAGGCGATACGAAGTTTGCCGGGTCAGCTAGTGTATAATAACTTTGCAAAAAAATTATCAATCCAAGGTAAAATACCGCTTGTATTATTACATTATTACAAACATTGTAAAGAAGTAATAAAAGAATAATCATTGATGTAGTTTTATATTTTACTATTTTGCGCTACTTTCAATGAACCAATTCCTAAATTGTATAAGAACTTGGTTAGCAATCCTTACACTAGGTCGCGCTGGAGCAGTGTGGGAGATTAAGCATAATTGTATAAATAAAATATCTTTTTGCAAACGTTATTTCTCTTTTTTATATGTAAATCTGTTATAAACGAAGTCCATGCCCAATTACTATAACATTATTCCAGGAAATTGCTGTAGTGCAGGATTAAAATTTTAATCTTGCTTAAAAATAATTGTCAGTTCGCGAGAATTTACTTTGGAGTTTGCTGCTATATACATTTTATATGAACTGTAAGTAAATAAAAAGAAAATTTATGTATTAATTAAGAATTAATTAAGAAAATTTATGTGTTATTGTCAATCGATGTTAGGGTATCGCTTCCCGCCCACGTCCGATAATCGGTGACCGATTTTTTGTAGGAGAAAAATAGAACGTACTGATAGCAATAGTGCAACGCACACGTCCTACAAAAAGTCGGTCAGAAATAATATGGAAGAAAAAGTCGGCTCCTACAAAAAGTCGGACGTGGGCGGGAAGCGTATTGGTGAGTTTCAGTGTTGTCAATAAAAAAACATTTTCTATTTTGTCAGTTCGTTATCTATACTTATCTGTACTAATATTATAAAGAGGAAAGATTTGATTGTTTGTTTGCATTCTTTCACTGTTGGGAAGCTACACTATCCCCGGGTGACATAGGCTATATTATATTTTCAAAAAATTTGGGATCCTTAATAAAACTCCAATATGTAACCCAAAGTGTAAAAAATAAGAAAACCGAAGCAAAGCGAGGGCGGTAACTCGTATGTATATAAAGGTATTTATTATGGACCGATAGATATCTTACAGTAGATACTAAATTTCATTAGAAAAAATTTATGATAAGGTATGTGTCTCCTTGGCCAATACGTTGGAAATACCTTCGGCTATATCTATGAGTGGCGGTAAACACAATTTCGGATATTTACAGAAAATTATATTCCTACTAATATTATAATTGTGAAAGTTTGTATGACAACCCTGTAGCCTAGTTAGTAGCGACGTTGCCTGCGAAGCGAGGGGTCTCGGGTTCGATTCCTGGCTGGGGCAGATATTTATGTGACAGATAAATACTTGTATTCGGGTCATGGGTGTTATTGTGATATGTTATATGTGTCGTCCATGCCACCCGCGACGCAGGTAAAAACCTACTGCGGGGGAGTGTGTAAGCGTTTATTTATTTATTACTCTTTTAAGCAAAAACTACTGAAAGGATTTTCATGAAATTTAGCACACACGTAGACCCCAACCTGGAATAAGATATAAAGTGTTTATTATTCCGAAAAACGCGGGTAAAGCCACGGACAGAGCTCTAGTAATAAAAGAGTTTATAACAAAAACCAACAACAAATAGGGCGATGTTACAAAGTTTTGCCTCAAGAAAATACTTTGGACAAGATGAGCCTAAGTCTAGAATACGTCCTGGTACATGGTCGTTGCGACCTCGGCTAGGAGGCTCGACGACTAAGTTGATACTTACAATATTTCATGCTTACATAAAACAACTTGTCTAAAGCAGAAACTTGGTGTGCTTCGCGTTGATAAAGAATAACTCGTAGAAATCGCTTAACTGCACGTATCACCTTCCGAAAATTTTCATGAACATTACTTCCTAGAATTACGGGGTGTAGAAATTCTATAGATATAAGAATGCGAATAAGGCAAAGTAATAAAAAAAAATAATACGTTTATTTACTATTTTACACACCAGCTGGAATATGCGATATTTTGCAAAATACAAATATGACTGATTTCAATTTTCAGTATAAGATTTGGTAATAATTTGACTTTGGTTGACAATAAAAAAGTAATATAGAATCAACCTATAGGGAGAATCAACCTAATGAGCTCTTCTATTCTTAGAGTTCAACCTTACTTGTGCAGCATCCTGCTGAACAACGGGCGAGACTATGACGTCATGTGCCTCCTGCTAGAGGTCGCTCGTTTCCGTAGCTCCCAGCTAAGTCCGGTGTCAGTGGGTTATCAAATTAATATCTTTAACGGGTTCTAAATAGTTGCGAAAGCACTAATACGGTAACGATAAAAAGTTAATGGTTCAATAATTATTTAAAAAAATTATCCAACGAAAAAAACTGAAAAGCAAAAAATAAAATAAACCATAAGATTGCTACGTGATCATACCTTAAATATAATATAACGCAGAAGGGTATTCTAAGGTGTTGGTTATTCAATAATATTCCTTTTACTTTGCTCCATGATATATTATTATTTCCAGTTTTCCTAAGGTTCACATCAATAACAATCTCTACTACACCGTATTGTTCTAAATAGATTGACACATTCCTTATTCTAAATATTTAGTTTTTCTTTATGACTTCTTATATGACAGCATCTGCATCGGCCGATCGTTGTAGAACCAAAGAGGTCGCTCACCGACATATATGTACGTGTCGAATTGAGAACCTCCTCTTCTCCTTTTTTTTCGTTGGTTAAAAACTAAATTATACGCTTTTATATTGTCAAAGGCCGGTCAAAGTACCAAAGCAACAAGTTTTGTGATCCTACTAACACCGTTAAGGAATTGTCTCGTCTGGAACCAAATCTAAGTGTAGGTTTGCCTATCATTAAAATGCATTGTCATCAAACCAGAGCAAAAAATTTCAACTCCTTAGGATAAGGGCTTGCAAGATTTGCTCCATAAAACAGGGAAAGCTAAATAAAATCGTTTAAAAATAGCATTGTACATAAGTGTTGTGGGCGAATAAATGTATGTGCATACAATGATTTGGTTTAAAATAAACTTACATGGATCCAGTTATCCATCGGCACAGGAGTGAGATTGACGCTGCGCAAATCAATTTCGTGCAGCACCTGACGTGGACGCCGTGTTGTTATTCTTTTGCTGTCAAACCGTAAAATTACTATTTGTTTCATATTTTCACTAGCTTTTTGTTTTATATCGTGCATTGCGGACCATAGACTAACTGAGTGAATTGTTAATATGATTACGGAATGTTTTAGAATTAGAATGAGCCCAATGAGTAGGTAGGTACATACAACAAGTTGGCGAAATTAAAATAAACAATTTATTTAACAGAGGTACTTGTGTTGTATGTGGAAGATAAGATAAGACACACTTTATTTGGCTTTAAAGTTCTAATTTTGGTTAGAGTCGAGTGTCCCTCCCTCTGCCGGCTAAACGGTTGGAGTTGGACACATGAAAAATTCTCAAAAATAGGTTATATGATGAATTTACAAGGAAAACTATCAAGGCTATGTTAGCATAAGTAGTTAATGAGTAATAGTTGATAAACTTCGTTCTTCGGAACCCTACATTGCGCGTGGCCTGACACGCACTTGCCCGATTTTATTTGTATTATTATTGTTATATTTTTATTTGGGTGACCAATTTTTTTAATACCATAAAATGTAAATGTTTATCAATGCAAAGTATTTGGCTATGCTAGCAAAAACTGTATGGTAAACAAAGTCCTGCAAATAGTCTCGGACATACGTAGGTACACAACTATATAGCCGTGCTTGTTGTTTGTTTACGACATTTAAATTCAGTACAGCAACTTACGGGAAAGAGTTTTAGCATTTGTCCGGTGCAGCTGAACTCACACACAGAATTGTAAATTTATTCGTCGGTTTCTTAACGCCGGGGTCAGTAGCCGAGTTCAGCGCATTTCTGAGCTCAAATGTCATTTTCCACAGACCTATATTGAAAGACATTTATTAGAATGATTTATATTTAATGTCTTGTGTGTAGCATTTCTGACCACTGCAGACTGTAACAAAATTACTGTATTTTGATAGAATATTAGGCTCTAAATATTGATTACACATTCATACCATGAGGTATGAACCCCCCAGGATTTCGTGTGTGTGTGTGTGTGTGTGTGTGTACAATAAATATCAGAAATTCAAATTTCTCACACACAATGCATAAATAAATTTCCTATTTGAATAGATAGCTCGGCAATGTACTTACCGTTTGAATATTTTGAAAATGTAAGACGGTTACAGCTACAAAACTAAACAGGGTCCGTGTTACTGCCCCCGAACACGGCATAAGAAGGTGTTGCTTATAATTTAGCCGCTGTAAGATTGCGCCGTAATGCGGGGTAAGGGCTGCTTGGATTGCTGTATTTCCTTAATAGTCTGCATTTACCCTCGCCGACAATTTGTGACAAGAGCGTGAGCTAAATTGTCGCCCGGAGGAAATAAACTAATTTACTTATACATGACATTCATAAACTAAGCGTTTGTTGAAATACAAACGGCTACTGAAATAGAATAAGTAACATAATAAAGCGAAACAATAGACAATGGGGACGAGGAAACGGCGTTTAAGGCTGGTAACGTTGTTTTGTTATTGTTCACTTATACTTTGATATTTTTGTTTTGGTTGACTATCATTTTAAATACGGAATATTTTCTTCTTTGTCTTTGTGATATTGTAAGAGTTTTAAGGACAGAGCAGCGAGGATCCAATGACTTAGTAAAACTTTTTTATATTTCGGTTAATAAGAACATTGTCTTTCGTTTAATTGTAGATTTATCCTTAAAGTAAAAACCACAGAAATTATAATTATTGTAAATACAGAGATCACTTTCCTGTTAACATAATTTGCAAAAAAAAAACATTCGATACAGTATTATTCTATCATAAAATTACGTAACTAAATACTTAATATGATTTTCAATATAAACCAGCAGCCATCAACACCCTTTGGAAAATCTTCCTTTAATACGTCATTCTGCTCGTTTTAACCTCACTTAAGTTATTGAAATGTTTCTACGATCAACTTACTTTATGCTGCAAGTCACGCTTTGATGAACACATAACTTCGTCTAAACCAAGTTTCTGCATATTTTCATACCAAACATTATTGATATCCTTTCTGCATATTCATTAGCTTTTCATATCTATATACGATCTAAAAATTAGCCAAGTTACATTCAAAAACGAAATGCTCTTTGGATATAAAAACGTAACTGAATATGTATAGCTTGATGTACAGAGCATATTATTCTCTATTAAGCTGATATTTCGTACACTGCTGTGTAAAATAAATGGTTATCCATGCAAAGTTGTAAATCATAACGATGTAAATTTTTCAAAACAAGTTTAAATAATGAGAATAAATGTTGGAGACTTTGTGGGTCAAGTTGTTGTTGTAACACTATTTTACGCGCTAGGTATTTTTAGGCTAGGTCTGTAGGACCTGTTGGGTTGGATTCCACACTATTTAGTCGCGTGTGTATCATTATGGTTCTCTTCCGACCTTTCTAGCTACCCTCCTAGCTAGACAATCGTGAAATGTTTTTGCTTTGTACTAGTTTGTTGTAGCTTTTGTCTGGCCGATAACAAAATATTGTCTAGTCAATGATAGCCTAGGGGTGACAGATGTGGAACGTTTCTTTGCTTGCCAGCTATGAGGGCAGATACTAATTTTCTGTAAGGGATTCCATCATTAACCTCATCCTTCCCTACTCGCGTTTCACCCTGGTGAACAAAGGACGAGGCTCTGGTGAATGGTATCTTCTTTTATTCTGTCTCCTAGTATTCATCTAAATCGACGATACTCTGCATGGTGGTAGTATTTTATGCGCCTGGCTGTGCGCAACAATGAAATGTTTTTACGTTATGCTATCTTTTCGGCCAGCAACGCATCGGTGATGCCTTGATTTTACTAATGTTTTTACACCTTTGATTTTATAATACTTTACAAACAGAGTAGGTACCTTCCTGTTTTATTACTACGCTCCATGTACGCATAAAAACGCTACATGTATCTTTAATACCTTAGTTATAAACCATCAGTCATCTTCATCTATACTCTGCTGTTGCAATTACGAAGTACGTAAGTCAATATCATGACACGAATATTATGCGTATAATATTAATAATAATACGTATACTATTATTTATACTAATAATACGTATCTTACTCCATCATCCATCATCGTCATTGATTGGAAATATAATTTTAATGTATTCCACTATAAGAAAGGAACTCAATTTTTACTGCCCTCTTAAAGTGTATATGACATTGTTTTTCTTTGTGGTCTATCTCGGAACTTTTATCGACTAATCGACGGGTATCAGTCGTAAACTCACCGTAGTCGTAGGCTCACCCCAGAGTTCGAGAAGTTTTCCTCTTCACACGAAATCGGCGCAATGAATTATGCATAGGAATTAACTTTGACGCCAGATACCGGCCAAAAGATTTATTTGTCGATATGATGTGTTAGAAAACAATCCAAGTTGTTGCCAGTTTCTGATATATGGCTGTTGTTTCACGGGGAATGCGTCAAATGTTCAGTAAAGTTTAGACAAGTTAATACTTTTTTACTTGTTCCCGTAACGGTCCCTATGGGAATAATATTTCATTCTATTTTCGAATATTTTAAAATTATTTATTTATAACCAGCTGATTCCTTCTGATTTTGTCCGCGGAAATATTATATTGTATTCAATTATTATTCGTATATTCATACAAAATTTTACCTCATTGCTATAAATTGTATTTTATTAATTCTATGAAGATGCTGAAGTACCTACCATATATCAAGTAAATGTGACTGATTTTTATACCAACTCATACAAATTTTACCGACTATCAAAAAAGGGTTTTCGTTGAATTTTCAGAAAATCCTTTCATAGTGCTCTCCAAAACTTTATAAGGAACCTCTGTACTACATTTCTATATCCACTAGTGTAGGCTGGGTGTTGTCTATCAATCAGTAATAGTTAGCGTTATTTTAAATAACACATAGTAATCTATAGGATTCCAATTGCGTTGATATATAATTTATATATCAAGTTAATAGACTTAGATGGGCTTAATAAAATCTAATTCAGTAACGATCACGTTCAGCAGTTTGAGATATTAAAATATCTACCATAAGACACAAGAGATAAGAAATATGACTTATGCAGATCACTCAGAATGATATAACATTAATAACTGTCGATTTGCTATTGCGATAATGGTTATATATGTAAAAATGTTAATGAAATAAATAATGTAATTAGTTTGAAATGCGCAAGTTAGAGTCGGATGGATAAGAATAAATTTTAATAATAACTGAAGAGTCAGCTTAAATCAAAAAGCCTCCAAACCTACATTATGAGCTTCCATGAAGGTCATAATATTATCATAGGTATTTCAAATCACTTATTTTACTCCAAATAATGACTTCAGAAGGCAGGTAATAGAAAATAACCCTAGCCAAAAAAACATTAACGTCATCAAAATGTCATACAAACAGAGTGTATGTAGTGGCCGGGTAGCCTTTTATCTGAGTTACGCACGCTCTTACAGGACCTTTCCGGAAATTTAACTTCGTTAAGAATGAAATATGTCCCGTCGTTATTCCACGGCTTGTTGCGCGAATACTTACATTTCCAGTTCTCCACCTCTAGTTTTCTCATCAGACCCAACGGAAATAATTTTAACCGAGACTGAGTTATGACAAAACTCCGACGGACATTGCCGCATCCGTAATGAGAATGGAGTCGAGATATGTCGGTAATTTATTATCACATGCTCGTGTTCAGAACGTTTCCAAGCAGAAGATCGTCTGTTTTTTGCCACAAATATCAGAAACTAGACACGTTTAGTGGCGGATATCAAATGTGCAATATCGTTACTTGTGGCCAGCATTAGGAATATTTACTGCGTGTTTCAGCGTTGGCGAGAGATAAGGCAGGGTACAACATGAGGTGAAATAGTAGATGGGTGGCGCAAGGAAGTATTTAATTAAACGTAACGGGGGGGTACCTTACATCACCGTTGATAATCACCGGTGTGCTACCGACACGTTCATTTATTTTGATAATG
Source organism: Thymelicus acteon (assembly GCA_951805285.1). Lineage (NCBI taxonomy): Eukaryota > Metazoa > Arthropoda > Insecta > Lepidoptera > Hesperiidae > Thymelicus > Thymelicus acteon. The sequence continues at coordinate 8,445,820 of OX638219.1, read as the reverse complement.
TTAGGTACATTAACAACTGAATAGATGTACTGTGTATTTAGTAAACTCTTCTAATCACTTAAAAAAGAAATTTGAAGAGGTGTCAGGAGGAGTACATAAAAGAAATATACCTGTTGGTATTATTATTGTCTTCAAATATATTTTTTTTTGATATTCAGTTTTAGTAGTCGGGTGGTAATGGTATAATACATATCCATTGGTCCAGTAGATAATAATCAAGATTAACGCGCTCAAAAACGTAGTTTAATAACTGGAGGAGACTCTAGTCTAGCATCTAACATCCTATATACCTACATATATGTACATAACATTAAGACTATTCTCTGGCATAACACAACCATTATTATGACACAGCAGATAGCTCCGAATCGAACCCGAGTCCTTTTGCTTTTTGAGGCATACCAGTATTATTTTTTCATTCCTTTTTTAAGTATATTATGTAGGAAAGTGCAAAATTTGTAATTAAACATAAGTAATTATTAAAACTTAAGGTAATTGTATTAATATTAAGTACAATTTAAAAAACATTATTGTAACTACATACTGGGGAGATTAGATAGTTTTGATAATAATTTCATGATTCTAATACGTGAATCGAATAACAAATAGTCTGAAGTTAGGATTAGTTAATGTAAATTTTGGCGTAGCACTAGCATCACTGGACTAAATTATTATACATAATACCACATGAACGAGTAAATAATAATTATTATTACGTTGTTTATGTTTAGTTAATGTGCTATCTATGGACTTTCACAAATGTCATACAAAAAATGACACAAAAGTCAAAGTCGATTTTACTGGATTTTTTTGGAGATTTAAATTCACTTACATTTTAAAATTTATTTACCGCTTTATACATGGAAAATAATATTATAAATACGTTACTAGGCCACGAAAGGGTAACAAGCACCTATGCTGACATTTATTTTGATGATACCTATTGTAAAAGTAACGTTACGTTGAGTGAGGAAAATATAACACATGAACCTGATCAGCTTGATGATACACTTAGTGATTGGATTTCACCTAGTGACTTGTTGATAGGTAAAATAGAATTAAAACCCCCATTTACATCAAAAATAACTAGAGGGAAGACACATGTGGGCATTCTTGCTATTGGCAATGAGGTTCTGCAAAGAGAGCATAGACGTTTTTTGGCATCTTTAACTGGTATGCTAAGAGAAAATGATGAGTCTTGGCATCATATGTTAATCAGTGAGAAAACTCTCGTGACTAAAAAAGTCAACGAAATTTTTCAAAACATATTTGAACATAAAAGAAAAACTATGAATGAGGAAATAATGGCATTTTACGAGAAAACTCTCAAAGAACTCGAAACACACATACAGTCAGAAGTTCAAAATATATTACGTAGTGTTCACGCAAATATGATCAGCACGTTAAATATTGAAATCCCATGCAAACTTAAAAAAGAAAAAATAATATTGGAAGATATTCTCAAGAAAAAATACAAAGAAGAAGTTGAAAAGATTCAAGTGTATTACAATTTTTTATTGGATAACGAATTAACAAAACATAATCAACTCATCAATTGTGCCTTAAATGATAGGAACGAAGCATTGCAAGCTTTCTGTAAACAAATCGATGCAGAAAGACTTACTGCGTCTATGTATATTATGAGTCTAGAAAGAAAAAAATGTAAAATCAAGAAATTGTTGTTAGAAAAATTACAAAATACTGAACTGACAGAAAAACTGACTAAAATAAAAGAAAAGCAAGATATAATAGAAGCGTTTAATCAAAGAGAACAAAAAGTATCAGATATAAATAAGCAATGGGAGGATAAGATGAAAAAAATACTTGAAATATTTTTAAAATTTATTAGCTTTTCTTTAAAAATATTGCCAGAACAATCAAATTTTCTCCTTGACTTCCAAAAGATGGTGGTTCTCCAAATAAATGAGATGCAAAAACAGCCAAATTTACATCCCAATATTTTAATTGATGAAAATAGTCTATTAAATATTTTTGAATTTGAATCACCAGTTGAAGAAGAAAAAGTTTGCGACTTAGAGCCGTTCGTTTTAGTAGGTGATTTATCAGATCCTATTCCACCACGTTATGGAAGTACGGAAACATTACCTTCAACTGTAGATCTTCCATTTTTAAGGCTTAACCGACAGTATATTTATGCAAAGTGTCATGGATATGAGGACATAAAAAAGTTTTTAAAATCACAGAAGTGTCAATGTGCACAGCAACCATCGCCAACCTATTCTGAGACATATTGTTCAAGTCCAGCAGTAGAATTGTCATCTGGAAGTATTCCAGCTCAAAGTACGTCGTCTATGGAGACCCTGCTGTTTAATGATAATATGATCCGAATAGAAGAATGTCCTGCAAGGAGATGTGGATATTGGACTAAAAGAAATTTATTTCCATTCTTGCCATCTTATTTAGATTTCAGCGAGGAGAATTTTGAACGAGTTAAAACTATACTTAAAAATCCTCCACCAAAAGTCATAGCACCAGAACTAATTAATGCAAAAAATATTGCTAACGAAGAGATACCCTTTGCAGAAACAAAAGAAAAGTATCGTCATGTTGAAACACAGTATTCAGTACAAGAATTTGAAATACCTGACATCGACTGTACTTGTGTTAACGAACAGAAAGTAAAAAAACTAGAATCGCTGGAATTAGTGAAAGAATCAACTAGTCAAATGGTCACTGAAGCCATAACTAAACGTAAAGCTTCACTTAAACGAATGTTAGACGAGAATCCTAATTTACTACAGTTATTTACAGATGAAAATTTTGATTTTAAATTAAAATAGGATACCTTATAAAATAACAACTTATACGTGCTACTAATTTGATAACCTAATTGCCTAGCAGTATATATTATCATGATAAATTTGTTTTTATACTTAAATACTTATTTTATTTGTTATCGATACAAACGATATATTAAATTGTTTTTATTGTTTATTATGCATTTTTGTCTGAAAAAACTATTAAAATAAATGACATTATTTGACTGAATGTAATTTATTTTAGAGCTACAAAGTTTTGCAGAAAATCAAAACACAGTCGATTCTAAACTTTTTATATTTCAAATTATTTAAGCTTAGAGATTTTGGCTCTGTGTTGATAAGTGAGCCAGGTACGTTTTATTTAATTTTATTTGAAACAGTGCAGATTAGGGTAACCTTTAAAACCATAAGCAAAAGCAAGCGTGTATTCACCTGATAAAAGGAATGGATTTACCTTAAGTGACCTAAATGTTATGTTACCTTAATATCAAATATTTTTAAATTTGTCATTACTAACTTTGACTGTAACCACTATAACCAATGTCATTTTTCGTTTATTTTCACCATTTTCACTATTTATCGTATATTTTTCAATAAAAATTATTTTGTATTTAGTATGGAATTATCAATAACATTTATTTTGATCAAACCACCTGCATTAGGTAATAGGACTAGTTAGTGATACTAAGGGGATCCTAAATTTCTGTGACTTTTATTATTTATTGTTTTTTTTTATTGCACCTAAACGATGTCCCGGTATTGTAGTAGTGATTTAGGTATCTTTATCCAATTAACCCATGTTTGAACGTAGGGGACCCGGACATTACAAATTGATGGACCGGTCTGGTGGTCCCACTAAACTATATTCATTTGTTCTTATTTGCTAAACTGTATTTCTTTAGGATAGTCATGTATAGGATAATTGAAAACGTCAGATAAAACACTTGATATTTCCATTTATTATTTATTATTGATTATTATTTTGTACAAATGTGTGAATGCAATTCACTATTCATTATGTTTTTAGGATTCCAAAGTAAAATCGGAACCCTTATAGTTTTGTCTGTCCGAAGCATAGCGCCGAGACCCTTAGTGCAAGGAAGCTGTAATTTGGCATGGATATATTTATTAAAACTTCAAAATCGTATAACATTGAAAACATTTTTTTTCAGGGTACCTCCCCTACAGCTACATGTTACCTGTATGAAATTTTTTATTCGTCGCGTACCCTATGTCGGGGTATCGTTGAAAAGGTCTTTCAAAAATATTATGGGTCTTTTGAGACCATTTTTGGATTTAGGGGTTCGTTTACGAAATATTTGGCTGTAAAGTGCTAATTTTGGTTACAGTCAAGTGTCCCCCTTGCCGGCTAAACGGTTAGAGTTGGACAAGTTAAAAAAATCTCCAAAATAGGTTATAAAGATGAATTTTACATTGATGAACTTTACAAACTACCACGGCTATGTTAGCATAAGTAGTAGCATTCAGATCGCAAACAAAACTAAATATATTGTAAATATACCTATTGTATTTAAATATAACACGTTGTAACGTTTGCTACAACGAAAGTATGACTAATGAGACCTATAATCTACAAAATTAATGTCAAAAATACTTATTGCAAAAAGAAAATATTGACTTAACTAAACTGCGTTAATACGTTATCTCAATGAACTAACTTTATCTTAACCTCATTTTGTAAAAACTTCGAATGTTTCCTTTACTATGCAAAGATATAAATCGCGCTTACCTAAGAATAATAGGGAGGGCTGTGAATGAGTATAAGTCGGGCGTTAAAGTAAATTTGCACAAGTCGGTAACAACCTAACTTATTAACTCGTCACTCGGCACACGTGTAATGTTGAGCCTTATGACATTCCTGGAGAGACAAACTGCTATAGCGCGAATGAGGTATAGCTATGCATGTTATTGGAACATCCGTTACACGATATTACTTCATTTAATGCTTACGGCTTAATTTGGAGTTGAATTGGAATCCACTATCAATACCCAAGGTAAGTCCCTTAATTACAATAAAAGTTTATAGTTAAAATCAATTAATAAAGATTGATTTTCTTAGACAATGTGATAGTCATGCCTGGTTAGCAACTGTAATTTTCAGATGTTGTATTTGGTAACCAATACAGAAAAGGTTACGTAATTGCTATATTTAACGAACAAGTGTGAAAAAGATAAGTTGAACAAAATGCATTTTATGAATCTGAATTTACTTAGAATTTATTTACTTTTATTTATGACATACCTACTTAAACATTTAAACAAACGCGACAATGCATTATAGAAGGCATCGGAGCGTTCAAACGAAATGTAGGAGCCGCAGATATTATTTGAAACAAAATGTTCATAGGTTTCGCTTCTAAAATTCGTATTCAATATAATTATGGATATCTTAATATAACAAACTGTCAACAAAACTGGGTATTAAAATTTTCACAAGTTAATTGAAAAATAACTTTTACAGAGTTTGAAAGCTTCTTTCAAAGCTTGGAAGCCATGCAATTACCATTTCAAAATCAAAGTAGCACGAATAGCAAGCTAAGAGGGAATAACAGTAACTTATAAATAAAATTAATAAAATGATTATAGATTTATATTTTAAACATATTTATTACAATATAGACAATTATGTAACTCTAATAATGGTTACTTACTTGATAACTTGGGTTCAAATCGTGTCGGGAAATTGATTCCAAACATATACAAATAACTACCTCGTAGAGCTTAATGAAAGTATTACCACAGAAGACATAATAATACTTGTATTACATTATTAAATTAATCATATAATTATCTTTCTCACCTGCTTGAGTCAGCCGCTCAACGGCTCATCTTATTTCGTCTGGGAGCTTGAGAAGCTACATATACCCTCGTATCAAAGCACCTAATTAACAGGACTACATCAACAAGCAAACCAAGGTGTAGAAAATATTTGTTTTAATAGCAGCTTTTCCCAGTTGTACTTCATTTAAAACAATAATTTTCACATATAAAACTGTGAAAAAGTGACAACAGCGAAAACAGTGAGAAATATGACTCAATGATTTGAATTTATTTATCTGCATTTTGAAATAAATAAATATTATTCTTAATGATTCATTTATCTAAGTATACATAATATCTACAACTAATATTCTGTGACCTATACGTGAACTTGGCAAACACAAGCTTTCTAACAATTTGGGACCGTAATTATAACTGTTATTCATAAGGTACTGAAATGGGACATTGACCGCGATTAGTAATATTTGCTAAGTTATTTCAACAATGTTATCCCAATTTGTGATCATTAGCCGGTTCAGTTGTTAGCACTAAACGGGAATTCTGTTTATCACAATTAAATATTGTCAACTTACGTTATTAGGTAAATGATAGACGTGGAGCATACCTGCAATAATATTAATAATTCTGCAATAATTGGGTATATTCAATATGTACTTCTAGAAGTTTTTTTTTTATCTAATAATGAAACTGATTTACAGGTCATATTGTTCTTGTATGCGATCTTTTTCAAGAAAGGTTAATTTGATCTGCATGGTTCGAGAAAATGGTAATCTTAATAATTTACGCTGATACCCTCAGACCCCCACAGTAAGATTAGATCGTACCATGAATAAGTACACTAAAATTACACATCATTAACACCTACGATCTGTCTCTTATATATCTGGCCAAGCCGGGATTCGAACTCAAGGCCCATCTTAGGCAGGGGTCACTATCCTTCTAATTAGGGTACTGGCCTACAGGGTCCATAAATATACATATATTAAAATTCATTTCAAGATCGATTTAGATTGAGCATCAACCTACTAAGTTATCGCTTCAAAAAAGACAAAGAAAATGAAAATGAGGCTGTACACACAATGAATCATTTGTTTAAAAATATAATAAACTTACAAGCTAGATGTATTCTTTACAAGCGACAAATTTCCCAACAGCTAAGTGCCATGAAAACTATAAAAAAGTTGCTAAGTTTATCCAGACTGTGCAGTTGTGTCAGATTTCACGGAAATAGCGCTTAACAAAATATTATGGCACAGCGCGACGTCAAGATGGCATAACGCTGTTTAACTTCACTTTGAACTCGGCCTCGCGATACTCAAATTGAAATAATGTTGTCTTTCTGAGCTATCATTTGTACAAATACAAATGTATACAGATTTAATAACAAACAGATTTGGATTTTGAAGTAAAACTTGTTTAGGTGGGACTTGATAGTAACTCAGATTATATTTCGGACGGAAATAACGCTGTATAGTCGCTAAAGCAGTTTCCACTATTTATAAATTCTATTAAGATTAGGGTGACATGGTAAACAGTGAACCACTAAAAGTTTAAACATTTATAAATCCACCGTATGTGAATGTAATTAAGAACTATTGACTTTAGACGAAAGGAAATTTATTAAACATGTGTTTTGCATATCAATTTCAGCACTAATTCTAATAGTTTATTGATAATATTGTTTTTTTTTAAAAGATGACGAATGGTTCACTGTGTACCAGTGTAAGTACACAGTGAATTGGGGGGTGAGTCGACAGTGGACCAATGTGTATACAGTGAACCATCACTTTAATTACCTACCTTTATCGCACATTTAAAAATATTTATTGATAGAAATGTCGTTAAATAAAACAGTAATGTAGTATTTAATAATTTAATATTTGTATTCGTCAGCAACAACCACATAAAAACAGTACAAAACAAACTAGTGTGTACAAATTTAACTTATAAATCAAATTAGGAACACTGACTATATTAGTTAAAGCTTGGCTCTTCATATTTTACATTACAATTAACAGTTTTTAAGAGTATTACCACCCTATTAATCAAATTTCAAAAGAATTAAAGCTTCTTATAACAGTTACCAGCAAATAAAAAAACTAAAATTATATGACCCCTTGTAATGTAATCCAACATTATCTTGAGTCTCGTGTTTTTTTTTCACATATCTTCTCACATTAAATATTTTAAATTACAATCTTGTGCTGCTTTGTGTATACTCATTCCGTTCTTTACAAGATCTACAGCTTTTTTCATATCTTTTGCATCATGTCCGCCAATTTTACGGTTTCTGTTGTAGTTCGACCCATTCTAAAATATAAATATTATTATTATTATTACTATATCTTATATTAACGCCTTTCTTGTTTATTACAATCACATTTGAAAAGTTTATGCATAAATTGTATCGAACATAATTAATAAAGTGATTATTATTATATTGACAGTGAACGATGGTTCACTGTGTACCCTACGATTTTGATCCACTGTGTGCAGACACCACTTTTTAACCCATATGGTTACATAACTATTAAATATACCAAATTCAAAGGATATTTATATATCTAAGTTATTAAGGAATAGTTAATTTACACATGGAAATAGTGCAATATAATGTAACTAAATATACAACGATTCTATAAAGAAAATAAATGAAAACACGTGTACTTACTTTTTTTGACTCCAACGACAAAACCATGTAATATACGACTGTTACGGGCGGGAGCCCGCTGTCGATTGGGGAGTGCGGGAGGTGGTTGAAGGCAAATTGTTTCGCGTTTGTAGCACGGTTTGGCAACGACGCGTTTTCGGGATATGAGTGGTGGTGCACTGTGTACTACTGAGCCACTGTTTACCACCTGACCCTACATTGTATCTGTGACAAGTCTCTAATAAATATCACGGGGTAACGAATAATTATAGCTTTATTAACGGAATTATCAACAGTAGCTTTATAATCGTTTTTGTAAAGTATATTGTTAATAAATATGAGTAAACTGTAATATGAAATTTATTTTAAATTAAGTTTAATGTTTTTGGTATTATGTGGCACCAATATCAAAGAAGTTTTACTTCAATCGCACGTAAAGATTACACGCAAAAACTTTTTTCTATTTCCATCTTTCTTTTAGGGATTGTGAAAAAAACTTGAATACTGCAAAGCTTTTTTCAATATATCATTTGCCATTGTCATTTAATCCAATCACTGTATCTGTATCGTCCATCCTTATCATGATAATGTTATCTTTATTAAGAGATAAAACCCCGCAACCCAACGTATTGAATGCTACGGTTTGAATCGATACGTGGTATGGGCAATGGGCATGGCCCGCTCCACTTCCTAGTAATTAGTATTGTCTATAGGCGTCAGTAACATCGTAGGCATCACCTGTGTTGCCGGCCAAGACAGGACTTTTTTTAAGTAATACTTATAGCATTGCACCTATGTACAGTCGGCAAAAGAATTAGGTATGCAGGACATGATACTAAAACCTTCTGTAATTATTGATATTACAAAATGTTTATGTTATTATCAGTGTTAAATGCTACCTGTATACGTAAGGTATGATTTATCTTTGCTAATGATGTATTTAATATTACATTAAACATTACTGAAAGTTTTAGAATCATGCCCTGTATATGTAATTATTTTGCTCACCATATAGAAAACCGTATTTTGAATTATTTACAAACTGCCATTTTATGCTTAGATTTGATCATCAATATATTTTTACCTGCGTAGAGACTTAGACAATGCTATATTATCACTTAAATTACAATAAATTATAATTAATATTCCAAAAAAGAAATACTTACAACAGTTCTTTATAATTATGCGCTGTTGGTAAAATGTACCTACTAAGTACTAACTACCTTTTCTATGGTGACGGATTCATAGTACAGCCATTTCAAATTGATCAAATGCGCAGTACTATATCATTTTCATACAGTAATAATGATAAAACATTAATGTGCTTAGAATATTTTATACCCATATACATCTACATATATGTATACCTAATATGTAATTCATACTTAGTTTTATAATAAGTTATTCATAAACATGGTGTAGTGTAACTTCTATAATTGGTGGTATGGTAGGTTATTGTACGATTGTAGGCATAGCAACGGATAATATTTCATAGAGTTATTAACACTAAGAAAGGGCAGTCAATATCATAAAGTGTGTTCTTCCGTCGAAATAATAAAACATGTTTTTTTTTTACTATTAACCTCATTATTTGTAACAAACCTTTTTGATAAGCCTTCAGTTTAGTAAAGGTAAAAGTGATTTTTTAAAGTAATAAGTAAGCGGCAATAATATTGAATTAAGGTATAAATGTGTTTTTTCGGTTTTAGCGACCATTATTACCACCAATCAAAATCTAAGCATTACATGTAATATGTACAATACATAATAATAATAATGATCAATTTATAATAATAATTATGTTTCAAATCACAGAAAACCGTAAACAGATACATTTTAATCATTTTCTAAGCCATTTAAAGCACATGAAAGAAGAATTTAAAAAGTCCTAACATAATCAATAATGATCCGGCCTGTTTTGCCTATTCTATCCATTTTACAAACTAACTAACCTTTACTAGGACTTCAACCTTTGTCGGCAATCGTAACAGGTTGTACCAGCAACGCACCATTTCGTCCATAAACTTAGTTTATACGTACACGTGGTTAAAAACGTTAGATATTTTAAATCTATATGGCCGTGCATTAATATTAACAAGCAGGATTTTTTTCCAAAATATTATGTCTGCTCATAGAAAAGTCCGTCCAAAACCGAGAGAACCGTTAAAAATAATGGCCATAAAGCCTTGCAAATATGAAGGTTCACAGGCAGTGCACACAAACAAGAAATACTGGAAAAATGCGTTTCAGTCATTAGATGCTGGTTGCCAAGGACCGGTGAGTAATTACGAAAATTTTAAAATACTCTTTACAGCTCATCATTCCTTTTTACGGTTTATCAAAAGCTTCATGTTCACGTTGGATAGATAACGTACGTGACGTAATATTCTCTATTTATGTGTGATTCAGATTTTATCTCACTAGTACCATTGGGTTGTCCTGTCATGGGGCAACTGACAATGTTTTGTCCAATATTCAAGTGTGTCACTACACATTGCAATTATGTCGGATAAATGTAAAGACATTCAATTTATGTAATTCAATTTAAAGGTAAAGTTTACTATAGAAAATTCTTTTAAGCGTATCGCTTTATTTATCGTAGGAGAATAACTGTGATAAGTGAATACTCTGATGATGTTTAATAAGGTCTAAGGGAGTTTCTTTGAAACGCGAACTCACACCACAGAAGAAATAATAGTACTTATAAAAAAGCGGCCAAGTGCGAGTCGGACTCGCCCATGAAGGGTTCGTAGCAGCAAGTAACATAATATAAAAGATCTTGTAGTTCGTTGTAACTTTGATCGATGTTTTTTGCGGTTTACGATTTATGACGTATTAAAAAAAAACTATTTATTAGATCTCGTTCAAATTAATTTTCGTTGGAAGTTTGCATGGTAATGTACATCATATATTTTTTTTAGTTTTATCATTCTCTTATTTTAGAAGTTACAGGGGGGGGGGACACACATTTTACCACTTTGGAAGTGTCTCTCGCGCAAACTATTCAGTTTAGAAAAAAATGATATTAGAAACAACAAAAAAACACAAAAAAAAATTTTTGAGTTTCAGTTCTATGTATGGGGACCCCAAAATTTATTGTTTTTTTTTTTTTCTATTTTTGCGTAAAAATCTTAACGCGGTTTACAGAATACATCTACTTACTAAGTTTCAACAGTATAGTTCTTATAGTTTCGGAGAAAAGTGGCTGTGACATACGGACGGACAGACAGACAGACAGACATGACGAATTTATAAGGGTTCCGTTTTTTGCCATTTGGCTACGGAACCCTAATAAGTACTCACACAATAGTTTTGTAATGTTCTTAGCACATTTCGCTTAATTATAAGTTTGGAATAGTGTGTTCATTTGGTGCGCTGTCTCTAGTTCACTTGTTAAGATCTACTTCGGCAATAGTAAGAAGATTAAATTAGTTTGCACCAATTCTACATTTCATGCAGAAGCATCTTATGTGAATACAATATACAAACCTATTATACCTACGATATGGTTACACACTGGTTATTAATTAATAAGTACCTAACTACTAATTAATTATTTGTAAAATCAAAATACATACATGTAAAAATATTTAGAAATCATAAAATATAATACAATTATTTTAACATGAAACTTTATAAGGTATAAAAAAAATTATAATTACATAAATAACATATTTCAACCAGCTTAAAGAAAAGGAAATCACATATCTCTCCGAAGTACTTCCGGATGAACTGTTCAAGAAAGTTTGCAACATTTTGAATATTGATGAAAAAATCCACCCGTCGCAGATCAGCGGTGACGTTATAGGTGAGGGTAAAATTAATTATTTTAAAGAATAAACATATTTTGTCAAATATTTGTGAACCGTGAGTTAGCTTGTCCTTTGAAGGATGGATAGAAGTGGGTAAACCAGTAACGTTAATTCACCCAATTAAGGGATAAACTTCCTTTTAGCCCATATCCCTGACTGATTTGAATTTTGGTATACCTATGTATTTCGACGATAACGATTATCATAGGCAAAATGTCCGCATATTTTATTTTCAAGGTCGCTTTGAAAAAACACGAGTACCAAGAAATTATGCAGAAGGAAATTTGGACTTTCTCCCAAACCACTGGGTCTACAAGAAAAATGAATCAGATATAAAATGTCAATATCCTTATGCGTTACAACTTTTAATTGAAACATTTTTCTGTAAAATCAATATTTTGCCAAATAAACGTGAACATTTAAAAAAAAGTTTTTTAGTGACCTTGAAAATCAAATTTAAGCAAGTTTTTTGCCTCTGACATTCGTAATCAGCGTATCGAAATACATAGGTATACACCCGAAGGATCATAATCGTAGTAGCTTCGATGGTTTACTTAGGACATAAGACAATAACGCTCCAATGGTATTAGCGCTTGTTATGATATCGACATGAAGTAAAGGTGCTCCCTCACCGGGAGCATTCGCGTGTAATGTAACGTTACAGATTTGAGCATTACATCAGTGAAGGAGGGGAACCGAGCATTACAATGCGCACCTTGTAATGATACAAAACAGCAATCATCAGTGAAGGAGGAGAACCGAGCATTACAATGCGCAACTTGTAATGATACAATGTGTAATATCTTGATACAACTGGTAACATCAATGCACTCCACTTCCCGTATAATGTTACATTACACGCGAATGCTCGTCAGTCAGGGAGGTAGTATTGTAATGTAATGCTCAAAGTCGAATCTATAATGTTACATTACACGCGAATACTCGTCAGTCAGGGAGGTAGTATTGTAATGTAATGCTCAAAGACGAATCTATAATGTTACATTACAAGTGAATGCTCCCGGTGAGGGAGCACCTTAAGAGAAATTCTAAATTTCAAATCTTATTATTTACAGATCATAAATGCCGTAAACTGATTAAAGAGCCGTTATTATCATACAGGAAAACGTTGCTCATAGATAGAGAGTTGGAATCTGATACCGACGTAGAAATCATTTCAAGGTAAGTAGTAATTTCTTATCTTAGTTAGGTATTTTACCACCTAGACAATATGGTTACTTTTATGACAAAAAATTAACGTTGAAGCAAGTGTTGAAGTCAACACTGAAAATTTTTATAATTTACTCAATAATAATCTTAAATTATTATTATAAATTAATATACCAATCACACAACTATTCAAAAAGAATAAACAGATTTCCAGCTGTCATATTTATATCTTATCTTTGACGTATTTTCAGAAGTTCATTATCGAAGAAATGTTATCAACATTTTCATTTCGATATTTCTTTTCTTTTAGAGTTATTACAGAGTTTATCTATATATCGAGAGACTACACTTTGTCAGAATAAGGGGGGGGGGGGGGGGAACAAAGCTAGAACATTTTTGAATTTTCCCGCGCCCTTCATATGTCCTGCGCTCGTCCAAACTAGTGCTAATATTATATTTTAAGGTACAAACGAATACTCATGGCAGAAAATTCGAACTGTTCCGAATATTTGCAGGACAGATAACTTTAATAATCAATCAATAAATTTAATTCAGTTGCAGTGAAACGGAAGCCAATACACATAATATCCATCGAGAGTTTTTGAGAAAACCCGAACGAGAACAAATTACTTGGGCAACTCGGTACTTGCAGCCTGAGAGGGAGGACGAGAAAAGCCTCGTGAAGAAAGCCAATGACCTTACAGACAGAGTATTAATATCATCTGAATTCGTATTTAATCTATATTTCATTTCAAATTCTATTAAATCGTAGCTCAGCTGGTAGTGACCTCTCTATGAAGCAAATGGTCTCAAATTCGATTACCGAACAAGTAGAATACAGAGCCTATAAAATATGTTTTTTATAAAAAAAAGTTCACAGAAAATGTATATTAAACTGAAACACTTGAATATAAAATGCACACTTCTTGGTTAGGGTTCTTTAAGAGTTCTTTAAAGAGTTCTTCTAAAATTCTATGAACGACAACGAACGACTATAATCAATTTTGAATACTGATACTGATGTACATATCGGATATCAAACATCGAACACCCAAAGCCCAAAACTATGAACATAAATATTTATGTTCTATAACAAAAATAAATGTGTCGGAAGGCGGTGTTTACCGACACCGGTATGCAAATCCAATTTACTGCCAGATTCATAGACTGGGTCTAGGTAACTCGGTCCAACTAATCCGCTAAATGGATTTTGCTTTATCTCGGGAGACATAACTTTAAGTTTACAAATAATATCCGTGATAGATAGTAGATCAGGAAAAAAAGAGACATCATCATATACACACTGATTTAAAATCAACATAAATTAATTAATAAAAAAAACTTATTAATTTTATAATGTTTAAACACGATTCCTGCTATTCATCCATAATAAAGGCTCACAAATCACAATCACACCCCTGCAATGGGTAACGTGATAGAAACGTGATTTTTTCGTGTCACTAATACATATGCTGAATGGCAGATCCAGTCGTCACGTGAATGGGCGCTACTCCATAAAGTTTACATTGATAATAGTGGCAAGTTACGGACAGATCACTTGTTTCTTAGGTTAGGATTGTTGGTCCTGATGGTCTTTACAACGATCAAGGAGCAAACTTTTATATGTCACATAAATATTACAAGTTCGGCTGAATCACTGTCTACTGATGATCAATACGTGATCGTCAGATAATAATAATTTTATTACTAATACAAAAACATAAATATGAATATTACTTGTCAGATTTGTCACGAGTTTTGCGAATATATGAAGCAGTTGGGTGGTGACCAGCACTCTCAGTTGTTCACTCCCAAAGCCATTAAGGAACTTTTTCAAGTAAGTCCGTATATCTCAGCTCTGACAATTCAAGCAGTTTAAAACTATGAGTACTATGCTTGCAGTTAAAGATGTCTAGGACGTGGTAGGAAATATAGTTAAATGTCCACTAAATCTTGTATCACTACTGTACTATCTTTTTAAATTACAGATTGACAGATGAAACATAATAAATAGTAATAATTTTATATACTTACCTACAACCACAGACATAAAAAAAGAACAGACGTAACCTTGTCTAACCGGGAGTGAAGCTGACAGCTGACAGCTCGCTTACCATGTGTGCGTAATTTTGTAATTTTTGATTGGCGATGGTGTCAATGTCGTAGCCATATGGTGTCAATGTGTGGGTGTGTGTACTTGTACGAATACAGAGTTGGTATTCCTATGGGTGCTTCACTGAATTTGTTCTTGGGATTATGTCCGTCTTTTTTTAGGTCCGTGCCTACAACTTATTAATTTGTAGTTAAGAATATGAATTTGACATTTTACCCGTAAAAGTTGCTCATAATTTTAAACACAAGAATTTATGACAGCGCCAGTTCGTTTAAAAACCCTTAAAACTGAGTTTATTTGTCGTATTCGACTCAATGAGTAGTTCGATAAAGTCCTAGTAAACTTAATAATATTAATACAGAGTGAGTAAGTAGATGGGTAACTACCCTAATTCTTTAGTCATATTAAATAAGTTGGATGGCCTGGATGACCGAGCTTTACTCTGTATCTTTTTTGATTTTCTTGGTATAACCTCAAACCAAACACTAATTGACTTAAGTGTTGCTTAACAACGCCATCTACTGAAGTATCTTTAGTGTTGCTACTCGCCAATAAATGTCAGGAAATAGCAGTTTTTCATTGCCTGAAAACAAGGATAAAACATTGAAGCATAATGTCATAGAACAGACATCTCGAATAAAATGTATGTCCCGCAGGGAGATTTTGTTGTCAAAATTGTTCCCGTTCTCCTTTCAAAATCGAACGAATCCATTGAAAATTGAAGCCGATCGGCGCCAATTCATTGGGACATACATCGTGTTGTGACTATACATTATTACTAGTAATAATACCTAAATGGGATAAAACGACATTTTCTAGAAATGAATCCTAGCTAGATCTATTTATCGCCCCCGAAACCCCCTGTATACTTTTCATGAAAATCATTGGAGCCGTTTCCGAGATTCAGATAATATATATAAAAGAATTTCTCGTTTAAAGGTATTAGATATTAATATTATTTGAAATTTTATTTATCTTTGACATTAAAAATACATGTAATTATATTGTAGATAGAGTTCGACACCCACGTGGCGCGTAGTCTTAAAGTTGTGCCCAAAGAGTTGCCGACAATTGAAGAAAGAATAGCGAATATCACTGGAAATGAACAGGTAATGTGTGTAATGCAAAGAAACAAGCTTTAATAGCCTACTTTGAATGGGGGTCTGGTTTCGACCCGACCCTTTAATATGTTAAATGAGTATTAAATAATTATCACTTCCTTAAAGAAAAATACCAAACAGAGGAAAGCATTGTTCCCCATTATGTTCTCAAAGGAATTTTAAGTCTCAATGTCTGGCCAGCGAGGCAAACTATTACTATAAGTACACTGTGAGAGGAGACCAGTTAGAACAGCTGTTATGAGCTCAGCCAATAATAATAATAATAACGCTTCACACTCATAGCCCCACACTAGGATTCCCTGTGTCGTGGTTGCCATGGACAACACACAGAGACAAGAACACTCACACCCAGACCGAGAACCGAAATTCAAACTCATCATTCAAACCGCGTCGTTGGGAATCGAACCCAGGACCCTTGGCGCGGCGATCCGGCATGGTAACTATCGCGCCACACAGATCGTCAAGGAATAAAAAGTGAGGCGTTGATTAAAGTCCGTCATTATTAATATAATACGTAATTAAATATACAACTTGGCGATGCAAAAACTTATTAAACATTAAGGCTGGTCCTGCGGCCACACTTTTAAAAAGCAAATAAGCTGCGGCTGCGTTCGTTAATTTCATACCTATTCTGAGCTAAATTACTTTTGTAGGTAATGTATACCAGTTTTATTTGATTCTAGGACTAGATGTATTGATGAACGAATGCACAGTTTATTTTGTGTATTGCCCCGTATTCTAGAGTTAAGGATGCTACACCGAGCCGGGCACGAGCCGTGCCCCGAACGAGGCACGGACGAGGCACGGCACTAACATTTTATATGACGCGGACATCGAGTGTTTATGCTACACCATGCGACGTCCGCGTCCGAGCTTCGTAAAATGGTTGTGAAGTTGCACGTGCCCAGCCCGGCTCGTGCCCGGCACGGTGTAGCATAATTCATCCCTTAATAGGGGGTACTCGTTTTCATTTTAATATTTCAGAAATCTCGCTATATGACATTAGAACGGGAAATCATAAAAGACATAAAGGCCGAACGTAGACCAGACCATGTGACAGCTTTTGGCCGACAGCTGCCTAGACGAGAGCAGAAGCGGGCTCCAAGAAACAACACCAAGGAACGGTGGCGATCAGCGAGACACGTTCCCAAGGATTTAGTTTCGCTAAAAACTGTGTGGGAAGGCATTACGAACCTCAGGTTATAATACTATAATAATAATAATTTAATTGGACTGCATCTAATGAGAATATTTGGTAAAACTTTCAACGATGCGCTGCTATCGCTGAGGCTTTTCATTCTAGTTCTCGGAATTAATGAAGGCATTCATGATCATTGAAGTATTACTACTAGCGTATAGAACAGACACCGCGAACACAATGTATGTTCAAATGAATTGGCGCCGCGCGGCTTCAATGTCCAATGGATTCGTTCGATTTTGAAAGGAGAACAGGGGCTCAATTTTGAAAATAGAACCTCCCGGCGGGGACACACATTTTGTTTGAGATGTCTTCTCTATGTGTATACCTCAATGTTCATGATGCCTATTGTTAGCGAGGTCCATGCGTGATGAAAATTTACCATAAGGTAGCGCGATTGCTTTCATCGATAGGAATAGCATAAAATGATCTTATACAATCAAACACACAATTTCTTTGAAAAAACATAAACTAAGTACATCTAGTGATTTTTTTAAGCGTTGAAACTAATAGAGCTATTAATCTACAGGTAATTTTCTTTTACAGGAGTGTTAAAGAATACTGTCGTTGGATGATCGATCACCCTGAGCACCGCCGAGCGCCCTACCTCAACAGCTTGGGCATGTTCGACCCCACGGTTCTGAATGCCCGACTTACTTTTGAGTTGCGGCAGGGCACCCTCACCCCACCTGCAACTACATCGTACAAGACTCCTGAGCCTATTGAGCATATACGAAGAAGACTTTCCGAACTTGCGGAGTCTAATTATTAACAATGTTATTTTAGTCATTTTTATAAACAAGATTATAGTAGTTGATAGAGCTTGTCAAGTAATGGTGGTTAAATAATTAACTGATTAAATATAATTTTATACTTTTAATTTCAGAACAGGTTTAGATATGAATGTTGTTTAGCAAATTTCCTGGGGTTTTACAATATACATAAAAATAAAAATTATAAACAAAATCCTTTTCTCTGTCATATTTCATCCACCTATTAAACTACTATTTCGTTGTTCAACCCAAAAATAAACAAAGGACTTATCTATATCTGTTAACCTACTCATTAACATTAATTAAAATGTATTGTTAAATTACATAACTTGAAAAACTTATAACATTTAAATTCTAATAGGTATATAAAATTCTCGTGTCACGGTGTTAGAAGTTGAACTCCTCCGAAACGGCTCGACCGATTTTCGTGAATCTTAGCGTGCATATCGGCTAGGGTGGAGAATCGGACAACATCTATTTTTCATCCCCCTAAATGTTAAGGGTAGTCCACCCCTAATTTTTTTTATTTTTTGACAACTTTTTTTGTTTTTATTTTTTTATGATACAGCATTACAAAAATAATAACATAAAAAAAAAACTTTTAACAGAACGAAGTCTGTCGGGGCAGCTAGTTATTTATATTAAAATCATTGGCTCATATACTTTGATTATAATCCTTAAGTAGTAAAGATAGGATTTTGAAAAACCTACTTTTCAAATTACTTATTTACCTTTTTTAAAGAATAAGAAACGATTTTTTACGTAACGATACTTAATTAACATACCATTTGATATTGGTACAACAGACATTTACTATAATGATACAATAATGACGAAGTCTCAAAGACAATTTGTTACTCCCATTTATTGCTCTAGTTTACCAAAGTGGAGCACGAACGCACTACTGCTAAAAATAGTTATCTAATTTTATCGCGATAGACTCTACATTACATCATTGTATCATATTCTAAACTTAAAGATAAAATAAACAAAGTAACATTTTTAACAAAATTTTAAAGCCATGTTGGTATTTCTGTCAAATGTTAAATAAATTTCACATTATTATTCAGTATATTATTATTATTAGTCAAAATGTTATACCAGATGGGTATAATTAATAAACATCAAAAATTTTATCCATTTAAATAAGTAGTGACAAACATCTGTTTATGGTTTAAAGATAAGATAGATACTTTATTGAGCAAATACACTTATAACTACCTCTTCAGGTAATGCCTGGCAAACGACCGTCTATATGAGATCAGTGCAGACCGCGCTCACGTGAGCATAGCTCAGTTTCTTGAACTCGAAATATTGCAGTTTTAAAACCCAAACATTCGTTATTTTAAAGACCGGATACTTAAAAATTAATCAAAATGGAGAAAATGAATGTGAAGAGTGATAGTGAACATAAAATGCACTTCGAAGATGTTTTAAATAGTCAAATAGGACAGTTTGGAAAATATCAAGCGATAAATTTGTTTCTGTTGATTTTTCCGGCTATCGGTTCCGGTTTCATGGCCGGAGATTACATATTCACAGCTGGAAGACTTCCTCATAGATGTGCAATACCTCAATGTGACGGGCCGACACCGGAATATTCGCCAGAATGGATACTCAATGCTATACCAGCGACTTCAAGCGGCTTCGACGACTGCTCCCGTTACGCTAATGTGACAAACGATGAACATCATAGCGCAGAGTGCCTCGTCTCTATGTTTGACCGAAATATAGTTTTACAGTGTGACGGTTTCGTCTACGAACGGACTAATTCAGTTGTATACGACTTTAATTTAGAATGTCAGGAGTGGCTGCGGGCCCTCGCCGGCACGCTGAACAGTCTCGGTGCTATGATAGCCCTCCCGCTGGCTGGTTACATCTCAGATATTCTAGGACGTAGGGTATCAATAGTGTTTTTTGCTTTTAATTGTGCACTTGTTGGTTTTGTTCGTGCATTCTCCGTGAACTATACGATGTACGTTATTTTACAATTTATGCATACCGCCATCGGTGGCGGGCTTTATAGCGCAGCTTATATATTGGCTGCAGAAATAGTCGGTCCTAAATTTCGTGTACCAACGAGCGCTACGATGTCATCTAGTTTTGCATTGGGACAAGCATTGTTGGGCGTGATCGCTTGGGGGGTGTACGAATGGCGTAAAATTACGCTGACTTTGTTTACACCAATATTTCTATTGATAACATATTATTGGCTAGTCACGGAGAGCCATCGATGGTTGCTGAGCAAAAATAAAAACGATGAAGCGAAAAAAGTATTGGAACGTGCAGCATTACTGAATAAAAAAAATATTACTAACACAACTATGAACTATCTTTTAACAGCAATACCCCCACTAATTAAAGATGTTGGAAATAAGAAATATTTGATAACAAAAGTGATAAATTCACCTGTTCTTTTGCGTAGATGTTGCACCACGCCTGTATTTTGGATAACAACAACTTTTATTTATTATGGCTTATCAATCAATTCTGTTACTTTATCTGGAAATGTTTACTTAAATTATATTACGATAGCTTTGATTGAAATTCCTGGATACTGGACCGCAGTTTTGGTTTTAGACAGAGTAGGTCGAAAAATAACGTTATTCACAAGTTACTTTGTATGTGCATGTTGCTGCATAGCATTTGCTTTCACGCCGAATAATTTATATGGTCTGTCGTTATTTTTGTATCTAACCGGGAAATTTTGTACTGGTGTTATTTTTACATCATTATATTTGTTTACGTCAGAACTATATCCTACCAGACATCGTCATTCATTTTTGGGGTTTTCGTCAATGTTGGGTAGAATTGGATCGGTGGTGGCGCCTCTCACTCCACCACTGATGGAGTACTGGAGTGGAATACCATCGATGATGTTTGGAGTGATGTCGATGGTAGCAGCTTTGTTGGTCCTCACGCAGCCAGAAACGCGTGGTCTGAAAGTACCTGATACATTAGAAGATGCTGAACAGTTAGGTAAATAAATTTAATTATGAAATGTATTTGTTTATTTATTTTTTCCAAAAGCAGTATTTTTATTTAAAATTCCCATATAATTTTATCATTCCACAATTTTTCAGAATTAAAACCAGTTTTATGTCAATTACAGTCTTATTTGAGATGATTATAGATTCGTTACCACTCCAAGCAGTGTTGACGAAATGGAGCACTCTGTAGATAGCACCTGTTCCACCACACCCTTTTAAGAAAAACATGCTATAGTTTGAAGTAAGCTGCTTCAAATTACCTGCTTGATAGGTTAGTTAATAAACTATATTTATGTTGATTATTTAGCTTATAAAACAAATATATGTTATATTATGTTAAACAGACTTTATTAAATATCTACATTCAATATTTCAGGTGTTTTTTTTCTATAATGTATTTATCAATGACTAAAGATCGCACAATATAATAATAGTGCTATCTATAAATGTCTCCGAACACTAACATTCTTTCAGGTTAGCTATTAACTGTACCTTACAAAGTAGTTTTAGTACAGGAAACAAGATGGCGCTATATGCAAAGACAGTCATTTCAGTTTTATTTGAACGATAGAGGGCAGTAGTTATTGTTGGGTAGATAATGTAAGTTCATCGCTTTCACAACAGATGTCTATAGAGTGTGGGTAATAGAGCTAAATGGTGCAAATATAAATTGTTAAATATAATTATCTACTGATTATAATTTTCATAACAATTCAAAACATGGAATTTATTTGAAATTTTTTGCACACATTTAATATTTTCCATTCTACGTTTTGTAGAAAAACTTTGTTTTAGTTTTTAATGTGTCACTTAGTGCCACGGTTGGCTCGTAGAAGATTTGTCAATGGTAATCTATTTCTGTGACAGTGTTATAGATTATTGACAGTGTTTTATAATTTGTTTACACAAAGTAGCTACAGTTTAGCTAAAAAAGGAGTATAAATTGGCTATCCTTAACCATGCCCTGTGGAAACCGTCCCCTCATTAAAACTTGGGACAAGCCACGGAACATAAGAGTTATAACACCATCCCGCTATGAGCAAAATGAAGCCTCTGTAAAAGTTCACTGGAAGAACGTTATTAAAAATTTAGAGTTGTCCTATAAAGATGATCAGGTATTTAGACAAGACGTATTTATAAAGGTCTTTTGTTATTCCTTTACCTTGATTATTGTTACCATAATCATCACTATTAGGTACTGACGCACACATTATACCTAGTTGTCTCACTAATAGCTCATGTAAATAGGTACCAATTAAATAGGTTACGGCTATAATCAGCACCGTAACTATATCACCGTCAGACCCTGAAGGTCGCAGAAATTACCAGATCAGCATCAAGTTTTGGATCATGTTATGAGTACACTTACAGAAACTTGCATCGGGCATAATTTGGTTGTTATTAAACGCTTTACACTCATAGCCCCACACTAGGATTCCCTGTGTCGTGGGTGCCCTGGACAACACACAGAGACAAAAACACTCACACCTAGACCGAGCCACCAAGCTTGAGCCAAGTTTGCCGATCAAGAAAGAGAGAAGAAAAAGAAAGGAAGAACTGGCTCTCAAGCCCCCAGCAGGGACACGACGAATCGTTTGGAGGCTGACTCATGCTCAAGCTATCCAGGCGAACCCCATGGAGAAAAAATAACAATTACTTACTAATAATGGGATTATACGGTCCTTCTGGCGCCAAGATTTGAAGGTAGATTATTATAGAACTGGACGAAATACGACGAAAAGTAAGAATTAATAAAAAAAATCGATATCTCGTTTAGCTTCAGAGATAGGGGGGCTTGGGGGGCGAAATCCCCGCAATGAAAAACTATAGAAATCCAAAACAGAATGGGTTAGATCAGGTTAGGAACGTATAATTTTTTTAAGTACTTAGTAATAGGGGCCCCGCAAAGCGGGGTTCTGTCGAACTTTTATGACGAAGTGTAGTTTTGTTGCATAATTGAATTA
Organism: Thymelicus acteon; assembly: GCA_951805285.1. Classification (NCBI taxonomy): domain Eukaryota; kingdom Metazoa; phylum Arthropoda; class Insecta; order Lepidoptera; family Hesperiidae; genus Thymelicus; species Thymelicus acteon. The sequence continues at coordinate 8,422,450 of OX638219.1, read as the reverse complement.
TTATCCTTCCTTCCATGTGTTTCGTTTTCTTTCCCAAAAATCTATCAAATTCTCTCTAAAAAAATAAAAAAAAATTCATTTTTCCATTATTGATTATGAATATCTCGAAAACTATGTGAGATATCGAAAAAAAAAAATTCTTACTTTTCGTCATATTTCGTAGAGTTCTACTTCTATAAGAATCCACCTTCAAATCGTGGCGCCCCTGAAGACGTGCCGTAATAATGGTATAAATTGACAACTAAAATCAATATTACCAATACTCGTATAATCCCTCCGAGAGGCCCTACCACTAGCGGGCCGGATTTAGTCGCCTCTTACGACACCCATCCGGCGCGTGGGATTGGGGTTAGTATTCAAAGCGTCCGAATGTTTCTATGCCATAATTGATATAAAAAAATATTTTCTATCTCCTTCTTTAAAACTTCAATTATTTTTCATTGCCAAACAGCCACACTTAACATAAAAACCTCTGCAACTCTCCTCGTGTCTCGTCAGCACACTTCACCACGCCGCACTTATTTATGCTCATCATAAGAATTCTGCTCCTTTTAATAATACCTCCTCTCTATACTGACTCCGTTACATTCATTAATATCTGAATACCTATTTCCTCAGATTATAGAACCAAAAGGCGTATTAAAAGGCTAAAGTGCGGAGGTATGAGTGTGTAGACGTGTGTAAACGTTATTACCTATCGTTCATTCATTATCGTCACCATTCAGTAATTTTTTCGTCTACTGCTATCGAGGTATGCGTATTATTTCCGTATAATGTGATTGTCATAACATTGATTGATAATAATTATAAACAATAGCCACTGGTTTAACCTTTGTTTAAAAATAAACAGATAAATCTAATTTCCTTGAACATCTATTAAATTTTATTTAATAGATAAACACATAGACAAAAATAATACTCATATCGGCAGATAACATTTATTATAACATGGTACCGTGATTTTGTGGTCAATAAAGTTTAAATAAATAAATAAATAAATAAAAATAATAAATAAATAACACACTTTTTTAATACAAAACCAATTTTATTTTAGTTCTGGGAATCCAATAGGGATACTGTTCAAGAATTAGTTGGACCTGTTATATTCAAAAGGATTATCAGGATTTTTAACTTAAAAGAAGACGCCACAAAATATGTACCACCTTCTGAAGTATCATCGATACAACCATCCGAAACATTCTACCAAGTGAGGAAGTCTACGATCCAGGTGACATGTCATAATTGTTCTGTAATAATTTTCGATACTAAAGTTGTCTACAATAAAAGTCACAGATGCAAAAAGTAAAATATTTTCAAAATATTTAAGTTAGGACCTGCGCCCACTCGCGGCACGTCATGGCAAGGGATTTTTATGCGACGAATAGAAATAATAGTATGACGGTAAAATTGAAATTTCAAGGATCGCCATCGTAGGTACAAAAACAAAGCTGCGGTGTGCTTAGGGATCCTTAGACATGCCATGTCGGTAGCCTTGGGAGTAACTCGGCATCCCTCGGCATGCTTCGGTAGCCTTTGGGACGCCGAAGCAAGGTGGGTCGAGCCAGTAGTGCCCGAGCCCCGCATCGACCGTCATTAGCAGCGTCGTTCTTAATCATACCATAATACTTGTTGTAACTTGTGTAATACGTGTAGCTGTAGAACGACAACGTTACGACTGTTCGTTAAAAGAATTACGACCAATGTTGCCAATGCTACGGTAATTACCGTGTTCTACGGCTTTCAGGCCAAAAAAATCACAAAATCTACGGTCTACGGCCCGAACCCTAGCCGTAGCAAATTCTACGGCTTTTCGCAAATTCTACGATCTTTTTGTTATTTATTATTTTTGCAGACTTTTAACATTTCTTTAATGTTAAAACCCTTAAAACAGCGCCAATAGGCTAATATGAAAAGTGTTCCTTGTTTTGTGGACATCAAATTGACTGTCGACGACCTTGTTTTTTTTTTTAAGTCCGAGCGCTGAACCGATGGTATATATTGGCATAATTGGATAGCATAATATATTGGTAGCTGTGGACACGGCTAGGGATTGCAATCCGGAAAACCGGATCCGGTAATCCGGCCGGATCCAGCGTTTTTTACGCATACCGGATCCGGTCGAAATTACCGGATCCGGTCACGAAATTTTTTGACAAAATAACCATCCTGTTGCTGGTGTAGATGCTTTAAATGCCTACTATAAATGTTATAATTAATTTAGTATTACATTTCGGTATTCCTAACGTTCAATAAGGATGTTATGTACAACACAAATTACTGAATGGATAAGTTATAAAAGTGTGAAATTATGTTCTCGTTAATATTACTTCTTGTTTATAATTTGTAATATTTGCCCTAAATGGATGTAGCTGTAAGTTGTACGTGTATTTCAATTGATGCGCGATAACACTACAACAGAAAAACCCCCTTAAACAAATTATTATAAAGAAGTGTAGTAGTATACATGTACACTTGTTATTGGCTACATTCTAAAGAAAATAAAGAGAACCGAATACAGCAATTGATACATACGTATTTCTTAGAAATATAAGTAGTGACCATCTGTTTTACTTCTAACTAAAATTACAGTTTTCGGACTGTTTACATCCAGATGCAGGTATAATAATATAAGGTGGCGCAAGAGTCACCATCACCCTATCGAAAGATGCTATATTTTTTTCAAATGGCGGTAAATATCAGTTTTGCTGTGACATTTGTGCAGAAAACAGATACAAAATACTTGTCAATAAGACATGAATCGCTATACTCCTCAATAACGCGGAGTAAAAATAATAATCTCTCGTTTTTCGTCATTTGCACTAGCCGGCAAGATCGCCCGTTTTAACCGCTTTAGACTTATTTTGGGTTCTTGGTGGGGTTTCTTGAAGTCACGAGTTTATGTCAACAAGCCTTAGATTCTTGAAGCCCTCAAAGAAAATATCCGTCATAAGTGCGGAAACCTTTCACCAAAAGTTCTGGCAGGAGTGATGGAAAATGCCATAAATCGGGACCATACAGGCCCAATTCTGGCGTCAGCTACTTGGCTGATATCGTTTTTCTACTTAATGAAAACAAATATTTAGACATCAAATAAACACAATCCAATAGCAAAACTGAAGTTTTCCATTTATTATAAAAAATACAGTCAAAGAACATCGAGTGGTAACTTTTGCGCCACCCTATATGATAATCTAGCTGAACCGTACCCACTTCGCTGGGCGTCAAAGATTTTTACTTCTGATGAAGTAAAAAATATATATTATTAATCACAGATAAATATAGCCTATGTTACTAAGGAATAATTTATCTTTTTATTGGTGTAAAATCTTTTGAAATTGCTCCCATAGTTTTTGAGCATATCCATTATAAAAAATAAATAAAATATCAAAATTTTCCTGTTAATAATATTAAGATGATTATCATTAGGTGCTATGGCTTTATTAGGGCACGCATTTGCGTTCCTATAAAATCCAAAAAAAAATTACCTCAAAAACAGTCTTTATTGGAACGAGAAGGAAAAATTCTGGTCACATGGTCAATCCGGTCGGATCCGGCCGGATCCGGCCGGATTGGTGAAAATCCGGTAAAATCCGGCCGGATTGAAAATGACACCGGATTGCAATCCCTAGACACGGCCCACAGTTGATCTTTTTCCATAGAAACACGGCTTTTTATCTAATGTACACGGCCTTCCAAAAATTTTCATTGGCAACACTGATTACGACTATAGTGAAAAAAGGCTACGCACGAGCACGATGTCGCGAGGGTATGCTTCGGCATGCCTAAGAACGTCGTGGCGTGCCTAAGGATACCGCGGCATAGTTGCCGTCAGTGTGCGCTTGCATGTAGGGATGCCGAAGGATTCTTTGCCGTGCCGTGCCGTCACTGGGCGCAGGCCCTTAAAGGCTACTTTTCGGGCCGTTACCCGTGCACCCACTGGCTTCACCCACCGGTGGGTGCACGCGTAACGGCCCTATTTCTCCTGTAATTTCTTATGTTGCTAACGCGTTATTGATACCTCTTTTGCTATAAATAACCAATACAATAACTACTTATCATCAACCGGCCGTGGCCAATAGGTAGGCTCATTATAGTATATTTAAAAATAGGATACTATTCAGTGTTGATGTTATCATAAAATGAATTTTAAAACATATTTGTACGACAGGTGCCCAATTTTTGAGTATGCAGATAAAGATCTTATTTATTGCGTAAATAAAAATACAACTTAAGTTGATTTCTTTGGCATTTACCATTACAGCCTACCGTTCAGACACGACCGTCTTATTCCAATAGCGACTTCGAAGGCCTAGGTTCAGACGAAGAAGACGAAGTAGAAAGCGAATGGGATGAGTCGACGGACGCCGAGTCAGAACTCAAGAAACCATCATACTCTAAATCAGGAGTCAAGTCGAAGTCTTTCATGGTTTCTAAATCATTTTCGAAATCGGTTTCGAAATCGATTTCATTTTCCAAGTCATTTACGAGATCATTGTCAAAGGGTCTTTCTCGCTCGTTTTCGACCAAGTCAAAAATCGTATCGGATATATTAATGATAGATGAAGAAGCTTCTACGCGTGATGATCTAATTGTGCACCCTGTCAGTAGAGTTGGACGGTGAGTTTCAACAATTAAACTCATGATGTAATGGCCATTTCTTCATTGGACGACACGATGACTAACCCTAGCTAGCATTATTAATTCTCTCATCCAGATTTCACACAAATCTGTAAGTTCATTAAAAAAACTTGGCAAAATGTTACTTGGTTATAAACAAATACTACCATAAAAGCTTTTTACCCAAAGTTTAAGGTAAACATCTGATACCGTATTTTGAAGTAGGTAAGCTACGTCTCTGCTGAGTTCCTGCATCTGTATCTGCACATGAAAATTAAGAACTTACGCACAATATTAGCTTTGAAAGTAAAGAGATTGTTAAGCATAAAGACAGTGAACAATAATCTAAATTTTACTAACAAAAAATAACCGATTTCAAAGTTACTCTAAAACTACTTGTCAGATCTCGTTCAAATTTATGTGGAATTACGTGACAATCACCTGCTTTCGATTAAAAAAGAATCATCGAAATCAGTTGGCGTGATATTGAGTTATTCGTCCATTTGTCGCGCTTACTTAATAAAAATTTAAGACTTATATGGTTTTATCATGGATGCCATTGTCAGATCTCAATAAAATTTATATGGGACCACATGACAGCCACCAGCTTTCGATTAAAAAAAGAATCATCAAAATCGGTTCGCCCAGTCCAAAGTTCTGAGGTAAAATTAAAAAAAAATACAGTTGAATTGAGAACCTCCTCCTTTTTTTGAAGTCGGTTAAAAATTATAGAGCAATTGACTCCCCTTAATAATAACGAACTAAGTTTACTTTTATATATAAGCCTGTTATGTTCAAACTGCGATAACTTACGAGTCTTTTAACTTATAGCAATAACTTTGGTGTGGTTTTGTAGACAATATCCTTTTCGAATAATGCAATTACATAAAAAATACATTAATGGGTTGACTGGCAGAGAATGCTTTTAGCATTAAGTCCGCCTTTTGTTCTTAAACATTTGAATGTATTTGTATATATTGAGCATTTGTATATATTGTAACATTTGTATATATTGAGCATCAGATTTTTTTAATGACATTTGTAACTTGAAAGTTTGTTCAATCTTTTTTGTGATGAATAGATAGTAGATTACCTTTCAAATAATATTTTTTTCACATCCATGGGACCTTTAAGTCCAGAGAAATCGAAATTTTTCGGCAGAGGCATCTAACATAATAAAAAAATGGCAGCTATTATACTATTAAAAATAACCATATTATGTTATATTTGTTGATAAAATTAGGTATAAATTATGGCCTTAAATTATGGTTAGTTAGTTGCAAGACAATATTTATTATATATATTTTATGTTCGATTACGTCTAATATACATAAGAAATTAATGGCACTTGGCAATCTCAACATTCTCAGGTTACACTCGTGTCCTTCATGTTAGTTGTGTTGTGGTTATTTTGGTAATTATGTATGTCGTATATACACATGTACCTACTGATATGTCTATTGTATTAAAGTTTGTTTCATCAACATCAATTATTCTTGAAGTTTATTATTTTATCGAAGTTACAGCACAGGTAGTCGCCCACACACCTGGTCTTTTAGATTCTTACTATTTTTAGGGTTCATTATTTAAAACAAAACCCCTGTAGTTTCGTAGTATCCATCCGTCAACTTGGCCGGTTTTTTACTACTTAAGTTAGTATTTTCTTCTTGTTCCTCATGTGCTATAAGACGAGTTAATAAATCCGATATCCGTACTACTCTTAAGAATAATTTAAAAATATATACTTCCAGAGTAAAAACATCTCGAAAAGGTTTGAGAAATCCACACTATGAAATGCTTTACTGCAATAAATCTGAAACTGATATGATTAAATGGAAATCAAAGTATAAACAGAAGTCTTTCGAAGTATCAGCTTCAGACGAGTTCAGTAAGAAAGCAGAAATATTGGCAAAGAAGGTAAGATGAATGAAACAATCTAAGTAATGTTGTTTAGCTATATGTAACTATATGATATGATTGTGGTAGATTATATATGTAATGACGTAGTTTGTTGAAAGGAAAAGAAACAAAGGCTTTGATTTAAAATGTAAAAGATTATCGGAATTTTTGTATTATACCCTATAGTTACTAGGTCAGTTACGTTGCTGATAGTGCAGTGTGCAGTATAGATCTACCTGTGTATAGCCGTGTGTTACTTACTATAAGAACTAGTTTAAAATGAAAGTATTAAGTCAAATTATAAGTCAGCCCAAAACGCTGACAATTTCCTATTTCCATGGCAGATGTGGATCCAAATGTAGTTGGAAATAATCCTTATATTAAAAAATACTATCTCGTATAAAAATTTCAACTTAGAAAATAGATTAAAGCTTCATATATTTTAATACTGTTAAATATTGCTATTTCATTAACTTTGTACTAAACAATAACCTGTTATTTTAATAGATCGCTAAAGAATTTTATGAGTGGTGGGTAGGCTTGGGAAACGTGGAGTTCAAGAGCGAAATCAAACGACCTGAAGATGTGGAGAGCTTATTCCAGGTTAGATGTTTTCTTTTCTATTCGGTATGATTAGGTTATATTACAAAATATTTAGTTTCTTACAAAAATATTAAACTTACAATTAAATTCTTACAAAAATATCTTAAAAAATACATTTTTATTTGTGATCAGTTCAGACACTCAGTATAATAGGAATATCTCATTAGTCGAACTTATGATATCCAAATTGGACTCGATTTTTTTTTGAACACCCACCCTTGATAAGGTATTTAATTTACTTTTTGGGACATATGCAAAGTTGTATATTAAGTAGATATTTAAATAACAATTAAAATACTTTTTAGGTTTGGTTTGACGAACACGCTTCTCGTGGTCTGGTGATGGACCCCAAAATACTGCCCTGCGTATTACAAAGCATTGCCAGTTACGTTGGTGTTCCGAAGGTATATTTTACATTAATGTATATTATTATAATTATAGTTATTATACTCGCAGTTACCTTTATTCTTTAAAAACGTTTAGAAATTGAAACGTAATAATTCCCGCTCTGAAAAATAATTTTTTAATGATATTATAATTTATATTCGAAACAATTGCATTCATTTGATACCTAATACGACATTTTTATGGTTACAGTTCTATTGAATGTACTTATTCATTCATATTTTGGGTGCAATGCAACCTATATGATTTTACTGCTTTTCTTGAAGTACTTAACCATATGTTTTTGGGTTACTTTTATCGGCGCAATTCCGACATAATTTATTTTCTCAGCTATCCTGTCCGGCGGCGCTCAAACGGCAAATAGCCTCCGACATCCACGCGGAGACGAGCCCGGCTCACACGATGGCGTTTGGTTCGTGCCTCCCACAGAAGATGAAGCATCTCCCACCTAAGAACAATACAAAACAGTTGTGGCACTGCGTCGAAATACCAGAGGATTTGCGGTCAATGGCTTGTGTTTGGGGCGATGTGCAGCATCTGACGTGAGTTCTCATGGTGTTTTATTGTAACCTAAGTAAAATGTATGCTGAAGTTTATTTCTTCGGTATGATTTAACTATTTCGCTCTCATCATAATCGTCTAATTATCCAATACAACTATGCTTCATGTAGAGGTTGGTGTACCGTAGCTACTTAAGTGAATATATATACTTCATTTAACATAGCTATAAACAATGATATACAAAAAATATACATACGGTATACCCTTGCAAATCAACCAAAAAATCTGTTCCGAAAAGAGCTACGACACACCCGTTTATCTTTTGTTTCACAACACCAATCACATACGAAGGCATTTTAACGCTCTATGTCAAATGTCAAGCACTTCTGACAACAACAAAAGTCTTGTATTGACTGAGCGACTACGAGCAGAACGGTCAATTGCCTGTTCTTACGCTCTTCATCGTCGGCGCGCTAGTGACATATCTACCTCTTTTTTACATTATAATATCATTGGTTATAAATTTTACTCACCCATACGGCGGCATTACACATAATGTGTATTGCGTATCATCGTGGAAATTGCATTATACTCCTAAAAATTTTATTCACGGAGGTAAATTTAGCACATACCTTAAATTAAAATTAAAGAAACAAGATTTCCCGTTGTTCTGGTTGGCATAGGCAGACAGACACAACCTTCAAAAAGTTTAAAATTCTTTTATCAATCGGGTTATCGATTGATCAGCGGGAAGTCCTAGAGATGTAGTTTATTAATAGGAATATAAATTAAATACTTTTATTGCATCGCGATACCAGTTTATAGTGATATAGTGCCGAACCTTATTCGATGGTTAAACCTCTTATCGGTTCACTTGACGCTATGCTCTCGTCAAAAAAAGGCTTACAGTGTACTCCAACCGAGTGGTTCCAGTGCAGATTAACAGAGGAGTTAGTGACAAAACAAAATGACGAAATTTCCTAACAGAAGCACGACACAATATGTATGTGAGCACGACAGTGTATGCGATATTCGATATTAACGATCATGTCCAAGTTGTTAAAAAAGTCCATTGAAATAAAATTTAAATTATATGCTGTCGGGTTTTATAACAAGCGCTTGATGTTTAACTTACGTAATGTAAAATAAAATACTTTTTTAAATTTATTTATTTTATTGGATTACCAACTACCAACATAAGATACGGCAATTAAATTCTAAAATACGAGTACATATTTGGTCACGGATACTATCTAACCGTTCTTATAATTACAGGTAATCAAAGCATGCTTATTAAGTTATACCTATATTGCTTCAGGTCTACGAAATCCTTCCACCAGTGGCTACAACAGCGCCCTCACTTGCCCATGCCTCCCTACCTGAAGTCTCTCGAGGACACCGGGGACAAGAAACAACTGTTCGTAGTTCCTTCAGACTACGTAGTCAAGGATAAGAGCGCCTCTCCCTCGACGCAAGACTTGGCGCTACCTGTGTCCCAGTTCTCATTAGAACTGAAGGAAGTACTTAGTAAACTGATGAATGAATGACGTTTCTGTTAAACGGTTTAAATATTTTTTATTTCATTTGAATAAATATATACAGCATATTAATGACGTATAATTTTATCATTTGAAGATGTTTTTATGTACAGGCAGTCCTCGTACTTACGGCATGTTAGGTTCTCGAAATACGCGACGTCAATCGAAACGACGTAAGTCGAGACATATTTTTTCATATTATGTTTACGTGTAAAACTCAAGGGTTAGGATCCACACGGACTCGAAATTAAAAAAAAAAACTGCATTTATAACAAAGGATATACATACTTTACTATCAAAAGTAATTTTTTAAAATAATTATATATGCACTTATGAAATTGCTAATTATTTTTCCTATGCCGGAAATCGAAACAAATGACGTATGTTTGAGGAATAGTATCAAAACATTGTTAGACGTAACTTGAAACGACGTAAATCGAAACGACGTAAGTCGAGGACTGCCTGTATTACTAAATACGATATAATTATGATGTCAACTTTAACTTCATCGTACTAAGGTTATCCCAATTTACTATGATGTGGTTACTCACGGCGAGGTCCGCCCCTCCACCGGGAGGTACTAGTTCTCCCGAGCCCGGGAGAAAAGGTTCGCCTTGAGGCCCGCAGACCACTCGCATCAGCCCGCGCAGAGAAGGCGCGGCAGTGTCTGGTGGACAGTAGTTGTTAGGTACTCACAATGTGCATTGAGATATAAGTAGAACCTCCTTTTTTGAAGTCGGTTAAAACCACCAAATACCAAACTGTGGCCACGACTCCCACAATTGAATCAAAATATTGGCGTTCCTACAATTAAGTATAGTGGTTCCCATATTATATTTAGTAGTAGGTATAGTATTTATGCATGGGTATCTACATAAGATTTTTTATGAAATCCTGCGAGTTACAAGTGCAAAAGTTAACGTTTTAACGGGTTAACGGGTTAGTTAGAAACTTACGCCCGTATTCAGAAACAACATGAGTAATGAAGCAACGCTATGCGTAGAACCACAGAGGACATAATAGTACCTACTTATAATAGTAAGTAGAACGTAATTTCTTAATGCGTTTTTTATGGCAAGCTTTCATTTTTACAGTGATCATTTGGCCGAGCGGACGCTCTATAATTGGCCCGTTTGAAGCGGCTCTACTCGTAATTAAGGTCGCTGCATACGTAACGTGGTTTTACCCGGACGAAACGGGACGTGAAGTTTTGGAAATATTCTTTCATGCAAAATGTAAGCGAAAGAGCATACGTCACGCGACGGGACAGGAACGTGGCACGCGAAGGGCGGGAAAAATATCGTCGGCGATGATGTTTAACACGTCCCGCCTCGTGCGTGGCCCATCCCGTCCGTGAATCCGCTGCGTATGCACAGTCGCTTCGTTCGCTCCGGAGAGCTAAGTAGTGATGCATGTACATATTTACCTACTCTATATGCTAATCACCTTATATAAAAAAATAATCGTTATAAATAAATACATCAGTTTTCATTACATGAAAATAATTTGAAAAAAATTATAATAAAACATGTTATTTCAATATTATCACTTTAAAATGTTATCCATATTATGATTAAAATTATAAAATAAATGTTAAATGATATTTTTTTTATAAATAACTACCTTTAAAAAAATGTGATTATATATAATTACTTACAATCGTTCTCGGGGTGTGATAGTTTTTTTCATAACAGTGTCTTTCTTTGTAAATGAGGGCTTAGCTTATTTTCTAGTAAAGCACAACATTCTATAATTCTTTTGTCATACGAAAATATTTATAAAATTGAGTCTCATCCTTCAAAAGTTTTTTGTAGAAAGTGTGGTATTCTCTTTCTTCTTCTCTTTTCTGCCATGTAGGATTTACAGAAAATCTCCGTTTCCTTTTGACGGCCGTAGCTTCTCCTAAAACAATCGTCATCTAAAACAATAGCAATTAAAGCCAATTCTTCAAATGAAAAATCTAAGGAAGATAGATTTCACAGTATTTCACAACACTAGCACGTTATAGTTCCGAGTTATTGTTACGGTGCGTGTGCATAATAAATACCCGTCAGTGTTACCTAACCACGTTCCGTCCCCGTCCCGTACACGTTACGTTTGTAGCTATCTTTATTTGTCAAAGACAAAAGACAAAGATGAAAATACAAACATGAAACAACTGATTCTTTCTTTCAATTTCAAATTTTCAGTTCAATCACAGAAAAAATACAATAATAGTACTTACAATAAAATTCGTAAATAAAATAGATGGACTGCTACTTACCACTACCTATTCGTCGATTCGACTCCATTTCACTCAAGTTTTGTTTGTGAAATGGGTTTAATGAACTGTGCACTCGCAAACACTGTAAGAACTCATAGTGTTGTTTATGAATACGGGCGTAAGAATAGGAATATGCCTGACTGGCCTGAGTGGTTGAGCTAAACTTAAGTTTTAGGTAATATTTGGAGTAATGGTTGCACTCGATGCCCTTATATCCCTCGATCCCTTATATCGACAACTGTTTCCCACCATCCTACAATAAACCGATAATACGAAAGTAGTCAGTCACTACCGGTAGTATTATTGGATCTGCCGATTCAAATTACAATGCTAAAAAGCATAAAGTTTTAACACAAGCAGACATTTTTTACGTAACCTTAACAAAAGGAAAAAATGCAGTAAAATAATGCTGCAATTTTATTATTTTATTAGTTCACGATAACCTGTATTAATTTAATATTGGTTATCTTCCATGAATCACATTCATGGACTTTCCGTGCTCTTTTGTTATTTTATCAATAAAATGTTTTTGCGTAGTAGGTTGATAACAACCCGTAAAAATCGGAATTGCTTTTCATGTAAATATATTATCGGCCGCAGCATGGACCTTGATAGTGTTAACTGATGGAAAATGTTTACTGATTACAGCTGCATACTGTTAACCCAAACACCAGTGACCTTATATTAAAAGAGGTAGATAGGTTATACGCGCACCAAAAGTGGCACGCCAAAACTGGGTTAATTAGCACAGTTGAGCTCAGTCGTACGTACGTCAGATGTTGATTGGTTTAGGGAAACAAATGATAAACGTGTGTGTGTTTCGGAACAAATTTTTCGGTTGATTTGTACGGGCATAACGTATCTACCTCTTTTAATATAACATCATTGCGAAACACTAAGATAATTTTATTCTCGTGTCTATTGGAATTGTGGCTCGAAGGCCTACTAATTACAGCTCGACTCGAAACGTTCTGAAGTCGCGATTTTTTTGGTCACATATTTTGTGAATGTTCATGTTGCCTGTAACAATGAGAAATGTCTCAATCAGCCAGCTATAAATTATGTAAGAGATGGCCAAGTAATGTTATCAATGCATCCATTCATACAGCAATTTTCAGTGCTCGTATTAAATTCTAAGAGCTTAATTCGAGCACTGAAAGTTGCTTGTGGTGTGGTGTACCCTGCGTCCTTTTAACTTGACAACAATGTTTTCATATTTCCCCTTTATAACTCAAAATCCGCATAAATATTGGGAATACTATTGCATCCTATTGGGAATAATAAAATTAATAAAAACATATCGGCTTAAAGATGTTATCACCTTATAAAATGTTGTCTTTTTATATTAGGCACTAGATCTATTAATAGCGAGTTTTTATGCTCGCCAGAAAATTATATAATTATAAAAACTCTATTGACTGATAAACACGAAAGAAGGGGCACCATCCTATCTTATAAATTATTCCATACACGTGTGAGATTCACATACATATGTATCTACTACAAATATAAATGAAACATAATCAAAATTTTACTAACAAAAAATAACCGACTTCAAAATTACTCAAAAACTAGATACTTGTCAGATCTCGTTCAAATTTATGTGGGACCACATGACAAGCACCTGCTTTCGATTAAAAAAGAATCATCGAAATCGGTTGGCGTGATATTGAGTTATTCGTCCATTTGTCGCGCACATACTTAATGCAAATTTAAGACTTATATTGTTTTCTCATGGATGCCATTGTCAGATCTTAATAAAATTTAAGTGGGACCACATAACAAGCAGCAGCTTTCGTTTAAAAAAACAATCATCAAAATCGGTTCACCCAGTCGAAAGTTCTGAGGTAACAAACATAAAAAAAAATACAGTCGAATTGAGAACCTCCTCCTTTTTTGAAGTCGGTTAATAATATGGACCTTTAGCATTAACATTAAGAAGTAAATGATACTTCTCGAAGAATACCAGAGAGCAGACTACCAGAGCGTAGAGTTAATTTAAGAGTAGACAGAAACATTAATAAAAGTTTCTCATGTTAATTTTGGGAAAGGTAGAAAAATTTATGTCGGAATTGTCGGAAACACATCGGTCTCAGATTGTATGTAGATAAATAATTAGTGTGTAATAAGAAAATAATACCGATGAAACAGTATAAATAACCGTTAATACTAGAAAAGAGAGTTAAATATTTTAATTTTAAGTTTTTTTTTTAGTTTTATTTCTACGTACCGATTTTAATTTAATTATTTATCAAAATCTATACTAATATATAAAGAGGAAAGATTTGATTTTTTGTTTGCATTGAATAGTCTCCGAAACTACTGAACCGATTTGAAAAATTCTTTCACTGTTGGGAAGCTATACTATCCCCGAGTAACATAGGCTATATTATATTTTCAAAAAAATTAGGAATCCTTAATAAAACTCCAATAATGTAACTAGGGATTGCAATCCGGTGTCATTTTCAATCCGGCCGGATTTCACCGGATTTTCACGAATCCGGCCGGATCCGGCCAGATCCGACCGGATTGATCACGTGATCAGAATTTTTCCTTCTCGTTCCATTAAAGACTGTTTTTGAGGTAATATTTTTTTTGGATTATAAAGGAACACAAATGCGAGTCGTAATAAAGCCGTAGCACCTAATGATAATCATCTCAATATTATTAAGAGGAAAATTTTGATATTTTATTTATTTTTTATAATGGATATACTTACTCAAAAACTATTGGAGTAATTTCAGAAAATTTTACTCCAATAAAAAGATACATTATTCCTTAGTGAGATAGGCAATATTTTACTGTGATTAATAATATGTTTTTTCTTACATCATCAGAAGTACCGCCCAGTGAAGTGGCTACGGTTCAGCTAGATCTGGGGGCACGGCAGTGCCCCCGCCAAGTCGAGCAAAAAAGCGGCACAGCCGTACCATCCTTTTCTCGAAGCAATTCAGGCCATTTTCGACCCCCTATAACTTCGTTGTGGATAAAGCTAGAAGCCTGAATTTTTTGTAACCAAGCAGGCATTGTATAAACACGGTATATTTCAAATTTCATTCAATTTAAACCAGTAGTTTAAGAATTATAACTAGTCAAAGTTTCTTAATTTCGTCACTCACTGACTGACTGACCGATCATCAAAACTCTAAGGCACTTCTAGCAGACATAGAAGCTTCAAATTTGGAACACAATTAGTGTTTAGTGTATAGATCAAGGGAAAACTAAAACATTTTGCAATTTCGGTCTAGTTTTCTAGATACATCAACTGCATAAATAACTTTGTAATCCCATATAAATATATAGGATTACAAAGTTACATTTGCAGTTAATGAATTACTGTACCTGTATAACAAAGTAATATCTGCAGTGAATGAATCAGTGTACCTGTATATAATATAATGGAATAATAGGTGTAGATAGGTACCTAGATATAATTATGTTCAAAGGTAACTTGTAAAAGGAAAAAAGTAGAACTACCTACAAAAAGAAATGAGATGCCATCAAAAACAAAACTTGTAAAAAAAACCAAGTCTCGCAACTCAGTTCTTTTACCGTAAAAAGTTGTGAGATCCATGTAATACCAAGTCGGTTAATTTATTCAGTTCCTACTTAAGGGTCCTTCTGTCTTAAGTTATCACGTAATTAGCTAACCTAACAAGTAACAACATCTTATAGTGACCATATTATCAATATTAAAAATCTTTTATGTTTTAAATAAATAGATTGACTTGGCAATCGCATTAAACAATCAAACAATATAATACGTAGGTATTACTTGTGAGATATATTGTGTTTTCATGCGATGGTCAAGTCGATCTATTTATTTAAAACATAAAAGATTTTTAATATTCATAATATGGTCACTATAAGATGTTGTTACTTGTTAGGTTAGCTAATTACGTGATAACTTAAGACAGAAGGGCCCTTAAGTAGGAACTGAATAAATTAACCGACTTGGTATTACATGGATCTCACAACTTTTTACGGTAAAAGAACTGAGTTGCGAGACTTGGTTTTTTTTACAAGTTTTGTTTTTGATGGCATTATCATATACGGTGGCGCAAAAGTTGCCACCCGATGTTCTTTGACTGTATTTTTTTTAATAAATGAAAAACTAACTAAAGTTTTTGCTATTGAAATGTGTTTATTTCATGTCTAAATATTTGTTTTCATTAAGTAGAAAAATGATATCAGCCAAGTGGCTGCCGCTAGAATCGAGCCTGCATGGTCCCGATTTATGGCATTTTCCATCACTCCCACCAGAACTTTTGGCGAAAGGTTTCCGCATTTATGACGGATATTCTCTTTGAGGGCTTCAAGAATCTGAGGCTTGTTGACATAAGCTCGTGACTTCAAGAAACCCCACCAAGAACCCAAAATAAGTCTAAAGCGGTTAAAACGGGCGATCTTGCCGGCTAGTGCAAATTACGAAAAACGAGAGATTATTATGTTTACTCCGCGTTTTTGAGGAGTATAGCGATTCATGTCTTATTGACGTGTATTTTGTATCTGTTTTCTACACAAATGTCACAGCAAAACTGATATTTACCGCCATTTGAAAAAAAATATAGCATCTTCCGATAGGGTGATGATGACTCTTGCGCCACCCTATATTGTACCTGCATCTGGATGTAAACAGTCCGAAAATTGTAATTTTAGTTAGAAGTAAAACAGATTGTCAATACAATTTATCTTCTAAAAAATACCTATACATCAATTGCTGTATTTGTTTCTCTTTATTTTCTTTAAGAAGAGAGCCAATAACAAGTGCAGATGTATAGTACTACACTTTTTCATAATAATATGTTTAATGGCGTTTTTTTGTTGTGTTATCGCGCACAATTGAAATACATCTACAGCTTACAGCTACATCAATTTAGGGCAAATATTACAAATTATAAACAAGAAGTAATATTAACGAGAACATAATTTCACACTTTTATAACTTACAATTTATCCATTCAGTAATTTGTATTGTACATAACATCCTTATTGAACGTGAGGAATACCGGAATGCCATGCTAGATTAATTACAACATCTATACCAGGCATTTACAGCATCTACACTAGCAACAGGATGGTTATTTTGTCAAAAATTTGCGTGACCGGATCCGGTCGCCGGATCCGGTAAATTCGACCGGATCCGGTATGCGTAAAAAACGCCGGATCCGGCCGGATTACCGGATCCGGTTTTCCGGATTGCAATCCCTAAATGTAACCCAAGGTGTGAAAAAATAAGAAAACCGAAGCAAAGCGAGGGCGGTTACTCGTCATTAATAAAATTATAAGCAGGTCTTGAATTTTTCATTTAATAGAATTTTTTCATGTTCATTTAATATTTTTTTTGTGTATATTTAAGTAGATATGTTAATAGGTCGTAAAGTATATTTCATACCGGTAGATGATTAGGATGTTCATATCCAGAAATCTCTAAAGAATCCATATCCAGAAATATCTATAGAAATCTATATAAAATGATTTCCATTACATTACTTCGGTAGTTCTCGATTAATTGATGACAAATACCACAAATACAATGTCAAGGAAGTCATGCATACATGAATTGATACGATGATTAGGTATTTACGTTTGTATAGATATGACCCATGTGATAAAAGATAAATTATAAGAATTAATTTTTACTCTCGCAATCTAAATCGCACAAACCGTTGTGCTAACAAGTCACTGATTTAGTGATTTATTTTATGTCTAATTAAAGGAGTTAGTATCGCGTCGTGTAATTTGTAGAAAAAATAGAAAATGAATGAAGTTAAAGATCCGCGACAGGAACTCATGGAGGAAATAAGAAATAGAAATATGGGTGATAAAAAATATCACTCCGAGAGTTCGTTGCAGCAATTTGGTGAAGAGGAAGAGATTAGTGCGACAGACTCAAATAAGGATCCAGGGGTAAGTATTGAACTAAAACTCTCGTTCATATTACAACTAGTATCTGTAAAGTAACTCCACGATGCTGCTAAGTTTTGTGAAAATGAATCTGGGAGTAAAAATATAACAATAAATAAAAATTATAAAATATAGAAGGAAACAATTATTCTTCAGCACCAGCGTCCTTCAGAAGTCACGTTAAAAGACCTCAAATCCATTTACTTATTTATTGTTTACCGTTAAACCGAATGCTTAAACCGAATAGTTCACTTATTAACTAACCCCGGTAATTACTTTATTAAACGTAGTCAATGAATGTGTGAATTTTTTTATTTTTACAAATTATAAATCAATCTTAAAATAAAACTTCTTTGCTTCCTTCTAAGTGAATTAAGATGACACTTTTAATAAATTCATTTTAAAATTCTTTTCAATTCCTTTATAATCTTCTTAATCGAAAACAACAATCAAATTGATAATGTTTCAACTTTGACGTCAGCCATGGATTTAAGCCTTTTCTCTGAAGCTGTATCACTCATTTATTTTATTTGAGTTCTGCTCATGTTCTTATCTCCAATGGTTTTCTGCGCCATTTCATCTGCTTCTTTGCTACCCTTTGCGAGTTTGAAGCAAAACACAAATTTTAATATTTTAATAAAAATTTTCCGTAATTTTTTGGCATAATAAATCTGGCGAACGCAAAATATCTCTGTAGCTGCACACAAAATAAATATTATACGCTGCGGAACAGCATGCTCCATCGGTAACTGGTATAAACCTCTATGACCCCAAAAACATTTTGTGCTCTGTACCTAGCAATAACAATAAAATAATGGCATTAATTCTTTCTTAGATGTTAGGTTTCGACAAAAACAACAATAAGTTAAATTTACCTAAGACTGAGCTTCTCTTTTTCAGTTCATTGATAAAAACAATGCAATCATTTGGGTAAATTTTCAACAAAATCTAAATTAATTACGATATTTACAAAAGCATGGTCTTCAGGGATTTCTAAATTTTTAGATTAAAAATTTATTTTATTATCACTATAGGTAATGTAATTCAAAAAATCTTTTAAGTACTGTGGTTTAACAGAGACTAAGACCCAATGATAAAATTTCATAACAATGTACCTAAGCGCAGTCATAAATTAGCCGTGATCCAATATTAAACGTGGATCATTAATAGGATATTAATGATTATTACGATATTAATTATCCACGTGTAATACCTATTAGTGTTATCCCTGATCACAGTTATTTGACCGCGGCTATACTTAAATTTAAGACTGGTCTTAAAATGTTTTTAATTTTTATCATTACGTTACAAGCATGTAGGACCACGGTATTTAAAAGAATTTTTAATAATGATAAGCGTCGTAATGAAATGTACCAAAAAGTTATCTTCTAAATTATCAATACAATATGATACTTATTATAATTATTGTACAGTTTTTTAATGAACTTAAAATTCAGATTTTTTTAATGTTTACACAATTTTATTCGAGTATTCTCCGTGTAATGATTGACATTACACGGTTAAATTAATATTAACATTCATGTTATCTTACCTTAAGTACTTAGTTTACTACTAACAGATATATACCATCAAAAACAAAACTTGTAAAAAAACCAAGTCTCGCAACTCAGTTCTTCTACCGTAAAAAGTTGTGAGATCCATGTAATACCAAGTCGGTTAATTTATTCAGTTCCTACTTAAGGGTCCTTCTGTCTTAAGTTATCACGTAATTAGCTAACCTAACAAGTAACAACATCTTATAGTGGCCATATTATGAATATTAAAAATCTTTTATGTTTTAAATAAATAGATCGACTTGGCCATCGCATGAAAACACAATATATCTCACAAGTAATACCTACATATTATATTAAATTTGATTGTTTAGTGCGATTGCCAAGTCAATCTATTTATTTAAAACATAAAAGTTTTTAATATTGATAATATGGTCACTATAAGATGTTGTTACTTGTTAGGTTAGCTAATTACGTGATAACTTAAGACAGAAGGACCCTTAAGTAGGAACTGAATAAATTAACCGACTTGGTATTACATGGATCTCACAACTTTTTACGGTAGAAGAACTGAGTTGCGAGACTTGGTTTTTTTTACAAGTTTTGTTTTTGATGGTATCTCATTTCTTTTTGTAGATAGTTCTACTTTTTCCTTTTACAAGTTACCTTTGAACATAATTATATCTAGGTACCTATCTACACCTATTATTCCATTATATTATATACAGGTACACTGATTCATTCACTGCAGATATTACTTTGTTATACAGGTACAGTAATTCATTAACTGCAAATGTAACTTTGTAATCCTATATATTTATATGGGATTACAAAGTTATTTATGCAGTTGATGTATCTAGAAAACTAGACCGAAATTGCAAAATGTTTTAGTTTTTCCTTGATCTATACACTAAACACTAATTGTGTTCCAAATTTGAAGCTTCTATGTCTGCTAGAAGTGCCTTCGAGTTTTGATGATCGGTCAGTCAGTCAGTGAGTGACGAAATTAAGAAACTTTGACTAGTTATAATTCTTAAACTACTGGTTCAAATCGAATGAAATTTGAAATATAACGTGTTTATACAATGCCTGCTTGGTTACTAAAAATTCAGGCTTCTAGCTTTATTCACAACGAAGTTATAGGGGGTCGAAAATGGCCTGAATTGCTTCGAGAAAAGGATGGTACGGCCGTGCCGCTTTTTTGCTCGACTTGGCGGGGACACTGCCGTGCCCCCAGATACGGGGAATACCCGAATGACATTACATAAAATAAAAAGAAAATTTTAAGTTCATTGAAAAATCGTTTACAGTGTAGGTATAAATCTGTGAATAGTTATTGATAACTTTAGATAACTTTTTGTAAATATAATTAGATATGTTATGACTGACGATTCAAAGAATTATGATTCATATCAATGTCTAGACGCTGATAAAGATATGGTACCTATGCTTTAACTTCTTATATTACCATTTAACGACTTATTCTATTTTAATTTGATTATACATATAAAGATGATAATGAAAGAGGTCTGCATTCAATATAGGTAAATAAAAATTCCGTAGAAATTAACTAACATATTCTAGTTTCGTATACCTACCTATTAAGTTGTTGTAATCGACAATAATTATACAGAGCCGCACATAGATAATTATGTAATTAGCTTCGAGATATAGTTACGCCTGTAAGTATAATAGTAGGTATATGGATTAAATATTCCATACTAGGATATACTCGTATTACCATACTCTGGTACCCTTCCCCATGTGCGGAAATGTGTGGTATACGAGAAAGTGAAACTTTTTGGAACCTAGCCTGAAAATGTTTGAAAAATATGTAATTTAAAAATTTTCAATATAAGTACATAATTGCATTTTAGATGCAACACAAAATTGCGTGGTTTCCATTCTGACACACAAGTAAAGTCATTCTAATGCGACTAACGCCATAATTCAGAGTCAATAACGGTTACTTAAATCGCTCCTTAATACAGAATTTGTATGGTGATTCTTTACTAAGGAACGATTAAAGTAACCTTTAGTGACTCTGAGTTGGGGCGTAAGCAGTGAACGAATTGTGTATATTAGTTCATTGGGCGTAAGTCATAATAATGTGACTACGTCATTATAGTGTGTCTACTCGTATGTCTAGATGTCAAGATGCTTTGCAGGGTTCCTTTTTTTCGTAACTAAAATAACCTAACGAAACCTGTGTAAACCTGTGTTTAGATTTGAGTAGCGTGTATTTTTATAAAATAATAGTTTAAAATCTATAATAAACGGTTTTGTAGCTCAATAGACCAAATATCTACTAGTTGTACAGTGTACTACATTATAAAGCAGTTAAAGTAAATAATTAATAATAAACCCTTTAGGTTCTGAACGTGTCATTACAAAATGTCCAAGCGGAGGATTGTCCGGACAGGCGACGCGCCATATCGCAGCCTGGGCCAGGCTCGGGCAGCCTTTCCACTGCTACCGCGACACGCGCTGCCCGTCGCCGCCCGCCACGGAACGTCATGTACGCAGACACCCTGGATAGAACTGTAAGTACTTAACAACGCTACAACGCTACAAACTCATAGCTCCACGCTAGGATTCCCAAGGTGTCCCTAGATGTCACGGGTGCCATGGACAACACTAGCTAGGGATTGCAATCCGGTGTCATTTTCAATCCGGCCGGATTTTACCGGATTTTCACCAATCCGGTCGGATCCGGCCGCATCCGGCCGGATTGATCACGTGATCAAAATTTTTCTTTCTCATTCCAATATAGACTGTTTTTGAGGTAAAAAAACTTTTTTTTGGATTATAAAGGAACGCAAATGTGTTAAGACAAAGTAAATGCAACCGAACCGTAATAAATACTCGCACAGATCAAGTTACGTAGACCCTAATGACGATTATCTATATTTAATTTAATTAGAGGATGGACAAGACGAAAATCATGTCGAATGTCCATGTCACAGCCGTACTTTATTTATTTTTTGTAATCGATAAACTCAAAAACTATTGGACCAATTTCAAAAATGTTTACACAAATAAAAAGCTACATTATTCCTTAGTCAAATAGACTATATTTTATTGTGATTAATAATATTTTTTACTTCATCACAAGTAAAAATATTTGACGCCCAGCGAAGTGGAAACGGTTCACCTAGTTTACTATATTATACCTGTGTCTGGGCTCTGGATGTAAACAGCCCAAGAACTGTAATTTTAGTAAGAAGTAGAACAGATTGTCAATATAACTTGTCTTCTAAAAAAATATATCAATTGCTATATTTTTTCCTCTTTACTTTCTTTAAGAAGGGAGCCAATGACAAATGAACATGTATACAACTACACATCTTTATATGTTTAAAGGGGTTTTTCTGTTGTCATGTTATCGCGAATCAATTGAAATACACATATAGCTTACACCTACATCCATTTATGGCAAATATTACAAATTAGAAGTAATATTAATTTACTAAAATATAATTTCACGCTTTATAACTTTCAATTTATCCATTCAGTAATTTGTTTGTACATTTCATCCCTATTGATCGTTAGAAATACCCGATTGCAATACTAGATTATTTACAACATCTATACCAGGCATTCAAAGCATCTACACTAGCAACAGGGTGATTATTTTGCCAAAAATTTGCGTGACCGTATCCGGTCATCGGATCCGGCAAATTTCACCGGATCCGGTATGCGTAAAAAACGCCGGATCCGGTTTTCCGGATTGCAATCCCTAGACAACACACACTCAGACCAGAATAGTACCGAACAGTATAATTATACACTGCACTTGATACATAACATTATTGTCAGAGCAGCAAGGCATTCTGTTTTGTAACTCGACAGCGGAATCCGCGATGAGTGTTAAAATCCTATCTTTAGTCGTTTGAAGTTTGACACTCATCGCGGATTCCGCTGTCGAGTTACAAAACAGAATAGCCTTACAGCTCTCATACAGGGTGACATTAACCGGATCATAAGCAGGGTGCTAGCCAGCTCGTGTACAGGTTGAGAACTTGAGATGGCTAAATACCTAGTTGAGAGTTGTCGGTTAATGAAACTAAAAATCACACGCGTTTTCTAATATATGCATTGAGCCTGAAATCTGTTTTTAAAACCTGGTCACCGAACTTTATCGCATATCAAATATAAATAATTTTCCATCCAATTGATTCGAAGAAAATCAAATGTAGTAGTCAGCCAGATATAAACATTATTAATGGTTAGCCCGATAAGGATTCCATATCAACATTACGTAAACGGAACCTTACAAAATGCTCCTAATCATTGATTCTTAAAAGGAACACATTTAAACTAAGTTGATATAGAAAATGAAGGAACAAAACAAAAATCAACTATATTCATAGTTCAAAATACCAATTTGTGATATTTTCTAAAACTACCTATGAATTACTTATGTACTTGGTATAGACAAAAAATAATGAATATTATAAGTTTTCTGTTTTAAACAATACACATATTATGATAATCTAAAATCCATCAAATTATACCTCTATTTTAGATATCCTTAATTCTAGAAAGAGCTATAGAGTGTAGTAGTGTACTTTATACATTTTTTGTTTTAATTTTCTCTCAAATATTCTACAAGTGCACAAGTTGATAGTTAGATATAACCACGAAATTAAGTTGTTAAATATCTCTGAGTCATTTACGCGAACTGACAGGCCTGACAGCATTAAATATATATCTATACCTTATAAGTACTATTATTTCTTCTGTTCCTAGCAGGGCCTGATTAACCCTTAGGCTAATTAGGCTGCAGCCTAGGGCGCGAGGATCGGGGGGGCGCGCTAAAATCGTGTCTTCGCATGCACTGTCTAGCATCACTGCATCTACCCTACACAGGCTACACATTTCAACTAGACCGAGACAGTCTAGTCCCTAGAGACGAGTCCCTGATTTTAACAATAAATTTTAAAATTTTAAAAAGCGCGCATAACACAAACACTGACTTGTTACTCGAATCGATCGGTGGTCGAGCGAGTGGGTGAGCTGGCAACGGAGTGCCACTTGCCAGGCACTCAGTGCCTAGTGCGCGTTTTGATTAATCCGCCTCGCAATAATGTTCGGTTTATATGTACTAAGTAGTTAACTAAATTTTAAGTAAATTAATACGTGTAAAGTTGTAAAGGGACTATTTAGTAGTTAAAATTTAGAAATCAAGTAGACAAGTAATTTAGATTTTTTTCTATTTTCTGTTAAGTAGATTTTTATCACTTAACACGTTTGGACCATTGAACTATTATTACTAGCGTATAGAATAGACACCGCGAACATCGGGTTCGGGGGTGTGCATTGCACTTATCATCGGTAAGAAAACAAAATATTAACTTAAATCAACTAAAACGAATTAAATTAAATTATTGTGCAATGTTCCCACCATTTTTTAATGAAAAAATCATAAGGAGCCTTTGAACTTGGCAAGCCACTAGCGTGTTAATGGACTAAATAAGCTTGCTTACGCGCTGTCCTACGTGGGCGAATCAACGCGAACGCGAAACGACGCGGCGCGAAGCGAAAATAACAAACAGTCGAGATGTATTGAAGTGTCCTACGTGACCAAAAGCACGTAGAGGAAGTTGCGGTGTCCTACGAGGGAACACGGTGTTAGGCTTGCCGTCTTGGTTCGGCAAGTGTCATATACAAAGTTACTCTATGGCAAGTGTGCAAACGAGGCTTCTAGTTTGAAAAGAGAACAGAGGGCAAGCCGGCGGTGGAACACACATTTTGTTTGAGATGTCTTTTCTATATACAGGGTGGATTTTTGAGACGGGTCAGTAAGGGCAGGTACCTTAAACATTATAGTTATAGGAAAACGTTCCTACGAGACTATCCATAAGTTTTTAAGATATTCTGAACTGCATTCAGAGATTTTTGAGAAAATGTACGGTCAGCGAAAAAAGTGCTAAAATCCAAAAAAATTATGCGTATCGATCCTACTTCGTATGGGAATCAAAATATGGGAATCTAAATATCTATGGGACCATTTAAGGTATGAGCACTAGAAATGTCAGAAAACGCTAAAAACATTTTCCATACATTTTGTACTGAAAAACGATAAATCAACTCCTAATATTCTTTATTGCCAAACAATCCTGACAAGTGTCTTGTCAGAGCGTCTATCCCTGTCGCTCTTCCGCATATTAATTGGCATGACAAGAGAAATAGCAATAATAACTTAATGTGCATGATCGCAATATAGATATCCCTGTTGTGCCTATGCAAAATACCGAAGAGTAAATAAGACAGCCACATACTATGATTGTACAGTATCACTGATGTCGCACCCTCGAACACTTCTGGTCGCCTAGTACTCGCTTTAATTAATAAACGACGAGAAAAAGTGTCGTTACAACTTTTCCTCTTATTTTTTTCTGTCTAGCCCCCTTTCGCAAAGCGCGATAAGGAACTTCGTTCTAATAATCTTCACTTATACGCGCGTTTCTGTGACACCGTGTCCTACGTGGGCGATTCAACGCGAATGCGATCGCGAAGCGATCCGATGCGAATTTAGTGCGACGCGGAGCGAAGCGGCGCCTCTGTCCTACGTGCACGCGAATTGTCACTTCACCGTCAGTCCCCACTGACATACGCCGCGCCGCTGAAGTTCGCGCGAAAATATCAAACCAACTGATCGCGTTCGCTTCAAGCCGCGCCGCACCGCAACGCCCTCTACGTACGGTCACGTAGGACACTTCAATACATCTCGACTGTTTGTTATTTTTGCTTCGCACCGCGTCGCTTCGCGTTCGCGTTGATTCGCCCACGTAACACCGTGTCCTATGTGGGCGAATCAACGCGAACGCGATCGCGAAGTGATCCAATACGAATTCAGTGCGATGCGGAGCGAAGCGACGACTCTGTCCTACGTGCGCGCGAATTGTCACTTCACCGCCACTGACATACGCCGCGCCGCTGAAATTTGCGCGAAAATATCAAACCAACTGATCGCGTTCGCTTCAAACCGCACCGCACCGCAACGCCTTCTGTGTGTTTTTGGTCACGTAGGACACTTCAATACATTTCGACTGTTTGTTATTTTCGCATCGCGCCGCGTCGCTTCGCGTTGGCGTTGATTCGCCCACGTAGGACAGCGCGTAGGACAGCGCGTGAGGCGAATTAAACAAAACTCGCACTAGGCACTCAGCGCAGCTTGCCGCGCGCAATGAAACACATCAACGATGTGCGGGGACACCCCGGTGTGGTTAATAGTTAGTAGGTATATTTTGCCTCGCTTCATTCATTTGTCTTATCTCTTTTGAAATCGTCGTTCGTCCGTCATATGAATCACGCACTCGCGAATATTGTGATTGATATTTATTGTCCTTTCCTTACACCGTGTCCTACGTGGGCGACTCAACGCGAACGCGATCGCGAAGCGATCCGATACGAATTCAGTACGATGCGGAGCGAAGCAGCGACTCTGTCCTACGTGCGCGCGAATTGTCACTTCACCGCCACTAACATACGCCGCGCCCCTGAAATTCGCGCGAAAATATCAAACCAACTGATCGCGTTCGCTTCAAATCGCGCCGCAACGCAACGCCCCCTACGTGCTTTTGGTCACGTAGGACACTTCAATACATCTCGAGTGTTTGTTATTTTTGCTTCGCGCCGTGTCGCTTCGCGTTCGCGTTGATTCGCTCACGTAGGACAGCGCGTTAGTGTGTCCGTGTTTTTTTAATGAGGTACTTTGCCTTTATGTACGATCAGCTTAAAAAATGGTTTGCCACCCTAAGGTTGAATGTCATGCAGATTAAAGGACAACGTTAGTTTCGCTTGCAGATCGATCTGAAAACTTTTATGAACCATCTTAAAATTTTCACACTACTACTCTACTCACTACTTTTTTTGCGGGTGCGCGTCCTCATAATTAGCCTAGGGCGGTCAGATCTCTTGATCAGTCGCTGGTTCCTAGGTAGTGAAGACGATAAAATAACGGAAACCGAAACGGAGTTTTAAATTATAATAATCTTATCTCATTCAGTTAGTATTAGTCTACTTTGCAACAATCCGCGGATAACATGTATGATGGTATATACTTTAAGACATGCGTGGCACCTCCCTCCCTCCCACATACCATATAAAAGTATATACTTTTAATTATTGTAGTGCATGTTTCCGTTGTGGGAGGGAGGGAGGTGCCACGCATGTCTTAAAGTATATACCATCATACATGTTATCCGCGGATTGTTGCAAAGTAGACTAATACTAACTTAATAACAATGGATTTCCGCAAAGTAACGCCTGATACTATTAATCTTATCTCAATTAAAAAACCAGTAAAACTCAGATTTCAACTGTTAATGTATACGAAAGTCATTATCTTAATTTATTTTTCAACATGCAAGGATTAAACGATTAAATTATGGTAGTTAGCAATCGATGTCACTACGTAAAACTGGTGGCAGGTTCATGGGTAGGTACGTGTGTAAAGATTTATAATAAAATTCCATCAAAATTTACAGAAATGCCTTACTTTAGGTAAATTTCATATTAAAACATCTTTTAACGAAAGGATATTAAAAATTAAATGATTATTTTAAAGACAACACTGCTTGGACATGAGTTTTATAAATATAGTTTGTAGTAAGTAATAGGAGCTAGCTGTAACTGTGAGCAGGAAAAAAAACCCGGTAGTTTCTTGCTGCTTCTTCTCCCGGTACGGGCCCTCTCACAGTAGGGCCGGGCATTGGCGTAGCTTGCATGACTTTCAAAAAGTGTTTGTAAACCGAACCAATTTTGAATAAAAACTTTTGATTGATTTGATTTGACTAGTAAAGAAACATGTTTATTGCTATTGGGAAATATTAACATGACTGATTTATTTGATTAATGCTTATCAGGATTATGGGATTAAACACATTTGCGTGATTGACTAGTGCTTTAACAATTATAATTATGTATTATACTGTATGTCCGCAAACGTTTTTAACCCCCGACGAAAAAAGAGGGGTATTATAAGTTTGTCATATCTGTGTATCTGTGTATTTGTGAATCTGTCTGTGTTCTATCGTAGTTCCTAAACGGATGAAGCGATTTTAATCTAGTTTTTTTGGTCTGAAAGGTGACTTAATCGAGAGTGTTTTACGCCCCAACTCAGAGTCACTAACAGTTACTGAAATCGCTCTTTAGTACAGAATTTGTATGGTGATTCTTTAATAAGGAGCGATTAAAGTAACCATTAGTGACTCTGAGTTGGGGCGTTAGCTATGTTTAGTGTAAATAAAACTGTCATGGGTTTTTAAATTTTAATTTAAGGTTATGAATACCTACTTACAACACATTAGCGGAAGGATTACAGTTCAGTCCTCCGTTTACAAGGAAATTTCCATATTATTATCTGGAAATAGATAAACATTATTACATATTTTCAATGAACTTCATTTGCACGCGTATGTGTATGTAAATAAAACGTAAAGCAAAAGAAAACTCAGCCACTCCCACTAATGATTAAAAAAAAATTATTGTATTTAAACCAATAACGAAACAATTTTATAGCTATTTTGACATTTTTTTATTAACAGTAGCGTTTAAAATATAATTTGTTCACATTTTAGAATTCGACTTTCTTTGTTTAAGCTTACTTACGTAATCCATCTTGTGCATGTTCTGTGAAGGATAATAAATCTGGATAATTAACTTTGATGTAATATTTTAATCTATCTCAAATATTAATTAATTATGATTGGTTATCAGTATTATCAAAATTGATCCTACAAAACACATTCCTAGAACATTGATTTTAATGTATTATTTACGTTTTAAAATATAATACATTATGATATTAGATAGATATGAAAGTATAAGACATGTAAATTGACATTAATTGATCATCACGGGATGTTTAGCATATCAAAATCTATAATAAGGAGATGGAAAAAAGATGTAATTGGGGTTCTCAGGGGTAGAAAGTGAGCGTAGGGTGTTGTCAGTAATATATTGACACGTAAGTTTTGCAAAATAGATAATAATAACGCTACAAACTCAGAGTCTCACACTAGGATTCCTTGTGTCGTTAATCTCATGGAAAACCTAATTATGACCCACACACGCAGACCGACACACACACACCCAGATCGAGAACAGTTTAAATCATCAAATGAAGTTTAAATCATCCAAATTTGGCCTTGCTCGGAATACAAACCCAGGACTCAAATAACATGTTAGGCCTTGCGCCACACTTGGCAAACAATCACGAGCCCCGAGACAAAGACCTGCAGTAAATCAAATCAAATCAAATCAAATCAATTTATTTGCTCGAATATGGGTTAGTTACATTAAGGTGTTAGTATCCAATTTGGTACGCCATATTCCGCCTTTTTATGGCATGCAAAATTTATATAGAAAATGTCAAAAAAATCTTATCTAATTACAAAACCATTATTAACTATTAAATTCAACCATGTCATAATTACATTTATTATTCAAATACAAAACAATTACTGAATACAATACAAAAATAAAATACAATTAACTATTATTATTATATAATATTAATTATTCCATTCAATATTATATACTATTATTACATATTATACATAGTACATATTATTATTATTTATTGCACACGCCAACCCCATCCTCTAAAAAATCCTTAACTGAATAAAAGGCCTTTTCTGTTAAATAAGTTTTGAGATTTTTCTTAAACTTAAAGTTATTCGATTCTCCTTTAATACCAGCAGGGAGATTATTATAGATTTTCGGTCCCATACAAAAAACACTATTATGATATAAATTTGTCTTAGAAAATATAGTTCGAAGTTGGTGTGCATGTCGTACTGTTGTCAAGGTCTCATATTTATCAATGTTGTACCTTACCATTAATGCTACTTCATAAATATATATCGAAGGGACAGTCAATATTTTTAAATTTTTGAAAAAAGGCTTACATGAGTCAATTTTGTGTAATTTACTTATGGCTCTTACACATTTCTTTTGCGCTTTAAGAACGCGATTTATGCCAGCAGCATTGCCCCAGAATATAACCCCATACCTAAGAATGCTACCAACATAACCATGATAAGCAGTGAGCGTTGCTTTTGTGTTTGCCACCTTAGCCAGCATGTGTAAAGCAAATGAGAATTTATTGAGTTTCCCGACAATGTGATCAATGTGCGTTTTCCAAGAAAGATTTGAGTCAATGTGTATTCCTAAAAATTTTGTACATTTGGTTTCACTGATGGTTTTACCCTCATAGGATATATTTATATTCTTTAAATGTGCATTTTTGTTAGCGAATCTCATCATACATGTTTTGTCAAGATTAATTTTAAGATTGTTGTTATTCAACCATTCAATTAGAGTTCTGAGTGAATCGTTAATATCTTTTTCATACGATGGTTGATTATTATCAATATATAAAGCTGTGCTATCGTCGGCAAATAAGACCATTGGTTCTTTTATTGCGCGAGGAAAGTCATTTATATAAACAAGGAAGAGAAGTGGTCCTAATATGCTGCCTTGAGGAACACCATAATTTACTTCTCTAGGCTCTGATGCATACTTCGTTTCAGTTTTATTTAAAGTGTTTAGTTTACTTACTTCCGTTATTTGTTTTCTGTCTGTTAAATATGATTTTATAAGATTTAAAGCATTGTTTCTTATTCCATAATTTTCTAATTTGTCAATTAATATTCCGTGATCTACAAGGTCAAATGCTCTAGTCATGTCCATAAATATTGCCAAAACTTTTCTTTTATTGTCCAGATTAGTCATGATCGTCTTTAAAAAATTATATATAGCTATATCTGTTGATTTGTCTTTGCGAAACCCTACTTGCTCGTCTGCAAGAATACCATATTTTTCAAAGTAAGAGTAAAATTTTTTGTAGATGACCTTCTCAAGTACTTTGGACAAAACAGGTATAAGTGCGATAGGTCGATAAAATTGCATATCTTGTTTGTCATTTTTTTTGAAAATAGGTTTTACTATTGTGGTTTTCATTTTATCTGGAAATGTGCCATGTTCGAGACACAAGTTGACGATGTGACAGAAAACGGGTGCTATGATTTCTGCAACGTCCTTAATTGTTTTAGTATTTAAAGTATCATATCCGGTACTGTTGGTATTTTTCAACTCCATTATTGTACGTAAAATGTCCTCTGCGCAAGTTGGATTCAAAAAAAGAGAGTTAGGTTGATTGTATTTAATTTTGGACTTATGGATGCTTCTGTTTACATTACAGCTGGCATGAATTTGATCAATGAAGAAGTCATTAAACTCTTGTGCAATTATTTGGGGGTCAGTAACATAGTCGTCGCCTATTTTAATTATATCTATATCCTGTCGGGGGCAATTGTTAAGGGTGTTATTTATTATTTTCCATGTCGCCTTTGATTTATTTTGAGCAGTTTTTATTATATAATTATTTTGAGATTTTTGGGTTAGTTTAATAATATGTTTTAATGTCTTTGAATATGTCCTAAATTTAATACTATTTAAGTTACTTTTTTTAAGTCTCGATTCCCACAAAAGTTTCCTTTTATTTTTAGAGCATAGCCTTATGCCTTTCGATAACCATTTGGGCCGCTTTGATGTGTACCTTTTTACTCTTATAATGGGAAAACATAAATTATAAAATAATAGCAGCAACTCAAGAAAATTATTATACGCTAAGTTAGGGTCATTTGTAGAGTATACTTCTTGAAATGATAGATTTTTAAGACATTCATAAAATTTACGGCTATTTTCCACAGTGTATTGTCGTTTATGAATATACCAATGACTCATCATCATATTATTAACTTTGACTGGACAACAAAGGATCTGTGTGGTGTGGTCCGATAAAGCTAATTCAAATACTGCGCTCTTGCATCCCCGTATATTATGTGCAATGTTGTCAATACATGTCTGGCTGCTAATACGGGTTGGTATATTGATAGATAGCTTAAGATTATATGTATTTAACAATTGTTTAAAATTAAAAGATATATTATTCATTTTTAAAGTGTCAATATTAAAATCACCACATAAAATTTATAAAATTTATAATAAAGTTGTTAAGATTGCGCTATTTTTTGCCAGATTTGCCAAATGCCAGTCCTTTTACGTTTGTAGCTTATGGCCCGACTATACTAAAAAGTTAACAGTGTGCGCTCGTCCTATAAACAATGCCTTTAGGGCGTTGATGGATGCAAACGACACAACAGCAGGATGTTTACGGAAGACCGAACTGATAGGTTTCAGAGCGTAAATTCGAAAATGTTTTGGATCTCTATGACGGCATACATTATAGGACAGCCTCTATATTAGCAATCTATACTATAATCATTAAAGTATGAATTAATTTAATTTCAACTGATTTAGTTAAGGTTACATATTCTAATGCAATTTATTTACATTAATTGCCAACATTAGATACCTAATATTAGTATCACGTTTTTCGTTATCTCCGAAGCAAATAATTTATTTATTAATATTAATTTTATTACGACCCTGCAGTTGATACTGAAAAACTCCAACGGTATTTCCCAATAATGAGATACACTGACATACCAAAAATATTTTGCCCTGCTTTGAAAGCAGATTTATTTTAAGCGTAGTTTAAACAACCCCTTCGTGGGCTCACTGAGTTGTAATGATTTATCGAAAGAGTTGTAGGGCTGTACCTTTGTACTTGTAAACAGGATATTCACATTCCCCATGTTATAATTACCATTCAAATTCAAATTCAAAATCATTTATTCATGTAGGTATCATTGAGACACTTATGCAAGTCATTTTTTTAAATCAACCAGCTTTTCGCAAAGGTGCTTTGTCATGGAGGAGAATAAAAGCCGTAAAGAAACTCCTCAGCAAATCTTTTAAAAATAAAAATACATCGGTATATTTATTACAAAAAAAGTATCACTAGCTTGTACGGAACTGGTTGCAGAGCTGGTCATTTCCATGCATCTTTCATGTCATTTATGTACTCATCTACAGTATAGTAACCTTTGCCTAAAAGTTTAGATTTTACATGTTTCTTAAACAATTCCACTGGCAAATCACGTATTAACTTTGGGATTTTATTATAGAACTTTACACCGAGCCCCATAAAAGATCGCTGCACTTTAGAAAGACGGTAAGATGGCGTTACTTACTGGTGCATTCTTCTTGTTTGGCGATAATTGATATCACAATTTTGTTTATACGCGGTTATATTATTCCGTATAAAAACTACATTACTATAAATATGTTGTGAAGCTACTGTAAGTATACCTATCTCTTTGAACTTCTCACGCAAACTTTCCCGAGACCTAAGTTTATAAATACAAAAAAGTATCACTAGCTTGTACGGAACTGGTTGCAGAGCTGGTCATTTCCATGCATCTTTCATGTCATTTATGTACTCATCTACAGTATAGTAACCTTTGCCTAAAAGTTTAGATTTTACATGTTTCTTAAACAATTCCACTGGCAAATCACGTATTAACTTTGGGATTTTATTATAGAACTTTACACCGAGCCCCATAAAAGATCGCTGCACTTTAGAAAGACGGTAAGATGGCGTTACTTACTGGTGCATTCTTCTTGTTTGGCGATAATTGATATCACAATTTTGTTTATACGCGGTTATATTATTCCGTATAAAAACTACATTACTATAAATATGTTGTGAAGCTACTGTAAGTATACCTATCTCTTTGAACTTCTCACGCAAACTTTCCCGAGACCTAAGTTTATAAATAGCCCTAATAGCTCTTTTTTGTAATATGAAAATTTGTTCTATACTGGCTGCTTTGCCCCACAGTAAGATGGCATAAGACATGATACTGTGAAAATATGCAAAATAAACCATCCTAGCAGTTTCGACGTCAGTATACTGCCTTATTTTCCTAACAGCATAAGCAGCCCTACCGAGTTTAGTCACGAGATTTGTTATATGTGGGCCCCACTGAAGTTTACTATCTAAGGTCACCCCTAAAAAGACCGTGGATTCCTCCATATGCAATATTTAATTATTCAGTTTGAGAGATTTGTTGACTTTTTTAACATTAGGTGGTACAAACTCTATACATTTAGTTTTTTTGCATTTAAAAGCAAATTATTGATAGTGAACCAACGCGACACATGCGAAAGAGCACTATTTACGTCGTCAAAATTTACTTTATTCCTTTCACACTTAAATATTAATGATGTATCATCAGAAAATAGTACAATATCCGCTTGGTTCTTTACATAATGTGGTAAACTGTTAATGTATACCAGAAAAAGAAACGGACCCAAGATCGAGCCCTGCGGTACACCCAACACAGCCGGTGACCCCGATGACTTAATATCGTTTATACTAATTTTTTGTATCCTATCACTCAAATAAGACGCGATCAAGCTAAGGGCCTTGTTTTTTCTAATAATCATAATCTACGAAGTAGGGTTTCTAGACATGAATCTATCATTGGTAAGAACTTCAATGGAAATAAAATTAACATAATAATATAATTTTATAAATTCGCAAATAAATGAGCATCAGCATTAAACCTTAATTTAAATTTTTATATTTGATAAAATAATTTTAAGACAATTTTTAACCATTTAACATGATGAAGACAAAACTACTAACAAATTTATTTGATATAGATTTATATGATAAAACTGTTTAACAAGCACAATTATTAATAAATTTTAATACTTGATGTACCTATTTTACATTATTTATTTATTATTATTTATTTCAATAAAGAGACAACAATTTTCCTTCTTCCCTGAACACGCTACTAATCTTCTTTAAAATATTTAATCTCGTATTGATATTTGTATGATCGATTGGTTTTAGGTAAGTGACGCAAATATTGTTTGTAAGCAAACGAGGATATAATCTTTTAATGTCACGTGAATGTATTTATCAGTGTACATACTGTGTAACGTAATATTATACTGAAAAGCTGATTTTGTTTTCCTGAGTAAATTGAATGACAAGCTAAGCTAAAGTTTAAAATTCACAAAATGACATAGACTAATAAAAACCTTTTACGATTAGATAATCAATTAGCGTTTATATACCTTTAACAAAACATCTACTCATAACATTGACGACCATGTAGCCTAATGGTAGCGACCCTGCCTGCGAAGCAAGGGGTCCCGGGTTCGATTCCCGGCCGGGCAGATATTTATGTGACAGATAAATATTTGTACTCGGCCCATGGGTGTTATTTTAATGTTTTATAATATGTGTAGTCCATGCTACCCGCGACACAGGTAAATAACCTACTGCGGGGGTATGAGTGTGTAAGCGTTTATTTATTTATTATTATTTATCTAGATATAAAAAATAAACCAATTAAACCACAGCAGTTCATCGAGTCAATCGTTTAAAAAAGGTATCTGATATTGATAAAGCGATCACGAGATGTGTTGTGAAAAAAAACTTTGTAAAGGGCACAGTTCCATCACACCGAGCGGCCGTGTTTGTGAGGCGGGTCACTCTCGCGCAACCGACTGTAAAGCTTTTGAGCCTAGCCGTCCGCGAGCCACCCTTCCCTACCACCCCCTAACACCCTGTAAATATCGTCTGCGGACATAACGTGCCGCCCCAATGCCTCACCTAATGAAAATCTCTTTATTTTTAAATTCTCACTAGTAAGTGACCAGTTTGATTTTATATTGTGACTTTTAATAGGTTTTATTCATTTTCTGTATCTTTTGTTGTGTGGTTAATTACGGTTGTTCTAATGTGAAATAAAAAATTAAAAAGACTTCTACGTACTGATTTTTATTTAAAATAAACTAACTTCGTCCTGATAAAATACATCTATTTAATTTTGTATTCAAACTTTTTGATTTTTTAACACACAATTTTATTTCTGTCACTTTAAGAGCTTGTTTCACAATCTTCAAGTAAGTCCGAAGTAAGCTATTCGTTGGTTAAGTTGACATTTCGTGTATGTAAAATGACACTTTAACTTGCAGCGTCAGTACAACCTATTTTGGTTTTGACACTACTCTTTTGGGTCTCCTTACTCCGGTTCTCATCTCGTTATTTATTTTTCCGGTATTTCAGTTTATCGTTTTATTCGTTCAGGGCATTTTTAGACAATAGGCATGTTACATTGAGATGGCCCAATACATTAGTTTAAAGTGGTCATGTTTGTAGTTTAACAAATATTATTATTTTGTGTATTATAGGTTGCTTTTATTACTATTGTAGTTGTGATGCCCTTTAGGCCCAAAAGATATAACACAGTTAAGAGAAATACGAATACTCTGCAAAAAGCATGGTTGCTAAGCGCAGTGAGGTCGATAGCTAATATTCAGCAATAATTTTCATTATACAACTCCAATCAAATATTTATAATATTATCTTTATACATAAAGATAAGCAATATCAATCATATTTTAATATTATGTAACAATTTATGTCACATTAATTTCGTTACGTATTTCCATCAGTAATCAAATTGTTAATTACACACATTTGCGCAACGCAATATGGATGTGACAAATAGGGAATGTGAAATTGTAAGATTTGTTCATCGCAACAGTCGACCAACGTACAAACAGAAAATCTGATGGTAAGTGATTACGCATTGAAGGTTATTAACTTTTCAATCAGCCGTTGATAACCAGATGAAAACAGTCCTTAATCAGAACATTGAAGAAAGAGACAATTACAATAGCAATACACATATTTCACAGCAAATATCGTACAACATTCTATGACTGGTTGCTTTATAAAAACAGTTTAAAAAGTTGGAACGGAACGCAGGTCCTTTAATGGGATTATAGTGAAATACAGGTGGTGTCGATCGAGAGAAACAAACAACTAATGAAGTTATTAATCCGGCTTCATACGGCTTTCGATGTCCACACAACGAATTTTTATCTTTGTTTTCGGCACAGACTGCGGGAGCGGTCAACGGCCTTAATTTATGCGAAATCAAAATTTGTGTGAAATGAAGTTTGTTTACTTTTTAGGACTCTGCAGAAAGGGTGCCCAGATTGGCGATGGGTAATAGAGATGAGGACTTAACTTCACCCAGTGTTTTTGGTAATAATGACTCAATTTATTTAAAAATACAACTTGTAAAATACAGACTCACTAGAAAGTATGTTCTCCACCGCTATCAAGTAAACGTATGATCCTATAGTAATGATATTAGGGGGGGAAACGACTTTTCCGATTTTTTTTTTGTTAGAATTTCATTTTTTCCGAAAACTA
This sequence comes from Thymelicus acteon, assembly GCA_951805285.1. Lineage (NCBI taxonomy): Eukaryota > Metazoa > Arthropoda > Insecta > Lepidoptera > Hesperiidae > Thymelicus > Thymelicus acteon. The sequence continues at coordinate 8,385,037 of OX638219.1, read as the reverse complement.
TTGACTGACGTCTTTTTTGCTATATATATGTATTATTTGACATATTTTTATATTATAAAAAGCTATAGTAATCCAAAACGGAATGGGTTAGGTTAGGTTAGGTTCGTATAATATTTCTTCACGCGGAAATAGGGACCCCGCAAAGCGGGGTTTCATTGACATACTTGAAATGTAGTTTTGTTGTTTGTTAATTGCTAAGACTTGAATTTAATTAGTATAATGTCTCAGATGTGTCATTCGTAACAAATTATCCTAATGCTTCCTATTACTTCAATGAGTAAATATTTATTTATATTAAATTGATATTTTATATGATTTTTCTTGTCAAACAGGTACCCCCAGTCCAATGTTCTATAACGGGAATCCTAGAAATGGAGATATTAAATTACCAAGTAAGTACTTACTTTTGCAGGGATTTCTGTTTTGAGATTACGAATTTATTACAGTTAAATACTACATTTTTTATAGCAATGCACATTTTAATACATATTTTATTGTCAAACAGGCACCCCCAGTCCATTTTTCTATAACGGAAATTTCAGAAATGGAGATATTAAATTACCAAGTAAGTATTTCCACAAAGTCCTTGTGTGAATTTATAATGTGAATATTATATTAAAAATATTTAATATATTTAATTGTCGAACAGGTAGCCCGAGCCCACTGTTTTATAACGGAAATCCCAGAAATGGAGATATCAGATCACAAAGTAAGTGATTATCATCAAAGGATAAGGATTGTAGGATTGTAGGAAACGATTGACTCATATTCATTGTTTACACAAAGTAGATACAAGCTTTCTAATTGATATATCACCCAATCGCCCATAACAACTAGATAACCTAGTGTAAATCTTAAATAAGTCATATTTTTCAACATTCTACTTATCCATAACCCTGAAGTGTCCTGGAGACTCTAAAAATGTCACAAACTTTTAATATTATAGTTTTTATTAATTTTTCCTACAACTTTAACCAGGGATGAGAACCTGAGTAAAGTTTATTTATATTTGATCAATTGAATATTGAAGAATTGTAATGTTATCGTAATAGGAAAATCACGCATAAAAAAGTATTCTCATGATAAAAAAATACAAATCATCCTTGTATTTAATTATATTATCAAATTTTAATTAGATTCTTAAAGGTAATAATATTTTTACTGTATTCATCTGATGTACAGATGATAATCAGTTTGATAAGATACAAATAGCAAAGTTGAAGAGCTATTACGTCTATTTCGAATAGTTTTCATTATGTATTAGTCAATGCGCTAAAATGCAAGTAATCATCATCGAGATCCATCGACTGATTAGCAAAATTGATTGGCATCTATTACTACTATCTTCAATGGTAAATATAATCAGATAATAATATTGTTTATAGGTAAATATGCTTCGTATAGTGATCTCCGTAGTGGAACTCCTCGGAAGCGATCAGAGGTCACAATGGATGCACAATCTTTTCGTTCAATCGAGACACAAGCACCGCCGCCCACCAGCCCTGAAGACAACGTCCGATTGACTTGGTAAGTAAACAATGTTATATTTATTGCAGGTTGCATCTTGTTTCTAGCTGTTTTTATTATTAACTAGCTGACCCGGCGAACATCATATCGCCTAACAATTTTTTTTTCTAAAATTTTCTAAAATAAAAGTAGCCTAAGTTACTCCTTGTTACGTCAGCTATCTGCCAGTGAAAGTCCCGTCAAAATCGGTCCAACTATTTCAGAGATTAGCCGGAACAAATAGACAGACAGACAAAAAAATTGTCAAAAATGTTGTTTTGTTATATGTACCGTGTATACATCCAAATGCACTTAGTAAAAAGCGGATATTTTTATATTACAAACAGACACTCCAATTATATTTATTTGTATGTATAGATTTTAGTTCCCGTGTCAAGGAATTTTCGGATTTTCATTATTTTCAATTTGGCCACACACTATTTCTATTGTTACATTATTTTGTCTATCATACAACATTAAACCTAGATAGGGAATCTAAACTTATTAACATTATTTAAAACTTATATGGTGCGGAAATAGACATACTTCATAGGTAGATTCACTGGATGAGGTTGATCCTACAAAGCTTCTTTTCATTGGAACTTTTAACAGTTGGTTCGATCAGTTGAACTTTTAAAAGTTGGAATTGGCTACGTTAGTAATAATAGTTCAATGGAATTGGCACACATTTTTTATGCAGAAGCTTGTGGGTCTAAATTTTTTATTGGTTCAAACAAAACAATCTCTTTAAACATTCAGTCTTAAGAAAATATGTATTTTGAAAGACTTTATTTTAAGCACTTGCCACTCTATTATGTGCACTGGATTTCTTACCTTTAACTTATAAAACGAATATTGCCGGAGTAATCAATAAAATAAATACTATTATAGAGCTAGTAAAAAAATATTAAAGTTTTTTTTGTTTACAAAATTTTAGTTTTTTTAATCTATTTGATTACGACGCGACGGTTGCCCTACTAACATACTTTTATAACACGATTAGCACTGAACAATAAAACATGTATTGGTATCACTTGCGCTTTGAATGGGGCCTATAAAATAATTAACTAGTACGTCTTGTAAATTAATAGAACGTAACTCTTCCGAGACATATCCAAGCCTGGAAATATTTAATGATATTATAACTATTTCTTAGATCAAAGTTTCCGCATTAGTAATAACCCGTTACTAATGCGGAAACTATTACTAATGGGATTCATTATTTTTATTCCTTCCTTGTAATTAAGAAGCGGTCGGAACTTCCAACTATAAGAAGACTAGTAACTTTTAGATATCTTCACAACTTTTCATTGATAGTATCAGTCGGTACTACGTTTCACATAGTTTACCTAAGAGTTACGTTACTGTTTAAGATGGTGGTCGATGTGGTCATAATTAATTAATCTTATTTATTTATTTATTTAATCTTTATTGAACCAAAAGAAAGTGGTACAATTGGCGGACTTAATGCTAAGTAGCATTCATTCATTAATCCACTCACAAATACTTTGTTACTTTCCACTTGTGACTGAAATCAAAGTCTAATAAACGACTTAATTTACGTGCATTAACTACTTTCGGATTACTTTGAGAAAAGTTATGAATCGTATTTATCAAACAAACTTTTGTGAGAGAGATACGTAATCATTTGTAATTATTTTCTACATGTAAGTATAATTTGGGCGAAATATTAGTATCGTGCTTTGAACCATTTTCTTTTATAATTTCAGGCAGCATCTCACTATAGTGTTGAGCATAATGTATGCAGTGCTATTAGTTACTGTCGGTGTTATAATTTACCTCGCAGATTCATTGGTGGAACCGGCTATATCTCCGGTACGAATAAAATGCTTTTCATATTAAAATTTAGTTTTATTGTTGTGGATACTGCTCAAAATTATATTATATATATTTTACAGATTTACAACATTGCCCTTACGGTTATCGGATTGATTTATCAAATCTTTTTGGTCATCGATCTAACCCGGTACAAATCAACAGCGCTTAAAAATCAGAAATTGAGAGGATTACACGAAGAAAATATTGCGGAATATTTTAGAAAGCAAGAAGTAAGAACCATTTATTATTTTTTTGTATGTTAACATCTTCAAAGTGAATAAATATAAATACCCGAGGATTATCTGTCCCGAGGATGGCATGGACAAAATTAGTAAAAACCTATTAAGTAAAATTTATCTGTGAAATCTGTAAATCGAACCCAGGACCTTTTGTACGGCAAGCATGGATAGGAACAACTACACTTATTGTATACTAGCTGACCCGGCGAACTTCGTATCACCAATTTTTTTCTAAAATAAAAGTAGCCTAAGTTACTCCATGTTATATCAGCTATCTGCCAGTGAAAATCCCGTCAAAATCGGTTCAGCCATTTCAGAGATTAGCCGGAACAAACAGACAGACAGGCAGATAGACAGATAGACAGACAAACAGAGAGACAGACAAAAATTGTAAAAAATGTTGTTTTGGTATATGTACCGTGTTTACATCCAAATGCTCTTTGTAATAATTATTTTTTGACAAAAAATAAAACCAACGAAAAAAAAACTGAAAAGCGAAAAATAAAATAAACCATTTAGTATTATAAATTAAGATCCTAAATTAACTGAAAATAAATAATTTTGAGACCGTGCCAAACAAACAAAATTAATTACATAAAGTTCATCTTATAAGGGCAGTGGCATGCGATGCACACGGCAGCAGCAACGCGGCGCACATCTTTTCACCGTTTGTTTTTTCATTGGTTTGGCACCGCCTCAAAATTATTTATTTTCAGTTAATTTAGGATCTTAATTTATAATACTAAATGGTTTATTTTATTTTACCCCATCCAACTGCAGAGAGGTGTCAGGCAAGGGGATGTCATATCCCCAAAGCTGTTCACCGCTGCGTTGGAAGACGTGTTCAAGCTGATGGAGTGGAAACGACGTGGCATTAACATCAATGGCGAATACATCACACACCTGCGATATGCCGATGATATAGTCATCCTGGCGAGTTCCCTGGAAGAACTTGGTACAATGCTCGGGGACTTGAACAGCGCCTCACAACGGGTGGGTCTTAAGATGAACATGGACAAGACGAAAATCATGTCGAATGTCCATGTCACACCCGTACCGGTTGTTGTTGACGGCGCTGCTCTTGAAGTTGTAGACGAATACAATTACCTGGGACAAGTGATCCAGATGGGTAAGTCCAACTTCGAGAAAGAAGTCACTCGTAGAATCCAACTCGGATGGGCTGCGTTCGGGAAACTGCGTCATATCTTGTCGTCCAAAACACTACCTCAGTGCCTGAAGTCGAAGGTGTTCGAGCAGTGTGTGTTGCCAGTGATGACATACGGATCCGAGACGTGGTGTTTTACTGTTGGCCTGATCCACAAGCTCAGAGTTGGGCAGCGAGCTATGGAGAGGGCTATGCTCGGTATTTCTCTACGTGATCGCATCAGAAATGAGGAGATCCGTAGACGAACAAGGGTAACCGACATAGCTCAAAGAATTAGCCGGCTGAAGTGGCAATGGGCTGGCCACATAGTGCGAAGGACCGATAACCGTTGGGGAAGAAAGGTCCTCGAATGGCGCCCACGTCTCGGAAAAAGGAGCATAGGACGCCCCCCGACCAGGTGGACTGACGACCTGAAGAAGACAGCGGGCATCCGCTGGATTCAGAAGGCTCAGGACCGGTCAGAGTGGCGCAAGTTAGGGGAGGCCTATGTCCAGCAGTGGACCTCTAAGGGCTGATGGATGGATGGATGGATGGATATTTTATTTTTCGCTTTTCAGTTTTTTTTTCGTTGGTTTTATTTTTTGTCAAAAAATAATTATTTTTTAATTTTTAGTTGCTACCAGGTAAAAATGTAGTAGGTGAAATATAAATCATCCCCTATTTTCGTACCTTTAGGGGTAAAATTTTCTTTCCAAATTTAAACAAGAGTAACTTAAAGGTATACAATATTCAATAAAAAAAGAATCATCGAAATCGGATCATCCAGTACAAAGTTATTGGGGTAACGTGTAAAAATTCCGTGGGTGAATAATCGATCATCCCCTATTTTCGTACCTTTAGGGTGGGAATAAAATTTTCAAAAAAATATGGGACCAACTTCAAGATATACCCTATCCATTAAAAAAAGAATGATCAAAATCGGACCACCCTGTGCCGATTGCCGAGTGATCATACATAAAAAAAAAAAAATATACGCGTCGAATTGAGAACCTCCTCCTTTTTTTTTCGTCGGTTAAAAAGCAGTTATTTTAATATTACAAACAGACACTCCAATTTTATTTACTTGCATAGAGTATAGACTACGGCGCTATCTAACTATTAAGCATCATACTAGTATTAACGATTAAGCTTCAAATGAAAGTCATAATCATACATTGATTGTTTCAGGACGAGATGTCAACCAATATATCTGGTGAACGCACACCAGAAGTGTATAAGGCTCCCGGAGTACCGCCCGCCTTACTAAGTCCATTGACACATGACTATTGCTTCAGCCACGGAAGACATTCTGGCAGTTTCTATCTTAAGCTAGGCGCCTCTGGTAAGCGTTTTAGATTCTATTATTTCGATAGTAAACGAGAGAATCAAGGCAGAAACTTCATTCTAAAGATTAAAATGCATAGGTAATACGAAGATACACTAGTGATAGCAGTCCATATATCAATAGATGAGAAACAATAGGAAGACTACATGATGATAAGATAAGAGATAATCGTTCATTAAAAACCGTAAATACCAGTTGTACCGGTATAAAAAGAATATGAGTATATTTAGCTGGATAGTTTAACTTCACCGGAATAATAATATATCACACAAGTTACGAAAACTGTATCTGTATAAGTAAAAAATTAAGTATCGATTAGCCGAGTGAGACCTTAAAATTGTATTACTGTTAAAAAATAACCTTGTATAAAAATGTTATTAAGAGTTTTTATATAGATGTTAATAAGACAAAATTGATTTCAGGATTCGCGTTGGGTCACCTCATCCATTCAGTCCTGATGATTATAGTGCAAATAAGCTACTACTTAGACGAAAAAATAGATAACGATGAATGTATTGTAGTGGCCCAAGTCGCTCATGACGTTATTAATCCTATATACTGCTTCATACAGCTGTACTTCATTTTCAAATATTCCAATGTCATAATTCTACGTGCAAAGGTAAGAACAATGAACTCAATGACTTGATCCTTTAGTGGTCCACTGCAAAGGAAAAATCCTCGTATTTGACAATTCCTAGTACGTATTAATTAAGGAGTAAATTGGTAGTGGCGAATTCAAGTGTCAGAAGTCCTTATGACTACAAAAGACCTTGGGTATGGCTTAAAAGTTTCATTTATATGTGTCATTTATAAATGTCAGGGCTCCGTTCACTAGCTACGATCAATGGCAACAGCCGGGTTAAGTAAGAGTCTTTAATACTAATGGTTTGTGATAAACGTTATTAGTTATGACAATTTTGTTTTCCAGAGGCTCGCCCACTTCGGCTTCATGCATATGATTGGTAGCAGTCTCTGTTTTTGGGTGTCAACAATTGTACGTGAAACTATTCTCGCGTTGACTATCTACGCTAACTCTATATATGGAGGCAACCGAACTGAAGTTAATATAACTGATGAAACACGAAATTATCCTTCAGGTAACTATTTAATTGTAAATGAATAATTACAACTACGGTATTAACTGCTCCGTCCTTCCAACTTCTTAGGTCTTTGCTGGTACAAGTAGGTTCTTTAGAATTCTGAAAAATGAATTGTCATTAATTTGCTTTTACCTCTACAAGAACAAGTTATTTAATGTTAAAATTCAAGAAATGAAACGCGAGTATTAGATATATTAATACCCAAGTACTGATCACAGCAGCCTATTACTTATGTCATTACTAGTACCTTTAGTGATTGTAGAAGCCTAACATGCCTAAGATTTAATTTTCCAATTTCAGAGGACATTTCTTTGACAAATGAGCGATTCTTTGATGTGAAGGATCTCTTCAATGAAAACTGCCAAGCGTCAGTAACAATAAATTCCATCTTGGAAGACTTCTCACCTTATCTATATCCCTTCAGTGTGGAATTCAACATACTCATAGGTAATAATGCGGGCAACCCGCTCTCTTATTTTTTGGCAACGTGTTGGTGAAGCCTTTGGTGTTACCATACTTTAGCGACGAAGGCACTTATCATTAAGTGTTTATCACAAACCATATCTGTTCCATAACTGGATTCTGGTTTATTTTCGCAATTAAAGGGGCATAGGCCTAGCGTTGCCAGATGGCCTGACGTCAACAGTAGCGGCTATAGGGGCGGCTGGAGCGTTTGTTTTTAGAGGGCGCCACGATAAAATTTATTGAAGTGTTTCGATAAAGGGGCGCGCCAAAACAAAAATCCTATATCGGCCATCGATAGAATTAAGTGTGCATTGTTAGAGTGTACTAATTTTTTTATATTTGCCAGTTGCTTTCTACTACATTATTTGGAGTCACATTGGGCAATGCGAAAACGAAGACAGTTCCAGCACGGATGAATCTTCTAGCTTGGCGGACAACACTACTGTTTGCAGGTAAGGAGATCATCTCGTATATCCTTCTATGTCATCATGGTAACACTTGTTGATACTATGCTATTTTTTTCTACTGTTAGCTTAGAAAAGGAATCATCTAGATCCAACATTTTAATCATAGTCCACCACAATTTTAAAGGTGTTCCTAATTCTGAAAGATGTGCCGCAGCAGTAAGTCCTGTAAACATGTATACAGTCATAATTACAAAAACATTTATTTTTAGGATACCAACAGCCAACGAAGATAATGATTTTACAAGTAACATGGTGATCTACGCTGACTGCCACGCCTCAAACAAGGGCCTGTTTTTGGGTCTCCTGGTTACGGTTATTGTAGCAGGGCAACTCATCGTTGGATTTGTCTTTAGCAGCGTTGGAGAGTGAGTTTCTTAGAATTGTACATTTAATACATTTTTGATTGTACGACGACGAACAGATTCGACCTTGTGCTTCCGTAACTTAGCATTGTTGGCCATAAAGAAAGTATGATAGACTCAATTACAATACGTTAGAACCATTTCAGAGTTGATTGTGGAAGAAGCAAGATTCCGTGACAAAACAAACAAAATTATTAATTTGCTGTTAATTAGAATGTAAATCGACATGTTTAATATTATTCCTTATTAATTCTTAATTTCAGATATTTCATGCTGGAGCTGGGTACCCTCATAAATAATTGTACAAGTCTAGCAATGCACGTTCTGATGCTCTTCGCAGCGATATTAGCTTTTAAACAGATTATAAAACTTGACGTCAATGAACACCCGATGTCTCTTCTCGACGACGTTCTGCTTTTCATCTGCAAGCCAGCCTTCTTCATGGAAACTCTTTTCAGTATAGTCGCTACCATCAGCATCCTTAATATCGTCAGATCCATCGATTTTATAGTAATGGTGAGATTAGTTTTTATTGTGTTGTGTCTTTATATTTATTACAAAACAATACCTCACGTTACTATTTTGTAAATATTAACTGATTGTTTTGTAAATATTAACATAAATTGTTCTTAAATTGCCAATACGCAATATTCACCATTTTGATAATATTATATAGCGTCTATCCTTTAATCTTTAATTTCAAATCTCTTTTGAACAGAGTTTACCCTTAAATCTTATCTAAACATCAATTTATTTATTCACAGGTCATACAAGTAGTAGTCCAGAGTACCCTCATTATTGTTGGTATAAGACGATGCAGCAACGCCAAGAAACATCGGAGACAGAAGCCAGGACGAGAAGTACTTATGTTTCTTATCATCGCTAACGTCGGCATGTGGCTTTTCTACACGTTCTCATTCAAATCACCGGATAGTTTGGACGAGCGATACGCGTATTACGGCAAAGTTGTGTGGACCATTCTTGGACATATCAGCTTACCCCTCATGATGTTCTATAGATTCCACTCAAGTGTATGCTTCGCCGATATATGGGATTATGCGTATAAGCCTGGTTCAGGTCATTAGGGTTACATAATAATAATGTAGATGTATAATAAAGTGTAATGTGCGTGTGTAAATCAGATTTTACTACATGTACATATGTATGTAGGTTAGCAGTAGTATTGTTACATAGTATAGTTATAGTACATCAAATAAATACATAATATTAGTTTAAGGGACATTGTGTGTGAGGTGCGTACTAAAAAAGTCATATTTTAAAATACGAAAAATAAAAAACGAGACCTATATTTGAGTTCTTTTTCTTAAATACGAGGTTTAAATTGTAAGGTTTATTTTGATGAGAACTCAAAAGTATGAAACTAAAGTTACAAAAAAAATCATAAATGTGTGTCGTAAACGTTAAATTATTGTATATTCATATTTATTTTCTTGAGGTAAACAAATGAAATTTTACTTTCTTCAGGTACGCATTAGTATGATGTGGTCATAATATGTAGATGCATAATAAAGTGTAGTGTGTGTGTGTGTGTGTGTGTGTGTGTGTAAATCAGATTTTACTAAATGTACATATGTATGTAGGTTAGCAGTAGTATTGTTACAAAGTATAGTTATAGTAAATCAAATAAATACATAATATTAGTTTAAGGGACATTGTGTGTGAGGTGCGTGCTAAAAAAGTCATATTTTAAAATACGAAAAATAAAAAACGAGACCTATATTTGAGTTCTTTTTCTTAAATACGAGGTTTAAATTGTAAGGTTTATTTCGATGAGAACTCAAAAGTATGAAACTAAAGTTACAAAAAATCGTAAATGTGTGTCGTAAACGTTAAATTATTGTATATTCATATTTATTTTCTTGAGGTAAACAAATGAAATTTTACTTTCTTCAGGTACGTGTAAGTCGGTACGTAATTATACCTTGACTTTTTTGATTTATAAAGATCTTACAAATGTATAAATGAGTAAAATAATAAAACATATATGTATAATCTACTTTGTGATTAAAATGTAAAGGCTGTGTATATAAACTAAAGATACTATGAAATTATTTTTGGTTTTTATCTGTTTACTTACGACATGAGTAATAAATGTATGTATGTAAGTATGTATCAGAGTAAGATTAAGTAGTAACGTATACTTCACGTAAATATATAAAAAGTTTTTTTTTGTCATGGGCTCTTCACCACTTAACTTCACTATAGTTGGGTTTGAAATACTTTTTTAATTATTTGTTAAATGTCAAAGTTATTTGAACTTCAATTTTAATGCGTATGCAATATTCGCTTGTCGTATGGAAATAACATTAAACCAAATGGCTTTTACTTCAAATAATTATAGTCGTGCTTATACGTGGTTTTATGCAACCTTTCACAACGCCATAATTAAATTTATCGTAAAGAAAGTTCCTTTAACAAGCAGAAATTAATTTAATAGTGACACGCTAATGGAATCCGGGCCACCTGATGCTATTTTAAAACGTTTTCATTAAATGTTTTATACAGTAGATAATACGATACAATAATTTTTAAAGTTCATTAATTTATGTAACGAGTTTTTATGCAGTAAAAGGGATGTTTTTAATTGTATTTTATATTAGCTATGACCACCGTGAGTGGCGGTGCACAGAGCCATTTAACACAACCTACCCTAATCTAACCTAACCTAACCTGTATGCCATGATTTTGGTGCTTCAATATCTAAATCTATTACTACTTAATTGTATATTTCTTTAAAGTTATGTATTCCAGTTATTCTACTATAATGATCATACGTGGAAATTGGCCATGCTCCAATTATTCAAAGTCGGAACTTATTACACGGAAGGTTTTATTTGAATACAATTGATAGTGTGTTTTAGTAAATAAGTAAAATGTTTTATTCACAGTCTCTGACATAAATTTGGCTTCATTTAGTCCTTCTGTTCTCGCTGGAAAAAATGATACACAACACAATATCGTTTAATCAAAGTAGCGAGGAGTGTTCTGGTCTGCGACAGTAAATTCATTACGTCGCATACGAAGCCTATTAGAGCCATTAAAGGTAAACTTTAAAAGGAACTTGATATTAATTCAGTTACGACGCTCGTGTTGCATGCTGAAACAAGATTTAATATCACAATTTCTGGGTTAAATTCTGCGATATATTTCACAGAATCTTCAACATTTATGGTAAAATTTTAACAGATAGCTGAAATAGGGGAATGCCTTTTATCAGCCATTCACGTGTTCAAATTTCGTCAATTGAACGCGACAGTTATTCAGAGGAGATCGGAAGCAATTAGGCAACAGTGGCATTGGTCAGCCGAGCGCATATCCGTGCACACTACCCTACTGATTCTGTCACGAATCATATTTTGCTTCATGATTGTGACAGAAATCGAAAAAGGAAATTCTATGAGTAGTATCTCTATATTCCATGAGTAGTACGTACAGTAAATACATTGTGATTATAATCTAACATACATATTAATAGCTAGGTCTTTATTCGAAATTCAAATACATTTTATTCGAAGGCCGTGTTATTTTAATTTCAAATTCAGTCATTTGTTTTAAACATTTGTTTTGTTTTTGTGAAATTTTGTTTTTGTGTGTGAAGTTTTTGACGCTATGGATAAACTTAAAATTCGTACAAATCAAATCAAATCAAATCAAATCAAATGTTTTTATTCAAAATTGGTTTGGTTTACAAACACTTTTTGAAAGTCATGCAAGTTATGCCAATGCTTCAGGCAAGGCCCTACTGTGAGAGGGCCCGGGAGAAGAAGCAGCAAGAAACTCCCGGGTTTGTTTTTTTCCTGCTCACAGTTACAGATAGCACTTATCATCTACTACAATCTATATTCATAAAACTCATGTCCAAGCAGTCTTGTCTTTAAAATAATCATCTAATTTGTAATATCCTTTCGTCATAAGAATGCTTTTAATATGAGTTTTAAATTTAAGGTAAGGCATTTCTGTAAATTTCGATGGAATTTTATTATAAATCTTTACACATGTACCCATGAACGAGCCACCAGTTTTACAGAGTCTAAAATTTGGTACAATCAGTTTAGCCTTATTTCTCGTATTAATATTGTGGATGTCACTCTTCTTAAGAAAACTATCGTAATATTTCTTAACATACAAAATATTATCCAATATATATTGTGACACCACAGTTAAAATATTAATTTCCTTAAAGAGATCCTTAAGCGAGTCCCTAGGCCTGAGGTTGTAAATGGCACGGACTGCTCTTTTCTGTAAAATAAATATAGACTCAATATCTGCAGCTGAGCCCCACAACAACAGACCATAAGACATGACACTATGAAAGTAGCTAAAATAAACTAACCGTGCTGTTTCTACGTCAGTTAAGAGCCTTACTTTCTTAACCGCGTAAGCAGCTGAACTCAGCCTCCCAGACAAGGCTTCAATATGAGGACTCCATTGTAGCCGTGAATCTATAGTAATGCCAAGGAATTTCGTTGAATTTACAAGGTCAAGTACTTCCTTATTTATAACTATTTGAGTTGGTACCTGTTTTACATTTGGTAAAGTGAATTTCATACATTTCGTTTTACTAGCATTTAACATAAGGTTGTTACATGTAAACCATTGCAACACTTGGGAAACAGTATTATTTACATCGTCAAAACATGTTTTTCTCCTATCAACTTTAAAAAGTAATGAGGTGTCATCTGCAAATAATACAGTTTCACACAAGTCCTTTGTGAAATAAGGAAGATCATTGATATATATTAAAAATAACAGTGGTCCTAATATTGATCCTTGGGGCACTCCCATAGTAATGTGTGCTCCTGGGGACTCCTTGCCATTAATAACTACTTTTTGAATACGGTCGGATAGGTACGATTTTATAAGGCCAACTGATTGTGTTGAGACACCATAATGCCTAAGTTTATTTATCAGTATATTGTGATCAACGCAATCGAACGCCTTTGAGAGATCACAAAATATACCAATGGCATCCTGCTTACACTCCCAAGCATCAAAAATTTGCTTAAGGAGTGCTATACCTGCATCAGTGGTATTTTTACCTCTCGAAAAACCGAACTGATTAACATGAAACAAATTGTTTAAGTAGAAATGAGACAGCAGCTGGTTATAAATAACTTTTTCAAAGATTTTACTAAGAACTGGTAACATTGAGATGGGTCTGAAATTAGTGGGGTCGCTTTTATCTCCAGATTTAAATAAAGGGATTAATTTACCATGTTTCATTAGATTGGGGAAGCTACCATCGTCAATACATTTATTGAAAATGTGACTTAGATGTGGCGCTATGGAATTAATTATTGGTTTTATTATCATAGTAGAAAGACCCCAGAGATCACCTGATTTCTTGATCTTTATAGACTTAAAAGTCTTTATAATTGTATCAGAATTAATGTATTTGAAGCTAAATGAAGTCAGGCATTTTTCAACACATGATTCCATTAAAGTCATAGCAAGCTGAGGGCTCGCGTTTAAGTTTTTTGTTATTTCATGTGGTATTTTCGAGAAGAAATCCTCAAATGCGCAAGCAACTGCGCTATCAGTAGTAACATTTTTATCATTGACCTTTAAAGTATACTCATGATCCTTAAATTTTTCTTTACCTGTTTCTTTATTAATAATGTTCCAGGTAGTTTTGATTTTGTTATCAGAATTCTTAATCTTATTAGCAATATAAATTGATTTAGCTTTCGCACAGACTAGTTTAAACGTTTTTGAATAAATTTTAACATGATTTAAAAATTCAGGGTCTGTGGAAGTCGATTTATCTGCATAAAGTTCAAAAAGTTTAATTCTGCTTTTGTATATACCAGGAGTTGCCCAATCACTAAATTTAGTTTTAAGGTTCTCACATTTAATCTGTTTTTGCTTAAAAATGTTATTAAATTCATTATTAATTAATCCAGACACATTACTGTATGCTTGATCCGTTGTATCATCATCAGAAATTTGTAGGAACGGAATTTTTCTAGCAATATTGTTTGTAAAATCACTAACGCGTCTTTGTGTGATTGGTCTACAAGATATAGTATATTGTGATAGGTCATGATGGTACTCAATGGTGGCTAATTGTCCGCTATGGTCTGAACAAATACAATTTAATATAGACTTATTGATAACATTACAATCACAAAAGATGTTATCTAAGCAAGTAGCCGATGATGGAGTAACCCTTGTCGGTTCAAAAAATACATAACCCAAATTAAATGATTTAAACAAATTAATGAACCTTATTGAGGTAGAATTTGAAACTAAAATATCAATATTGAAGTCTCCACAAACAACTACTTTTTTATTTCTTTTACATAAAATTTTCAGAGCATCTTCCATAGCGGATTCAAACAATGGGTAGTTGCCTGCAGGTGGTCTATATACACATACAATTATAACCCTTGCAAGCTCTATACATGAAAGTTCTATATTATGCACTTTTATATTATACAATTTTCGAACATGAGTTCCTGCGTGAAAATACCGCTGCGCAAACACCACGAAACATTAACGACGTGTGCGGGCGGCCCTAATACTGCTTGCATAAACACGGTCCATTATTGGTTCAATCGTTTGAAATCTGGAAATTTTGAGTTGAAGAACGAGCCTCGCGGTCGGGTGGTAACCATTGTTGACAACGACGAATTGAAGGCGATAGTGGAAGCAGATCCAACTCAATCTACGGCTGTGCTTGCTTGAGGATTGATGCTGCTGCTACAGAAATAGGAGCGAACCTTTCGAAGTGCAAATAACGAGTCAAAGGATGTCATTTAGAGCCTTAGCCTGTATTAACGCCAATGGCGGTCTTTTCGCAAACGTTATGAATTAATTACTGTTTTTTTTAAGTAAATGATTTAAATTTGCACTTGTTTTTATTGTTTCCGTACATTTAAAATTATTCTATCAAAGGCAAAAGGTATTATTGATAGTAAGACACTTAAATGTTCCACTAGCCTGGTTTTAATAGTCTAATCCACGGAACACAGACACCAGTGGAAGTGCGATGTGGGCGTGGCACAGCGACTAACATTAAGAGGAGCTCCGCATACTTGCCGGCATAACTCAACTGTCACTGAGCTGCGTCGGTTGTGCATTACGTAAAATAAAATTTGTCTTAAATTACGTAAATATGCCTTAATGTGCAATTTTGGAGGGCAGGAATAATAGCGAGCAATGAATTTATTTAATGACCGTGTTTAATACCACAAATAAGCCTAGTTTTTAATTTATTTTGTAATAATTCAAATTCAAAACACATAAATAAAGGAAATAATATAATTTATGATCAAAAAGCTACTCAGTCACTTGGCAATAAGGTTCGTTTTATGTTTTAGATAATATTGCTACTCGGCTATTGTTTTCTAGAACATTTTCTGCTACTCGGGCAGGGATGGGGTACAAATATATGAATATCGGCAGTTTTGTAATTTTATTTTTAGTTAAAAGTATTTCATAATATGAATATTACAATTTTATTATAATAATAATATTCTTTTATTTTATTTTAGGGATATGTGTCATATGTATGTACAGTTCTGCTATTTGGTGTGCAATAAAGTATTGTGTTGTATCATAAAAATGTATATAATTAATATGAATGAATTTTTTTATTTGAAATCATTGGTACATAATCTAGGATCCTGAAGAGGAATATAAGCGCATGCGCGTGACTGGCACAGCATGTCTAAGAAATGTAATTCCAAGAAAATAAATTTACCTTATTTGTATAATGTTAAGGTTGAAATGCATCCCAGTTCATATCAGCATTGTTTTTGTAGCTTCGTTTAGCTTAATTGAAATTTCACTTATCGACATAATAATTAAAGTATATTTATTTTCGTTGCTAAAAATGCCTAGGCTTGGTATTCCGTGACTGTTTAGATAGCTAAGGTTGATAAAAATTGCTACGGTCACGTCTACGCCTCGTAATGTTTGAGCACGGACCTGAAAAAAAGACTGACGTAACCTTGTCTAATCGAGAGTGAAGCATAGCAATGGCCGCCAGCTTTCCATGTGTGCGTAATTTTTGATTCGCGATTGACGCAGTATGGTGTCAATGTGTGGGTGTGTGTACTTGTACGAATAGAGAGTTGGTATTACTATGGGTGCTTCACTGAATTTCTTGTTGGGATCACGTCCGTCTTTTTTTAGATCCGTGTGTTTGAGATATAAGCTTTCAAAATAATGATCAAGTATTCACATAGGCAGTACAAAAACAAGAAGTTTAAGTACCAATATGACGGGTCTACATCTTATGATGTCGGACACTCGGACAGTACCAGTTTCAATATAAATATCGATAACGCGGCAAAAAGCACAACGCACATCTCTAAGCCTAAACCAAACACAGTATGATGTTGTTAACCAAAAATGTAACTTATCGCTATACCTTGTAAGGTTGCTATTCAATCTATTGTAGACTCCAGTCACGACATCTAGCGTTCAGTAGATGGAATTATTTAATTATTTTCCATAAGATTGACATTGTATGATATTGTATTGTCAACCTTATTAGTAAACAAGTTAAGTATATATTACTTGTAACGCAGAATACTGCCATCTAGCGGTGGATAGATAAACTTGAAAAGTATTATGATCATAATTGATAAAGGTTCTAAGATCACTGAATAAGACATGGAAAAATAAGAATTAACATCAAAGTTTAAGGTGCATTTTCAACTATAAACAGCGAGTTTCTTAGACTATTCGTAGTTGACAAGTAACAACCAATTAAAATGTGAGTTTCTTAGTTGTAAATAATACGATTATGGATTTCCTTGTGTTTATTTGGCTAGCACGGTTCCCATACTAATCAACACTTGTACCATTTCCACTTGTGTCTGTGTTCCGTGGTCTAATCTACTTATTTTCGAAAATAGGTTGCATATTTCAAGAGTTTGTAGTTCGGTAAATGATTAAGATAACTACAAACATGTTCATGAGATTTTGTAGCTAATATCATGTAATTTAATAATAATTGATAAAATAATAATATTCATAGGGCATTTTCCCAACTTTTTAGCGAAATTAAATAAAAAAGGGTAATTTTTTTCAAAAACAATTCAGTTAATATAAAATATATCCTATTTAATTTTCGGTAGATTTTATACCTCGAATAGATAAACTATGATAACAACTGGTAAATAAAAAAAAAAAGTGTAGCAAGTCAGGTTTTTTTTTCCGAAAAAATTAAAAAGCTAATAAAAAAAAACCAAACCGATTAGACCTATACTTTATTAGTTTTTTGTTAATAGTTTTGTCCAAATAATCAATAGACGCCGGGCGGTCACTTGGCGCTGGGACACCCTGTATACCTACATTGATAATCTTTTGACAGTTTTATCTTCTTGCCCCGTCTGCAGATTGTCGATATAGAAATTTCACTTCAAAAATAACAATTTATGTAAGTATTTACAAGAAACGTACACCTTCTTACAGTTGTTATTTAAATACTTTCAAACGCATGCAATGTAATTGCATATATTATAAGCACAAGAAATATGACATTGAGGAACATTGCTTAAAAGTATACATATAAGGCACGTGTAACTAGGAGACAATGAAGATAAAGTACATATACTTAAATAGTATGACCTAAGTGACTGCTCGAGAGGTCAGTAACTAGTTTGTATCTTGGCCGCTAAGTGCATCCTGCTACGGCACGTAACCCAATATTCGGTAATTGCATCAGGGGGCAGTACACTAATTAGCCGGTTCTCAGCTGCTCAGCTAAGACGCTGCATTAATACTCGCACGTGCTCTGGACATCGTTAATGTAAGCATCAACTGCATTATAGGCAATGTAATGAATGTTACAATGAGAATCTACTATTTAATATGCTACGTTAATTTGGGAGATTAAGGTATACTCATTTCTTCGACAACTAAACAATATACTATCCATCTTTCTATGTGAACACCGGCTTGTAGTGTTGCAAATAAAGAGTGGCATCCTTTACACCAGTTCGGAAAGATCATATTACTATATATTCTGTGCTGAGTATGGATTATAGTGTACAAACACTGAGTGTGTTATTGTCTTTAACTAAGATTATTATTGTCCATAATTATTGAGATTGGATTCTTGTTTCAAAGGAATGAATAGTTTTACTAAACCATATACAGAGGACTTTTTAGGGTTCCGTAGCCGAATGGCAAAAAACGGAACCCTTATGGATTCGTCATGTCTGTCTGTCTGTCTGTCTGTCTGTCTGTCTGTCTGTCTGTCTGTCTGTCTGTCCGTCCGTATGTCACAGCCACTTTTTTCCGAAACTATAAGAGCTATACCATTGAAACTTGGTAGGTAGATGTATTCTGTGAACCGCATTAAGATTTTCACACAAAAATAGAAAAAAACAATAAATTTTGGGGGTTCCCCATACTTAGAACTGAAACTCAAAAATATTTTTTTCATCAAACCCATACGTGTGGGGTATCTATGGATAGGTCTTTAAAAATGATATTGAGGTTTCTAATATCATTTTTTTCTAAACTGAATAGTTTGCGCGACAGACACTACCAAAGTGGTAAAATGTGTGTCCCCCCCTTGTAACTTCTAAAATAAGGGAACGATAAAACTAAAAAAATTATATGATGTACATTACCAAGCAAACTTCCAACGAAAATTGGTTTGAATGAGATCTAGTAAGTAGTTTTTTTTTAATACGTCATAAATCGTAAACCGCAAAAAACATTGATCAAAGTTACAACGAACTACTAGAACTTTTATATTATGTTACTTGCTGCTACGGAACCCTTCATGGGCGAGTCCGACTCGCACTTGGCCGCTTTTTTACTATTTACATAATATTAAAAACCACGTCAACTAATTCACTCAAGTCGCCTTAATTATCTTCAAATGAATAAGTACTAACCTTACTCAATTTGATTTCTTTAATATAGTACAATTTTTGAGTAAGGAAAATTAAATACCCATCAATCGTGAATATTCGCTTGTGTTAAGCAAATTAGAGGTGCGGTGGAGAAGTTTCTCGGATATCAATTTATTGTCACGAGTCCTTTCGTGCACAGCTGTTTTTATTTTTTTTACCAACAACCGTTAGGGCAGCAATATCGAAGGCCTCTATAAAATATCAAGCCTCAGTTCTAAAACCGTATGATAGAGTCCATTTAAAGCTTTAATTCCGAGATAGTTAATGAGTTAAAGGCAATGATCAAAGTCTACTTAATCATTTTCATGACAATATTCAACGTCAGGGTTACCCATTCAATAAATTAGTTTAGCTGGCAACCACACAAGTAGGTTTTATATTCACTTATCAGAGCATGGTACATGTGGGCACGGTCGGCTGCGCGCGCGCACCGGAAGGGCGCGACATCACCGGATGTCCCCAACCCGTGACCTGATCGCACTCGCGTTTCGTTTCTCCTGTATAGCACACGCGACCAATACAACAACATTAAATAAACTATTAAAAATTTAATTAAAATCGTTTATTGAAAAAAACCGTTAAAATTCAAAAGTCATCACTACTGAGTTTTCTGCGCTTTGTGTTTTCTTTCTTCTCTCCTTTTAACATATAACTAACTTAATTATGCGCTTTTATACACCAATGCCCAAAAAACTGTGAACATTGTTAGTAAAAATGTATGAGAGGATATAAAATTGTCTTGTTTTCCTTCAAGTAATCGATAGAGACAAGTTATTTCGTTCAATGTTCTCACTAGTAGTGGAGTGGAGGGCCCTCGCGTCACCTCCGGCGATTGACGTGGAAAGCCAATTGGACCACTTTGCAACACTTGAAAGGTAAGTGGTTTACTTGTTTAGTTCCCTCCTGACTTTTCTAACATAATATTGAAACTCCGTAGGATTGCAAACGGAAGCAATATGTAATCGACACGATTCAAAAATTGCTTCATCGCTCGTTACGTTGAAACATTTTTTTTATCATTGAGAATAAACTTATATTTCAGTATAGTTACGTGTAATTCGATTCAATTGAGTGATTTAATGCACCCAAAAAACATAAACACATTACACAACATAAACAAACTCCAACACTTTCATTCAACAATTTCATATTCGTCATTTAAAATAAAAAATAAATACCCACAATACAAATAAATAAGAACCGAACTGCAACATAATATCAATTCAGTTACGTGATAAAATTTACGAGGGACAAATTTTTGAATATTGAGTTTGTTTTAATTTCGTATTTCGATTAATAATATTTGAACCAACCACAGGCACAATACGAAAATTCTAGAACATTTTAACAGATTTTGTTGTTCGTTATGCTTCAATGAAACTCACTGAACTACGTAGGCAGTTTAAGTTGGCGGTTTCTGTTGTGATCATTGTGCTAAACATAATTAGGATTCAAACCGGCAATAATGTTTAAAAGGCGCTCGCCTTATAAGACGCATCGGTACCCTTGAAACCGTGGTGGAACATTCGCCTGTTCGCAGAGTTCGCTTCCCTATGACACGCATTCGCGGGAAGACAAACACCAGGATTATCAACCTACACGTGTTGGGTAACGTATTTGGGGTGTAAAATTGAATTACCTTTGAAAACAAGTACTTCGGAAAATGCTTTTAGTGACGCTTATAGATCTTTTTGTGCGGTTCCCGAACAACTTACCGCAATTTGGCTCCGTTGTATTAAATTTGTAAATAAAGCCCGAGCTATCTTTAGGAATTATCTAAGGAGATGTTATTTAAACAAATCTAATTATTGTGTAGCTTTAAGGACTTGTTAAGCTATAGTTACTCCGTCAATTTGACTTCTCGGGCTAGTCGGAGCTGATCAAAGACGCGCCGCCGCTCGCCCGGAAAATTGCCCGAACCCAATGAATATTATTAAACTCTTCAATAGTTCCATGTACTTTATTCTCGTTAAGTAAACCTAGCACAATATTATGATACTCTTGTGACGTTACGGACAATTTTATCGAGAAGACGTTATAATAAAGTACGTTATAGTTATAAAGATACTTTGTTGGTTGGTTGGTTAAACAATGCTGGTCTATGTTACAATAATTAAAGACACTCGTCGTTTTTCAAACTTGAAAACTTAATATCGATCAGAAATCACAGCAATGACAATTATTACCGTAAAAATTATAAATATGATAGATATTATAGTAAGAAGTAATTAATTGATTACTTACTTCATAAATAAAATAAACCAAAAATTGCACACTTTTGTAGCAATAAAAATAAGATATATCCACGTGTACCTAAACCACTATAATTATGTAAGATCACCAGCAAATGTAGTACCTACACTGTGTACGTGCTACATACATATGTTTTACATCTAAAAGTTTAGAACTAAAAATAACACAAATACTGATGAAATCTAATGTAAAGCATATTAAAAAAAACGTCACCTATGTTACCCATGCAAAACGAACTATTTCTATTGAGAGGCGAACGCCCGACCGGGCATATGTCAGGCATAGGGCGGGGGCTTGCGCTCAATCAACGAGTGGTGAAGCTTGCACGCTCCAACGGTCATATTTAGAGATATGTGACGATCCAACGGTGCCCACTGAGCCGAGAGAGGATGTGAGTTATTAAGTGGTACACTTTCAGGTGATCTCTCGAGTGTGAGAGCGCCCGCCCTCTGCCTAGCCCGCCCGACCCGATTCTAGCTGATAATCACGGCACTATAAAATTAATCCTATTACGAGCCTGGACTGAAGCTGTGCGGTTATGAATAATATGGACCTTATGTTTTTAAACTTACCTATATTGAACTAAAATATTACATATTTCTAATAATTATTATTTCTATTACATGTTATTTAACTTTTTCATTACTTTATGATATTCAATGATCATCTACCTTAGATGCACGGACGTAAAAAAAGACGGACGTAATCCCAAGAACAAATTCAGTGAAGCACCCATAGTAATACCAACTCTATATTCGTACAAGTACACACACCCACACATTGACACTATACTGCTATGACATTGACACCATCGCGAATCAAAAATTACTAAATTACGCACACATTTTAAGCGAGCTGTCATTGCATTGCTTCACTCTCGATTAGACAAGGTTACGTCCGTTCTTTTTTTACGTCCGTGCTTAGATGGTAGTATTTGTGTATACGTCTATCCCTATAGATCCTATTCAAGGCATGTATAAACGCTTATTTATTTTTAACTAGCGCTCTGCCTGCGACTTTGGCCACGTTTTCCGGGATAATAAGTCTCCTATCATGGTCTACCTGTGTGCTACGTTTCATGAAAATCTGTTCAGTACTTTTTGAGTCAAAGACTAACACACATCCTCAAAAGCTTTCGCATTTATAATATTATTAGGATATGGTGTTAATTAATATCATTATATAAAACTAGGTTTACCCATAAACTCATCCTCGTAAAATTAGTAAACGGTTTAGCAAGATCTTTCTATTGTAGAGAAGCAAGTACAATGAAGAGATCAAGTTCAGTTCAGCTCTATACAATCGATGTTGATGTCGCCCATTGTGACGTTGATTAATAGTTCTTCGAACAATGTACGACAAAATCGCTTTAGTGGTTTTGCATCATAATTGAACAAACATTCAAATACACAAAAATAGAAAAGTTTTATTGGAAAATAGAAAACATCACAAAGTTATAAATAGAAAAAAAAATAAAGCCTTAAATACCTTGCTTAAAGGGCTTCCAACATTTTTGTATGGAGCCTGGCATACCTACAAGTCCGCCATTTTGAAAAAACCTCGATTCGGCGGCCAGTGATGAAACATGTGTCAATCGATAGAATAAATGATTCTGATCAAAAAGTATTCAGTGATAAAATATCGTAAGTGGTATACTTTCTAAGATATTTGAGTTCAAAACCGTAGGAAAATAAAGCAAAAAAACTTCGTTTCGGCCGATATTGATAAACATAATTATGTCAGTCGATAGTCTAAGTGATTACAATCAAAAAGTATTCAGTGATAAAATGTCGTAAATGATATGCTTTCTGAGATATTTGAGTTCAAAACCGTACAAAAATAAAACATTTGTAATTAATTGTCTTTTTATTTCTAGTGGATCTGTTACTGCAGCGGTGTAATGCCAGATAAGAAATATTACGAATATTTAGAATAATTACTATATACATATAAAATCACAATATACATAAACAAAATTAAATAAATACAGTTTTATTCATATTTACATACAAAAACATCTTATATATCAAGTAAATAAATATTTATAAATACATATATAACATCTGGTTCAAAACCACGGGCGAAGCATTCTAATTGCTTCAGGTAGTGCTGCCGAACGTGATTCTTGAACTTTTGTAGATGATTTTTTGATGTCTACAAGCAAGGAGTTCCAGAACAGTATTAACTATATTGTGAAGGATTTCCCGAAATAACCAGTGCTATGGGTTTCCTTGAAATAAACAGGAGAAGACACATTATTCAAAATAGCATAAAATGTTTAGAGAATTATAGAGTTTCGCCTGTGTCGAATGGGTAGCCATTTAAGTTAGGAATGGAACTGGGAAATGTGATCATACTTACGTAAGCCAAAGATATATCTAATACAGTTATTAAGAAGGTGCTCCAATTTATTTAGAAGTTCCTCTGTCAAACCTGTACAACACACATCAGCATAATCAAGGCGAGGGATGACCAAAGTCTGCATACACATAATTTTGGTCTTAAACAAGAAGTGTTTATGGCGATACAGCGATTGAAGTGTACCGGTCACTTTTTTTCCTTACCTCAGTTACGTTATGTATTATAAATATTAAACAAATTCGTCAAACAAACAACTTAAGGGTAAAGATAAAATCCCGGGATGGTACTGCTCATGCATAGTGGGAAAAAGAACCTTTGCCCTGTTGTTCCCATATAATGTGTGTTATATGGTTCTTGGCATGGGCTCGACACATTGCCTTTATCACCAGCGGAATTTTTAGATTCAGTGATTGTCAGACATGATATAGAAAACTAAGCCAATAATGAATTTTTACTTTTGGTTTAGAGTAATTGCCAAAGCTGTAGCCGCTAGTGACAAACAAATTATTTATAAAACAATCTAGTAGTTTGCTTTTGCTTTGCTTTTTTTTAATTCAAACCTACCCGTTATTAATAAATCAAGTACCTATGCAGCACATACACATATGGCATAATATACTTATTTTTCATTATTGACCCAATAAATTCAAAATAAGTAAATGATATTTTTTTATGCATTATTTTTGTACGGTTTTGAACTCAAATATCTCAGGAAGTATATCACTTACAACATTTCATCACTGAATACTTTTTAATCGTAATCACTTAGCCTATCGATTGACATATGTTTCATCAATGTCCGCCGTAACGAAGTTTTTTTGCTTTATATTTCTACGGTTTTGAACTCAAATATCTCAGAAATTATATCACTTACAACATTTCATCACTGAATACTTTTTAATCGTAATTATTTAGCCTATCGAATGACACATGATTTATCAATGTCCGTAGAACGAAGTTTTTTGCTTTATTTTTCTACAGTTTTGAACTCACTTATCTCAGAAAGTATATCACTTACGACATTTCATCACTGAATACTTTTTGATCACAATCATTTAGTCTATCGATTGACACATGTTTCATCACTGGCCGCCGAATCGAGGTTTTTTCAAAATGGCGGACTTGTAGGTGTGCCAATTAGGTTCGATGCCCTTTTTTTTAAACAAGTAGACTAGGTATCTAATCTGTGTTCACTGCCAATTATGGACATGTACAATGTACATTTGTACGTATGTGGTCTGTGGTACATACGATCTTAGTCAAAACTTTTAGGTAACCAGTATTTTCGGATATTTGATCTGTAAAAAAAAACATAATGTATTTATCAAAGGGCTTCCAACATTTTTGTATGGAGCCTGGCATACCTACAAGTCCGCCATTTTGAAAAAATCTCGATTCGGCGGCCAGTGATGAAACATGTGTCAATCGATAGACTAAATGATTATGATCAAAAAATATTCAGTGATAAAATGTCGTAAGTGGTATACTTTCTGAGATATTTGAGTTCAAAACCGTAGGAAAATAAAGCAAAAAACATCGTTTCGGCCGATATTGATAAAACATGTGTCAGTCGATAGTCTAACTGATTACGATCAAAAAGTATTCAGTGATAAAATGTCGTAAGTGATATGGTTTCTGGGATATTTGAGTTCAAAACCGTACAAAAATAAAACATTTGTAATTAATTATCTTTTTATTTCTAGTGTATCTGTAACTGTATCAGTGTTATGCCAGATAAGAAATATTATGAATATTTAGAATAATTACTATATACATATAAAATAACAATATACATAAACAAAATTAAATAAATACAGTTTTATTCAGATTTACATATAAACATCTTATATATTAAATAAATAAATATTTATAAATACATATATAACATCTGGTTGAAGACCACGGGCGACAACATTCTAATTGCTTCAGGTAGTGCTGCCGGACTTCTTGAAGGAGCTTTTGGTAGTCTATGATTTTTTGATGTCTACAAGCAAGGAGTTCCAGAACAGTATGAACTGTATTGTGAAGGAATTCCCGAAATAAGCAGTGCTATAGGTTTCCTTTAAATAAACAGGAGAAGACACATTATTCAAAATGGCATAAAATGTTGAGAGAATTCTGAAGTTTCGCCTGTATCAAATAGATAGCCATTCAAGTTAGGAATGGAACTGGGAAATGTGGTCATACTTACGTAAGCCGGAAGATATATCTAATACAGTTATTAAGAAGGCGCTCCAATTTATTCAGAAGTTCCTCTGACAAATCTGTACAACACACATCAGCATAATCAAGGTGAGGGATGACCAGTGTTTATGGCGTATTTATGGTTAAGTTTTTATGGCGATACAGCAATTGAAGTGTACCGGTCACTTTTTTCCTTACCTCAGTTACGTTTTGTATTATAAAAATTAAACAAATTCGTCAAACAAACAACTTAAGGGTAGAGATAAAATGGGGATGGTACTGCTCATGCATAGTGGGAAAAAGAACCTTGTCATGTTGTTCCCATATAATGTGTGTTATATGGTTCTTGGCATGGGCTTGACATCAGGAAACATTGCCTTTATCACCAGCGGAATTTTTAGATTCAGTGATTGTCAGACTAAGCCAATAGTGAATTTTAACTTTTGGTTTAGAGTAATTGCGAAAGCTGTAGCCGCTGGTGGCAAATAAATTATTTATAAAACAACCTAGTAGTTTGCTTTTGCTTTGGTTTTCTTTTTTAAATTCAAATCTACGCGTTATTAATAAATCAAGTACCTATGCAGCACATACACATATGACATAATATACTTATTTTTCATTATTGACCCAATAAATTCAAAATAAGTAAATGATAATTTTTAATGCATTATTTTTGTACGGCTTTGAACTCAAATATCTCAGGAAGTATAGCACTTACAACATTTCATCACTGAATACTTTTTAATCGTAATCATTTAGCCTATCGATTGACATATGTTTCATTAATGTCCGCCGTAACGAAGTTTTTTTGCTTTATATTTCTACAGTTTTGAACTCACTTATCTCAGAAATTATATCACTTACAACATTTCATCACTGAATACCTTTTAATCGTAATTATTTAGCCTATCGAATGACATATGATTTATCAATGTCCGCCGAAACGAAGTTTTTTGCTTTATTTTTCTACAGTTTTGAACTCACTTATCTCAGAAAGTATATCACTTACGACATTTCATCACTGAATACTTTTTGATCGTAATCATTTAGTCTATCGATTGACACATGTTTCATCACTGGCCGCCGAATCGAGGTTTTTTCAAAATGGCGGACTTGTAGGTATGCCAATTAGGTTCGATGCCCTTTTATTAATTAAATAAATAAAATAGTATTATTTTGCTAAGTATGAAAAAGTTTCTCATAAATTGAATTAGATATGACAAAAGAAATCCTTCATTAACGTTTTAGCTAATAAACTCTATTAAAACCAATATGAACGATTATTATTAAGACA
Source organism: Thymelicus acteon (assembly GCA_951805285.1). NCBI lineage: Eukaryota > Metazoa > Arthropoda > Insecta > Lepidoptera > Hesperiidae > Thymelicus > Thymelicus acteon. The sequence continues at coordinate 8,357,577 of OX638219.1, read as the reverse complement.
AAGTCAAAGTTAAAACCTATGTTTAACAATTACTAGATAATGAGATTGCATAAAATCGACTAAACAATTAAGTAGGTAAATCCACACCCGAGTCTATGGTGATATGTTGTTAAGCAATAATTATTATTTCAATCTTCAGTTATTTAATTTTTGGTTATTTACGAGAGTTCTGGGTAGATAGTTTTTACGGCAATTTAATATAACTAACACATTGAGTTAAACAGAGGATAATTTTAAATAAAGTAGTCATATCCATTTAAATAAAACCAAATAAGATATTCACGTATATTTATTCGCGAGTGCAACTCATCCATATGTGACGCCCCTCTGATGTCGTCCATATCAAACGTTTAGAGAGCTGTGATTCCGTTCAGGAGTCTACCTGTTACACGTGGTTAATTGCTCATTTCAGCAGCACTAATCAGATGCACTGGGAAACAACTATGGTAAAAATATATATCTACATTCTATTGTATTTTACCATAGCTGTTTCCCAATGCATATAAAAATCGGATCTAATATTTATTACTTATTCAAATTTTCTCTTGATTCCTTAACTGTTAAAAAGCAAGTAACGCCGTTGACCATTAAGAACATTGCATAGTTGTTCTCATTAATCAGTGGCTCGTTGTAGGACATAGGTCTCTCTCTCATCATTATAGGCGGCCCTAAACGTAGTTCACTAGTCCACTACTCTTTTCCAGTGTGGGTTGATACAGTGGTTAATGGGTAAAACCTTCGGAAAAGGATAACAGACTCTACTATTTAATAATAACAACCAGGAGCATAACAACTATATCAACAAATTTCGTTTTATATCTATACCTACATCTTTATCTATACAAATAAATAAAATTGAAGTAGGTATCAAGTGTTTTCAAGTTGTAAATCGATACTTGCACGAGGCCAAAACCGAAAAATGAGTTTTTAAAATGTTATGTGTCTGTCAGTTTGTTTGTCTCCGCTAATCTATGAAACCATTGAACGGATTTCAACAGGACTTTTACTACGATATTAAGAAGTCTTCAACTTAAAGTTAATTTTTCCGCTTTTCTTCTCCTTGTTTGAGAAAAAAGGTCTTGACAGACTGACAGACGGACATACGGGCAATAATTTATTTTAATTAGATATATTTTAAACAAAACATGTTTGTAATGTCATTTTGCAATGTCTTTTAAATCGTTGGGGAAACCTGTTTGTCATTACGGGAATCAATTTCTGTCGGCGTCTAAATGATTTAATTTTATGCCTTGGCTGTTTATTTATATGTGTAAACTTTATTTTACAAGCGTGTCTATGTCATCCGAGACACAAAGGTAGTGCACATTTAAAGCCTATATGTAATTTATTTTAAAAAATGTAAAAGATATTATAAAAGTTTGATCGCAAAACGTAGGTATAACGTACAGATTTATTGTAATAAATGCTGACATTGTGATACCACTCACGCGACTCACGCCACACTCTCATACTTCATGACCTCACTTATTTCCGGTGTCATGTTAGTGTTTAGGTACATGTATATGTAATTAAACCGTAATAAATAACCAATACAATAAGGAAGGAATAAGGAGATCTTCATCTCTAACAATGCATTTTTGATCTTCATATCTAGCATTTAACTGGACATATCTGGTCTCTACAGGGCTACTAGGATTGACTATAGTTGTTATTTTATTGTATAAAAGCATTGAAGTATAATGTCATAGAACAGATATCTCTAACAAAATGTGTGTCCCGCCGGGGATTTTCAAAATTGAGCCCCCGTTCTCCTTTCAAAATCGAAGGAATCCATTGAAAATTGAAGCCTATCGGCGCCAATTCATTGGGACATACATCGTTTTCGCGGTTTCGGTTCTATATGCTAGTAATAATACTTCAGTGTATAAAAGTGTCCTTTCAGCGGCCTTCTCCGCGTTTTCCGGCGTAATAAGTATCCTATATCAGACTAAGTCAGTGCTAAACTTCAAGAAAAATTCGTTTAGTAATTTTTACTTTTTCAGAATAAGAAACATCCATTAAAACTTTCACATTTTAGTAGGATATCCATCCATCCATATCGTTATCAGCAAACCAACAAGCAATATCTGTATCAAAATGATTTCACTACAGCCTTATATCTCACCAATAAACCCAAGGACACATTCCAATTTGACCCACAAGCGATGGAGCTCAGCGTGATTACTAGCACGCAAGGCATTCACTTTAAATCCTCGGCCGGCTCAGGTCCGATGATACATGTATACAAAGTCTAAAATTGAATGCACGTGTCAGGCTTCTGTCGGCTCTTGATATCAGATTGGGTTATAAAGAGCTTACTCTGTATTATATTTCAAAATAGAAAGTAGCGCAAATGTTTCTTAGAGGAAGAAGAATTATAGTCACTGTGGATTAGCTGCTGATGATGAAATTTAATACTAGGTAACTATAGTAATATTTAATTTAAAAAATGAGATAACATGTAACCAAAAATTATCATCTCTATTAGTTTACAAAAAATATCATTAACATAGGTAATAACATAGGCTATTTACTGAATTGTCAATAACATCCATTAGATATAACCGTAATCAATAGCTAATTTAAAAAAGCGGCCAAGTGCGAGTCGGACTCGCCCATTAAGGGTTCCGTAGCAGCAAGTAACATAATAAAAAAGAAAAAAGCGGCCAAGTGCGACTCGGACTCGCCCATGAAGGGTTCCGTAGCAGCAAGTAACATAATATAAAAGTTCTTTTAGTTCGTTGTAACTTTGATCAATGTTTTTTGTGGTTTACGATTTATGACGTATTAAAAAAAAACTACTTACTTGATCTCGTTCAAACCAATTTTCGTTGGAAGTTTGCATGGTAATGTACATCATATATTTTTTTTAGTTTTATCATTCTCTTATTTTAGAAGTTACAGGGGGGTGACACACATTTTACCACTTTGGAAGTGTCTCTCGCGCAAACTATTCAGTTTAGAAAAAAATTATATTAGAAACCTCAATATCATTTTTGAAGACCTATCCATAGATACCCCATCCATAGATACACGTATGGGTTTGATAAAAAAAACATTTTTGAGTTTCAGTTCTAAGTATGGGGAACCCCCAAAATTTATTGTTTTCTTTCTATTTTTGTGTGAAAATCTTAATGCGGTTCACAGAATACATCTACTTACCAAGTTTCAACAGTATAGCTCTTATAGTTTCGGAAAAAAGTGGCTGTGACATACGGACGGACAGACAGACAGACAGACAGACAGACAGACAGACAAACAGACAGACAGACAGACAGACAGACATGACGAATCTATAAGGGTTCCGTTTTTTGCCATTCGGCTACGGAACCCTAATAAAAGTTCTTGTAGTTTGTTGTAACTTTGATCGAGGTAAATTGCGGTTTACGATTTATGACGTATTAAAAAAACTACTTACTAGATCTCGTTCAAACCAATTTTAAGTGGAAGTTTGCATGGTAAAGTACATCATATATTTTTTTTAGTTTTATCATTTTCTTATTTTAGAAGTTACGGGGAGGGGGGACACATTTTACCACTTTGGAAGTGTCTCTCGCGCAAACTATTCAGTATAGAAAAAAATGCTATTAGAAACCTCAATATCATTTTTGAAGACCTATCCATAGATACCCCATAGATATATATATACACGTATGGGTTTCATGAAAAAAAATTTGAGTTTCAGTTCTACGTATGGGGAGAATTATTGTTTTTTTTTCTATTTTTATGTGAAAATCTTAATGCGGTTCACAGAATACATCTATCTACTTACCAAGTTTCAACAGTATATTTCTTATATAGTTCTTAGTATAGTTCTTATACTTTCGGAAAAAAGTGGCTGTGACATACGGCCGGACAGACAGACAGACATGACGAATCTATAAGGGTTCCGTTTTTTGCCATTTGGCTACGGAACCCTAAAAAGAAAATTGGTAATATATTGTATTACAGTACACCGCAAAATAACAAAACTCTCAAATTAATTACTATCCCATAACCAGCGAGCACTTAAAACAAAGTGGACACGCAATTATTCATCGTAAGTATAGCTCGTAATGGAGTCAATTCGGTACAAACTGTGGCGAGCTCCATTTTCATATAACGCAATAATAAATTATCGTACATTCTGTTAGAATATGTTGCGCACAATATTATAACGTAGTGAAGAGGAAGTTCGAATGTAATTGCCGTAATGACCTCAGGTATATTGTTTAGTGCGCGCATATCGCACGGCGGCTCGTGAAAATTAATTAGCCCCAACGCATACACAAAGCTCATGTGGTGTATCGGAGGCTGCACCGGAACCGACCTCCATTGGCCCCTGTAAATCAATATCCGGTGGACGCCGTGACAACCTCTCGTCGGGGCTCCAATAAAACTTTACTAACTACCGCCTTTACTTCAAACTGTTGCCACTAGAAAGCAAAGTCTCTTGTTGACACTCGATCTCTCCTACTTGTGGAAACAAAGGTTGTATTAAAATCCCACCATACTTTTCGATTTTTTTCACGTGTATTCTATATTTTGAATTCATCTCATTTTATCTGGTCTTCAGATTTATTTTAATACAGAAAGGAAAATTTATTGCCATGGTCTCAATCTCAATAGATTGAAACCCGTAGGTTCTTCAAATGATACTACTACATACTCGTATAATACTACTAACCGGTTTCTGTGACTTCATCTACGGAAATATTGTCCGCAAATGTGGCGGATAGGTCTCCTAGGATCCTGGGTACACTTCAAGGTTCTTGCAGAAAATAAAAACGCACCGTCTTAATTCAAGCAAATCCAAGGCGGAGGCGAGGCGTCGCAGATCTTGTAGTTTTTTCCCTTTTCAGAGTCACTTTGGACCTTTTCGTTTTGTGATGAATTTTCAAAAGTATCTTAGTGCCCCTTCATAACATATCTTTGGATAAATCTAGATCCATTAATTTAGGCTATGCGTTGCACTGCACTGTACAGTGTCAGTAACTGTTAGCGGTTTAGTACTTCTGTAGATTATTATGACATTATGACTATTATAAAAATAGAACTGAGACAGATATTGCACGACGCTGAAACTTTAAAACGGTAAATGTGAAAAGGAAAGGTTCTGCCAAGCGATCAAACCGGCGGTGTTTCATTAAAAGTTTGTTCTTAAGTCGAAGTTCCTTGCGCTGGTACCAAATATCGAATGAGATTTCTTGCAACTACTCGTAATAAATACACGCGTTAGCTTCGAACGCAATAACTGCCTCGTAACTCAAGTTAAAACATAATGATGGCATAAATCTATATCTAGCGTACCAACTAGATGATATTATTCATTTCTTTGCTTTTTAAATACATTTTTATGGTATTAATAAAAGCTAAATAAATTTTTAGGTGAACAAATTACAATAAGTATATCTGATACCGAGTGCTTATCTTTCCATGTTTTAGTTCTATACTTTTTCTGTTTAGAATTATTTCATGACTTAAAAGTTAATGTGGAATCGTATTTTATCCATGACCATCAAGCAATCTAAAAATCTAAACTTAAATGTATGTTTTTCGTCACATCGTAGGTATGTGTTATGTTACAAAGTTAAAATATTATTCGGTAGAATTGGTTGATAACTGGATCATGCCTGGATGATGACCAGAACAGAAAGGCAGTATGGTATATTGAGTTTTATAGTAAATCCTGTAAACTTTTAGTAATTCACTTAACAAAAACCCCTTTCCAACTTAAAATTTCATATTTTTAATATTTCAAATTAATAAGCTGGATTGAGTGGTTATTTTATTAAACATCAGCCGTCATCTCTACACTTTTTCATAGGTGTCATTTTTCACTCAATCCATCCATCTTTTCTTTGGTCCTCCTCGTCCCCTTCGTCTATCCACATTCATAGCCATCGCTCTTCTCATCACAATGACATGCGTTTCCTCTCGCCTCATCACATTCCCATACCACGACATCGTTAACAATATAGATAAGAATTATTATTATTTTGGTATAGATCTACTTCAAAAGCTTCCATTAGGCGCGAGCACTTAATCTTTTATTTAGTATACAATACTGTACCATTTATACAAAAATCTCAAACGCAATGTTTATGTTGTTACTAGGTAGGTATATTAAACAAAGGCCGACTACATTACGCGTTCCGTCAAAGTCATAGAAACATTCGTCCTCAACTTGGTCATCAGAGTGTGACGTCGCGTTTATAATAAGTATCTCTCAAGCGAATAATTGCAATACTACTATTATTAAATTCCACATAATTTTTAAACGAAAATTTAGATAGGAAAAGTTACGTCACACATCTTTTTTACAATTTGATAATATTTAGAAATAAAATTTATTATAGAAGAAAAGTACAACAACAACAAAATCCTCTTTATTGTACCTGCACCAAAATTATTTCTAGATACATTTTATAATACAAAACTTAGTACAATAGTACCTATTTATTTATAGATGAAATACATTTCTAAGAACTGATTCTGCTGACATCCGGTTTATTTAAATTTTATTTTAATTCAGCTACACTGTTGTCCAAGATCATGAATCTCATAGGTCGAAATCACTACTGATTCTGCGATGAGACAATTTTTTTTTTTTTTATTTAAACTTGATAAATGTTAATTCGTGCTGAATTCGTTGAATACCGAATATAAATACAATTGATATAATGCTTCTAATCATACATATATCAAGATTCTCGTATCAAAATCAAGTTCCATGCACATTACTTGTTAGTTCATCTAATTGCATCGCTCTAAGTATAATGTTGATTGCATCTTGTAGCACAAAATTTTACGCATCAACAATTCGCATGTTGAGAACTAGCTCCGGCTTTTTCATTAGAAGAGGGAAGGTTTATTGCCTCAAACACTCCACAGTTTCAAACAAGTTGCCATTCGTAATTAGGTATGTATGGTTTTTATTAATGTTTTATTAATATTTTCTTTATCTACAATATATAACTTTAAAATTTCGAACACTTACAATAAATCAATGTAAAAATTTAATTAATACCTTATTGTTTTATTTCACTCAAATATTTAACTAAGGCCATATTTATTTAATTAATCCGTATAATTAAACTCATATTTCATGTATAAAAAAACAAAGCCCTGACTGACTGACATATCAACTCCTAGAATTTTTTAAGCCAATTTGAGCTGAAAAGCACTCTTTAAGCCATGTCGGTCGGAAGTCCAGTAGTTTACAAATACATATTATCCTAATAAACAGCATAGGTTTTAGCAAAAGCCCAAATTATACAGCTCTATCCTCTAATCGATATATATACCTTTATTAAAATAATAACATTTTATTCGTCATAAGAAGTGTAAGGACATACGTGTCGGTGTAATGAAGATTTGAGGATAATCGAAAAAGCGCCAGCAGACAATTTATTTGCAGCGCGACCGTCCGGATAATAATGCCTTTAACGGCGCTTCCGGGCGCATCGAGCCGCGTTGGACCGCCCCACTCTGCTTGCTTTTCGCACTGCACTAGTTTTATCACTTCAGCCAACTGTTTGCTTACCTTTGTTGGTTTAATGTTTTGTTTTGTAGGGTTTTTATTTTAATCCTAATATCACTTTAGGATACGTCTGTTGATAAAGTTAATTCGTTTTATCATAACTAATTAAATTCCCATAGATAGTAACAAACTTCTCTAACATATAAACTGAATTGGTAACAAATTTTTTCTAACATCGTGGGATAAATCACTGCGATTCTTTGGATTTTTGTTCGTGAATACATTAATTGCATGATAAAATTTAATTTAATTCAATTCGATACAGTTGTATGTTGAAAAGCATTGCTAGCGCCGACCTCAAAAAAATTATATCCTTAATTTATGACTTCATAATTAAAGTTAACATTTTTGAAGTCGATAAAAAAATTTAATTAGTTCTTTTATGAAAATAGCCGACAAACATGCAGAGGGTCCACCTATCGTCACCCATGGAAGTCAGTGGCACCAAAGGCATCAGAGATGCGTTGCTGGCCAAGAAAGAGAGAAAAACAAAAAATAAAGAACTAACTTTAAATAAAAAAGAGTGGTTGCTATCTAGACAGGCTTCACGGAAAGATAATAATACCAGTATTAATTATTAATAACTTAATAATAATATTAAAAACATTATCCTTACGTGAATCCTTACCATCAAGTAACCTGGCACATTTTACGACATCATAAAATGCTTGCTACGGGATTGCAATCAGTATTGTAACCGCCCCGACATGGTTAAAAACAACGGTTTTATGTGCCAATTATAGTACATGCGTAAGTCGGTAATGTTATTGTGACAAATTAAAATAACATCTACTTACATGTTTCATAATTTTATAACTTATCATGATAACTTAAGAATGATAAAATGTAAACGAGGCATAAAGGTAGAACCGCTTCCAAGTCATGCTGCTCGCCGTTGATAGACTTCCGACCTCACATTAAGTGTTTTCTGCAAACGTCTAGCTTCGGGAAAATATGTCTCATTGAATAAAACTGTAAAACATTAAGTTATACACAATCTGTGACTTAGATCACTTATTTTTAAATCAAAAAACTTTCTTTATTTCTTCTTTTCGTTCTTTATCCACAATACATTGGCATGCTTTTGATTTGATGTTCATGAATGACGACGACTCTTTCTCGTCGGGTGCTTGGTCTGCTTGTTTATCGGGTATTTACACAAATAAAACTTAGGAGTTACTTGTAAACAAACTTATAATTAAATTTGACTGTCACCTTACAGTTCACATAAAACATATTATATAGAGTAACAACTCTTGCTAACAAAACACACAAAAATGAATTTTTTATATGTTTTTTTTTACATTTTTGCTGATAAAATAATGGATTGAAACTTCGTAATTATTAGATGAATTTAACTATGCTGAAAAATTTTATATGTTGAAAAAACCCTCCGAATTTAATACAACTTTGTATTAAAAGCTGTGTTCATCAACAGACGTAAAAAAATTAAAAAGAAAAAAAACAAGCCCAGTAGTTTAGAATGTTAATAAAAGTAATACTGAACAACTGCACCATAGAAGGATAACAGTGGGGACCCATTCTTCAACCAATCAAATCTTGCTTGTTTTTTTTTTCAAGCAGCCCTGTAAAATTTATATCGGTCCCGACTATTAATCCTTCTGTTGTTTAATTGTTCAGTATTACTTTTAACAACATTCTAAACTCCCAGTAGTTTTTTCTTTTTAGTTTTTTTTTACGCAGTCGGGTGTTTTATTTTTTAATTATTATTTTTTATTTAACTCTGTTTATTTAGGATTCAGTGACTTCTTATTTGGATTATAAAACGGAAAAATTCGCAGGAGTCTTTAATAACACTTGCAAGGTTAAGATGAATCGATTGACGTAAAAATCATCGAAATCCGTCAACGCGTTTGGTCTCTACAACGCCACATAGGAACAAACATCCATAGACTGATAAACACATTACCCTTCTTTGCGTCGCGCAGTCGGATAAAAAGATGTTTGATGAAAGCATTGTACCAACTCATATGTATTCTACCATTTGAATATGTTGAGGTGTATGGAGCTCCATGTATCGATTCTAAGCTCACTTCTCCTGCTTGCAACGCATCAATGTTTCCTTTTTACTGGTCTTATGGGTCCTTGAAATGGGTCATGTGCTCATTTGTTATTGTTAGTTATTTACTTCAAAAAAATCTGTCATTTTCCTTCATAATAACGCTACACACTCATAGCTCCGTACTAAGATTCCCTGTGCCGTGTGTGCCATGGACAACATACAAAGACAAGGACAACACACCCAGACCGAGAACAGAAATTCAAACTCATCATTCCGCCTCGTTGGGAATCGAACCCAGGATCCTTGGCATGCATCCTAAAGTTTAGGATTACGAACTAGATCACCAGAATTGAAGGATGAATCCACATCACTAAGCCATAATACTTTAGGTGTACTTTATATGTAAAAAAGTATATGTAAATTATATTTTAATATTGTATATTGAATATTGCAACATGACGTATTAAGTCAGTTACTTAAGTTACCTAATAACTGTGTTTATATCCCGATAGGCGCGTCAATAAACATGACAAAATAGGCCCATAATAAATATGGAATAGGGTTTCCAATCAAGTCTACTTCGCGCCCCCCTACCCGCCCCACCGCACTAGGTGATACCCACAGACTTGACAATGTTTAGATATATTTTTTTACAACTAATAAACCTAGTATCTGAGTTTAGTTACTTCCAAATAGTTTTTTTTTTCATTTTATTATTTTATCCACGAGTTCAAACAGGTTTTAACGATGGACAGATTCCTTATTACTAAAGGCGTTTTTGGTGTCACGCGGATTTGCTCACGCACGCGGATTTGGCCCGCATGCGTAGCACCCTTAAAGAATAATTTCATATGTGTATCTATTGTAAAGCGTGATAAATGCTCGCGTACGCGGAACGCTGTACGGGGCGACTCTTTTCTTCTTGTTTCGTCGTTTGTAAAGTATGTAAGAGACACATATTCTTCTCACATTTATCATTTTTGAACACGTCTATACCGTTACGCAACCCATAGAAAACTGAACTGCGTATGATCCGCAGCGTGAAATTTTACGCATGCGGGCCAATGCCGCGTGCGTGAGCAAATCCGCGTGACACTAAAAACTCCCTTAGTCGAGTTAGACTCAGCTCTAAACCAGTTTAAAATTTTGGTCAAAGAGCCTTGAGGCTGCAGCTCGTCGTCGTTGAGTCGTGTAGCATAATGTGAGCATATAGACTCATATAGGACGCCGACTCCCGACATTTTAACTCAATTTGTGTCAAGCGCGCGGTCCGAGTTGTCAACGACCCACGAGTCACTCACAGGTTAGAACACTTGAGTTTCAGAAGAGACATCGGTTCTCTCTGCGTATTCTACCGACTTTACAACGGTGAGTGCTCCGAGGAATTGTTTGACATGATACCTACGCCTCCTTTTCATCATTGCACCACTCGCCGAAGATTGAAGTTCCATCCATACCGATTGGACTTGTGGAGAACCTGTACAGTCCGATTCTCACGAACTTTTTTGCCACGTACGTGCAAACTGTGGAATGAACTTCCTTCTGAGGTATTCCCGGAGCGCTATGACATGGGATTCTTCAAAAAAGGTGTAAAAAGAGTTCTCCTTCAGGGCCGGCGTTGCATTGGCGATTCCTCTGGTGTTGCTCATGTCCATAGGCGACGGTAACCACTTACCATCAGGTGGCCCGTAAGCTTTTTCGTCTGCCCTTCAGGCTATAAAAAAAAACTAAACTCAAACTGAATAGATTTGCAAGTCGATTCACAGCTCTGACTTACTACTTAGTCAGGCTATGGCAATGATGAAAACAACAATAAATTGAAAGTAAGGACTAATTTTGTATAATGTGCTTATGAAATGACTTTAACCCACAATTATTATATACCTAATTCAAACAAAAATATATAATTAACATCGGTAAGAACAGTAAAGTTATGAAGTGAAATGGCCAATAAACATTTTAACATTCTTGTTTACCTTCATGATATTTAACACAAAACAAAATATTTAATAACAAATCTTGTGGGTCTCCATTACAGTAAAACATATTGATAAAGGTGTATGGCCCGTCTCATGATATTTGGATGCCCAATCATATCATGACTCCAAAATTACAAATCTAGTGAAACAGATTAAATATAATTGGCCTTAATATATTCGTAGCACTTCTCGTAGCGCTGTAGCGCATAGCGGGCAGGCGGCGACAGTACCTTGCCCGCATAATATAGACAACGCAGGCGATGCCTTCGGGACAAATTTTTAAATTGCCTCCCAGCCCTACAGACAGAGCACAACTCATTGCCGCGTCCACTAATGCACTTACACCTGTTTAATCTTTAACCAGATTATTCGATTTAAATTGTACATTAATTCATTTTATGGAATTTTGTACGGTCCATAAAAATAACTTTTTATTATCTGGTCAAAAAACATTATCGATTTGATTTCTGACGTTTAAATCGGTATACAGGACTAAGTAACGATTAATTGAGGCAAATTATATAAAAGTTATTGCAGTTGCAGGTTACAACAATTAATAATAAAAATGCCTTAACTACACAATATTATGAATCGGTATTTAACGAACCAATTGATGGTAAATGGGCCTTATAAACATGAAACAGACCCCAAAGGCGTCAACTATATGTAGTTGACCAAGGACGACACAGAGCTTTTAATATTTATGTACCCAGAGATATTTATTTGGTATACTCAATATTATAGTTACAGAAAAGGAAATATTTTATTCACACGGGTATTAGTTAAAATAAATTCCTACTAAAAATAAGACGCAACTGCACTGGTAGAAAGCTCGAGTTACCAATTAATTAAACGTCTTGCATTGCGACTTAAAACAGCTACGTAATTGACTTATCTATTTATACCCGACTAAGGCAAAGCCAAAAGTAGGGTTAACATTGCAGCTCATATACATTGTACACAATATACATGTATACATATAGTACTTATCATAACTCGATTAATAAGGTATCGTAAGAACCGTCTTGATTGTCCACTAGTTATAGCTTATGAGGAAAGGGAGAATATATGTCAATAAGTAGGTATATCCCAATCCTATTAACATTATATATCAACATTTTTTAACCTTACGACTAAATTACACAATAACGACTAAGGAATTAACGCCCCAACTCAGTGTCACTAACGCTTACTTTACTCGTTCCTTAGTAAAGAAACACCATACAAATTCTGTACTAAGGAGCAATTTAAGTGACCATTAGCGACTCTGAGTTGAGGCGTAAGGGATTTTAATAGATCAGAAAAGAATGTTTTGACTGTTTTATGTATCTTCTACTGCCTTTCTTTATTATTTTTTTAATCAAGCACACATTTTTCATTTGTGAACCCTGAAGTCCAGGCATGCGATGTCATGGGCAGAAACTAGTTTTAATTATTTAAATTAATACTATTATTACTATTATTGTTTCTCCATGGGGTTCGCCTTGATAGCTACCGTCCTTGAGCATGAGTCAGCCGCCAAACGACTCATCGTGTTCTGGCTAAAGGCTTGAGAGCCACTTCTTTCTTTCTTTTTCTTCTCTCTTTCTTGGCCGGCAACGAATCAGCGATGACTTTGGTGTTGCTGATGTCCATTGACGACGATAGCCATTTACCATCAGGTGGATCGTCAGCTCGTATGCCGGCTATTTCAATAAAAATAAGAAAATATTATAATGCGTGACAAAGTATATACGCAGTTGTTCACAGTAATATATGTATGTAGTTTTCTTAATTTTATTATGCTTCGGCAACTATTATCAAGCATGGTGGAGTAAAACTAAAAAATATATTATTTGGATAGAACCGTGCCCTGTTGCGGGCCATCTTTGGGTTGAAGCCAAAGGTTCCCTACATACTTACACTTCCTGATTCCTGAGTAAACTAGAACTATTGTAACCATCCATGTCGATAGCCGGGTATATTTAAAATCGATCAGGTTACCAATTACAAAATCGGTATGGTCGAGATTAATTTCCTGACGGATTGTTATCAGTCCCAATTAGTGTATTAATACCCATTAACAAGATAACAGTATACTTCCTTCAAGATAAAAAAATGTGTGCGTTTTAGTATACACACGTAGGAATAAAACATTTTGATACATAATAGTTGTTTTTTTTTCCATAATAAATTAAAGCTGTTTTACTTTTTAGATTTTTTGTAATTTAAAAAATTACAAAAAATGTGTCACTTTGTTTTTCTCACCAAGTACTTACTAATTAACAGATCCCATTACACGATGACCACACATCCATTTTATGTCGTGCTGGTTTACCCAGCTTGTGCCAAAAACATTATATGTCAAGAATCAATTACTAATCTAGTAATCGCTTGTAACTGTTTTGTAAAATTGTGCATAAAAAAATAATCTAAAAAATATTTAAATATTACCATACAATTCAGCTATTTTGGGATAAAAACACGGAAAGGTTTCAATGAAATATACGAGATGGCAAAATACATTAAAACCAGCTGCCGCTAAATGAATGTTACAGTACTCACAAAAATGAAACATACGAGGCTTTTGTTTTTTTCCGGTTACCAGTGACGGCTTTTTGTGGACTACAAGAATCTATGAAATGTTAAATATTATTTAATTATATTGACTGGTAAAACTTATGCCTTGAAATCTTCAGTCCAAAGCGCCTTGTTTATTTTTATATTCTCGAAGGAAATAAGTAAACTGAAATACGATTTAGGGGTGCTTGATGACCGTTTGTGGCCTAAATTGTAGAGCGCTGCCGTAGGAGGACGTTTTATTCCGATTTTTTTTTTATGTCGCGTTGATTTCTGTTGTAAAAAAGCAGTTGTCAAAATGCTCCGCTTTCGACACTTTGGCCATAATTGAGGATAATTTACACATTACACATGATTTTACACTATAAAAGCAAATTACACTATAAGCCGCTACAACTTCGATGAAACCGATACCTAAAAAAATATTCATGTTTTATTTCCTAACTAAAATAACCTACTGTCATTCGTTTTCATCAATTAGCAAAATCATACAATATCACATTACAATATAAGGTAAAACGAAATTCATAATATACATATAAAAAAATAAAAGAGAAGCATTAAGTAATTTCTGTCTTGGTTTCTCTTAATTGTTTATCAGAAACCATACAATATATGAATGTTTTTCCACCAAATAAAAAAAGTTAATAAACATCTTTCTTTGACCGGGTGTATCATGTAATATTTTGTTTGTTGAATTGATGAAATATTTTGTTTGAACAGAATTTTGTTTGAGAGTATGAGTATTTGAATTATTATTTACATAATTTAGGTTGGCGCCGCAATGAATCCTGTAATACGTAAAATAAACGTATCCCAAGAACCCGCCTGGGTGAGGCCAAACGAACGTATTTTTTGAGCTGTTAGTCGCGTGAAATGAGTCGGTTTCATACTTAAATCCAAACTCATTTTGCGTCGCTGTTTGGTACACACAAGACTTTAGCATGAAACCGAATGTAAGTCACTCATTTTTCGCGACTCACAAAAAATACGCTCGTTTGCCTCACCTTAATTTGAGCTTCGGGGTCCTATGGATCATCTCCCAAACCGCTATTATAGCGTCAGGTCTTCATAGTTGGAATATTAATGTCCACTAAGTTACACAATATTGCTTGTTATGTTGTGTTGTAGTTTACTACTGGCACTAAAATAAGTACTATTTTTCAATTAATATCAAGGTCGATATTTACGATAAGCTGGCGAAACATTGTAAATTAAATTTTAATTTTTCAATAAAGAGAATACAAATAAATATGCATTACGATTATTATTTATACAGCTACTAAGTAAAATACATTGAACATTGGTAAACATGAAGTATAAGACGGATAACATTCATAATTAGTTACATAATAACAACATTGTAAATTGAAACATTTTATCTCTGCATCAGTACAATTATACTCGTAGAATAGTCCTTGTGGCCCATTGGGACGGTTGGGTAGAATGGAGCGCGCATACTAATTCGTGGTCGGTGGTGGAGCATTCAAATAGCAACTGAGCCAGGCTTACTGGGGATATGTGAGACGGGCCCCAAGATTTAGTTTACAACTAAGATTACGGGCGCCGCTCGTGGTCAAGAATTAAACAAGTAATAGTGCACACGTTCGGTCCCCAGTCTCCTCCCAGCAATCCATTTGAGGGGATTTCAATTACGCCATTTGTGTTTTACCGGTCACGCAATCAAAGGGAATTATACAAACGTTTTGATTTATTTCGCCGCTACTTAAATAAAAGTTTTAATCATTAATTAGTCATTGCATTGATAGAGTCATTGCGTTGATAGAGTCAAGTTGACTATAATTTTTCTAAAACTTTTTATAATTTGACATAATGCGGAAACAAATTCACCATATTTTTTTGGGATTATTACCATTATACTTCTGTACGTCATGTTACGCTCAAAGACTGGAATCGTTAATTGTGCGAAAAAATAGATCACATCACAAAATGTTGTATAAATTATAAAACAAAAAAAGGTTTTATTATTTACGAATTCACCAATCTCCATTGGTGCAGCATGGTGAAATATGCCTCAGAGCCTCCTCAAAAGAAAAACCCATGCTCTGTAGAGAGCCATTAGTAGTATCATATTAGCTCATTTCAGTGACAGCAATATTATAACGGAATACAAAATTTAGCCCGTATCATGTTTCTGTCCGAGGAGATTTGTGAAAGTCGTCCATCACAATCATGGTTCGTCAAAAGGATCGCTGCGGAAAATGCGGCTACTAGAGGTGAGAAATTGATCGAACAAAACTAGCGGATCATCCTGACGAAGTCTACAGACTTAAGGGACTTAAAATATACTAAACATTATAACTATACATATAGTAGAGAGTAAAATAAGTTTTTTATGACTTTGAAAAATTTTCGGGTCAGTAATATTTTAATCATAATATTTGATTCAAAAATATTTTCAACATATGGAATATTAAAAAGACATTGTATTGTTTAAGTCCATGGTTTTTAAATGTAATTTTGATTCAGAATATTTAATAGCAAATAATTATAAAGTGTCAAATATTTTTATTGTCACATTATATTCAATTTTCAGATTCAAAATCCAAAAACCTTTAGTCATTTAACAAAAATCCTTTCCCGAGAATAAATTAACACGTTAATCCGGCCCCACTCCTATAAACAAATAATTAGAATTGCAAATTGCGTAATTCACAATTTGACAAATTCACCACGTTCTTCTTATTTTACTCGAACATTAATAAAATTATCTACTTTAAGTATAGTTAACTTTTTCTTTGTTACTTTTAACACTTTAAATAAATCTGAAATAATGCAAAATAATATAAAATATAGTAATTTTTCGGTATTTTAATTATCGTGTACAGATACGATCTTCACCTTGCTACAGTATTACGGCGTAGACCGACAGCATGCATTCTCATGATTATGAAGAACAAACTAAATCAGCGATAAAGGCATTTTTCCGAGACAATATAACGCGCTAGGCTGAAAGCTTTACCTGTTGCGCGGCCGCGCTTTGGCCTATATCTCACAGACGGAAGCTTACAGCTCACTTATTTTCTTTTTGTATTGCATTTACGTTTCAGATTAAAAGATCCAATCGCCACCCCGAGCGCTCGGGAACACTCGGGTGGAACCGGGAGGCTTCGCTGGAGTGCACGTACCGGGATTGGCTGGCACAGAAGGGGGTGAGTGATGACGCGTTCGAGGGAAGTTTTCGCGCTGGAAAATCAGTTGTGGTTCCGAGGTGTAGCGGCGCGGTTGCGCGCCACAGTCGCTCGGTCGGTCGCCGTGAGTCGGCCGCCTCGAGGGTAAGTGAAAATTTCATTAAATTAAAAAGCAATCTCACCTGAGGAGTCGAGGTACGTAATGAATAACTTACAGTTTGGAAGCCACAAAAAATTGAATTTAATTTCCCCGTCGATGCAGAAAGAACAAATACAAATAATCCATTAGCAGAACAGCGAAAAATATCAGTCTCCCGAAACAAGGTGGGTAGTTTACATATAAGTTTTATGCGTGGAAATGTACTTTAAAAAAAATCAATTATGAATGTTTAAATCATCAGTTCCGTCGGGTTTTCGTTAGTTTCGTAAACTATTATAGAAACTTTATATGTAGCGTACATATTTATATTATAAATTAAATAGGCTCAAAGAACTCTGAGAGACAGAATCTAATTATGTTATTTTATTCAAGATTATGGTCAAGTAAGACGAGATTATTTTTCAATACCGACACATATATTTAGTTTGCTTTAGTTTGCATCTCCATTTTCCGAAGAATGAATCTAGTTGAATCAATGTGACCAGACGAAATAATCCGTATATTTGGAAGCTCTCATGAATTTAGCCATAATTTTATCATACAGTAGATTTGATTACGGCTGCGAGTTCATGTACTGACGAGTATTATTATATTTCTTCAGACATATTTACGGCATGTAAACTTAAGTAACTTTAAATAAGCAAGTAATATATTTATTACTAAATTTATACTAACTAAACTAAATACTAAGTAACTAAAATTACTAAATTTATTTATTATTAAAAAAACCATATTAATATACTTATTAGTATGGTTTTTCCTACTTCCAACTAACATTGTAAATGTGAAAGTTTGAGAGGTTGCTTGTTGCTCCTCCACGCAAAACTACAGAACGGACTTTCATGAAATTTTGAACATAGATAAACCATTATCTGGAATAGGACGTAAGTTACTTATTATCTCGGAAAACGTGGGCAAACCCGTGGCCAGAGCGCTAGTCTATACTAATATAAAAAGAGGAAAGATTTGATTTTTTTGTTTGCATTGAATAGGCTCCGAAACTACTGAACCGATTTGAAAAATTTTTTCACTATTGGGAAGCTACACTATCCCCGAGTAACATAGGCTATATTATATATTTTTTTAAATTAGGGATCCTTAATAAAACTCCAATAATGTAACCAAAGGTATAAATAGGAAAACCGAAGCAAAGCGAGGGCGGTTACTCGTATTAAATAAATCGGTCTCACCCTTACACACTGATTAGAATTTTCTGAATCGTTTAAACTACATAGACATATCTTCATGAACAAATAAGGCATAAAACACTCACGAGCAAAATAATATAGGTATACACATTTATTAGCAGATAATGGAATCGCAGTGAATAGGGTTATTATATTACGATTAATACGTAACACAATACGGAATCGCAACAGTCCGAATATGTGAAACAGTTACAGAAAAAATTCTAAATGCTTTATTTCGTTGTGATTCCTTTCTGCAATTTTGATGCATATTTTATATTCATTGATGCAATTTAATTTTTTAACATTAGTCTCTCTTTTTTAATGCATTATTACTTCTGGTACGTGGTACATACAATAAATATCTTTACTTTGAGTTTTTATTAAATTTAATGCAATTTCGAAACATAAATAAAACAACAACATAAGTAAATGAACAAAACCTCTTTTATAAGAACTTTATTTGTTTTATGTTTGAAAACTAGTCATAAACGTGCTTCGGAAAGCTTTAATAGCCATTAGATTTTGTATAAGTGTTATAAATGTATAAACAAACCGTTTAGTAAGAAATATACTTTCACAAAATTGTAAAAGACATAAAATTTATTTATTTATTTATTTTAATATATACCTTAGGTTAGTTAAAATATATGTACAAAATAGATGTACAGGTGTACATGTGGTTATTATGTTCATTGCCGTTTATTCACAAACACAAGAACGGTTTCAATAAGAAGCAAATTTTATCAATAATGCATTTAAATACATGCAATTTAACCATTAAAAACTGTCAGTAAATTCTTTAGTCTCTACGTTTTTGAAATTATTCAATTTTCGAATAGCCATAAAAATAAATAATATGCAGTAGTAGTACATAGATAGATAGTATCGTTATGTTACGCTACGCACCGTAAATCGACCACAAAGAGATTTTCAGCCCCTAATTTATTATTTCAAAACGTTTGAGTTAACCTTTTTTATGACTATTTTATTTTGTTATTTTTAGTTTTTACAAAAAACCATTTTGATTGTTTACATGCCTGGTTTTAAGACGTTTCGATATCTCAGACGTAGCTCGTATCAGTACCGTCAGCAACCAGGCCGTATACGTGTAAGTAAAACATAATTGAAACATAATCATAAAAGCGATTTGGATAAAATCTTATATGTACCCTAAGTTAATTAATAAAATTATTACCCAAATAAAAAAATGGCTTCATACGGGTCACTAGTTTCAGACAAATCGGTGAACAAACAAAAAGTACGAAATTTTGTATAATTGTTTGGAAGCCTTAATATCATTATGTTTAATTTTGCAGTTCTAATAATACATTCGAATCAATTTGATAACATCATTTTTAAGGAGTCAGTTAAAAAAAGCTTGTAAAGTATGGATATAATTACAAAATGAAACAAATATGACCTAGCTCTGCGCACGCTATTTTATTTACTTTAAAAACAATTGTACAATACAATTCGTAACGTGGGCCGCATGCCCTTTCTGATAAAGTGAAATACTCGTACAATCCATGCGTCAAGTTCGTTTACGTAAAGTTACGTTTTCACAATCTTTATAAAACACTCAACTTTTGTGACCTTTTGGCGATAATTTTTGTGCTTTCAATTTCTTTCGAAGATGGAAATTGAAATTTTATATTATAACGTTTACATTGTACCGTGAGTTACAATGAACTGACCCAATTTCTGATGGTAGTCTCAACCAGTGAACCCTGCCAATGTTTGTGGTGCCGGAAATGTACCTACTTCTTGTTTCTTGGCCGGCAGGTCATTGATGTTACCTTGGTGTTGCTAATGTTCATTAACAACGGTGACCACTTATTTAGACGGCTCGGGTATTTAAATAAAAAAAATACCAACTTCTGCTAGTGTCTGAATTTCTTTAATAAATAGTAAATTGTATTTTATTTACGTATTTACACTCGTATCGCATTTTCATATAAAACAAAGTAAAATATTAACGAGCTGACAAGAACTCTTATTGTTAAGTTCAATCCGTATGTAATTACGAAAATATTGCAAATATTTTTTCGTAACAAAGAGAATATTGTTTGTGCAACCCGCCCGGCCATCCCATAATGAAGCCGTATGCCATACAGAGCCACTCCGTGATCATTACGCACAAACAAGCCCTCATTTTCCTTTCCTAGTGTACATCTGTTTTACAGATCCACGCAGATGGCCACTATTACCTAGTTTTCTTTGATATAGTTCTCATGTTGAGCTTCCGCTGTTATAATGTTGTTAACTTTAAAATAGATATCTCTTGATAAATGTTATAAATCTCTGTAAAATCAAAATCAAATCTGATCAACAACCTAAATTCAGAAGCCTATGATAAAGAAGAAATAAAAATACTAAAACTAAAAAAGAAACATTATAAATTTAGATATTATTAATCTCCCATGACTCTCGACCCCACCCGTATTGCCTGAGGTTACCACGCAATGTGTAGGCAGTACAACGCCTAAAGAAGCGTTAATGTAGCGCGGGCGCCGCCGCCCTAGATGTAAAGTAAACCATAGTAAAACGACTAGTAACAATGTAACGCACTGAAATAAGCAATTAATAGTTTATCGAAGAGCTTGGACAAAATCTCTGATACTTTCTGAACCTTAGATAGGTTGATGGCGTCAGTGAACTTTTATGTAACCAATGAAAGCGCAGCCGGTGACCGCTTACGTGAAGGAGCCCGACTGCATTTTTGTATACAATTGACATAAAAACACAAGCTTATATTGACATCCAACCGACTAAACTTTTTTCACATGGATAAAAATAGGAAGGAAGCTTTACTATCTAGATAAACAAACACAATAAAAAAGATTTTATTTCCACAGTCATACACACACACACGAACGCAATTAAAAGTACAAACATATGGAGAAAAACAAAAATTCCAACATGCATAAATTAAAAATAAAACACACGAAAAGAATAAATTAATTACTGCATTATGCTCGCATGTATCCAATGGTCTGGAAAATGATGTATACGCTGATTTTCAGTGACTCCAGTCACGGACGACAGTATTTTTTCTTGTGTTACAGATACTTGTGGTAGCAGGATATGGCGCTGCTGAAGCCCGTCATGGAATATTTTTATTATATGCTGCGCCTAGGTAGCAGTTAGCCACCCATGCGTATTCCGTTTTTCTTGTAAGAACAGTACAATAATACAAGCAACATGCATATTCAGAACAATTAATAATGATTATCTATCTATCTATTTATTTTCTGAAACATTTCATACATTACGTTATGCTATTCCTTTTGTCATAATTATAATTAATAAATGATGTTCTCAAGTAAACCAAGATATCCTTAGAGAAGTCCTAAAGACAAACATCGCGAAAGATCGCGTTCAGTCATATTTGATTCGCGTTTCGAAATTTTCTGTTTACTTTTTAATGAGTTTTGACGATTCCACGACTTCGTGTGATTTGAAACCAATCAAACTTTTTCCTGTTAGCCCGCAGTTTTATAAAGTAACAGGATATTGCGAAATGATATTATTAGGTAATTTTTAAAGACAATTTAGAAAAGCTGTATATTTTCATGCCTTAAAAATAATATCTCAGATAAGCACATAGAATTGTGAGAGTGGTTTTTTCCTCGATTATATAAGTCCAACGAATTAAATTGCGATAAATTTATATTATACCCGGAATATGTACATAGGTATCTCTTGTTTGTCAAAATTCTCCCTCTGGAGCCACCCTTACTTAAAGTAGGTAACTACTTAATTAATAATGAAATTAATGAAGTAAGCAATTACTACTGTTTCTTATAATACTCAATAACATCTCGGCATTTAATTACTCGAGACTCATTACTACATTGGTTAATTTGTACTCAATAATAAAAAATAAATAAAAAACAAAAAACCCGACTGCGTATAAAACTAAAAAGAAAAAAACTAGCCCAGTAGTTTAAAATGTTGTTAAAAGTAACACTGAACAACTACACCTTAGAAAAATTAACAGTCGGGACCCATTCATCAATCAATCAAATCTTGTTTGTTTTTTCCCAAGCAACCCTATAAAATTTAAATGGGTTCTTTATTAGGATTAGGTTAAATTCGCAGTGTTGTTATTTCAGTTAGTGAACTAATTAAAAAATTAAAAAAACCGCTTGTTATCAAAAAATCTATCATGATATACTTTTTTGAAATCCTTATGGTGAGTTCTTTAATTTGACACCCATATTGCATTATTTAACTAATTTTTATTTTTTGAGACTTCAAACAATGGCATCTCACAGCCACCATATTTGTTGTTTTTTAATTTCACTTATCTAAGAACACTTGGGTAATAAAGACGTATCTAACGATATCTAACTATATAAATCCGTCGGGTGGTTTAGGGGATACGAGGTAATAAAGAATATTAAACACATACAAGATACGCGCGAAAAACATAACCCTTCCTTGGAAGTCAGGTAAAAATACCAGTATCTGTGGTAAATTAATTTTTCAACAAAGTTTTATGCTCAAGGCCTCCAAAACAGTAAAGATCCTTGTGGCTTGTAATAAATAACTAGCAGCAAAAAGATCAGTAGTTGAAATCCTTTTCAGATATGTCAACATTAACTGAAGACCACATCGTTTCGAAATAATTTGAATATGGAAAAAAATCTACGGCAAACACAACTTTTATCACAAATAAAGAATTCTAAGTAATCGCTAGAAATCCAATCCGTTAGATATAACAAAACTAAAAATACAAAGCGCAATGCAGAAGCCTTTTCGATTTCCATTGCCAATACAGGGTATCCTGTGTCGATGACGTTAGACGGCCATTGTGCTCACGTACCGACGTTAGCCGCATGTGACAGTGTAGTGTGACATATTGACATGTAAAGAGCAACGGGTACGCTGCCTCTGCGCCGCGATGTCACACACGTAGGCGATTTGATCAGTTCGTCCTATCCGCAACTCCGCAGTACATTTGCGATTACCTTTGGATTAAGTACATACGTACATTGCATGCTTATGCCCCGTCCAATAGGCACTGATAAAAAAACACTTACTTAAAAATATGTTGTCGAAAAAGTAAAGTAAAAAAGTAAAGCGGTTTGTGTAGTAACAGAAACGTGATTCTCTTATACTTGCCTATTAAATTATTAATTACTGATAGACCTGATAATACCTGATTTACCTGAAGATATCTTATAAGTATCTTTTTACTTTAGCGTAAATTGAATTACGGTCGAATTTCAACTGCAGAGGAAGTATTTTGTTTTATTACGTTGTTTATACGCATAAGCTACTTGCACGGTTTTCTGAGTTCAAAAATTTGTTTCCGATTTTAAACGTCTCCCATTTCATACTAAAAGCCTAGAGTGCGAAGAGCGGTTAATCCGGTAATGTATTAAAGCCGAAACAGATTTAAAAACTTTATTCTATCGACATTATCCATATTATTAATGGCAAATAACCATTGTTGTGTAATACCACCAACAGCATATCCATTTCAGTCAGCCTTTGTGATGTCCCCGTATTGAAAGCCTTGCGGTTGCTAAAATAATTATACTCAATTAGCTTCATTAAATTAAAATGTTTAAAATTTTAGTTCGAAATTTTCGGACTCTCACTTAATTAAATGATATTAAGCCAAAGGTATGATTTGATTTAATTTTAAACGCGTTTTCTGATAACAACTTTGCGAAGCGGTAGTTGTTTTTTTAAATAAACTAACAATATATTAAATGAATATTCATTATAGTTATGATATGATAAAAAGTTAGAGAGGTTTAAATAATACCCATACTTAATCTGGCATCTTTCGCATTATTGTCTGAAAATCTGCACTTACCATCTCCACTTACGTTGAGTGTGGCCTTAAAAAATCCAAACGCATTCAAAAGCGGTATCGTTATTGGTAAAACTTAAAATTTTTCGCATACATTTAATCAACTTTTCTTTCCGTATGTGTGGCTTTCCCACCAAGCAAAGATATCACGATTCTATAGACAAATGAATAACGTAGCCGTAGTTACGATCACTTTATCAACGCGCTTCTGAAACACAATTCCAGAAAATAGTCAATTAGCTTAAAACAGTTGGTAAATTTAATAAGCGTAAAACCGTTAAAACAAGCTATAAGAACTAAAGAGCACATCTTATAAAGTCCACAGACAAAATAACGATTATGCGAGAAGCCGGAACCTCCGGCCGGTTAACTTTGTAAGCCCGCCGCAATTACTTCTAGCGGCGCTTAATAAGAATACCTACAGATGGAAATATTCCGACCTCCTTAGGGTTCCCTTGGCAAATTGTAACTTCAGGATACCAGAGTAACTCGCTCGCACAGAATTGGAATCACGTGAACCGAAAATACTAAAGGCTACTGCACATTTGAAAAAATAATTAAATCAGTCAGTATTGTATAATGTCAATGCCTACTTACATATTTTTTTAATACAAAATACCTACTTACATTATTAATTTATTACATTAAACAAAATTCAACAAATTAATTAAAATTTATTTCATATGTAACTATTTATTTGCTTTAAAGTAAGCCAAAGATGTCTTTGTATTTAAAGTAAATTACATATAATTGAGTTTTAATTTCAATTTTTGATAGAAATTTCAAAAACTTGGCTTAAAAAATGCATTAGCATGTATTATCGAAGGTGAAAAAAAAACTCCAATAGACTTTTAATAAAATGAATGACATAAATTTTACTATTGTGTATATAATGTAAATGCATTACATCTTAACATGTGGTGTAAAACAAACATAAATAACATTTACCTGAAACTCGTCGCTGAAACTTTTTCAACTATGACGACATTGTAAACATTACGGAACGTGTGCCGGTATGCGGACACTCTTTGCCTCTTTTCGAGAATTCCCATCGCAATGGTTGCACATTCACCTGTTTAAATGAACTTGCACACGTTTCCCGCTTAATCCTCCCGATAAAGGTTATCGTGCGTACAGTATTGTTACTGCTTTATCGTAAATACTGGCAGCTATCCGCGTTTGTTTTTAATAAACTGTAGCGCAGCTGTAGCCATCGGTTTATCTTTACTTTAGCCCCAGTGTTTGACTTTACAACTATGAACAGTATGAACTATAAATATTCATTTATGGGTTTTATATGAAAAGTTCTAAATATTTTCCTTAGTGTGCAATTACCTATGTCGTTGTCTTGCTGTAAAAAGAGGAAATTAAAACAGGAAAAATTTACGTACTAATAAAACAGTAGATTATTCTAATTTAAATCCTACGCTAAAATTGTTTAAATTAGTGGAAATGTTTATGGTGCGCGAAGATTCCCTTGTACCGAGTACGAAGACGTACTGATTGGCGACTTGGCGTCCCTCAGCCTCTAACGAGCTAGTCGCCTCGCCCTTTGTATCGGTGCCACAGCCCCAGAGATCCTATCTCTTAACTATTCCTTGAAGGGATCATTGAAATGTATATTATTCTCTATTTAAGCGCCTAACTCAGTTTGAAATACAAATCTTATACAAGCCGGTGTTATAATTGCTAAGATAAAATTTACTTCTTAGCAAGGATTGTGCCGTATTTTTGAATGGTTGTTTGGTTAAGTTATAATGCAATTAAATGCAATTAAAGTTAATTTTATGCTTGTATTGTAGGGAATTATAGGGAAGGTGAAGTCTGATGTAAGTACCACTCTATTTTTTTATATAGACACAAAGATCAAACTTTTCCAAAATTAGGTATTTATTTGTCCTTGCTCGGTTTTTAGCTTGTCTATCGTAAATTTCTATATTTTCCTCAATGTGTTTCTCAAAACAATTGTGAACGATCACGAACCAAAAAAAGTGTAGTTTGATTAATATTTTATTTAAAAATTTTATCTTCACCACCAAAACTATAATTATTTTCATAAATTATTTATATCATATTTATGACTATGAATAATGTTTGATAAAAAAGTTTACTTCCGTATCACTAGCTGAACTCAGTATTATGTATTCTGTGTCACTAGTTGGTATTTATTGGTATCATATTAAATAAAAAATACAATAATACATTTTACTTTGTCCCTAGTTTTATGGCTCTGCTTTTGGATACTCATTATTTAAATGGACTCATTATTGTAAAAAGTTTCCGTTGCACACGTCTAATTTTCTGCGAATTGAAATCAATATATTGTACTCGGAGAGAATAGAAACGCGACCCATAAATTATCGCTGTTGATAATGTATTATGCAGTTAATTAACTAGACTTCGTTGAATGTTTATAGGTGATTGATATCTGCTAAAACTAATGATACCTACACTTTGGAAAAACATACAGACTTAACAGGTATAAGACTTATGCAATTAAATTAAAATGATGAATGTTGCTGGGAAAATAACGATTTTCCTTACAAACTTAACTTCATGTTCCATTGGAATGGAATTTCTCAAATACTTGTTTTTAAGTATTTTCATAAAGTAATATCAAAATTTTACACAAATAATTATAAATTGGTTTTCCTGTAATATATAACTAAAGAACTATGTTCTGTATTTTGCTCAAAGTTCTAGCCTCAGTAGTTACGGAGATAAGAGGGGGAATGGTCAATTTTCGTCTTAAATTTTCGTTCTTCCTTGAATAATTTTAAAAGTATCCATTGTATAACTATAACAAAAATAAAATTGAGATCTTTACAATAAGCCCTTTTATTTGACATTTCACAAGATACGGTTTGCAAAACAGTTCTTTTTTAATTTTGATTTCGTTAAAAAAGAAATTTCAAAATTAATTTTTTTATACCTTTGTCTTTGAGTCATAAAATAGCACACGAATCCCAAATTTTAACTCATTTTGTCCAGTAGTTTCGGAGAAAATTGGCTGTGAATGGCAGTCGCCCAGACGCACGAGTGATCCTATAAGGGTTCCGTTTTTCAATTTTTCGTTCGGAACCCTAAAAACATACCAACTTTGACAAAATAGCATGCAATAAGGATCACTAAAATTATCGCTAAAAATATATGTGGCGTGGGGCGTGGTGCAATAAAAGATTTTCGTCTTCTATAACTTCGTTTTTTTATTTTATTTCTTCGTCTACGTCTTTCGTCTTCACTCATCGCTCAAAAAGGATCTGCCATCTTGCCATTCTCTCTGCTCCCTTTCATTCACACACATCCATCCCTTTCTCACACATTCATACTTCACCTATTCATATCCGTATCCTGTCAACGTTCCATTCTTCCATCGCTTACTTACTTAATAACTCAATCCTACATCTCGGCCATCCTGCGGGTCTGGCTGACTCTAGCCCAGCCCTACTCTCTTACCCTAGCATACCAACTCATTCAAAACAGTCACACTCGTCTTACACAACATTACAATACTATAGAATACAATTTTTAAGCAAACCAAACACATCCTCATACACACAATCATACCGACAATAAAATTTTACAATATAACAACTTAAAACTCAAGTAAAAACTTCTTACTTATACAAAGCTTATAAACTACTTAACTTAGACACCTGTCTAACTTATTATTAGATCATCTTACATGGAAACACTAGAAAAGATGCAATACAAACGACATTATACTCACAGAATTATTATACTACTCATAAGTTACTCTTTAGAAAATTAAGTTACAACTTTGTTTACACAACAATCCTACTTTTAAGTTAACAAATGATCTCTGATTATTACCGTTTTATATTACATTTTACATTTACTTAATTTTACATGACTTATTTTTGACAAATTTACACTGCAGTTCGTACATAGAGAAAGGTCTGGTTGCATGAAATATTAAATTAAAAAAATAATCATCAAAAATTAATCAACTCAAAATTATTCACCTATACTATCATGAAACTCAGGCCATGGTTTCATATAATCTGCAGAACTAGAAGTTTTGGTTGGCCCCTCTCTAGAGCTGTCAACCTTCTCCAGGTCATATCGATCATTCCTCTTGACCTTAGTGACGATGTATGGCCCCAAAAATTTTTCCTTTAATTTGAGACCAGATCCAAATTGGGTCCTTTTGATGAGAACTCTATCTCCTTCTTGATATTTAGTGCTTTCTTTCCTCTTTTTATTGTATGACCTAGCATTTTCCTCTTGAACTTTGGCTATCTGCTCCTTAGCTGAAAGCCGTAATTCTTCTCTTTCTTGAACAAAACAGTCTATACTCTCTTGCTGTAATAAATTGTAAATTTCAATGTCTTCTTTAGTTTTCATCTTAACGCCCATCATTAACTGAAATGGTGTAGTATTTATGCTTCTCTGAAAAGTGCCATTTAAAGCTTGCTGGAGACGACTCACATGCTTATACCAGAGAGTCTGATCTGAAATGCAAAGTTTGGTTAGGATAGAAATAATAGTTCTATGAATCCTCTCCACTTGTCCATTACCACGTGGTACTCCCGTCGTGATGGTTATATGTTCAATATTTTCTCTCTCACAGTACTCTTTGAAGTCTGAACTGGTAAATGATGTACCTCTGTCAGTGATAATTCTGGCAGGGTTGCCAAACGTCTGCTGATGAATTGAAAGTTTACTTAAAGTTTCCTTTGAGGTTGTGCCCTTAGTGGGAAATATCCATACAAATTTAGAAAATCCATCCACTACAGTAAGAATGTAGTTATATTGTTTTTTAGTCTGTGATAACGGTCCAATATGGTCACAATGCAAAGTATGCAATGGAATATTGTGTTTTTCAATAGAATTCAGGAATCCTTCCTGCCGTCCTTCTTTTCTTGTAGCCAGTAGACATGGTATACAAGTCACAAGAAACTCCTCAATTTTACTATTTAAATTTTTAATAAAATAATCCTTACCTACAAGTTCAATCATCTTTTTCTTAGAAAAATGTCCACGTTCATGTACTCTTCTTATAATTTCAGTCTCCATACTTTTAGGTATAACTAATTTCTTGTCGATACCTTTGTAGAGTAATCCTCTCTCCAAGATGTAATCCCCGTAAGCTCGCTGCTGCAGTATCTCTTTTATAGCTTTCAATCCTTCATCACAATTCTGTGCATGTTGAATTTGATCATGTAAGTTTATTACCATTACTGTATCATAACAATTCCTACTCAATGCATCAGTGTGTCTCATCTGACTGCCAGACCTATGCTCAATGACATAATCATATTGGTCAAGCAAAAGCACCCACCTGGCTACTTTAGGTGTTAAATCTCGCTTATTGAGAGTCATTTTAAAGGCTTGACAATCCGTCACAATCTTAAATTTAATACCAAATAAGTAATGATGAAACTTCTTGACACCTTGGACCACTGCTAGAGCTTCAAGCTCATAACTGCTGTATTTACTTTCTGATTCTGTAGTTCTCTTACTCATGTAATGTACAGGATGTAACTCACCTGTTGGTGACCTTTGCAGAAGTATCGCAGCATAGGCTACACTAGAAGCATCTGTATGTAATTCAGTCTCTAGTCTCGAATTGTACAAAGATAGAACTGGACTATTAGCCAACTTCTGCTTCAATACATGAAAAGCCTGACTTTGAATGTCACTAAATGTAAACCTGGTTCCCTTTTTCATGAGATCTGTCAATGGCTTCGCTAATAAAGCATAATTTGGAATATACTTGCGGAAATAAGATGTCAATCCGATGAAGCTGTGCAGCTGTTTAAATGTTTTTGGCTCAGGATACCTCACCACAGCATCGGTCTTGTCTGTCGATGGCCGTACTGTCCCATCCTCGACTGTATGTCCTAGGTAC
Organism: Thymelicus acteon; assembly: GCA_951805285.1. NCBI lineage: Eukaryota > Metazoa > Arthropoda > Insecta > Lepidoptera > Hesperiidae > Thymelicus > Thymelicus acteon. The sequence goes on along the minus strand of OX638219.1, from coordinate 8,327,290 downwards.
TCCACTCTGCGTGTGATCAGGTTTGCTTTTTTCCAATTAATCCGAATGATTTTCTGGTCCAGCCACTCCTTTACCTGTTGCTCAACAATTTCACGTTCCATAAGAGACATTCGCCGCGGACGATGTGCCACAGGTATGTCATCCTTCAATATGATCTTCAATTCCAATGGAGCCACTTTACTCTGCACAGGTTGGTACTCTTCTATGCACTGCAAAACCTCTCGTCTAACTGAAGGGCTGCAAGTATTACCTACAACAACATCACAATTTGCCACACATTCTAAGCCCCTAAACCATTCCTCATCTTTATTTATCAAATGGACAGACCTTTCACTAAATACTACAGTGTAATTTGACAACAACTCTTGCCCCAATATGACACGATAAGGCATTGTACCTGGAGGTACCACATGAAAAGTGACATCAAAACATTTATCGTCTATATAAGTAGGCACTACACATTTTCCTATTGATTTAATCGACTGATTACCAAGTCCCGTTAACACTAAATATTCACTATGTCGGCTAAAGTTTTTAAGAAACTCGCGGTACACTGATTCGTCTAGTAAATTTATATCGCTGCCCGTGTCGACAAGCGCGTTCACTTTAAATCCGTTCAATTTTATCTCAACTACCGGTTTTGAATTCGAAATCTTTTGAACTCGAACATTGTTTACATCTGCGTTGACGCATTCTTCCATGACGTTGTTGACGTTTGAACTTGATGTTGACGTATCGGTCGCCATTTGCCGGCTTGTCATCGCGCCATCTTCGGTACTGCCAACTTGACGATCGGATGACGTGAAGTTGTTCGATCTCGATCCGAACATAGCCATTCTCGGTCGTTCAACCTTCGGTTGGTACACCTGCCGTTCGTCGCGCTCACCATTGGTCGATCTTCCTCGGCTCCCTCGGCTTTCTTCGTGCCGACGAAAATTCCCGAAGTCGGGCCGATCTTGGCCGAATTGAGATCTTCGTGAATTTGCCGCGCCGCCAGCGCCGCCGCCGCCATGTTGATGACTATTTTTCCCACAGGACGATGCAATATGGCCAAATTGGTTACATTTAAAACATTTTATCCCGTTATTTCTATTAGGACACTCCGCCGACTTATGTTCCCATTCTCCACAATTGTAGCATCTCGATACTTTAGGCCGATTCACCTCCGGTTTCATTTTCAATTTGACGGTTTCATAAATTTTTAATTTTTCTTTCAAATCTGAGTAAGTAGTCACGCCGTGTAGTGTTATTTTGTTCATCTCACTGTCCCTTATTCCGTCTACAATATACTTGATGGCCACATAGTCTGGTAATTTGCCACGTTTGCCCATCTCCTTCATTACCAACATGTAGTCGATACAGCTTTCACCGGGCAATTTTTTACGAGCGCACATCATTTCGTGAGCGGTTTTACTGTCAAGGGTGTCTGGAAACTCCTTAAGTATAGCCGTTTTTAAGCTCACCCACGTTTTAAATGGCTTCTCAGATCTTAGCCATAAGGCCGCTGTGCCTATAAGTGACCGCCTAGCCACTATAAGCCGCTGTAACTCGGACCATCCGAAAATCTCCGCATTGTCTTCAATCTCCTGCACAAATTTGAGAGCAGTATATGTTTTCTCGTTGCCGCTGAACTTAGGTACCATCTCCTCGGCGTACTGAAACATGCTTACACACCGCTGCCCGCAATCCACACCAGGTTCCTCGGCATCCGCAAACGGTAACACCGCGTCTCCTTGCTCCTCGCCCGTCTTGCCTACCTTCGGCATTCTTCAATCTTCTTGTAAAATTTTCAAAACCACACCAACCGCCACACCACGTGCAAAGTACAACTGTTCGCCGCAGATTTTCGTGTTCGTCGTTTCTTTCGTCTTCTTTTCTTCAATCCCGGACGATGCCCCCAAATTGTGGCGTGGGGCGTGGTGCAATAAAAGATTTTCGTCTTCTATAACTTCGTTTTTTTATTTTATTTCTTCGTCTACGTCTTTCGTCTTCACTCATCGCTCAAAAAGGATCTGCCATCTTGCCATTCTCTCTGCTCCCTTTCATTCACACACATCCATCCCTTTCTCACACATTCATACTTCACCTATTCATATCCGTATCCTGTCAACGTTCCATTCTTCCATCGCTTACTTACTTAATAACTCAATCCTACATATATGTAAAAATCGTCAACTGTATAGTTAAGGTTCCTCCATTCCTCATGAAAAATTGAATAAGATACATTTAATATATTTCGAACGTACTCCATAACAGAAAATATAATAGGTAATAAAGTAAATAAATAAAGTAAAATCATAAACATACTTAATAAAAGAAGGTATAAGTAATAAGTATAATAATTTGATGAAATAAAACCGAGCGACGTGATTTACGTTTGTACTGTCGTATTTTCCAGAAGTGAATGAACAAACAATACCTTAAAAGCCCGCCGTGTTTCATATTACAATGTCAAAGGTATTGTAATACTGTTGTCTCTAGTATTGATGCGACTACGACAATATTATGAACAAGTATTTTAAGGAAACCGGCTGGCTCCACCAACAAAGAGGTAATACTAATTCATCGCCTGGTATTTCAAAAGACCTCTCTGCATCAAACCATGAAGATAGTAAAGATTTAATAAATTGCACTACCGTTAAGAATTCAACTCGAGTACTATCCGCCCTGTGTTAAGAAATATGTAAGCTGTGTAAGTGAAAAGGGGTTGTATTTTCATAATTACACTGGAAAATAGTTTTATTCTCTCTATATTTCCACTAAAAATGTTCTCGCCGCTGGACTACCTACAAAGAACGGAAAGTACTTAGTTAAACATTACATTCCAGGTAGATGCAATGTATTCCAAGTAAACCATCAAGGGAATAAAGTATTATTTGAGTTTAATTTTTTTGTATCTACGCAGTCAATGAAATGGTTTCTACATGAAAATTTGCTACAACGCTGATTTAATGTTTAATTGTATCACCACGCTTCGCCTAATAGCAAAGTCCTTGATTCCGTCAAAAATACTTTCTAACCGCTGATATTACAACGCGTCCCTTAGGACGTTGCCACACGCAAGAAGTGGGATGAAATGAGGCGTGGTGGGTACTGGGTAGTGCCGTAGCGCGGCGTAACAACCGGAAGTAATGTCAAAGCTTTCATTGTTTCCGCCGGCGCGCGCGCCGCTTCACCAACTAAATGAACATTCTTTCCGTGCATTGTACTGATTTTAATTGAATGGAAGTTATGGACCGTAGACAACATGCTCGCTTCTGTCACAATAGACAGCCCTGTACAGCTTTTAACTTGAATTGCTGGGTATTCTTGTTATAAAATTGTTAAGTTAACCCTGTTGTATAAGGGGAAAATTGTAATGTTCCTAAAGTATTCTTCCTAATCTGATTGTGTGAGATTGTTACCTGCTGTAAGCCTCACGACAAGTTTTCAAAGTAAATGGAGAGGTATCGAGATATTGTATGAGTTATAGCGCAATACCAGTGGGTTTGTGTCTACCAGTCCATACTTGAACCTTTCGCCCCTACACGCGATACATAATGCCATCAAGCCTTTTCGGAATGGTAAATAAATGCTGTAATTAATTAGTACTACATGACTAACCCTAACATAATGTACTAAAAATAGTGCTTTCAACTCTTTTAAAATATTTTTTCTGTCCACACCTATTTTTTGCGCTTATTTGGCTACGGTAGTACACAGCCTTTTTCTCGCCATTGTTTTTCATTTGTCAGATGATGACGACAAATTCTCAATCTCAGAGATATGTTGTGAGTCAGCTGCTTTTAGGAATTTCAAATGATCAGATTACTTACTCCTTTTTGGAAGTCAGTTAAAAATAAAGCTGTTAATTATTAACTGACTGTTATCATCCTTGGGACTAATTGTTGTAATTACGAGTACTTTCCCGTATATAATTACGAATGTGTAATATATTACACCAACATCATTGAATAGTAAACAGTACAATGAACTTAGATCATCGCAGATGTATAGAAATTTACCCCACCTGAAGTAACTGCAAGATGAACGTTGCTTGTAAAAATTATTAGTGAAAATTATCTATTTATTGTATAAGTCGACCCAATTTAGTCTCGAACTCCGCTATTACCCGGGACCCTTCGACAGCACAATAAAAATGATTTATAGACCGTCGAGATCGTCCGCTCAAGAATATAATACGATTTTATTTATTGCGAGCGAAACTGATAATAAACATCTGGTGGCACTGATTTATTTTCAAGCATGTTGATATAGAGAAGATTTTTCAATATTTTGAATAGATAATGAAGTATGATATCCCAATACTAATCTAATTCAGAAGAGGGATATTGATATTTGTCCAAGTCTGGTTTCGTAACTTAGTTTAGCAGTACTATCATTTCTTCTGTGGTTTAGCTTTAATTTCATTTATATCATGAGGTTAGTTCGGGAAAATTTATACGAAACTTTTAGAATGTGTATATAAAATTTTGTAGACTTTGCATATTATGTGATTTATACCGGGTGTTTTTGAGGTTGTGCACAAACTTTACCAAATGATTCTATAGCATTTACTAAACATATCTTATACAGGTACCAGTGCATTATAAAGCTTAGTTTTTAAGTTATTGGTAATTCCATTTAATATAGGTGTACATTGTAAAAGGGTCTTTATTTGTGCTATGTTGCTGCTCAGTACGGTCATAATCATTCAAACTACACTTATTTCATTTTAAATATCATTATTGGCTTGACTTGTCAATAAAGGCCCATTTAGACGGAGAGCTTCTCGTCTCGAAGAAGCCACGATCGAATTAATAAAAAAATCTTTACACATTAGGCAATTTACGTTCAAGTATTTAGTTTGTATGAAAATGAAAAAAAATTCAATAATGAATCCATAACGAAAAAAAGCGGCCAAGTGCGAGTCGGACTCGCCCATGAAGGGTTCCGTAGCAGCAAGTAACATAATATAAAAGTTCTTGTACTTCGTTGTTACTTTGATCAATGTTTTTTGCGGTTTACGATTTATGACGTATTAAAAAAAACCACTTACTAGATCTCATTCAAACCAATTTTCGTTGGAAGTTTGCTTGGTAATGTACATCATATAATTTTTTTAGATTTATCATTCCCTTATTTTAGAAGTTACAGGGGGGGGGACACACATTTTACCACTTTGGAAGTGTCTCTCGCGCAAACTATTCAGTTTAGAAAAAAATGATATTAGAAACCTCAGCATCATTTTTGAAGACCTATCCATAGATACCCCACACGTATGGGTTTGATGAAAAAAACATTTTTGAGTTTCAGTTCTAAGTATGGGGAACCCCCAAAATTTATTGCTTTTTTTCTATTTTTGTGTAAAAATCTTAATGCGGTTCACAGAATACATCTACCTACCAAGTTTCAACAGTATAGCTCTTATAGTTTCGGAAAAAAGTGGCTGTGACATACGGACGGACAGACAGACAGACAGACAGACAGACAGACAGACATGACGAATCTATAAGGGTTCCGTTTTTTGCCATTCGGCTACGGAACCCTAAAAATGACCAATTTAATGGTCTGAATAACAGGCCGAAGTTTGTGCACAACCTCAGGAACACGGTGTATATACCTAATACTAGTTGAACCGGTAGACTTTGTTCTGCAACACGTTTTATATATTTTATACTCCTACTATATTGTAATGTCTTCTTCGCTTCCGGTAGATAGTGCTACTGGTAACAGCTGTCTGTAAAAATATTACAACTGTAAAATCTGTAAAAACATTTATTAAGTGTTTTTGGTAGCGGATATTAAAGTTGCTAACGCGAAAAATTTATAAAAAAAGCGGCCAAGTGCGAGTCGGACTCGCCCATGAAGGGTTCCGTAGCAGCAAGTAACATAATATAAAAGTTCTTTTAGTTCGTTGTAACTTTGATCAATGTTTTTTGGGTTTACGATTTATGACGTATTAAAAAAAAACTACTTACTAGATCTCGTTCAAACCAATTTTCGTTGGAAGTTTGCATGCTAATGTACATCATATATTTTTTTTAGTTTTATCATTCTCTTATTTTAGAAGTTACAGGGGGGGGACACACATTTTACCACTTTGGAAGTGTCTCTCGCGCAAACTATTCAGTTTAGAAAAAAATGATCTTAGAAACTTCAATATTATTTTTGAAGACCTATCCATAGATACCCCACACGTATGGGTTTGATGAAAAAAACATTTTTGAGTTTCAGTTCTAAGTATGGGGAACCCCCAAAATTTATTGTTTTATTTCTATTTTTGTGTGAAAATCTTAATGCGGTTCACAGAATACATCTACTTACCAAGTTTCAACAGTATAGCTCTTATAGTTTCGGAGAAAAGTGGCTGTGACATACGGACGGACAGACAGACAGACAGACAGACATGACGAATCTATAAGGGTTCCGTTTTTTGCCATTCGGCTACGGAACCCTAAAAACCATCCTTGAACCGTGTAGTATATTCTATACTGTGTCAAAATTTGCGCTCAATCGGCGAAGAACATTTCGAGGTTTTGAAATGTACACAAACCGACTTAACATTTTTATCATCCTGTATCTATGTACATATATATTGATGATTTTTTACATATTTATTTTCATACATATTTCAAGTCATTAACAAGATGAAGATGACCTTCAAGAACACAGAGCGAATGAGAAACATAATTTAACACTAAATGAATAAGAATTCGTGGCTGAGCCAGATCGCGGCGCTCGGAGCGTCACCGCCGGCGTTATTATCGGCCACATATTTGCGGTGCGACGCGGCGGCGCTGCGGAGGCGCCCAACTCGCTACTGAACAAACTAATCTGAAAATTACAAGCGGCCACAACTCGCCAGCCACAGCGAGTCGAGTGGCAAACTGGCCCTAATGTTAACAAACGCAATGTTTATAAGCGCCACTAGCGATACTTATTTTGTTCGCGATAAACACTACGAGAGTGTAAAGACAAACAGAACGTTACGCGAATGTCAACAATTTGTTGCCACTGACAGTTAATTGAAACCGAAGCCTCCAGCTCTGTTTTAAATGTATCGAAATTGTTATTGTTCTCCACTTTTTACTGTAGCAAATTTCAATTAAATGTAAACAGTAAAAATGTATACTGGAAGTTGGAACAGGGAAACTACAACAGGTAGGTAATAGCGAAAAATGTTTAATCTAGTTAATTATTGAATATTTTCTATTTTATCATAGGAACGTTACGAATACTCCACATGTTCGACAAATATTACTGACGTACAGTTTAGTATGCAACTTAATTGTCAGTGTCTTAGCTTTTACTACAAAAGACATAATAGTACATATATGCTATTTTATAAGTACTTACTCTTCAAATATTTAATAATTTATGTCAACTATCTTACTATACCAAGAACTAATACTGTTTACTGGACCGTTCAAAAACAACATGATTATGAATGAGATTTTGGCACTACATTATAATAATGTAAATATTATATCTTTTCTAAATTATGATTCACAATACACAGTGGACAGTATTATTTTAAACTTCTAAAAAGGCAAATTTTTGTGCATCCTACCAATATTATAAATGTAAAAGTTTGTTTGTGAGGATGTATAGATGTTTCTTACTCTTTTACGCAAAAACTACTGAACAGATTTTCACACAGGTAGACCATAATTTGGAATAACTTAAAGGGTCCTTATTATTCCGGACGCGGGAAAAGCGTTGAGCTGTGTGCTAGTTTTAATTTTTTTTATTTTATTTTTTATAAATAACTATAATTAAAAACAATTCCATAGCTCGAAGATTTAAAGATAGAATTCATAGACTGGCAAAAGGCTAAAAACCACCTGTATTACATAATAAAAATAAAACGAACCCCTCCATAAATTAATTGGTAGACGTGTATATGACTATTACGTAGATTTTATTATTACCTAGTCGGTTCATTTCCTCGTAAAATATTTACGTAATAAAATCCGATAAACGTTCCCACAAAGCAGAAAATCCTTAGCAGTGAGGTCGAGACATTAATTTCAAGCAAGCAATAAAGGGACACCGAGATGTCTTCACAACGGTGCGGCAAGGCCCGCGCGGTGACGCTCTTAAACGCGCTCTATAAATTTCTCAATAAAAACTCTCAGTTCTTAAACCGTTTTTGAAAAGAAAACCCTCCGTGGACCGACTACGACTCCTTATCCTTTAGAAAACGAGGACGAGACTTGTGTAGGTTCGTAGATGACCCTAAACGGGATATAATATAGTTTGATATGCCTCCTTCCTTGTAATCCAGCCTTACAAAATGATTACTTAACCCCTTTCCATAAGGCTCGGAGTTAAACATCTGACGTCTCCTAAAACACGATTTTTGGCAATTGATTTAGGAGATTAACGCCGTGGTTTTAGCTTCGTGGTGCTATAAAATGTAAGCGAGCCCTATTAAATTAAATTTCGTGACATTATAACGGGCCGTTTTATAATGAATATATTGTACTTGACTTGAGGTAAAAATTACTTGATTTTTTATTTTATTAGGTACTTAATACTATGAAATTATACTTAAATTGAAACGTTTGCATGATCTTTAACTATTTTTCAATAATTTATGTATTTATTATATTATTATTATATTCTATTTACCTACATGGTAACTAAAACACATTTTAAAATTAAATAATTAGTTTAGTTTAATTTTGATATTTTTAATATAAGTACGCATGTAATATGATATTTAAATACATGTAATATATTAAAAACAAAGAAAAATATATTGGCTAGTCGTTCTAAGTACTATCATCTGTGGTATTTTGAAAATATCGCCACATCAATCAAAATCATTTTAACTTCTTTATGACAACAATTTTGTCCCTACCATTTAATTTAATATTGTAAACTTCTATTGGATTCCAAACAATAATGGGGTATTACTTGATGAAGGGAACTGATACAAATGTCGCTTACAACAAAAGGCTAGATTAGACACGGCTGAGGTCGAGCTAAGTAGAGTGGAAAGCAATCGCAACAAGCTTGCACCTTGAAATAACATCGCACCATTAGATAAGTCGTGTTCATCCCCACGAAGAAAAGGGTTTGTTGGTTTAGAACCACCGCTTGGGAACCGTATAACCATAGCTGCGCTTTTCTTTCGATACAACAATAGTACTTTGAGCTTGAAAAGAAATGTTACAAGACCTGTTAAAAGGGCTTAATAGCTTCATATTTTGCTTCCATTATCACGTCACCAAAACGAGATTGTTATCGCGATGTTTTAAAATTAATTGCTTTTGTTAAAAATTACACAAAAATCAATTTCCCGGAAGGAGTTTTAAGAAATGTAGTTATTTTTTATGGAAACAGCCGACAAACACCTGATGGTAAGCTAATACTTGTTAACGCGATGTTTTAAAATTAATTGCTTTTGTTAAAAATTACACAAAAATAAATTTCCGGGAAGGAGTTTTAAGAAATGTATTTATTTTTTTATGAAAACAGCCGACAAACACCTGATGGTAAGCTAACACTTGCTATCGCGATGTTTTAAAATTAATTGCTTTTGTTAAAAATTACACAAAAATCAATTTCCGGGAAGGAGTTTTAAGAAATGTATTTATTTTTTTATGGAAACAGCCGACAAACACCTGATGATAAGCTAACACACGCTTGTTGTTTAGTTATATAAAAAAGTAGCAATACAGTATTTTAGTGACTTAACAATAAATAGGCAGAATTCCATTTAAAACGTCCATATTTCTACAAAAAAGTTCTATTTTTTAAAATTCGTATCACGTTGAAATTCAGCTCCAATGCTTCGTTACACATACGTCAATCACACAACACTTGTATTCGCTGTACACGATTGTCCGCGAGTTTCTTTCATATCAGAAATGTTAAATTTATTTTCTGAAACAAAGCGAGTTTTGTCGAAAATTACTGGCCAGTGCGGTGCGGCGAACAATCGTTGTATAGTTTTCAGACAGGCTAGGCTATTTCTAATCGATTTCTGTTGTGACCGTGCACACTCCAATCTACCGTAACATAAAAATTGCACTGATACCTTTAGGCTCCGGGCAATACGAATTTCTCTCTCAGCTCTGTAATAGCCCATCGCTGAGCTTATTACCCACGCCGTCTATTGAGAGCGGGTTTACAGGGAAATCCCAAATAGGTTGTACTCTCACTAAAGTTAATATAATTCAGTACTTTTCATCCGCTTTTATGCTTGCAATCCTATCATATGAGTTGGTTCTAACACGAACTAATGCTTTAAATTTCGTGAACGCGTTCTGGTTATGAGAATTTTTACTTCAACGTGTTGCATTTAAACCGTATTGCATCTATTATATAATAATATATAGCTTATATTAAAAAATCATTTACATACCTAACTTATAATACAATTACGAAACAATATTGTATTAATACAATATAATCTATGTAGTTAAGAGCATCAATAGGAATTTAATTAAAATTTGGTATTGCTTCCCTTATTAAATAAACGGCACATTCTTCGCGACCCTTCGAGAAACTTTTATTCATAAAAACTAGGAACCATTCAATTTAAGTTGTTCATAGACAAGTCTCGGACTTCGGTTGCAAACAACTTGTGACTTATTTAGTGTAGCAAATACTAATTAAAGTGTTTCTAAGTTGGGCAGCTGTTGCGGCGTCGCGGTAAGACGGCGTCACCTCGGTGGAAACTTTTATCCCAGAGACACAGGGCACTTACTCGCTAAGAAAATGGACTCCTCTATTGGCCACTTAACGAACCGTCGTACCTACTCTATTATTATTGCAATTTGCATAAGTAGACAAGGCTTTGTTGGCAATTACAGGATAATCCGCATTCTATATCTTTACTCGACGTTATACTAAGAACTTTTACAAGCCGGACTTTCAGTTTCTGGAAACTACTAACTTCAAAGGCATTCTGTAAACTTTATACTTATTTTTTTAGGGTCGATTTTCCTAATTCTATGAATTAGTTGTTACAATATTTTTATTGCAAAACCAGTCAGTATATTGTCCTATAACATTATTTCTATAGTACCTATAGCTGATTCAGTGTCCGAATAGTAACTATGTCGAACGATTTAAAGATCTTAGCTATAATTTATAAGATACTTATAATATACGTTACTTATGTCAAGTTTATCATTGATTTTCACGTAATACCTTAACAAATAATAAATATAAAAGTTTCACTTTAATAATCTTATTACTTTAAAAACAGGTCTCTGACTGACTGAAAAATAACTATCAGCTTTTTGGCTCCAGACACGACAAGGCACCAATTTATTCCCTAAATGTTTTCTTACTAATAGTCCGGTTAGATGATAGGTAAAAAGAGTCACTATAAATTAAGGCTGCCACAGACGTCCGGATACAATTACAGACGGCGATTGCCGCTGACCGCGTCCTCAGATATATAAGTTCTTATCCGTAATAGAAGCTCTCTCATTATTGCAAGCCTCCGGCTGCACCTTAGCTACATATCTCACTTCCAACGTGGCTGCGGAAGACATTTATTTATCTTTATAGATAAAAAATTGCCGTGATATTATAAAGGCTTTTAATAATAAAGTTATATTATTTGATTTAAGTACACTAATTTATAAAACAATACGACAGTTGACCTTCATGTTCTTTTACACCATTTTATGAAACAAAACCGACTGAATGAAGACGACATGATAGTAAATAAGTAGGTATTTCGACAAAGTTACAAGACCGCGTTGGTGAAAAAAAATTGAAATGTGTGCTGGGACACATAGAAGAAGTGAAACTTCAACGGACAAGTAGAAAAACGAATGGCAACGGACAAGTGGAAAAACGAATCGCAACGGACAAGTGGAAAAACGAATCGCAAAGGACAAGTGGCAAAACGAATCGCAACGGACAAGTAACAAAACGAATCGCAACAAAATTTTAACTACAGGTAAAATCTGCCTGTAAAATTTAAGTTTAACTTGAAGTTTTACAGACCGTTACAATCTGCCTGTTTTAGCAAGGATCCCTAATTTTTTGTAGAAATAAATATAACCTATGTTACTCAGGGATAATGTAGCATTCTAATGGTGAAAGAATTTTTAAAAACGGTTCAGTAGTTTTTGAGTTTATTCGTTTATTCTCTTTATTAGTATAGATCTACTTCAAATATTTTCACGCGATACATCGTCTACGTCATTTCGCGGTAACGCTTTTTCGTGACAGAAATCTCCTAATACCCCTAATAATAGAAGTTTCACTTCAATAAACTGTAATAAAATTCCGGAATCATCTAAAACTGAATGACCAAGTTGAAACAAATGGTTTGATTAGTCTGCGACTTATCGGTTATGAGAAACTGAGACATGCGAACATGCTCGGTTAACGTCTAAACCTACTCGCACCGACGTTGTTCCAAGCCTTGAATAGCCTTCTATCGGAATAATAACGTTATCTTCTCAGTCTGCAAAATAACCGCATATACCTGGATCAGACTTAAGTTTGTTGTTAACTAATACCATATAGCTTGACTGAAGTTTCACAAATACTCAATGGTTTCAATAGCAATAAAATATAATGTAGGACCTAAATGCAATAACTGCTTTTCGATACTTGTTTCCTATTCACGTAAGTGCTTCTGTGTAGATAAGATTGAGTTTTAATCATTAGCGATACAGGATTATATTTGAGAGGTCTTGAACCAGCTGAGAAATGAGCCTGATTATTTTGTCACGAATGTGACGTATATGATTTTGAGGGGCATGGGCGGGCTCACCTTGGACCATAGATTTGGGGGTAATCTATGCGTTGGACACACTTGTTACATATTTTGAATCAAGCGAAATTGCTTTATGTGTGCTCTAAACTTGTGTAACATACCTAATTAACTGTGTTTCAATAAAAAATGTTTGGCCAAATGAGTGAGCCATTCGTTTGACTGAATTCTTGTACAAATGTTTGTATCAATATTTATTTACCAAGTATCAATTGAACGCGTATCGAAAACAGGTAGGTACCTATCCTTAATGATTAGTTAGGTAATAAATATTTTTGCAAGAGTGAATTGCGTTACGTACCTATTTTTTTACAATGTTATTGTTGTTCTTATCAATTTTTTTCAATGTTTTGATGCGTGTTTGAAATTATTTATCAAAAGAATGTCTGCATGTCTTAAAGTTTTCCATAAAATTCTTAAAACCATGTGAAATTTTCCAACCCACATCCATTGGTAAGATATAAAACAGCCAATCAATGGGATGGTTATGGATTTTAAGAACAATAATTATGGCGCTAACTAATAATCTTATTTATTTGTAAAAAATCATTTGTATAAAACAATTTTTTCAACATACTCTCTTATTAGCTCGTATTATTTGTACTATTCTATTAATGTAGCAGGCACGTGGGTATCGTGCGGGTGGCCTAACGCGCTGAGTAATTCGTATACCATACAACGTAAAGAGTATGCCGTACACGATCAAGTTTACATGTCAAGTTTGCAGCGGACTTGATGCGACATCCAGTTTGCATGAGTGGTCTTCCATACATAGATGGCCATACACCGTCAAGTTTACTGGATGCCGCATCAAGTCCGCTGCAAACTTGACAAGTAAACTTCATTGTGCATGGGCAGCATTATACTCACGCTATTACGTAAAAGTACGAAATCTGTCCACGGAGTGGCATCGTCGTGATTGCGTATTGCAAAACAAATAGCGTACGTATCCCGTGTGTCTAAGTGGACATATAGCCTTAAAGTTTGATTTCCCGCCCCAATTAATATTACCATAAAGCTTCCACTACTCAGGGAGTCGGGCTACCACCTATCTCCTCCTACAGGTGTCGTCTTCCAGTTGACTTACGCCGATACTTAAAATATGGCATGTCATTTCCCCTGATCCGGTTACTCGTTTGTACAACGAGATTTGTTCCGCGATGTTTCAAAAATATTTGTGTACCTATTCCGGCAAAGGCTGCTGTTTCCGAAGCTTTATATGATCTATAGTGTTCGGAAAATTAAATACCGGTACAGGGAAAAAGATAAATATATATAAATAGGTGGCCAAGAACAAAATAAGCATATCAAAATTAAAAACCAAATGAGACAAACTGTCAAGATTTTGTTATAATTTAAGAAGTCACAAATAAACGGTACAACTTTTCCGGTATCCTTCTCAATTAATGAATTTATCTCTACCTACTATACCACAAACTGAGCTTTCATAGACCACTACGCATAAAATCAATTTCAAATCTTATACAGATTATTATACTACAAATGATTAAATTTCAAGATAGTCCCAAAACATTTTTATCCTTTTAAATTAATAGACAAAAAAAAACAAATATAAAATAAATATTGATTTACTCGTAAGAGTCACATTCTGTTAACTAACCAAGTAAAATTGTAAGCGGTTTCATTCCATGCCATTTCTATTTGCTCTCACGGCTGTATTGTTTGCCTATTTAAATATGTGTAAAAGATTTCTCCCCTACAAAAAGGGTGATAAAAGCTTGCAATGTCAACACTGTACAAAAAGTAATCTCAACAGTTTTCCCTTTTCTTTTCTTCGTTCCGAGGGACGCGACGCGCGCCTAAATTTTACCGAGGTTGTCTACGTAAGAAATATTTTGCCGTATAAAAATACTCACAATTGATTTTAAAGACCCGTTTAACTTTTAACAAACTCACTTTTTCCGTGACCTACAAACTTGAATAAAAGCAAATTAAATGTAAGTAATGAGTTTGCATCCAATTCGATCGATGACAACTATTAACATTAAACTGTAAAAGGAATTTAGTGTAAAAATCCAACACAATCTGGAAACTCGTTGAAACCCCAAATATTTTTCTAAGCTGTGTACGAGACGAGCAAACATAATCTTGTCTGTAAAGGGTCAAAGCTGCTTCAAAATCAACCGGAATATGGTACCCGAAATTGAAACCGAAATATACATATAACACTGTTTCCGGAACCACCACCATATGTTCAAGGATGTCAGAATCTCTATGCACACCCTATAGTTAATCTGTTGTTAAGTTGCCGTATTGGGGCGGCTTAGAATACAAACCCCAATCCCACGCCGGATGGGTGTCGTAAGAGGCGACTAAATCCGTCCCGCTGGTGGTAGGGCCCCTCGAGCGATTATATTGGTAGTATTGATTTTAATTGTTAATTAATACCATTATTACTATAATTATTTCTCCATGGGGTTCGCCTGGATAGCTACCACCCTTGAGCATGAGTCAGCCGCCAAACGACTCGTCGTGTTTCGGAAGGGGGCTTGAGAGTTGAGAGCCAGTTCTTTCTTTCTTTTTCTTCTCTCTTTCTTGGCCGGCAACGCATCAGTGATGCCTTTGGTGTTGCTGATGTCCATGGGCGACGATAGCCACTTACCATCAGGTGGATCGTCAGCTCGTTTGCCGGCTATTTCCATAAAAAAAAATCTAAATTCATTGACACATGCAAAGCTTATTTCAATATTGCCTAACGCTTCCCGCCCACGTTCGATAAATCGGTGACCGATTTTTTGTACGAGAAAAATAGAACGTACTGATAGCAATAGTGCAACGCACACGTCCTACAAAAAGTCGGTCACAAATAATATGGCAGGAAAAATCGGCCCGATTATCTGTCCTACAAAAAGTCTGACGTGGGCGGGAAGCGTTAAAGAGTTAACTATGAACGCCTGTTAATTAATTACTGTCTAGTAGCTAACAAATTCTGAAACTGTGTAGAGACAAACAGTATACCATTTCATAGACAAAGGTTATAATGCGTATAAGCCTCGCTCCCATCACCCTATTTGCCCTATTTATGGTAAACGTTGGCTCAACGGCATAAATTTAGCTGTATACTCCCCTATCTCGACAAAGGATATTTATAATTTGACGACCCCGCAGCTTTGGAAGTGAACCTAATTCTAGAGCAAAAGACCCTCCTTATATTCGATTCTTGGCCAGGACAGACATTTATTTGACTTTTGATTGCCATAGATAACACACAAAGACTACAACACACACACTGAGACCGAGAATAGAAATTTAAACGAGTTTAAATTTCTGTTTTTAATATCTTATTACTTGTAATAGACGCAGAGCCCAGAGCGATCAGACATAACTTACTTTCACATGGATGAAACCTTAACTACTCAGTAGCGTCTAGTGTACTTTGAATACCTTGCGTGTTTGTGAAGCTTGCCCTGTGACACCTGGGCAGGTACCAGGTGAGAAAGGTAACTAAAAATAAGAGTTACTTTACTTAAATTCACATGGCTGATTTTTATATATATATTTTGTAGAACATTATTCTAAACTAGTATCATAAAGCGTCAGACACTTTTCATTGACCAGAGGGATTATAAGACGCTTTAAACGCAAAAAACTGACGAATTTGTTTAGCGCCTGTGAGAAAGCGCTTAAAGCGATCACTTGTTTTACGCGTAAATACTTAAATAATGCACACTGTCTGCTATTCACTTTCTACAGGCGCTAAACAAATTCATCAGTTTTTTGCGTTTAAAGCGTCTTACAATCCCTCTGGTCAATGAAAAGTGTCTGACGCTTTATGATACTAGTTTAGAATAATGTTCTACAAAATATATATAAAAATCAGCCTTGTGAATTTAAGTAAAGTAACTCTTATTTTTAGTTACCTTTCTCACCTGGTACCTGCCCAGGTGTCACAGGGCAAGCTTCACAAACACGCAAGGTATTCAAAGTACACTAGACGCTACTGAGTAGTTAAGGTTTCATCCATGTGAAAGTAAGTTACGTCTGATCGCTCTGGGCTCTGGTTCTATAACAATAGGTATAAAAATAGCTAATGTCAGTGCAACTTTAAAGTTAAATTCTCATTAAATATAATATTCTATAATATCATGGTGTCCGTAATCCGGTGCCTGGATAAAATCAGGTACTATTTCTTTACCAGAACGTGAAGCAAGCGTACCAGAAGCAAGGCGTGGTGCTTGAAAGGATTTGTCGCGACACCTGCAAAAAATTTCCATGTAAATATCTCGCTGATAAAATTGTTGCCGTTTGAAGTCTTAACTTTATAAAATGTACTAATATTCTACTCGTAAGAGCTACTGAACCATCTGACTAAACCGTTTCCCACAGAGCTAGAAATTTTTTAAATGATGTTTTATTATCAGTCAATTAATAAAGTACCGTTCTGGCAGGCATCTCGCGGTTGCGTCATCATCCTTATGTTTTTGAAAATGCAAAAAAATATTATTTTTTAACCTTCTCACATAAGCTTACAATTTTAATAGGTTGTAATTTAGATATGTATAGGTGCAAAAAAAATGCCAACGTATTTTGAGGGTTGCAAGTATGTGCTAGAACAGAGCAAAATAGTCATCGGGAGAGCAAATCATAACCTGCTACCACAAAGCTCAAATTTTCAGGGAACATTATTTAACAGTATTTCAAAATCAGTCATCATGCCTATTGTTTAAAAAGTATATCTGCCAGAAGAGTATACCGTAATTTTCAAGTGGGCATGGATGGTAAATTCAAAATTATGAGGAATACCGAAAAGTGCTCAAAGGAGTCTTGGGCCGGTTTTGACGAAATCCAAATAATTAGATTTTTGAAAAATCAATATTATTAGCCAGAAATCGAACCCGTTGATTTTGCCTCATGAAAAATATTATTTTTTGTAGGGTAACACTGTTTTTTTCCATCAATGTGTATGATCTATGAGATCCTACAATCACCCCATAAATTATAATGACATCAAAAGGAGACAAGAGCCTGAAATTATAATACATACAAGGATACATTTGTATGAAATTTTTTTTTTATTAAAAACATATTTTACATTGTAAGGTGTATGTTGGATATTAATCCATGTCATATTAAAATGATCGTATAATATCAACTGTGTGCAATTGTGTGAAATAATGCGCTTAATGAACCATTAGTTAATCACCTATTAGATTATACTCCGTACATTTAATCTGAGACTCCATATAACAACTAATCCGTCGAACAATGCCACCTGACGTGTGGATTGTGATGTATACAACAACAGTATAATGAAATTAATCATACCTTCCCTCACTTATGTATTAAGATTGGTATGTATGAGATCTTAAACTTCCTTTTTGTGGTATCTTAAGAAATATTTATTACAAATTTTTTTACACTTACGCTTTAATGGTTCATTTTAGTGAAAAGAGAAAGAGAAGACTGGTACTCGGACATTATAACAGAAATATCTTGAAGTACTGAAATACGTTGACTCCCCTCTTATACGAGGTCTTCACCTGCTTCGCCTATATGAACGGACCAGCCACATGTGGACACGACTTTACCAGCACATGACAAACCACGGTCTAATACGATAGAACGTCAGATTATATAGGAATCAAACCATGGGCTTCAAGTGGAATAATTATAATTTCCGACATTCCTATACATAATATATTCCTATACTTATTAAAACCAGGCAAGTGCGTGTCAGGCCACGCGTAATGTAGAGTTCCGAAGTAGTAAGTTTATCGACTATTACTTATTACCTACTTATGCTAACATAGCCGTGATAGTTTTCCTAGTAAATTGATTGAGAATTTCTTCATCTGTCCAACTTCAACCGTTTAGTCGGCAGGTGGTGGACACTTGACTCTAACCAAAATTAGCACTTTAAAGCCAAATATTTCGCAAACTCACCCCTAATTCCAAAAATGGTCTTAGAAGACCCATAATATTTCTGGAAGACCAACGGTACCCCACACTACAGGGTACACGAGGAATAAAAAAAAATGTTTTTCAATATTTTATTCTACGATTCTGGAGTTTTAATAAATGTGTACAATATCCATGTCAAACTATAGCGTTCTAGCACTAAGGGTCTCGGGGCTTTGCTTCGGACAAACGGACTGACGGACAGATGGACGGACGGACGGACGGACAGATAGACGGACGGACGTGACGAAACTATAAGGGTTCCGATTTTACTTCCGTGTCCTAAAAAATCGTGCCAACAGTTTCACAAAATTAAAATGGCAGGTTTTTGTCCAGGGCTTTATACATTTTGTAATATTTCCTTTATGAAAATTGAAAGTAACTCACCAAATACGATGAAAAATGCTTGTCTAATAATGTTAATATTACAGAGTATATTATTAGCATAAACTAAACTAACTCACTGCTTTCAAACATAAAAATGATGTTATGGTTTCTCAAGAAACCAAAAAGTAGACGGGAAAGTAAAAAAATCAATATATTTTGCAGAACACCCTATTAAATTACCATGAAATTTATCACGGCGCAATTAATCTTTAAATGCAAATGCTTAAAATTTACTTTGGTATATCCAATTTAACTTTAATTTTCGAACCATAAATTCGGTTTAGCTCCCCGGAGCGATGGGATTGAGTCTGACTCTCCGCAAAATTGCACCGAGCATTTTTATCCCTTCGTATTGTACGTATTTAGATGTTTAAAATAAATATATCTACCTACTTCTCAGACTCAACCTATCACTTTTCCGTGATTGATTTCATTGCTGAAATCACGAATAGTGACTTTTATACTCGTTATACATACTCGTTTTTGTAAATCGTTTCAGGTAAATTTTATTGAAATTCGAAATCTGCTTTAGGCGTGAAATACCGAAATAATACAATGCTCAAGGAATACGGGGTGACGTTAGCTCACACATGAGTTAACACTCCCTGGCTACATTTACGTTGCGATTTAAATATGAATATGTCGTTGCATTGCGTCTCGTCTGTGCAGCTAATAATCTGTGATTTTTCCGCACATCTGCTCCCTACGCGAGAACATTCTCGAGTCTATAAGGTGCAATCAATTGCAACTACAGAGCGTGAAGATATCAGTTCGTTAAATTATCTCCTTGTAAATCCGATATTCACTGAGACGGTAATCTACGATCTCAATTCATGGTGAAGATTTTATCTGATAATCTTATTCAGGATTATTTTGCAGATACATGTTCATTAAAAACGTAAAAATTGACGTGAATGATGGCTATTATTAGCTATATGTAGCAGTGATAGCCTGGCGCGGGCGGTTAGAACGTTGGTCTACCGAATGCGGGGGCCCGAGTTCAAACCCTGGCACGCACCTCTAAAGTTTCAGATATTATGCGCGTGTTATAAGTTAATTATCACTTGCTTCGGTAAAGGAAAATATTGTGAGGAAACCTGCACACCGAAGAGTTCTCCATAAAATTCTCAAAGGTGTGTGAAGTCTACCAATCCGCACTTGGCCAGCGTGGTAGATTATGGCCTGTATTCCTCACATTGTGAGAGGAGACCCCGTGCCCAGCAGTGGGACAATTATGGGTTGTTGCTTTGCTTTGCTTTTATGGCCATTATTTGTCATACTAGTCTTCCACGTTAAACTTTATGACAGTATCAAAGAGAACTTACTATGAAAGAGGTATTTTATTGTACAAAAATATCTTCCTTCCTGTATTCACAGTTTCTTACAAACTTAGATAACGACCCCGTGAACTCGTAATAGAGATTTGTTTTGGAAAAATTTCATCCGCAACAAGAACGAGTACACAAAATTGACGTCGCTTCTTATCCGATAAAAGTTTTGATTCATATTCTTTTGTGTGAACTGACATTATTACCCGAGCGAAAGAGTCCGTAAGGAGGCTAATGTTTAAACCAGTGTGTGTACACTCATATATTATGTCAGTAACTTCAGTAAGTTTAGTCGCTTTCTGTTTCCCCAAAAGTTTTGAGCTACTCGTCGGCTTTACGCTAATGATTCCCTAATCGATTTCTCTCAACTTTGATAGTTTTTTTTTTATGATAATAACAAGCGCCAACCGAAAATGTGATTATAAACTATTTTGAATAACTTTGTTTTTTGCAACCGAAACCCATTAAAACTGGACGGCTATTCTGTTTTGTAACTTGACAGCGGAGTTTCAAAATTGACGTTCGGATCACTTCACTTCGCAAGTGCGTACTAGATGATTAGATAATGACATGTCAATATGATGCAAGTTCACTTTTGTTTTGTAACTTGACAGCGGAATCCACGATGGGTTTCTAAATTGAAGTTAGAGTTCGAGACTTCCTTCACTTCGCAAGTGCGTACCAGATGATTAGAGAATCACATATTAAGATCTCGGACTCGAACTTCAATTTTGAAACTCATCGCGGATTCCTCTGTCAAGTTACAAAACAGAATAGCCTTCCTGTACGGTCTCATTGAATTGAACCAAAACCCAACCCCGCCATTACTCAATTTTATATGTTTCTTACAATAAATTACTTAATTATGAACGAGTTACAAATTTTTCCCCGTATTTTGTGTCTATTTTTGTATTATATTCTTCTAAACTATTCAGACAAATACTATTTTTATAACAATCCAACTTACTATAAAAACAATTTAAATGAAAAGCTCAATATTGCGTAGACAAGTGTCATTTTAAACTCAGCGAGGCACAATATAAATCAAGTGGTTTCCGCCGCATTCCAATAAACTGATTCCAACCAAAGGAAGCGGGTAGATAACCTACTTACTGATCCGCCGTATTCTATTTGCCTGTAATAATCGCGATGACAATCTGATATTACATAAAAGATTTGCCCTCTTTTAGATCGAAATACGATTTGCTCCCTGCAGAGTTATTGGCGGCTCTTCTTAAATTTTTTCGTTATTGAAAAAGGAACGCCCGTTCCATGGGAATTTTTGAATGTAGTAGAATGAATGAGAAATTATAGCTTGATAGAAATGCATGGAAAGTGGAGGCTTAGATGAGGAGTGTGTCTTCGTAGATAAATGAACTAGAACAGGATTTAGCTAAACTATGTATTATTTTAATATAGGTAAAGTAGATGTCATGTTTAGTTTTATACTTACAGGTACTAAAGTTTCAAGAATTGCTATTTTATTTAAATAATGGACATAATTTTATTACTAAATAAATTCAAGATATTTTAGTGGATATACAATTAAAAATATTTGCATAATTATTAATTACAAAAACAGTGTAACGGTGATGGTTAAGTTGCGAAGTTTTCACTTTAGTTGAAATATTTTAATAAGTAGGTACGGGAACATAATTGATAACAAGATTTTTTAATAATGTGCAAATTTATTTTCAGGTAAAGTTTTTGGCGATATAAAGGAAGAAAAAGAATAAATCATCAGAATTTCCATAAAATCCAAAACTATGAGGAATAACGAAAAATGCTGAAAGGAGTCCCGGGACCGATTTTGATGAAAACTAAAACTGTATCATTACATTTTTGGAAATCAATATTCCTAGCCAAGAACAGTCGAACCCATTGATTTTGAGAAAAAAAAAACATATCCTGTATTGTTACACCATTCGATAGTGTTGCTAACAAGGATCAAATTCTGTGAAGTAATGACATAAGAAAAAGCAATTTTTTCTGGCCAGGAATCGAACCCGCTGATTTTGAAAAAAGAACTTACCCTGTACACACCTGTTACACCATCCTATAGTATTGCTAACTACGATCAAATTCCGGGAAGTACGGGTTGCGGTTTTTTTTTCAAAATCAACGGGTACGATTCCTGGCCAGAAATATTGATTTTTCGTATGTCATTACTTCCCAGAATTTGATCCTTGTTAGCGACACTATCAAATGGTTTAATAATATAGGATGTGTTTTTTTCAAAATCAACAGGTTCGATTTCTGGCTAAGAATACTGATTTTTCAAAAATGTAATGATGCAGTTTTTGTTTTCATTAAAATCGGCCCCGAGACTCCTTTCAGCATTTTTCGCTATTCATCACACTTTTGGATTTGGCCATCCACGCACACTTGAAAAAATCATCCTGTATATTGTATAGGTAAAAATATCCATACAATGAAGGATGAAGAAGACAAAGTTTAAATGTTGATGTATTAAAACAAGCGTGATATTAAATTATCTGATAGTTATTCGCATTGCAAACAGTTAAATAGAATTGGACCCCTCATCAAATAACCCTTCGATACATCGCGTTAACATACACGCGAGATAGCACCTACACTATTCAAACAAAAGTATTATGGGTTTCGCTATTATAACGTCTCGAGTACAGCTTAAATGTTACCTATGTTTGTCACCACACAACAATTCGCAGCGATAAGGACAAAGTGCTGTAAATTGAACGAATTTGGTGAACGGGGCGTTTGTAGCATTAGCCCGAAGAATAAGTTTGTTCATTACGGGACGAACAAAGCGGTAGGCTCGTCGGCTGTGGAGGAAACGTGCGCCGACGCCGCGACAATAGGCACGCCGCCTTATCATGCCGGAACGCGTCGCCGCCCGTCGTAACGCGCCGCGCCGCGCCGCCCCACACCGCACCGCACCGCATCGCCCCGCACCGCCTACCTTACACATTTGACGTACGAGCACTGAATAAATGGGAAAACTTTCAGCCGCCGCCGTTATGGGAGAGCGAACAATTGGTCATCTGTTGAGTGAGAAAATGCTTAGGCATGCGTTAATCGTGTACAAGAAACGATAAAGGCGAAACTCTTTGTATTGCGAAATAGTTTGAGACGAAACGTATTTCCTAATTGGAAGGAACATTTACTGATAAGTTATGTGTGCTTTTAGAGAATTTATATGAAATATTGAGAATTGTTTAGTTCATTGTCCTATTTTCTGTAGCTTGTAGCTTCTTACTAAATAAAGATTTAGAAACCTATTTTACCTACATAAAATAGGCAGATGTTAAAATTAATTTTTGTTAATAACTATAAACTAAAATAAAAAAATTCATGTTTATAACAATTATAACTCTAAATCTGACGAAGTTGGTTTGTATGAAAGTGACTTCCAACCCATATTTTAACCCCTTAGGGGATGAATTTTCAAAAATTCGTAGCCTAAAGCCTTCCTCGATAAATGAACTATCCAACACAGAAAGAATTTTTCCAGTAGTTCCTGAGATTAGCGCGTTCAACCAAACTCTTCAGCTTTATAATATTAGTATAGATTAGCACATATTTTGTGACACCTCATAATAACAATAGCTTAATAGAAAGTTTATCGTTTAAAGTTTAATTTCTCTGCGGAGTTGATATTTAAAGGTGAATTATTAAAGTTCTTATTTATTATGTGAATGACTAAATCTATATTTTTAATTGTCTACATAGTTACCAATAGTTATAAGACGTGAATCCCTATTCAATCCTTCAACAACCGAAGAAAGAAGAAACAAGAAAGAAGAGTTGTTAAAGAAGAATCCGCACATAATTCGGGTTTCGCGACAACCGAGCCGTGACAATGAACTGGTTCGTTGTCGACGAAACCTGCAAAATGTGCGGCGAACCTGCGGGCAGATTGGCAACGGATAAGTCTGTCTCAACGATCCGCATTGATGTCCTATCGTTTACGTTCGTTTTATGTATTTATCTCAGAACATACAATATATTTGTATCATAGTAAATTAATAGGTAAGGTACCTGTTTAATTTTAACTTCATTTTAATTAGGCATGTAAATTCTGAATAATAACTAAGTGCAAAAATACTGACTACATTTTAATTTTATAGGTAGACATGGAAGTCTGCATACATTATGTTTTGAGGTATTTTTGTATTTTAACTTTAAGTACAATTTTTTTATTCTGTGCTTTAAGTTAAGTTTCAATTGTTATCGTCAAAAAGGTCAAGTGTATTTTAGGTCCTGGTTTGCTTTACACGGATACCAAAATATTTAAAATATGATCTAAAACCCTTCAGATTATGGCTTTTTAAAATGTCTACCAAAAGGTGTCTGCTAGAGATAATAAGCTGCGTGACGATAAGAATTTCGCCCCAACTCAGAGTCGCTAACGGTTACTATAATCGCTCCTTAGTAAAGAATCACCATACAAATTCGTAACCGTCAATGACTCTGAGTTAGGACGTTAGTGTTATCTTACCTATCAATTGTGTATGTCGTAAATTGTATCCTCCTGTGTGCACAATAAAGAATATTTGTATTGTATTGTATATTATTAAATAATGAATACGAGATCTTGCCATATTTTACAACTCATATTGTGGATGATTATAAATACTTGGTGTCCCAGAAAAATGTACCTGAATGTTTTTCGATGAGTTTATATTTTATTGGTAACTCAACAATGCTTTATTATAGTTCAATAATCATCACACATTCCACACGATTCAAAACGATAGGTAATGATTTAATAAATAAATAAAATTAATAAAAATAAAAAAGCCTTTTATTCCATGCAACATATTTATATAATATTAAAAGTACAATAACAAAAGTAGAGAAATAATAGATTAGGATAATTTGAGTTAATTAATATTTCCCTATTTATCTATACTATAATAAAACTCAAGGGGCAAATTTTCTGTACATTGAATATTTTTTAAAAATTTCGATTAGGGGGCACTTCAATAACGTGTTAGAGCACAAAAATATGTTTTTTAGAATTATTGTCTGTCTGTCTGTTTGTCTGTCCGGGCATCACATGAAAACCCTTGAACGGATTTTAATGAAAATTGATATAGTTGTTACTAATAATCCGGGGCATATTTTAGGATACTTTTAATTCCGGAAAATTAAAAGGTTTCCTCGGGAAACGGGATGAAAGTTTGTATGGAATATTTTTAAAACATCAACCGATTTGCTTCAAATTTGCAACAAATGTTCCTTGCTTAAATTGATGGAATATCTATTTTTCAGTTTTTCAAAAGTATGCAAAAATTGCTTATTTTTCAAAATCCACTTCTGAAGGAATCCTTTGTGATTTTATCGTGGGTTTCAGTATTTAAATTAGTAAATATAAGTACTTCAATAAAAATTCACCGTTTTTTAAATTCTCTTCTGCAAGAGGTACAAATAAGGTAAATAAAATATAATTTCCGTATGCGAAGCTGCGGGCAACAGCTAGTTATACCTTAAAATCGTTCTGCATGGAACGTGTCATTCATAATGACGTTGTAATTTTACCTCCATTGCGAGCAACTATTGATTCGTTTAAACCCAATATTGTGGTAGCCATTATGGATTAAATATTATGGCATGAATTTATTTTTCACATTATTCTTTACAATCACTATTCCAATAATCCTTAAATGATCAAGGTATGGTATACCTAATTAATACCGATTTTAAAAATAAGATAGAGAAAGACGAATTGCAGTACACTGATATTAACCACGTCCGCATTAATTCAGTATCTCATCGGATACATTCTACGGTGTTACTGATGTTCGTGAGCGACGATGACCACGTACTTAATTGTTAATTTAATTGTTAATTAATATATACCATTATTACTATTATTATTTCTCCATGGGGTTCGCCTGGATACCTACCACCCTTGAGCATGAGTCAGCCACCAAACGACTCGTCGTGTTCCGACCCCAGCCGCTTGAGGCTTGAGAGCCAGTTCTTTCTTTATTTTTCTTTCTTTCATCAGTGGTGCCTTGGTGTTGCTGATGTTCATGGGCGACGATAGCCACTTACCATCAGGTGGATCGTCAGCTCGTTTGCCGGCTATTTACATAAAAAAACATCAAATGCTTTGTCTGTGCGTATGGCTTCAACAAATTAATGGCCCACTACTGGCACGGGTCTCTCCTCTTGAGGAGGTCTAGAGCATACTCCACCACGCTGCTCCAGTGCGGATTGGTGGAGGGTTTCTAAACAGTGATCTCTGTGCGTATGTCGGCTATTTAAATAGAAAATATTAATATGGGAAAATTAAATATATGAGTTTTTTCTATAATAATATTGTATTCCAAGGTAAGTAAATAAACGCTCAATATGCATCATTTTAAGACTATGAAAGTAATCAGAGCCGCCGCATCGCAAGTGGGCTACAATGGCACGTCCACAAAATCGAGTGATAACATAGAAAATAAAATAATTTTAGGGGCGCCACGTTTAAAATTTAGTAAAGGGCGGCGCGATGTCATTGGCGAGTTTTAGCTATCATGTTATTATTACAAAACTAAGCTTAAATACTCTTCTGGTAGTTTGTAGTTGTAGTTAAACTTGGGACCGTATAATTGGTATTGACCGCGGGCGTCTGAACATTTAGCGGCTGACCTGAAAGTAATCACAAAATATTAATGCATTTATGCGTAACGTTCTTAGTGTAAATATTACTATTACATAACTTCGTTTGCCCGAACAGGCAGCTTTTTATGCGCTTTAATTATCTCTAAAGCTGAGATTCCACCAGAAATGTGCGAGGTAGCTGCGCGGTGCAATGATAGTAAAAATATTATTTATTTATAAAACAAACAAAAGTAGAAAGATGAAACAAATACCAAAGGTTTTTAATAAATATTTCTAAGCAGTGAGCTCTTCCAGGAAACCAACGGCTTCAGAGTTAAAATTCGAGAGAGAGAAGGGTGTACTAATTTTAAGAGGATGATATGAATATTTAATTTGTAGATAGAGAAATCGAGTAATTGTAAAAAGCTAAAAGCAAAAATAGAAAAAAAAATAAAGGAAAGAAACGAGAAAGAAAATAATGTAAATGTGGACAGAAAAGATGACTTATAATTGCAGCTTTACAATACAGGGTGAAATTTTCAGATGTGCGTGGATGGCCAAATTTGAAACTATGAGGAATAGCGAAAAATGGTCAAATTAATCTCGGGGCTGATTTTAATAATAACTAAAACAGTATCATTACATTTTTGAAAAATTAATACTCCTGGCCATTAATCAAACCCATTGATTTTGAAAAAAAAACAAATTCTGTATTAATACACCGATTCGATAGTGTTGCTAACAATGATCAAATTCTGGGATGTAATGACATACGGCAAACTTAAGGAAAATGTTGTTTGTTTTTATTAATGTTTTTGTCAAAAATGTGTTCTTTCCTTTTCCATATGTTATTACTTCCCAGAATTTTATCCTTTTTAGGGTTCCGTAGCCAAATGGCAAAAAACGGAACCCTTATAGATTCGTCATGTCTGTCTGTCTGTCTGTCTGTCTGTCTGTCTGTCTGTCTGTCCGTCCGTATGTCACAGCCACTTTTTTCCGAAACTATAAGAACTATACATATATGTTGAAACTTGGTATGTAGATGTATTCTGTGAACCGCATTAAGATTTTCACATAAAAATAGAAAAAAACAGTAAATTTTGGGGGCTCACCATACTTCGAACTGAAACTCAAAAATTTTTTTTTCATCAAACCCATACGTGTGGGGTATCTATGGATAGGTCTTCAAAAATGATATTGAGGTTTCTAATATCATTTTTTTTTAAACTGAATAGTTTGCGCGAGAGACACTTCCAAAGTGGTAAAATGTGTGTCCCCCCCCCCCCTGTAACTTCTAAACTAAGAGAATGATAAAACTGATAAAACGGTAAACAGTGAATCGCCTATAGAGCCGCCTTTCACATCAGAATTGATACAAAATAATCATGATAATAACTTAAATTATACAGAAATTGAAAACAAATTTAAAGAAAATCTCACAAAATATAAAAATGTAGATCCTAGCCTTAGACCCATTATACCTAATAATATCTTCAAATTTCATTTTCAACCATTAAAACAGTAAATACCGTAAATAATATAATACATACATACTTACAAGATAAAGAAACACTATTAATAGAAGAATTACATAATATATTATATTGTGCAGCTATCACAATAACTTCACTACATACAAAAACAAAAGCACAAATTAAAAATCCGGACAAAAAAAATAACAAAAATAAAAATAAAAACGTGGATCCATCTTGGAAGAAACGGATTACTAAACAAATTGCTGCACTACGTAAGAATACAGGGCACATGACACAGGACATAAAAGGAAACTTATCACAAAAAAAACAACGCAAAGTTAATCCAAAAAATCTTAACAATGACGAATTCATAGATGAACTAGATAGAAATAAACAAAAATTATCAGCATACACAAAACGCCTTAAGCGATACGAGGAAAGTAATAGAAGAAAAGTAGAAAATAATTTATTTAACAGCAACCAAAAATTTTTTTATAGAAATTTAAACTCAGAGCACATAAAAATCACACAGGCACCAGATGAAACACAAGTACAACAGTTCTGGGAAAAATATGGTCAACACCTGAAGAACACAACAATGACGCAGAATGTATAAAATTAGAACAAAAGGAAACAGAAAATATAGAGCCGATGCCACCGATTGTAATAGATGTAGAGGACGTAAAGTATGCTGTAAGAAAAACACAAAACTGGAAAGCTCCCGGCCCAGATAAAATACAAAATTACTGGATAAAATATCTAACAGCAAACTCATACTCATCTAGCACGTACATTAAACATACTTTTACACGAACCACACAATTTACCACCATTCCTTACACAAGGTATTACATATTTAAAACCAAAAGACTCAGACACGACTAATCCATCTAAATATCGACCTAGTACATGTCTTCCAACCTTATATAAAATACTGACATCTATTATCACACAAAAGTTAAACAAACACATATCACTTAATAATATCATACCTGAAGGACAGAAAGGATGCCGGAAAGGATCTATGGGTTGTAAGGAGCAACTTGTAATAGATACTGAAATACATAACCAAGTTAAACAAAAACATAGAAACTTATACTTTTCATATATAGATTACCAAAAAACGTTTGATAGTGTGCCACACTCTTGGCTTATAGATATTTTAAAACTGTACAAAACAGACGATACACTTTTAAACTTCCTACAGTATGTCATAACAACCTGGACCACTGTACTTAACATTCACACAAACAACGGAACAGTGAGGACAAACCCAATAAAAATATCACGAGGAATTTTCCAGGGAGACTCGCTGAGCCCTCTCTGGTTTTGTCTAGCCCTAAACCCTCTCTCTAGAATACTCAACAAAACAAATTACGGATACAAATTGGATAAACAGAATAACGTTAAAATCACACATTTACTGTACATGGATGATATCAAACTATACGCAGCAAACAGACAGCAACTTAACCATCTATTAACATTAACCGAACAATTTAGTAATGATATAAAAATGACTTTTGGAATCGATAAATGTAAAATAAATAGCGTAATTAAAGGTAAATATAAAGAAACAGATTCACACACTTTAATACATCAGGAAGGTATCATTAAAAGTATGGAATTTAGAGACACGTATAAATATTTAGGTTATCAGCAAAGTACAACAATAAATCACACAGAAATTAAAAATACTTTAAAATCGAAATACAAACAAAGATTAATTACCATACTTAAAACGAAATTGTCTGCCAGAAATCTGACTAAAGCAGTAAACTCATTTGCCGTCCCAATTTTGACATATTCGTTCGGCATAATCAACTGGTCAGAAACTGAGCTGAACGCCCTTAATTTATTAACTAGAACTACCTTCAATAAACACAATATTCACCATAGTCATTCAGCAGTAGAAAGATTCACAATTAAGAGGAAAAATGGAGGTCGTGGAGTAATCGATGTAAAAAACTTACATTACACACAAGTACATAGTCTACGCACATACTTCCAAAATAAATCTAAGGATAGCCCTTTACATAAAGCATTAATACATTCACCCACATCAGGAACACCACTAAAATTGAACGATGCACAATACAAACCCAATGAAAAAATACAAACAGAAGAAGAGAAGATAGAAATCTGGAAAAGAAAAGTTTTGCACGGAAAACACCCTCAACAGTTAGATCAACCTCATATTGACAAAGTAGCTTCTAATAGGTGGCTTACGAAAGGTAACATCTTCGGTGAAACGGAAGGTTTCCTCGTTGCCATCCAAGACCAAATAATAAAAACACGAAACTATACCAAATTCATCCTCAAAGAAAGAATAGAGTCAGATAAGTGTCGCTTGTGCCACCAAACAACAGAGTCTATAGAGCACATTACAGGAGGTTGTAAGACCCTGGCTACTAAAGAATATACCCACAGACATGACAATGTAGCTAAACATATTCACCAACAGCTTGCACTAAAATATAAGCTAATACAAACTTATACACCCTATTACCAATACAAACCAAAAAATGTATTAGAAAATAACGTCACAAAACTCTACTGGAACAGAGATATTATAACTGACCGTACCATTTTAAGCAATAGACCCGATTTAACTCTGACACTAAAAACAGAACAGATTACCTACCTCATCGATATATCAGTACCCAACACGAACAATTTACAACAAAAGTTTGCAGAGAAAATACAAAAATATATACCCCTTGCCGACGAAATTAAACAAATGTGGCATCAAAACTTAGTAAGGATCGTCCCTATTATAATTTCCTCGACTGGTATTGTCTCAAAAACACTACATAACGCCCTAAAATTCCTTCAACTCCCAAAAAATACATACATACCACTACAGAAATCCGTTGTTCTAGACACATGTTCTATAGTACGTCGTTTCATGAATCCATCTTCACTCCCACTACATTCCAGTGATTCTGACAATCACAACACACCTACGACACATGAGTCACAAATCGAACATATATTATAACATATATATAAAAAAAAAAAAAAAAAAAAAAAAAAAAAAAAAAAAAAACATATACACACACATAATGGACGCGCGCGGGCACGCTCACGCGGACACACGAACACACAAATAACACGAAACATATTTCACACATACAAAGTACTTCAATACTTTAACAGAAGCGCTCATAGCCCGGCGGCTTACGTCGATCTTAAGCGATCGACAACGTTGGATGGGTTGGTTGAATTTGTCCGTTAATCGACACAACCCCATCGAGATCGATTTATCTTAACAAAGATTATAAACCTAGGTGCTGGAAAGTGGCCATGATAACTTTGTAAATAAACGACGAAAGTAAATGGAGTTTGGACTTCACTTGATTCGCCTTGACGAGAAGTTTGGTGATGTCCAGGGCATGATGATGATTTCGGAAGGCGTCTATGGGAACTCTGTAATTAAATGACGCAACCTTATTGACTTGGACCGGTTTGAATCGTCCTGATAAGAACTTTGCACTTAAATGATATCTAAGTTTTGATGATGGCATTGGAAGGTAGCCATGGAAACTCTGTAATTAATAAGTGCATCTCCTTCGAGTTAGGGCTCCTTTGATTTGTCTACGACAAAAATATCCGTAAAAAATAAAAAATAAGCTTATAATACTTGCAAAAAAAGAACTAAAAAGAAATAATAGAAAGTGGCACTCGGGGACTGCCACGGTAAAGCTATTGCAATTTATTTTAATCAATTATATAATATTAATCAATTATATAAATCAATTATATAATAATTTTTATCAATTATAATTATTTATTTATTTTTTATTTAGGCAGTATTTTTTTTCTTTGATATTAATTCAAGTTTTACTTTTTGAGCGTGGTGACCGATAAGAAAACATTTTTTTTTCTTTTATTGAATAAATGAGAAGTTAATATCGTTTAAAATATTTTTATTATGTTACAATACATGTAGATTATTCAGGAATTTTTATCATTGAAACTATAGGTTTATGATAACTGAAATAAGAAACATAAGTTTGAGACTTGATATCCTCTAAATAATATCTGGAATGTAGATTTCGGAGCAGCTCATTTCGATCCGTGCGAGCTTCGTACAGTCGTACCATATACATTACAGTCCGACCGAAACTGGTTTTTCAGCCGAAACCGAAACCGAAACCGAACCTTCGGCCTTAGTACCAGTTTCGGCTGAAACCGAAACCGAAACCGAAACTTAGGGTGAGGCAAAACGAACGTATTTTTGGAGCTGTGAGTCACGTGAAATGAGCTGGTTTCATACAAAAGTTCAAATTGAATTGTTTGGAATTTATATTATTGTAACAGAACCAAATTGTTGAAATTTTACAAAGGGCATTTTTTGACATTTGGCAGGTCAACCCTCAAGCTATCTATCCGCTAACGTAGATCCACTACTTACGGGATACCCTATATATAGGTATATATATGTCGCGGATGCGAACGGATCACTATTATTGGTGTCTGCCATTGTGAAAAACGTCAGTGCGCACACCCGGCGCAGGCATTGTCTCGAGGTCAAGTGAAGTTAGCTCTAACTGTCAACCGACACTGACTCGATTGAACGCACTACTGACACATTCAAAAACTGACATCAAGTACTTGAAAGCTTTGACAATGACAAGTTAACGTCTCGGACGTAGATAAACGCTGCGTCACAGACTATGCGTTCGAGTCGTGACATTTACCCGCATAGATAAAATAAACCTCAAAATGAGTGGTGCAATACCTTCGTGTCTTGTAATCTCTTACACTGCCATTCTGACAACCAACGCGCTCTCGCGTTGAGTACTATCGCTTCATACAGGCAAGCGCTCCTATTTGCTTCAAAACTTACATGAAGTTCAGAGTACTTCAAAAGCATAGCGTGAAAGTTTTCAGCTACTAGTTTACAGATACTTGCAACCTTATGTCAATCACATTTCAGAGCGATAAAGCTTTCAACATGACACATTAATTAGTTCAGTTTTATCTAATTTGACAAAGCGTAGCAGCTTTCAACAACTCACCTGGATGAAGCGATAAAGCTTCCAGTCCATTCGTTTACAAAGCGTTAAGCTTTCAGTAATATACCCAGGCAAAGCGATAAAGCTTTCAATTTACATGTTTACAAAGCGTTAAGCTTTCAGTAATACACCCAGACAAAGCGATAAAGCTTTCAATTTACATGTTTACAAAGCGTTAAGCTTTCAGTAATACACCCAGACAAAGCGATAAAGCTTTCAATTTACATGTTTACAAAGCGTTAAGCTTTCAGTAATACACCCAGACAAAGCGATAAATGTTTCAATTCACATGTTTACAAAGCGTTAAGCTTTCAGTAATACACCCAGACAAAGCGATAAAGCTTTCAGTCGATTACCGTACAAAGCGTCGAGCTTTCAGCAGGATGATAAAACATTGTATCGACAATAAACAGGCCTTTTTTTTACTCTTGACCACAATCAACAAAATAACGAACATAAAATAACTTCGTTCTAAAAGAACAATAACTGATAACGAGCCACTCTTATCAACTTAACATTAATTTCAGAAATCTAACATCTAACAAGTTAATGTCTCAAGACTCTACATTCAGACCTAAGTATTCGGACAATTCTGGTAAGCTTGCGGGATATTTACGCATTCGTTCATGACACACGTACTGGCTACGTCCCCCAGATAATGGCTCGACCACACAACGTTCATTCTTACAAACTTCTATTATTTAACATGGCGAGCTAAACTTCTCGCTTAACTTGTTAATCACACGTGGATTTTTCTGAACTAACACCAAATAGCCTACAACAAATGGACGTATCTTAGCTTTGTTCGCGTCATAACGCATCTTATCTTTAGAAGCCTGCTCGTCCATCCTATCCTTTGCCGTCTGTCTTAATTCAAGGAGATCTTCATTTGAATCATCAAAATTCATCGCTACAAAGTTTAACTTCGGTGGACTCTTATTACATCCGAATAATAACTGAAATGGGCTCGCGCCTGTACCTTTTGTCACCGTAGTTTGATAAAATGTCGCCCATGTCTCAGGGGTAGGTAGTTGGCTATGATAGTTGGTCATTTTTTTTGACGTTGCCGACTCCACCGATGGTGAGTTTTCTTGAGCTTCATATCCCGACGTGAAATATCTTTGATTTTGGGTAGCTGGCGTTGCGATAGGATCACCAGGTGATTTTGGAAGTGATCCCACCGCTGCTGTCGCGGATGCGAACGGATCACTATTATTGGTGTCTGCCATTGTGAAAAACGTCAGTGCGCACACCCGGCGCAGGCATTGTCTCGAGGTCAAGTGAAGTTAGCTCTAACTGTCAACCGACACTGACTCGATTGAACGCACTACTGACACATTCAAAAACTGACATCAAGTACTTGAAAGCTTTGACAATGACAAGTTAACGTCTCGGACGTAGATAAACGCTGCGTCACAGACTATGCGTTCGAGTCGTGACATTTACCCGCATAGATAAAATAAACCTCAAAATGAGTGGTGCAATACCTTCGTGTCTTGTAATCTCTTACATATATACTGAAGTACCTATAGGTATTTCAGTACCTATAGGTACTGTGTGTACCTATACCTACAGGTACTGAAATATAGCGTATTTTTTACACATTTGTATAGTAGTACGTGCTTTGATATTGAAGCCTTGTCAGGGAGGCTCAGTTCCGCTGCTTATGCTGTTAAGAAAGTAAGGCTCTTAACTGATGTAGAAACAGCAAGATTAGTTTATTACAGCTACTTTCACAGTATAATGTCCTACGGTCTGTTGTTGTGGGGCTCAGCTGCAGATATTGAGTCAATCTTTGTATTACAGAAAAGAGCAGTTCGCGCTATTTACAACCTCAGGCCTAGGGACTCTCTTAGAGAATTGTTTAAAGAAATAAATATACTAACTGTTATTTCACAATACATTTTGGACAATATTATGTATGTTAAAAAATACTTTGATACTTTTCTTAAAAAGAGTGATGTTCACAATATTAACACAAGAAATAAGGCTAGACTGATTGTGCCTAGTTTTAGACTCAGCAAAACTGGTGGCTCGTTCATGGGTAGATGTGTAAAAATCTATAATAAAATCCCGTTAGAATTAACAGAAATGCCATACTGTAAATTAAAAACTCATGTAAAAGGTATTCTCATGAAGAAAGCATATTACAAAGTTGATGAGTATTTAAATGACAAGACTGCTTGGACATGAGTTTTTTTTTATTTTTTTATATTAAATATTGCAATAAGTAGTATTAAGTGCTGTCTATAACTGTGAGTAGGAAAAAAATTATCGCGGGAGTTTCTTGCCGCTTCTTCTCCCGGGACCACTCACGGTAGGGATTTGTTGAAGCGATGGCGTTAATTGACTTTCGAAAAGTGTTTGTAACAAACCTACTTCGAATAAAAATTCATTTCATTTCATTTCATTTCATTTCATTTCATTTCATTTCATTTCATTTCATTTCATTTCATTTCATTTCATTTCATTTCATTTCATTTCATTTCATTTCATTTCATTTCATTTCATTTCATTTCATTTCATTTCATTTCATTTCATTTCATTTCATTTCATTTCATTTCATTTCATTTCATTTCATTTCATTTCATTTCATTTCATTTCATTTCATTTCATTTCATTTCATTTCATTTCATTTCATTTCATTTCATTTGAGTTCGATAAACTTATATCTTAATACATAGACGGCAAAAATTCGAAAAAAATGTATCGTACTCATGAATGGGCGCTGTTTTAACCCCCGACGAAAAAGAGGGGTGTTATAAGTTTAACGTATCTGTGTGTCTAATGTATGTCTGTGCATCGTCGCTCCCAAACGGAGAAACGAAGGTGACTAAATCGAAAGTGTTCTTAGCTATGTTAGTGTATATCAAACTGTCGGGCCTCACTCAATAAATGTAAGTATAGGCGGAATTTACATAACGTAATTTATTTGTGAACTGTTTGAAATAAAACAAACACTAAATAAAACCCAAGCTCACTACAATACGTATAAGTCAGTGAAAACCGCAGCTTAATCTGTTAAGCCGTTTCTGAGATTAGCCGGAACAAACGCACAGACAAATAAACAAAAATTAATTTTTATTTAATCTATTATGGCTAATACATACCCCTATTAAAAGTTTTACTCAAATATTAGTACAGTTACAGTTTCATTATATGGCTATGACGATGATGGTATACTACCTACAGACAGTTAAATGATGTTACATAAAATGAAAAAAAAGAACAATAAAATTAAAGTCCTATACTCAACATAGGCCTATGCAAATGAGCGCCAAAGCACCCTGTCAATTAATTAATGAACAAATATAATAAACATGTTAAACTAATGATTTCACTTGAAAAGTCAGCGCCCACGAGTTAGCCGCGAATTTAGCCGAACGACGCACGACAACTCACGAACACAGAGTTTCGGTTTCGGTTTCGGCAAAATTTGGCCCAAACCGAATCCGAAACCGAAACTAGATTTTTTGGCCGAAACTGGCCGAAACCGAAACCAAAACCGATAGTTCGGTCGGTCTCTAATATACATACACGTTAAGCGAACGCTCAGCCGAGCTACATGGTAGGCGGGTGTGGGGTGTTAGGTTTTATTTTCGTTACGGAATTTCTTGATTCGGTCGCCGCGCTCAAAGCCAGCGATAAAAGCTATGCAATAGCTTAAAACATAACAGTTACATTTGAACCGCGGAAGGTAAAAAGAGAGTTTGAGTATGTATTCATACATCTTATAATATGTTTTTCGTTTATATTATATTTTTGTACATATTGAAATTGCGAGAAAAACACATTATGATTTAACAGCCACAATCCTTTTCCAAACCATTCCATAAATGTACACTTGATGTACCCAAAAACGTATGTAATGATTATGACAATGACTGTATGAAAAGTTACTGAAGAGGTAAAAGTTATGTTTTATGTTCTTGTTTAGCTGTTATAATAATTAAATGGGTTCTATTCCGTATTTTGAAAATCTAACACGATACCAAAACTCTGCTCTTTAACATTTCATTTAATCCCGATCCCGATAGTGTTTTTTGCGATCACTCAAACAGCCGCACTAGGATTTCCTGTGTAGCGCGTGGACTAAACACTCATCGCAAACACCAATGACTCGAGAACATAATCCTATGAAAAAGAAAGAACCATATTATAGCTATTTCTTCATTGAACGACGGCAACGACGTAGTTTTATAATAATTAAAGTGGTGCTGCAGGAATAAAATGTATTAAAACTTTTTTTTTATGGAAATAGCGGCAAACGAGCTGACGACCCACCTGATGGTAAGTGGCTATCGTTATATATTATATTATGGACACCAGCAACACCAAAGGCATCACTGATGCATTGCTGGCCAAGAAGAGAGAAGAAAAAGAAAGAAAGAACTGACTCTCAAGCCCCCAGCCGGAACACGACGAGTCGTTTCATCAATTATTGTATCAATATTACCAACATAATCCCTCGAGGGGCCCTACCACCAGCGGGCCGGATTTAGTCGCCTTTTATGACACCCATCCGGCGTGGGATTACTGAACTTGGCTTGGAGTGGCGACACCTTAAAGCTCCACGGCATTCACTCACACACATGTGAGTTTGCCGGTGTACACAATATGTACAAACGTGAGATGTCGTTGTCATGTCGTCAATAAAGAAGCACTTCAATGAAAAGTAGAACTTAAGCCTATATTGCGCACAATGCTTTACCTGCTGAGTTACAACCTGATGCAATATTTTAAAAATAATCGAAATTAACCACTCTTCTAGTTCTCTCGTAATTCGTTAACGTAAAAAGATTAAGTATTCTGTTTCATATTTATTTCTAAGCTCTTTATGTCTATACTGCATGCGTATTATACACCTGTATCTATACGAAAATAATAATAAAGCTGCTATTGAATCAGCATAATGGCGTTATCACGCTCTTTTATGGAAATAGCCGGCAAACGAGCTGAGGATCCACTTGATGGTAAGTAGCTATCGTGGCCCATGGACATCAGCTACATCAAAGGTATTACTGATGCGTTGCCGACCAAGAAAGGTAGAAGAAAAAGAAAGAAAGAAAGAACTGGCTCTCAAGCCCCCAGCCGAAACACGACGAGTCGTTTGGCGGCTGACTCATGCTCTCTGAACTTTATTTCAATTTTTTTTTAAATTTAACTAACACAAAAATCAACAAGTATTTTATTTAATAAAATGGATTACAAAAATAACCTTTGTTATTTAAGTACTCGCACATCAAAGTTGCCAACGTGCTACAAAAGAAAAACTTTATCGGAATTAAGCACCTATCTAACTTTTGAATAAGTATGTATAATCTAAATTTTACTAACAAAAAATAACCGACTTCAATATTACTCAAAAAGTACTTATCAGATCTCGTTCAAATTTATGTGAGACCACATGACAAGCACCTGCTTTCGATTAAAAAAA
Organism: Thymelicus acteon; assembly: GCA_951805285.1. Classification (NCBI taxonomy): domain Eukaryota; kingdom Metazoa; phylum Arthropoda; class Insecta; order Lepidoptera; family Hesperiidae; genus Thymelicus; species Thymelicus acteon. Next base: position 8,288,408 of record OX638219.1, on the reverse strand, counting down.
GAATCATCAAAATCGGTTCACGCAGTCCAAAGTTCTCAGGTAACACACATAAAAAAAATACTAACGAATTGAGAACTCCTCCTTTTTTTGAAGTCGGTTAAAAATTTTCAATACAGACATACGGTGTAGTATGGCGTGGGCTTTCCGCGTATGTCTTCACACTATAATTTGTATTTCATTTCCTATTCATTATTTTGTAGCTACCTACTTCTATTGCATATACTCGTATACCTAACTATTCGTCCGTTTAGTCTAACTATGATTAGAATTATGATTTCTGTTTTTTTTATAAAGCACATTAATAAAGTTATAGATACTAAAAGATACGGTTCCACTTAAGGGTTTCGAGCAACATTTACTAACGCCATCTATTGACAAAACTTCCAACTATTTTTAACAACAAGAAAATTAAGTTCCCCGTATGACAAAATGAATGAAAATATTTCTGCCTAGAAAGAAACATACAAAAAAAATCAGATAAGTTTTCTCGTAATCAAAGAGACCAGGAGAGTAACTCTACCACGCTGATCCAGTGCGAATTTTCTCAAGGTTTCAAACCTCAATCTGCTCACTAGTGACAAAATGTATATAGTGCTTAGCAAGATCTAACACGTACCGTCCCTGGCCAAATTATTAAGGAATTAATATTAAGGACACACTAATAATTTGTCCAGGGACTGTAGATATGTCAATGGAACCACTTAATTATCATGTAGGAGAGAAAAAGGATATTTCCTTAATTTTAATATTCTGATGAACCCATAGATACCTGACCAAACTATATGCTACATTGCAAAGTTATAATTAAAATATGTTTCAATCGAATAGCTTTAGCTCGTGTACACCGCTCGAACTTCAGTAAATTGAAACCAGTTAACTGTTTTGACTTTTTGCGTTGAGCCTTTATCAGATTATTTTGAATATGCAAGAGATTTTTTTTAATTTGACAGGTGAGTGCACACGCCTTACTCTCGCCTATTGTGTTGTGAAAGTATCGAAATTGAACGCGCGCAGTCCATTTGGAGTCTGTATGAGGGCTGACAATAACCAGCCGGCCATTCGCTTCTCGCTCCCTGAATACCAAAATCATTTTTCCTCAATTTCATTGCATTTCGACCGATGGTACTTATTTGAAGCACGATTTTTAATCGGTCGGTGTAATTTGTTGACAGGTGGAAAACTCGATCACAATTGCAGTTTTTTAGTTCGATAGAATTTTTACTATTTATCGAAAGCTAAGTGACTGTAACTACTTTTAAAGGTAATTTACCGACGACCCCTGTGGCGCAATGGTTACCATGCCGGATCGCCGCACCAAGGGTCCTGGGTTCGATTCCCAGCGAGGCGGAAATTTGAATGATGAGTTTGAATTTCTGTTCTCGGTCTGGGTGTGAATGTCATTGTCTAGTGTGTTGTCCATGGCACCCACGACACAGGGAATCCTAGTGTGGGGCTATGAGTGTGAAGCGTTATTTATTTATTTATAATTGGCATATTAAGCATGAAACAAGAGATTTAAATGTTGTTTTTATAAAATCAATTTATAAAAGTTTTTAAAATTCAAAATGAAAAACTATTTGCCCAGTACATTTCAGCAGCAATTTAATTGATAATATTTATAAACAAAATTAAGCAAATTTTCTAAAAAAATAATTATATTCTATACAACTAACTATTGACTTTTCACATTGCGCCACCAATAAAGCAGAAAACCTTTTTATAAAATGACTCTCACTAACTGAAAACAGTGGTTTGTATTTGAACCTCTAAAGATCTTTCTTTTAATTTACAAAAACGTTTATCGTAAAGATAGGTACAGTACAGGTGATAGATGATTGCAGTGATTTAAGATGTAGCTGTTGGACAGTGTGTAGCTGTGAATGTGTATTGACGAACGTGAGGCAGAGGAGCTAATCTTGTTGGAGAAGCTATAATAGCTCTACATCAAAGCAGATCACAATGAATGGTTCGCAAGGACTGTGATTATTGTCATTTGCTTAAGTGCCTATACATTTCTATGCGAATTACTGGACATAGAATTTATTTACTGACAATAAATAGCATAATTTACGGGATTTTACTTGTAGGTATACACCTACGTGGATTTTTATCTATTTATTAATGAACTAAAACCTGTTAACGAGAAGTTTGCGCAAGACTCCATAAAATAAAATAATATTTATAATTTATTTATATTTAGCTACCAGTAAATCAATTGTTAATTCAGTGTTACACTGATGAAGAGCAATATTATTCACAAAATAAATAACTGACAATGAATAACATAATGTTACGTATGAAAAACCACCCCGTTCTTGTAGCAACAATCTCAAAGCTTAAGTCTCTATTCATTTATTTCATGTATGTAGGTATTAATAAATACACTTGTCTATCTTTTGAATTTACTATCATAACAAGAAAGTAAGAACCCATATGAAAATCGCAGTATTAACATTCAAGATACTTGTTTATTGAAATCAGATGCTATTAGAAAAGATTATTTTATAATAAATCAAATCAAATGTTTTTATTCAAAATTGGTTTGGTTTACAAATACTTTTTGAAAGTCATGTAAGCTACGCCAATGCTTCAACAAGGCCCTACTGTGAGAGGGCCCGGGAGAAGAAGCAGCAAGAAACTACCGGAGTTGTTTTTTTCCTGCTCACAGTTACAGATAGCACTTATCATCTACTACAATCTATACTTATTCATAAAACTCATGTCCAAGCAGTCTTGTCTTTAAAATAATCATCTAATTTGTAATATCCTTCGTCATAAGAATGCTTTTAATATGAGTTTTAAATTCAAGGTAAGGCATTTCTGTAAATTTTGATGGAATTTTACTATAAATCTTTATACACGTACCCATGAACGAGCTACCAGTTTTACATAGTCAAAAATTTGGTACAATCAGTTTAGCAACTTTAGCTTTAAATTTAGCAAGCATTTAAAATAACAATAGTCAAGAAGCAAGTAGCCCATGAATAGATAACAGAATAGTACGATGACGTAGAAGTAGATGAACTTGCATTTCCTGTTAATCTGTATCATCCATTGCATTTGGGATTGAATTGCAACAATTTAACTACTGTATAAAAAGTAATTAATCTATTGAGAAATCTTAATCTTGGCTAGCTACATCCAGGATATGTAACCTATGAAACTCCAACTAAACGTTAAGTCTTGAGAGTCAGATTTAATCAACATTGGTTTGTCTAGACACGAGCACAAATAATCACAGAGGCCGTTGGATATAAGTATCTACAAAATAACTCTCTCATCACTCTTTTATATCACGATATTTTGTTAAATATTTCCTTCCTGAAAAGGCAATATTACTCGAAAACATTTGAATACCCTTAATGTGTACCTATGGATTTTATTTGAAATCCTGAATCTTATTACAGTCCGCAAAGCAAAATTTATACCAAAGATAATGTCTGAAAGAAGCTTGGAAAAGATTTTGAAACCTTTAATATATTTCGTTCGTTCCAATTTGAGCACATATACTTTTTTTAAATGTATTAGAAAATAATAGGGTATGTGTATTTACTTTATGTATTTAATTTATTTAAAGGTGATTAAAATAAGGCAATTCTTACTGTATAACAAAGCTCAATGAAGGAATATTAATAGTTCCGTATGAACCCTTAATGAGCTGGAATGTTCCAGTCGCGAGACATACTATCTAGCTGCGGTGAAGTACGTAATTTGTTGTTCACGTACTTGTATTTCTACTGTATTGCTGCCTGGCCTCACTGTCACTCTGTTTACTCTAAGTTTATGGCAAAATGAAGCCACCTCAGCTATTGGAATCTTAATCAAACTACCAATGTAAAACTAAATTGTACAGAGTCCTTTTCATGTTCAACATTATTACCGTCTACAAGTAATGAAAATAGTTGTGACGAAGTGAATTAGAACGTAGATAGATATAACATATGTGTATAACGTAGATAAATAACAAGTGTTAATAAAAATAATATGACAATTTCTAGGTGCGGTTAGTCTTATAAGCATTCTACATATCAGAAATGACATTTTTATTTTTATTTTAAATACACCGGCCTTATAGTAAGGCTTATTTATACACTGTCAGAGGTAAGTAGCTAAAGTAACACTTGAATTTACCGAGGAGATATTTTTCAAACTAAATGCTTACAGTGATGCTCACACTAGAAAAAAGATTCTGTATCGTGAGTATTAAGAAAACAAGAAGAACCATAAACATCAAGAAAAGTCTTCTTATTGCATCGTTATTATAACAAACACTGATGCAATACAATGCTTCGCACTGTACAGCACGTCATGTTGAGTAGGTAATCACTTGCGTTTTAGTTACAGCTTGGTAGATGAAAGACGAGGGTTGTTGTAGTTCCAGTAGGTAATAGCTCCATATCAGCGCAGATTGCGATGAATGACAGTCATTAGCTCTGTCGAACTGTGACCAGCATTTGCATTTACAGAATTGTGAATTTCACTATGATTGCTCCAGGAAAATCTACTACCAAAATACATCAAATAACTCAGTACCGCTTAATTACAATAGTTATGGTTACTAAATTACATAGCAGTGCATCATTACTAGGTAATGGTGAAGATTACCAATCAGTAATAGGATCGGAATGGAATCAGATGATAGATTATAATATCATATTAATAAGGGTGAAGCCAAAAGAGCGTATTTTTAAGCTGTGAGTCGTGAAAAATGAGTCACTTGTATTCGGTTTCATACTAAAGACATTTAATATAACACACATTTTTCGTGACTTAAAAAATACGCTCATCTGGCCTCACCTTACCGCTGAAAATAACTACGCGAGCGTATCTTTGCAATAATTTTATTCAATAACAAATATTGACAATCAAATCCCTCTTCTACTATTTTCTCTTCTACTACTATTCTCAAAGGTTGCCTGCTCGCCAAACAGTTACGTTTTGTAGGACCTCTCCAGGTCTTATCTCCTCACGGTTCACCTCACCTTACCGCACCTCATCATATCTCAGCACCTGGTCACCTAATGATCTTCTCTATGGTTTTTACTTGTGGAATAAAATTCCTCCAGAACAGTATAATTTTTAACGTTAAAACAATGCTTGGACAACACGCTGACCTAGTTTTCAATCTGTATGTATTCCGTTACAAATAAAATACCTGTCTACACCTGAATCCGATATCAATCCGGCTATAGGCGGAAATAACAAAGCTTCATTTCCCAAAGAGAAAATCGTGTCATTATGTTCAAAGCTATGCAGAATCAATTACCTGATAAATAGTTGTGTATGTAATTAATTCACGCCATGCACATGCAACCATTTTCAGACTCATAAAATTTATCTGGTATAGGATTTCGAAGTATGTGCTTCTAAACATTAAAACATATAATATAATTATACAATAACATGCAGAAGATAAAATTAATTTGAATAAAAAGTAAAACAATGAATTACTATTTATTACTAATTGTAAGTAGATCAAAACATATGAAATATAAATATCAGTCTCCTGCCTTCTTCCTTTCTTTTGTCGATTTGCTTCATCAGCTAATCGATACGGCGATAACCAATCCCATCCATACCACCAATCCGTCTTGACTGATATTTATCTCAACCAAGCTTTGTACTATCTGAAATGATAATATAATTATTGCCTTATGAAAACATAGGTTTGCCATGCCATGTGTGATTAGATCAAAGTTCAAACCACCATCAACATTTCGGTGCCGTCGTCGGGGTAAGCTTCGGTAAAGGACTCATAGCCCGGTGGCTTGTGTCGATCCTAAGTGACCGGCTTGGTCGGTAGTTGGATGGGTGACCGCTAGTGGCAAAAATTTCTTGAGCGTTTCCGTGCTTCGGAGGGCACGTAAAGCTGTTGTTCCTGGTAGGGATTGCAATCCGGAAAACCGGATCCGGTAATCCGGCCGGATCCGGCGTTTTTTACGCATACCGGATCCGGTGGAAATTGCCGGATCCGGTGACCGGATCCGGTTACGCTAATTTTTGGCAAAATAATCACCCTGTTGCTAGTGTAGATGCTTTGAATGCCTGGTATAGATGTTGCAATTAATCTAGTATTGCAATCGGGTATTACTAAGGTTCAATAGGGATGTAATGTAAGTACTAAGTACAACACTTCCTAAATGGATAAAAAATTAAAAGCAAGTTATAAAAGCGTGAAATTATAATATTTTCGTTAATATAATATTATAAATAACGATTAATATATACTTCTTGTCTATAATCTGTAATATTTGCCCTTAATGTATGTAGGTGTAAGCTATATCTATCTATCTAACAGCCCTTAGAAGTTCACTGCTGGACATAGGCCTCCCCTAACTTGCGCCATTCGGACCGGTCCTGGGCTCTCTGAATCCAGCGGCTTCCCACTGTCTTCTTTAGGTCATAAGTCCACCTGGTCGGGATGCGACCAGTGCTCCTTTTATTGGGACTTCAAACGACGTGGCCTGCCCATTGCCACTTCAGCCGGCTAAATCAAATCAAATCAAATCAAATCAAATGTTTTTATTCAAAATTGGTTTGGTTTACAAACACTTTTTGAAAGTCATGCAAGTTATGCCAATGCTTCAGACAAAGCCCTACTGTGAGAGGGCCCGGGAGAAGAAGCAGCAAGAAACTTCCGGGTTTGTTTTTTTCCTGCTCACAGTTACAGGTAGCACTTATCATCTACTACAATCTATATTCATAAAACTCATGTCCAAGCAGTCTTGTTTTTAAAATAATCATCTAATTTGTAATATCCTTTCCTCATAAGAATGCTTTTAATATGAGTTTTAAATTTAAGGTAAGGCATTTCTGTAAATTTCGATGGAATTTTATTATAAATCTTTACACATGTACCCATGACCGAGCCACCAGTTTTACATAGTCTAAAATTTGGTACAATCAGTTTAGCCTTGTTCCTCGTATTAATATTGTGGATGTCACTCTTCTTAAGAAAACTGTCGTAATATTTCTTAACATACAAAACATTATCCAATATATATTGTGACACCACAGTTAAAATATTAATTTCCTTAAAGAGATCCTTAAGCGAGTCCCTAGGCCTGAGGTTGTAAATGGCACGGACTGCTCTTTTCTGTAAAATAAATATAGACTCAATATCTGCAGCTGAGCCCCACAACAACAGACCATAGGACATAACACTATGAAAGTAGCTAAAATAAACTAACCGTCCTGTTTCTACGTCAGTTAAGAGCCTTACTTTCTTAACCGCGTAAGCAGCTGAACTCAGTCTTCCAGACAAGGCTTCAATATGAGGACTCCATTGTAACCGTGAATCTATAGTAAGGCCAAGGAATTTTGTTGAATTTACAAGGTCAAGTACTTATTTATAACTATTTGAGTTGGTACCTGTTTCACATTTGGTAATGTGAATTTCATACATTTCGTTTTACTAGCATTTAACATTAGGTTATTACATGTAAACCATTGCAACACTTGGGAAACAGTATTATTTACATCGTCAAAACATTTTTTTCTCCTATCAACTTTAAAAAGTAATGAGGTATCATCTGCAAACAATACAGTTTCACACAAGTTCCTTGTGAAATAAGGAAGATCATTGATTTATATTAAAAATAAAAATGGTCCTAATATTGATCCTTGGGGCACTCCCATACTAATGTGTGCTCCTGGGGACTCCTTGCCATTAATAACTACTTTCTGGATACGGTCGGATAGGTAGGATTTTATAAGGCCAACTGATTGTGTTATATCTAAATCTGCGAGCTATGTCGGTAACTTTTGTTTGCCTACGGACTTCACCGTTACGAATATTATCTCGCAGTGAAATACCTAAAATAGCTCGTTCCATAGCGCGCTGTGTGACTTTGAGCCTTCGAATGAAGCCAACAGTAAAAGACTACGTCTTGGATCCATAATTATGTTAACACTGTTAACAAAGTTTGCTCGAACTCTTTCGAATTCAGGCACTGAGGAATTTTGGTTAAAAAGATATGTCGTAATTTCCCGAACGCTGCCCAGTCAAGTTGGATTCTCCGAGTGACCTCTTTCTCGAAGTTGGACTTACCCATCTAGATCATTTTTCCCAGGTTAATGTACTGGTCGACAACTTCGAGAGCAGTGTCGTCAAAAACTATTGGTACGAGTGTGACGTGGACATTAGATATGATTTTTGTCTTGTCCATGTTCATCTTAAGACCCACCCGTTGTGAAGCACTGTTCAGGTCCGTTATCATAGTACTGAGGTCCTCCAGCGATCACTATATCGTCGGCAAATCGAAGGTGTGTGAGGTGTTCACCATTGATGTTAACGCCGAGCCCTTTCCACTCCATTAGCTTGAACACATCTTCCAAAGCAGTGGTGAACAGTTTCGGGGAATTAACGTCCCCTTGTCTGACCCCCCTCTGCATTGGAAGGGGTTCGTGCTTCAGTCCTGTAATCGAACTGACATGGTGGCCGATTTGTATACACACTTCAACACCTCGATATACCGGTACTAAGCTATAGGTGTACTTCAATTGATGTGACATGACAACAGAAAAACCCCCCCTTATACATCTAAAGATGTGTAATTGTATACATGTATGCTTGTTATTGGCTCCATCCTTAAAGAAAATAAAGAGAAAAAGTATACATATTGATACATTTTTTAGAAGATAAGTTATAGTGATAATCTGTTGTACTTCTAACTAAAAAAATCAAAACTTTCCTCCTAATAATAAGTATAGATAATCGTCATTAGCTGCTATCAACATTACCTGACTTGACCCGTGCGAGTATTTATTGCGTCTTACTTGTATTTCTCGGGACGCCCCCCGACTAGGTGGACTGACGAACTGAAGAAGACAGCGGGAATCCGCTGGATTCAGAAGGCTCAGGACCGGTCAGAGTGGCGCTTGTTAGGAGAGGCCTATGTCCAGCAGTGGACTTCCAATAATAATAATAATAATAATAATAATAATAATAATAATAATAATTTATTTATTTGCTAGAACATAGTACATGCATGAAGATGGTTCACAAAAATACAATTTGACCTTATGTTCTGCCTCTTTGGGCATGCAAATCGTTATACATGACTCTAATAAAATTTATTCAATATTATCAAATTACAATAATAATTATAAATTAAAGAAATAAATGTCAATTGATTATGTCACTATTACAATGTCAAAATTTCCCACATTAATAATAAAGTGATAAGTTTATAAATGTCAATGATCAAGAAAAGAAATTATACAATTTTAGTTTACAGCAGTCATTTTAACGAATAATATTCCGACATGTCATAGAATCTGTGTTCATGTAGATACGTCCATAATTTAATTTTAAATTGACGTCTTGGTAGATCTTTGAATTCATTGGGTAACTTATTAAAAATGTCAATAACAGAGTAAAATGCGTTTCGCCTACACATCTTTAGTCTACACGCAGGTGAGTAAAGATCGTGCTTTTTTATTCTTTGTGTGCTACGTGGTAGGTACTTTGAGCGGAGTTCAAAGTATTCCATGTGCTCCTTTGCAAATATACAAGCGTCTTTTATATACATACAACACAGTGGTAGTATATTTAATTTTCTGAATAATGGACGGCAGCTATCAAAAGGGCCTGCACCACAGACCGCACGTATGGCTCTTTTTTGTACTTTAAATGCTTTTTTGGCATCGACAGAGTTACCCCACAAGAGGAGACCGTAGGACAAGACAGAGGACACATATCCATGGTAAGCGCTGAGAGCCGCTTCCTGTGACACAGTTAGCCTTAGGCGTCTAAGCGCATATATGTACATATAAATTTATTAAGTTTGTCACATATTGTTAACACGTGCTGATGCCAAGGGCTGATGGATGGATGGATGGATGGACTTGTATTTACTTTTGTCTTAATGCATTTGCATTTTTTTTAATACAAAGCACTTTTTTTGATTACCATAAAAACAGTCTATATTGGAATGAAAAGGAAAATTCTGATCACCTGACCAATCCGGCCGGATCCGGCCGGATCCGACCGGATTGGCGAAAATCCGGTAAAATCCGGCCGGATTGAAAATGACACCGGATTGCAATCCCTAGTTCCTGGTTATTATCGTAAAATAACATGTTGGATGCCCTCGGGTAGCATGAAAACTTCTGACACTTGGGCCACTAACCCCTCCACATATCAGCACTAGAGCAGCATGGTGGAGTATGCTCTACGTCTTCTCAAGAGGAAAGACCAGTGCTCAGTAGCGGGCCATTAATGGGTTGAAGCCAAGCTACGGCGTAGCGAAACCAGTTCAACTGTAGCACAGCGTAAGAGTGTCCAGATTATCTGGTGTAGTTGTGGAATTTAGTAGTGTTCCAAACACAGTAGCGATTTAGGACACTATTAATTCTATAATTATAATCCCAATTTCCGGTAGAGCAGAATAAAAATGTGATAAATTAAAACTTGACCAACATTAAATGGCATACAATAGGTACAAAAAACCTCAATCAAATACACGGCCAAGCCAATGTAAATACGATTACTTTTAAAAGAGCATATAATTTTACTTTACGTAAAAACACCTACGACTAGAACACACTAGAAGACTGAAAATTCAAAGTGATGGTTAAAATTAGTTGGCATCATCCGTAACGATACAAAAGAGCAGTAAAGTGTATCTAAGTGAACTAGTTATGAATTTGTCCCGGAAGTTGTAGCTTAGAGGTAGGTAAATCGCTTTTTCCATTCAAGTTATGATTAAAGTTTTTTTCTGAAGCGAAATGGGTTTTGGGATTACTTTTTTCTCGCCGTTCTTTAAATTGAGTAAAGCTGCAATTTCCTAGACTGTCCGTTAAAAGGTTTCATACCATTCGTATTCAGCAGGGGTGAGTTAAGTTATTCGTGAGGGCAAATCGGCGCCGTCAATGGAGCGAAACGAGTGCAGGGTGTATGTGCATGCTCACGTGTGCTCGCGTCATCTGATTCACGTGAATGCAGGACGTACCGTCGTCCAATTTCGCGCGCTAAATTGTTCATAACGGAAGTTCATATCCGGACGTCGGCCCGCCCTGCGCTTCGGGCGAGATTAGGCGGTAATTACCATTTCCTGTTACACAGGACGCAGACAGCGTTCGAGAAGAAGCGGTTCCTTCTCAGAAGCGACACGACGGAAGCGTTCTGCGTTCGACGATCGACCGATGTATAAAAACGTTACGACGACTTCCTAGCGTATTGGTTTTGAGTTAGGTATTATGTGGTTTGAAAATTTTTACAACAAAGTAAAAATATGCTGCTCGGTACGCCGCTAAATGCACTTAGGCAAGCGAGGAGACATGGTAAAGCGCAATATAATGTATAAGATGTGCTCGCTTAAATTGCTTGTGTATAGCATTTTGAGCAGGAAAACTGATTATATGAGAATGGAGGAAAGTGCGCGGATAGGCTGCCTCGCTGTCGAGCTACTCGGCTACTCCTCGCGCTGTTGATATGATTGAATAAGTGAACACGGTGCTTCCTAATGAAACATATTGAACGTGTATCGAATCACTTAGGCGCGCCGGTGCGCTTCTGCACTCGCTTTTTGGGGCAAGTCAACAAACCGTAGCGTAGGTGAACCCTATAAATATCATTACAACACAGTCTCGTTTTAAGAGAGACAATAAATTGAATTAAATCCGGTAACTTTGAACGTCAAAGCGGAATAAAAAAAATTCGAGTTCATTTTATGGGACATAATTTCACGCCGTATCAGCGCACCGCCCTTTGTGTTCCTCGGAAAATATTTTCGTAAAGCTTTGCCACAAAAAGGAAGACTTAATTAATTCATTAATGTCGTTATAATTACGGCATTTGTGGCACTTAGCGCAGGTACATTACTTTCAATTTCTGTTGTGGATACAAGTTTTTTTAGCGCTTTGTTAGCTGTGAGGAAAATGTTTGTGGTTTCATCAGTACCGATAGTAATATGTGGTCAATTGTAAATAAATGTGTTCAAGTGTATTATAGTTTCAAACACAGTATGTGGACATCGGGCATGCGAGTGTGGCGCGTGGCTGCATGGGCCGCTACCGTGCGACATGCCGGCCACTGCTTTGGACAGCAAAGCTCTTTGAGCTTTTACAAAAATTCTGAAAAAGCAGCTTTGCTCCCATCGATTTCAGTCTGCAGTTACTTTGTTTTCTTGTTGTAAGATTTAGAAACCAAAAATTCGTGACAATGAACTGTGTTTTACAAACAATCCTTTAAACACAAAATAAATAGCGTGATAGTGTACCGTTACTATGTGTACATAATTGAAACGCCACAATTTCCATATTGATTTTATCGACGTGATAAACAATTAGCGATTGGACAGACACCGTGATTTCATGATCGAAATTCAATGTGCAAAGTCGCAAATTCGTGACCATTTGTTATGGAATAAAAAACTGAACTACCTACTATTTACCAATCTGTTTCTAGTTTTCTTACCTCGAACTACTTAGTGCCTGGAAAGAAATGAAAGTGGTAAGAATAATTAATGTAATTATAATATTACTTTTTTATTTCTTTTTATTAGTGACTACTTATTAAGTAGTTATTTTCTTATTGTAGACAAGTAACCACCCTCGCTTTGCTTCGGTTTTCTTATTTTTTTACACCTTGGATTACATTATTCGACTTTTATAAAGGATCCTTAATTTTTTTTTAAATATAATATAGCCTATGTTACTCGGGGATAGTGTAGCTTCTCAACAGTGAAAGAATTTTTCAAATCGGTTCAGTAGTTTCGGAGCCTATTCAATGCAAACAAAAAATCAAATCTTTCCTCTTTATATATTAGTATCGAGTATCGATTAACAGTGTAATGTAAAAGTTTCCATTTTAGTTTTGAAATTATTTTAACAACTTAATCAACTAGGAATTAATAATTTATTTATCACGTTATTTCAATTTTTTCAAACGTCAGAATCAAGTTTCATATCTATTATTACGCTATTTATTATAATGATTTTACGGAGTGACTCTTCTGTACCAATAGATCTATTATTATGTATTCTGTGGTTATAGCAGGCCTGGCGCACTACAAAATGGTTTTCAGTAACCCATAATATTTTAATAACGCTATTTACATAATACTTATTCTACTACTTTGTAGCATGATAAATTACAACTTTCTAGGGTCTCGGCGCTAAACTACGGACGAACGGACGGACGGACGAACGGAAATGACGAAACTATAAGAAACTTTTGACTACGTAATCCAAAAAGCACTCGATACATGACGGTTCTGAGGTAATAAATAATTAAAGCAAAATTACAACCGAATATAGTACCTCCTCCTCTGTTTGAAGTCGCTAGTCGGTCAAAAACAACACTACAATCACACGTCTTCCGGGACTCGGGAGTGCCTGACTTTTTTGTTGTCTGTATTTTGACCCCGAGATTTCGATCAACAATCGAGAATATGAATTCATTCATTTGATTAATTACTTCATTGATAGACCTCCAATTGTACTTATCAATCACCACTCCTATAATTACAAAACCGAAAGACTATGTTACCTAAAAATACGAATATTTTAAACAATAACCTTTAAAAAATTATTAAGATCACCACAACCAAACAATTCTAACCAAACAATTCTTCGGTTATTTGTTATTAGCACATGTAACTGGCGCAAATTAAGACGGATCACGACCGCGGGTGCTAACAAGGTCTGAGATATGTTTACTTATATAAATACGTCTACTTTTCTTATCACGACTAAATAAACCCTTGCCTTATATTTCCATCGATGTCTCTCGTTGATTCTCTATTCTATCAAACAACTATGCTCATTACATAAAATAAAATGTACACTAAGTGTACAATAAAATGTACACAAATTGAGCCGCATCGCATTCTTAAGTGAGGATGTCCTGATAGACTAGGTAGAGATAGGTACTAATGTAACTACTGTAAGGTAAATTAATTAAAATACCAGAATTAAAATTTGGGATAATACTAGCACAATTGGTGACTTACTTTAAAACATACGCAAATTATGACTTTTTAAAATTTAATTCAAAAACATAATGAAGGTAGCTCGATTTCTATGTGCCTAGTACGAGTACATGATATAACATATTTGTCTAACTCGCATCCACCGATTACAATCCTATTAATTTCTGTAACCACTGACGACAACCTGTACTAGGATTCCGTGTTGCGGTCGGCGAAGACAACCAAGATCAAAAGACATGTTACAGACAACCAAACCAAAATCGGATAAACATACGATACATTGCAACATCCCTACTTTACATTTAGCAACAACAATTTCCAAGTAATGTGGCTGTAACATGCGGAAAGAGAGACATGACGAATCATAAGGATCATAATATGTATCCGTTGCTGAATCAAGCTAGCTATAGATAGTAAACTACGTAACTTCTAAAAATTACAGCAAGAAACATTAAATATAAATCAGGGACATCACGATAAATAAAACTATTGAACAAAGAAAAAAACAAAATACTTCCTTTTGAGACGCATACCTACTACTGCAATTCGTATACATAATTAAGGCAAAAGTAGATAATATCTTTATCATGATATTTAATAATTCCCTAATATTAGGTCCATAATTTCCATCGTCTAATCCGCATTAATTCCCTAAATGCACAGATAGATCAAACAAGCACGGTTTGATAAATACCGCGTGAATCAGAGTATCTGGATACTGTACTTTAGTAATCAAATACAAACATCATTAATGAACATTGCTTATTCCCTGCCCATAATCTGCAATAGCGGAGAGTGTTTGATTTAAAAATGTTTACGTTTTGTATTTACTACATGTTGCACAATTTTTTTAATGTAGAGTTTTTATATCTATTTTATTCCTAATTGTATTAAGTACTTTATGTAACTAGCTATTTTTATCGGAAAAGAAATAGCTATATAACAGCCATTACAGACAGACATTGTTGCAATATCTAGCAATACGAGTATAACATATTGCTATAATAAAGACCTTTGGGCATTCGCTTCACCGGACTTATGATAATATGATGGTGATTACCCCTCCCATGTGACTAGGTACCTTCCAAAATAAAATTGCATTAAAATATATTGCGTAGTATAAAAATTATACGCGGAAACAGATACAGAGAAAAAAACTATATTTTGATATAATTTTTTTCTACATATTTATATTCATCTATTTTAATTAATATTTTTCTGTTACTCTATTTAAAATACCATACATTATGTATTATATCAATTTCATGTGTAATAAAAAAATAGTACATTTTACGGTACGGTGCGTAAAGTGATCTTATTGCACTGGTGTAGAGTTAGCGCCTGAGCGTAGCGAACGAGCTTAGGTCACGAGTATAGTAGTACTATTATTTTATAGCACAGTGTGACCTAAGACCGCAATTATAAGTTTATTAGTGACTAACGTAGTTCTTTTTTATCTTGCAAAGATACCTAGACCTAGTGAATTAATTAGTCTATTAGGTACTGCACGCCGTAATATTGAATGCTAAACGCTGTGCATTAATAGGAAACACAAAGTATCGAATTTTCGCACAATGTAAAAAGGACTACATTACACATGGAAAAGAGTGACCTAAGTGCACGTACATCTAAAAGTTCTCACCATGAATCATATCTGTGATCGTAATAAAATCTTGATCGTTCCGGATTAGTCTTATCTCAGATGCATTGCTACACTTGCTACTAGCCCTTTAGTTTGTTATCGCGAGTGCTTCTTTCAAATCAATAAAATGTAAAAATTCTACCAATTAATTTTATTGATATTACATTTGACAAAAATTTCTTTTTTGAGTTGTTTAAAGATCCATTTGATTAAAGTATTAAATCGGGTGTAAATCTTTTTCCTATTTTTCCCACACTCCACTTCTTCAATCGCAATATTTTGATTTACGTAGTGTTCATTACACATATATGTACCTACCTACTATGTACCGATTAGATACAAGATACATGCTGAAACGAAAACGACTTGCACCCAACTAGTTATTATTCTATTTTCGCCAAAAAGTAACATGCATACTTATTGATGTTAATTAATATTTGATTATGTATGTAATAGTACGTTCCTTATTAACATATTCAGGTAAAATTACGATGTTGAGTTTATTGAGTCCATCACATCGAGCGATAACCCATTTTCTGTAGGCCAAAACTAAGGTCATTTTATAATACGTTAGAATAAACACCTTATTTTCCATACTTAGTAATTCCACAGCGCTAAAACCAGCTCAAAAAGTAGGAAAAATCACATCATCAATCTGACACGGAGAAAGAACGCCTCATACATAATGGCACCCATATCTTCAAGTCACCTTTTTACTTCAATATTTGTTAGTGGCTTTTTGTTTGCGTAAATCACGGCAAGTTAGAGTGCAGCGACATCAGGTATCAGGTGCGATACACTCACGCAAATATTTTATGAAAATACCGACAACGTCGCCGCTAGGGATTCACTTTACGTCGATATCTCAGAAAATATAACAGAAAGTGTCAATAAAATAAATAACAGTTAAGATGAAATATGGTTGTATAAACAAGAAACAAAACCGTTTCCTTTTTGTAACTTTTTAACATTACGAAACAATGTTATTACCGGTGTAGTATACGGCAAATCATGCGCTAAAACTAATTAGTTCTAGACGTTTAAATTTTCCATTACTTGAGTAGATAAAAATAATTAGAAATAATAATTATTAGGATAGAGTCGACATTTTCGCGGCACATGTCTAGCGAGGGGTGTCGGCGCCGCGGCGTGGCGGCCGCATCCTACAGCCAAACGGTAAACACTTTGCTGTAATCTCGAGATGAGAAAACTTTCAGTTCTCTTAATTCAGAAACTTATTCAACAACCTAACAACCTTAGCGGACCGCCCGGCGGACGCAACACAAACAAACTTACTCTTTAATCTTTGTCTTTGTTACAATAAATATTTTCAAAATATATTTAGTTTATCTATATGCATTTAAATCACTATACTGTAGTAGTTGTACAGTCGGCCGTAGAAGTAGCTTAACATTTTAGTACTTTGTAATATTAACTCTTTCGACGGTTTCCTAGCAACACCTATGACAAATTCAAGAAATGTAATGTGACAAAGTACTAAAATGTTAAGCTACTTCTGCGGCTGAGTGTACCAGAAATATTTCGATTATTATGGTGCATTTTCTTGCGAATGTTGTAATGAAGTTGTTAATTTATTCCTTAAAATAAAATAAAATATGTGGTAAATATATATATAAAGACTATAAAGATTTTGAACGCCAATGTATAATTGGTATAAAATGTTACTGTTTTTCTCCGCACTCTTTTCAATTTCGTATAAGTATTTGGCATGAAATTAGTAACGTACCTGCATCTAATGATTTCCATACCTCATTGACTTTCCTTAAGTTCTTAAAAAGCCATTTTTATGAATTTGTAAATTTACAATTATATTGTAAACTGTATTATATTGTAATTGTAATATATATTGTATTGTACAAAGGAGGTGGCCAAGATGTGCCCCGGAAATGGTAAAAATACGTTTATTTGTACAAGTTTTTAGTCCTCTGAAAAGACATGCATTTCATTTATTTTAACATAACTAGAATTTTAATTTTCTTCTGAACTCCGCCGTGAGTAGTTATAATAAATTAACAATAATAATAAGTTGTATTGTATACAGTTAATCTTCTCCTCCATAGCTATCACTGGAGGTTGACAATTGACTGACAGAAATGCAAATGTATGCTATATTGTCATTTGCCAAATGCCAAAAGAAGATTTTTGAATTTGATTTCTGCAAAATAATAATTGTGTTTGATTTTTTGCCATGAGGTGTATTAATTGCGCGGTTCATATTAAGCGCATGACACTCAATATCTTCGGTAGCAAGAAATCTTCAATCCATATTGGTAGAATGGATCACTGCAGTACAGATTATGGCATTTTCACGTGATGACATTAGTTTGGTATTTGGGGTGGGCAGTTGGGCACGTCACCAAGATCACATAGAAGTCCCTGCATCATTTTTAGATTCTATATTAATTACTGCTAATCTTGAATAGAGAAAAAGTAGATGGGTACACCAGATAATCAGCCAATGCATCACCTTATTTACCTTGTTTGATACTATTGTTTTCATTCCTCAGTTTTTACATATGTGTATTAAATGTATATAATTAAACACTTAATAATATCAATGTGCAGTTTTATTTATATTGCGTTTGCTTGTGAATATTTCCAGGTAGGTAGGTAGGTAGGTAGGTGACAAGTTAATACGTATATTTTATTTAGTACTGCTGGTTTTTTTTTGTATGAATAAAGTCATAATTAAAGTAAGATAAATAAATAAATGAATTATCCAAAAGATAAATAGTATTTCTTTAATATAAAAATCTCTCTTTAAAACACTTTTCCACGATTACTTAAGTCAACCTACAAGAGCTAAAAGTGGTCGTAAAAGGAGAATCCCGAGTTCTACAGATTTTTATTGATAACATTATTAAAGTAGATAGTGTAAGCTTTAATGTAAGGTAAAAATAAAATGTGTACATTATACTTCACAAGTGGGGCAATCGCCCATACAGATGTTGGCCATCTCCTTTAGTGTAAAAAAAGAAAGAAAAAGTTACAACACACTTACAAGGAACGTAGTAGTTATTCAGCTTATCAAGTTAATCACAACATCGACACATGAAATACGGCTTTTATGTGAGCCGACATTAAAGGATTACTTGTTATCTACATATACTCTTAACGCAGATACCGTCTCGATACTACATCTCGGCAAACAGAATCATGACTTAATGTGAAATGCAAACTTACCGTCAGTGACTTAGTGGATGTGACAACAGAAACATCTATAAATATCTGTACCTATATTAAAAGGAAAAATGAAAACATAAAATAAAATCATTTGCTAAGAGCAATTTGGATGTACCGTGTCAATTCAATTACCAACGCCGAGCGCTTCAGTACCTCGTTGAAGATTAGGGCAATGAAAAAATATTGTAGAAAAAAATCCAGCAAACATTTAGTGAACAGGTGAGTTTTTAATATAAAATTGTTGTTTACTTTAACTAAATTATATGATTACAAGTAATTGTGAACTATTATTAGGTGGACGTTGTGTTTAATGAGATAATTAAAGTTGTAAACGTTGACACAAAGAGAGCGGTGCTTGAAAGTAAAGTAAAGGAGTAGTGTCAGTGTGCCTTGAGGTAATGATGGTTCATTTTGTAGATGAATCCTGCCAAGCGAAGTCCTCTATGTGAGCCGAGCGAGACGCGGCCGGCCCTCACTGTCACGGACATGGACACCGTTCACGAGGAAAATGACAACGACAGGTATCGAACTCAATTCGATTATCCATTTCAACTTCAATACGCATATCGTATTAACTGATACACGCTGACGGTTTATTGTTACTAGTGAATCGTTCTGCAGTCGAAATTCAACCGTAACTCGATTCGTTAAAAGATTACGTTAGGATTAATGGATATTCTGTTTCCTTCAACAATTTCATTTGTAACATAATTATATTATATATAAAATTTTGTTATATATAAAATATCAGACTCCTATTATTCTTATCAAGGAATAGATGAATCTAATTGCAAAGGCTCTTTTCTTACTAAATGCTGGACAAGTGTCGGCATTTAAAGTTAAATTGTTATATATAGCAGAATAAACCGGGGTTGATATTATAATATAAGTAAAATTTAAAAGATACTATTTCACTTCACTTCACTTCAAAACAATCACGTAATCTACATAAATAGTGTAAAAATAAAACAGAGATAAACCTGTCATTAATTTTAAAAGATTTTTCATGGAGAATAAATAAATGTATGAAACTGTTTACAATAAACAGAAATAGATAATATTAAAATATAGCTTACTAATAAAACTAATAAATTAGCTTGAGGCAAATTAAGTAGAAAGTATATTATTTACGTTCACAGTAAATTTCTAGCGGGCATGGATTTAATTAAAGTTTCTTTTATATAGCAGCTACTTTGTATCCTGTTTTTCTCTTTGTCGCATATCTTCATGCGATCTCAGTGGCGAGTAAAATTCCTACATTGGCTACATTATACTAGTTGGTAGCGACCCTGCCTGCGAAGCGATTCCCGGGTTCGATACCCGGCCGGGGCAGATATTTATATGACAGATAAATATTTGTACTCGGGGCATGAGTGTTATTGTGATATGTTATATGTGTCGTCCATGCCACCCGCGACACTGGTACAAACCTACTGCGGGGGTATGCGTGTGTAAGCGTTTATTTATTTATTTATTTATTATTTGATTATTGTATGCTCATAGGAATATCGAAACTTTGCGATAGAAGGAGCTCTTACAACCTTCTAAGTTTATTACAGTGCTAAGATATAAGCTTATATTTAAATCAGAGACTCGTATATCATGTATATACCGTCGTAACGGAATCAGTTAATAATAAAAATGTTATAATTAATTAATTAATTAATTTTTATTTTGGATAAAGGATTCAACCATAAGTCGAAACCAGGATGAGAATAAGACCTAAAGGTTCATCCTGTTATATTATACTAGCTGTTACCCGCAGCTTCGCACGCGGAAATTATGCTTATCACCTCCTTGGGCTTTTCACGCCCATGGGGGTTGAATTTTGAAAAATCCTTCCTTAGTAGATGCCTACGTCATAAGAGGAATACGTGTACTAAATTTTAAGTTTCTAGCCGGGTTTGACCTGTGCGTTGATACATCAGTCAATCACTTTTGCCTTTTATATACGAGTATATAGAAGATAGATGATCCTAGATTCTGTCCCATCCACGTCTTGTATGACCGTTACTATATATAAAATTTTATACCTATCAATTATTATTCAATAAAAAACATCAAAATATTTATGTACCAACTTTATAAAACCTTCAAAAAACATGTTGAATACAACATGTTATTCGAACCAATAAGATTCATTAATATCACTTGTCAATATCACGTACTGGCGCGTATGTCAACATATTGATTTTTATTCACGTGTTAGACTGGGAAATTGATTTAGCTATTATTAAACGTAACAACATTATACTAACAGTAGTTACACGATGAGAAGGGACAACGATCACGCTTTAAGGCCTTAACAAAATTCAGTCAAATGTACACAATATGTAAGCTATTTATCATTATCACTGTCATTTTATCATAGTCATCGACTATAGTGTAACATATAAATTGGACCGATTGAAACCAAATTTAACGTAATTTTAATTTTAATTTATGTAGACACTTACGCCCCAACTCAGTGTCACTAACGCTTACTTAATCACCATACAAATTCTATACTAGGGAGCAATTTAAATAACCGTTAGTGACTCTGAGTTGGGGCGTTAGACTTACTTACTTACTTACTAGTACTTAGTTATGATTAAATCCGCTAGGTGGCACTGTAGTTATAGACGATCCATAAAGTAAAATGTTTCATTATTCATGAACTATATTATCACAAAATAAACAGACTAGCCACGAGAACAATAAGCACTAACCGCGTATTTTCTGCAAGCATTTTATGGATCAGATAAAATAAATCGTTATATTTTCTACGGACCACAGTGGCGCAGGTACAACGGAGCTTAGGGAGATATTTCCGGGGAACGGATGCACATTTGAAGATTTTGCGCTCACAGACTCCTCGCAGTAGTTCAATACAACGCCAGTTCATATCACTTCTTTATACAGGGATAACAAAGGATGTTTCTTTAGGTTATTCTATTTGGAATATTTCTTTGTCTTACCACAGAAGACATAATAGTACTTATAACGTATTACATAAAGAAAGTACGTAAGCCATATCAAAGATACAAGCACTCCTTAATCAATGGTATTCAAAATTGAACACGTATTTGAAGAGGTATCTGATATGCTAATTCCAGTAGTGACTGTAATGTATATCTGCTTGTCAATTTAATGTTATCCCTCGTCGTATTGTATTGTGATGTGTCTTCATATCATAATACGTCAAAAAAGAGGAAATATTTTTTAATTTATCAACTGATTTGGATCTTTGTTCATTCAAAAGGGTATGCATCCAGATTAGTCCTATTTTTATCAAAATTTAGTTCTACTGATGAGAATTCAGCGAACTCCTCAAATATAAGGTATACTTAACACGGTTTATAAAAGTACCCGGATGACCGAGCTTTGCTCGTTTTTTTTTGGCAACTCGTGTTTTTTGGAACAATTGATTTTCTTGGTCTAACCTCACACCTAACACTCATTGGCTTAGTAATGCTTAACAACGCCACCTACTGAAGTAGCTTTAATGTTTATACTTGCCAATAGATGTCAGGAAGAGTCTACTATAGCAGTTTTTCGTTGCCCGAAAATACGGATAAAACGACATTTTCTAAAAATGAATCCTAGCTAGATCGATTTATCGCCCACGAAACCCCCTGCATGAAAATCGTTTGAGCCGTTTCCGAGACTCAGATTATATATAGATATACAAGAATTGCTCGTTTAAAGGTATTAGATAGATACGTTCAGCGATAATATAATTGCTTTGAAGTCTGTTTTACGTAATAAAATATTTTAATCACGCTGTATACAAGATAAACGTTTGAAATGTATACACAGGCTGTTTGGGCGCAGCATTGCAAGTAGAGCTTCAAAAATATTTATGACGTGTGATAGACCGCTTCGCCGTCACTCCTTGGATCACACTCTTGGAACTCACAGTCTTGAAAATGTCTTTATTACATTTTCATAATGCATTTTTAAAGTCACGCTCTATTTCATGTATGGATTGCAGCTGACGTTGAAACTCAGAGGATTAAAGCAATTAACAGGTTATGTTCAGCTAAGCGGAAAGGTTGGCTCGATTTTAATGATTGATTTACTTCTTTACACCCTAAATTAAGGGAATCTTTCCACTCTACGCACGATAAGATACTATGGCCGTATTATGAGCGTATCAGCCATGGAAAAGAATATATGATACCCTCTACCTACAGCCACTGGAACGGGTCGAATTATTGATTAATTTTGGTGATAGAAAACTAGGATAATGAAAGTAAAAACGTTGTTTGGACAAAGAAGATTCTTTTTACATTCATTATCCTAGTTTTCTAGTATTATATCATCAAAAGCTTATGGGCTCAGTACGCTTCCACTGCGTATTTTCTTTAATAAATGTACAATTTGTAGCAAATAATAATTATATATAGATGTTTATAAAAAAAAGCTTTATGAAATAGAACTTTTAAAAATGACAATAGGAATTAATCTCTTTGACTAATTGAATTACGATCGAATTTCCACTGCTGTTCATGACTCTACTAGTTTGATAAATTCGTTATTTTCAAGCGATGAATCCTCGTATTCGGACCTGGCGCACCTTCGAGAGCGCACCCACTCGATGCTGGGGATAGCAGCGGAGCCCCTGCAGAGCCTCTCGCAGCCCAGCAGCCGCCGAATGTCCAGCGATATTGAAGCGAAGTTAGCAGGCAATTTAAATACAAAGTAAATATATGTATTGCTCATAATATACAAATTTGGACATTTGCGACAAGTAATCTGTTTATTTCTCCACCAATCCGCACTACAGCAGCGTGGTGGAGTATGCTCTAGGCCTCCTTAAGAGGAGAGACCCGTGCACAGTAGTGGGCCGTTAATGGGTTGAAGCCCGCCAATCTATTTATTTATAGGATCTGGATAAGTAAATAGGTAACGACTAATACATAGTAAAGTATTGTGACTTTTTGCCAGTTGCTATGCAACTTTAGGATTAAAGATAGAATATTGAGAACGGCCGGAAGACGCATTCCACAACAACAACAACAAAAACAAAAAAAAACTAAATCCTCTTTATTGTACACCAAATTTTATAATACAGAATTTAGTACAAAAAACGGTCTTATTACTGAATTAGCAATCTATTCAAAGTTCAAAGTTTTATCAATTGTTTGTCCTTTCTGTCAGTCGACCATCGATGATAATCGCGGCATTCCGGAGGCCATCACAAGCGCTGGCGTTGTGCGCGGCCACTCAGCGAAGGTTCCTCTCGGAGCTGTCTCCGAACTCCAGGGGCTCAGTGGCCTCCACCAACCACGAATCACATCCGTCTGCAGCTGAAATCTTGGGACAGTGAGTGCATTTTTTATGGAAATGTCTTTTTTCTCGTTGCTTCTTTTTATCTTCTCTTTTCTTTATAGGCGACAAAGCTCGGTGATAAATATTTCTTTGGAAAATTAGATTCACGATAATAGCGCTTAATTTTTACCGTTACTGCCATCAATAAATAATCATCAGGTGACTCGTCTGCGTTCTCTCGGCTACTTAAATAAAAAAATAAGTTTTACACCAAAGAGTTGAGCTAGAGTTGAAACAAGAGCTTTCTTTCTTGCTCTTTTAATGTAAATAAAAATGTATATTTAACTTTTACATCAAAACAATACCAGAGATAAAACGACGAAAGAATGCTCGGTCTCGATTTTCACAGATACTCAATAAAGTAGTGATAATGATTGGAGTTCGCTCGTTTGATCTAATGCCTATTTATAGTAGAGAATCTAAACTTAGACAGAACAACTGCAAACCTGTAATATTCGTAGTTTTACAAGTTTTGCTACAACTTTTATTCTTGTTAAGGAAATAATATAATATAATAAACAATTTAGCATCTTCCAACTTTTAAAGCAATACTTATTCTAAAAATATTCGAGCTACATCGTAGTACCTCAGTAGATACTACTATACATTATATATTGGGAATATAATTTAAATTACTCCCAAATTCTGATGTTATTATGCTTAAAAGCCTAGTCTGCGAACAAATCTGCCGAAAGTTATTGATATTTCTGGTTGCAATTTAGTCAATTAGACACTACGTTCTTCCGGACGACAAAACATGGAAATACTTTCCTCAACTAGAAGATAAATCACAAACAGTTGTAGCGAGGCAGACGGGCAGGGACGACACCTGCGGTCGACATCACCACTGTGTCATGCGCACACCTAACCGCAATAACATACACGGACCTTACATAATGTTGTAATGAACTCATTAGCTTTAGATTAGAAAAACCTTTATGTGTAGATAAGACTAATAGCGCAAATCTGTTCATCAAATGTCTGAAACATTATATTTCTTAATAATATTCTGTCTGACTCTTACGCATCACGCGGAAATCACTAAAAGATTGTTGTAATAATCGGCATGCTCACTTTACTTATCGGCATCTAGGATTCTTTTCGTCACGGAATATGAATTTTGTAACTGTTTATATAGAACTAGCTTCCGCCCGCGCAGCTTCGCCCGCGTGGATTTCGATCAATTTACGTAAAACCATAATGAATTATACACTTAAACCTTCCTCAGGAATCACACTATCTATTGGTGGGAACCGTTCGGTAGTTTTTGAGTTTATCGCGTTCAACAGACAGACAGCGAGGCCAGGGGACTTCATTATAAGTGAGCTAAAAGTCATCACAAGCACTTCCATAAATGTATGTAAGTGTTTAGGCAAAATGCATGCCTCATAGAACCTACTTCATTAGTTTATTTTTCTATTATGTCTTTTGTAAAAGGTTATGTCACTTCTGTTATTATTGTAGATACGTATTAAATTTTTCACTGAACACCAATTATCTTTTATATTGCAAACCATTATAAATCCCTTAATTATGAGTAGTCCAGCTGGCAACGGATAATTTCCCATCATATTTTGGTCCTTCGAGCCGGATTAATGAAACAAAGTACTAAGAAGAAAACCAAAGGGAATTCAAATTGCCGTGTTTCATACACGGGCCGCAGCGAGGACTACTAAGGGAAGTGTCAAGCAGTTACCTATTTGTGGAAAAGTGATTTCCAATCAGAACTACCACTGACTATTTTATGTCTCATGTGTTTTTGTGTGTAGTATTAGGTACATTATAATTAGCTTGATAGGTTCATGCAAGGTGTGAGAAATTCAATCAATCTGTAACATATCTGTTGTATAACCAAATTCATAATTCATTAATTAATATTGTAAATTCTTATTCAGGTTGACCACATACCAGCTTCTAAAATGACCACAGTTTCTACCGAGATCGATAAACTCATAAGAAGACGCGCAGCCTACAAAGGACAATTAACTTCATTCACCAATTTTATTAGGACCCTGGATGTGTCTACCATGGGTGACGCCGAGGCTGACGAATTGCAGTTACGTATCGCGAGATTAGAGAAAATGTTTGACCAGTATGACGAAACACAATTGTCAATAGAGTGTTCGGGAGAGGAATATGAATCCCAGTTGTCGGAACGTAATGATTTTGAAAAATTATATTATAGATCACTTTCGCTTGCGAGAAAATTGCTTACGGATTGCAAACGTTTACTAAGTCCGGCAACTGACGTTCATTCCGGCACTACTAGGAATAGTGGTGTACATCTGCCTATTATTCATCTCCCAAAGTTTGGAGGCTCATATGACCACTGGTTAGAATTTTACGACACATTTTCTAGCCTCATTCACAATAATGCCGATATAGACAACATCATCACGACACATTTTCTAGCCTCATTCACAATAATGCCGATATAGACAACATCAGTAAGTTTCACTATTTAAGGGCGTCATTGGAGGGTTCTGCTGCGGTAGTCATTCAGTCTATTGAGTTTTCATCTGCTAATTATTTAATTGCTTGGCAGTTACTGTGTGATCGATACGCGAACAAACGAATGTTAATTAATAATCACGTGTCTGCACTATTTAATTTAGAGGTAATCGTCAAGGAGTCGTCTGCCAATTTAAACCGTCTTATAGATGACACTAAGAAAAACTTACGGACCTTAGAATCATTAGGAGAACCGACCAAACAGTGGGATACTTTACTTATATACATTGTTACGCACAAGCTTGATAGTAATACTTATCGTAAGTGGGAGCAATCTTTAAACCGTGACAAAAGTGTTACATTTGACATGTTGCTCGGATTTATTAAAAATCGAGCCGACTTGCTTGAAACACTCGAACTGTCTTCTCATAAACAGCTTACTATTAGTTCAGGCAAGTCAAACATTAATCTAAAAACTATGGTTTCGGTCTCTACTAACAGTGTCAACAGCAGTGCGATCACAAAGCGTTGTCCTAAGTGCAGCGGTGATCATAAATTATTCAATTGTTCTCAATTTTTATCGCTTAATAATGAATCACGATTTAAGTTACTGCCCGAGTTTAAGGTATGTTTTAATTGCTTAAACTTCGGACACTATGCCAACAAATGCAAGAAACCGGGATGCAAAGTTTGTCGTCGTAAACACAATACTTTGGTTCACGTATCAGACCTTCATAACAAATCGGTTTCTACGACATCGAGCGCATCGCCGTGCTTAGACAATAATATTGATCATTCCAGTGAGAATTCGCAGCAGCTAGCAATGCAACAGCCCGCTACGGGGCCTATAGGTGACCGCTTGTCATTGTCGGCGAGTATCGCTAGTATGCAGTGCTCTCAGTCTCACCATGGAGATGTGTTATTGTCTACTGCAATTATCAAAGTATATGGTAAAAATAACCGGCAATATTTGGCTCGCGCGTTGTTGGACAGTGGCAGTACTTCGTGTCTAATGAGTGAGTCCCTGTATGAGAAGCTGGAGCTGTCAGCTATTAACGTAAACAACTCGGTTTTAGGTGTTAACAACAGTACGTCTAATATAAATAAATTATGTCGCTTGCAAATAAAATCGCTAGATGAAAGTTATTTGACACACATTAAGTGTTTTATTCTTCCGTCAATAACTAATCATGTACCTAGCAGGCAAGTCGACTTAACTAATCTTAAAATCCCTTCGGATATTTGTCTTGCAGATCCCCATTTTTATGCGCCGGCCCCCGTTGATATTTTAATCGGCGCTGATGTCTTTTGGGACATTTTGGGAACGCAACGACTTAAGTTAGGAGACGGACAGCCGATACTTTGTGATACGAGGCTGGGATGGCTCGTATCAGGTCCCATTAACGGTGGCCATGTATCATCGTCTCAAATTAATTGTAATTTTATTAATCTTCTCTCTGATTCAAGAGCTGAAATAAATAATATTTCTACTCAACTCAGTAAGTTTTGCCAACTTGAGAAGGTTAGCGTAAGCCATTCATATTCCTTGGGGGAACGAGCATGTGAGGATCATTTCGTTAAGAATGCTTGCGAAAGGTTCCTTGCTAAAATTCAACGTTTTTCTGGATTAGAATAAAATCATGCATGTAGGAGGCCGTTAATTAAATTCTTTACATCCTTATGAAAATAAACATCCTATTCTCTTACAGTCCGCTCATCGATTTACTTAATTATTATTTAACTTTGAACATAAACGGTTGATTCACGCAGGGCCGCAGTTATTGTTGGCTTCTATCCGAGAAACGTATTGGCCTATTAGAGGTCGGAATTTGGCTAGGTATTGCTGTAGACAATGTGTTATGTGTTGTCGAATGAAGGGACAAACTGGGTCTTCTGTCATGGGTAACTCACCGCAGCAGCGCCTTCAAGTAACTTATCCTTTTGAAAACATAGGTTTAGATTACGCCTATCCTATGCTCGCTGTTTCACGTCAGGTAGGTCGTGGATGCAAAACGGTTAAGGTCTATATCGCCATTTTTGTGTGTGTTTGCACCAAAAGCCATCCATTTGAGCTAGTAGGTGATTTGACCAGCAACGTTTTCAATGGCGTTGCGCCGGTTCATAGCACGCAGACGAAAGCCGTCAAACATATTCTGACAATGTTACTGCATTTGTTGTCAAAGTTCTTGTAGCATAACTGCAATTCGTTATCCGAGGAGATGGCACATGAGGGTATTAATTTTCATTTCATCCCCCCATATTTCCTTCACTTCGCTGGTCTGGCAGAAGCTGGTGTGCGGTCGACATAGCATCATTTATTCAACGTGTTAGGCAATTGTTATTTAATGTATGAGGAGTTTAATTTACACACGTTAGTGCAAATCGAGGCGATATTAAAGTCCAGACCGTTGACTCCGCTATCGTCAGACCCTGAAGACATGATGCCGCTAATACCAGGACATTTAATTGAAAGACCATTGACGTCTCTGCCATCACATGACCATTCATATCGTTCCACATCTTCTTTGACACGGTTCAAGCGAGTGGAGCAATTATGCTAACATTTCTGGGCTCGCTGGAGTAAGCAATATGTATCGGAACTCCAACTTCGTACGAAATGGTGTTCCAGCAAGGGTCCTGCTCTGAAGATGAATTCCCTTGTTCTTCTAAAAGAAGACAACTTGCCACCGTTGAAGTGGAAACTGGGTCGGATCATTGCTGTGCATCCTGGAGCAGATGGTATTGTCAGAGTCGCGGACGTCAAGACTTCAGGCGGTCTGCTTCGCAGATCTTTCATCAAGATATGTCCGCTTCCAGAGACTGATTTGGTTGAAAGCTAGGCTTCCAACGCCCGGGGGCATGTTTAGGCAAAATGCATGCCTCATAGAACCTACTTCATTAGTTTATTTTTCTATTATGTCTTTTGTAAAAGGTTATGTCACTTCTGTCATTATTGTAGATACGTATTAAATTTTTCACTGAACACCAATTATCTTTTATATTGCAAACCATTATAAATCCCTTAATTATGAGTAGTCCAGCTGGCAACGGATAATTTCCCATCAGTAAGTTTTCATTATTTGTAGCGCATATTTCAAACCAGAACAACATCCCATTTATATATTTTAATACTAAATAGTAGTTCTGTTTTATGACATGACAGTTTACCTTTTACCCAAGTGCTCGTTATATCGAGCCACTTAGTTATGAATAGACGAGGACCAGACCTATTTCGTGTTGAATAATATTCAGTTGTATAGCCGCTAGCGTGCCGTCTGCGTTATAGGTCACAATACTCACAATGCGAGGCGCCTACAACACGTCAACACTATTCAAAAGCACCCTTTATTTATTAATAGACAGGCAGCTTGACAATGCCTATGTGAGCATTCAGGTATAACGCGCGACTGTAAATGTAATTAAAATGGAAAACGATTTTATAATGTTTTTAGTATTAAACAAAGATGAACAATCGAGTGTTGAAAATACCTTAACACTTTACACAAAAAGCATGGAATGTAAAAGAATTTATCCAACTTTAAGTTACATTTAAACAACCCATATTACTCTTTTCGTTAAAATACCTTTTTAAAGAAGAAAGACCTAGTATGAAAATGAGATGGTGAACCATTCGCGCCACCCTCTTGAGTAGATTTATTGTAAAAAATATTATTTATTTTGACAGTTAACTAATGACTATCGATCTATCTATAATCGGACTAGTGAGAAAAAATCCCACTAGTCCGACGATAGGACTAACGAATAGAACTAGTGGGAATAAAGCTCTTGATCAAGCAGAGGCATCAGTCATCCGAGTTATTTATTACTTATTTGCAGGTTGGTAGAATTTTTTACCTCTTGCTTCTCTGGCTTGATATTTATGCCCGACTTGCCAATTAAAATTGTATTAGTGATAAAAAAATTCCATGTCTTTATAATTATTGAAAACAAATAACGTAAAGTTGGAAGATGCTAAATTGTTTGCTAAATTACATTAATCTATGCCGTATTGGGGCGGCTTAGAATACCAACCCCAATCCCACGCCGGATGGGTGTCATAAAAGGCGACTAAATCCGGCCCGCTGATGGTAGAGCCCCTCGAGGCCCTATTAAAATCAATATTACCAATATAATAATATTGGTAATATTGATTTTAATAGTTAATTAATACCATTATTATTATTATTATTTCTCCATGGGGTTCGCCTGGATAGCTACCACCCTTGAGCATGTGTCAGCCGCCAAACGACTCGTCGTGTTCCGGCTGGGGCCTTTCTTTCTTTTTTCATCTCTTTCTTGGCTGACAACGCATCAGTAGTGCTTTTGGTGTTGCTGATGTCCATGGGCGACGAAAGCCACTTACCATCAGATGGATCGTCAGCTCGTTTGCCGGCTATTTTTATAAGAAAAAAAAAACAAGAAACGGTCATAATTAACTATAGCGAACCCACATATGAAATATATTAAAAAAAGAGGAATTTAATCTTCTTAGAATATACTTTGCATGATTATGATTTTATTACATTGTTTTCTACTGTACTTCTGTGTTTCTATCTCCTCTAAAAATCTACTTTTATGTTACCTAATTTTTTGCAGTGAAGCATTAAGCAAAGCATTATCTGCACTGTACGCCAAGCTCCTAGTGGTACTGGGTCTGGCCTTTCCCATCACTGAAGTAATAGCCAACGGCGTGCCGGATACATATTATCAGGTAAAATCTAAAGAAGAAGATAAATAAGAAAAACTGATTATGGGCAGTTAATAACAAGTATAATATTTCAGGCAATGATACCCTCTCACTAGGTTTATCACCGGAGTTAAATGGTTACATACATACAATAAGACTTGAGTGCAAACATTTATTTTTTACATAAACTGCCCAGTCGAAGCCTCTCCTAGAAATAGGGGCACTACCAACTGGCTTATCAAATAATGATGAAGATAAGACTAAGAACGTTGTGACTAATGAGAGAGTTGGAGAGACTAGGATAATTACTATACGTAATTCACGCCACGCCGACGCCAAATCAGTTTGGCAAGAGAAATTTGATGAAATATCCTATATTATAAATGTAACTCCAGGTTAATATCATTCATTTTAATTTTTTTTCAATGTGCTGACTTAAATTTATCTTTCAGGGATTTTATGCATACCTGTACCTTATATCAATAATGTTCATCATATTTCAATACGCTAATCTTATGCGACAAAAAGCTGTAAATATGATTATACATGATCATGGTAAGAATTATTTTATTATATTTAATAGTACTTAATAGAAAAAGTAAGCAGTGATAGCCTAGTGGTTAGAACATTGGTCTCCCGAACGAAGGGGCCCGAGTTCAAATGGCACGCACCTCTAATTTTCAAATATTATGTGCGTATTACAAGTTAATTATCACTTGCTTCGGTGAAGGAAAACATCGTGAGGAAACCTGCACACCGGAGAGTTCTCCATAAAGTTCTCAAAGGTGTGTGAAGTCTACCAATCCGCACTTGGCCAGCGTGGTAGACTACGGCCTAACACCCCTCACATTGTGAGAGGAGACCCCGAGCCCAGCAGTGGGATAATTATGGGTTGTTGCTTTTTAATAGAAAAAAACGTTGCTTTAGGTACTTGAATATGAAAAGTTACTCGAAGAGTTAAGAAACGGTTACTCTTTACTACCAGTTTTTTTTAATAAGTTATTTGTTTCGGTGAAGAAAAACATTGTAAACAATTTGCAACCACAGAGATTTCCATAAGGATTTGACATTATTATAAGATAAACTTGCCCTTAGCTGACATAGCTATTGTACTGTAAACGTGCTTTGCCACCAGAGATGTGATAAGCTACGTTGCTATGGATGCGTTTATTATCAACCAATCATATTCATTGCTCCACATAGTATAGAACTGGTGGAAACGGATTCCACTAAGCTAGGTTTTTATAAAGTGTAGTGTATTTGTAGGGCAACAGAATAATACGCGGCAGATCAGAACAACAGCCATTTATTCACTGACGTACGTACCAATCCCCACCCACATGTTACATTTATTAAAGGTTTACACCCCATAAAGTATGCGTGCTGTAGATGTGTGCTATCGATGCGTGCTATGGATGCATGCTATGGATGCGTACTATGGATGCGTGCTATGGATTCCAGCAGGCCGCACGGACGCACTCCTCGTGTTTTCCCAATTGTCTATACGTCACAACTTCCTCGCACAGCTGCTACCTTGTGGCAGCGCATCTTCATAGCACATTTGCTCGCTGCGCTACATAGCTTAGCATCAGTGGAAACGGTCACATAGTTTCATTTTCGTAGGTTAGCTACATAGCAAATCTCTGGTGGAAAAGTAGATATCGACGCTAGAAAGCAAACACGTAGTAAACCACACATGTCGTAATTTTTTTTTATTACATCATTAGAATCAGAAAAAAATACCGCGTCGAATGGTCTTTGTCACGTATCCATACGACCAAAAATAACGAAAATAGGATTTCAAAAATTGACATTTTTTTCATTTTTTGGACCAATAAAACGCTGTAAGTAACAAAAAAACCTTTATTATTTTTTACATTGTTACTTACAGCAAATTCGATTTCTAGAAAAATTGTATACCTGTTACTTACACGTCAATCATTTTATCTGAGGTGTGGGTTACTACATTTTTGCAGCTTGTAAATTTTGATAATTTGCATTTACGCCATTAATTGGGTGATATTTTCTGAAATAGTGGTGTTAAATACACTTTGCACGATATGTTGTTTTTTTGGTGGTGCCGTTTGCACTATTTTCAATGTACAAATTTAATAGGTTGCCTTCTTTTACTTCACTACTAAAGATTCCTATGTTCAAACTATCGCGGATTTACTTCGTTTAACTTGGGCCTCCACTGGGGCTTTTTTGAGCCGGAGGATGTAAATGATTTGTAGTAAGGGTTTGTTTACTAAAAATCAGCGCGGTTTAAAATGAAATTCAGATGTAACAAGTACTTAAATATTTAAAAACATTAAAATTTATAGAATCATCATCGCTACATCAGCCTTTATAAGGCCTCTCCTAATACACGCTGTTTTGTCTGGTCCTAATCCTTCTGAATCCAACAATTTTTTTCATGTCCTCTGCCTCCCGGCTCTGGAGGTGTTTCATGTTTTTTAAAAGAAAGGAGGCATCCATTCGAGAAGACCTTATCCTACGTGTGGTGCCGGGTCCACTTATGTAGAATAGTACCCCTACCCTACACTACACTACCTACCTCACCTTGGAGTGTCGTAAAAGGGGACTAGTGAGAGATTCCAGGAGACGATAAGCAGCGTTTCCTTGTGAAATATTATCATCTATTGCGGTCAACAACACGCACTAGCTAAACGTGGTGACTATTGACTGAAACTCTTATGATTTCCACAAGTACACTGCATCCCCTGGTCCCAGGCAGCCCTGTTTTCTTAGCTACGGTAGCTATGGCAACGGCGGAGCAAGGTTGCTACGAATCGCTGACAGAGATCGGGCTACCAAAATCGTCAACGTCTTCTGCACCTGGCAATATACAACACCAGGATACTGTTAGTTGAAGAGGTAGACAACTTAAACTGGAGTATTGTGGGTTTATCTGAAGTCCAAAGATAGGGAGAGGACACGATAATACTGAAATCGGGAAACTTGTTCTATCACCGGGAGAGTGAACATCTGTCTCAAGGTTTCTCGTCCACAAGTGCCTAATCAACAACATATGCAGGTTTGGAGCGTGATGGCTGAGGTGGTGTACCTTACACTAGGAATATTCTAAACGGTATTCATTGAAAGTCGTACAAGTATATGCGCCGACTTCGACACATCCCAACGATGAGGTTGTATGTATGAGTTGTATGAGTTATGTATGAACCACCAAGGACAATTGCTTGCAAACTTCATGGAGAAGGAGAGAGGACTTATTCATGATAAACTCCTTCTTCAGAAAGAAGCCGCAACGCAAGTGGATAAACCCTGATGGTTCAACAAAAAGCGAGATATAATTCATTCTAGCAAACAAACGGCATGTATTTAATAGTTGTATTTATTATAGTATAATATTGTATTTAATAGTGGTTTAATTTAATAGTGTAGATCTCAAGTTCTCTCAGAACAAACTCTCGGTCTTATGATATGAGGGATCGAACTTTGTGTGCAGTCTCCAACCTGTATGGCAGAGTACCGACGGCTCAATGAACAGATGTAAATCAGGGCTCCAAATTATTGGCCAGGGATCTGTCTATTGAACAAAGTTAGCTTACGAGGTTGAAGACCAAGTCCGGCACCATAGTCTCGTCGAAACCCGAAGTTCTGAGAGACTAATACTACGGACGGTTGTATACCTCCTCTCGAGCTCCAGCTCCCGCAGAAGAGAGCGACAAGCGAGCTAATCTGACCCGACACTACACAGAATATATCCCAGATGTCAGCCTGTATGAGATTAGATCGGCTCTTAAACAGCTTAAAAACAACAAGGCACTGGAAGATGAAGGAATCACAACAGAGCTGGAGTAACTAAGAGCTGGAGGGAAATCGCTCCTTGTGGCGTTCCAAAAACTGTTCGATGTCGTCATCAATACTGGAAGTACCCCGGAAACGACGAACGGAAGTGTTCACCACACTTCCTGTTCTTCAAGAAGAGTGATAAAGCCCTTTAAAAGAACTACAGGCCCGTTGCACTTCTGAGCCACGTTTATAAGGCGTTTTCGAGGGTGCTCACAAATCGAATTGCGCGTTGGCTTGACAACTACCAGCTCTCTTAACAAGCAGGATTTTGAAAAGGCTACAGCACCATAGACCACATACACACACTGCGGTAGATACAAAAATTATACTAAATATCGAAGAGTATAATCTGCCGCTATGTGTTGCCTATGTGGACTATGAGAAAGTCTGTGATTCTTGAGAGACCTGGGCAGTACTAAAGTCTCTTCAGTGATGCTGGATTGACTACGGATAGGTACATCGAGGTGTTGAAGTATTTTTACACATCAGCCATCATGTCCGTCAGTGCGACGTCATATCCCCAAAACTGTTCACCTCTGCGTTGGAGGATGTGTTCAAGCTGATGGAGTGGAAACGACGTGGCATTAACTTCAATGGCGAATACGTCACATACCTGCGATATGCCATTATATAGTCATCCTGGCAAGTTCCCTGGAGGAACTTGGTACAATGCTCGGGGACTTGAACAGCGCTTCACAACGGGTGAGTCTTATAAAGATGAACATGGATAAGATGAAAATCATGTTGAATGTCTATGTTATACCTGCATCACTTGTTGTTGACGGCGATACTCTCGAAGTCGTAGATGAATATAATTACATGGGACAAGTGATCCAAATGGTCCAACTTTGCGAAAGAAGTCACTCATAGAATCAAACTCGGATGGGATGCGTTCGGGAAACTGCGTCATTTTATCTTATCGTCCAAAACACTACCTCAAGGTGTTCGAGCAGTGTGTGTTGTCATTGATGACCTACGGATCAAGACGTGGTGCTTTACGTGATCGCATCAGAAATGAGGAGATCCGTAGATGAACAAGGGTAACCAACATAGTTCAAAGAATTAGCCGGCTGAAGTGGCAATGCGTTGGTCACATAGTGGGAAGGACCAACAACCGTTACGGAAGAAAGGTCCTCGAGTGGAAACCACCTCTTGGACTGATGACCAGAGGAAGACAGCGGGTATCCAGGCTGATTGTTGGATGGATGGATGGATGGATGGGTTGGAATTAATTTCTAAATTACGGAGGAAAATTACTATTTTTTAAGTAATTAATATTATTTAGCTTACTTTTTTTTATAAAAGCTGCTTTTTCTTCAGTAATACTAATATAATTATATTAATGATTGTTTAAAGATGCCAAAACAGAGCATTATTTATAAAATAAAAATAATTTAAGCCGTAATTATTACACGAACATTTCTAAAATAGACTGAATTTTATTTTCTCTGATCTTACAACAATTGTTTTTACATATTCAGTTAAATTTATTTACATTTAAGACAATCCACTTTTCAGGATTCGAAATAATTACGCCGGTTACAGCATATTGATTACAGGATATTCAAAGGTTGTGTACTGTTACGACGTTGTTTTAGGTAATTTTTGTGAAAGTAACGTAGGTTACTACATTTTTGCTTTCCATAAAATAGTGCAGTTGACATCGTTCCATACATTTACTCACTTCACTTACTACATTTTAATGGTCTGTAAAAATATTTTCAATTTGTCGTAACCCGCAAAATATCGTTTTCAAATAACTTTAGGATAATTGTGATAATGTACATTTGTCTGGAAAAAAATAATAACTATTGTGTCCAAAAATGGCAACTCTAGCTCGATAAATGTAGAAGTTATGAATTTTTTTCGAGAAATCAAAAAGTTTTTCGGCTCTGGTGAACAATTTGATATTTGTGGGTTACTACGTGTTTGCTTTCTAGCGTCGATATGTATTGGACTTTATCAATTACATCACAGACAATTCCTACCTAGTAGTCGTAGACAGGTAACCAAGCTAAGTAACTAAAGGTCAATACATATGTAACGGGTTTTTTCTGTACGGGGCGGGAAAAACATCGTCGGCGACTATGTGCCATGCCCGTGCCACGTCCCGCACAGGATTCCGCTGCGTATGCACTATCGTATACATTTTCTATAAAACGATGTTTCCAAAACTTCACGTTCCGTCCCGAACGGGAAAAAACCCCGTTACGTATGCATTGACCTTTAGGTTGCGCTACTACGTAAACAGTTTCATAGAGAACAGAGCACTGGACGAGAATGCACAGCACAAGCTTCCGTAATTAGACACATTTGAATAACAAAATACGACATTAAAATCTCATCTTTTTAGCATAATCACCGCTGCATAACCTTTCTTATTCATTTAAGTGTCATTTAAGGACTTGCAACATTGAACGCATTTATAATTAGTTCCTGTATTATGCCCACGATTATAGCGATATGTTCTACTAATAGGATTACGGGGTATTATCATGCAAGTTTCGTGGAACTAACAATAATAATATTAGATATTGGTCCAAATTTACATTTCAACAGTTTATATTATGTACATATCTATAAAATCTATTAACAGCAATAGATTTTTTATTAAATGTGTATCTCAGGGCCACGAGAAAAAACCCTGTTTACATTGTTGAAACATACATTCAATCTCTCATTTGTAAAATTTCTGTCTTTAATTTCAGAAGGAGCTGACCGGGAAGATAAAAATGGGAAAATTACGCCACGAGAAAAATTAAAACCAAAAGAAAAAATTTCAAGATATGGAAGCTTTTATCTAAGACTAGGAGCTATAGGTACTGATTGAGATTTTAATTCAATTGATGTTTACCTATTGCCTATTGTGTAACAGAGCAGTAGGTACTTACGAACATAAAAAATAATAGTAATACACAATTTAAAGGGCATTGAACCTAGTTGGCATAGGTACCTACCTACAAGTACCGCGTACGTAAATATTTTGTCAATCTACGAAGTAAGTGATTACAATTGAAAAGTATTCAGTGATGAAATGTCATAAGTGATAATTATAATTTCTAAAATGTTTGAGTTCAAAAGCATAGAAAAAATTCTTACAATTAGTTTTGGCGGACATTAATAGTCGAAATGTCGAAATTTTGAATTCAAATACCTCAGAAAGTATATAATTTACGACACTTCATCACTAAATATTTTTTGATTGTAATCACTTACTCCATCTATTGGCACATGTTTCATCACTGGCCGCCGAAACGAGGTTTTTTCAAAGTGACGAACTTGAAGGTATGCCAGGTTCCATACAAAAATGTTCGAACCTCAAATAGAACGTAAAGCACACGATAGAGCAAGATGGCAATTTTTTTTTATTTTTGATTCGCGATTGAAGCAATATGGTTTCAATGTGTGGGTATGTGTACTTGTCCGAATAGAGAGTTGGTATTACTATGGGTGCTTCACTGAATTTGTTGTTGGGATTACGTCCATCTTTTTTTTAGGTCTGTGGTATAATTGCAGTACTTTTTTGCGCAGTGCCTTATTATAACGAATATGTAATGAAATTAGTTTATTTAGTAAGTTTGTTTTTATTTAATTTTTGATGATCTTTTATTCTTGAGACATGGAGAAGAATTAGATTATGGGTATTTTCAAAACACATTTATTTAGAACTTTAAGAATACATTCTGGAAAAAGGATATAGGAATGGAAAATTTAAATGGAAGATTTTATTACATAAAAAGATTCTTTGAGTATTTGCGATATTGCTATGAATATTAGGTATAAATTATTATTTAATTCAGATTAATAAATAAAAATTACATTATGTATAATTTTTGTAAAAAGGTAACTTTTTTTTTCTTTTTCATTATAATACAAAATTCGATATTGATTCACATAAACACTACTGAATACTCGATGTGAGGTTACGTAACTGAAAAATTGCCATTTCGAGTTGTCGTTTATTTTACATATTAAATTAATTATTAACTTCAATAATGCCCATAAGTGCAATAAGCGCATTTGAATAATGTTGCGTATTTCATTTTAACAGCGTTCGGTATTGGATCAATGGTCTACAGTGGTTTGGAATTTGGAGAATACTTTGAAATGACAGGCCAACGCCGTTCTGTATTATCTGCTTTAACGCCAGCTTTTCGGATGATCTTAACATTAGCTCAAATGCAATTTATATTTCTTACAAATAAAGATATTGAAGCAGGCAGCTACAAATTAATACAAAGATTTGGATTTATGCACATGATTGCCACGAATTTATGTGAATGGTTATATGTGTTGGTAGAAGAAACTAAGCACGAAATTCATCATCTAGAAGATTTTGTAATGACAACGAACTCAACGTATGCGCATGTAACTAATGAAATGCCTCATCGAAAAGCCAGTATTATGGGTTCTCTCTTGCAAAACGCATCGCCGTTTCTTTTCCCATGTACGATAGAATACTCACTAATTTGCGCAGTCATCTTGTTTGAAATGTGGAAAGAGGTATGATTTCTTAAATATATATACCTATCGATATTTTGATGTAACGTTTATGTTGGATTCGTCAGACTAGTTTTGGACCTGCCCGAGGTCCATTTTCAAGAGCTTTCCGCCAGACCCCTCTTTCCCACTGGGCACTCTGGGCAAGTGTCCAGGGCCCCGTAATCGATAGGGGGCCCCCAGTTCCTGCCAGATCACTAAACGATAGCCGATATTTATTACCGAAAAACTTTTTTAATTCGAATAAACCTTTACTGATTACAATACCAATTTGCTTATTAGTTTTTGCATAAATCTAGAGGCTTGCTTATCTACTTTCTTTGTTTATTCTAACAAAATATTTAAAACAAACAAATTAAAAGAAAAAATTATGTTCTGTCGAAGTCATCGACAATGGGGTCCCCATTATCCTAATATCTGGGCCTCCAATAGGTTAAAGACGGCCTTGCCTTCCGCGACGAACTTACTGAAATTACGAACTTAGTGAAATTTTATTAAAACACTCACGAATAATTTAGTGTTAAGATATCACATTTATTTAGTAATATATTTTATTTTTATTTTAGGTGAAATGCACGCCAGAGGATTTTGAGAAAAAAATTGTTTATAATAGTAAAAGCAAATCTCGAACCAATTCTGTAACGCCCGAGAAGATACTGCAACAATTCGGTAATCTAATATGTACCGATACACTACCTACACGCAATGATGCATACCTATTACTTACACTTAGTTTCCTTTTAAACAGTCTCCATTAAGTTAATACGATTTAGGTAAAACCATTGAATAAGTCACATGTATGGTTGGAGGGAAAACAAATAATAATAAAAAAACTACAGCGATAACACAAGACTGAATTCAGTAAATTCTAGTAGTAATTAAATCATTTTTATTTTATCATGATTATGCTGTAGAGCCTTTGACTGGCTCTGTGGGCTGACTGTAGAGATATATTCTCAGTGTAGAAATATATTCTCAGATCATGTTGTTTTTAATCCCTTTGTTATGTAATCTACTCATTATTTTTGATTTATTTTTATATCTTATAATCGGCCGTTTCTTGGTGGTCATACTAGCAAGTCATATTGATATGACCAACAAGAATAGTTTGTATTGGTGGTTATATTACTTCCATTATAACTCTACTGCTTTACTCTACTCTTTTGCTGCTTTGTCCCATTTTAGTAAGTTTTTCGTGATATCGGGATATAAAATTGTACAGTAACTTTCAGCTGGAATGCTCGGCGTCAGCTCCCTACACGGCAGTCGCGCGGCCCTGCACCACTTCTCCGTGGACTGTTCGCACGCCCACCGCGGTCTCTTCGCTGGTATCCTCATCATTGTCCTCACAATCATATCCCTCATTATGTTCTTCGTTCTAGCAAACAACCCTGATACTGTAAATGTAAGTTTATACCTCAATATAATACACACTTACTCCCTGTAATACACTGTGTAGCTCATAAGAGCTGTAAGCTGATAGAAATAAAGGTTGAGTAGATAGCCTATCTCATAATCTATACATCTATATCTATACAAATAAATAAAATTGGAGTGTCTGTTTGTAATATTAAAATAACTGCTTTTTACTAAGTGCATTTGAATGTATACACGGTACATCCAAAAAAAACATTTTTTTACAATTATTTTCTATCTGTCTGTCTGTCTGTCTGTCTCTTTGTTCCGGCTAATCTCTGAAATGGCTAGTCCGATTTTGACGGCACTTCCACTGGCAGATAGCTGATGTAACAAGGAATAACTTACGCTACTTTTATTTTAGAAAAAAAAATAGTTTGTTATGCGAACGATGTTCGCCGGGTCAGCTAGTAATATACATAAAATCAAAGATAGATTATATGACAATTATATTTTAGCTTCAATGACACTCTTTCAAAAGAGCTTCTTCGACCTTATTACTGTTATAAGAAATGTTCAGAAAGCAATTTAAGCAGATGTCCAAACAAACACGGCTATTGCAATTAATATTTGATTCTTTAAACTTGCTTTTAAATTACTTTAAATAAATTTAAGTGACTTGCTTACTGTTCATAAATGCCTTCAAAACCTTTCAGGATGCTATATTCCAAGTAAATATATGCGAATTGGTGCTCTACACGCTGACTTTTGTAGCATCAGTAGCAGCTTTCAGTAAAATGAGAGCATTATCTTACAAACGAAAATCTCAAGGTAATAATGTTGTTTCTTTTCATTACCATACTATAATACTACTACACTTTATTACTATTCTATATTACTACACTATACTTCTATAAGTTTAAAAAAATTCAGTCTGTATATTTTTATTCACGTACAAAAATGTCGGATTTATCTAAATGTATAAAAATTCTGTCATTGAAATCATTTACTATTTTTCTACAACACGTCCACGAGTAAATTAGTCTAAATAAATCGTTCATGTAATATTTCCCGTATTTGGCTACCTAGCTGATGTTGTTGATGCTGATCAAGTTACTCTATGAAGCTGATCTATCCGAGATCCTGATGAGATCTGGACCACAATATAACTGTAACTACTTTGTCATATTTTTAGCCGTTCTAGTCCTAGACACGTCACTCCTGATCCTCGCACAGTTGGGAATGTTCGTGTACTGCATGTTCAGCCTGATCGGCTGCCATCACACGTTAAATGCTAATCATGGAACTGATCTCACTGCATTTTTCTCAGA
This sequence comes from Thymelicus acteon, assembly GCA_951805285.1. Taxonomy (NCBI): domain Eukaryota; kingdom Metazoa; phylum Arthropoda; class Insecta; order Lepidoptera; family Hesperiidae; genus Thymelicus; species Thymelicus acteon. Next base: position 8,246,171 of record OX638219.1, on the reverse strand, counting down.
ATTCTTCTCTTTAATTCAGGTAAATTACCTTTGTTATACATAAAATATTAGGAAATAAAAACCTTAGCCATTTTTTTTCCTACATAAATTTTATTCTTTCTGAAAATTAAAAAAAAATCATAAAGCTCTAAAATCTTAGGACCTTCTAATATTTAATTTGTTATTGTGGATGTAAGTTACCTTTAATTCCTCAACCAGTTCTTTAAAGTTGATTAATACGGCAATATTTAAATGCTTACTCATCAATGATTGGGTTATAAAAAAATGTTAGTGTTAGTCTATACTAATATATAAAGAGGAAAGATTTGATTTTTTGTTTGCATTGAATAGGCTCCGAAAGTACTGAACCGATTTCAAAAATTCTTTTACTGTTGGGAAGGTACACTATCCCCGAGTAACATAGGCTATATTATATTTTCAAAAAATTAGGGATCCTTAATAAAACTCCAATAATGTAACCCAAGGTGTAAAAAAATAAGAAAACCGAAGCAAAGCGAGGCCGGTTACTCGTACTAAATAAATGTTAATATTAATTTTCATCTTATATTTTACAGACAATATTCCAAACATTGTTCATTATCGACGCCTGGTGGAGACGCAGCAATACGTCAGAACACCGCAAAAAGAAACCCGGTCGGCAGTTGGTTACCTTCCTCCTAGTAGCTAATATGGCCATGTGGGCTGTAAATACTCTTGAAAAGGTAACGTGGAAATCTCAGCGATTTTTATACCAATAAACTTTAAAGTATTTCTAGTAGTAATCGGTAAACTAGCAGATAGTACATGATATGAGATTGTCAGTTAGAGAAACTGTTTTTCTGAGAATCTGTCCTAATGTGTATACAGCCGTGCTCTTGGAAGAGCACATTATCGTATTGAACCAATCGTTGAAGTCAAAGAGCATCGTAATGTTAAGGTTGCAATCGAAACATGTTGAAAAATTTAAGAATTGAAGTTATACAAGTACTATATCTTAGCTAGATATAGTATACCAGGCGCATTCACTTGAAATGATACTCGTACAAGTAGGATAAATTATAATTCTGAGGATCTAAATTATAAGTAAGCAAGTGGTCTATAAAAGGAGACTGCAGCCATTGCATCATTCGTTGATTTTAAAAAAATTCATCACGAGCAACGGGATTTTCTTGAAGACACTTACATCTCATAGCTAAATATTAACTTAGGACACTATATTTTGCTGAACTAGATCACTTAACACCCATTTATATCGAAAGTCCATTCTCAATGAAAATTCATTATTTTTAAATAACTTTCTGTGATTTGATGTTGACTAACCTATTAATGAAATTTAAATTGGAGTTGTGGTTGTTTACCTTTAATTTCTTACGAAAACTTGCTCATTGGAATTTTAATTAATCTGTGTAAAAGGATGCAACTCTGATTTTGTTCATTTACTTATTCATACTGACATGAAAATAGACGGCTGTGATTAAAACTCACACGTATTTTGCTAGCCGTCAACCATTAAATTATTGACCGTGCCCGCAGTTGACATTCAAAAATGTAAACCATTTTCACAAAAATCAGGCTTACTGCTGGATAGTTTTTTCTTCTGAGCAAATTAGCTTAGGTAGCTTAGGTAAGCTAGCTATCGAGATACGTAATCGTATTGTCATGTTCATAACTTTGTCACTGTCACGATAGGATTTCGATTGAGGATTATTTCAATAGAGTTATTCACAACAACCCTGGACTGATTGACATATTACAAATGGCAAATTTGCATACTATGCCGTTTCGCTATCGACGTCAATTAATATCCAATCGTAACGGAATAAGAGTAAAATATAGTGTGGCTAGGCTAAAATATGTCCGTTGATGGACCAACTAAGGACTAAATGGACTATATGCCTAGTTTATTCTTCCCCGACTACTTCAGTTTTCAGTTTTTTTCTTGAAGTATACCTCCTTATTAGAGCGTCACATTTTTTAGGGTTTTTGTTGTGGTTGAGTTGCTAACGGTTACTTTAATCGCCACAAATTCTGTACTAGGGAGCGATTTAAGTAACCATTAGTGAATGTGTCGTATTTTATTGTTAGACTATTAACTTGTTCTAATGGTATTTTCTTTCAGAATCGTGCAGAGTTCCGTCCAGCCCATCTAGCCTTCTACGGTCCCTGGGCGTGGACTATCATCACACACGTCTCCATGCCGCTTGCCATCTTCTACCGCTTTCACTCCTCAATCTGTCTGTTTGAAATCTGGAAGAATAGTTTTAAGACTAAACCTTTATACATTAATGTTTAAATAACGTTATTTATTAATATACAATTACAAAATATGAAACTAAATGTACTTTTATTTTTTATTTTCGTTCCTCCACTCTGTTCCTTAAACTTTGATGAAAGTTATTAAATAAATCAAGTACCTATTGTACAATGAATATTATACAACGTACACGAGTACAGAGGTTAGTTACAGTTATTTATCAGCAAATCTGATCAATAATATTTGAAGTATTCATATTAATTCGGCATCGTAACTATTGCGCCAAACGAGTCCTCATACTATAGCCTTAAATACTTGCTTTCAGTTAACATTTTCACACTGAATAATTATTTTTACCTGTCATAGTTTTCTACAAAAAGTAAAATTATTAATTGTGATATTTTTTACTTATTGTTAAGTTTTATAAAATGAATTATGTACCTACTTTATGCAAACGTAAATCTTTTGTGACGTAAGTAGCTTAATAACTTAGTCACTATCCTGTACCTGACATCTGATAATAAGATAAGGTGGATAAGTAGGTCTTAGGTAAAGAAGATAATTTTCGCTGGGAAAAACGAAAAAAACCAATAAGATCAAAATGTTGAAGTACTTGATAGTTTTCACGACGTAGGTTAGTTGTGGTATGGAAATATTTTGATTAGCATTATAACATGTGAAAACTTAAGTTTGATATAGATTTTAATATGGATCACCTTATTGACGAGGAAATCGAATGGTAAGTAAACATTATATAATTTAGTGATGGTAATAACATACCTATTTTAGCAATTGGTTTCTTAGAAGTATAAGTTGCATTAGGCAAATGTGTTATTTACGACTAAATCCTAGCAGTGTTGATTGCTAAACTACCTAGGTAATAGGTATGCCCTAGCGTATTAAATATATTAATTATATTATTTAGTATACTCCTGTTAATAACTGGAGTTTTTAAAAATATAATGATATGAATGAATTATAGTCCGGTCAATTTAGACATTCGAAGGTGCATAAATTCCCAACAAGCTGAATATCAGTAAGATTGTTCAAAACATAATTATAAATAAAATTTTTAAGTTCCCCATCATTCCCGTGTATGGAAAAAAATATTCAAGGTCAAAGGTCAAAAAAATGAGTTTCGCGATTTTCAGAAAAAACGGTAAGTTTTATCATAAAGTACTCCAGACAAAAATTGTAGATCATAAAATTATCTATAAAAATTTACTAATACTTTTTTTCCTATGAGCCACCGTTTCTGAGATATAACGATTCAAAAACGCGCTAAGTACACTACCATGAGGTAGCAGGGTAATCGTGTGCATATTAAGACGATAAAAACTTATAACTTTTTGAATCCTTATATCTCAGAAACGGTGGCTCGTAGGAAAAAAAGTATTGTTACATTTTTATAGATAATTTTATGATCTACAATTTTTGTCTGGGGTACTTTATGATAAAACTTACCGTTTTGCTTAAAATCGCGAGAAACTCATTTTTTTGACCTATGACCTTGAATATTTTTTTTACATACACGGGAATGATGGGCAACTTAAAAATTTCATTTATAATTATGTTTTGAACAATCTTACTGATTTTCAGCTTGTTGAGAATTTATGCACCTTCACTATCATTTTTTGGTCTAAATTGACCGGACTATTAATGAATACTAATATATTTAAAATTAAAATATAATATCTGTCGGTTAACTTCTCTGAGTTTTATAATTTTACTATTATTTTAGTTGGAAGTAACTTTAATTATTCGACATTCTAATTAAATTTTAATATACCTGAGAAATTAAGTTTTTCCAATTTAATTTTAGTACCGTTGTAAAGGGCGATGTAAAGGAACCAAAGTTGCATATTTATTACGACCATGGCCAACATCATTTTCACCCTCACAGACAGACTAGCACTGCATTGGAACGAAAGCTAAGACACACCCGGTAAGTTTTAAAACGAAGCTAAGTTTTCGACCAAGAGAGAAAAATAAAAATAATAGATAATAAAATAAGATAGATAAATTATTTATATTTATCTAGTTTATCAGTTTCATCTATCTTTCGTTTATCAAAGGCTGGTGATGGTATCCATATTTTTTATTTATTTTTAAACTACACTTACTTTCTACTTCCTAGTATTATCTTACTATTTGACTGTCTTCCTTTATGAGTATCACTATTAAACGATTGAACAGATTTAAATCAATTACCTAGTTACTTAACTAAATACTTACATTTTATAGGGGGGCATTATAATTATTTCTGGAACATGAAAAATATACATTGGTACAAAGGTTTTGTTAATAAATTGCCTAGTAATAACAAACGCTTTGAGTTCATATTCTTTCTCATTCAAGTTCAACTACTATAATTGACAAGTACAGATACAATGGAACATGCAAGAAAATTAACGCCTTATAAAAATGAATGATATAGTTAACAGGCGTTACTCTGCGGAAATTCATTTTTATTAAGTTAGTATTAGTCTACTTTGCAACAATCCGCGGCTAACATGTATGAAGGTATACACTTTAAGACATGCGTGGTACCTCCGTCCCTCCCACAACGGAAACATGCACTACAATAATTTAAATATACCTACTTTAAATTACTATATATTAAATATGCTTTAGATTTAAATTTACTTAAAAATGAATGATAATTATTTCTGACGCGGGTACTAAAATACAGCTTTGTCCGGAAGCGAAGCGAAGGCTTTTTTATTCTATTACTATAATAAAACTCAAAGGGCAAATTTTCTGTACATTGAATATTTTTTAAAAATTTCGATTAGGGGGCACTTCAATAACGTGTTAGAGCACAAAAATATTTTTTTTAGAATTATTGTATGTCTGTCTGTTTGTCTGTTTGTCTGTCCGGGCATCACATGAAAACCCTTGAACGGATTTCGATGAAAATTAGTACAGTAATTACTAATACTCCTGGTCATATTTTAGGATACTTTTTATCCCGGTAAATTGAAAGGTTTCTCCGGGAAACGGGATAAAAGTTAGTATGGAATATTTTTAAAACATCAACCGATTTGCTTCAAATTTACAAAAAATATTCCTGGCCTAAATTGATGGAACACATATTTTTCAGTTTTTCAAAATTTTGCAAAAAAAAAGAAAAAAAAATACAAATTAATGTGAATTGCTTATTTTTCAAATCCCGCTCCTGAAGGAATCCTTTGTAATTTTATCGTGGGTTTCAGTATATAAATTACTAAATATAAATACTTCAATATAAATTCACCGTTTTTAGATTTTCTTCTGCAAGAGGTACAAATAAGGTAAAACATAATTTCCGTATGCGAAGCTGCGGGCAACAGCTAGTTTCGTAATAAAATAGTTAATAAATAGTAATATTTGACCAGCATTGAACTTGTAAAGGATGATGGATGGATGGAAGGATAGATTGACGGGTGAATGGATACATGAATGGATAGTTATAACAGTTGTAAAACAACTTTCTAATAAATTGACCAGGTTAGTGACGTCCCTGTAGCTTAGTTATTAGCGACCCTGCCTGCGAAGTGAGAGGTCCCAGGTTTGATTCTCGGCCGGAGAAATGTGTGACAGATAAATATTTGTACTCGGGTCATGGGTGTGATTGTGGCGTGTTATGTGTGTCGTCCATGTCACCCGCGATACAGGTACCTACTACGGGAGTATGAGTGTGTTAGCGTTTATTTATTTATTTAGTAGTTTTATCTTTGTAAATATTTGCAAGTTGCAAGTTTGCAAATGCCAAACAATACCTAAATTTAAAACTCTATAGCGATTTTCCGTGACTGAATGAAAAATATGGTCGATGTGAAAAAAAATATGCGATTGTTGCATGGATGAGTTACGATAGACAAAGACAGAATTACATTGTTATATAGACACTTAAAGTGTATACACTACACACACAACTACAGACACGACAGCTGGGTTGTAAGGGGCTCCATCTACCCTAGAGTCAAAACCGCATCCAAATCTGTTACCTAAATTTGTTTCTTTAAATTAGAGTAAACAAACGCACTGATAGCAAAAAATATGTAAAATTTGATAGTGTATCGTCTATAGCGTTACAATACCCACCTGTAATTGTTCCCAAATCCATGTACAAAAATCTATCAATTACAATGAGATTTCTGAAATTATCTTATTAAACCTCGCCGTGATTACCTCGTAATACCCTGTGTATTTAAAAGTATATAGCAAAGGCAAACTTTGTTTTTTAAATAAAACCGAGGCAAGTGGCGAAGATCAGACGGCGAGTCAGATTCAGGTCGCTTAGAAGCAGACGTCTAATTAATCGCGCAGGGCCAAGCGGGGAGGGGGGGGAACATGCGCCTCGTTAGGAGTACGTTGCAAATGACACCGACGACGCTAATTGTTTATTCACAACGATACCATCTTTGAGTGCCACTGGCCAATCTCTGATCCACGATAAATAGTACGGTGCTCAAACAATATTCTGTATTCGGAAAGGCGACAATGCAATTCAATTAATTAAGAAAAATTAAAAAAAGTTTTTTTTTCAGTATTATAGCTAACGATTAACCGCGTGATGGGAAGTGTTCAACGTCGGCCATGGACATTAGTAAGACCAGACGGATCACCGATATTTGTATATTAGATATTTGAAAGTTACTTCGGAGCTGTATTTTATGAGCAAATCTAGAGTCCAAGGCAACTTTTTATTATTTCGTCTTTGGTTGATGCCAAATGCATCAATCCATTAATGGCTAATACTAAGCACGGGTCTCTCCTCCTGAGAAAGGCTAGAGGAGACCACTCCAGCACGCCACTTCAGTGCGGATTCGTGGAGTGGTTATATTTAGTGGCCAACCCAAGTGTCAAAATTTATCATGTCGCCTTGTTATCTTACCATAACAATCAGGACTGACAGCTTTACGTGCCCTGCGAAGCACGGAAGATCTCGAATCGATCACTTATGATCGACACAAGCCGCCGAACTATTTATGTACTTAAAGACGTTAACGTGTAGGTATTTAAACTGTCAATACTTACAAGGTATTCTAAATATCATTTTAAATTCAAATTCAAAATTATAACCATTACTGGGATTAGGATATTTCGTTAATCTTATTCGTGATACGGTTATCCTTGCACTCCACAGACTCACCTTAATACAAATTATCAATAACTAATTATTTACACACACGTTCAGACACATCGCACTGAGCTGATCATTGACGTTACACAGTTCATGATATACATTACTGAAATAAACACCGCACTCTGTGTATTTTAAAGGTAAATTGTGCTTAGATTGAAAAAGGATCTCTTTTTCCTCCTTGCCTTTCGCCAACGTGATGCGATAATTGCCTGCACGACCACGACTTAACAAAGCACGCTTAAATAAATTATGTCAAAAAAAAATAGAGAGAAATCCAATCAAAATGCAGCTAAAGAGTGGAGGGAGAAGTCTGAGCTGCTCTCAGTGCCTGAGGATGAAGGGTGAGTCCGGCGCTTCATTTTTACTAGTCGATAATATTAAGCTCGTTCAAGCAGCCTGACTCCCGGGTAATTCTAACTCACCAACACTCGTTTTATTTTCATTATAGGCTGATTACATTACGCCATCAGTCTAATTATTTGTTTATATCCACGCTACACAATGACAGCTCTATTCGTGTGGTCCAGAAATAAAATATTGCAAATTACAAATGGTGCCAGGATATTCTCTAATTCTGTTAGTAGAGTACTGGTAGATGTTTTGAATCGTTATTTTTGGAACTTGAAACTACGAAGTTGTATGGATGGATGAAAATGTAATGAATACTTATCTATATCTACATCTATATCTATACAAATAATTAAAATTGGAGTGTCTGTTTGTAATATTAAAATAACCGCTTGTTACGAAGTGCATTTGGATGTATATAAACGATACATATACAAAAAACATTTTTTAAATTTTTTGTCTGTCTGTCTGTCTGTCTGTCTGTCTGTCTGTCTGTGTGTCTGTCTGTTTGTTCCGGCTAATCTCTGAAATGGCTGGACCGATTTTGACGGGACTTTCACTGGCAGATAGCTGAAGTAACAAGCAGTAACTTAGGCTACTTTTATTTTAGAAAAAAATAGTTTGTTAGGCGATACGAAGTTCGCCGGGTCAGCTAGTTAACATTAAATTAGGTGTACTTTTCATTCCTAATACCTACCTATAAAAGCATATGTATTTCTGAGTAAAAGTTACTTTCATTCTTTCTTCTATGTACTCATCGGTGGACCCTTTAGTGTTGCTGGTGTTCATGGGCTACGATGACCACTTAACATCAGTTTTTTTTTTTGTTGGCTAAACCAACAAACAAAGACTTACAATTTTTTTTCAACGAATATCCAGAGAACATCCACCACATTCACTACCGAGACTCAGTATAGTGCTGCCATGCAGCAACAGTTCCAGCAATGACCATTTGTCGCAGTTGTCGTATGCCGCCCCAGCTCCACCTAAAAGGAAGCAGCTGTCACATGGAGAGTGAGTATACAAATAACTAACACACATCATGACAACTGTTTAGGCTCTTTACTACCAAAAAGAGGTATCATAATTCACCCCTATGAAAATCTCTCCAACCTACAAAATACTTGTTTCCATTTGACAGACTTTTTTAATGACGTCGATTGATTAAGGAAAACAGTTACACCTACTGATTTTCCGACAATGTTTTCCTTCACAAAATAAGCAATGAATAGACAATATGCGTTACCACTGAGACCGATTCAATAACCAGTATAAGTATTAAAATCTTTATTACGAAATGTAGAGTCAATTTTTTTCTTTGTCCCTCATTCAAAAAAAATACTTGTTTAAAATACACACGATATAATTTTATTTCACAACCGAGAAGTATCTTACACACAAACGGAAGATCTTCACGTTTAAGATAAGTCGCTGTGACACCGTCTTCTAAGTAAAGATTTTATTGGATAAAATTCTCAACAGGTGCAATAATCTCTAATATAAATCTCTGTTATATTAGAGATTATCCAAGAAAATCTAAAACATTTATTTACACTTTGGCACCTAGATTAATCTCAGTTCACAACGAATTGTTTTAGGCAAATGCAATTTAAAAAAAATTATTATATCATTATGACAATTTCGTCAGTAACACAATTTACTGAAAATTATAATTTAGGTTTCGATACTAATTAATTGGCTAATTAATTTTGTTTCAGTGAATCTATGACAGTAGTTCTATCAGCATTTTACGCTAAATTGTTAATCGTTTTAGGGATTGCATTTCCCGTCACAAGCACGATACAAAATGTGCCTAATACAAATATTACATCCGACGTAAGTAACTATTGTTTTACTAAACATATACCATAATTATATTCCTAATTATAATGCGTAAAGAAAATTCCAGCAGGAGAAAATGTCCGAATAATGTTAATATCTACCTACTGATAGAAGACGTAAGGAGCTGTTGTAGAAAGATGTTTATGTAAATAGCCAACAAATAAATGTGCAGGTGAACAGCCTGATGGTAATTGTTCACCGGTACTTATGGACACAATACCATAAAGAAAAGAGATTAAAGAACTCTAGCGATAAAGAATGACGATCAATTAAATGTACACATTTGTATCATTACTTTGGATGAAATTATAATAAATCGCCATATTTACCTACAACAAACAAATATCATATATTTTTTTCATAAGTAAATTAAATTAATACCTAAACCATAAACATTATTGTAATTAAGTATGTCATCTGTTTTAGATATTCACAATGTATTTATATGCAGTGAGCATGATATTCTTAGCATATACTTTCTATCATCTTCGGATAGCTAGAAGAAATAGAGATGGTAAATATAAACCAAAGTTTTGTTGATTAAATATGTAGGTATATCATGTAGTTTTGTGAAAATGTTTACTCAATTTGGATATACAGTTAGCTACTTGAGGAAGGCATAGTATTAAACCATAACAGTCATTGTGCAAATATCTATCAAGATGCCATAATATCTTTTCAGTATTTAAAAAAATAACTACTTAATTGATATAGTTTGAATCAGTCCAATGACATATCTGTCTTAAGTAGATTTTTATCCCTATTTTTTTATTATTATGTAAATTGGGAAATTGGGATGTAAATCTTTAGAACACTGTTTATGATAGTTGAACAGGATTTAGCGAAGCTATTATTTTAATCTTCCTTTTATTATTTCTTACAGAAAACTCAAAGCACACTCGTTACGGAAGCTTGTACCTGCACATAGGTATAGCCGGTTTCAGCGTGGGCTCTATCATTTACTCCTGCCTGCAATTTGGAGGGTATTTCGATCTTTCGGGAGACTGTAAATCAGTTATTGTGGCGATCAAACCAGCTCTTAGAATAATGTTCTTGGCTGCTCAAACTGTGTTTATTTTTTCTTATACAGACGTAAGAAGCTATTAATTTTTATTTGCTCCTTGACTTTATACAGGGTGTCCCAGGGCCAAGTGACCGCCCGGCGTCTATTGATTATTTGGACAAAACTATTAACACAATTCCAATAAAGTACAGGTCTAATCGGTTTAGTTTTTTTTTATTAGCTTTTCAATTTTTTTGGAAAAAAAACCTGACTTGCTGCACTATTTTCGACATATTTTTTTTGTTTTTACATTTATTTTCAGTCTGTTTTTTTTATTTACCAGTTGTTATCATAGTTTATCTATTCGAGGTATAAAATCTACCCAAAATAAAATGGAATATATTTTTTAACGACATTAACTGAAATTTTTTTGAAAAAAATTACCCTTTTTTATTTAATTTCGATAAAACGTTGCAAAAACGGCCAATGAATATTACTATTTTATCAATTATTATTAAAGTACATGATATTACCTACAAAATCTCAATAACATGTTTATAGTTATCTAAATCATTTACAGAACTACAAACTCTACAAATATGCACCCTATTTTCGATAATAAGAAGAGTAGACTTTTAAAACCATTCTAGTGGAACATTTAAGTGTCTTTCTATCAAAAATACCTTTTGCCCTTTGATAGAATAATTTTAAATATAAGGAAACGATAAAAACATGCAAATTTAAATCATTTATTTAAAAAAAACCGGTAATTAATTCATAACATTTTCGAAATTACCGCCATTGGCGTTAATACAGGCTAAGGCTCTAAATGACATCCTTTGACTCGTTATTTGCACTTCAAAAGGTTCGCTCTTATTTCTGTAGCAGCAGCATCAATCCTCTGTTTCAATTGAGACCTTGGAGGACCATGCTACTGGACCACCTCTCTCTCGGTCTCCTGATTTATCGCCTCTTGATTATTATTTTTGGGGCTACATGAAACAAAAAGTGTACCTATGCTGTGCCAATAGCTACGAGAGAACAATTGAAACAGAGGATTGATACTGTTGCTACCGAAATAGGAGCAAAACCTTTCGGAAGTTCAAAAAACGACTGAAAGGATGTCATTTAGAGCCTTAGCCTGTATTAATGCCGGTCATTTCGAAAAATAATGGTATAATGGTGGTCATTTCGAAAATTTTATCTATCAATGGGCAAAAGGTATTTTTGATAGTAAGACACTTAAATGTTCCACTAGCCTGGTTTTAAAAGTCTACTCTTCTTATTATCGAAAATAGGGTGCATATTTCAAGAGTTTGTAGTTCGGTAAATGATTTAGATAACTACAAACATGTTATTGAGATTTTGTAGGTAATATCATGTAATTTAATAATAATTGATAAAATAATAATATTCATGGGGCATTTTTCCAACTTTTTAGCGAAATTAAATAAAAAAGGGTAATTGTTTTCAAAAAATTTTCATTTAATGTCATTAAAAAATATATTCCATTTAATTTTGGGTAGATTTTATACCTCGAATAGATAAACTATGATAACAACTGGTAAATAAAAAAAACAGAATGAAAATAAATGTAAAAACAAAAAAAATATGTCGAAAATAGTACAGCAAGTCAGGTTTTTTTTCCAAAAAAAATTAAAAAGCTAATAAAAAAAACTTAACCGATTAGACCTGTACTTTATTGGAATTTTGTTAATAGTTTTGTCCAAATAATCAATAGACGCCGGGCGGTCACTTGGCCCTGGGACACCCTGTATATCTTTTACTTTTTTGTTTACTCTTTGTTGGCTCTTTGTTCTGTCTCATTTTTCTGTCTTCCTTTCTTGAAGTCTAAACGACCTCAATCACTAATTTAATAACGTATCAAAATAAATAAAAAATTAGTTCATTGTAAAAAATACAATATTATACCTTTATATAATACAGTCGTGAATATTCATTAGAAAATTGTGTAGAAAATATTGCATAAGAACGGCAAACAAGTTACAGGTACATAAAACTGATTTAAAATACTACCCAAATAAAACCACTACTTGAAAATAAAATAAAGTCAATCGTTATTAATTAAGTTATAATAAAATCCCACGCCGGATGGGTGTCGTAAAAGGCGACTTAATTCGGCCCGCTGGTGGTAGGGCCCCTCGAGGGATTATATTGGGAATATTGATTTTAATTGTTAGTTAATACTAAGTATTATTACTATTATTATTTCTCCACGGGGTTCGGCTGGATAGCTACTATTAGCTACCACCCTTGAGCATAAGTCAGTTGCCAAACGACTCGTCGTGTTCCGGCAGGGGGATTGAAGAGCCAATTCCTTCTTTACTTTTCTTCTCTCTTTCTTGGCCGTCAACGCATCAGTGATTCCCTTGGTGTTGCTGATGTCAATGGGCGACAATAGCCACTTACCATCAGGTGGATCATCAGCTCGTTTGCTGGCTATTTCCATAAAAAAAATTAATACTTTATGAACGTGCCTATCATACATATCCTAACTAACCCTCAGACCTGGCAATACGATAACTACAACATTGTGTCAGTCAACAAGAATAAACATAAATAACAAATAAATGATACCCCGTTGATGGACAACTCACGTGCGAAGTTCATTTTATAAGTAAACACAGATTTTCGTAAGTGTTAACAGACAAACACTCAAGAACTTTGCATTCAATTCCGTTCGTATTTTTCCACTTTCCACCATAAAATAAAACTTAAACTCGAGCGTAACCAACGATACGACCCAATCAATGACGACGCATGAAACGTGAATCAATCAAATAAAACTTTTTATTTTCAGATATTGGATCCTATGCGAGGAGTGGTTCTGGACAGATTCGGATTAATGCATTTAATAGCTACAAATGTATGCGAATGGCTCAATGTGGTCATACAAGAAACGAGAGATGATATATTAGCCATAGCTTATAATCACACTGAAGACATTCTGAATACTAAAATCACATTTACTAATTTAATATTACCGGAAGAACCAGATAATATAACGTCTTTGTTATTTTTTAACTCGTCTGAACTATCACAAAATGTATCTATGGTGGCTAAAGTATGGACTTGCAACGTTTCTGATATGATAACTCCTCTTATAAGGACTGTAAACCCATATTTGAGGCCCTGTGGAGTGGAGTACAGTTTGTTATGTTCGGTTATAATCGTTGTGATATGGAATGATCTCTGCACTGTTCCCGGATCGGTAAATATTCAACCAAATCAATTGAGATTTATTGACATGAATTTTTTACATGTTTCGATTGTAATATCTAACAGCCAGCAACAAACAGATCTCTCACGGTGACTTTTACTGATATTTATGGCATACGATATAAGATAGCAAGCCTGCTAGTTTGTCAAGCATTAAAAAATCTTTTGTTTATTTTACCTAACCACGCTGTCTAAATTCGTCGTCAACAAAATTACTTCTAGCTTCTAAGTGAGGTCAATAAGAGTTACGAGTTATAAGTTCTGTCTCAGACCAAGACCAATCAACGAATATTTGTGACCAACATTAAAATAGCCTGTATATAAAATTTTATTCTTTAATCATCACTAAAGTATAAACCTATACCTGTATATGTACCTATACCTATACCACAGAATACTTAGTAGCCTATACCTAATATCCCAGATATAACAGATATTCATCTGTTATAGTGGTCAAAACCCAAAACTGCAAAAACCTTATGTCCATTTCAATAATACGTGTAAAAAATAATTTCATATGTTCAATTTGTTTCAGAAATCGGTGAATAACGAGGCAGGGCCTAGCAAAGACGTTAACCAATGCTGTGTTAGAGTGAAGTCAATGAATCATTTTTCGGTCGATTGTGGTAGTGCTCATAAAGGGTTGTTTATGGGAATAGCAGTGCTCGCTGGTACCATAGTCAGTCTCATGCTTTTTAATGGACTCTTTTACAACCAAAATCATGTGGAACTGGCATTGCTCCAGGTAAATTATATACATACCATAATAAATATATTACATAATTATATGTCACAGGGAAATGATGAAAACTGATATTTGATTTAGCAGCAGTTTTATAGAGAATTTCTCAGGGATTTGATCAAATCTCAGTTTTCGTCACTCCACTGCAACATAACCTAGACGTATGTGCTAACAGTAGTTCATAGAGAAGCCATTCAAATAAAATCATTCGTCTTTAATTTAATAGTGTTAATTGGTTGAGAGCACAACAAAATATTAAAAAAATTAATGTGACATTTGTGGAACGTCTTTATTTTTCTTTATATTTTTAGAGAATTGTAATATCTAAATGAAATTCGTTTCCCACTAAATTTAATTTCAATAGTTTATGATAGTCTTAAAAACAATTATCTTAAAAGCTTATTATCAATCTCGCTTTCACATTAGTAAATGTTAAATCCATTCTCTTCGTTGAATAACAACCGGGCACTAAACCTAAACTATTAACGTTATCAAATTTTATTAATAAAGGAATAACGTCTAGCGATGACTGAAATTCTGAATTCATTTTGATCAATTTCAAAGTATAGTCTCTTGTTGTGGGCATTTGTAACGTGAACCACTCTATCTAGGTACATAAATTGTTGGTAACGTATATCTACATCTAGATAATTATTATAATATCATACGTGTAATAAGTATCTCTATTACCTTTCCCGACATGACACTAGTACTGGCCACTAACTTCTCCACAAATCCCAACTGAAGCAACGTGGTTTTGTAGTAATATATTCTAGGCTTTCTCAAGAGGAAAAGCTTATTGCTGTCTACGTGGCTTCTAGCAACTTTTGTAAATTCTGCAATTTTGTGAGATACCTATAGTTACCCGCGAATAGTTGCAATCCGGCCTTCGTCCAGTCCAGTGGTGAGCCTTTTGTAAATGAGCACTTTTCCGAAACTTGGCCGCCAAATAACTTCAGTAAAAAAAATGTAAAACCTCGCCATAGATTATATTTGTACCTAAATATTTATCGGCCCGCATATCGAAAGCCTTGACCATCTGGGGTTTATAACAATCTCAGTCTACATTAAATATAATTATGGTTTAATTCAAATATGAATCTTCAGTAATTCTTTACAGATTAACGTGTGGGAGACAATTTTGTTCATACTTATGACAATAGGCTCAGCTACTTGTATCCAAAAAATGCGTTTACTGACCACGAGGATAACCTCTACAGCGACGCCATTGGAACATGCTCTCCTGCTGGTTACTCAGTGCGGAGTATACGTATACTATTTATTTCAAATCATTGGCACTGGCTTTTTTATTCAGCGCTTTCCAGAAAGCAGACGCGCCACAAGGTATCACGTTTTTTTCATTACAGCCAATATTTGCAAATTCTATTAGACTTTGTATGCATTTGTAAGAGTCAAACCTTGTAACAAAATGTAACACTACTTCTAAAGGACCCATCGAGCTTTTATGAATACTTATGAAATCTCGATGACAATGCAATAATGACTTAGTTAAGTTGATCATAATAAACCCCGACGAAAAAAGAGGGATACGTTTGACGTGTCAGGTGTCTGTGTATCTGTATGTGTCTGTGGCATCATAGCTCTCAAACGGATGAAACAATTTTGATCCAATTTTTTTTTTGTTTGAAAAGTGACTTAATCGAGAGTGTTTTTACCTATGATTATTGTTAGTAAAACTGTCGGTTTTTTTTTATTTTAATTTAATATTATGATAGACCCGAATGCTGCGGCCCGGCGCCACCCGACGCTGGTAATAATATCATCGCCTCAACAAAAAAAGAAGCTAATGCTTAACAAAGTTTTTATTTTTTATTATTTTTCAAGCCAACCAGCGAGCTGACAATCCACCAGATGGTGAGTGGCTATAGTCGCCCATGGACATCAGTGAGGCCAAAGGCATCACTGATGCGTTATCGGCCAAGAAACAGAAGTAAAAGAAAGAAAGATGGTTCTTTCTTTCTTTCTCTTTCTGCTCTCAAGCCCACAGCCGTACTCATTAAGTCTACTATTTCTGTGACAGGATAATAGCCCCGCTATGCGCAGTAATTCAGAGCTCGTGCCAAACCCTGTTAGTCCTAGACGCATGGTCCCGACGATGTGACGGTCGCAGAGAGAGACCTGGTCGACAGCTGGTCACTTTCTTGCTCGTCGGCAACTTTGCGCTGTGGCTTTTGAATCGGGTGAAGAACGCAAGAGCGGAGTTTCATCCTTTGCAGGTACTTTTTTTAACTCTAAACGTGATAAAAGACTGTCATTTGATAATTATGGTAATGAGGGAATAAAAGAAACATTAAATCATGATTTTTGTTGCAAAAGCAACATTAAACATTAGCACACGCACACACACACGCATACACACACACACACACACACACACACACACACACACACACACACACACACACACACACACACACACACACACGCGCGCGCGCGCGCGCGCACTAACGTAAGCACTATCACACCCTGTAGCACATAATTATGTACATCTAGAATCTTTTGCTCACACACTCACGCTCAGAACATAAAGGTAATAGCGATGGGAAGAATTAATAAATAACAATATTAATAAATTGAACTATATTTATCTTACATTTCCTGTCTAGCCTACTTAAGCACCTTAACTTTGTTAGTTTAATTTTTATTTTGTATCAGGGGCGTAGCTACCGCCGTATCAGCCGTATCAATTATACGGGGCCCCGGGGCTGAGGGGGCCCCCAAAGCGTCTTAGAAAAAATTCTTGAAATGATCCGGAAATTAATTATTATAATTCGAAAATGTTCTGGAAAGCATCGATACTTCATTGAAAAGTGAAATCAACAATAAAATTACTTTCTGGACCATCTTTCATCGTATTAATGCATTACCTAATTACTTTAGCATCATTTAATTTATCTTTAAGAGGCCATGATTCTAAATCTGGAAACTAGACGAATTGAAGACAAACAGGCAGTACAGATAATAATAAGAAAAACTTCTAATCTGTTATTTAAATGCCCTAATCAAAATTTAAACAAAATATTTAATGTACAAAAAAATTACGTTCTACACGACTCATGATTAGGGCATGCAATTATCCGTTAATTTTAGTATCCGGATAATTCGGATAATTCCTGAATACTATCCGGATATTATCCGGATATCCGGATAACACTTTTAGAAGGCTAAATTCAAATAATTTATAGATTAAATCAATATTTTTAATACAAATACTTATTCAGAATTAAATTCAAAACTTCGGTAGATGTATCAGCGCGCTGCTAAGCTTAATGAGTTTCACCCTGATATTGAATTTGGTAATTATGAAGTACTTGATACTTTTCCACCACATCGAGCTGGTACTGTCTTTATCTAAAACCTAACGCATACCAATATTTCTGATCTTGTTGCTAGCATCACTGTTTTTTTACTCTGTTTTGTAAATGGTCATCGTCGCCTATGGACATGAGCAATACCAGAGGAATCGCCAATGTTTCCGGGCCCTGAAGGAGAACTCTTTTTACATCTTTTTTGAAGAACCCCGATGTTTCTCTTACTTTTCGAAGGTTGAATGGCAGATAATGCTTTTAGCATTAAGTCCGCCTTTGTACCTTTTACATAGTTGTAAGGTTCAAAAGTTTTTTAAATAAATAAATAAACCCCATATCATAGCGCTCCGCGAATACCTCAGAAGGAAGCTCATTCCACAGTTTGCACGTGCATGGCAAATAAGATCGTGAGAATCGGACCATAGAGGTTCTCCACGAGTCCAATCGGTGTGGATGAAACTTCGGCGAGTGGTGCAATAATGAAAAGGTGAAGTAGGCATCAAGTCAAACTATTCCTCGGAGCACTCACCATTGTAAAGTCGGTAGAACACCCAGAGAGAACCGATATTTCTTCTGAAACTCGGGTGTTTTAACCTGTGAGTGACTCGTGGTTCGTTGACAACTCGGACCGCGCGTTTCTGTATAGCATCGAATGGGTTAAGCTGGTATTGTAGTGCCCTTGCCCAGAGATGGGAACAGTATTACATGTGAGGCCTGATCTGAGCTTGTGTGACATTAGAGATTAGTGCCATTAGTGCCTCGCAGTGAAGTACTGTTTAGCCCGGTTCAGGACAGAAAGTTTCTTGGGAGATTAGCTTGGATTACCTTCTGAATGACGCCGATAATGCACATCACTCGAGACGTCAACTCCCAGAGTCCCAAAACGAGAATTGAGGCGTTATGACAAATGGGGTTTTCTTAGCGGTAAACGCGCAAACTTGTGTCTTCACAGTCCCTTGGGAACGCCGGTATTTATAGGTTTCATAATTATCTGAGCAACAACCGTCTACAATTACCTTGATGTGTCGCTCAGATAGAAAACTGGCTACCCAACTGCATAACTTCTCAGAGATGGTAACTTCGTGAGAAGGCCCCTGTGCCAGACCCGGTCTTCATGCCTTAGCGATATCTAGGTTGACTGCCAGAGCTTCCCCATTGCGATCAAGAGCCTGAGCCCATCAGCACTTAAGATAAACTAGAAGTGAACTTATCGGACTCACTCTCGACAAAAAGAAAACCGAAATAATGCTTATCGACAGAACTGATCAACTCTCTAGGAGTAGAGAACTTGCGTACGTTAAATTCGTCAACGAGTTTGTATACCTCGAAGGGGTACTTAATATCCAATCAAAGAGGATGTGGGAAGGAAATCGAGTCAAAAGCAAAAAATTTGGCTAAAAATGCTATAAGCAAATTAATGAAATATGGCAAGATCTAAAGATCTCTAATGTCACCAAGACCAGCTCAAGACATTCGTTTTCTCGATATTTTATATGCCAGGGAATCATGGGCGCATAGAGCAAAAGAGTGAAAGAAAATAGATGCTTTTGAGATGTTATGTTCGATCAGGAAGCGTTGCATACCACGGTCTGTCAAGATTACGAAAATATTATCAGGAAATCCTTGTGTGTTATGTTTACTGTTGCAATGCAATCGTCCTGAGAAAGTTGGTCACCAGGAAAAGTGAAGGGAGTTGATAAGAGCAGTGAAGGACCTTCATCAAGGGTACGACCCTCAGTAATAAGGATGCGACACAGAAGTAAAGTATCAATTATAAAGTGATAGTGGCTTTGCCTTTTATTTCTCCCTCCAGCAGTTCCCAACGCTGTTCGATTTCTATAGTCAATTGCTATACAACTACTCGTCTTCTGCTCAGTTTTTGAGCAGTGCTGTGCTTTATAGTAAGCTTGGCACGGCATGTTGATTCGCCAGAACCAGGTTTCTCCTCGAAGGAGCACCGTGAGCGAGTGCTCAACCACCCAGACCAGACGTTGCCTTTATTACCTACCTACATATTATGTATTGATTACGTCGTCTTTTCTGTGTTACTATTATTGAAATTGCGAACATTTTTGGGACATGGCTTGTACACTTGCATTTATTGTGAAGAAATATCGGGTTGGCGTTTCTTATTTGACATTAAGTCGTATTTTATGCGCATATTGTATCTATTCTACAATAATACAGTTTAAAATGTTATATCTCGGTGCTTTTTACATATTTCAATTGAAGAAACGTATAAAATAATAAAATTAATTATTATCCGGATTATCCGGATAGTAACAAGCCCAATATCCGGATATTAAATTCGGCGGATATCCGGATAATTCGGATATCCGAATATCCGGATAGTAAGCCCTACTCATGATGCTCTCCGGAACTGAGGAAGCTCATTCTACACGTAGCACAGCTCATTCTACAGTTAACACGTGCGTCTATTTGTTGATCTGAGACGTGCGTGGTAAAAATGATCGGGAGAATCGGACCGTAGAAGTTCTCCACGAGTCTCATCGGCGTGGATAAAACTTCAATTCGGCTATGAGCTTTGTACAGCATGAGCAGGTGCCTCGCTCGCAGTGAAGTACTCCTTAGCCCGGTTTAGAACATCAAGCTTTTTGGACGCCAACTTAGCCTTGGCTCCCAAATGACGCTGATACTACACATCACTCGAGATGTCAACTCCCAGAATCATACTCTTACAACACTTTTAGTGATGAGCGCGGTATCCTGGAATTGAGGCACTATGAAAAATGGGGTTTTCTTAGTGCTAAACGCGCCAACTTGTGTCTTCGTGGGGTTGAACTCGCCTAAATTAAGTCAACCCTATTCCGATACTTGCTTCAGAGAGTTCTCGACTTCAGACACAATTTTAAGCCTGCTATCCCCCACTTGCAAGTTTTGCAACTGAGAGGAATTAAGAGGGGCTGTATAGTAGGCATCCCCTGTGCTGTCATTTGCATAGCAACAGTTGCCACTCATGCCATGCCATTGATATGCAGAATGAACAGCGTAGGAGATACCACAGACCCTTGGGGAACACCAGCATTTTATAGGTTTCATATCTGAGCAACAACCATCTACTACATCCTTGATATATCGCTCAGATAGAAAGCTGACTACCCAACTGCATAACTTCTCACAGCGACCGTAAGATGTTAACTTCGTGAGACCTCCCTGTGCCAGTTCTGGTCACAGACTTTAGCGAAATCTAGGCTGACTGCCAGTGCTTCTCCGTTGCGATCAATAGCCTGACGATGCCTACAGGTGCGTAAGATAAATTTGATGATCACCAGCTGAACGACCGTCGCAAAAACCGTATTGTCGATCACAGATCAGCTGATGATCTTCCAGATATCCCAGGAGCTGCATGTTAATCTCGCGCTCCATTACCGTTGCAAGCAGGGAGGCTATAGGCTTATCGCTATAGGCCTGTAGTTAGCCAGGTCACTGAGATCGCCCATTATGTGGGTGGAATGAAAAAGGGTAACCTTCCACGAAGACGTATCATGTGGCATAAGATAGAATAAGAATAAGCACGTTAAGACGGGGAATCAACCAGCCCCGGATCTACAGTTTTTTCAAACCGGGGCAGAAACTTGATAGTGATAGAGATAAGATAAAAAAAAACTCACAAATAAATTAATAATAGTTGGCATTTTCGTGAATGGGACAATAAGAACTCTTTTTTAATAAATTTCGACGCTTGAAAGGCAAAATTTACCAAGCGACATTTGGGCGACATTGAATTATAAACCTTATAAAAATCACTAAATTATCACATATTATACACAATTATACACAAAAAATTGATCATAATATGATCATATTATGATCAACCGACGCAGAATTTTTTGTTAATTTAGTGATGTTTATATAAGGTTTATAATTCAATGTCGCCCAAATGTCGCTTGGTAAATTTTGCCTTTCAAGCGTCGATTTATTTATTCTCCCTACCAAGCTTCCGTATGCTAGGCGCTTTGTGCAGCAAGTTTTTTTTATGTTTAATCATACTATATTATGATTTTTGCGCCCCCTGAATTGCCGCCCGGGGCGGGTGCCCCGGTTTGCCCCTCCCCCCCTAGATCCGGGGCTGAAATCAACTCGCGAGCACACATCTTTAACACCACTGCGTGAATACCGTCTGGTCCTTTCAACTTCTTGGTATCAAGCTCTCACAGGTTTTTAGACGGAGGCGATCCCTCTATCATCAAGAGTTGAGTTGGCGGCAAAAAGGATGCCAAGAAGTTCGGCATTCCCCTTTGCCGTATGGACCACGGAGTCGTCCGATTTACGCAGTAGTAGAAGAGACGATCGACAGAAGTTGGCTGAGGGTCAGCAGCTTGAGCTAGCTACCAGAATTCTCGACTACCACAGGGGTAATCGTCCATTCGCTAGCCAGTTCTGCCGATGAACTTTAAATTGCCTACCTTTTAGTCATTTGCTTCTTTGCTGACCAGGAGGCAGCGTTAAACTTTCTATTAAGCCCTGAGGTGGATAGATCTATAAGCGTGCACGCGGATGACCATGTCGTTGACAATGACCATGATGCCCTGTCGTATCACATCGGCTAGTGAGTCTGCGCTCGCGTTCGGATCTCCCGAAACGAAACAAAACTGCCCCCAGATTAAAATTTTAGAGTATTGATTGTATGTGGTTTATTAATCGATGTTAATATATTATATTTGTTTTAATTCACGCTAGCTTTTTTATATCTTTTGAGAAAGATCTTTACCCTCGAGTCGAGAGGGGGCCCCCGGCAAAATTTTGATACGGGGCCCCGGAAGGGCTAGCTACGCCACTGTTTTGTATGTTGTATTTTATTCCATTATTTAGTGTTTATTCAGTAAGTCTGCATGGATGTCAGTCAATTGGTAAAGCTCATTGTTAATCACCGCATGTTGATGCCAATTGACCGAACTACGTGATAAAAACAGGGCACACTGAAAACCAGCGGTTGGGGCATTCCGCAACAGCCAAAGCTGAGTGTGTCCTTTTTTGCCATGTAACACAGCATAATTTATTTCCTTTTGTTTTGTTTGAAATAGTACAATTTTAATGTAATTTTGTTGTGAAAAATGGCGGAATAAACTTTTTCTATTCTATTATATTCTATTCTGTTCTATTCTATTCTATTTTGATATATATGAAGTACTTATATTACCCGTGGAGTATAGAGGTAACTTACCTCAGCATAAGATCAACTTAAGGACTACTCGCCTCTCCAAATGAAAAATCATTCTAACAAAATCATCTGCGTAAAAAATTGGATAGTTTAATTTAATATCCCAAAAAAAATCGAATTGACCGATCATTGTCTGAAAATTGACAAACGAACACTAGCCAAATACGTTGTTAAATACTGTACAATGAAACATAATATGTATTTCTACATTTTCAGATGGAATTTTATGGCGTTTGGGCTTGGACTCTTATAACGCATGTATCAGTGCCCCTGTTGGTATGCTACAGATTTCAAGCAACGGTCTGCTTCTACGAAATATGGAAAAATTCTTACAAGAAAAACAGATACGTTAATAATGTTGGCATTGAAGAAATGGAATTAAAAACTCACCATTCAGCATAATAAAGAGTTTTACTAACAATAACAGTACCTCATCTAGACCGATTACTTTTGAATGTTGGGTGTTTATGTACCTCACAAACGCACAAAAATGCCATTAACCACAATGGGGCATATTACATTGTCAATATTATCACGATCCTAGTATCGCAATATCGTGATTTTCAATAATATCATCATCAGTACATCGTTGAATTTACTAGAGTAATTTCATAATTTAAGTCGTGTTATATTATGGACTAGCTCCTACTCGCGACTTTGTCTGTGTGGAATTGAGAATTAATAATTAAAAGAGATCCCGGGAAATGACAGTTTTTGGCACCGAGGGTTGTGTTCTTGTCGAGGACTTCATTCTTTTTGATAGTATTTATATAATACTAGCTGACTCGGCAAAATTACACTATCAGTAATATCACAATATCGTGATAATATTGACAATGTAATATGCCCCATTGAGATACATACATAGAGGAGACATCTCAAACAAAATATGTGTTCCACCGCCGGCTTGCCCTCCGTTCTCTTTTCAAACTAGAAGCCTCGTTTGCACACTTGCCATAGAGTAACTTTGTTTAAGACACTTGCCGAACCAAGACGGCAACCTAAGCAAGCTTATATATTCCATTAACACGCTAGTGGCTTGCCAAGTTCAAACGCTCCTCATGATTTTTCATTTCAAAATGGCGGGAACATTGCACAATAATTTAATTAAATTCGTTTTAGTTGATTTAAGTTAATATTATGTTTTCTTACCGATGATAAAGTGATACCTACCATTATCTTTTTTGTTTTTTGTCGTGCAATTATGATACGTTCTTATTACGCACGACGGCATTTTTTCAGTTTTTTCATAAACTATTTTGGCATGCGGCCGCAATGAGCGCAGCCGAGTGACAGCCGAGTGACAGAATGAAATGCAGCCGGCCGGCTGCAATGCACACCCCCGAACCCAATGTTCGCGGTGTCTGTTCTATACGCTAGTAATACTAGTTCAATGATTAACCATTCGCCTCTAAAACTTCCCATTATAATTTAAGTTTTCTAGTAAAATTTCTTGATAAAAAATCCATACTAATATTATACCCAAATGTGAAAGTGTGTTTGTTTGTTTGTCCTTCTTCCACGTCGCAAAAGAGCGATATGGTGTGATGTTTGTATGTGGAAATAGTTTTGTTATGAGGCTGGAGAGTGATATGAGATAGGCTACTTTTTACCACGGTAAACATCTCATTCCCATGAGAACATCCATTATGATGCGTATTTAAATCATTCCATACTTAAAGTAACATGTGTTGGTCCTTCTTTGTCTTCGTAAAAAATCTATGGATCAATATAAATGTTTAAAATTTTAATATACTCGCATTGAAGTATATGCATAGAAAAGACATCTCGAACAAAATGTGTGTTCCAACTTCCACCGCCGGCTTGCCCTCTGTTCTCTTTTCAAACTAGAAGCCTCGTTTGCACTTGCCATAGAGTAACTTTGTATATGACACTTGCAAAACCAAGACGGCAAGCCTAAGCCACGCTTGCCAAGTTCAAACGCTCCTTATACCCCATGTACACGCGCGCGCGAGCCACGAGACAATCCGCGAGACGCGCGCATACGAGCGCGAGTGAACTGGGCGCTCGCGGACCAGACCGCGGCGCGTCTCGCGCTCGCAGGGCTCGCGTCGGGGGCGGTTTTATAGGCGCGCGCCAAAGGGGCTCGCGCGAGCGCTCGCGTGGTGTTCAAACGCGCGTAGGGGGCGTGGCTTACGGACGCACCACGAGACGGTCCGCGACACGCGCGTGTAAATGAGCGGTTATGATTTTTTCATTCAAAAATGGCGGGAACATTGCACAATAATTTAATTTAATTCGTTTTAGTTGATTTAAGTTAATATTTTGTTTTCTTACCGATATTATTAAATGTAATACCATTATCTTTTTTGTTTTTTGTCGTGCAGTAGGCATGATGACAGTAAGTAAAAATCACTAAAATTATGTATTTATTTAATGAATCCCTATTAATGGATTTACAAAACACGCATATATCGTATTATTATTAGCGAGATAGGTAAACAATATTTTTGATAAAATAAAACTACAAAACACGGCAAGCCGCCATCTTAGCTAAAACGCCAGTCAGTCTCAATTAGCGCGAATTACGTCACACTTCTTAAAACAAATGAATATCACCATACTAATAATGACGTTTTGTCTTTTGTTTTCCTGAGGACTGATGTCACAACCACGCCATGACAGTTTGAAGCGTTTTGGTGCGAATTTTAAACTTATAATTTAAAATGTATTTATTTTGTACTAAACCTTATTTTTTTTGCGGAAATATGATATACGTTGTAATTATAATATATTTCCCAACAATATACAACAGTATTTCAAAATCAGTCATCATGCGTATTGCGACACGTTCTTATTACGTACAAAGGCATTTTTTCAGTTTTTTCATAAATAACTAGCTTCTACCCGCGACTTCGTCTGCGTGGACTTGACGAGAATTAGTAATCAAAAAAGCGGCCAAGTGCGAGTCGGACTCGCTCATGAAGGGTTCCGTAGCAGCAAGTAACATAATATAAAAGTTCTTGTAGTTCGTTGTAACTTTGATCAATGTTTTTTGCGGTTTACGATTTATGACGTATTAAAAAAAAACTACTTACTAAATATCATTCAAACCAATTTTCGTTGGAAGTTTTCATGGTAATGTACATCATATATTTTTTTTAGTTTTATCATTCTCTTATTTTAGAAGTTACAGGGGGGGGGACACACATTTTACCACTTTGGAAGTGTCTCTCGCGCAAACTATTCAGTTTAGAAAAAAATGATATTAGAAACCTCAATATCATTTTTGAAGACCTATCCATAGATACCCCACACGTATGGGTTTGATGAAAAAAACATTTTTGAGTTTCAGTTCTAAGTATGGGGAACCCCCAAAATTTAGTGTTTTTTTTTCTATTTTTGTGTGAAAATCTTAATGCGGTTCACAGAATACATCTACTCACCAAGTTTCAACAGTATAGCTCTTATAGTTTCGGAAAAAAGTGGCTGTGACATACGGACGGACAGACAGACAGACAGACAGACAGACAGACAGACAGACAGACAGACAGACAGACAGACAGACAGACAGACAGACAGACAGACATGACGAATCTATAAGGGTTCCGTTTTTTGCCATTCGGCTACGGAACCCTAAAAAGATCCCGGCCAAATGCGAGTTAGACTTGCGCACCGAGGGTTCTGTCCAAACTTACAGAACCGAATCATCTGGCTGCATAGGTGAATAAAGTCTACTAAAAGTAAACTTAAGACACCTGGGTGAATTAACTCAGGTGAAGGCAAAGTCGACGGCACCGAACATAAGAGCAATGTTAAATCATTCAGTAACAAACTTAACTTTGCCGCTGGAAAACTGTTGTTCCCATACATGGACATAGCGATCAATTAAACAAATACTATTGTTCAGTCAATTAACCAAAAACTAAACCACCCGATATACGTGATCTGGTGAACAGAATGGGGACCGTCTTACAGACATTTTATTGTTACTTGGTCAGATAAAAAAAAAAAAAAAAAAAACATAATCTTAACACACATTAAGTCAAAAAGAAGGAAAAAGTAGTGCCAAGAAAACACTTAAGTAATTCAAATGGAAGAAGAATTCGATTAGGTTAGATTCGGCTGTTTATACTTACGTGGAAAACATTGTAGACATCTATGAATAAATAGGAGCAGTCCAGTATTCCAGCACTTTTTTTATAGCCTGAAGGGCTGATGAAAAAATAGACGGACCACCTGATGGTACGTGGTCACCGTCGCCTATGGACATGAGCAATATCAGAGGAATCGCCAATGCATCGCCGGCCCTGAAAGAGAACTCTTTTTACACCTTTTTTGAAGAACCCCATGTCATAGCGCTCCGGGAATACTTCAGAAGGAAGCTCATTCCACAACTTGCAAGTGCATGGCAAAAAAGATCGTGAGAATCGGACCATAGAAGTTCTCCACGAATCCAATCTGTGTGGATGAAACTTCAGTCTTCGGCGAGTGGTGCAATGGTGGATAGGTGAAGTAGGCATCAAGTCAAACAATTTTTCAGGTTTTTTAACCTGTGAGTGACTCGTGGGTCGTTGACAACTCGGACCGCGCGTTTCTGGATGGCATCAAATGGGTTAAGCTGGTAATGCGGCGCCCCTGCCCAGAGGTGGGAACAGTACTCCATGTGAGGCCTGACTTGAGCTTTATATAGCATAATTAAGTAGGTGCCTCGCAGTGAAGTACTGCTTAGACCGGTTCAGGATGTCAAGCTTCTTGGAGGCCAGCTTAGCCTTGGCTGAGCCTTGGAGTATTTTTTTCCAATCCAACGATGTATATAACTCATTTTCGCCAAAATGGAGCTTTAGTATTATTGCCTTTCCAGTGACGATACTGACATTATAAAACCAGTACATCGTTGACCGATTCAGGGTGAGGTCGTGTATCTTAGAGATAGAATATTACTCCTAGAATTTTATTCTAGAATGGGTGGGAATAACTTAACGTTTTTAAGAATATTTGTTGTTGGTAACATTGACATTGCAAAACCAGTACAATGTTGACCAATTCAGGATCTAAATGGTGTACGTGTATATAAAATCTCACTAATATTTCTTAAATTAAGATAATTTTTTAAGTAGAAATTTGGCTCCCAGTTATTTCATATCCCGCATTAAAAAATAGGTTGCATGTTCGTCAGGATCGGGTCGTTCGAGTTCGAGGCTCGCGGATGGATCTACTTTTTTAGGAAAAGGGGTATAATAATTTAGTATGGAAGTTGTGTTCACAGGTTATAATTATTATCTTGACTGCTTTTATGTATGTGCTAACTACATAGAAATTTTGTATATTTTTTTAGGGTATTGTTCTTCAAAAGATAAAACACATCCCTTATAGGATCATTTCGTTGTCTGTCTGTCTGTGTGTCAACCTTATTATCTTAGTAATGCGTGGAGGCATAATTCCAAACAAACTTAAATAAGTTTTAAGGTTTTGGTTAATTTTTTGAATAATAGTATTTGGTTAATTGATCGCTATGTCCATGTATGGGAACGACAGTTTTCCAGCGGCAAAGTTAAGTTTGTTACTGAATGATTTAACATTGCTCTTATGTTCGGTGCCGTCGACTTTGCCTTCACCTGAGTTTACTTTTAGTAGACTTTATTCACCTATACAGCCAGGTGATTCGGTTCTGTAAGTTTGGACAGAACCCTCGGTGCGCAACTGTAACTCGCATTTGGCCGGGATCTTTTTTGATTACTAATTCTCCTCAAATCCACGCAGACGAAGTCGCGGGTAGAAGCTAGTGTCTAATAAGTAAATTTAATTAAAACCCCAATGTTTGACGACCCTGTAGCCTAGTTGGTAGCGACCCTGCCTGCGAAGCAAGGGGTCCCGGGTTCAATTCCCGGCTGGGGCAGACATTTATGTGACAGATAAAATATTTGTACTCGGGTCATGGGTGTTAGTGTGATGTGTTACGTGTCGTCCATGCCACCTGCGACACAGATTAAAACCTACTCTGGGGGGTATGAGTGTGTAAGCGTTTACTTATTTTTTATTTATTTAATTATTTTAAATATTTTAAATAGGTACACATTAATTTCAATAAAAGATTTATTCACGGTATAATAGCTTTATGTCATGTTCTCAAACTTACTTAGTTACCTAAACTGACATCTGTTGTTGATTAGCAGAACTAATTCACTGCAAAATCATAAATTAAAAAAAATATGTACACACTAATTTTTTTAAGAAATAACGAATATTTCCGATACTAAACAGTCTTTTTTATCCCTCTATCGGGTACTTTCACAATTTCGTACGCCAGATTTTAAGTTAGACCACCAGCAACACAACTGTGAAAACCGCATTCAATTTCATCCAGTAGTTTTGGCGTGATGCGGTGTCAAACATACAGACAGACAAGATTTTTAAAAATGACAGATTTGCAATCTATTGCTCCTATTGAGTCCCCTGATATCAAATTTTCTTAAATATCTTCAATGTACAGACATTATCGAGTTATTGTTTTATAATATATATAGATTTTGGCATGCGGCCGCAATGAGCGCAGCCGAGTGACAGCCGAGTGACAGCCGAGTGACAGAATGAAATGCAGCCGGTCGGCTGCAATGCACACCCCCAAAACCGATGTTCGCGGTGTTCTATACGCTAGTAATAATAGTTCAATGTATACTCGTAAGTTTTTTTTTTTTTCAAAATCAACGGGTTCGATTCCTGGCCTGAAATATTGATTTTTCGTATGTCATTACTTCCCAGAATTTAATCATTATGATCAACACTATCGAATGGTGTAAATACAGGATGTTTCTTTTTTCAAAATCAACGGGTTCGATTCCTGGCCAGGAATTTTTCAAAAATGTAATGATACAGTTTTAATTTTCTTCAAAATCGGCCCCGAGACTCCTTTGACCATTTTTCGCTATTCCTCATAGTTTCAAAGGCCATTCACGCACACTTGAAAAATTCACCTGTATGTCAGCCGACGCCGTACATGTAGTAGGCCCATACATATTATAGATTCAGCCGCGGCGTGCCGCACATGAGACAGAGAATTTACTTTCTTTAAGGTTATTTTAAAAGAAAATGTAACAAAAACAAGCAGCCCAGAATACTGCTATCCACCATCGTAATTAAACTTATATACTTAAACTTACTACGATTTTCTGCTTAAAAAACAAACTGAAACTTTAAATTTCCAATTAACCAACTCACTCTTCATTGTTTGTCACAACTCACTATTGTTTGCACTTGTGACAAGCAATATGTATAAGCCACGATGACGGGGACAAAAAATAATATTTTTATCTCTGTCTTTCACTTATTTATTTATTTATTTATTTATTTATTTTCAAGGATCAACAAACAGTTGCACAATACAAATTATACATTTATAATAGTAACTAGCATGCTTATAAATAATTGTGTAACCAACACCGTTGACCACATATTACTCGGCCGTGGGTGGGAGAAGTACAGAAGTGGGAATAGATAGTACAGTAGCGCAGTTTAATGCAAATGTAATTTCAAAAGATATACAACAAAAAGACGAGTGTAGAATTAAGTACGAATTTCAAAGTGAATCTTGTAGTAATTTCAAAGTAGCTTGTTTAAACTTATGTTTAAAAAAGGTGAAATATATCGAAGGAGTTAAATTTGGAGTTAAACATTGCGTTACTCGTCGTAATGGAGAACGAAGTCCAGCGTTAGTACGACAGGTGGGGGTAGCAAAGAGACAGTTAAGGCGCGAAGATCGTTTATGGGTCCTAAGCATTGACTTATATTATATGGACGCGCTGTTTCTAAGGAATTTCGTGTCACGCTTTCGTGCCACAGAGAACTCAATCACAGAGTCACTATGCGCCCAGTGTTGCCAACACCCTACTCCGAAAGAGATCATGGATACATTACTATAACTGGACATATACCATGGATATATTACTCTGTCTGGATTACTTTGTAGAGGTACCTGAGGATTAATTACGTCATAACGGAATGACCATTGTGTTCATCCATTCATTGTGTTATCTGTAATCCCAGGATATCATTCAGCTGTGTTAAATTTTTTTATAAGTGTTGTGCACTTAAAATAAAAGAAATGTACCGTAATAAATTACATTGTTTCATTTCATTATCACATTCAACATCCGTTTTCATGACGTAAGGACAATTTTGAAGAAATTATAATAAAATGTGTTAATACAATAATATATTTTTTTACCACCAGAAAAATTATTACAAAACATTTGGAAAATAGGACATAACACCCCACAATTATGAAGGATAATCTCAATCCGGTCTGCGATTGGTCAAATAGTCATTCCGTTGTGACGTCATCTGTCTTCAAATACCTCGAAGTTATGTATCCAGTTAAAAGTTATAATTATATCCATGGCGACAATCATACGATTTATGCCTTTTTCCAGTTCATCTCGGAGTGACTACTATATTTTTTTTTAACATCGTAAGTAAACATTAATAATTTAAATATGTATTTGTATGCATTGTTAGAAAATTATGTACGAGTATAATAGGTTCATGATATAATTATTATAGGTTCATAGATTTATCAATAGATGGCGCACATTATAATTACCTATGTCC
Source organism: Thymelicus acteon (assembly GCA_951805285.1). Taxonomy (NCBI): domain Eukaryota; kingdom Metazoa; phylum Arthropoda; class Insecta; order Lepidoptera; family Hesperiidae; genus Thymelicus; species Thymelicus acteon. Next base: position 8,214,553 of record OX638219.1, on the reverse strand, counting down.
CGATATTTCTAAATTTATAATTTTGTATGTTATTATGTAAATTTATATTATAACTAGCTGCCCGGACAGACTTCGTTCTATCAAAAAAAAATTGCAATAAAATAATATTGCGACTATACATTGAGATGTAAGCTATCCTATCTTTCAAGTTGGATCAAACTGCACACGGTGTGCAAAGGGCAATGAACCTAGTTGGCATACCTACAAGTCCGCAATTTTGAAAAAACCTCGATTCGGCGGCCAGTGATGTAAAATATATCAATCGATAGAATAAATGATTATGATCAAAAAGTATTCAGTGACGAAATGTCGTAAGTGGTATACTTTCTGAGATATTTGAGTTCAAACCCGTAGAAAAATGAAGTAAAAAACTTTGTTTCGGCGGATATTGATAAAACATGTGTCAATCGATAGACTAAGTAATTACGATCAAAAAGTATTCAGTGATAAAATGTCGTAAGTGATATACTTTCTGAGATATTTGAGTTCAAACCCGTAGAAAAATAAAACATTGGTGATTAATTGTCTTTTTTATTTATTAGTGGATCAACACTATAACTATATACATATAAAATATCACAATATCATTAACAAAACTAAATAAATACATATTTATTCATATTTACATATATACATATTATATTATATATTAAGGACATAAATATTTATAACTACGTATATAACATGTGGTTGAAGACCACGGGCGAGGACATTCTAATTGCTTCAGGTAGTGCTGCCGGACGTGATTCTTGAAGGAACTTTTGGTAGTCTTTTGATGTCTACAAGCAAGGAGTTCCAGAACAGTATTGCAAAGGAATTCCCGAAATAAGCAGTGCTATGGGTTTCCTTTAAATAAACAGGAGAAGACACATTATTCAAAATAGCATAAAATGTTGAGAGAATTCTGAAGTTTCACCTGTGTCGAATTGGTAGCCATTTAAGTTAGGAATCAAACTGGGAAATGTGGTCATACTTACGTAAGCTGAAGATAGGTATATCGAAGTTTTTTTACTTTATTTTCCTACAGTTTTGAAATCAAATATCTCAGAAAGTATATAACTTACGACATTGTATCACTTAATACTTTTTGATCGTAATCACTTAGTCTATCGATTGACACATATTTTATCAATATCCGCCGAAACAAAGTTTTTTACTTTATTTTTCTACGGGTTTGAACTCAAATATCTCAGAAAGTATACCACTTACGAGATTTCATCACTGTAAAATTTTGATCGTAAACATTTACTCTATCGATTGACACATGTTTCATCACTGGCCGCCGAATCGAGGTTTTTTCAAAATGGCGGACTTGTAGGTATGCCAGGTTCCATACAAAAATGTTGGAAGCCCTTTGATTAAAATCGGTTAAGTAGTTTAGGAGTCTATCGCGGACAAACAACGTGACACGTAATTTATATATATAAAGATAAGAAGATTTTATTTTAATTTATAGTTTTACTTATTACTTTTCTTTCAATTTCGTTTTGTAGACCGCCATCTAAAACTAATTAAAGTTTTAGTACCTACATTAAATGAATCGTACTATTTTTTTTCTGGAGCCATCTTAGGAAATACGACTTTTATTTACCCACCGTACGATCTCTCACTCCGCGACGTCTGGCAACCCTGTTCCGTAGTGATTAAGTACTCTGTGTTCGTTCTGTCAAGTTTGGTTCAAGATGTCGGTATTAAATATTTGACACTAAATAATTTTTAAGACTGTAAATAAAAATATAGTTACTTACCAATTATGATTAAATAAAGTGAAATAAAGTTCAAACGTAAATAATGAGAACGTTTTAACTGTGCTCAATAAACAATAATACGTTATTAAGTGTTTTTGAACAGTCGGAGTTTTTCTAACGTGACATTTACTTGTGTAGCTTGCTCGCAGCCGACTAAAGTGACCTAAACTGAGTTGGCCCCAGTTGGGGTCAACACAGGTGAACAAAATGTAAGTACTGAACAGCCTGTCTATATAATATAAGTCAATGGTCCTAAGGGGTACTCGAAAAGATAACCTGTTTACTAAGGCTGAACAATCGTAGCGGTTATTACAAAGATCATAATAATATAGGAGCATTACATCTAAGTGCATACGTCTTGATTTTAAGTCCAATAAGTTATACATTTTTAGTAATTGATGATAATCCATATACGCATGATTAAATCTGAAATGCATACATCGCAAGAATTTCTTCTGAATAATTTCAAGAGAATTTTGGTAGCAAGCATAAAAAGGATTACAAACAGTAACTGCATATTCTATTTGTGGGCGGATTAATGTTTTATATAAATATAAATATGTGGATTTCATTTTGAAGTTTTGGGAGGAGCGTATAACAAATTTATATAGTTTAAAGGAATTAGCTGTAATGTGTTGAATATGTGCATCAAGGGTTAGTTTACTATCTAAATAAATCCCTAGATCCTTTATAATCTGTACCTCATCTATAGTAGCACTTAGATTTTGTAATTGGCGATCTCGCTCTGTCAAACGTATGGGAGAATCTACTGGTTCTAAATCTATGACTGACAACGAGGGCCCGAAGATAGTGAACAGCCAGTTTATTAACAATTTCCGAGCTGCCAGAGGTACATGGAGTTTTGAGGTAGAAGGAGAGCCATCTCATATGATAGGAAAGATGAAAAAGTGTCCAGCCGTTTACAGAAAAAAGAGGTTCCAATAATGGCCATTTCTGAATGGCGCTAGTGTGTGACAAATAGCGATATGAACCATGAACATAGCTGTTATAGACGGAATGAAGTTTGCCGAGTTCAAATATTTCAAAATTTTCATCGTACCCTCCTTATTACCAGTATACAAAACCTCAACTATTTACGTAGTCAAATGTAATGTTAGAGTTACAATGTTTTAGTAAATATAACCAAATTACTGCTGTGAGAAAACTTGATTTTTAGTAGTGTGAATTTTTTTAATCAATGACTACGATATGAACATTAGGTCTTGTAGACGGAGTGAAGTTTGCTAAGTTATGTCTAGTGCATCCGCAGTGTCACTCGTAATGAATGGCGCTAGTATCTATAATAATAATATAACTCTTCACACTCATAGCCCGTAGCCCCACACTAGGATTCCCTGGCTGTGTGTTGTGGGTGCCATAGACAACACACTAGACAAGGACACTCACACCCAGACCGAGAACAGAAATTCAAACTCATATTTTAAATTTCCGCCTCACTGAGAATCGAACCCTTGGTGCGGCGATCTGGCATGGTAACCATTGCGCCACACGGGTCGTCTGAAAAATAGACATTCGATACCCTTGCGTTTTTACGGACACTTTTCATATACAGGGATGACCTACCTTCTCTCTATCTTCCATGAGAAATGTCATCAATATTAGAAGACTGTTGCACCCATAGACATAATACTACTAGACTAGGCAAGGTATAATATGTAAGTGAAACCGTCACGCTGCGAAGAAAGGCAGGAGGTAAACCTATCCTTGTCTTACTTACGAATTACGCGAGTCTCCTTGGTCTCTTTCTCTTTCTAATAGCGTCACTAACTGTCACTGTCACTTGTCCCTTGCACTTGTCAGTAATGTCAGAAACGTCATCTATCGAACGTCAGTTTGTTTGTCAAGTGTGTGAAGTGTGTGTCAACTCAACTGTCAAGGAACTGGAAATCATTTCTGTTTCATTAAAATTGAAATCGTTTTCATCCATTTACTTTTCATAAAATAGAGTATTTGTAAAAAGACATGGCCTCTGCAATGGATGTTGATGAAGAGGAAGTTGAAATGGCTTCCTCCAGCAGTGGCAAGGGTGACAAAAAGAGATTTGAAGTAAAAAAGGTAGTTAAATTTTCGCATCATCATCGTTGGTAGTTTTCAAGTTCTAGACTGATTAATGTTTTTTTATTTGTTATTGTTTTTTAAATATTTACTTATTATCTATTACAGTGGAATGCTGTTGCATTATGGGCTTGGGGTACGTAATTACATTTTTTTAATTAAACAATAGATAACCTTAAACCTGACATAACAAAGAAATTAAATAACAATTTTGAATAATTTATTATTTGCAGATATTGTTGTGGATAACTGTGCTATCTGCCGTAACCACATTATGGATCTGTGCATCGAGTGTCAGGCTAACCAGGCTTCAGCCACCAGTGAGGAGTGCACAGTAGCTTGGGGCGTTTGTAATGTGAGTACATATTATTTATTTGCAGAAGGAATACTTTCCAGTTGGTGTAAGATTCAAGGACCTAAGAATATATAGTATAGAAAAATATGAGGACAAGGCTGTGTGATTTTTCTTTAATATATTTTCAACTATCATTTTCATCTCAGCAAGCCCTTGTAGAAGTTTTTTAATGTATATCCTTAATCACATTAGAATTCAATGAATCAAAGAAATGAATTATTAACTTCAAATATATGATACTACATCCATCCATCCATCCATCAGCCCTTAGAGGTCCACTGCTGGACATAGGCCTCCCCTAACTTGCGCCACTCTGACCGGTCCTGAGCCTTCTGAATCCAGCGGATGCCCGCTGTCTTCTTCAGGTCGTCAGTCCACCTGGTCGGGGGGCGTCCTATGCTCCTTTTTCCGAGACGTGGGCGCCATTCGAGGACCTTTCTTCCCCAACGGTTATCGGTCCTTCGAACTATGTGGCCAGCCCATTGCCACTTCAGCCGGCTAATTCTTTGAGCTATGTCGGTTACCCTTGTTCGTCTACGGATCTCCTCATTTCTGATGCGATCACGTAGAGAAATACCGAGCATAGCCCTCTCCATAGCCCGCTGCGCAACTCTGAGCTTGTGGATCAGGCCAATAGTAAAGCACCACGTCTCGGATCCGTATGTCATCACTGGCAACACACACTGCTCGAACACCTTCGACTTCAGGCACTGAGGTAGTGTTTTGGACGACAAGATATGACGCAGTTTCCCGAACGCAGCCCATCCGAGTTGGATTCTACGAGTGACTTCTTTCTCGAAGTTGGACTTACCCATCTGGATCACTTGTCCCAGGTAATTGTATTCGTCTACAACTTCAAGAGCAGCGCCGTCAACAACAACCGGTACGGGTGTGACATGGACATTCGACATGATTTTCGTCTTGTCCATGTTCATCTTAAGACCCACCCTTTGTGAGGCGCTGTTCAAGTCCCCGAGCATTGTACCAAGTTCTTCCAGGGAACCTGCCAGGATGACTATATCATCGGCATATCGCAAGTGTGTGATGTATTCGCCATTGATGTTAATGCCACGTCGTTTCCACTCCATCAGCTTGAACACGTCTTCCAACGCAGCGGTGAACAGCTTTGGGGATATGACATCCCCTTGCCTGACACCTCTCTGCAGTTGGATGGGGTTCGTTGCTGTGTCGTGTACTCTGACGGACATGGTGGCAGATGAGTACAAACACTTCAACACCTCGATATACCGATAGTCGACCCGGCACCGCTGGAGAGAATTTAGTACCGCCCAGGTCTCGATAGAATCAAAGGCTTTCTCATAGTCCACATAGGCAACACACAATGGCAGATTATACTCCTCGGTCTTTTGTATAATCTGCCGCAGTGTGTGTATATGGTCTATGGTGCTGTAGCCTTTTCGGAATCCTGCTTGTTCGGGAGGCTGGAAGTCGTCAAGCCTGCGTGCAATGCGATTTGTGAGCACCCTCGAAAACAGCTTATAAACGTGGCTCAGGAGTGCGATGGGCCTGTAGTTCTTCAAAAGGGCTTTATCGCCCTTCTTGAAGAACAGCGTCACCACACTTCTGCCCCACGCTTCCGGGGTAGTTCCAGTGTTAATGACGGAATCGAACAGTTTTTGGAGCGCCACTAGAAGGGGTTTTCCTCCAGCTCTTAGAAGCTCGGTTGTGATTCCGTCATCTCCCGGTGCCTTGTTGTTTTTAAGCTGTTTGAGAGCCTCTCTAATCTCATACAGGCTGACGTCCGGGATATCCTCTGTGTAGTGTCGGGTCAGTTTAGCTCTCTTATCGCTCTCCTCGCTAGGAGGTGGAGCTTGAGAGGAGGCATACAACCGTCCGTAGTATCTCTCAGTCTCTCTCAGAACTTCCGGTTTCGACGAAACCATGGTGCCGGACTCGGTCTTCAACCTCGTAAGCTGACTTTGCCCAATAGACAGATCTCTGGCGAACACTTTGGAGCCCTGGTTTCGCTCAATTGTGTTTTTTACACGATTTGCGTTGTGTTTTCGCAAATCGCGTCGCCTGCACTTGGAGATCTGCTCATTGAGCCGTCGGTATTCCCTCATGGAGGTTGGAGACTGCACACATAGTTCTCGTCGATCCCTCATAAGACCGAGAGTTTGTTCTGAGAGAACCTGAGATCTACCACGAGGGTGGGTCTTGAAATACTTCGACCCTACCTCGTGGACAGTTGTTACCATCCTGGTGTTAAACTCGTCCACTGACGTGCACGATTCTAGGCACGCAAAACGGTTTTTTAGCTCAAGTTGAAAGTTCTCGGATCCCTGGATTTGGACGGATGTCGGGCGAAGCGTAGACTTCATCAGGCGTGACCGTTCCAGCTTCAGGTCGATATTTAATGTGCCTCTCACAAGACGGTGATCGCTTCCGGTTTTGAACCTGCTGATCACAGAGACATCATTAAATATGTGCCGTTTGTCTGCCAGAATGAAGTCTATCTCGCTTTTCGTGGAACCATCAGGACTTATCCAAGTCCACTTGCGTTGTGGCTTCTTTCTGAAGAAGGAGTTCATCATAAAGAGATCTTCCTTCTCCAAAAGTTGGCCAGCAAGTGTCCTCGGTGGTTCCGTCGTCCAATTCCGTAGGGACCCACTTTCCTCTCGGCGCCGCTTTGCGTGCCCAACTTCGCGTTGAAGTCCCCCATCACAACATTGAAGTGAGCCTTAGAGGTATGTATGGCTCTACTTATGTCCTCATACATAACCTCAACCTCATCGTCGGGATGTGTCGAAGTCGGCGCATATACCTGTACAACCTTCAACGAATACCGTTTGGATATTCTGAGTGTAAGGTACGCTACCCTGGCCGACACGCTCCCGACTTGCACAATGTTGTTGACGAGGGACTTGTGAACGAGAAACCCGACACCACCTTGGGACAGATGTTCGCCCTCCCGGTGATAGAACAAGTTTCCGGATTTGAGTATTATCGTGTCCTCCCCCTGTCTTCGGACTTCAGATAAACCCACAATACTCCAGTTTAACTTGTCTATCTCTTCTTCCAGCTCTTTTACCTTGTCGTCGGTCCTCAGTGTCCTGGTGTTGTATGTTGCCAGGTGCAGAAGTCGTCGTTTGGATTGGTAGCCCGATCTCTGCCGGCGATTCTTAGCACCCCCTGCCCCGCCGTTACCATAGCCTATGATACTACATGAAATAATTCAACTTTTATGTATTTATATTTTCAGCATGCATTCCACTTCCATTGTATCTCACGTTGGCTCAAAACCCGACAAGTTTGCCCATTGGATAATAGAGAGTGGGAATTCCAAAAGTATGTATTAACATCAAAGCTGTTTATGTATATAAAATTTTATTTAATACTGTGGTTTATAAAGTTAGTATTAGTTTCTAAAATTTGATTTCCTGCTGAGGGGACCTACATGTATTATTATTGTTATTATTGTTAGGGGATTTATATTCTTCACTCCTGTCCTGGCATACTGTAGTGATAATACCTACATACCTGAATACCTGAATGTGTTGCTGGTAGTAAGTCTTTGAGCCAAATGAAAGATTTCTAGTCATGGAAGAAGTAGAAATTGGTATCATTGGTATTTTATTAGAAAACTCAGAATCTATCATAATTAAGTACCTAACAAGATGATGAAAAAACCTAATCCCAATAAACATAATTTATTGCAGTGTTATAAGTTCATTAAAATTAAATATTAATATATCCAATAAGAACAGTTTAATAAAAATTTAGTTTATTGGGATCAACTATTAACTAAATATTCATGTTAACCTTTTTTCAGGTATGGCCATTAGTATATCCTGTACATCAGTTATGGATATCCATCCATGGCAACAGTATTCTTGAAAAAGATCTACAAAACTGTTTACTTGTAATCCTGAAGGGATAAAATTGAGCATAAACTAGTGATATGTTAATCAATATTGCTTTAAGTTTATAATAAAAATTCACACCACCAAATTCTCCTTATTAATTCATTTTCACACATGTAACCTAATTAAAAAATTGTAACCATATAAAAAAATAGTAAATGATGAGACCCATATTTTTGTTTTGTTTTTAGAAAGAAGCTACATGCTTTGCCTCAGAGCTAAATAAGATGTAACCTCTTTACTACAGGATTGAAAGAGCAGTTTTACACTAATATATAGAATAAACTTAAAAATAAATAACCCTCAAATTCAGTTAGGACTTCCTGTTCTCTATCTGCTCCGCAAAAAGGTGCTATATTCCCAACCAGAGCCGGCGTTAGGGGGGGGCGACGGCCTAGGGCGCCACATTTGGGATGAGGACCAAAAAAATATAAATAAAATTCTTAATATAATAAACTTAATAAACGTTCCCATTGGTTCAGTAAAAAATTATAAGGCAGAGTTCACTACACTTTTTTTTTTGGAAATAGCCGGCAAACGAGCTGACCACCTGATGGTAAGTGGCACTAAGTAGCTATCGTCGGCCATGGACATCAGCAACACCAACGACATCACTGATGCGTTGCTGGCCAAGAAAGAGAGAAGAAAAAAAGAAAGAACTGACTCTCAAGCCCCCAGCTGGAACACGACGAGTCATTTGGCGGCCGTAGCTATCCAGGCGAACCCCATGGAATAATAATAATAATGGTATTAATCAACAATTAGAAGCAATATGATCACTCGAGGAGCCCTACCACCAGCGGGCCGGATTTAGTCGCCTCTTACGACACCTATCCGGCGAGGGATTGGGGTTGGTATTCTGAGCCGCCCCAATACGGCTGAACAAATACAATACATCTTCCAAAAATTACACTTGCTTCTGCTCATACGCACTATGTGGTTAACCGCAATGGAATACCTAATGCTAACTGGGTTATTAACCGGAAAATTTCCGACTACAAAGGACTAAGTAGGGTATCAGCGATAGTTAACGTTCTCGTGATCCCTACCCGTGGGGGACAGCTTGGTGAGAATTTCAGAAATAAACCCTAAAGTCAACCATGAAAACTAAATGTTTTGTGGTAGGTACTCCAGACACCAGTGTTAGATCCAGGTATAGAACCAGTTTTTAACCGACTTCAAAAAAAGGAGGAGGTTCTCAATTCGACTGTATTTTTTTTTTATGTTCGTTACCTCAGAACTTTGGACTGGTTGAACCGATTTTGATGATTCTTTTTTTAATCGAAAGCTGGTGTCTGTCATGTGGTCCCATATAAATTTTATTGAGATCTGACTATGGCATCCATGATAAAACCATATGTCTTACAAATGGACGAATAACTCAATATCACGCCAACCGATTTCGATGATTCTTTTTTTAATCGAAAGCAGGTGCTTGTCACGTAATCCCACATAAATTTGAACGAGATCTGACAAATAGTTTTAGAGTAACTTTGAAGTCGGTTATTTTTTGTTAGTAAAATTTAGATTATTTAGGCCTTGAGCAGACGGGTCACCAGATGGTAGGTAAGTGATCACCGCCGCCCAATGCGTTACAGCCTACAAGGAACCGAAAGACCCACTTCTTGAAGGACCCCATGTCATAGCTAAGTGAGAACACCGGTGTAGAAAGTTCGTTCCAAAGTTTACACGTGCGTGGTAACAAATTACGTGAGAACCGTATTAAGGACGACTGCCAGGTGGTGTTGATGGAACCTAGTTTTACACCGTGACGTGCGGTGATACAAATCAACGGTAGGTGCAGGACGCAGGTCGGACCAATTTAGATGACAACATGCGAGCGTCGATGCCACTCACACAGTACAAATGATACATAACATAATGCCAGAGCCCAACAATGTAACAAGTGTCTTAAAGAGCATTTTAGCAGTAGATCCAGAGCAGATTGCAGTAACATGAGTTTGACTACATATGATCATCTTTGGTCGCCATGACCATTGAGGACCAAATTCTAATGCAATTAACAAATAACAACAAAACATTACAGGTATGTAAAACAAGTAATTCGTTTTAATATTCATTTTACTAACTGTTCTGTATGTGACAGCATACATCGGTAATTTACAGAAAGGATAATATAAATAATACATACAATAAGCAGACCAATTTAAAATTAAGTGTGGCACTTTGTTATAAGTACTTGAAGGTATTATACCTTGAAGCTGCGGGTACCAATTGTAGATTACATTGAGGTTTTCCTTCAGCGATACGCATATTTCATGGGGTAATATTTTAAAGAGTACTATTACAAAGTCCAATAAACGGCAGCGTGACGGCAGCATTCGAAACATAAATTATAATAATTGATAAAAATATCTACAGAAATAAACAGCAGTAAATATAAAGACTTAACATTTGTCGCCTACGTGGAATCTATGGTAAAAGCCTTCAATCGAATTAAATTAAAATTATTCTCAGACTAAGACTAAGTTCCTGCGTGTTTGAGGTACGATAAATTGTTATAATTGCGGACTTATTCAGTGTAACACTTCTTGTAATCAAATTAATCAATAGCACTGTAATACTTCTAAAGTATCAGTTTCACCTCACATAGGTACCTACAGTTGGTTCAAAAACTAACTAAATATCAGGTTTTGACTTCACGAAAATATTAAAACCAATTTTGCGAAATAATTGCTTAATTTAATTTATATGGAAATATTTTTCTTAATAAGTGTCTAATGTCGTTTCATAAATTTAAGTCTATGCAGTAACATTTATTTACAGTAATTATCATCCATCACATAGATTTTGTCAGATTTTTTAAATTAAATGTTTATTACCAGCTAAAGCATTCATTTCCTATTCTTTTGTGAACATTGCACTTTATTTTATGAACATTTTTAAACCATGCACTGCATCTTTTAGGCCGGAATTACATCGTGAAGTCATAGAATCCACACTAAACTTAAATCCATTATTTTATGTTACAATATTAATATATCAATGGGTTTATAACTGCTGAATTGTGTAGTTAACAAAACATTTATTTTTCTTTAGTACAGTCAAGTAATAGACAATAAATTAAAATTAACTCTCCAGTCTGCAGAGTATATCTATTGTGATAAGTTAGGAATTTAAAATAACTTATTTATTTACATGAACAGATTTTCAATTTAATACCAATTTTGTTAAATTTCCTTTAACTGATATGTGTAAATAACATTGAGCCCATAATTCATGTATGGAGTACTTAAATTTAAATGGGTAAAAAACGCAATAACTGAGGTCATCGGAATATTTACAAGGAAACTTACCTACCCTGGCCTGTACTTCTTAATACTAGTTACTGTTACAATAGCGCAATACACCCAAGATAGTTTAAATAACAGCACTATTTGAAGAATACATTAGCAAAACTTTTAAATAACGGATAATATAAAAGGGTGCCTGCCCAATAGAACAATGTTTCTTTGCTTTTTCTTGCCTTACAGAATCAAATTTGTTGCTCTGTAAAAAGGAGTACGGATGAAATATTGTTAGAATCTATACATCTGCTCCAGTGGCTAAGCACCCAAATGTAAGTAGAGACATAGACTGAGTAATCCCGGCATCTTACTTAGTATGTATTCTCTGCAAATTTCTTGACATGTTTAACTAGGCATCATTTAATTAATTTATATATCCTAAGTAACTACTATGAGAAATTCAATTGAATTACTTTTTGCTATCATCGTGGAACCTTAGAAAGCAACACAACACTCCTTTTCAATATTTTCTAATTGTATAAAATATAGTTTTCTGTTATCATTTAATTTGTTCATTGATGGGCGAAAAAAAGCCAATTGTTAACATAATAAACGAAAATTTTTGTTAGCTGTTTTATTGAGACTAAAACCCACGAAAATGGGTGCGTCTGCTAATGACATAACAAGCTTTACTTTCTTTTTTAATAAATATATCCTTGGAATTATTGTTTAAAACTGTCAGCTATCACACAACATTCAAATCCAAACGTCACGAAAATAAATACTAGATAAAATAATCCTAGTCAGTGACAATAATTAAACTAATAATTGAATAATAACGGTGGAAATACTTTAACCATAAGGTAGTCGCGGCTGTCAGTCTGCCGAAATGGCAGTAGGCAAATCAATAGTACGACTCTCATTGCCGAATATTAATCTTAAGCGTTTCATGGGGGGTAGAGGACGGATTGGACTGTGCTTACGGTGGCGTTCCTTCGACCGCCGCCGTTTCTTGAGGCGCCGCGCTGTCTCGGGGTCGACGCCCTCTAATCGCAACACCTCATACTCGGGAGCTTCCGTCGTGCTACCGCAATCCATTACTTCTTCTACAACAGGGCTCCTCTTTACTCTCAGGGTCAGCTTCAAGCCTCTGCGTGGTGGAGTGCACGGACATTCGCTGCTTTTATTTGAGTTGTCCGCCAGCCATGGAGGTCCCGACTCTGATTCTTTTTTAGGTTCCTCAGTTCGACTTGAAACATCATGTTTTTGATGTTTATTTAATTTACTATCTTTTGAATCACTCGGATTAACATTTTCTCTAAAGTCACAAACTTCACTTTTTAAACATACATTATCACTTACACTTTCAAGTTTTTCTATTGGTTCCCTTGTACTAGATCCAACAGAATTGTCTGGTTTCACACTTCCTAGCATACATGGTTCAGGTGTCTCTGGTGGAGATTCTTTGATATCACTTGCAAGTTCTGACTCCAAAATATCTGTTTTAGTAGTAGCTGGCTCTTCCACTTTAGGCTCATTTATTACTTCCTGGGAGTCTAGAGTTGAATTATTAACCTTGAAGTGTACATTATCAACTTCAGATGCATTTGGTAGATCAGGTTCTATTTTAGGTATACTAAGATTTCTAACAGGCTTAGCTTCCGATATTCCTTTAGAATTGTTCTTCAACTTAGCACACCCTGTGGGATTATCAAGGAGACGTTTATGACTTCTTAACACTATACCAGAATGTGAGTCCCGACTACTTCGAGAACTTGTAGTACTACAGCAACGTGAGCTAGGTGCTTGATTGGACAAGTTAGGTGTGGACACTCCATTACCAGCGCGGCCACTGTCAATTCTACGCCGCAACCGCTCTCCTCTACTAGATGCAGAAGACTCTCTACTCCTTTGTTTTTCTTTATTAACATCTCCTTCAACAACATCAGCGATGCAGCCCTGGGCAATTAATAATTCCGCATCATACTTAGTCAAACCTTTCTGTTTCATTTCCTTCATACTTAATGGAGATACAATGTTAGTAACTTGCCTATTTGTTATTCGAGACTTTACAGAAGTTTTACCATTTACATTTTTTTGTGTTTGTTTTGCCTTAGTTCTATTTATCCTGTTATCAGTTTCTCTAAATCTATATCTTGTTGCTTGTTCATCATTGTGTGGACTTTTCACGGAAAATGCCCCTTTTCCTCGTCTTTCGCATGTCTCACATTCACAGTAACAATTTCCATTACCAAAAAAATCTTCACCATAGAAACAGGTTATCTCTTCTCCAACTTCAATATCCCTTAGAACACGAACAAAAGCTTTGCCACGATCAGTCGCTTCAAATGTACAAGTAGGCCTACAATCATGATTGATGTAAGCAGCGGGTCCAAGCCACAACTGGGCACAATTTTTCCTACAACTGTACATAACAGAAAAGTCATTCTTTCCTGGATGCAATAATTGTTTCTCTTCTTCTTCAGTCATTTCAGCAATACATCCAACCAAAAAATCAATTCTTTCATGCTTAACAAACTTTTTAGTTGTAGAAATCTTAGCTCCAACTCTGCCTTCCAAAGAATATCTATAACATGGTTCTATAACAAAACCTGCCTTTTTATCAAATACTCTCAAATAACGATATATCTGAAATAGAAATTGAAACACATTTGTTATGCACTTTTTTATATATTTACTTACTAATGTTTCAAAACAACATCAGTCTTGTAATAATATTTTTAAAAATAGTTGTCAATTTAAAGACAAAAGATTGGTATTTGTCTACATGAATACAAAAAAAAATATTGGAAAATACAATACTGATATGATAATAATAAAATGAATAAAATCATACTAACATGTTCTCTAAGTTTAGTCTGTTGATGTTTATTTTTGCTAAAGTGTCTTGGCATCCATTCACCATTAGCTAGCTTTGTGTATGCCTTGTTGTAGTCCTGAGTCTGAATGAACTCTTTTATTATATTTTTTAATTCTTCTTTGTTCGTTTTTAGAGGTCTGTAACGAATGTTCATCTTGTGTGTTGTAATACCGAGGTAGGGATCTACTATCAGTGCAGTCGCCAAGTCATCATACTCGGACAGCTCGCGGGGAGTCATACCCATTGAATGCATCTTGTGGAGTACTTGTCTCCCAGGATACGAAGCTGATCCAACAACCATTCTGAACACCTAGTAACAAAGACGACAAGCATATCATAAACAACTGAGGTAACTTTAACTATCAAAGGTAATAGATCGGAAGGTCTACAATAAATGTCGATAAAAAATAACTAACATACTACTACGTCAATGAAACTAACCAAATTCCATCCATATAAACCCTATAAATTACTAAAATATAAAAGGACAAACATGGCGGCCGAACAAGAATCTCAAAAAAGCGACACGTCAAAAATTTATATTAATTTTCACTATGTCCACTTCACATATCATTTTTCATTTAAATGTAATAGACTACATAGATATCTAAGAAACTGTAACACTTACTTAGATCATCGATTAAACTTATAATTCATATTCTTTTTCGATATCAACTATCTACCATAATAACACTTCCAGACGCTAACCGCTAGGTTATTTGTTTCTATATATGTATACATAACCGAATTTACAACTCAAGACTTGTGCATTGTATTTAATCTAATAAAATTAAGCTAAAATTAAATTAAGTCTATGATGTTCTTATTGTTCATAAAAACTCAAATGAAGGCTGAAAAACAACCATGTTTTCGTGAACTTCATTCATAATGTAACATTTACAAAGCTTTTTTGCTCCAAACAGTTATATTTAAAAAAATATTTTATTTTGCTCATCATTTTCAATCTTTTAAAGCATCAGCAAGAGAAAACAAACATTCATAAAAATGTTTGGTGACTTCTTGGAACTAAAATAGAATACAAATTGAGTACAATGAAGTATTTATGAGTTGGTGTATAACTACCTTCGCAAATACACAGTACCACAGATTGGAATGTGTACATAATGTATAAACTATAATCTATTATATATAGTCTGTGTGTCACAAGGATCTTATAAATAACTGGATGCCAAGCTTCGAAGAAGTACCTGAAGACGGATGACGTAAAATTGGATGACCATTTTTCTATGGTGTGGAGTCCATGTTATTTATATCTATAGTTCCAGTATAAATTTGGAATAACGTTGTATGGTAAGTTGGATTCGATTGTGTTAATTTTTTTTTCATAAGTGTGTTGTACTTCAAATGAAAGAAATGTTCCGTAATAAATCAAATAATATTGTTTCATTTCATTATCATCAGGTAAAAATAATCATTTATTACATTAATTTATCTAGAGCAGTTAGAACACAGACTTTGTAGAGGTACCTGAAAATCGATGACGTCATATCGGAATGACCATTCAACCAATCACAAGCTGGATTTCTTCATAATTATTGTATATCCATACTTACAAAGAAAAAATGGTTATCTGTAAAGTCGGTTTACGGACGATAATTTAACGTGACAACGTCATGACAAAGCTCCGCTCCACCCCGCCCCGCTCCGCTCCACTCAATTACGATCGCCTACGGCATCGGCTACGATACGCCGATCATAGCCGATCGTGTCTCTCTCTCTCGCTTTTGCCGCTCTCTCGCTCGCGGAACGGGAAACTTTTTCGTGCATGCAGACCGTGTTCATCGATTTCTAAGACGTTATCACGTCAAAAATATGTCCTATTTTGAATTGGTTCTTCAAAATGTTTTCTATGGTAATTTTTCTGGCAGTAAAAATTATAATATTGAAATAATACATTTTATTAAAATTTTGTTCAAAATTACTGAATTTAAATGATAACAAAGAGTAAATTGAAAGAAAAGGTACAATTACGGTTCATCTATACGATAATTTCATCTTAGATGTTTTTAAACCATTGTCAAAAATCACACTCGAATGATATTATATCCTGGGACTATAGACAACATGGACACAATAAAAAATGGTCATTTTTATGACGTCATCCATCTTCAGGTACCACTACCAAGTTACCAATCCAGTTAGAGTAATACATGCATGGTCTGTGGTCACAGATGACAGAATAAAGAATTGACTTGACACTTGACACTACATTTTGTCTGTAGTCGCGCGCGAAGTTGGTTTGTTGGTTAGCGTGAAGCTGAAGTTCTCGTGTCGTACAAAAATATATTTTTAAATTAATATTACAATCCATGAGTGGAAAAACGGATATATGTAAATAAATACAGAGCAAGAATTAACATATATCGTACTCATGTGTACTATTTATACTACTATTTGTTTCTATTTTTATTTTTAAAATTTGTGCTTTATTATTTTCTCAGGTAAGCAATAAACTTCATGATAAAGTTTTTCCTATGTTGCTAGAGTTGTTTAGCTGTCCAGCTTATTTACACGGGTTACACGTATTATGTAGTTAAGTAGATAACTAAATTTTAAGTAAAGTACGTGTAAGCGGACAATTTAGTACGCAACTTGCGTAACATAACGCAAGTAAACAATTTAGATTTTTTTCTATTTTTCTTTTAAGTAAGTAGGCGGAGCTTATCACACGTTTTCACAGGCACTTTTCAGTAAAAATTTTGTAAAATGTTTAATGAATTAAGTAGGTTGTGAATAATTGTAAGAGCTTTACTAAATTATTTCCCTTTGGACGCGCACTAAAAATTATTCACTTAAAATTTAGTTATCTACCTACTTAATACTTTTAAACCGGACTTTACTACCGACTTTCTTCTAGAGTCAACTATAACGTTTTTAATATGTTTCTATCTGAACGAAAATAATAATACATTCCAAACTAATTCCTTCTTGTCTCTTCGATGATTCCTTTGGTGTTATACCATGGGCAGTTGGGCAGCTTTGACCACAATAATATTATTATACTGCCGAGTAACCCTGTGGGTAGGGTTGCCAGATGGTCGGGATTTGTCTGGATTGTCCTGACTTTTTACATTATGTCCAAACAAGTCCCGACAAAATACAAGTACAAGTCCCTAAAATTCACATACAAATTTTTTTGTCACAAAAAATCCTGACTTCTTGAACTTTTGTTCAGATATTTCAGTCTTGCCATCTAGCAACCCTATTCATCGGGCAGCTATAAAAATAAAAAATAAGCTAAGAAATTCTGTAAGAGAAACCATGTGATAATATATTATGTTCATAATTTTCAGGAAATAAATTTTTATTAACCATGGCACACTCTTCAGGCTCATCAGGGAATTTAAAAAATGGTTTAATTGACTTCACTGCTGGTTCATTAGGTAATACTTTTATTTATTGTTGCATTTTATTCAATTATTGAAATTCACATTAAAAAAATGTAAATACCTAAAATGATTTGGTTATTTACTTCTATTATATAATGCTTTTATATGCTAGTATGACCACCAAGAAATGGCCTAGTTGCCACTAAGGTTTTTTAGTGTTGTTGGTGATTATGAAATATTTTGTAGGATATAATATGATAGTTAAATCAATGAAATGTTCAGGTGGTGTTGCAGTGGTCTATGTTGGCCAGCCATTGGATACAGTTAAAGTTAAGATGCAGACATTTCCACATCTATATAAGGGAATGTATGATTGTTTAAAAACAACACTGAGAAATGATGGCGTCATTCGAGGGTTGTATGCAGGAACCACTCCGGCGATTATGGCTAATGTAGCGGAGAATTCAGTTTTGTTTGCTGCCTATGGCTATTGCCAGAAGTTTGTCTGCCGAGTTACAGGTGCAGAGGTAAAAGCTTAAGTTCTTATTCCAAAAATGAATATTTGACCATGTTGAATATCTCTGCAATAGCATAAAAACATCAATCTATTAAATTTACCTACTGAAACAACTGGACTTGATAATATTTGTTTCGAAGAAATTTTACAATTCTCATGAGTCATATGTTTATTGAAACTAAATTAAGCCATCTTTGCAAGAATTTATTAATCTTGCTATTGTATAACCCACATGACTGCCTAATTTAATTAAATTAACAATTTGGTGACTGTTTTGCATGGGCATTTTTCAATATAAAGTATCATGAAAATAATATAAGTATAAATATGTTTTTGATATATTTAAGACTTGAATGTACACATTAATTTTTTAGAACGTGGACCAACTTTCTACCTTGGGTAATGCATCAGCTGGATTTCTAGCAGCATTTTTCTCGTCCTTCACCCTGTGCCCCACGGAGCTGATCAAATGCCAGCTGCAGGCCATGAGAGAAGTCAATATCCAGGGCTCACAAACAGCTGTATGATGACTCTTTTTCGGTATCACGTAAATATATTTCATATTAGTTTTACATTGAATAAGTGGAAGTGTAAATCGTGAATCTGGTCATAGAGCCGTCTTAAGGCACTTGTGTAGTATTGTAGCAATAGGTTTAATCATCCAGTAAGAACTGAGAATACTTTTATTAGTGGTGTATGGAGTTAACTAAGACTTGTTTGATTTGATCAGCTTTTTTTTATGGAAATAGCCAGCAAACGAGCTGACGATCCACCTGATGGTAAGTGGCTATCGTCGCCCATGGACAACAGCAACACCAAAGTCATCACCGATGCGTTGCAGGCCAAGAAAGAGAGAAGAAAAAAAGAAAGAACTGGCTCTCAAGCCCCCAGCTGGAACACGACGTGTCGTTTGGCGGCTGACTCATGCTCAAGGGTGGTAGCTATCCAGGCGAACCCCATGGAGAAATAATAATAGTAATAATGGTATTAAATTAACTATTAAAATCAATATTACCAGTATAATCCCTCGTGGGGCCCTACCACCAGCGGGCCGGATTTAGTCGCCTTTTACGACACCCATCCGGCGTGGGATTGGGGTTAGTATTTTAAGCCTCCCCAATACGGCTAAAGATCAGTGATTATAATAAAATTATTATTAGTCATTGAAGTATAATGTCATAGAACATACATCTCGAACAAAATGTGTGTCCCGCCGCCCGGGAGACTCTATTTTTTTTTTCAAAGTCAAAGTCAAAATATTTTATTCATATAGGTATCACTGATACACTTATGCACGTCATTCTCCTTTCAAAATCGAACGAACCCATTGAAAATTGAAGCCGATCGGCGCCAATTCATTGGGACATACATTCGCGGTGTCGGTTCTATATTATGCTAGTAATAATACTTCAATGTTATTAGTAGACATTTATAAAACAAACTTATCTAAATGTCTGATTGATTTTCCATCGTTTTAGATTTACTTCTCTATAAACCTAAGCTGATGAAAGGGTTAGCTTGACTTTGAAAATACAATTTATTGGGCCATTACACGTGCACCCACTGGCTTCACCCACCGGTGGGTGCACAGATGATTTGGGTTTACACTGCATCAAGGTTGGAATTTTAAAAATATTGATAAACATTCACCCACTAACTTAAACCTCTCCTTTTAAGTTAATGGGCGGGACATTGACGACAGGTCCCTTTTTGACAAGTGTCATTGTGTAAGACCAAGTTTTAGTGTGAAAATCGAATCAAAAATTTATTCAAAATTAACAGCTATCAGTAGATTATAATACATTAGGTATATAAATTAGGTAGTTTGTTATTTACATTAGTAATCTGGTAATCAATCAGTATTATTTTACTGTAGATATATTATTATTCTACAAAAAAAGATAGGTATTTATCGCCAGTTTATTAATCTTCTTTGGAAACTTAAATGCGCAATACATTAATTAAACATTGCCATGTTATCTTAGTGGTTTGATAACGTTATTTGTGGTATTCGCAATAATGACACGCTCGCAAGGAGAATGATACCGTGACGTGATTGATGTTGCGATAACATCTCTGGCCTCGTTTGCAGATCAAAGTCACGCCCCTGCAGCTGACTCAACAGATATTCAAGCAATATGGCATCCAAGGGCTTTTCCGGGGCTTAGTACCTACAATAATGAGGGAGATGCCTGGATACTTTTTCTTCTTTGGTGGATATGAAGGTAAAAGTATTTTTATTGCATGAGTTAAAAATGTTACGATCATTACTAAAGCCACGCGAGCAAAAAGTGATGACCATGACCATCCGAACACCACCGCTCATACGCTCAATTTGCACTGATGCTATACGAAATGTATGAAAATCTCATCCTCAAATTGTAACAACCACTAATGGACTTGTTGTGGCCACCATTAGTGATCCAGTCCAAAAGGTGGTTTATCATGGAGAACAAACGACGAAATAAACTCCTCAGTCAGTAGGTACAAGTACAACATTAGCATGGAGGTTAGAGGTGCATAGAGGTACCTCTATCCTCTATGAAAATTATTTAAAAGATATACCTAACGTTGTTAAAGTAATCTGTGGCAAGAGAATAAAAAAGTGATATCAAACATCTACACCTCAGTATCCTTGCAAATAAATTGTGCTTTTACAAGTTCCTTAGATAATTACTTTAGTCAAATCACATAATATTATCTTCACGCGAAAATCATGATATCTGGTCGTAAAATTTCAATACATACTGTGTCGCAACTATAGATGTAAGGCCGGTTTAAAACCAACTAAACCAACCCGTTTAAAACGAAAAAAACAGCTTAAAACCGAATTCAACCATTTTTTTCGGTTTTAAACCAAACTCACACTCTCGCAGACCTTGAAAACCTCGAAGACATAATGTTGTCTCCTTGTCTCTTTTACGCGTATGATTCATGATGTCTTCTATTCTAGTGTGTGTAATCATAAGTATAGGTAGGTATACCTACGCACTCTTCGTAACTTTTCGTGTAGTAGGTAGGGCATTTCTAATTTTCTATTGATTTTCTAT
This sequence comes from Thymelicus acteon, assembly GCA_951805285.1. Lineage (NCBI taxonomy): Eukaryota > Metazoa > Arthropoda > Insecta > Lepidoptera > Hesperiidae > Thymelicus > Thymelicus acteon. The sequence goes on along the minus strand of OX638219.1, from coordinate 8,193,444 downwards.
AAACTAGGTACCAAATAAAAACAAAACATGACGTCAGGTGAGCAAAAATTACCCATAATGAACCGTAAAACAGTTCTTCTATTTCTGTAGGCGAGTTCTCAACCGTTTAAAACGGTTTATTTGGGGTTTAAAACGGAAAAATTTGGTTTTAAACGTTTTAAATCGGTTGATTTACATCTATAGTCGCAACTCATCAATACTCATCATCGCATCTTCATATTTCATGATGTGATAATTAAGTAATAATTGCGTTTTATTTATTTATTTATTTAACAATTTTTGTACAGAAATAGTGTATATAACATATAGTAAAAGAAATTTTAATAGAAGTAAACATCGTGTCTTAGTTGTGTAGGTAAAATTATTAATAAGGCACGGAAAGTACCCGATGATAGTTTAAAAAACTTCAGAGGTGTCAAGGGACACCCGGATGGAACGAAGTTCCTTGCAGTCAGTACTTGGATAGCAAAAACATGCTAGCGAGTGTGCCAAAACAAATCTGGGGTATTAAATTACTTTGCAATTGCAAGCTTGTAGCCAGCTACTAGGTGAACAAAGCCAATAAGAAATTTAATACCCCAGATTTGTTTTGGCACACTCGCTTGCATGTTTTTGCTATCCTAGTACTTACTGCAAGAAACGAAAATATCTGGCTTGCTTTCTATAAGAGAGGGGGAGAGACAGACTGAGAAACATGCGCACGCCGCACGACATGTAACGACGCCGCACGAGTTGTAACGACTAACGACGGCAAAAAGTGTCGTTACAACTTTTCGTTACTAAATTTTCCGCCTAGCCCCCTTTCGCAACGCGCGATAAGGAACTTCGTTCCAAAAATTTCTGGGTCACAATGTAGAGGTTTGGGAAACGTGGGTATTGGGAAAAAAGTCGATTAAACTGCAACGAAAGTTACTTCTGATGTTTTCAGGAACAAGGACGTTATTAGCAAAGCCCGGTCAATCCAAAGACGACATAGGTTTCCTGAGGACTATGATCGCGGGCGCGGTTGGCGGGCTAGTGTTGTGGACGGTCATATTTCCTTCTGACGTCATCAAGTCCCGAATGCAAATATCGAACAAGAGTCAAAAGTTCCTAACAGTCGCTTATGATATAGTGCAAAAAGAAGGTATGTATCTACTTAACAAACACACTAATAAAACTCTTCCCCTATCGTTTAAGCGCCCAAGTCTTCTTCGTCTGGTCACATACGCTTTATTGTCGAGCTCTCGCTTTGCTTCAGTTTTCTTATTTTTTACACCTTGGGTTACATTATTGGAGTTTTATTAAGGATCCCTAATTTTTTTGAAAATATAATATAGCCTATGTCACCCGGGGATAGTGTAGCTTCCCAAAAGTGAAAGAATTTTTCAAATCGGTTCAGTAGTTTCGGAGCCTATTCAATGCAAACAAACAATAAAATCTTTCCTCTTTATAATATTTGTGTAGATGTATTTCTAGTTTGCGCAAAGCCAATTTAATTATGTCATGCTCATAAGATATGGTATCTCTAATCTCTATTATTTTCTTATCGTGACCTCAAAATCTATTTGTAATTGGAAAGTAAATCTTGTATTTACTGAAGATTAACTGATATTAATGAAAATTAACTGATCACGGAAAATTTCAAATTCCACAAAATAAAAAAATTACATAAAACTACTAAAAAGTGAAAACAACACTATAATTCTGAGGAACTTTATTATTACACGAGTAACCGCCCGCGTTTTGCTTCGGTTTTCTTATTTTTTTACACCTTATTGGAGTTTTATTAAGGATCCCTAATTTTTTTTGAAAATATAATATAGCGTTACTCGGGGATAGTGTAGCTTCCCAACAGTGAAAGAATTTTTGAAATCGGTTCAGTAGTTTCGGAGCCTATTTAATGCAAACAAAAAATCAAATCTTTCCTCTTTATATATTAGTTATTACATGAAGAAGGCGAAAAATATTTAATTATCCAGGCCTTTGAAGTCCATTGCTAGACTTTGGCCTCCTCTAACTAACACCACTCTGACCAATCCTAAAATCTTTTAAATCCAGAAAATACGATACATACATAGGTACTCAATGTCGTGTCATTTGTCAATGCGTTGTTTCCATTCAATGATTAGTATTAGAAAAAAAATACTGGAAGCTCCAGTGAAATAATTCTTTGAAGGTGGTATATATGTTACCGGATATCTGTATAATTCAGCATTCTATACAATACCTAGGCAATGTATAGAATATCTAAAAAGTTCAGGTAACGTTTTGAATATTATTTATTTCATACTTAGCCCAGGCATTCTATACAATACTCCATGCGTAGTTGGTAATGTGTGTAAAAGACGGTTCTCTATTAAGCTGCCTTTTCGCCGAAAATTGTTTGGCCGATTATCACTTGCCAACTAAAGTTTCGCAGAATTTTATTTCGCCGAATAATCTTTTGCCAACTTATCACATTTTTTTTTAATTTCCCAACCTAACAGTTGCCAACTGTACGTTTGGTCTGCCTTTTATAATGACACTTTTCAAAAGGCCAACTTTCAAGTAGCGAATGTTTCAGTTAGAGTAATATTCATTTGGTTGTATATTGTTTATAAACCTAGGTTTGTAAATTTGCGGTTTTTGTTATCTTTATTTATTTATTTATTTATTATAGCATTACCAACATAAGATACAGTTTCATCATTTGCAATACAAGTTGTTACTTATCATATTAAATCTTACTGTTCCTACAATTACAGGTAACCACAGCATGCTTTGCAAATAGTCATCTTCCGGTGACATATGCACTTTTAGGGAGAATTTAGGGGTTTTTGATACATAAAAAGGCTTCCAAATATCTTCGGCGCTGCGGGAAGTGCAGCCCCTCCGCCCTTGCGTAACAAACTGCAGGCACGCCATGCTCGCCTACGCAGCTTCGGCTTTTTGGTCGCCTGCGGCGACCAGCCTCAGCCGCTTCGGCTCACATGGTGCCTGCAGTTGGTTACAGCGGGCGGGGGCTGCTCTCCCTCCGCGCCTCCGGGGTTTACATTCACTCTAGGGGTAGGGCAGACTAGTACCACGTGGGGTCGGGGTTGACTAAGTCGGTTCTGTCACCAATTTTGAAAAATCCGAAGCTGCGTAGGCGAGCAGTGTAGTGTAGGAGCCATTAGACTGCATCTCTCCTTACCATTAAGTGTGATTTCGGTCAAGCATTAATTTAAAATGTATAAAAAAATATCTATTCATGCAGGTTATAATTTGTTTTGAGTGTGTTTTTAAGTAAATTCTTAATTCCAACTAGGGATTGCAATCCGGTGCCATTTTCAATCCGGCCGGATTTTACCGGATTTTTACCAATACGGTCGGATCCGGCCGAATCCGGCCGGATTGATCACGCGATCAGAATTTTTCCTCCTCGTTCCAATATAGACTGTTTTTGAAGTTTTTTTTTTTTGGATTATAAAGGAACACGAATGCGAGCCGTAATAAAGCCGTATCACCTAATGATAATCATCTTAATATTATTAAGAGGAAAATTTTAGTATTTTATTTATTTTTTGTAACGGATATACTCAAAAACTATTGGAGCAATTTAAAAAAAAAATTACATCAATAAAAAGATGCATTATTCCTTAGTGACATAGGCTATATTTTACTGTGATTAATAATATTTTTTTTTACTTCATCAGAAATAAAAATGTTTGATGCCCAGCGAAGTGAGCACGGTTCAGCTAGATTATCATAAAGGGTGGCGCAAACGTTGCCACCCGATGTTCTTTGACTGTATTTTTTTAATAAATGAAAAACTTTAGTTTTGCTATTGGATTGTGTTTATTTGATGTCTAAATATTTGTTTTCATTAAGTAGAAAAATGATATCAGCCAAGTGGCTGCCGCCAGAATCGGGCCTGTAAGGTTCCTATTTATGTCATTTTCCTTCACTCCTGCCAGAACTTTTGGCGAAAGGTTTCCGCATTTATGATGGATATTCTCTTTGAGGGCTTCAAGAATCTGAAGCTTGTTGACATAAACTCGTGACTTCAAGAAATCCCACCAAGAACCCAAAATAAGTCTAAAGCTGTTAAAATGGGCGATCTTGCCAGCTAGTGCAAACGACGAAAAACGAGGGATTATTTTGATGACTCCGCGTTTTTGAGGAATATAGCGATTCATGTCTTATTGACGTGTATTTTTTATCTGTTTTCTACACAAATGTCACCGCAAAACTGATATTTACCGCCATTTGAAAAAAATATAGCATCTTCCGATAGGGTAATGATGACTCTTGCCCCACCCTATATTATACCTGCATCTGGATGTAAACAGTCCGAAAATGTAATTTTAATTAGAAGTAGAACAGTTTATCAATAAAACTTGTCTTCTAAAAAGTATATCAATTGCTATATTTGTTTCTCTTTATTTTCTTTAAGAAGGGAGCCAATAACAAGTGTACATGTATACTACTACACTTCTTTATAATAATATGTTTAAGGGGGTTTTACTGTTGTTGTGCTATCGCGCATCAATTGAAATATACCTACAGCTTACAGCTACATCCATGTAGGGCAAATATTACAAATTATAAATAAGAAGTAATATTAACGAGAACACAATTTCACACTTTTATAAGTTACAGTTTATCCATTCAGTAATTTGTGTTGTACATAACATCCTTATTGAACGTTAGGAATACCGTAATGCAATACTAGATTAATTACAACATCTATACTTGGCATTTAATGCATCTACACTAGCAACAGGATGGTTATTTTGTCAAAAATTTGCGTGACCGGATCCGGTCGCCGGATCCGGTAAATTCGACCGGATCCGGTATGCGTAAAAAACGCCGGATCCGGCTGGATTACCGGATCCGGTTTTCCGGATTGCAATCCCTAATTCCAACCTCCATCCAAGTTGACTATACATACCCAGATCTAACTTTATTCATTGCCGGTGGACCTGCAGGTATTCTGTACAGTAGTTGGGAAACGTATACATTACCTAGGCAAACTATGTAATGGTGATAATATTCATATAAAATTTAATACATTGCCAAAACGACCCAGGTATTATACACATTTCCTAGGAATTGTGTTGAATACCAGCATTATACAGATATCCGGTAACATATATACCTCATCATACTGGATTTTTTTCATTTTTTGAAGTTATAATACTTCTTTAGGCGCGTTATTAAATAAATGGGAAAAATGATGAGAGTGAAATTTTAAGATTTGTAACACGGACGGTGACACAAAAACGACGGTCACGAAAAACGTCACGCGCATTTTTAAAAATGCTCGTTTTGAAAAAATGATTATTATTAAGTAATCTCTCTCTCAAGCCCCCAGCCGGAACACGACGAGTGCTTTGGCGGCTAACACATGCTCAAGGGTGGTAGCTATCCAGGCGAACCCCATGGAGAAATAATAATAATAATTAATTACCAATTAAAATCAATATTACCAATATAATCACTCGAGGGACCCTACCACCAGCAAGCCGGATTTAGTTGCGTCTTACGACACCCATCCGACGTGGGATTGGGGTTGGTATTGTAAGCCACCCCAATACGGCTATAATATTGTCGCCCAAAGGCATCAGTAACACAACAGAGATTACTGATGCGTTACCGATCGATAAACAGTAGAGAAAAAGTATAAAAAAAAATAAAAAAAACCGCCTGTTATCAAAAAATCTATCATGACATACCTTTTTGAAATCCTTATGATGAGCTTTTTAATTTAATACCCATATTGCATTATTCGATTTATTTTTATTTTTTGATACTTCAAAAAACGGCATCTGACAGCCACCATATTTTTTTTTCATTTCACTTATCTAAGAACACTTGGGTTATCAAGACTAATCTAACGATATCTTAATTATATAAATCCCTTTAGTGGTTTGGAAGATACGAGGTAATAAAGAATAATTACACGCATACCTGCATACATACAATATACATAAATAAATAAATAAATAAATAACGCTTCACACTCATAGCCCCACACTAGGATTCCCTGTGTCGTGGGTGCCATGGACAACACACTAGACAAGGACATTCACACCCAGACCGAGACCAGAAATTCAAACTAATCATTCAAATTTCGCCTCGCTGCATCCGGCATGGTAACCATTGCGCCACATGGGTCGTCGCATACATACATACAAGATACATACATACAAGATACATACATACAATATACATACATACAAGATACATACATACAATATACATACATACAATATACATACATACAAGATACATACATACAATATACATACATACAAGATACGCGCGAAAAATATAACCCTTCCTAGCAGTTGGGTAAAAAGGAGAGCCAGTGCTCTCTGAGTTCTGGCCCCCAGCCGGAACAAGACGAGTGGTGGCTGACTCAGTCAAGACGTGGTAGCCAGCCAGGCAGGCTTCACGGATGGTATATTTTCACGGACACTTTGCCAACCGATAGGAAGCAGACGGACCCGCATTATTACTATGAAAGACTAGAGCAAAATCTACTTCATGAACCTTCCGATACAATGCATGTAGCCAATACGTCAAGTCATTTAGTCGCCATAAACACTTACCATCCGGTGGGATTGTTGTCAAGCACTAACTTATTTCATGTAAAAAATAAACTTCAATACGAAATATTACGGACGTAAAAAAAGAACGGACGTAACCTTGTCTAATCGAGAGTGAAGCTGACAGCTGACAGCTCGCTTACCATGTGTGCGTAATTTTTGATTCGTGATGGTGTCAATGTCATATCAAGATGGTATCAATGTGTGGGTGTGTGTACTTGTACGAATACAGAGTTGGTATTACTATGGGTGCTTCACTGAATTTGTTCTTAGGATTACGTCCGTCTTTTTTTTATACAGTATTCGGCGACATCGCTCTAACGACCTTTCGAGCTTTAAAATTGTGTTTATTCTTCAGGTGCGCTGGCGCTGTACAACGGGTTAAAACCAACCTTAGTGCGGACGATTCCGGCCACTGCCGCACTGTTTGTTGTCTATGAGTATTCCAAAAAGTGGATGCACCAATCCTTCGGAGATTGAAGCATTACATGCCATTCCTTATATGACCTAATTTTTGTTCTTACAACATTGACCAAATATTATAGAGATAATATGAGAAGAATATGTTCATTTTTAAATACATGTTATAATTTTTTTAGATAGACAAATGATTATGTTAATTAGTATATTTTTAAGACATGTAAATTAGATATAGATTAATACCAGTTCAAATAATTATTCAGAGAAAATAAAACTTATATTTTTATTAAAATTTATTTTGTACCTTGCTTTTCATCTTACAAAGATTGTTGAAAGTTATTCACACTATACTTCGATACATATCTTCAATTTTTGTATAAGTATCGGGGATGAAATAGTTGTCGATGCATGTATAGATTGGACTGTTGAACTTTCTATAACTGACACCGCATGTGCCGGCTCCCAATAATAACCCGATCATAAAGACAAAAAATAATATGACAACCATTCCACATTTACATCTGTTCTGACTCCATAATGCGTCCTTACAAATTTGTAAAATGTCGGCCACTGATCTGAAATATTGCTTTACAGTAATTTCATGCCATACCTGCGTCCTAATGCGTTTAGAACGCAAATGTGGCCAACAGTTTGCGCGCTAAAAGGGGCGTGGCCGTGTTGATACCATAAGGGCGGTACCTCACCGGGACGCCAAGGCGACGTCGCCGGCCACGTATCCAAAAAGTTTATTAAGCGTGGCCGGCGACGTCGCCTTGGCGTCCCGGTGAAGTACCGCACTTACACGTTAGGCGATAACTTGGGTAACGGCTTAATTGACACATCAAATTATTTTAATTCTGTTGGTCACATCTGCGGCCTAGTGCGCTAAGGCGCATTCCGGCGCAACCGTTAACGTTAACACAGATGTAGCAGGGACAGTAAGGTTACTGTGGGTCCGCGCAAATAAGTCACCGATCACCGTTGTCGATGGCTCGAGACAAGCTTCACTTGACTCGCCGCAGACATGAAGCCCCGTGGCGGCCATCACATCAGTGTCGACCGCTCGCTACTCGACTGTTGGGGCATTCCACGCGCCACTGGTGCCCAGTCATCTGTGGTCGGTAGCCTATTCGCGCAGACCCTTGGGTACCTACTGCATAGTCTTGTAATTAATAGACATTACAGACACATGATGTTAATTAGCCTTTTTTCTTAATATACATAAGTTAATACTGTAAACATTATCAAAGCTGTTGGTAAGAAACTAAATAATATTATAATATTCCAAATATCGACACCTATAATAGACGGGCGTCGGGATCAGCTGAAGAGAATCAGATGCGCCTCCCAAGGATAGGGTAAATAAGAAACAAATGGAATATTTCACGGTTGACTTTGGAAGACAAATAGTAGCAAGCCAAGGGAGCTTCAAACCACCAAATGGAAGTACCTTCAGTAAAAGGACCGCAGTGAGGTAGGAAGGTAGGTATATATTTATGTAGTGGTACGTTGTTGTTGCCAGCATCTAAACGATTATGTCGGTACCGGTTTTAATACGACATCCTGCGTTAGGGTCACAGTATGTTCACAACACAACCAATCTACAGCTACCAACAAATTACAATTTTTTTTTAGTGTTCATATACCTGCAACATCTTGTATTATGACAAAGTAGAACGTCTGTCTCATCCAGAAGCTTCTGAAGTTGTTGTTGAGCTAAAGCGATAACTGGACATTTTCTATGTAGAATGTTTGAGATTTCCCTGTCAGGATCTACATCGCAACTGCATCCAGCTGTACCAATTGTAATCCTTTCATTTTTGGGCGACGTATCTGACACAGCTATATTAATATTATCCTCTCTCGCGCTAACTACATAACTTTCTGTTGGATCAAGCCGACATTTCTTATAAGATTTTCTAGAATATCTATGAATATTCTGAACTGAGTAATCATTCGAAGATGTGCACATAAATAATACGAATTAAGTACTTATACTCCAGTAGGTACTTAAAGTTCACCAACTTAGTAAATATTAGCAGATAATTACTATGTAATATTCATTTCTTAACACAAATGATAGAAAAGAAACACATTTTAGAAATTGCTTTAAGTCAAAGTGAAGTAGAGTGCAATTTTTTTTTATTGATGATAAGTTTGTAGTGAATGGTACTTTGTGCTGTTTGTGTAGTTCTGCCATAACCTTTATCCGCTTTATCTGAGCCCTGTATGTTAAGCCACAAATTAAGTCCCTAACGCAGCGTTTCTTAACCTTTTTAGCTGGCGACCCAAAATATAAATATATTTGAAGCCCGCGACCCTAATGTTTTATTTATCTTCCAGCGTTATAGACCAGTGCTGATAATTTTTGAAACCAAAAAAAATTATAGTAAGATGAAACCCATTGAGGTTTTGAGGGTAAAAAACGGTTTATTTCGATTTTCGGCAAAACTACAAGTCCTATGGAAAAAAGTTAAATGGCAAAGTTATAGGTAATAAGAAGATCTACAACTTTTATATTTACGTTTTTATATATAACCTCAAAATTTATGTGAAAAATTAAAATAATCAAGTTTTTGGTCCTTTATTTTTAGCTTTTACAATATTTTTTTTCACAAAATTTGGTGAAAACTTACCTTTGTATGTTACAAACATACTGTAATTTTTTTAATTAAAATATTTATTTTTTCACCTTATTTTGACTTAATATCGAAAAAGCACCCTAATTTTCAAACGAAAAATCTCACGTCAAAATATCTGATTTTTAAAAAAAGGCGGTGCGCTTTTTGTTCGTTGAAATCTCTACTTTTTGATGGTATATAAAATAATATACACTACTGTGGTAAATGTTTTCAGAAAATGCCATGAAACGACAACAATTTTTGCATATTTTTTGAAATCTTAATATTTTATGGATTTGTAATTTTTTTGTTTATCAATTTGACATGGAATCTTACGTTTTTCAATTAATTAAAGTGTAAATTTTAATAAATAGCTCAAAATTTTGCGTAATGATTTAAAAAAAAATTAAAACTCGAATCTGAAATTTTTTAGCGAAAATAGTTGGTCGTTTCATTGCATTTTCTGAGAACATTTACCATAGTAGTGTATATTTTTTATATACCATCAGAAAGTAGAGATTTCAGCGACCAAAAAACCTTCAGACTTTTTTTTAAAAAGCATTCTGACGATTTTGCTAGTGATTATCTTGAAATCGGGAGAAAAAAGAGCGTGCTTTTATCAACAAACATTCTAGAAACTGATTTGTTTGCTGAGTTGTCTCCGCGCGAGTCGCGCGTTCGCCGGTGTCACTCCCTTCCGGCCCGCAGCCTACCACGTGCTATCATTCCGCAATAGTCAATAGTACCAGAGTGATAGTACAGGTTCCGAGTCAATATATCGGCAATTACGGCGCTTAATAATTGATACTAATGTATTTTATGCCATCTAAGTTAGTAATTTTGATTATCTATCTATTAGTGTGCTAATATGGCGACCCATCCCAGTATCGCCCGCGACCCGATTTTGGGTCGCGACCCGGGGTTAAGAAACGCTGCCCTAACGTATTGGGTTTAACCACAGAAGACATAATGGTTAAACTCCCTATTTTGATCTAAGCTCTATAAAGATTAAAGCAAAATCTAGTTTGTTGCAAGTTTCCATCCAGATTACAAGTTCTTTCATTAAAATCTGATTAAGTATACATCGTATACATAAATAACGAGGACCTCCCCGTAATAATATCCTACATAATGTATCTTATTATAAAGTTTGTCGGATAAAATGTGAAGATCGAATTATTATATGTATATATGTCGAATTTATTATAGGTACTCTTAAACATATATGACATTTGCAGTATCAACATATCTATATGTATATCCCCTCGCTTTGCTTCGGTTTTCTTATTTTTTTACACCTTGGGTTACATTATTGGAGTTTTATTAAGGATCCCTAATTTTTTGAAAATATAATATAGCCTATGTTACTCGGGGATAGTGTAGCTTCCCAACAGTGAAAGAATTTTTGAAATCGGTTCAGTAGTTTCGGAGCCTATTCAATGCAAACAAAAAATCAAATCTTTCCTCTTTATATATTAGTATAGATTAGCCTATAGCCACGGACCTTATAGACAAAGAGCCCAGAGCGATCAGACATGACTTATTTTCACATGGATGAAACCTTCACTACTCAGTAGCGTCCAGTGTACTTTGAATACCTTGCGTGTTTGTGAAGCTTGCCCTGTGACACCTGGGCAGGTACCAGGTGAGAAAGGTAACTAAAAATAAGAATAACTTTACTTAAATTTACATAGCTGATTTTTATACAGGGTGTCCCAAAACAGGGTGTACAAAACTATTAACAAAAAACCAATAAAGTACAGGTCTAATCGGTTTGGTTATTTTTTTATTAGCTTTTTTTTTTCGGAAAAAAACCTGACTTGCTACACTATTTTCGACATATTTTTTTGTTTTTACATTCTGTTTTTTATTTACCAGTTGTTATCATAGTTTATCTATTCGAGGTATGAAATCTACCGAAAATTAAATAGGATATATTTTTTAAAGACAATAACTGAATTTTTTTTGAAAAAAAAAACCCTTTTTATTTAATTTCGCTAAAAAGTTGGGAAAATGTCCTAAGAATATTAATATTTTATCAATTATTATTAAATTACATGATATTAGCTACAAAATCTCATGAATATGTTTGTAGTTATCTTAATCATTTACCGAACTACAAACTCTTGAAATATGCAATCTATTTTCGAAAATAAGTAGATTAGACTGTTAAAACCAGGCTAGTGGAACATTTAAGTGTCTTACTATCAAAAATACCTTTTGCCCTTTGATAGAATAATTTTAAATGTAAGGAAACAATAAAAACAAGTGCAAATTTAAATCATTTACTTAAAAAAAAACTAATTAATTCATAACGTTTTCGAAATGACCGCCATTGGCGTTAATAGGTACAGGCTAAGGCTCTAAATGACATCCTTTGACTCGTTATTTGCACTTCGAAAGGTTCGCTCCTATTTCTGTAGCAGCAGCATCAATCCTCTGTTTCTTTTATCGTATAAACACGGCTTTTTTTTATCTAATGTAGGTACACGGCCTTCCAAAAATTTTCATTGGCAACACTGCACTAGACGCTACTGAGTAGATAAGGTTTCCTCCATGTGAAAATAAGTCATGTCTGATCGCTCTGGGCTCTTGGTCTATTAAAGAAAGACGGACGTAATCTCGAGAACAAATTCAGTGAAGCACCCATCGACGAACTCTCTATTCGTACAAGTAAACACGCACACATTGACACAATCGGTCGCCATTCCGGCGCCGGACCGCACTCGAGTCATACGGACATTGGACAACGGGAGTTGATAAATAATAATAAAAATGCCTTTGTGTGCTGTTAAAAGTTGCAAGAACAATAGTAATTCAGTTAAAAAACCTACAGGGATCACCTTTCACAAGTAAGTTTGTAATTTAATCACTGATTTCTTTTATTTTTCCTAAAGTTATTAACAAAATAAACTAGAGAAATTGTAACCACAAAATCAGCCAGTGTTGCCAACAATATTGCATATGCAAATACCCAGAATGTGTGGGAAAATTATAGTATATGTAATGCTCGAGTTTCTTACTTTAGTTTAAAACTATATATATTTGGGGTTCCGTAATAAATAACAATGAACCCTTACCTATATGTTTGCCATGTCTGTTCGTCTGTCCGCGGCATTGCTTACAAAATAACAATATTAAAAAGCTGAAATTTGGTATCGATCAAGGTAAGTATATTAATAGGCATGATGACAGTAAGTAAAAATAACTAAAATTATGTATTTATATAATAAAACCCTATTAATGGATTACAAAACACGCATTTATCGTATTATTATTAGCGAGATAAACTATATTGTTGATAAAATAAAACTACAAAATACGGCAAGCCGCCATCTTGGCTAAAACGCCAGTCACTTTCAATTAGCGCAAATTACGTCACACGTCTTAAAACAAATGAATATCACCATACTAAACATGATTTATCGTCTTTTGTTTTCCTGAGGCATGACGTCACCACCACGCCATGACAGTTTGAAGCGTTTTGGTGCGAATTTTAAACTTATAATTTGAAATGTATTTATTTTATACTAAACCTTATTTTTTTGCGGAAATATAATATACGTTGTAATTATAATATATTTCCCAACAACATAGAACAGTATTTCAAAATTAGTCATCATGCCTATTACGGATAATGGTAGAACAAAATTTGAGAAATTTTAGATACCTCCCCTATAAGTGAAGTGGGTAAACCAGTGTATTTAATCTGTTGTCAATTAATAAAATTCATTAATCTCATCAATTATAATAATTTGCATTTATTGAATGTGGATTTGACTTTTTTTATACAAAATTCTAATTTCATAGACGTTTTGAGAGTTCATAAGAGTAGCTGAAAGATAGATATATATATTTAAAAAATCTGTTCTAATATTTTAAATGCGAAAATGACCGTATCTGTTTGTAACGTACATAATATAATAAAAAAATGACATATGCTACTAAGTATAATATTGCTGTTTTGTTTATATTTTGTAGATTTCCTTCAGCAAACGAATCGTGGAAAAATGATTGGATTGAAATAATAAGGGAATCTCGGAATGAAAGGGACTGGAATCCATCCAAATTAAGCGTTATATGTAGTATACATTTTGAAGCCAGTGATCTATACACTACTAAATGTGGAATTCCGCGTGTTGTTACATACGCTGTGCCAAAAAAGGTTAAAATTTAACTTATCCTTTTGTAGAATCATAAAGTACCTAGACTACTTCCATGCTATAACAATGACTACATTTGAAATACATAATTTTAAACCATATTTTTAATATATACCTACTAGCTGCCCGGACAGACTTCGTTCTGTCAAAAGTTTTTATTTTTATTTTGAGATGTAAGCTATCTTTTAAATTGGATCAAACTGCACACGGTGTGCAAAGATTAAAATCGGTTATGTAGTTTAGGAGTCCATCGCGGACAAACAACGTGACAAGTAATTTATATATATTAAGATTAAAGATCCAAATAAAAGTAGTATCTAGATAGTAAAGTTTTTTTACTGAATAATGTTTTTTTACTCCTTCGTCATTCTTTCATGCTGTTTCAGTTTTTACGTGAGCCTCCAAGCACTCAAAAAAGACAGCTCACTGAAGCCAGTACTTCTTGCGCTTCACATGAGGTACGGACGTAATATTACCTACTCAAGAAACAATAATTTATTATACACTTTTCAAAAATAATTAAAAATAATTAGTCGTATACACATAATATGTTCGAGTATATACTCGTATGCACGAGCAAAGGTAGAAAAAAAATACTTTCATGTATACTTTGTTATTTTCAATTACTATCTCACTCTCCGGAAATATAAAATGCAGCATTGCCAATATTGCTGGTATGAAAAAATTATATAAGATTTTCGTAATTTTAGGTACCCAAACTGGCAGAGAAATCTGAATATTGCCGATTTTGTGCCACTTCAGACTGCGAGGGAAATCAAATAAATATTCGAAATGATGCTGCAGTTAAAGAACTTGTTGTGCATATGACAGATAGACTGCATACTAAAATTGACTTCAACCAAGAACACCTTCCAACAACAATTTGCCATATGTGCCTTAAAATGTTATATACTCTTTATGACTTCATTGCTGGTATTGACCTAGCGCAGAAAACTCTAAATAATTTAGCGCTACAGAAATATATAATTCAGATGCCAGAAAATAGAAATCTCGACATCGACATGGATATACCGAGTACGTCGTTATCGCAGCAAGTATGAGAGCACTTATCTCTAAGATCTATAAAAATTATTGACGATTTCGTGTTCTTTTTATAACTTGTTTTTTTTTTTCTTTAAGATACCAATAAAAAGTGAAGAACCATATAATTTTAAGCAACCCTGTTTACAAACGCTGAGCCCGACCACTTCTTTAAATCAGGTATCCTTATTTTTTGATCTTTTTTAGGATAATTTAAGAAAATATTTTATGTTGTCTTCTTTTTTAGATATCATGTTTTTTTTCTTTAAGATACCAATAAAAAGTGAAGAACCATATAATTTTAAGCAACCCTGTTTACAAACGCTGAGCCCGACCACTTCTTTAAATCAGGTATGCTTATTTTTTGATCTTTTTTAGGATAATTTAAGAAAATATTTTATGTTGTCTTCTTTTTTAGATATCATGTTTTTTTTTCTTTAAGATACCAATAAAAAGTGAAGAACCATATAATTTTAAGCAACCCTGTTTACAAACGCTGAGCCCGACCACTTCTTTAAATCAGGTATCCTTATTTTTTGATCTTTTTTAGGATAATTTAAGAAAATATTTTATGTTGTCATCTTTTTTAGATATCATGTTTTTTTTTTCTTTAAGATACCAATAAAAAGTGAAGAACCATATAATTTTAAGCAACCCTGTTTACAAACGCTGAACCAGACCACTTCTTTAAATCAGGTATCCTTATTTTTTGATCTTTTTTAGGATAATTTAAGAAAATATTTTATGTTGTCTTCTTTTTTAGATATCATGTTTTTTTTTCTTTAAGATACCAATAAAAAGTGAAGAACCATATAATTTTAAGCAACCCTGTTTACAAACGCTGAGCCCGACCACTTCTTTAAATCAGGTATCCTTATTTTTTGATCTTTTTTAGGATAATTTTGATACGGCAGATATGACCAGTCCATTGCCATTTCTTACTGCTAAATCTTCGAGTTACGTCACTTTCGTTCTTTGGCTAATAATTTTGTTTCCGATTCGATCCCTCAGGGAAATACCGAGCATAGCTCTCTCCATTGCAATGGAGAGAGAGCTATCACTGCCTTTGGTACTTTATTATGTTTAATTATTTCTGACTTTTAGGAATCAAACGGAACAATACCAATTTTGCTTGATACACCCAGAGAACGTCGATTGAAATACAAAATTAATAAGAATCGACAGTTAATAGATGGACAAAGAAGAAAAATAAAGATATTAAATCAAAAAGTAAGACGACTCGAAAACCGCAACGAATCACTTAAGAATATAATGAAAAACCTTAAAGAAAGAAATTATATTGACACAGATCTTTTTAAAAGATTAAATGAAAATGTGGTTGCAGCTGATTTATTCAATTGTTTAAATCGAAAAAAACTTAACAAAAAAATAAAGTACTCACGAGCAATAAAAATATTTTGCCTGACTCTGAATGACTATTCCCCTAGAGCTTATGATTACATACGACAATCTTTTAACACTTGTTTGCCTCATCGAAAAACCCTCGAAAAGTGGTATAGTCACATTAATGGTGAACCTGGTTCCACCGAAGAATCTTTCGAGGCATTAAATTCATTATTAAGGAGCGATTAAAGTAACCGTTAGTGACTGAGTTGGGGTGTCAGTGTATGTAGTGCAAGTTTGTCAAAATCTGTTTTTTAATTTATTAGCTAGGTCTGAATTTATGCCACCGTCAAGTTCCATAACCATGAATTCAGACAGGAAAATAAATCTGTTCATCGCTACTATGAAAAAAAAGCACACTTGTATTTTATTTTACAATAAAACAATTATAATAACAGTTGAGAGCGTTTTATTTTCATTTTCATAAATACCAAGATATATGTTTTTATCAAAGGAGACAACCTTGGTCTAATAGCTTTTATTTCAAGGTTACAATGCCGGGCGGATTTGTAAAGTTAAAACAACCTTATGCTTGAACAATATGGTGTGCTTTCGAGTGAAGTGCTGAAAGGTAGGCTAATATATAGTAGGTGTGGAGTTTTTAGTATGCAGTGATATATCTGTTATTTTCGGTTTACATGCATTAAGTAATTAAGTAGATAGCTAAATTTTAAGTGAATAATTTTTAGTGCGCGTTCAAACGTAATAATTTAGTAAAGCTCTTTAGTTCATACAATTCTTCACAACATACTTAATTACTTATGCATTTTTACTAACTTATAACTAAAAAGTGCCTGTCCAAACGTGTTAAGCTACCACCTACCTACCGCCCACCTACTTAACAGAAATAATCAAAGAACAGCTGTCATGGGACGGCTGACAGATGTGAAACATCGAAATGCGTCGCCACGATCGCTAAGTCTAATACCCCATTTACACGCGCGCGCAAGCCACGATACAATCCGCGAGACGCGCGCATGTGAACAGGGCGCTCGCGGACCAGACCGCGGCGCGTCTCGCGCTCGCAGGGCTCGCGTCGGGAGCGGTTTTCTAGGCGCGCGCCTAAAGGGGCTCGCGCGGTGTTCACACGCGCGTAGGGGGCGTGGCTTACGGACGCGCCAGGAGACGGTCCGCGACACGCGCGTGTAAATGAGCGGTACAATAAGGTTTACCCCTCGCGTAAAGATGTTTAACATCAAAATAGAGAATTTTCTAAATTACTGTTACTGTACTTTATTGTTTACTTGCATACTAAATTTTAACTACTAAAGTGTCCGTTTACCGTATTAATTTACTTAAAATTTAGTTATCTGCTTAACTACTTAATTCTTGTAAACCGAACATTACGGAATAACTATTCAGTAAGTAATACATTTTGTGTTTGATTTTACTCCTACATAAAGAAAAAATGGGGACATTTATGTTCTTATCGTGGTAACCCCAAAATTACGCACACGTAGTAAGCGATCGGCCATTACTACTACAGTGCGACCAACTTATCTGTGAACTGAGGGAGGGCGCTGTCGAACGCATTGGACCAATCACTGGTACGCAATTCGAGACGTAGTAAATGTCAATGTCATTCATTGACATTAACACAAATAACTTAAGAATGGGGCAGCATTAGTTCCAATTTTCGCCATTTCACAGATAAGTTGGGCGCACTGTATGCTTCCTCTCGATTAGACAAGGTTACGTCCGTCTTTCTTTTTAAGCTGCAAACATACTATAAGCCGCGTCCGACCGGACGCAGCTGACAGCCGCGACTGATAATGTGCACAGTCTTTTCGGACGTGGCTTGCGGACGCGTTCTAACGCCTTTTCCACAGAGTACGAGTAAGAGTATTCCACAGATATGTACAGCCGGATTTAAATTTGTCTGACTTGTCGTGTTGTGATGGGCTCTGATGAAATGGGTAGCGTTCACATCTATATGTCGCGGAACTGATGCCTACTGACACAGTACTTTCATAGCTCTCGGGGAGATTACACATTTTGCAATGTTTTTCGACAAATCCTCAGTTTCTGATTCAGATTTTGAAGAAGGTATTCAGTTTTTAGTGCTGGCAAATCTGCTAAAAAAAGAAAGAAAGAATTCTTTACATTTACATTTTACATTTTGTATCTTAGATCACTTTAAATTGTCGTATTATTTCGATCAGGTCGTCCATACTTTCAAATTTAAATTTCATTAACAACAACACGTCACAACAGTGAGGCTCGTGCACACTGCTCTGACGCCGCCACTTTCCCACCTACCTCGCCTCCCCACCCCCGGCACTCTGTTGCGATCGGGATCGCTTCTGATGCGACACAACACAAGCCATCACAACATATCGCGTCACGCTAATTTATATCTCACCATACTAAATGTATGAAACCCATACCATTCTGACGCATCACAACACGACACGTCAGACAAATACATATAAATCCGGCTTTACAGTGCGACCAACTTATCTGTGAACTGAGGGAGGGCGCTGTCAAACGCATTGGACCAATCACTGGGACGCAATTCGAGACGTAGTAAATGTCAATGTCATTCATTGACATTAACACAAAGAACATATGAATGGGGCAGCATTACAGTGCGCCCAACTTATCTGTGAAATGGCGAAAATTGGAACTATTCTGAAGTTCTTTGTGTTAATGTCAATGAATGACATTGACATTTACTACGTCTCGAATTGCGTCCCAGTGATTGGCCCAATGCGTTCGACAGCGCCCTCCCTCAGTTCACAGATAAGTTGGTCGCACTGTAGTTCCA
The DNA here is from genome assembly GCA_951805285.1 of Thymelicus acteon. NCBI lineage: Eukaryota > Metazoa > Arthropoda > Insecta > Lepidoptera > Hesperiidae > Thymelicus > Thymelicus acteon. Next base: position 8,174,474 of record OX638219.1, on the reverse strand, counting down.
ATTTTCGCCATTTCACAGATAAATTGGGCGCACTGTACGTTCTTCCTTCAGACACAGAGTACTAATGCCTTCTGACGCATGGACGCGTCCCGCACCCCGTGCATACCTACTATGAAATACAGGCAGTCCTCGTACTTACGGCATGTTAGGTTCTCGAAATACGCGACGTAAGTCGAGACATATTTTTTCATATTATGTTTACATGTAAAACTCAAGGGTTAGGATCCACACGGACTCGAAATTAAAAAAAACTGCATTTATAACAAAGGATATACATACTTTATTATCAAAAGTAAGTTCTTAAAATAATTATATATGCACTTATGAAATTGCTAGTTATTTTTCCTATGCCGGAAATCGAAACAAATGACGTATGTTTGAGGAATAGTATCAAAACATTGTTGGACGTAACTTGAAACGACGTAAATCGAAACGACGTAAGTCGAGGACTGCCTGTACCGTCCGCGGACGTTTTCGGCTGACGAAAACATCCAGCGCGCCAGATAGCTCTCAGATGTCCGAACGCCTCAAGGTGCCTCAAGGTCACGTCCGCGACTTACCTCCGATAGTTTGCGCAGCTCAGTGTATATTCATCATCTAGATACCTATTACGTCACATCCTTCAGCCGCGTCCGTAAGCCGCGTCCGACAGTTTGTTTTCAGCTTTATAGTATGTTTGCAGCTTAACGCTTCCCGCCCACGTCCGATAATCGGTGACCGCTTTTTTTTGTAGGTGAAAATAGAACGTTCTGATAGCAATAGTCGGTCAAAAAGTCGGTCAGAAATAATATGGAAGAAAAAATCGGCCCGATTATCGGTCCTACAAAAAGACTGACGTGGGCGGGAAGCGTAAGGAGGGCGCTGCCGGACGCATTGGACCAATCATAGTGCGCTATAGATTTAGTACTTTTAAATAAGTTATGAATGGCATGGCATTACAGTGCGCCCAACTTATCTGTGAAATGGCGAAAATTGGAACTAATGCTGCCCTTTGATTAAAGAAAAAGAGAGGATAGGAAATAAGGTCACGTGATCTGAAGCCAAAAGTTTCTCAAATATGGCGTCGACTCCGCCCACAAATTAGTGTTGTATTTTACACATATCGATATAATATTTTAAGAAAAAATATAATGATGATTATGAATTTATTTGATTAATTAGTTTATAAAACACAAGAGTTCTAAATCAAATATACTGTTCCTACAACATACCACATTGTTTTAAAAAACCTTAAGTAACTTTTTTAGTATTTAATTATACAATATTTTGAATAAAATTAAATCTAATATAAAATTTAATCTAAAACGATTAACCTTAATACTGGCTTAAAGATATATATATTTATTTAGAATTCGAAATTTTTATTCGATTATGAATCGATACAAAACATCGTATTAAATATAAATAAAATATAAAATATGTATCATGTTTCATTTATTAACATATTTCTTTCTTTTTTTCTCTTTCTTGGCTGACAACGCTTTGGTCGCTGATATTCATTGGCCGCGATACCCATCTTACAGGTATATTTAATTATATGAATCGATATTTGGACTATTTATTGAGATATTCATGACAAACCGGACTATCGATACATAAAACACCCGGATTAAACATTCCTATTTAAAATTTTATTTTCTTCTTTTTCATTCTTTCTTAGCCGGCAACGCATCAGTGATGCCTTTGATGTTGCTGATATCCATGGGCGACGATAGCCACTCACCATCAGGTGGATCGTCAGCTCGTTTGCCGCCTATTTCCATTAAAAAAAAATCATTCGATACTGGATCGATCAGTATCAAATCACTAGGATCGATACCTGGATCGATACACTGCGATACGATCCATATCGATCTATACTCTAGTCGTTTAGCAGCTGATACAAATGTAAACTAAAGATTATTATTATTATTAATAATAATAATAATAATAATTTTATTTCGGAAATACATCCATAATAAATATTATCTATATTAAAATAGATTTCTAGGGTTTTCACCAACTGACATGAATTTGTACACCAAATGCGTTTATTTAGACAAACTACTCATTAGGGCAAAATAGTACATTATGTTAAACGTTTCAAATCTCTTCTTGGAAATAAGATTGTCATTGCAAAGTGTTTGAATGATGACGGTGTTATTTAATTTTGTTTATTTCTACATTTACTTGGAGTTTATAATTGTTATCGATCAATATGTATTTATTGAAGAATTCACAAATACCTTAATGGGAGTTTGTCTAAATACACATTTGGTGTACAAATTCATGTCAGTTGGTGAAAAACCCTATAAAACGAGTTTAATGGTTTGTTGACATTTGTTTCGGCTGTATAGAGTATCGATACAAGGCACCTGGATCGAACATCCCTAGAAGCAACTGTTTTCATAAAATGGCGTCCGAAAACAGGCTTCAAGGCGGAGCTTAGATAGATTTCTTTAAAATGTTGCCAGAAAATTGAAATATGCTACATGTATTGTACTCTTTCTTTAAGTTTACATTGTCGCGTGTAAGAACAGGACAGATGTATTTTTGGTATTTCGGGTCATATTTGCATAATATATGTATAATGAAAAAATGTATATGCAATTTAGGGCATATCCTCTACTTTTTCTTTAATCAATGATGCTGCCCCATTCTTAAGTTCTTTGTGTTAATGTCAATGAATGACATTGACATTTACTACGTCTGGAATTGCGTCCCAGTGATTGGTCCAATGCGTTCAACAGCGCCCTCCCTCAGTTCACAGATAAGTTGGTCGCACTGTATTTGCTGCCCCATTCTTATGTTCTTTGTGTTAATGTCAATGAATGACATTGACATTTACTACGTCTCGAATTGCGTCCCAGTGATTGGTCCAATGCGTTCGACAGCGCCCTCCCTCAGTTCACAGATAAGTTGGTCGCACTGTAGTTCCAATTTTCGCCACGTCACAAATATGTTCTTCACAGATGGCACTGTACAGATTATACAGATATTTCATTCCACTCAATATGCATGAGCATAAAATTATTTATAAGTTTAATTTCAATAAACAAAACCGATTAACATTTTATATTTATGTTTATGTATTTTAAAACAGGCTATATCGATTTTATACGTAATTATTCCGTGTTATTTTAAACTTTTGCAAAATGTTTAAAAAGAAATTAAATTATTAACGCCCCAACTCAGAGTCACTAACGGTTACTTAAATCGCTCCTTAGTAAAGAATCACCATACTAATTCTGTACTAAGGAGCGATTTAAGTAACCGTTAGTGACTCTAAGTTGGGACGAAAGAGTGGAACGGAACGCGACTTGCGAACTCCACGCACTTTATACGACCAAAAGTTTCATGCACCTGTTTGTTTGTGTTGTGCTTGCTAGGCAACACAATGCTTACGTAAATTCTGATCCGAATGTGAATATAGTGTAGTAGCATGTAGCAACCATATAGCTAGGGTTGCCAACATTTCTTCAGCAAAATATAGTATTTTTCAGGCGAAGCTATGAAAAATATAGTACACTTCAAAAAAAAAATAGTATTTTACGGAAAAAGCAAAAAGTAGACGAAGATAAATTTTTACTTATTTTTATAAAAACTATATTTATTTGCACTTCTTGCATTTTTTAACAATTTTTTATCTAATATAAAAGTGTCATATGCTTTATCACATTTAATGTGTAATTAATGTAAATCAAAAGCTCATTTTTAATCAATGAGATATTACATCTGTTTCTTTCTTCTCGCCACTTCGAATTCATAACCGAAAATATCCTTTCTGTAAATGCAGAAGTGGCGGGTATAGAGAGCAGGAATGAAATTATTTTATATAAATTTGGTAAGTTATTTTCAGTAATTTTTAAAATATGCTGCCATTTTTGGCTTGTTGTTTTGTCAGTAAACTCACTATAACTTATATAATATTATTATAACAATCTTTTACTTTTGCAAAGACAATGACTCTGTCAATTTGACATTGACAAGTTCGGAATGCAGTAAGATACGTTCGGATACACTACACGCTCAAAAGTTAATGAAAAGGCGCGTTCATAAATTTTTAAATTAAAAGATTGCTTTGTTACATTTCGATGTTGAAAATATAGTATTTTTGCGTACTATATGTTTCTTCAACAGTATATAGTACGCAGAGCCGAAATATAGTACAATACTATATATTATAGTACGGTTGGCAACCCTACATATAGCATTGAACACCCTGGTTTGCTCGACACGAGGTTAGTTACGATCAAAGTTTTTATTTATCAAAAGATACGAAACTGGGAAGGTTAAATTTAACTTTATTCATAACGATAACCTTGTGTCTAGCAACTCGTTCTTAGTGATTCGAAGATAACTCTTTTTACTTGACAATATTATATTTTTTAAATTTTCAATGCCATATTAAAAACCCATTCTTCTGCTTGTCAAAAATGCTATGAGATTTGGTACACTTATAGTACCTATATAGTTAAAAGATAAACAAGTTTTGTAATAATGTATATGTTTATTTCCAAACATCAAATTCAAGAGATTTTTACTGAAATCAATAAGTTGTTTCATTTGATCCATACTTTCAATACCAATACTTACTACACAACTAAAAACTGAGTAGAGTTATTTGAAAACCGGAATGGTGTTTATATTATTAATACCTAACAGTCCAATTTTTTTGTTTATTATGTCAAAGTAATTGAGCACTAACCATGTATAATTAGAAAAAAACAGTAGTTTGTAAATTACTTTGCTTACTGGACATATTTGCAATACATACTGCCAGTTAATGAAATCAGCGCTAGAATAAAAAGTAATGAATCATGCCTATAAGAACAATAAACAACTTAAATAATAAAAGCTTATAGGTAAATATTAACCCCAAGACATACATTTTCAACTTCCCATCAAACAAAACATTATAAACTAAGTTTCTGACATGACATTTTTTTGGCCTTATAATGAAATATTCACAACTGTTGAATTGTTATTTTTATCTTTTTCATTTTGTTTATACAGAGAACAGAATAAAATTATTGAATAGAAAATTGATACTGGGAGCAGAATACACTACACTGGAATATACAACCCAAAGGTCGAGACTGAACAATCCTAAACACACTTTAAAATAAAGTATTGAACATTCCGATTGCATTAGAATAAAATACTGTTAAAGTCATAACTACAGCTAATGTGAAATCAATTTCCATACATCAATAAATATTTATTGCATTTAGATTTCATGTGTTATAATGGCTAAGATTTACTTTTCCTCACACCATTCATTCTCCTTGCGAACCTGATCTTCCTCAGCTGCAGTAAAATCATTTTTAATGTTAAATGTCTTCCGTATTTCTTCTGGAGTTTTACCTTTGATCATGTTTGCAACTGTTTTACAAGTCACGTCTAGCAAACCTTTGATATCAAGATAATTGGCTGCTAAAATTAATTCAAACAGCGTTCCCTGATCAACTTTTAAAAAATCAGCATCCCATGAAGAAATGTCGTCTGTTCGTTTTTCTTTGTTCTCGTCGTCTTCAGGTAAGGGAGGATCGTCCTTATGGTAAGTAGCCCACTGAATAACCTTTTTCAAGATTGCTGAATTAACATTTGGTAATGGAACAACTTCCTCTTCATCGTCATCCATTCCTAAATCTTCCAACATGGTTTTTATAGTAACTGAGCATTTTGCAATTTCAACATCTACGTCAAAAATTTCATTATCGGATGATTGCAATTTGATATTCGGCATCTACAACAACACAAAGCATAACGTTATTTATAAGTTGTGAATATCCAGATCCCGACGCCATCTTTATCTTTATTATTGAATAAAATTCATTCGCACAAACCTTTGAATTTTATAACTGAAAATAAGATTTCGTGTCCGGATAAAGATACGCCGCTAGACCGCGTTTTTCAACTAAATAAAGGACCGAACTCGTGTGAACCTAATTTGTCGAAAATGAAATCCTACCACAAACACGACGCAATTTTACGAATGACATGACAATCTGCCAAAATACAATAAATAATTCAAATCAGTGTTGCCAATGAAAATTTTTGGAAGGCCGTGTACATTAGATAAAAAAGCCGTGTATATATGGAAAAAGATCAACTGTGGGCCGTGTCCACAGCTGCCAATATATTATGCTATCCAATTAAGCCAATATATACCATCGGTTCAGCGCTCGGGCTAAAAAAAAAAGGTTGTCGACAGTGAATTTGATGTCCACAAAACAAGGAACACTTTTCATATTAGCCTATTGGCGCTGTTTTAAGGGTTTTAACATTCGTTAAATGTCTGCAAAAATAATAAATAACAAAAAGATCGTAGAATTCGCGAAAAGCCGTAGAATTTGCTACGGCCCTAGGGTTCGGGCCGTAGACCGTAGATTTTGTGATTTTTTGGCCTGAAAGCCGTAGAACACGGTAATTGCCGTAGCATTGGCAACACTGATTCAAATTGAGCTTGCCATTGTACAGAGAGCAGAGCACTCAAATGTGACAATAACCACAGACTATTATGCAACAATTGCTAGGAACCAAGAACTTATTAACTGGACTCCAAGTTTCGAGAAAAAAAGAAGGATCTCTTGACATTGGATGAATATTTATGTCCAATTACAGGTTGACCTTCAGAATCACAGGGTGTCTGCATAGACAATGTAATTTTAAGTCTATTTGAACAATTACACAAAAATCCTGAACACACACACATAAATATATACCTATTTTACTTACAATTAGATTAATTATAGTCCTGATTTGATGAGGTTCTTCGAAACGTATACTTATTTTTTCTATAATGCGTTTCAAGTAAGTCTTGCAAGTCTTACTCATAATAGCAATTGCTATTATGTTGCTAGCATTGAAATAGGATTTACCTCGTCATACGGTATATTATCGTATTTCCTTTGATGAAAATGACAACAAGGCTATTATTATCTCCCTTTAATTGGTAATTAATTACATATGATATTTCAAAAACACTTATTTCAATGCCAGCATTATAGCTAGTTGCAGAATAGGCTCCGAAACTACTGAACTGATTTGAAAAATTCTTTCACTGTTGGGAAGCTACACTATCCCCGGGTGACATACCTACTATGCTTTAATATACATTCCACCGACCTGTGATTTTGAATAAGAACTCAACCTATATTATTATTTTATTACACCATTCGATAGTGTTGCTAACAATTATATTCTGGTAAGTAATTAATGAGGTATGGCAAACTTAAAGATAATGTTGAATTTAAGAAACTGCTGCATTTTAAACGTTTTTATTATTAACGATAATTTTTTTTTGTTAAAAAATGAGCTCTTTCCTTAAGTTTACCGTACCTATGTCATTAGTCCCCAGAATTTGATTCTTGTTAGCAACACTATCGAATGGTGTGATAATATAGGTGAGTTTTTTTTTTCAAAATCAACGAGTTCGATTCCTGTCCTGAAGTATTGATTTTTCGTAAGTCATTACTTCCCATGCCCCGTTTACATGCGCGCGCGAGCCACGAGATGATCCACGAAACGTGCATATAAATGAGGGGATACAGATGCGGTTTTTTCGATAACCTCTCCGAGGGCCCTAACACCAGCGGGCCGGATTTAGTCGCCTCTTACGACACCCATCCGGCTTCAGATTGGGGTTAGTATTCTAAGCCGCCCCAATACGGCGAAAACCCTGTATAGGTAATGGTATAATGTAAAATAAAAAAACAGCTCAGATCATTTTGCATCCAATAAATTTTTATTTAGTTAAGTACACATTCATATAATTTTTAGGTATACTTTTAATATTTTTATTTTATAAGCCATACAGACATTTTTTATTTTCTTTTACGATATTAGTAAGTACGTACATTTCGAATGAAACTACTATGTATTTTTGGAATAGTAACAGCATGATGAATTTTAAAAATCCGCAATTATGCGTAAGGACGCATTAACGCGTTGAGGCCGGGACGTAACGGTAATTATTTTACTACTTTTATTTGGTTTAAAAAGGTCTCAGAAAGTTAAAATATTAGGACTCCTCCTTCCACCATAAATATAAGTGTATCTTTATTTTTGTAAGCGGCGCGGGTTACAATTTAATATTCAATCTAATAACAACAATCACACAAAAAGCGTAATTATAGATATACATACGCATAATAAAATTAAGCTTCTAGAAGATAAACTTTCATTTAAAACATTTTTGTATGTATCGGTCAGTTTGTCATCCTTAACCATGATTACTAGACTTAATGAGACTTACACCTTTTGCTCTCTATAATGACTTTTAATAAGGAAGACAACAGTCATGACCAATGTGATATGATTGCGTATAGATAGATGTACTTAACATCTGATTATACATATATTTTTTCTATAAAAATATGTCGATACATAATTATTATCATAATAATATTATGCAATATGCAATGAAATATTTGGCACTATACTAATTGTAAGTTAAAAATGAAATATAAACTATGCATTGAAGTATACGCTAGTAATAATCGTTCAATGAAACTATGTATGTAATTATTATGAAACTTACAGTCTACTGTTACTATGCCGTTAATTATACTGGTAAACTGGTATAAAGGGCGCGGCGGCACATCCACGCTTTGTACAATTTGCACACGTAAATAGGTACCTACAGTATACTACGGCCAACTACAACGTCCGCAACCGACAACCCAAAATCTCGCGTGGGTGTTAGTTAGGGTTGCCAGATGGTCGGGATTCGTCTGGATTGTCCCGAAATTTCACATGATGTACAGACAAGTCCCGACAAAATACAAAATGTCCCGACAAATCCTGACTTTTTGAAGTTTTGTCCAGATATTTCAGTCTTGCTATCTGGCAACCCTAGTGTTAGTATACACTGCACGTTCGCAAAAACAGTAAATGAAAAAATAATCCTCATTTATATTAAATTTTACTTAATATAACAATATGGTACCTAAGTAAACAGTGTTCTCATTTACAAATAGAAATAAAAAATAATAGGTACCAGTTCATTAAATCTTATATCAAAATTGTTTAAGAAATAAAAAATGTAAACTTTAAAAATAAATCTTATGTATAAAAATAGTTGGATATAGGTTAACAAAAATGAAGATTTTTAGACATATCACAAACTTCACCATTAACTTTAAAATATTTTTAACAAAACTGGAATATTTATTACAAAAGTAAATAACTTTTCTAAAATTACAATTTTCATTATACAATAATTAAGTAAAATTAAAAATGTACGTTCAAAGCAAGAACGAACCTATCACAGATAAAATAAGTTAACAATTTTTATTTTGTCAATGTTCTAACTTATCTTAGAACCAAGTACTATTATTTCTTCTGTGCTTAGAACTGAAATATTATAATCAGTAGGCATATAAAATCGTTAAAAATAAAGTCGACAAAGTCCTAGCACAGGTTCTAACTTATTATACCTAATTATACCCATTATTATACCTACCTACCTGTGTAAATAACTAAATATTGTTCATAAGACAATTAAAGACTATCCTTTACTACTAGTAATATTGTAAAAAAATCAGATACTCTCAAATATAATATGTATAATGCATACATTATACAAATATGTATAATTGTATACCTACATAATGTGTATTCAATTTGGCTCAAGAGTTAAGTTATATGTAACGAGTAACATAAAATTGTAATAATTGCTGTGAATACAAGTATTAAATAAAATAAAATAAAATAAAATAATTATAGAGATAACAGAAATGCATACATAACGTTAATGGTAAATTTAAACCAGATTACATATAAATATAATGTTGTTGTCTTAGATAAATAAAAAAGGTATTAAAGGGCTTTTTTATTTATATAAGTGTTTAGTTCATTGTGATACATACCTATAAAGTAAATAATTTTGAGGTAGTTTGTTAAAGAAGGCCAGTAATGGATCCCAGAAGCAACAGTGACTGACTAAGGAAATAGTATAACACCTTAGTTTTCAAACCTGTCCAGGTGGACAATAAATCAATTAATTAATTAACCAATCAATTCTCACTTTTTTCGAAAACTATTAATCTCTATATAATCTAAACTCAGCTGCAACGTAAACGATAGTTAGATATAATCTTCAAATTTTTTGTCGAGTTTTGGGACCAGCTAAATTTTGGAATTGGTCTATGAGAAAAAAAAGTCTGGGAACCTCTGGTTTAACACATAATGTATGTATATCCTTATGTTACAAGTACCTATGTATTTTAATTATCGAGACTTCTAGTTTTACACTTTGGCATAGTTAAATTAAATATGCAATGCTGATTGCCAACTATCTGTATATACTCGAATATGTATATATATTTATGATATATGATGCAATATTAGAGTATCGGCCCTGAAACAGAATACCTACTTTTTACGATTTTATTTATTTATACAAAGGTGATTCTTTTACACCAAGAGCAGTGCATTGCATTACATTATTAAAAACGTATTTTGTGCCAAACAGACAAAAAGTCTCATCAAAAACTTAATATTATACAAAGTATGTATTTAAAAAAAGCACCAACCAAAGTTTTAAACTAAGCATTTGCAATTTTGTATAAATAACTCATGAAACATAATTATAGTTTACATAGTAAGATAGTATCATAGTACCAACTTAATATGAAAATATCAGGTATGCCCTGAAAATGTATTTCAGCTGACAATAGTCCATATAATTTAGTATGAGATGATATTTAGTAAAAAAATAATTACATATTTTGTACGCAACAGCACACTGAACTATATTAAAAGGCTTCTACACCTGACACTACTGACTAATATAATTCAAAAACATTCACTATAACATGATTATAGATGTTGTGGTCCATTAGTACAATTTACAATACCATGAAATTGTCAAGTCAAACATTTCATAATGAAATCCAGTCAAATTAGCTTTATAAAAAAATTATGTGATTTCAATAAGTTGTGAGCATGTTTTCTGGAATACTTGTACAACAAGAACAAGTACTTGTACAACAACAACAAGTACTTGTACAACAACAACAACAACTTGTTCCTCGGTTCCAATATTTGTGTGAACATTATTCTTTATGACATAAGCAAATGGAACATATTATGTAGGTCATCATAAAAAACAGAGGGTTACACACTCATAATCCCATGCTAGGATTGTATCAAATCACATGTATTGTATCATATCTTTCCAAGCTGGGAACAAACCACAACCAAGGGCTACTTGTGTTGTATAGGATTCACCAGTTCACCTGCCAGGTGGTTCATCAATATCATGAAGTCTTAATTTTCCACTGTCAAATGTGCTGAGAGCACAATGCAGCTACAACCAATAAGAAACAAGAGCAATAATAAAACATCAAAAGGTATAAAGAAAAAATGGTTTCATCAACTTGGTACAGCAATAATTGCAAGCTGTAAATTGGGGTCATATCTTGGCTTTTGTACCTTGCACATTATTACCCTCAGATTCAGTCAATCAATAATTTATCAGTAGAGAGATTCATTTTCACTTATCTATCATGATTTGTTTGCTTAAAGGTTTATTAAACAATAAGTTTTTTCCTATGTGTTAAGAATGCCTTTAATTAGATATGGACTGGAATAAAAGTGATAGAATTGGTAAAATATAAAATAGCATGATTTTTTGTCATCCCATGTGAGATATCATATTTCAGGTATCAAAAGCTGTATATCTGGCAATGCTGTATAACATGTATGTAAATTTAATATGGTTCGAATCAATTGAGCATACCTACTAGCATCAGCGTCGCCAGCCATGGGCTCAGGGTGGGGCAGCAGTCTAAAATAATATGTAACTTTTTGTTTTAATCACATTTTTTGTGTCGACTGATGACTGTAGAGTGTAAACCTTCTTACAGATATTAAATATTGTAGTTAGTACCTAGATAATTAAGTTTTTTAAGTTTGATTAAGTACCTTACAAGCTTACAGGTCCGAGCCAGGGTGGGGCAAGTGCCCCACTCTGGCTACGCCCATGCTTACTAGTCAAATGCAATTTTATTATTAGTTACAAGTAAAACATGTGTATCTAGTGCTCAACATTTCATTAAGATTTAAATATATTATGATTACTCTGTATTTTAATAAATTATTACATATATCTTGAAATTTATTTCATAGTACTGTCAATTTACCAATTGGACCACTACATAGACATTAATACTATAAATCTTTACACAGAATAATAACCATTTTATTATATATCATTTTCAATAAGCCATAATCATCTGTATTGTGGAATGACTTCTATATATGTTGCTTTTATTCAGTGACCCATTAACTTCTCTTGAAGGCGGAAATATATTTTTAAGGCAGGTCTCAGTATAGTAAAGAGCATTACGAGTAATGCCAATATAAGACAAGAATATCGTAAAATTTCTCCAAAAGACCACCACGCTGAGAAGGTGCCTAGGATAATAGTTATGGTGCCTAAGAGGAAGGTCACCAAACCAAAGAAAGCGTGTAGGAGCTTGATGTATAATGGGGCCAAGTAATTCTTTAATTTGAGACTGTTTAAAGCACCTAATCCTCCAGTATAAGTAATTAACATAAATATCATTGCAGCTAATCCAAATTTAGCATGTAATGATACAAAATGGGACTTGTCATTAATTATCTTATTTGAGAGAATAATTAAAAATCCAGTTAGAATAATTATACCGGCAAGGACTTGAAGTACCCAATGGCGAGCGCTGCGCAGTCTCATAGGCATCCATTCTGTAGCGAGATCCCCTGGAGTGATAGCATTCACTGCTGATGCCATAATTACCAACCACTAAAACAAAAACCATTAAGAGTTTAAAAACTACTATTGCATAATATTAGCCAATAATATTTAATATAATAACGCAAAAAATATTTTAATTTTAAATATCCATAAAAATATTTAACTTACCCCAATGGACATAAGCAGAGGATGAAAGGAAAACAAAACCACTCCATCTCTAAAGCAGCAATAACTTATTATACCCGTGAAAACTAACGCGCATACATTGTTAACGACATTTATGTGATTTGGTTTGGAGTTGGGAGAAGATGAAACCAAGTGAGATGTTTCGGAATTTCTGTTACCAGATGCCATCTCTCCACCTGTCGATAAGTTATCTGAATCTCTAGTATCCATCTATTTCCACGATCGCCTGTCGTACACCACACTTATGCTTATTTCAACACTAATAGATAAAAGATTAGAATAACCAGAAGAACCACTATTCCTTTAAACGCTTTGTGGTTTTGATTTTAGTCGTAGCAACCACAGAGTACTTGTAGCAACTGTATACCACAGAGTACTTAATCACTACGTTCTGTATACGTAGGAGGTGTCACAGAGTACTTTGTGTTGTGCACAGAGTACTTAATCACTAGTGTTGTGTGTCAGGTGCGTGTCAACTGTCAGTCAAGCAGTGTCAAGTTCAATTTAATTTATGACGTCTATTTTAGGGATCGAACGATTCGATTTCGATACTGAGTAGGTATCGATACTTTTGTTCGCGATACTCGATACTGAGTACTCGATACTCTTACAGGACCAGTGTTGCCAATGCTACGGCAATTACCGTGTTCTACGGCTTTCAGGCCAAAAAATTACAAAATCCACGGCCTACGGCTGGCACCCTATGGCTGTAGCATATTCTACGGCTTTTCACAAATTGTACGGTCTTTATTATTATTTTTTTTTGCAAACATTTAGCGAATACTAAAACCCTTAAAACAGCGGCCACTAGGCTAATGTTGATGTTAATCTAGGTTATTGAAAAGTGTTCCTTGTTTTGTGGACATCAAATTCACTGCCAATGACCTTTTTTTTGAGTCCGAGCACTGAACCGATGGTATATATTGGCTTAATTGGATGGCATAATATATTGGCAGCTCTGGACACGGCCCACAGTTGGTCTTTATCCATATAAACACGGCTTTTTTATCTAATGTACACGGCCTTCCAAAAATTTTGATTGGCAACACTGTACAGGACCTGCTATTCACTCGCAAGTACTTATTATAAAACGTCGGTATCGAGTACTTTTATAATACTGAGTACTTTTCAGTGTTGCTAATGCAAGTTTTTAGACGGCCGTGTATATTACTGTGGGCTGCGTAGTGCTGCCAATATTTAGTGTCGGTAAAGCGCGTGGACTAAAAAACAAAAATGTCATCGGGTCTCTATTTCTCAACAACATGATATGAAATTCTTTTATAATAAATGATGTGCTCGATCCTCAGGTATCTCTACAAAGTCCGTTATCCAGATAGAGAAATATATCCATGGATTCGACTATAGTGTTTGTACTCTGTGGCTACAATCACATGTCACGCGTCACATGTTACATACTGTCAATAATGTCAATTGTCAATTTCAATAAAACAACAAACAAACAAACAAACATTTCTGGAACTGGGAAAGATCATTTTAATTAAATTTAAAATCTCAATTATTGACTTATTTACGCGTTACAATGTTTCATGATAAGTGTTTATGTGAAAATTGATCCAAAAACCAACAATGACCAGTTTTTTTTTAAGTTGTATCTTCATGTCAGCACTGCCTCACTTCTCTTTTCAACATGTTTATTTAGAAGGAGATGAGAATATCCGAGCATGTCGTGACTTGTTGATTTCAAGCTCGGTGTGTATTGTTGTCTGGCTGGTTACAACCTGCAGAGTGCAGGGCGGTCTGCAGTCTGCACCTGATAGTCGTCCAATAAACCGAGTATTGAATGATATGGAATATTCGCGGTGCAGCGGTAATCAGTGTGTTTGTCGATTAGCTAATTCAGCTAACCATAGTTGCTTTTTGCATCGCGCCGCTCCTTGTCGCGGCTCCGCGGACTGGACAGCTGTGAATTATTTTGTGAATTAAATTTTAGTCATTGTGAAAAGTGCTGGAAGTAAAGGTTTAAAGCAAACATAATTTCTACAAAATATTGTCCTAGGACATGCCCTAGGTTTGAAACAATTGGTGGACATAAACATTTTCTAGTTGTGTTATTTTTAGATTATAATAATATAGAGAAGAAAAATTTAATATTGGTGAAAGATGATCCGGTAAGTCATTATTAACTAACTTATTACATATTTTGCTTGTTTTAAATGTTATATTGTATTGTATTATAGTCATTGTAAGTCAAATATACAGATTAAACATAGCACATAGATACTTTTAAAGTACCCACATTTATTTTAATAGTAACATTTTATAGATATATTAGATAAATTTGTTTTTGTTGTTTGTATAATTTTCACATTCCTACAACATTTGTACCAGGATCTTGATATTCAGACAGTTAATCGAACTCAAAAGAAGTATTAGTAATTTAACAAATATATAAATTGATCTTATGCTGAAGTTATGGGCACTACACAATTTAAGTAATGTAAAAAAGTTCTATGATTATGATGGTATCCATAAAATTTCAAGTTAATAATTTAGATTTTATTATAAAGTAATATTATTATTTTATCATCCAGTAAACTATATTGAACACCTTTTGTGTTTGTCAAATCACTATACTACAAGAAGCACCTTCAATTAAAGTATGGTACTTCTTATATTTAGTTAATTATTTACCTAATCAATTCATCAATTTTAATTCCAAATGAATTTATTATTTGATAAATTTTATTAACACATTATTTATTTGAATACATTTAATTATACCTTTTTGCATGGTTCACTTTGTTAGTATCCACTAATAACAATTAATAACATGACTAACTTTGTCTTGATTTCATGTTCAATGGAATTTAATTAAAACTAGTGGATACCTGGCATGTGCTACTGTGTTTAAAATATTTGTATAGAAAAAGTCGAAAATCGAAAATGTGCCTAATGCATTGTTTTAATGGTCTCAAACCATCTTTATATTATTGCTTCTCAAATGAAATCATTTTGGGGCATATTAGTTGGATAGTTTCAAAGTCTATATAGGACATCCATACAAACATTTTTTGTGTTTTATATGTATAGTTTACAGTACCTATACTATTAAGTATGTTTTTACGATAACTGCATTTGATTCACAATTCATGTAAGTCCATATACCCTAAGATCTAACCTAGGCGCGAACTTTACACATCTGTTTAATGGATGAAAAGTGTTTTATATCCATTTTAGATCACAAGTGGATTGACTGAAAAATTTCTGGCCACACTAGGTATAATTAATTAATAATTTAAACAATCCAACATTTGCATTTTGTATAGGCTCCTAGACTTTTGATTGGTATTAAACTAATTTTTTAAAGTCATTAGTAGTCATTACTGCAATGTTTAATAATAATAAATCGAAATGTGTGCTTTGACACATAGTAGAAGTGAAACTTCAACGAACAAGTGGAATTTCCAAAAAAATAACAACAATAAAATTTTGTTTAAAAAAATATATTTCAATAAAAAATATTTCACGAAATAACATTCCAAAAAATTTCCAAAAATAAAATATTCAATAAAAATTCCAAAATATATAATAAATATATTTTTTCTCTCCCTCCGCCGCGGCGCCGTTGCCGCCTCTCATCACGCGATATGTCGTCTCTACCCCCTCCACGCGGCCGTAACGCTTTTTCGTGACAGAAAATTCCTAATATCTCATCTATATAGAAGTTTCACTTCAAAAAGTAATTTTTAAGCCGACATATCTTGGCGAGTCTGAAATTCGCGCAGAAGGCTACGCAATAACTTTTTAGTAGTGCCTTATTCGATAATGCTCGGTACGCGGTAGATATAATGTCTCCGTCACACGTTAGCATTTGTGTTGCGCTAAAGTTCCTATGTTCAGACTCTCCAAGATACGTAGGTCACTCGATAAGTTTTGAGATTCTCTTAATTTAAAAATGGAATGTATCTGTATTAAATATTTTTAAAAAGCTTTATTTAAAAATAGAACGAAAATAGCCAGGTTGCTGGTTTAAAAAAAATATATGTTCCAGTCATTAACTACGACGGTTCCCGCGTTTTTTTTTGCAACAGTGGAGCTTAACCGCGAACATACTAAGAACATCATTAATGTAATGTATGTTACATTAACATAGTATGTACATTTAAAATCATGCATTTAAGCTTAATATTTTGCATAGATTTTTCTTCCGATATCTACCGTGTAATTTTTGGTAGGTTAATACGAGATCTTTGAGATAAACCGCGGATGGATGAAACTAAGGGTCCCATTGGTTGATTCTAAGTGGCTAATAAATAACATAGTCAGAGTCAAGCATTGAGAGAGCGACGAAGAAGTATTGGCTGTAATTCTGGATGTCGCGAAGGCCTTCGACAATGTGTGGCATGAAGCATTAATGTCTAAGCTGGTTTCCTATGGAGTACCTTAGAAATTGTGCAAATGAATTGCTAAGCTTGCAATTATCGGAGCAGAGCATCAATTTCATTGGAACAGGATCGGACAGGAAGCCAATAAATGCTGGCGTCTCACAAGGCTCTGTACTTTAACCCACACTGTTCATCATGCATATCAATGATATGCTTGGCATCAGGGATATCCATAACTATGCTGATGACAGAACGGATGATGCCCGTTCTAAAGGGTGCAAACTGAGAAGATTATAAATCCTGTGTCTGAAGTGGCATCTCTAGAATGAGTTTTGGAATGGGGCAGACTAAATTTAATTTGATCTAGTTTAACCCAGAAGACGCAAGTTTGCTAAGTCTTTTGAAACCCTGCCAGTGGCACTTTTTTTGGAAAATACTTAGTAGGTAATGTACGTACTGGTAACAAGCATACGAAATCCGAAGGGCAGCTGCATAAAACCAAATTCTACCCTTTAGACTAGAGGATTTACACTTACGTTGTAAGGATGATAATGTCATGTCGGTACAAAATCATTATATTAACAGCATTACATTTAAATATCTAAATATTCCCCTTGAACTTAATCAGTTGAACACATTATCGCGGAAATTGGGTTCGACCTGAGTTAATTTGGATTGTGTTAGGATTACGCCGTGTTGCGTCATTCCCTATAAAACATATTGAAAAACGTGTTCCGCTCAATCGTCGCCGTTGATTGGCCGTGCGTCGCCGGCCGCCGCCTGCGCAGTGCGCGCGTCTCGGCCACATCAAAACAAAACTTTTTCGTTTTGTCCAATACCGTGATACCCCGTGCTTGGCACTTGCGAACTGACGATGCGGTGAGTCACGCTGTTCTCCCTAGCAGAGCGCGCCGCGGGAACCGAAACCGGATTACCGACATTTCTTTCTCTTTATAAAAATGTAATAGGGTTCGTTCTATTAGTGGCGGTTAATGTATAAATATTGATATAACTTAAAATTGTAAGCAGGTATTACATGATTTTACTGCCCAGTTGTCCTCTTTCTATGTATAACAAGACCAATGAGTTTATTTACTAGAGGATCCATTATAGTCTTCTGGGATACCCAGAAGTCCCATGTTACCGTCACACTATACATATTAATAGACAAACTTATTAAATCCACTTCGTACCTATTTCCTTATCTCAGATTATGGAATATCTTAAAATTAAGTCTTAGGCGTCATAGCACAGGTCATCTCAATACAACTGTGAAATAAAAAATGATATTATTTCTGTTATCTTTCATAAGGTAATAGAATTGATGAATTATAATTTGATTTGTTACAAGAAAAACTGCATTTCCTTTAATATAGGAATTTTATATACTTATACAATTTTATCTGTATAAAATAAGTCTATGGTATAAAATATAAAAATCCTGAGTACCCGTGGATTATGATTTATGATTATGAGTTATAAGTTTCAATTTTTCAATTCAAGCCTTTAAACTTTTGTGCCACAGACACTACAGAGAACTGAAGCTTCAACAGTGTTTTTTTTTATCAACTAGCTGACCCGGCAGACGTTGTTCTGCAACATGTTATTATTATTTTTCTAAAATAAAAAAAAATACCTTAGTTACTCCTTGTTACATCAGCTATCTGCCAGTGAAAGTCCCTTCAAAATCGGTCCAGCCATTTCAGAGATTAGCCGGAACAAACAGACAGATAGATAGACAAAAATTGTAAAAAAAGTTGTTTTGGTATATGTACCGTGTATACATTCAAATGCACTTAGTAAAAAGCGTTTATTTTAATATTACAAACAGACACTCCAATTTTATTTATTTGTATAGATGTTAAATTGGTAAGGCTTGGGTCTTTTTATTTTCAATTACTTCTTCCATCTATAGTCACCGCGAACTAAGAAGCCCAATTTGTCGTTTGCCATCACAGTGACATTAGAGATGTACAAAAAAATCGGTTCACAAAAGAAACCAATTTTTATTACAAATCGATTCAAAATTATAAGACCTTCCAATCGATTCGATAATTAAATTTTAAACTAAAAACCGTAATATTTAGGTACCTAGTTACCTACCTACTACCTCGATTGAGCTATCTCGTACCGCGTACTCTCAATATGTAGGTACCTATTTACGACTTCAATAAAATATTCTTTTATCCATTCGCACATGAACATCAACAACACCAAAAGCATCACTGGTGCGTTGCCGGCCAAGAAAGAGAGAAGAAAAAGAAAGATAGATAGATCATGATAGAATGAAAGTCCCTCTTAGTTTCATAATAATATTTTGACATAATATTATATTACGAGCGTCAGGAAAAAACTACAGTGAATAAATTCTTGCTGATTTTATAAGACACATTCATGTAAACATAATTATTATTTTGTTGAAAAAAAAAAGTGTTTACCGCAACCTTAAATACATAATTACATATAACATATTATCTGCAGTGACTGTCCATGGATGGCGAAGTGCCCATACATAATGGAAAATGTCCTTTGTTAGCATCCAATTCGTCGTGGTATTATTGGGTACCTAACTTTAAATTCAAATGCAAGCAAATCATTTTTAACAATGTAATTAAATTAATCAAATTTTCATTTTTAAATTTCGATTATAGTAATGTATCGATTTTGATTGGTTTTATAAACGGTTTCAAGCCGTCACATCACCCTACGTCAGATTAGATTTAGACTTCTTCATATAAGTTTGTTTCGACGTCATATATTTTTATTAAATTTTGCATATATTATGATGTGATGGGATTTTTACTAGATTTTAACGTATAATATGATTTATAATCAACGCCAATGAAAATGAGTAGGGATTTTTAACAAATTTTGGCAAAGTCCTTTGTCTGTAAGTATTCAACTATTCATGTCAACTAAATGAATATTCCATTTCGCTCAAAGACACCCATACAAGGTTAGTTCATATTAATAAATAGCAGCTATCATTATGGGCATCTTAGATAATTTTGACTATAGTGCAGCAGAGTTGTTACTAATTGTAACCATAATCTTCAATTTTAATAGGTTGTAAATTGTGTTCAATTCATTTACATTATCTTATCATCTAATTCCAATTATTCCAGCACTGATTTCAGCACAATCACAAACTGTGATACAGATATAATAGGTATAATGTAGACAGAGTCTTTTAACTCTTGTAAGATTTGGCTTTGAAGTTGGTACGTTTCTAATTAAGTGTTCTCTTTAACAATTCATGTGCCTCCCACTATGATATTTGTTTGTACATTTAATAATATCTAGTAGCGTCATGTCATGGCATTTCAAGGTTATCTGCTCCTTCAATTTTATGATTTCAAGATTTTTATGGAATTCGTAATTTGAATGCGAAGAATCCGTTCTTTTTTTATGCAAATAGCCGGCAAACGAGAAGACGATCCACCTGATGGTAAGTGGCTATCGTCGCCCATGAACATTAGCAACACCAAAGGCGTTACTGATGCGTTGCCGGCCAAGAAAGAGAGAAGAAAAAGAAAGAAAGCACTGGCTCTCAAGTCTCCAGCCTCAGTCACCTTTGTATCTTTACTTTTACCACAGAAGAAATAATAGTTTTACTTGATGTTTATCTGCATAATGTACAGGTAAATTATTACATTTTAAAAATAAAATAAAAGTGTGGTTTTATGAAACCACTATGCAAGTGAAACTTTTTTCGGTTTGTAGGCATTACCCAAAAAAATTTACAAAATTATACGATTTAGGGTATTAAAATTGCGTTTTAAATCTTAACTTAATTATTGAAAAATGGGAATGATAATCGGAAATCAATAGTAGGCAAAATATTCAGTTATAAAATTTAATTTCAATTTGCGTATTAGAGTGCGGAATAAATAATTAATACAATCATTTAGAATATTAGATAATAAACGCATATTAAAAACTAACAGCAATATTTATTTAAATCATTTTATCTCTATTATTATTCTTACTCCAGGGCCGACTGTAATGCGACATGCGATAGATTTAAAGTTTCACTTTAATAAAATAAATCAGCCGCATTGGGGCGGCTTAGAATACTAACCCCAATCCCACGCCGGATGGGTGTCGTAAAAGGCGACTAAATCCGCTGGTGGTGGGGCCCCTCGAGGGATTATATTGGTAATATTGATTTTAATTCTTAATTAATACCCTTATTGCTATTATTATTTCTCCATGGGGTTCGCCTGGATAGCTACCACCCTAGAGCATGAGTCAGCCGCCAAACGACTCTTCGTGTTCCGGCTGGGGGCTTGAGAGCCAGTTCTTTCTTTCTTTTTCTTCTCTCTTCCTTGGCCGGAAACGCATCAGTGATGCCTTTGGTGTTGCTGATGTCCATGGGCGACGATAGCCACTTAACATCAGGTGGATCGTCAGCTCGTTTGCCGGCTATTTCCATAAAAATTTTTTTTTATTATTATGTCAGTCAGTCAGACTCGGTCAAGTCTTCGTCTTTTAGGTATATTAATAAAATATACACCGTTCTGTAATTCAACGGACCTTTCTGATTTTCTGATAGATGAGGTTTTACAATTAAATTCACACACTACACTACAGGTAAAACTAAAGTTAAGTTAGCATGTTGTGTATTATAAATAAGTCGTGTTAGATTCCACCAATTTACTAAGAAAGTGCCTACACTGGTTTTGATTGCATCACCATCCGTTTTAGTGTAGAATCTCGCATAAAGGACACGTGTGTATTTAGAATAAATTAAAATAGTGCAGTGAATAAGCAGATCGTCGATCGTTGGTAGGACTCCTCCCTCGCGCACCGGACACTATGGCTCTCTCTCTTTCTTCTTTCTTCGTTTTGCCCTACCTCGCTGCTGTTCCTCGCGTTTTCCTTTTGCTCTTAATAATTTTGTCTCTATTTAACTTCACTTGCTCTTAGGCGATTAACGAAGTTCAGTGATCGGAAACGCTACTTAAAATGGCGTTTATAAACTTTCGATATCCAGATTAGTATACCTAAGTGAAGCAATGTGTTTATGACTAATTTAATCTGCAGCTAACTTAGTATGAGTATATTATTTAATAAAAAGAATAGCATCTACAATCTACCTGCAGGTATAATTTATTGTTATTAACTATGTATTATTTAAACAAGGGTCATTAGTTGTACAATGAGAATAAAGAGTAGGTAGGTATATATGTAACTGACAGATAAGGCAAACGGTATTGAAGATCACGCCATATTATCGGGTAGAGCTATGCGTCATAGGCTAGCAAGGCCGGTGGTGCGTACAGCCAGGCGGAGCTTCCAGCGTCCAGCGCTCACTCGAGTCTCGAACGACGTAGGTACTCCATTTTAATGTAAGCGGCGGTATTGTTTACCTCTATAATGTTTTTCCGTACCGAGATGCTGCGTCGCTACTGGGCCCAAGACTGATTTTGTAGTGAGTTTTAGACTGACACTGTCAATGCCTGCCTAGGGAGGTACTAGACCTATATTGCATTAACTCGAATTCGAATTTCAGTAAATGTATCGAAAATGGCTGAATTCTTAAACATAGGTACCTGGTGGTCTACGTAACAAAACAAACCTACTTTATCGCGCTGCCTCAGTGGCCAATTTTCATTCAGTGGTGTGTTTAGACAATATTGTCTAATCTAAAGATAAAAACTTTGACCAAAATCTTCACCCAAAGCATGTAAGCGCTTAAAACATTTATTTTAAAAAGGTAATGAAATAGACTGAAATAGTTGATAGGGTAAACCTTAGCACCGTGCACTTCTGTGGAACTTGAATTATAATTAACTGCGTCATATCTTTAACTACTTACTGCATCCCACGCAGAAATGAATAAGCTAACCTACATACTTATTTTTTGAACTCCGAGTAGGTACCTATCTACGTCTAGTACCTTACATAATAGTAGTTATCTAATATCTAATAGTTATCTAATAGGTAGATAGTTCGATACCTACTAACTACGTATACGTTGGTAGGTACATTAGTACGCGATATTTTGGAACAATATAGAACAAACCATACCACTACTACTACCATAGGACCATCACTAGTCAACAATATTCCTAAAACTCATCAAAATGATTTTTCTTACGTTCTACCTAAAATTTCGAATCAAAGCATGTCGGATTTCTCTGTTTTAAAACCATGTCCAACTAATGACATAACTAAAATAATAGCAAATCTTGACAATAACTGCAGTATTGGAATAGATGGCATAAGGACCAAAGTAATTAAATGTGCAACCAATCAAATAGTAACGCATCTAACATATTGCTTCAACAAATTACTATTAGTTGAACATTCCCGGACACATTAAAAGTTGCAAAAGTCACACCTATTTACAAGTCAGGGCCCAAAACAGATCCTGGTAACTACCGTCCCATCTCCGTGCTACCCGTTCTATCTAAGGTTCTGGAAAGAATTTTATACAATAGACTATACAATTATTTAGTAACAATTAATTTTATTTCTGATCGACAATATGGCTTCAGACCAAAGAGCAGTACATTATCTGCAACAATTGATCTAGTTACTAAAATCAAGCACAGTATTGATAGTAGAAATATAGCACTAAATAATCTAAATATACATTGATTTAAAAAAGCTTTTGACACCGTAAGTCACAAACTTCTCCAAAAACTTTCTAGTATAGGGATCAATGGCAGTGTCTTAAAATTGTTCCAATTTTATCTAAACAATAGATTTCAAGTAGTCAAAGTAGGCGAAAATCAAAGTAAGGCACTACCTGTTATATGTGGAGTTCCACAAGGGTCCATTTTGGGACCGTTACTCTTCCTTGTTTACAACCAACAACAATCACAAACAACATCCAGGAACTTAACTTACATGGGCATATCACCTTGTACGCGGACGACACATATTTATTTTATTTCGGCTCATCCATACAGACACTTATTAATCAGGCTCAAAAAGACTTAAATACTCTATCCATTTGGTTTCAACAAAAATTACTAACCATAAATGCATCTAAAACATCATACATCATTTTTAGAGCTAAAAATAAATTGATACCGCCACATGAACCTCTTACAGTTAATAACGTACCTATACAACAAAAAAGTAACGAAAAATATTTAGGATTAAGAATTGACAATAAGTTGACTTGGAACAATCAAATTGAACACATAAGAAGCAAACTAATGCCTGTCTCTGGTTCTATTAGAAATTTAGTAGGATGCATTCCGCGAAATTTACGTTACACCATTAGTACAAATAGTTACAACACTTGTCAAACCACACCTTATTTAGGTACCATATTGAACTTTGGGGGAGTGCTACCAAAACTAGACTAGCCAACCTACAAGTCGCTCAAAATAAAGTCATAAAAATACTCTTCCAATATTCTTTTCGAACATCCATCTCAAAAATCTACAGTGAAACAAAAATTATGACCATACAACAGTTATACATTTATCACTCATGTCTTCTAATCCGTAAAATTTTTGACAACAACATTCATTCCAGTATCACTTTCACAAAAGCAAAACACCTCACACAACGAAGAACAAGAAGAGCCAGCTTTCTTGTTCTACCTAAAACTAGAACGTCCTATGGTAGAAAAACATTAACATATGAAGGAGCACAGCTTTATAATAATATACCTGCACACATTAAAAATGTACACTCATTTATCACATTCAAAACAAAATTGGCAGAATACGTTTTAAAAAATTACACAAAATAGACGAATGTGTTAATTGAGTACACACATATTATTTACAATGACGAACAGAACGAATTAAATTTTTGTTACGCTTTTTAATGTTCTCATGTAAGTGACTAATGTAAGTCTTTATGGGAATAAATATCTTTAAACTTAATCTAAACCTAAACCTAGAACATCCCAGAACAACCGCCAGAATCGCGATACCTTAAAAGTGCGGTGCCAACTTCCTAACTTGTTTTCAAGAAATTTGTGGAAAATAATTGTTTTTGGAACAATATAGAACAAACCAACCCAGAACAACCGCCAGAATGGCGACAACTTAAAAGTGTGGTGCTAACTTCCTGTACATGGATTTTATGGATTTACTCCGAAAGTTTCATTCTCTGCCTTTTTCCGTTTTGGAATATATAGAACAAACCTAGAACAACCCAGAACAACCACCAGAATTGCGATACTTTGAAAGTGCGGTTCTAGCTCAAAAATTGCATTTTTTGGATTTTCTCTGAAAGTTTCATTCTCAGCCATATGCCGTTTTGGAACAATGTAGAACAAACCTAGAACAACCAGGAACAACCTTCAAAATGTTTGTAACTTAAAAGTGCGGTGCCAACTTCCTGGAGGTGTTTTATCGGATGCATCGAGTCCGAGCCAAATCACATTGCGACATAAACATTGAAATGTTTACATTTAAAAAAGACAATATATCTCATCGTAATTAGGTAATCCATCCAGATTTTAATTTGCTTAAACTTCAAAGCACCAATCTGGAGACATAATTGTCCTAGGTAGGTAGATTAGATAGAAACTGGGAAATACTTCTAAAGTAGACGGACATCATCATCATGGTGGCGGTTCGCAAGAGATTGCAAATCGATGTTACGTAATGTGTACAGTACGGCCGCTGTATCTTGGCGCGTCTGAACTTCTCGCAGAAGGCTGCGCAGTAACCTAATTCGCCAATACTCGATACGCGGTGTATTATGTCTCAGTCACACGTTAGCATGTTCGTGTTGCCATCTCTGTCTTACATGCGCTAAAGTTCGCAAAGCCTATGTTCAGACGCGCCAAGATACAGCGGCCGAACTGTACATAATGACTAAGAAATAAGACAGTAATAGAGCACTCTTCTTGCCATTGACCTTGTATTGTAATGCTAGATGACATTGTATATTTGCGCCCTGTTAATTGTATTTTGTTGTTCAAATGTAGTCAGCATATACTCGTAGATAAGTACAGTTACACACATTGGCCATAGTATAGAATTGATGGATAGATATTATCATATCACACATGTGGTGTCTATAATATCAATCAAATGTTTTAGTATTGCTAATTAATAATATTATATTATATTGTTGTAGGTCTTTGACTGCATTAGCTGCAGTTGGCATCGCCATACTGTCAGCGAATGTGGTAAAGGCGCAACCCCCCGGCTGCTTCCACGATGAGGAATGCGAGAATGGTTTCTATTGCGAACTGGGAGCGTTCCACTGTCGCGAGTGTTTGAGTTGCGAGGACCTCAATCGAGAACCACCAACCTCTTTAGGAGAAAGAGCTTGCATCAGGTCTGTCGGCGCATGTGGAGCTTGCATCAAAGGGTGAATATGTTTTGTTCTTTACACAATTATTATGTATTACTAGCTGACCCGGCGAACTTCGTATCGCCTAAGAATGTAAAATCGGTACAGCCGTTCTTAGCCGTTACAGTTTCTGTGTGCTCCTCCCTCTCCCTCCCTCTCTCTCTCCCTCTCCCTCTCCCTCTCCCTCTCTCTCTCTCACGCTCCCGCTCCCGCTCCCGTTCCCTCTAATAGCTATCTATCAACTAAACATGACAAAATTTTACCTTATCCCGCAGGAACAGGTCTATTTTCCGGGATAAAAAGTATCCTATATCCATCCCCGAGCTTTATTTGATATCTGTATAAATAACTAATCTATCAACTACATATAACAAAAATTAACCTTATCCCACAGCAACAGGTCTATTTTCCGGGATAAAAAGTATCCTATGTTCGTCTCCTGATTCTAAGCTAACTCCCCACCAATTTTCAGCCAAATCGGTTCAGCCGTTCTTGAGTTATAAATAGTGTAACAAACACGACTTTCTTTTATATATGTATATAGATATGGGATGTCGGGATCGATTCTTAGATTACTAAGTGGTATAGAACACAGCCACCTCCATTAGCAGGGATCTGGTGCTATAGCCTTATGCTTTGTTTAGTAGCACTCCACGATCAGAATAGGTTGACTGTACTTACGGATAGACGGACACAAAAGGTACACAATGGGAGTGGGTGCTCAACTGGTTGTTGTCTTACGAAGTGCCAAATCCAACCTACCAAAATAATATGCCTTACAGATAGATTTTAACGTGTATATTTCATATTGCAGTCTGGTGGAGGATAGAAGCGATGTGAACTTCGTGTGCGTGCCGCCCGACAAGCGCACGGGCGAGGACGGAGTGCCGGCGTACGTGTGGGTGGCTGTGGCCGTGGGGCTCCTGCTGTTGGCCGTCCTGGTGCTCGTCATCGTCTACCTGCTGCGGAACACAGATACCTTCAAGATTCTTGCTTGTGAGTTAAGAATATTATGTCACTATTACATACAAAAAGTTATAGATATGTCGTATGGTTAACCCATTGAAGTACATACTAACTAAAGTAAGTACCACAACAGACATTAAGAAAAAAATTTGTGTCGCGCCAGAAGGTTCTAATTCTATGTTCAAAATCGGGCCCGCGTTCTTTTTTCAAAATCGACTGAATACACTGAAAACTGTAGCCAATAGGCCACCCATGATCCACCTGATGGTAAGTGGCTATTATCGCCCATGAACATCAGCAATACCAAATCACTGATGCGTCGCCGGCCAAGAAAGGGTGAAGAAAAAGAAAGAAAGTGTACCTACAATGTGTTAACCTCTTTCTAAATGCGGAGATAATTTTTTTTTGAGAAACTTAAGTCCTCAAATGAAAGAAAATCCTCCAGAAAAGAAAAGGCTCCAGTTGATGTCATTCATTGAATACTTAAAAGCATATTATTTTAGATCGAGCATTTAAAACAAAAAAAAGTTATCAAGGTCATCGAGAAGTCAATGAGGACAATGACCAATCAATTACAAATACCTATTCTATTTAGGTCGTTTACCTTTTGCATGGCGTCATTTTAATATTATTAATATCTACATAATTATGTATTTACTATATCACAAAAGCAGAGTAGAGTACAGCGTCTACACTGTACTGTGCCTAGGAATTGGCTTTACGAACTTATCTGAACTACTAAGATATAAATATATTTACCGAACTCTAAAGTAAGTACTTTATTGGATATATTTAATAATAATCTAATTTATTTCTATACTAATATATAAAGAGGAAAGATTTGATTTTTTGTTTGCATTGAATAGGCTCCGAAACTACTGAACCGATTTGAAAAATTCTTTCACTGTTGAGAAGCTACACTATTCCCGAGTAACATAGGCTATATTATATTTTCAAAAAAATTAGGGATCCTTAATAAAACTCCCAATAATGTAACCCAAGGTATAAAAAATAAGAAAACCGAAGCAAAGCGAGGGCGATTACTCGTAATAAATAAAGCTGTATACTCATAACCCCACATATCCTCGACATATCACATATCATAGTACTCGAGTAATAATAAATAAGTAATAAGTAATAATACTCGAGAATAAAATTTTATCTGTCTGAGGGTCACTACCAACGAAGGTACGGGGTCATCAGAATATTTGTTTTCAAATATTATACTAATAATCAGTCATTTTATCTCTAGCTCGTACGTTGATCACAACGCCAGACACAGCTAATAAAAATAAATAAATGTACTTAACTTTAAAATTTACTTGAGAAAAGCATCAAAAATGACAAAAAAGTGACAAAAAGAATACAATGGAATGGTTTAGTTTAGTTAAATTTTATTTATTTATGTACGTAGTTATACGTCACAATTGCGTAAATGCGGTTTACGCTACCCTTATTTTTATCGAGGCCTCTTTCCACTTATCTAATGCAGATAGCTGCATAAATGTGAGGTTAAGGATTTGTGCCTTAACATTTTGAATGACAAGGTTACGAATGCACGTAATATTGTTTGATACCGGCTGTGCCTATTTGATATGGTGTACCTATAGATTGCATATCGACCTTGTACTGTTGTTCTTATGCGAGAGCAAAAAAATAATAATAAGAAAACAAGAGATTTGTGGTATATCATGCACCAATTAGGAATTATTATATTTACATATATTTTGTAAAATAAGTTCCATGACAAAGTAAAGGGATTTCTATTGTTCTTTCTATGAATATTAGTCCGCCTTAACGAAGGTTCCGGGTTCTCTAGGATTCCTGCTCACTAAACCACTTTCAGTGCATAATCGGTGATTGTTTGACTGTGCCAGTGTTTCCCATGCGTTACGCCCCCGTCGCTCTCGAAAACAGTGTGTAGGGTACAGAACAATACTACGTTTCACGTTGGACTTCCCCCAGCATACTATTTGTATGTCAGAGGAGGGAACTGTTACGTGAAACGCAGTACAATAGTTGGTTTGTCAACAGCAACTCGCACGTCAGTCCGGTCGCCGTGCGGTCGCAGCAACGCGAGCGCGCCCGAGCTGCCCCCGCCGTACGACGCCACGTGCCCCGCGCCCTACAACCCCGCGTACGTCGCGCCGCCGCCCGCCAGGGACTCTGAAACACCTGCTAGAGATGATGGTTTGTACTCAAATTATTTGTGGACGGTCAGTTTGTCTCAGTTTCATTTATAGGTCTATCTGTAGTCTCTGGATAAGTTTATAGGTAAAATAATAATGATAAGGTAATCATTAACACAAAAATAATAACATATAGTTATTACATAAGATAAAATTAAGTAAATAAAAATATGTTTAAACTTAACTCATCGTGGATTGAACACATTTTACTACAATATGAGTACTCTCGATATTTATTTTACAGAAAAGGCGTGAGTACCCGTATTATATATAGTAAAAAATAAAATGTCGCTAGCAGACTGATACATACATATTATCATGAACAAAGTCATAACAGAGTATTTAGTAAGATATTTTTTATCCACCTAATTGTAACAAAAGGATTCTTTGAAACGGCATTCGCATGATCTGAGGTGAAAATGAAACGTTTGTGTTCAAGGCCAACAATTGGTGTGCGTCACCTTTTATTTACCGTACTTAGCGGTCACTCGAACATCACACATTACAGTCACATTATCTCCAGGCTACTCTTGGATTGTTATGATGACAATAAGGTATATATGTATATCTGCGTATTATATTCTGCTGCGTCATAGACGTCACATTACTAAGAATTACGCACGACCCAAGTGACCTCATCTTAAATGAGACGATAAAATACAAAAATTATAATATACCTTTTTAGGCTTACTTAGTCTAATAGTGTTAGCTTAATATTAATGATTCTTACGCCCCAAGCCCCCAACTCAGTCACTAACGGTTACTTAAATCGCTCCTTAGTACAAAATTTGTATGGTGATTCTTTACTAAGGAAGGAGCGATTTAAGTAACCGTTAGTGACTCTTAAGCTGAGTTTGGTTCCTTAGTCTTGTAGGATAGATCGTCATAATCATAATTTTAAATTAAAATTAAAAAAACCCAGACAGTTCGATTTAGACTAAACATAGCTAAGAACACTGGATTATTTCATATAAAAAAAAAACTAGATCAAAATCAGTTCATCCGTTTGGGAGCTACGATGCCACAGACAGACATAGATACACAGACACTCAGATACACAGACACTCAGATATACAGACACTCAGATATACAGACACGTCAAACTTATAAACACTTCCCTTTTTTCGTCGGGGGTTAATAATAGGAAACTACAAAGTAATCTGCATAAGGATAAATGCAAGAGATGCGTAAGTTTATAAATATTACGTGACGCATCATAACTTACTAATGAGCGCTACACTAATAAATAATGTACGCAGAGCAATAATTAGATTGTGATATTATGTGCACGTGCACTTGTTTCTGTTTTAAGTGCTTGAAATGACTATAGTTATTTTATTTTCTTTCTCAACTATTTATACTGTTTTTATTATTGTATTGGATTTAGTTATAAATAATTAGTATAATATATACTTCATAACTAGTTATTTATTGATTGTCCCTCGCAGAATATTGTGACGATTGAAATAACTAGAGGTATTGTTAATATTTTTTGCATTTTCCTGAACTACCACCTACCGTGTGTTGGAGCAGTCGAAGGTCAGGGTAGGTAATGTTCACCACAGGATCTGATTCCAATAATTCCAAGTATTGTGTTGATGACTAATTTAGTGCATTTATCGCCCTGACACAGTTGTCCAAGGCTATGTGTTGGCATACACTACATGCGTTTACAGTGCTGTTAATTTATTAAGATGTCGGATATTTTTTGTTTTTCTTTTCTTGTGTTCTCGTGTAAGAAAATAGGAACACTACCAAGAGATATAAAGATGCACTGTACTTAATGCCTGAGAATTGTTTCTGTACACAGTACGTGACGTAGTCTTAAGGTCTTTAGCACACTGCCACATGACATGCCAGAAACTGTTATAGGCAAAAAATCTTGCATCTCTTGCATTGCACCTCTATCTATCTGCAATTTCCTATAACTGCCGAAGATACAATAACAAGATTGTGCACTGATGCTCAAAAAACGTGCCCTGATACTTACTTACCTTAGACAGGAGTGTGTCCCTTTCTATTGAAGTGATAAAACAAAGAGTTAGACAAGGACACACCCCGTGCAACACCCCCTCATGTGGCTTGTTTTCCCATTTAGCATATTTTTTTCAAAAATGGACTTTTTGACAAAACAACCGAGTTTAGTTTTGCGCGCAATTAAATCCTTAGTACACAATCTTGTTTAATGTATGCCGCCGCTTGCTGTTGGTAGTGCCATCTGTATATCTGTATATGTGTATAATCACTGATAACTGCATCTCATGAAATGGCAGTGTGCTAAGGAATGATTGTTGTCGACAGATTCGTCGTGGCCGTTCATAAAACGCATGCCGTCGGAACGTGGCGAGGGGGGTGAGGGAGGCGCGGGGGGCGGGCGCGAGGCGGCCGGCCACCAGGCCGCGCGCATGTACAACTACCCGCGGTACGTGCGCGCGCCGCATCTACCCGCCAAGTGAGTTTTTACCTTATTTTAGTTATCATTCATATCATATTCATCGTTGTATCAATGATTATTGGAGGTATGTTATTAACTAGGTCTTTATTTTCTTTTATTTTAATATAATAAATTGCTATGTTAGCTGATGGTAAATATTGTTGAAAAGTTACAATACATAAAACAAGTGTTGGGGATTTGGCTCGTAGGACTAATGTTACTAATTCGGGTCTGAAGGACCTTCACTGAATTTGCTGGTTCTTTTTATAGCTTTCTAGGACTTTTATAACTGACCCTATTGCTCTGTGTCATCTGACTTATTAATTAAAAGATGGTGAAGAACTTATGTATTTTTATTACTGATTACAATGCAAATTGAACGAATATAAATTATTGAGAGCGCTGTCCGAGGGGCCCCTCGGCCAATGGTCTTATTCTTCCGGTGTGCTGATGGCGAGAGAGGGGTTTTGAGCTCTCTGTTCCCTTAAATACCCGCATTGGCATCTCGGTTTGGTGGGGTCCGAATTGGTAATTGGTCGGGTTTGAATTCGTCTTCGTACTCGTAGCGCCATCTATCCATTCCATTGGGAACTACTATATTAGTTCGACGTTTTAATGATTTGAATCGAAACAGCTTGGCTTCTTCTTTCATAGATGGCGTTAACATCCCGCCCGGCTTGAGCTGGCTCAATTTATTTAATTATTTGCTTCATCTTCGACTGGAACAGGCAATGGACATATCTTGGAGAACGTCCGCTTGATGACTCCAATGGCTGTCCTGATGTCGGCCACCCTGTTAATTCCGTCCCTTCCAGGGTACGTTGTAACTATTCGACCCAATTTCCATCGAAGAGGTGGGAGTCCATCTTCCTTGATCACGACCAACATACCAGGCTGCAGATTATCCTTTGTAATTTTCCATTTGGTGCGTTGTTGTAACTCCGTTATGTACTCCATGGACCATCGCCTCCAGAATGACTGCCGCAACTGTTCAATGCGTTTATATCTTGATAAAGTGGTAATTGCCTTGTCCGTCATGTCCTCTTCTGCTGGAGAAACCAAAGGCCGGCCAATAAGGAAGTGAGCTGGGGTGAGTGGGCTGAAATCATTTGGATCAGGTGACATAGGATACATAGGACGGGAGTTCAAGACTGCTTCAATTTGCACTAAAACGGTACTGAACTCTTCATAAGTTAAATTAGCATTACAAACAACTCGTGCAAGGTGATGTTTACAGGAACGGACACCTGCTTCCCATAAACCGCCAGTATGAGGAGAATATGGTACAATAGTTTCGAATTCTATGTTATTATCTGAAGCATATTCTGATATAACATTATGATGTGTATTGAGAAAATTAAAGAACTCCTTAGCGCCTACAAAATTTCTACCATTATCAGAAAGTATTTTCCTCGGCTTTCCCCTGCGTGATATGAACCGTTTTAGAGCTAAAATATAACCTTCAGACGTCAAACTGGTGACCAACTCCAGATGTAACGCTCGGGTTGCAAAACAAACGAATAAGCACAGATAAGCTTTCTCGAGTCTAGCACCCCTACCCTTACGATTTAATATATAGAAGGGTCCTGCGTAATCTACACCGACATGTAGAAATGGGACACCTGGGCTTAGACGCTCGCTCGGTAAATTGCCCATAATCGGCTGTGTCAGTCTAGGTTTGACACGAGAACACGTAACGCATGAATTAACTATCTTTCTAGCTAAATTTCTGCCCGAAACTGGCCACCAATCTTCCCTGATATGCGATAAGAGAAGTTGAGGACCTGCATGTAACAATTTTAAATGTTTATAAGGAAACAAAAGCGAAGTAAAATGATGTTTACTACATACCAGCATTGGGTGTTTCTTGTTGTACGATAGGTTATATGAATTAACTAATCTACCACCCACACGTATAATTCCATTCGGATCCAAAAACAAATTCAAACTTGTGAGATTACGATCCGATTTTATATTAATGTTTGCGGATAACGCATCATATTCATTCGGAAATGATTCCCACTGAGCTTGACGTGTCAATAATTGTAATGACCTTTCAAGTTCTGTCACAGATAAAGAACCGTACAGACGTTCCGTTTTATGTTTACACTTTGCATTACGAATAAATCTAAGAACGTATGCATAACACCTTAACAATCTATTAAAATTGGAAAATCGATTGAAATTAATAAAACTTACATAATTATTCTTACAGGTCAAAGCAACAGAACATTGTTTCAATTCGGGCAATGAATCTACGTCGAACAGCTTATCGTTATTATTTACTTTCCAATTACTATTATCTTGTTGTAAAAATGACGGCCCGTTCCACCATTGTGCCGAGGTATGTAATTCAGTAAGATTAGTACCTCTCGAAATGAGATCGGCTGGATTATCGTTCGTTTTAACATGTAGCCATTTAGCATTGCAAGATAAATCATTTATTTCGTTTACTCGATTTTGAACGAATGGTTTGAGTTTATAAGATGGTGTGTTTAACCACCCGAGCACAATGGTTGAATCGGTCCACAGAAATATGTCATCAAATCTTAAATTCAAACAGTCAGATGTTTTATGTAATAACCGCGCGGCCAATAACGCTCCACAGAGTTCTAACCGCGGTATTGTTATCGTCTTAACTGGTGCAACACGGCTCTTAGAACACAACAGACTGACTGTAATACCGCCGCTATGGGTACGTGTTCGACAGTAAGCGACCGCTCCGTAAGCTATCTGACTC
The DNA here is from genome assembly GCA_951805285.1 of Thymelicus acteon. Classification (NCBI taxonomy): domain Eukaryota; kingdom Metazoa; phylum Arthropoda; class Insecta; order Lepidoptera; family Hesperiidae; genus Thymelicus; species Thymelicus acteon. The sequence continues at coordinate 8,139,610 of OX638219.1, read as the reverse complement.
GCATCACAGAATATGTGTAACTCGATTTTATCATAATCGTCCTGAAGTACAAAACGCGGAATGCGTATGTTAGATAAACCTTCTATTATATTTATAAATTTAGCCCACGATTGTAAAAGGCTATTCGGTACTAAATCGTCCCAGTCTATTTTGAAGCCCCACGCTTGTTGTAATAAATGCTTTCCGATTATTATAATAGGACTTAATAGACCGAGAAAATCGTAGATCTGTGACACAACGGATAACATAAACCGTTTAGTTAAGTTCGATTTGTTCACGTTTATTCTAGATACAAAATGAAATTCGTCGGTTTCTCGAAGCCATCCTAAACCAAGAACTCGATCCGAATAGGACTGATCAAGTGATAAACATTTCGACTCCTCCGTATTATGTTGTATTTCCGGAGTGGCTTCGTTAAAATTAAAGGTCCACTTTCTTAATGGGAAACAACCAGACAAACAAACTTCAGATAACTTTCGACAATTTTCTAATAATTTATCTTTCGAATCGTGACCGGTTAATAAGTCATCGACGTAAAAATCGTTTAACATAATACGTGATATTTCCTGATCTTCGCTTATTAACGCCAGCTGTTTGATACAACGCATACTTAAATAAGGTGCTGACTTCGTCCCGTAAGTCACTACGTTAAGCATGTATATACCTAATGTATCCGACGGGTTTTCCCGCCATAATATTAATTGTAGGTTTCTTTGATCCTCTTGAATTAACACTTGTCTAAACATCTTCTCTATGTCCGCGCATGCTACATATTTATATTGCCGAAATCTCAATAAAATCGAAAATAAATCGTTTTGTAACGCTGGACCGGACATTTGAATATCGTTTAACGAATCACAAGACGTCGAAGTAGCTGTTGGTATCGTCTTCTGGTTCGCGCTAAATACCACTCGCAATTTTGTAGTAGAACTTTGTTCTCTAAAAACACCGTGATGAGGTAAAAAATAGCACGGCTCAGTGTAATCATCTATCCGCGTCATGTGACCCAAACTTAAATATTCTCGCATAAAATCTGTATACATCTGCTTGTATTGTGGTGAACGCTGAAGGCGTTTTTCAAGCGATAAAAACCTACTCTTTGCAGTTTCAAGACTCTCACCTAATGATTCAACCGGTTTCTTCAGCGGAACACGAACCGAAAATCGACCGTTTAAACGTTTCGTCGTCTCGTTAAATAATTGTTCACAGAGCCTATCTTCTACTGAAAGAACTGGCGGTTGTACATTTAATTCTTCTAACTCCCAGAACTTCTTTAATTGATCGTTTAATTCAGTAGACTCCGAAAAATTACAACAAAATTGATAATTATTCGACTTTATATTATTATTAATGGTTCCCGATATGATCCATCCTAGTGTTGTGTTTTGAAGGTATGGACCTTTAGGTAAACGAATTCTACCGTCTATTAATAATTCCCAAAAGCAATCCGCTCCAATCAATAAATCGATTTCTGAAGGTGAATGGAATGTCGGATCAGCTAAACGAATATTGTAAGGTACGTTTAACGAATTAAAATCTAACTCGATTGAAGGCAACGAGCTAGTAATCTTATTTAAAACAATACAATTAATACGCGTAGTATAATTACCGTGTAACGATTTAAGACGTATCTCACAGGACTGGTTTGTCTGAGTGACCGAATTCCCAATTCCCGTGATTTGAACAGAGGACTGTATCGAATGAGCTTTTATTTTGTCGCGTAACGTATTTGTAATAATCGAATGTTGACTCCCGTTATCTAATAACGCGCGAGCCCTATAATAATTGTTGTCGTCACCTGCTACCTCGACTATGGCGGTAGAAAGCAAGACCGAATTCAACGTATAACGATTGCAATCCATATTAACGCGTGACTGCTGAAACGAATGTAACGTAGTAGATAATTGTGTAGGCTTCGATGATGAATCCTTTTTCACTATCGACCCCGACGTATATTGTGGATGAGTGTGGAGTAAACTATTATGTTTATTATTACATAACTTGCATGAACTGAACCAACAATCTGTTGCCGTATGACCGACGCGTAAGCAGTTCGTACATAAACGATTACGATTAACGAATTCTAACCTATCTTCAATAGGTAATTTAATAAACTTATCGCATACGTATAATAAATGATTCGCATTGCACAAAATACATGTGCGGGTAGTTTTGTATTTCGCATGGGCATTGTTCTGCGCCGAAGCCGTATGAACAAAACTTTGTGATGTCGTTTTTTTAGCTTGTTCACACGATGTCCTATTTGAATGAGAAGATTGGTGTGATTTCACCATCTCTAATGTATCTGCTTTGTCCTTTAACCCGTCGGTTACCAAGAACGTTCCAGCACGTTAGAACTCAAAGGTACCGCGATCACGCGGATCCTAACGAGTTAAGAAACTTAGCAAATCGTCTAATTGAACACGTCTGTTGGAATGAGAAGTAATATTATTTTTGTATAATTCCCATTCCCTTTCGATTTCTATATCCAATTTCGAAGTAATTATGTAGATAATTAGCGTATCCCATGATTCGGTAGGTTCTCCTAGTGTTTTCAAAGCGCGTAAGTTTTTCAGAATCGTGTCGATTAATTTTCTAATGTGAAAATAAGATTCTTTGTTTACGTGTTGAATAGAAAATATTCCTTTAATGTGGTTGTGAATCAATAACTTAGAATTGTTGTATCTATTTGTAATTAACTCCCACGCGGTCGAGTAATTTTCTCGTGTGAATTCTACTGATTTTATAACTTGAGCGGCATTACCTACTAAAGACGATCTCAAATAATGGAACTTTTGAATATCGTCGAGCTGAGTATTGTGAATCATGGAAAGGTAGGTGTCTCTAAACTCGAGCCAGCTATCGTACGATCCGTCGAATTTTTTTTTTTTTTTTTTTTTACACGAATAAGTTAATGCTTGACCACAATCCCACCTGATGGTAAGTGTAGATGTGGTCCAAGATGCTGAGCACATTAACTTAGAAAAAGCCTATTCACTCTTTTCTTGAAGACATCCACGTCGTAGGCTGGCGGGAACGCCGACGCAGGCAAGTTATTCCAGTCCTTCGCGGTGCGTATAACGAATGACGAGGCAAACCGCGTCGTCCGTACCGGCGGGATGTTCACGACGAAAGGATGGATACCCGCCGTGCGTCGTGTCGTTCGATGGAGAAACGGAGATGGGGGAATTATCTCAAACAATTCCTGCGCACACTCTCCAAAATGTGCCCTGTAGAAAACCGAGAGGCTGGCTACTTTGCGCCTGTGCTCGAGGCTTTGAAGATTGGTCTCAACCAAATCTGGGTCACCAATGAGCCTCTTCGCACGCCTCTCCATCGAGTCCAAAGCAGAAAGGTGACATTTGGCTGCGCCTGCCCAAATGTGCGAACAGTACTCCACACACGGCCGAACCTGAGCTTTGTACAAGCTTAAGAGTTGCCTGGGTGTGAAGTACCGTCGCACCCTTGCAAGGACACCAAGTTTCCTTGCAGCAGCCTTAGCTTTGGTCTCGATGAACCGCCCAAAGTTGAGTTTCGAGGATATCTCTACTCCTAACAACTGAAGGCAGTCGGTATAATCCAAGGACACATTCCGAAAAGTAGGAGCCAAGGTGAACGGGCTCTTCTTGGCGGTGAATAGACACGTCTGCGTTTTAGTGGCGTTGAATCTCACAAGATTGGCTTCGCCCCACTCGGACACAGCCCGAAGTGTCAGATTCACACGAGCCACCATGGCCTCTCTTTCAGACTGAATTTCGTCCCGACTGGCCCTGGAACTTGGTAGGTATCTCTCTACCACTGTGCTATCGTCTGCGTACCCATAGATACCGGGCATAAGCAGGTCATTTATATGTAGCAGAAATAGAGTGGCAGAGAGAACGCACCCCTGAGGAACTCCGGCATTTGTAGCCATCGTCTTCGATGAACAGCCATCGACTACAACGCGGAAAGACCGGTCGCTCAGGAAGTTTTTTACCCAGTCGATAAGGCCAGGGGATATGCCGTAAGCTGGAAGCTTGCTTAGAAGGCTAGCGTGCCAGACCTTATCAAAGGCCTTCGAGACGTCAAGGGAGACAGCAAGTGCCTCCCCATTTTTCTCGAGGGCCTCGCCCCATATATGTGTGGCATACGCTAGAAGATCTCCTGTTGATCGGTTTCGGCGGAACCCGTACTGCCGATCGCTAAGGAGATCATTCTGTTCTAGGTATGCCATTAGGCGCCTATTCAATATACGCTCCATAATCTTGCAGAGTATGGAGGTAATTGAGATAGGCCGATAGTTCGCGGAATTTGTTTAACGATATCGTAGGTAGTTTTACAACCGCGTGCGCGCTATTACATCTAGAAGATTCATCATTAGATACAAAGCTCTGCAATAAATTATCGACTGTAGCCATGATTTGGTAGAAATTATTGTCGAACGCTTCACGAGTACCTAATTGTTGGGATGTCTCGCTATCTAACACTAATTCCTCGATTTTATTTTGGACCGAATTAAATTCGTCGTGTAATAATTTTGCTCCCTCGTACCGTAATTTTAATTCTGTTACTTGTTTCTGCGTTAATTGAGCCCCCTCGAACATAGTTACGAATTTAATGAACAACGTTAATCTCCCGGTAATCGATGCCCGTTTTTTAATTAAATCACGCGTATTATCACTTGTTTCGACACCAAAAAGCGGTTTAGGCGATTTAGGACGTTCTACACTCATACTGGCAGTGTATGAAAAACAAGGTACTCACGTGTTCCTGCAACCACCACGTGGCACACCGATTTATCTTGAATTCTCTGCAACAAAACACGATTTTAGTGCAAATACGGAAAGGGATATTTTTAGGAGTGATGGGAGGGCCGATTTTCTTCGTCCACGTTGGCTATTATTCGGCTCCGAAGGTCCAATGTTGGGGATTTGGCTCGTAGGACTAATGTTACTAATTCGGGTCTGAAGGACCTTCACTGAATTTGCTGGTTCTTTTTTATAGCTTTCTAGGACTTTTATAACTGACCCTATCGCTCTGTGTCATCTGACTTATTAATTAAAAGATGGTGAAGAACTTATGTATTTTTATTACTGATTACAATGCAAATTGAACGAATATAAATTATTGAGAGCGCTGTCCGAGGGGTCCCTCGGCCAATGGTCTTATTCTTCCGGTGTGCTGATGGCGAGAGAGGGGTTTTGAGCTCTCTGTTCCCTTAAATACCCGCATTGGCATCTCGGTTTGGTGGGGTCCGAATTGGTAATTGGTCGGGTTTGAATTCGTCTTCGTACTCGTAGCGCCATCTATCCATTCCATTGGGAACTACTATATTAGTTCGACGTTTTAATGATTTGAATCGAAACAGCTTGGCTTCTTCTTTCATAGATGGCGTTAACAAGTTAAATATTTTGCTATACAAAATTAGACATGTATACATGCATAAAAGATTAAATGTAACCGAATCTTTGTCCTAATAGTTTTATCAATAAACACTAAATGCATGATAGTTGTATCTTGTCAAATTGCATGTTTTTATTATGAACGAAATAAAAAAAAAATGATTTATGTCCTGAATTTGCCCCTTAAATTTGTACTTATCATATTACAATATTAAATATTAAGGGTCGCAGTAGTCGTTTGTGTTTAACAGATCTGTATAAACTATATCGGTATGTGTTTGAAGTTACAAAAGCCCGTCGAGCGACGAGTCAGAGTCCACGTTCACGGTGCACGACGAGGATACCATGGAGAGCACGTGGACGCCCACGCCCAGCGCTGACCATACGGACACAAACGGCAAGCGAGTATTCTCTGTTTTATATTCTTTATAGTACTTTAAGTTTATAACTGGGGTGGAAACGATCGTGCCATTTTAATCATTCAGTTCATGAAACCAAGCAATTTTTTCTTGTAGCTGACTCATCATTGTATTCACATTTTGATATGTTTTTTAGTTTTCATAGTGCTTGACTAGAATTACACTTGATGTTAAGTGAAGATATAGCAAAGAAATATAAATTATATGCAGATTGTCTAACACGCTAAGTTAGGTGCATTCCCGTGCAGCCGTTAACATTAACGTTAATGCAGATGCAGCAGGGAATTATAATATTAACATAAGTCAATTCGTCCACACAGTGCGGTGACAAGCGGCACGCTAGCGACGCTGCCGCCGGCCGCGCTCGCACCGAACGCATCGCACGCATCGCATGAGCCGCACAACACACTCGAGCCGCATGCACTGTGCTCCAGACAGGTATGCTACTTTACTGTGTAGTTTTTTTTACGTATTGTAGATAAATGTCTGACAACAAACCCATCTGATGGTAGATGACGATGGTCTCAATAACAGTTTTTCCGAGTTTATCGTCCAATTATCTCAATATTAAAAAAAATCTTACTGTGATGACAATTTCGACACTCCACCAATTCGACATGTTTTATACCTGCTCTCTTCATTACCTACCTCTATCGAGAATTTTCAGAGGAAAAACTTGGGTGCTCGTCGACCCGGTCGAACTCACAAAGATTCAGCATGTTATTACTCACTAAAAAAACAGGCGATGGCTGCTGGCTGGACCATAGGTTATATGAAGAATTTACAAGGCAAACTATCACGGCTATGTTAGCATAAGTAGTTAATGAGTAATAGTCGATCAACTTACTACTTCGGAACCCTACATTGTGCGTGGCCTGACACGCACTTGCCCGGTTTTTAAACTTGATATCTATAGAGAATTTTTCGCCATTAAACTATCACAATTCAATTGGCAGGTGACTACAAAAATATGTTTCGTAATTTTTTTTAAGGGGAGAAGGGTAAATGTACCTAGTTTACGTGTAAATTGCTTTGTCCCAGGACACAAACAACAACCGCAACCCGGGCGAGTCTACCGCGGGCGCGTCCGGGGCGCCCTCCGTCATCATCAACTTGGTGCATAACTTCACCGCCGTGCAGCAACACAATGACGTCACGCTGTAGGCGCCTCTACCGCTCCGACCGGCCCAACGCACTCACTATGACATTTGCTCAATTTACCTATGTTGAGATTATACGCATTTACGTATGTATGTACGTACGAAACGTGCAGAACGGTAATGTATGTGTCATGAATATTCTAAGCGAGATTATGATATTTTGTGATTTATAATGTAATAGATATACGATAATAAATGCGTTTTTATTAAACTCGTAGTCAGTCTAAGTACATTATCGTATCTAGTGGATTTTATCTAATACGAACTTTTCGATACTTTTGTTTTATGTTTAAAACGTCATTAAGCGTTCTGCGCTCTCGTTGCCATCATAGCGTAGTCGTAGAAAAAGTGTATTCATGGTATGTTTGTTTGTACTATTTTATGTATAAAGCTTTTTTATTTTTAGGCTTAGTTAGATTGATTTTAATTATAATTATTTTTCATGTTACAATAACGAGTCGTAAGACTGTTTTTTTATTATGGCTTACGAAATATTTTCCACATTGTTTTATTATAATGCGACAATTTATCGATTCATAATTGCTCCAATAGCTTTGATTACAATTACATATATTTTTAAGAATGTTGGCTCAAATTACCAGCAAAGATTATTAATATGTACATGCCGCATACGTATGTGTAAGTGATGATTAATAGCAGGGGAGCCCAAGAGGGGATTTTTGGATTTACTCGAGCGCGTGAGATTATTATAAGGAGGATACCTTACCTATTGATAAGTACCTCCAGCCAGTATGAGCCCTTAATATAAGGGGTACGCTCAGGGGAACCCATCAGTCAAAAAAATAGATCGTCTAATAATCTCGGTCTAAGGTCGTATAATCTGACCTAATAATTAATCTGACGCGCTCGAGTAAATCCTAAAATCCCCTCTTGGGCTTCCCTCCTATAAGGTTGCTGCATTTTTAAATAGAAAAACCGACAAAAACTTTTCAATTCAGACTTTTTAATTTAAATTACATTCTATCAGGTTTTAAAATGTGAAAATCTTGAGGTAGCTTAATCATAAATATTTTAATATAGTCTATATTTTTTAACTATTTGAAGGCATTTAAATGCATCAACTTACAAGTATAACTCACTTTTCCAATAATAAAAGCTTTTGTTTGGGCGGATTCGACCAAAGTTATATAATTGTTATTCTAAGAATATCCTGAAACATCTACTTCGATTGAATTTTGTCGTGGTATCTACGGAGCACATAAAATCTACACATAGTTACATTTTAAATTATTTTGTGTTAGCTTAGATGTACATTAATCATTTGTCATTAATCATAATTTTGTATAATGTGACATTTGAATCCTCCCTGCAATCTGCGAATGCAATTAGCATGCAGTAATAGCAATATTATTTCGAATGTTAGGACATTCTGTTGATCCTTATTTGATGAGTTGTACTAGTTGATTGTGATTTGCATTTAGCATAATTTTATTTACATTTTAATGGGAGTACCAGGACATCGTTACAACACCTCGCACCTGTAGGTATTGCTCCTTAATTTTCGTTTTGTACTATTTATATTATAATTGAGTAAGGTGCAAGAAGCTTATATCAAATGTTGAACAAATCGAATTTTGGAATGGTCTGAAGGATCTATTGAATAAAAAGATAAGTAATAAACTCACGTCGTGTAACCTGGAACAAATTAAATAAACAAAATATTAAAACGTTACAATGATTGGTGCTCAAATTTATAACAAATAATAATAATAACTAAGGCTACAGTTTAGGTTTATGAAAAATTTACTTCGAAGTGTAATGCTAATACTAAGTTTGGTATTCTTCTAAAATTTTATTTTGTGTTTTTGTAAATAGTGGTCAAATTGAAATGTGGTAGTAAATTATCACTTTGTGTAAAATATGCGTGTGTAGTTAAGAATATTGGTACTTCATTGTCAGAATAAATTGATTTCAAAAGCCAAATCAATTTAATTTTGAATAGAAAATTGTGAATATATAACTTAACCTTATTCACAGATCTGCAGACTGATCTTTTATTTTGCATAATGTATTATAAATAGGAGATATATTTACGTGTAATGAATTTTCCTAAACGTGAAATTCAGATATAAACTTATTTATATACAAACTCAAACTTTTGAAGAGTAAGAAATTTTCTTCATATATAATAGTATATATATGATATAATACTATATGACATGTATGGTATTGTTGTCTTCCAAATTGTCGTAAAACACTAGTTAAGTATATGATTCAGAAATTCGTTGTACCATTCGTGGTTTCAATTAGTTTTCAATGAATGCTAAAAAGCTAGAAGTAACAGGCAATCATAATTTTTAACATACTCAAAATTTATGAATAAATACTATTATATAGGCTAATACTCTGTTTCGTTAAAACAGCGTGTTTCTGTATTTTCGCTGTTACGTATTTTTTTAAGTTTGCATTTATTTCATAAGAATTTAAGTGATTTCTGGATTGTGTTCACTACTGCATGCATCGTAAAATTATTAAAAAGTGTAGTCACAAATTTGAATCTTGAATAAGTGCCTTGTTTTATTTTGTTAGTTATGTATATTGTTGTGTTATTCTTCTGTTTTGTAGTAGGCATTGCCATTTCATGTAGGTTTTAATTTTATTGTACTTCATTATCATGTAATTCTTGGTAATTAAACAAATAATTTATAATAATAAGTGTAACTTTTTGGAAATTACACTGTAGCCATGATTCATAAAATTAGGTTAAATACAAAAAAAGTTCAATTACCGTCGCTATTTTTTTCCAATATAAGTTTATAATCAGTATGTTTGTATCGTTATTGGATAATAATAGATAAACGCCACAAATAAACAAAGACTTATGTGGCAGTGATGTTGTACGTCATAGCCATACTTTAATATAATTTCACTGTCATTAATTGTTACACACATCAAGATACCACAATAATAATACTCTTGTGTATCAAAATAAATTATTTGAAGTATAAAAAATATTACCAATAAATAATAAACACTATTCATATTTTTGTACCATAAATATAATATAGTTTAATTTAATAATACATTTTAATTATCAAAGCTTTCATCTCTAGTTTTGGCTGCGTATTTTTCACTATAGGATATATTAATCACTGTACCTATATTCCGGCTACTAAACATAAAATCTGATCGCAGTGGCCTTGTCCATAGAATTCCCTTGCCCAGTACTCAAATGTAATGATATGAATTAAAAAAAAATAACATGGGGAAAACTAATATCATACAGTGCACAATAAGTTTTATAATGTCAAGAAAAGTTTTAAAGAAAAATACTTTTCTGTGATCCTCGCGATCGTGTATTAGGTGCAGCGCAGACGACGCTCTTTTTGTGCGATCGAGTGTGCGGACGCACAAATATCTACATGGCGCGCAGCCGCACTTTTTTGCGCGTCGTATGCGTTACTGCATATAATTGCAAAGGTTCTATTTTCACAGACTTAAAAGTGCGTCACGGACAGTGTGCCGTCTGCGCTGCACCTTATAGTGATTATACATATAGTTTAATACGCAAATGAGCAAAATCTTTTTGTTTGAAAATGCAAATATCTATTAAAATTACAACATTTTTTTATAATTTAGTAGGAATATTTATTAATGATGTAATGTTAAATTCGGCTAAAATAAAAGGATTGTTGTTCCTTTTGGATCCTTTATTTTAACATCATTATAGCAACAGTCATTAGACAAGAAGATCACCTTAATTTAACCAGTTTTAATAATATAGGTGTATGAGACATGATTTCATGCAGTAGGTTGGCGCCTGTTTTAGGAGGCTTTCGTATTTCATACCATTTGTCACGAACATTTTACTTGATTTTGGGGCCATGACGTATTTATTTATTTCCGCCTAATGAACCAATGAATCATCTTGTCCCATTACATACATACATTTTAGCTGCCCAGTTCCCTTAGCAATAAATTCATGAACAACTATGTATGCGGGCCCAAGACGCTTCGCATACAAGTAACATTATAATTAAGATTAATTGAATACCTTGTTGCGGTACGTTTGATGTGTTATTTCATTAAATTAAATAGGCCACAATTACCATTAAAGTCAGCTCCTAAAGTAAAGTACATTTATATCTAGTTTTTACACAGTATTTCGATATTGCAGCTGCATCATGTTTATATTGACAACTAACAGTTAGGTTGTGTTAAAGGCAACTTAAAATAAAATGTAGATGTTAAATTGAGCTCTATCCCGAGAGATAAAATAAATATGTAATTTCAAAACATCGAGGTTAAAATATATTTATATGTTCGAAGCTTTGACATTCGACAAGTATCAGCGCACAATTAAAATTGTATTTAGTAGAAATAATGTGCCTTATGATGGAAACGGGCTGTGATAACTATGTACTTATATGTACGGTCGCGAATTTTCACTGGATGTATTTTTTGTGTTATTTGTGAGAGCACTTCCGACTGTTAATATGTACCAATATCACTAAATCACATCTTAAAGTACAGCATCTAACCGTTATAAAATTCGCGGCTGTACAAATTGTACATGTTAGTAATTTATTGTAAAATTTTTCCTCACTAGCTAAATAAAGGTATGTCTTGATTTATATTTCTAGTCCTAAATACCTTGTAGTAGGAATTTTTTTACGAATAAACGGATTCTTTAATTATTATATTGTTTTATTTATTGAAATTTGAAATGATAGGAAGCCATAACTTGAATTGTTTCATATCTGAATGCAATCGACTGCAAACCTCTTCTGGGCCTTCTGATAAAGTTTATAACAAAATTAGAAACATGCCAGATGTATAAGAAAAAAACAATACATTTTTTAATCCAATTAGTTTATTATTTGTTTATTCTAAATCTAACTTATACTATATTATTTTATCATATTTATTGATAAAATAATTGCATTCGCCGAAGAACATCTTCTAAATTATTACTAGTGTGAATAAGAATCTTTACGTTAACGAAGCCTGTGCCGGTAGAGTTGAGTAGTATAGGGCCGAAACTGTTAAATGTGCATACGCATGTGTATGACGTGCGTCTACGTGGACAATAAAAAAGGAAAAAGGCACTCCGGGAGTGCCGACAGAAGTGAAAACTTGAACAATTACGTGTGTATTTTTTGAATCGTCAGGAAATATTTTATTGTGCAGGAAATACTTTTAAATGAAGTGTTTTTTTAATCATTCTATTTTTAGTGAATGGCTGCCAACACCTCGTAAAGTATTTGTAGACTACAATCCGATATTAATACGAGCTGTAAATTAAGTAACTATAGTTCTGTACTTCTCTTAGAGATGGCGCCACACGTAGATGTCGATTAAAATCCTACCGGTCGCGAACTGTATAGTTTCATCCCATCTCAAAAATATCCAACGCGCCTAAAGAAGTTATCACTTAAAAAACAACAATAAAATCATAAGGTGATGTTTGTAACACCCTAACGTAGTGGTATCAACACCACGGATGGTGGTAGCTAGTACTGCTAGTCGACCGCGGCGACGAAGAGCGCGGCGGCGTTGAGCAGGGCGGCGTCGCGCGCGAACTCGGCGGCCAGCGGGCCGCGCGCCCGCAGCACGGCGCGCTCGCGGCACTCGCTGCTGTACAGCGGCAGCTCGAACACCCCGCCGCCCCCGCCCGCCTCTTCCTGCCGATAAGGACGATCAAACAACTTGTAGGCGTATAGGTAGTAATGGTCAAGAGTTGCAGGCGGCACCATTCCGCGTGCATCTCCTAGGCCATGGGAAGTAGTGGGTTGTCCTTCTGCCGACAGTACAGTATAATTCGCGCGCGATAAGAATGGGATGAAATGAAATGAAATAAAATGAAATGAAATGAATTTTTATTCGAAGTAGGTTTGTTACAAACACTTTTCGAAAGTCAATTAACGCCATCGCTTCAACAAATTCCTACCGTGAGTGGTCCCGGGAGAAGAAGCGGATGCGACCTTTTGGAACTGAGACGCTTACGTGTCATCGGCAAGCCGTAGCGTCGGCAACAATGATATTGTATGTAAAAAAAAGGTAGTCGAATTTAGTCAGGTGTAGCGATTTTACTATGACATTTGACAGCTATAGTAAAATATTAAAATATCTTTAGTCGGCAAACGCGCATCGAAGCTCGCATATTATGCTAGTTGTATTTTAAATAAAATATAATTATGCTTTAATATTATACCTACACTATATTCACATTCGAATCAGAATTTACATAAGCATTGTGTTGCCTAGCAACCACAAACAAACAGGTGCATGAAACTTTTGGTCGTATAAAGTACGTTTGAACTAAATCTGGAGTTCGCAAGTCGCGTTCCGTTCCACTCTTTATAATTTTATTTTATTTTTAAACATAATATTTATTTTGCAAAAGTTTAAAATAACACGGAAATGTTACGTATAAAATCGATATAGACTGTTTTAAAATACATAAACATAAATATAAAATGTTATTCGGCTTTGTTTAATGAAATTTAACTTATAAATAATTTTATGCTCATGCATATTGAGTGGAATGAAATATCTGTATAATCTGTACAGTGCCATCTCTCAAGAACTTATTTGTGACGTGGCGAAAATTGGAACTAATGCCATCCCATTCATAAATTACTACTATGCGCACTATGATTGGTCCAATGCGTCCGGCAGCGCCCTCCTTATAGTCACAGATAAGTTGATTTCACTGTATTTCGAAATATAATACGACCAAGTTGCAAAGCATGTAAGCGCCATTATAGCTGTGAGGTTTTCGTAGTCATTTCTATTTATAGTCATAGGTAGGCCGGCCTCAAAACAATAAGTTTCTACAAAGGTTTGAAGTCGCTTCACGAAATTAAGGATGTGCGAGCGTGAGTTATTCATGACGAAAATTGTTTTAAGATGTTGGTTTTTACGTCGTTTTCTCTTAGTGTGTTGTTGTTATAGGTCAATAGTAAAATAATGAAGATGTCACAAACGTTATAATGATTATTTAGTTCTTTAATAGTTATTTGGTGTGCGAAATACAAATCAGTTTGTGAAAACCCTATAAAGGAATTTTTACGATTTGTTGACAAGTATTCTGATACGAGTTTGACTCAAGTATAGGTAGTCTGTTTACATTTTTATTCTATTTTTCAGAAGGCGATACTTCTGACGAAAGTGAAAGCTCTGAAAATAACGAAAACTCTGATGACGATTTTCTTGAAGCAAATAGGCATTATCTAATGTAAAATAATGTATCTAAACTTTTTATTGAATTGATTACAACCATGAACATTTTTTTAAGTATAACAATTTTGATAGATCGCAGAAATAATTAATTTATAATTAATTCTAGGTAATACTAAAAAATAATTATCTCTATTGTTCAGCATTTTTTTTGCTAACGCCTCTTGAGAACTTTTGTTTTTGATATACTTTGACAAGGTTCCATACCAATCTCGTCGCGTGCGGATTATACATGCTGTATTGAATCTCTTATGCCCCTGCTACACTGCGCTGATCTTAATGTTTACGGCTGCGCCGGAATTCGCCTTACTTAGCGCGTTAGGCCGCAGACGTGACCAACAAAATTAAAATCCATTGATGCGTCTAAAAAACCGCCACTAAACCAATGAAACATGAAACTTAGTAAAGGGGTTCCTAAATTTTGGAGGAGCATAAAAAAAGGATTTTTGTAAATCTCTAAAATGGGCAAATGGTCGGTAAAAGTAATAATAATTAACAACACCATAATTCAGGTTAATAACACCAATGAACATTACCATATCATCGGGCACGTAGCGCAGGCGGAGGCGCGGCGCGGGCGCGTGCGGAGGCGCAAGCGGGCCCGCCGCGTGCAGCGCGCCGCCCCGCCACTCGCAGCCGCCCAGCCGCAGCCCCGACAGCCACACGCCGCGCTCACGTTCCTGCCCACCGCCTGGCCACGACATACCACGTATTATTATATCATTGCTTTAAATAACATTAATGTACTAGACTTTTTTATAGCAGCGATTACTTAGCGGTTCCCAGCATCCCGATACGCGGGCTCACGCGGCATAATTTTCGAAATGTTAGGTGCGTATTTAAAAATGTATTACAAGTTTCTGTAGTAAAGGAAAACACCACGTGAAAACCTGCAACTTAAAGAGTTCTCAGGGGTGTGATGTCCTCCAATCCGAATCTGGCCAGTGTGGTGGACTATGGCCTGTACCCCTCACTTTAAGATAGGAAAACCGATCTCAGTTTAAAATTTTACGGACAGTTTTATGTCGCGATGATGATAATTTTATTAAGACAAGAACTTTAATGTCAAAACAAAAAGTAAATTATTCTAGAGATATACTTGTAACATAATATTTGATCGAATCTACCCAAACAGTGATATTATAAAAATTTATCAATCGACTAAACCTGTTTAAAATGTGCCGTAAAGTAGTAAAAGGTAATAAGTACCAGCGGGCGGGTCCCAGTCGAGGAGCGGTCGTAGCGCGTGCGGCGGCCGCGCCAGCCGCGCCGCACTCAGTGCGCGCACGGCCACCAGCGCGCGCTCGGGGGACAGCCAGTCGCGCAAGTCTACTTCTACAATGTAAACACGAACGAGATTTAACGAAGAGATGTAACTGATGGCTGCCGTTCGAAGGGTCCTGGCTTCGATTTACAGGGAGGCAGATGGATGTGTGTGTTTTTGTATTTAGGTTTGTCTATCGCACCCACAACACAGGGAATAAGTATGTGTTTCACACATTAGTGAAACAGTTGTGGAAATTATTTTACAAAATGTATTAATTTTTGGAGTATTTGTATATCACCGCAGCCCCCTAACAGTACACACGTACACACACTACAACATTTGGTCCTTCGAGCCGGACACTGGTGTGTAACTAAGACACTATAACTACATTACTATAACTCAGGGTAATACTAATTAATGAGGAGTATTAATAAAGCCGCAAGGACCACACGTCTTATTCTTTACACCGTACCGCACATGACATCACATACCGTCGGGCAAGTAGTTGTCATCAGTGAGGTGTGTGACCCGTTGCGCGGCGGCGCGCGCGCGACGACTGAACTCCCGCATATATGCCAGCGGCGCCGCCGGGCCCGCCCACATCCTCTGCCACTCGTCCGGGACCTACATTAAGAGGAATTTCTACTTTTATTTTGCAATGATCAAAATAACTTTCCTATAAAAAATCCGAAGTTATCACAATTCACAACATGTTTATAGTCGAATCCATAATTCGACGGACCACTTTGACAACTCAAATGCACAAATGTTGCCACGAGATAGGTATTACTGTTCTTATAGACAATAAGAAAATGTTCTTATCGATATCTTATCGATATTTTGCGTGACTTTTAAAATAAAATTAACTCTATCTTAATTAATTTTTCGTGATAAAAATGTGACTGAATTATGTTTAAATACAACTTATCTTAATTGATTAACACCCCAACTCAGAAAGGTTCATTTATTTAGTCGTAAGGCGTCCTTAACTAATTGAAATTAAATATATTAAGTATCGGTTCATCTCAGAGTCGAGAGCTACGGCTCGCCTACGGCACCGGCTACGATACGCCGATCGTAGCCGATCGTGCCTCTCTCTCTCGCTTTTGCCGCTCTCTCACTCGCGGAACGGGACACTTTTTCGTGCATGCAGCCCGTGTTCATCGATTTATAAGACGTTATCACGTCAAAATCACTAAAATTATGTACATATTTGCATTATTTTATATATTTAAAATTATGTAGTTATTTACTGTTGACACTGAAATATCGACACTTATATCTCACTATAAATTTTCTGCAATAGGTAGCAACACTTTATTTGTCAAAGTGGTCCGCCGAATTATATATTCTAAGATCCGAACTTAAGACGACCTTCACCGAGCTGATAATAGAATAAAACTTATTTTATAATAAATTTAGTATATTAGAAAATATATTAAACATGGGTTGCCTAAAAAATCCTGGACAGAATATTTTTAATAAAAAAAAAATGATTTTTCATCATGTAGTTGCATCATCAAGATAATAAAAAAAATTATACTGGACTTAAAGTATGAAACATATAGAATGTGCAGACGTAGGGTTGTCTATTATTTACCTGGTCGAACTATGGGTTGCCAGGTATAAACAGGTGTGTCGATGCCAGTAATTTTCACTGACAGGATAATAGAAAAAAAAATTATATCAGCCTAAGCGCTGTTTTATTGTGATCACGTTGATATAGGGTTGTCTGCAAAAAATTGGGTCCTAAAGAGGTTTGCGAATTTTAAAGATTTAAATTTCAACGCGTGTGGAAGTCAGTGACAGAGAAATCCGAGGTAAGTATACTGTGTAATAATAAAGGACGGAACATTGCAGTCGTGTCTGATGGGACCCTGAGTATAAGAAACCGCGCATGCTCGGTACGTAAACTATGGAGGGTAAACTATGGGGGACAGAATGAAAAAAAGGTCGTCTAAAAAGCATTCAATGATATACATAAACGGGTTATTATAGTTACGTTATAAGTGCAATACATACGTTATCGAGCGCGGCGGTGACGTCAGCAGTGCGTGCGCGAACGGCCAGCGCGCACAGCTGAGCGTGCAGCGCGCGGGCCGTGCGCGCCGCGTCACGCGCCTCCCCGCCGCACGCCGCGCCCCACCACCCCGCGCACCGCTACACCACGATACACACGCACATCATTCATATTGTTCATAGATCTTTTCGGCAAACACACAAATTGTTCGAGCGCGAAGCGATCGAACAGCTCAGCACTTTTGCATTTGACCATTTTTGCACTAATTAATAAAATATAAGTAATGTTCAATCGTATGAGTGGTCAGTACATCGCTAACCATTGGTGTGCTCACACCAAAACCATTAAGGCTCCGTAGCAATAATATCGTATCGTAATAAATAAGTGTTTCTCACTTTGTGTAAACCAGTTCAGTGAAATAAATTACTACCAATTACCATAACTCGGGACTTCTTATTACGGTTCCACAAACCAGCAGCAACCAACCACCACATCACCCTTTTTACACAAATGCTTATAGTTTGCTTATAATTAGTTTGCTTATAATCAGTTAAATTGGATATTAATGGGGTAAGTGTCCATATTTGAAAAAAAATAATGGTAATTACTTTTTCCACTTGTATTACTATTACTTATGCATAATGTTACAAGTGAATTCCTAGTACCTAGCTATTGGTAGGTTATAATACCTACTAATAACTACTACTATACTATATTCACATTCGAATCAGAATTTACATAAGCACTGTGTTGCCTAGCAACCACAAACAAACAGGTGCATGAAACTTTTAGTCGTATAAAGTACGTTTGAACTAAATCTGGAGTTCGCAAGTCGCGTTCCGTTCCACTCTTTGTAATTTTATTTTATTTTTAAACATAATATTTATTTTGCAAAAGTTTAAAATAACACGGAATAGTTACGTATAAAATCGATATAGACTGTTTTAAAATACATAAACATAAATATAAAATGTTATTCGGCTTTGTTTAATGAAATTTAACTTATAAATAATTTTATGCTCATGCATATTGAGTAGAATGAAATATCTGTATAATCTGTACAGTGCCATCTCTCAAGAACTTATTTGTGACGTGGCGAAAATTGGAACTAATGCCATCCCATTCATAAATTACTACTATGCGCACTATGATTGGTCCAATGCGTCCGGCAGCGCCCTCCTTATAGTCACAGATAAGTTGATTTCACTGTATTTCGAAATATAATACGACCAAGTTGCAAAGCATGTAAGCGCCATTATAGCTGTGAGGTTTTCGTAGTCATTTCTATTTATAGTCATAGGTAGGCCGGCCTCAAAACAATAAGTTTCTACAAAGGTTTGAAGTCGCTTCACGAAATTAAGGATGTGCGAGCGTGAGTTATTCATGACGAAAATTGTTTTAAGATGTTGGTTTTTACGTCGTTTTCTCTTAGTGTGTTGTTGTTATAGGTCAATATTAAAATAATGAAGTTGTCACAAACGTTATAATGATTATTTCGTTCTTTAATAGTTATTTGGTGTGCGAAATACAAATCAGTTTGTGAAAACCCTATAAAGGAATTTTTACGATTTATTGACAAGTATTCTGATACGAGTTTGACTCAAGTATAGGCAATAACTCCTAGTAGACAATATTACTACAATTAATTGAATGAGTTTCAATAAATTCTTTATTATTATTTATTATCTTAATTACCACCAGAGTACTTCAATATCTATATAATTTACAAAAAGACTTTTTCGCTTTTTTATGGAAATAGCTGGCAAACGAGCTGACCATCCACCTGATTGTCTATCGTCATCGGCTATCGTTGCCCATAGACATCAGCAACACTAAAGGCATCACTGATGCGTTGCCGGCCAAGAAAGAAAGAAGAAAAAGAAGGAAAGAACTGGCCTTCATGCCCCCAGCCGGAACACGACGAGTCGTTTGGCAGCTGACTCATGCTCAAGGGTGGTAGCTATCCAGCCGAAAACCCATGGAGAAATAATAATAGTAATAATGATATTAATTAACAATTAAAATCAATATTACCAATATAATCGCTCCGAGGGCCCTACCACCAGCGGGCCGGATTTAGTCGCCTCTTACGACACCCATCCGGCGTGGGACTGGGGTTAGTATTCTAAGCCGCCCCAATACGACAATACGGCTTACATTATCAACTTGATAGTCAGCTTTTATAAGCGGGCAGCCCGCCATGAGCTTCTTCCATAGCGCCAGGAGTGTCTTCAATGGTGCCGTGTCGCCGCTCTTCTTCCACCCGGCCACAGTGTTTAGTTCTGAAATTTATTTTTTATTGAAAGTTTACTTGATCAACCTTTAGCTATGCAGAAACATACAAAATTTTATGAAAATTAAACTGGAATCTACTGGCACTGTATTTTGGGTGAATTTGGTTACGCAGTACACTAGCAACCGCTCGTGCGCCATATTTATTAATGTAATTTGATAGATCTCCTTCATAAGTAATTATAATAGACTGAATGAATCGAATGGATTCTAAATAAATAATAATAATAATAATAATAATAACGCTTCACACTCATAGCCCCACACTAGGATTCCCTGTGTCGTGGGTGCCATGGACAACACACAACATAGACAAGGACATTTTACACCCAGACCGAGAACAGAAATTCAAACTCATCATTCAAATTTCCGCCTCGCTGGGAATCGAACCCAGGACCCTTGGTGCGGCGATCCGGCATGGTAACCATTGCGCCACACGGGTCGTCAAAATAAATTTTGATTATGAGCACTAAACATTTATATAACTGTAAATTTTAAAATCCCCTTTTATTTTTACCAAAAGAGCTGATGACCTTGAAACGCCTGAAGAGATGTACATAAATTGTAGTTATGAGCCATGTCGATCACGTCATTTTTCAAACATTTTTGTTTGAGACAACTTGAAAATACTTGAACCGATAATATTATACCTCGTAATCCAGCGGCGATGTCGTTGGCAGCGTTGGCCTCCCAGGCGACGCGGCAGTTGGCTGGTAGGCACAGCAGCTGCGGGGAGTCCATCTCGGGCAACGCGTCAAATGCATTCGTATATGCCTACGGAGATAGTTTGCTATGTTGTATGTCAGTTGAATTATAAGTTTACTATAGAGCATTGGGGGTAATCTATGATTTTAGTGTTAGCACAGGTGTGAGGCCACAATAAAATTGTGAAAGTCGGTCTCCCGAACAAGTGACACGGGCGAAGAAGTGAAGTGAGGAAATAGGGTAGACTTCCTTAGAGTTCTCAAGAATGTTATGAAAAAGTGGATACATGTGCCTATTTACAATTAGTCAGCGAGGAGCCCTATGCTTTAGGGAGCCAGTAAGGGAGGTCGTATTTTCCCCCATCACAGTTAAATTTGCAAGAGACGCGTCTTTATGAAATTTTGAAATCCTACCAGCAATAGTATAAACACGAAGGAAATGTAGGGTAAACGGAAGAGGAGAAAGAATGGAGAATGTAGATATTTTTTCCCACCACAGATAAAACTTAGTGTTTGACGAAATTGACGACCATTATAATGCAACAACGAGAAGAAACTTTACCTGCAAGTCAGCAGTGTACGGCAAGGGGTGGTCGAACCCTGGGGGGCGCCACGCGTGCGCCAGGCTCGCGTCCGCCAGCCAGGCGCGCAGCAGCGCCCCCAGCACGCGCCGGTCGTCCGCGCTCGCTACCCGCGCCGCGTACAGCGCCCCGCTCAGCGCGCGCGCCGCACGCCCCGCGCCCGCCGCGCGCGCCGCATTCGCACTCGCCGCCACCTCTCCCCAGCCCCACTCATAATACACACTCCAACCTGGACCGATCAACAGTTTAACTAGCGATGCGGTATTGTAGTACAACTTTCACATGCTGCTGTACAGTCAGCATTGTCATTGCATGACACAAAACCTTTCCATAATGTTTAATATTGCAGATATTTGTGTTATTATCAATGTTAAATGCTGCCTGTATACGTAAGGTATAATTTAACACTGATAATAACACGAATATTATAATACTAAATATTATGGAATGATATATATGATGCCCTATATACCTAACACAGCAGTGATAGCCTAGCGGTTAGAACGTTGGTCTCCCGAACGAAGGGGCCCGAGTTCAAATCCTGGCACGCACCTCTAATTTTCAACTATTATGTGCGTATTATAAGTTAATTATCAAATTCAAATTCATTTATTCCCTTGAAAGTGGGTACATAACAATGTTTAAAAATTAATTATATTCTGTCCTCCACATTCCACCTTATAAGGCATGCGAATTTCATATTAATAATAGTTTATGTTTATATTATTATATTATATCTGTCAATATTACATTTTTACATTAGTCTATATATTAATTTATTTATAATAATTATATATTTATTTATACATGTCAAGATAATTGAATTTTACTAATTACACTATTATATTAATTAATTTACAATGTTATATTATTACAATTTAAGAATTCATTAATGTCATAAAATGCAGATTTTAATAGAAAGTGCTTTAATTTAATTTTAAGCAGCCTTTCAGGCATTGTTTTCGCACTTGTTGGCAGTTTATTAAATATTTTTATGCACATTCCGTACGCATTACGCTGGAGGAGTGAGGTACGTGGTGGTTTACCTAATACCAGTCGATGGGGATCTCTGGTATTTCGTGAGTAGAATTGACTAGCAGTTAAAAAATTGTGTTTATGTTTAATTACAAAGGAGCACGCTTCGAGAATATAAATACCTGTTAATGTTAGTATTTTTAGTTTGCTGAATAGGGGTTTGCAAGATTCATGTGGCGGCCGACCTTCCAAAGCTCTGACACATTTTTTTGAGCCCGAAAAACTCTATTTACATGAGTGGAGGCTCCCCATATCAGTATACCATATTTCAAGTTTGACGCAACATATCCATGATATGCCATTAATGCTATTTGTCTAGAAGCAGTTTTTATCACTTGCTTCGGTGAAGGAAAACATCGTGTGGAAACCTGCACACCGGAGAGTTCTCCATAAAGTTCTCAAAGGTGTGTGAAGTCTACCAATCCGCATTTGGCCAGCGTGGTGGACTATGGCCTAATATCCCTCACATTGAGAGAGAGGAGACCCCGAGCCCAGCAGTGGGACAATTATGGGTTGTTGCTTTGCTTTTGCTTTGCTATATACCTAAATATTTTGTTGCCTGTACTGTGCAGCTGGTACATTTGTCGCTGTATCACATCACGCCTGCTATTTAATTTCATACTATATGCCGAGTACAGTGTATAGTTGTATACCGAGTGGGATGTACGCGCGGCGCTCTTGCGCTATCGCGTGGAAGAGCGCGAGGCAGGCGAGGTGGCGCGCAAGCCGCGCATCGCCGCCGCCCGCGCCGCGCCACGCTCCCAGCGTGCGTGCCGCGTTGTGCTTCACGCCCGCCGGGGACTGCCAGACAATATTTTTTTTATGTAGCATATCAAATCGCACGTACCCATTGTATTTAACACATAATGTGTAGCAATACATATTATAATAATATGAACCTATCACTTACTTCCAATATTACATTGACGCATAGGTTGGAAATCATCGGTGGTATCTCTCGGTCCTCACAAACTATCCACAACCGAAATTCTTCACTGAAATCCTGAGCCTGTAATTTAATTTCATAATATAAATTTAAAATCACAAACATTAATTTATTGGCATTACTACATGAAATTTTTGTTTTTTGGTATCATCTACAGGAGGTATACAACCATTCATTTGGACAGAGAACTTTTTCTAAAGGAGAATATAATGTCATAGAAACCTTGGAAAACAAAAGCGAAAAGAATAATTCGTACCAGCCGTAAAGCGAGGTCGGCGAGGAAGTCCCGTAGCTCACGCGGGAAGGGGGACGCGCCCACTGCGAGCGTCAACCAGCCGCTGCCACGAGCTCTCTCTAAACCAGCTTCCCAAGCCTTACGTCCCTCTTCTATCCCCACCTGGATACGATCCAAAGGATTATTTCGTTATTTTATAAGTCTATATTTACTTTAATATGCAGGTTATCTAACAACAGCAACAAAGTATTAAGTGCAATCGTTTCTAATACGCTAACAATCTGAAATAGAAGTTTATTATTATTATTATTATTATTTTTGGTCTAATGGTGCCTTTTTGTCTCGGTTTTTAACCGGTGAATTTTTTATGAGGCCAAGTACGGGCGTTAGCCAAGTAACATGGTTCTCATACAAACTTAGTTATTTATTAAAGGTGATAGGTTTAAAAAGCGTCGAGTTATGAAAGCGGTATCTAATACAGTTGATTTTTGCAACTGATAAAAGATGGATTTTTGTAATTTAAGTTCCTTTATTGATCTATGTAGGTTCTTTGGTATTACGCCTGTTGATGATAATATTATAGGTATGATGCGAACATTATCCTGGTGCCACATTTCCTTCACTTCATCCGCGAGAGGTAAGTATTTCTGGATCTTATCAAAGTGTTTTTGCTTTAAATTATCTGTATTTGGGATTGAGATATCAATAAGGTAAGTTGTTTTAGTAAGTTTAAGGGTTAATGTAATTTAAATATCCGGTCTATTGCAGTGAACTGTTTTGTCTGTGATAATGTCGCGGTCCCAGTATAATTTCGCTACGTTATTTTCCAATACCTTTTTCGGGGTATATTTATAATAAGGTAATTTGTTATCAATTAGTTTATACTTTAATGCTAAATATTGATGAATTTGTTTTGCTACATTATTATGTCTATTTATATATTCTTTACTAGCTAATACTTTACATCCACCTGTTATGTGTTCTATAGTTTCATTACTTATGTTACATAATCTACATTTATCATTTACTATACTATTATCTTTTAATATATGTTTAGCATAATTTCTTGTTTTGATTATTTGGTCTTGGATTGCGATTAAAAAGCCTTCCGTCTCGAGTTACCACGGCCTAACCGAGGATTAGCGATGACAATGCAGCCGCTTCCCGCTGACGCTGCATCTTATTGTAATTACACACCATTTCGGCAATAGCATTTGTTCAATTAATTAAAACAGTCTTGTATCAGCTCTCAATCAGTAAACACACGTTATTATTGTAATTAATTTCCGTAATTAAATAAATTGTTTTTAAAAACATAGTTTTCGTTCGCCCGAATTTAACTCTCGGCAAAAATATTTCCTTTCACTAACCAACCACATGATGCTTCTCTATCTATATGTTCCTGTTCAAGATTAAGTGGAAATTTCCCATGCAGTGATTTTTTCTTCCAGTTTTCTAATTTAAATTCGTGTTTAACAATCTTATTGGCAGGTTCAAATTGTTCATCTTTAAATAGTAATGATGTTCCTGATGTAGTAAGATCTGTGATAGCTTTATGAACTGAGCTTTCTTTAGCTTTATTAAAAAAATAGGTACGTAAGTTTAATATCTGTTTATAGTGAAGATTTTTTATGTCGATAAAACCACGACCTCCAAGTTTCCTTGGCAGTGTAAATCTTTCGACTGCTGAATGTATGTGGTGCGTGTGGTGGCTATATGCAGTGGTTCTTGTCAGTGTATTTAAAGCTTCCAAGTCAGTATCGGGCCACTTTATAATTCCGAAGGAATATGTTAGGATGGGAACTGCATAAGTATTTACTGCCTTAACCTTGTTTCTAGCTGATAAATGAGTTTTAAATATTTGATTCAGACGTTTTTTATACAGAGCTATAAGGTCTTGTTTGATTTTAGTATGTTCAATAGATGTATTTTGTTGATATCCTAGATATTTATAATAATCGTTGCTTTCCATGGATTTGATTAAGTCATTACATGTAGTGAGTTTATATGGTTCTATTGTATTATGTTTACCTTTTATAATGCTGTTGATTTTACACTTATTTATACCAAAATCCATTTTAATGCCGTTGCTAAAAGTTTCTGTTAATTTTAAGAGAGCGTTTAATTGTTGTCTATTTGATGAGTATAATTTTATATCATCCATATAAAGTAGATGTGAAAGTTTAATTTTATGAATTCTATCAATTAAATAACCATGTCCTGATCTATTTAATATTTTGGAGAGAGGGTTTAGCGCTAAGCAGAACCACAAGGGACTTAGTGAATCACCTTGAAATATACCACGTGCTATTTTTATTGGGGGTGATTTTATATGATTATTCTGTGTTGTGATGTTTAAAGTTGTAGCCCAGTTATTCATTGTGTATTGTAGGAAAGATATTAAATTTGTATTAATTTTATAAAGCTTAAGTATTTGAATTAACCAGGAATGTGGTACACTATCAAAGGCCTTTTGATAGTCTATGTAAGCAAAAAATAAGTTTCTATGTTTTTGTTTAACCTGATAATGTATTTCTGAATCTATTACTAACTGTTCTTTACATCCTCTCGAACCTTTACAACAGCCCTTCTGTTCTTCTTGGATAATTTTATTTCGTGTTATGTGTAAATTTATTTTGGCAGAGATGATGGATAATATTATTATTATTATTATTATTATTATTATTATTAATAACCTTTCGCAAACAGGTCAATGAATCCAAAAATGATCTTCTCACATCCACAGCATTTTTAAAACCTTTATCCAACTATAACACTATGAGGAAGGCAATAAAATCGTACCACTTTACTTTTTAGAGGAATCCAAATTTTTTTTCCAAGATTTTTCTACCAATTTCCCTATTTACCGATGCCAAATTACAGTTTTCTAGTTCATTAGGTTCTAAGCTAAGTTGCATATGGACGAATGGACATAAGGAAACTATACAAATTCCATTTTTACTACGGAACTCTAACTTCATTTGTACTAACAAAAAGAACATTTGATGTCATAAACCTGCGTGAGAGAGAGCGATCGCGCCCGCGCGTGCGCCGCGAGCTCGTCGGCGGCGTGCGCGGCCAACAACAATATAGGGCGGGTTGCACGCGCCCATCGCGCCGCCGCCTCCACCTCCCCCCCACCGCACACTACACCGCTGCCTGGGTCACATACACACACACACACACACACCGATTACAATAGCAGCGTGGAACTTTGTACTTATACCGCCTTGACCATTAGCTTCTAATACACAGCTTACCACCAATATGGCGTGCAACAGTTCTGCTGTACTACTGAACCGCTAAGCGGGCCGATAAAATAGATTTTTTTATACATAGAATAAAATAGTTTTTTTTTTATTTACCGTGTTCACATTGAATTAGGAGTTTTAATATACGTTTTATAAAACCCGTTGACCTACCTAGCATTTGATCGACGAACGCCACTATAGCGCGGTACAAGGAGCGGGGTCGCAGTACCGCCACAGCGGCGACCGTCTCGAATGCATTTATATTCAACTTGCTTATAACATGCAAGTTTCCTGAACTAATGAACTCCTTCCACATCTCCACTTTATCCAGACACAATCTGACAAATAGATCTTCATCTTTTATCTACAACAAAATTAACTATTTATTATAATGTATGATTATATACGAGTACAGGATAATGAGCATGTTAATATGTAGATAACCAAATTCGTCGAAAGAAATAAATATTAAAATTGCATAATATTTTTTAAAACAAATCAAAAATAACAACACTTGAACCCGTTAAGATCCATTTAAATTGTTGGTTAATGTGTAAAATACTAATGATACTCATTATTTTGTATAAATAATGCAATAAATAAAATAATGCAATAAATTTGACGACCCTATAGCCTAGTTGGTAGCGACCCTGCCTGCGAAGTGAGGGGTCCCGGGTTCGATTCCCGGCCGGGGCAGATATTTATGTGGCAGATAAATATTTGTACTCGGGTCATGGGTGTTATTGTGATGTGTTATGTGTAGTCCATGCCACCCGCGACACAGGTAACAACCTACTGCGGGGGTATGAGTGTGTTAGCGTTTATTTTATTTTTATTTTAATTATTTCTCGTGCTTGTTTTTGTATTTTTTTAAGCAGAATAAGTTAATGCTTGACCACAAAACCACCAGAAATTTACATACCTTAAGCTGAGCTAGTTTCTTAATGGATTCAGCTTCAATCCAAGGGTTTGTTGCCTTGATTCTATTGATTACTTCCTGGTCCTCAACAACATTAAATGTTCCCATGAATATCTGCCAAAGCTGAAATACCAATATACTTATTATACTTACTTATTACAATATTATCTATATATGTATAGTGTATAGTAACATAATATATGTAACTTACCTCCTCAGTCATAATTTCCCCATATGTATATTTCAGCAGATACAGTACTACAATGTACTTATCCTTCTTGTGCAAACTTAATAGAACTCGTTCTATGATCTTCTTCGTAAAGTGTTTGGAAACTCGGTCGGTATCGATATTCTTTTGGTCCTAAAACGTAATAAATTATGACAAACTATAGTTTAAAACAATTTTACGATCATTTGATATAACAAATTCTTTTGAGATAGAGGGCGATTCAAATCTGTTAGAATTATATAAATAAAAAAACATGTGTGTGTACTTATGTATATACTTAAGAAGTTATACGTCGTTGGTATAACAGAACAAAGCTGAAATGCAGGTTTGCGGTATAAAAATGTACATAAAAATTAATATGGATTACCAATAATGTTATTAAATTATACATGTTAAAATAACTGTATGCAGTGGCACTGCGGCAGTGCCATTAATGAGATATTAGGCGTACCATATTCATACCATACCATAATCATTACGATTAAATTTATAATGAATTGAAACATGAAAACATTACAGTGCTCTACTCTGTCTGTACTAAGTTACTCTATAGACACAGCATTCCACACATAAGTACCTCTCGCTCGCACCCACGATAACTCCAAGCGCCTGTTGTACGCCTAGTATCACGCAGTATCATCATGTCGCTTTTTGGCTGTCGCATCGTAAAAATTTTACTCTCATAATTTTTTCCAAACACCCCGGTAAGAAGTATAATTACTTCAATAAATATTTAAACTTGAAGAAATCGACATTCTAAATACATAGACTGTTTAATAGTGGTGGTTATATGGGGTCCACTATTGGTTATATTAGCTTGATTAGCCTGGCTGCTACAACTGTATTTTGATTACTTTTAGAAATATAGTGCAATACATTCCTAACTCGCCTGAGACGTCGACAAGGCATCAACGAACACATCGAGCACGGTGTCAATGGGTAGTGCGAGCAAGGGGCGGCGCGTGGCCAGGCGGCGCAGGCCGAGCGCGAGCGCAGCCGCCCGCGCGCCGCACGCTGCGTACGCGTCGCGCGCACTGCGGGCCTCGCTCTCCACCGCGCGCGCCGCCGCTAGCGCCTCGCCTATCGTCCTGCTAGACTCCCGCGTCTTGTTCAGAGACGCTAGCAAGTTCGCATCGTGAAGTATGTCAACGTTCTTTGACAAGTCGCTGAGAAGGTTTTCCTGTAGCGTTGTTTATAATTTTATTTTCAAGATTTTAGTATTATTTGTCATTGATAATCAAAAAGCAGTCAAACTGAACATATCATACTTTACTGTACATATATTCAAAAATACAAAATAATTATAACCTGTAACTCCAAGCGTCGTCTTTGCAACGTAGCTCTAGTTTCTTTTATTTCTTTAGATTTTTCATTGACTTCCGGATTACGCTTCTGTATCGCATAGTTAACTAGTTGATCTGAAAATTTACCAAACAGCTCAAGTCATAATCAAATTAACAATGTAAATAAACGTAACTATTTCTTTCTTCTCATTCCCATTCATACGTAGTAAGGAACATTACGCACAACCTGGATCACCCTATCGAAGTTATGTACATCGCATGCATATATACTAATTCCGAACTAGAACAGCTGGAGCACGGCCGCTCCCCAGACATGACACCCATTGCTTGGCCGGAGATTATACTTCGCTAAATTGGTGACCCCGATGTGATATGAACACGTAACCTTCCTTCGCTACCTATCATTGTTACCTGCAAGTGTCTGTGGCCTGGCAGCGAAGTGCAGCGCGGCAAGGCGGGCGGCGAGGTGCGGGAGCACACACGCCGGCCCGCCTGCCAGCCGCGTGCACAGCACCACGCGCGCCATGCCCCACCACGCACTGCCCAGGCACTCCACGTCCGTCACCACCACGATACGATTCAACCTGTTCAACAATATTCAAATGACCAATGCATGTGTTGCTCGATCAGTTATAAAAATGTTAAAGCTACCGAAGTCTGTTGTAAGTACGCATGCGCATACGTAGGCTCTGCGTCCGAACTTAACACTTAAACGATCATAAAAACCCGAGAGTTAAACAACTGAAACTCTTTGATTTAACATGCGTGTCAATGCACTGCGTATCAATTGTCAATCAAATTCCGGAAATTCGATGGTTAGACTTCTGTTGTCTTGGAGCCAAGATATTCTTATCAATACTAAAGTCAATTAAAGCAGTGGCGTAGCGTGGGCTCCCGCCGCCCGGGGCCGACCGAAAATTTGCCGCCCCCCCCCCCCCAGTGAACTTTGCGGCCCCCATATTATTTAAAATATTTTTTATTAATTAAAAATGCACTTTTATTGTTTTTTTTTTCATAACACAATTTACATTACAAAAGTATAAAACAATTAATTTTAATACAATATATATTTTTTTTATTTAAAAATCGAGTGGCTTGCCGCCCTCTCTTCATGTGCCGCCCGGGGCCAGGGCCCCCCGCCCCCCCCCCACGCTACGCTACTGAATTAAAGAATATCGTTACAGAGGATGAAGCAAAATTGATTCAATACTGGTCGATTAAAGAATTAACCTCGTTGCGTGGTGGAGTATGCTCTAGACTTCTTCTAGGCCATGGGTTGAAGCCAAATCGTAAAGCAATGCTAACCTTGTTGCATATTGAATTGTTGTCTGCAGTTTGTCGCTATCCTGGGATATAAAATCGCAAGGTACATCTGTCAAGGTTCTCTTCAGCCAATCGACGGCCTCGCCTTCCGGGTCGATAATAAGCGGTGTCAGACCGCACTTAGGTATTTGAATGGCCTGGAATTAATAGGTGACCAATTAATTGTGCCATCATGATATATTGATAATATAGACGAAAATGACGAAGGATCAGTGAACGCAAAAGATGTGATACGTAAACATGAATATAGATGCTCTGAATCCCAATTAAAAATGAGTACTTATTCAACATAAGACAGCATAGAAACGGAACTATATTGATACGTACAATTTTATATGAGTACCTTTGCGTCAAGTATGTACGTTACCTGGTCAATGAGCACCGCATTCTTCACAGCAGTTTCGTCCACTGGAAGACCCTCTCCTTCCCACTTCAATTGCTTTTCAGTAGACGATAGGAAATTGATGACTGAAATTGATGGATCTTCAAAGCCTATTAAGGAACTCCATTTTGTTATGTATTGCCTGAAAATTATGAGGTATAAGTAAAATATTAAAATAAATAATTTGGAATATTTGTTATACCACCATTAATGTACCTGGCTTGTGACTCTGTCAAGTCCGGTAAATAAACGATGTATCCGGCCGCTAACAAAGATCTCTGACTCAATTCCAATACTTCCTTTGATATGTTTTGAAGCTGAAATAACATCAAGTAGGTATTTATGTATCTCCATAATAAAAAAGCAGAAATTGATTAAAAATTATGTACACGTTAATTATTACAGTAAACTGCTAAATGAGATGCAACTTTTTCTGCAATTAAATCATTTGTTTAGACTCACATCGACCTCCCACGCGTCGTATTCGTTAACCAGCTGGTCTAGCAGTCCGCGCGCCGCTTGTATAGTCTGTGACGCGGCTGCGAGCTTGAGCTCGAGCGAGGCGGCCTCGTGCGAGTGCTGCCCTAGCTGCTCCTTGAGCGCGCCCACCCGCTCGTCCACTGTCGCCAGCCCGCTCGACAGCGCCGCTAGCTCGTCCTCCGCTGACTTCAGACTCCTGAGCCGTACCGTACCGTACATGAGCCTTTTGTTTTAGATTCTAACCTAATACGCCTTTAATTGTAACTGATGAGAGAGCTCACTTACAGGCCTTTAGTTTTCAGTACTCCATTGGCAAAGTAAAGCAAGACACAACTTCATAATTAATTTGTTGTTATAACGACAAAGAAAAAGACTTTGTACATTTTTTTGTTCTTCCTCATCGTTTTCTCAGGACTGAGGGTCGTGGTCAATATAATATGTTTTTCTAATTAAGATTAAGTGAATGTTAAAGATAGCTCAGTGAAAGTTCACCCTTGTAGAATTGATTCAGGGACCGTTCAATAGGTACATAGTGACTAGTCTGTAGTACCTCTGCAGCTGCAGCTGTTGTTCTCTAAGCGGTCGCACGCGGCGCTCGGCGGCGGCGTGCGCGAGTTGCGCGCGTACCCACGCAGCGAGCGGGGCGCACGCGGCGGACGCGCGCCGCGCCGCCGCCGGCTCGAACGACGCCGCGCGCCGCGACACCAGCCGCTCCACCGCCGACACCGCCTCCGAGCTCACCTGGCTCACGTCCAGATTCCTGGGGACAAGTATTGTATAATAGTCGCAGTTCCTACACTCGGTGATATATTGCGCGCTCACTCGCACTTCGGTCTTAGGTCTAAGTGCGAGTGAGCGCGCAATATGTCAACGAGTGTAGGGAGATACTGCGACTACTATAAATGTTCGTGTAATGCCCCTGCACAATACATAGATGTATCTATTAACGTTAATGTTACCGCTTGAAAGGTAATATCATTAACACGATGACGATCTTTTAGCGCGCTAACTCTTGGCGAAAACTCCTTAATATCATATTCTGCGCGTGAAGTACTGTATTAGGACGCATGTGTAACACGGACATAAAGGCTGTATGTTTTTCTTATTGAGCAATGTACCTACATTGCTCAATAAGAAAACCAATATTCGCTACGAAATTGTATTATCTCTGTTCTTAATGCATAAATGGATGATCCCACCTATTTGTGACGGCTAAAGTGATGAGTTTTTTGCTTTATTTTTTTAATTAGAATATATTTATTAATATAATCGTCATTTAGAGTTTTAGTATGCTTGTAATAATTTACCTTATATCTTCTTTAACACCACGTTTCGATAAAAAGTTCTTCATCGAATGCCACGAAGTGTCTGCTATTCCCATGAGACGAAGTACTCCCTCAAGAATGTCACGAACTACATCTGGCGGAGCTCTCAAAGAGCGCACCTGCAGGGTGTAAATACGAAGTAAGTTAAAACAACAATATACTCACAGTTACCAACTATTCTGACCGCCCTTATTTTAAGTATTGAATATTTTGCTATTAATATTAGAAAACTAAATTTCAAAAAATAATATATGCACAAACTTATGATGTTTTGTGTATTTGTTTGGAAGCCTTATTAGTTAAATGATGTGTAAATATTTTGCAGTTGCGATCTTCATGTTTGAAGTCGATTAAAAACACTTGTCTTAGGCTTATGAACAATTAGTGAGAGAACAGACCTCGCTAAGTGATTCGGGCCGTATGTCGCCCACGGCCGCCCGGGCAGCGGCTATCACGGGTTCCACGGAAGCCAACTCTGCTTCTATTTCCTTTTTACTGTAAACAGTATACATATTTTTTGGAATAAAAAATCATTCAGTCATATTCTACAAACGTTCTCAACCCGATAACAAATTTAAATCTGTCATAAACTATGCCGGCTGGAAATAATAAAAGATTTAAAATAAATATTGCTATACATAGAAGTCGGCAGTACTTCTTTTTTGTATTGAACGCTTCGGTTTTTCAGATAGCACGTAAAGTCGTTCGTACGGTTGTTGTCGAAGTCGACCAATCTGCACTGGAGCAGCATGTTGGAGTATGCCCAATGATATTTAAAAAAATATATTATAGATACGTTATGCCCTTACAAATCAACCAAAAAATCTGTTCCGAAACGAGCTACAACACACACACGTTTATCTTTTGTTGGTATAATATACGAAGGCATTTTAACGCTGTATGTCAATTGTCAAGCAGTTCTGACAACAAAAAAAACGTGCGTATCGTCTTGTATTAGCAAAGCGACTACAAGCAGAACGGTCAATTGCCTGTTTTTACGCTCTTCATCATCGGCGCGTTAGTGACATCTACCTCTTTTTACATTATAATTATCATCGAGTATGCCTAGCTCTCTTTAATTATAAGAAAAGACCCGTGGCCTGTAGCAGGCCGTTGATGGGTCGAAACTCTGTCTGTTTTCCTGTCTGATAGTCGAGACTCAGTTCCTAGTTACCGTTCCTGCAGCTTATCATTCTCCCGGCCGATATTGTCTCTAAGCGCGCGCATCTCGTCCTGGCGATCGGTGGTGGCGCGCACGGTGGCGCCCAGCTGGTCGAGCGCGCGCGCCGCCGCCGCTCGCCGTGCGGACAACTCCTTCTCTTGCGCAGCCGCGTCCGCTTGCAGCGATGCGACCTCACTGCGTGCGCGACGCAGTGCGTCCACGCCCGCCTGTTAAATGTTTAGTAGCTTGGAAGTTTATTTTATTAGTATCTTAGTGTTATAATGGGCAAAACAGAGTGTCATAAGAGACGGTAGATTAAGCCCTCATGCTTGGTTTTGTAAAGCCGCGTTTCCATTTGAGGCAGCCGCCTCGACCCGCGGCAGCTCAAGTGGAGACCGTGCCGTGAGTCGAGGCTTGCCGCAACTTGAACCAAACTATGCCGCCGCGCAGTGAGCCGAACCATGACAGTAAACGTCCGTGCTCAATACGCCTCAGTGTGAACCATGTGTTCAGTGCAGACGGTTGTACGAAACTGAGAGAACTGTGGATCAGGTTGAGGCTTGTTGCCTCGATGCTCTTTTATGTGGCTCAAGTGGTGACGCATGAATTTTCTATAGCCTGTGCGTGCGTGTGTGCATTTACTTATATTTATTTATTAATATATTACAATTTACAATTAATTCATTAAGTAGGAGAATAAATAACAAACCGATAGCATAGCCTGCCTCTTGACGAGCGTTTCCTTCTTCTTTATCATGATGTGATAGTATGTTTTAATGAAGCACACGTAGCGGCACGGCGCGCGCAGCGGTCCCGCTTCCAAACTGTTGTGTATCTTCACGAAACCGTCTACTGGGACCGCATCGCACTTGTCATCGGGCCCCTCCGATATATTCTCTTTTCTCAACCTACGATATCAGTTCATTTTAGAAATACTAAAACTAATGCATGTATATTTACAGATTTATTGTTATGCAAGAACGTGTTAGCAAGTAGGTAGGTAGTGAAAATTATATTAGTTATATATTACTTATAATTTATCTGTTGTAAGCAATAGAGTGATATAGTGGATTTACTCAGCATTCGACTCCATTTACAATACACAGATTTTATACAGTTAATTTCTTAATTTCTGAAAATCTTAATGTTCAGTATATGCAACATACAATTTGATTTCAACTGTGTAACATCAGTTTTATGATACTGGTTTATAATAACAGTACTACAACTAGGAAGCATTGTGAGGGTGTATAATACTCTACCTTTCCTACATAAATGCGGGTGCGTCAGGTGCAATAACAAACATGTTTGTGGAGGTCGCTGTACCTCTGTATGATGAGCGTCGGCAACTGTCTCAGAGTCTCTTCCGAGTACCCTTCCTGCCACACGACATGACTCTCGGAGTATAGCATTGGGAACTTTTCCAGAAGTTCGTTCAAATGATCTTGGTCTTTATCCAAACAAATAATTATGCCCAAGTTTCTTTTTACGTCTGAAATGTAAGATTGTATAAAATTGCCGTGAAATATTAAAATGATATACTTCTTCAATTTTATTAAGCGCATTTGAAATTATGTCAAAATTATGAAAGTTTATGAATCTGAAACGTAGTGGAAGTAGATGAACTACTAAGTAGGAAGTAGATGAACTATTAACTACATCGTGCTTTTGAACATGAAATTTTTATCTCATCTCATTACGATATTGACAGTTTATAAATGTGTACCATTATAGTGGCTTTACAATAAACACATTTAACAGTCACTAATATGTACAGTAATAGTAATAGTTATAGTTACCCAACATCTCATGTCGCGTGGTAGCGGCGTGCGCGGGTCGCAGCGAGGCGGGCAGTGCGTGCGGCTCGCGCGCGCGCCGCACCGCCTCCACGCACGCGAGTGCGGCCTCGCTCACTGCCGACTCGCGTATCACTAACAACGTAGGCTCCTCACTTGCTGATGATAATGCCTGTGATAATAACGATTTACAGTACCAATATGTTGAGTATGGTGATTTGAACGTCAGTCTCGTACTGGTATTCAAAATGTTTCTATTTGGATTCATTTATGTACCAGTTACGCTAGTTAACCAAAATATCATAATTAGATCTGACTTGAGAATTTTTCATGATGTTTTCCAAGCTGATTATGGGACAATTCATTTTGTGACAAGACCTGCGCCATGCTGTGGGACATCTATATTAATACTCTCAGAAAGGTTAAACAAAGTATACTCACATTTCTTAACTGCGAATTGAAGTGTTCAGCACTGTCAACAACAAAGATCGCGGCGGACAGGGCGGCGGCTGCGAGCCGCGCCGCTGCCACCCGCCCGCCGCCCGCGCTACCCACACACACCACCATGCCACCTGTTGTCTAGAATGGTAATTGAAACACTGATTATTTATTAAATCCTTCCATTTTTTTCAATGTATGCATTTCAGTAAAGGATAAAGAAACGAACAATCAATATGAAAATTATTTCATTGAAATAGCAGCAATAACATTAGATATTCTTAACCACATACAAACCGGTGTATTTCGGTCGCAATGTCAGATAGCATGTCTCCCGCTTCGTTTTCGATAGGCAATGCATCGATGACGCCTTTGATAGCTTGATGTCAATGGACGACAATGAAGATTGTGAAATTTTTGAACTTACCGCACGACAAGCTGCTATGTACAAAGTAGCTAGCTCAGGGTAGGCCTCACATCCCGTCTCACCAAATATGTTTTCATTCTCTGACACTGAAATTACAAACAACAATTACATTTAAATGTTTACAAATATTATCTTACCAATATTTCTTACATTTATCTCGTCAATATGGGTGTCACCGATGCGACATCAAACGGCAAAATAGCGACATATTAGTTTCTTAATCACAACATAGTTGCACCTCTTGCCATTTTCCGCTATTTTCCCTACACGTGCTTTGACCTTCTTAAATATTTTAGTTATACCTTAAAAAACTTACTTATCTGTACAGGATCGCTTATTACTTTTTGTACCAATACTCACAACATTGATTAATAAGTTTCTGTGTGTTCAAACTCCATTCATTAAAGTCGACGATCTCTAAATAGATCCCGTCGTTAAGTGGCGATATTTTAAAGAACACAGTTTCATATTTCTTTAGAAATCTTTTCGTTATTTCCTGAAATTCAATCTTTTCCAAGTCTGTTACAAGTCTGTCTTTAAATATATTATTTGCTTCAGCGATTAGTGCCTGAAATAAATTAAGTAATTTTAACATTGAGCGTTTGGATGTTGTGACAATAGCTACGCCTTAATCTTTATACCCACCGTTATAATCTCAGACGCAATCGTAACATTATACCATTTAATATTACTACACCAATTTTTCAAATGGGAAGGATTCCACTTGTAATGGGGCTTAGAGTTGAACGTTTCTACTACCTTATAAGAAGAAAAATGTGTGATTAATAAATAGTAGTAAAGAATGAAAACTATACATATAATATAACATGAATAAAGCTAACATAATATGTAACATTATACATAATCATATCTGTTATACAAACCTCTTTATAAATGGACAGCATTGATTTCGCTAGACTGGCGATGTCAACATCAGGTATATTTTTAGGAATATTTTCTTTCAGATAACTTTTAGATAATTCAAACAATTCATCATCGTCTGGTTCTCTGGAATTTTTTTATTAATGATTACTTAAATATATTAAGAATTTAAATGCTTGAAATGGTGTTTTGGCTGGATATCCGATATTCACACAAACAGTCGAAGTGAAGTCGTTAATATTTTCTTTATATTTTTTGTTATGTCATAATTGTCATAAATTATGAACTAATGATTTTATCTCAATATCATTAATTTATCTCTTTTAATTTAATTGGTCTGAGATGTGACAGGTTTTATAACTAGAGCCGGTGACATATTTAATTAATTGCCCAACTGAAAATAAAATATCATAATTATTTTTTTAACCCTTTTAACTGTCTGGTCATCACAAAATTTGAATTAGATATAACACTATAAAAAGTACATCTCTCCCATGCTGTCCCTTTGTGTCTTGTGTCAAACCCATTGTATATTTGCTTTAGGTTATGTGTGTATTGTACGTAGGGTTAACGACTCACGGCATCGGTCGCACGGCGAGCGCGGCGGCGAGGCGCGCGCCGAGCGCGTCCGCGCGCTCCGCCGTGGCGAGTAGCCGCGGGCGCGCCACCCGCCGCCACTGCGGCCCGCCCTCGTGCTCGCCCGCCACGCACCACGCGCCGCCCGAGCGCATTATCTTATGAGGTTAGCAGGTAAGATGTTTAAGTAAGTGCCCGTTGCCTTAAAACAATATCTTTGAGCTTTCAGCATTAATATATGTATTAGTATAGATATATGTTCTGTATCTTTTATGTATTTGCACAAACTTCTCAGTTGTGAATGGAGTTGCGTTTTTTTCCATTTTTTTTTTATTTCATAAAACATGATAATGACTTTCAGATATGGAAACAAAAAAAAAATTATATTTTAGAATACGTGAAACATTTGGCATAAACTGCAAAATATCGTACATCAATCGCTTTATTCATATTTTTCACTGATGACGTTAGGTACATGTTAGAAGATTTCGTTAGTTGTTAAGGAAAGTGTTAATTCATTTCATGCGTATGAATTACATGTACGATATAAATATTGATATTCATCGATATTCAGAATAGTAGTTAGAATATATTAATTGTTACCTGCAGGAGAAAAGAATGCACCGCGCTGGATCCCCAGGCGTCCGTGCGCGCCCGGTCGATCGCACGCACGAACAGCGTGACGCGCGCGCCGCCCGAGCCGATCACATTATACTGGGAAACATACATTACAGGAAACATACAAACCAAAGCTACGTAATGTATTCGATAAAAGATATAGCGTTAGGAATATTATTATCTTGGTTTGTCTCAGTTTGAGGTCTCAGTCAAAAAGACTTGTCAGCAATGACAATTAGATTTTAATTGCTTGCTTGTGTTGGAATTAAATGTGTATTACATTAGCAGATTTAAATGTGTATTACATAAGCACAACTACGGCCGTACCTTATAAAGTTTAAAAAAGTTCATACCCGTTTTAATTCTTCGATTATATCAGATGGTTCTAATATAGGAGTGCAGTCTATCCTTATTACAGTGTCGCTCGTATCCTTTAGAACATAATCCGCGATTGTGCTGAAAACAATTACAAGATTAATATATTTTTATTGAGCAACTTTTTAAAATAAAACAGCAGCGTTAAGCAAGTTTTACTTTTTAGCGCACATATCGCGCCCCATAACGAGCATGTGTGCGTGCGTGTGCGGTCGTCCGACCATTTCGCTACCGACTCCGTCCCACCTATAGACATATATCTAAATATTATGTCTGTGATCTCGCCTAACCTCCCGTTGTCGCAATCGTCGAATTTTATAAAACATCTTACTTCTTAGCGCACGCATCAGGCCCGACGAGTAACACGTGTGCGTGCGGGTCTTCGAGCAGCGCGCGCAGTGCGGGCAGGTGTGACGTCACGCGCTGCGACATATACAGCTCGTCCGACCATTCCCCCACCGCCTCCACCCCGTCCATCTCCCCCGCTGACGTCATTGCCACGCTGCCGCATAGGACCCGCATCTTGATGACAGAAATATCAGTAAATAAATAAAACAGGTTATTGTCTACATTCTCACACTAGGATTTACACTGTATTGCAGATCGTATGGACGTATTCAATCAAACTAAGAAATAGGTAGGTACTACATCATCTTAACCATGTAAATAATGTATTTATTGTTTATTTCAATTGCGCAAATAAATAAAACAAACATTGACTTCATATAAGTTTACGAACTTACTTCATCGTAGAAGCTATCAACAGCGGTTTCTTTCAGTATATCATCGACAGTCCGCTGAATAGCGCGGAACACAATTTCTTCCGGAGGTATATACTGTGCTTTTCCAGTCTCCCGAGTTACATATTCGAACTGTTTTAATATTTGGTTGACCTGCATTTTAAAATAAACATAGAATGATTTTTATTAATAGTTTTTTTTTGTGTTTCTTCTTCATTCTCCTCTTTTAACCTTTGCAAATAGGTTGAAGTAGCAGTAATACAAAATACGTATACATAATAAGTAATACAAAATAAGTAATACAAAATTTATCAAGACTATATTCAATATTATTTCATAGGAACATATTTCCATGTATGAAGACTTACCACTGAAGTGTTGTACAATTTAATCATGACATCAGCTCTATGAGTATTGAACCAATGCATACACTTCTTTATAGCCTGTTCTAGAAGAGGGATGGATAATTTAGTTGTTTCATGATTAAGGTCAGTCTTTTGGATCCAGCTTTCCATGATTTCGGTAGAACAATTGTTTTCATCACTGCAAGTAAAAATATAATTGTAATGAACATTATAATTTTTTTTAGTTAGTGTGGCACTTAAATTGGTCCACTTATAATATAGGTGTCTTCAAGAGAATAGTGAATAGGCATTTATTAAGTTAGTGCGTTCACCATCTTGGACTTCATCGCCACTTACCATCAGGTGGAATTGTTGTCAAGTACTAACTTATTTCATGTAAAAAAAATTGGACTAATGCTCAATACATGATTATTCGCCGCGGCGACGCTGTTCGACGTAGTTCATAAGAGAACAGAGAGAACATTTGTTTGAAATATTCCCTGTCGCCCCTAGTTATGACACTTACCCTACTTACTACCATCAGGCCGAAAACAAAGAACTCACCCAAGCAGGATAATCCCCAAGCGCGACACAGTAGCGGGCGAGGCGTGGTCGAGGCAGTGCGTCTCGAACAGGAAGTTGACGTTGTGCGCGAGCCGCACGCGGCCGCCCGAGGGCAGCGTGAGCAGCCGGTTGTCGTCCAGCACAGAGTTCAGCGCCTCCACCCACTCGGGGTCCACGTCGCCGTCGCACACCACCCACGACCATACGTCTATGAACGGTTTCATATGTTACTTTATTACAATACGTCATTATTAGTATGGTGATATTCATTTGTTTTAAGAAGTGTGACGTAATTCGCGCTAATTGAGACTGACTGGCGTTCTAGCTAAGATGGCGGCTTGCCGTATTTTGTAGTTTTTTTTTTATTAAAAAATATTGTTTATCTTGCTAATAATAATACGATAAATGCGTGTTTTGTAATCCATTAATAGGGTTTCATTAACTAAATACATAATTTTAGTGATTTTTACTTACTGTCATCATGCCTATTATGATTGTTATAAAAATAAACCCCCCGGAGCGTCAATTTAATCTGTAACCCAAGATCCTAGAAACTACTGAACAGATTTTCATACAGTTTTTAACAAGTGGTTTATGGGGAAGGTTTTAAATCATTGTCATTTCAAGATTTACTTTCTATTTGTATTTATATTTTGCCTTTGTTTTGGCGAATCTCAAACGACGTGCAAAAAGTTTTTATTTACTAGTTTTAATCAGTTAGGTGGGGTTAGATTAATATTACTTTTTATAACATGAATACCTGATGATTGGTTGGACACCTCGAGAGCGACAGTGGATATAACTCCGTTTGTCCACTGTCTGGTGTCGGGATCGATGTAGCCGAGCAACGTGTTGCGACTCATCGCTTTCGGGTATATTATGTACTCCACGATACTTCTGCCTTGTTGCTGAAGAGCCTTAAAATTTAAAAGTCAACCTGTTTATTATAGGTTTCGTATTACTGTAAAGCAATGAAATAATCAACTAATAATATTTACGCTTTTCAGTAGTTTCCGAATGGTCGATTTGCCCGAGCCCGGAGGTCCCACGATCGCTACTCCCATTCTTTGTAGCAATTGCTCGTAAAGTTCCACACATTTTTGTATCTGAGATAACAAATATATGGTTAAAAATTTACATCAAAAAGAAATACACAAGTTCACTCAACATACGATTAAAATAACAGTAGTACCTGATGAGTATTGTGGATTAGCCCAAGAGTTTCTGTAGTCGATTTAAGGGCTGAATACATTGGATTAGCATTTGAATCTTCTTTTGGTACATCAGCAAATACCATTGACAGGATGTTTTCAAAACTGCATAAAATAAATAATTTAGGTGTTCGAGCCTTCAGGCTTGACCCATTGAGATTAACGTCTTGAACATCAGCGCCATCTAGTAGTTCCTTGAATGAGTTTGGTTCGTCTTGTCTGTGGTAGTGGGGAGCCAGCGCGCTTGGGCATGTATAATGCTTTGTTCCTCAGTACGCTTTTGAATCTCGGCGTCGTCGGTAGTGTGCACCGTCTAAGAACGAGTGCAACTTAGAACTAAGGTACATTATTCTTATTACTTATAACTTAATTCACGAACCCATAAGGGCG
Source organism: Thymelicus acteon (assembly GCA_951805285.1). NCBI lineage: Eukaryota > Metazoa > Arthropoda > Insecta > Lepidoptera > Hesperiidae > Thymelicus > Thymelicus acteon. Next base: position 8,097,631 of record OX638219.1, on the reverse strand, counting down.
TGGTTTTCCCTAGGTTGATAGGGAAATGAACCACAATACCCGTGCTTAGTGCCGTCCTCGGACGCACGCATTATTCATAACGTCGTCTCGCAATGAACGATAACTTGTCCATCTCGCTAAAAATGGACGTACGATTGAAGTCGCAAAACGTAGCTTCAATCATCGCGACGGTAGAAGTTCTACCCTCATTATTGTATGTTGCGACGCGTCAGGACGTATCACATGATGCGACCCGAAGTATCATTCGATACGACCAAGAGTATCGGTCGATGCGACCAGACGCATCAGGCGATGCGTTAGGGCGTATCGATCGATGCGACAGGACGCACCGAATGGGACGACAGGACGTACATCTACTGAGACAACCAAGTCGAACCCCGCAAGGGGAAAGCTAATAAAATATAATTAGACAAGGCTGTATACATTATCATTTATGATTCGTCACACGTCACTATAACGAAATATACAACATATATCTATCTGTGTCGCAGATAATGGCGTCAACGTTGCGCATGAGTGACCTCAGCGCAATACCGGTCCCACAAGAAGACAGCGCGTTTCTGCAACGAATTATACACATCTTAGACGAAAACTACCCAGAGAATTGGCGCTCATGGGAAGTAAACGACTTGCCTTATACAACTCTATTCGGGGATAAGATATCTCCGAAACTCGAAGCAAAACTACGTTTTGCTATCCCAACGGAAGATCTTGCTAGGGCTTTTTCTCCAAGCGACCCGTCGCTCTCTGAAAAGAGATTTAGAGCCATCAAACGAAAACTACTGGAATGGCCTCTAGGGAGGGCTCTATTATACTCTCCGCACAGTATCATGGAAAAAATTCATGAAAAATCCTATGAACCCTTCATGAATACCGTTAAGTTTCTGAAACCGAAGCTAACGTCTAGGGGCACCGCATCCAGCAGTTCGCCCAGAAAACGTAACTCAGTGTCCCCGAGCACTTCATCAAAGACTAAATCTCCACGTTACGGAGAAAACGATCACCATCTCATACTGTACGAAAAAATGATGCAGGTACTCACCAGCCAAACACAGGCTATTGAGAACATGACGGCTACGGTCTCAAATCTAGCCACAAGAAACGAGGGAACCAGGTCGGAATTAAATGAATCCTTTGATTCCACCGTTAATAGCATACAATCTGATGACGAATTCCATGCCCCATCGATAAATATAGTACCGGGTGATACTATTCTGGGACAACCGAGCCCGAGGAAGCGTCCCAAACTGAAGTAAACTGCGATTTCGCACCTCATACAGTCGAAGCAGAACCAAAGTGCGCAAAAGCTGACCCTGAACTAGCGGATCAGGGTCGAAAATGCCAACGCCTGGATACCGAAGGCTGGAAGAACGTCCGGTACTCAGACGTCCAGAAACAATTTCACGCCACCCCGGTATTTACAGCATTAAAAGTTAATAGCATCCTGGCCCCAACCACACCTTCATGGACCTCCCTCTCAAATCTGGAGAAAATGGACGCCACTCTAGGGGCTATAACTCATGGTCTGCTCCTACAGAGGAAGGCCTTTCAAGAGACCTGTAAACAAATAGACCCGAAGTTACAGTTGGAAATTCAGAAAAAAATCCTTAATCCCGAGTCTAGTTTTAGAAAGGTTTCAGATGCAATATTGCAATACACCTGCGGCCGAAGATCCGAAATAATTCAAACCCGCAGAGAAACTTACAAATCAAACAATTAAGTTCTCAACGACGTACTTCATGATATACCCCCTTCGGAGACGCATTTATTCTCCGAACAGAAACTATCGGAAGCCGTCAAAGACCAGGGAGGAACACATAAGTTTTTTCCGAAAAAGGGTTTGCCGAACTTCAAGTCTGGAAAGAAATCATTTCCTACGTCAAGAGGGAACACAAAGACGTACAAGGAACAGCCACGACAAGAACGATACCAAGTCAAAAAGCAACCCTCCCGAAACTTTCATTCATCAGGAAAACCAAGATCCAGCAATAACAAACCAAGAACAACCCATGCGAATCCAAGAAAATAGTAACCCAGAGGTACTACAAGCGGGGCAGCTAGGATTAAATTTCGATCTGTGGAAATCACTAGAAGCGCCACGAACTATTTTAAATATTCTAAGAGGCTATCGAATACCTTTTGTACGCAAACCACCGCTCGTCAGATTAACCAACGAACATAGTAAGAAATTTGAACCAAAATGCTCGAGGGAAATGACTCAACAAATTTCAAATCTTATAACTCTTAAAGCTATCTCACCGAATATTTACGAAACTGGGTATTTATCGCCCATTTTTCTGCGCTCTAAACCGAATGGTTCCCACAGATTGATCTTTAACTTAAAATCCTTAAACACTTACGTTCATCCACCTAAGTTTCGCTTAATTAGCTTAAAAAAGGTCTCTCAGATTATTGAAAGTGGTGACTATCTTGTTAAAATCGATATTTCTAATGCTTATTACCATATCCCAATCTCGGAATCCCATAGAAGATATCTCTCACTAACTTTTAAAGGGAAAATATATAACATGAACTGCTTACCCTTTGGCCTCTCGAGTGCACCGTCAATTTTTAGTAAAATTTCAAACTGGGTAGCAAATCAACTCCGAAATAAAGAAATCAGGACTATTGTGTACCTGGATGATTTCCTGCTTATGAATCAAAACGCTACATTACTCTCACAACAAGCATTATGGTCCGCCAAATTCCTTAAATATCTAGGCTGGCATATAAATACTGATAAATCTATGTTAAAACCCAACACAAAGATAGAATATTTAGGTCTTATATGGGATTCTGAGAGAAATATTAAAAGCCTCCCTTTCCAAAAAGTATTAAACATCAAAGAAAGTATAAATCGATTACTGGAGAAAAATAAATGGTGTTGGATGGATGCAAAACAAATTTTAGGTAAACTGAACTTTGCCGCAAACGTAATACCACTAGGCCTCCTTCATTGCAGACTAATTCAAATAGCAGCAAAACCGCTCCCGGACACACAAAAATTTCGAATGTTTCACATGCAAGACCAAGTCAAAGAAGAGCTTCGATGGTGGCTAGCAAATCTATCACAAACATCAACTCTCCAGACGGCCGCACCATCAGCTTTCATAGCCACCGATGCGTCAGATGTCGGATGGGGGGCAATAATAAACGGTGTAAAACTCTCAGGACGTTGGAACAACTCGCAAATACACTGGCACTGCAATCGAAAAGAATTATGGACGATATTTATGGCCTTACAAAGAGAATGGAAACATCTTCGGGAGAAAACCATTATCGTCCAAACAGACAATCGCACTGCCGCCGCCTACATACGCAAGCAAGGAGGAACCAAATCTCGCAATCTTCTCAAAATGGTCCAAAACATACTAAATTTTGCACAAAAATATCAAATAACCATAATACCGAAATACCTTCCGGGCCGATACAACTGTCTAGCAGACAGTTTGTCAAGGTTAAAAAAGCCACAGGAATGGCACCTCGATCAGAAAATCCAAACCATCATATTTCAGAAAATAGGAATTCCGGAGATCGATCTCTTCGCAACAAAAAATTCGGCAGTAGTCCCAAGATATGTGAGCGAGGATCAGAAAGACGACAAAAGCGAATACACAGACGCGTTCAGCAGATCATGAAACTACAGCCTAGGATGGATTTTCCCACCTCCGGCGCTCATTCCACGCGTTCTCCAACATCTAAACATCTCCAAGGGCTACTATATACTAATAGCACCGAAATGGGAGAAAGCTTTCTGGAGACAAGACGTCAAGAAACGAGCAGTTCGTCCTCCATTTCGAATCAAAAACCTGAAAGCCCACCTGAAAGACCTTCAAACAAATCGACCACCTCGAGGCATTCAGAACCTGTCTTTGGAGGCCTGGAAGCTACGGGCTGGGCCCTTGAAATAAGCGACTGGAACGATTCCGAAAGGGAGTTCTTACAGTCGGCGTGGAGACATTCAACACTTAATACCTACAAGCCTGCATGGAAGAACTGGTTACAATGGACCATAGATAACAATGTTTCAACAACATCCCCAAGAGCGAGTGACCTAGCGAGATACTTGATTTTCCTCCACACTAACAAGAAGCTGTCATCCAGAACAATTCTGGTCCACAAATCGGCAGTTGCGACCTTCACAAAACTAAATACGAGTGACAATGAATCCCTAAGTAAGCATCCATTAGTAAAAAAAAAAAACCATTAAGGCTATCTTGTTGAAAAATCCCCCGAAGTTTAAACATAACACCTGGAACGTAGCGGAATTCATAGACTACGCCACGAATAAAAACATCGACGAATCAAGTCTTTTCCAAGTATCACAACACGTTGCGACATTATTACTCTTAGCAACCGGGAGACGTATACACGACTTGACCCTCCTACATATAAACCCAGATCGTTGTAATATCACCAGCGAAGACATAACATTTTGGCCAACCTTCGGATCAAAATCCGATAATGACAAATTTCAACAACCAGGCTGGCGTTTATCAAAAAATGACGATACTAAATTTGATCTCTGCTATTGGATACCCATACTAATCAAATTATCTGCTCCCAGACGAAACTCTGATAGTACTCTCACAAATTTATTCATTACAACTAGAGGTAAAATAAAAGCTGCAAGTCGAGCAATAATAGCAGGCTGGGTAAGATTAGCGCTCAAAGAAGCCCACATCGAAGATTCCCCAGGTAGCTTTAGATCAGCTGTAGCAACGGACAACTGGTCAAAAGGGAGCTTAGATTTGGACGAAGTATTACGTAAAGGCAATTGGCGCAGTGCAAATGTTTTCTTAAAACATTACTTTAGAGAAGTGCTGCCAAATAACAGCAACACTCGACCCCGCATATCTGATTGTTTCTCAACACTTTGAGTACTTATCATACATATAATTAGTAACAAAAGTTATAAGATTGCTCGATTATCATAATTATTATTGTTATTATTACTTTTGCTTTGTCGTTTACTTTTTTTTTGTTTTTGTTTTTGTTGTTGTTTTGTTACGAGTAATGAATATCATACGAGTTTTTCTTTTATACTCGCTTGTTGTTAAGTAGAATTAAATTTTTTTTTTCTCGTTTCTGCGGGTTTTCATACTCACCTTATAAATACCTAAGCATACAATATACCTTATTTATATGGCAGACAAGTCTGCAGTCACAGTACGCAGAGCCAGCGCCAGCAGATATTAAACATCTCAATGGGTCAAGCCTGAAGGCTCGAACACCTAAATATAACCGTTTTTCCCCCGAAGGGTAAAAAACGATTATTTAGGTTTCAGCCGAAAGGCTTGACCCATACTTCATTACCTTGCTGTCTTTCTCATTCTACCTCGCCTCGCTTAAAAAGTCATACTGAGGAACAAAGCATTATACATGCCCAAGCGCGCTGGCTCCCCACTACCACAGACAAGACGAACCAAACTCATTCAAGGAACTACTAGATGGCGCTGATGTTCAAGACGTTAATCTCAATGGGTCAAGCCTTTCGGCTGAAACCTAAATAATCGTTTTTTACCCTTCGGGGGAAAAACGGTTATATTATGTCAATACAATAGACATCACGTCTCACTCCATATAAACGGCTTATTGTAGGGTAGGTACGGGTCTCTCTAGTGCGGTAGGAGTTAATGGGTTACTCAAGTGTCACCCAACTAACCGAATTCACCTATTAATTGCTTAACGCGGTCGATCGGCTTCAATCTACATAATTATGACGACGCTTTATTTGTTACTTTGATGGATCGTGATAAGATTTTTCCATATCATGACTAATAGTGGCGATTTAGACATGTATAATAAAACGCACTAACTTAGTAATAACTTATGAATGTGATCAAGCAAATTATTTATAAGCCCGTCATCCTTATAACTTTGTTTCTATAACGTTATAATATAGCCTACTCCATACACACAATGTTATGCATACCATTCAGCGTCATACGCACTGAGTTTGGACAAGTTATTGAGTCGCAGCACGGCGCGGAGTGTAGCGCGCTCGTCGCGGGCGCCGGCGCGGGCGCGGGCGCGGGCGGCGAGCGCGGCGCCGCAGCTGCCCACCGCCGCCTTCAGCGCACGCAAGCCCCAGTCGTAGTGGCGCTGGTCGCTTAGTAGTTGGCTGTTCATGTCACATTAATTGATAGCAATTAATACACACTCATACACCTAGGATTACCTGTGGCGTGGGTGCCATGGACAACATACTAAGACAAGAACACATACACCCAGCAGGTGAACAGAAATAATTGGGCAATGGTTTATGAATTTAATATAGAGCTGTTTCTTTTGCTTTACTTTCTTCTTCTCTCTTTGTTTTTATAATAACATAAATACAATATATTTACGTTATATTAACATTATCCTGATTTTCGCACCTAGCCATATTGAACACGGTCTGTATATCGGTGGCTAGAGTGTCAGCGTGTTGCAGCCCCAGCGCGGCGAACAGCTGGCGGGCGAGCGGCCTCGCGGGCGGGGGCTGCAGCGCCACGGGGCGGAGCACCCGCGCGAGGGCGCCGGGCAGCGCACGCCGCCCCCCGTAGCCCCGACCCGCCGGGTTCATCGTCGCTGCCACACCACACCATGGCGATACTGACACCTGATTTGATTCGATGTCATAATAACAAAATATTATAATATGTATGTGTTAGTAATGTAAAATAAATAAATAAATTATTCTATTTTAATTAAATCAAATAGGATTGCACCTAGTACCCACTTACACTAGAATTTTATTCGATGCACATATTAGCAGCTCAAGCACCACTACAACGCACTGTAAATTCTTTAGAGTTTATGTGTATTTCTTTGTTTGTAAAATCTCACTTATGTATATCCATCCATATTATATTACCTTCAATAAAAGTTTTGTGTGCAAGTGCATATCTGAAATCGTGTATGCATGCGTGCAACCATGCAACTAAACTTAGCTCGTTTGCGTCCTTTAGCAAGTGTGTACGTAACTATCGTTTGCATGTACGCATATGCGTGCGAGAAAGAACAGTACGTACTTGTTTCCCGTTCAGCAGCGCAGTGGTCTCACGCGCCTCGCGGCAGCGCGTGGCTTCGAGCAGCGCGGCGAACTGGTGCGCCACGGCGGCCAGCGTGGCGCCCGCCAGCCGGTTAAACTCGTCGAAGCAGCCCCACGCGCCGCACAGCGCCAGCCCGCTCAGCAGCCGGCCCATGCACGACGCGTCCATCGCCTGCGGGGTGCACGTTCAGGCTAACCGTATGATGAGACTTAAACGGCGCAGTACTGAGCAGCGCGGTAGACTAGATATTGTAATGTATGAACCAATACAATGCAGCTTATATGCTGACAGACACGTGATACGTGTCTATTCTGCTCTAGACTAGTCTAGTAATATCGGCACAAATTTCTTACGACCTTACAGCTATACGCGAACAGACAGGCAAGCTTGGAAAGGCTTAGTCGAGAAGTCGTTTTTTATAGAAAAGAAGGACTAGTTCACCCTCTTTGAGAAGTAGGAGTTGGGAGCATCTTAAAGGTCACCCTGTGGTGTTCAGAGCTCGCCTTTAGATGTCGCTTAGCCTAAGTTATAAATGATTATTATAAAAAAATATGTCTTAAACTAATGTTTTTTTAAACTTTTAATATTGGTAGGTACTATGCTTTATTTTTAAAAACGATAACGTGATTGTACAAACCTCATCGCAGTTGAAGACTAAAACCAAGCGACCGACCAACGCTCCTAAAGCTTTAACGGATTCCGTTTTGCCTGTCCCAGCGGGGCCGAACGGATTGCCCACTAGACCGAGGTGCAAAGACTGAAAATAAACAGATTCATTTGATAAAGATATGAGCAAATTTTTATTGGTAATTGTAATTTTCTTTGGTAATTTTTGCCGTATTGGTAGCTTAGAATACTAACCCCAATCCCACGCCAGATAGGTGTCGTAAGAGGCAACTAAATCCGGCCCGCTGGTGGTAGGGCCCCTTGGAGGGATTATATTGGTAATATTGGTTTTTATTGCTAATTAATACCATTATTACTATTATTATTTCTCCATGGGGTTCACCTGGATAGCTACGATCCTTGAGCATAAGTCAGTCGTCCTGTTTCGGCTGGGGGCTTGAGAGCCAGTTCTTTCTTTCTTTCTTTCTTTCTTTTTCTTCTCTCTTTCTTGGCCGGCAACGCATCAGAGATGCCTTTGATGTTGCTAATGTTCATGGGCGACGATAGCCACTTACCATCAGATGGATCATCAGCTCATTTGCCGACTATTCCCATAAAAAAAATTGAATTTTGTTGGTGGAATTTTTTTACGAATGCTTTTAATAAAATAATTAAAGGCACTCGTAATACTACGCACTACTGAACGTAGGCCTCCCCTAACTTGGACCAATCTGATCAACCTTCCCCGATGGTTACCTACTGATTTTTTGAGCTATGTTAAATTAAAATTCAAGTACCTAATTCTTAACTTATGTACCTGAGTTAAAATAAGAAAACACTCATCAGCCACTTCAGTTCTAACAAAGTGTCCGGTATTGACGCCGAGGTATTCGTAAGAGTAAGGTATTTCAGCGAGTCCCATTTTGGCTACTATATCATTTGAGTTTTTTACGTAGAATCTGAAATGGACATGTTTACAGTTTTAATTATAGTAATATGCTATGATCCTTTTGACCTCAAACTAAGTGACTACGTATATGTATTGGTGGTGCAGGTAAGAAATAGCCAATTCGAGTACCTAAGTACCATGATACAATTGTTAAAAAAGTTATGTCTTATCACAGTTTAGTATTTCTTAGAATTATATGTATATTTAGCTAAAAAAAGAATAGCATAAACACGTCTAAAGACTGAATCGATATTGTATCCTTGTATATGTATACCTACAGGTATTCAAATGCCTAGCTCAATCATTTTATTATGAATAAATATCTAACTATGAATAATGATCTAGCTGAAAATTTAAGTATGTTAATTTTATTATACTCGCCTCAACTGCTTTTGCCAAAGCCAATCATTAGTAGAATCAACATTGTTATCAATCAAAGTTTGCACTACAGACATGTAGTAAGAACATTGTAGGAGGAGTGCTTGTTGTTTACGTTGTTCGCTTTCCTCCTCCAATTCGGCTGTAGTGTAGTTTATATTCTCTTTCTCGACATTTACTTTTAGTTTATGTAATTCCTTAGACGCTATTGCCTTTTCCGCTTGCTCAGTGAATCTAATATTCTGAGCGAGACATAGTATTTGCGTTGGTAATGAAAAAGGATCCTGTTCTTGAAAACTATTGCCAACGACGCATTTTAACGTCAGGTTTTGCAACGACGTGCGTATTTCGATTTCAAGTTTTTTCAACCACATCTGAAATTTCACATATACAATATCATAATAACTTATAATACCTACTTAATACCCATCACACTATATTAATAAATCACTAAATATAAATAAAAAGTCGCCATTTCTAGTAGAGAATTTTTCATTGTGGTAGCAATATTTAAAATATTGATATCAATATCTTTTGCAGGTTTTTTTCAAATACAATAATTAAAATTGTAACGAGAAAAAACTTGACAAGTGCGAGTTAAACTCGCTTTGAGAGGGTTCCGTACGTTGATTGTGTATTTACAGTTATTTTTCTAATTTATTTATTTTTGCCCTTTTTTAAGACCAATGGACTTCTTATAAGTTTTCCTGTAATATATAAACTAAATAACTATTTTATGTATTTTTCTCAAAATTCTAGCCTCAATAGTTACGGAGATAATTTCAATTTTGGTTCTTTCTTAAATAATTTTAAAAGTATCCATTGCAGAACTATAACAAAAATACATATATTTGAGTTCCTTACAATAAGTCCTTTACTTTGACATACCACACAATACGGTTTGCAAAATAGTTCTTTTTTTAATTTTGATTTTGTTCAAAATATTTTTTTCAAAATTCATTTGTTTTCTTTATGCCTTCGTCTTTGGATCATAAAATAGCACATGAGACCAATTTAAACTCATTTGGTCCAGTAGTTTCGGAGAAAATTGGCTGTGAAGGGCGGTCGCCCAGACTCACGAGTGATCCTTATATAAGGGTTCCGTTTTTTCGATTTTTCTTTCGGAACCCTAAAAATGGGTTTTTAAGTAATTAAATTTTTGAAATATTTGCGCGCTTAAGACTGCTTATTTCTAATTTCAAAGTTTCGAATGCCGCAATTCGTATTATAGTTGATCAACTTTTACAATATCTACACATAAACAGATTTTACTGAATTGCAGTCTTCGCTCTAACCTCAACTGGACAGTCCACATCAACAGGGTGTTCTAATTGAAATACTTCTCCAAAGTCACTGCATAAGGCAGTTATTGACAATTCTCCAGGTCCTAAACGGACTCCAGTGATTCCCGGAAACAGTTTCTTGAGATGTGACTGCATGACGGACGCTCTACCTTCGGCGCCAGCGCGCGCCTGTCCGAGTAGCTCTAATAAATCATCGTCGCTTAAAAAGTACAATCTCGGAAATATTGCCCGCTTTTCCTGAAAAATAAAAAATCCTTTCTTCATTTACCGATTTACTGTTACAACCTCCCTGTGTCGTGACACTCGTGACATACATAGGGTCAACACAACAGGTGCGTTTTGAATATACACAGGAGTAAAACAACGCAAATGAATACGTTACATAGTGATGATTTTTTGTTTCGATACTCGACCGCGACATGAAATAATTTCTCATAGTTATTTGTTGGCACTATTAGTAATTTTAAAGCTGACTCATTATTAATTATGTACCTACCTATGATTTGCCGTGACTTCTGAATTTTCGCTTAAAGTATGGTAGTAAAATATGCGCAAGGGCTGTAATGAGCAATAAGCAATGTATCATATTTATAATACATTACCCTAATATAACTCATTAAAGATATTTTACTCTTTTTGTAAACATAATATCATTGCCCTAATAAAACTTTAATTACCTTTCAACATCAGTTGTTACAACACAGTTTACGTTATGACCCCCTTCTCTAATCACAATACTTACATCAACATACTGGTTCAAAGATGCCTGACAACTATTGAGTTGCTCGGATATGGCATCCAGCAAGGGTTGCAGCCGGACTGATTGCAGCAGCGCAGACAGCCGGGAGTCGGTCTCAATCATCCGCGCCACCTGGCGGAAGCTGTGGTCGACTTTCCGGAACTTTGTACCCAGCTCGCTGTCGTCATCGCAAAGGATAGGTTCTAGGTATAGCCATCTGAAATTTTTTTTTAATCAATGTTCTAATTATAGGCGATAATTAACAAAACCACAGAACAGACTTATTGTTAGTAGTTAAATATTTTTATTTAAAGTAAATTTGTACTAATGACATCCTTTTTTGTATTACTCAAAAAATGAAAACAGTTATGTAGATAGGCAGTTGTTATGTAAGTTCTGGATTGTTTGTAGGATTCTAAAAATAAATTTTATTTATAGGCTGTCCTGGCTATCTGTTTTTGGTAACATCCAATGAAAATAAGAAGAACTGTGCATTTTCCTTTCTTCTATATAAAGAATGGTTTTTAATCGTTTGTAATCCCAAGCTTGCTTCGCTTCAGGAAACAGAATATTCTTGTATAAGTAGTTATTGGAAACCATAGAATAACGAAAAAATGCCTTTGTATTTTTTTATGGAAATAGCCCAATAACGTGCTGACGATCCGCTTGATGGTAAGTGGCTTTCGTCGCCCAACGATACTAAAGGCATCACTGATGCATTGCCGGCCAAAAAAGAGAGAAGAAAAAAAGAAAGAACTGGCTTTCAAGCCCTCAGCCGGAACACGACGAGTTTTTTGGCGGCTGACTCAAGCAATTCGGTGGTAGCTAGGTAGGTATCTAGGCGGATCCCAGTGAGAAGTAATAATACTAATATAATAATGATATTCATTAAAGAACTATTAAAATCATCATCCATTCTAATCGAATAGTTAAGAACAGGGTATTCTTAATAGTGATTATATTTTTTCTTAACTTGAGTGAGACTTCTTAACTTAAACCTTTGAGAAATTGAAATGTTAATTTTTGTTCTTGTATGTGATATCCACTGAGCTTATTCTGACACAAAAAGTTCAATAGCTGAGAATATATGCGAGCATTATTTTCAACGTTATTTAAACAGAGGGTTTTGTAAAATGTAGATAGACGACATTTGATTTGACAATCGAGAAGCTTAGCCATGTGATGATATTTAGTGACGAAGATGTGCATGGACATCGGTAACGCCAGTCGCCTCAACGTGTTGGTGGCCAAGAAAGAAGAGAGAAGAAAGAAATTAACAAAGTAGAGGCCCTCAACTCTCAAGTCACTACCCAGTAATAATATAGACAGGTGAAACGAATGTATTGCCATCAGTGGTGGGGTCTATGGTGGTGGCAACTGAGAATTACCCATATTTTTGTATTGGTATATGGCCCCTATGGTATCCCAAACTTTTTAAGGGTATTTTTAAATTTTTAAAATAAATTTTTAATTTTTTTTTTTTTAATTTTTAAAAACTGTTCCGTTTGAAGATCTTTTCTTCTTGAAGGAATATAAGGTATATGGTACACAACTAGTTCCATTAGTGACAAATTGTGTATAAATGTTTAAATGAAGAAAAGAATGAGTGAATGAGATTGTGATTTTTGTCATGTCAAGGTATTATTTAATTGTATATTTGAATTCGTTAAATATTGTTTAGCATTTTATTTTATTTTATTGAAACTAAACTTATTAATACTAAAATTATACAAATTGAACTTATATTACACAGGGCTTGTTTCACAATTTTCAAGTAAGTCCGAAGTAAGCTATTCGTTGGTTAAGTTGACATTTCGTGTATGTAAAATGACACTTTAACCGGCGAATAGCTTATTCAGGACTCTACTTGAATATTGTGAAACAAGCTCAAAAAATGATACAGTTAGGCAGGTTATAATTGTAAGGGCATTGAATGAAAAAAAGACAAAAATTATGAAGAAATATTTTATTAACAATTAGTTCTACAATTAAGTATAATTGCCTGCGACCTATAAAGTAACGATCCTTAAATATAAAATAGCTTTCGTCACTATAAATGCAAAGTAATTATTATAATTTTATCTCATAAATGCATTAAGCAAAACTTACACTGTATTGTATATAAGTTATATACCAAATAAACATAAAAAAGAGGAAGAAGGAACACAATAACTTCGAAATCGGTTTATCCTTACACGCTTAGAAATATTTGAACAATTATAATGCCAATGCCTAATTAATGTAGTGGCTTATCAGATTCCTGGTGGTGAATTAATATTTGTAACAAATATTTCCAAGAAAAGAAAATACATGTTTATACGATCATAAATACAAGTAACCGATAAATTGAACTACCTAATAATCGTCTTTGGAATTGTTTTAAATAATTAATTTAAGCACTTAATAATAAATTTATTATCTACTGCAACTATTTACTGTTTTTAATTATTATATAAAACAAAAAGATAATATTAGAAATATAACACAGTTTCACATTATCAAAATTAAGTTTGTCAGTAAAAAGGCTTATTAAAACCCATTAATAGATCTTAAAGTAAAATTATTGTAAATGTTACCTACTAGAAAGTGCAATTTTACACACGAATCACACAAAAATACACTCATCAAGTAGTTAAACTACATTAAAATGACTGGATTATATTTAAATTGTACTTTAAATGAATAATATTACAAATGGCACTGAGGAAAATAGTAACACATTTTATATTTTTTTTTCGTGGTTGTCTCTGGAAATATTAGGTAGTACAAGATCTGTAATAATCAGAACGTTTTGTAATTTCTGAGAGATAGTAATTCATTTTGGTATTCAATTCGCCTATTTCTTTATCTAGAATATTTAACTGCTCGTTATGGTCGTTATAGAGTTCTTCCATATTAGCTAGAAGCTTCAGTTGTGTTTGTGTGTCACTGGCAAGTTTAGTGGCTCGATTTAATAAAAGTTGAGCGCGTTCTCTAGAATTCGATGTTTGACTCGCCCGTTCAGCAAGTGACATATTCGTTTGTTTAAAATCTTGACGTAATTGCCTGGCTTTCTGTTCTGCGCCTTCTGCTCGATTTACAACATCGTTCGCTTCTTGTTTCACTTGTTCTGCATCACTTTCTATTTTTAATATATTTTTTTGTAAATCTGAGAGACGGGTACGTAAATTTTCTACATCGTCCATTGTTTCGTTGGCTTTCTTTTGTGCTTGTTCAGTTTCTGTTGCTATAGGTAACAAATCACTTTTCGCAGCAATAATATCATTGTTAGCTTTATCTATTGCATCCTCTGCTGCATCTTGTGCTGCTTGAGCTTCATCTAACGCTTCCAAAACTTTGGTCGCCATTTCCAATGTCAAATTTGCTTCTTTATTTACGACTGTAGCATTTAGTTTGAGTGCTTTAGCTTTATCTAAATCGGGTTTTGTTTCAGTAATTATATTTTCAATGTTAGTTAATTGTGACACGGTAGCATTGATATGCTGTGATAATTCTGTTATTTCTTTAGGTTCTATTCTGATTGACAAATTTAATATATCGTTAGCTAATGTTCTAACATCTGCAGGTGTGCTTGAAGTATTCGACAAAAATTCTTTTAATTCGGTCGTTAGCTCTTGACTCTCATTGGTGACTCGTTCTGCCGAAGATTTGAAGTCATAAGCATTATCGAATAAGTCTTTTGCTTTAGATTTAACAGCTATAGTATCTTGTTTTACTTGAGTTATAGATCTAAACAGATCTTCAGCTGTTAATTCATGTTCCTTTATTCGATGCTCTGTTTTATTTGCAAAGTCTAAAGCTTGTTCTGCCTTGGTAATAGCACCTTGATCACATGATATTCCTCCACATTTACCGCAACCTGCACCACCGCATATGTCACAACTGTCGCTGTCTTGGCCGCACATTTTCTCATTTAATTTAGGTATTTGTGATTGTAATTCTGATAACTGATCCTCCAAATCATTTAATTTTCTATCATTTTCATTTTGAGTATTATTGAAACTGTCATATTGCATTTCAATAACCCTATCTGTGCTTTTAATCTGTCTATCGGTATTAGCAATAACAGTTTGCACATTTTCAGCTTCATCTGCGGCTTTTAATGCCCGCTCTTTAGCTTCACGCGTCAAGTTTAGGGCTCCCTCTAAGTTAGCTTCTTGAAGTTTTGTAGCATTATTAGCTAAGTCTAAAGTTTTTGCTTTTAAATGTTCAATATTTGTTCGTAAACCATCTAAGGTCACATTTCCAAGATTTATTTTGGACGTAATAGCGTTAAGATTGACGTTGCTGTCTTTAACTTTTTTCTCAGCCTCATTGAGTTTGTTTTGCAATTCATTTATACTTTGCATAAGTTCTTGAACGACAGTTTGGCCAAGTTTTGCGCTTTGCAGTGTACTCTCTACTTCAGACAATTTCTTTGTCATTTCTTCGAAATCTCTTGTGTACGCTCCTGTGGCACCAACGACTTTTATTTTACTAGCATTACCGATTGCATATTCCGTCTGTGTGCGTAAGTTCCCAATAAGATTATCCCAATTGACAAAACATTCACCACATGGGTTACATTCAGGAGCTTCACCAAGATAGCCTCTTGCACAGACGTCACATTTATATCCACCGATTCCTGGTTTACAAATACATGATCCGTTTTCTCGCATACATTGTTGTGAGACAGAGCCGTAAATATCACAATCACATTCATGACACTCCAGGTTTGGATCGCCCCAATGATTTTCTTGACATTGATCACATTGTCTTCCACCATGGCCAGGTTTGCAATCGCATTTTCCTATATATGGGTTACATTGCGGTGACAAAGAACCTATAGGATCACATTCGCAAGGATCACAGCCAGTGCCTAAAGCTATTCTCCAGTGGTTTTCAGTACATTGGTCACAGTTAATTCCCATTACATTGTTAAAACACGGACACTGTCCTGTAGTGCTGTCACAATGCCCTATGGTAAAGTTCGTGCCCAATTCTGAGCAATTACATTTATAGCAAGCCTTTTCTAAAGCGTCACCATAATAACCCTCCGCACAAACTTCACAATGATCTCCTGCCGTATTATGCAAACATTTCAAACATTTTCCTGTATATGGATCACAATTACCCGGTTTTGTTATATCAATATTTTCATTACAGTCACATTTTTCACAAGTACCCTTTATTGGATCACCATAGTAGTTATCAGCACATACGTCGCAAAGCGGTCCAGCATATCCTTCTTTACAATCGCACTCTACATCTTTAGTTTCAGGATCTAGTTCACATCTGTCAGCATGGCTACTTTTATTTGGATCGCCTGGGACTCCTGGACATGGACAAAGTCGACAAGGAATATCAACGCCTAGTCGTGGATCACCATAATACCCTTCTATACATCTTTCACAACGGTGACCTTCTGTATAATCTTTACATTCTTTGCATGCACCCGTTCTGTCGTCACATTCTATTGCATGACCATTACAGTCACATTGTTGGCAATTGGGAAAATTAAAGAAACCTGGTTGACACAAGTCACATGCTCGACCGTATGTGTTTGCCCTACATTTACATTGACCGCTTGTATCGTCACAGAAATTATCAAGTGAACCTATACTGTTACAATCACATCGTTTGCAGCCAAATTTGCTAAATCCATAAGTTGCTGGAGCACATCGATCGCATCTTGCTCCAACAATATTTTCCACACACTGACAATATCCAGTATAAGGATTGCACTGATGGCTCTTTGAACCTGAAGGATCACACTGACATGATTCTGAGCCATTTCTAATATAGAAACCAATACTTGCATGATATTTTTTACAAATCTCGGGTACATTATCTCTGTTCAAGTCATAATAATAAGAGTCTCCACAATTATAACGATCAAATTCCTCTCTCATTGCACTACCTTTACTGAAAAATGGCAAGTCGTCTACAGAAGGAATTAGAACAATAGAATCAATTAATACAGTTGCTCTAGTATTAGTAGAACGTGGATCTTGACGACCTAAATAAATACGAATTTCAGTTTCTTTATCTTTTTCAAGACAGATAGGAGGTCGCACTAAGACACTACGTTGATTTGCTGGAAGACTTGTATAAACCTTGTCATCTTCAGGGCGAACACTAGCACATGGAGAGTTAGGATCTATGGGCAATGGTCTTTTAACTAGAATTGTAGCTTCCTCCCAATTAGAGGATGACTGGGGTTCATACCTAATCAAAACATTGTAATTCATACTTGTTTTTAAATTATTAACAACAAAGACTAAAGTACTACTTTCTGGTATTCGCATAAACCCAGGGCCTGTCCAAGTTTCCTTTCTACCATCGGGATAGTTTTCTCTTATAACAACATGACAGAGTTGACTTTGAATAGCATTGTCGTCTATTTGGGAATCGCATAGGCTCGATTCAGCTTCGTACACAATTGAATCCAGAGCACCGACGAAGAAATTCTGTATTGGTTGATCACACCGGCGTCCAGTTACATTTGGACGACACTTACACTGCCCCGTTATCACATCACAATCTCTGTCTAATGAACCACCTATATCACAATCACATGGTGAACAACCCTCATCACTATCAGATAAGCCGTAAAATTCTGGTAGACACTGATCACAATTTCTTCCAGTAACATGTCGTTTACAAATACAATCTCCAGTTGCAGGATCACAACCACCCTCGTTTATGGTTCCTAGTCGATTACACGTACAGGAGTCGCAGCCTTCAGGATTTTGCGGATCGAAATTCCAGAAGCCATTTTTACATCTATCACATCTCGGCCCATCAACATTAGATTTACAAAGACAACGTCCTGCAGTTTTGTTATTTGCGATATCAGTTTCGTCATCGCATAAGACAGCACTGTCAGTGGTCCCGCTTGGATGACAATCACAGGGTTTACATATATCTGGACTTTGAATATCTAAACTTGGATCTCTGAAGTACGTTGGTTTGCATCGTTCACAATTAACACCCATCGTATTATGTTGACAATTATCACATATTCCACCACTTGTTTTGCCGGTTTTGTTGTAATAAGCAGCATTAAAGTGGCATTTAGTAGCGTGGTTGTTGCACGTGCATCTTTTACAAGCGTTTGAAGTTTTTCCAACAGCTGGTTGCCACGGAAAATCATTGTAAAAATCTTCACAGTATTCACAATTCAAACCCCGGGTATTGTGAGTACATTCGCAGCGGCCATGAACCATATTGTTCTTCGACTCGACTCCAGGCATCGGCAAACATCGCGAAGCATGACCGTAACACGAACAAGATCCTCGGACAGTCATTTCATATAAGGCATAATAATATTTTTCTTGAATCTCAGCTCTATTATCTAACAGGTCGTCACCAAGAGTATGAAGTTTAGTGAAATTTACTCTAAGATTAGTCATACGTAGTAAGTTTTGCACCTCTTCTGAATAGGGATTCGTAACATGTATATTGGGAGGTAGAACTCTGAATATAACATCACCCTCTGTAGACGGCGCGACCTGCGAGTACTTAGATTCACACACAACTTCTGTCAAACTTTGCTGTGAATGTGTTGGTACCGAGGGGAAAGCTTCATCACAGTTGTGCGCGAAGTAACGATAAACGCGCCAAGTTTTTCCAAAATCAAAAGAGCGTTCCACCAACATAGCTGCCGGACGAAAAGTCTTAAACTTCAATATCAAATGAGTCAAATGAAACTCCGCTTCCATATTCAACTGAATCGTAACATTTTCTTTGCCGTTTTCGGATTGCCACCAGGATTTAACACGAGTGCCAGGTTGAAACTTGTATATGATGTTTTGGATCCGATGATTGAGATGTGGATTATTGATGGTAGCGTTGGAAGAGTCACACCAGAAACATTTCTTGCGTTCTTCCAAATGGGATACAATACAATAGCGCTCGCGTCCGTTGACACCACACGTCGACGATGCGAAGAGGCGAGACTCGCGGCCGATGAGGAGGTTTCCTGTGGCGGGATAGCAGGAGCTGAGTTCGCATGCTCGGTCCAGCAGGCGGGGGTCGGCGCGCATGAGAACGCGCTCCCTGTTGTAGACCGCGGCGCCGCGAGCGATAAGCACGGCGAGGATAAACAATGCGGCGCGTCGAGCCATGGCGCGGTGTGGGCTCTGCGCGCCGCTCTCTGCACTGGCGCGGCCGCACCGCCGCACCACTCTCGCGCCGCGCTGCCCCTCCCTCCCACCTCACTCGACCCGCTTCTAGACCGCCAGGGCTGCATTCCATCGCATCGCAATCTATCTCGAAGCTTACGCGAGCTTTCAACTTCAATAACATAATAATGTCATTGCAGAAAACAGTAGTGTGTTGAATGTACCTATTTTTAATCAACATTTTAATTATGTCATGTAAATTAATTAGCATTTTAATGTTTTTTTTTTGATAAAATCATTTCTTACAAATATTTTTATGGTTGATAGTAGGTATATCTCTTTTTATGGTTCCGAAGTAAAATCGAAACCCTTATAGTTTCATCATGTCCGTCCGTCCGTCCGTCAGTCTTTTTTTTTTACACTAATAAGTTATGCTTGACCACAATCCCACCTGATGGTAAGTGGAGATGTGGTCCAAGATGGTGAGCACATTAACTTAGTAAAAGCCTATTCACTCTTTTCTTGAAGACATCCACGTCATAGGTTGGCGGGAACGCCGACGCAGGCAAGTTATTCCAGTCCTTCGCGGTGCGTATAACGAATGACGAGGCAAACCGCGTCATTCGTACCGGCGGGATGTTCACGACAAAAGGATGGATACCCGCCGTGCGTCGTGTCGTTCGATGGAGAAACGGAGATGGGGGAATTATCTCAAACAATTCCTGCGCACACTCTCCGAAATGTGCCCTGTAGAAAACCGAGAGACTGGCTACTCTGCGCCTGTGCTCGAGGCTTTGAAGCAAAGCGCCGAAACCATTAAAACTCCAAAATCGTAGAATAAAATATTGAAATTTTTTTTTCAGGGTACTTCCAGGGCCCTGTTTAATAAATGTTACAATTCGACAATTTTGTAAATAAGTGACATATTTGTTAAGTTGTATGACAAGTGCTGTTTAACAACCTTACACAATTATGTAAAAATTTTACATATAAAATCTTACAAATGTTACAATTGTAAATGCTGTTTAATAAACGTTTAAATGTGTAGAAAACGCCTGTAGATTTCAATGAAATATTGTATCTACAAATTTGTACTTGTAAAGTTGTAAGTTCCAAATTACTTAAAATGTTAATTTTTGTTGGAGAAATTGGCAAGGAGCATCCATTGTGATTAGCGAACCATCTACAATGCCTGCTATTCTAGGTATATTATATTTTATAAACAATCTATATTTTATAAAAAAATCCCTAGATTGTTTATAAAATATTATATACCTAGAATAGCAGGCATTGTAGATGGTTCGCTAATTACAATGGATGCTCCTCGACAATTTCTTCAACAAAAATTTACATTTTATGTAATATGTAACTTACAAGTACAAATTTGTAGATACAATATTTCATCGAAATCTACAAGCGTTTTCTACACATTTAAACGTTTATTAAACAGCATTTACAATTGTAACATTTGTAAGATTTTACATGTAAAATTTTTACATAATTGTGTAAGGTTGTTAAACAGCACTTGTCATACAACTTAACAAATATGTCACTTATTTACAAAATTGTCGAATTGTAACGTTTATTAAACAGGGCCCTGGTAACGTGATTTTTTATTCGTCGAGTAACCTATAGTGTGGGGTATCACTGAAAAGGTCATTCAAAAATTGTATGGGTCTCCTATGACCATTATTGGATAATTTCAATTTACGAAATATTTGGCTTTAAAGTGCTAATTTTAGTTAGAGTCAAGTGTCCCCCTCCCCTGCCGACGAAACGGCTGGAGTTAGACAAATGAAAAAATCTCAATAGGTTTATGATGAATTTACAAGGAAACCTATCACGGCTATATTAGTATAAACAGTAAATGAGTAATAGTCGATAAACTTACTACTTCGGACCCTACATTGCGCGTGGCCTGACACGCACTTGTTAACTTTTTTATTTTATAATCATTCGGTTTCTGAAAAACTTTTAATAAAATATTTTTTTATTAGTCTCACAACCAGAAATGGTAATAAAAAGACTCAGAAACATATATTAAAGAGGTTTTGATTTCATAATAACCTGTATGTAATCCATTCATGTAAAATATTACTAAAAAATGGTTGTCTGTAAAGTCGGTTTACGGACGGTAGTTTAATGTGACAACGTCATGACAAAGCTCCGCTCCGCCCCGTTCCGCTCCACTCAACTACGATCGGCTACGATACGCCGATCGTAGCCGATCGTGCCTCTCTCTCGCTTTTGACGCTCTCCCGCTCGCGGAATGCTACATTTTTTCGTGCGTGCGCCCGGCATTCATCGTTTTAATAGACGTTATCACGTCAAAAAATTTGCAATGTTTAGTAGAACTTTCAAGAGAATAAAACATGCTGATTACGGCCCTGCGTGAGGCGACGACCGCTCCCGCCCGCAAGCCGCTCGTGCCGTTCTCCGAAACGGGCACTAGCAACAAAAATAACAGCGCATTTTGGGATGCGCTTTTTGTTTTGGTCATTATTACAAGTCGGTGTAGCTTCCTTCGTAACACCTTAATAGGTACCACGCACGTCCCTTAAACGTAACAGGTTTGTGTCAATACAACAGAAGGGCTTGCAAAACCAACTTTCACCTGCCAGCATTGCTAGCTTTATGAAAATAACATTACATCATACAACTTGTACTGATTTGACTTGCTATTGCGATGGCATTCATGCATGATGATGATAGTAGGTAGGTAGGTATATTTTATACAAATCGGCACCCGCCGTCCTTCCGCTCCACACATCCGTCACTGATAAAACAAAAACATTCGCGATCCATCCAGTTGACTACCATCATGTAACCTCGATGAGACCATTCCTATAGCGTATAAAACTAAAGCACATAAAACGTTGAATTCCAATGAGAAGGGATTGTTTCAATAGATATTTCTTACGCACCCGTACTCAGAACAGATAAACGCCTTCAATATTATCAAAGTTAAAAACTTTGGGCAATACTATTGGATAATTTCCTTGGATTTACCTACTTAAACATTCGAGAAGATTAGTGATTTCGAAAAGAAGTGGCAAAGGGTTATTTAGCAGAATGTTAGCAGTACCTAAATTATTGGTACACAAACAATATGTTTAATATTCTGCTGAAAATTTCCTACAAATTTACATCTAAGGATCAATCAGCAGTGTACAGCGGAAACGATTTTATCCTCTTTATCCTAGACTAGCTGACCCAGCGAATTTCGTATCGCCTAACAAACTATTTTTTTCTAAAGTAAGTGGCCTAAGTTACTCCTTGTTACATCAGCTATCTGCCAGTGAAAGTGCCGTCTGAATCGGTCAAGCCATTTCAGAGATTAGCCGGAACAAACAGACAGACAAAAATTGTAAAAAATGTTGTTTTGGTATACGAGTATCTATGTACCGCGTATGCATCGAAATTAGAGTCCGACCGAAACTGGTTTTTCAGCCGAAACCGAAACCGAAACCGAACCTTCGGCCTTAGTTCCAGTTTCGGCCGAAACCGAAACCGAAACTGAAACTTAGGGTGAGGCCAAACGAGCGTATTTTTGGAGCTGTGAGTCACGTGAAATGAGCTGGTTTCATACAAAAGTTCAAATTGAATTGTTTGGAATTTATGTTATATGCGATTTTACGATTTACGCTATTTTACTCAACGCACAGCTCAAAAAATATGCTCGTTTGGCCACACCATTAAGGTATTTTTTTGAGCTGCTCATTTGTGGACTCAACAAAAAAAAGTAGGGTAAAGGAACCGAATTGTTAAAATTTTACAAAGGGCATTTTTTGACATTTGGCAGGTTAACCCTCAAGCTATCTGTCCGCTAACGTAGATCCACTACTTACGGGATACCCTATATATAGGTACATATGTACATACCGGAAGTACCTATAGGTATTTCAGTACCTATAGGTATTGAAATATAGCGTGTTTTTTACACATTTGTATAGTAGTATGTGCCCTGAGTTCGATAAACTTATATCTTAATACATAGACGGCAAAAATTCGAAAAAAATGTACTTATGAATGGGCGCTGTTTTAACCCCCGATGAAAAAGAGGGGTGTTATAAGTTTGACGTGTCTGTGTATCGTCGCTCCCAAACGGAGAAACGAAGATAACTAAATCGAAAGTGTTCTTAGCTATGTTTAGTGTATATCAAACTGTCGGGCCTCACTCAATAAATGTAAGTATAGGCGAAATTTACATAACGTAATTTATTTGTGAACCGTTTGAAATAAAACAAACACTAAATGTTAACCCAAGCTCACTACAATATGTATAAGTCAGTGAAAACCGCAGCTAAATCTGTTAAGCCGTTCCTGAGATTAGCCGGAACAAACGCACAGACAAATAAATAAAAAATCATTTTTATTTAATCTATTATGGCTAATAAATACATACCCCTATTAAAGTTTTACTCAAATACTAGTACAGTTACAGTTTCATTATAATTATGGCTATGACGATGATGGTATATACCTAGTACCTACAGACAGTTAAATGGTGTTAAATAAAATGAAAAAAAAAACAATAAAATTAAAGTCCTATGCTCAACATAGGCCTATGCAAATGAGCGCCAAAGCACCCTGTCAATTAATTAATGAACAAATAAAATAAACATGGTTAAGACGACGAAATTACGCACGACAATTCACGAACACAGAGTTTCGGTTTCGGTTTCGGCCAAATTTTGCCAAAACCGAAACCGAAACCGAAACTAGATTTTTTGGCCGAAACTGGCCGAAACCGAAACCGAAAGTTCGGTCGGTCTCTAATCGAAATGCACTTAGTAAAAAGCGGTTATTTTAATATTACAAACAGACACTCAAATTTTATTTATTTGTATAGATGTATAGATTATGCTGAAAAAATAAATAGACTAATCAATAAGAACCTGATTAATTATGCATTTGCATAATATGCATTTGCATATTTAGGCCATCCTCAGCGGTAATTGTATATTTTACTTAAGATCTAGTTATGATACATATTATCGTGTCAAATTGATTGTTTTATTAATGGGGTGGCAGACCTTTTGCCAGAAACTATAATTGCTAACAGCACCAAAGTTCAAATTCCGCCCAGTTACCTCAATGGATGTGGAGCGATCCTTCTCCACGTATAAATATTTTTTGAATGATCGAAGAGACAATCTTACTACCGAACATTTGGAACAATGCGTTTACGTTTACAAAAATATAAAAAAAAATTGTAATGTATAATTAAGTCTACCCAATGTAAAAACCTGTTCATAGGTAAAAAAGAATTTATTTTATAACTGACAGTCGCGGGAGAGAGAGAGAGCGGTAGGGAGAGGGGGAGAGGGAGAGAGGAGAAGGGAGAGGGGGAGTTGTTAGGCGGTACAAGGTTTGCCGGGTTAGCTATAGTATAATAATTTTTTTTTTTGCTTTGAATGTAGTCGTCGCTTGTACTGTACTGGCGCCTAGAATGTAACTGCATAATGCCTCGAACTGTATGTAATGGTGTACAGCATGTTAGCGATCAATAAAAAAAAAACAACTGATAGTTCACATTCACTACTTTTACGCTTTGTAAGCAATTAGCATGTTTCTGTACAATGCATAATGTTGGTTGGTTGGCAATTTAGAGCACAAAGGAGGCCAATCTGGCATTTCGTAAACAAAACAAAAACTGGTTTGCGCGATTCGAATCTGTTAAGGGTGTAAAATGTCATGCTGCCCTCATAAGGGTACTCAACCAAGTATAATTTCATTTCAAGTAGGTTAGTATTGAAATACATCAATGTTTTTTATAACATCTTTATTAAATGTGATTTGTAAAACTTTTGAGTTTATTTTTTCAAATTTTAAGCCATGACATTATACATTTAAGAAGGAATCCTCTATAGCTTCCACTTCTCATTGATAGGATTGCTTGTAGGTACGTTTGCTAACAACCCACATTATCCATATTTAATATTATAAAGAGGAAAGATTTAATTGTTTGTTTGCACTAAATAGGCTCCGAAGCTACTGGAACCGTTTTGAAAAATTCTTTCACTGTTGGGAAGTTAGACTATCCCCGGGTGACACAGGCTATATTATATTTTCAAAAAAAAAAAATAGGGATCTTTAATAAAACTCCAATAATGTAACCCAAGGTGTAAAAAAATAAGAAAACCGAAGCAAAGCGAGGGCGGTTACTCATAAATAATAAATAACAGAACTCAGATTTGTATATTTATTTTAATTTTATTAAGTTACTAGAGGTTTCATTGAAAAAATTAAAGGGCCTCTTAACAACCTACCATAGATAACTTGTAACAGTTTCAACAGCTCACTGATAACACTTTATCAGTGTTAAGTAGAGTATAACAAAAAACTTAAGAATATGCTGATTTTTAGGGTTCCTAAGTAAAATTGGAACCCTTATAGTTTCGTCAAGTCCGTCCGTCCGTCCGTCTGTCCGTCTGTCCGAAGCAAAGCGCCGAGACCCTTAGTGCTAGAAAGCTGTAGTTTGTCATGGATATACATATTTATTAAAACTCCAGAGTCGTAGAACTCCAACAGGTAACGTGAAGATGAATTTTTTATTCGTCGCGTACCCTGTCGCGTATGAGGTATCGTTGAAAATGTCTTACAAAAATATTATGGGTCTTCTAGGACCATTTTTGGAATTAGGGGTTCGTTTGCGAAATATTTGGCTTGGAAAATGTTAATTTTGGTTAGAGTCAAGTGTCCCCCCCCTCCTGCTGGCTAAACGGTTGGAGTTGAACAAGTGAAAAAATTCTAAAAAATAGGTTATATGATGAATTTACCAAGAAAACTATCACGGTTATGTTAGCATAAGTAGTTGAGTATTAGTCGATAAACTTATTACTTCCGAACCCTACATTGCGTGTGGCCTGACACGCACTTGCCCGGTTTTATTAATGTAAGGAGATACTAGATCGTTGAACTCACGATACCCACTTCTTAATCTTAAGAAGGCACACTGTGTTGAGGCCCACAACATGTGTGATTTAAGAAAAAGAAGCAATAATGAACATTAATGACACCAAAGGTCTCAGCGATGCGTTGCCGGGCAAAATATCCGAAACACATAAATATTCTGGGTCAATTTTAGAAGGGTGGCAGTTAGGCATAGGTTATCATGAAAATAACCTGGACTCTCCTGAACTAAATAGATGGAAGGAACTCCCAACTGATGGGACCTGGCGTCAAGGCGCCATTATTCAGCAGGATGCACCACAGGCAATGAAGGTTGGCTTAGACTACAGAGTTGATGATCATCTTACATCCAATGACTGATAAGATTATTCTTTTCCATTGCACAGCGATTTCTAACTATTCAATTCTGATACTCCTGAATCCCGATTCTTGTAGGCATAAACTTAGTATCTTTATTTTTTACGAGTAACCGCCCTCGCTTTGCTTCGGTTTTCTTATTTTTTTATAACTTGGGTTACATTATTGGAGTTTTATTAAGGATCCCTAATTTTTTTTTTAAATATAATATAGCCTATGTTACTCGGGGATAGTGTAGCTTCCCAACAGTGAAAGGATTTTTCAAATCGGTTCAGAAGTTTCGGAGCCTATTCAATGCAAACAAAAAATCAAATCTTTCCTCTTTATATATTAGTATAGATAACAATTCGGAAAAACGTTAACAGCTACAAGTCCAAAACACTATACATAGGCCTAATAACGTTAACATAGTGCGTCATGCTCGCTGTGAATGAACGCTTTCGCATCGATAAGGGTTCGTTCTCAAAAGGCGGTTACGATGTCAAAGTTCAGGAAAGATAACGACCTCGCACCGATCCGGCTACATTTATCTCATTCCTGACTTAGTAGATAATAGGACGAGTATTTATAATAAACGTAAAAACAGTTCGTTACTGGCGCTATAATATCAGGGTCTATGGATAAAATTTTACACGTTATCATGAACGTTAATAACAAGAAATTGTAAAAATGCTATGATAATCATTTTGCTTATGTAACACTCTAACACTAGTGATGTGCCGGATGATTAAAAATGTAGATCCGCGGACGCGGATCATTGGCGTCAAGATTCGCGGATAGGGATACGGATCTTAACTTTCTAATTAATTTACCTATTAATGATGATTAATTAAAACTAATTTGCTCATACAACATATATCAGAAAAAAGATTATCAAGAGACAAAGATCCACTAAAGTGTTGGCAGATTAAAATTTTCCGTCCCCGTCATAATTGCTCGCACATACATATTTATCATCACCTGCAACAAGCGTCCCAAGTGAGCAATTTTTCAGTTCAGCATGAATTGTTTATGATCCTCATCGCAACAGACTTTTGGAGGAGCTGCGTAGTACAATTTATCATTACATGACTTCAACCCATTAACAGCCCACTACTGTGCACGGGTCTCTCCTCTTGAGGAGGCCTAGAGCATACTCCACCACGCTGCTCCAGTGAGGATTGGTGGAGAGGTTAGTGGCCAACCCAATTGTCGGAAGTTTTCATGCCGCCCGAGGGCCTCCGACATGGCTTAACGACTGTTATCTTACGATGACAACCGGGACCGACGGCTTTACGTGCCCTCCGAAGCATGGAAGCGCTCTAGAAATTTTTGCCATTAGCGGTCACCCATCCAAGTACCGACCGCGCCCGCTGTTGCTAACTTTGTCGATCGCTTAGGATCGACGTAAGCCGCCGGGCTATTCATTTAATTACAATTTAAAATATTACAAATATTTAAGTTTTGTTATTAAACTCATAACTTCCTATAATAAATGTCACAAAGACTTATTTTTAGCCTGAAGGGCAGACGAAAAAGCATACGGGCCACATGATGGTAAGTGGTTACCGTCGGCTGTGGACATGAGCAATATCAGAGGAATCGCCAATGTAACGCCGGCCCTGAAGGAGAACTCTTGACTGACTCAATTAATCTCATTATAAAAATATTTTAATTAATATTTTATAATAACTTCCTATACTATAGTAAACCCTATCCACAAGTCTTAGAGACTAAAATAACAATCACTAAGGGCAAACTTCGAAATATTGATGAAAATTTCTGCGATTTTTGAATCGTAAACTTTGTCGTAAGAATAGTGACATTTTATAATTTTATTATTTGTCATATCTACCTAGATATTTAGTATTCGGCTAAATAGTATAAAAATACATGTATACCGAATGTAAATATGAGAAGTGTGCATAAGTGTTCCAAATATTTATCTTTTTATGTATGACGAGTAATCGCCCTCGCTTTGCTTCGGTTTTCTTATTTTTTTACACCTTATTGGAGTTTTATTTAGGATCCCTAATTTTTTTGAAAATATAATATAGCCTATGTTACTCGGGGACAGTGTAGCTTCCCAACAGTGAAAGAATTTTTGAAATCGGTTCAGTAGTTTCAGAGCCTATTCAATGCAAACAAAAAATCAAATCTTTCCTCTTTATATATTAGTATAGATAATCTAAATTTTACTAAAAAAAAATAACCGACTTCAAAGTCTCAAAAACTACTTGTCAGATCTCGTTCAAATTTATGTGGGACCAGCACCTGCTTTCGATTAAAAAAATAATCATCGAAATCGGTTGGCGTGATATTGAGTTATTCGTCAATTTGTCGCGCACATCTTAACACAAATTTACGACTTATGTGGTTTTCTCATGGATGCCACTGTCAGATCTCAATAAAATGTATGTGGGACCACATGACAGCCACCAGCTTTCGATTAAAAAAAGAATCATCAAAATCGGTTCGCCCAGTCCAAAGTTCTGAGGTAACAAACATAAAAAAAAATACAGTCGAATTGAGAACCTCCTCCTTTTTTTGAAGTCGGTTAAAAATATCTCAGAATTGCTATCTACTTAAAATAAAGTTTGTGAAAATCATTCTAAGAAGTTATATCAGTGGCCAACACTGAGTTTGAGAATGAATAGGCATTTATTAAGTTAGTGCGTTCACCATCTTGGACTCCATCGGCACTTAACATCAGGTGGGATTGTTGTCAAGCACTAACTTATTTTATGTGAATAAAAAAATAAAATAAAAAAGAATGCGCAAAAATACGGAATCGGTATTATAGTAACGGTTGTTGATATTATTATCTTAACCTGATTGCGTCTTATTTAAAGAGTAGACTTTAATGTGTTAGGAAAAATGATGCCAAATCATAGGGTTCACAATCTGTGATGGGTGTATAGCAGCCTACCGCAGGGCTCTGTTCTGGGTCCTCTCCTATTTCTGGTGGTCATTAATGATCTCCTGTAATAAATGTACTTAGAACTACTCGGATGTGCTGTTTGCTGATGAGACGATACATCAATAATATTTAAGACTGATAGAAATTAAATAAATGACGACTTAAGCAGTGCTCTCTCTCACTTATCCCCCTGGTTCAATGTTAAGACATAATTTAGTATTAAATGCCAAAAAATAAAACCAAACAAATGTGTGTCTGGCCACTCGCAATTTTTTTTAAATTTATTATTTACGAAGTATAAACATTACGTACATTTCTACCAAACTACTACTAATTTGTCGGCAGCGGTAATAAAGAGTTCTGTAGTTCATCGACTATAACTTATTAATTAACATTAACTTAAGTTAACCTATCTGTGTACCTACCATTTAGCTGGCGGGGGGGGGGGGGGGGGGGACACTTGACTCTAACGAAAATCGAAAAAGGAACGGATCGAAAAATGGTCTTTCCAAATCCATATGTTTTCTTTTCAACCATACCGATACAACACATTTGCTGAGTAGTTTCTTTCCTACATGACTAAAACCTTTCCGAAATGGTGATAGAATAAAAATAATATGTTCATAAGCTAAGATGTTTAAAAATTGTTCATAACAATATCAGTGATACCAAGATGATTAAATGATTTTAATAATCTAATGGCTGAAATGAAACATGTTGTTCATGGGTAGATGTGTAAAAATCTATAATAAAATCCCGTTAGAATTAACAGAAATGCCATACTGTAAATTAAAAACTCATGTAAAAGGTATTCTCATGAAGAAAGCATATTACAAAGTTGATGAGTATTTAAATGACAAGACTGCTTGGACATGAGTTTTTTTTTATATTAAATATTGCAATAAATAGAATTAAGTGCTGTCTGTAACTGTGAGTAGGAAAAAAATTATCGCGGGAGTTTCTTGCCGCTTCTTCTCCCGGGACCACTCACGGTAGGGATTTGTTGAAGCGATGGCGTTAAGTGACTTTCGAAAAGTGTTTGTAACAAACCTACTTCGAATAAAAATTCATTTCATTTCAAACATGCGTGAAATTCCCTGAATTTACACCCTTTAGCTAAAATTATAGTATATCATAAAAGTTCGCATAGCATAAGTGCCATAAGTCTTCTAACGAGTCTGTTCTGAATGAACTCCAAAAATAACGAATAGACTACGGATAGGAAAGTTTGCTCGTACAATTCATTATGATTTTGTTACTCGTTAGTTAACATAGTATCATTAATTAAATTAGTTAAAGTAGGACTATAAACTAAAACCTACATTATATAAACCTTAACTTAATTAATGGAAGAAAAAATTAAGTCTTTTTCCATATTAAGTCCAAATTAAGCCGATGTTTCTCCCTTAGGACAAATAGAGGCGACATAATTATTTATAGCCTAGACGCCGTTTCGGTATAGACTACTGACTAATTTTGGATGAAGAGTAGCAGGAACATTGAGTCCTTTGGTCAGTGAACTCGGCTTAACGAGATAACTTGCATAGTGTAATACCGTTTAAATCTTGCACCATAATAAACGTCGCCATTCAGTTTTCTAAACTATATCTATACTATACCTACTAATATTATAAAGATGAAAGATTTGATTGTTTGTTTGCATTGAAATGGCGCCGAAACTACTGAACCGATTTGAAAAATTATTTTACTGTTGGGAAGCTACATTATCCCTGAGCAAGATAGGCAGCGGATTTTTGGAAATTCATCCCCTAAGCTAAGGGGTAAAATAGCGGTTGGAAGTCACTTTCATACAAACCAACTTCGTCAGTTTTAGAGTTATAAACATGAACATTTTTATGTTAGTTCATAGTTATAAACATAAGATAATTGTAACACATTTTTTTTAGAAAATCATCCTTAATAAGTAGGTATGTATTACATCACTGTAGGTATTAGCAATTAGGCTATTTAGGCTATGCAATAGCCTATAACAAAACTTAAGACTAAAAGTCTACAGAGCGAAACTGGTGCCAGATTACGGAATTAAATGTAGGCACTATTATTTACTAACAAATAAACTTTGCTTCTAGTGTCTTCCATAAACATCCACCTCTGCAAGTAGGTACTGATGTTATCTATACTAATATTATAAAGAGGAAAGATTTGATTTTTTGTTTGCATTGATTAGGCTCCGAAACTACTGAACCGATTTCAAAAATTCTTTCACTGTTGGGAAGCTACACTATCCCCGAGTAACATAGGCTATATTATATTTTCAAAAAATTAGGGATCCTTAATAAAACTCCAATAATGTAACCCAAGGTGTAAAAAAATAAGAAAACCGAAGCGAAGCAGCGAAGCGAGGGCGGTTACTCGTTCACTAATATCAAGATTGAGGAAACTAACACACGATGAAGAATAAGATTAAGCATGCTAAAAAAATCATCATAAAAATATTGAAAATGTGGCACTCCCTCCACCCTAATAAACTTGGTAGGCCTTTGTTTTGATGTAATACAGGTTTTAGCTCCTGAAATATTTTAAAAACAAAGATATTTTAGTATAGACATGTTACATAATTATGTATGTTCAATATGTTCATACATTGCGAGGTTCAGGTTTTGATGACAACTTTAGACTGAATCACTCAAAGGCAGCTGTCTTTCATAATGAAATCTATACACCTAACTAACTTCGAAAAAATAATTAATAAATTCTGAAAAATTAAGAACCGAATAATACCTACAAGAGCTACGCAAAGAAAGTTGAGCTTTGATGAACTTTTCATAACAGCACAAGTACCTAACTTTCTCAACTACTCAATAAATAAAATAAAATAGAATACTAGCCAACACAATCCTTAGAATAATAATTATATTGTAAAACAGTACCAGCCAGTTAATCCGAACCATAAGGAGCCCATGAAATAAGGAGTAGGTAGGTACATGTGTCGCCCACGTGCATCACTGAGCCGTTAAAATGTTTCGCCGCGCCGACAGACTCATTGGGCAGAAACCTCGCTAAACAATTACTCAGTGTCGGTGGACACCTATCTTTATAGTTCCTTTTTATTGTTACTGTATTTTAAAGTGACACTTGTATTTGATTCTGGGGAATAGTAGGTTAGATATACCCAATATTTTTTTACAATTACCTAGTAGGCACTTACCTATTTTTTTTTCATTTAAAATAATAAAGTAACACATGAAAATACATGATTTCGTATTAAGTAAAAATATGCATATTTGATTTTTAGGGTTCCGAAGTAAAATCGGAACTTTTATAGTTTCGTCCGTCCGTCTGTCCGAAGCAAAGTGCCGAGCCCATTAGTGCTAGAAAGCCGTAATTTGGCATGGATATACATTATAAGTACATATTTATCAAAACTCCAGAATCATAGAATAAAATATTGAAAAACATTTTTTTCAGGGTACCTCCCCTACAAGTAACGTGAGGATGAATTTTTTATTCGTCGCGATAATTTTTTATAGTGTGGGATATCATTGAAAAGGTCTTCCAAAAATATTATGGGTCTTCTAAGACCATTTTTGGAATTAGTGGTCCGTTTGCGAAATATTTCACTTTAAAGTGCTAACTTTGGTTAGAGTCATGTGTCCCCCCCTGCCCACTAAACGGTTGGAGTTGGACAAGTAAACTAACTAAGTGGCCAACTTTTTGGAGAAGGAAGATCTCTTCATGATGAACTCCTTCTTCAGAAAGAAGCCACAACGGAAGTGGACTTGGATAAGTCCTGATGGTTCCACGAAAAGCGAGATAGACTTCATTCTGGCAGACAAACGGCACATATTTAATGATGTCTCTGTGATCAGCAGGTTCAAAACCGGAAGCGATCACCGTCTTGTGAGAGGCACATTAAATATCGACCTGAAGCTGGAACGGTCACGCCTGATGAAGTCTTCGCTTCGCCCGACATCCGTCCAAATCCAGGGATCCGAGAACTTTCAACTTGAGCTGAAAAACCGTTTTGCGTGCCTAGAATCGTGCACGTCAGTGGACGAGTTTAACACCAGGATGGTAACAACTGTCCACGAGGTAGGGTCGAAGTATTTCAAGACCCACCCTAGTGGTAGATCTCAGGTTCTCTCGGAACAAACTCTCGGTCTTATGAGGGATCGACGAGAACTATGTGTACAGTCTCCAACCTCCATGAGGGAATACCGACGGCTCAATGAGCAGATCTCCAAGTGCAGGCGACGCGATTTGCGAAAACACAACGCAAATCGTGTAAAAAACACAATTGAGCGAAACCAGGGCTCCAAAGTGTTCGCCAGAGATCTGTCTATTGGGCAAAGTCAGCTTACGAGGTTGAAGACCGAGTCCGGCACCATGGTTTCGTCGAAACCGGAAGTTCTGAGAGAGACTGAGAGATACTACGGACGGTTGTATGCCTCCTCTCAAGCTCCACCTCCTAGCGAGGAGAGCGATAAGAGAGCTAAACTGACCCGACACTACACAGAGGATATCCCGGACGTCAGCCTGTATGAGATTAGAGAGGCTCTCAAACAGCTTAAAAACAACAAGGCACCGGGAGATGACGGAATCACAACCGAGCTTCTAAGAGCTGGAGGAAAACCCCTTCTAGTGGCGCTCCAAAAACTGTTCGATTCCGTCATTAACACTGGAACTACCCCGGAAGCGTGGGGCAGAAGTGTGGTGACGCTGTTCTTCAAGAAGGGCGATAAAGCCCTTTTGAAGAACTACAGGCCCATCGCACTCCTGAGCCACGTTTATAAGCTGTTTTCGAGGGTGCTCACAAATCGCATTGCACGCAGGCTTGACGACTTCCAGCCTCCCGAACAAGCAGGATTCCGAAAAGGCTACAGCACCATAGACCATATACACACACTGCGGCAGATTATACAAAAGACCGAGGAGTATAATCTGCCATTGTGTGTTGCCTATGTGGACTATGAGAAAGCCTTTGATTCTATCGAGACCTGGGCGGTACTAAATTCTCTCCAGCGGTGCCGGGTCGACTACCGGTATATCGAGGTGTTGAAGTGTTTGTACTCATCTGCCACCATGTCCGTCAGAGTACACGACACAGCAACGAACCCCATCCAACTGCAGAGAGGTGTCAGGCAAGGGGATGTCATATCCCCAAAGCTGTTCACCGCTGCGTTGGAAGACGTGTTCAAGCTGATGGAGTGGAAACGACGTGGCATTAACATCAATGGCGAATACATCACACACTTGCGATATGCCGATGATATAGTCATCCTGGCGGGTTCCATGGAAGAACTTGGTACAATGCTCGGGGACTTGAACAGCGCCTCACAACGGGTGGGTCTTAAGATGAACATGGACAAGACGAAAATCATGTCGAATGTCCATGTCACACCCGTACCGGTTGTTGTTGACGGCGCTGCTCTTGAAGTTGTAGACGAATACAATTACCTGGGACAAGTGATCCAGATGGGTAAGTCCAACTTCGAGAAAGAAGTCACTCGTAGAATCCAACTCGGATGGGCTGCGTTCGGGAAACTGCGTCATATCTTGTCGTCCAAAACACTACCTCAGTGCCTGAAGTCGAAGGTGTTCGAGCAGTGTGTGTTGCCAGTGATGACATACGGATCCGAGACGTGGTGCTTTACTATTGGCCTGATCCACAAGCTCAGAGTTGCGCAGCGGGCTATGGAGAGGGCTATGCTCGGTATTTCTCTACGTGATCGCATCAGAAATGAGGAGATCCGTAGACGAACAAGGGTAACCGACATAGCTCAAAGAATTAGCCGGCTGAAGTGGCAATGGGCTGGCCACATAGTTCGAAGGACCGATAACCGTTGGGGAAGAAAGGTCCTCGAATGGCGCCCACGTCTCGGAAAAAGGAGCATAGGACGCCCCCCGACCAGGTGGACTGACGACCTGAAGAAGACAGCGGGCATCCGCTGGATTCAGAAGGCTCAGGACCGGTCAGAGTGGCGCAAGTTAGGGGAGGCCTATGTCCAGCAGTGGACCTCTAAGGGCTGATGGATGGATGGATGGAGGTTAAATGATGAATTTACAAGGAAAACTATCACGGCTATGTTAGCTGATAAACTTACTACTTCGGAACCCTACATTGCGCGTGGCCTGTGACACGCATTTATTAAAACTTCATTGCTTAGCAATTTTTCATTACAATAATTATTTTTACATGCCTCCGTATCTCATCTCCCGAAGTTAAGCGTACCAATATACATAAAGAAGCAGTTCGTAATTAGTTCGAATCGTCGTTCGAATAAAGATTTGAATCAAGGTCGAACCAAATTAAAAGAAAGAAAAAACGTGAATACAAGCGAGCACGTGTTTAAGGGCACGTACAAACATGCACAAGGAATGTTAAGTTGAACGTAGGACAGAGCGAAATAAAAAAGAAAACAATAATCGTGAATTTAGATATAACTAAATCGGATTTAGGGCTTTTTTAATAACAGGTTTTGTAAGTTAGTACCTACTAGTATTTACTTATTATAAGTTAGTAATCGACGTCAAAGTCAAAAGGCACAATCTACTACATCGTATATCGTATTTAAATACATACATCCAAAATAACAATATAATAAACTATAACATCCTTTTATAAGTTGGTTAAAATAAGCCTTGATAGACAGACAAACAATACTTACTAGTAAGTAATACTATTCTGAGTTCTGACTGGGTGTGCGGAATAAGACTACAGCCTACACGTGCCTACGCGACTTTTTTGTCACGCTCATTCGTTCGCGTTAGGGAATAATTAAAAACGGTTATATTGGCCTGGCGTTTTATAAGTATTTTCAAATATACATATAATTATCAAACATGCTAAAATTTTTTTATACATATATTAGAAAGAGCCAGGTTTTACTTTAAAACGAACAAAATAGACTGGTATTTTAATTTCTGGATTATATAAATGAAGACATTAAAAAAATCAAGTTAACGAAAATATATTTTGACGTGATAACTTCTATTAAAACGATGAACGCCAGGCACACGCACGAAAAAATGTAGCTTTCCGCGAGCGAGAGAGCGGCAAAAACGAGAGAGAGGCACGATCGGCTACGATCGGCGTATCGTAGCCGATGCCGTAGGCGAGCCGTAGGCAATCGTAGTTGAGTGGAGCGGATTGGGCGGGGCGGAGCGGGGCGGAGCGGAGCAGGGCGGAGAGGAGCGGAGCTTTGTCATTACGTTGTCACGTTAAACTACCGTCCGTAAACCGACTTTACAGACAACCATTTTTTAGCTAGTTTTTTCAACGTTACATACTGCGCAGTAGGTATCGAAATTTTTATGTGCCTAAAATATATTCCCTAGATAAGAAGGCTGCACAGCACTTAAGTAAGAGTGTCCTATGATATAAAAAGTCGTTTGAATATAATAATATAGGTAAATGAACTTAAGAAGCAATGTATGTCCACTTGAGTTGTACTATTTCATTTGAGCTATTGAATTACACCTATTCTCACAAACTAGATACTTACAGCCTACGATATAACAAAACAACCTACTTTAGTACTTATCAAGCAAAAATTTTAACCAATCATGTTTTTTTTTTGGTACGATGGTCTGATACGTGTTACTGTGTTTATCTTATCAATTTTAATGTAACACTTATAAGTACTATTATGTCTTCTGTGGTAATACATTTTAAATTTTAATGTTATATTATAGACATTCCGAAAAGTGATAACTTACATAATATTTTTTCACGATGTTTGAATCAACTGATAAATAGGAAAAAGGAAAAAGTATTTTTAAATTATTTTTACTGTACAGACTCAAGCTAGTAATTTTTTTAACCAACTTCAAATAAAAAAGCGGCCAAGTGCGAGTCGGACTCGCCCATGAAGGGTTCCGTAGCAGCAAGTAACATAATATAAAAGTTCTTGTAGTTTGTTGTAACTTTGATCAATGTTTTTTGTGGTTTACGATTTATGACGTATTAAAAAAAACTACTTACTAGATCTCATTCAAACCAATTTTCGTTGGAAGATTGCATGGTAATGTACCTACATCATATATTTTTTTTAGTTTTATCATTCTCTTATTTTAGAAGTTACAGGGGGGGGGGGGACACACATTTTACCACTTTGGAAGTGTCTCTCGCGCAAACTATTCAGTTTAGAAAAAAATGATATTAGAAACCTCAATATCATTTTTGAAGACCTATCCATAAATACCCCACACGTATGGGTTTGATGAAAAAAACATTTTTAAGTTTCAGTTCTAAGTATGGGGAACCCCCAAAATTCATTGTTTTTTTCCTATTTTTGTGTGAAAATCTTAATGCGGTTCACAGAATACACCTACTTACCAAGTTTCAACAGTATAGCTCTTATAGTTTCGGAAAAAAGTGGCTGTGACATACGGACGGACAGACAGACAGACAGACAGACAGACAGACAGACAGACAGACAGACAGACAGACAGACATGACGAATCTATAAGGGTTCCGTTTTTTGCCATTCGGCTACGGAACCCTAAAAAGGAGGAGGTATTCAATTCGACTGTATTTTTTTATGTTTGTTAACTCAGAACTTTCACCGGGTGAACCGATTCTGATGATTATTTTTTTAATCGAATCGCTGGTGTTTGTCATGTGGTCCCACTTACATTTGAGAGAGATCTCACGAGTAGTTTTTGAGTTATCCCTAATTTTGAAGTCGGTTATTTTTTTTTATAAATATAAAAATAATTTATAATTATTTTTGGTTATACATGTAAGTAATATTGCATAATAAATACTTAAAAGTTTTTTTTTAAGTTAAGATATTAGACATCTAAACGTTGGCGATATTATAACGTAAAACAAAATAAATTAATTTCTACCAACTCCTAAACCCAACAGTTAGATAGGACTAAAAATACTAGAAGGAGCTGGTTAAGGCACTCAAATTAATTAAAATATCGCTTATCCATCTACCTACTACGAGCTCATGTACAGAAATCGCAATTTTATTACTGAAGTACATTATTAAACTAACGTAAATAAAGCTATAATTGTTATTTTGCGGAAATCCATTGGTATTACTTTAGTATTAGTCTACTTTGCAACAATCCGCGGTTACCATGTATGATCTATACACACGGTAGCGTGTCAAGCCAAGTTCATGTTAAAAGAACTGGCGAGCAGCAACGTGTGTAATATAACATGAACCATTTGGAGCCACTTTTGAATCCCTCATAACTCAAAAACTATTCCACATACACCTGTCAAATTTGGCTCGTTTATTGAGATTTGCGATATACATAATTATGTGCTCCAAATTTCATAAACACACCTCAAATAGTTATTTAGATATTAACGTACAAAAATCGTCATTTTTATCACTGACTGACCTGATCAAAACTCTTAAAAATTAGATAGCAACCAACAAACCAAATTTTAGAAAAATAACATAGGTATTACATTAACGTAACACGACTTAACGAAGATAATTATACAAAAATAATATAGCCTAGGTAGGTAGGTACGTGAAAACTAACCAAGTCAAATGTAGTGCTTGAATTACATGTTCTTGTGACTAAAGTTTTAAGCTTTTCTACACAGAACTTTGCACCCATTTATATCTCAATATTTTTTTTTGAACTTGGCTTTCATTTCACATTTATATTTTTGATGAGATGGCATATACTTTAAGACATGCATAGGTGCCACGCATGCCTTCCTCTCACAACGGAAACATGCACTACAATAATTAAAAGTATATACCAACATACATACATACCAGCACCAACACGTGTTTCGCCCCGAAACGGATATAGGAATGGCACATTTCACTCATCACTGATTATATCACTTGTTACAACATAAATTATTTGTCACACCAGTTACATGCATCGAAACCGTCTGTTACATATAACGCGACGGTGATTTCACCACAGTATTCCTTTCACTGTGACTTAACGCCGGCCACCGGCCAAGCTACATATAATTCACAGAATTCCATCGTGCGAAAGAGAGAAAGCAACATTTGTGACTTGAGCCGTGCGTGAGCGACACAGTGCCACCAGCTAGAAAAGAGAATTTGTTTAAGTGAAATTGCATCTTATTTCCAACGTCATTAGACTTTACTTTGTCTGATTTCTTTCAACTTGCTTAGTGGATAATATCACTACGTTACAAAAACTTCAAATAAAAATAAGTCTTATTTTAAACAAAATAAGGTTTTAATTAAACTATGTAGGTATTTGATATTTATAACCACGTCGTGACTCGGTGAATTCACGAATTCAAGACCATATCGTGACACTACACTTCACTAATGTCACTGCGACATGTAACAGACGGAATAAAATGCATCCACTGTGACAATAATCATCACTAATGAAATATATCTTTATAATCTATACTAATATATAAAGAGGAAAGATTTGATTTTTTGTTTGCATTGAATAGGCTCCGAAACTACTGAACCGATTTCAAAAATTCTTTCACTGTTGGGAAGCTACGCTATCCCCGAGTAACATAGGCTATATTATATTTTCAAAAAAATTAGGGATCCTTAATAAAACTCCAATAATGTAACCCAAGGTGTAAAAAAAAATAAGAAAACCGAAGCAAAGCGAGGGCGGTTACTCGTATATTATAATTTATCACCGGTGATATAACAGTGACAAAAATAAATAACTTCACCGACTTGATAGTGAAATAAAAGTAGCGATATTTTCCATTACTAGAAACGGAGCATCATCAGGGTCAGCTGACTCTACGATGGTTAATCGCAAAGTGAATATTATTCACGTGAACGATGTTCACCGCAGAATGTTGCAAAGTAGACTAAGGGCTTGTTTCACCATCTTCAAGTAGAGTCCTGAATAAGCTATTCGCCGGTTAAAGTGACGTTAAAGTGTAATTTTACATACACGAAATGTCAACTTAACCAACGAATAGCTTACTTCGGACTTACTTGAAGATTGTGAAACAAGCCCTAACACTAACTTAATATACCTAATTGTTTCCATGAATGCCGCAGCGGTGTTTCGTCGTGCTAATGCGCGCACTACCCATTAGATAAACTGTCAATAACGTCCGATAGATGCAACCAGCGGTGATTAAATTTTAAGATTTGTGACACGGTGACACAAAAGGTGACGAAAAATGTAAAAGGTGATTTTTTAACGCGCGTTTTTAGCGCAATATGAAAAAATGATTATTATTATATTTATTATATGGTTTTTTGAATATTGTTTTTTTATTGTTTTTTTAATATTGTTTTTTTGTGTTTGTTTTATTTTTTAAACGTGTAGGACGTTTATGGTTTTTATTACATAATATTACTTCTACTATCTAATCTACCCACTGCCTGTCAATAATTCAAAGCACAAACCTCCGTTGCGCGTGATGCGCGGCGCGCGCGAGCGTGCGTGCGGCCCGCAGGCGCGCGTCCCACGCCACACACGCGTCCGCGCCGCCCAGTGACGACACCACCCACTGCTGCTCCTCGATCTGTTTACACGTATCAAAGACTATCTAATTCTCTAGAGGACTGAGTGATTATTGCAGCAAATGAAATTAATGATGCAAAGATAGAGCGAGAAGGATTATATAAACGGCTATGACTATAAATTTTTGTAGGCCATAGATTCAATGCGAAGCATGCAGACGTTGCACATCAGGAAATCTTAGGCGCTGAAAGAACTTCGAACTTTCTGCTGATATGATTTATAAAAAATCGGCCTAATCCGAATCTCCAGAGTACCAAATAGTACAAATAAATAGGAAAAACAGGTTAATATTTAAATGCAAGATTTTTGCATATTTTTTGCGTACTTTGGGTTGGAAACATACTTCACTTATTATCATATTCAATAGTTTCAGGAGAAAACTTTGTTATTACTACTTATGGCACAATGAAGAGTGCCTTTCGACGAAGCACGGAAGGACTCAACAAAATAATTTAAAGTTCGATACTATTTTGTAAAATACCGCTTAAAAACGAACTTATAAGTAGTCAAATTACCTTACTAAGAATTTCTTTGAAATCCTTCACAATAGGCGTGAGTCGTTTCGCCTTGTCGTTATGATAGAGCACGGTGAACCGGGCCCCCGCATACCACAACTCCAGGTCGTTCAAAGCACTCCTGATTGTAGCTTCGTTCGAGGCCGCCGAATAGATATTCTGCCGGTAGAAGCAAATTTAACATAATTTTTAATAATACTGTAATAAAAACTTAATAAATTTAGTTTAATTTTTATTTATGTCATTTCTCCTTGCTGATAGATAATTATAATCATCTTAACTTTGCTATCCCCAAATTAGAATTGTAAGTGTTGTAATTTATGTTCTTTACTGGGATGAAACTCTCGTGACTCCCCTAGTAGTCCGTTACATGACAATTTACCATAAAACTAGTATATGTCACCTGTAACTCTTTCAACTGCTTTTTCATGTTGACAGCAACGGCAAGGAAATCTTCCAAGCGCAAAGTTTCCGGCTTCTTGTACTCCATGTTGACGAGAGCGAACACCTCCCGCCAGTGCCGCTCGGTGAAATCCGTTCCGCGGACGTATTTTAAGGCCGTTGTTAGGTCCTACACAATTATAATAATATATGAAAACTATTATATACTATTTACATACGATAAAAACATTGTATTCTGGGCAACAGTCCTTAAAAAGAAATAAAATTTAAAGGACGCGGACAGAAAAACAGACAGAACGCAGACAAGAGATGAAAAAAAGTGAAAAAAATAAGCAAAATTTAAATTAAATGTTACAACTATTTGTTATAGAAAATTTATCCATAATTATTGGTGCAATTTTAATACTTACGGTGTATTTGTCCAGTTCTTCCTTTAAGAAGAGTGTGATACTGGTGTATGGTTCTAATTTGGCGCTCCACTTCGAGATAAATTCGTCCAGCAGATGTAATTTCTTTTGAAATATCACCCATTCTTGTTTGGCAATTAAATCATAATCTAAAAAAGATTTTTTGTCAAATTCACTAATATTTATTTGTTGCATTATGTGTTTATAATCAAATAAAGAAATCTAAGAGAAAATTGAGAGCATTACCTTCATTGTACTCCTTGAGAGGAACCCAAAGTGACTCGTATTCTTGTTTTAGATTTTCAGCTTCTTTCCATATTTCAGAAATTTCAAATTTCATGTTAAACTTTTCACATTCTTTTCTGTAACAAGATACACGTAAAAGTTTTTATTTTATTCACACATAAATATATAAATTAATGAATATATTGAATGAATTAAACACATAAAACTCCAAATTGGTTTTGAGTTTTTTATCAAGTGTCGTATTCACCCA
This sequence comes from Thymelicus acteon, assembly GCA_951805285.1. NCBI lineage: Eukaryota > Metazoa > Arthropoda > Insecta > Lepidoptera > Hesperiidae > Thymelicus > Thymelicus acteon. Next base: position 8,055,089 of record OX638219.1, on the reverse strand, counting down.
CTCCATAAAGAGCAGAAGGCTGCGAGCACGAGATCTGACGCGGCGATAAGGAGCGATGCAAACAACAGTATAGCATACTATAGGACCGCGCACGAAACGAGCGAGAACGAGCGGGGCGATGAGCGAAGTACGGGCGGGGCGGGGCGATGCGCACCTAACTAGTTTGATAATAATATACAACGTGTTGTATTGAATTATAATTTTAATTTGTATTAATAAGTAATTATAATTCAAGTTTGCTCAACCACGGACGGGAACGAACTATAATTTGATTTCGTCGCATTTTCTTCATGCAGAATTATACGATTTCCAACGATACTTGATTGGAGATTGCTTTTTATTTTTTAGAATGTTTCTATACTCATTCTCGTATAGCAATGATATTGTATGTATATAAAGAGGTCGTATAGTTATAATTTTTTTTGGAATGACACTTAAGGTTATAAAGAGTAGAAAATTCGCCCAAACTACTTCTTTCTTGATTTGTGATGAACACAATCTCTTGGTAAAAATAATTCAGCTGTCATCAGAAGACTGGGCTCCAATAATTCTCTTCGACTTAAACATGTGTTTCTCACTTCGATCACTTATAACAGAGTTTCTCACAATCGAATAGATGACACATTAATAATAAATAAGTTTTTATTTGAAGTAGGTCTGTTACAAACGCTTTTCGAAAGTCACTTTACGCCATCGCTACAACAAAGTAAGTTTCAAAAATATAAAAAAACAAATCATAATATTATCATTCTTCACAACACTATATAGCGCGGCTGACCGACCGTTTTTTCGTGTCCACGCAAGACACCGCTACTAATCGCCCCGCGCCGCGCCGAGCCACTCCACCCCGCAACCGCCATCGCTCCGCCCGTCGCTAATCTCGTGCCCGCCGCCGGAGAGTTACAAAACTTACATCAAATCGTCTCGCTCCGCAAGGTACTTGTCCAAGTTTCCGAGCGCCTCCAACACGGAGCGACACCTGTCCATGATGTCGCAGTACTCCGCTCCCCGGACGTGCTCGAGCCCCGCCTGCCCCCAGCGGGAACACCACGCCTCCACGCTGCTCGACAGGTTCTCCCATTCACCCGTCAAACTTGACTTCACTAGTTCTGCCTAGTAGTAATCAGAAAAAGAATTAGGTATGCAGGGCATGATTATAAAATCTTCTATAATTATTAATATAAAAGAATGTTACTGTTATTATCATTATAAAATCATACCTTATGTATATAGGTAGCATTTAACAATTAGGTATAATAACACAAACATTCTGTAATATTAATAATTACAGTACTGTACACAAAAAGTTCAGCTTTAATCGGTTTCAGTATGAGATCAACGATAGGTAAAAGGTATGAGGTCAAACTTTAAGAATAACTGGTAACTAGTCGATAAATGACCAGACAAGCTACCTAAAGTGGTCACCGTCGTCAATGGTCATCAAGGACACCAAGGCATGCCTCTCCAACACTGCGGCGTAAACAATTAAGTATAAACGGTATTGGGCGGTGAAGCACACAAACTTGTGAAAACTTATTCATTCTTGACTTGAAGACAATAGTTATGGGATATATTATAATCGAAGGGCAAAACTGAGGCAGACAAGTGAATAAAGTAAGGAATAAATTAGAGGAACACATATCAGTTTTTATAATATCAAAATACCTGGTGTTCAAACATTTGCCTGTGGCTAGCCAACTGTTCGCGTATCTTTTGCCATTCCTTCACTGTGTCCTCCACGAAGGGGTCTCCCCCCCAAGTACGTAACATATGGCCTTTCTTCTTCAAGCTCTCCACTATTTGTTCCATCTGAAAGGCAATGAATGAAAAAAATTAACCTGTACCTCAGTATTTATTGTTATTATTATTATTATTATTATTATTATTATTATTATTATTATAACAGCGAAAGGTAATTGTTTTGTCAAGGCATTTTCACATAAATTGAATGGATAACGAACTAGGCTCCGTTTATAATACAATTATTTTTTAAAATTTGTGGTAGAAGTAAACAACAACGACATTAACATTAATAATCACCTCAGGCATTTTATCCTGAACAGCATTCTGCTTGGCGCTGATATCGGCCAGTTCCTTGGCGTTCCTTGGCAACGTGACATTGTCCAACACGAGCTGGGCGTTGGCCATGAAGGAGTGTAGTGCGTCCGCGTCCGCGCGACAGCTCGTCTGCAGCGAGCCGACCAGACTGGCCCATAGATGGCGCGCTTGAGCCTCGAATTCACGCCGCAGGCCCACTGTACCCACTGATATCCATTCGATTTTCTCGTCTTCGCTGTTGAATAAAAATATTTTAAATTTACCGAAAAACGTAGCGTGGTATTAAGAGGCCGTGCCGAATTTTACTCATATTTGAGCGTTTGACTCGAGTTTTGAAGTGTGATTGTGGCTTCGGGAAATCACCAAAATAAAAAAAAGTACATGTCCGAGAAAGTTTGATTATTTTTCTTTGGAGTGCTCTAAATAAATGTTTCAATTTATTTACATAAATCGGTAAAAACCTCGTTTTTAAAAATGATGTTTCATAAAATTTTATTTTTGGCCATCTTAGATGCTTTATTATATCAAAGATATAATAATTTAAGCATCAATAAAAATGTCCATGGTACAATTGTATCTTCTAATTTGGAATGCTCAAGTCAATTTAATTTATTTCACACAATATTTAATTTATTATACACCTAAAATAATTCAGTAAATCAAAGAGTTTCTGACAATTATTCGTCTGAAATTTTATTTTTTATCTATGAATACATAATCCAAATAGAAACAAAAAATATTTATTAACTAAGGTTACTATGTTACCTTGCTTGAAAAAAAAATTAGTCCATTTAAAATTAAAATAATATTTTTAAACAATTTTTGTATTCAGTCCTATAAATCTCCGGACGAGCGGTCTTTAGCAGTAGTCTGCGCCACGCGCTTACTGAGGAAGGACGTATCGCTCGCTGTTGTCACTTTGTGCGCCACGAAATACGCCAATTCGCCACGAATATAGCGCAACCAAACACTTCTTGATACTAGATACTAAGTATTTTTTTTGTTAGTTTAGTTATGTTATGATTATGATTCTAATGTATAAGCATATTCCTATATTATATGCATGTTCGTCTTTTATGCGTGCTAAAATAATGCATCCGATTAAGTTTAAATTTTGTATGCGCCTAATTATTTTGGGCATTTCAGCCAAAATTGTGCCAAAATAAGGACCAAAACCCAAAAGCGATAAAAGAGCTATTTTCTATACCAGAAAAGAAACGTCATATTAATATATTGTTTTGATGTAATCTCGTAAATTCATTATTTTCAGATATTGTTCATAATAATGGGCAAAAGAGAAAAAAATATAACATACTAGCTGCCCGGACAGACTTCGTTCTGTCAATTTTATTTATTTATTTGAGATGTAAGCTATCCTATCTTTCAAGCTGGATCAAACTGCACATGGTGTGCAAATTTAATTAAAATCGGTTAAGTAGTTTAGGAGTCCATCGCGGACAAACAACGTGACACGTAATTTATATATATTAAGATTATGGTGCTGTCAAAATATAAAAAAATAACTAAAAAAAACCCGACTGCATAAAAAACTAAAAAGAAAAAACAATACTAAAAAGTAATACTGAACAACTACGCCATAGAAGGATTAATAGTCGGGACCTGTGTTCCGTGGTCGGGATCTATTCTTCAACCAATGAAATCTTGTTTGTTTTTACACTCTTTATATTTGCTTCACCTGTAAACATACATACATGTATGTATGTTTGTTTGTAATCGACTCCTTTGGACTTTATTTTGACCCACTTCAAACGGTCAGATTTCATTTAAACTTCGTAGACTTATCGAGGACCGATGACAATTCAATATTTAAAAAAAAGAAAGAAAGAAAAAAACTTAATTTAATTACAAAAAATCAAACTAAAAAATAAAAAAATAAATTATAGTAAAAAAACTAAAAAACACGCTTTTGTGGAAAATCCAACTAAAAAATAGAAAATAAATTTTAATTAAGAATCGTGTAATTGTAATAAAAGCGTGGGGTCTTTTTTAAGATATTATCAAAATGATAATCCTTCTTTCTACTCATTTAACCCATGCACCCCACGCTTTTATTACACCATTCTTAATTCAAATTTATTTGCAATTTTTTAGTTGGAAATTCTATAAAAGCGTGTTTTTTAGTTTTTTAAACTATTATTTTCCCAAGCAACCCGAGTCCGACTGTTAATCCTTCTATGGTGTAGTTGTTCATTCTGAACTACTGGGCTTGTTTTTTCTTTTTAGGTTTTTTACGCAGTTGGTTTTTTTTATTTCTTTTTTTTATTTTACGCTTTTTAGTTAGGATTCATTGACTTCTTTATAAGGATTACAACACGGTAAAATTCACAATGTCGTCATTTCATTACGGGAGTTAGTAAATTAACGAGAATGGTTGTTTAACCAACTTTAAATCGTTATATATTTTAAACTGTCACTCAAAATGCAAAATAATAAAAAGAAGCTAAAAATCATTTTTGAATCATTTTTGTACATAGTTCGTCAATATTTTTTTTTTCATTTAGACAGTATGGCGTCTGATTGTCCCAGTAGGGCAATTTAATTATTGTCATGTCTTTAGTGACACTCGCAAGGTTAAGACGAATCGATTGACGTAAGAATCATCAATCATTAAGGAGATCTTCGTGTAGGTACCAATAAAACATGTTAAATTGGTCTGTACACTCTAAATTTATCGCAAACATAAATGACATCCCTGAAGGAAAACACTGAAAAACCTAAATATGTTTATAGAGTGTATTTATCTAAAACTTTTTTTTCATATTGATTGTAATAAATATATTAAACTAATATACAAAAACATTCCAGACTTTTATTTCTAAACTGTACTTACTATGTATCCTAAAATAATTATCAACGAAAGGATCAAAATTGTTTAAGCGATCACTGAGCTCATGCCGAGCTCGAACTTTGGCCGTGTGTGCGTGAACGATGCACACTAACATAGCTTCGCAATGAATATGCCTAAACTCGATCGACTAAATTTTCTGCACGGCCTCTTAACTATTAATGAACAATACATCACACGGTTACGTCTGGACAGATCTGAATCACGCAATCGAAGCTATGTACTCAGTTTGCATTTATACCAAACATTTAACAGTACACGAGTGCCAAATATGAGAAAACGGAGCACGGTCGTTCCCCAGGCACGTAACCTGACGGGAGATCTCTCTTTGCTAAACTATTTGGTGGTCCTCGACACAGAAAGAGTAAAGACACGATTAACAAAGCATAAGTACTTATTACATCGTATGTCACTCACAATGTCATCTTAGCAACTGTCTGTCCGTAAGCCTTGCAGGCCTTGAAGTTACCCTCCCAGTGCTCGGGTTGTGTAAGCCGCTCGGCGCACAGTGCGTCCAAGTCTCGCACGCACGCGAGCGCGACGCGGCGCGTCCACGCCTCACGCACGCGCTCTACTGAGGACAGCGCCGCCTCTATCTGCTTCACCGCCTTGTTGCCGAGCCAGCTGTGCCTTTAATGATATTTTGAAGCTAGGCTTTGACTCGTATACAGACTATAGGTCACATTTTAATAATAAAAGTCTATCTGGGATATTTCAGAGGATTGGTTTTTATTATCGAAACGGAATTATCAGTACAGTTAATTATAATGAGTTTGAACATACATAACAAAAAATGCGCGATATTTTTGTACTGAAATATTTTCATAAATTAAGAAGAAAATTAACCTTTAATCACTGAAAGAGTAAGAAAGTTAATCAATGGATCAAAAAAATCATGGCACATTATAAAAAACCGATACATAAAAGAATAAACAGACATACTTATGAACAATAGAGGCGAACACGCAAGGTCGGTCGTTGGGCGTGTCGGCCAGCCCCACGAAGTGCGCGGGCAGCGCCACCAGGCGGCGCAGCGTGTGGTAGTGCTGCGCGCGCACCTCTTCCAGCGGCGGCTGCACGCGGACCGAGTGCTCACTGAACAACGTAGGAAATGTAATTCAAATATAAATTGGCTGTAAAAGAGCACGCAACTCAGCTCGCGACCCATCACTTGTACGTAATTACATTAGCTGCTAGCTTCTGCAGTCGCCTGCGATAAGTTACTTTACGGAAACCTTAAGGAAAGTTACCCTTACTCCTACGGGCACTAACAAATTTTGTGTAAGTATAAAATTTATATCCGGCGCCGCTTAATGTTAGTGTTACTGATGTTGATGGACAACGTAACCATAACCACTCTCGTGTGTCTCTTTTAAAGCAATTTATACCAGATAATGTTACTGAAATAGTAGCAATACTGTTTGTGTCAGAATACTAAAATCCTCACCGCAATATCAAATCCACTTTAACATGAGGGAAGTGCGTGTGTAGCGAGAGCAAGGCTCTGATGTACTGGCACTCCAACGCCTTGTACAGTTGCACGTCCCAGTGCGCGCGCCACATTTCTGTGTTCTTGTAGCCGTTCGCTTCTACCTATGATAGACATAAATTATAGATAGGTACTCAATATTATTTCAACTTTATGTTTTAAAAATAGGACACTAATTAATATCTGCCATTTATTGTATCGATTACTGTATAATTATATTAGTATATAATATAGTGTGTGAACCAAAGTAATGTTTGTAATAAATATAAGTTTTATTTTTAAAAGATGTGCTGAGGAGTTTCTTTACGGTTTTTCTTCTCCTCCATGACAAAGCACCTTTCCGAAAAGCTGGTAGATTAAAAAAATACGTGTATCAGTGATACCTACCTACATGAATAAAAGATTATTAAATTTAATTTCATGTCAAGTACAAAATAATATAGAAATAATATTTTGTACTTTTGTATAAATAGTATGGTGATGACGAACGATGTAATGATATAGTAGTCCTACCTTTTCAATTATATCTCGTATCTCCTTTATTTTCTTCTTCCATTCTGATTGTTTAGCAAGCAGTTCTGTATCCAACAGTTTTTCCACAATGCCGCGTATTGTTACGTGTTGACTGGTTAAATAGGTATTCTGCAATTAAAACATTAAACACCCATTAAACAAATTCAATCAAAACATTTACAGGTATTATATAAATAAAATTGAAGTGTCTGCAAATAAACAAATTTTTTTCTGTCTGTCTAAAAACAAATTTTATAAAACTAGAAGTATGTGGCAAAATGATAAATTCCATATTCAGGAGTCTCTCTAGGAACCGAACCCAGGACCCAGGACCTTCGGACGACAACATGATAACGATAACGCAACGCGAGTCGATTTATAATAGACATTATTATCAATCTCATCACCCATTTCACTGACAAAGACGCTACTTTGAGATAAGCCAGCCGCCAAGCTGGTCTACTTTGACAATCATTCATATGAGACCGTATAGTTTGATAAATCTCTCCGATAAACAAGATAAAATGTACTCACATTGTACAGCAATGATTAAAATCAACTGAGAACAATCACCTGAGCCTCAAGCTTCAACAACATCTCTTTGAGTCGGTCGGTGTAGTGCGCGAGTCGCTCGGCGTCGGTCCAGTACACCGGCTCGTGTTGCTGCACGAGCGCCGACAGCTGCAGCGCCGCCTGCAGCATCAGCGGCCGCGTGGACGGGACCATGCGCTCGCCTAGCGTGTTGTGGAACGACGCCACCTGACATGTAACATTACGTCTATGATCTATGTGTATAGTGCACAAGGTGCTAACGCTGAATAAAAAATGTAACTGCATAATATACAGGTGACCCATAACGCACGACATAGCGGGATCATAGCTTTGAATTTGATCTACGGGATCTTTACCGGACCTTTATGGCTACAAATGCTGGAGTTCCTCAGGGGTCCGTTCTCTCCGCCACTCTATTTCTGCTACATATTAATGACCTGCTTATGCCCGGTATCTATGGGTACGCAGACGATAGCACAGTGGTAGAGAGATACCTACCAAGTTCCAGGGCCAGTCGAGACAAAATTCAGTCTGAAAGAGAGGCCATGGTGGCTCGTGTGAATCTCAGACTTCGGCCTGAGTCCGAGTGGGGCGAAGCCAATCTTGTGAGATTCAACGCCACTAAAACGCAGACGTGTCTATTCACCGCCAAGAGGAGCCCGTTCACCTTGGCTCCTACTTTTCGGAATGTGTCCTTGGATTATACCGACTGCCTTCAGTTGTTAGGAGTAGAGATATTCTCGAAACTCAACTTCGGCGGTTGATTGAGATCAAGGCTAAGGCTGCTGCGAGGAAACTTGGTGTCCTTGGAAAGGTACGGTGGTACACCCAGTATGGTGGTCACACCCAGGCAACTCTTAACCTTGTACAAAGCTCAGGTTCGGCCGTGTCTGGAGTACTGTTCACACATTTGGGCAGGCGCAGCCAAATGTCACCTTTCTGCTTTGGATTCGATGGAGAGGCGTGCGAAGAGGCTCACTGGTGACCCAGATTTGATTGAGAATAATCTGCAAAGCCTCGAGCACAGGTTTTCTACAGGGCACATTTCGGAGTGTGCACAGGAATTGTTTGAGATAATTCCCTCATTTCCGTTTCTCCATCGAACGACACGACGCACGACGGGTATCCATCCTTTTGTCGTGAACATCCCGCCGGTACAGACGACGCGGTTTGCCTCGTCATTCGTTATACGCACCGCGAAGGACTGGAATAACTGCCTGCATTGGCAATCCCGCCTTTCTATGACATGGATGTCTTCAAGAAAAGAGTGAATAGGCTTTTACTAAGTTAATATGCTCACTACCTTGGACCACATCTCCACTTACCATCAGGTGGGATTGTGGTCAAGCATTAACTTATTTGTGTAAAAAAATACAAAAAAGTGAGTAATAAAATGTCGCCGTGTTCGAGATTTCGATCTTCCCTTATTTTTACGGAAGTTTAGCTCTTGGACCTACTATTTTCACAGAAAATCGGAAGTAACTTAACATATTTTTTTAATATTTAAAACCTACGTACACGTAAACGAGTGTATTACAGAAAAAATATATAAGTGCTTCTATATTCCAGCCAGTTAAGTTCAACATCCTGTATTATCCACACACAATACAAGGGACACATTACCTGTTGCAACGCACGCGCCTGCCGCAGCACGGCCGTGAGTGCGTGCAGCGCGGCGGCGAGCGGCGGCGGCGGCGGCAGGCCGGCCGCGGCCAGCGCGCGCGCCTCGAGCTCCACGCGCACGAGCTGCGGGGCGAAGTTCACCACCATACGCCCGCTGTCTCCAGAGAACTCTACCACTGGCTTCTCTGTAGATATCTGCAGCGACCCGTTTTTTACTTGCGCCTACCAACATAAAATATTTAATGTCTTCATGAATATTGCAGTATTTTGCTATTTTTTATAGGATTTTTAAGCAATAAATATAATAAAAAAACTTGTATTCAGACAAGACCCGCCGAGCATAATTTATTTATTTATTTATAAATATGTGGGATTTGACACGATTATACTGATAAAAATATCGATCCATGTCTTTCCTTATTTATTTCAGCTGATTCTTTTTCATAGCTACATATTTTTACTCAACTGCGCGACGCTAGGGAGGATAATGTGTTTATCAGTCTATGTATGTTTGTTCCTATGTGGCATTGTAGAGACCAAACGTGTTGACCGATTTTGATGATTCTTACGTCAATCGATTCGTTCGTCGACAATACATAACAATAATCAAAATTTATCACAGCGAAAACCAGACTAAAATGAAAAATATATATCGACAAACTAAGTCAAAGAAACCCCCCCATCTTTGAATAGGTATTCAAAAATGATTTTTAGGTTCCCTTCATCATTTTTCAATTTAAGTAACAATTCAGGATACTTTAGGACCGTTTAGGACCTTACCACCCTGTAAGTAGATTAATGATAGCCTTGACATATTTTTAGGCAACTCATTCGCGATACTTTTCTTTACATAAATATGTATGATATTTGATATAAAACTATTTGTATCCGGTAAGGAGATGGGTGCAGAAACGCCTCTAATTTGGATGCTGTACTAATAGGTACCTGCAAGTCTCTGGACCACTCTTCATGTAGCTGTGTATACAAATCTTTTAATTCTTTTGCCACTTGGGAGGCGAGTTTTAATACTTGTGCACTACCATCAAATTCACTCAAAAAGTTTTCAGTGCAAGCCTGGATATCTTTTATCTGGAATTTTTTAATCACAAAATTAATTGTTACATATCATAAATTCTTAACTCTCTAAAATATCCATGTTAACTTAATGTATGGTTCTTCTCTATGCTAATAATTCCAGAACTGGAATATACCTATATTAGTAGCATATTAAATGATGTATATTTTAATGGTGTAATGCCATGTTACATAATCATATGCCTATAAATTAATTTTCTTTTAATTTACAATTATAAAAATGTGTCGGACGTCAAGAACCGCATTGGGTTACGTTACGCGAATTATTACACAATTTTTTTATTAACAACCTTAGCTTCCGTTTGTTTGGCCCACTGCACTTGTTGTACGACCGGCGACATTTCCGGCGGCTGGTGCATCCTGACGTCCGCGTTGTCCGCGCTGACCTGCGCGTGGATCGACTGGAGGAGCGCCAGCAGCGACGACACGAACGCCTCCAGTTCATCTCTTAACGCCTGCTTCACGTGTGGGCGGTTTATAAGGGTCTTGTACCGCATAAACTCGTAAAACATCTGTAAAATATATATAATAATTCATATTATTGAACTGAATTTTACTTTTTTTTCTAATCAAGAAGCATTTCATGTAATGATATATTTTTATTGAATCGAAATATTATCAAGTCTTATAGCGCTATTTGGAGTAGGTTAGTTCAAAAAACATAAGATGTCTTCGATCGATATAACCGAATATCACCAAAATTAAGTTGCAATTTGTCTTAGGTTCAAAAGCTTGGTAAAAGCCATGTTGACAACATATTTTCGTAACTTTTAAAAGGATATACATATTTCCATTCTTATTGTAACGGAACTATTTATTTAGCATTTTTATTTCTATTCAATGTCAGGTGAATGCCTAAGAATCAGAGCTATTTCACACCATACCTGTTTTGTTGACGTATTTCGCATCCTTGGTTTAAGTTTCTCAGCTACTTTCATTTCAGTGGGACGCAGATTAGCTGAAAAAAATAATATTGCATTTTCCCAGGATTGATTCGGCCCATTATAAATCCAAATATTTATATCTGAAAAAAATCATATACATTACGTTATTATTCAATAAAATAAAAATAGGACTAATAATCCTGGATTTAAAAACAAAACCTACTTTCAAATGTTTCAAATAATTGATCAGTTTTTAATTCCTCTTTTTCAGTTTTTGTAAGAAGTTTGCTGAGTTGATTATATGTAGATCTTATATCGTGAATCTGTAAAATATTTATGATATGGTTAGTTCATAATATAAATATATTTGTGAAAAAAGAGTTATATACAATACATAACAATTTTAACTTAAGCCATGAATATTTTACCTCCAGAATTCTGTTCTTAAAATTCAAACAAAATGATGGAACATATGTTTTCCCATTCCATGTGTGAAGTGCATAATTGGGCCAATATGTTTCAGTCAATGACTTGCATGCGCTGATCCAAGTTTGTATGACAGACAGGCTTTCATTAACTAATATCAAGACTTCATTATCTCTCACACTATTTGAAATTTTCCATAATTGCTTTCCAGAAATTACTCTCTGGATGGTTGAACAAATAATATGCCCTGAAAATTATGGTAGGATTGTTATCATGAATTAATTTCATGTAATTACTTATAGACAAATATGATGTCTATGTATATCATACTTCCATTATGTTTTATTATTATCATCCATGCAATTAACTCACCTACAATATCAAATATGTGCATCATCCTCTCCTCTGGATATGGTACAGTTGTATATCTCCAAATATCATCAAGTATCCCTCCAATATTCTCAGCTCCTTCCTTTATTTCTTGCATAGGGTTTGATTGCATTAACCTTTATCATAACAAAAATATTTGTCATAGGAGAGAGGGTCCTCAAAATCTCCACATGCCCTATTTTGGAGGGGGGTAAGCCCATTGTTACGTAATATTTTACAAATCGGAATACCAATAATTAAGTCTAATAATCTTGGATTTTTTTCAAATTATGAGTTTTACTGCAATTGATCCTTTTGTAAAATCTTACGTAAAAAATGGGAGGGGAAGGCTGAAAAATTTTATGTGGTCTTACATGGAGACAGGGGATCAAAAATGGCCAAAATTGTCCTTAAGTAAATAATGAATGGCCTATAGAGGTAAAAAATGACATAGGATATTAGTAAAATTAATAGTACCATTTAAACCACCAAAATTAGTAATACCATTTTTTATCCATTATTATAAAGTCATACCTTATTTCCTCACTGATATCCTCAAATAGGACACAGAATGTAGACGCTGCTTCTCGTTCCTTCTTGTTGGCATCTTTTTTCAAACCAATACTCTTCCAGTAATCAACTTCATCTTCTATTGACAATATCACTGCAAAATTATCCAATATTACAAAAATTGTAAGCGTTTAATTGTCTTTATTCGAAAACTAGCTCACCCGGCGAACTTCGTAACGCCTACAAACTATTTTTTTTTTTTCTAAAATAAAAGTAGCCTAAGTTACTCCTTGTTACATCAGCTATCTGCCAGTGAAAGTCCCGTCAAAATCGGTCTTTCCATTATACAGACAAAAATTGTAAAAAATGTTGTTTTGGTATATGTAGCATGTATACATCCAAATGCACTTAGTAAAAAGCGGTTATTCTAATATTACAAACAGACACTCCAATTTTATTTATTTGTATAGAATATTAAAAATTAATTCATAGGTATGTTTAACGCACCATTAACATTTTCACCTCCCTTGCTATGAGTAAGGGCTCGTAAATTAGATTCCAAATCAGATATATTCTTTTGTAATTTATTATAGTATAAGCTTTCCGTCTGAAATTTATAATGATCATGTGTTAGAAATTATGAAAAAAATTAAAAATTAAAATGAAATAATATAAATAAATGATAATAGAATGTACTTACTGTAGCCAAAAGTGGACTATAGATCTGTTTGAGAATTTGATACAAGGATTCTGTAGCATTTGTACTTATTGTAATCATATTCATGCTCTCCAATGCAGCCTCTGAAGTCAAGGCTTGAGGCATACTTTTGTAAAATACTATTGATTTCTGTATGTTGCATTGTATCTTTAAAAAATTGTAAATAAAACATTTTTTATTGTTATACAATATAATTATACAATATAATATAATAGTAAATAATTATAATATTATGAATATTGTAATACAATATTCATAATATTATAATTATTTACTATTCGAAATTAAAAAATGATACACATCATCATTTCAAATTAAAAATAAATAATAATTAAAAAAAAAACTAAAAAACACGCTTCTATAGAAAATCCAAAGAAATTTAGTTAAATAAATGTTTAATAAATTTGAATTAAGAACAGTACAAAAAAATTTAATAAATATAAATTAAGAAGTATATATAAGAAAAAAATGCATTTTATTGCATTGAAGTATTGTTACTAGTGTGCAGAACAGACACGGCGAACATCGGGTTCGGGGATATGCATTGCAGCCAGCCGGCTTCATTTCATTCTGTCACTCGGCTGCGCTCATGGTGGCCACATGTCAAAATAGTGACAAAATAACATTAAAAAAATTCCGTAGTACGTATGAAGCTGTAAAAAATAGTCAACTACGAAAAAAAAAGATAGTTAATGTTACTTATCATTGGCAAGGAAACAAAACATTAACTTAAATCAACCAAAACGAATTTATGTCATTACTGTGCAATGTTTCCACCATTTTTCATTGAGAAAATCATAAGCCTCATTTACTTACTCGGCAAGCTTCAAGCGTGTTAATGTACTAAATAGGCTTGCTTAAGCTTACCGACGCGACGCTTGTGACCAATTTAAGTTGTTGGATTTTTCACATGAATCAATGGTAAACGTTTAAATGCACTATCATATACATTTTCTATGAAACAATGTTTCCAAAACTTCACATCCTGTCCCAAACGGGCAAAAACCCGTTACATATGCATTGACCTTTAAACAGCAACCCAGGCTTTTTTCACAGTAAAATACATTTTTTTCTTATTTACATTATTCTTAATTCAAATGTATTAAAATTTATTTTCTATTCTTTAGTTAATTTTTTTATTTAAACATGTTTTTATTTTTTTTAAACTAATATTTATTTTTCATTTTTTAGTTCAATTGTCTATAAAAGCATGTTTTTTAGTTCTTTTCAAACTTAAGTTCTCTGCGTTTTTTTTTTCTTTCTATTTTTTATATTGAATTGTCATCGGTCCTAGATAAATATGCCAAATTTCGATTTAATCCAACGTGTTGAAGGAAGTCAAAATCATGTTCAAAGTTTCCATTAGATAGGCACATACTAACATACGTATGAAACTAATAAAAGCATTATAATATAAAAAAGTGTATTACACTATAATTATTTACTACCTTTAAAAAAATAGTTTACTCACTTGTGTGTAAAAATGTAATTGATTATTTTTATCAACAGATGTTTGCAACAGAGTTGGTGAATTGTGTATAAAATCACTTAATATATCTTCAGATTTTTCATCGACACTGAGTTTTGAAGACTTGTAGAAGTTTTCTGAAAAGATCAAAGAATTGCTAGGTTGCAAATATATCAGTGTCACATTTGATTAAAAAAAAGTATGAAATCAGAACAGAAGACAGATTTTGTGTCAGAAAAGCAAGAATAATTATAGAAAAGAGCAGAATATGAACATGACAGACTTGTGGCCACGATCATAAAAAGTGTAGTGGCCTGTGGAGAAGCCTAGATGATTATTAATGAATCAGTCATAACTTTACTGAAAACGATCGAAGTTGGATTATAATAGTTAGGTACCTGACGCAGTTAATATGAAATCTCGAACAGAAGACATTATTGTTTTGGTCTTATTTGTATATTAACACAGTTATTCATTTTTTGACTGAAGATACCAAAATAATGGTCAGTAATATGAAATTAAGACCAATTATTTTGCAAAATTAGACTTCAGTTTTCGTATTCACGTGTTGACATTTTGAAGTTATCACAACAACCGTTGCCATGGAAACGTTTCGGCATAGACACCATCATAGAGTAACTTACAAGACGCAAGCATAGATGTAGTTTAACAAAACATCTACGTCATCGAACTTACTCTACAAATTCAGTGATCCAGATAGAGTAATATATCCATGGATGTAGTCACCATTCTTCCAAGCTATGGAGTATTGAGGTAGAAGGAGGGCCATTACATATGAAGCCCAGGGAAAGATGAAAAAGTGTCCAAATGTTTACAGAAAATAGAGGTTCCAACAATAGCCATTTCTGAATGGCGCTAGTATGTGACAAAGGGTGAATTCGCGTTTTTCAATTATTTTGGTGTTTTTTTTTAAAGTATGTGGAAATGCGTGCAAAACCATGAAAAAAATTAGCACATAAAATTTCCTTTCTAAGCCTACAAAAGTCCTCAAAATTCGTTATGCTAATCAAAAGTTATTGGGTCGTAAAAAATTTTCTAAGAAATGGTAATGATATTGAGCAGCCTGGTAATGACTTTTATTTAACGGTAATGACTTTTTGTTAGTGGGAATGACAAAATTTAATGTTAATCAAAAAAAATTTAAAGCCGTGTGTATTATAGTTATGTCTATAAGTTGCATATGAAGATAAAAAATGTCAAGCTAAAACCACTAATTAGAGTATTATTGGTAACGAGATTGGCAGTAATAAATTACGCAATTCTAAATATGAATTATTAGTTTATGGAAATAAAATTACCTCTGGTAAAGAAAGGCATATGAATTTGAAATTTTGTGGGGAATGTCTGTTAAAATTATAAATAATATAAAAGATGTGATAGTCCCTTATTTAGCTAGGTTAGTAAATAAATGTGTAAATCTAGATACTTTCCCAGATCTAATGAAGTACAGAAAGATCATACTGATTTTTAAATCTGGGGACAAAACAGGCCTTAATAATTACAGACCTATTTCTATTTTACCTACGGTCTTCGAAAATAATTAAGTTAAATTAAACGCTGAAGCACTTCACCGCTTGTAATTTACTCCACCCTGAGCAATACGGTTTTACCGAAAGCCGTAATACAACAAATGCAGGTGCTAGGCTTCTCAAACTTATCTTTGAGACCTGGGAGAATTCACAAAATCCCATAAAGGGTATTCTGTGACCTGTCTAAGACGTTTGATTGTGTTGAACACTAAACATTACTACTTAAGCTACTACTACAGCATCAATAACAATTCACTTAACTTGACTGTGTCGTACTTGACGAGTAGAATCTAATGTGTTAGTATAAATGATAACAAGTGATCGAGATCTCAATCTGTAATGGGTGTACCACAGGGCTCGTTTCTGGGCCCCTTCCTTTTTCTAGTATACTTAAATGTCGTATTAAATTAAGAAATATGTAGACATTATCATAGTTGCTGATGTCACTTCTCTTATATTTAAGACGAATAGAAATAAAATAAATGACGATGTAAAAGTTCTCAGGTTTGTTTGTTACACCGGTTTACTACAAATAATTTACTGAAAAATGCTAAAAAACTAAGTATATAGAATGTTTGCTACCAAATGGAATAATACGAGACAGTCCCCTTTAACACGTACAGCAGTACCAAGCGCGTCACTTCACTCTGCGACTAGTAAAAAAGTCCGGTTTATATTTGATTCACCTTATAATTAATGAAATT
The DNA here is from genome assembly GCA_951805285.1 of Thymelicus acteon. Taxonomy (NCBI): domain Eukaryota; kingdom Metazoa; phylum Arthropoda; class Insecta; order Lepidoptera; family Hesperiidae; genus Thymelicus; species Thymelicus acteon. The sequence continues at coordinate 8,038,264 of OX638219.1, read as the reverse complement.
ATAACTATGGAAAAATCCACGGTTTTCTTGGGTGTCACCTTAGATTCTAAACTACAATGGGGCAATCATATATCGGCTTAGTTAGTTAATGCCATTAGAAAGATAAGACAGTTTACTGATGTAGAAATTGATAAACTTGTTTATTTTGCAGCTTTCATAGCCTCATGTCCTATGGTATAATATTGATATTATTGATGTGGAGTGCAGAGGCTGACATTGATGCGATATTTGTTTTGCAGAAAAGGGCAATTAGGACCATCTTTAATTAAAATTACGCCACTACCTGCGGGAGAGATTTAAAGAAATAAGTATATTAACAGTAACATCTCAATTGATTTACAATTATATTTTATTCATAAAGAAACAACGGCGGTTGGTTCAAGCAAAATAGTGATACGCAAAATCATCAAACTTGAAACAGACATACTTTTGGTTACGGATTCTTTTCACCTACGTAGAGTACAACGTTCTTTTGAGGGGCTCTATGTACGTTTTTACATTAAATTACCTAAGTACATGATTTGCTTATTCAAATGTATAAGAGATCTCTGAAATCCCAGCCAGTAGGCAAAGGATATTATAGTATAAATGAATATATTATTGACAAAGATGCATGTAAATTAGTAATGCATCCAGTTCCGCGTCAGTTAGAACATCTTGTGTAATAATTTCATTATTTTAAAAGATGTGCTGTGGAGTTTCTTTACGGATTTCCTTCTCCATGACAAAGCACCGTTCCGAAATGCTGTTAGATTTAAAAAATGACGTTCATAAGTGTATCAGTGATATCGACATGAATAAAAGATTATTTCATCTTATTTCATTATATTTTTTGGAATGAAGTTCCTTATCGCCCGTTGCGAAAGGGGGCTAGGCGGAAAATTTGGTAACGAAAAGTTGTAACGACACTTTTTGCCATCATTAGTCATTTTAACTCATGCGGCGTCGTTACATGTCGTGCGGCGTGCGCATGTTTCTCTGTCTGTTCTCTCTCTCTCTTATAGAAAGCAAGCCAGATATTTTCGTTTCTTGCAGTAAGTACTAGGATAGCAAAAACATGCAGCAAGTGTGTCAAAACAAATCTGGGGTATTAATTTCTCATCGGATTTGTTCACGTAGTAGCTTGCTACTAACGAGGACACTTTAATTTATTTTTCTTTTCAGAGAATTTTCTTCAGAAACTTTTCTTTATTTTCTTTTCTTCTTATCTCTTTCTTTGTTCTCCTCTTCGTACAATGCACAATCTCCTCTGATTTCGGTTTATCTCCTCCGTCTAGCAATTTTTTGTTTTTCTTAACGGTTTTGGCCTTTAATTGCATAAAATTTTCGTTTATAATTTATTTTACTAAAAAGATATTGCAAAATTAAAAAGTTTTGTAGATTCTTTACCAACAACTTGTAGCTCAAATTTAATTTACAACACACATAACAAGAATTTATTGTTGAAAAAGAAATTGCTAGGTCTCATTACTCAATCAAAATTGATTTCAAAATCTCCAATCGTCATTACCATTCACACAAAATCATTCCCATTTACAAAAAAACGCGCGCATGTATCATTACGATGCATATGGTAATGATATTTTTTCTTTTTTGCTTAAAATTCATTTTGTTAATCATTAATTTATGAACTCTTTGTGCCAGTGAAAATCATGTTCCTATTACACATACGTGTCGAGTATTAAAATTAGTGTTTATTTTATATTTACCTTGTAAGTCCAGTAAATGGCGATGATTCAAAATCGGGACAAAGTACTGAACGTCGTTGTTTTTCATGAATAAAAGTTGTTTCTCCATGCAGCAGTAAAAAGTTGGCCTGTTCCACTTTTTACAATGGACCAGACGAGGAGAAACGAGGGTTACTTTATAGCGTAGCCCAAAAAACATTTGAGAAATTTAACGTTTGACGGTACTGACATGGAGTTGACGAATTTTTGTGACTAAATTTTAATTGATGTTTTTTACTAGTTCTGCACTGCTGATTTCATAATATTATATGTTATAATGTACCTAATTAAATATTGTCTCAAAATATAAAATTAAACACGCAATGTGTAAGGCAGGATTTTCAAAAAATATTTTGGAATATCAATATCAGCAATTTCCCTACAAATGGTAATGATGTTTTGGGTGTGTTATTCAATTTTTTTATATAAATTACTCCAAATAATGTAATGAAATATGTGGGCGCTTATGTAAAAATATGTATAAAAGCAGTTTCTAAAATAAAAAATTATAAAAGTAGTAAATTAAATTTTTTATCAATCGGAACATCTTTTTTGTGACTTTGGCGAATTCACCCCAAATAGCGATATGAACCATGAACATAGTTGTTGTAGACGGAGTGAAGTATGCTGAGTTTAAATATTTAAAAATTTTCATGGTACCCACGGACCTAGAATAGAGAGTTGGTATTACTATGGGTGCTTCACTGAATTACTGAATTAATACTGGCATTAAGGAGAGTACCATGAAAATTTTTAAATATTTGAACTCAGCCAACTTCACTTCGTCTACAACAGCTATATTCATAGTTCATTTCGCTATTTGTCAGACACTAGCACCATTCTGGAATGGCCATCTTTCAACTTTCAACTTTCCTTTTATATCATGAGATGGCCCTCCTACTACTCAATTCTCCATGACTGCAATGTACAGTAATGTCACATTGTGACATTTATGACACTGACATGACAGGAGAGTTGATGGCAAATTCTATGCTAACAGTGTTGCCAGATGGAGCGCCAATGGGGCTATCTCCCTTACCGAGCGGCAATAATATTTTAGCCGCTGCCTACAGGTAGCCGATTCGGCTATATTTATTTTTCAGAAATATTTAATTAACAAATCATTTTTATGCAGAAAAAAAAAGAACTTTTACAGTAACAATCATTTTCAATAGTTTTTATGTATACCCTGTTTTTTAATTCCGCAAACCAAAATGACTTTTCCTGTGTTGCACGATTTTATTACTTTTTAAATAGCGATGTACCGTAATCGGAAAGATGTTTACGATCTATGACTGTTTTCCGATATTTGTGTTTGAAATAAATACAAAATAGTGATTAAAAATAATAGGGAGATAATTCTATAGAATATAATTTATTCAGACTCAGAATCTAACTTAGAACTATCAGAATCACTATCACCTTTGGGCCGGTGCACCCAGCTACCAACTAAGCCCTCTTGACTCCGTACAGCGGCGTGCTGTTCGAATTGTCAATGATCCCAACCTTACAGACGGCCTAGAGGACTTAAGTCTCCGGAGAGACGTAGGCTCCCTTTGTGTCCTCTACCGTCTCTACTATGGTGAATGTTCCGAAGAACTTTTCAACCTGATGCCTCCAACCACCTTTCTTTATCGCACCACCCGCAAAAGGTTACGGTACCACCCGCATCACCTTGACTCGTGGCAGTCGTCTACCGCTCGTTTCTCGCGCTCCTTCCTGCCACGAACTTGCGAGCTTTGGAACAAACTTCCCTCTGAGGCATTCCCTGCGCGCTATGATATGGGGTTCTTTAAGAAGAGTGTATATCGTATCCTTCAAGGCCGGCAACGCACTTGCAGCTCTCTTGATGCTGCACGTGTCCATAGGCGACGGTGACCACTTACCATCAGGTGGGCCGTATGCCTGTTTGCCCGTCGTTAACATAAAAAAAAAAGAATAGCTACCAACTTCTATTATAAAATGTTAAACCATGTTGTCGATGACATGGCCTAAATTGCACATTTCATTTTCTATTTTTATAACGTGTCTATTTTTATCCGTCTTTAGGTAGGTATCTCTACGAAGATTGCAATTCAATTAAAGTATAATATTAACGTCCTCGGTTGGTACTAAGCAATCAAAATGGGATGCAATTTTAAATAAAAACATATGTCGATAAATCTACAATCATTTTTATTAATATTGATTACATACTTACAATAGAGTTAACCGTTAAAAACAATAAATATATTACGATTCAAAGAACCGGAATCCTGAAGCGGCTCTAGCCATAAACAACTGGCAACATTATCTTAGCTTTTGACATTACAGTCGGTTTGCCGAATTAAAAAACAGAGTTTATATGTTAAAGCATGGAATTAATATTAATTTTATTTAATTAATTTTATTTACGTTTTTTTTTACTTTTTCATGAATCTCTTTCAACTTTCCCACCTTAACTACCTGTGCGCCATAATGGGCCGATGGGGCTATCTCGGGGCTACACGCGCGCTCCGGCCGGCAAGGCGATTCGAGAAAAAAATATTCTGGTAACACTGTATGCTAAAATTACTGGCAATGACATAACGTGACATTTATTTTATGTAATTTTTTGTTTTCGATCTTTCGGTGTTTGTGCTAAACAATCATGAAAAATAAATAATTTTAACTACTGGAATAATTGGAAAGTGGAAATTATCTAAGTAGCGAAGAAAGCTACAAAAGTTTCATCTAATTAAAATCAAAGTAACACTTTTTAAAATGTTGCGCAGTCGATTTGTAAGTATTAATATTGTAGAATTATATTGTTGGAATATTATCAGTTTAACATTAAAAATTGTAACATTGCTTACAGTTCCAGGCGTACAATGCGCTGCAAAAGCTACCGGCAGTAGCATTCATGAGCGATACCTCGAAACCCATGGATACTACCTACATGGAGATACCTGTTTATGATGTTAGCAAGCCCCAAACATTGGAGACTAGAAAGGCCAGGTATATTTTTTTCGAAACCCGTCAGATAAAATCTTCCTTGTTATAATACTTAGATCTAGAAACTTCATTACAAAGTATTACATGAAAGTTTCACAACATTATGTAAGAAATTTCAATGGCATCATGCCCAATATGGTGTGGTGTAGTTTTTAACTGATCATTTTTATGGTTAGTGGCTATAGTAGTTCATGAACATCAGCAACACTAAAGGCATCACTGATGCGTTGCCGGCTAAGAAAGAGAGAAGAAAAAGAAAGAACTGGCTCTCAAGCCCCCAGCCGGAACACGATGATGTTCATGTTATTACAGTACGGGCGACGTATCTTAGCGAGCCTAAACTTTGTGCAGAAGGCTGCGCAGTAACTTAACATTGTATGCAGAATTATGTCTCATTCACACGTTAGCATTTTGTATCATGTTTGTGTCAAATTCGCAGAGCCTATTTTCAGACTTGCCAAGATATGTCGGCCGTACTATACATGTGGTAAAACAGTTAAAAAATGTTTTTCAGGCTGCATTACCAGTCTCGAAAAAGGGGAATGTTGGAGAATGATCTCCTACTGAGTACTTTTGCCAAGAAATATTTGGACACTCTTTCGGAGGAGCAGACTTTGATGTATGATCATCTCATCAACTCTCCAAGCAATGATTGGGATATCTTTTACTGGATTGTAGAGAAAGTTCCAACACCAAAAGAATTTGACAATGAAATTATGGATCTTTTGAAAAAACATGCTAAGAACCATGATAGGGTGGCCCTCCGCCAGCCTCCATTGCATTAAGTAGGTACTTACTACACTTATTTGAAATGAATATGAGATAGTTTATTCTTAGTTTAATTAATAGTGAATTTTTAATTGTTACAATACTGAATAAATTATTAATTGCAGCAGAATCAAATGACATTTTTATTGCAATTTACCTTTTTTATATGAAACAAGTAATACTTAACTTCAATAAGATCAGTCTTTTAATGATTTTTTTTTAATTTTCTTACACAATTGTATTTTTCCATATAAAATATCTTGTTCATGCTGCAACAATGCCATGCATTCTACCTGGTATTAAATGGCCAAAGAACCTCATAGAATTAAGTAATAATGTTAAAATTTTAACAGAATTTACACTTTTCCATTGCTACTTGAATATAATGTAGTGAAGTGCATAAATAAAAATAGAATGAAAACACTTTATTGAACTTAATAAAAAGGTTAAATAGATAAAACAGTTTAATACTTCTGTGTAATCTTCCAAGACCTAATTATTTTTGATAAATTACTGCTTATGCATGAGATTTTTCTCTATAAGGCTGTACACAGGTGTATTTATCGCAGGGAAATTATGAAAACCGAGACTTGATCAAATCCCTAATTGAATAAAACCTGCATTGCAGCAGGACATTATGAAATCTTGGTTTTGAGCTGGCGAGTCGGTTCACAAGGTCTGTTCTGTCCACAGTTGTATTAATTACGTAACCACTTCTCAGATATCGACGGAACCCCGCTTTGTGGGGTTCTTTTTTTGCGCGTAAATAAAATCATCGACCAATAATTACGTTAAGACCTATGTAAGTAAATTGTGTTTAGACCTTAGTTGCGTGTACTTTTTATGGCGACTTTATATTCCTTGGGATTTATCAAATCTCGGTTTTCATCATTCCCTTGCGTAATGCGTCATATTAGTAGTAAACTTGCCATCAGGCATGTTTTCCATCGTAATTATTCAGTATCAATATGATCTCTGTGTGATTGAATTTTATGTACTATGTTCCTAAATCAAAATAATGTCTACTTATACAATATAATAACCCTTATTACAATAATACTATTGTATAGTAATTGGAAACAAAGTACTCAATGTTTATAAAATAATTGTATTACATACAATGTAGACAATAGGTGGTCTTCTAGCTAAGAGCAATTTCTTCTATTCAACCAAAGTTATATTTGACTAGACACAGGACTAGAAGAACCAAATTACATGAAATATATACAGTAGAATCCACTTTGACATGACATAATAACATCAAAGTGAAGTTATAAACAAGTCATTCTAAACAAACACAATGCATAGGTAAAAACTTAGAAAAAATAAATATTTTTATTAATTACATTTAGTTCAATAAAAAAATTACTGCAAAAGAGAAAATATTATTTGCCATTAAAAAAAAAAATACCATAAAATGCTTGTAAATAAAATACATTACAAATTTCTTTATTTTTTATACAGACTGAATCAATGCAGAGTCGAAAAACCTATGCTATATATGTTTCTTCACTTTTAAGTAACAGAATTATAGCAATTTTCAATTCCACGCGAGTGATGTTCCTAATCTTCTAGCAGTTGTTACTTGTTAGTCTCTACATGAATTTCTTCATAGCAAGAAATCCTGGCAAGAATTTGAGAAACGTCGATGTGGAGAGTCTATACCTACTATAAAGAAATATTCAGGGACACACCGTGAGCAAAAGGTAAGAAGCTTTGTTGAGTCTTGTTTGTTGAAAGATTGTTGCTTGTATAAAACACCACGTCGACACTGAGAAGGTGAATAGGTACATTATCATTACCAATTTTATACAATAAATGTCCTTATTTATACTTGAATTTAGGTTTGTCAAATAGTAAATAATTAGTTGGTTTATTCATTCAAATGTTAATCATTTACCTAAATTCGGAAATCTTACACGTCCATCCCCAATAAAGTATATACATAATACCTACATATATATACTTAGATTGTCGATGACCAAAAGTTCTTCATCACTAATTCTTGGCCGGCAACGCGTCAGTGATCACTGGTTTTTCATGGTGGTGATGATTTCATGTTATAATTATGTCTACTAGTATGCTTGCTGGCTGGATTCTATCTTGACTTACTATAGATTGAACTTGCTTGTTATAGATTCAGTATAACTTAAGATATATCAGATATATCTATTATTAGCTGACAAAATTAGTCAAATCGGTCCAGCCATTCTTGAGTTTTAGCAAGACAAACGAACAGAAATTGATTTTTATATAGATATACAGGGTGTTTAGTAACGAGTTGGCAATACGTTAAGGGCATGTAGGGGAGGTCATTTGCAACCAAATTACCTATCACGACCCTTATCCAGATGTCAATCATTTTAGAGTAAATTCAATATTTTTTTAAGAATATGCGAAATTCAACTTTGAAAATTGAAAAAAAAAAATCACTAATGCATAAAATATTATGTTTTACTAGTTGACCCGGCGAACTTCGTATTGCCTAACAAACAATTTTTTTTTTCTAAAATAAAAGTAGCCTAAGTTACTCCTTGTTACATCAGCTATCTGCCTGTGAAATCCCGTCAAGATCGGTCCAGCCATTTCAGAGATTAGCCGGAACAAACAGACAGACAGACAAAAATTGTGAAAAATGTTGTTTTGGTATTATGTACCGTGTATACATCCAAATGCACTTAGTAAAAATCGGTTATTTTAATATTACAAACAGACACTCCAATTTTATTTATTTGTATAGATTGTTATTTTTATCTGGTTGCTAACACTTTAATACATAATAATCAACCATTAGACAGTGAATTTTTTCAGCAATTTTTAAAATTAATAAATGCAGCAAATACAATAAGAAATACTTTGACAACAAATGTTAAAAAATCTCAGTTAAGGAAAACAATCCGCATGTGCGTAAGAAATAGAAGCTCACATTTTGAAATGAACTCTAGTTTTGATTACTTGGTGTAATTAACCCAGTTACGTAAATTCTTATGTAAATCCTAAACAATTGTTATTATTTTTCATTTAAATAATAATGTTTTTTCGCAGTTATTGTATTTTGTTCACTCAGTTTTTATAATCTGCTAACATTTTGTATCTCGTTAGATAGCTAATAAGTTGTTCATGTTTTTAAAATGTTCTGCCGATAAAGTTACCTACCTAAAAAAGTTGAAGAAACCTGGTTGAAGTATGAAAATTTGAAATATTTGTAGCTCTGATTTAAAAATTGCTGAAAAAAATACACCGTCTAATGGTTGATTATTATAGGTATATTAAAGTGTTAGCAACCAGATAAAAAAAAACATAATGTTATATGCATTAGTGATTTTTTTTATCAATTTTCAATGTTGAATTTCGCATATTTTTGAAAAAAAAAACATAAAATAATGAGTTACTCGAAAATGGTTGACATTTGGATAGGGATACTCTACACGCATAGGTAATAAAATTGAAATTATTGAAGATATCAAAATAATTGAGATGTGGATATCGGTTCCCGTATACATTACCATGCACAATAATTTCTGATGTGAACTGGGGCTGTGCGACCTGTCCGTATATAAGCATTAATTCGCTAATAGCATTAACATATTCGTTTTGAATGTGTATACTGTATAGACATCGAGTGACCCGAGAGAGACCCCTGGCGCCACCTGCGGGAGCTACGCACTCGGCCCCGGGGCGCTCCGCTTTAGTTAACGTAACTTAGTGCGCACATTCACTCGTATAACAAATAACTCGCTGCGTAATCTATATTTTGATGAAGTTTCATTGCGTTATCGAGTGATGCTTTATAATTCGTGTTGATTATGAATGAGTACGTCATAGGTCAGCCCGCAATCTTATCTTTTGCTCTTTAAATGTTTGTGCTTTAGATCCAGCAAAGTCAGTTAACTTACAGCAACTAATGAATATACTGATTAAGTAAACGGCACACTGAGTATTGTGAAGACTTTAATTTTTATATAAATAATAATTGTGGTGTAATTTAAATTGTTCCCAAGTGTAACAGTGAATATTTTAGTGATAAAATGCCTCTTCGTCGTAGCAAGGTACCTACTTTTATATTTTTACGGTTCCGAACGAATAATCGAAAAACGGAACCCATATAGGATCACTCGTGCGTCTGGGCGACCGCCCTTCACAGACAATTTTCTCTGAAACTACTGGACCAAATTAGTTGAAATTTGGTACTCATGTGCTATTTTGTGACCCAAATACGAAGGTATAAAAAACAAATTAATTTTGATTTTTTTTAACTAAATCAAAAATTATTTTTTTAACTAAATCAAAATTAAAAAAGAACTGTTTAGCAAACCGTATTTTGTGGCATGTCAAATTAAAGGGCTTATTGTAAGTATCTCAAATATATTTTTGTTATAGTTCTACAATGGATGCTTTTAAAATTATTCAAGAAAGAACGAAAATTGACCATTCCCCTCTTTATTTCCGTACTCTACTCAATAATGATTTTTTACTCAAGTCAAGTTAATATTAAATGACTCCAAATCAAAATTTCATTAATTAATCAGTTCAAAGAGTTGACGGTTAACTATTACACTTACTACCTATCGAAAACTGGGACTATTAAATCAAATCAATTTATTCCTACTTGGCCTAATAATATTTATAAGTGTAAACCAAATTGTTTTTCTAAATAAGAAAAAAAAGTAGTTATTATATTCATTTCATTTGAATTAATTTGATTTGATGTTAAAAATTTTCTCAAAATTATCTAATGTTTGACGGATGTGTAAACCGATAATATTGAATTGAGATTTCCATTTGTAATTTTTAGATATACCCAACTGCGTTGCAATTAACTTAAATAAGTGACTACGAATTGTACAAAATATAGAGCGTTCGTGTGCTCGACGATCACAATTTGGTCTACACATTGGTTTGGTATAACAGAGTTAGGCTGATGCGCTCTACATACTCTACACAGGAGCTTAGTTTTCATCCACACATAATCAGTGGGTACCGACTAATCAATGTTCGTAATAGTTTCGAATTCAGGTTTGTTATTCAGAACTATATTACTAGTCTTGTTTATTGTGATGAGGCAGAACTGACTACGTTAAAATATAATTCCGTACTCCAATTTAAAATTAAAAAAAAATGGCCAAGTGTGAGTTGAAGTCGACCATGAAGAGTTCCGTAGTAGCAAGCATAGATTAGGCTTAATATTTTATATAGAGAGTAGCAAGCAAAATATCACTATCATTTTTCGCCAGCAAATTACTTTGTTTTTCATAATGTTTGTATAAATGACAAAGTTATATTTGCGGTTTTTGAAAAACTGCTGTCTATATCTCGTTCAAACCAATTTTCGTTGAACGTGTTCATTGAGATATATTATTTTTAAAAGTTACATTCTCTTATTTTAAAAGTTAGAGGGGGGGGGGGGGGGTTACACATTTTACCACTTTGGCAGTGTCTTTCCAACAATTGACTTTGAGAAAAAATGGTTTTGGCAACCTCATTTTTAAAGACCTATCTATAGTCACCCGGCACGTACAGGTTAGATGAAATTTTTTGTTAGTTTCAGTTACATGTTCCAAGGGGAGACGCCCCTTAATTTTTTAATTTTGGATTCAAACTGTAAAGCGGTTCATAGAATGCATCTGCCTACCAAGTTTCATCTGTATAGTCCCAATAGTTTCGGAATAAAGTGGCTGTGACATATGGACGAACAGACAGACATGACGAATCTATAAGGCTTCCGTTTTTTGACATTCAGCTACGGAACCCTAAAAAATCGTATAGTCGTATTCCATTTGTAACTCTGACTTGAATAATATATCCATAGTCTTTGGAGAAGCTGGTAGATAATATTGACTTACTGGCAGCTGCTAAGCTTGAGACTTCAAATTTTGAACGCTACGAACGGTACGAGTATTTTCTACCAGCCTACCTTGGACGGTTTAACTTATGTATACGAGTAAATAAAATTATTTTATTTTATCTTTAATATATAACAATCTCGTGTTACGGTGTTTGTGGTCGATCTCCTCTGAAACGGCTCTATCGATTTTTATAATTTTTTTTGTGTATATTTGGTAGATATGAGAATAGGTAGTAAAGTATATTTCACACCGCTAGGTGATTAGGGACATACCTATCTAGATATAATTTATATAGCAGAACAACGTTTGCCCGCTCAGCTAGTATTATCATAATACATAACAATTTGAATTAATTATTTTACAATCGAGCTTCCGTTTCTATTATTCCGACATACGAAACAAAATACTTAGGTACGACATGTGCTGGTGTTAACGAACAAAGTGTTGTGACAAACTAAATTCAGCTTCATAATTATTATTTTATAGTTCGTTGAAATCTCATCAATACCTACCATGTATGTTTTCCCCTGCATAATAGGTAAACATTGATATCTAAGTTAATATAACTGTTAACGCTAATACTTTAATAACTACACCTGTGCGAATGTAAAAAGCGATCTGACATTCTAGGTCCAGGTGTTGGTGAAATGGATCTTCGAGAATCAGCACAAGCTCCAGACAGTGCGGCACTGCAGCTCCTCCCTGCGGTACAAGGAGCTGGAAGAGACGCCCGCGCCCCCGCACCTCGCCGCGCTGCCCCCCTCCGCCGCGCCCGCGCCCGACCTCAAGCCCCGCCCACACATCACGCCAGAAATTTCGTTCAAGGTGCTTTCCTCATCAAAAAATACGTTTGCTGATTATTTTCTTCTCTTACTCTTATCTATTACCCAGTGTTATCAGTAATTATTATATTATCGATGGCTATTAAATATGCGTAATTCAATAACTTATATTGAACGGACGTCGAACGAGAGTTGCGACTGTAAAAGATGCTTTTAGTTTCTCGGATAACCTCGTTTATACATCTTCGCGAACTTTTATCTTGTTTGCGTCGTGTTCGGACCGATGTATAGGTATACTGTTTACTTGAGAATAATTAATGCGACTATCTGCTGGTCAGTGTGCGCTGTGCGCTGCACACATGCCAACATATTGACTATCACGTGACTCCTGAAACTTAATATCTTAGTATTACTATTATTCATACACATACACACCAAACAGTACTTAAATAAATGACTTAAATTCTAAGAGCAGGGGAAAATCATTTGTCTCTTTCTAAAATGTCCACGGCCCGGGATTGAACCCGGAAGCTATCCATGGGTCTTAACAAGTGTGCGTTTCTATGATATGTAGTTGTTATAAGTATGTTAAAATAACAGCATTGGCTAAATGTTGAATATCACCTGTACGCTGTTAATTGTGTATTGTCTACAGTCAAACAAATATTTGATGTTCGTTTGTGGGTATTTTTGATATCTTTATGTGTACGTCCTAATGCGGGAATGTGCTAGAGTGAGAGTTAATTTTATTAACACCAATGATATTATAATGTAAAAAAGAGGTAGATATGTCACTAGCGCGCCGACGATGAAGAGTGTAAGAACAGGCACTTGACCGTTCTGCTCGTAGTCGCTCTGTCAATACATACAAGACGATACGCACGCCTTTCTTGTTGTCAGAAGTGCTTGACATTTGACATACAGCGTTAAAATGTATTCGTGTATTATACCAAATGTGATTGTTGTAGTGAAACAAAAGATAAACGTGTGTGTGTTGTATCTCTTTTCGGAACAGATTTTTCGGTTGATTTGTAAGGGTATAACGTATCGATATTTTTTAAATACCTATTATTGATTAATTAACCCTGCATCGTTTGTTACAGTATGAAGATCTGCAAGTGAGGCTAGCGGCGCCGTATCAGTTGCAACCGAAACCCGAAGCGAGCGATCTCGGGTTTGGCAAATATTTCACCGACCACATGCTCAAAATAAATTACCACCGGGAGTTGGGAGGCTGGCAGAAACCAGAAATCACTCCCTTCGAACATTTAAAAATACATCCCGCCGCTAAAGCTCTGCACTATGCAATACAAGTAAGTGGAGGAGAATCTGTAGAAATGGAATATTTCTCGAATGAGCATTTAAACTGCGTTTCTATTTTTATTGAACTTAAGCTGACAGATAGTAGGTTATTATCAGCATATGCTAATGTGTGCGTAAGTAGGTATAAGGTTAAGCGAGGTCCTTGCTTTATCATTTCTTTTAAAAACAATATTTTTCGTGGGTTATCATATTTATCATCGTCGTCGTCACAACCTGTTATTTGCTTCGTCAAAAAGAAATGGGTTAAATCTAAATTCCATCGTACGGACAAAACGTGGGTTGGAATATTTATTCTCAAAATCACTGTTTTTATCTTGTTTATTACTAGACAATAGGTATAAATATAATGTGTATATAGAGTCCATATAGAGCCACTAAAACAGAGCCTGAATAAAACAGCTGTGACAGACTGAAAATTACGACATGATAAGAATTTCCTCTTTTCCACTCGCCTGCGAGAGCCTTAGGCCACGTACAACTGAAATATTATTATTTTATAAGTTATGCAACTACATTTTTTTTTTCTTAAAAGTAATTATAATCACGAACATTAAGCATTTTCATGGTCGATTCATGAAGTCGTACCCACTAAGAAATAATATGTACTACTTATAAGTACAGAAGGCGCACTCCGCAAAATCATTTAAATAAATAGCGACTCTTGCTCCAACGCAATAAAGTGTAATTCAGGTCGCACAGCGCTAATCAAAAACGCGTAATGAGTTGCCTTCCTTTCTAACACTATCGCTTATCCTCTCTGGCAATGTTAGGGTTGTCTTTTTTGAATTATTAGTAAATTAATCTGAAAATTTAATGACAGCTTAAATACCCATGCTACTTTTATTAACAAATGAGAAAATGGCCGTACGGCATAATATGTTAGTGTGTACATACTTAACTACAACAATATTATCTCTTTTAGGTGTTTAGGAAACAGAAAAAACAGTCGATCGTCAATCTCAAACATCAAATATTCTTTGAATTCTTATTTAATTGTACGTACCTAACTAGTAGGTAACTACTACAAATACATAGGTACTACAATTATTATTAATGGGAATATGGGAGACATAAATAAGGATAACAAATTTCAACAATGTCAACGTAATGACTAATTAGGTAGAAGTTCATTTCTTTACCTTTCGATGTCCTTAGGAAGTGTGAAAAACGTGAGATTTCGATCTTTGTTATTGTTTAAGCAGCGGAATGTGATGCAATATGCTTTTGCCCTCTTTTTAGTTCTAATCGTAGGAATAGCGCGACGCAGCGTTGTATCGAACTAACGTGTGACATGTGTGAAGACATGAAGAAAAGTGACGTTTATAAAAATTAATTAATTTTGTATTTTTTCTGAAAGTTTAATTTTTAATATGATAGATTACGAACGTGTGACAGCCATTATAAATTTTCTGAATTCGCCCGGCACGCCGAACGCGGCATGTACTTGTAACGTCATAGCTAAAATGCGGAGTGTGCCAGGCCTGGGTTTATTGGGGATCCTTGTGTTGATACTTTACCTTAGGTAATCACGACCGAACCACTTACCAAAATGCCGCGTCAGCTCGTTTGTTGGCTATTTTATTTTATTTTTTTGATTATTTCAACTCAAACGCAACTTACCTATACAACATTTAAAACACACTGAATTATTTACCGTCTTCCCTACAGCTATTCGAAGGTCTAAAAGCCTACCGCGGCGTGGACGACAAGATCCGGTTGTTCCGACCCGAGCTCAACATGGAGCGCATGAACCTGGCCGCGGCGCGCTCGGGCCTGCCCACCTTCCTGGGCGAGGAGCTGGTGCGCTGCCTGCAGCGGCTCGTGCAGATCGACCAGGAGTGGGTGCCGCACTCCGAGTCCGCTACCTTGTATATACGGCCCACGCTGATTGGCACCGAGGTGAGAATTCCTACTAATGTTCCTGAATTAAGAATACCTACCATTACGCAGGTGTGAGGTGAAAATTCTCTCCTTCTTGGCCGGTAACGCAACAGTGATGCCTTTGGTGTTGCTGATGTCCATGGGCGACGATAGCCACTTACCAACAGGTGGATCCTCAACTCTGTTTGCCGACTATTTTTCTATAATAAAAAAAATGTTCCTCCGTCGTAACACGTTAATTAACGCGTAAAAAAAGACACTTTTTAAATCTCTAATTCTGTTCGCCACATCTGCGACTTTGCGCGCTAAGTAAGGCGTAGGTATTTCGGCGCAACGTTAACATTAACGTTCGCAGGGGAACTACAATTTACTTTGTCTTTTCATCACGCGCTAACCATTACGGATTAAAATAAAGCTAGTCCATGTCCAGAACACGAAAATAGGGTAGATTTTATTTCAGTTTTATGTTCCCCTAGGAATCCTGGGATGATTGGGTAGTTTATTTATGTATATTTGTCATTTCGTCTTATGGAACCACTAACTACTTGTAATAAATAGCCTAAGAGAAAACAGTAATGAACCCTTTTTAGTTAGCAATATAGGTTAGCGAAATACTATGTCGTTTATCAGAGATGTATGTATCAAAACACTACCTCAGTGCCTGAAGTCGAGGTGTTCAAGCAGTGTGTGTTGCCAGTGATGACATACGGATCCGAGACGTAGTGTTTTACTATTGGCCTAATTCACAAGCTCAGAGTTGCGCAGCGGGCTATGGAGAGGGCTATGCTCGGTATTTCTCTACGTGATCGCATCAGAAATGAGGAGATCCGTAGACGAACAAGGGTAACCGACATAGCTCAAAGAATTAGCCGGCTGAAGTGGCAATGGGCTGGCCACATAGTGCATAGGGGCAATACCCGTTGTTGAAGAAAGGTCCTCGAATGGCGCCCACGTCTCGGAAAAAGGAGCATAGGACGCCCCTCGACCAGGTGGACTGACGATCCGAAGAAGACAGCGGGTATCCGCTGGATTCAGAAGGTTCAGGACCGGTCAGAGTGGTGCAAGTTAGGGGAGGCCTATGTCCAGCAGTGGACCTCCAAAGGCTGATGAATGGATGGATATCAAAAATGTTTTTTTAAACGTACTTGAATGTAATATTTTTCTAGATAACAACTATTTTTAAGACAGAAAAACTTGTATTGTCGTGATACCAGCGGATAAATAAACTGGTAGAATAAATTTGTGGATTCAGTGTCTAGAGAAGTAACGTAGTCTCTCAATGTAATTAAAATTAAATGTAGCTTAAAATACTTAGTACATTGAATGTGTGTATTTTATTATATAATCTACATCTGAGTAAATATTTATTTATTGTTAGTATTAGTCGACTTTGCAATTGTTTTAATTTTGTGTAGAGTTTAGCCTGTACAGCTGTGCTAGCTGAAATATTTGAATCTTATCTAACTCTTGTAAGCAATGAACACGTAATTACTGGCGGTTTCAATCTAATATTTTTGCAACTGTTTAAAAATCGATGTCAAAATTAAAATATAATTTAAATGTTAATTGGTTGAATAATTTGTCAAATTTAATAACATTTATAATTTATTTATTTGGTCCACACTATGTATTACCATTAGGTACACGCACAACAATTCAAGTCACAGTCAAGAAATTTTGTAATAATAATAATTATTTATTGCCAGAACATAATACATGCATAAAGGTGGTTCACAAAATACGTTACATCCTTATGTTCTGCCTCTTTGGGCATGCAAATTGTCACACATGGCTCTTATAAAATTAATACAATATAACAAATTACAATTCTAAAATAACGAAATAAATGTCAATTAATTATTACTATTACGATGTCAAAATATAAAAGGCACCCACAGCTTTACAATTTTGCGGGTGATAAGGTATGATCAAAGATCGAGTATTCCCTGAAAGTATCAGAGAAGAGAGGGCCACTCCGTCTATTAGAACTTACACTCGTTGGGCAAAAATTGACTTTGCAGTCTTTGCTTCAGTTTATGATAGGAACATTATCTACGTGATGTCGAGTCTTTAATATATTTTAATTTGCACATAACAAGAAGGTAATCCACACCTTCCTTAAGACCTTAAACATTTAGCACAGTCTGATATGGTTTTGACAAGGGAATTAAATGCTTACAAATTAATTCACGTATTTATTAAAAAAACAAGTTATCATTACGTAAACGCACAAATGAAATCAACGTTTATCACAAATGATATCACTATGGGAAATACGTTTAATCATCTGTTCACAGGTGTATGATGAAATAATGATAAAAGTGGGTCTATTTAGTCAATTATAGTACATAAATAATTAAGTATTAAATTATGATATTTCATAGCGGAAGAATGATAAAATATAACGTTGTGTAATTAGGAGATTAAATAACTATAATGGCGGAAGATCAATTATGTGCTTACCCATTTTAGATAATAAACTTCTTTATCATTGTCCAATTAAAGTGATAAAAGAGAACATTTATCCAAGACTTTGCGTGGTAGGTGAAGGACATGGTACATGTTATATAACAAACGAAATACCGTATATATTTGTTTTAAAAGTGACAGTGTGTTGCGTATGATTGTTTGTAAAAAGCATTACGAGTATACATTTTATATTAACTCATTTTACTAATGCATACATGAAAAGTTATTTCAAGAGTTAAAATTTAGCAATGTTGTAGTGTTTGTGAATTTGTCAGTATAATATCATATAAGTATTATGCGGTCTACATGTTGTCTCATGCCCAGCTTTTTATATTCATAATGTCCCTGCCACACCTTCGTCTTAACGCGTTAATAATACGCGTCAAAAATGACATAACGCAGGCAATGTCACTACACGTTAAATAACTCGGGTGACGGTTTTACAAAAAGCTTATGTAATCGCCCCATAATCGCCCAAACCTCAATTCGTTTCGGGAAATATAATCCGCAAACTTACTGGTTAATTACCCAAGACAAGTAGAGCCACGCAGCGTTATGATTGAGAAATGATTAACCGTAACATAATATGATAAAGTCACGGACGTAAAAAAAGACGGACGTAATCCTAAGAACAAATTCAGTGAAGCACCCATAGTAATACCAACTCTGTACCTATTCGTACAAGTACACACACCCACACATTGACACCATCCTGATATGACATTGACACCATCGCGAATCAAAAATTACAAAATTACGCACACATGGTAAGCGAGCTGTCAGCTTCACTCTCGATTAGACAAGGTTACGTCCGTTCTTTTTTTACGTCCGTGAATAAAGAATAATCGAAATACTCCGAAACAATCCAAATTCAGCAGATCCTTCAAATCCATGGTTATTGGTTAAGGCAATGTAAAATTGGAAATGAAGTCATTGTGTCATCGGGATGGAAGATCTTGATATCTGTAATATTTTTCAATTAATATTAATGTTTAATATCAACGTTTTTCGATACAAATCGATAGGTATTAGGTACTCATATTTTTTTGTAGTAGTTGTAGGTACACATCCTGCACAGAGACTGGCTTTGTTTTATTCTAACCCTCTCAACCTCTATTCGTCCCGGGCCTCTCACTTTCCTGCTTTGGTCAGTAGGAAATTCATCGTAATGATACTAATGATGAAAAGGATGGATAGGCCAGTCGTACTATGTCACTGTTCTTCATATATGTAAAGAGTATAACGCCTTCTGTCTCTTACGAACTGAGTAAAATCAGCGGCTGCAACCCACTGCAGGGTACGGATCTCTTCTCATAACTTAACTATAAATAACTTTGTTATTAGTGAAACTGGTTTTGCCGCGCTTATAAATAAATAACCGAGGAGGCCAGGAGCGTAGTCCACTATGCTGCTCTAATGTAAATTGGTGATGTTGTTGGCACTTGTTGGCCATATTGAATTTTAGTAAGCATTGGTCAAATTGGACCAATGAAAGTCCCAAGTTTTTATGCCCCATTTACACGCGCGCGCGAGTTACGAGACAATTCGTGAGACGCGCGTGTAAATGAGCGGTTAGTGTTAGCTATCTTTAATAAATGAGTGAATGATTAATCGTTACCCCCAGGCGACGTTCGGCATAATGGCGCCGGGGTCGGCGATGTTGTTCGCGATCCTGAGCCCGGTGAGCGCGTACTACAAGACGAGCGGCGACGGCGCCGTGTCCATCTTCGCGGACCCCAGCGTCGTGCGCGCCTTCCCCGGCGGCGTCGGCAACAGGAAGGTCGGCTCCAACTACGGACCTACTATCGGTATGTGTTAACACTATAATCTTGGGGCTTTAAAATTACACAATTTCATAATATGTGACGTCACACTAGGGAGGGGAGGTCTCATAAATGTGACAAGGGGGGAGGGGTCAAAAAGTCATGAAATTAGTGTGACTTTGTGAATTTATTGATGGCTTCTAAGGTACTATTTCTAATGTGTAGATTGGATTGCTACTTACGCCTATATATCTATTTTTATTTGAATGTATAACAAGCAGAATAATAAGAAAAACAAAGAATTACAATTTTGTAAAGTTCAAAAGCTTAAATAAAATAAATAAAATTTGTAAAGAATGAAATATATCGCATACAATTTTTGTATAATACATTTCTGGCAAACACAAGTATCATATTAGCGAGCATTTTGTTATTCTTCTGACTTCAAATGTAACAAACAACAACACACAATTATATTTAACATCAATGTACTTGAAAGAAAAAATTGAAGTTTGTAAATAATCATACAACATTATCGCTCAAGAAGCGTTTTTTCCACGCAACCTTACCAGTATTATTTATTATTTTGTCATAAATTCGTTTGTTACTTCGTTAACGAATGTGATCTGTTTTTGTAGAAGCCACGGCCCGAGCGGCCAAGCTGGGCCATCACCAGGTGCTGTGGCTGTTCGGGCCCGACCACGAGCTCACGGAGGTTGGCGCTATGAACATCTTCGTCGTTTACATCAACGAACACGGAGGTAATATTTACAAATTTTTCCATGCAATCTTTCATTTCATATCCCCAAAAACCTTTAAGTATGGTTCCCTAAAATATAGTACTTATAGAGGTGATTGAGCTAAAAAGTCTCAATAAGAGAGATAAATATCGGAAAAATTTATGTAATCAAATCTCAGTTAACAAGTTTCATATTCCCAGTAACAGAGGTATTTCAGTTCAAAAGTGTCGGGACCTCATTATTAATAACAATTATCAATAACAGAGGTTTCTCACAATTCCAGGGCCCACATAACCAGGTTTTACTATACTATGTTATGTGGTTAGGTAATTCTTTTACATGCCAAGTCTTGTTAAAATAGATTTTGGAGATTAGCTTGGACAAACAGAGAGAAAGGCAAAAAATACTACTTGTAACGAGAAAGTGAAACTTATATTCTGATCGCGATTTAAATGTGTTACTTTTACTAAATATGCTATATGGATACTGTAGCATGATGCACACGTCCACATTATTTCATCAATCGAGCAGCGAACGGCCGGTATTGTCACGTTATCGCGCCCTCGCCCGACCCCGCGGCCGGTAAAATCTCGTCTCATATCTGAGGCAACCACTGAGGTCACTAACATCATCCCTAATCTTAATATATATAAATTACGTGTCACGTTGTTTGTCCGCGATGGACTCCTAAACTACTTAACCGATTTAAATCAAATTTGCACACCATATGCAGTTTAATTCAACTTGAAAGATAGGATAGCGGCACATGGAAGGTTTTAATAAAAAAAACATTTGACAGAACGAAGTCTGTCCAGGCAGCTAGTTATACTATAAAATTTATGCCGTATTATAAAATCCAATGTAATCTAATATATAAAAATCTCGTGTCAGGGTGTTAGAAGTTAAACTCCTCCGAAACGGCTCGATCGATTTTCGCGAATCTTAGCGTGCATATCGGCTAGGGTGGAGAATCTGACAACATCTATTTTTCATCCCCCTACCCCTAAAAATTTTTTTGGCAGAAAAACGTTTGTCCGGTCAGCTAGTGTATTATAAAAGTTTGTTTATTAAGCTGATTGACTTGAAATTTTGCGTACATATTGTCAACAAAACAGAGAAAGATATTATGGAGATCTTTTACTAGTGCTTTGCTCGCAGCTTTGCGCGCATTTTCCGGGATTATAAGTATCCTATATCTTATTCCAGATAACGATCTACCTTTGTGCTACATTGCATGAAAATCCACTCAGTTTTTGCGTGAAAGAGTAACAAACACTCATATGTACAAACTTTCACATATAAAATGAATCCATATTTCAAGGTCATGGCATCACGCGTGAACAGCTGGACCGAATTCGCTAATTCTTATTTTGTTATGTTCCTTATTGTCAGGAGAAGGTTCTTGTATAAGAATAATCTAAATTTTACTAACAAAAAATAACCGACTTCAAAGTTACTCTAAAGCTACTTGTCAGATCTCGTTATTTATGTGGGATTACGTGACAAGCATTTGCTTTCGATTAAAAAAAGAATCATCGAAATCGGTTGGCGTGATATTGAGTTATTCGTCCATTTGTCGCGCTTACTTAATACAAATTTAAGACTTATATGGTTTTATCATGGATGCCATTGTCAGATCTCAATAAAATTTATATGGGACCACATGACAGCTACCAGCTTTCGATTAAAAAAAGAATCATCAAAATCGGTTCGCCCAGTCCAAAGTTCTGAGGTAACAAACATAAAAAAAATACAGTCGAATTGAGAACCTCCTCCTTTTTTTGAAGTCGGTTAAAAAATCTAGAAAGTTGTGCAGAAAATTAGAAAAGAAAAAGAAAACTTAACGACCATATTAACTTTCTAATGTAACCTTAGCAACATATCTAACCTTTTTTATTTTATAACTGACAGTCGAGGGAGAGAGAGGGGGAGTTGTTAGGCGGTACAAAGTTTGCCGGGTCAGCTAGTATAGGATTTATACAAAATCGTTTTACGCGATCGAAACCTCGGGCTAAAGTTATTAATAAACATTGTAGACAAGCAGCTGAGTACGCCGCCGCTCAACGGGCTGATCCTCCCCGGCGTGACGCGGCGCTCCATCCTCGAGCTGGCCAGCCAGTGGGAAGACCTCACCGTCAAGGAGGAAGTCATCACCATGGGACAAATCATCGATCTCAATAAAAAAGGACGGGTATGTATTTTATTTAAGCACAAATAAACAAATACACGAATTCATTTGATTTTTATTAATTAGAGAACAATGTCTGAATAATAATTAATATTGTCTAAGAGAATAATATGCGGAACAATGTCTGAATAATATAAGTGAATAATATGCGAGTGTCACATGTTAAATATTTAATAGCACGCGTATATGTCTTTTTTATTATTATATTCCTTCCAATAGTTAAAATAGAAAAATTATAAAAGAAGTGATAATCGCAATCAGCATAGTATTGAAAGAAGAATTCTGCGCAGTGAAAATGTTATTAACTGGATTTCTTACAAAGGAAGTGACATTTGACTTTCGTGTATAAATTGACGGATAAGTAAGTAGATATTTATCAACACTACCTGGTCGATTCTGAGCTTTTATAACATTTTTCGCGGGTCTCACTAAAATGTGAACAGTATTTCTATTTAATTGCAAAAAACTCTTATGAATAAAATAAGTACATATATTTTATCACAGTTATAGTAGGTATATTGAACAGTATTGTATGATGATGAAATTATTACGATATGATATCATAACGTCGAGTCTGAGTAAAATTATCTAAAAATTAACAATTTACATGCAAATATGTATTTTTGTCTGCACTTGATTATATTTATCAATGTCAAGCAAAATAATTCAATCAATCATCATAATCATATATGATTGCATTGAAGAAGGCGAAAGGCTCAGAGCCTCAGATAATATCATATTAATATAATACTTAACAACTAACCGTGTAGGTCTGTACGGCATTACCCTTATAAAATTAATATTCTTTTCTTTGCCTTGGTAATCGTCTATCGCCGAGAAGTTTAATATTTGCTTTACTCATAATATTTTGTCCTAGACTTCGCTATTTAACTTGGAGCATATAAAATACTTTTGATCAAATCATAGTAGGTATAGATGGTACAAATTTTCGTGACGATGCTTTGAAGTTTACCGTATTTTCTTAGTTTCTTATTTTATTTTTAACTGCTATTTGGTCCAGTTACATGTCTTGAGGTGACCATGCGACTGTGAAATATTAGTTTAAAATATTAATTAAACGAGATGATGTAAGATTAAAATCATGTTACATCTTAATGTCTTATATTCATCCAATATTGTATACTTATATTGTTTTTGAATGTTCCTTACAAAACCTAATCGGTTATGTGTTGAACAAAAGTTCAGAGAGGTCAACGCAGGGATGGCATTAACTGGCATCGTCTGGTACGGGTGGCGTCGACATACATTCCAACTTTCAGTATAAACAGGATACTCCCGACTTATTGTTAGTTTGCATCTACGTTTCGACCCAGATACTTAGAGCGTGATTTAAATATAATGAAATAACGCATTGTGGAGCTCGTTCATCTTTTTTTATTCACTGAACTGCGTCACAACTTGAAATCACAGTATCACAGTCGCACTTAATGATCTCTATATCTAAATAAAACATTGTTTATACTGTAAATGAGGTGCATAAGGTGAGCTAAGTGAGTGTTAGTAAAACTTTTCTCCATTTTGTTTTACTGCTCCCAAATCCACGTGAAGGATAAAGTAGAAGGAGGGCCATCTCTGTGTATGAAGTGTCCGTAAAAACGCGTCCAGTTACGGGTGGCGATGCGGTGCGGTCTACAACAGCTATGTTCGAATGTCTTTTTATCACTAGCGCCATTCATTACGGATGGCATAACTCAGCAAACTTCACTCCGTCTACAACAGTCATGTTCATGTATCTATTTTTCACACACTAGCGCTATTCTGAAATGGCCATTATTGGAACCTCTATTTTCAGTAAACAGCTGGACACTTTTTCAACTTTCCCCTCATATGAGATGGCCCTCCTACCTTTCCATGCTCCATGCAAATCCAATAGCTTCCCAAACAGCTCACAAACCAGTTCAATGAAGCAGTAAATAATTTGAATAAAATAGCACAAAACCCATTCTTTATAACACAGAGAGCAATGCGGGAACTATCTGTATACAAGGTGTTACAACCCACCGTTTGGTTTCAGTTGTTGGAGATGTTCGGCGCGGGCACGGCCGTGGTGATCAGCCCCATCAGCCGGGTGGGCTTCCTGGACCGGGAGATTCACATCCCCACTATGAAGCAGCCGCAGCCCGTGTTCCAGCGCTGCAAGGACACCCTCCTCGCTATCCAGTACGGACACATCGAACATCCGTTCGCGAAGGTCATATCGTAGCACGCACGTACGTATGTACGCAGCCGTACGTTGTAGTGGTGAAGCAAGGACACTGCGAGTGACGCCGCGACGACTTTCTTCGACTTGCGTTGTGATTTCAGTGATAACGGGGAAGGTCGGTACGCAATAAACAATTAAGTGCGGAAATTTAATAACGCGCAGTATAAAAAAACACGCGACGTGTCTCTAGATACGTATCAGTATAAAGTTAACATTTGTCTATTTATTGTTTGCGGATTTTATCAAGTAAGCGGTAAGTAAATTATTTAAATTTAAGTTTTCAATGAAAAATATTGTATATAATGTAATGATGTTTAAAACGTTCTGTATAAATTTCTTCGCATGTTCACGCAAATGTCCTAATAGAAATTATCTTGCTATAGTTTTTGTAAATAGCACTGTTTTGATGTAAAGTTGACGTAATACGTATGATAGTGTGATAATAATATACTCTCATGATTAATTTATGTAAGTGAAACGTCAATCTCGGAGAAAAACAAACTCTTCTAGGTATTGGGCACAGGGCCAACCACAGACAACGATGCAACGTGTTTATGTTGTAGCGTATTGTTATCGTAGCAAGAAACTTGATGTCTATTTATTTATGCATATCATACTAGAGTATGATTGAACGACTGCTAGCACCTTGAAAGTTCTAGACACCGACGCCTCCCTCAATACCGACTGCAGTGACATTGCTAGTATCAACACGAACTTGTTTCATTTGTTTAGTGCACGGATTCGACAAAATATTATGCGAATAAAATGGCATATCTGATTGTCATAGCTTCAGTTTAAATGTACCTAGTAATGGCATCGACGTATGACATCATTATAATCCGAAAAACATGCACATAACATTTTTCGTTGCGCTTTATAAACGTTTTATTTTAGTCGCCTTAATTACATGAGTTACTTGTGCATTCACATTCATTCGTCAACTGTTCGAGAGATAGTTACTATAATATGATACGTGGTCAGATCTGCCCTTAATCTCTTGTACCGTCAAGTGTCTTGCTAAAATGTTTTGTAAAAAAATTGTAAATTTTGTCATTCAAATTATTTATAAAAAGTAGGATAGAAAAGTGGTGCTAAAATTATACACTTGAACTTAGCTTTATAGGTATTAGAAATACTCAATACGAGTATAACGAATATTGATGCTGTGAAATGACTCCGTCAGAGTAACGAGTTCATGATAAAAACTGCATCTAAGCTGTTTAAATCTGCAACATTTAGACATAGGCAATTAAGTTTAAATACTATTTTATTTTTTAGGAAATGGGTATGCAACCCAAACATCTGTGACCGATCTCAAATAAGACTATAACTATAGTTTATTGGTCTTATTCATAAAAACATATAGAAGATCTATTATTGTCTATACATATAATCTAAGAAATAATTCTTTAATTAATTTAGTTAGTCGTTAGTCAAGTTTAGTGTGCGCACGCTTGTCAAATCCTAGTACGGCATTTCTTTTCTATCCCGGTGCGTGCATATATGCCAGTGTTTTTGGCTGTTTGTTTTGTCGAATCATCAGAACGACAAAATAATGTAAAAATTATGAGAGGCCTATAGAACGTTTATAACTAAATAATGTTATTAAGGCTCATCAGCATTTTATCTAAATTCTAATGAATGCTATAAAACTACATTAAGTGATTTTTATGAATAAGAACGTATAATTATATTAAAAAGATTATTTGAAGTTTTATTTGAGGTTGGTAATACAATTTGGCATTTTTGTACTTTAAATACGTATATTATAAAATCTTAATGTAGGCACGAAAATAACCTTTAGTGGACCTTGAATATGCGGCATCTATTAGTGTTGCCTAACTATCTGATGATCTACAGATACATTATCAATACTGTAAATAAATATGACCTTGAAAACGGCCATAAGGCCTGGCCTAACTGTCGATGATATTTATATTAGGGCTATCCATAAATTACGGCAAACGTTTCAATGCAGTGTGACAAGGGGTCCTAAATTTCGTGACGTCACATTTCAAAATCGAATAATTGGTATGTATTGGTAAATATTTTAAAAAAATTATGGAAATAAAAGTTATTTCGGAATTACTGTTTTAATTTAATAATTTCTAGGTGTAAAATTTCATAATATGTGACGTCACACTAGGTGGGGGAGGTCTCACAAATGTGACCGACTCTGACAAGGAAGGGGTCAAAAAATCATGAAATTGGTGTGACGTAATTTGTGGATGGTCCCTTGACGACGCTATCGATAGTGGTGACAGCTATTGCAATTATGATATTATCAATACTAATGATAGATTCAGTACTCAATAGTATCGTATGGTCTTCATGATTTATTATTTCTATTTCTTAAGTTTTTCAATTCTTACTGTGAATAATATTACGATTAGCTTTGGAGACCAAGTATTCATACATCAACTGTCTATAGTTAGGCAACCATTGTTGTGTTTATATTGCTCGTACAATGGCACCCAATTCATCACAATCTGATTAGCAAAAATTAAAAATTGTAAATCATAACATAATATGGTGCTATTCAAGATAAATTATTATTATCTCTTGATATTTTTCTAATCAATGTGTACATATCTAATGGCGAATTATATTTAAGATTATTATTATATGTATGTATTATATTGCGATTATTACTGTCGTTTTCAAGTTCAGTTGTGATATTGATAGTGACCTCAGCAGCGTGTATGTTTTTAATATTGTCCCACAAAATGATATTAAATATTTGCAGCTGCATCCTGTTTAATGGCACAATGTTGTACCTAATGAATAATGATTGTCAAATAATGTATCAACAATTTAATGTGTTATGGACTATTACATACATTCTATTACATACTATTCATATGGCCAGTTATGTGTTCATAATTTCCGAGCGGTGTAAATAATGCGAAGTCAAATCTGATAAAATGAAAAATTCATCCATTTGTCTTGTCATTATTTGTAGTAATCGCACATCTATAGGAACTGTTATATACCGAAGTCATATTACTATGATACCGATTTCTTTATTTTAGGAATCATTTGACTAATAACCACATTGTACAACTTTTATAGGATTGAGGGTTGAATGAATATTACAACAGAATAAATTACCAGATAATATGATGTTTCTAGTCTAAGAATCTGTATGATTTGATTTAATATTTATAAATACATTGTTGTATGGTATTTTATTTAATTTTATTTTTATAACCTACCTTACTAGATATTACATCGCACAATAAAAACCATTAACATACAAGTTTATAGTTTAAAAAGTAAATAAACGGTTTTGAAATGCCATTGCAGGAACTAAAGAAAAAAAATGTGACCGTACTGTTAATCGTTAAGGAGTTACCTCGTCTGGAGCCGTTGAAGTATAATGTCATAGAACAGACATCTCGAACAAAACGTATGTCCCACCAGGAGGTTCTATTTTCAAAATTGAGCCCCTGTTCTCTTTTCAAAATCGAACGAATCCATTGGACGTTGAAGCCGCTCTGCGCCAATTTATTAGAACATACATTGTGTTCGCCGTGTATGTTCTATACGCTAGTAATAATACTTCAATGTCTGGTGCCAACCCTTAGAGTACAATCAGGTCATGCTTATCATAAAAATGTATTGTCATCGCTACCATAGCAATATGCATTTCAACTTAGTAAGATGAAAGGAAGTAGTTCTAATTCAGCTTGCAAGATTTGACCCAAGCAAACAGGGCAAGCTAGATAAAACTATTTAAAAATAAGTAATGGTTGTAATTATTATTAAGTTAATAAAATAATTGTTAAGTTGAATAATTTATTTTTTCTTTAACTGCCGCATTAATAATAATAATAAAAAAATAGAAATCTGGGTCCCACTAGCGTCCGTACGCAGTTACGTACTTAACTTACGTGTATGGCCGTACGTATCTACCTAGTACGTGCGTGTTTATAGGTAGTTCATCAGTACGTAGCTGTGTACGTAACACGTATGTATTATCATATTCAAGTACAGTACATGTACATTACATGAAAATAAACAAAAGTTTGGAAAAGTAAAATTTTAATAAATTTAAGGTGCAAGATTGTGCTCAAGTTCTTTAGAGATAAATCTTAATTTATATTAATTCACATCACTCCGGCGGTAAAGGCAGATCGTCATCAAACTCCTCGATGCTCTTTTTCTTATTTTCGACCCGTTCGAGTGATCGTGTCATCGGCTGCATAGTTTCATGCGATGATACGTCATTGGAATGTCTGTGGGAAACATACCTACTTATTAAAAAGGTTGATATTAAAACATTATTCAATTACATTATAAATTGAATATGTGTGAAGTTAGAATAGAACCCCTAGTTCGGCGAGTTTGATTTGAAGAGAAGCAGAAACTGTTTATGCATTGCGTCATTTCAGTTGGGTTATGTAAGTCATCCTGTTTATACAGAATAATTATAATGAAATTATTAATAGTGAAGTGGACTTAACAACAACAATCTTTTCGCAACGCTACAAAATATCTGACACGTGTATCACTCCACAAAAATCTGATTAGATTAAATCGGCTGAGTGAAAAACAGTTCATTTGGATTAAGCTATCTCCCGGGCGAGCCCCCAGTGCCCCCGCCGCGTGCTACAAGGTGTGTACGTACACGTGACTGTGCGCGCTCGAGCGCCGCGAGCCGACCTCGCCGCGGGACACACCTGCAAACAGATCATTTTATCATCCTCTAAAAACAAGAGAAAACCGCAATAGGCATGATGACAGATTTTGAAATACTGTTCTACATAATTATATTGTTGGGAAATATATTATAATTACAAGGTATATCATATTTTCGCAAAAAAGGTTTAGTAGGTATAAAATAAATACATTTCAATTTATAAGTTTAAAATTCGCACCAAAACGCTTCAGTGTCATGGCGTCGCTTGTGACGTCACTCTTCAAGAAAATAATAGACAAGATGTTATTATCAGTGTATGGTGATATTCATTTGTTTTAAGAAGTGTGACATAATTCGCGCTGATTGAGACTGATTGGCGTTCAAGTTAACATGGCGGCTTGCCGTATTTTGTAGTTTTATTTTATCAAAAATATTGATAATCTCGCTCATAATAATACGATATATGCGTGTTTTGCAATCCATTAATAGGGTTTCATTAAATAAATACATAATATTAGTGATTTTTACTTACTGTCATCATGCCTATTCATCAAGATCCCTTAGCGCTTCTATCTCTCAGTTTGACATCCTGTTTATTACTTTTATTACAATAATTTACGTCTCGCGATATGGGCATGACGTAAATTGTAAAACTAAGCTTTAAAGAAGTTTTTTAAACAACTATAAATTAATTATCATTAACGGAGTGTAGATAAATCCCAGAGCATACAAATTAGTCGTAATAACAAAGTCAAAGACTTTATAAATGCACACGTATTCAAAACTTATCTCGTGCTAAGAAACAGAGTTGTTGTGAATAAAAGTGGGCATTATCTGTATGAGCTACACATATCGAGATATGGTTGTTATTAAAGCAGTATTGGTATATTACGTGAATGACATACTTAAGGGTCGACAGTCATGTTTACCTCTTATTTGATCTATTGGAGACTGGCTCGCGCCGGACGAGACGCTTCCAGCTGACGCAATGGTAACTGCAATGTTATAATATCTACGTAAGTAAACATCCTTAAACCCCCTCACTATGGGGATCACAGACCGATTCAGGAGTAGTAGTACAGAGTAGCGAGTAGGTAGTTTGAGGAAAATCAGGTCATTTTCTGGGAAAGACTGTCTTAACACATAATTCACTTATCTATGTAATGTGCAAGCGATGGGTAAACATCAAGTTCAATAACAATATTATCAGCAAATGAGATAGCGCAAGGTGCAAAACAAAAGTTTGTCAGTGAATCAAATATTATCCAAGTACCTAACTAAAATGACACGCCAAGGCAGCAAAGCTACAGATAATGATTTTACACTAGAAAATATATTACAACAATAAGAAGGTTTTTTGGTATCTGATAATTCAGGACCTTAAGAACAATATACCTACTTACTTACGATTCGAAGTTAGTTTGTACAGA
The DNA here is from genome assembly GCA_951805285.1 of Thymelicus acteon. Lineage (NCBI taxonomy): Eukaryota > Metazoa > Arthropoda > Insecta > Lepidoptera > Hesperiidae > Thymelicus > Thymelicus acteon. Next base: position 8,007,508 of record OX638219.1, on the reverse strand, counting down.
CACTTTTAGATAGTTAAAATACGCCATCACTTTTACAACTCCCTAACGTGAGAATTAGATTATCCTACGAGAAGGAGCCGCAAGAAATTACCAAGTGACTTTTCTATACTTACTTTTATGGCAATATATCTAAAACTGCAGTAGTCGCAGTATCTCGCTGCACTCGTTGACAGGGCGAAGAATATTGCGCGCTCACTCGCACTTAGACGCAATATGCTTCGCCTTGCTCGCACTTTTACTTCAACGAGTGCAGCGAGATACTGCGACTACTATAGTTTACATATATGTACGATAGGTTCCAAGTCCAAATCCATGGGCAGTACCTCGTTCCTGTTGCTTGGCCCTGGCCTGCGCGCGCTGCAGCTCGCGGCTCCACGCCGACGTCTCCGCGAGCCCCTGGTCGCCACATAGCTTCACTATCAGCTTCAAGCCTGCCATCACAAGTATATTCATAAATACATATAATAAAACAAACTGATACATCAGATACATATCTGTACATAGAAGATATTTGAGAAAAACTAACTAGGAGTACTCGATGATGGATGAATGGATTTTTCTGTTGGTTTGTCTGTGCGTTTGTTTCGGTTAATTTCAGGAATGGCTTTACAGATTTAGATGCGATTCGTCACTGATATCATTTATGTATTGTAGTGAGCTTGGGTTAAGATTCGGTGTTTGTATTATTTCAATCAGTTTACAAATAAAACAGTTATGTCAATTAAATCAATACCGTCCATACGTTTATTGTGAGGACCGGAAGGCTTATCGAAGCGAAGCGAGGGCATTTACTAGTTTTAAATATATTTATGTATTTTCAGTAGCACTAATGCAGATGATAAACTATCTATCCCAACAAAAATTAAAAATGTGCCAAGTCTGAATTTGAATTATATTTGTCATTAAAAAGATCCGCAAATATGAGACGCAAAAAAATAATAGATAAAAAAACTAAAAAGTAGCTTTTATAGGGTAGGTGCACCGAAGCAAAAAATAATAGGACTGTGCTGTTCACCGGTAAGGATGGATTTTGGAATGAGCGATCATAATATTAATTTGATATGTATATAAGATTTTATGTGTTGGTAACTGCTGAGGAGTTACCTCGTCTGGAGCCAACACTAAAACTATTATCAGGTCGAGCTTATCATAAAATTGCATTGTCATCGGAACCATAGAAATATGCAAAATTTCACCTTCGTAGGATGAAAGGAAATAGTTCTGATTCAGCTTCCAAGATTTGACCCAAACAAATAAATAAACAAAAAACAAACGGGGCAAGCTAAATAAAAGCTTGCAAAAATGGCATTTTTTTGATTCATTATTTATTCTAGTTTACATTAATCGTTATCGTTCATCAATTAATAAATAATTATTAAACATGATTTGTTATTTTCCAATTACATATTGTAAATATGTGATAATGTATAAGTTGTAAATATGTGATAATGAGTGTACCTCATGTATTTTAATTCTAATTAACATAAAGTAATCGTTCTAATTGACAGTAAAAAATAAACAAATATATTAATGGGAAATCCTGTCTACTAAATACTTGAGTCTCAAATAGGTACTATCAATATGAGATTTAGAGTCTAAAACCTAGAGCCTTAGGTTAAGTTTTTATTGTTTTATTGTCCGTGAATACAAAGATATAGATATACTATCTACAGGGTGATGAAATTTTCTTATTATGTAGGTAATACTAACATTGTACATTATCAGGGAAGCGGGAGTTGAGTTTCTTGTATAACGCGAGCGCCTCCTGGTAGCGGCCGCTGGCGCGCAGGCAGCCGCCCATCAGCAGGCCCCACTCGGGCTGTTCATATACAACTCTATAGTCCATTTATTTAGACGAATACTATTGGGTCTGTCCCACTAGTCCCGTTGAGTTGCTTCGTGGCGGGACAACTGGCACTGTTTGGCACATCCGAGTCTCACTTGTACCGTTGGGCAGAAAGTCATAGTCATCATTCATTCATTCATTCAAGTGGGACTCAGATGTGCTAAACAGTGCTAGTTGTTCCGTCACGGAGAAACTCAACGGGACTTTAAAAAAAAAGTGGGATAGACACGTCCTATTTAGTAAATAACCTTACAGTGTCTTTTTATTGTAATTTGCATATTAAAAATAAAACATACAAAATTAAAATAATTTATGCCAAATCTAACTTCTGTGTACTAATAGAATTATGTTTCAAAACAAATTTAAATTAATCTTTAAATAAAAAGTAGTGCTAAGACTGTTTACCAAATAAAGGCCAATGCATACGTAACGGGTTTTTTCCCGTACAGGACGGGTCGTGAAATTTTGGAAACATTGTTTCATAGAAAATGTATACGATAATGTATACAACCCGGAAAAAAACCCATTACATATGCATTGGCCTTAAGTCTGGTCTACAAACGGAAATGTGACAAACAATATGAATGCTACGACGCATTCAGACCTCAGAGTTGTTTGTGACCAGCCTGCTGCGTCATTTGACTTACAACCTGATGTCATGGATGACGCAGTTTGTCTCATCTTTTATTGTGCATTCCTCATAGGGGTGAAATAGCTTGTTCACGTCAGCGTTCCCTCCCGCCTATGATGTATCTTCAAGAAAAGAGTGAGTAAGCTTTTACAGGTAGGTACAATGTTAATGCGTTTACCATCCTGGACTTTATTGCCACTTACCATCACGTGAAATTGATGACCAGCTTTACATAAATGGATGTAATAAACATTATTATATACAGGTACAATAAGTAAGCAGCTCACATTGGTGGGCTGTAGTCTCGCCGCGCGGCGGTAGTACTGCAGCGCCTCGTCGGGGGGCGCCTCGCTCGCCAGCCACTGAATAGCTGTCAGCTCACACGGCCACACTGCTTCCACCTGTGCCATCGAAACGTCATTGCTGTTTTTATATTTTTATAACCTATTTACCCCGAGTGTTAAGAGATCTCCGATCTTCGGCAGCATGCGTTGTAACTGCGACAGAATTCTGAGGTTCTATCATTTATACAAAGAAGGTTTATACATAAAAGGTACGTATTTGATGTGCAATCAAGAGTATTTTTATTGTATCGTATTGACTGCTACTATTTTGCTGAGGAGATTTTAGTATAATTATACCTATCCACGTAACTCGGACGCTCCCCCATGGAGGCCGGTTACTTTGAAGATAAGAGAGAACATGATGTAATGTTTACGTAGTATCATCATCAACATCAAAACAAGTGAAAGGAATGTTGTTGGTACAATGATAGCGATGTGTGTATGTCTCACGTCCTGATAGTGATGCTTGGCTTGGAGCGCGTCGCCCGCGCGCGCGTGCAGCCGCGCCAGCGCGCACGACACGCTCGCGTCCCAGCTGCCGATCATGCTGTACCTGGGGACATTATTATGTTTTAATATTTAAAAATATATTTTTTAAATAACATTTGTATGCCCAAAAAGGTCGAACATAGGGTCCTATTTTTTATTTTTTAAGACAGAAATAAATAAATTTTGTAATAAATTTTTATACTATATACCTATTTACTAGTGTTCGCCTTGTGGTCTAAATATGACATTAATAATTATTAAGCATTGAAAATTGAACTATATTCATTATTATTATATTATTGAATTGTACAAAAAATTATAATATCGTTATACATAAATTTAAAAAATATGGCACTTGGGTTGGCCACTAACTCCTCCACCAATCCGCAGTGGAGCAGCGTCGTGGACTATGTTCTAGGCCTCTTCGGTAGTAATACACTGAGTATTCAGGTCGACCAACGTTACCAATGCTCTGCGGCGGCGGGGGCGGGGTCGACCCGCGCCAGCCCCGCGGCGGCCAGCGCCCGCAGCGAGCCGCCCGCGCCCGCCGCGCCGCGCACCCGCTGCCAGCGCGCCTCTGCCCCTTCCGCCGATCCACCGCGTTCCAGCGCCAGCGCTGAAACACGCCTCGGTTACTACTGGCCGCACAAATCGCCAGTGTGCTACCGATCAATAAAGAAGATCGACATAAAAAAGAAAGAATGCTCTAATACCGCTGGGCTGGCCTGAAAACCATGAGTCCTTTTACGATTGACTAAAGCAAGAGGGTGATAGCTAGCCAGTCAGGCTAAATAATACCAGTAAAGATACACATGACTTTATGAGAATATGAAGGAGCGGCCATTCTTTCTTGGCGGGTACTGCATCGGTGTTCCCTATAGTGTCACAGATATGGGACGACGGTAACCACTTATCAACCAAAATGTAGCTAGTCTGCTCGTTGTGGGCTATTTACTGCAGAACTAGAATACGTGAAACCATGAATTGTAATTGGTTTCCGCCGGTTTTAATAACTGGTATTGTAAATGCAATTGCAATTTAATATGCTGGTGGTAGGGCCCCTCAAGGGATTATATTGGTAATATTGATTTTAATTGTTAATGAATACCATTATTACTATTATTATTTCTCCATGGGGTTCGCCTGGATAGCTACCACCTCGAGCATGAGTCAGCCGCCAAACGACTCGTCGTGTTCCGGCTGGGGGCTTGAGAGCCAGTTCTCTTTCTTTTTCTTCTCTCTTTCTTGGCCGGCAAAGCATCAGTCATGCCTTTGGTGTTGATGATGTTCATGGGCGACGATGGCCACTTACCATCAGGTGGATCATCAGCTCGTTTGCCGCCTAATTTCCATAAAAAAAATGTATGAAAAAAAAAATATCTTTTTCCATTTTGAATACATCAATATGAAATACGCTAAAAATTATTAATGTTTAATACAAACTAAATACGTCAACAAGAGAAACAATTGCTGATTATTTGATAAACTGAATATTCGCTAATTGAATTTCAAATACACTCATTCATAGTTTCAGTTACGTAATTGCCATTTGACATTGACATTGAGCAGTATTAATTTTTCCCTTTGTTTACCTTATTTGCATAACCTTAACATAAAAAAGAAATTGCTTTACATTAGGCAATAAACTAAATAAAATGAGACATAAAATAGGCAAAGAAAAGCGAGAAAAAACACAAAAAATCTTTATGTAGATAGTAGCAGACCCGGATGTACCTAAAAATCTTTTTCATTTATGATATTCAATCTTTCTTTTGTTAGTTATGTGTGTCGTAATATAGGACCTTATTTAGACTATATGTATAAGTACCTGTAGTAGGTACAAGACAAATATCACTATAATGTGAATATTGGCAACTAGCCTCAATTCTTAATTGAGGATGGATAAATATAATATTGAAAATGGCCGTAAAGTACCAAAATCTTAGAGCATAGTGATCGACTGAGTTAAACAGCTGTGGACACAGTCGGCAGTTGCGATGGCTGACCGTTTGTGGCAAAATTTCTTAAGGGCTTCCAAAGACACGTCAAGCCGTCAGTCCCGGTTGTTACTAAATACCAGTTGTTAAGAGATGTCGATCAGCATGAAAACTTCCTACACTTTTTTGTCACAAACTCTGGCTAGGCCATTTTATTTATCAGAAGGAATACATGTAGCTTTGCAATGTACTGGTCCAAGCTAAGAATCCAGCAGAGATATACAAGGTAGCTAGGCTCAACCTCAGTCGTAGATAACTATGATTGGATTCAATGATAAGAGAGGCTTCTCATGAGTAGAGTTTCAAGTTACCGAGATCATGCATAGCGACGAGGTCAGCGGGGTCGAGGTGCGCGGCGGCGGCGAGCTGCGCAGTGACGTCATCGGGCGGCGCACCCAGTGCGCGCGCGGACAACGCACCGCACACGCGCGCCGCACACCCGTACGGGTCGTCGCGTATTGCCGCCTCGCTCAGCGAACGAGCCTCTGACCACTTGCCCAGCTGGATATAACGATGCCTTATTAACTGATACGGTATTATGTATAATTGAGAGCAAGGGAGAAGCATTGGCTGTAAGTTTGGATGTTGCAAAGGCCTTCGATAGGGTGTGGCATAAGGCATTATTGTCTAAACTGCCTTCCTACGGAGTACCCGAGAAAATGTGCAAATGGATTGCCAGTTTTTTATCGGAGCGGAGCATCAAGGTCGTCGTTGACGGAACATGCTCAGATACGAAACCCATAAATGCTGGCGTCCCACAAGGCTCTGTGCTTTCACCTACACTGTTCATCATGCATATCAATGATATGCTGGACATCAGGAATATTCATTGCTATGCTGATGACAGCACGGGTGACGCCCGTTATACAGGCCGAGCAAACCTTTCTCGGGTGCAGATTGAGGAGAAGCGGATGAAACTTGTGTCTGAAGTCGAGACATCTCTGGAGCGGGTCTCAGAATGGGGCAGACTAAATTTAGTCCAGTTCAACCCCGAGAAGACACAAGTTTGCGCGTTAACCGCTAAAAAAACCCCATTTGTCATAGCGCCACAGTTCCAGAACATTCCTCTTAACATCTCTAAAAGCATTGGGGTCCTTGGTGTCGACATCTCGAATGAAGTTCAGTTTCGGGACCACTTGGTTGGTAAGGCCAAACTAGCCGCAAAGAAATTGGGAGTGCTCAACAGAGCTAAGCAGTACTTCACGCCTAAGCACAGGTTGATGCTCTATAAGGCGCAAATTCGACCACACATGGAGTACTGCTCCCATCTTTGGGCTGGAGCCCCAGCTAGCCAAGTGGATCCGTTCAATCGAATTCAACGGCGAGCTATTCGTCTTGTCGACGATCCCATGCTTACAGACGGACTAGAATCACTCGAATTGAGGAGAGATGTAGGTTCTCTCTGCGTATTCTACCGTCTGTACAATGGGGAATGTTCTGAAGAACTATTTGGCTTAATACCTGCAGTTGGTTTTCGACACCGCACATCACGGGGTTCCAGGTTCCACCAACATCACCTGGATACCTGGCATTCGTCCACAGTTCGGTTCTCACGTAATTTTCTACCTCGTACGTGTAAACTGTGGAACAAACTTCCTGCATCGGTGTTCCCTCTAAGCTATGACATGGGGTCCTTCAAGAAGCGGGTCTATCGTCATTTTCTTGGCCGGCAACGCGTTGGTGACGCCCCCAGTGTTGCTAATGTCCATGGGCGGCGGTGATCACTTACCATCAGGTGACCCGTCTGCTCGTTTGCCTGCTAAAAGCATAAAAAAAAAAAAAACTGAAGTAGATACGATTAATAAAAAGAAGCAAGGAATATCTAGAAGTAAAGTCTATTCAAAAGAGGTCGATTAATAAAAAATGACGCGGAATTTGTCGAATTAAAACTCCTAAAGTAACTTACGCGGCTACAAGAAAAATGATTCATGAAAGTAATTTCAAATTTTTACGCAGATACCTAATTCAGCCAGGGCAATTTTCATGAAATGAGGCGTTATTGCCATTTATGTGTGGCTCTACCTACAATATATCAATTTTAAATAGATCAATAAAATTTTAGTTGCAGAGCTCTTTCGTAACGTAATAGGCCTGCGGCGCACCCCTAAAAAGTGCTCTAGAAATCAAAAAACCGATCACAAAAAGGTAACCGCATGGAACTTTTTTAATCCATTATTTATGTCTTGGGGCCCCTTCAGTTAATTTTTACCCGTTTTTACACTTGCCAAACATGATTAAAAATGGCAAAAACCTCTTTTTTCTCGATACGTCAAAATACAGAAATTTTGACTTCAACTCGCGACTGCTCAATAAGTACTCAATTTTATCTAATGAAATTTTTACACGATTATCTCCAACATATTCCTCAAAATGTAAGCCCAGTCCGAATTCTTCAAAATGCATATCAACAAAATGGCGAATTTTTGAAAAAAAAAAAGTTACTCGAAGGAGATTTTTTTTTTTCAAACTGAAAAGTTGTGTTATAAATTTTCGAAATTAATTATTCTAATACTTCCACATGAAAGATGAATACTTGAAGAAGTTTTCTGTAAAGTTTGATCTCTTCAAGTACCATGGTAAAAAGTTACAGCTGTTTGTTTACTGCGTCGCCGCACTCCGACGCGCACGGTTTTCTCACCACGCGGCGTAGCTCGAGGCAAACATATTATATTAGACCGTAAGTAGAATATTATAGACGATTTTTGTCATTGATATTTGTTACTAAGTATGAAGTTCAGAGTGAAAAATGATATTGTAATAATCCTAAAAGAACTAAAATACGATGTTTGTTTCGCTCTACTGGCTATTCATGCACTAACTGCCTCCGACACTACATCTGCGATGTTTCGAATTGGAAAGCTTAAAGCCTACAATGCCGCTAAAAAAATTAGTAATAAAGAACTCAATGAAATATGTATATGTACAAAATTTATCTGTAGAATTTATGATATGAAAAGTCCATTTGGGAATCACCACGATAATATTAATGCAGTAAGATCACAATTAAGAAACAATTATCGATAAAAAATCTTCCACCTTCTAAGCCAGCGTTGATTGAACACCTCAAACGTTGTCATTGGCAAGCTTATGTATGGTATAATGCACATTAGTGTATAGTAATAATTAGAAGATGGAGTCATGTCTCCGGTTTATTTTGAAGGACCAACTAGCTTAGAATTATTACAAAAATATATATGCAATTGTAGGTCCAAAGTAACTTCCTGCATGAATGCACAATCCTGTACCTGCTTTGCAGCAAAAGTAAAATGTTGTAAATTGTGTAAGTGTAATGAGAAATGTTCCTCATGTACTTCAGAAGATGTATAAGAATAGAATAGAATAAAATATAACTTACGAAATTCATGAGTCGTTTTTTTTATCATTTTTCACTCTGAACTTCATACTTAGTAACAAATATCAATGACAATAATCGTCTATAATATTCTACTTACGGTCTAATATACTCGTACATATGTTTGCCTCGAGCTACGCCGCGTGGTGAGAAAGCCGTGCGCGTCGGAGTGCGGCGACGCAGTAAACAAACAGCTGTAACTTTTTTACCATGGTACTTGAAGAGATCAAACTTTACAGAAAACTTCTTCAAGTATTCATCTTTCATGTGGAAGTATTAGAATAATTAATTTCGAAAATTAATAACACAACTTTTCAGTTTGAAAAAAAATCTCCTTCCAGTAACTTTTTTTTTTTCAAAAATTCGCCATTTTGTTGATATGCATTTTTAAAAATTCGGACTGGGCTTACATTTTGAGGAATATGTTGGAGATAAGCTTGTAAAAATTTCATTACAAAATAATGGGTACTTATTGAGCAGTCGCAAGTTGAAGTCAAAATTTCTGTATTTTGACGGGTCGAGAAAAAAGAGGTATTTGCCATTTTTAACCGTGTTTGGCAAGTGTAAAAACGGGTAAAAATTAACTGAAGGTACCCCAAGACATAAATAATCGAATAAAAAAAGTTCCATGCGGTTACCTTTTTGTGATCGGTTCGGGGGTAAAAATGGGGGTGCGCCGCAGGCCTATAACCTTTACCCAAATACAATATGAGGACAAAAATGATATGAGTACTTAAACATTATACTTTACCGCATAAGCAACAAAAGCAGCATCAGCGTTAGCCTCTGCACGCAGCACGCGGTCGTTGGGGTGCGAGCGCGCGACGGCCTTCAGCCGCTGCAGCACCCGCAGCCCCGCGCCCGCACCAGCCGAGGGCGCAGCGCCCGCCGCCCCTCGCAGCGCCGCCAGCGCACTGCCCAGCTCGAGCCGGGCGCCCGCACCGCCGCCGGAGTATCCCCGGAGCGCTTCGACGCACCATGATGCGGCGCTGAAGGGTGATAGCTTTATTTTTAGTCTGCGTCTGTATAATTTTGTTCCTATAAGCATTTGAAATGAAAAGTAACACAATGCTTTTATTTTTTTATGTAATGATTGTTAATGATAATATGTGTACGCTGTTGGCATTCTGTAAAATATTATTTTTGTGATTCAGAAGTTTTCGAATTAATTTGTTACTTGAAAATAAATAAATGTAGATTATTGTAGATATTCGGCTTGTTATTGTTGTCAGTTTTTATCAACTTTTTCTTTAGTCCTACCTTGTGCACATGTGTGTATCTCTGTGTGTGTTTGTGTGTGTGTGTGTGTGTGTGTGTGTGTGTGTAGCTCACCCGTGATCGAGGTCGGGCGGGCGCACGAGCGCGGCGGCGGCGAGCGCGAGGCAGCGCTCGGCGTGCGCGGCGGCGGCCCGCGACCAGCGCGCCAGCCGGTCGGAGCGCGCTACGTCGCGCACCACGCACTCGTATGCATCGTTCTCCTGTCATACTACTGCTTGGAATACACACGCTACGGCAGACAAAATAGCTGGTGGCCACGCGATGGTAAGTTTGACGAGTCGACGACTCGTTTGTCGGCAATTCACATATTTTTTTTTAATATAGTGCCTATGTACAGTAGATAATACGATTAAGATACATTAATAAATTGATTGCCTGGCTTGGCTTCAACCCGTTAACGGTCTATTAAGGAGCACGATTCCTTACTTGAGGCTTAGAGCAAAGTCCACCACTCCTCCAGGTTAGTGGCCAACCGACGTGGCTAATGACTGTTGTCTTACGATAATGACCGGGGCTTCACTTGACCGCCAAAGCACGGAAACGCTCTAGAATTTTATTATTTTTACCACTACCGACTACAACTACCGACCAGCCGTCGTGGTAGATGTTTAACTCGGCCGATCTGGCCGATCACTAGGGATCGATACAAGCCGCCGGGCTATAAGCGCTTCATAATCAATAACAGTTAATATTGCTTGTGCTTAAATAAATATCTTTTCTCCTTAAATAAAGAACACGATGTTCAGTGCAGTACCTAACAACAAGATTTAACAATTAGGTCGATACATATAATGCTCTCATATAGGTACTAAACTGTGCTTCTAACTTACGTCGTCGATGGCAATGTCTTGGTGATCGGAAGGTGGTTCCACATCCAGCATCGCGTGGAAAGCGGCCTTGCCTCCCTCTGCGTCATTGAGCGCCACCGAACATAGCACCAGATGAAGTCCTATAAGTTAAAAAAGTAATCGTAAATCTTAAGTCGGTCGTAAACGTGGGTCTCTTCGAGAAAAGTGTAAAATAAGTTATCTTTCACAAGTCAGTTTCTTTGGCAACCTGATGTCCATAGGCTAAGGTGGCCACTTACCATCAGGTGGCCCGTCTGACATTTTCTGCAGTCTTTCAGGCTATAAAACTTTATATTGACATAATGAAGGACTGGGTGTAGAATAGTAAAAAAACGTCCCGCTTTCTTGTAACGTATTGCTGTCACGGTTACAAGGGGTTGTCAGGACACCGAGCAATTTGTTTCATTAATTAGGTATTATCATACGAGTAGATATTATTCTACTAACCTGTTTGAAAATCTCCTTGTTCGTGCATAATATGCTGGAAATTGGTGACGGCGTCCCGGAACTTGCCCATCCGCACGAGGAGCAGCCCGATATTATGCATTACTTTCATTCTATAAAATTGAACATATTATCAATATAACAACGTTACATGTGCAAAACTTGTTACATAATTAACATATTTCATCCACTCTGCTGAAATAGCACTCCCGGACGAAATTCTGCTACTGGCGCCCTCTATGTGTTTTGCAAGCCAGAGAACCAATATTACAGCAACCCCATTCACGCATTGATTAAATTATAAATTCTTTATAAAATAAGTTCAAGGCGCATTCGCCAGATCTGTACACACCCTTACATAACTACTAATCACAACAGTGGAAAGTAATAAGTATTTAATATATATTTCCTTAATTTAATCTTACCTTAAATCTTTCTCGGCTGTTGGAGTTTGATCTAATGCCATTCTATAAAGTTTCAGAGCCTTTGGATGTTCCCCCATTTTAAAATAAATGTTTCCCATGTTCACCTGAATACTTAGACAAAATTATTAGTTTCGAATTAAGATAATGTTTCTTTGCAAAATATTATATTTTTATTATAAAACTATGCGTTACCTTGAGACGATTAGCATGCGGAAATAATTTGTTTCTGGTAAGTAGTTGATAAGTATTTAACGCTTCCGTATACATTTCGTTTTGTGCATATTGTCCGGCCAAGTTACATAATACCTACAATAAATTTGTCAATAAATAAAGTATACGTACGTATAATATATAAGTATAATAATTTAATCCGACATTTGACGTATGAATAATTGAATAATACGGAAACGATTGACCAAATGAACTGTAATTTGAATAACGTTTGTTATCATTTTTTCAAACGTAAACAGTTATTAGGTAATTCATGAGTAGGTACCATGCATTTTAACGCATCTGTGATGCCTTTGGTGTTGCTGATGTTCATGGGCAACGATAGCCACTTACCATCAGGTGGATCGTCAGCTCGTTCGCCGGCTATGTCCGTAAAAAAAAAGAAAACAAAAAACACCGGGAATAATCTGGATAGCCTTCAACCGGGAGAACCGTAAGTTACAGTAAGGTACCGTAACCGTAAGGTACATATCAGGGCACAAGCACAATTCAAACTTGCTGACACTCAAAATGAATGTGGTCCCTTACACGGCTTACACGGCTTATACCTCAAAATTTCGTTTTTGTAGTAATCATCATGTAATAATCATTGTATTAATATCAAACACTGATTAGATTATGACGATATTTTCGTTAGCAAGCTACTAACAGCGAACGTGAGATCCAAATTATGCGCATCTCCCAGATTAGCTTGCTCCTGCATCCGAATTAGCTGCCTCTCTAATGTTGATGCCTCCTGGGCCTTAGCGAGAGCCTAAAACAATCATTAAAATTAATAAACTACAGGGAAAGGATGTCCTTAAATTGCGAATATTTTTTTTTATTTACAGTAGGTACTTTACTTTGCCCAGGTCATATTCTCTCTTGGTGCCAGAATCATCATCGTGTTCAAAACGTGCGCTTAGCATGCATGAATCTTCCACTAGGGCCATTATTTTTGTCTCCATTTGTTTAATTTTATCCTCGATACTGTTAAGAAATATGACGAAACATGTTATTAAATTGTATAGATAGTAGGTACATAAGTACATAATAATAGTTCATCAACATATCTAGTAACATAAAAATCTAATCGGACTTAAAAAACAATCAAGATAACAAAAGTGTTATTCGTCTATTGGTTCACAGTGTTATAGTACTTAATAGTGACGAAGAAACATTAGGTTAGGAGTACTTATGTATGACAAGCTCCTATTTCAATCAGTAGGTAATGGAGTAACCAAATTCTACAGGTTCATACATACTTTCCAGGTTCGATTCTTGGCCGGGGAAGATATTTGCGTGACAGATAAATATTTAATCTTGGGTCGTAAGTTATCTACTTCTTGTGTTACTCATTCCACCCTGCTTCTACTTCCAGCCTGGCGAGGTGTCAAATCAGAAATTTTGTCCCAGGGGGCACAACCTCTGACTCCCTGATAATGCATAATAATAAAAAACTTGCAGTCTCGCCGGCATACAATATCCAGGAAGCTACAACTACCCCCTCCCCCTTCTTCAGTACATCTATGGAGGATATGAGTGTACAAGCTTTTAATCTAATTACAGTCAGGAAGAGAGTTGGTATGCAAGGCATGATAAAAAAACTATAAGAAAAACAAGCTTGTCATTCAACGAATGGCTGATTCTGACGAACATTATACAAATAAAAGAAGTAAACTACATAGAGCCAGACACTTATGTTATTAAAACCTTTTTGATATCATTTCCAACAAAAACTCTCCGCAAAATAACTATAACTATAACAGAATGCTTGTGTTATTTGCATATAATATTCCCTGTATACCTTTTGCTGAGTGTACAAAGCTCACCTATCCTCCTTGCTGTCGTCCCGGGCAGAGGGGTCCCGCGCGGCGGACGTGTAGCCCACCGCCCGCAGCGCCGTCACGGGCCGCGCCGCCGCCGTGCCCGCGCGGGACACGCTCACCGTGCCCACGCGGAATAGCTAGCAAACGGTATCATGCCATATATCTCGTTAGGCAAAGGTTCTCTTATTGAGACCTAGGATGACCATAAGATGTCTGAGGACCTAAAGATTCAGAGCCTCAGAACCGGTCAGAGTGGCTAAGTTAGGAGAACATAGGCCTCTCTTAACTTAACGGCCTTACCGCAGTGGATTTGGAATGGCTGTTGCATGGAAGTTGGTAAGGGAAAGAATACAGTTATAATTATATCAGATTCAGTATGTTGATATAGGTACTTAAAAGTGCTATGTAAATTTTTTATTAAGTTTTATGTTGTAAATTGTAAAGACTACAACCACGACACCACTATGGACTACTTACATTAAAAAATTCAAACTATATAAAGAAAATAGATACTGAGACTAAATAGTCTCAATAGTCTAGTAGTAGGTAGATCAAATGATCTACCTACCTAATTTGAGGGATTTGACTACATAAACTCTAAACAGTATCTAGTACTTACCTTCGCTCGTAAAGCTCTAAGATGTCATAATTTATAAGGCATGGCTACGTACCCCAGTACCAGCTCGACTGGGCAGCCTACCGATCCCCGCGGTCCGCACAGTCTGCTGGAAGGCCTGGTCCTCCCTCAGGGAGCGGGTGTCGAGCGCCGGAGCCACGTCATTGAACCCGCTGTACAGTTCGTCGTCGTCGTCCGCTGCGCGCTTGGCGCCCGAGTCCTGCCGAGACAAGTTGTATCGCGACGCCAACATGTCCACCCTAAATAAAAACTTATAGTAATATAGAAATTGTTAATTATAACTTAATATTATTCTTGAATGCCTCGCATGGAGTCTATAGTTGGTCCGAGTGAATTTGTTTGTTGCACAGAGCACAGAGTACTTACAGAGTACTTGGTTTGTTGTGACGCTGCAACCATAGCAACGGGTGTCAAATAGTATAGTCTTAAAATGTTTCATGGTCTTCATGGAGGATAGAGACTGTAAGAATAACGATCTTCAATAAAATTGTAAAACGTAGTGATTAAAAGTACTCTATATTGTCTACGGTACGTTATTCCACGGTCCCACACGTTCCACGGGAATAGGTTCTTCAGATTTGTAGTCAAGAATTAGCTTATTTATTATAGACATGTATATGTTATTTATAAGGTTATAATAATGGTTATTTATAACCATACATCCCGCTTTTAGGCTGTCTGTCCCGCTGTCCCCCGCGAAAACAAAAAAGTCCCGCTTTGTACCAAATGTACATAGGTATTTACTTACTTGTGTAGTTCAAATTCTTTTAAACTACGGGATTACGCCCGATGACCTTTTTTTAGGCCGAGCGCGGACCCGTAGTAATTATTGTATAAAATTAATATAAAATTCCGTACGCGTCCCGTTCTGACACGAAAAAAAAATGGTCAGTTTAGTTATTAATAGATGAACACTTTTTATTTATAGTATAAATAAGCTGGTGCTTGACTACAAAGCCACCTGAGGGTGTAGTTAATTTAAAATTAATAAACGTACAGAAATCTAACAAGTGGCCAATTTGTTTCGAATATGAAAATATATCCCTTCATTAATATTCAGATATTTTCAGTACACACGCCGCGGTAACGAAATGACCAGAGATTAGAGAAGTTGGTAGGTATTATCCTTAAAAAAATATTCCGAAGAGGAAAACGTATAAATGTAGGAAACTTAAAAAGTTTTTGAGAAGCCACGTAGAGTTGTTTGCAATCCAGTGAAAATCATAGCATAAATTATTATTCACATTCGTTCGCGATTGAACGTGACACTTGGCTAGGGCGTATGCATCATAGATGAAAGTAGTGTATGTATGCATCGCGTGGTCGCAGCCTCTTTGCTGCGCTGCGCATACATTATCAACCATGTACACTGTAGAAGCGCAAATGTGAAGAGAAAACTTATTAAGGGATAAAAAATAAATAATATAAATTTGTCATCATTTTTATTACACGATTTCTAAACATCTTCACAATCAAGGTCCATCTCGACATCGTCACACCAAAGAAAATTTAATATAAATCTAAACCAAGTACATATCTGTCTGTAAAATTACATTCAATTAAACCGTAAAATACATGATTCTTACAGAACTGTTCTTTAGGAAGACACTAAATAACCATGGACTGCTATGCTTAACATACAAGTAGGTAGTACAAACCAAATATAGACTTATTTATTATAACACCTTCAACAGCGCCTGCTCCTCATCCAATTTACCATCTGTTTTTATTACATTCAAAATATTTGTTATAAAAATAAAGGTATTTTAATGTATTATCCTATGATAACTAATGATGCTCTATGTACAACTGTTAACATAATATTTAGTGAATCCAGTATACTGTTGAATATAAATTCAATAGGGAATATTTATTAATTTTTCGTGACCCTAAAAGACTAGTAAGAAATGCAAGTATTAATATTTTTGTACACTTTTTCCTATCAATAAGATAACATGACATAAAAATTAATAGAAAACCCACAAAGTTCCTATTAACAGAGATATGACTTAGATGTTAACAGGTATAGTATAGTATAGATGTAACAAATCACAAATCCATTGATATTATAAATACATAATACATGACATTATTGAGTACGACACACATAAACACATTATCAAAAGAAACCAGATCAACTGAATTATCCAACGAATTCAAAACACTACTACCTTTTAGCGATAAGTCACCAGAAAGATAATAAATCATCCGCTCTCGATTGGTCACCATCTCGGGTATGATACAGATAACACCAGATTGTTCTAGAACTTAACTTGGCACCGGCTTACGAGACTTCATTCTATTACTAATAGTAGTTCTATTTGATTTAATAATTACAAAGGAACAGCTCATTAATGATCTATAGGGACCCCCCACACTACTGAATATGAAATAAGATGATAGCCTGGTGGGGCTTTGAATCGTGCTGGGGCTAATTAAGGTATGGGGACAAACAGAACTTCTAAGACTAGCCCAACGGAAACTGCACTAGGTTATGTTTATACGAGATCAAGGAACCTATTCATATGCGCCGGAAGACAGAGGGTTTCAATAGGTAAAAATACTTTGAAAGTCGGCTGCTTTAATATGCAGATCGAGTATCTTTAGAAGATTTACCCGATACATTTTTATTAATGAAAGTAGGGTTATTGACGCTCTAACCTCCAGTATACCACAGGCCTACACCCAGCATTGCAAATGCGGGTTCATCTGGTACAATTGCCAACCGACCAGTTCCAAATTATCGCCTTAAAATAAATTATTCTGAAGGGATGAAGTCGAATTCTAACAATAAATTCTTTTGACTGAATAAACACGCACATAATAATTCTATATCATTAACATTTCATAGCCTCTTGATTACACGCTATGTGTATATCATATAATATTATTTATGATAAATTTCCGAGCACAATGTTACTTAACCCTGTAAAATTCTATTCACATCGATTTCTAAAAAAAGGGCATTCCTAAGTCGTTAACTCTACATAAAATACTCATATGATGAGAAAGATTTGTAAGATTAAGTTGGATGCTGAATTTTTAATGACGTAAAATAATCATTTATTTATTATCTGTTGAAGAGTTAGAACCAAGTTCTGGAATTTGGTTGAAGAATGGAAGACAGGTTCCATATGAATATGAACATAAACCACAGCTGCTGATGACCTTCAACACCCTTCATTCTGAATTTCTAATTTGAGACAAGTGAATTATTTACAGTTAAGTGCAGAAATTATTAATATACAAATATCCAATTGATAGGAACTAACGACAATAATTGACATAATATTTTTTTACTTTAACGTCCATCAAAGTCACACAGTTATGGAGATGAGTTGATAAAAGCTTAGCCCGTGATTTATGTTCACATAAATATTATTATAACCTGAAACTAGGGTCACTTAATTACATCTTACAAGCACCAATAAGTAAATGGTACAGAACAAGCAACCATCATACACAACTCGAAGACTTATTGACTTTCGTTCGGGAGAGCAGGTCTCTCGTACATACAGACTGATCATGTAACAAATAAATAATTGCTTACATTGAAATTGTGTATCTCACAAACGTTATGCGTATGATACACATGCTAGTTTGTAGCACACGGGCATGCGCTATGCAATCTGCTAACTGAGGTGCGGGTGGAAGGAGGCAAACTCTGAGCGTGTATCCTTGTGCATGTATTGAAAACTTTATGTATGTTTGCTCAAATAGCATGCTAGTTACTAGCACGTGTATCAGCACTATTATATTAATTAGTTATAATACTAATTCTTCTGAAAAGGACTTTCAAATGAAGTTATTAATGACTTCCTTAAATTTTAAAATAAAAAATATTTATTTGCTTGACACAGATAAGGAAGGTACTGACTCAGCCTGAGTGCGTTTTCTTAATAGGTTACATTGTAAACACTGATGTAACGATGAAATACAACCCCTACAGTACTCTTAACGTAAACAAAGTCAATTATACATTTCAATTCCTATTTCTACACACACATGAGTCCACAGACCATTGATCAAACGAAACGATTCAAGCATACCTTACATACATACATACATATATATGTATATACGCGGGCGTGCGTGCAGTACGTTGCAAGAACGCACCAAACGTACAGGAGGAATGACGTACGACACCTAATAGTTTACGCTTGTGTTATCTAGTACGATCGATGGCTATTTAATCAACGTATTTGTCACATGAGCTGCATACACGAAGGTTACTTACTATGCTAACAGGAAGGGACGCGTTAGATCTGCGTGGAGAAGCGCGGACGCGGCAGGTCAAACATGTCGCTGTGCACCGAGCGAGCGATCGCCTGGATACTCGCCGCTATGTCCACAGTCTCCTCCTGAACGACATTTATTAACGTTACTATAAATACATTTCAACTATCACGCGCTTGTATTGTTGTATTAACATTAAAACGTCGCAGTTGGCCTGATTCCACGCAGTATTGTAAATTAGAAAAATAAATCTCCCTTTTACCTTCCTCCAATAACAACAATATCTAGCAGTAAACTATTAATGATTAAATCATTTCTGCAATTCGCAATAAATTATTCGTACCGTGTTTAATTTAAAAAAAATAAAGTCGACTGTCTCTACTTATAATGTGACATGCCAAAAGCGTTATTAATGTTCAAACCACTCTTTCGCTATTCTCTGCATATGTCTTCACATACTTAGGGACCTGGAAATATGGCTTAATGCTTTTTGGAATAATGGGCTTATGCTACGTTAATGCCAACTAACCCAGACATACTGCCACTTAACATCACATGGAATTGTTGTTAAGTGTTAACTTATATCATAGATATAAAAAATATAATGAGAGTATATATATCACTTACATGGTCGTCCATTCCTCTCGGATTAGGCCGCGCCGATGCGAACTTCGGCATGTTGATTGGTAGCGAGCGGGCGAAGTCGGCCGGCGCGGCGCGCGGACGCGCAATGTGGATGCCTTCGTCGTTACTGTCTTCCGCTGAAACATTAATACCTTTGTGTTTAAACTTGTATGTATGTGATATATAATTATATACCCCACTAGCGCTCTGCCCGCGAATTTGTCCGTGTTTTCCGGAATTATAAGTACCTTATGTCTTATTCCAGATCATGGTCTACCGGTGTGCTAAATTTCATGAAAATCTGTTCAGTAGCTTTTGCGTGATAGAGGAACAAATATCCATACATACTTTCACATTCTGCACATTTTGCGCTAATCAAGATAGCTGAGAACCAATATTATGATTTTTGTGTGGCTTCTGGTCTATCTTGTTTGCGTTGTATGTCAAATTCCAGATTTGATATGCATACCTGCCTAAACACCTAAAAGAGGTAATATGTGTTTCATAGACAAGGTATGGAAGTACACACTAACATATGCCGTATAGCCATCTTCTCATTTCTTCATAAAAGTAGCATAGGCATAAAACTGGTAATTAAACTTTCAGATTAATTATTCTTTCAAAAAAGACAACCCTATCATTGCCAGAGAGGAACAGAGATAGTGTGAGAGAGGCAACTCATTACTGTTTCTGATTAGCGCTGTGCTGTGTGCTACGCTGAATTACACTTTATTGCGTCAGAGCAAGAGTCGCTATCTATTTAAATGAATTTGCAGAGTGAGTCTTCTGTACAATTATGTACTATTGTCTTTCACCAAGCAAGAGCTACTGTCGCCTCTAATGACGCCCTGGCCTGGCATGAATATGGCAATTAGAGTCAGTATTCTAGGTCACCCTAGTACGGCAAAAGCTTCTTTGAGGATTTCAAGATTTGTGAAACAACTTACTGAATTTAACAAAACTAACATTATTTTGCAACATGTGGATCTCTGTCATTGGATGTGAGTATAGCATTAAGTTTATGACATACCTAATATATTTAGATTTGAAGAACACTTACGGCCAGAGTCATAATCATCCCCGTCGGAGGCGATATTGTTACGAGAATCCATGCCTTCCAAGTCGAATATATCTTCAGCGTCCAAGGAATCCTCTTCATTTGTAATTTGGTTATCAGACTGAAATTTAACGAATGCAAATACATTACAAAACAGTCACCAAAACAGTCACTAAATCTACATCTCAGTAACTCACAATAAGTGTCAATGTATTTCAGAAAACAATAACCCTATTAGATTAGCAACGAGATATTACTGATTACAGTAAATTATCTTTTACTAGCGATCCGCTCCGTCTTCGCACGGGTATAATGTGCATGAAATGCTTAAGGTAACTAAAATATTTCAATTGATAAGGATTAATACATTAAAATCACATTCCAGTTACTGCATCGTACATGACCATTTTTTTAGAATTTAAAATGACTACAGTTTGCTATTCGTAAAAGATAGACAGATGCCACCGCGAAGTTTTTTGTAGACGTATCAAAGAGGAACAATCCCGCCATACATTATTTTGATGTTTAAAATGAATTTGGCAGCATTTTCAATGAAAGCTCCCAGATGGCTTGATTTTTTCCGATTTCTTCAACATTAACTGTCATATTTCAACCTATTTATACAAAATCTTAATAAATTATACAGGAAAACCTTCCTGAAGAGTCACTCTACACTGGTGAAAACCGCATGAAAATCCGTTCAGTAGTTTTAGAGTTTGTCACGGAGAGACAGACAGACGCGGCGGAGGACTTTGTTTTATAATGTGACAATGAAGATCTCAAAGGAGACACCATAGGTATCACAGAAAAGCATAAGTAAGTAAATAAAGTTGGTGGAACTTGCATCACTCCTAGTCATTCAGATTCAAATAATATAAGTAATATCCAAAACCTCATAATGCCCTGAAATTATTGATAAAGTGTCTTATTGGTGGCCTATTTTCAGGGGCCTAACTACCGCCGTATCAATTATACGGGGCCCCAGCGTAAAGGGGCCCCCACTAACACTCCCAAAAAAAAGCTCACCAGCGACGTATAGCCGCTACTGACAATTGGCACCCCTTTTATATTTGACAGCTGATGTTGAAGGGGCCAACAACAAATATTGATATGGGGCCCCCTTAGGGCTAGCTACGCCACTGCCTATTTTGTCTCTCCTCTTAAGAAGGCCTAGAGCATACTCCACCATGTTACTCCAGTGCGGATTGGTTGAGGATCTACTAGAATCTTAAGAGGATAGAATATAATGTTTGTATAGTACCTTTATAATATTTTGTGCTGCTTTTTTGGCATCTTTAATAGAAGACAGTCTTCGTCTCTGTAGTGGAGGTAGAAGTGGTGAAGGTGGTCCATTATCTAAGGTTGAGTCGGTCCTCTGATTATCATTATCAGCACTGTTCCTAATTTTGCTTATAATACTGAAACAGATAATTTGATTACCATTTAAAAAGAATTGAAATACACACTACATACTATACATACATAAATATACAATAAAATATTCTTTAAAAAACCATTAAAACTTTACATGCCAATTTCAAATCCAGGCAGACAGGTATACATTTACTTATATTTACGTTTAAACTGTGATTAGCTTTTTCAGACTTTTTTTTCAGAATACAACCAATGGAAGTACCAATGAGTTGTTTAACATGCATGACACATTCCTGATGCAGGAATAAATAACAGTTCCAAAATTTTAAACTAAGAGGAACCAACTGTAAAACCTATGACCCTCTTTAACCTTTCAACTATAAATATAAAGTTATATCACTATTTATATACATATGTAATATATTTCTAACTATAAATTGATATCAATCCATATATCCTTTACAAACTTATAGAAGGACCAAAACATTGTTACTTTTAGTGTGGAGTGATTCAAATATGCATCATAATGGTTCCTCCCATGGGAATGAGATATTTTACTCCATTAAAAAGTAGCCTATGTTACTCGCCAGCCTCCTTACTATCTCCACACAAAAAATCATACCATAACATCACTCCATTATGACTTGACAGAGGAACAAATAAACACACTTTCGCATTTATAATATTAGTATGGATTAGTATGAATGTATGGATAATTGATCTATCAAAGATACCTGGATAAAATTTTATGATCCCTTTGTGCTCTTTCTCTGTATGCCTCATACTCAGCATATTTTTGATCTTTAAACTGTCTGACTGTCTCTTCAATTGCATCCAGCTGTGTCTGAAGTGTTTGGTTTAACTGTTTCCTTAGAGTGCCTATAACTTGCACTGAGGGGGGGCATGGCTTTTTATCACTGACTAAAAGATTGTTTGAATCTATGTTTTCCTTCATTTCAATATCATTAGAAACTTCTGGCACAAGTAAGTTGAATACAGGTGAAAAGTTGTGGCTTTTTTTTAAGTTGTTGATTCTATCTGGACTGGTCTGAAAAGGTGAATAAATTGATACAAAATAGAACTAAATACAAAATTACATAAAACCTTAAAAGAACTGTGAAACAATACTGTGTTACTTACTTGTAAGGATTTGCAAATAAACACAATGTCTGGTCTGTCCTGTAAAGATCCGCGAGTGGTCTGTCCACATGCTAGACAAGATTCTAGGGTCCAGCGGCCAACGGAACGATGATTCACCAGCGAAGGCTGTGCAATGTGACTCTTTAAACTTGATGCTGGGCATGATAGTAACTCCTAAAAATATTATAAATTTAGATTAGACTAAACATTATATTTACACTGTTAATATTTTTATATCATATTTATTGATACTATTTTATATACTATTCTAGTAAATTATCTTTACCCTGTTTGTTAGAACTACAAAAATGCAGTCATTTTAGTATTGTAGTGTTTAAGTGCTTTGTGTTTAGTATGACAAATACCTAGAATATGATGTGTACTTTGGATGTGTATATAAACAAGTAGGTACATCATTTTTGTTTATACACTCAAAACCTAAAAGAATTATTTAGAATTTTTATTGACTGGATAATTTTATTCATTATGTTTATTTACTTTAATTATGCTATCACAACCCAGTATCTAATTATCAAAATCAACTGACATTAAAATCTTGCAATGACAGATTTAAATACTGTAATTTAAACATGTTTGCATTTTTGATTAACATGTGTTATTGTTGGTGTTAAAAAAAAATAAAAAAAAAATTAACGAATCACATGTAGAGTGTAGACTGTATACAATTTGTTTACAGCTTGAGTTACATAACACTGCTGTATTCATTTTATGAAAGGAGTCAATAGGAGCTCCAATTGCTTCAAAATAATAACAATAATGTAAAACACGGCCTATAAATTCAAGTCGATACCGCATATTTAAGGTTCGTAAATAATCGTCAAGGATAGGGTGAATATAAATAACTTAGCCGAAGCTTGGCTAAATATTTTCAAGTCAAGGCTAATAACAATAACATAAGCATACTTGGAAACTTTGTATAAAATTGTACCTCACTGAAAAATATATCTCTTTGTTCGGTCGAAGATAGATCCAGTTTACCGATGTCTTTAATTTCTTCAACTTTGTCACTTTCTAATGTAATATTAAGACATTTGCAAACACAGAGAGCCATTCTAGCTGAAATTTGATCGTAAAAGTGATCAAAACTATATAAAAATACACAAGAACGCAATAAATTGTACGAAGTAGTTCAGTAAAATAAAACGCGTTTCGTTTCGTTGTTATTATGTATTGGATTGAACATAGGTACATATAAATAGCAATACTTTATAGCACACATAGTAACAACATGCACACATCTATCAACATGTGCACACATGTTTAATTTTTGTCTATAACCAAATTGATTTCATGTTATCACAAACCATATTAAGCCTAATTACTATGTATTACGACTCAATTTAGTATAAAAAATGACTATAACGCCAAATCTTTTATCTCTTTCACTTTATCGTTTTTCTCTTATTTTTTAACGAGATATCGATATTAATATTCTGCATCTGCTGACGTCTATTGGAAATCCGTGTTACCACCTTTTAGGCTTAATAATGTGGAATGGCCACTCCAATCCATTCCGTTTCTCAATTATGCTCAGTATTATTATGCTCAAAATATTTGATTACGTACATCTGTGCTATAATCTCTAAGCCATCAAAAACAAAACTTGTAAAAAAAAAAACCAAGTCTCGCAACTCAGTTCTTCTACCGTAAAAAGTTGTGAGATCCATGTAATACCAAGTCGGTTAATTTATTTACCCCATTTACACGCGCGCGCGAGCCACGAGACAATCCGCGAGACGCGCGCATACGCGCGCGTGTGAACAGGGCGCTCGCGGACCAGACCGCGGCGCGTCTCGCGCTCGCAGGGCTCGCGTCGGGAGCGGTTTTGTATGCGCGCGCTAAAGGGGCTCGCGCGAGCGCTCGCGTGGTATTCACACGCGCGTAGGGGGCGTGGCTTACGGACGCGCCACGAGACGGTCCGTGACACGCGCGTGTAAATGAGCGGATTCAGTTCCTACTTAAGCAACAATATTAATCTATGTACTTATTACCCCATTTACACGCGCGCGCGAGCCACGAGACAATCCGCGAGACGCGCGCGTGCGCGCGCGTGTGAACAGGGCGCTCGCGGACCAGACAGCGGCGCGTCTCGTGGCTCGCGGGCTCGCGGCGGGAGCGGTTTGTTACCGCTCATTTACACGCGCGTGTCACGGACCGTCTCGTGGCGCGTCCGTAAGCCACGCCCCCAACGAGCGTGTGAACACCACGCGAGCGCTCGCGCGAGCCCCTTTGGCGCGCGCATACAAAACCGCTCCCGACGCGAGCCCTGCGAGCGCGAGACGCGCCGCGGTCTGGTCCGCGAGCGCCCTGTTCACACGCGCGCGTATGCGCGTGTCTCGCGGATTGTCTCGTGGCTCGCGCGCGCGTGTAAATGGGGTATTAGGCGCGGCCAAAGGGGCTCGCGCGAGCGCTCGCGTGGTGTTCACACGCGCGTAGGGGGCGTGGCTTACGGACGCGCCACGAGACGATCCGCTACACGCGCGTGTAAATGAGCGGTAAGGGTCCTTCTTTCAAGTTATTACGTAATTATCTAACTTATCAAGTAACAACATCAAAGTGACCATAATATCGATATTAAAAATCTTTTATGTTCCTCTAGGCCTCTAGGGTATAATTGTTCTGTGGTTCGAGTAAAGTATGAAGTAGTTTTTGAGTTATCCTCACAGACATGTATACACATCTCTGTGGTTATTCCTAATTTTGAAGTCGGTTATTTTTTGTCAAGAATTATTCATTCAACAATCTATGTATGCCTCGTTACACGTCAAATGTCAATGTCAGCTGTTGACTGACTTCACGTCGAATCACGAATGTCACGTTCTTCATTATCGAATTTGACTTGAGTTATCGATGCAATGCAACGATGCATTAAATTCAAATAATGCCAGAGTTGTAAAATTTCTAATGTAATACGTATTGTATGAAATATATATCTTTATAAGTGACACGTTTACTTTAGTTAGTGAGTTATTTGATTCTTACATGAAGTATTTGTACTCATGAACAATATGATTTAAACGGTTCAAATATTGTTCTAAGTTTTAGGTTAGTGTTAGAGAGTCCTACTACAGGAATTGAAATATTCAACATGTCTAAAAGAAGTCAACCGAGCTGGTCGCCTCCACCCAGAGCAGATAAAAGGCCGGTTTTAAAACTATATAATAGTTTGACTAGACAAAAGGAAGAATTTGTGTGTTCGAATGGCAATCGTGTCAACTGGTACAGCTGTGGACCAACTGTGTATGACGCATCCCATATGGGACATGCAAGGTATAACCCAAATTATCTTTTACATTAACAATGTAAGCCATTTTTCTGTTACACTTGATAAATGATAATAATAACTGATGATTGATCATATTAACTTTATGTAAGTTAATAATGATTTTAAAATATTTGTCAAATCATATGTTTCAGATCATACATATCCTTTGATATTTTGAGACGGGTAATGTCAAACTATTTTGGATATGATATATTATATGTAATGAATATTACTGACATCGATGATAAAATTATCAAACGAGCTAGACAGAACCACCTGTATGATAACTATGTAAAACAACCGAGAAGCTTAGACAACACAATAGATGACGCAACAGCTGTTGTTAATTACTATGAGGAGGTTGTGAAGAAGACTGAGGATCCTGATAAAAAAAATGCAATGCAAAAAATGTTAGATAAGTGAGTATAGAACCTTATGCCACATTATATGTCTTTTAATTTAATTTAATACAATAGCATTTATTATAGTACCATACTTGCAAATTTTTCATATCATTCATCTTAACAGGCCATCTACCAAGTCTTTTGTTACATGATATTATATTCTGTGCTTTTTTTTGCCACTGTTGAATATTCACTCAAAAGTGATTGTTTTATAAAAGTACCTTGTTAAATATACATATATTATTATTTTAACCAGTTCAAATAAAGGAATTTGTAAAAAGAAGATTGTTTTCATTATGGAATTCTTAATTCTTAATTAAGGAAAGGGATTCTCCCTTTGTGTTGTATAAGTGTAATTAATAAACATTTCTTTATTCACAGTGTAGCTAATGCTGTCAAAGAACTTAAGGCTGCAGTTGAGTTGAAGGATGACGAGAAAATTTCAAAAACTAAATGTGATATGTTGAAGTCTGCAAAGGATCCTATAGCAGATTGGTTGGATAAGCAGTATGGGGCCACAGTTACCG
Organism: Thymelicus acteon; assembly: GCA_951805285.1. Taxonomy (NCBI): domain Eukaryota; kingdom Metazoa; phylum Arthropoda; class Insecta; order Lepidoptera; family Hesperiidae; genus Thymelicus; species Thymelicus acteon. The sequence goes on along the minus strand of OX638219.1, from coordinate 7,980,530 downwards.
ATAATGCCATTTTTACTGCACTTCCTAGGTACTGGGAGGACGAGTTCCATAAAGATATGAAGGCTCTTAATGTAAATATTCCATTTTCATTACACTGAAAGCATATGCATGTGCAGTACATGTGCTCAAACATGTATATGATTTTTAAATGATATTATCTCAAAATCTTTACTACATACTGTTTCGTAACATTCACACACAATCTAATGCACACATAATCACGTCTCAGTAGTTTGCTTGCTACACAATTGGGTAAGCATTTGTGTAAAATAATAAGCATGTTAAGCTATAAAATCATATTAAGATCTATTGTGACACTGATGATACTGATACACACATTCAATCAAATTCAATCTAATATTGTTACACAGTTTTGTTAAATTCTATCATATTTATCCTTCTATCTAAACATTCTATTAAATTGTTTAGAATGGACTCAATATTATAATTATGTTAAACTTATATGATTATGCCCATTATATGTGTCAGTTGTAAAAGCAAAATAGCAATAATAATTTACCATGAGATACCAATTTTATTGTTTAGTACTATACATGATATATTGGGTTTTCAGGTTCTGCCTCCCGACATATTGACAAGAGTTAGTGAATATATACCACAAATTGTGACATTTATACAGAAGATTATAGATAATGGATTAGCTTATGAATCTAATGGTTCAGTTTATTTTAATGTAAGCGAGTTTGATGCTAGAGAAAATCATCATTATGCTCGGCTCGTGCCAGAAGCATATGGAGATACTAAGTCCTTGCAAGAGGGAGAAGGTAAAGTATTTTCTACACTTCATTACTTATCTTATCATATATCTACTAGTAACCATCCTCGCCTTGCTTTGGGTTTTGTATCTGTAATTTTTTTTTAATAAACTACATATAGCCCATGTTATTCAGAAACTGTAGAGCATTCTATTGGTGAAAGAATTTTATTAAATCGCTCCTGTAATTTTTGAGTTTATCCATTAGGAATAAACAAAAAACCTAAACTTTCCTTCTTATAATACTAAGTTTAGACTGAATTCAGTTAAACATGAATTTATTTTTCTAGGTGATTTAAGTGATGATACGGCGGAAAAGCGATCCCCTAATGATTTTGCGTTATGGAAACGGAGCAAAGCAGGCGAACCGTCATGGGAGTCCCCCTGGGGTGCGGGCAGACCAGGGTGGCACATAGAATGCTCTGCAATGGCGTCAGATGTGTGTGGGTCTAAGCTTGACATACACACTGGTGGTGTGGATCTCAAATTCCCGCATCATGACAATGAATTAGCTCAAAGTGAGGTCAGTATTGCATATATGATGGGGAAGCAATAATTTCTATGTAATGTTGTTATAATATTATCTAGATTAATGTATAGTTTGTAATTGCTAATGTAAATGTTTTCCAAGAAAGGTAAAAGTAAAAAGAGTTCTCCATCACACCGCCGTTGCATTGGTGACTCTTCTGGTATTGTTTCTATAGGCGAAGGCATCCCCTTCAAATCAGGTGCCCCATCGGCTTTTTCGTCAGCCCATCAGGATATATCACTTAGCAATTCTGGAGTGAAGCTATTACTAATTCAGAATTAACTCATAAAAAATCCACTTATTTTCTATTATAAGGAAAAAACAGAATTAAATTAAAAGATATATGTATTTTTATTGCTTACTTCAAAACATTTTAGGCACATTTCGATACGCCTGGTTGGGTCAACTATTTCCTACACACGGGTCATCTTACCATAGCTGGCTGTAAGATGTCAAAATCGTTGAAAAATTTCGTGACAATATCCGACGCGCTACAGCGACACACGGCACGTCAGTTGCGGATAGCCTTCTTACTGCATGGCTGGAAAGATACGCTGGATTACTCGGAAAACACTATGGAAATGGCTATACAGACTGAAAAATTATTTAACGTGAGTCGTCATTAACACAACCCAACTGCTCGGGTCTTCTCTTGCATTTCAGTGATGTCATTAGGTAGCGCATGTATATTTGTATTTTATTTTAACTAATAATAAGTTCCCGGGTCAGTATCAAGTGACATATCAAGACTACTACTAAACCGAAAAAGATCAAATTGTCACTAAATTAATAATGGTATAAATAAATTTATATAAATTATATTAAATAAAATTTTGTTATAATATATTCGTGTCTGAAAAACGAGAATTAAGTCACCTTGTACTTTTAGTTGTGAACTTTAGAAATTTTAATGAATGAAAATTACCAAATTTAAATTCAAATTAATACTTATGCAATAGCTGAGTGAAGTCAGTATTTTTAAACAAAAATCTAGTAACTGATTTAGACTGTCTGGGAGTTCAATAGACTAATATCTCCTTACTACTTTACAAAAATACTAATATATTTATTACATGAACTTTATATACTGTACTCTTATAAACACCATATTGAAGAACATATTCTTTTGTCTTGCAGGAGTTCTTCTTGACAGTGAAGGATGCATTGCGGAGCGGGTACGATGAAGGCTGCGGGGGACAGTGGGGTGAGCCGGAGCAACAGCTGGCCGCCAAGATCACGGCTGTCAAGGAACAGGTCCATGCGGCGCTTTGTGGTGAGTTGGTTCAACCTAGCATCGGTATCAGCTTTTTACGATTCAAACAATGAAGTAGAACCTGGCAGCGAATAATATATATATGTATGTAGCATAATACTATGTGTTGATTTATTCGCGTTATGCATACTAGTACGCCGTCTTATTGAAAACCCTTTTGTATAATATACTGCTTTTTATACGTATCTAACAAGAAAATATTAATACCAACCACTAACATAGTTAAATTATTAAAGTGGGTTTCACATAAGAGTTCCCTTCGCTGTCTTACTAAATAGTATGTGTAGGTTGATGGCGCTTTAACAATTTCCGGATCATGCTGTTGAGATTAATCGTAGGTTCTATAAGTGCTTTCGTTCTAGTCCTATAAATTGAAGAAGACTTATAAAATGTTGTCATTTAACATGTCGAAATTGTTTCATATATTGTTACAGAAATAGTTTCATATTTTCATTTTCTTACCCTGTTTACAACGTTGACATAGACACACACGCTTAAAACTTTGGTAACAATGTTATCCGCAGACAACATCGACACCCGCTCGGCTGTAGACGCGCTGCGCGAGCTGGTGGGCGCGGCGCACGTGTACCTACGTGCGGCCCCGCCCCGCGCCGCGCCGCTGCTGGCCGCCGCCGCGCGCTACGTCACCGACATGCTGCACGTGTTCGGCGCCGTGGACGGGCCGCGGGGAGGGATCGGCTTCCCCGTTGGTGATGCTGGGGCTGTTTGTGTACGTATGGACGTGAATGAATAGATTTTTACTAAGTTAGTGCTCTAACTATTATGGACTACATCTCCACTTAACCTCAGGTGGGATTGTGGTCAAGCATTAATTTGAATATAATATGTCATAGTATGTTATATGAAATTTGCAGTCGTATTTGCATTTATCTTAACTGTTATATCCTGACTTACCCTATTTCAGATAAGAGTGTTGCCCTATCTGATTTTTTTTAATTAATTAAAATTTGATGTGTGATGTGTGTACATGAAAATGTCCATGTGTGCGAGTGTGTGGTGTTGAGCGTGGTGCTGCCACACAAGTAAATGTTTTATGTATTAAAACATTTAATAAATTACCACGCCCCTTAAATTTAAAGCTGCGACGTTGTCGTGTCCTCCAACGAAGAAGCGGTCATAGCATCACAACTTGTAGTGCTTTGTGCTTTCTCTTACGATTAGTCAATAAATTTTCTTCTCATTATACCTACCTTACGAGACGGGTGTTAAAGCAATACACTTAAACATTGAATGTACAGTACAAATCCCGATGCTCTATCCAAACAATTAACTGCAATATTCGTCCACATTTCCCAGCTGGAAGAGACAGTAATGCCGTACCTGGAGGCGCTGAGCACATTCCGCGGGCAGGTGCGCGAGGCGGCGCGCGCGGCGGGCGCCCGCGACGTGCTCGCACTGTGCGACGCGCTGCGCGACGTCGTGCTGCCCGAGCTCGGGGTGCGGCTCGAGGACAAGCCTGGTACGTGCACAGACACACACTTTCTCTCTTTAATAAGAGTGTGTGTACACTCTCTCTGTCTCAAACACACACCCACATACAGGTGCGTGCTCACGTATGCACGTATACGAGTGTAAGTACGTTCGTACGTGCTCACGTGTGCGACAGTAAAATGGTATCATCTCGCGGGATTTCTATAAAACTTTTGTTTTCTGTTTTTGTTTGGTTTGTCATTGTATTATTTTATTTTGTTACAAAATGATGCGCTGATATTTTAAATATATGCAGTTATAAAATAAAAACCTATGGTCCTTCTTTTTTTTTTGAAGTCGACGTAATAAAATCTTAGAAGTTAATGGTAACATTTTAGGAAAATTTGCAATGTATAGTGCGGCCAACTTATCTGTGAACTGAGGGAGGGCGCTGTCGAACGCATTGGACCAATCATTGGACGCAATTCGAGACGTAGTAAATATCAATGAATGAACACAAAGAACTTATGAATGGGGCGGCATTAGTTCCAATTTTCGCCATTTCACAGATAAGTTGGGCGCACTGTATGTCAGTGGCTGTCTTCAAACAAAACTGTTTTTATCGTGTTTTTATTATTTGGTTATAGTTATAAAAACTATTTTCCTGTCTTAGATCGCACTGTCGTCAAACTAGTCAGCAAAGAAGAATTGATGAAAGAGAGGGAAGAAAAGAAGCGCGTCGAAGCAGAGAAGTTAAGAAAGAAACAAGAATTGTTAGAAGCACAAAAGGCCAAAGAAGAGCAGAAGAAAATACCGCCCAACGAAATGTTTAAAACGGAGACTGACAAATATTCAAAATTTGATGAAACGGTATGTCAATAATAGTAAATGTTGTAGTATAGTTTGTATTGTACAAGGGGGATCGGTGGGCCCCACAACACAAACCCTAAAACGGACACGTAAACGGTTGTATGTAAATACCATGAAGCTATTATAGAGAGGAGACGGCCTAAGCAACTGTGCACTGTGACTCAACTGGGTCCTGACGTCATCACAGTAGGCGTGGCCTTAAGTCAGTCTACTGTCGGCGCCCGTCCTGTGCACAGCTTCACATTTTCAAAGAAAAGGATGAAGTGCTGTGTTTTATCGTGTAAAAACTACTCGGATAGACGTTCTGATGCTATGGATGGCATTTCATTTCATTTTTAAGTAATTTGATTCATAATTTATAAGAATAGGCAGAATAGTTCTAGAAAAATCACTAACGCCGATCTCGCCAAATAAAATTCTACTCGACATTAGATGGCGACACTTTGTGTCAAGAGAACTAAAAATGTATAGGTGCGTAGAGCTAAGTATTAGTATTATATTGAAAATCATACGTACTGAAATTTGTCCTACGTTCATTCCTATAGAGTTTTTCACCGCCAAAATATTATTTTTCTAGTTTTTATAATCATTTTGTAAACAGGCCGCCATCTATCGTCAACTATTTACAACAAATAAACATAACAAAAACACAGGGCCGTAATTAGAATCCAATTATTTTACCGAGTGTCCCATTGAATTAAAGTACTGCCTATACTCTGTTCATTATAGCTTGATTCTTTTTGTCTTGTGATGGGAAATGGGCATAGTATCTATATAAAGCAAGGTACAAAAGGTTTAATTTTATATAATCTAAATTTTACTAACAAAAAATAACCGACTTCAAAGTCTCAAAAAGTACTTTTCAGATCTCTTTCAAATTTATGTGGGATCACATGACAAACACCTGCTTTCGATTAAAAAAAGAATCATCGAAATAGGTTGGCGTGATATTGAGTTATTCGTCAATTTGTCGCGCACATCTTAACACAAATTTACGACTTATGTGGTTTTCTCATGGATGCCATTGTCAGATCTCAATAAAATATATGTGGGACCACATGACAGCCACCAGCTTTCGATTAAAAAAACAATCATCAAAATCGGTTCGCCCAGTCCAAAGTTCTGAGGTAACAAACAAAAAAAAAACAGTCGAATTGAGAACCTCCTCCTTTTTTTGAAGTCGGTTAAAAAATTTATTATAATCACAAAATTGATACATTTGGTTACGATGACGTTAGGGATATCATTATTGATTGCTACAACCAATAAAGTATACTATTGACGTGCGTGCATTTCTATGTAAAAAAAATATGAAACTTTATGCCCGTGATCTCGATGACCGCTGTCAAAAGAATAATGCCATAATGAACAGAGTATAATTTATTTAATTACGTGAACGGGAGTAGGTAAAATCAGTTTTTTTTTTAAGTTTAACATTGTATACAATCTTTATAAGTCTTACACTTCCCGCCCACGTCCGACTTTTTGTAGGACCGATAATCGGGCCGATTTTTCCTCAGATTCTTATGACCGATTTTGTGGCCGACTCGCTATTCGACCACGACCGATATCGGTGACCGATTTTTTTTGTAGGAGAAATAGAGCGTACTGGTCACTATAAAGTGAGATATTATTATTTACATGATGGTCCTACTACATACCACATTGTTTTAAAAAACCCTTAAGAAGCTTTTTCAATATTTATTTATACAATATTTTGAATAAAATTAAATGTGATATAAAATTTAATCTAAAACGATTGATCTTAAGATTGGTTTAATGATCTATCTTTATTTAGAGACCCACTGAATTAAGCTGTCGATAGTTTATATAACCATATTAAAAATATTTTATTTGATTCTGGATCGATACGAAACATCATATTAAATTATACGGTATATCTACATAAAATTACATCTTTTATTTATTACCATATTAGCTTTAGACACACAAATTTAACACAATAGAGAAAAATCGGGGCTCTAAAGTGTTCGCCAAAGATCTGCGGATTGGGCAAAGCCAACTGACGAGGTTGAAGACCGAGTCCGGCACCGTAGTTTCGTCAAAACCCGAAGTTCTGGGAGAAGTTGAGACCTACTACAGACGTTTGTTTACCTCCTCAGGCGCTCCTGTCCCCAGACAGGCGAATGACAAGCGAGCTAAGTTGACCCGACACTATACCGAAGATATCCCGGACGTCAGTCTGTATGAAATTAGGGTGGCCCTGAAGCAGCTAAAGAACAACAAGGCACCGGGCGATGACGGAATCACAACTGAGCTGTTAAAAGCTGGAGGAAAGCCTATATTGCTAGTGCTCCAGAAGTTGTTTGATTCCGTTATCAGTAGCGGAACTACCCCGGAAGCGTGGAGCAGAAGTGTAGTGACGCTGTTCTTCAAGAAGGGTGATAAAACCCTATTGAAGAACTATAGGCCCATTGCACTTCTGAGCCACGTGTACAAGCTGTTTTCAAGGGTACTCACTAATCGCATAGCACGCAGACTTGACGACTTTCAGCCTCCCGAACAAACCGGATTCCGAAAAGGCTATAGCACCATGGACCACATACATACACTCAGGCAGGTAATACAGAAGTCCGAAGAGTATAATCTGCCCCTATGTGTAGCCTATGTGGACTATGAGAAAGCCTTCGATTCTATCGAGACCTGGGCGGTGCTGGAGTCTCTCCAGCGGTGCCAGATAGACTATAGGTATATCGAGGTGTTGAAGTGTGTATACAAATCGGCCACCATGTCAGTTCGATTACACGACAGAAGCACGAACCCCATCCAATTGCAGAGGGGTGTCAGACAAGGGGACGTTATTTCCCCGAAGCTGTTCACCGCTGCTTTGGAGGATGTGTTTAAGCTAATGGAGTGGAAAGGGCTCGGCATTAACATCAATGGTGAACACCTCACACACCTTCGATTTGCCGACGATATAGTGATCCTGGCGGAATCGCTGGAGGACCTCAGTACTATGCTAGGGGACCTGAACAGTGCCTCACAACGGGTGGGTCTTAAGATGAACATGGACAAGACAAAAATCATGTCTAATGTCCATGTTACACCCGTACCGGTAGTTGTTGACGGCACTGCTCTCGAAGTTGTCGACGAGTACATTTACCTGGGACAAATGATCCACATGGGTAAGTCCAACTTCGAGAAAGAGGTCACTCGAAGAATCCAACTCGGCTGGGCAGCGTTCGGGAAATTACGACACATCTTATCATCCAAAATTCCTCAGTGCCTGAAGTCGAAACTGTTCGAGCAATGTGTGTTGCCAGTGTTAACATATGGATCCGAGACGTGGTCTTTTACTGTTGGCCTCATTCGAAGGCTCAAAGTTACACAGCGCGCTATGGAACGAGCTATGTTAGGTATTTCACTACGAGATAAGATTCGTAACGATGAAGTCCGTAGGCGAACAAAAGTTACCGACATAGCTCGTAGAGTTAGCTGGCTGAAGTGGCAATGGGCAGGCCACATCGTTCGAAGGACAGATAACCGATGGGGTCGCAAAGTCCTCGAATGGCGGCCACGTCTCGGTAAAAGGAGCACTGGTCGCCCCCCGACCAGGTGGACTGATGACCTGAAGAAGACGGCGGGAAGCCGCTGGATTCAGAGGGCCCAGGACCGGTCGGAGTGGCGCCAATTAGGGGAGGCCTATGTCCAGCAGTGGACTTTAAAAGGCTGTTAGATAGATAGATAGATAGATATTAGCTTTTGCCCGCAGCTTCGCCCGCGGTAGAGATCAATTTTTTACAAATCCTAATTACTTTTACTTAGTTTGATTTAGTTGCCTATGACTTAAGTAAACATGTATCATTTGATAGCGTGATTCAGAACTTGCAAATGAATTTCACTAACGCCATCTAGCAACTAACAAAACGTCGATCTTCCCATGGCCTGGGGATGTTTTACCGCGGTAAAAAGTAGCCTACGTTACTCTCCATCCGTATCGATACAAGGCACCTAGATCGAACATCCCTATGTCGGTGAATCGGTGAGAATCGAACGTTCCATTTTTCACCGATATCGGTCGGAATGCACCGATTTTATTTCTGACCGACTTGTTGAAGGACGTGTGCGTTGCACTATTGCTATCAGTACGTTCTATTTTTCACCTACAAAAAAGCGGTCACCGATTATCGGACGTGGGCGGGAAGCCTAAAAACAAACTAACGCCCCAACTCACAGTCAGTAACGGTTACTTAAATCGCTCCTTAGTACATAATTTGTGTGGTGATTCTATACTAAGGAGCGATAAGTAAGTGACTCTGAGTTGGGACGTAAGCCATTTAAAAATAAGAAAACCGGGCAGGTGCGTGTCAGGCCACGCCCAATGTAGGGTTCCAAAGTAGTAAGTTCATCGACTATTGCTCATTAACTACTTATGCTAACATACTCGTAGCCATGATAGTTTTCCTTGTAATTTCATCATATTATAACCTATTTTTGACAATTTTTTCATTTGTCTAAATTATGTCCAATGAGGTGGTATGAATATTCTGAGTACGTCCCTGTTACATCCTACATTTATTGACATCTAGTGTGAGATAGTTAAACTACGTAATAAAATCGATATAGAACGAAGCGAGTAGTTTTGCTATTGATCGATAGATGGAAAATAAAGAAGTGGGCGGGATTTGGTGGGTTGGAGGGGGTGCCCTCGCCCCGCAAAGTGTCACGCGTTCTTACATAAGAAAATCTACATACAACGTCTCCTCTCTATAATAGCTTCATGGTAAATACTTAAGTGAAAAGATCAGAGACTTACGCCCCAACTCAGAGTCACTAACGGTTGCTTAAATCGCTCCTTAGTACAGAAGTTGTATGGTGATTCTTTACTAAGGAGCGATTAAAGTAAGCGTTAGAGACTCTGAGTTGGGGCGTAAGACCTACTAGCCTTTGACCTACTAACCTAACGCCCCAAGCGTTAGGTAAGTCAGAAGGTGCGCGCTCCAGCTAATAATACTACATATGCTGAAGGAGTCATTCGTCTGTTTGTACAGTCTAGGGATTTGGGGTCCCCAGGCGGTGGAAACTAATATACTACCATCACCAAAAGGAATATTAAGTTAAGGGATACATGTGTTCCGTCGCGTGACCTCCGATTCCACGTGAATGACACTATTTTATTTTAATTTATAACTTCCACCCATTAATGGCACACTGATGAGCACGGGTCTCTCCCGTTGAGGTTGAGGAGGGCGTATATAGAATATGCTCGTTGCTCCAGTGCGGATTGGTTAGTGGCCAACCCAAGTGTCGGAAGTTTTCATGCCGCCCGAGAGCGCCCAACATGGCTTAACGACTGCCATCTTACGATAACAACCGAGACCACAGCTTATCGTGCCCTCCGAAGCACGGAAACGCTCAATAAATTTTTGCCGTTAGCGCTCATCAAACTACCGACCACGCCTGTGCTTGACTCGGCCTATCACTTAGGATCGACACAAGCCAGCGGGCTATGAGTGCTTCTAAGATATGGTTTATGCTATAATATATTTTCTTGATACAAAATACTATTTTTTTATAGAAATAGCCAGCAAACGAGCTGACGATCCACCTGATGGTAAGTGGCTATCGTCGCCCATGAAAATTAGCAATATCAAAGGCATCACTGATGCGTTGCCGGCCAAGAAAGTGAGAAGAAAAAGAAAGAAAGAACTGGCTCTCAAGCTCTCAGCCGGAACACGACGAGTCTTTTGGCGGCTGACTCATGTTTAATGCTCATGGTTTTTATAATTAACTTACAGGGCCTACCCACACACGATCAGGAGGGCAAGGAACTCAGCAAAGGTCTCATCAAGAAATTACAGAAACTGCAGCAAGCTCAAGCTAAGAAGTACCAGGAATACTTGAGCTCTCAGAACTCTTGATGATGATTGGTATATAGAAAAACTGAATGTGTTTAGTAAATATTTAATATATTTTTCTTGTCAACGCAATCAATTTAATTTAATACAGTTATACCATAATTGTTCATTGTTGTCGCAAGCTTAATTTATTTTTCATCTGGTTTAAATAAAAATGAATCTATAGGTTAAAGTAGTCTAGCAAGTAATAAAATTATCTGAAATATTGCCTTTCACTTTAAAAAGTAAAACTGCATTTTAATTTTAAGAGAAAAGCTCTACTATTACTTCTATGATTCCTCTTTTTTTATTTATACATAAGTTTTTGTCATGCTTACTGTTAAGGTTTCATATTAAAAATATTTAATAGTTTAAGATTTTAATAATACGTTAATACAATTTTTTATTACTTATTATTCGGAGTTTTATTTATTTACCTTCCATCTGCATCCACTGCTGGAGATAGGCATTATTTTACCATCAAAATAGGAGTAGTTTAAAATAATCGAACTTTAAAGTGTCAACATGCAGACAGCCCCTTTTTTCTATTGTTCGAGAAAAATCTCACAATCCTTGTTAATGTGCTTCATACTGGCTTCAACCCATTAATGATCCACTACTAGTGAGTGTCCCTCCTCTTAAAGAGACGAAGATCATAAATCCACCTCACTGTTCTAGTGCGGATTGGTGGAGGGATTAGTGGCCAGTTCAAGCGTTAGAAGTTTAATGCCGCCGAGGGCCTTCGACATGGCATAACGACTTATCTTTCGATAACAACTGTGACCAACGTGCTTTCCGAAGCACGGAAATGCTCAAGAAATTTTTGCCACTAGCGGTCACCCATCCAACCACAGAGTACTTAATCACTACGTTTTATCATCCAACTACAGAACGCGCCTGCTGTTGCTTAACTTTGTGGATCAAGATCGACACAATCCGCCGACCTATGAACGCAAGCATATAATGCACTTAATAATGAGGAATCAGTCATCCATTCACTGCCGAAGCATCGTGTCGCGTTTTATGCGTAGCGGAAGCTATGCAATCGTAGCTACCGCGTATGGTCCAAGTGAAAAGCGATGGAGCAGAAGCTGATAATCAATGAATTTTTAACGTTCGTGCAAAATAAAATCGATATCCTTGACGAGCTCAGTATTGTTCAAATATGTGCATCAAATTACACTGACGAAGAAATTGAAGAAGGGAAAGATGTAGTGTATGCAAATGTAGTAGACAGTTCGAGAAAAACGCAACGTAAAGGGGAAGACAAGAAAAAGAAGAATATAAAAGATGTTATAAAAACACTTAAGGAAACGGAGCCATCGACGCATCCAACGTTTGTTGCAAAAGATCTAAACCGCCTACCCCCGGTGACCTTCGAACATGTTGACGTGACCCGCCTACTGAAGGATCTGCTATTAATGAAGACTGACTTACAAAGTCTGAGACAAGACTCGGTGTCCAAAACGGAACTTAGCCAATTCCAAGCCAAGATAACCTCTGACATTGCAAGTTTGCATACGTCTTCGACGAGAAAAAGTGCTGATGTCCCTTTTTCTACGGAGCACTGCGTAAATGGTAATGACACGATGACGAGCGGAGAAGGCCAACCGCTTGTGTTTGTACCACAGCCCAATCACTCGGACACAGTGGAGACAGCGCGCACGCCGCGCTATCGTGACATTGTGTGTGCTCACTCACAGCGGCCAAAGCGACAAGCGAATTTGAACGCTATGCAAGGGACGGCGGAGCAGCGACCGCGCGAAGATAGCATGAACGTTGAGACTAGGGACGGCGTATTGCGACCGAGCGGTGTTCTGCAAATTGTGCATGCGGGTACTACGGACGACGATGGCTATAAAACTGTTATGCGCAAGAAAAATAGGAAAAATATGCGTGGTACTTTAGAGGGAAGCAAAATTATAGTTAGTGAATCGAGATCTTCACTATACATTTCCAGAGTTAGTAAAAATACTACCATTGAGGACATTAAAACACATATTTTGGACATGGGTGAGAAAGTTATTAGTGTAGAATTATTAAAACAACACAGGGAAGTAGAATTTCACTCTTTTAAAATAGTCGTGCTAGCTAATAGAATAACTAGGTTCTTGGAGAACGATTTCTGGCCAAAAGGTTTAGTATACAGACGGTTTCGAGAACGTTTTAACTTTAACCGCCAGCCAATCAATATTAATGGATAGTAAAAATATAGATAAGCAATTAAATACAACGTTAGTGACGATGGCTACCTTTAACTGTAGATCTATTAAACGATCTGCGGACCAGATAAGGGGCTTGTGTAATAAAGCTGATATTTTAGCGCTACAGGAAACCTGGCTGTTGCCCCATGACTTAGGTTTCGTTAATGAAATCAGTCAGGACTTTGGATGTTTTGCGAAATCATCTGTAGATACGTCCACAGGTGTACTAAGGGGACGACCTTATGGCGGTCTTGCACTACTGTGGCGAAAAGCAACATTCCCTAACGTAACTGTAGTTGACTGCCCTAGCGACAGAATAGCGGCTGTGCAAATTGATTTGGATGGCCGCTTAATTCTTGTCTTAAGCGTTTACTTACCATATGATGACGGGAGCGAAGTAAGTATGACTGATTTTATTAACTGCCTGGGTAAAATCGAGGCAACAATAGATGATTGTAGCTGTGAAGCTGTTTATATTTTGGGGGATTACAATGCACATCCGCTGTCGCGTTTTGGCAAAGAATTGTTTTCATTTTGTTTGGACCACTCGTTAATTTGTATTGATAGTGAACTATTGCCTAAGAATACATACACCCATGTCAATGATGGCAACGGTACATCACATTGGTTAGATCACTGTATAGGTACAGTTGCGGCACGTAAAACGGTAATATCAGCCTATGTGGATGAGGGAGTGTATTGGTCGGATCACTTTCCGTTACTGATTGGTTGTGAATTGAATCTAGTTATGAAAAAAGATTGCTTAAGTAACTCAAATTGTAATCTGGAGGGTGTCATGTGGGGTAACAGGGATTTTAATCAAATTAAATGTTATTCTGAGTATTGTAATGACAAGCTACGTAATGTAGAAATTTCTAGTCAATGTATTAACTGTGATATACGTTTATGCGACCAACATATACATTTATTAAATGAATATTATTTATCAATTGTAAACATTTTACACAAAGCGGCTAGAATAAGTTCTCGGCGTGGTGCACGGACAAATAACCATAAACATGTATTGGGGTGGAACTATCACGTTAGAGAAAGCCATCAAACTGCAAGGCTTCATTATAATTGTTGGGTGTTAAGTGGGAAACCTAATTCCGGTGTCACATACAATGACATGTTGGAGAGCCGTAAAGTGTTCAAAAACAAGTTGAAGTGGTGCCAGAACAATGAGGACCAAATAAGAATGAATATTTTGGCTGCACATCAGGTAGGTAAGAATTTTGTACAATTTTGGAAAGCAACAAAAAGTCTCAATTATAAAGCTAATATACCAGCAAGTGTTAGCGGGGTCCATGAACCATCTCGTGTAGCTGAGTTGTTCTCGCATCACTTCAAGGTCACCCCCCGTAGTGACGGGCTGTGTGATAGTGTGACGCCCAGGAGTAATAGTACCGCTGATAACAGTGCGATAAGTTTCACACCCGAAGACGTTGCTAAAGTGGTACACTCTATGAAAAGGGGTAAGTCGCCAGGTTGGGACGGTTTGAGTATTGAGCACATCATTAATGGGGGGCCTGTGTTATACAGAGTTCTAGCCAATTTCTATACCATGTGTGTAAACTCTGGTTACTTACCGACGGATCTAATGAAGACGGTAGTTGTTCCGGTGCCGAAAAATAAAACTGGGGATCTTTCCAATCTGAATAATTACAGACCGATTTCTCTGGGTACTGTTTTGGGTAAAGTATTAGAGAGGTTAATTTTTCCGGAATTGAAACGAAAAATTAAATTGAGTGACGCGCAGTTTGGTTTTCGTCCCGGTCTCTCAACAGACTCTGCGATTTTTAGTCTGAAATCTACAGTTTACCACTACCTTAATAAAGGTACATCTGTATATGCGTGCTTTTTAGATTTAAGTCGTGCTTTTGACCTGGTAAATTATAATTTACTGTGGAAGAAACTGACTGAAACTGGGGTATCAACCTATATCGTGGATGTGTTGAGATACTGGTACGAAAACCAAATGAATTTTGTGAGATGGGGCGACGCCACGTCTAGCGAATACAGGTTAGAGTGTGGCGTGCGTCAAGGGGGGCTGACATCTCCGGATCTATTCAGCTTGTATATGAACGATCTGATCGAGGAGCTCAGGAGTACGAAAGTCGGATGTCATATTGGCAACATGTGCATGAATAATTTTAGCTATGCAGATGACATGGTGCTCCTGAGCCCCTCGATCAAGGGGCTAAGGAGGCTGCTTGGTATCTGCGAACGTTACGCTAGTAGTCACGGGCTCAGATACAACGTTAAGAAAACACAGCTCATGATATTTAAAGCGGGAAGGGGTCCGGACAGAGTGCCTTCAGTTATCCTGGATGGAACTTCAGTGGAGCGTGTAGACGAGTTCAAATATTTGGGGCACATATTGACAGAGAACCTTCACGACGACGACGACATGGAGCGCGAACGCAGAGCTCTAGCGGTGCGCGGCAACATGCTGGCGCGCAGATTCAACCGTTGCAGTGATGCTGTCAAGCAGATCTTGTTTAGGGCATATTGCCAATGCTTCTACACATGTCAGCTGTGGGTAAACTGCACGAAAAAAGCGCTTAGTGGAATTAGAGTACAATATAATGATATATATCGTATTCTAATGAAACTCCCCAGGTTTTGTAGCGCTTCCAGCATGTTTGCGGAAGCGAGAATACCGGATTTCTATGCGATAATACGGTCTAGGGTTGCTGCGTTTTGGCTGCGTATCCGTAACTCAGACAATGCTATCCTTCGTACTTTGTCAGAGTACTTCGACAGTCCGATACTGAGACACTGGTTGTACGTGCACCGCGCCGGGAACCAAAGATAATTCTAATTATGTTTACAATACTATGTTACATTACTATACCTACAATGTTTGACAAAATTTTAGTTTTACTATTCTAGTCTATTTTAATGTCCAATCCAGTTTTACTAATTATTATAATATTTTACAATTTTAAAATTTTTACAATTTTATCCATTGCCATTTTATAATTTAAAATGTATCATTTGTTTAACAGTGCTTTTTGAATTTTAAATTCCATTTAATCTGTTTTGTAACCACAATTTTTGTATATATGTGTAAAGAAAACTCCTTTGGTAATTTTCTTAATTTGAATTGGCCGTGCTATTTTTTAAACCTACATGAAAGATATCACGGCTGTCAGTAAAAAATATTTTGAAGAGATTTTCATGTAAAATACAATAATTTTATAAGGAATTAAGAAAGAATGAATTAGAGGCTTTAAATGTTGTTTCTTTCGTTTTCACAGGTGAGTGAATCTTTTATCTATAAGATAATATAATTGGTTTCATATAGTAACAACATATTGTAAATAAATCTTTCGTTTTCACAGAGAAACGCAATTAAGTCTTTTCTTTTAATAATTCCATTAAACTACAAAGGAAAGAGAAACTAAACATTATAAAACAACATTTTCTGCAAACATTTCAAGAAATATGGAAAAATTGCGGTTTGATTTTGCTGTGAAACCGACAGCAGATGGAAAATCAAATATTATATGCATAACCTCAATAGCTACACCTAATGGACATATTTTTGGAATACCACCTGAGTACCAACCTGCAAGTCTTCATCAAGCAATTACAAATACTCCAAACTATGCCAAGGTAAGAAAGTCATTAAATAAAAGACACCAAACAAGGAAAATATGGATAACTTTGACTGACCATATATCAAAAATATATTTGGATGAAGAACAAAACTTGCAGTTTAATGATTTTTATCTAGAAGAAATTCTGGAAAAATCAAATATAGATGAATCTACACCTAGTGGATCGAATCAAACATTGGAAAAACTGTTAGAAAAAATACTTGAAGAAAAAGAAATAAAATCTGAAACCCAAAATTTGGGAAAAGTTGCAAAGGATTTTATGATTGAAAAATTTACTGCCAGAAACTCAAATGCCTATCAGTGGATTAAAGATTTTAATAAAGAATGTGAACGTTTTAAAATTAACGAAGATAAGAAGAAAATTGAAATATTGAGAAATTTTTTGGAACATTCTAGTATGGACTGGTACAGCTGCATGCTACTTAAATATACAGTAGAATCAGAATGGGATACATGGGAGAAAATTTTTTGTGAGACGTTTGCCAGCAAAGGATGGTCGTCCATTAGATATGCTCTTGCTTTTAAATATCAAACGGGTTCATTACTTGACTATGCTTTGAAAAAAGAAAAATTGATATTGGAAGTAAGAAAATCTATTGATACTGGGACGCTTATTGACCTTATAGCATTTGGTTTGCCTAATTATGTGGCTGATAAAATCGACAGAAATACTTTACATGCAACAGAAGATCTCTACAATGAAATAGGAAGACTGGAACATCTGATTGTAAAAAATAAACATGAAAAAAAAATTTATACAAATTCTGATAGTAAACAGAAAAAAAATGAGGAAAAACAACCATGCTCAATTTGTGTCAATGAAAAAAAAGGGAAACGTTACCATCCTGAGGAAAATTGCTGGTTTAGAGAAAAAAATCAAAAAACATTTCTGAGAACTGTAAATAACTCAGAATTAGAAATTGAACTGAATGACAAGAATCCAAAAAACTAGAAGTGCCACCATTAATACAAGTAAAGTTACTATTAAATGACACTTTAAACATTTCCGGAATTTATGATTCAGGTTCAAATGTGTCATTAATAAATGCAAAATTATTAAAGATACAGCAAAAAGAAAATAAAAAAGAAACACAGATTGCTAACCTGAAAACTATTAATGGTGAGAAAAAAACCAAAGGTATGGTATCACTAAAAATAAAAATTTATAACATTGAGAAAATTATGGATATTTTTGTAATAGATAACGAAAATTTTAACTATGATTTTCTAATTGGTTTGGATTGCATTAAAAATTTCAAATTAATGCAAAATGAAAATTTAAATATCATACAATGTAACAATAAAAAAGAAACGGAGATATCCTCAAGTAGTGAAGATAATAAATCCATTAAAGACTTAGAAAATGAAGACTCGAATAGAACAAATGTCAAAATTCCTGATGTACTAGGTGACAAAAATGAAGAAGAAATATTTTTATACTCTGATATATTAAAACAAAAAAGTAAATGTGAGATTAATTTCAATGAACATATAAACCCGGATAAATTTGAAATGGTAGTAAATCATCTTGATCCACATCAACAATCTGAAATTAATAAGTTGATAGAAAAATACAAAACAGTCTTTGCCAAGGATAAATATGATGTCGGCACCGTCAGAGATTATGAAGCTCATATTGACTTGATGATGGAGAAATATTGTCAGAAACGACCGTATAGATGCACGGTAGAAGATAGAAGAGAAATAGAAAATCAAATATCAAAACTACTAGAGAAGAATTTGATTGAGGAATCTTATAGCCCATTTGCTGCTCCAGTAACGCTAGCATATAAAAAAGAAGATGAAAGAAAGACAAGGTTATGTATAGATTTCAGAGAACTGAACAAAATTGTTGTACCTCAGTCACAACCATTTCCATTGATTGAAGATTTAATGGTAAAAACTGTAAAATGTAAATATTTTTCTACTTTAGATATAAATTCTGCATTTTGGTCAATTCCATTGAAAATTCAAGATAGATACAAAACAGCCTTTGTCACACAAGAAGGACACTTCCAATGGACGTGCCTTCCGTTTGGATTAAAAACGGCTCCAGCCATCTTCCAAAGAATATTAAGTAATATCATAAGAAAATACAATCTCTCTAGTTTTGCAGTAAATTTTATAGATGACATTTTAATATTTTCAAAAAGTTTTGAAGAACATATAATACACTTATCAAGATTATTGGAGGCCATACTAACAGAAGGTTTTAGACTAAAATTTTCTAAATGCATTTTTGCAAATAATTATGCAAAGTATTTAGGCCACATAATAGAAAACAATTCAGTTAGACCCCTGAAAGATTATTTAACTGCTGTCAAAAACTTCCCCGTTCCAAAAACAAGAAAAAATGTCCGTCAATTCCTAGGAAAAATTAATTTTCATCATAAATTCGTACCACACATAGCAATTGTCCTGGATCCGTTACACAATTTACTACGTAAAGATGTGAAATTTGTATGGTCTGCCGAATGTCAGGAATCATTTGATAATATAAAAGCATTGTTATGCTCAAAACCAATTCTGAAGATCTTTGACCCTGAACTACCAATATACATTTACACGGATGCAAGTATTAAAGGAGTGGGAGCGGTTTTGAAACAGGAAGGAGAAGACGGAGATAATAAGCCGGTCGCTTATTTTTCAAAAAAATTAACTGAAGCTCAAAAAAGAAAGAAGGCAATATATCTAGAATGTCTGGCAATAAAGGAAGCTGTGAAATATTGGCAGCACTGGCTTATGGGAACAGAATTTACGGTATATTCAGATCATAAACCTTTAGAAAATTTAAACATCAAGGCTAGAACTGATGAAGAACTTGGTGACTTAACATATTATTTATCCCAATATAATTTTAAAGTTAAATACTACCCAGGAAAATCAAATCAAGAAGCAGACTGTTTAAGCAGAAATCCAGTTTTAGATCCTAATGACAATGCTGATGACGTATTAAAAGTAGTAAATTTATTAACCCTAAAAGATATAAAAAATGATCAAAATAGAAATCTAGATCTACGAAAGGGCAAAAATAAATTTGCATTGGAGAATGAAATTTACTACAAAAAGAATAAAAGAGGAAAAAAAATTATACTTTCAGAAGAACTTAGTATGACTCTAATTAAAGATGTCCATAAGATTTATTGCCATCTTGGGAGAACACAAATGATAAACAAAGTAACACCATTCTACACGGCAAAGAATATCATTACAAACATTAAACAAATTTGTGATGAATGTGAAATTTGTATAAAAAACAAATCAAGGAAAAAGTCAAAATATGGTTTAATGTCACATCTAGGGCCAGCACAACGCCCGTTTGAAATTGTATCTATCGATACTATTGGAGGTTTCGGAGGATCACGGTCAACAAAAAAGTACCTTCATCTTCTGGTTGATCATTTCACTAGGCATGCTCATATCTTGACGTCAAGAAATCAAAACTCCAGTGATTTTATTAAACTTATAAAACAAGTGACACAAAATTACAATATTGATATGATACTAACAGACCAATATCCTGGAATAAATTCAAAAGAATTTAAGGAATTTCTGCAGAAGAATAATATAAGAATGATATTCACTGCTGTGGATACACCATTTTCAAATGGGCTGAATGAAAGGCTTAATCAAACTTTAATAAACAAGATAAGATGTAAAATAAATGAAAGTGAAAAGAAAACAGCATGGACAACAATTGCACACAAATGTGTAGAAAAATATAACGAAACGGAACACACAGTAACAAAATTTACTCCAAAATACCTTCTGGAAGGGGAAAATGTGAATATTCTACCACCAGAATTGAAAACAATATTTACAAAAGAAGATCTTAAAAGAGATAGGAAACTAGCCTTTGAGAGAACAATAAAATCTCACAATTATAATAAGAAAATTTTTGACTTGCATAGGAAAGAATATCAATTTAATGTTGGAGACAGAGTCTATGTGGAAAATGGAAATCGACTAAATAGAAAGAAAATGGATGAAGTGAGGATTGGACCCTACAAAATTCTGAAGAAAATTTCTAACTCAATCTATGAAGTTGATACCGGACACAGGAAAGCGGAATCAAATTTCTACCACATTACCAAACTATCGCCAACTTTAGATAGTAGTTGAACAATTACGTGTATTAACACTTACAATTGTTTTTTTTTTTTTTTTTGGGGGGGGGGGAGATGTAAAGAAAACTCCTTTGGTAATTTTCTTAATTTGAATTGGCCGTGCTATTTTTTAAACCTACATGAAAGATATCACGGCTGTCAGTAAAAAATATTTTGAAGAGATTTTCATGTAAAATACAATAATTTTATAAGGAATTAAGAAAGAATGAATTAGAGGCTTTAAATGTTGTTTCTTTCGTTTTCACAGGTGAGTGAATCTTTTATCTATAAGATAATATAATTGGTTTCATATAGTAACAACATATTGTAAATAAATCTTTCGTTTTCACAGAGAAACGCAATTAAGTCTTTTCTTTTAATAATTCCATTAAACTACAAAGGAAAGAGAAACTAAACATTATATATGTATATGGGTGTATACCTGCAAATAAAGACATTATTATTATTATTAATGGCAGCTTCGCTCCGCCTCCCCTCGGTACCACCATGCAGGCACCTATTGGTAAATTACTATATTTAATTCATTTCTACGCGTGATTTACAAAATTAATACTACATATACTGTAATGTCTAACTAAAATAACTCCACCAGTTGACCTCAAATTAACTTTTTGTCAATCAATAAATAGTAACTTACGCTTAGAGGCCATTATTCCTACCATAGGTATTTTGTTTGAAAGGTGCTAATTGTTTTTTTTTTATGGAAATAGCCGGCAAACGAGCTGACGATCTACCTGATGGTAAGTGGCTATCGTCGCCCAGCATGGACATCAGCAACACCAAAGGCACCACTGATGCGTTGCCAGCCAAGAAAGAGAGAAGAAAGAACTGGCTCTCAAGCCCCCAGCCGGAACACGACGAGTCGTTTGGCGGCTGACTCATGCTCAAGGGTGGCAGCTATCCAGGCGAACCCCATGAAAAAAATAATAGTAATAATGGTATTAATTAACATTTAAAATCAATATTACCAATATAATCCCTCGAGGGGCCCTACCACCAACGGGCTGGATTTATTCGCCTCTTACGACACCCATCCGGCGTGGGATTGGGGTTAGTATTCTAAGCGGCCCCAATACGGCAATTGTGGCCACAAAGTTTTAAGTTTTTTTTTTTTTTAATATTTTTCAACAATGAAATGTGTGAAAGTGTTTCAAGGTCTCCTCAAGTTACCCTCAACTGTTAGCTGTCAATCTCCTTTTTGTTTCTGTCGGCAACCATCAGCAACACTACCACGCAAATGACAGCAAGTTTAAATTTTACGTAATTTTAAAAACACCTTATACTCGTACTTTATAATACTCTCACGCATTAAAACCATGTAGAGTCAAGAGGTCATCGCCCTCTACGGACAATAAGGGCAATTTAAGGCGTTGCTTGCTAGCCAAGAAGAAAGGAAAACACCTAACTCATTTCAGTGGGTCAATACGTTAACAATCTTTAATTAGCTTGTTATATAAGATCCTGATGGCACTAACACCTAAGTACTAGAGCCAATAAATTACAATACAATACAATACAATCTCTCTTTATTGTACACCAGTTAAGTAATAAAAAATTACAAAATTTCTTAATTAATACACAAGGTGCAGACAATAGGCGGCCTTATCGCTAAGAGCGATCTCTTCCAGGCAACCAAGTCTTGTGAAATTAACAGAGAAAAAGAAGTCAAGAAGGGTAGAGGTGTACATGAAGTGTGCATTTATACAAATAAAAAACAAGTGTCAATGATGATAATAACAGAGATACGCAAGGATATTTGACATTTGAGTATAAGAATGTTGAGACCACATTATGAATCAAATGAAGTTAAAAATAGGAAACAGATTTTTGAAACAAGGAAGATTAAGTAAAGGCAATAAATTTTAAGGCCAATAAATTACTAATTGAATTAAAAAAATACACGCATTATAAAATTAAAATCCCTTCATTGATCCTTCGAGCCGGATTCAATCGATACACGTAAACAACAACTGTTGGCTACAGCTGGTTCCAACCAGGTAATTAGGTACTTACATTGATAATTTGATTTTAGTTCATTTGCAAGTCTGTTGCTTTTTATCAATAAACCAACCAATACTTTAAATGTTATTCCAGATAATGGTCTACCTGTGTGCTAACAAACGAACTCGAACATCCTTACAAACGAACTTTGTCATTTATTATATTTGTAGGTTAATGAATAGAAATCATTATATTAATTTAGATATTACTCTTTTACCGACATTGAAATCAATAATGTCAACAAATTATGTAAGGAGGGTTGTACAATTTAAGCGATTATCTACATTTAACTAAACATTAAAAATGAATTACTTCGACATCGACGTTGACAATAGAAACGCAGAACGCTTCATTGAGATTCGTACAAAAGCGGTAGCCGCGTGCGCAACGACGAAAATACGTATAAAAAGCTAAACAGAAGTATAAAAAGGTAAAAAGTGAAGTAAACAATCTGGGTGCGTTTTTTATGGGCCGGGGCCGACAATAGTATTTTGGGACGGCACAAGTATCGCACGCGAGTGCTCTCGCCATCTGCGGGGTGCGCGCATGCCCCTGTGTTAATTAATGTGGTTTCTGAGACTTAAGTTGAGACATGCGTTATCATTTTTACACTAATGAGTAGGTACTTATCTATGTAGGCACTTGCGTACCTTGACGGGACTTTTAAACACTTGGTTACCTATTCTTAAGTGAAGAAAGCTCTCCAGTCCTGAAAGTTAGAATGTACTTAGTTATCTAATTGTTTTATCGCTTCCGTTCGGCTTGTAGGTACCCTGTGACCTGACCAGCCTTGGGGTTTGTGTTGCAGATGTGTAAGATCAGCAGTGACAAATTACGAACTTCTGGCTTGTTAGATCGTTTGCCGGCTATTAGAGAAGTTGTAGTTTGCAGTCTAATTTTTTTGTCTGACATCTGTAAGTCTATTCTGTTTTGTAACTCGACAGCGGAATCCGCGATGAGTGTCAAACTTCAAACGACTAAAGATATGATTTTGACACTCATCGCGGATTCCGCTGTCGAGTTACAAAACAGTATAGCCTTTGTGACATGTAAGTTTCTGTTACCTACACTACAAGGTCTAGAAAGATATCCCACTGAAATAAGGGAAGTTGTTCTTATCAATAGTGAATATTCTTATGATATGGATGATCAATGAAACTTTATTTAAAAGAAGAGACTGGACCACAAACAAGTCCACACTTTTAGGCATTAATTCAATATTGTAAGAAGACGGAAATTTTATTTATATTCAGTAAGATGTAAGTAAATTGTAAAGTAAGGGGCACTTTTTATGTAGGTAAGGTATCTACATACAAAGTTAACGAAATTGTTGATTTGGATAAGTGGAATTAAAATAAGTAAAATAGTTTATGTGTTTGATCGCAATCTTTTCAAATCTGGCCAGATTGAAGTGACAAAGGTAACGGTAGCAGGGTGAGAGCTGAGAGCGGTTGCTGGGGTGACCCTGCCAAATGCTAAGACGGCTAGCGGTTGACCGCCCGGAGAGATGTCAATCATTTATTTGAATATCTAAATCGTTCGTTTCCCATATTCCATTAGATTAAGCGATAGGATACGATTGCATTATTTAGGAGCAACGGACTGAAATTTGCTTAGAAAAAGCAACTTTTTGAACGGTTTTGCATTAACATTTCAGAAAATTGCTTACAAGCTGGTCATGTGGAATATTGTAACGGTTTTCGTATTGTAGTTATTCCAGAATAACCGACACAGAGACCAATCAATGTATTCATGTCACGTCTAGTATGTCATCTTTAGTAAGTTGTTTAAAATGATAAAATCAATTTATTTATTTTTATTTCACCATAAAAATCTCTCGCAGAAGCCGCAGCTTATTTTAGCAGAGCAGCCCGGAGATACCCTAATCGCACAAACTCACATAGATGATTCCGTGGTGAGATTCCGCCCCGGTTGTTATTAATGGCAACTAAACTTGTATGTAAGTTACTATTAACTAATAATACTTAGGAAATAATATTATTAGATATTATATCTTACAACGGAATAATCTGTGAGTTAAATCTGTGAGATTATTAGAAACTATGCTATACGTACCTATCTAATGCGACTCCGCGATTCTTAGACAAAATTATTACTTTTAAGTATACAATACGTCACAGAACTCACAGATTACCCCCTATCCATGACAATACCTACCTACTTGAGTTTTGTTATGAAAGTTTCAGTTATATATTCAAAGTTCTTGAAAACAATTGCTATTTGGTATAAAATTAAGAAATATGATATAGAGTGAACTCGGAATTATCCCTCGCGGACGGGGTTGCAATTATGACCCGTTTTTCATAGCAGCCGCCCCACCCGGCTCCCGTTAGCTGAAAAGAAACCAATTTACCACGCTTATTAATTATTTAAATGTCATTAAACACAGGCAAGATACTTAAAGGGCGACTTTAAACATTTAAATAGTCCTGTTTATTTATTTTTTTAATCAAATGTAGGTACTTGTAGGTAGGTACTAACTACTACTTATGTAATTATATCTATTGTCTAACACTTTGAAATCGTATCATAACTTTTGAAATGTATCAATAGTAGGTAGTATCAATTTATCAGTATATCATATATATATATATGATTGTTAGACAAGTGGGATCTTATTGAAATATCTATTTGCCATTAAGTGCAAGGCTTCACAGCAATAGTAATGTTACTGAACTCCAGATTTCTGACCGCTCGCTGTGTGGGCAACTGTGAACGCTGAACGCAGAACGCGACCACAGAACTCAGACCGCCGGGGCGATGTGTTCGGTGCCTAATAATAACATTTACTGAATGAATGAATTGAATTATACATGTAGGTACTAATGGTAAAAAAATTAAATTAAGCCGAACAGGGGGTATGTCACCCCAAAATAGGTACTTAGTATATACGCATACTACTCACGCAGAAATGACGGTAAAATGTTACAAGAAAACGTTGCAAGAAACTGCAACTAATTTTGTTATCACATTTCTCCACTACCGCGTCGCGCCGGTATAGAAGTTCACTTCAGAAAATAAGATTTGGTACCTATAGAAACTATCTATTCTGATTTCTGTTTAAACATCCCTATTACAAAATATATATACCTACTAGCCCAGTTTAAGACGTAAAAAATTATGAAAAATATGGCCAATAATATGTATCTACACGGAGGAATTTAATTCAAAGAAGCTGTTGAAAAATCCTCTTACCGCACATCAAAACCATTTAAGTCAAACAGGAAATTATCCGTCGTTGTTGTAGGTACCTCTACCCACGATAAATACGCAAAATGTCGTGTCGACAGTTCCTTCCGATCGGATGAAGACTTCCAGCTGTGCCAGCCTGGCGGAGTATGGAGAACGTTTGAAAATTGGGTACCTTATTAAAGTTTGATCTCCAGTTAATTAAAGCTGTAATAAATTAAACGATGTAGCCTGTTTCACTACTGTTTGTGAGCTGTGCGTGCGTACTTATGAAGACCCGTAAAATGAGTATAGTTTGAGACAAATAATTTTATAAATTGCATACTACTCTAATACAAAAACGTGTTTATTATAATTTTCTTATTTTAAGATTGACTATGTCTCAGGGCGGTGGAGGCAGGAGTCACGGAGCAGGGAGGGGGGTGGAGATCACTCGCCCGTGCTTTAATTGCTTTTCACTTAGCAACCGCTCATGAACAGAACGTTCGCTAAAATGAAGAAAAAATCATTACATCAACATCTTTTAGAAATTGCTCAGATTTGGGCCGTTCAGAGACAGCGAGCTCCGTATAAGTATAACGCTTTCCTCTTGTTTTTCCAGCGCGCCTCATTTCCGGCCGGGGGTCGCGAGTGGGCGCGGGTGGCGAGGGGTCTAAGTAATTTTGCTTAAGAACTCTAAACGTAATTAGTGTAGGGCGTGCAAAGGGAAGGGCTTGAAAGTTGGAGAGGGTTGCGTCCCGCGCCAGCGCCCGCGCCCGCTCCGCTCCGCGCGCCGCCTGAATATTTGATCGTGCTCGTCTCGCGATAATATTTGCCGGAGGAGGTTTCCGTAAACACGAGCATGTTTCCCCATCTACTTATACTTTCTTTTATTCCGCTATTCAAACCTGTCTCGCGCTTTTAATTGGAGCAGGTTTTATAAGTATGAGTAAGTAGGCTTGCGACTTGCGAGAGAATTAAAAATATCACGCTACGCCGCTTCCGAATACGTCTAATGTTATTAAGTTTTTCTTTGCGAATTTTTCTTTGAGGAAAACATTTATAGACTTCAAATAAGTGTAATTCACGAATTACTCAAATCTCGACGCCTATTAAATTTGTTTGTTGGCAATGTGATATCAAAGGTTAGAGGAACATAAAGTAGGTAATCTATACAATTTATAAATTAGTATAAATTAATTTGAAGTGTCTGTCTGTTATGTATTTAAAAACTATCAAAAGAAATATATCATAACGATGTATTGTAACGAATTAAAATAAACGAGATTCATATTCTACTTGAAGCCAGCTAATGCCATTTAAATGATATCATCAATTGATATGATCAAAAAGGATTTAAATATCTGACTAAATAGTCTCTCTCAATACCTACTTCTGTTTTCTTTATCGATTCGTTTGCTTGTTTAATAAGAATCAATAATTTTTCTCTCAATATCTTAAAGGATTCCCAACAAAAACACAAAAAAACACGCTTGGCTTTGCTTCCTCAGCGCTATAGAGCTAAATCATACAATTTGAGGGTAGGTAGGTATATAAATGTTAAATGCCAAAGGAACCCGGCACCCTGGCACGGCGAGTAGGCTCACTACCGACTGAGCCACAGGGACTTCGTATTTATCACTATCAACCACTACGCCGCCATTCTCACTCACTTTCCCGAAGCATAAAACAAATCCGTACCAATCTTCCTATTTGTGAAGTGTATTTGTGAAGACGAGAGGGTCCACTAGTTAAAACTGACAGATTTTTCGTTTCTGAATACAGAATACCTAATAAGGTAAGTACTACACAGCTTAATTTACCTCTACAACGTACGCTACGCCTCTACTGCTACGCGTGTACAGTGAACACATTTTATAGTGGTTTTGTTGCGGTGTCAGAGAGAACAAGTTTACAACAGCTTTGTGTAATGTTGTATTGTGTGTCTACGGCTACGCTAAAGAGGTATTATCATATGGACCGTTTCCTAATAGGTACTACAACTACGCATTATCGTGTTCATAATAATTATCATATGACAAAAGTTGCTCCGGCCGACGCTGTTCTACTATGTAATCAAATCAGTTATTTCAGCTCTCAGAACTGCCTCATTAAAGACCCTTATTAGGTTTCAACTCGACTATTTCGAGATCCTACGTACGTAGATCGATATTAACTCTAAGAGTTTTGGTAAATATAAGAATGATACATATTTCAAAGTATAAATTTAAAAACAATAGTTACTCACACATTTATTTACCCCTGACGCAACGAAGAGGGGTTTTATAAGTTGAAGTGTGTCTCTGTGTGTGTGTGTGTCTGTACGTGTTATCATAGCTTGTAGAAAATAATTATCAGATTTTTCAAGATGATTGATGAAAGTAGACTACAGTATTAGTTTACGATGAGCTATGTCTCCACGTAATATATATATAGCGTAAATACGACTTCAATCACTTAAATTACTTCAATTGCTATAAGTAATGAATCATTAATATAATATGTTGATATTAATTACGTAGCAAGCCTACTTGTGTATAATCTTAGATAAAGAATGATATAAAATAATAGGTATCGTATTTCAAAATCATACTGCCTATTTCGACGCTTAAAACGAGATTAGAATTCATTTGATATTTCGAAGCAAGGACAATAATTTACAAATTCAAAAGGCCTGTGAGACAAGAGAGGAAATTAGAATTCGTAATTAGAACGAAGCAACGCCGCGGCTGCTTCTACAACATTTGATTAGCAATTATGGTAATTTGACTTAGAGCAGGGTAAGATTTCTCCTAATTTGTTAGTTAAATTATAATCGCAACTGACAGAATTTCTTCTTGAATTAAAATGTTGTAAGGATAACATTTTGATTCAAGGAAATTTATTTCAGTAATTAGTACAAGCAATGAAAATTGAAGTTGAACAAGACTCTATCTGAGGGACCTACTCTATCAGAGGAAATTAATGAAATTATAACTACCTAATCTTGGAAATAATAACTAAATAGGAATCAATAAATAATGTTCTTATTTTTTTATTATAAAAAGAAAAAATATGCTTTATTATTATTCCACCGATGTCAAAGGGCGACGGGGTAATATTAGTATGCAACCGTAATCAGATGATTTTGAATTTATAATAATTAATATAATAAAGTAAGCGTCATCAGTAATAGCTACAAAACTATAGTACTACTTGGCTTCGACCCATTAATGGCCCACTACTGGGCACGGATCTCTCCTCTTGAGGAAGCCTAGAGCACCACGCTGCTCCAGAGCGGATTGGTGGAGGGTTTAATGGCCAACCCGAGTGTCGGAAGTTCTCATACCGCCCGAGGGCCTCTGGCATGGTTTAACGACTGTTATTGGATTGACTGTTAGCGGATTGGTGGAGGGTTTAATGGCCAACCCGAGTGTCGGAAGTTCTCATACCGCCCGAGGGCCTCTGGCATGGTTTAACGACTGTTATCATACGATAACAACCGGGACCGACGGCTTTACGTGCCCTCTGAAGCACGGAAGCGCTCAAGAAAAATTTTGCCACTAGCGGTCACCGATCTAACTACCCACCGCGCTCGCTATTGCTTAACTTTGTCGATCGCTTAGGATCGACGCAAGCCGCTGGGCTATGAGCGCTTCAAGTAGTAGTACTACTTACTACAGCTAATAGCAAGAATGGCTGTAACTACCTACGGCTAAACAATTTAACTGATTTTGGAAACTGAAGTTGTAATCTCAGTCTGTTATTTTAGCAGTATTCGGGCGGCTTAGAATACTAATACCAATCCCACGTCGGATGGGTGTCGTAAGAGGCGACTACGTCCGGTCCGTTGGTGGTAGGGCCCCTCAAGGGATTATATTGATAATATTGATTTTAATTGTTAATTAATACCATTATTACTATAATTATTTCTCCATGGGGTTCGCCTGGATAGCTACCACCGTTGAGCATGAGTCAGCTGCCAAACGGCTCGTCGTGTTCCGGCTGGGGGCTTGAGAGCCAGTTCTTTCTTTCTTTTTCTTCTCTCTTTCTTGGCCGGCAACGTATCAGTGATGCCTTTGGCTGATGTCCATGAGCGACGATAGCCACTTACCATCAGTTGGATCGTCAGCTCGTTTGCCGGCTATTTCCATAAAAATAAAAGTTATCATTGAAGCGGTTGCCAGGCAGCCCGCGCGGTGCAATTTAATTATGGAGTTCGCTCCCGCGCTTTACCCTTTTGTATCTTAACCCCCGGATGAAAAAATACTCACCCATAAAATAGAGGACGGGTAACGAAAAAAAGGAGCGTATGCAAATTCAGGATAAAATATAGCCCGTAAATGCCACCGTTTCTAAAAGAATATTAGAGACGTTTTTCAGTGGGTGGATGGGGGTCGCTACTTTATACTTTGTCTCCTCGCTAAGTACTGCAGCTCCGGGTGTCCGCTAAGGAATCCGCCTTAATTTGCGACTGTTGTTCAGTAATAAATCAACAGCCACATTCCTATTTTCCGCGGGGTAAAGTTAGGCCTAAAAATGACCAAACACAATATTATTACGAAATATTGAAAGTGATATCTAAAATTATAATTACACATAAGTGTATACCAAGATGACTAATTATTTAATAAATGTTTAAAACTACCCGCGTACCTATTCATGAAAAGTATGCATCCAACAAAAGCCGTAGTCTCCTACGTTGGCATGTTTTGTCTAGGAAACTTTACATCACCTTTGTGAACATTATTATGTATAATGTACACCTGACATAACTAAGGTAATAAACTAATAACGTATAAAAGTTGTTTCACGATATGTTCGGTTGAAAGTACCCAAATACGAGTTATCTCCGGTTATTAGAAGTGGTACAAGTAAGAGTGGTAATTTAAATAATTGTTTGTGACACCTAAAATCACTGCTTAAGATTGAGAACTTTATTAAGATATATCAGACGAGACAAAAAATATGCAGTTTTATAAATTTTAGTAAGTATTTCGATATTGATCGAATTGCACATGAAAGGAAACTTTTAAATATGTACATTCGGATACTAACAATAGACACGTGTACTCTAGAAACGTTATCCGTGGATATAGAGTCGCTTTACCTACTTATCACCATTTTATTGAATTTTGTAAAGTCGTATCGTAAATAACGTATTGCAGTGAATAACTAAAACATTATGAAAAAATCATAGTTTTATTTTAACTAATAGAAGTTTAGTGGGAATCAGATCATGATATTTTAATGTTGATATAGGTACTCTGTGACTCTACGCAAATTAAATAATTTAATTTCCATACCTATGTAAGAGTAGTTGAATGGTAAAAAGTACATGAAGATGGACGTTATTCCGTCACTGTCCAGTCTTTATATCGTAGTCATAACTTGCCTAATAAGAATTTTGTTCATTGTATTTTCTTAATTAGGTCCTTTAATAAACTTTTATTAGTATAATAGGAAGGGAAAGTCACATTTCATACTGTGTAATGGTACAATTCTAACAACGGGTCAGTATGGTAGAACGAACAAATGAGTTAATAGGTGTTTTAATTATTGACGAGTGGTCAGGCGTGAGAGGGGCGAGGGGCGCGGGATGCGGGGCGGTGAGAGGACAAGAAAGAGACAACATCAAATATTTAACGCGTAATGCCGACCGCGCTCTCGCTTGTAATTAAAGCGTTCTTTCCTTTTTTCAGCAGCCTGATACAATATTCAGCACGAGAAGGAAGCGCTCCGGTGGCGGGGTGGCGCCTCCATTGTATTCGCTAAGGAAGATAAATTAAAAAATATAATTACAAGGCGGCCGCCATAATTCTCGGCAGGCGGGCGGTGGGTGGCGGGAGGGGCGCGGGAGGGGAATAGTGGAGGAGCGGGCGCTCCCGGAGGAGGCTTCTTAAATATTTGGGGATAGCGCGTACCTACGCATTACGTAAATTAATGACACGGATTCGAGGAAGGATGGCGCCCGCCCGCGCCCGCGCCTCTCCGCTGTTTGTTTTGTTTTAATGTGCGTTGTTAACGACGTTATTAGACGCGAATTATAATACGAGAGCGGCCCTCCCTTCCGGCCAGCGCCGGCCCAACGCCGGCCGCCGGATTGATTGCCCTAATGACTCTCTTCTGTTCGCATAATTGCGAAAATCAGACTTACGTCTTTTACTTGATTCAATCCAATTTATGACAATACATCAAGCTCTCTTTTAAATTATATTAACGGGAAATTGTTTTGATTTAAGAGCTTGATGGCACTCGTAGACGACCCTTATTTTTATCTAATGATGTAGCTACTATTACTAATATTAACTTTGTAAACAACATCTCAAATACAATAATAAGAATAATAATAAACGCTAACACACTCATACCCTCGCAGTAGGTTATTATTACCTGTATCGCGGGTAGCGTGGATGACACATATAACACATCACAATCACACCCATGACCCGAGTACAAATATTTATCTGTCACATAATTATCTACCCCGGCCGGAAATCGAACCCGGGACCCCTCGCTTCGCAGGCAGGGTCGCTACCAACTAGGCTACAGGGTCGTCAGTTACTACCAATATCTACTAAGTTCACATATTAATGAAAATACAATACATTATTAGGGTCTGATGTGTCGCAGATATCGTAGTGCGTGATTGATAAGGGATGTAAACAGGTAGCAGGACATGTGGGAGTGTGTAGTGTGTACGCCGCGCATGCCCACACGGCCACACACGGCTCAACAAGTGGCCCCATGTGCTCGACTTTCACTTTCAGCCGCGTAGCCGTTCCCGCTGTAATGACCGACCGCATTTTCCGCGTGTCATTGCAAACGTCATTCACATCACTAGGCATATTGCTGCAAGAATTCGAACTCGGAATATACATTGGTCATCAGTTTTATTTTTATGTTATGAATGAGGTATTTAAAAAAATATGTTTAAATATAAGTTGGAATTAATTGAGTTCGTACATTTATAATGATGATAATAATAATGATGATAATAATAATAATTCTTATAATTCTCTTATAATTCTTATCTAGATTCATACCTACTCGAGATTTTATGACTACCTAAAATATGTCGAAAAGTACTAAGACACATATTGAAGTCCTAATAAGCTTAAAATTGGTTAACTTGTGACTGGTCTCAACTTATTTAGGTACATGAAATGTTTTAGTGGGTTGTCATGTACGCTGCAGGCTCTTTTCCTTGTGTCTTGATGAGAAGGAACCCTGAAAACGCCCCTGGTGTCTCCTCATGTCTTCTCATACTTACAATCGACATGTTACTAATTCTCCAGTCGACGATCCATTGAGTAATCCACTAATTATGTAAGGAAGTATTATTCATGGTTTGGTATCATTAGGTACACGGACTAACTACCGAACAAAAGACCCATTACATTATAATGAAAAAATAATAACATTATTTATTGATTCCTTTTTAGTTATTATTTCCATGATTAGGTAGTTATAATTTCATTAATTTCCTCTGATAGAATAGTTAGAGTCTTATTCAACTTTAATATTTCATTGCTTGTACTAATTACTGAAATTAATTTCCTTGAATCAAAATGTTATCTTTACAACATTTTAATTCAAGAAGAAATTCTGTCAGTTGCGATTATAAGTAACTAAGGCTTAGGCCCAATTGATAATGTTGTAATTTATAGCTGATAACCCTTGATAAAAAATTAGAGGTTGTCTCAAGGTCTAATAAGGCTTAAATAATTCTAAGCTGCGTCCTAACAGGTGTCCCGTATCTTATAGACCAACGGAATGTGGGGGATCAGCTCATTCTACATCAGAATCATAACATTTTATCGTCCTAGGCTCAGTGGTTTAGAAGATATGAACTTTTATAGCTTTATTTTGATATTCTAACAATAAGTACAAAAATTTACATTGTATTGAAACATGTTATTTTTGTTTATTTCTTCATTCAGCGAGTTAAATAATCATGTCTTTCCAATTTAAACATAATTAACGTAATAATCACTATTATAACAATTTGTACGAGGCTAAACATGTGCATATTTTAAATTACATCATGGAAGACTTGATGTTTCAATGAAGCTGGTGTAAAATAACCTGTGGACCATCATTTCAAAAACATGTCTACAGTTCATGTCAAATTCTGAATTATATAACTGTGTGGAATGGAATATTACCACACTTTTCTAAAAATCAATCTTGATGAAGGTTTTTTCACTGCAACTATATACCAACCCAAAATGAGATGTTATTTTCAAAAATTAAAATTAATACGCCTCGTTTTATTAGGGCTCCGCAGTCAAAACTAAACACTTATAGTTTCGTCGTAATCATCAGTCCGTCCTGTCCGTCCGTGAGTCTGTCCGTCTATCCGTCCGTAGCTTAGCTCAGAGGCCCTTAGTACCAGAAAGTTGGAATTTGTTATGGGTAAAAATTTATCACGTCAACAACGTGGAATAACATTTTGAGTTGGTGGTGATACACACAATCATGTGTAGGTATAGCAAAATGCAAATGCAAAGGCTAGTACTCTTACGCCCCAACTCAAGAGTCACTAATGTTTACTTAAATCACCCCTTAGTACAGAATTTGTATGGTGATTATTTTCTAAGGAGCGATTAAAGTAACCGTTAGTAACTCTGAGTTGAGGCGTTAAACCCCAAATTATATCTACATAAGGTACTATTGTAAATACGAAAGTGAGTTAATCTTTACATACCTACTAACGAAATTTAACGCAAGCGAGAACCGCTAATGTGAGTACCTACTGAATAAAGATCTTGTAGAAAAGTACGACTTACACCAAAAGTAAGATGGAAAGATATTTTTAAAGATATATCTTTATCCTGATATATCCTGCTGTAGCAGGGCCAGGTTGGATGGCATAAGCACGAAATAGAAAATTGTGGAGAGTCATAAGGGAGGCATACGCCGTAGTCACCTGACTACTACGGAAGGCGTAATATAGAAAGAATAAATAGGTATACAAAAATAGTGAACAAATATAAATATATACATTAGTAAATGTTTTAATAAATATAAAAGAAAGCACAATATGTAGTAGAAATAAAGGCTTATTTTATTTTATTTATTTATGAAAGTACAAATTACACATCTCCTCTAGGAATTTCTCTGTCGCCTTTATCATAGACATACACTATTAGGACATTTCTGTAATATTTTGAGACTGTCCAAGTGTTGTATTACGTAGGGAAAATACAGTAGCAAAAAAATCGGTACTTTTCGATTTTGACAAACGCATTGCGATGGATTTCACTGAAGTGCCGTATACATACATACATATTGTATATGAAAATATTTTAAAGACATTATGCATTCGCCAGTACCTACTGTGTGTCCGCACAGTGTTGTTTTTGAATACGGGCAAAAGCTTTAGGAAACAAAGTATTTTCATTGTGCACAATTTTAAGTCACATTTTTAATACAATAATAATAATTACATTTTTTAGATTGCTAGATAAATAGTGTTGAAGAAAATATATGTGTTTAAATTTTTTCTTTCTTCTTCAGATTTGGCTTATGTTGTAGGTACATACATAAGGAAAATTTTGACTAGGATCACTAGACTCAGTTGATGTACGAATACTCCTACTGGAAAGTACGGTAGGTAACATCCCAATTTGATCATAGGCAGCGTTGCTGAACAGGCAAAACTTATTAATTTCAGTCATTATGAATTCCGCAAGCGAAACTCGAACGTCTAATTTCAACCCTAACTTATCAAGACGCGAATAAAAAAGTTCTCCCCCGGCACCCCCACGCTCACCCCCTTGTTTAAAACGCCAGCGAAAAAAGAAGCACATAAAAATGCATGAGGCCTTCCTCGTTATAAGGAAAGGGTAGCACCCCCCTACCCCCCTCGGGAGGTAGCTGTAAAAATCGTCTCTAATTTAAATTTGGGAAGTTTCGCGTAGCGCGAGGCACGTTGATGTCTTGATAAATGTGCGCGAATTCCACTAATTTGGAGTCTTCAGCGCTCGGAACTTTTAATTGGGTGTGCATAAATCGCGCTAGCATAATGGGAGCCGCATTAATTTCATCTCGCGACAAAATGGCGGGCCGTGAGTTCCAGGAGTCAGATAAGCATCTTATTTCCCGACAGCTCCCTGATTCGGGTTCATGTTGAAACTCCGTTGGACAATTCAGAGTTTAGACGCACACTTCTTAAATCTTTAGTTGGGGAATTGTTCCTGAACTGGAAAATGTCAGAAATATTATTTTGAAATTTGATTCGCTTTAGACTTTACTTGAATGTTCGATATGCATATGATATTAAAAGAATTTATATCAACAACACCAATAACTCCGCCCATAGTTTAGACCGTTGACACAATCGTGGTCAAGAACTGTTGATTTGATAAAAATAACCTTCGTATTCTATGAACAAGATTGAGATAAAAAAGCTACTTGAAATTTTGCTATTTAGGTTAAGTATAATTCCATCCCGATATGTCCGCCCGTCCGTCCGCAGCATAGGACATAGACAGAAAACTGTAACTCGGCCTGGATATAGGTTCGTATACCTATGTTACGTTAACAAAGTGATAAAATAAAATCTTTATAAAAAATTGTAGGGTACCTAGCCGAAGGTAAAGGGATGAATTTTTTTTCTAGTCTACCCCATAGAGTATCATCCAAAAAGATCTTTGAAAAATATTATGGATCTGCAAAAACAATTTTTCGATTCAAATGTCGATTTTCGAAATATCGGCCTTAAAATGCTACTTTTGCTGGTGTTGGACACGTGAAAAAAATTCACGCAGTAGTAGATATATATAAGATGATGAATTTAAAAGGAAAACTATCACAGGTAGGTAGCTTAAATAAGTAGTTAATGGATACCTAATAGTCGATGAATTTACAACTAAGGTAGGTAGGTACTCTACTTACATTGAGGCCTGAGACGCACGCCGGTTTTAAAAGACAATATCTATGACGAGTTATAATCTTAACATATTATACATACCAATTTGTTTAATTTTGTTTTGAATAATATATTGTGGAAGTGCTCAATACTTATAAAGTTTTATGATGAAGGTTTTAAGATAGAGATTTGTTACTTGAGCATGGGGCACATTAATCTGTGGCATGGGGTCTCGTCTCGACCTCATGTAGGACAGAGCTTGCTCGTATATAGCAGATGGATTTAGGATCTAATTATGTTATATCTACTTTGTAAACTTATTATCGGGCCCATCAGATATTCTAGGAATCTCCATCCCGAAGCATTTTTGTGGCTAATTCCATGTAGGTACTTACAAGACTTATAAAAAACTAATCTGACATAATTTTTAGGTTTTGTATATGTATATTTCGTAAATCATCCGAAAATGTTTATTTATTTTCAGGGTTAGTATGTTCGTGATTTAATTAGGCTGTACAACATGATACAACGCGTAATTAGAGCGTATAACTGTGTTGGAATTATCTGGAATAACATATTTCAAGAGGAGGAGTGCATGATTAATGTTACAAGTATAATGAACACAAAAATAAATAACAGAAAAATAATGTCCTTAATCATCCATCAATTGATATAAAATATACGCCTAAGATAATAACTTACAACGTTTAAACAATAATAAATTTAAAATTCTTTCCTACCTTCTTCACAATAATGAAAAGCTAGTACAGTATCGCACTCCGTTCTTCTTCATTAAATCTGCACAAAGCAGCCATTGACAAACTTCGACGGGTGTAATGTTATTCATTTGGGAAAGTCAAAGGTTTTATTCGCAAAAAAAAAATAAGTCGCCAGAGAGCGGACGGTGGCATTTTTTCCATTCGCCGCGTTCCATTAGCGTGCCTTTGTTTGGCGGGAGCGCGCAAATTAATTTAGCTCTCCCGCCATTTCCTCGCGCTTTCACCCGCGCGTCCTCCTTGCCCCTGCCGCGCCCTTTTTTGTCTACGCTTTGCTCGACGTATCGTTTTCTTCTTTATGGCTCATTAGGCATCATCGTCGCCATTGTTTTTGTTCGCCGTACCCGCAAGATCTAATTATTATGATCAGCAGTCTCATCAATGACGTCTTTGTGGGAATGTCCCATGTATGAGTTGCAATCTTAAGTAAGATTCAATGATATAATAAAAGATAAAAGAATGACAGAACATTATTAGCAATTTTGTTTTTGATATACTTATGTATTCTTATTTCAAAAATAATTGACCTCTCTCTCTGTTTAAAACAAACTGCGCATTATCTAATACTTCAGTAATTTAAGAAGAAAACCTACTGAACGAAATTGTAAGTAGGAAACCCACAAAATGCCAAAGTACCTGTAATATTCTATTACATCGACTGATCGGAGGTCTTTATAATATTTAAGTACTAACTTCGATAGGTATTATTATACGATACAATCCGTGGCCTAGTTGGTAGTAACGACCCTGCCCGCGAAATGATGGGTCCCGGGTTCAATTCACGGCCGACATATTATGTATGTATATATTGACGGGTCCATGTCACCGGCGACACAGAGATTCTTATTGCAAAGTTATGAGTTTATATGCAAGCATTTATTATGAAATTATATGTGATAAGTTTAAAACTTATTGCACCAAACTGACTATAGTGCGATCCAATTTCGAACTTTCTGATTAAGTAATATTAATTAGGTAACTGAGCTGAAAATTCAATTAACTACGTATTTTTATTTTAAATATATTTTATAATGGTATTCTGAACGAATTATAAGTTTAATCAGTTATGGTAATAATACCGTAGAGGTCAATGCCATCATTTTATAACGAAAGAAAAGTCTTCCGACATTTTGTCTATACATAAATTATATAATGCTATAAAATAAAAAAACACTACGGATTTACATGCAGTTTTTACCAGTTATTGGAACTTCCTATGTATGGGAATTAGTGTGACTACTGGTTTATTATCATAGCTATTAGTATTTTAAAGCGCATGCTAAAAACTTACTAATTTCTACTACTTACGCCCCAACTCAGAGTCACTAATGGTTAGTTAAATAGCTCCTTAGCACAAAATGTGTATGGTTATTCTTTACTAAGGAGCGATTAAAGTAATCGTTAGTGACTCTGAGTTGGGGCGTTAGTCTTGTATTATGTAAACATTAATTAATTGTGACAATATTTCTGTGATTGCCTCATAGCTCTCATAAGTCTGCTTGACTCTACATAATATAATAACATGACATACTAAACTAATGTTATAAATGTGAATGTAA
Organism: Thymelicus acteon; assembly: GCA_951805285.1. NCBI lineage: Eukaryota > Metazoa > Arthropoda > Insecta > Lepidoptera > Hesperiidae > Thymelicus > Thymelicus acteon. The sequence goes on along the minus strand of OX638219.1, from coordinate 7,941,457 downwards.
GTTTGTTTGTTACGCTTTCACACAAAAACTACTTAACCGATTTGGCTGAAATTTGGAATGTAGAATGCTTATATCCTGAATTAAAACATAGGCTACTTTTAATCCCGGAAAATTTCAGGGTTCTCGCGGGATTTGTAAAAATCCATCTCTACCGCGGGCGAAGACGCGGGCAACAGTTAGTAATGTTACAAATTTTCATGCGCTGGCTGTTTTTTCGCTCAATGAGCGTTTTTGTCTTTGATCGTTACATGTACAATTCAATCTACGATATTATATATTGTTCTAGTAAACATAAACAGATAATCAATCATTTTAGGTACTGAATAATAGGACTATAGAACGAATTATGTTGTCCACTTTTAGAACATGCAAACGTAAGTTACCTACATAAAAACGAGCAAATCTAATATAAACTATGTAGGTAACTAGCAGCTGTGATATACTTATTTAATAACATACTAATATTATAAATGTGAATGTAAGTTTGTTTGTTACACTTTCACGCGAAAACTACTTAACCGATTTGGCTGTTTGAATTGGAGATAGCCTGTACTCTGGGTTAAAACATAGGCTTTTTATCCTGGAGAAGTTCAGGGTTCCCGCGGGATTTAAGATAGTTTATTGTCTTTAAGCATAAAATAATAATAATAATAATATCACCGATCTAGATAACACCTCGCAACTGCAGTATCGGGTTATTGTACATCTAGAACGACAACATATTTGTCTGTAAGGTATTCGAAATCCATTAAAATTTTAAAATTGCCACAGACTTGTCTTTCCATCGATCAAAACCTGACCAATATAATGTAGATTAAAAGCTTACTTTTTTATTATGTTAATAAAATATTCTCACCTGCGCCGGCGCCGGGTCGCTACGCGCGTTCCCTGCCACAAAAACCCGCCAACTGACGGCTGGTCTGGCCGTGACCCACAGTTTTTTAACCCGCGCGTGCCCTCGTTCTTTTCCTACAGTAAAACAACCCTTGCGTATTCATAAACCGTCGCCCTGTGACTGTAGCGTTATACGTCATCCAACTAATAATGCTTTTTATACTAGTTTTAACTATTTATATAATTGTTGAAATAAGTTGCAAGTTTTAAATTAATTTTCATTTACGAAACGAATTCTGATCTTGAAGCTTGACTAAATTTCAAAAGTATAATTTAAGGAGTATGCTTAGTCCAATTTAATTAAATGCTCTACAAGTTACGAAGTTTCAGTTGCAAGGAAAATAAATAAATTGCGAATTTGCGTACTTGTAATTAGTAATTAATTTCTCCGTACACATTTTAAATTCTTAATTAAGCAATCCGTATTTTCTCCTGCCTATAAATTAGATCGAGTCGTTTCCATAGAGACTACTCATCCTTTAAAGCGGGCTGGGGGAGAGAGGGGGGCTTTACAAAAAATATAACTTAGGGTGAGTAAAAACCGTGGGGTGACTCAGCCGGCCGCTGCACCCCACGACGAAAAATCTACGATCAATATTAACTCTTTTTTCAACGGGGAATCGCTGAATTTTTAAGTCGTTTTAAGCAGTCGTGCCTAGTAATATAGTATGACGCGTATGACGCTTTATGGCGCGTGCCAGCGTGTGCTACACTGAGTGCAACACGCGCGCCATTGAACGCAAATTTACGTCATTATTTACGGCTGAGAGTGGAAATCCCTAATTTATTCCATTTTGTGAATTTGTTGAGGTTACCCGACACATGTATTTGACATTATTGGTTTTTTAAACATACTGCTGAATTAATTGATATCCATATATCCACGTTCGAAAGCATTTCGAGTAAAACACGCAGATTTTTGTATACTGGTTTGTATAATGATGAAGCTTTATTCAGTTAAAAGAATTTTTAAAAATAAGTAAGTTACTACATTTGTTATATCAGTGTTCAATTCGTTTTAAGGGTTTTGATCGTATCAAGGGTTTTGATATTCCTGAGTTTTGTTGATCTCTTCTCTTCTGTCTCTCTTGCCCATCAAAACATCCTCAGTAGTCGTCTAACAATTGGGGAGACTTCAGGATCTCACGTGAACGCAAACGACCATTAACCACTAGATCTAGAAAAATATAGAGTCTTCTCTAGTACGGTTGTAGTGCTAGCAGTTTTGCAACAAGTTGAGCCCTACCATAGAAGACATAATAGTACATAATGCTCTACACTGCATGATAGACGTTAGACGAGCCACGATATTACACTGAAAACATGTGCGTTTTCGACCGTAAACGAAGCAAACCTAGGCTATTAATTACGTAATAAGTGATATCTGTAACTGTAAATGAAGAAAAACACCTCGGTAGTTTCTTGCTGCTTTCTATCCCGGGTCCTCTCACAGTAAGGCTTGTTGAAGTAACAGCGTAGTAGACTTTCAAAAACAGTTTATAAACCAAACCAATTTTGAATAAAATATATATAATTTGTGTTTTTTTTTTTAATTTTGAATTTATCATAATGTTAAAATTTAATAATTTTAACATTAATTTTAATCCAAGTATCCTTACTTGTAAATATCATAAAAGGCTTTATGGCTCTGATGATTACTACCTCTGTTCTTGGTTATTTCGGTCAATGTCATAACATTTTGAAATTCATATCATACAAATGCATAAGTACCTATAGTCGCGTATGCATGCATTATAATAATAAAACGCTTTACTAATTAAAAAAAATGTAAGGCCGGGTGTGTGCATGCACACCCGAATTAAAAAAGAAACAGTTACAAAAAACTATTTATGACAGCGACCATTATCGTCCAATAAATCAGCTGCCCGCTCTTCTGTTTTCGATAATGATTCTATTATTATGGAAAAGCGTTATGTAACTGTAACATTTTTTCCTTACGGATGCAAACATATAGAGACTACTTCGTAATATTTTTTGACGAGAAACAAGAACTGCCTGTTTGATCCCTGGCTAGCTAATATAATTTATCAAATGGATTGTTATTTTCAATTATTATCTCTCTTTTCCCCTGAACTTCAGTAAAGTAGTGCAATAACTATTATTGCTGTAGCCCACAAAAAAGTGCTTAAATTCTGTCAAAGTGCACTCGTAATATTTTCTGAATGTGGCTTTTTATAGCCAACTGTGAAAGAAAATAATTTTGTAAAATAACAAAGTACATAGGTAGTCCTGAAAAATTTACATTTTGTTAGCTACAACTATTTTGCGTCAATGTACATAATATATTTTTGTTTTAAACATTCAAATTGCAAGAACTCTATCGCAATGGATATCTGCAAAATTTTTGACATATTCTAACATGTAAGACGTGCGAAAACGTACGAGTAGTAGCAAAAGCTGTCTCCATATTAACATGGCTCTCTTGGTTTTTATGCGTGTCGGGGCGCGCGGCCGGCGCCCACCGTACGGGTTACAAATTGTGGGGTGAAAGGGGTAGTTTTTTTCTTTTCAGACTTTTCTAACAGTAATAAACGATATTTATCTTTCTTAATTATAGTTTCACTCCGTTATTTGGTAGCTTTGTTCATGTTTTTGTACGGCAGCTTGTATTATTATCATATTAAGTACGTTTGTCGCAGACGTAAAACTATTTGGTTATTGTTGAAGTGATCATGATAAGTTTTATAACTTTTTTAAAACTCTTCCGTTTGAATAACGAGTTGAATTTTACATATTTAATTGTGAGGATAAATGTTTCAATATACCTACTTAACATTTTTTTAATATTTTTTGTTTATCATATTTGAAACGTAAAAAAGAATAAAATTAACACAATTCTACTTCGGTATATAAGTTACGATCATTGGTCGTTGACACTTTCCAGTTTGGCATCTTGGAGGAATGTTTAGCACAACGGCCTTAGACTTTTTTATTTAATTCAGATAGAAGCTTCATGGCTCACTATCGTCTGTGTAGAACTTGATAACATAAATAAAACTTAGAAATATTATTGTCATTCAGCTAATCTTTGTGAAAACGTCTACTGGTTAAAGAGAAGAAACTCTAGTAATAAGTAACATAGTAGTATGATATATTGATATTACCTAAAGCAATAAAACCACGTAACAACTCGTCTATTGTGTGAATACGGCTCTTTTATTGTCAAATGAAACTTTACTTGACCACACTTGAATAAAAGACGGCCTGTCTACTTCTTTATGCGTAGTTCTAAAGTAGTATAAAGAATTTCTTTACGGATCCTTAGCCATCAGTACCTAAGTTATGCTATAATATAGTCAGTATATAGTAGTAATAGTCAGTTTGGTTTCATATATTATCTCAATGCATGATCGGAAGAAATATCTTGTTGTTTTAACGGTTTAGAATACACGGAGAGTAGAATTGATTACGCGTTTCGAAATTAAATTTCGTATAGTAAAATTTTTAAATGAAAAACGAGGGAAGTGATCCCGTGCGGCGCATGCGTAATATTAACCCTTTTTTACCCTTTCGTCTCCCTGAGCGTTTTTTGTGAGCATTTTTAAAGGGTTGTGTGTATAGGGGTACCTGCTACGGCACGATGCAAAGGGTTAAGTTTTTTCACAATGGACCGTCACGCTTTTTGTATTGATGCAGTTTTTCTGTATGGACCCACGAGAGAATAATACAGAGTGCATTGAACTCTTTACCGTCACATCAGCTGATGCCATAATAGTGCACTTGTAGCTCTCGTTCTATTGATTTCGATAGTTCAAGGTCGGTGCCCATTGATTTTGTAAGTATGTAGTGAGTATGCTTTAACTACAAAGTCGAAACTTAGTTTTACTGTCGAATATTTGAATATACCTCTACCAATCCGCACTGGAGCAGCGTGGTGGAGTATAGTCTAGGCCTCCTCAAGAGGAGAAACCCGTGTCCAGTAGTGGGCGATTAATGGGTTGAAGCCATTTGAATATATATTGTATATATATATTGTGATTGTGATTGTGTTGTCCCATGTTGACAATATACGACGAGTTGAAGCAGAAGTAGCTTTTAATAAAGAAAAATTCTAAGATCCTATACATATAATAATTCGTGCGCACTGTACAGTTGTCAATTGAGTTAACACTATAGCACCGGATGGTGTCACCTTTCAGCGCAACACCCGTTCATTTTTTGGCAATTGAAGTAAAATATCAAACAGTTTGCAATAGCGGTGCCGGTACCAGTAACCCACATTGAACAAGGTGTTAAACTGATCGAGTTGCAAGCCCGTTATAGACTGCACATACATTCTGAACTCTTTTACGAAAAAAGTGTCCCTTTGTGCATCATTGCACCTTTTTATGTACATACGGGTACCTACTTAAGTTTCAATGCCAGTAAAGTACGGTATGGAAGGTAATGTAATACGTCAAAGTATATGTATAAAGGTATTTAGAGTGTCACACACAACAACGTATCACCAAGAACATTATAATGTTTAATTAATTAATTATTAATTATTAACGCTTTGTCGACCTGGAAGGAAGTGATAATCACATCATAACTTATTGTCATAAGATTATGCTTCGTAGTTAAAAAAATTCGTCATCTTGCATTTGTTTTAAATACAATATTTACAGCGTAATCTCTATAAGGTTGTATTATTTAAATATTTCATTTTCTAATGAACTCTTTTTGAAAGAAAATCTAAAGCCTTGTTAAATTCAAGTTGACTTTGCTTAGACCAGGGAAGGTGACAAGGATGGACGTAATCACCCTAAATCATATCAACTTGAAATGTTTATTACATGGTGCAGTTAGTAATGTACACCTCACACTACATTACTTTTCCAAGAAACTATATGTTTAAAATTTCTTGAGCATTTCCGTGCTTCGGAGGGCAAGTAAAGTCTTCGGTCCCAGTTGGTTTCGTAAGAAAACCATCGATAAATCATGTCGGAGACCCTCGAACGCTATAAAAACTTCCAACACTTGGGTTGGTCGCTAATCTGAACAGCGTGGTGGAGTATGCTCTAGGCTTCCTCAGGGCCAATAATGGGTGAAAGCCAGAACAAATTGTCAATTTTCATTTTTAAAATAAAAAACTTGAGAGGTGTCAAGGGACATCCGGATAGAACGAAGTTCGTTTCGATTAATACTAAGCGAGCAGAAGTGTTCGAGGGTGATACAGTACAATCATAGTATGTGGCTGTCTTAAGCCCAATGCATACGTAACGGGTTTTTTCCCCGTACGGGACGGGGACGGGGTAGGCGCGCTCTATAGCTTGCTTATGTTTACTCTAAAGGAAAAACATCATCGCCGACGGGGCGTGAGGTTTTGGAAACATCGTTTCATACAAAATGTGCGATAGTGCATACGCAGCGGAAGCGAAACCCCGTCCCGTACGGAACGTGGCCCGTGCGGGACGGGGTTTTCAAAAACATCGTCGCCGACGATGTTTTCAAAACCCCGTCAGTGCCACGTTCCGTACTGGACGGGGTTTCGCTTCCGCTGCGTATACACAGTCACCCCGTTCACGACGGAAAAAAAGTAGTAAGGAATACCCCGTCCCGTCCCCGTCCCGTACGGGGAAAAAACCCGTTACGTATGTATTATGCTTTATTCACTCTTCGGTATTTAGTATAGGCACAACAGGGTCGTCCATATCACGATCATGCACATTAAGCTATTATTGTCATTTCTCCCGTCATGCCAATCTATAATTACATTGTTTATTATAAGTACCTAGCTATGTAACTGAAGAGTATTGTACAATTTTAAACTGAATAAACGTTTATTATTATTATAATCAATATGCGAAAGAGCGAGAGTGATAGAACAAATCCATCACTGCCACTCTGACAAGTGTCTTGTCAGAGCGACAGTAATATATTTATTCTATCCCTGTCGCTCCTCCGCACACCAATTGGCATGACAAGAGAAATAGCAATAATAACTTAATGTGCATGATCGTAATATAGATATCCCTGTTGCGCATATGCTAAATACCGAAGAGTAAATAAGACAGCCACACACCATGATTGCACAGTATCACCGATATCGCACCCTCGAACACTTCTGATCGCCTAGTAACTCGCTTTAATTAATAAACGACAGCAAAAAGTGTCGTTACAACTTTTCGTTTCAAAATTTTCCGCCTAGCCCCCTTTCGCAACGCGCGATAAGGAACTTCGTTCCAATAAGTAATAAGGAAATAAAAGTTTAAAGCTAAATTTGAAAAAAGATAATTGTATTCAGTTTTGGGCAATAGCCAGTCCATTGCAGTTCATTTATTAGTGCGTCTACGTTCGTCTATTGGTATTATTTTCACAAAATCCATTTTACTGAAATACGTTCTTGGTAATTTAAGGTCGGCCCAGATCTAATTTCATGAAGATAGAGTTTCATCGATAAAAGAAACGCTTCTTCGAGTTCTTTTTAATTATAATCTGATTTTGGCAAAACAGGGAGAGGCTCAGGTGACTCTATTATTCGGATTTCACCCGTTTCTGAGAATTGTAAGCAAGTATTTGAGTCGGAGATAAGTGTCACGGAACCCTCAAAACCATACTATTATGTTAAAGAAAGTAGTTGTTCAGTTTCAAATCTAGAAGGTAGGTACGAGTATTAGCAGACGTAAATACTTAGTATACATTTTTAAAGAAGTTAGAGATCGTCTAATTTTAAAAGGAACGCAATTCTACTGAACTATATTGTTACGTGTAAGTGAAAATATTAATTATATTAATAACTCAATATTATAAAGTGTACCTAATATTCACTGTAAGTAGGCACGACACTAGGGACACAACCGTTCGTTCCGAGCTCCGAGTAAAGACTGCCTTGTACTGAGTAAGTAGTAACTAGTGAATCAACTAGACTAAGATCGAGTAATCGAATAATAGAACAATCCAATAAAAGATAGAATAAATTAGATCAAGCAAAGCACCATCTAGCGACACCGGCGCACAACTCCATCAGGACAACATTTATTTTGTGTTTATTGTTATTGATATTTTATTCATTTGCACACGGATGGTGTTCGATAGATGAATTCGATGTAGATCGGTCAAATCGAATCAATTTGAATAATACCCAAATAGGATAAACGTTTTGTTGTTTCTGTTCTGTATTCTAAAAATTATATTTAAAGGTCAATGCATACATAACGTGGACGGGACGGGGTCGGGACGTGGACGGGGCATAAATATACGTGCGTACCCCGTTCCCGTCCCGTGCGTGCCTTCGTGGCGTATGCGCTATCGTTTACGTTTTCTATGAAACGATGTTTCCAAAACTTCACGTCCCGTCCCCTCCCCGTCTCGTCCACGTTATGTATGCATTGACCTTTGGACAATAAAGTCGGATAAAATCGGACAATATGCATAGATCCACAAAAAAGATGATGAAAAACTATTTCGCTGTAATCGTTGAAGAGTAAAGGAAACTATGCATTATTTACATTACATGGGCGGCCGAACACTTTGTTCCTATTATAAAAACATTGAATAAAGGACATTACAAACGGATTAAATGCAAACAAAACCAGTAGCCGCCGTGTTGTTACATCAAACAACTGATGCAAAGCGGACACAAACAAACTCCTTTGAGAGATCGTTCGGCAACGTCGCCCACAAACAGAATAGATACAATTTCAGTGACCATTAGAGCATTGTTAGTAGCTCAACTGTTTAGCAAAAAGAAGGAGTGATACTCGCAGGATTAAAGGATTAGTAAACAACTTTGCACGCATATCTTTTCTTCTTAGGTACGTTTCTCTTTTAATATACGCAGAGAAAGGAAAGGAACACCAAAATTCTACCATAGTTAATGTTTAATTGAAATGGATTACTCATTTCAACATGTATGCTTTAGCTAGAATTTACGTGGTCAAAACAACGACGTTACTGAGACGTACTTTGTGAAGATCATTGTCAATATCCTTCTTTGGTTGTTACATTATTGTTCATTGTACTTTTCTAGTCTAGACAAAACCAAGGTAAGTAATATTATTTGCGATATTATTTTAATTGATTATATGACGTAGGATGACTTATAAAATCAAAAACTGTAGAAAAGAGAATGACTTACCGTCTATCTAACGCAAATCCAAAGTTACATTTGATGTGAATACATTGAATAAAATTGCAACAAGTTCCGCGCTTTATAAATGACACAGCTCCTTCATCCTTTTGTCAACATCGTAGTGAATTAAATAGACTGCGTTATAAGGAACTTTAATTGTGACGAATAGAAGATTCCAAAAGGTATTATTTGGTGTAAAAATCAATAATCAAACGGCATTGTGACAATGGACGGCGGTTAACCGAATTCACTATCAAAATAAAGGTCCCTGCGTGACGAGGCGCGGGTGGATTTTTTATTGCGTTACTTCATACTGAAGTGGTGGGACAAACAGCTATGTCACACTACATGCAGGCACAGACACGGGGTAAATTAATAACGATGAAGTAAATATGTTTTTTTGTTAGTTGTTCTGTTTTTTGAATGGCTTCTCTTGTTTGACCACAACTTACTCGTACAAAATGATTTGATCTACAAAGTACATACTATATAAAGTACATAAAAATAATGCAATAAATTAAATAGCATTTACAATATACATACCTACTCAATTACTCACCTAACAACGCCCCAACTCAGAGTCACTAACGGATACTTAAATTGCTCCTTAGTAAAGAATCACCATACAAAATCTGTACTAAGGAGCGATTTAAGTAACCGTTAGTGACTCTGAGTTGGGGCGTAATACAATTTAAACTTTCTTAGATTTAATTATAGTTTTGTGAGCTCTCACAATTTGTGATGGAGATAAGTTAAAGTAAATCTAAGTAGGTAGCAGATATACGGATTAATGACTAAATTCTTGCAGAAGGACATTTTAAACACTAGGGCAAAAAGGCATTACAAGATTACAAGTAAGACTTTTTACGCACCACTGTTTAGGTAATCTAAATAAGCATCGACCTACTTCGCATGATACAAATCATGAACATAAATCAAGAAATACATTGACAAAAAGGGTAAACAGAGCGCATAATTGATTGTAACGTAGGTGATCAAGTTCGTTTCTTGCGAGCACGACGGTCACACACGTGCAACACATCAGGTCTGATCACAATGCGTGGCCAATCCATTCATGTGTATTTGCTTTCCTGACGACTATTGACGCGAACTCAAGCTTTTGCGTCATTTACTTAAATCGTCTTTTTAAACTACATGGTTCGAGGACTCCGTGCTATTTCAGACAGTTCGCTTTGAATAAGTTGCCAGAAGAGGTTACTTAAATATTTACTAAAAATATATTAAATATTCATCATAATTTTGTTCAATTAATTAACCACAATAATAATATACTGCCTCTGGGGCGGTATTCTTTACACACCCGTTGTTTCTGATAGTAAACCTTGATAATGCTTAACATTCCCTCGCTAATCTTTCTTTTTGTATTCATCTATATAGCTAGTAGCGGATCTTTATAATCTTTTCTTCAGAATTACAGAATGAGTTTAGATAAGGGGCTTGCTGTTTATACTCTGAGTTCGTAGTCGACTTACTTTTTCTTTAATGTTCTTATTATTGTTGCTTATAAGAAAAATCCTATCATTTAATTGTTTACCGGGTTTGACTTATCGTAAGTATAAAATAGGCATTCGTTCTTCAACGGATTATTTAGGTAACTATCTCAAACCTTTTCTCAGTTCAAGCATAAAAATGTGACCTTTATATCATTAGTTTGTAAATGTCGTTTCCCGTAGCATCTTCCGGTATGCTAAAACTGTTCGTGTTGCGAGCGCGAGTTATGCAGGTTTGTAGATACCGGAAATACGAGTCAGCTGCTAAATTATTGAGGTGTTTTAAAATATTATTAAATTAAATTAATGTGTTTGTTATAGCTATACGCTATGTATTGCTTAAGAAGAAGAAAAACCACTTGTAGAAAGATGATGAATACCAGAGGAAAGATTAAAAATATTACATACCTAATAGTGTTGTATTGCCTACCTGTATTGGTAAATTTCCTAAGTATAATTAGTATTATTGTAAATGTTTTATAATAAATCTGGAACATATAAAACAGTGCAATATTTTCAAAATAAACATGATCACAGCCTCTTTTGTAATTTATCATCAGAATTATTATATGGCAAAACTCTCAAAGTTCGAAAACAAGTGAATTACTTGAGGATTTCAATTCTGCAAGTTTGCTAGTATTGCCAAGTGAGTGTAGAAACGTCTTCGCACCTGTCGCGGGACGCCGCGCGCGAGCCGCGGTGGCCACGGATGTGCCTTAATCAATAGGCCAACTCCGTTTCCGCCACCACCATGGCCACCACACACAAAAACAAATGAATTTTAACTTATAATAAAAAATAACAAAGCCGAAAGTGTTCCGAGCCGCAGATTATGAGCACGTTATGTTATTAATTTATACGTAGCATCGCGGTAAAAAACTCTACCCTACTTAAAAAAAACGTAGCGCGCGTCATTCAAAAGGGAAAGGGTGTCTCGGCCGACTCGCGTGCTGCACTGAGTTTTTTAGCTGTATACTCTGTGGTTTGTTTTTTACGTTTTTGTTTTTTAACAACAGTACTGCTGTTAAGATATATTTTTTAAGAGCGTCATATTGACGCGGGATCTGCTGACGGGCGGAGGCGCGAGCTCGCGTTTTTGTAAGATTGTTATTTTAAATCTGCTGACTTCGGGCGAATGGGTGCAAGGAACCCCTTTTCACTATTTAGTCACGGATTCGAATGGGGAGGAAAGATGCTTATTTTTTTACTCATTCTTTAGTCTAATTATCTGAATCCGCAACAGAGGAAAGCACAATCTTTAACAAACCATATGGCTCGCTACCCAAAATAAGGAGCTAGCTAGAATGATGAATCAAATTGATTAATTGTAATTGTTTAATACTTTATTTCCGTAAATATAAACGTATTAATTCAGTTATGATTTATGAACGATAAAATCATTTCAAGCAGATTAACATAAGTTAATAGCGCGCACGGAAATCAAGACGTTTTGTATAGATTTCATGTCCTGTGATAAGGGGCCGTTGAAAAACAATGATAGCGATAAAACAACATCAATAATGTTGGGAATTCGTAAGTGCGCTATAAAACATGAGCCATGAAAATGCTATTAAATATTAAAAGTGGAGAAACGGAGAGCTTAACAAGAAATAAAACATCGTTATAAGAGGCAAGGAGACGGCCAAGTCGCCCCCGGCCGGGCTAGCTATCGGCGCGCCTCAGTTAATGCCTACTTATACCTTATTATATAGCGGAGTTTGCGTTGAGGAACAAAATTAATTGGTTAAAACTCCTCTCGGTATCCAGGGCGGGCCTCCCCCTCTGACTCCCTCTTAATTCCGACCTCCCCCGGCTCTCCCGCTCCCCGCGAGCTCCTTTGAACGCAACCTACCTAAAGAAAAAACAGAAAAGTATGAAGTTCCCTACCAATACGTTGTAACTTAATTAATGAACATTATTTTATTAAAAAAACATTAATGTTGTAAGCCCATTATCGTCATTAAATATACTAAAAAATAAATAAATGATAAATGATTTTTAATTTATTCTTTGATTATTGATATTAAAGGTACTTTCTGTATATATACAGCACGTAGTCTCATCGCTAAACACGCGTTGTTATCAAAGTCCAAACCAAATTAAAAAATCTAGCCTTATAAACAGTAATTACCCCATAAACATCTTATCTTTAGTATGACGTTAGGACGAACAATGATTTTAGGGAATAAATGAATAATAATCAATGTAATTAAATACTACTGTCTTCAAATAAAACGGGAATTTTAAATTACGTATATTCAATATAGAATAGAACGATGTTTCTTAAGTAATCTACTGGCCTTTTTGATCGTAACTATACGTATTAGGTTTTTTCGTAAAAGCCTACTAACGAGGAGAAAAACCACCTTAAGTTAAGTAGTCATGGTCGCCCATCACCATACATCTGTAATAACATAGGAAATATGCGACCAATTTTGCAAATCGGTTCATAAATGATGGAGTTCTGAAGAAACAATAGATTTGAGAACCTTCTCCTTTTTTGAAGTCGGTTAAAAATAGTCAGGTTTTGAAGATATCTACAGAAAATTGGTACAGATTTAGTGCAGAACTCTGCCTTAGCTTGTCTATGTGTTGGGATGTGGGGTTAGTATAACCTAAATTATATAAGTGTAGGTAATTAAGTGTTTATTTATTAAGCACTTAAATTAAATAAGGGAAAATTAATCATTACAAATCCAACTAAAATAAGATAATTTTTTTTTTGTGCAATATTACACAGAATTCATAACAATTATTTTTATTTATTCACTATAACCAATTAAACCAATGAAATCATAAAGTGATTAATAATGACACCAAATTCATAAAATAATTATTTAAAATTATTGATTAAATTTATTACCTTTATTTTTCTTTGATGAACGGATTAATCAATAATTACTTAATTTGTAAATTGGTTCATACAACTCAATAATAAATTTGTTTCAAAATTATAGTTTTAATATAGGATTCGATTTGTAGATCTGAAGTTTTTTGCCCCCAAATTCTATATGTACAGTCCCTGGCCAAATTATTAGACGCACTATGTTTGCACATTTTTTATACAAGTATCTAGTATAAAAACAATAAAGGGGGCCTCCATAAATCACATGAAGCATTTAGAAGGGGAGAAAGAGCCTAATCTTATCTCATCTTACTTTGGGAAGAGCGGGGGTCTCGGCAAATCTCACGTAATTTTTTTTTCGCAAGAATCAGAATAAATTCCCTAAAATGGTCCAAAACAAATTGCAAAAAATTAAAGTATAATAAAAAAAAACATTTTAATTTTTTTCACCCAGTTTATCGAGCGTGGAACTAGAAACACATATTTTGAAAAGTACGTGAGATTGGGGGGATGAGGGAGGGGGTGGAATCAAATCTCACGAGTCTCACAAAATCTCACCAGGGAGGGGGTTTCTGAAAATCGTTAAAAATAATGGACGTCCCCATACCAGTATAGTTGATACTATACATGTATGGTGGTATGTACATATACTATACAGTATCATCTAAACAGGTAATTATAAGGTAATCCTTATAATTACCATTTTACATAAAATCTTATATAGCGTTTAATTAAATTTTGGTTAGCGATGGTATTTAAAAAATCGAAAATAAATTGGAATAAATTGTAGAACTGAAAGTTATAATGAAATATAATAAAATGAAGATACATAAAAAAGCCAAAGTTTAACGACCCTTAAAGTCAGGAATAAAATGCAACACCAAACCTTAGAAAATAGATTTTTTTAATAAAAAAAAAATTTAATAATATGCGAGTTGCAACGCATTTCGCGTGTGTACGTAACGAAGGGCGAAAGCAAAGGGTAGGTCGGGTGGAGCGGGGCGCGGGGCTCTTTGCCACTTCTCCAAATAAATTATAATTCGCCCGCTCTCGTCCTTTCCAAGCAATCTTTGCGACTACTGTTTTAAACACTTCAAATGTAGGCCTAAACACATTAGCCAGGTAAGCCAGGTCATCCTACTTATACTAAACGCATAGTACCTATTTAAGCTTAGGTTTAAGCTCAGGTAATTAAAATTAAATTCTTTTTTTTATGTAGATTCACAATTAAATCCTAAAGTAAATGGTTATTGGAAACCATAATCTATATTATTAGATAGGTATATTTTAGTAACTAACTAATGACTATTTATATAAGTCCCTGGGTGTTGAATAAATCTTTTAGATTCTTTCAGATTGATATTAAAATATAATTGAATTTTATGCATGTTAAAGAAATTTGGAACAACATTATACAATACTGCGATTTTGCAATTATGTGTAACAATTTAATTAATTAATTAATTAATTTGGGTGTATTGTGAGATTTGACACAATTCCTTCTTTGGTTAAAAGATTTTAATAAGACTTGAGGGGAAAACTATTCATACCAGCTACAGGTCCTTCAAATTTAACTAGAATGTATTTAGTACCTCCCCTAATCCAATAAACACTAACTACCGAATAAAAGACTGGCGTGTATCAGAGCATATTATTTGAAGAAAAAAATATATTCAATAAAAATAAAATATCAGAGGCATCTTTTTCACGCTTTATTCTGAGTGCGACCTTTTTTGATCAAGTTGATTTTGCTTCAATACTGCATTCTTCAATCTTCAATATTTCATTCTTCAATCTTGGATACTGCATTCGATAGTTTATTTATAAAAGTAGCTTAATAAAGCTGATTGCTTATAACTAGAACTAAAAAAATATACACTTATGAAGACATAAAATAAGTACCTATACTATGTGTATACCTTTTTCGTAGTGTGTACACGGATACACAATGCTCATAGCCTACATCCATACATATCTACATCTACCATCATACTCACACATCACATCACACATATCTACTACCATCACATATCTAATATGAGCATGTCATTTGCCTCCCTAGCTTGTCAGCTATTAAAAATCGGCTATCTAATGAAATTTAGTGTACAATTACTATTTTAGTGTAATTTAAACATTAACGATGGTCGTATTTGGTAAGCAAGTACTAACTTACAATTATGTAACTAAGTAATTAATATTTTCTTATGAAAACGTTAACTTATAAAATTTATTATTTTTTATCAATAATCATAATTTTATCTTTTTTCATCATCAAGCGACGACTTTAGCTCAGTTGACATTATAACTCTACCCAACGAAACTTCAGAATAAAAATATTTTTGATAATAATTTTAGATACTCTTTATTCCATGCTATAAAGAAAATAAATACTAGTGTGAGAGTCTCTTATTTATTGCTACAAGGTAAGCGTCCAAAGCTAAGCCACTTGGTAAAATTGATATTGCTATACAATATTCAAATAGGACTGGGCATGAAAGCTGACTCATCTTCAAGGAATGTAAGGAACTTGATGTGTTCTCGAGTCCAAGCCAACTCTACTTGCCTTACTTGTGGTGCAACTTACTAGCAACGAACGAGGTAGGTACTGGCCTCATATCTATTCTAGTCTCTAGTCAAGTTTAATCAGAGGTTTTGTTCTTAGAATGGACATTTGCTCTTCATACTTGGTCTTATCGGCCTCGTCACAAAGGGGCGAACTTGGGAGCCTTGCGAAGTTTTTTTATGTAAATAGCCGACAAAAGAAATGACGATCCACCTGGTAAGTGGCTATCGTCGCTACATTATAAATTTGGTACTTTATTTCTTGAATCTCATCCATTCAAGCCTACTTGAACACGCACGGTATAAAATCTCATATGGATATTCCTGTCCTACTTTAATGCATTAACATTTTTTTTAACTAATCAAAGCAATTTTGCTTTACAAGTGTTCAAACGTGGATATCATATATTTTACCTATGTTCCTTAAAAATATTTCTCAATAAGTTTATTCTTCTTCTTAAAGTCCAAGATTTTGCAATTTGTCGTAAAAGCGGTGTCCAAATTAAGCCCAAGCTTGTAATAATAAACACCAGGCCCCGTTTAGTTCACTGTTCATACTTAAACGTGAAGCAGTGTGTACATATTACAAAAATGATTTGCAAGATATAATGAAATATTATACTATATTATTGCATGTTATTTCATTCCTATATCTAATTAAAAACATTTTGGGCAAAGAATGCTCACGACATATATAAAAAATAGACCCTGACCCGGATCAAAAGAGACCTAGCTATTTCAGTTCTTTAATTTAATGATAATTAATAAATAATTTTAATATTCAATATTAGTAAATGGGAAACATATAAATAAATTGCCAAGTGTTTTCTTTCGAGCGAGTGTTTTCTTTTGTGCTAAAAGCTATGTTTTTA
The DNA here is from genome assembly GCA_951805285.1 of Thymelicus acteon. NCBI lineage: Eukaryota > Metazoa > Arthropoda > Insecta > Lepidoptera > Hesperiidae > Thymelicus > Thymelicus acteon. Next base: position 7,924,699 of record OX638219.1, on the reverse strand, counting down.
CCCGACTGCCAAGGAAGGGTTAAGTTTTTCGTGCGTATTTTGTATGTGTGTAATATTCTTTATTACCTCATATTTTCCAAACAGCTGGACCAATTGATATAATTAAGACATCGTTAGATGCGTCTTGAGAGCCCGAACGTTCTTATTAAAGTGAAATTAAAAATAAATAGTAGTTTAAAAAAACTAAAAAACACGCTTTTATAGAAAATCCAACTAAAAAAAATAGAAAATAAATTTGAATTAAAAATCGTGTAAGTGTAAAAAAAGCCTGGGGTGCTTTTAAAGATATTATCCCTTCTACCCATTGACACCATGCACCCCACGCTTTTATTACAATTAGCTACACGATTTTTAATTCAAATTTATTTTCTATTTTTTTAGTTTGATTTTTTGAAATGAAATTTAGTTTTTTTTTTCTTTCTTTTTTTTCCTTTAGATATTGAATTGTCATCGATTCTCGATAAGTCTACGAAGTTTGAAAGAAATCTGACCGTTTAAAGCTAATATAAAGCGTGTAATTAGGTTTTCTTTCTTTCTTTTTTTCTTTAAATATTGAACTGTCATCGGTCCTCAATAAGTCCACGAAGTTTGAAAGAAATCTGACCGGTTGAAGTGGGTCAAAATCAAGTTCAAAGAGAAGTTACAAACAAACAAACATACAGATGAAGCTAATATAAAGCGTGTAAAAAAAACAAATATGGTGGCTGTGAAATGCCATTGTTTAAAGTATCAAAAAATAAAAATAAATGGAATAATGTAATATGGGTATTAAATTAAACAGCTCACCATAAGGTTTTCTAAAAGGTATAATATCATGATAGCTTTTTTGAGAGCAGGCGGTGACTTTTTTAATTTTTTAATTTATACTATAGTCAAAATTATCTAAGATGCCCATAATGATAGCTGCTATTTATTAATATGAACTAACCTTGTATGGGTGTCTTTGAGCGAAATGGAATATTCATTTACTTGACATGAATAGTTGAATACTTACGGACAAAGGATTTTGCCAAAATTTGTTTAAAATCCCTACTCATTTTCATTGGCGTTGATTATAAATCATATTATACGTTAAAATCTAGTAAAAATCTCATCACATCATAATTTATGCAAAATATAATAAAAATATATATGACGTCGAAACAATCTTTTAAGAAGAAGCCTAAATCTAATCTGACGTAGGGTGATGTGACGGATTGAAACCGTTTATAAAACCAGTCATAATCGATACATTACTATAATCGAAATTTAAAAATGAAAATTGATTAATTTAATTACATTGTTAAAAATGATTTGCTTGCATTTGAATTTAAAATTAGGTACCCAATAATACCACGATGAATTGGATGCTAACAAAGGACATTTTCCACTATGTATGGGCACTTCGCCATCCATGGACAGTAACTGCAGATAATATGTTATATGTAATTATGTATTTAAGGTTGCGGTAAACATTTTTTTTTTCAACAAAATATCAATTATGTATACTTACATGAATGTGTCTTACGAAATAAGCAAGAATTTATTCACTGTAGTTTTTTCCTGACGCTCATAATATATTATATCAAAATATTATTATGAAACTGAGCGGGACTTTCATTCTATCATGAATATCATGATCTATCTTTCTTTCTTTTTCTTCTCTTTCTTGGCCGGCAACGTACCAGTGATGCTTTTGGTGTTGTTAATGTTCATGGGCGAATGGATAAAAGAATATTTTATTGAAGTCGTAAATAGGTACATATTAAGAATACGCGGTACGAGATAGTTCAATCGAGGTAGTAGGTAGGTAACTAGGTATCTAAATATTACGGTTTTTAGTTTAAAATTTAATTATCGAATCGATTAGAAGGTCTTATAATTTAGAATCGATTTGTAGTAAAAATTGGTTTCTTTCGTGAACCGATTTTTTTGTACATCTCTAATGTCACTGTGATGGCAAACGATCAATTGGGCTTCTTTGTTCGCGGTGACTATAGATACATAGTTTATCCACCTACTAGATCTACACGACTGTAGGCAGTTTTGACTTTTAAGTGCTATGATTTGAAACATGTACTATCGCGGAAACCAAACATTTTTATGCAAATCAAATCAATTGTATCAAATCAAATCAGCGAAAGGTATGTGTAATCATAAATACAGGAACTGTTAGTATTTCATATTTGAAAGTTTTATGTTTGCGATGATAAATAAGTACAAGGATTTAAATCTTAGAATAGTACTCCTAAATCAAAATCTTTACTCTCCAATTCCTTAGATGGGTCAATTTCAACAAACACGAATTTTGCCTAATTACAGTGGCGAATTTAAATTTGCTGTTTCTGATAAATTTTTTTGGCTTAAATAATAGGTAAATATTAGTACTACTTAATCATATACTAGAGATCGAAAAATTTTTGTTAGTTCATGAGATATTTCCATTTGAAATTATCAAATGCCACCGAAATTATTAAAGGACCACCGGAATTAAAATCCGAGCCACCGAAATTGATTAAATTTAAACCTGCTGTTTCTAATACATTTTATTTGGCATAAATAATTTGTAAATAGTAGTAATAATTAGTCACATAGTAGAGATCGAAAAAAAAATTATTAGTTCCGGAGATATTTTGAAATTACATTATCAAATGCCACCAAAATTAGGACCACTGGAATTAGAATCTGATCCACCGAAATTGATTATGCCAATGAGAAATAATAAAGGCAAGATCATATTTTAATACTTTAAAGATACATTTTGAAGAGTAGGAGTCTAGATGAACGGACTCCTTTTGGCGGTGATTAGACACGCTTGTGTTTCTGTGGCCTATTAGACCAGTGCCGATAGCTTCAAAAACGGTAAAAAGTGAAAAAAAATTATAGTAGGATGAAACCCATTGCAAAAGGAAGAGGATATAACAAAAATTAAAGGAAAAATAATTTACGGGTGATCTGAGGTCGGGAGGGGGGAGGGGGGGTTTTAAGGGTAAAAAATGGTTTATCTCGATTTCCAGCAACACTACAAGTTCTATGGAAAAAGTTAAATGGCAAAGTCGTAGGTAATAAAAAGATCTACAACTTTTGTATTTACACTTTTTTACATAACCTCAAAATTTATGTGAAAAATTCAAATAACCAAGTTTTTGGTACCTAATTTTCAATCGAAAATTCTCACGTCAAAATATCTACTTTTTTTTTAAAAATCGGTGAGATTTTTGTTCGTTGTAATCTCTACTTTCTAATGGTATATAAAAAACTGTAAACTACTAACTACTACTACTACTAACTATAAACTACTATGGTAAATGTTCTCCGAATATGCAATGAAACGACAACTACTTATTTTCGCATGTTTTTTGCAATCTTTGTTTTAAGGATTTGTAATTTTTTGTCTAACAAAGTAACATGGAATCTTACGTTTTTCGATTAATTAAAGTGTAAATATTAATAAATAACTCAAGATTGTACACAATGATTGACAAAATAAAATTAAAAACTCGAATCCGAAATTTTTTTGCGAAAATAGTTGTCATTTCGTTTCGTGTCACCAAATTACGTGAAAAAAAAAAACCAAAAACTTGGTTATTTGAATTTTTCACATTAATTTTGAGGTAATAATGTATAAAAAGGGTAAATAAAAAAGTTGTAGATCTTTTTATTACTTACAACATTGCTATTTAACTTTTTTTCTATAGGACTTGCAGTTTTGCCGGAAATTGAGATAAACTATTTTTTACCCTTGAACCCCCCCTCCCCCACTTCCCGACCTCAGATCGCCCGTAAATTATTTTTCCTTTAATTTTCGTTATATTTTCTTCCTTTTGCAATGGGTTTCATCCTACGTTTTATTTTTTTTCGTTTCAAAAATTATCGGCACTGGTCTATACACGTCCCTATGCGCTTTGATTTGCCACCGGAGCCACCGAGATTAGGCCACCGGACTTAGAATTAGAGTCAAAACTTGAATTTTAAAGAACACCGTTACTCACAGGTTAACTTTTATTTCACAATTATGGCTGAAAACCTTTAATGGAAGCCTCCAAAAAATTTCTTGATAATCTGCTTTGTACTTTTACTAATATACATGACATCGGAATTGGATGATTTTGTATTCCTGCGCCACCGCAGTGAGTACTTACGTGTTTGACAGGAAAATTACGCAGGAAGTCGGTTATCCTAACACGCAGTTTGCAAGAGCACAACTGAATGGTGCGGGGAGAGCCAGTAAGGTGTCTTACAAATCGTGTTGTAACAAGTTATGAAGTATACAAAATGCGCCACCGGTATTGCTTTTTTTTGTAGGACATTTTTAAGAGATGTTTTAAGAGCTGTTGTACTATCTTAAATTGCTCCGTAAATATATATTAGTTGTGTTATCTAATGTATTTGTAAAAAACAATACTTTTCAATTAAATTTATTTACCAAAAAAAATTAAATTAATAAAATATGTAAATAAATGGAGTTCGGACAGTACACCGGAATTAGATTTTAGGTCTTAGATATTTTTTTATTAAGAATCTATGTATTAAATACCTCTGAATACTTTACTATCGTGTAGATCACTATTTAAACTACCTATATAAAATTATGCATAATTGTAGTTTACCTCCACATATTAATTTTCAACCTCGCCGTCTCAAAAATGCACTTGGGAAATTCACCCAGATACAAAACTAATTAAATTTCATGTGACGCGAATCTGTAATGCTTAATTTACGCTATTGTTTCTACGTCAGGCTTCTGAGGCTTTCTATTAAACAATATGATCTGCGAGTGTACAAAGTATAATTGATCCGTGAAATGAATGAGGAAATTCATTATCGGCGCTGTGGATCGCGATCGGTGCGGCGTTGTCGGGGACGATTAATAAATGCCGGCCGGATTCCCGTGCGTTTGTCTCCGCACTCCACAGCGATGCGAGCCGCACGCTTCTTAAATAAAGACCACTAAATAATCTATGTATATGTACATCTATACAAATAAATAAAATTGATTTGTCTGTTTGTAATATTAAAATAATAACTTTTTACTAAGTGCATTTGAATGTATATACATGGTACATATACCAAAACAACATTTTTTACAATTTTTGTCTATCGGTCTGTCTGTCTGTCTGTCTGCGTGCTACTTTTATTTTAGAAAAAAATTTGTTAGGCGATACGAAGTTTGCCGGGTCAGCTAGTTCTTAATACATCTCCGCGCACCACGTCTTTCGACACCAATACATGCTTTCTAATTCTTTAACCAATTTCAAAAAGACAAAAGAAGAAGTTTCTACTCCATAAAATATCGCATGTACTAATTGCATTTTATATTGTTTAATTTCACTATCATTAAGAAATTAGTAATTTTTTGTATGGTTGTTTTTTGTCTGCGGTTATAATTTTCATTTTTTAATATTGTATCAAAATTGATTGAAGATTCATGATCACAGGTCACACTTTAATAATTAACATTAAATAACTTTAACGACTTGGATACCTTCCCTACATACCTGTTTTAATACATAATACCTTACCTAAATAATACCTACGATTATCATTAACACGTACTGTATATCACTTAAATATTACGGTTTATCGTTACAATAATCTTCGCATTTTATTCACAGACTGACACTGTAGGCGTAAAATCTAGTTAAGAAGACTGGAGAGCTCTTTGTAATTAGTGGTTTAAAATTGGTCTCATTAATTATATATGGGTAGATATTTTTTTAAATATTATATCACGCATCGATTTAACCAAAGTCTATCTGAGACGTCTGCATATCGTTCTTATTGTTTGTACTGACGTACCCTTTATTCAGGTGAACTATTTTTTATACCTTTTTTGAGGTGGTACAGCAACTGAGCGATAGGAAGCTAGGTTTTTGGTTATGTTCTATTTTTTATGTGTGATATGTAAATAACTGTTTGTAATGCTTACAAGCAGACCACTGTGCAGATGAAGTTGAAGTAAAGCTTGTGCGAAACTTTACTGAACTATCTGTGACCAAATAATTCTTGACAAAAAATAACCGATTTCAAAATTGGGAATAAGTCAAAAAATACTCATCAGATCTCGCTCAAATTTAAGTTGGACGACATGATAAGCACGAGCTTTCGATTTAAAAAAATCATTAAAATCGGTTCACCCAGTCGAAAGTTCTGAGGTAACAAACATAAAAAATACAGTCGAATTGAATACCTCCTCCTTTTTTGATGTCCATTAAAAATCGATATCAACGAGAAAACAGTGAGTCTTCTAGTTTAACTAGTTTGCTTTTTCAGAATGTGCGTTTTTTTGGACACAAATATTCGACACAAATTATAAATTTTTTTGTGAATATTCAGCTTTATTGTAAGTATATCTATAGCTTTTGTGTATGCTGTGTTAATATAATACGCGCTTCCTAAGAGTAGCAAGTAGCAGCTAACCACACATATGTAATTCGACAGCTTGACGCTAGGATAAAGACTACTAAGACTAGATAGTTTCGTATAATTTTGAAAGAAGTATGCAACGTACACTACACAATTTCGTCCGATATTTTCCTTACTGAAGCAAGTTCTGATATCTATTCAATTATAAAATCCCTTTTTAAAGGTTTTTAAAATTAAAGTTGCGCGCAGGATTCGAACTCAGTCTCCCGAAACCAATGTTCCAACCTGAACATTGTTGAACGGCTTCTCTTAATTATTGCGTGAGCAGTTAGACATTGACTTTTGTTTTAAGATAGAAATGAGACAAAATATTAAATAACAAACATCTCTTTATTAATAGTTATGTATGTACTGGACATTGATAAAGAAATACATAAGTATATTTATCGTATCATAACTATGTGATATTCAAATCCTATGAAATATAAATAGTAGAAGTAGAACAAATTTTCACATTACATTTAAAAGATCACCTGATTTACGAGATTGAGGTAGTTGGTATGTAGATAAAAATTACAATTTCTTATTATATTATGTATGTAACTTACAATGATGGCACCCAATTACTTTAATTAATTCATACAAACAATATTTGAGAGAAACAATTAAAAATATAGATCAAAATAGGAACTCAAAACAATTGCAAACCGCAGTTTATATGACGATGCGGAAATAATATTGTTTTTAACAGACAGAAAATACAACAGAAAAATTGGATGTTAATTATTATTTCACAATAGACATGATGTAATTTAATGCATGTATTAATTATTATTTCACAATAGGTATCATGTATATTTTATGAAACAAAATCAGTCTCAAGTATTTAGAAATGTTATAGAATGTTTGGTAGGCGGATATAACTAGATAAACCTGGCATTTCTAAATTATCTCAATAGAGGTGAACAATAGAAAATATTCGAAGAACTTTGGCTCTTTACCCTGGCACAGCTCTCTGTCCGTTGAGGTAGATAATGGCACCGTCACTAACATTACACTAACTACCGTAAATTACAACATTGCAACATGAAATTACGATTTCTAATTGAAACATTAAATTTGTACACATTCAAATTTGTACCAATTATTTCTTTGGGAAAAATATTTAATGTATTTATTTATACACTACAAAAATCCTACACGTACCACTAACTGCTAATGAAAATAAAATAATAATAAATTCAACAATCAATACTGCTTAAATACGTTTATAAGATAATCATAAATCATGTGCGTAAAACATTTAGAACAAATTCCCAAGCTGATGTAAGGAATTAAAAATTAAAAATAAAAACACTATACCTAGTAGGAAACTAATACCCGTAGAACAAATTGCAATAAAGTTGCGTACACATTATTTATTGGTAACGCATTTTGTATTTTGCTGTTCGTAGATCCTAACACCAAAGGCCATATGCACAAAGAGTTAACCACATATTAATTAACTAAACGTATATACAATGACATTAAATACTTTGACTGTATCTTAAATACTATACGAATATACAATTAAATTTCCTAACAGAGAACAATTCGAAGTGTACATGGCCTAACCTGTAAAATACGTCTTGCGGCATCCACTAGTGACGTCGAATGCGACATAACATAATCCACAATTTCATACATTCTAGTTAATTCTCTTAACAGTAAATACCCAGTCATCTATGACGGACAATCTACCTTGAATACTATATACACAAAATATTAACAATAACCGTTTTCACGGTCTTTAACTTATAAACGAACACCTACGATCTAAGTGATAAATAATAAATATTTTAAAGATAGCATTATTTACAGAAGCTCACTGCGCCAGTCGGCCCGTCTTTTGTCGACGCGGATCGCTCCATCGGAATCACTTATTTTGATCAGTAATTACGTATCGTCGACCCTTCGTTGACTTCAAATAAGCATCCCCTATATGTGTATTATGTGAGAGTATCGGTTACAACACGTAATTCCGTTAAAATGAATTAATAAAATCCCGAAAACGAGCAAAAATTGAAGAATGTATTGAAAACCTGAGAATCGGGTATAAGGGTGATTATGAACCGGTTGTAACGAGCGCGGATCAGGGCGCGAACAATGGCGACGTCTTTGTCCGGCTGCGGAACTGCCACGATGCCGCCCGAATCAATACTTAATAATCACCGATTGTTAACTAGCCTTTGTCGCTGAAATAATAAGGCAATGTCGCGGCCTTCTCGTCGGATTCCGGTTACAGTTGGACGGGCGCGAGGGAGGACGTCGATCCGAGATCAATAAACGCTAAGCATAACGAACGCGTTTTTCTATCGTTTTTCGGACAAAGAGATAATAAATCATAAAATATCTTTTGTGCAACGTGTTCTGTGTTCTGTAACTTGCGAAACAAAAGAGTAAAAATAGTCGCGTTTTTGCACTGCCTCGCCTTGCGATTATGCAAATGGCACGACATTAAAGTTCTAAACTGTAACATCGATGAAAAGAGCGTTTTTTATGGTGGACGTAAAATGAATAGGTGAGACTGACTACCTAACGAGACCGTGTCAGTAGTCTTACCGAGAAGGTTGACGCTAACAAAGAATGTGCAAAAAATTGACGGTTGCAAAATTTCTAGAGCAATATTGTCCGAGAACCGACATCTGACAAAAATACACCTACAGGGGACATAGTCAAAGAGCGAACAAAAAGTGGTCGTTAGCAGACGGCCGACGGTGGCGCGACTCTACGAAGAAGGAACTCGTATACCGGCTCAACGTTGCGCAGCCTGCGGGACCCCCGCCGGGGAGGTACCCGGCACCCACTACGCGGAGTGCACGCGCAGGTCGGTCGGCGAGTCCGGCGTGGCCGGCCGCCGCGGCAGCGACAGGTCCTCGGGCTCCGTCTGCTCGGGCCACTCGTCCCAGCGCCAGTCGGGCGCCACGGCCGCCGGCGGGCTGGGCGCGTCCGCCTCGCAGCCCCCGCCCGAGCAGCGGTGGAGTGCCGCCGCCTGTCTCCGTCGGAACCTCGCGCCGCACCGACACGCGAACGGCGCGTCGCCCTCGTGCACGAGTGCGTGCGCTTTCAGCTGGTTGGAGTCGGAGAAGCGCGCCGGGCAGCGCGCGCACGCGTAGGGCCGCTCGCCGGTATGCACGCGCAGGTGCCGCCGCAGGTTGGCCACCTGGACGAAATGCCGCGGGCAGTGCGGGCAGCTGTACGGCTTCTCCCCGGTGTGCAGGCGGAGGTGGGTCTTGAGGTGGTGGTCGCGGGTGAAGCGCTTGTGACACTCGCCACACTCGAAGGGCTTCTCGCCGGTGTGCGTTCGCTCGTGGTTCTGAAGAACGTGCTTGTAGCCGAAGGATCGGGAGCACACCTTGCAGGTGAAGAGCTTGTCGCGCGGCGGGTCGGCGGCGCCGGGCGAGGAGCCCGAGGAGGGCGGCGAGGGCGGCGCGGCGGGTGCGGTGTCGTCCAGCTTGGGCGTGCGGCGTCGTTTCCTGGCGCGCTCGAGCTCGGGCGCGGGCGGCGGCAGCAGCGGCGCGGGCGGCGAGGGCGGCCAGGCGGCCAGCAGCGCGCCGGAGTACAGCTCGGCCGGCAGCCCCGCCACCAGCGCGGCCGCGCGGCTCGCCAGCAGCCGCTCCGCCAACATCGGCAGCGAGTCCTGACGCATGCTCGACAGCGGCCTTACCGACACACCTGATAACAAAAATATTGACCAGTTAAAACCCCCATTTAATTATAAAACAATAATAAAGTTCATATCCAGATTGTTTTACGATACCCGTTAAAGTAAAATCGTTGTTTTCTAATTTTAACACTTCCTTTACGGGTTACGTCTCAGCTTAAGCAAACACCGAGCCGAAGCTATCGATGGCACATATACTTATCAGTGTGAGTGGGCAAAAAATACGGCAAAAACGTAAGCCAGACGTTGCGGAGGAAACATTTGGTCGCAATCACGACGCTGCAGGTCGCTTCCGCCCCGACCTGTTGCGCAAATTGCCGCTACTATGCTGCTTAGTATCGGTTGTTTCATTACAAATACCCTATAGAAATAAACTATAGCCGATCTAATAGAAATTTTTGCCTTGACGTCCTTAGTCCTGCGCACTTATTAATTTGTCGCTCCTCTTTTCATTGATACGAAGCAATTAAATTGTGAAGCTGTGTTGACTGGCTCGTGGCGGTGGCAGCGGGCAGGCGGGGCAGGGGGGGGGGGGCAGCCGGACCACTTACCTACATAATGGAATTAATTATTCCTCCGGCGGCAGACTCCGCCCGCGCGCTCCTCCCAAATTATATTCAAATATTAATTTCGAGGAAGAAAAGCCTTTTTAAGAGCACTTAATTAAAATTAGACAAAATCATAATTGAAAGTTCTTCTTGAGGCGTGAAGAGACCGGGGAGGGAGCTCCTTACATTATCTACTTAAGTCGTGGAATTAATTCCGAGCCGCTCTATATTGTGCGTCGCTTCATTCCGCGAAAATAATTGTTGAGTCCCTGCGTAACGTTACATGTTATTACTGTTCAGAATGTTCGAAAATTACCTGAAATGAAGCTACGAATTTTTCCTTTTAATTTATTTTTATCATCTATCTAAAAGTGACCTAGGTGACGATTGTTACCCTAGCAATTAAGTGACGACATCGACGGTTTCAATGTAAGTTACAACGCCGCAACGCGTAATTTTAATATAATTATTTTAATTTTTATTGTGCAAATAAATACATAAAATTTTGATCGTTTATATTGTGTTCAAATATTCCGAAATGCGATTGATACGTAGGTGGCAAGGTGTGGAGGGTATTTCGTATTTAAAGTTTATGATGAGGTGGCGCACGTACCGGCTTATCCCATAACTTTTTAATAACATTCCTTTGCCGTGTTCCAGAAACCGCGAGGAATACCTACTCGAGATGTGTTCGGAATTACAACTCTTCGTCAGGACTTTGTATTTAGAATAAACCATTACTCTGGAAAATTACGAAGGGAACCCCCCTTCGTTCATCAACTGATTCTATTCAATTTGTAAGAATTTTGACTTCGGCATTCCGCGAGATTTACATTGGATCTTGTAGGCGTTGGAACCTGGGATTGTTATACCATGAGTCATTTTCTTTTACGAAAGTAATAGATTAATTCTGTATCAACTCGTACAACTGAGTATAAGTGTACAAGATTACGACAGGCAGGAACGTGGGCATCACCATAAAACATTGATTCCGTAGCCATTTCTACTACTGCTCTCTACTGCCCTACTCTTTCTTCTACCCTTGCCTTGACTTTATGAACGGTTTTTATTCAAGCCTTATTTTTCAATTACGATACCTTATTACGATACCTGATTACCTATGTTCAGTAAGTTAATTATATGAATACGTGATAATATTTTAATAATTTCCTGATTAGTTCATTTTGTAATTATCTGTGACAAACCGACAAAATAAGAAGCCAAGGAACCTTTTTTGCTGCTGATTTTTTAATAAAAAAGGTAAGTTGTTATATCCTCTGCATCAAACAGATTTTTCATTTTCATTTTTTTATTGGAGACCTAATATCACATTGTAATACTGATAAATAAATAAATAAATTATAAAAATTGTTGTTTGTATTTGTATTGTATTGATTGATTGTATTGATTGTATATAAAAATGGTTGATTGTTATTGAGTTGATTGTTGTTGATTGTTGTTGATGATGATAATTCCTGAGAAATGTAATTATGTATTTCTAGATTTGTCTAGTATTTTGTTTAACTAACAAATTGAGTTTAATTTAAGGCATTGGATAGCTCTGATATACCCATCAAAAATTAAAATTATATTTTTGTATAACAACAATTCTTACAACATGTAGAGAATTATGAAAAAGTAACGCTGTTCAACATATTACGTGTATTATCATAAATTAAAATACATAATGAAAAATACAACACATTTTTAATAAAACAAAATAAATGTACGAGCCAATTCGTACATCTTGCTGTGTTGATAATTTAAACGAGTCGCGCGATTATTTTAACTGAATTTGTGTAATAACTTCAGTGGTACGTAAGACACGGTCCATATTAAACGATTGCATCAAGGAGTGTTCACTCCATAAATCAATCATTTATCATTAGTCTATCAATCAAGTTAAATATATAATTTAAAGCATACCGACTCGTATAATTTCAAGATAGCAAGCAATCAATAATACGTTTAAATCAGATCATAATTATCATATCACGATAAGGAGTGTAATAGTTAATCAAGGACTCTACAATATGTATAAGTAAATTTAAAAGCTTTTAAAATTATACGCACATCACAGCGAATTTTTAATAACTGATGATTTTATTTTTAAAATTGTCAATTTTAAAGCATATTAATGTGTTGTAGTATAAATAATTAAAGCCATAAAGAACTACTTAGCGTACTTTACCCGAGACTCAATGAGGTTTATTGTCAGGCACCGAGCCCGGCGAGCCCCGTCGGCGATAAATTTTTACTAGAGACTGCGGCGCACCCTTCCGTGTGACGCTTTTTATGTGCTAAAGAGTTGTAATTATCCCCTTTTTATACGCCATAAATATTTGTCAATAACCCATAGTCAATACGTTTATGGACTCGCCCGTGGCTGCCACTCCACAAGTCATTATTGCGCAAGGGCCGACGCCTGTTATATATCTGTCAACGTTCTTTTTGTTGACGACATGCTTAATAAATCAATTAAGTATTGTATAATGGATTAAATTTAGTCTGGGTTTGCAATTGCAATTCCCTTTTAAACTAATAGTAATGTTTTCTTTATAATTAACTTTTGCAACCTTTTAACATTATGTAGTTAGATAGCTACTAAAGGTTTGTGGAGAGGACTGGGACAACGCACAGCACGCGCTCAAGGTATGTCCTGCTTGGGCATCCGAGCGGCGCGCCGGTCGAGCGGATTGGGGAAGACTTTTCCCCGCCAGCGGTAGTTTTTTTTTTACTTACAATAAGTTAATGCTTGACCACGATCCCACCTGATGGTAAGTGGAGATGTGGTCCAGGATGGTGAGCGCACTAACTTAATAAAAGCCTATTCACTCTTTTCTTAAAGACATCTACGTCCTTTACCGGCGATGCTGGCGAAAAAAACCGCTGTGGTCTCCTTCTGTGAAACCGTCATGGTATAGAAGGAGTCCGCCGAGCAGGATCGGGAGAGAGCCGATCCTGCTCGTAGAGGGCAAAGGTAATAAGGACCAATAAGCGGGTCAGACAATGAGGAAGTTAGTACGCAGGATACCGGTGCGTTTATCAGAGATCCTGGAGCCTCACCATATGCGGCAGATGGCTGCCGAGGGGGTTTTAGACGGTAGAAATCCTACATAATCCGCAACCTTGGGTTCGGGTATCTTTCGAAGATTTGCCCCTTCAAAAAAAGGTACTAAAGGTTTACATTTGTTTTATTTGTGGTTTTAACTCTCTCCTTATTAATTATTAAGACGATAAGAAGTGTCTCCCGAGAAAACTTTCCCGGGTTCGATTCCTAGCCTATTCATGGACTTTGCATACTTCTAATGCTTTATTTTGGCATTTCCATGCCGTCAGAGGATCAGATGAAAGGAAAAAATATATGTAAGAGAGAGAAAATCTATATATATAAAAGAAAGTCGTGTTAGTTACACTATTTATAACTCAAGAACGGCTGAACCGATTTGGCTGAAAATTGGTGGGGAGGTACCTTAGAATCAGGAGACGAACATAGGATACTTTTTATCCCGGAAAATAGACCTGTTCCATGTGTGGGATAAGGTAAATTTTTGTTATATGTAGTTGATAGATTAGTTATTTATACAGATATAAAATAAAGCTCGGGGATGGATATAGGATACTTTTTATCCCGGAAAATAGACCTGTTCCTGCGGGATAAGGTAACATTTTGTTATGTGTAGTAGATAGATAGCTATTAGTTATTATTATTAGCGTCTTTTATGACTCCTTCTTTTACTTGGGAGTGGGAGCGGGAGCGGGAGCGGGAGAGGGAGAGGGAGGAGCACACAGAAACTGTAACGGCTAAGAACGGCTGTACCGATTTTAATGATTTCTGATTTGTTACATTCTTAGGCGACACGAAGTTCGCCGGGTCAGCTAGTATTTAATAAAAAATAAATTATTTCAGAATATAACTAACAAAATGCCCCGTGTGGCGTTGGTTATGATTACCATGCTTGATCACCGCGCCGTGCCCAGAGTCCCGGATTCGATGATTAGCCGAAATTTGAATAACGAGTTTAAATTTCTGTTCTCGTTCTGGCTGTATGTGTTTATATATTTGTGTGTCCTCACCCACAATTATGTTATGACACCCACGACACAAGGAATTCTAGTGTTTAGCTATAAGTGTGTAGCGTTATTTATTTATTTATTTAAACCCTCAAATCATATTGTGAAAAGAAACCAAAGCCTAAAAACAGAACAAAAACGGATTGCAATAACGATCGGATACAGAAATATTAAATTAGTAGTGTGGTTACTAAGCACTGGACATTACGTAAGCCCAAGTGGGATAGTTAATTTCGTTAGACGTTCCAAATTTAATAGGATTAAACTGGATCTATGCTTCAATAGACTTACGTACGAAGACCGTCACCGGTCACCGGTCACCGCGGCCGGACAGATTACGGCCTCGTACGGTTTCGGCATTTTAGGGTTAAGCACAATACTCGGATTTTGTATGGCATCAGTCGCTCCGGCGGCCATATGTGTTACAAAATGTATAACGTTAGGTATATAGTAATCGAAATAGGATTATATATCTACTAAGCTATGTATATATCTATCTATATGTAACTATTATTATTATATATATTTCATTTACTATTAAATTAAACGTAAGTAAAGTATGCATTGTTTTAAATACAGTTTATCAATTAAATGTCGTAATTATCTACGTTATAATTTTTTTACTTCATATCTATTAAGTCTTCGTATCTCATAGAACTGACATTGTAAACAATGATTAAAAATAGTGATAATCTTATAATATGCATTTCAAGTTTAACTACTAAGTACATAATCATAGTTTAGGAACAGTTACTAAATTGGTGTAACTGTTCTGTTGCTATGAATATTATGTTTTCAATATAAAATATTAAAATGTTTGTTACTGTTTGTCTCTAAATGCGAATTAGTACAATTTCCTACCTTTGAATCCTTTGATACAATCAGGAAGTTCGTAGACCCACCGTACATAGACGTAGCAAGCTATTTGAATAATCCATACAACATAAACAATAAGACACGTTATCGATAGCAACAGTTCGTAGCACGGTGCTACGGAGGCGCGCGGAAGCTGTAGCACGCCGCTACGAGCGCGCCGTAGACTACGGTTGACTGAATCTGCAAGAGCTGCCGTAAATGCAAATAAACCATATGTGCGGCGTGTCGGCGTGTCGGCGCGCCGGCAGCCAATCCCTGCGCCCGCCACACGCATGTCGAACGCCGCTAACTTTTGAAACTTTACACACATGCACCTACATATTAAACGCACCGTTGACGATAAAATAAACAAAATCCACAAACCTCGGGCGTTCTGAGAAGACTGCAGCGATAAGGCCATCTCACACCAACTTCACGCAAAAGTCATTCATTTATTTCCACTGGTATTTCGTTTTTCGATGACCGTCCGTTAACTTTTTTAAAGAGTAAAGATTGGTCGGATGGAAGGAAACTGAAAATTTAGGAGTTGCCGAAAAGATGATCTGACGGCACGGACTCGCGATCGTGAATGCCGGAGCTCGCAGTGCGAGCGCGTTCTGTGGGACCTACCACAACACTGGCGCTGAGCGGCCGAGCGGCGAGCGTGCCGGCCGCCCCTCCTCGGTAAACACACCCCCACGCCCCTCCCCGCCACCCCCCCGCAACCCCCCTGCCGCACGCCCCCCGGTGCACTCCACGTGCACGCAATGCATTCACTTTTTATGGCCGCTACTACATTATGTTCCTTTCCTACCAGTTTTTTAGCCCTCCGTAACGAGCATCACATAAGCACTTTTTATATTTACGGCCGGCTTCTGTACGGACGGGCGGTACTTTCTTTTGGAACTAATTTGAGAACACGTTAAGATTTTTTATCTTATGGTACTGGCAACCGTGGCAACCTTATTGCTTATTTTTTTAATTTTATTTATGAGCTTTTCCCATTGGTCAATTGTCACATCCGAAGTCCGATTTTGTAAATGATTGAGGTGTCGAACGTATTGGGAGAGGTAATTTACGGTTAGTAAAACAATGCTGTTAATTTCGTGCCTACGTTATTAATTAAGAATGGCCTATCTATTAAGTATTAAAGTTATTTAAAATTTCGTAAATGAATAAAATGTAATTATTAACTTTTTTACGGGAATATGCATTAATTTTTTTATATTATAGACCTAATTTTTTATACAATACAAAAGTATTTTGTATTACCCATACATATTTGCACACCTAGATGAAAGATTTTTGTAATTAACATTAATTTTATGGTAGTTGCTTAGAAACTATTTATTATTTTTTATTAAAGATATGTAGAGAAATTTCTTCCAGTGTTTCTTCATATTATGATTAAGCAAACAACACTAACGCCCCATCTCGAGTCACTAACGGTTACTTTAATCTCTCCTTAGTACATAATAAAAAAAGGAAAAAAATCACCATACAAATTCTGTACTAAGGAGTGATTTAAGTAACCGTTAGTGACTCTGATTTGGGGCGTAAGTAAAAAATAAATGTATTAAGTTTTTTTTTAATTTAAAATTCAGTTGACTATTCAAACTTTTACTATTTATTAGACAAAGTAAAATAAATACATATTAATTACTGATAAACATGGCAATACATTGCAGAATTTGCAGGAAACTTTTCCTTCAACCAGTGATCTAGATTTTTTTGATATTTTTTTAAATTTGATTGAATTACTTTATAAAACCAGTGTATAAAACAATTTACGTGACATAATTGTATAAATATAAAATATTATTATTCAAGAAATAGGGTGAAAACAAAAATTATTTAGTTAATATATGTATAACATAATAGATATAAATATGTAAATGGTGAATAAGAAATAGCACTACCAATGAACATTCTCTCTAATCTATTTGTTTTTTTAGTAACAAATAAAACTAGAAAATTACATAACATTATTTGGTACATAACACTATTATGGTTAATAGGAGACCAAGTAATAAGTACTCCGGTCGAATTAATCACCCCTCACTGTCGTTAGTTTAATCACATGCGTACTTTTAATCAACTGGCTGTTAAATTACATTACGTACTTAGTAATATTTTTGTGAAAGTGGATTATGATTAATGTAAGCCCCTAATGACCAAGACTAATCGAGTTCAGACTAAAATAAGATTATCAAAATTTTGAGAATATAATTGTTGTTACGCGCTAGAGAGCTAATATCTACCCCGAAAATATTCCGATCTGTATTATGCAGGTCTTTATCAATTTATTCGTCCTTGCCACGCTTCTAGCTATTTGACTGATGTTTTTTTAATTTTTTTTAATTTTTTTTTATGGAAATAACCGGCAAACGAGCTGACGATCCAGTTGATGGTAAGTGGCTGTCATCGCCCATGGACATCAGCAAAAACAAAGGCACCACTGATGCGTTGATATTTTATTAATAGGTATTTATTTCCTTCAAATGGTCTTCGGGGTCAAACACATTTGATTCCTGCAAGAATATTCTGTTTTGTAACTCGACAGCGGAATCCGCGATGAGTTTTAAAATTGAAGTTCGAGTTCGAGACTCACTTCACTTCACAAGTGCGTACTAGATGATTAGAGAATGACATATAAGTATTCGGTAATAATTAATACCATACCGAGGCCATCTTTAGTCGTTTAAAGTTCGAGTTCGAGACTCACTTCACTTCTCAACTGCGTACTAGATGATTAGAGAATGACATATCAAGGTGATGCAAGTTCGCTTTCGAGTCTCACTTGAGTGAGCTTCGATTTCGAGTTTGTATTTTAGAGAATAGCCCTCCTGTTATTCAGATCAAATTCAACTTACATTGTCAAAGTCTGATTATTATTTATTGTCATTAATTGTCAAAAAACCCTAATTTTACACCCAGCTGATACCAACAAATGATTACACATTTATGATATTTCACATATTTAAATAAAAATGTTATCAAAATTTGAGGCATCGATGTCGATTTAAGTATTGGATTTATTGAATGAGATGATTTGACTGTGACTTTGAATTATTATGTAGCTGAATACTTCACCAAACGCACGGCAAGTTGTATTCTTCTATTGATCAGTTTGAGTTTGGAGGGCTCCAGATTCAATTTACATTGTCAAAGTCTGATTATTATTTATTGTCATTAATTGTCAAAAAACCCTAATTTTACACCCAGCTGATACCAACAAATGATAACACATTTATGATATTTCACATACATATGTAAAAAAAATGTTATCCAAATTTGAGGCATCGATGTCGATTTAAGTATTGGATTTATTGAATGAGATGATTTGACTGTGACTTTGAATTATTATGTAGCTGAATACTTCACCAAACGCACGGCAAGTTGTATTCTTCTATTGATCAGTTTCGCAAACTTGAACTTCTCATTTGTCATAGGTCAGTACGAATCGAAAGCAAAGAGCAACAACTGGTAGTCAACTGATATTAAACGTGATCTCTGGTTTGGCCTTGTCTATAACATTTAGCGACTGCGTCGATTAATTATTGTCTAATACCGAAGTTCTATAAGTAGTTCCTTGATAAACTCTTAGTAGATCTTTCTTACGTGGATTAGATTTTTACCTCATCTCCGTAATACAGTAAATGATTGTTGCGCTGTCAGCTCAGAAACGATAGTTTTCTCTTATTGTTATCTCTTAGACTTGTCGGTATGTGACTTCAAAAAACCTTAGTTAAAAACTATCTCTTATTTGGTTAATATAATACATAAAAATAAAACTATACCAGCATATATAATTCTACAATAAGTATTTAAATACCCCGTATAGGCTAAAATAAATCGTTATTTTATAACGATGCCTACGATGGTTCACAGGTCTTGTAAAAAGAGTAATCAATTGAACTGTTCTCATTAACAAGCCCGAAACTACTCTGTGTAAAATACATTATATAGATATTTAATAGGTATTGTGTGTACTAAGTCTGGCCTTAGTCCCGAGGCAGCTATTGACTTGAGACAACACGCATAAAAAGCATAAGTGTCGGAGTCGGTGGCGTATCGTGTAAATTAAGCGTTTTTATCGCGCGAGCGGCTGCGGCTATTTTTACCATTTTTACTATTTATACCACTTTAGTGAGCACGCACGTGCCTCCCTACCAGCATGCACTTTTTATCCCGTCACAAGGAAACGGTATTTGTTTAATAACACCGTTATAAGGATATTTAGTCCGACAGGCGGTATCTTAGCTATAGAGTCAATATTGTCATAGTTATTCATTATTTACAATCACATCAGCATACTTACATTCCTAGTTAAACCTATCATGATAGTGATATTAATTCAAATCGTTCGATAAATCCCAGGATGTTTAATGATGATTGATTTACACTGCATGATATACAGAAAAATATTGATTGAAACAATGGCTCGGAAAAAAAAAATTGGCTTCTCTCTAACGTAGGTAGCAGTTTTTTGAATACAGTTAGCACTTTGTTAACCCATGCTAAATCAAAAGAAAGATTATTTTTGGAGAAAACAGCACAGTTCTTTCACAATACACGGTAAAAAAGGTTGTTAGTTTTTTAAGAAGTTCTCCCACCTGCTGCTGTCGCGTGCCCTCTTGCGTTTTACGTAAAGCCGACTCTACCACCTTAAAGTTTAAGGTCTACATTTGTTCGTGAATCACATGCAATGAGTTTTTTATATAAAAATTCTGGCTTGCTTTATTTAGGTGCATTATCCCCGTGGCAGGATGTTTAGGTTTGTTATCTCGCACACGCTGTTGCACCTTGCCATGGTTTCGGGAGCAGGGACCAATGTTTTAGCAGGATATCTATAAATTAGAAAACAACGAGACCTTTGTGAAGCCAATATTTGCAGATAACGAACCGTGGTTAGTGAGGCAGGTGTTTGCAAGATCATATCTTAGACTAATATTACGTATCTTCGATAATTAACGTTTCTTAACGAGCAAATTAATGTTGATCGCATCTCTAGTGGGCTATTGTCAACTATTTATTGTCAACGCAAGCCTTTAATTAAATGTTTCTTCAAAACTATTTCGTTTATACAGTATTTTTTATGTACACAAAATTATATTGCGGGAAAAGTGAAAAAGTTTTTTTTTCGAAACGATCTGAGATCCACCTGGTGTTAAGTCGCTATCGTCGCTCATGGACATCAGCAACACCAAAGGCATCACTGATGCGTTGCCGGCCAAGAAAGAGAAGAAAAAGAAAGAAAGATCTGGCTTTCAAGTCCCCAGCCGGAACACTCATGCTCAAGGGTGGTAGCTATCCAGGGGAACCCCATGGGGAAATAATAATAGTAATAATGGTATTAATTAACAATTAAAAAAAATATTACCAATATAATCCTTCGAGGGGCCCTACTACCAGCGTGCAGGATTTAGTCGCCTCTTACGACACCTATCCGGCGTGGAATTGGGGTTAGTATTCTAAGCCGACTCAACACGATATTCTCATGCAATGTGCTATACCTAGGTACCTACTTACGAGAAAAATCTTTATCACGATGGGATCGACGTTGCAACCTGTAAGATTGGTTCTCTAGTTTGAGTACAACTAGCAATGTTAGTCACATTACAGCGTAGTTCCATTGTGAAAGAAAGTAAATTAAACTCTTAATACTTACCACAAATAACAATAATAGTAGTGGTTGAAAAGAGTCTTAGGGTGCATTTCTTTTGAAACTAATAAACAATCCTTTCAATTGTCCTAACACTTTCACTTCCTCTAACTAAACGGGCTTAGGTAGCATTGTTTTGAATGTTACTTGATTCAGTGATAGACTGAATATTAAAATACTATATTTAATAAGCGAATTCATGACATCTTCATTTTGAAACCTACCCTAGACATATTGTAAGAGGAATCCCGATTTAAAGCGCATTTGATTTTCCAAATTTTAAGTAAAATTTACTTAATAGGTACCTAACTTCAAAAGCTCAATGCTAGTGTTATAAGTTATTCGCCATGTCATTTATTAGCATAATTTGGCTGAAATTATTTGAAAACATTAGCTTCCTTAAATGACCCACGGCTAGGTAGGTAAATAAAAGTTGAAAGCGAAAGTTAACAAAAGAATCCGTCACAACACAAAGTGTACCGACATGCGCAAATTGCTTGCAATTTGTCCTATTGCGTTTTTATGTTAAACAAAGGCGATTTATAGGAGTTTCTTAAATTGGAGTACAACCCGATTTTATGACACCGACCGATGTTTTGTCCGAGAGATAAATCCTTGCAAATTTGTTTTTACAAGAGATTCCAGTGCCGAAAACTCCGTCCCTGACAAAAAAGGTAGCAAACATTTGAAAATTTTGCAAATAAATGTTTTGTTTAGACGGTTTGTCTGTAGGTTTAATAAAATGTTATAAAACCTGATAACCTGATTGGCTATGATTGCTCGTGCAGTGTGATTGCGTACCGTACAATGAGATTCGCTCCCTTCCGTGTGGACGACAGATGTGCAGTAGCGCCGTCGAATTTATATAAAAATTGTGAATATTTCATTCACATTATTACGCACTCGGCCGTTACGAATCAATCGCACACAATGAACCCAGTTTTAGCCAGTTTTTTTGTATTTGTTGGTGATTTTAATGTAAATTTTAGGCTTACTATACAGCTTGGCTTGTTGTTAAAATAACAAAAGAGTGGCGGTTGATCAAGAATCAATGAAAATAGTTGTAACAATCTTTGATTGATTACAAACTTGTTTAATTGATTGACATGTCTGCATTAAATATCCAATGAGAATTGCTCTTAATTGTGATTTTTGTGTGAATTGATTTTTAATTATAGCAGGCAACTATTCTAAAGAATTTTTCAGAATTGCTTAGTAAAAAGGTAAATTAACATTATTTGTGGATAGGTACAATCGGTTTCAACATACATTGCAAAAAATTACATTATAAACGTACATAATAACGTACATAACTACATACAAAAAACGACAGATTTCACAGATAAAACAAAATTCATTGCTTAGAAAATCTAAAAATTATAGGTGGAGACGATAAAAGCCATCATCGTGCTAAATCATGCAGGTGAGAGTTTGCGACAATCGCACAAGAATAGAGTATAAAATATTACCTTTAAAGGATTCACATCGAATATTTATTCCCGCCGTGTAGCTCTGTCCGAGCGGCTTTGTTCTCGACGGCCGTTTAAACTTTTGATTCTGCAACGGACATAGTCAACTGGACCCTCGATATTGACAAAAATACCCAACAATCGAAGAGTTTCTTTACCTAAAATGAACGTTATTACAATCGACGTTGGTCACAATTTGTTCTGTATCTCAAGGAATAAGATGCGTCGTTCGGATAGTGGCAGGTGGCTATTTCTATGCTTGCGTCACGGGCTCTCCCCTTCCGGGTGTGATGAATAATTCCCTTTTTCTTTTGGAGAGAATTGTCCTTGCGAACTAGCTAGCCCGGCGACTCGATACGCACCGCCGGTCTCGCATAAATGTGAGTTATATCCTACACTGTCCCACTTATAGACCTTCCTTTTTTCAACCCTAAAGCGGGATTTATGTTTTTTCTCAACTGAAACTTATGATATGTCTCATATGTACTTATTTGCTCCATCCACTTTAGGGTGTAACTAGAGGTAAATCTAAGGATTCTTACGAATTATTTATTTTTGTTTCATAACATCTGAAAATGTGTTATGCGTATCTTCGAAAAGTCAAAATTCCAATATCAGCGATAAGTTTCATTAATTGAGGTAAAGGTTTAATTAATATTGCTTGGTGCAAGTTTTATAGGTAGAAGTATGTAAATGACTCAATAGAAATTTTAAAAATACAAAAAAAATATTGTGATGTGACATGGATATTATGTTGAAATCTTCATGCATGCGTTCCGTAGGTTGAAAACTCAAACAAACCCCGTTCTAAGCTAAGCTCTCCTGCCCGATAACGCTGCAAAAGCTGATAGGGTCAAAACCAACTATCGTTTAGAATAACCAGAGCTCTCTCTAGCTAACAGCCACATCAAAAGTAAGCTCGACTTACAATGGTTTTCTTTCTCTATACCATTCGGACATTTAGATGGTCCGAGTTGGATGCGGGTTCCACGTACGTATGTATAATGTATTTCTATGTACCTATTTTGTATTAACTACTCGCAGTGGGGTTTTTAAGTTACTTATCATTATCATAAGTTATAGATAGGGTGATGAACGGTGAGGAGACTATGAGTCACATTAATTGTATGTTGCTGTTACTAGTACCTCCTATTGCTTTTATAATAGGAAATTAAATAATAAAAAAGGTGAAACACGTAAGGTTTTATTTAACGTTGATAATAACGCAAAATATCTGTAATATTTAACATTACAGAACATTTTAGTACCATGCTCTGCGTAGCCACCTAAATATGTATGTTGCAGGCTGTACAATAGGTACACGTCTTTTCAACCCACCGCTAATTTATTTCTCGCATGATGTTTAACGAAAAATCAATGTGTATGTGAAGGCAAACGGACCGTGGGCACATCGGTCAGTGTCCAATCACTCCTTCCCTCGATTGCAACCCTATTCATGTCTTTTCAAACGTCTCGCGCCCTTTGTGTCCCGCTGCGCACTCCTTCCTGGTCGCACAAACTGTCACCTTTTGTGACGCGCGACTCTCGTCTTATCCGCTGTCAAACGTCTTGCACAAATTCAAAAATAACATGGACTTACATTTTTTCCGAAGGCCCTGTGCAAACGTTAGATAAGTTAGCGTTTGGACGCTTTGTTTGATGCAAACAAGGGACGTGTCCTGTCGCTTATCTGTTTCCATTGATCGTATGAATGAATACAAATATATGTAGATAACCAAAAAGGTAAGATTACAATCGCATTGTTAAACCAGTTATATCCAGATACGACGATCAGGTATCGTGAAATTCAAGTTCAAGTTGGCTATCATACTAGATACATAAGACACGAGCATAAACTAGGTAGCATCAGACTCTACATGAATATTTGCTAACAACCATTCTTTATTCATAATTTCATACAACAATTTTTGTGACAAGATTAAAAAAGCACGCAATATCATTGAAAGTAAAAAGTAGTTTAGCCAAGGGGACTATTTCTAACGCCACTCATATATGTATTTGGTAAATCTACGCCACACGCGCACAATAGCCTCTTAGTTTGACATCAAATCGCAATTTTTAAAAAGCACAAAACCTACGCACTCGTGCCGCCACAGGCGACTCGTTTCATTGTGATGCATCGAGATGCATAATTTGTTGAGCACATGTCGGTTTTTTACTTAAAACGACGTAAAAAGTGACCTACAGAATGATAGGTAACGGGAACCTATTTTTAATATCTATTGAATACATTTTGACCCATGGACATTTGACAACAAAAAAAAGTCCAGGTGGGATTACTTTAAAAGAGCCCAGGATTTTTAACTACTGATATTTTTTTATCAAGGAATATCTACTATTTTTATTTAGCATGCTGAATTTTTTTCGAAGCTTATCTGGGTACCCGGACAAACGTCGATTTTTAATAACTTTGTAATGTAAAGGTGCGGAGTACAGACTATATTACATTACAATATTCTTTTTA
Organism: Thymelicus acteon; assembly: GCA_951805285.1. Lineage (NCBI taxonomy): Eukaryota > Metazoa > Arthropoda > Insecta > Lepidoptera > Hesperiidae > Thymelicus > Thymelicus acteon. Next base: position 7,899,555 of record OX638219.1, on the reverse strand, counting down.
TAAAGTACGAGTAACCGCCCTCGCTTTGCTTCGGTTTTCTTATTTTTTTACACCTTGGGTTATATGAGTATGGTGGTGGTGAGATGGTGTGCGTAATGAAAGTCCAAGTAAGATATACAGGGCAGAGAAAAGTTTATTGGCACGGTAGACACAAGCGATAGTTCACACACACAGTAAGAAAGCCAGAAACCATAGAAATTATAGAAGGAGAGAATAAGGACAGAGATAGTATAGAAGTAAATTAAATAGACAGCGTTAAATTACAATTACGATCGCGAGTAAACAAAGCGCAAGCGCAAGCGATAAGATAGCAGGCGACACGGGCTTCGCGGTGAGTATCGTGTACCGACTGGCGAAGGGGTCCGTCTGCCGGCGGCGCGTGAGTACATCGTATGTAAGAACAATAACCAGCGAAGTGGACGACGTTTCCACTGCACAATATTGTTAAGTGCGCGCTGTGGTAACTTGTAAATATTATGCCGTGCGTGATTTTTATAATGAATAATAAATGTTATTTTGTATATAGTATTTTAGTAAGTGGTTAGTGTAGGACTTTTGTGTATAATATAATTTAGTTTAATAATATTATTTGTTTGTGTAAATTTATTATGTAAATGTAAATAAATATTAGTTATGTATAAATAAATGTAAATATAAATAATATGTGTATTAATATAAATAAAATAATTTATTGTAAGGAGTAGGCCACATCACTCCCCCCCAGAGACCGTCACTACGGGCGATAAAAATCAGGAAAACGAACTTTGCGACCCGAGCGTGTTCTTCTGATATTATCCTGAGTAGGCATATCATGACTTACAGGAACAGGATCAGTTGAGGATATTGGGGTAGGTGTGGACATGGGAGTGGGATGGGTAGGTATGGGAGATGGGTCAATCAGCATATAGGCTGGCTTCAGGCGGTCTTTGTGTGTCTTTCTACCGTGACACTTTTCCCTTTGACCTGTATTTTGAAGGTCTTGTCACCTCGCTTTAAAACTTCGTAGGGACCCGTATAAGGTGGCTGTAAAGCCCCACGTGATGAGTCGTCTCTTAAAAAGACATGAGAAGAAGAGGTGAGGTCTTTGAAAATAAAGATTTTATCTTTTTGGTGACGTGCGGCAGGTTTTGGTTGGAGTTTAGCCACGAATTGGCGCAGACGAGTTGTGAAGTCTGATATGTCGGTGGAATGGGACACCGTTGTCTGAAAAAATTCTCCAGGTAATCGCAACGGCTCACCATACACCAATTCGGCAGAAGACGCTTGGATGTCGTCTTTAAATGCAGTCCTTATACCAAGTAGCACTAATGGTAACGCGTCCACCCAGTTGGGATCGGCGTGGCACATTATGGCAGCCTTTAACTGGCGGTGGAATCGTTCCACTAGCCCATTACAGGCTGGGTGATACGCGGTAGTTCTGCGATGTTTGAATCCAATCATTTTTCCTAAATATTGAAAAAGTGACGATTCAAACTGTCGACCGCGATCAGTGACAATATCAGTTGGACATCCAAATCTGGATATCCAAGATATTAGTGCCTTCCCAACCGTTTCAGCAGTTATGTCCACTATGGGCGTGACTTCGGGCCAGCGGGTGAAACGATCCACCGCCGTGAGGCAATAGCGGTAGCCTTGAGAAATGGGCAGTGGGCCGATAATATCCACGTGAATGAAATTAAATCGGGCACGAGGGAGATCAAAGGTGCCCAGTGGAGAAGATACGTGGCGGTTTACTTTGGCGCGCTGGCACGCCAAGCACTGACGAGACCAAGCGCGGCAGTCTTTGCGAATTCCTGGCCACACGAATCGCTCGGCAACGAGTTTAGCTGTTGCGTTAGCGCCTGGATGACTAAGGCTATGAAGATTTTCAAAAATTTGTCGCCTTAAGGGTGCTGTGACAAATGGACGGGGTGCTGAGGTGCTGATATCACAATACAGTTCGGTGGAGGAGTTGGGACTTTTAGCTTCTTTAACCGGAGTGAGGATTCTCCCGAAATAAATTCAGCCAACTCAGTATCCACGGCTTGAGAGGAAGCTAACACGTCTAAATCGACTGGTATCTGCAGTTCCTCGACACGTGACAGTGGATCAGCGACAACGTTATCTTTGCCTGAAATGTGTCTAATGTCGGTTGTGAACTGCGAGATATAGTCGAGGTGTCGAAACTGCCGCGGCGAGCAGTTAGCTTTCCTTTCGCTGAAGGCATAACTGAGCGGCTTATGGTCGGTATATACGACGAAGTGTCTAGCCTCAACCATATGACGAAAGTATTTGATAGCTTCGTATATGGCTAAGAGTTCGCGGTCGTATGGCGAATATTTTTGCTGCGAGGGAGTCAATTTCCGCGAGAAGAAAGCCAAGGGTTCCCACATATTATGCTTTCGCTGCTGCAGAACTGCACCCATGGCCAGGTCGGAGGCATCTGTAACAAGAGCGAGTTCGGCCTGACAATCTGGGTGTGCCAGAAGTGCAGCATCACTGAGACTTTCCTTGCATCTATTAAAAGCCAGTAAAGTATCACCAGAAATGTTGACTGGTTGAGATGCTTTGACGTTGCCGGAAAGTAAGGCATTCAAGGGAGCTTGAAGGGATGCGGAGTGAGGAAGAAATCTCCGATAAAAAATTAACATTCCCAGGAAACGTCTGAGTTGTCTGACAGTCTGGGGAACTGGGAACTCTTGAATGGCCTGTATTTTGTCATCTGAAGGTTTAGTACCAGATGCGGAGATCTCGTAACCGAGGAATATAACCTTTGGTGCGCCAAAGACGCACTTGGAGGTGTTCACGAGGACGCCGTATTCCTTCATGCGACTGAAGAGCTGATTAAGATGAGCTTCATGTTCAGCCTCTGTTCTGCTGAAGACCAGGAAGTCATCTAGGAAACAGTACACAAAGTCAAGACCCCTCGTCATTTCGTCTACAAACCTTTGGAATGTTTGGCCTGCATTCCTAAGACCAAAGGTCATGTAGGGAAATTCATACAAGCCAAAGGGAGTAGTGATGGCGGTTTTTTGTATATCATTTTCGAAGACTGGGATCTGATTGTAAGCCTTGGTCAGGTCTATGGTGCTGAAGATAGTACAACCTGAAATGGAATGGGCGAAGTCATGAATATGCCTAATGGGATAGCGGTCTGGTATAGTCCGTGCATTAAGCATTCGGTAATCGCCGCAGGGTCGCCAGCCGTTATCCTTCTTAGGCGCTAAATGTAAAGGAGAAGCCCAGGGGCTCTCCGAAGGACGAGCTGTACCATTTTTGAGCATAAGCTCAAATTCATGCTTGGCGACTTTAAGCTTGTCTGGTGCCAGTCTACGGGGAGTACATGATATGGGAGGTCCAGGTGTGGTCCTAATGTGATGCACGGTATTGTGTTTTGGAAACATCGGCATACCTGAAGGGTGTGTAATCTCTGGAAACCTCGATAAAATTTGATGAAAGCGCGTGTCACCTGTTGAAACTTTAATTGAACATACATCAATATTAGCAAGCGAGGCGTTTGAGCTTAAAGTAGTGGTGTTGTCTACTAGACGCTGATGTCGGCAATCTACCATAAGGTTGTAAAAGCTTAAAAAGTCAACACCTATGATTGGTTTCGTAACATTAGCCACTATGAAACGCCATGAAAAGCTACGCCTTAAGCCTAAATTTAAGCTAAGCTCAATAAAACCAAAAGTTTCGATGACGGATCCGTTCGCTGCGCTCAGTTCAAAGTCCGTTTTGGCACGACGCTCACGAAGCGCGGAGTGGGGGTACACACAAATGTCGCTGCCGGTGTCCACAAGAAATTGGATGTTTGAGTTGCGGTCGGTGACGAAAAGGCGACCCGTGTGTGGTAGGCAATCATTGGTCGCCGCTACTGACTGCCCGCGGTGTTTACCGACTTTCCATAGTCACAGGGCTTCATACATTTATCGGCTTGAGCTCCGAACTTGGCGTGATACCAACACACGGGGTACTTCCTGTAGCTGGATCGAGATCGGTTCCTATGGCGCGAATAAGAACGCTAACGGTAGCGAGGTCTTGCACGATCGGCGACGAAACAGCCTGCGCGTACATGTTCTTCCAGCTTGAGCGTAAGGTTCTGAACCATCTTCTTCAGCTCCGCTATCTCGTTGGACTGGTGTGACATGTGTGCTCCACTTGTAGATGCCGCCGCGACGTTGTAGGGTGACGTCAGCTCCTGGATACGGTCTGCTAGGTCTGCAAGCTGGTCCAGCGAATGTGAGGGCTGTGATGCTAGCACCGTCTGGATGTTGTGAGGAAGGCGGTTGCTCCATATCGACCGAAGGAAGTCGTCAGGTACGGAAGGTCCAGCTAGGTCTTGTAAATGACGCAAAAATTGGGACGGCTTCCTATCTCCAAGTTCTTCATGGGTAAGCAACTGTCGAACCTTCTTCTCGTGTGACGCAGATAACCGTTTGATCAACTCCGTCTTGATTTTATCATAACGGTTGGTTGTTGGAGGGTTTATGATGATATCCTTGACGGCCTTGGCATATTGTAGGTCAAGGTTGTTGGTGACATTATTAAATTTAATTTCATCATCGGTGATGTAATGGCTGTCGAACTGACCTTCCAACAACGCGAACCACAGTTCGGGATCTTCGGGTGAGAACGGCGGAACTTTAATTTTTAATTTCCGGGCGTCGACGTCACGTTCAGTGGAAACGCGCACTCGGCGGGCTCGCTGCGTAACATTTCTTTGTGATCCGACGGTCTTTACGGAATCGCCACTGTCTCTCATTGTGTTGTAAATACCTTAATGTCCTCGTACGTAGTGTCCTTATGGGGTCACCAGTTATGATGGTGGTGAGATGGTGTGCGTAATGAAAGTCCAAGTAAGATATACAGGGCAGAGAAAAGTTTATTGGCACGGTAGACACAAGCGATAGTTCACACACACAGTAAGAAAGCCAGAAACCATAGAAATTATAGAAGGAGAGAATAAGGACAGAGATAGTATAGAAGTAAATTAAATAGACAGCGTTAAATTACAATTACGATCGCGAGTAAACAAAGCGCAAGCGCAAGCGATAAGATAGCAGGCGACACGGGCTTCGCGGTGAGTATCGTGTACCGACTGGCGAAGGGGTCCGTCTGCCGGCGGCGCGTGAGTACATCGTATGTAAGAACAATAACCAGCGAAGTGGACGACGTTTCCACTGCACAATATTGTTAAGTGCGCGCTGTGGTAACTTGTAAATATTATGCCGTGCGTGATTTTTATAATGAATAATAAATGTTATTTTGTATATAGTATTTTAGTAAGTGGTTAGTGTAGGACTTTTGTGTATAATATAATTTAGTTTAATAATATTATTTGTTTGTGTAAATTTATTATGTAAATGTAAATAAATATTAGTTATGTATAAATAAATGTAAATATAAATAATATGTGTATTAATATAAATAAAATAATTTATTGTAAGGAGTAGGCCACAGGAGTTTTATTAAGGATCCCTATTCAATGCAAACAAAAAATCAAATCTTTCCTCTTTATATATTAGTATAGAGTATAGATATTTACTAAGACCGGATTATTGGTAATTAATTAATCACCAATCAGTAAATAATTCTAAAGGGATTTAAGTAAAGTATTCATATAAAAATATTATTACTTTGTGAAAAAGTATTTTTAAATATATCAAAATAGTAACACGGCCTTTTAAAACCAATGAAAAAAAAAATTAAAAGTATGTAAACAAATACATCAAAACAAAGCTACTTTTTTATTTATTTTTAATTATTTTTGCAAGGTGAAAGACCCATCCTAATCTTAATGATACTCGTATCTACCAAAACTACTCGTCATTAGGTATATCACAACTATAGACAAAGAATCTTCAAGTGCATGACCATTGATCATCGATCTATAAAATGATCGAAGCCATTGACCATATTTCCAAATGTATCTATTTCTACTAGAACAGTTTTAGAGAAGGCAACTTGAAGCAATTTCTGTCCTGCTGCGCTTAGGTTGTAGTCATAGTAACAAGAAAATATAATATTATATTATTAAGAATTCAGTGAATTCAATTTAATGTTGACCCAATATTGGGCAATGGCAAGTAGGTATGTTGTAAGTGACAGGACAATAGCTTTTAGTAACTATGTTGAATCAGTATAATAATATCATAAAATAAAATAATTATCATAATCATAATGATTATTCGCATTTTTGTAATAATGAAAAACCAAGTAGGTATTTAAAGCTTGTTTTCAAGTGAAACTACAAATTATATTAAGGGGTTTAATTGCAAAAATATAGTATAATTTGTTTCATGGACATTTACTGTAAAAATCAGTAAATTAAATCATATAATAAACTAGCTGCCTGGACAAACTTCGTTCTGTCAAAAGTTTTTTTTTATTAAAACCTTCCGTGTGCCTTAAGGAACATTGTAAGCTATCCTATCTTTCAATTTGGATCAAACTGCACACGGTGTGCAAATTTGATTAAAATCGGTTAAGTAGCTTAAAAGTCTATCGCGGACAAACAACGTGACACGTAATTTATATATATTATATAAAAGATTAATAATAAAAGTAAGTAAAATAAGAATCAATAAATCAGTAATAATAATATTATATATTATAATGCCTAAATGATTTTCATTTCTATAAACAAAGTCAAACGGTATTACATTTCAAAGAAAATTCTATGAATAATTTGTATTCTGTAACTCTTAATTAAAAATTCATTGTGAAGGCGTCCTTAGCCTCGGACACGGTAAAATTTTGTCAGCAAATCCTTTCCGATATGTTGACGTGACGTGAGTGGCGGCCAGTCGAGCTTTGTAGCCCTCGTCTGGATCTGACAACGAAACAGCCCTTTGCACAAGCTCTCACGCCAAGTACTCCCTTTGACGTCCAATTTCCAGCAGAAATCACAAAGTACGATGTTATCGACGTCTCTATTTCGGGATTGTTCAAGACGTATACGTATTACGTATCCTTACATGTCTTTCATCACCTAGGCAACGTAGGCTGCTAAGTAGTTTGCCTACTGTTTTTTTACTGGGAAGGAGATCTAAGTTCAAACTCGTCTCTATATTTTTAAAGTTGTGCGTATTATAAATTAGTTATCATTATTATCATTGCAGAATAGACAAAATAAATCAGAATTCAGCTATCATCTTTTAACACAAAACCTAAAAATACGGTAAAAACGTCTCGGTGAGGCCGTAAGTGGAGTTAACTAATGCGTAGCGTAGCGTAGCAACTTGATACAAGTATAGATACTAACCCATAGAGGCAAGGGCTAATTTGTTGCGATTAATAGCGAATATGGATTGCCTATTACATATCTAAGATGTTATATTATTTAGAACAATATACTTAACTGGTTTGCTCTACATTAGTGAATCCTTATTTCTTTATAGGACACAGAACTCAGATAACACTGCAGCACTGTTACAGCTAAAAGTATGACTGCTAAAATTTGCTTTAATTTTTATTAAAGAGTACGGCAATATGGGTCTAGTAATATATTTTTTGTTAGGTAGTTTTTAGACAGCAACGTGTTTTAATTAATAGTATCTAATATCAATTAAAGCTTCGATGGGTTGATTAAGGTAGAACTGAATACAACATTGTTCAATAAAATACATCAGAAATAAAAAATAATGTATCGATCGGATTACCTTTGAAGGGACAGCTGCGACCCGTCCATGGACACCTCAAATTTTTTTGCTAACGTTTTGCAGATATCTATCACAAATTGCATCATTCAACATGCACTCCATACTTCCGATTGCGAGTCCAAATTCAATTCAATTCGGACGTATCTAATCCAAAATTCATTAATCTTGTGAAGCTTCGGTGAGATCTGCGAACCGATACATCCACTTGTGCATGGTCAGTTGCTGACAGGAAATTGATTGTGTTCGTAATGATCGCTTTCGGTACATTAACTTAATATATATCATACCTGCTGAAATACCCGTGCCTGTTAACTATTATTATCAGGAGTACCATTTGTTGCAAATTAACGTGTAATATTATAAAGTTCAGGAAAAGTTATAAATTTTTAGCTAAGCCTTTTTGATCAGGTCATTCTGTTGGGAAGCTACACTATCCCCGAGTAACATAGGCTATATTATATTTTCAAAAAAATTAGGGATCCTTAATAAAACTCCAATGTTGTAATAAAATTAAGAAAACCGAAGCAAAGCGAGGGCGGTTACTCGTACTTAATAAGCTTATGGATAGTTGAAAAAACAATAAATTAATTTAGTAGACAATGAATATTAAAATGTTTTCCGTGCGTGGGAGGGCACTCGGTCCGGTTATTAACAGTCGCTAAGCCATGTTGGGTTGGCCACTAACCCCTCCACCAATCCACACTGAAGCAGTGTGGTGGAGTATGCTCTTGGCCTCCTCTAGAGGAGAGACCCGTGCTCAGTAGTGGGCCATAAATGAGTTGAAGCCCAATATTAAAACACGCACTTTTAGCACACGTAATAAATAATTCAAGAAAGAATGAACCACTAATGATTTTTTTTAACCGAAATGACAATGTTGCCGTTTTAATGCAATTTGGCAAATGGACAATGCGCTTTAGAGGTTTTATGTACCATATCCTGTTTGATTTGACACGTATAGAAGATTTGGCCTTGAAAAAGAGCATTTAATACAGATTTATCATTGTGTGGGCGCACCTATGTCACTCACAACATCAATGTTGCATATAATGAAACCATACACATGACATGTTGCAGACCTTTGAGCTTGAGACGGTTGAAAATCGACAAGAATTTGACAGTTCAACATAAAAAATATATTCTTTCTTCAATTATTTATTATCTTTTTAATCGTTTTTTTTTTAACTTTGACTACACAATTTGATTTTCTTATATGTTTTATTAATATTAATCCAGAGTAATTATGAACCTACATCACAAATCACAACCAATCGTGCCTCAAAATTTGCTACAAGTACCAGTTTGGATTGCTCAATGGATTTAAACTTTTTCTAAGGGTCAACATAATGCTGTGGAATATTATATTTCTCGAAAGAAAATATCCCATTTCCGCATCTTCCCATAACAATGAGTGCGCCATGGAACTATTCAAATATTGCACGGCGTAAGTAAACCCAAGGCTTTTTTGCACTACCAGCGAATTAATGGATAACCAAACCCGATGCAAAATAAAAAACGTACTTATTAAATGTTGGTTTCACGTAATAACATGTTGGTGGTTTCTTTCATTGTTTCCACGGGCAGCGCCGAGATATCCGGTTACGGCCGTTAAATATTTTGCCTCTCGATGAAAGAGAAACTTGGTAGTTTTTGCCTCGAAACGTCGTTTTTGCTCCTCAAACGCGGAAGTCGTCTACGCTTTATGCAAAAACTGGATTTTGGAATCAATTTCGCTTTTACATTCAATAACCGCCATTAGTCGCGAGTAACATGCAATTACATACATACATTTGCACGACGTGAGTAACGAACGTCGACGATAATTGTGGTGCGTTCAGTGGCTCGGTGGTTCGGTGGCTTGGGTACTGTTACGGCATTGTTGAAACTTTGTAAATACAGAGGCAGCCATTCGTTATCAGCGCGTACCGAGCCGCTCATAATTTACGGCATTAATTGAAATATCTGCTTTTCGCCGAATTCAAAGAATTTTCGCTGGGAACATTTATCAATTCTACAAAGAGAGTGAAACCTCTCTCAAAAGGGGCCTGCGCCGGACAGATTTAATTTGTTGCGAAGGCCTTTATAATTGGAACATAAAGATTGTGAGTAATTAATTTTCGCAGCGAGTCAGAAGCAAAGAGGCTGTGCATTGAGCGGCGAGCGGGCGGCGTCCGCACCGCGCCTAATTAATATTAATGACAACGGGAGGCGCCGGCAACGCCGCTCCTTTGCTTACCGATCTCACCGATCTCACGGGTCCCACCGGTCTCCGGTCTCCGGTCTCCGGTCTCCGATCTCGCCGGCCGCAACCTTCATCTACCGGCTGTACTATGCCCACAAACATCTCGGATTTATTTCAGTTCACAGTTCGGATGATATTGGTTTGGCACTAATTTCAGAACACAATTCAGTATTTTTTTTGTTAATTATTATTTCTGATCAGTTTTCAGTTTGTTAATATTTTACGCTTACGTTCAAACTTACATGTCACTTACTGTCATGATAACAACAACAACAACAAAATCATCTTTACTGTACACCAAAATTATATCTAGATGGGTACATTTTATAATACGGAACTCAGTACAAAAGGCGGTCTATTATTTAAATAGCAATATCTTCCAGACAACCAAGAAGCTAGAGTTAAAAATGATGAAGTTTAAAAAAAACATTTTAACGGATAAAAAAAGTTTAATTTGTGTTCAGATAGTAAAATCTTGATATCGTTTATTAAGTTATAGCTTATAGAGCCAGGCCTGGTAGAGCTAGGGATGTAGGTTTTTAATTATATCTAACTGATATTTTTTTAACAATGAAAGCATTATGGGCTCGTGTGTTTTTGCAACATATTAACATACTTGTAAAATGCACCGGTAGTGCAATAGCCACTTTAAACACATTTTTTGTTTTTAAATAAAATTACATTTTTTAATTTATTAATAGTCACAGTTATCGCAAGTATATAAAGCATCTACGTACATCCTATGTGCCCTCTGTAAGCGACATACCAAATTAATAAAATTATAATAAAGAATACCAATCATCTTAGAAATTTCCTCTCTTTACCATTCCTTTACAGTTCCGATGGAATTCGAACTATGTTCCGAGAGCGACGATATTCATATCCCTAGACTATCATATAGTCTCGATGTACTGCGTGTCATATTATCCGCAGTTAATTGCTGCGACATTTGACGTGGAGGCGATGTGTCTGGGAGGCGGTGCGGTGGCTGGCGGAGGCAGGTCGGAGGCGAGCCGTGAGCGATGGGTCGCCACTAAAAGCCGGACGGAAGCCGCGCTGCCCGGCTCCGGTTACACCAACCGTGGGATTCCATGCAAACATGCTCAGGGCTGTCTAACGTCGTCACTAAGACAGAAGCTTCGTTAGTGAAATATTTTGTTGTAGATCGTTTTCTTGTGTACTAGTAACTGCCCTCGCTTTTCTTCGGTTTTCGTATAGATCCCTTATGTTTTTTAAATAAAATATAGGCCATGTTACTCAGACGCAACTGAGCATTTGTCCTGTAGTTTTGAGTTTATCACATCACGCAAAATGTACGAGACCAAATTGGCTGCGGTTTTTGGATAAAAACTGGTAAGTACAAATTTCATCTTGATACGTCGATTAGAAGCCTAGATATTATTAACAGTTTCAACAAAAAAATTTGATGACAGAATATAGTTAAATGTAAGTTAGTGCAGTTGTTAAATATCATCATGTAAAATTACGTTTGGTAGAGCATTTGCAAACGCTTCAAGCCACTTTGCATTTTCTCTAATGTGTTAATTAACTACATTATTATTATTTATCATCATGAGAAGGTTGGTAGATACTTTCATATGCATAAAAAATAAGCATAACATTATGAATAACTAGTGGATCGTGGTAACCCTGAGTTGATATTATTGCACAAACCAACGCTATGTATATTCCGCAAGGTCTTCCTGTGCATCCATATGCTAGCCATCTCGAAGTGTGTAATCTTATACAAAAACGACACCCGCTTCAGTTTTTGTATACCACTTTGACATGACCCCACTCCGTCTACTTGGACTCTTGGACCGACTTACGACAGAAGTTAGGAATCACATCACATACATACATACATACTACATGAATTCTCGTCATTCTTCGGTTTGATTCAATAAACAACTAAGCTAGTACTTGGTAAACACGTCTGAATATGTTGTTTATTTGGCAAAATATAAAAAGCATGAATAAGTTTGAGATATCTAATCTTCCATTTTTGAAACGTTCCGACTTTAACTGTTTTGTCGGCTTCACTTGTAAAAGAGCGAAGCAAATGTAGGTAAGAAGGTTATAATCGAAGTTAAAGTGGGTTAAGTAACGCAAAAAGCGGCATATGGTTTATTGTAAAAAATCCTTTGAAGGACATAATCTGCACGTGTGTTCGGCTCGAGAGTGCAGGCAAGCGAAAGGCTTCGCGTGCGGCGACTGCACGCTGCATCGACACTGATCGTTCACTAGCAGCCTTAGCCCTTAACACCAAATCGTCGTTGCGACTTTAATTGAGACTTTGATTGTCTTATGCGTAAAAAAACAGCTTTTTGAGTTGTTTAGTTTAGCAAGCACATAGGTAATTTTGAATTTGGTGAATAAATTATGATTGAAACGTCGTACACACATGAGAGTTTTTGAATTCGATAGTGCTTCAAAATGAAGAATCGTTTGACGTAAAAAACTGATTTTCCCAAAAGTGACATTACTACACATAAGAGGTCTTAAAGTCGCAACGACGAAATACAAATTATTAAACTATCTTACTCTATTTAACACTTTGAACCCTTGGCAATAATTAGTTTTAAGTTGATGTTGAACGTAACCTTATAAGGTGGTATCTGTTATTAAATCAAATTTTAACGTATTTATTGTACGGAAATAACGAGCCACAAGATAGTTTAAAAGGCATTTTGCCAAAATCAAATAAACTGTCCAAAAGAAAATTGCCAGGCCCTATTTTGTTTTGAAAATTTTACTTTAATATCAATAATATATATATGCACAACAAACGAAAAAAAATTAAGATCGAGTATATCTACAAAGAATAAACGGTTAGAAGTTACACATTACACATCATTAGATATTATAATAAGAAATACTACCTACCAATTTTCCAATAAAAGTTTTCGAACCGAAAGAACTAAACGCCATCGAATCAAAAACTAGCACGCATATTAACCCATTTAGACCTGAAACTATTTTTTTCAAAATCAAATGTTTTTTCCTAGATTTATCTTATTAAAGCCTATCATAGAATACAAGAAAAATATGAAAAAAAATCTTTCAGGGGGGAGGGTGCTGAAAAGAGGCGTATCATATGTGATGCAGTAGGCTTATAGACACACAAAACTCACAAAAACCGGAATAAAGTTATAGTTGTCTTTGTTGATAAAAAAAATAAAATAAAATAAGAATATATAATTATTTTTTGTGTGGTAATCAATAATACACTCAACGTGTAGACAAATATCGTACTTGACGCATCTTGCAGGGCACAATTGATGTCATAGACCATATCTCGTTCTTTTATCTTGAGGGTGTTTCATGTCATACTGTCCTTCCTCATCGATTCTAGTATCCCTGGTCAGTGACGATGGTCGAATTGAACTTGGGTTTGCTCCACATCCTATTCGATTCGATAAGTGCAATAGATACACGGCGTCTGAATGTTAGGACATCCATACTGCCACCGTTATATGTATATAAAAAGTAACCAGGCGTTCTATAGAGTCATATCAATACAGTGCAGAATAAGGGGCATGTATCATTTTTTGCTGCGAATCAAAGATTACCGCGAATGCTTGTTCTGAGCGTCGATATGTTTTGATCTGAAAGACAACGAAAAAAGAAGAAAGAAGACTGAAGACCCGCGTGGCGCAATGGTTACCATGCCGAATCGCTGCTCCAAGAGTCCTGGGTTCGATTTCTAGCGAGGCAGTTTGAATGATGCGTTTGAATTTCTGTTATTGGTCTAGGTGTCAGTCTTCTTGTGTTTGTGTGTTGTCCATGGCACCCACGACATAGGGAATCTTATTGTGGGGCTATAAGTTTGTTAAGAACAGATCAACTCCTACCATATTTTGATTATGCTGGTGCATAAAATGTGGTTGTGAAACAATTATTTTATGCAGAGGCTTGCATAGTTCTGGATCTTCTGCAGCTGGAAAACCTTCTTTCTGATTGATCTCTTAAATCGTCTGCTTCGACTTGTGAACTTGATTGATATAGCTTTGCTTCTGTTCTTAGTAAGCTCGGTGGTAGGTTATCAATTTGAACGCTGTCTTCTTCTCCAGAATCTTCATCTGTCAAATCCTCATTTGCATTTGAAGGTGGAAGTAATAAAATGTATTTCCTCCATATATATTTCCAAATTCTTCGCCTTCTAAAAGTGTCACGATGTCATTGAAAAATGAACACTCGAAATAAAAATGTGATGTGTATGAGCCTACTGTACCAAATACGATACACTACATTTCATGACTAAAATTTTTATCATAAAAAATAAAAAAATAATATACTAATTTCTTATATTGGTGGATTGGGGTCTATTTTTACTGTAAATAAAAAAAAATACAAGATTTTTCGTGAAAAATAAATAAATCTTGCCGTTTTGGTGACATCTTGAAACAGTAACGAATAATGCACTACAAAAAAATTATGTAGACACCTTTCGAAGCCAACTACCACAACAAAGCTGTTTTTGTAGTATTGTTTATAACCTCCACTTGACATGCACCATAGATGTAAACAAATTGTTATCGAGGGTACTCAACAATAATTTATTATTTCTGGTGTACCGTATGTGATACGGTAGGTCTAAATGGGTTAAGGGCCAAAATATGAAAAAAACAGTAAAAGTAAAAAGTATAATTAGGCAACAGACAGCAGAATCGTCATAAGTCGTTCATAAGTCATCTTTTATTTCTGCTTTATTACGTTAGGTTGTATTGAAAAGTTTAAAACCACGAAGTCCACGCTTCGGCAATCGAAAATGTTAGTATTCCATATATTGATTACTTATACTTACAAAAGCTACGGCACTTGTGTGTAATATCCTGACATATTTTTCAATTGTATGTGGTCTAGCAGTTCAGTGAAGCGACATTTTACAAGATACTCGAAGCCACTAGAGTGTGTAATCACCCGTTCGCAAAGTATTGTGCTACAGACCGACAAACGTCGATACGCACTTCAAATATTAACGTGAAGTTTTATGGTAAGCGTATGTAATGCATTAATGTTACGTCATTTATATTCATATTTGTTAATATTTAATTCCATTCAACAAAAACAACGGGAAACAGTGTGTAAAATTTTATTAAATTAACATTTTTTTTTTACTTAAAATAAGTTAATACTTGACCACAATCCCACCCGATGATAAGCGGAGATGTGGTCCAGGATGGTGAGCGCACTAACTTAATAAAAGCCTATTCTCTCTTATTAATTAAGTAAATATTGGGATGGTTTATAAAAATTAAATAGGTACCTTTTTTTCTTTTCGGTAAAATCTAATCACCCTGTTCCTTGTAACACATAGCTAAAACAATTTAAGAAATAAAAATTAAATTAAATAATTATTGTCATTTTCTACATACACAACACAGTTTTAAAATTAACACAAAATATATCAAAGTACCTATTTTTTACTTACAATAAGTTAATGCTTTACCAGAATCCCACCTGATGGTAAATGTAGAAGTGGTCTAGGATGGTGAGCGCATTAACTTAGGAAAAGCCTATTCACTCTTTTCTTGAAGACATCCACGTCATAGGCGGGTGGGAACATGGACGCAGGCAGGCTATTCCAATCCTTCGCAGTGCGCATAACAAATGACGAGGCAAACCGCGTCGTCCGTACCGGCGGGATGAAGTACGAAGTTCTTATAGCCCGACTTGCCCGGAATATATCGATTCCTGCATTTCTCTTTTGTCCAATGGTTAGCTGGTAGAGAATGCATTAAGCATTAAGCTCGCCATTTGTACCGTAATATTTTTATTGTGGTCAATAAAGATTAAATAAATAAATAAATTTCAGCTGACCGACTCAATCAGCTTGCAGCTCAATAATATTTCAAAAGATTACGTAAAACCATCGGCTTCACTGGTTATCGTCTTCTGACATTCTAGACATGCTAGAATTTCCGAACTTCGATTGACCACTAACCTCTCAAAAAATCCACATTAGAACAATTTAGTGGAATACTGACACAAGTAAATTACAGCCATTACAGGTGAGAGAGACCCACCCCCTGTAGGCTTTGAAACTACAAGAAGATATACTTTGGTGGAAGACGCTCATTTTGCGCCTATTTTTGCATAAAATGTGGCATACATTACTTATCCCTATTTTTGCATAAAATGTCTATTTTGTTTGCAAAACTGAGAATCCACACATACCTACATACTTCTCTATGTTTCTCCTAGCCCACCTAAATTTATATACCTAAATATTTATTGTTATTATCTATTCATTGCTCCGCCACACGTGGGTGAACAAAAAGTTTTATTATTCTTCCTCGTAAAGGTCGCGATTGAAAATGCAAGTGTTGCAATAATACTCCATCTTTGCATTCCGAACCTTTTTCTTTCGCCTCTGTTGTTTGTGTGCCGAACGTATGTTATAAATGATCGAAACTGCGATATCGATTTACAAAACCAGCTTAAATGTTACCAAGAAGCTATGAAATCGAAAACGAACCTTATCTTCCAAATCATAGAGCTTTGGTACGAAAGAAATTTATTTTGTAAGAAAAAACTAATTTCCTACCTGAATTTAAACGCGAGACTGAATAAATGTATTTTATAGTCAGTAGAATAATAATTGTAACATTTGTCGGAAACAAATAAGTAGGAACGTCTAATATTAAGTTACTCATAGTTGGCCTAAGAACAATAAGTACGTAGTTAAAAATAGTGCAATTATTTTCGCAATAGAGCGCTAAACTCAGGGCAGGACATAATTTACTCCGTCGTAAAATTCATAACAAAACTGTGTGTTGGTTAAACTATTGCATAGTAGTCCGAAAATAAAAACACTGCTTATATTATATCCTTTCACAAAAGACTCGACAGGCCGAAGTAATTAACTCACGTTTTTTGTCAATCCCATGCAGATTTGATTTATTTTAGGACCCTTTTGAAATACAAGAATTTGCGAAATATTGCGGCCCAATAAGCACACTGCCAGTGCTGTTCAAACTTAATGTTTTTATTTTATTTTGAATGCAACTCGTTGTCAAAATTCTAATGGAAACAAACACTCATTTCATTTAACGATTTTTTATGTATTTACTTTGCATTGGTTGAGATATTTCTGAGTTATAGTAAAGTATACTCTACAACTTGATACATTCTTGACGATTGAAAAAGCTCCATTAGTTACCGCGACCAGTTACATTGTTCCAGGTCCGTATATATAGGAGATGCACTTACATGAGTTAATTTCGGACATTGGATATGTTTTTTCCAGCAATAATAAAATAACTACAATAATAAAAGACCTAAATAGATGGTAGCCGTAGTGTGTATAGGCCATAAAAGTATTTAATTCAGTCTAACTGGTAGAAGATGAAAGAAAAAAGGCATAAACTTTGAGAAGCGCAAAATTGAGAAGGCCCTTCTTCGAAGGCGATTCCGGGAATAGTAAAAAGCGCAGGTATACGTCGAGAGTGAAAGGGTCGATGCAATTGGAGACTATCCTAGTTTCACTATATCCTACTGACCTTCGTCGTTTTTGTGGCGAGATCAGATGAACCATTGATCGCAACTCCCCCGCGATGTTAAGTAGACACACGTGGGAAATAGTCCGTTTATTTAAGTGAAATTTGCTATTGCATTACTTGCATTCTCTCAGAATTGTTTTTATTTGCCTTTTCAATAAAAGGTTACCTTTCCAAGACATTGTCCCTATATCTATTGATGAATCTATTTTCTATTTTCCATATTATGTATTATTGTCATTATAAAAAGTTTAAGTATTACGTCAAGTCTGATGTGAGTGTATGTTCGGAGTACCTATAACCTATAACAGGTGTATGTACAAAAACAATTCCGCTTGTTGTATCTTCTTTCGCACAATCTTTTTTTCTTTTTTATAGTTCTATAAACCCATAATATTTTTACCTACTTACTGATTTATATACATCCAAACAAACTTACCTTCTAGCAATTAACTAGTTTTTAGTAATTCTAAAAGTACATGAATACAAATCATTTTTAATTCTTTATGAATAAAAAGATATTTAACTACATCACATAATATTTCAAGTCACATACCTACCTACAAATAAACCGTGCAACGGTTCACAAAATGAAATTCTCAAACTCTTTCCCTAACGTTCCCACGCATAAATGTTTGTATGTATTCAGAATTCAGATACGCTTTCAAAATCATATCCATTTGAGTAAAATTTAAATGTTTGACAGCAAATTTTATTTGCGCAAACTTTTTTTCAATAAGTCCGATGCGTGGTTGCACTTTCTACGCGTTAGGACATCGTGGGAATGCAGGTGAGGAAGGGTTCTACCTACAAGTTTTTGCTGACTTCGATGTATGCGGTTGCACAAAAGTTAGAATTATTAGGCCTTTGTGCGGACGTCGAGTGATGTTCAGCTAATAGATTATTTATGGAACCGCCGCCGAATGTCAGCCTTAGGAAAGCAGACTTTAAAATATTAGGGTTGTCCGGGACTAGCAACAAATCTTCTGTCGCATTTTTGATGATTTGCCAGATAACTTGCACCGGCCTTGCATAAAATTTGTTCCTTATTCTACGACGCGACGCTTGTGTTGAAAAAATGATTGTCTTTTTATATCTACTAAGAAACAAAGTTTTTTTTATTATACCTATGTAGATACTTGGTGGATAGACTGTCTTTGTAGGCTAGATAATATCAGTCAAGGTTGCTGCGGAATTACTAATACAGTCATGAAATTCTAATGAATAGTAAATGTCATGAAAGTATTATATACTTTATAGAATGTTGTGGATTTTGGACCACAGTGGGCTCGATTACTTAATAAGAGACATTGTATTTCTCTACTTTTTGGGAGGAAACCAAAAACGACAAGTTACGGATATAATAGCCCAACGTACTTGCTAATTGCCGAATGGCAGACAAGGGCATGATTAAAGTACTCATTACAATTAGTTACATAACGACTCACAGTATTAAAATAGCTACTAATACGTGCTAATACTTAATTACATATATTTAGAGCGTACTTTAATAAACGATTTCAAAATAAGAACACTATTCACACTTCACAGAAACATTTTTATATCGCGCGTACTTATAACGTAATCCATTTAAATAGAGATGTTAAGATGAACCGGTGTTATAACCGCGCTGACAAGCTTTAAACCCGTAAATGAAGAGGGCAAGGTGTCGTGCTGTAATCCGCGTGTAGTTGCGGCAGGCACGTCGACTACAGTCATATGTTGGACTCTTTACGACCGTTAAATACCTATACGCTCCAAATCAACAAAAGTTAATTTTAAAAGTCATCAGATTACGGCACGCTCTCTCCGTAATCCTTTGCACAAATACTTATAATCACATGGGTATAACCGATTGTACGTAACAAAAGATTGCGTGCTTGAAATAAGTTGCGTATTATAATTCCAATCTAGAATACTTTGTAATAAAAAATATTAGTAGAGCATTATTTTTAAAAATCCAATGAATATTAATTTCCTCTTTAGGCCTAGTCAAAAATCCGAACACACTGAATTAACAGTGAATTGATTTTTTCAAAACAAAATAAAAGGCAGGTATAAAGGTAGTGATACAAAATACCAGCGGAACACGTCATTACCTATTTATTAATATGTTTACATCGCAACCAACCCTTCCTTCATAAATCTCTGCGATACATGAACACGGGATACCTCACAGATGGTACTTTGGATCTATATACCGAGCCTAACCCTTTCATCCAATAGGAACGCGTAGCTCGTGGGAAAAAATAAATGATGGAGCTTATAAAAAAGCTAAAACGACTCGATCGCATCGTACGGGGATAGGCGGCGCACGCGCTTGCTCGCGCGGGTATAATAATAACCCTTTCGCGGGAGAAGGGTTAAACAGCCAATCGAACGCGAGGCGGGGCCGCGATGCAATTAAATCTGTATACGTTTACGATGTTCGTTTTTTGTCCACACATTTGCATAACAAGGAGCTTCTAAAATGGAGTATCGAAATTATAGTCTATCCTTGTGTACGAACACTACCGACGCGTATAACCAAAGTGTCTTTGCTATTTATGCAATGCGGTTATAATCTTAGCTACATTTATATTATACGTAAGTATTATCTTGCACAACTCATGAATGATGAATGGCATAGATACTTACGTGTTGTCCCAAATCAATGAACACACATTATCCGGCGGACCAGGGCTCAGGATGTCGTTGCTATAAGCCCGATGTCAAGCATCTCGTGACGAGTTACGAAGATAAAAATACTCCCGCATACATTTCATCGGCCGCAAATGAATTAAGTATGGTCACCCTCTACCACCAATTGTAGTCATTTGTTTACAACGCGCATTGTACACTTCTGGATAAAAATGCTTCGATTTTTTTGTATGTAATATGTAAAGTAACAAGTGTTATTAAATATAATATGGATCGGACAAAAATGAATGGGAATTTACTAAGCTAGTAAACTTAACCAAGTTTATATCGCCATGTAGATACCATAAGGTAGCATTGTAAATAAGGGGCCATCCATAAATTAGGTAACACAAATTTCATGACTTATTGACCCCTCACCCCGTCCTTGTCACAGCTGGTCACATTTGTGTGACCTCCTCCTTTCCTAGGTGTGACGTCACATATTATGAAATTTTACACCTAGAAATTATTAAATTAAAACAGCAGTTCCGAAATAAGTACCAATATTAGATTTTGAAATGTGACCTAACGAAATTCAGGACCCCCTCCCACCCCTTGTCACGCAATGTTACACTACATCGACCCCCCACCCCCCTCCCCCCTGACGTGTGACGTAATTTATCGATGGCCCCTAAGTATTAACTTACAATAAAACTAAAGCAAAAAAACAGCGCAAGCAAGTATGAGTATGGACTTCATAGTACTTAGGTACAGACAATCAGATGTAATAAAATTTACAACGAAGCGATTTTAAGGAAATTAATTAAAATCACACACGTTCACAAAAATCCAACATTCTATATTATGTATTTATTTATTAACTAGCTTTTGCACTTCGTTCTCATGGACTTCAAAATTAGGGCGAAAGAAATGAGAAGTGTTTTTATTAATTGCGTCATAAAATATTTACGTGCTGAAGTGTACCGACAATTTGTGAACATAATTGACAAATTATCACTTGGTTACCACACTCCTGGTAACATGTAATGTAGCAGCTATTAGCTAGCATGTAAGTTTATATTCCGACTTTATTTAATACTTTATTTATGAAATAAAATGCTTTTCCTGAATATTTGATTACAGATATCAAAAATCTAACTAAGAACATCAAGAAATAGAACTTATAAACAGAACATTATTTTAATTTGATCCTGTAATCAATCTGCCTTTTTTAATATTAATGTACTGAGTTATATTAGTAGTTAAGCAAGCGCAAACTAACTGGTTATTATTATTTTATCTGTGTCTCTAGCTAATTGACATGTAGATATACTTGCATATCTATATATTTTTTAATTTGTTGCTGAAGGACCACTCCGTACCGTACAGTCAAAAAACAATTATATACCAAGATTCAGTACTTGTACTATACATTATTTAACGGCATAATACACACGCCTAAGTATCTTTCATTACACTGAATAACTTATGACATACATAACATAACTGAACAACACGAGTGGTGCCCGTCCAACAACAATAATGACACGTCAACTACGAGAAACATAAAATTGTCCCCTATGAGCTAACAAATTATACTTTTGGAACAATATTTTTTTTGTAAATACGTAATCGGGCTAGTAATGAGCCTTTTAAAATATCATAAAGAGCGGTAAAGTGCTGTACAAAAAGGACCAGTGTTGTACTGTGATAGGGGCGTATTCACACCACGCAGGCAATGGGGGCGATTGTTTCATTTCTAAATTGGTTAAATAGCACTACCTAATAGCCATCAGACACGAAAGCTAGCCTAGTGAATATCAAGTTAGTATCGTGAGATAGTGGCTATATTGATCTGATATGTGCCTTCTTGTCATTCATCAAAATTCAATAAGTATAAAGATATACAGCTAACTAACTATTTGTACAGTAACTCAAGTATATCGAGAGTTTAAAATTTAGATAGTTTTTTGCTTGAAGTGACGTGTGATCGAGTAATAAAATACATCCGATCGGGAAAGATATATTTTATTACTAAACTTATATCTATTACATTATAGCTTAGCCTAATACGCATACACACAAAGACAACACTACATGCTGATGCAATGATGATGATGGGTACATACATTGAAAAGAGTTTCTTGCGGGATACGGATGAGTATCCAAACTCCAAAACGATATAATTCACGCCTTGATAAACGAATTATACAAATTTAATTGAATTATCATTTATACGACATGAAGCGTATTGCATATCATAAAGCAGCCGTAAATTCCATAATGTATTAGATTGTCCTATCTAAATGACATTGGGTTTTGTGTACAAAGGTGTGAGTGCGTGGTTACAGAATGTAGATGATGATGGATAGGTGTAGTCGTTTATGTTCAGTGTCGGCCGGCGGTTTATCACGAACTAATCCGGCAGCGCGCATTAGTCAAATTAACACGGCATAAACTTTGGCGTGCCCTCTGATTAGTTAGACAGTGCTGCCGGGCGCGACTCTGCCTAATTGACCTAAAAGTGCTCATCGCGAATCGGTCCAAATTACAACTTACAAACCAAGGGCTGGCACGGCTAGGGTTCACCGCTAAATATTTATATGTAGTTCGGAATGGAACTACAAAAACTACTAACCGATATATCAAGCGATAAACTTGTATCATTTAGTATCGCGTTAGCATGAAACGATATCTAACAAAACTACTTAATTAAATTAATAATAAAACCATCACTGGAATTTGTAAACCGAAAAAATAAAATCAATAATCGATACAAAATGTAGCAGCCCTAACGGTTAGAAGTGGACATGGTAATGTGGCGGATTGATAGTCCCGCGCCCACTAACCCTAATCAAATGAATGGCTACTGAGCTGTGATTAACGCCGCTCGCGATACATTTCCATACCGTCGTGACCGACCTGGCGTCGCATCGCCGTGAGCCGTGAGCCGTGAGCCGTGACGGGTGCGCCCGATTTATCACCTCTAGCTCATTTGCTCGCCCATAATTGGAAAATAGTGGAAACTTTAGCGTCCAGCCCACCTCGCTAGCGCTACCTACCGGCAGACCATCAATTCACCCGTCCCACTTCCCGTTCAATGCTAAATAGAACCTTCTGAGAATATTTCACCTTAATTATATGACAGTTGTAGTGTGAAACTGAAGATGTGTTTATTGAACAATGAATATTAAATGAGTTGTTTCTTATTTTTTTTAAACTCGTCGACAAACGAGCTGACGATCCATCTAATGGTAAGTGGCCATCGTCGCCCATGAACATCATCAACACCAAAGGCGTCACTGATGCGTTGCCGATCGAGAAAGAAGAGAGACAAAGAAAGAAAGAAAGCTTTGGCTTCCAAGCCAATAATTGCAATAGATTTATTATTATGGTCGACTCTCGCACTTTTACGCCAAATTTTACAACCTGTCAAACTGTTATAAAGAAAACGAAAACGTTACGTTAAAATAGTAGAGTATAATTTTGTTAATTTAAGGTTGTTAGCGATACCCGCTAAAGTTTCACCCTACATTTTAGTCCACTATGGTAAACAAATACCTATTGTCAAGTACAAAAATCTTTAGAAATCTTGACATGTTTCATAATTAAGTGCGAATCGATATAAAACTTGATAGTATGTATTGTTATACCTACTATGAAAATGCAGTTTCATTGTAATATCATAGTCTATAAATGTGGTAAAATTAACTATCGACGCTGACTCTATGCTACCTACTCTACATATGTAAGGTAAATGGTTTATGACGAGGTAGTGAAGCGAGCAGCACTCATTAGCGAGTTGTAACAAGCTCGTCACGTACTCCGGAGAGGATATTAATGGCTCCGATACACCATCCAGCAAACTTCCGTCTGACAACTTTGTTTGATGTAATTAAAATCTCCCTTGAACGGAGCGCGGCGCGGCACGGCGCAAGCATCCGACGTGTAATTTTCCTTTCAAAGAGAACTTCCGTTTTAGCTCCTCCCTACCCTAATGAAAGATTACTTTTCCGAGCCTAAAAAGGCTTTTAAGCATCGCCAGCAAAATGACCGAAGTTTTATACTTTAATGACTTAGTGCAAAATTTGCCGATTCTCGAAGAAATTTTAAACTTAGATTAAGATTTCGATGTTTGAAACTGCGAGATGTTTTAGCGAGATTTCCGAGCTACGGTTTGACTACAGAGTATGAATTTTAACACGTTCGAAGCGGCACCCATTTTTTATTTCTTTCCATTACTGCGGTACAAGATGTTTTCAACCTGGTCCTAAACCTTTCATTGTGGCGATACAAGTTCTATTAGACCATGTAGCGTTTCAGAAACTAAAGTCTGTTTTTGGCATCATTTTAACAAAAAATATATAATTTTTTGCCTTGGACATTATCTATAATGAAGTGATTTATATAAATCTGAAGGCGTACGTGAACAGCTTATTTTGTTTAGAATCTGTAGCTAAAATAAGTTACAATGTCATTTACGCCTTGTACCGCACTGAACACGGGAATTTTTGCACATATTTTAGAGTTGAAAAGTAAAAATATCGATAACTTTATGTAAGGTTTATTATAAAAGAAAAAAAATATTATATTCAATGTTTTTCATTAAAACAAGGTAAACAGAAGTATTTTTGACACTCAGCACATTTCGTATTTTTTTTTTACTTTTTTGTCAGCTTGCTAAAAAGGTTCGTAATTTTTCGTAACATCTGACACAATTTCTTTTCTTGTCACCCTTTACCAGATGGAGTTTACTTAGTTTCGGTGCAGGCTCTGAAAAAATATATGTATTATTAACGAATTTATATATGTGTTCGTGTTTGTGTCTGTGTATGTGCAATCTTTCAATAATGGAAAACATAGGCTCGTGAATAAAATATATTGTTGATATTAGTTTTCAAAAATTACCTGTGTCAGTTTCCACGCTGTTTTCTAAAAAAGCTTCAATATTTTTTTCTACAATTTCTAATAATTAGTTATTAATACAATTTCTCTTATACGAGTAATACACGTGATAATAGGTCTAACCTATTAAGAAACTCGAACAAAAAGTAGATTTAGGTCTAAAAAGTTGTATGCAGTAATTAGACAAGTGGCTCATCTGCTTATAACCTTCTCATTTCACTCAAACATTGACCGTGTTATTTCAAAAAAGCTAGACATTCATGGTACATTATACCTTTTTTTTTCATCTGCACGTAGGTTTTTTTGTTATAACACGGAGAACGTTTATTACGTATCTATTGATGACTTTCCTGTTTTTGATATAACAATCTATAATTTGATTTCATTTTGCTGTTATCTTTGTTGTCATCAACATCAAAGTTGAAATCGATCTTTTTTCGGCACCTTTTCTTTGAAGACATGTTGACGGATGCGTGCGTTTTATCGACTGCAACACAACACTGGCCGCGTAAAGCTAGCGCAGGGTGCGGTACAAGGTGCGCGGAGGTACCAGGTGCATTCTACCCGGTACCGCACTGTATTTATATTTTATTTCTTCAGTGCGGTACCAGATCTAAAAAATCTGGTAATAAGCTGGCCACTCCTTTGAACTCTACTTTAGAAGCACATCTTAGATATATATTCATCTCCTTCCTACACCAAAGCAAACCGAAGTTATGCCTTTCGCACCACAGAGAAGTCTATGTTTTTCTTAGCCGCACTGCAAGCGAGTCATGTACAACATGTTTTCGACCTGGTT
This sequence comes from Thymelicus acteon, assembly GCA_951805285.1. Taxonomy (NCBI): domain Eukaryota; kingdom Metazoa; phylum Arthropoda; class Insecta; order Lepidoptera; family Hesperiidae; genus Thymelicus; species Thymelicus acteon. The sequence continues at coordinate 7,873,845 of OX638219.1, read as the reverse complement.
TCGCATCGAACGTGTTAAGCAATCAACAGTAATTACTTTTTAATTACTTTTTTTGTTGGCCATTGTATACACAAACTTAAGCGGGATTATACAATTAAATAGATAATACCATTTGTTTTATAGATTCCTCTGATGAAACAGTAATTACTGAACTAGGTGTATCTACTAGATGATTTTTTTTTATATGACACGATCTATTATAACACCAAAGACATAAAAATATATAAATAACCAAAGAAATCTTAATTTCATACAAAAATTGTTTCCATTTTTAGGGTTCCATAGTCAAACTCTTATAGTTTCGTCATGTCCGTCCGTCTCGCCCTCCCCATCCGCAGCATAGCGCAGAGACCTTTTGTGCTAGAAAGCCTTGATTATGCATATTTCTTAAGAGTACATAGTTGAAGAATAATATAAAGAAATATATAAGAATAAATAATATAAAGAATAATATAAAAAACAGGCAAGTGCTAATGTCAGGCCAAGCGAAATGTAGGGTTCCGAAGTAGTAAGTTTATCGACTATTACTCATTAACTACTTATGCTAACATAGCTGTGATAGTTTTTCTTGTAAATTCATCATATAACCTATTTTTGAGAATTTTTCACTTGTCCAACTTCAACCGTTTAGCCGGCAGGGGGGGGACACTTTGACTTTAGCCAAAATTAGCACTTTAAAGCCAAATATTTCGCAAACAAACCAATAATACCAAAAATGGTTTTAGAAGACCGATCATATTTTTAAAATATTATGGGACTACTACCTAAATAGTAAATGTTGGATATGGAAAAAAATTCACAGCATTAGTATATTATGATTAATTTAAAAGGAAATCTGTCACGGTTAGGATAGCGGAACCCTACATTGCGCGTGGCCTGACACTCATTTTGTTTTTTTTTTTGTTTTTATCATGTAACAAACATTCGCATACAAATGTTCTCATTTACATTCCCAAAGGCGCGACTCTATAACGTGTATTTGTTACACAAATATCTGTCCCGGCCGGGAATCGAACATGGGACCCCACGTTTCGCAGACAGGGTCACTATAATGTGGTCGCATCACTGCTTAGTACGGACAAGCCTGTGGTGCCAGGCCCCTCCTGTTGGAAATGGCTGGGCTCTGTGTCAGCCATTGTGATTCCGACGGCACTCTTACTTTATGGTAGAGTCATACATGTCTGATAATTAGTTCCTTGTGGAATAAACATTGAAATGTTACAGTATTTTCTCTGTCTATCTATCTAAGAGGCTTTAGAGTCCACTGCCAGGCATAGACCTCCTCTAATTGGTGCCGCTCCGACCAGTCCTGTGCCCTCTGAATCCAGCGGCTTCCCACTTTCTTCTTTACAGTATCTTTAATAAAGCATTATTCCTTATTACTGGCTACATGTTGTAATGCCTTTGGAGATAGCAAAGTCTGAAGTTTGAAGGCGACGCGACGGTGACCTCACCATCAAGTCTGTTCGTTTAACGGCTATATACTAAAAGTAATTATGTATATTCAGTCAATATATTATCAACCGATTTCATTTCTCGAAAAAATAGAACCTGATTTATAAACAAAATAGCGGTGACCGTAATAGATGTTAATGAATACAAGTTGTTCATTAGTGGTTTCACCCCAGCCATTCATTTGGTTTTAGTTGCGTACATACCTTTATTTTATTGACTGATTACATTTATGATAAAATTCAAGAAAATAAATAAAAAATGTCGCATATAAAAATATTTCTTCTTTATTATAGGCACAAGATTTTGAATATAGTTCAAATTCCAATTTGCCGTGTTATAAGTAAAAGCGAGCAAATGGTAAATCACAACATATCCAGGGGAATAATTAGCTTTAAGACTGTACATAAAATATTTTTTCAGAAAAAAAGTCTAAATCCCCATTAGCGGGGACATCTTGGTAGGGATATTAGGAAAAAACCATTAATACGAGCACAGTGATAACACTTGATATATTTTAGTGTATTTTAATTAATTTATGGTGATAATAATTTCATTCTACCGTCTCTACATTTCCAAAATAATATTACTTTTGGAATAATATATTTCAATAGGTGCGAGAGTAACGTAACTACCTATCTAATGGACACGAACCAAGTACGATGGACGTTGGGGACCATACAGAGGGTGCAAAGAAAATAAAAGCAATAAAGCTTATCAGGTAAACAAGGAAAAGGAGTGTTCGGTGGTAGATAGAGGTGCGTCGCGACGCCGACGGTACTTATTAATTGCACGGTTCTGTGGCGGTCCGCTCGGAGGGCGCAAAAACGTCCTCCCGAGCCCTGTCAGCGAGGGAAAAAATCAGTGAGCGATCGTCCCCTCGCGACCGAGTCCATCATATTGATTGAGGGTGGCGCTGCCATTGGTCAGCGGCCCCCGCGCCCGTTCATTTATTATAGACACTGAGATGCTGCCGCACTACTTGATACGGGCACGGTACTACTCTGTATTAACGGACTTCGCATTTCACACGAGCAGTTTATATGTTATCATTGTAACGCTGTAGGTGTCTGCGTAAAGTACAAATTTCATCGTTTTCAGTGTTATTAATGACCCTTGGAACTCAACAATCACCAGTTATTTCTGTGTCCATTCAAAATGATAACACATCCTGTATAACAACTTATGTTTTTAAATACAAACATGCATATCTTCATTGACTGCACACTGGTATACGTGGCTACTTAACTTTCTGGACATATGTATCTACCGATGAATAGGGATCGATTTTATAAAACAACTCAAAAAATGTCCACAACTTTGAAAGTTAAGCGCGTGCTAATTCTCGTTTTGGATATCAAACAAGATCTTTGATTTTATGTGGAGAGATATCAAACGTATAAACAATGAGACACATCTAAACCGGTAAATAAAATAAAATAGTTAATAACAAACTCGGTCTCCCGAAGCCTCCGGTTGTCAACACTTAAAAGCTGTAGGAAAATTCAAGTCCCACTTGTATTAACGATAAGACATTAAAAGGCTTTATACTATCGTCAAAAAGCAAGTGGGATCGTCGATTTGATAGATAACGGAGAGTGAGATTTGAAAACTGTCTTTGAGTTCTCAAGAAAGGACGTAAAAAGCTCCCGGCGTGCTTGCTCTACACTGAGCTTTGGAAGTTTTTCTCCTTGACTGAATGTTGTTATTGTTAAAGTTATGTAACCTCGTATTAATAATATCATTATTATTATTAAAGTATAAGAGATGTAAAATCTACTAATATTTCCATATTATTGAATTGTAATAGTATATTGTAATTTGTTTGTAATACTTGAACTCTTCAAATTCGCATGACAATCTATACTATAATAAAACTCAAAGGGCAAATTTTCTGTACATTGAATATTTTTTAAAAGTTTCGATTAAGGGGCACTTCAATAACGTGTTAGAGCACAAAAATATTTTTTTTAGAATTATTGTCTGTCTGTCTGTCTGTCTGTCTGTCTGTCTGTCTGTCTGTCTGTCTGTCTGTCTGTCTGTTTGTCTGTCCGGGCATCAAATGAAAACCCTTGAATGGATTTCGATGAAAATTGGTAAAGTTGTTACTAATACTCCGGGTCATATTTTAGGATACTTTTTATCCCGGAAAATTACAAGGTTTCCCCAGGAAACGGGATGAAATTTTGTATGGAATATTTTTAAAACATCAACCGATTTGCTTCAAATTTGCAACAAATGTTCTTTGCTTAAATTGATAGAATACGTATTTTTCAGTTTTTCAAAATTATGCAAAAAAAAAGAAAAAAAATACAAATTAATGTTAATATTGCTTATTTTTCAAAACCCGCTCCTGGAGGAATCCTTTGTGATTTTAGCGTGGGTTTCAGTATTTAAATTACTAAATATACGTACTTCAACCGCTTTTTAAATTTTCTTCTGCAAGAGGTACAAATAAGGTAAAATCTAATTTCCGTATGCGAAGCTGCGGGCAACAGCTAGTACTTAATAATTATGTGTGACAAGTGTGAGATCTATATTGAGCTTCTCTACCTCCTTAAATTGTGTTACTTTTGCAAATAATTATCTTCATTTTATCAATTTAGTAAGTATAAAAAACAGTAATAAAATAAATAAACTAGATTTAAAACGTTTTTAAAACTAAAAATATTTATTTTGGTGTCGTTATTGTGTCAGCCGAGTGTAGCGCCAGCGTTACGACTCCTGGGAGAGAATAAAACGGACGGGGGTGAAGGGAAAGTTTTACTCTCCTTAAAATATGTAGAGAAAGTGAAAAGTAAGAGGGGGTGGCGGGGACGGGGGGGGGGCGGTCAGCGGAGGGATGATGGATCACCGCGGCGCCGTGCCAGAACCTCTCTTTTCTTTTCCCAATTACACCTACAAACACAACAACTTATTTTTTGAAAGTAATACTGTTTGTGTAACCTTTGAATAGATACGCCATTGTGAATAGATGGCCGAGGTTTTCTGACTTCAAATAATTGCCTTGACTATAATATAGGTAGGTATATATCCATATAAGTAATGCAAAGTTTTATTGAGGTAAATAAAATATTTTTATTTTCAATAAGGGGTACTGAGGGTTACTGAGGGGTATTGAGGGGTAAGGGGTATTTATTATTTTCTAATGTTAAACTTGAACAATGCTACCAACCTAGAGCCTACATTTGTGTATGTGATTCAGATTTAGATAATGTTTGTAATCGTATGCAAGAATTATTTTTATGAACAAAATCTTGGAAACGAATTAATGAAAAGCTGATGAGTAGGATATAATAATATTGCCATTCATGTTCAGTCAGCATAAGCATTAATAAAGCAACATTAGCCCTTCAGTTATAAGATTTAACGCGTAGACAGGATTTGAATTATAATGCACAATCAAACAGAAAATTAAGTATAATTATGTAAGTATGTAATAACTTGGTACTTATTATTAATAGTAAGTATCTTACAAAGGGTTAAGTCTCGCACTTCTAGCAACGTCCGTAAGGTACATTAGAAGTAAAAAGTTTTCCAGTTTCCTTCTTTACTGTCAACGCGTAGGTAATGCCTATGATGGTACCTGTGGATCTCCATGGACAACGGTACTTACCATCTTGTGATCTGTATAATCGTTCGTTAAAAGGAGACCATAATAATAAAATAAAATCCTAATAATAGCGCTAAGTATGACAAGTACATGACAAATATAACATGAGCTATAGATTTAATATGCGAAAGCAAGTAAATGGTGTTTAGATTTTTAATTATATTGTTTGTCAGTAGTTAAGTATCACTGTATGCTTTCCGAATACAATAAAATAAAATAAAAGAAAATAAGTAAATAAATAAATAAAATGAGGTACTTCAAAAAATGTATTAAAATCATCACCGGCCCAGTGGCCATCTAAAAATATCGATTCCTCTATGCATGCATGTGCCTTTATAATAACTTAATAGTAACACTTTTATACTAGTAGCACGAGTACATTGCTGCACAGAATGATGCAGCATGCTGTAAAGAGATACGGCAGTATTTTACGCAATTATTTATTAATTTGATGGTCGGAATGTTTTAATTACGTCTTATTTATGCCGTATTGAGGTGGCTAAAAAAACCAACTCCAATCCCACGCCGGATGGGTGTTGTAAGAGCTGACTAACGCCCCAACTCAGAGTCACTAACGGTTTCTTTAATCGCTCCTTAGTAAAGAATCGCCATATAAATTCTATACTAAGTAGCGATTTAAGTAACTGTTAGTGACTCAGAGATAGGGCGTAAATGCGGACCGCTCTGGTGGTAGGGCTCCTCGGACGAATTATATCGGTAATATTGATTTTAACAGCTCATCAATACCATTATTACTATTACTATTTCTCCGTAAGGTCCACTTGGCTAGCTTTCTTGCTTGATTCAGCCGCCAAACGACTCGTCGTGTTCCTTCGACTGGGAGCTTGAGAGCTTTCTTTCTTTATTTATTTATCTTTTTACCCGTCTGCCAGGAAAGGTTATGTTTTTCGCGCGTATCTTGTATGTATGTAGGTATGTATGTATTTATGTATCTCAGTTAAAGAACAATGTATGTGTGTGTATAATATTCTTTATTACCTCATTTCCAAACCGCTGAATGCATTTATAATTATGATATTTTTAGATTCATCTTGGTAACCCAAGTGTTCTTAGGTGTGTTAGTGAATTTAAAAAAAAAAAAACAACAAATATGGTGACTCAGGTGGCTGTGAGATTCTACTGTTTGAAGTATCAAAAAATAAAAATAAATCTTATAATGCAATGTGGACCAAATTAAAGAGCTCACCATTAGGATTTAAAAAATATATATCCTGATAGGTTTTTTGATAGCAGGCGGGGTTTTTTTAATTTTAATTTTATTCTCTCTTTCTTGGCCCGCAACGCATCAGAGACACCTTTGGTGTCGTTGGTGTCGACAGCCACTGACCATTACCGGTGGACAGCCAGCTCGCTTGTCCGATATTTTCATTAAAAAAAAATCTTATTTTATATGTATACACACATACACAATAATAGTATCGTGTATGGCAGCACGACTCCCACAGATGCGTGCTGCTTTAACCTGAAAGATAGTTTCTTTCTTTAAGATTATATAATAGCATGGTATGTACATCATTACATATTATAATGTTTAATATAAACTACGAGTATAGTATATCAGATCCCAGTTTATCAGAATTTCAAAATGAAAAAATTATTCATGTACATAACATCCAACCGAACATTTGTGCAAGAACATTCAGTCAAATAATACCTATGATAAGCACACCGCAGTCCGCAGTTGCAAGTTAGAAACAATCGGATAAAGTTGTGTGTCATACACATGTGGGGTTCAGTGATGCGGTAGCCGGGAGCCGGGACGTGTGGGCGCCCCCGCCCCCGCCCCGTTGCCTAGCAACCGTTTGTTTTCGCGCCGCCAGCCAACACTGGGCGGGATAGAAGGGGTAGGCTCCATGATTGATCAGCCTATTCCACGACCAAATGCCTACAGACACATTTTCGGCCCGATAATAAAGTCTATTTTCCAAGACCATTCGTTATTATTCACCACCTTTACCCGTGCCAAGAATTGATCGGAAGCTATACTTTCATACGCAAAAAGATAAAATGAAAAATGGCCATCGCAGGTATAAAGCGTGAACTTGTGAAAATTTCTATTCTCAAAACTATATTGCAATAAAATACTTATAGATAGAAAATTATACTAAGTGCGGATCTGAACTTTTCTTTTTTCCAATGCATACCTACTATATTATACGTATAATATATTTTTTTACATCGAATAGTGTAAGTACTATTTTGTTTCACTTCGTGTTACAGTCTGATAAACTAACGTTTTATAGTCCATATCTAAATAATATATTTCTTTAAAATAGATACTCTAATCATTCTTACAAAAAAGTATACTAAGGTATGACATTGTTAGAGTTTTATGGAATCCGGAGCAGGTATTTTTATTATACGCTTGATTTTATCTTAGTTCTAACTCCATGTCACGGGGTTTGTGAGAAAAAAATATATTCACCGAAAATAAAATAGTCTGGAGCTGAAATAAATCTAATGTAATAGTAGTTAATATTAAATGTGTAGTTGGCACTATATGTGAAACAAGTAAATGGCGTGCATTCTTTAAGAGATTCACCCAGAGCTAGGTATCTTTTACATACAAAAAATTTAAGTTCAAATATTTAGAACATAGACATTTATGTATACTATACAATTCTGTATTCTTGAACGGTCGGGGTTTTTCAAAAATGACATCTACTTGTCTCGCTTATTAGCAGCCGACTAAAATGAGTTGGCACCATTTGGTGTCAACGTAGGTGTCCAAACTTTTAGTACTGAACAGCCTGTCTAGTACAGTATATACATATAGGTCTATGTTAATACCTTACAAATTGCGAATTTTATAAGAAAACAAGGTACTGGAATACAGCACATGATATGTAGCAGTTTATACATCATGTAGATACATTATACAACCTTCTCTGTAATTTATCATCCAGACACGAACCTTTCCTCGAAGGTAACCTGAATAAAACCTGTGAATCACTTAGTTCCTCACCCATTCATCTCGTGCCCGCCTAGTTCACTAAAGCGATATGTTTTATTCCACCTACCCTACATGTTACCTTTATCGATATGTAATAAATGATATCAGGGTTCTATTAAAATATAACCTTCAAAAACATAAATTAGCTGTACCTAATTACAAAGAACAACTGTTTTTATATTCAAAATGTTTGCATGTTTCAACAAACATCTTAAGTAAATGACAAAACCGGGTCTCTAATTCTCTTTCAAATAACAAAAAAAGGTTAAAAACGCTACTTTATAATAATTAACAATCACTAAAACATAACAGAAAGAAAAGTGTTCCATATTTAACGGTTACCTAGACCTTTCTGGAAACTCCACCACGGAGCTGTGAACCAGTAAGGTAAGAAAAAATGGCAATGCAATTATGTTTAAAATATTTGTGCTCCTTTTCAAATTGCTTCTTTTTGTTCCCTCTATTCAACACTTTTTATAAGCTCACAAAATTTGGTGTCAGTATTCAAATTCATAGAAACACTGTCGTGCAATTTGCATCACCGTTTCGCAAATTCTCTTTTGTGTATTCGTCTCTACCAATGTAACACGTTTTGTTAATATTTATAACCCAATAAAATTAAAAACTGTACCGAGAAACGCCTTTTCTTAAAAGAAAAATAATTTCCACGGCATTTAAATTAAACTAGTAACAAAAAGCGACGCCCCGTAATTGCCACTAAGAGTTAAATTATAGAATGAGAACGAAATTAATTAACATTGCCTACTACTCTAGTCTATCCATTTTTATTTTTGAAAGGAAGTAAAACTAACAGGGTATAATTATAAGGCGCCTAATTGCTGCAATTGACATCCTTTTGCTGAAAAAACTCTACGACTCTAGAAGTTAATGATAGGGTTGTCGTCCTACTAAACAGAACCCCAACTCGCTATCAGCAGTTATTGAATTACAAGAGTTTATTAAATTTTGGAATTAGAATTGTTTAAATCCCAGGCTTCGCGAGATTGTTTCTTTTACAATAAATACAGTAAATTGGTACAGTATATGTATATACATAATTAACTATAAATGTGTGTGTAAACAGAATATATTAATGAAATATTTTACATTACGCTACGGTAATCAAATGGTCAAGGCCTTCTGCCTCAATAGAATAACTTGGAAAATGTAATAAAGCAGACATTAATTTCCATGCATATCTTATCAAGAAATTCCAGTGAGAGCGGCGGAGGGACGCGTGCCGCTCCAAATTACTCCTATTATTTTATAATCCCTCCTAGTTACGTTTTGAATATTAATGACATTCCACGAGTTTTTCTACACGACCCATTCCGTAAAAGAAATTTCCGCCACTGTCACCAATTTCCTGAACATAATGTAATACATAGAAATACCTACTTGTTATGAAGTAGATATACCTATTACCGGGTTACTATTTTTAGTAGTAACGTAATTATCCATCCGCACAATTCTTAGAGTTAAAAAGACGTATCGGATTAAGCTACGTATATTTTAAATCAAATTTCTCATTCACTTTACCCAGAAAAATAAAGTTTACAAACCCTCACGCTCTACGCATACAATAATAAAATAGTTCTAATTAAAATATTATCTTTGTTGAAGCTTTAACGGAAATTTATAAAAACTTGACCCTAACGCCTGCAATAAGGTGGATTGAAGTTTTTATTAAGACGTAACGAAGGTATAAAAAACGCAACACACGCGTTTTCGAAATCCGATTAAAAAAGGGGTAAGGACGCGTGCCGTGGAGAAAAAACCGTTGGATATCGAATAACCCTAATTCCACGGATCCTGATAGAGCTATTTGAGCGCCTTGGAGGCTCAAAACGACCGATTGTTTCCATATCTACTAATTGGATCATACGGTAATCGATAACCTTTCTATGGCAATGTGTTTTCACATCTGCTCCTTTAATTATGATAAAATATTCCGATGTTACTTAGGTATATCTAGGATGTAAATTTTTAACGTAATAGCGAATTCAAAAATGAATAATTAAAGTATACTCTAATTTCAAATGTGTATACGTAGAGCTGGATGAATTGTATCTCTATTTAATAAATAAGGATACTAATCGCTTCACTACTACGAGTATGTTTTTAAAATTTTATAGTACCTATAGGTGGTTATTTGTGGTTATTTAATATTATGAGGCATAGACGTAAAGTTATAGCTAAATTTTGTTTCGTTTTAGTTTATCACGCAGACACTTTGGCTAACTCATTCACCAGATGGAATACGGATCAAGAAGACTGTGATGATGGCTATAAATAGGTAATTTTTAGTTTAATGTTTTCTTGGATCATTTATTTCCACACTCGCGAGGTTTAATATTTCTAAATGGATATTTTAGACCGTACTAGCGGTTATGATTATTAAACATAAAAAAGTGTTGTTAAGATGTTAAGCATTTAGATGACAATAGCGATTGTAACAAATTCTCATGTTTTCACGTTAATTGACAAATAAAAAATGAACCTACAAAATTATATAATAATGTTACAGTAATTTATAAATTGTAATTGAAAACAAGCCGTGAAACCAAATAACCAAACATATGGCTAGCACAAGCACCTTACTTTCCGTTCATTCACCGTCAACTAGCTTTGTGTACAAGTGCATCCATACAAAAAACACAATGGAAGGGTTGGAAAGGGTTGCAGTGCATGATATCCGTGTAAACATCGTGTAATTTACCATTCAAGGTAAAAGGGTTCGCTTTAACCTAATTTATCTACTTATTGCTTTACCCTAACAATTAGATAACTATCAATATGTAAGTAATATCTATTACCTTTTGAAATTAAAATAAATTAAGAGACAACTAAAATACGAATCTGAAAAGATCATCAAGGAACATAAATCAGATAATAATAATAATACAAATTATAGTAAAAAGAGATGCCTAATCAAAAATGAATGATAAAGTTGTTCATCCTATAGAAATCTATAGGGTATACTCATGTTAAGCCGTTGTCCCAATATCGCTCGTACACAAGTTCTTTCACAGAACCATAAATCCTTCATAGACAATAAATAAAAAACTTACCTCGTAACAATCACTCCATACCCTTTTATTGCGGCCGATTAAAAAACTGATAAAGCGTTGAATGCCGTTACTGTCCGCGAGACTAATTTATAAATGATTGAGATTTCATTTTTTGCAACGTTTGGGGGATTTTTGCGATTGTATCTAAACAGTAAAAAACAAGCAATATTTAACATTATTCTTGATTTTAAAGATTCAACCTATTTAAGGTTGTTTTGGTTCATTTATTATTTTCGTTTATATAAGTTATCACACCTTATCATTAAAACAAAAGGCTCAAAGCTTTATAGACTTCAAGACCTGAAATATTTCACCACGCTAATCATGTACACTTGTTCAAGAAAAAAGTACTTCAGTAATTTTTTTATACAATACAATTACATATTTATATTTCTTCAAATATGAACTTTCAAATAGGGCAATTATACAAATAAGTATTTCCTCATACATAGACCTAAATAATATTTATTTTCCAAGAACAGAGACCGTTGCAACACAAAAGCGTTAATACGTATCAAGGATTATTTTTTGTGTAACACCGGCAATTGATCGACACGGAATAGTGATTATTAGTTCCAAAGCACCCCTTTCTGACCCACTTTTACCCATTTTTAACAATTTTCGGTTCCCTCTTCAAAAAGCTCCCATTGAAAGGCCGGGCGTGAACGAGTTGATGATATTACATTTTTTAGTAAAAAAGGGAAAATTTACGAACAATCTACTGTATTTATAACAAAGGAGTTGTGCTGTGTGCATTGTGAGAGTTTTTTGGTAGATCGCGTGCGCTTGCGCGTCGGCGTGCGTCCTTGGGAACCCTTCCCGCGGATTGCTGGATTGAGCACGGAACCCTTCCCGCGTAGGGCCTATGTATGCGAGGGTCGCCCCACATGAGCCACATGAGCGCTATGCTGCACCGAAACGCCACATGCTCTCCTTCCGTACCTTGCACATACGTCCTTTCGTCGCAGACACCGCTTCGCTACAATTCGCATGTGTGCCGCCCGACAGCTGCATCCAGTTTTTATATATGCTCTTTTCCTATTTTTTCACAATACTAGAGCGCGGCGCACCCTTGAAACAGTTTGCGTAATCGATGACAAAACTAAACATTCCGCCCGATGATTTCCGTATTTTTGGATAACGCTTCAATAGTCGTATTCTTAATTTGGTTTGTATTTTGAATCGTAAATTTTACTCCCTCTACTGACGATACTTAACAAGTCACGGTTTTTACTTAACATGTCGCGGTTTTATGAAAATTCACCAACTTTAAAATATTTAATTTACATAATTATATGTATTGCAGGTGGATAGATAATGAATTTCCATCAATGATTTCCATCATTCATTGAAATTCACTATCTCATCTTCATTATATCACAAAACAGACTTTAATTAAATTTATTGGTACAATAAAAACTAAGTAAATTTTTCCAAACTTTTGTACCAGCCTGTTTTAATGGGAAATTAACAATTAATACTTTACTATAATGACAAGGGGATGTACCTACAAATTTTCACGAATACCGTTGGAATAAATAGAGTCCAGCGTCCTCCCACAAGTTTTAGTAGTTTATTTCTTAACATGTGTGACATTTTGCGTTCCTACAGATAACTAATAATTTTGATGTTTTTAACTAGAAATACATAGAAAGATATTTGATAATTGAGAATTTAGCTTAAACCCTGTAGTCCAGTGGAAGCCCCGAATCTATCCTCGTGGTCTTAAGCGTACATCACCATCACCACGCTGCTCTACATCAAATTTGAGTTGAGTGACCAAACTAAAACGCAAGTTCTAACGTCACACGAAATGATCTGACGCTGCGCCGCGCCGCACCGGCGCATTTCATAACTAATATCTAACGATAACAATCGACAAGTACCCCTTATAGACACTCGAGTTTATTAAAATATATCGTCGTTAAAAATTCATTTTACTTCGTGTCTTATGAATGACTAAAAGATTGAATAAACGAATCAGAAACGTACCTATATACAACCAAAAAGAATGAACGTCTTTACATATTATGATAATACAGGTAGGTACTCTGATTTTTTTTCTGGTTTTCTTAACGGTCTTCCGCTTCGTAAGTAATAACAATACTAAAGAGTAGGTTCCATAGATAGTTAGATACATGCGCAACGAGCAAGGATGCAATTGTCCAGTTTTTTGCAGAAGGGGATAGCGAAGGGTGAGTGGACGTGTAGGGTCGAATGCGAACTGTATCTTACATACACACGTCATGGTGGCTGTTTAATAATGTATGTGTGTGTACATCAGAGACAGGGGTAACGTTAAATAACAGGCAAGATGAATCCAAATTTAATTACTTGCCATTTTATTTTTAAGCATTTCATATGCTAAATCTAATAAAGAATTTTATATATTAGATTTAGCATATGAAATGTTTAAAAATATATAAAATTCTCGTGTTAAGGTGTTAGAAGTTAAACTCTTCCGAAACGGCTCAACCGATTTTCGTGAATCTTTGCGTGCATATCGGCTAGGGTTGAGAATCGGACAACATCTATTTTTCATCCCCCTACCTACTCCTAAAAAATTTTTGGCAGAACAACGTTTGCCCGGTCAGCTGGTATACATATATCTATAAATGTTTTTATTCGTAGCTGCGGCAATATAATATTCAATTTAATTTTAATGATATCTTGAACTCTTCTACTTCTGATACTTAAGTATTTCAGTTACAGCAGTAACATTAGCCCCACTTGGTAGATCTCTACAATTTAAGATTTAACAATTACTTTCATGCAATCATTAGTCAGGTTACTAGGATGTCTTTCTTGAATAAAATATTAAATAACAATTTATTGTCATTTGTGATGACTTAAAAGTAATTAATATACCGATTGTATGACCTAAAAAAATAACCATGAAATAATTACATTACAATAAGCCGTTTCGCGTTACTAAGCAAGTATCGATTGAAAAGACACAATTAAAGTTAGAGTTAGGTAAGTAGGTACGCACATTTGCTGTCTCACACATGCGTATGTGTTAGTTGCTTTAACCCCACAAAACTTTCATCTCCAGAGACCCTCCGATCGGCGAGGAGGGCCGCCCACCCCGGGAAGGGAGTAAAAGTTGTTGTGACTTGTTCACCTCTTTCGGTGTCGCCCGCAACTAGCCACACTCGCGTATGTTTTATAATACATCACTTCGGAACGCTACGATAGTTTTTAGTCTAATAGAAATTTCATTTCACTAATTTGAGTACGTCGGTAAACACTGTCTTCAGTTACTATTTAGAAAGACGTGAAATAATACTTCATGGTTTTTTTAATTTAAAAACAGATTAAAATATAACAATACTAATCAATATAATGCTTGTAGACGTAGGTACCCGTTTTTTGTAACTTTTCACTGGGATAAGATATTAGAATGAGATTAGAATACGGTTATCAACAATTTCATCGGACAATGAAAAAATTTGACAAACAAAATCCTTTGTTTCCTCGATCTCAACCTATTTCGTAAAAATATCCTAATTCTAAACGCAACCATTCTCAGACTCTATCTAACATTTAGGTATAGTTCTAATTATATGTAACTACATAAAATTACATGAACGAAAAGTTTCACTTTAAAATATGTATGTACAAAAGGGTTGTGCTTAGTAGATATTGAACGTATCACGCCCGAGGGAGGACGTTAAGAAATAAAGCAAAGGGTTTGAGCAGTCTTTCTGCTGTGAAGAACAGTGACATGTTTATCTTATAGATAAGTCGTACGCGCCGCGGCTCCCCGTGACACGGCACACACCACATAATAAAAAATCCCTTACGAACATAAAATCAAACGCGTGCTCAGCCAACACGCAACAATTGGACTCGATAGCGGGGACACATTTTTTAGCTAAAAAAGTAATTTTATTCTTTAAAAATACTCTTCCCCCGTTACTGTCGTTTTAAAAAAGCCATAATGCGTCCCTGAACGACGCGCGCGCGCCGGCTGAAGATTTGACGCGCTCGCGCATGTGTTTATAATCGTCCCCTCGTAATTTACAATTTTTCCCCAAATTTTGAAACATCCAGTACACCGGTTAGTGGCGATTGAAAGAAAAAAAAAACGCGAATAGTTGCAAGCGTAAAACGGACACGAAAGGAATAAAAAAACTACCCAAGTAGCAGGACCGTACTTTTTCACCGTCATCGGTCGAACGGCTGGACGTTATGGGCGAAATATTTGTAAGCTCAACGGTTTTTGTGTGACCCCCAATTTACAACACAAAAAAGGACACGTCGTACCTTAACGTCTTAGCGTCCACGGAATGTAATGTAAATTTGCTACAAAAATGGGAATTTAAATAAGTGCCACCCCGATTAGGCGCCCTTCGCATAAACTACTCGTTATTAATACCGGCCATCGACATAGTTAGGCAGACAATCTATCAAGGCCAAAAAATAGGATTACCCAAATTTTATTAGTTCAACAGTATGCTTGTGACATATAAGAAGGTACTAAATATTATATTACTTTATATTACTATAAACACTATCTATGTATGTGAGGTATGTATACGGCGTCATATCCTTGTGACCATATATCGTTCTTGCAAAAAAGCACTCTAGGAGTCACACCGGAAATTAACATGATGCGAGTTTTCCTCTGGGTAAAGCTAGAGATATCGGCAATAAATAAAATTGCCAAAAAGCAGAGACGTCGGGCGGCGGCGGCGGCGCGGCGCGGCGAGGTGGGCGGAACACTGTAAAAAATCGCCTAGTGAAGTGACCACTGTCCGGTTCATATCGATATCGAGGTATCGTAACTCTAGGTTTTTAATGTTATGAGGATAGTAAACCAGCTTGCAGTGCGTCCACCATCCTCGGCCGCCCATGGACATCTGTGACAATACGAATAGGACTTTAGAAGGGGCTCTAGTCGGTTCCTGTTAATCCTGTTAGTTAGAAGTAAACTTTATTCAACGCTACAAAAATTTTATATCATTTGTTTACAATCGTTTGTGCGTGAATTGTATAACGTCCAATCGCTATCCTGTCTTGAACGATTGAAATCTTATACGCTGCTTTGGTCCAGATAATCACAATGGTTTATAGCTTGCTAAATCTGAAAGACAGCGATGTGGTGCAGTTACCTAAATTAACAGATATGATTCGTATATAAATTTATATTACAGTAGTTATATCCAGTTATAGCTGAAAAAATACTGTAGGTACCTACAATGCGTAAAAAACAAACAATAATTCAAAATACGTATACAATAGTTCAAAATGCGCGTTCTTTTTAATTTTTCTGTCTATGTGTACCTATGTTTCACTTTATCTGGAGATACGCAAATCTGGGAGTGATTTTCACGTAACATGATATCATACCAGATTCATGTGGTATCGTAACTATCAAGTTATTTAAAATTATAAGATGTGTTAGCATGTCACAAGGATAGCTAGTTAAAAATAAGTAATGTTGGTGTAAAATACTGATTAAATTGAGTCCAACAGTACGCTTATGAGGATTAACTTTACGCAAACATCTTACCAATAGTAATTACAATACCTCGTTCACTCGTTACCCAGCAGTATTATTTTACAATCCCTACACTGACTTTAGCAAAAAAACTAAGAAATCACAATTTCTTACGCGATAAGTTAGAGCGTAAAAAAGTGTAGGTACCTTGTATGTCGATGAGATAGAGAAAAGTTGCAAGCATATTAGTGTGCGGTTGTTTAGAGCAGTGGGCGCGGGAGGGTACATGGTACAGGGTGCAGGGTGCAGGGCTAGGGGCCGAGAGGGCGCTGAGCTGCCGCTGCCCTCTGCCCGCCGCATTTACATCAAAGCCTCGTTACTGCCGCCGCCGCGTCATCATCATCGGCATCGATGTCTCTCGGGAACGCTCATCGCACGCGAATAACAACAGGATAGAGGAAATCAATCGCCTTTTCTATACCTCTACATGACGCTGATACTTCCTATATCACAACTTCTCTTTTTTAAATCTCAAACGAGACAAGGATTTATTGCCGACTAATAGTTCACGATTTTATGTTTTGTGTTCAGATATATTTTGCTTTAAATTAGGTAAAATCTTAACAATTCCTCTGTGTTCTTATAAAGTATGTCAAATTATTAGGGTGTGTCCTTATATACCACTTCTATTTTCTGTAAGTACCACTGCGACGCGTAGGTAATTATTATACATTTGACAATCTCTTTATTCAATTATATCCATCATGTCACAAAAAATGAAGCAATTACAAACCATACAAATACCGTTACATAAATACATCTCTAGGGTAAATAGACGGGTCTTGAGTGAAAGTATATTTATATAGTACAGTAGCAGAGAGGGTAAGTCGCCCTAACCCTTTACCGCGGTGGTGTGGGGCCGGGCGCCCGGGCGGAGGCGGGCAGCGGAAGGGTTGCCGCCCGGTCGGGGCGGCGCGGGCATCGCGAACCCCGAACCCGACGCATTTTTACGACGAGCTTTTTTTTATCGTGCGTGCCGTCGTTTTTCCTTTTCTATTTTTTATGTTTATTTCCCCGAGATCATAAATTATGTTTGAAAGAAGGGAACTCTCGGACGTCCGCGGCGACAGGAACCGGGGTGAGGCCGAGTGAGGTTTCTGCTTTCTGTTTTGTTTTTTATGGTCTCATGGTCCGTATGTGTAGTGGAGGGCTGCAGTGTTGTCATGGCGACTGCATCGCATTAGACGCGGGGGCGCTCCCGAGCCGAGGCCTGATTGTCGATACCATATAAATAAACAAGGATATTTGTTGTTGTAACGCGATCTGCATCGACAAACACGCTTCTGCGTATTCATTTGAGCAATGTTTGCGGACAAACTGGCGAGATGGACGTTATTCTATTTGCTCACAACGGCTGGACTCTCGGCCGTGTAATTTTATACGACTGGTGCAAGATTAGGTACATTTTCTCTACTGGATGACAAATATTTACGTAAGCAACTATTTCTCTATACTTATAATAATTATCTTATTGTTAGTCAAAAGTACCCCGAATATTATATGAGGTATGAAATGATAAAACATGAAGGAACTGATTAAAATAATTGAAGATCGCCCAGTACCTAGGTAAATAAGAAATTATAACTATTTCGCAACTAACTATTATCAAGCAAATATCAAAATCACTTAAGAATCAAGATAAAGAAACCACCAGGTTAAACTATAGGTACACTTAAGAGCTTTAGATACCTCAGACAAAAGGTAGAGCTGATTTATAGAAACGGATGATCTCATAATTATAGTATACATATTTTAATATGGTAACAAACATAGCAAAATATGTCACCAGAAGCAGGCATACAGGAGATAGTGGTATGCATTTGTGACCAGTTGACATCTACAACCAACTTCATAGGACGAAACACCGATTCTAAGTTTACCTCTCGACTTTTTCACAAAGAAAAAGGTTTTTTTTTGTAATTGTTGATATTATACTATTTTTATTGGAGAATGCGGTATCTGACAATTATTGCAAGAGAAATATACCACATACTTAATTATAAATTTGCCAAATTTCTATCTGGTTGCCTTCAATAATTTAGAACAACCGCAAAAACGCAACAAAGCCGCTGTTGTACCTAGTTAATTGCTTACCCTTGCCCGAGACAAAAAAACGTGCCATATTGCGTCCAGCGAACTAACCACCCGCGAAAGAGAAATTTACGAATAAAAGCCGGAATAGTTACACGCTGCATTTAAAATTAAAACCCTTTAGGGCGCCACGCCGACAGACAATGGGCGAATGGCGAAATGTCGGCAGGTAGCGAATATGCCGGAGTGAGCCCAGATAATTACTAAGGGCTCCAGTTTAATAAATGGCTCTTTTCTAAATTATGAAGGGCCCATCGCGCCATACGGACGTACAGCGTACCTGGCGCGAACCCTTCGCCGTGTGCCGCTCGCAATAATGAGTTAAATTCATCACGAATTGGCAGGTTCTGACGTTTTTAAATAACTGGAGTGTGCCAGAGTCCCTTGTTTTTGAACTGAAGTAATTTGTGACTATAAAAAATACTGGTTCCTGTTTATCTGAAGGTTCCATCGCACAGAATTTTAATTCCACAGCACCTATCTACGAGTACGCAGTACTTTATACCATCTATCTTGTAACTGATCGATGATAAAAGAATTCAGCAGAATTTTACTTCGCAAAAACATTTCTTAAGAAGGGGCAAAGTTTGGCAAATAAAAACTGTATAAATGAAAGGGTAAGGATATGACAACAAACACCCTTTAGGCCGGAGGCAATGGAGTGAATTGTAATGACTTGTAATTCTGATGTTTTCGTTGTTAAAATCGCATTTCCTGAGGGCGACATTTAGCCGAGTCACCGAAGCGCACACGAGAGCAAAGATTCTGATGCTGGGACAAAGCCCGTCTGCTAGACAAAGCCTTCAGGGATTATTTAAAACGAATAGCTCAACGACACCTACGACACATTCGCTCGTCGCTACTAGTATACAATGTTGTATGGTCTAAGTTCATTGTGTTCACATTTCACATTTTTAATAACTGACTCACTTATTCTGTTCTACATTTTTTTAACTTAAGTACAGTCGGCAAAAAAATTAGGTACACAGGGGATAAAACAAAAACGTTCGGTAATGTTAATATTAGAGAATGTTTGTATTATAGTCAATATTAAATGCTACGTATATACGCAAGGTACCATTTAAAAAACAGTAAATAGTATGTTTTTAAAACTAAGTGTAACGTTAAAAAAGAAAGACTAAACTGAAAGTTTTACTCTTGATTTATTTCACTACACACCACTTTGGAGAAATATTTTCAAAAATCAATTTGCGGCCCTAGGAAAAGAACCCAAAAATTATGATTTGCGAGTTAAAAACTATGGTTTTTTACTCCTAATTGTATAAGAGTATAATAGGGAGTAAAAATGTTGAATAATAGTGTCAATATTCTTGCTAAGTATTTTTTTAATCAGGAGGTGGCCCACTTGATGGTAAGTTGTCAAAAAAATTTAAATACAATTTAATATGACAATAATTAGCATAAAAAACAGCAAAATATACAGCATTTTTTAAATAAAAATTTCAACAAACATCGCGCATAATTTCATTTAAATTTAAAGTGCTTAAACTGAAAGCAAA
Source organism: Thymelicus acteon (assembly GCA_951805285.1). Classification (NCBI taxonomy): domain Eukaryota; kingdom Metazoa; phylum Arthropoda; class Insecta; order Lepidoptera; family Hesperiidae; genus Thymelicus; species Thymelicus acteon. Next base: position 7,853,618 of record OX638219.1, on the reverse strand, counting down.
GCAATAGTTAATTATAATTATCTGTCGATCAGCGTGACGCTGTATCTTATTACTTGGACAGGCAGGAAGTAGGCAGAAGTGAGCCAATAGCCGACTACCGCTTCGAGGCATAGCGATGCAGCCAACCGAGAAACTACTGCGCGTAATCCTTTACCGGCACAAGCCTTTCACGAGCGATAGGGTAGAAACATTCCCTAATATTGTTCAATATTTCGAAGGCCGCTACTCGCATACAAAGAGAAAAAAATAATCCACCAATCTTGTCACTAACGAATTTTTAACAATAATAAAGAATTGTTTTCATACTTTACATGTCATGCACTGCACCATCACATTTTACTGTTACTTAATTTAGTATGTTACAATAAAAAAATCTTTCATTAAATGAATGCTTGCCTTTGATTATAATACCGGTAAGTCATTAAAATTTTAATAGCGTAGTTGGTGCTAGAATTGTAAATTACAACCAGAACAAATAGTTTTCTTTAGTCAGGGAGATTTTAACGCTGTACTTTTCAAACTTTAACATTTGTGTTAAGATAAAATTCAGTTCCTGAAATTTTAGTTTGACTTAATTTTTTCGGTTAGCCCGCTGGCATTGGCTTCAACCCATGAATGGCCCACTACTGAGCACGGGTCTCTCCTCTTGAGGAGGCCTAGAGCATACTCCACCACGCTGCTCCAGTGCGGATTGGTGGAGGGGTTAGTGGCCAACCCGAGTGTCGGAAGTTTTCAAACCGCCCTTATGATAACAACCGGGACCGACGGCTTTACGTGCCCTCCGAAGCACGGAAGCGCTCAATAATTTTTTGCCACTAGCGGTCACCCATCCAACTACCGACCGCGCCCGCTGTTGCTTAACTTTGACGATCACATAGGATCGACGCAAGCCGCCGGGCTATGAGCGCTGGCATTAATCTCGATATATATCTCTTTTGTTATTAAGTGGTGAATTAAATTAAGTAATATATAATTGTGAAATCACTTTCCGCGCGCGAAGCCGCTGGCGGAGGCTAGTAAAAATAAATGATTGCCGTTTGATCATATCAAACAACTTCCAGAAGTCAGTTTCACAAAACCGTGTTGCTCTTCAGAAAGCTTTAACGGTAGCCAAACAGAAATCTGGACACAAATGGCGATCATTAATACCCGTCAAGCAAAGACTACGACAGACATTTGAACTAAGATCACATCATTAATATTGAGTGGTACACGGGGCGGTACCGGTAGAAAAGGATAAATTTCATGGAGAGGTGCTTTCACCCTTTATGACTCCTATCTATTTGTCACTGGGAAAGGTTTGGTATAGAACTAGGGAATGAAAGGCAGGCCTTACTTGTACTTAGACATACTTAACTGCCGAAAGATGTGGCTAATGTAATCCCAATAATAGATAGTAATTTTACGCTTGTCTTTGGATTTTCGCGTCTCTATCGTGTCCAAAGAAAAGCAACATGAAATTCCGCTAGTAGAAGAAGTGTGAATAGACAAAAGTACATTGAGTAACGTACATTGGAGAGCACGTTCCACCATTGATCCATACAATAATTTAGTAGTTGTTAAAGGTCTTTATTGACATACAAAAACTTTCGACATTTTGATTTCAGTTAACACTTGAGAGAATAAAGATTATAACAACAATAACAACGCGTAGCAACAAGCAAGGTAACACATTGTATCTTTAACCGATATATGAAACAGAAGTTTGGTTTACTTATGTTCTGGTAAAAATAATCATGAATCATAGTTATAAAAAGAAGCAATAACAAAATTTCCGATAAAATAATTACTTCACAGACACTAAAAAAGTTGATAAAAACACATATTTTGATCAATTGCAATCACAGATAGATATCTATACCATTTACGTACCTCACCAAATCCTATCGACCCACAACCCTATTGCCATTTTCTCATTAAGAATCCAAGATTTATTGCCCTGCTATTGGATTCCTCCCTGTCTCACAAATAATTGTCCACCCAGTACAATTATCGACTCTACATACTAAGCTGGCAAATGATACACCGATGTCTAATTAAAATTAATAGCCTCGGCCCTTATTTTACGAAAAATTTAATAAAGGCACGTGGATAAATACAATTTGTGTTATACAAGATGTCAAGGTAATTACGTAAGTACTTTAATTATCAAAAGTTGCCCTGTTACATATACCCATTCAAACAATGGAAGTTCTAAATCTATACAATAAAAAGTCAATAAAGAATTTTAAATACATGTAGTAGATTGAAAAATATGCTATCTACCGACATTTCATTTAGGACACAAAAATGGAAAAAGGTGATCGGATTTCGATGTATCTTCGTATACCTATCACCTAGAGTCTACGTGATCCAGGTCCTAAACGTAGGTAGTAAGTTGCTACTTATATCTAGTTAGTACTTATATCTACTCCAGATTACAATTTAGGAAATTTATCCTTTTGATTTTAGGGATTATCGTATTAAAAAAATTGTTTTGATTTCTACCTTAACTGATGATCCTGAAATGCATACACGGTGATTAATTGTCGTCAATATCTAAAGGCTTATTATTTCAAATAACCTACTCGCAGCACAATACGAGTAGCGCTGGGCCGGTCAACCCATTAGTGTGGACGCAGCAGGGGCTCATGATCACTTTGCTCATGTTAATTTATGTGCTTTGTCGCTTTGTCCACTGCACAATAGATGCATTTTTATAGCATTCGGCTGCCGGACACCCAGATTAACATCTACTGTAGTATTGGCTTTCTCTCGTTTTGTGCAAGACTACAATAAGCCTAACCGGGCACCTGGCATTAATGGCTTTGGAGTTATTCATAGAAATAATAAAAACGGAATAGCCTTATACCCGTTGAATACAGTGCAAAATAAGTGCCACACATACAGTAGGTGAATTCGGAGGCCATTGTTCCCTCACGACATTTCTTGCGCCATTTACTTAACAAATATCAAGTGATTAACTGTGTGTGCCGGTTTTTTGTGTGTCAATAAAATATGTATCAAGATTTTAGGTTACCTACATGAAGTTGAATGAACATTACCTAAATGTATTTATATTTTCATGTTCAACCCTTCTAGCCTACCACAATTTTTTTTTTTAAATGACGACAAACGAAAAACGAGTCTTCTGTATATACTCTATATACGTTGCCCATCGACATTGGTAACACCGAAGGCCTCATCTCATTTACGGAGACTCGGAGCGTCGCACGTCACGTGAGGCGTGGCGTCTCGCGACGCAATTCAATAGGCGTGTAAAGTAAAATCGCTTTTCCGTAAACGCACTCATACAACACCATAATATGTTTGAATTCAGTGCGGGCCGCACTGCCCATCGCAACACGCGACGCCCCGCGTCTCTGTAAATGAGGCCGAAGGCATCACTGCTACTCAACCCGCATTATTTCTGGCTCTTCAGCTCTTTAAGTAACAGTTAACACTCAAAAGAAAAATTTCACGGACGACTCTAGAAGGACTCTCCTTCTAAGCCAGGCGAGTAAAATCCCTAACACCATCTACTACCAACGGTAATCAGGATTCAATAGGATGCTACAAGGTCCAGCGATCTTGTAATCAACGTATAGTCTGTTTCTCAGCTCTGCACTACGAGCAGGGAGATCGCTTGGACTCAACACAGATGGAGCCCATTACACCCTTACAACATGCCAAATGCTACTATCACTTATACTATACATAAATCTAAGGTTTGATCTCGGACGTAAAAAAAGACGGACGTAATCCCAAGAACAAATTCAGTGAAGCACCCATAGCAGTGCACCCATAGTAATACCAACACTATTCGTACAAGTACACACACTTGACACCATACTGCTATGACATTGACACCATCGCGAATCAAAAATTATAAAATTACGCACACATGGTAAGCGAGATGTCATTGCTATGCTTCACTCTCGATTAGACAAGGTTACGTCCGTTCTTTTTTTACGTCCGTGGTTTTGACATAAAACAAATATTCCATAATCAATAAGACATAATGTTTAATGCTTAAATGACAAGATTTCCACTAATGTTAGAAGCACAGATTCCTTTGTAAATAATTGAGCACTACTCATTTTCGATGCGAAGGTTCTGATCGTCTCCGACTGTATTCTGCGACGGTGTCTGTCCCGGAGCAAGGTCGCCGTGCACTCTAATTCGGTATACACAAGTATAAACCGTATGACCCCAATTGGATAGCACACGAAACCGTACTAAATTATACGCCTTACTTGATGGATGATTTACCTCAAAGTACTGAATAGGTTTTGCCTCCTTATTATATTCGTAGGTACCGAAATCGTGAGGATATTGATCTGAGCGGTACTCCAAGCCTTCTAGTTGAAATAGACGCGGGGCAGACGATATTTCACTGAGAAACAATTGAAAGGAAATTTATATTAGTACCCGCAATAAATCCTACAGAAAATCCTAGATATAAAATTTGTAATTAGATTTTAAGTAACGTAACGTTCATAAAAATTAAGTAGTTATGAAGATCACCCATAAGTAGTTAAAGTTTTGTAACCACTACATATCCACTACACTATATTACTACGTTTTTAACTGGTATTATAAACAAAGGTATACTATAACCTTATATATAAAGGGATACTATAAGCTTGTAAGTCTTGTTCTAAAATAAAGAATATACATATAAATATAGAAAAATAACCGATTTCAAAATTAGGGATAACTCAAAAAGTACTCGTTAGATCTCGCTCAAATTTATGTGGGACCACACAATAAGCACCAGCTTTCGATTAAAAAAAGAATCAACTAGTCGAAAATTCTGAGGTAACAAACATAAAAAATACAGTCGAATTGAATACCTCCTCCTTTTTTGAAGTCGGTTAAAAACTCACCGTGTCGGAGAAATATGAGCTGGAATGTGTTCGACGCTGATGCCTTTAATGTGAACGGACCCAAGAAGACGGATAGTCGCTTCGCCCCTGGAGCCCTTGAACGCCCAGCACTCTCCCGGGAGGGTCCCGGGTCGGATGATGGCCGCTGCCCCGGGACAATCCCGGCATAGCACCGAGGCGACTGCGTACAGCACCCAGCCTACTGCAGACTCGTAAATGACGTGCTCCATGGTGTCTCCGGTGTCTACTATACGAGCACCGGCAGTTTCCAACGCGTAGTCTGCCAACTAAAGATAATATTTATTTTTTTCGAGATTGTTTTGCAAGGAATATTTGACAGCTTAGTAAGTAAGTACTGGTAAAGCGTATTACCAGTAATTATATACATATGTGTTATGTGTTTATATAATAATATATGTTATGTTTATATAACAATAGGTACCTGTCTGTCATAGTCTCGTGTTGCCAAAGAATGTTGGTGGGTTCGTCGCGCGGGCTCCAGCGCCTCCTTGGCGCGGTCGGCAGCCGCCGCCACCGCGGGCAGCTCCGCCGATATCCGTTCCATCTCGCCTTGTAACCTCTCGTGCTTGCGGGTCACCTTCAATATCATATTTATTAAGCCCCTGCCACATCTGCCTTAATTTTGGTGTTATCTACCGGCTTCACCGGAATACGCATCAGGTAGGTAGGTACTTAGCGCGTTCGACTACAGATGTAGCCAACAGAGTTAAAATCTAATACTAATATAATATAATGATATAATAATACTAATATAACTTGATTAATTAATTATTTATGCTTGCTGAAATATAGGTAAATAACATTCCATTCCGTATTCCATCCATATCCGTATTGGGGCGGCCTTGAATACAAACCCCAATCCCACGTCGGATGGGTGTCGCAAGAGGCGACTAAATTCGGCTTGCTGTTGGTAGGGCCCCTCGGAGGGATTATATTGGTAATATTGATTTTAATTGTTAATTAATATTACTATTATTATTTCTCCATCGGGTTCACCTGGATTGGTCAGCCGCCAAACGACTCGTCATGTTCCGGCTGGGGGCTTGAGAGCCAATTTTTTCTTTCTTTTTCTTCTCTCTATCTGAGCCAACAACGCATCAGTGATGCCTTTGGTATTGCTGATGTTCATGGGCAACGATAGCCACTTAAGTGGGTACTATCAGGTGGATCGTCAGCTCGTTTGCCAGCTATTTCCATAAAAAAAAATCAGAAGCCAGGTAGGTACCGCCCTGGATTCCCAAAAACCCTTAACACTCGACAATACAACATGAAATGAAATGAAAATACCTAATTGCACTTAATAAGACAAGAGGTGCCTACAATAAGCGGGCTTTTCTTCCAACCAACCAACGGCGATGACAAGACATGAGGGGTAGTACTAGGTTTACATTTGTTATTGAAATTTTTAATTATTTAGGCACGGACCTAAAAAAAGACGGACGTAATCCCAAGAACAAATTCAGTGAAGCACCCATAGTAATAACAACTCTTTATTCGTACAACTACACACACCCACACATTGACAACTTCACTGCTTCAATCGTGAATCAAAAATTACGCACACATGGTAAGCAGGCGGCCATTGTTATGCTTCACTCTCGATTAGGCGAGGTTACGTCCGTCTTTTTTTCAGGTCCGTGTATTTAGGTAATAAAAAGTACCATTAAATACTTAATTAATTAAAATATCCAAATACTATACTATACAACATGCATGTACGGAATGTTAGTCCTAATGTACGGAATGTTAGTAAAAGCCTCAAATTAAATAATGAAATTCTAACGATGGAAAATCCACAGTTTTCTTGGGTGTCACCTTAGATTCTAAACTACAATGGGGCACCCATATAACGGCTCTCGCGAGTAAGCTAAGTAGGTCAGTTTATGCCATTAGAAAGATAAGACAGTTTACCGATGTAGAAAGTGCTAAACTTGTTTATTTTGCATACTTTCATAGCCTCATGTCCTATGGTATATTGATGTGGGGCTCAGCGGCTAACATTGATTCTATATTTGTTTTGCAGAAAAGGGCAATCAGAGCCATTTATAAATTAAAAGCACGTGATTCTCTGCGTGAGAAATTTAAAGAAATAGGCATATTAACAGTAGCCTCTCAATTTATTTACAGCAATATTATATTCGTAAAAAACAACTTAGGTATGTTCAAGCAGAATAGTGATACGCATAATCATCTAACTAGAAACAGACATAATTTGGTAATCTTTTCGCTTAAGTAGGGTACAACGCTCTTATATGGGGCTCGGTGTACGTTTTTTCAATAAATTACCCAAGTCAGTACGTGATTTACCTATCCAAATATTTAAGAGATATGTGAAATCTCAGCTAGTAGGAAAAGGATACTATAGCATAAATGAATATATTAATGACAAAGACGCCTGGAAATTAGTGCCGCATCCAGTTCCGCGTAGGTTAGAAGATATTATGTAACTTTTCATGATTTTAAAAGATGTGCGAGGAGTTTCTTTCGGCTTTTCTTCTCCTCCATGACAAAGCTCCCTTCCGAAAAGCTGGTAGATTAAAAAATGACGTGCATAAGTGTATCAGTGATACCTATATGAATTAATGAATTAATCCCTCTATTTAAATCTGGAGATAAAAGCGACCCCACTAATTTCAGACCCATCTCAATGTTACCAGTTCTTAGTAAAATCTTTGAAAAAGTTATTTATAACCAGCTGCTGTCTCATTTCTACTTAAACAAGTTGTTTCATGTTAATCAGTTCGGTTTTTCGAGAGGAAAAAATACCACTGATGCAGGTATAGCACTCCTTAAGCAAATTTTTGATGCGTGGGAGTGTAAGCAGGATGCCATTGGTATTTTTTGTGATCTCTCGAAGGCGTTCGATTGCGTTGATCACAATATACTGATAAATAAACTTAGGCATTATGGTGTCTCAACACAATCAGTTGGCCTTATAAAATCTTACCTATCCGACCGTATCCAAAAAGTAGTTATTAATGGCAAGGAGTACCCAGGAACACACATTACTATGGGAGTGCCCCAAGGATCAATATTAGGACCCCTGTTATTTTTAATATACATCAATGATCTTCCTTATTTCACAAGGGACTTGTGTGAAACTGTATTGTTTGCAGATGATACCTCATTACTTTTTAAAGTTGATAGGAGAAAAAAATGTTTTGACGATGTAAATAATACTGTTTCCCAAGTATTGCAATGGTTTACATGTAACAACCTAATGTTAAATGCTAGTAAAACGAAATGTATGAAATTCACTTTACCAAATGTAAAACAGGTACCAACTCAAATAGTTATAAATAAGGAAGTACTTGACATTGTAAATTCAACAAAATTCCTTGGCCTTACCATAGATTCACGATTACAATGGAGTCCTCATATTGAAGCCTTGTCTGGGAGACTGAGTTCAGCTGCTTACGCGGTTAAGAAAGTAAGGCTCTTAACAGACGTTGAAACAGCACGGTTAGTTTATTTTAGCTACTTTCATAGTGTTATGTCCTATGGTCTGTTGTTGTGGGGCTCAGCTGCAGATATTGAGTCTATATTTATTTTACAGAAAAGAGCAGTCCGTGCCATTTACAACCTCAGGCCTAGGGACTCGCTTAAGGATCTCTTTAAGGAAATTAATATTTTAACTGTTGTGTCACAATATATATTGGATAATGTTTTGTATGTTAAGAAATATTACGATAGTTTCCTTAAGAAGAGTGACATCCACAATATTAATACGAGGAACAAGGCTAAACTGATTGTACCAAATTTTAGACTATGTAAAACTAGTGGCTCGTTCATGGGTACATGTGTAAAGATTTATAATAAAATTCCATCGAAACTTACAGAAATGCCTTACCTTAAATTTAAAACTCATATTAAAAGCATTCTTATGACGAAAGGATATTACAAATTAGATGATTATTTTAAAGACAAGACTGCTTGGACATGAGTTTTATGGATATAGATTGTAGTAGATGATAAGTGCTATCTGTAACTGTGAGCAGGAAAAAAACAAACCCGGAAGTTTCTTGCTGCTTCTTCTCCCGGGCCCTCTCACAGTAGGGCTTTGTCTGAAGCATTGGCATCACTTGCATGACTTTCAAAAAGTGTTTGTAAACCAAACCAATTTTGAATAAAAACATTTGATTTGATTTGATTTGATAAAAGATTTTGATTTGATTTGATTTGATTTGCATGGGTTTCTACTATTCATAACACTGTAGAGTAGATCTCTGCGGTAGATCCTCTATCTAGAGTAGCCTACCTCGGACAAACCGCGCGTTAGTTGCATAACCACGTGTTTGATGTCGGAGAAATCTCCATCCACAATATCTTGCGACCCCCACAAGTATGCATACACTTGTAGTCCTAACAACAGTGACAGCGTTACACACACAAACGTACGAAATACATTCCCGAAACAACCTCCATTCTCGTAATCACTATCCATGTGAAACTTTATAAAAAATACGCTGAAGATTATAATTTCCAACGTATCTTTTATTGAAGACATCAACAACGGTACATATTGTAAACAATAACAAATGTCACAATGCCACAATGAAGTGAAAGAACAGAACAGAATACTATAAAAAAGAAGAAATGATAATAATTCATCGTTCAGGAAATTCACTATACCTCTGTGATTACACAGAGCTACCCGCAGAGTACCACATGATGAGCGACATGACCGAGGGACATGATCGACTGGTGAGGATGAGAAATGACTCAAAGGAGAGTTTCGAACTTTATTAATTTACCTGAATAATGTTCACTTAAAGCTTTTTATTAATTCATTTAGGACCGCATGTGGCGAACCTAAGTGATCGGTAAAGTTGAGCAACAGCTGGTGCGGTCGGTAGTTGGATGGGTGACCGCTAGTGACAAAAAATTCTTCACCGCTGTCGTGCTTCGGAGGGCACGTAAAGCGGTCGGTCCCGATTTTTATCGTAAAATAGTCGTTAAGCCATGCCAGAGGCGCTCGGGCGGCATGGAAACTTCCAACACTTGGGTTGGGCTAACCCGTCGACCAATCCGCACTGGCGAAGCGTGATGGAGTATGCTCAAGGCCACCTCAAGGGAGATATCCGTGCTCAGTACTGGACCATGAATGGGTTGCAGCAACAAGGGAAAACTATTTAATTATTTGATTTTCAGTCGGAATTTCGTTCACTGGAATGATGGCATATGCGTTGTTGTTGCGCTACCTCGCTTATTATGGTATGCAGTCTATTCGAAGTTCAATAGAACATTGCAGGCTGCACCCACCCACGTGTACTTCCAACTACAAACAAAATCAACTGACGACCCGTGTGGCGCAATGGTTTCCATGCCGGATCGCCGCATCAAGGGTCCTGGGTTCGATTCCCAGCGAGACGGAAATTCGAATGATGAGTTTGAACTTCTGTTCTCGGTCTGGGTGTGAATGTCTTTGTCTAGTGTGTTGTCCATGGCACCCAGGACACATGGAATCCTAGAGTTGGGCTATGAGTGTCAAGCGTTATTATTATTATTAACTATCCAGTAACAGTTAACACGAGTTTAACAAGTCCTTGGGAGTAACCAAGGACTAACGACATTTTTTCTTGCTACAAAGGCTATGTCAAACTTATTACAAGTACTATTATTTCTTCTGTGGTAAAACAAAAAACTGCATTTTCATCTCACGACCAAAAAAATTGTGAAGGAGTTACAGTTATGGTTTCTACCCAACTGGATCGTCCCTCGTAATCGAAAGCATAGAATAATAGACAACTTTAGGTACTTAATATTTTATTGAAGTAACTTAGTTTATTGTATCAAAATTGTAAGTATGCCGATCATAACACATGGTAATACAATTGCATTTGTATGCCCTGCAGCTTAGTTCGAATGCTTGGGGTTGGTAATAAGTCACTGACCTCTATGATGTAAATATACTGGATATGCTGAACTGTCTAAATCAAACAGTTTTCACCTCAAAGGAGTAGTAACAATATATTAGAACGAAGTTTAATACATAAAAAAGTGTCATCGTACGCGGAACTTTTCCTACCGGATATAATCATAACGCTTTCCTTTTTAATCTGATTAACAACAGCAACTAAATTCCTGCTAAATTAAATCTGGATTTTTAATTTTATTGTCACCAAATATTAAAAAGTTCTGTTTCCCGAAAATGTTCAAAGATGTCTACCGAAACCATCACAGCCTATCCAACGTCCACACAATAGAGGTCACTGAGGTCATCAAAGGCTAGGCCTTGGCCTGTTGCGCGGCGTATTCGATCTGCGCGGCGGCGACGGACTTCATGGACTCGTGCGCTTGCTGCACGTTGGCGCGCCACGCGAGCAGCACGCCGCGCAGCTGCTGCCACTGCGCGCGCCCGAACGTGCGGTGCATGGTGCTGGACACACGCACTGAACGCTGCGCTTGGTCCATGCGGGCGCGGACTAGCTTCGTCTTTAGCACTGGAATTATTAATATCCTATTACTACTAGCACAGACATGTATATTTAAAAAAAAGCGTTCTGTTAGCTGTAGTCGCATTATCTCGCTGCACTTGTTGACGTAAAAGTGCGAGCAGGGCGAAGCATATTACGCCTAAGTGCGAGTGAGCGCGCAATATTTTTCGCCCAGTCAAAGAGTGCAGCGAGATACTGCAACTATTATAGTTTTATTTATGCTATAAAATTTATAGAGAGATCTTGATCAATGTAAGTGGTTTCTATGCTGACTTTACTGTAACACTACTAATAAAAGACATTAATTTTCATATATTGCCATACTAAAGAAAAACAAATACCGTGTGTAATTTTGTACTTAAAAACCTGAGCAATACGAAATTAAATACAGTATGGACACAAAAATTCAATTTTATTATAAAATATTACATTAATGAAAATATGAAAAACAATGGCAGTAAAAATTATATGCAGTTATTGTTATGAATATCTATGCAAAACTTTCATGTGCAGGCTACTAACTTTTTCTTCTATCTTTTACATATGCAGGGTATTATTTCTTATACTTTACCTTCAATAATAAATGCCTCGACATCTTTTTCTTCAATCTGCAGTTCTGATATGATGTCATCAAAGGATATTTCCGGATCAGCCTCAGCCATTTGCATAAATGACAATATCCTCATTTTCTTGATATTCTGCTCATGGTTAAGACCTAAAAACATGTATGAAATCGTTTAATATTGTTGCAATCAATCCTTTTATACAAAAATTTGTATTGTTTATATTGACATATAAGGCTATTAACTGGAAATTATCAAATAAGTTAAACAATATAGGGTGCAATTTTGATGATTTTAAAAGATGTGTGACATCAATCAAGTGATCGAAGATGTGCGAGGAGTTTCTTTCGGCTTTTCTTCTCCTCCATGACAAAGCACCCTTCCGAAAAGCTGGTGGATAAAAAAATGACGTGCATAAGTGTATCAGTGATACCTATATGAATAAAAGATTTTGATTTGATTTGCAATTCCGAATGGGATAGGTAGCTAGAAGAAAAATCATGAATTTTTCTCTAGACACAAATAGGCCATTCCTGACACGCCTGGCTAATACTGCTACAAAGGAGTCTTAACTTGTATCAGATATACACAAAAACAAACCCCCCTCATAGACAAGGACATGTGCCATACAAGGTGCCCACTAGCTCTTTAAATCCACAAGGAGAATGGTAGACAAAGTTAAGCCCCCTTCAATGAGAAGATATGAACTGCACAAAACCATTGCACATTTACACTTTACACTTACCTTGTGAATGCACAAATTCTTTATGATTTTTGTAGAAGGCTAAGTAACTAGATAGTTTTTCTGATACAAAGATGTTGAGTAAATCATGAATAAGCTCTCCTTCCAAGAATCGCACTGGCTTCAGTGCTAGCAGAGGATCTAACAGGAATGTGTTGGGGTCAGCTAGTGCTGTTGCTATACACTTTATAGCATCTTCCCGGGCATATGAGGCATTTTCATCTGTGTATGTTCCAAGCAATTCAATCATCACCTTTGATGCCAGTTCACTGGAAATTATATTTATTAATTATTAAATAAATAAATTGTATGCAAATTGTACTTATTCAAACTCTTAAGTCATAAATTTTTATATTTCACTATATATAGTCACAGTGGCCGGTTACTTCATTGTTTGCCAGTTATTGCAATTTACCTGTTTTGATCCTTTAATACTTGATGTAACAGTCTATATAACTTCTGCATCTGTTCATTGGAGGGGGGGCAACTGGCAAACTGACTTCGCAGCTGCTCCACTCCGGTGAAGACATCCTTCACGGAGCCCACACGAGCGGCCAGTTCAATTACATGGTAGTACACATGGTAGCGAAGAGGTGAGTTTGTCTCCAAGTTGTTATATAATCGCCATAAGCTGAAAATATAAGAGTATGTCATTTTTACTGAAATCAGTAACATATAGTTTTTAATGACTTCACAATTTTTTTTTTCTGATTTTATACATGGTTTGTTTGTTTTTATCTCTTTTTAAATGGACATACCACAAAGTCATACATGATTCACTTCAAAAGCTATGTTAAATTCAAGAGAGTAAATGTATGTGACCGTACAATTTTAATCAGTCAATCTATTGTGTGTAGGGTTATTAAAAAGATCACAAAAAAGCCCGATGTACATATCTTTAACTTTCTATTACAACTCAAAATTTAATAGGAAACTATCTATTGTAACTTCTAATCATTTTTATGACACTATTAGTCATGTGGATATTACTTAATTGTAAATATCATAATTTACTTACGACTGTAAAGCAACCATACCAAGTTTAGGGCCCGGTGCCTTGGTAAGTCTCTGACTGAACGCCAAGATCAAATTCTCGCCTCTTTCGAGAGGAATCTGAAATGTTACAATGTCAAGTTTTTTTGCATAGATTAATAAAAATTGTAAAGTTTTTTAATATATTGACAGACCTATATTGAATTGGCTCCGTAAGCAAAAAATATTATAAATACCAAAAAGTTAAGCATTAGTTTATAATAATTATTATCCAAAATTCTCAAAGATAGACTCAAATACTATATTAATATTAGCAATGAGAAACATTGCACTTTTAGGATTATATGTAACTATGAGTATGAAGTTAATAAGTTATTGAATGTTACTTACAGATACCATGATGGATACAATACTGTTAAGTATTGCTTCAATATCAGCTTCATTAGGCTCCTTGAAACAAACGTCACAGACTCCCACAATCTTGTGCAAGTCGTCCTCGATTCCCTTGGGAGATTTCTCCTCTGATATCTCTGCACCCAGACTTTTGAAGTACCTTCTAAGTTCTAGAGCCTGTAAGTTTGTTGTAAGATAAAAAACATTTGAAAAATAAAACTTAAACGTTTAATTACGTGGAGTTAATGTTTTTAAACGCATCATAAGATGAACAATCATTATAAATTACTGGAATGGACTAAAACATTCGGGTTATTTGATGACGTTAAGGTTATGATCATGTGAACTTACTTGATCCTCAAGGGATATATCCATAAAAACAGCAGGGCCCTGCATTTTGACCGTATATGACTTTTAGAATGAATTTATAATATTTAAGGTAGAAGTTATTTATTTTAATACACAAAAACACAATACGTGTATTCCGGACCAACCAAGCAATTTTCACAGAGTACTTAAATTTAATCACTATTCATTATTTAATTCTCTACGGCAATTGTTTATTGTTTTCCACAGAGTATTAAAATTACAGGCCAGCAATTGACACTTTTGACATTCTTTTGACATTTTTATACTGACACTTGACATTCTCAATTCAATTGTCATTGTCAAGAACAAGATGTCTATGGTTTAGTTTGTCACTTTCAGTTTCATCATCTTTCATGCCAATCAATTGTCATTTGTCATTTTGGTATCAAAATTTAAACGCATTTGTAGGTTAGTTTGTTTTTTGTTTACTTGAACTATTTTAAAAATCTTTAAATTTATTTGATATATTATGTCGATAAGTATTTAATATGTCAAGTTTTCAAAAAACTTCGACCTCTAGATTTACCATTTCTGGTATAAAACTGAAAAATAATCTGCCTTATGTATCCTCTGGTATCCCATCTTTGGATCATATTATTGGTAAGTAATTTCGTGGATAATGTAATAATCTCGATAAATTTTCATTGTCTAAACGTGAATCATAAAAGTGAGAATATGTTTATAGTCGTATTTATTTTCCAGGAGGCGGAATACCATCTGGATCAATATTTCTTATAGGTTAGTATTATTTTGAAAATAATATTTTCATTAATAAGGCAAACATATATAAATTTTCCATACTTTTTTCAGAGGAAGATGTTTTGGGTAGCTACAGCAGAATCCTCAGTAAATACTTTCTAGCGGAAGGTGTTGTATGCAAACATGCATTACTTGTTGCATCTGCTGAGGAGAATCCACGAGATATTGTAAGAAATACTGGTAAAACTATAGATCTAAGGTACCTGCGTTCGGGGTGGGGAGTGGGGGGGATGGGAGGGGGGGATAAATGGGAGCCCCCCACTACAGTTTTTTTGTACCGGAAAGGTATAGTTTTCGAGTTATGATTTTTTTTGTAAAATCATAATACATAGGAAAAACCTTGGGTATTTCTTTAGTATCAGTGGAAGGGGGGTGGAGTTGGCGGGAAGGGAGGGGTTGGGGTAAAGACCCCCCCCCCTTAAAGGTAATACGTGAGGAAACACATAGTTTTTGAGTTTTTTTTAATTTTTATTTTGAGGATAAATCTGTGAAAACTGCTTAATATTTATCATAAACTAGTGTAAATTACTGTCAGGTTGTGGAGCAAGAAGCAAAATTTTGACCTCCGTATGGGGAGACACTACACCACTTCTACTATTATTTTGGAAAAATAATGACACAAATCACTATAATTACAAAATTACATTATATGCACTTTTAGGGAGAATATAGGGGTTTTTGATACACAAACAGGCTTCCAAACGTCTCCGGCGCTGCGGGAAGTGCAGCCCCTCCGCCCTTGCGTAACAAACTGCAGGCACTCCATGCTCGCCTACGCAGCTTCGGCTTTTTGGTCGCCTTCGGCGACCAGCCTCAGCCGCTTCGGCTCACATGGTGCCTGCAGTTTGTTACAGCGGGCGGGGGCTGCTCTCCCTCCGCGCCTCCGGGGTTTACATTCACTCTAGGGGTAGGGCAGACTAGTACCACGTGGGGTCGGGGTTGACTAAGTCGGTTTTGTAACCATTTCAACTTACATCTGGAAATTTTTAAAAATCCAAAACAAACACAAGCGACCAGCCTCAGCGGCTCCGGCTCGCCCGTGTGCCTGTGCTTTGTTACAGCGGGCGGGGACTACTCTCCCTCCACGCCTCCGGCTTCTAAAAAACACTCTAGGGGTAGGGCAAACAAGACTGCGTGGAGTAGGGGTAAGCTAAGTAACGTATGAGAAGAAATCAAATCAGTCCAATAACACAGCAGAGATCGTCAAAAATCCAAAAGAAACAAGAAAGCACATTCACGTAATACGAAGATTAACGGAATAACTGAATACAACATTGACAGTGCAATAAGTTTTGTGCTACCTTCCATTTCACTCGTTTTTGACGAAGTACCCTCTAACTGTAAACCAAATTGATAAGAATTGTCTTTCATAATATGCAATTTTTGTTAAACTTATTTTTGTCGTAATTAATTCAAAACGCATCTCCGGAACCTAAAAATAGTTTTAAACGTTCACACTAAACCCTAGCTACATCTCTCAACTCACACCAATATCAAATTCAGGTACCTTAGATCTATAGCCAACCCGAAATACTCCTATTAGAATCGTTTTTAGATTTTAATAGGATTGCATTATTACTTATTAGATTTTAAAACCATTATGATAATATGTTATATTATATGTTGTCTTAATAGATTTAAGTAGTTGTTAATTCTTATTAGACTTAATCACCAACCCATGCAAAATTGCAATAATAGTTTTGATTTTTGCCTTATAAATTATTACGAATTCCAATTCTATCAGTATATCTATAGAATCTATAGAATGCCAATTCTATCAGTTCAACACTGATTTGATTATATAGTTAATTATATCAGTTTTGTAAATGTTCCCAGGTCACTGAACTACCACAGCCATGTACAGCACCAATTAATGATAAAGAGATACCACCTGCAAACAGTGAAATGAAAATAGCATGGAGGTATGAAGGTTTGGGTCAGGTAGAGTCATCATTTGGAA
Organism: Thymelicus acteon; assembly: GCA_951805285.1. Lineage (NCBI taxonomy): Eukaryota > Metazoa > Arthropoda > Insecta > Lepidoptera > Hesperiidae > Thymelicus > Thymelicus acteon. The sequence goes on along the minus strand of OX638219.1, from coordinate 7,836,513 downwards.
GCAATACCACCTTTGGCCACCATTTTGATCTGAGCAAACATATAGATGAGGAAACAATTTGTAAGAGTGATGTAACTTACTGTCACCTGGAGCAAGAAGGGAGACAAGAAAAAGGTATATTAATCAATGTATGACCTTCCAAAGAACCTAATAGAAACACCCAAAATATAGAAACTAATGCCATTACTTCATTAATCTATTGTTAGGCAGAATGCAACCTAAACATATAGCTTTGAAGGTGCCATCCCTAAGTCTGCCCATACTCATCACAATCTTTATGGCCTTACAATCTTATGGATTATCATCATAACATTATATTGTTTGTTATTTACAGGTTTTAAGAATAATATGTATCTTAAACTACTCTCAACAATACAGAACTCAATATCAAATGAGGCATACAGAACCAGTAACAAGAATGGAAATATTTTGCGAATATGTATACAATCACTGGGTTCCCCCGTGTGGACTGCTATGGACTGTGAAGACTGCGCCCCCAGTGCATATGGACAAGACTTACTGAAATTTATATATTGTTTGAGAGTTGTTCTTAGAGATACAAATGCCATTGCATTTGTGACTATTCCGACACATTTATTTGAGGTAACTAAAAAATGTTTTAATATATTCATTTTAAGTTACACCTAAGTAGTTTTCGATTATCTTGCCTGTTTAAGCAGCCATTAATTATAACAAATGATGTTGGATTGTTTATGTGTCTTTACCACCAAGAGTGGGATGTATGAATGAATTGTGCAATAATTTGTTTGTGTTTTGTTAACTAATTAAATGCTTATAATATGTATGTAATTTACATAAATATTTTTTTTTGTTTTATATTACAGGAAGAACAAATAATCAAAAGGATTCATTACTCTGTAGATAATGCAGTTCGAATAGAATCTTTTGCAGGATCAAGTCAGGAAACAAATCCAGTTTATAGTGAATATCATGGCTTGTTCCATATCACTAAATTGTCAGCATTGTATTCCTTGGTTCCATATGTACCTCCAAGCCTGGATTTAGCATTCAAATTGAGGAGGAAAAAATTTGTTATAGAAAAACTCCACTTACCTCCAGGTTATACTCACTATATTTTTTTAATATAAAAGTATTATTATTATTAAGCAGTTAGATAATAATACATAATATACATATTATGTAGTATATCCATGCAAAGCCCATGCTAACGTTTTTTTCGCGACTCCAAAAAAAGGAGGAGGTTCTCAATTCGACTATAATATATTTTTTTATATGTTACCTCATAACTTTTTACTGGGTGTACCGATTTTGACGATTGTTTTTATATTCGAAAGTCAGTGCTTGTCATGTGGTCCGTTTTAAATTTGAACGAGATCTGACGAGTACTTTTTGAGCTATCGCTAATTTTGAAGTCGGTTATTTTTTGTCAAGAATTATTTTATGACTTGAGCAAGCAGACAGGTAGGATTTACACCGCCTGGCTAGCCAAGTAGCCACCACCCTCCTAAAATCAACTGAAATGTATTTTACGTGTTTTGATCGCAGTGTCAGAGATCGTAATTAACACTGCTTATTTTTTTCCTGATTACACATTCACGAGGACTTGGCTGGTACCAATGTCCATAGGCGACGATGACCACTTACCACCAGGTGGATTGTCTGCTCTTATGTAGGCTAATGGCTATGTACTTACATAAAAAAGTCCAATGTTTTTAATAGTAATGTACGTTTGGCTAGGTAGTATAAATTAGGTAGTATAATTGTATATTTTTTATATTGCAGAACTTCAAGAGTCCAGTGAAAGAGAACAGGATGATATTACAGCAGTGCCTAAAACATGTGGTGGTTTTAAGAAAAAAGATATAGATTTTTAGTTTAATTTCATTAAAGAAGAAATAATAATACAACCACAATGAAATACCGTTACGTTATTAATTTAAGAGCAATAAATTTTATACAAGATACATTATTTATCGTCTTCTTCATTTACTTGGTTCTCGAAATCACATCTTGACCTGAAAACCATTTATCTGATACTTGTGTTTGGTCCGTCCGGGAAACGAACCTAGAACTCGTCACCCAGCAGACAGGTTACGTTAGACAGTTATCTACAATAAAGATGCCATAAAATTTTACTTAGGAGTTATAAATCTCTTAAAAATCTGTTCACACACGTTTTAATTACGACTACGGCTTACTGGGACAAAAAATGCGTAAACCTAATTAGTAAGCAAAGGATTCTACGCGTGTTGTTAAATTGAATAAATTTGAACCATATGGTGCCGGAAATTCAGATATAAATTTAAAAAATGCCTTTAATTATAGTCACCCCACCTGTTCAGCAGAGCGCATCTCCCTAAAACGGCCGAATCTATTCATTGCCCGCGCTATATTCAAAGGCTCACTACATTACGAGCCAGTATTTAGTTCAATACACATATTGCGTTATTCGCGGTTTCCTGTCGCAAAACATAATATTGTAGTATTTTGCGTATAAAGTGATTGTTTATTTGTGATCAATGAATATAAAACACACAGCGAGTGCCAAAGTGCTGTTTGGATGTTTAAATTTTATTTTCTTTGTGAGTATAAACACATTTTATTTTATAAAAAAATAGAGTATGTTGATTTTATTAGCAATTGTGTGATATTGTACTTTTAAAATATTTCGACGACGGTCTAATCTTTACAGTATTTGAGCAGTGTGAATGAGCGAGTTATTTTTTATTGTGTGAAGCGTTGGCCTGGGTTTATCCCCGACTCAGGGTTTATTCCCGGTCGTCCCCACCCTGTCGTCCCCACTGGGTACGAGTGGGAAAAAAAAGTTTCATTCGTCCCCAGTGGTGACAATTGGAACTTTTTATTTCCCTATACTACGAGTATATACGATTATTGTAATGTATCATTCTTTCACTACTTCTTCTCCATGACAAAGCCTCTTTCCTGGTGATAGAATCTAATGATTTTGAATTTTAACGGTTCTCTTGAGTTGATTGTGTCACCACCCTAATACGGCTCAACTTGTATTATTATGGACACTTCTTATCTTGACCGTCATGACCTATGCGCAGCTTGGCCAGTGATTTAAGCTTTCAAATAACCATACTATGTAAATAATAATATGGCAAGGTACTACCGAGTACTAACTTGTGGCGCAGTTAATGAAGGCAAAAAAATTGTAAGCATTACAGCTGTACAAATATTTTTAAATAATCCGAGTCAATATTTACAATACTGCAGAAATGTAGAATAGAATAAGATACTAAATATTCTAAGCTTTCTTGCAACCTAATGTTCCAGCTTATCGGATTCATGGAAGTAGTATGTGGGTTTCTACTGCTCTGCGATTCTCAAAGGATTTTGCTATCACGGCTGCTGGCGTCGCCGGAGGGAGAGCTGGTTGACCCGCCCTTCTATTATCTCGCCCTCACGTTACTGGCTCTGGGTCTTACTGTGTGCGGGATAGCGTCCCTGGGAGTGTGGGCAACGTATATGCCCGGGTACGCCGTGTTGACAATAGTAAGTGATAATTCGACTAATTTATACAACTTCAGTTAAATAATTATTATCGTTACTTGGATCAATCATTCTTAAAAATTATAGTTTACAATTCATAAATGAAATTATACACAATTAAACCATCTTATTTGTTGTGTTTGGACTTAAGGATGAATTATGCTACACCGAGCCGAGCACGAGCCGTACCCCGAACGAGGCACGGCACTAATGTTCGGTTTACACGTATTAAATAGTTAAGTAAATAAGTAGTTAACTAAATTTTAAGTAAATTAAAACGTATAAACGGACAATTTAGTAGTTAAAATTTAGTACGCAAGTAAACAAATAATTTAGAAATTTTTCTATTTTCTGTTCAGTAGGTGGGCGGGGCTTAACACGTAACACGTTTGGACAGTCACTTTTTACTTAAAATTTAGTAAAATGCTGAAGTAATTGAGTAGTTCGTGAAGAATTGTACGAACTAAAGAGCTTTACTAAATTATTACGTTTGGACGCGCATTTAAAATTATTCACTTAAAAAGTTATCTACTTAACTACATAATACGTCTAAACTGGACTTAACATTTATATGACGCGGACATCGAGTGTTTATGCTACACCGTGCGACGTCCGCGTGCGAGCCTCGTAAAATGTTAGTGAAATTGCTCGTGCGCTCGTGCTCGGCACGGTGTAGCATAATTCATCCCTTATGCGGGAACCGGGACTTCTTTTAATTTGGGTAGGTATACGGACTCGGCATAAATCCATTTATTTACCTAAATCGAGTTTAAATGTTCACTATTGATAGCTTTTGAAAGTTTAAACTGACATGATATCAAGAAGATAAGAATTATTTTCCGAACCTTTGTCACACGATATCATAGTTAATTGACCCCTCCATAAAGTGAGAAAAATGGCAATGCAAAACGTGTATCACAACCTCCACTCCACACTCTCCACAGTACTTCCTGTCCGTGCTGTCGCTGCTGCTGTGCGAGTGCGCGGGCGGCGTGGTGGCGGCGATCTGGCCACGCTGCGAGGGGCTGCAGAGCGCGCGGGGGGGCGCGGTGGGCGCCCTGCAGGCCTACTACGCCGTGCCCGAGTACGAAGACTTCACCGCTGCTGTTGATCTCGCTCAGACTAAGGTGGGATACTTTTTTTTTATTGCCGACAAAGCAGACAAGCCACCCGATGGTAATGATGGTAAATTATTATACATAGAAGGAATCGATGTTGTAGCTTCATACTATTAGTATGAGAGCAAAGAAAACTCTTATGTGAAACGCACTATAATGAGACAATAGACCGGCGAAAACATAAGTATCATATAAATTATATGTGCTTCTTGTTAACATTTATACCTAATTGAGGAAAATTTAAACATTTGCTTAGTTAAAAAAAAAACTTTTCTTTTCATTGATTAAAATTGACAAAATCACTAAGCTAAACTAACTCTAAATTTTTCTCGCTCTCCAGCTCGAGTGCTGCGGCATGACATCAGCGCGTAACTACGACATGTCGGTGTGGCAGCTGCGGCGGCTGGGGCCCCGCGGCGCGCCGGTCCCGCCGAGCTGCTGCGTGCAGGCGCCCGGCGGCTCCTACCTCAGCCCGCTGCCGCTCAACCAAACGCGATGCCAGGAGATACAGCTCGATCCTACAGCGCGACATGCACCTGTGAGTTTCTTCATTTAGGACAAAGAGCTTGGTACTTCCGTGCTGAGAATCTTAAAAAAATCTTAGGCACTCTGCCGCTTCTGGGACAACTCACAAAAGGTTTTTTAAGGTAATAGCGTAGTTTGACTTCATTTCTAAAAGATCGGGTACTGGCGAATGAAACTCAGAAAATCTTACCTGGACTCGCTGCCGCTCAACCAGGAGTATTACTAATGACACAGTGATAAATACATATATCTTACTTTATATATATATCGATACTTTGACCCACAGCCAAACGCGGCACGTCTGTATGACATCCTTAAGTTTAACTCTCATCAGCACCGATCGATGGGCGTCGAAAAGGGTTTTTCACAAACATACAAGTCATACCTACTTGACAAGTACCTAACGTCGTGTTTCTATCACTCTTATCTAAACTTGCTACTTAATTGATGAGAGATCATACTATAGTATATGTTGCGCATTTCAATCCCGTTTATAAAGTTTAGTAAGGATTATTCCTGGAGAACCGTAAACTAAGTACTTAATATGTATAATCACACAACTTAGCTGAATAAATGATACAATAATATAATATTATTAATAAATCTGTATGACACAGGCATTTACATAAATAAAATGATAACTAATCCGTTCATAAATTTTACAGGGTTGTTTGAGCAGACTGGAAACTTGGTATCAAGATCAATACGTGAAGGTTATGCTGGCGTTGTTTGTGGTGGCGGTATTTAAGTTAGCGATCCTCTTCAGTACTGTGTTCTCTTGTATACGTCTTAAGAAGCACCGGCAAAACATACACACACTCATGAAATCCGCTGATAAGAAGGCGAATGATAATATTTACGAACACAGAATCAGTTACGATGAACCCATAACGGCTAGATACATCCAGCCTAATAACTTCTACAGTCCGCGTGTTCGAAACCCAGCGATTTTCAACGGAAAACCTAATGAGATGATATGAGAATTAGCCGTGGAGATAAATGCTTTAGAGAGAAAACTAGAGAAATTTTCCGATTATCTCTATAAACACGAGGCTGATTCTATTATGTGGTGATACTTTTTTATTGGCTGCTGTTTATTGCAATTCTTGGTTGAACGTAATTTCCGATGCAGTACAAAATAATTTTGGTATACTTAGGTACTCTAATTTTCAAGTACTTCAACTAAAATACAATCATGGCAGCTTTAGCATCAATCCAGATATGTATTTTAAACAAACTAACTGCAGGACTCATCTTTAGATAAGAACCCCTCATTTGTTATTGTGGCTGGCACATAGGGCTAGCTACAAAATCAACAATTTTCGTTCAAAATGTGGATATCCGAGGCAAACTATGCATGCATAAATACTATGTATCTATACCATATATAGAAGGAGAGCTATCTCATATGAGGGGAAAGTTGAAAGTGTCTAGCTGTTTACTGAAAATAGAGTTTCCAATAACATATCAATTATTCGATTTTGAAATGTGACGTCACGAAATTTAGGACCCCCTCTCACCCCTTGTCACACTTCATCGACCCCCCCCCCTCCCCCCTAACGTGTGACGTAATTTATGGATGGCCCCTAATGGCCATTTCAGAATGGCGCTAGCTAGTGTGTAAAATATGTAGATATAATATGACAATGGCTGTTGTAGACGGAGTGAAGTTTGCTGAGTTATGCCACCCGTAATGAATGGCGCTAGTGTCTGATAAATAGATATTCGAACATAGCTGTTGTAGACCGCACCGCAGCGCTACCCGTAATTGGACGCGTTTTTACGGACACTTTTCATACACAGAGATGGTCCTCGTACCTTCTATGCTCCATGGTATTAAGTCAACCATTGCATTTCATAATTTGACTGAGATTATAGAAAATGTGTTCTAGTATTAGTAAGTATTGTAGCTTTATTTAAGAAGTATAGATTAAGTTTGTATTGTATTTTAGATAAATAAGTGCTTCCGCTCTCTAAAGTATTTACTCCCCGATAAGGCGTTGCAATGTATATTGGCTAATTTTAAGATTGACATTGTAAACATGTTTACAAATAAAAGAAGTTTTTTTTTCAATATGCAATATTATTTTCAAAAGAACATTCAAAAATTGGTCCTAAAGTTAAAAACATCATTAACAATGGCTCTGGAATGTTTCTATCGTTCACAATTGGTTATATACATGTATAACAGAGAGCTAAATCTTTTTTTCTATTGTATGTCCCCAAAGTCACCGATGATTCAATAATGATACATCATTAACATGCTTTTCGAATATCGAACAAAAATACTTATAGGAAAAGCAAAATTAATGTTTACCAAATTTAACAACGAAGATAATTTTCATCACGACTAAGGCAACAGAAAAATAAAAGTGGAAAAATAAACCATCATTCTGATATTCCAGAATCCCACAAATCCCGACCTAAATGATACATGAGATCCTTAACAATAACAATAATCTATTTATAATAATTGATACTATATTAACTATTGACCATTGAGACCGACATCACAGTATAAACTACTAATTACATCTTAGGTACAGGAATGATCTTATTTATACCTAACTAATAAACATTTACATTTGCACTATTATTAAAACATAGATTGGGCCGTTGTTCCCAGGCGGATAGATGAACCTCACTAATAATCTTGGAGCTCGCCGACTTCCGCCGCTTCAATCGTCCGGCGCTCTCGGAGTCCTATTTGCGGCGGATTCTACCAAACTTTATCCAGCGATTAAATTGTCATGGTAACCAATGATCTTATATTAAAAGAGGTAGATATGTTATACGCGCACCAAAAGTGGCACGCCAAAACTGGGCTAATTAACACAGTTGAGCTCAGTCGTACGTACGTCAGATGTTGATTGGTGTAGGGAAACAAATGATAAACGTGTGTGAGTTTCGGAACAAATTTTTCGGTTGATTTGTAAGGGCATAACGTATCTACCTCTTTTAATATAAGATCACTGATGGTAACGATGCTTGACATCATTAGAATCAGGCAAAATTAAGTGCACACAAAACCTTCAGTTGTGCTTTATAAACAGATTTATAAACGTTGTATTTTTTTATTTGGCTTCTCTAATTAACATGCATTCGCCATCTATATGAGCGGCAGTTACTCTGATATAATATTCAATGATACTTAGTCGATTCCGCCCCAACTTATTTAAGCGTAGCTAGTCGTAAGATTATCAGTAAGGTCTCAATGGAGGACCTTAAGAAAGGAATAAATTACTACATAGCAACATTATACTTTATGATACAAATATGTTAAGCCAACTACAGATGTATTGCCCCATTTAATTTATTTTCACTTCCATAAATAAACTCATTCGTAAGTAAATAAACTCGCAGAAATGTCTTTTGTGCTATAATCTCTTATAGAAATATCTGAAATAAATAATTATAGTATAAAATATAAAAAGTCACTCTGCAACATAGTGGAAAACGAAACTCTCCCGAACATATACGAATCATTTATACTTGCGTATCCAGAATCTATTGCTTCTATTTCATAAGTTACATTACAAACGATCATCTTAATATATTTTTACAAGAAAATTACTAACGATTGTAAAACTATAAATATTATGAAATGGATAATATTTTCACAATAAATATTACCTACATAAACAACATCAGAAAGTATTAAAGACATCGAAGACTTGCAATTGTAATCGTCGATCGCGTTAAAGTCTGTTGTTAAATTCATGCTGGATAACTTTGGTCATTGGTTGTTTAACATTGGTCACAGTATAGTATAAATAATATAAGCGAAACGCGAACGTCGAGCCTTTATAGGATATCGTTGAGGAACGCGTTGTCCAAGGAGTTGAGGAGCTCCTGTGCGGTGAGATTGCTGGCGTCGGTGGAAGGCATGTTGTCGAGGAAGTCCAGGTTGAAGTCAGCCGTTTGTCCGGAGAAGGAAGACGTGTTGTGCAGCGAGGGGAACGTGTGGTTGGAACTGCTCTGCATGGGTCCATTCTGCGACATCATGGTCTGCTGCTGCATGGTCTGTCCATGCATTGTCTGCCCTTGCATCGGCCCGTTCTGCATCGGACTGCCCTGGTGCGTGTTGCCCATGCCGCCCATGCTCTGTTGCATCGACATGCTTTGTGATTGGCTCATGTGAATATTTGGCATCTGGAAGAATTTTTTATAATGTTATTATTTAACGAATTCACTTACATTTGGATTTCGTCTCGAGGATGACATGAACATGCAATTTAAGATACAAGGGACAAGAAACATAACTGGGAACAAAAGTAGTTACAAAGCAATAGCTTTGTATTCACGGGCGGGAATCGAATCGGAATTCCCTTTCTCGGTAAATACATAGTCTTGCCAGATATACTGTTACAGCCTTGTTTAATTTAAGTACCAAATACTAGCGAGAAATGTTGCGATTGATTACGAATGAGGAAATTTTGCACTATCTTAAAATAAAGAAATAATTGATATTGTGTCATTTAATAAAAAATGAGTGGACGTTAAAATAAGACACACACGGGTTATTAAGTTGCACCGCTACAGCTATGCAGCTTGAGGTTTTTAAATTGCTGAAAATTTGAAAAATAATTCATGGATTTTTTTTATCGTACTATCAAATGATTCCCTGAAGTTTCGAGCTTCGAAAACCGTAGAATAAGCGCCCAACCTTGCACGGTTAGAACGTCAGCGATCACCAAAGAGGTACAGGCGCGAATTAAACGAATTCCCGTCCGGAAGCAAAAAATTTTAGCTCTTCAGGTAAGGTTAAGAAAAACTACCATCAAATGAATGTTAAATGAAGACCTTGTACCCAGAGCTTATTGACGACACACAGGGAATTTCCGTAATGAACCTCCAAAAAAATTAAGGCTCGAGAGATGACCAGATTTGTTAAGAAGGTACGCCAGAAAAAAAAAAACCGCCAAATTCTTATTTCAAACGAAAAAATCTTGGCATTGAAGAAAGTTACAAAAAACAAAGTGATAAAATATTATGCCCACGTGAACAAAGAAGCAACCAGGCGCATGCCAATAAACCAGCGTGGGCAATAATCTGCGTCAATCATGGTTTGACTTGGAGTCTCATATTCGGGCTCATCTGTGATATTTCTCTGTGAAAAAGAAGTGAAGCCCAGTATTTTTGAGTATCAAAATACTGTCCTTGCAAAGATTGTGGAACATCTTCTTCAAAAAATTATCGAAAATCCACAATAAGTATTCCAATAACATTCAGCGCCAGATCATCAGAAAGCTACATCATACAAAACTGGCTGATTGGTCATAAAATTTACTTTATAGAGCACAACGAGGGGCCCTCTTAAAGCACAGACTTACATCCGTTGGAAACAAAATATGGCAACAATGGAAACAGAAAGCATGCGCAAAATCTCACCAAAATTTGAAGTTTCTGAAAGCATCCATGATTAAAGCAGTGGCTGATATAAATACGAACCTTGTACATGCTACGATTGACGACTGGCCTAAGAGGTTGAGGCCCTACATTCAAAACCAGGGAGGGTATTTTGAATAACCTAAACAAAACTTTAATTAACATTTAACTACCTTTGTTTTTATAATAATTAATTTACAGATATCTTAATTAAAAAAATATATATTTAGTGAAGTGTTTGTAACAGTATTTATGGCTAGACTAGGTAGAGCCTTTGAGTTGTCTATAGGGTTGCCTACATAGAAGCTTACTTGAAAGCTTGTTTTTGTATGTTGTTTTAAGGTACACAATAAAATATTACCTGTCCTTGAACACTCATCATCTGATTCTGCTGCATTATCAAATGTGACATTGGCGGTTGTTGTTGGTTTGATGCCCTAGAAATAAATACGTACAACAAATGAGTAATGTGACGCACGACAAGGTGAGCACTGAGGTCATTGTGACTGGAAAAACAACAATAATGTAATTATGACATTTTCAGTATTCATCTTCATTCTTTGAATAACACATAATATGTAGTAATGCATATATTTTGAGTGAATTATGTGATTTCTCAATCATACATTCCTTTTTGGATTACTACCTTTGCCATAAAGTAAGACCACTCTTCGCTGAACTTATCAGGTACGCTTGAAAAAGCTAGTCAGTTAAATGGCTCTGATAAGTGTGCAATTAAGAATACAATACAAAATACACATGTAAACGACCATCACTCTATTTCAATTCATGTGTTTAGGAGACCTATAATTGAATTTTGAGCACATTAAAAATAGCATATCAAAATGAATAACTACATTTTGCTTCTGCTACAAACTGACGACAACTGACCTCTGCTGCTGATGCTGCATCAGCTGGTGTTGCTGCAGGCGCGCTTGCTGCAGCTGCATTTGCTGCTGCTGCTGCTGCGAGATACCGCCCACCGCGCCGCCGCCCACGCCGCCCATGCCGCCGATACCACCCATCCCGAAACCTGGAGAATATAAAAAGTATAGAAATATTACAATGAGCTTGAATTAATCTATGTACAATTTCTTATCGATACATGATGTTTAGGGGCTATATCGGGCTATAAACACATAAAGGGGTTAAGTTCATGGGTGTACTGAGATCAGCTCTCAAGGGAGGGGCCCTTGGATTTTGCGTGCTTACACGTACTTTTGTCGTCCATAAAATTACGGGTTAATTTCTGATAGTTTTTATGAGTCTGCAAAACATGGGGCACTTAAGCACTTTTATAATGTACAAGACAGGTACACAACCACTGATACATTGAAGACATTCACCATGAAGTAAAAAGTATTTACATGACATACCTTGATGGTGATGAGGAAACTGTTGTCTAGCGGCCTGCTGCTGCATCAGCACGTGCCGCCACTCGGGCGAGTACTGCCGCGCGTGGGGGGCGAAGGCCCGCGGCGGGGCGGCGGTGCGGCGCGGCGCGGGCGCGGCGCCCACGAACCGCGGCTTGTACTCCGGCGGCGGCGGCCGCATCTGCTGCTGCGCGCGCAGCATCTGCTGCTGTTGCTGCTGCAGCATCTTGGCTTGGTGCTCGTGGGAGATACCCGCCGCGGCAACACCTTAAAGGCCATATAGGTTTGTTTGAAATACATGTTCAATATTGTGGCGTATTGTAGAATTTAGGAGGAAATATAAATTTTCGGGATAGGATGTACAATAAAATGAATGTCACGGACGGGTCTGTTGTTACTAAACAGATGCAGAAATAAAACACATCGACATTATTCCAAATCGATATTGATTCCAATTCAGACATCGATAACCACTTATCAAAAAAAGGACGACTTAACTACTGCACACCTGCATAGTGAACACAAACAAACAACACAATACAAAGAAGCTGTTTTCTGCCACCACGCTATTTAAAATTCATCTCTATGTAAATTTTTTTATTCATTAAAACTCATATAAATGGCCCATATAAATTTTGACGCATAAATAACTCAATGAAATCATCTCAAAACATACATAATATGTACTCCTAACTAATGATACTCGTGTCAGTGTCACTGGCAGTGGGGCGGTTAGCAACAGTCACCCGCTGACTGCCACGAACACCTGTTAAATCGTAACTACATTCTGATATCATCACCGTTCGTAGCTACCGTCCACGTCGTATCATCTGTTACATCAATTGGCTTTAGTACAATAATCAATACTGCCAAATGTTACGTCATTATCAGTTCAATTTCTTTGGAAACTTCTACTGGCAAAGTGAATGCGATTTTAATACATAGATACGTTACGTTTTGAAATTTGTGCATTTTTCTTGTCTATAAGGCATAGGAATACTATATTTTATTTGAAACATATATCAGTAGTTTTATCGTAAGATAAATAGACATTGATTATAATATATTATCCTAGCAGTATAGGTCATGGTCACAGCCAAATCAAGTCGTTTACACGACGAGCACAAACGTAAAACACACGAACCTATTAAATGTTTCTTATTGTATTAACATACGAGTAGGTACACTTGGAACCTAGAACTTATTTAAAGTGTGGCTGGAATATCAACCGCGCTATTTTTAGCACGCAATACAGCGGTATCTTCGACAATCATATTAAGGAAAATATTATATTCGGTGAAATTCCGATGTTGATTTGAGTCATATGTAACACACACTCTAGATACATAGACATACACACAAACGCTTTCTCTCTCCTACTCTTTTGCTTCCTGCACTCTTTCTTTCCTCTCCGTCTTTCTCTATCACGAACGCTCGCACGCGCACACGCATGCATTCTCTTCTCTCGAAGAGAATCTCACAGGCCACATGGCTAAACTATACGACAATCATGTCTTTTATTGGTCAATTTAGTATACTATATATTTTGTCGGATACCTAAATGTGAAGACATGACAAATTTTAATAAACCCCTAAAAAGTAGATAGGGCACTTATCTGTAAAGTTGGGCCCAACATGACATTTTATATGAAAATAGTAGTATTTGTATTTGTCTTATCTGTAACGTTTTGCCGGCTTAAGCTATTGCAGGTTGTCCTATCAGAGGGTTCCGAAGTAAAATCAAGTAGTAGAATTAGAATAAAATATTGAAAAACATTTTTTTTCAGGGTACCTCCCCTACAGGATGATTTTTTTAATCGTCGCGTACTCTATAGCATGGAGTATCGTTGAAAAGGTCTTTCAAAAATATTATCTTCTAAGACCATTTTTGGAATTAAGGGTCCGTCTGTGAAATATTTGGCTTTAAAGTGCTAATTTTAGCATAAGTAGTTAATGAGTATTAGTCAATAAACGTACTACTTCGGAACCCTACATTGCGCGTGACCTGACACGCACTTGCCCGGTTTTTTCACGTCTTTTTAAATTTGACATGTACCTATTCACATTTATCCAACGCACTATATTTAATACTATTGAAAGGTAGTTACCGAGTGGCGGAGGCCGCGGCTGCGGCGCGGGCTGCGGCGCTGCGCCGGCGGGTCGCGCGCGCATCGTCGGCGAGAAGTTGATGCTTTGCGACTGCGACACCGAATACGTGTCGCACCCACTCGCTGGAACAATCATCGACGTCATACATTAACCACACGGTCCACACATGTATATACTTATATACGATTTCAAACATCACTAGTCGTGGACTATAACACATTTTACTATGATACGAGTACGATAACTATGATACGATATGCATGGCGCCACCACCGTTTAGCTGTGACCACCATCCTTACAACTGAGTGAGTACCCCCGCGCACCAGTACAACCCGTTACGGCTAACTCATACGTGGGACAATCCTCGAGGTATATTTTGTTCCTCTCACGATAGAACGATTAGTACGTGAGGGACTGAAAGTATCGCTTACACATAATAATCCCCCATTGTCCACGCCACGACGATAGACGCAGTTGCTTGCGCATTTGAGGATTTCTTCTCGAAAATACCACATGAAATCACAAAAAACTTAAACGCGAGCCCTCAGCTTGCTATGACTTTAATGGAATCATGTGTTGAAAAATGCCTGACTTCATTTAGCTTCAAATACATTAATTCTGATACAATTATAAAGACTTTTAAGTCTATAAAGATCAAGAAATCAGGTGATCTCTGGGGTCTTTCTACTATGATAATAAAACCAATAATTAATTCCATAGCGCCACATCTAAGTCACATTTTCAATAAATGTATTGACGATGGTAGCTTCCCCAATCTAATGAAACATGGTAAATTAATCCCTTTATTTAAATCTGGAGATAAAAGCGACCCCACTAATTTCAGACCCATCTCAATGTTACCAGTTCTTAGTAAAATCTTTGAAAAAGTTATTTATAACCAGCTGCTGTCTCATTTCTACTTAAACAATTTGTTTCATGTTAATCAGTTCGGTTTTTCGAGAGGTAAAAATACCACTGATGCAGGTATAGCACTCCTTAAGCAAATTTTTGATGCTTGGGAGTGTAAGCAGGATGCCATTGGTATATTTTGTGATCTCTCAAAGGCGTTCGATTGCGTTGATCACAATATACTGATAAATAAACTTAGGCATTATGGTGTCTCAACACAATCAGTTGGCCTTATAAAATCGTACCTATCCGACCGTATTCAAAAAGTAGTTATTAATGGCAAGGAGTCCCCAGGAGCACACATTACTATGGGAGTGCCCCAAGGATCAATATTAGGACCACTGTTATTTTTAATATATATCAATGATCTTCCTTATTTCACAAAGGACTTGTGTGAAACTGTATTATTTGCAGATGACACCTCATTACTTTTTAAAGTTGATAGGAGAAAAACATGTTTTGACGATGTAAATAATACTGTTTCCCAAGTGTTGCAATGGTTTACATGTAACAACCTTATGTTAAATGCTAGTAAAACGAAATGTATGAAATTCACTTTACCAAATGTAAAACAGGTACCAACTCAAATAGTTATAAATAAGGAAGTACTTGACCTTGTAAATTCAACGAAATTCCTTGGCATTACTATAGATTCACGGCTACAATGGAGTCCTCATATTGAAGCCTTGTCTGGGAGGCTGAGTTCAGCTGCTTACGCGGTTAAGAAAGTAAGACTCTTAACTGACGTAGAAACAGCACGGTTAGTTTATTTTAGCTACTTTCATAGTGTCATGTCTTATGGTCTGTTGTTGTGGGGCTCAGCTGCAGATATTGAGTCTATATTTATTTTACAGAAAAGAGCAGTCCGTGCCATTTACAACCTCAGGCCTAGGGACTCGCTTAAGGATCTCTTTAAGGAAATTAATATTTTAACTGTGGTGTCACAATATATATTGGATAATATTTTGTATGTTAAGAAATATTACGATAGTTTTCTTAAGAAGTGACATCCACAATATTAATACGAGAAATAAGGCTAAACTGATTGTACCAAATTTTAGACTCTGTAAAACTGGTGGCTCGTTCATGGGTACATGTGTAAAGATTTATAATAAAATTCCATCGAAATTTACAGAAATGCCTTACCTTAAATTTAAAACTCATATTAAAAGCATTCTTATGACGAAATGATATTACAAATTAGATGATTATTTTAAAGACAAGACTGCTTGGACATGAGTTTTATGAATATAGATTGTAGTAGATGATAAGTGCTATCTGTAACTGTGAGCAGGAAAAAAACAAACCCGGGAGTTTCTTGCTGCTTCTTCTCCCGGGCCCTCTCACAGTAGGGCCTTGCCTGAAGCATTGGCATAACTTGCATGACTTTCAAAAAGTGTTTGTAAACCAAACCAATTTTGAATAAAAACATTTGATTTGATTTGATTTGATTTGATTTGATAACTATACCTTAATTTTAGGCAAAAATACCCATAACACAAATCCCTCACAGGCTAATGTAGGACAGTCTCTTTGAAAATGTTAGCACTACTCTCCGTACTCCGATCAGCTATAATTTTTTTTAAATAAATTTAAAATTAATTCGTCGACAAAATAGTCAATCTCATTTGTAGGTACAATAAGGGTACAAATGTGGATATAGAATAATCGGCCTGGACATTATTATAAGTTAATCAGAAAATATCTAACCAGTACAAAATAATGATTTCAAACGAAAGGCATATACACCTATCTGTTTATTCCAAGAAATTCCGTAAAATTATAAAATCAAATTGTGTAAAACACAGATGTTCGAGACACGACGACCTGATTCCACGTTATCTAAGCAATGTAAAATTGCAAATTTAAGCGTATGCTTCTGGACTTACGTGCGAATAACTTATGACGTAAAATAGACATATATTATGTATATGTTACCGGAAATCTGTAGAATCCGGTATTCCATACAATGCCTGGGCAATGTATAAAAAATACCTAAAACGTTCAGGTAACGTATGGAATATTATTCATTTCATACTATGCCCAGGCATTCTATACTTAGCTTGCCATATGGCTTAGCCGGCCAGTCTCAGCCACTGCGGCGAGCGTTAAAACCACCTGCTCCTCAGCTCGTGGGCCGCCTCACCCTTCCGCGCCTACGCGGGCTTACATTAAACTCTAGGGGTAAGGCATACAAAACTACGTGGAGTCAGTTTCGCAGCGATTCATTTCTGACACTAAAGTTAACGTTAACATGGTACTGTGCTATGTTTACCTGATTAGGTATTAGAAATAAAACACAAAATGGTTTTCAATGCTACATCACACACTCGCGCACTTGACGGCTAGATGGTGAATGCCTTGTGTGCGGGTGGTGCAGATACTCTTTAATTATTATCTATGCCACAGTTACCGCGCACTTTGAACTGCCGAACTGATTATCGAACTTCTAATTCCATCATTTTTACCGCCGATTCAATTATCGCACAGCCTGGATGATTTTTCAACTGATTGAAATAACTGGACAATTTTCTATTTATTACTGTTCGTATTTTACTGACACACTGAACCGCCGAAAATACATTTATTCAGCCATTTTATAGGTAGACAGATTAAAAGATAACGTTGACCAAAACTATTATCTTTATACATTGCCGGTGGGCCTCTAGTTATACTATACAAACCTTGGAAAAACTATACAATACCTAGGTAAAGTATGTAATGGAGCAATATATTCATATCATTTCATACATTGCCAAAACGACCCAGGTATTATATATGTTACCGGATATCTGTATAATGCTGGTATTCAACACAATTCCTAGGAAATGTGTATAATACCTGGGTCGTTTTGGCAATGTATTAAATTATATGAATATTATCACCATTACATAGTTTGCCTAGGTAATGTATACGTTTCTCAACTACTGTACAGAATACCTGCAGGTCCACCGGCAATGAATAAAGTTAGATTTGGGTATGTGTAGTCAACTTGGAACCTGCATGAATAGATATTTTTTTATACATTTTAAATTAATGCTTGACCGAAATCACACTTGATGGTATGGAGAGATGCAGTCTAATGGCTCCTACACTACACTGCTCGCCTACGCAGCTTCGGATTTTTCAAAATTGGTGACAGAACCGACTTAGTCAACCCCGACCCCACGTGGTACTAGTCTGCCCTACCCCTAGAGTGAATGTAAACCCCGGAGGCGCGGAGGGAGAGCAGCCCCCGCCCGCTGTAAGTAACTGCAGGCACCATGTGAGCCGAAGCGGCTGAGGCTGGTCGCCGTAGGCGACCAAAAAGCCGAAGCTGCGTAGGCGAGCATGGAGTGCCTGCAGTTAGTTACGCAAGGGCGGAGGGGCTGCACTTCCCGCAGCGCCGGAGATGTTTGGAAGCCTTTTTGTGTATCAAAAACCCCTAAATTCTCCCTAAAAGTGCATATGTCACCGGAAGATAACAAGAACCGCAAATTTACAAACCTAGGTTTATAAACAATATACAACTAAATGAATATTACTCTAACTGAAACATT
Source organism: Thymelicus acteon (assembly GCA_951805285.1). Lineage (NCBI taxonomy): Eukaryota > Metazoa > Arthropoda > Insecta > Lepidoptera > Hesperiidae > Thymelicus > Thymelicus acteon. The sequence goes on along the minus strand of OX638219.1, from coordinate 7,818,054 downwards.
CGCTACTTGAAAGTTGGCCTTTTGAAAAGTGTCATTATAAAAGGCAGACCAAACGTACAGTTGGCAACTGTTAGATTGGGAAATAAAAAAAAATTGTGATAAGTTGGCAAATGATTATTCGGCGAAATAAAATTCTGCGAAAAGTTAGTTGGCAAGTGATAATCGGCCAAACAATTTTCGGCGAAAAGGCAGCTTAGAGAACCGTCTTTTACACACATTACCAACTACGCATGGAGTATTGTATAGAATGCCTGGGCTAAGTATGGAATAAATAATATTCAAAACGTTACCTGAACGTTTTAGATATTCTATACATTGCCTAGGTATTGTATAGAATGCTGAATTATACAGATATCCGGTAACATATACATACATTGCCTAGGAATTGTGTAGAATACCACAAATTCTGGAATAGCTTTAGAAATTATATTCGAAATGTTTAAAAGACATGAAAATTATACTTATTATTTTTGTCAGTATGAACCTTTCATTGATTTAAATTAACAAAAAAAATTTCTTCATTTCGATGCCGCCAATTTGCGCCCCCCAAATCCTAGCGACCTCGGCGGTCGCCTAGTTCGCCTATATGGATGGGCCGGCCCTGAGTAGTTTCTAAAATAATAGTATAGTGTCTCCCCATACGGAGGTAGAAATTTTACTTTTTACTCTACAACCTGAGCAGTTTTCACAGATTTAACCTCAAAATAAAAATAAAAATAAAAACTCAAAAACTATGTGTTTCAGATTACCGGTAACATATACTCGTATACCTATATTGACACCAAATGGTGCCAACGCATTTTAGTCTGCTGCGAGCAAGCGAGATAAGTAGATGTCATTTTTGAAAAACCCCGACCGTTCTAGAACACATAATAACGCATATTATTTATTGTGCATAGTTAAAACGTCTTCATTATTTAAGTTTGAACTTTATTTAAATTATAATTGGTAAATAACTATATTTTTACTTATATTTTTAAAAATTATTTGAATGCAGCGCGGTCACAGAGTATGAAAAATTCTTGAAAAATGTGACACGGATTTTGTTCGGAACAGCCCGTCTAAATATTTAAGTCTATGTGTACACGCACGGACACCTACATAGCTACCAATAACTACTTAAGTGCTATGGATTTCAACAAAGTGAAAATATGATATTTTTTATGTAAAATTGTAACATTGTTAAGTTGAATTCTAAGTAAATTAATTTTCAGTAGGAACTAGAGTATCCTAGAAACAAACATATTTGGAGATAGTCTGCTATTTGGGACAAAGGGTCCTAAATCATAAAATCAACTTATAAATTGCCATTGAGTATAAGATGAATTTCGTTTCTTCAATCTTATGAATATTCCGTTGAACATAAAATTCACCCATGACATGTGTACGTTTTAAGGAAAATTACTATAAAAAGGTTCTTATTTCAGGCCAAGAACACAAGACCTTGATGAAAGCTAACGTACCATCCTTACAAGTTATTATTCGCCTAAAGGGGCAGGTGTTTCACTATGACTATGGCCTGAAACATATGCTGAACTGAAATGAATTTCTGAACAGTTAAGTGTACTGCTGGTGTAGTGTAGGAAATACTGAGGCGACCCAAACACGTCCCAATTTAAATTTTTTTCAGTGGCTCACGATTTTTCGAAGCACAAAAACGATCATAATTTAACTTACAAGCATTACCTATCCAATTGCCAATAATTATTATGAATAACTTTCGATTACCACAAGCAAGAATACGAACGCTTCAATTTGAAAGTGGTATAAGAACAAAAACTAAGACGAATTTATTTAACTAAGGGCTATAATAAATTATATAAAAAATAGTTATAATGAAAATGAAACAAATCTACAGTGGGCATTCTTTTGCCGGCTCTTTTATGTATATGCGTCGTTCGAACAAAGATTTCGATCTATGTCATCCCCGAAGCGCTCGGCGTGCTCTCGCGAACAGATCGTCAACCTCACACGTGCCCTCCCCCCGTTCTCACATATCGACGCCGAACACCGCGCCGGCCCCTTTAACACGGCTATCGCCATATACCTTATCACGACAGCCGAAAGCTCAATTTACGCCAGCTAAATCACCCACGCAACCGCTGGTAGCAATACGCATACCCTTCGGTACATTGTACTGAGTGTTATGAAAAATAAACTGCACGCGACGTAACATTGTTGTTTACAGAGCTGCTGTAAAGTACTTGATTCATTAAATTGCAATGACTTGATGCTATATATTATTTGTATAGTGAGTTTTTGAACACGACAATCAAGATACAAACAAATCGAAGATAGCCGAGAGCCCTTAACAAAGACGTCGGTCTGTAGATGGATACAAAATGATTTATCATCATATAGTTACATGTTATCAATATAGCTATATAATTATAGAGACTAATCTATACTATAATAAAACTCAAAGGGCAAATTTTCTGTACATTGAATATTTTTTAAAAATTTCGATTAGGGGGCACTTCATTAACGTGTTAGAGCACAAAAATATTTTTTTTAGAATTATTGTCTGTCTGTTTGTCTGTCCGGGCATCACATGAAAACCCTTGAACGGATTTCGATGAAAATTGGCAAAGTTGTTATTAATACTCCGGGTCATATTTTAGGATACTTTTTATCTCGGAAAATGAAAAGGTTTCCCCGGGAAACGGGATGAAAATTTGTATGGAATATTTTAAAACATCAACCGATTTGCTTCAAATTTGCAACAAATGTTCCTTGCTTAAATTAATGGAACACATATTTTTCAGTTTTCCTTAAATTTTGCAAAAAAAAAAGAAAAAAAAAATACAAATTAATGAGAATATTACTTATTTTTCAAAACCCACTCCTGGATTTTGTGATTTGATCGTGGGTTTCAGTATATAAATTACTAAATATAAGTACTTCAACACCGTTTTTAATTTTTTTTCTGCAAGAGGTTCAAATAAGGTAAAACATAACTTCTGTATGCGAAGCTGCGGGCAACAGCTAGTAGCAAAATATTGTACCTCTTCATAAAATAAGGAAAATAAAATAATGAATTAAATAGGTATCATTTTCTATTGAAATTACAAAAAATACCTACTTAAAACTGGTCTTTGTTTTGTTTTGTTACAAAACAATTTTGCACCTGACATTAAATAAAAGGTGAAAAAATATATGCTGATAATACATTTTATCTAAGTTTAAATTTAAAAATAACGTAGTTTCTTAAATATTTACAACCCCTTAGTATAACCCCTTATGGGGATGAATTTCGAGAAAATCGTGATACAGTTATTTTTTGTGTCTTTCTATAAAGCTTACTGTATATAATTTTTCACCTTTTTAACTTCAAAACTGACGAAGATTCCATACTAACTTGTGCTGCTTTAATTAACCCTTTAGGGGATGATTTTCCAAAAAAATGTGTTAAAATTAACTTTTGTTCATAAGTATAAACTATCTCCCTGCCAAATTTAATCTTAATCTGTTCGGTAGTTTCTGAGATTTTTTGTTTAATCAGCGGTGTGTCGCTTTTCAATTTTATATGTATATGTATATACATAGATACAAATTTAACACAAACTTTAGTCAATTAAAGAGGAACGAGACTACACAAAATTATTCAACGCATTGTTATTCCTTTAGGAGTTGAATTTCAATGAATCCGTTATTTATTTTGTAATTACAATAATACAAAAATGTCTGATAAAATTAGTGTAATAAGACGAAAGCTAAAACGCAATTACTTCACTGCACTGCAGAATGGAAGTTCCATTATTTCTAATTTTAGATGATTGGGAGGAACAATACAGGACCTACATTCTGTAGATATGAACAGGAAAGTAAAAAAATTCTATTCTACTAATTACAGAAAGATCAGCCTTCTTAAAACTGACTACATTAAACTATAACTGTTAATGAAAACAAATGTTTTGATATAAATAAAATACCAATTGATATAAAATAAAAATAAAAAATTTATTAATAAATCAAATGTTTCTTTTAAAGTATGTAGCCTATATGCGCGTGTCATCTCTCTATGGCTAGGAATCTGTAAGAGCCCTAATGATAAATCTGGTGAACTTACGCTGATGGTGCTGCGGTGACTGTGTCCCCTGGTGCTGGAAGCTGGCGTACATGCCCTGCTGCGCCGCCGCTGTCACGTGCGCGCCTCCCCCTCCCCCACCGCTCACCTGCATGTGTTGCGCAGCCGATACCTGTATACAACACACACAACATTACTTTAACACGCCCAAGAATAATAACAACAACGATTTTTAAAATTAAAGCCCTGTTGGGATAAAAAGTTTTTAAGACACTCTTCTGTTAAAATACCATCTTCTGTAAAAATTTCGACTTGCGGCACACACACCTGCTAAATAATAAGTTCACTAAAAAATATGAAATTATGATCTTAACTAAACAGATTTTAATATTTAGGTACTTTACCTAAGTATTTGCGATTCTTATCAGTAAACTATAGTCGATCTATGGTTAAAGAGCGGTGATAAAAGGAAAAATAAAATAAAACAATTTGCATGTGAGTTACTCTTGTAATTAGTATGAAGGATTTTCGCTGCTTTTTGACTTAAGTAATTTTTTTAATGTTGTCGTATTGCTAGCCAAATGAAATTTTCAGGGATTGTGGAAAAAAATTACCAGTAAAATATTTTTTCTACAACCTCAGAAAGTTATTAGTTTTAATTTTCAAAAAAATCAACATTGTTTCAATATTATTTCGATTTTGATAGACCAAAGATTTACGGCGGTTATATCATAAAAAGGCATACTATTGAGCCAGCTTGAGGAAAAAAATCATGAGCCTAGGCCTAACAGTTTTTGCCTGTAATTTTGGGTTTTCTTAAAAAATCTGAATTCTTCAAAAAGAATCACTAATTCACAATATCAGCTGAACCACTCAATTGCTGAACATACATGGTGGTTAAATTAGGTCTTGAGACTCTTGAGGTCCCCTACCGCTGGGCCACCGTGTATTCACCACCCCTGTTATACCGTGTACATATGTGTCAAAAATGTTTGTTTTATTAATTAGTTTAGTATGTATTCAAAATTAACAAGTGGCAAATTATGGTGAATGAATACCCCGCATTTGTTGGTAAAAGGCGACTCCGCTTGGCTTCGTATACCAGACCAGCTTCTGTAAATAGCCTTTCGCTGTAAACGCCAGGTGCTAAAAGATAAATTCTAGCAAGTACTGAGGTACTGATTTGAATTAAACGACCACCAAATGTATGGGTCGTGATTGCAATCGATTCGAGATGTCTTTAAGAAAAAGGTAATTTCGTTAGCAATTGGATTTTGTTATTCTCAATCGCGACACTAATAAGGGCCGAATATCCGATAGCCGGCGCTCCGGCCTCGTTGTTTGCCGAATATCCGGCCAAACCACTATCCGTTTCATCTCTAGTATTAATTAGTTTCAGTATTATTAAACACTGATTTTTGATAAAAAGTTTAATTTATTTTTGTTGCTTTTATAATTACCTAACAATATGTATTATGATATAATCTGTCGTTGACAAAAACCGCTTTTCTTCATACATTCGATTATCCGGATTTTCGATTATGACAACCCGGTTAACACGTTCACTGCGTTAGACAAATTTGATGACTTTCAGTTGGTGCGGTATGGGGTCTATTATATCCGAAGCACGAATTGTTCCTGGTGCGTTGCTGGGTCGAAAAGATCCGTTTGACTTCCATCTGTTTAAGAGGATTTATCTTTATAGGTATAATAATTATAGTGTATTTTTTTGTAGCAATATATTGACCAATAAACACTCAATAAAAGGCTGAAATCGTAGGTAGATGCACTGAATAGTTTCTTTGTAAATAAAGGGATTGTCTGGCGGATATTTACGACCCGTTCTCCGCACTGGTTAGTAAAATTGTCGATACATTTTTAGTATTGAGCATGATAAAGAGACATCGATAGCGATAAAATAATGCAGTTTGTAGGATTTGTAATGTGTGACCAATTGACGGGCTAGTATATACATTGATATATTCCACTTACCGATTATTATTTGTTTTGGGGAACCTTCGCTTACTTAATTTTTCTTAGGTTTTTCACCGTTACATGACTTAAACAACATTTTTCTGGATAGCTTCATGTTACATACACAGACAGTGTTACATACACTGTACAATACAACTGTATAATATAACTGTACAATATTCTTCTTATTTGCATAAAAACTCATCTAACCATACAGACCTCACTAGCTCAACTAGTATGTAATCTAGTGCGGCTATAGGGTCATCGGGCATCGGGTCGTTAAGAACCGATAAACGCACTAGATGTAAATTTTTTACGTTCAGTCGGCATCGGGTCGTAAGAACCCGATGCATTTTTTTTGTATTTACATTATCTATTTAACAAGGCAATTCCAAAACACTAACCATCTCATTCATAACCACTGGGAGACCAAATATATCTGTCCCGCAACAGCGGTTGGCACAGTAATTTTTACCCCGCACCGGAGGAAAGTTGAGCATCGGATATAATCAACCCGCTGCCGCACCGAACGTGTTAATCGAAGCTCTAGTGTACTTAATAAAACGCTAACTATTATTGACTGACAGACATCACACAGCCTAAAGGAGTGAGCTTATTTGAACCCATGAAACTACGAAAATATTCCAAAGTTTGTACAAGTATAAAATAATTTTTTTGCACTATTAGAGGCGAGACCGAGTAAATTTTAACCATAATAATAATAACACTGGTCGGCATCAAAAAAGAGCAAAAAAATGTATATGTGGACGTAATACATATGGATACGTTAAATCCAAATATGTAGTTAGAATTCACCTAGCACGTCTAATTTCGACGCAATACCACTTTTTGGATACACAAGAATTGCTGTGTTATTGTTGCAGCCAGCGGTACTTGTGGACGTTGGTACATGTATTTAGTTGTGTTCTGTGTCTGTTTCTGTGTCAGAAAGAAACAACAAGCTATTGTTTATTGCTCTAACCAACTGACATGCGCGAACGCAGTGATTGTTTTAACAAGTGAGCGACGTACGTGTGAAAAGTTGAAAAAAAAACAATATACGAGTTATTTCATTGTTTCAGTTTTCGTTTTAAAAGTTTTGGGAAGTTGGTTTCAATATTTTATTTTTATCGATCAAATTAACCAATATATACTATTAATTTAATATAAAACATTTTAATATCTTTTATTTTTATTTTTTTAGAAAAAAAATGCCACGTCCATGCAAAAATTCTCCAGACAATTTTTGTTATGTTTGTGGTAATTTTGTAATAGCCTTACATGAACGAAAACTAACACCTTCAATAAAAAAGGCTTATCCTTGTCATTTTGATCTGCAAATAGATGACAGAGAAAAGCTGGTTGCCAAAGATATGTTGCAAAACATGTGCAATAGCTCTGACTGGTTGGCTGAAGGGGTCTAAAAAATCACTGCGATTTAGTCGTCCTATGATATGTAGAGAGCCACAGAACCATATAAACGACTGCTATTTTTGTATGACAAAAATTAAAGGATTCTCTAGAAAAAATAAACACAAAACAAAATATTTCAACCTTCATTCTGCTCAAAGACCAATTCTTCGCAACAAAGAGCAGCCAGCGCCAGTTCCTCCTTCGGGTGAGCAAATTGATGAGGTATTAAATATAACAAAATTGCCATCTACAAAATCAAATAAATTTACACCGAGTAGTTCACCTAGCATAGCCGTCGAACCACATATTCTCAACCAGTCCGAACTTAGGTAATGATTTTGTCCGTGATTTCGAACTTTCGAAATCCAAGGCACAACTTTTAGGTTCCAGATTACAACAGTGGAACGTGTTAGAAAAAGGGACAACGTGAACAAGCACTAATAGTCATTAATCAGTCTATTTTTTTCTTTTTAAAATAAATACGTGTTTAATTTAGATTAAGACCAGTATTTTATTTAAATGTAAATATCTGAAAAACTAGACGTGATAGAAGGAATCTGTAAACAGATTTGGACTCAGTAAACCAAAGCCAATAGAAATCACATAGTAAACTCTTTGCTCCCTGATTTTTTTTTTTTTTTGCCGACCAGTGTAATAGGGGACCTTGGCTGAAGCTAGCATTAAATTATAAGTAAATTGAAGATTTCCTATAGATGAATGTCACCTTCGAACTTCGATCGCGCAAGTCTCAGTGCAGTAAGCGTTTAGTCTGGTAATAAGCCAATTAGATTATTGTCCTAATTATACTGTAGTATTCTGTTTACTTCTATACGCTACCTACTGAGGAAGTTATGTAAGTATAACGTCTTATGATTATTGATCATGCATATTTTACGTGCTTGACAGTTATTATATTAATGAATCAGTATGTAAAATAGTAAATAGATGCTAGAATGTAGAAGGTCATTAATTGATTATGATCATATTAGTTTCGAATGAACATGAGAATAAGTAAGTGCACTGCAGTGTACTGCAATTAAAACACGAATATAATATATACAGACTTTTTTATAAAGTGTCAGACATAGTTTGTGTTGTATTTTAGGGTCTGTGGCACTCTGTGGTGTGACTGTTGACAGACTTCATTATGACATGGCGCTATAAGTCTTGTCAACTGTCAGGCAGAGTCAAGTTATGGCGGGTCGAGTAGATTGTACGATACCCCGAGTTACTAAGACCATGTGAAAGTTAATACAGTAAAATACAGTTATATCAATCTATTTATTGTTTAATTGAAGCCCTGCCCATATCATAACATGGTGGCAGCTGAGAAATCCATCAAAGATAAGATGGAGAAAGCCATGAAGGTTGTCTGTCCGGGACCGTTCTCTTTTGTTCCCGAGGAATGGGCAAAGTACAAAACTAGATTCCTGAGATACATGGCTTTGTCAGGCAATAACGAATGTAGTGACAAAAACAAGACAGATTGTTTATTGTACTGCATGGGCGAGAGGGCAGAAGACATTATTTTGCAATTCGAAAAGTCAATGACGTATAAGCAGCTCCTAGAAAAGTTCGACAATTTGTTTTCCCCAAAGAAGAACGTAATTTATGAGAGATACAAGTTTAATATAAGAACACAAAAGAATGGCGAAAGTTTGGAAGAGTTTGTCACAGACTTACATAAGTTAGCTACATACTGCGAATATGGAACTCTCCAAGAAGAACTTATTAGAGACAGAATTGTAATAGGAGTCTGTGACAAGACTGTCAGCGACAGACTATTGCTAAAAAATGATTTAACTTTAACCGAAGCCATTCAAATGTGCAAGCAAGCTGAAGTCCAGCGGGAGGAGTTAAAAATTATAAGAGACACAGAGGACAATATAAATGTAATAAAAAAAGAAGAATATAAAAATAAAAGAAGCAATAACTGTTGGTTTTGCGGGTTTTTGCGACATCCTAGAGATAAATGTCCTGCACATAAAGTAACATGCCATATTTGCCTGAAAAAGGGTCATTTTGCCAAATGTTGTCGTTTAAAATCAGTGAGGAAAGTAGAAGTCAATGAAGGAGTAGAATACGAGGTGAGCTTTTGTGAAAAAATAAATAAATACAGGATTGGAATAGACATATTAGAGAATTGTAAATTTATACAAAAAGTGAATTTTTTAATTGACACAGGAGCAGACATAAGTGCCATTCCAGATTACATAGCAGCAAGGAATAAATTTTGTGTTGTGAAAAACTCGGACACAGTAAAAGGACCAGATGGGACTCAGTTACAAGTTATTGGAACAGTAGATTTACAATTAAAATATAAGAATAGTGTATTCAAAGGTAAGATTTATGTTATTAAAAATTTAAAATCAGCTATATTAGGCAGACCAGCCATTGAAGCTATGAATGTTATTAATATTTGTGCAGTATCAGTTTCCGAGGATTTGAGTAGTATCCATAGCATAGAAAAAGAATTTCCTAATATATTTAATGAGTTAGGTGTTTTTAAAGATGAGTTCCAAATCAAATTAATTGGAAACGTAAAACATTATGTACATGCTACACCTAGAAATATATCCATTCCATTATTGCCTAAAGTCAAGGAAGAATTAGATAGGTTGCAGCGATTAGGTATAATAAGCCCCATCGAAGAAGCCACAGATTTTGTTTCACCCATAGTAGTAGTAATTAGAAATGACAAATTAAGAATATGTGGGGATTATACTCAAGTTAATAAAAATATTCTAAGACCTATTTATCCTATTCCAAAGGTGGAAAATACTCTAGCAAAACTAAAAGGTGCTAAATATTTCTCCAAAATTGATGCTACCTCAGGCTTTCACCAAATAAAGTTAGATGAGAATTCAAAGAAAGTAACAACAATTATTACTCCATTTGGTAGATATGTATACAATAGATTGCCCTTTGGACTTAATTGTGCACCAGAATATTTTAGTATGAAGTTTTCTAATTTGTTTAAAGATATTAAAGTTGCTATTCACATGGATGATATTCTTATATTTGAAGATAGTAAAGAAAAACATGATATAGTACTCAGAGAAGTGTTAAAAAGACTACATATGGAAGGGTTGACAATTAACAAGCACAAATGTGTTTTTGGGGTAACAGAAATATCTTACTTAGGTCATGTAATCAATGAACAGGGAATCAAGGTAGATCCTGAAAGAATCAAAGCCATAGATTCCTTCTCTATACCCTCTAATAAAAAAGAATTATTACAGTTTTTAGGTATGGTAAATTTTGTGGGACGATTTATACCAAACAAATCTCATTTGTTAGCACCTTTACATTCATTATTAAAAGAAAATCACATGTTTACTTGGGGGGCAGCACAGAACAAAGCATTTCATGAAATAAAAAATAAACTTAAAAAAGCACCAGTGTTAGCTCATTATGACCCATCCTTAAAAATCATTGTATCGGCAGATAGCAGTTGTTATGGTTTAGGAGCAGCATTGATGCAAGAAAGTATAGGAGGGCACAAGTCTATTGTGATGTATGCCAGTAGAACACTAACGGAGACTGAAAAGCATTATGCTCAGATAGAAAAAGAATGTTTAGCTCTTACATGGGCTGCGGACAAATTTAAAGATTATATTTTAGGAATCCATATAATATTAGAAACAGATCATAAACCCCTCCTACAAATATTGCAAACTAAACAGTTGAATGATTTAAGTCCAAGACTATTAAGATTGCGACTTAAACTTACCAAATACAACTATGACGTTAAATACACTCCTGGAAAAGAACTAGTAGTTGCTGACGCACTATCAAGACAGCCAATTCCTTGCTCTTCTGTTACACAAAGCTTAAAGGATTTAGATATCAACTTACTTAGTAATGAAACTGTACATATTGATACTTTAGAAAGAATAAAACTGGAGCAAAACAAGTGTAATATTTGTATAAATCTTAAACAGTTTACAGTACAAGGTTGGCCAAGTAAAAATAAATTAGGAATATTTAGTAAATATTATCAATACAGGGTAAATTTTTCAGTAGAAACTGGGATTCTATTATTTAACTCAAGAATTGTCATACCTAAAAATATGCAAGATGAAATTTTGAATAAAATTCATGCAGGTCATTTGGGAATTAGCAAATGTAGAGAACGTGCCAAGCAATCAGTTTGGTGGTTAGGGTTATCTAAAGAAATAGAAAACAAAGTAAAAACTTGTTCCAAATGTATTGAACTGTATGTAAATCATAAAGAAGAGATGGTAATAGATTGTGTACCAGATCGCCCCTGGCAGAGAATAGGAGTAGATTTGTTTAAGTTTAATAACAGTTGGTATATTGTATTAATGGATTATTACTCTCGATTCATAGAAATAGCAAAACTTCACGACTTGACAGAAAATTCAATTATATATCAGTGTAAGGAGGTATTTTCTAGATATGGCATTCCAGAGGTGGTTAGATCTGACTGTGGTACACAATTTAGAACAAAATTCAATAATTTTGCCAAAGAATATGGATTTAAATCGGTCACTAGCAGCCCCTATTACTCACAAAGTAATGGTCTAGCCGAGTCAGGAGTCAAAATTGCTAAATCTTTGTTGTCAAAAAATGAAGATATCCATTTGGCTTTACTAATTTATAGAAATACTCCTTTGGAGGTGGGTTATAGTCCAGCTGAATTAATGTTTAACCGTAAATTGAGAGATAACCTACCAATATTACCAAATCAATTAAATAAACCTGTTACTATTAAAAGTAAATTAAGGGATAGGCAAATAGACAGGAAGCATAAGAGTGCATACTATTATAATAAAAGGCATAGGGCATCAAAATTGTCAGAATTAGAAATTGGTAATAAGGTTTGGGTAACAGATTTAAAAACCTATGGTTTGATAGTAAAAAAATGTGAGGAGCCTAGATCTTTTATTGTAAATACAAATAAGGGAAAATTTAGAAGAAATAGATGGCATTTAAATAAAGTACCGACACATAGTTCAATGGAAGATTGTACGGACAGTTATGATGTTGATTGGGATGATACTGATAATGTTAAACGACAGGTAAGCTTGACAGATCCTCAAAGAGAAAATAGCTCTTTAGATTTAGAAGAAACTTCTAATCTTAATCAATCTGATCAAAGTAATCAATCTCTTAGAAGATCTGATAGGCTTATTACAAAACCGAAATACTTAGATGATTATGTTTGTTAATTGATTATTACCTAAAAATATTATAGTTATAACATAATGTTTAAACATATGTTATAAGCAATAAGCTGGTTGGATAGAGCCAAATAAAATTTGTTGTCCTAATTATCTAACGATTAATAAAATTGAAATTTGTGTTATAATTATAAGTTACAAATGTGATTATTTCATTTACATGTAGTATGATTCATACTTCAATTACAAAAGGAGAGATGTTGTATTTTAGGGTCTGTGGCACTCTGTGGTGTGACTGTTGACAGACTTCATTATGACATGGCGCTATAAGTCTTGTCAACTGTCAGGCAGAGTCAAGTTATGGCGGGTCGAGTAGATTGTACGATACCCCGAGTTACTAAGACCATGTGAAAGTTAATACAGTAAAATACAGTTATATCAATCTATTTATTGTTTAATTGAAGCCCTGCCCATATCATAACAGTTTGTAAGGAATCGTGAGACAAAATCTCGGAAATCTCCTACAGGTAATCAGCAGAATCAGCTACTCGCGATACCGTGAGAATTCCGGAAAAAATATGCTGCCTATATGTTGACCTGTAAGTCCTGTAACCTCCTCTATCTTCCAGAGAAAGTCCCATTAAAACCGGTTCAGCCGTTCCAGAGATTAGCCCAAAAACACAGACAGACTGACAAAAATGTTAAAAAACATTTTACTTAAACATAAACATGTACTTATGTACGCGCGTGAGAAGTTAATACTTCTTTGGCATCAAAAAACAATTTTAAGAAATAACAATTTCAAAAAACCATTTAATTTTTTTTTCAAAAAAACAATATTCAACAAAAAGACTTGAAAAATTTTAATTTTCAAAGAAAATTCAAAGAAGTAAAAAAAAATAAAAACAATATTCAAAAAGACAATATAAAAAAAAACATTAAAAAAAACAATATTAAAAAAAAATCAAAAAAACAATATTCTAACAATATTCAAAAAAAACTATATACATATAATTATAATATAATACAAATAACTATATAAATATAATTTTATATAATAATAATTTTGGCTTCCCGCCCACGTCCGATAATCGGTGACCGCTTTTTTGTAGGTGAAAAATAGAACGTACTGATAGCAATAGTGCAACGCACACGTCCTTCAACAAGTCGGTCAGAAATAAAATCGGTGCATTCCGACCGATATCGGTGAAAAATGGAACGTTCGGTTCTCACCGACTCACCGACAGTCGGCACTTGCAAGGGAAGGTGGGTGAATTTCCATTTTTGCCATTTTTATGACAGTTTTCTGGTAACTTTTTATTTTGTCCAAGAAATTAAGGAATAACAACTGAATTAAATTAGTTTTTTATAGAGTAAGCTCAACTATGATTTAAACAGCAAATTCATGAGAAAATCCAGAAAAAAGAAAAAGCCCTGTTGAAGTAAATGATGTTGTGTAGAGGAAAATGATATAGCCCATTGACGTAAATGACGCGGTGTGGAGGGTAATGACGAAAATTTAAATCCCAACGTGTAATCAACTTTTTTATCAAAAAAAATAACAATATTCATATGATTTCAAAAAATCTACATAACGTTTTGAAGTATTTTAATGACTGATTACGTATTTTATTTTAAATGAAATTTAGGTTTTTTTCTTTCTTTTTTCTTTTTTACAAAAATAATTATAATTAATAAAAAAAGGTATAAAGATTCTGTGATTCAAGTAAGTAAATAATATTTTGTTTATTTAAATAATTACATACTTGACAAGGTTAGTTTTAAAAGACTGATGTTATTTTTAGTCATAAGAATTCAATAAATCCGTTTGATTGATTTTTTTTATTGCTTACCTTAATGTTACCGATAGCCTTTCTTCTGGATGAATGCACTTCCTCATAATAGTGTCCTGATGGGTAATAGCGTGTTCTACTAATGCCAGCAGCTCATCAAATGTATTAATTGACATTCTATAATATTTAAAAAACTTGTCTGGTCGAAGTCTCAGATCAGCATGACGAACATGAAATATTCCCTTCAATAATCTCTGAGAGATTATTGGATCAACCCAAAACTTTATTTTTTCTCTTCTGTTCCTCAAAAGCCATTAACAACAAACCTTCCTCTGTAATTCCACCTTCCTCGTTATATTCATAAGATTATCTCTGTCCATGACGTGCTGCTCCCTCGATAGCCACAGACAAAGTGACCAGTACGCTCTATCTCTCCTACAAAAAAAATCGGTCACCGATATCGGTCGTGGTCGAATAGCGAGTCGGCCACAAAATCGGTCATAAGAATCGGAGGAAAAATCGGCCCGATTATCGGTCCTACAAAAAGTCGGACGTGGGCGGGAAGCGTAATCATTTTTTCCATTTATTTCATAACGCGCCTAAAGAAGTATAACTTCAAGAAGTTTGTTTATGTTTTAGTATCGTGTAAATAACTGTAAGTACTTCAGCAAACAGTTATTTTGGAATCTCACACAGACACCAGACACTTTAATTTTATTTATATGTATAGATGTAGTATACATTATAACTATAACAAATAGCAAGTAATAGCATCAAGATGATCGTGCATAAAATAGTTGCAAGTATGAGGGCCGCCGCGGGTTGTCTGAATTGTCTCCGACGTGTGAGCCTGGTGACAGATGCCAGTCAGCACTCAGACTCAGTAGTAGCGTGTGGTACCGCACACACTTACACAGCGCCCGGCCATAGCCTATCGAAATTGCTTTTAGTCGCCCAACAATAATGTCTTCTCAGCTGATCCTTCTAGCTCCTCTGTCCGCGTGAAGTTGTAAAGGCCGATAATGGCCTGCAGCAACTGTCCATTAAGAAAATATAGCTTATTCTTAAGTAGAACTGAATAATTAAACTAGTTGGTAGCACAGTTTGTTCCTACAAAAATGCAATTCTGAGTAAGGAGTTGATCTCTGTTCAGGGAAGACGTTTATATGTACAATGTATGAACGTTTGTACAGGTCTTATTTGATCTTGTGTTGTCGACGATTTAATCACATTGATAAGCCAATTTACTGCGAAGTAATTAATAAAGGTCTCAGCAGCTTGAGTCGATCTAAAACGATCCTAAACGATAGACCGAGTTAAGCAATAACGGGCAAGTTCGGGAAGGTGATAGGTGATTAGTCGGAGCACTAAGAAAATTATTCGATTTAGGGTATTAAAATTGCGTTTTTAATCTTTACTTAATTATTGAAAAACGGGAATAATAATGGGAAATCAACAGTAGACAAAATGTTCAATTATAAAATTTAATTCCCATTTGCGTATTAGAGTACGGTATACATAATTAATACACTCATTTAGAATTTACATAGATGCATATTAAAAACTAAGAGTAATATTTATTTAAATCATTGAATCTCCATTATTATTCTTACTCCAGGGCCGGCTGTAATGCGACATGCGATAGATCAATGGACGAAAAATTTTGGGGCGATAGAATAAGTTTCACTTTAATAAACGCTTGCACGCTTCGGAGAACACGTGAAGGCGTCGGTCCCTAATAGCAGTTGTTAAACCATGTTGGGTTACCCACTAATGCTTACACTAATCCGTTCGCTGGAATAGCAGCGTAGTAGAACTGGTGAAGTAGGCTGTAGGT
Source organism: Thymelicus acteon (assembly GCA_951805285.1). Classification (NCBI taxonomy): domain Eukaryota; kingdom Metazoa; phylum Arthropoda; class Insecta; order Lepidoptera; family Hesperiidae; genus Thymelicus; species Thymelicus acteon. The sequence continues at coordinate 7,801,863 of OX638219.1, read as the reverse complement.
GAAAACAGTGCGGAAATATCCCTGTATTGGGTTAATTAATATATGTAAGCCAGCCATATCAAGTATTTATTAAAAAAATATATATTTCTAATTTTGGAAATGTGACACCGGTACCGCAACACCGACGTATCTAACTAGGCGGTATTAGATTTGATTTGCATCTAATACATCGTACGATGGACTTTTGTTACTAGTTAGACTGTGGCTCGACAGGCGATGTCGTTCAGCCGTGGCGCCTCAAACCTGTTCCGCGCCATCTCTCGCTCGCCACCGCTCGCGCGCTCCCGCAATTTTGCCACTCGCCCTCATATAGGTAATATGCGTAATAGCCGCTAAGCCGTATTGTACAGCCAGACGGGCTAACGGCACCTCTTATCTAGTCGTGCATCGACTACGTTTTGTGAAGCTTGGACAGCTATCACGAGTATCACGACCCTACGCGCCAGGTATGACCGGCATAATGTATTCCCCAATATGAAGTGCCTTCATCATTTTACTACAATACTTTAGTATAACACTAGCTATCCCGGCGAACTTTGTACCGCCTAACAGATCAATGTCATGTTACTTTTAACTTTTAACTAAACGTTTTGTGTGCATGTCTCCCTCTCCCTCTCAGATATAAATCTAAGTCACTAACCAAAAACACCATATTTTATAACTCAAAAACGGCTAAATCCATTTTAATGATATAGGATTCGTCTCTAGCTGGAATAGCAGACTATTGAAATATCGAAAAAAATAAGAAAATCACAAAGAAAAAATGACGGCTGTCAAAACAAATGACAACCGTCAAAACAAATGACAATCGTGAAAACAAATGACAACCGTCAAAACGAATGACAACCGTCAAAACATACGAAAACCATCAAAACAAACGACAACCGTCAAAACGATGACAATTGTCAAAACAAATAACAACCATCAAAACAAATGGCAACCGTCAAAACAAAGACAACCGTCAAATCAAACGACAGCAAAACAACAGTTATGACAATTCTCATATTCAGTTTTATGTTTATTCTTATGTTCTTTGTGTTTTCTTCTATATTTTTTAGTTATTCTGCTATTCCGGGCCGAGACGATTCTAACCAAACCAAAGATCATTTAAATCGGTTCAGCTGTTTTTGAGTTTTAAGTAACTACCACAACTAGTTCCGCCATGCCTTTGTTTATTTTTTCCATTATGAACTGATTATAAAATACGTGTTAATAGAGAGGATGTCAAGCCAATAGGTTCCAGCACAAAGAATTAATACATTTGATATCAAAATACGTAGTAAACACTATTTAAACAATTTTATTTTATTTAAAACACGAGAACAGCAAATTATTACGTGTTATTCCAGATTATCCTCCTGTAAGACCTAAGATTAGCAATTTAAACCCCCTAATTCCCATGACCTGAGTATAAATTTATTTATATTTTAGTTACTAAACTATAAGATTAACACACTTTGTTATATTATATCTTAATATATCGTCGTTGTGACTTTAAGACCTCTTATGAGTAAAATATCAGCTTTTAGAGCGAATCGATGAAAATCGATAAAGTTTTATTTAGCAAGCACATAGGTAATTTTGAATTTGGTGAATATATTACGATGGAAACGTCGTGCACTCATGAGAATTTTTGAATTCGATAGTGCTTCAAAATGCAGAATCATTTGACGTCAAAAAGTGATTCTGTCAAAAGTGGGACATAACACATAAGAGGTCTTAAAGTCGCAACGACGATATATAAATTACGTGTCACGTTGTTTGTCCGCGATGGACTCCTAAACTACTTAACCGATATTGGCACACCGTGTGCAGTTTGATCCAACTTGAAAGATAGGATAGCTTACATCTCCCTTAAGGCACACGGAAGGTTTTATTAAAAAAAAATGACAGAACAAAGTCTGTCCGGGCAGCTAGTATAATATAGATTACTGGATGGAGGACAGAAGATAATTTCTAGTTAGAAGTGATAATTTCCTGTAATATTTTAAAGTCCCTAGAGCTAAAACTAAAATAAGATTTTAACTATTGTGAACATCAACAGTAACATTACAGGCACAATTAAAATATTTAACCAAAAATCAAAATTCCAGTTTTCGTGGGGCTTACTTAAAAATTGGGGGATTCTCAAAGAAAATTTCAAACCCGATGATAAATAGGGCCTTTTAAAGGTTTCCAAAAATTTCCAAAAATCCAGCCTTAATCTACCTGTTACACAAGGAACCTGTGTGCATTTCAGATTTCTAGCTTTTCAAGGTATTGAGCTGAGCGATGATAATTATTATGTCATTAAGACAGCCATACAGAGAAGCAGTGATAGCCTAGCGGTTAGAACTTTGGTCTCCCGAACGAAGGGGCTTGAGTTCAAATCCTAGCACGCGCCTCTAATTTTCAAATATTATGTGCAAATTAAAAGTTAATTATTATCACTTGCTTCGCACTTCGGTGTAGGAAAACATCGTGACGAAACCTGCACACCTGAGAGTGCTTTAAAATGTTCTCAAAGGTGTGTGAAGTCTACCAATTCGCACTTGGCCAGCGTGGTAGACAATGGCCTATACCCCTCACATAGAGGAGACCCCGAGCCCAGAAGAGGGACAATTATGAGTTGTTGCTATGTCAATAAGACAGGACTTTGCCTCTTATGTAGATTAATGTTATTATGCATAATTTCAATAATAAATATGATAAACTATTATATAATTATGTATATTGAAATTATTAGTACATAGTCATTTAATTAAACGTAAAGCTTGATACACTTACACACTGACGCGAAGCGACTAAAGACGATGACGCCGAAAGAGTTCCAAAGCAAAAGACTTATTTGGTGGCTTTCTTTTTTACAATTTTGTATAAGTTCGTTTTATAAAAAATATTCATATTAAATTGTTTTGCTTCGACTGCATAAGCGGAGAATAAAGAACATTGGATTATAGTTGGCATACCTACAAGTACTGCCATTTTGAAAAAACTTCGTTTCGGCGGCCAATGATGAAACATGTGTCAATCGACGGAGTAAGTGATTACAATCAAAAAGTATTCAGTGATGAAATGTCGTAAGAGAAATACTTTCTAAGATATTCGAGTTCAAAACCGTAAAAAAATAAAGCAAAAACTTCGTTTCGGCGGCTTTTGATAAAACATGTGTCAATCGATAGACTAAGTGATTACGATCAAAAAGTATTCAGTGATGAAATATCGTAAGTGATATACTTTCTGAGATAAATATTATTAATAATTATTTTTAATTTTGAACTCAAATATCTCAGAAAGTATATCATTTACCACACTTCATCACTAAATACTTTTTCACTGTAATCACTTATTCCGTCTATTGGCACATGTTTCATCACAGGCCGCCGAAACGAGGTTTTTTCAAAATGGCGAAATTGTAGGTTCCATACAAAAGTGTTCGAACCCGTTTAATACTTAATTTTAAATCAGAATATTCTATTTGCAATGTCTAGTAACTATCACTCACTGGCATTCGCAGCCATTTAAGAGGGTAAACAGTCATTGATATTATCTATCAACAATTTATAAAACCGAGCGAAACGTAAACATTATTATAAGGCTCAATTCGTTCGGATGACTTCATGTCAGTAGTTAACGTTCGACTTCGTAATTAAAATCATTAATTAGTATTCGCACTGTAATGGAGAACGATATATTTTCAATATAATGGAATTTAATAAGTACTAATACATTTATTGATCGAAAGCATTCACTGAGTAATGTGAGTAGGATTTGACGTCCCGGCACTTATTAATTTTGAAATCCACTATCTTGTAGACTGCGTACACATGCAATATATAGTATAGGGTATGCATTTTGTACGCCGATATTTGCAGGTTATGCGACAGTTAAGGCTACAAACGCATTATGAATTCATATAGTGAAACTGGCACAATGAGGAGTGAGTATCCTAATAATTATATGAGAGATCAACTAACACTGGAAAATGGTCGTTGATCGTGTGCTCTCATATAAATGAAATGAAACAATCCACGTCTGTGGCTACGAGAGCAAGCGCCGCGGCCGCCTACAATGCTAGCTCCCGGAGAGTACCGTTTACCGACCGAGGAGTACCGCTGCGTCAGGTGCACTAGACTACTACCACAGCGTCCACAGCTCACTTCACAAAATAACTCTATTGACATTGTAATATTTATGTAAAATTATTATACTTTACTAACTTACTTTACTACTGATGTTTCTCTTACTTCCCGAAGGTTGACTGGTAGAGAATGCTTCTAGCATTAAGTCCGCCTTTGTACCTCTTACATTGTTGTAAGGTTCAAAAGTTTAAATAAATAAATAAATAAATAACAGCCACGCCTATGCTTCGCACGCACGAGCAGTGCATAATAATTAATGCAGACATTTTTTTCTGTCGTAGTTTCGTTTAAGTTGAATCGAGCATAGTCGGCATAATTTTACCTGTTTGTAAAATTCAAACTTCGAATAAAATTTTAATTAATCTCTTCTCATTTCATTTTCGATCCTTCCAATTTCTTCATAACTTTCTACTTATTGTAGGTACCTAATCACTAATCGATTACGTTTACGTGGGTCAGCGCGTGAGTGGAGCTCACAATTCGCACACGCACAAAATGTAGTCTCTATGGAAAACTGCCAAGTGCGTCCCGCGTTGCGTATAGTTTATGGTTCCGTAGTCATTTATCTCAACACCACGTCTCGACGCAGCTTGAATAATACTTATGATGATTATGACATAACTACCTACCTACATATAATATTATATACAATACAGCGCCGCGTAAAATTGATCATGAGTTCATGACAAAAGAATTCAAAAACCAAGCTTTAATTTTTTATCCCACGATAATTTAAATAAAATTAACAAATTTAGATAATACGTTTTCAAATTAATAAACAGTTTTGTGATATAATTTCATACCTACTACCAGTGGCGTAGCTAGCCCTTCCGGGGCCCCGTATCAAAATTTTGCCGGGGGCCCCCTCGACTCGTGGGTAAAGATCTTTCTCAAAAGAAATAAAAAAGCTAGCGTGAATTAAAACAAATATAATATACTTACTAACATCGATTAATAAACCACATACAAACAAAACTCTAAAATTTTAATCTGGGGGCAGCTCTGGTTTCGTTTCGGGAGATCCGAACGCGAGCGCAAACTCAGTAGCTGATGTGATACGACAGGGAATCATGGTCATTGTCAACGACATGGTCATCCGCGTAGACGCTTATAGATCTATCCACCTCAGGGCTTAATACAAAGTTTAACGCTGCCTCCTGGTCAGCAAAGAAGCAAATGACTAAAAGGAAGGCAATTTAAAGTCATCGGCAGAACTGGCTAGCGAATGGACGATTACCCCTCTGGTAGTCGAGAATTCTGGTCGCTAGCTCAAGCTGCTGAGGGTAACTTCTGTTGGTCGTCTCTTCCACAACTGCGTAAATCGGACGACTTCGTGGTCCATACGGCAAAGGGGAATGCCGAACTTCTTGGCATCCTTTTTGCCGCCAACTCAACTCTTGATGATAGAGGGATCGCCTCCGCCTAAATACCTGCGAGAGCTTGATACCAAGAAGTTGAGAGGACCAGACGGTATTCACGCAGTGGTGTTAAAGATGTGTGCTCCCGAATTGATTCCAGCCTCGGATCTAGGGTGGGGGAGGGGCAAACCGGGGCACCCGTCCCGGGCGGCAATTTAGGGAGCGCAAAAATCATAATATAGTATGATTAAAAATAAAAAAAACTAGCTGCACAAAGCGCCTAGCATACGGGAGCCTGGTTGGGAGAATAAATAAATTTATTTGAAAAAGAGTTGTTATTGTCCCATTCACGAAAAATGAAACTTTTATTATTTGTGAGTTTTTTTTATCTTATCTCTATCACTATCAAGTTTTTGCCCCGGTTCGAAAAATATTGTAGATCCGGGGTTGCTTGGTTGACCGTAACGTGCTTATTCTTATTCTATCTTATGCCACATGATACGTCTTCGTGGAAAGTTTCCCTTTTTCATTCAATTCACATAATTGGCGATCTCAGTGACCTGGCTAACTACAGGCTTATAGCGATAAGCCTATAGCCTCCCTGCTTGCAACGGTAATGGAGCGCGAGATTAACATGCAGCTCCTGGGATATCTGGAAGATCATCAGCTGATCTGTGATCGACAATACGGTTTTTGCGACGGTCGTTCAGCTGGTGATCATCAAATTTATCTTATGCTGTATATCCTGTAGGCATCGTCAAGCTATTGATCGCAACGGGGAAGCACTGGCAGTCAGCCTAGATTTCGCTAAAGCCTGTGACCAGGACTGGCACAGGGAGGTCTCACGAAGTTAACACGTTACGGTCGCTGTGAGAGGTTATGCAGTTGGGTAGTTAGCTTTCTATCTGAGCGATATATCAAGGATGTAGTAGATGGTTGTTGCTCAGATATGAAACCTATAAAATGCTGGTGTTCCCCAAGGGTCTGTGGTATCTCCTACGCTGTTCATTCTGCATATCAATGACATGGATGAGTGGCAACTGTTGCTATGCAGATGACAGCAAAGGGGATGCCCACTACACAGCCCCCCTTAATTCCTCTCAGTTGCAAAACTTGCAAGTGGCGGAGCAGGCTTAAAATTGTGTCTGAATTCGAGAACTCTCTGGAGCAAGTCTCGGAATAGGCTTGACTTAATTTAGTCGAATTCAACCCTACGAAGACACAAGTTACCGCCTTTACCACTAAGAAAACCCTTTTTTCATAGTGCCTCAATTCCAGGGTACCGCGCTCATCACTAAAAGTGTTGTAAGAGTATGATTCTGGGAGTTGAGATCTCGAGTGATGTGTAGTATCAGCGTCATTTGGAAGCCAAGGCTAAGTTGGCTTCCAAAAAGCTTGATGTTCTAAACCGGGCTAAGGAGACTTCACTGCGAGCGAGACACCTGCTCATGCTTTACAAAGCTCATGGCCGAATTGAAGTTTTATCCACACCGATGAGACTCGTGGAGAACTTCTACGGTCCGATTCTCCCGATCATTTTTACCACACACGTGCTAACTGTAGAATGAGCTTCCTCCTGTGGTATTCCCGGAGCGCTATGTCATGAGGTTGCCGACGGCATGTCCGCGCAGCACTCAGTTCTGGAGAGCATAATGTCGTGTAGAACGTAATTTTTTTGTACATTAAATATTTTGTTTAAATTTTGATTAGGGCATTTAAATAACTGATTAGAAGTTTTTCTTATTATTATCTGTACTGCCTGTTTGTCTTCAATTCGTCGAGTTTCCAGATTTAGAATCATGGCCTCTTAAAGATAAATTGCATGATGCTAAAGTAATTAATGCATTAATACGATGAAAGATGGTCCAGAAAGAAATTTTATTGTTGATTTCACTTTTCAATGAAGTATCGATGCTTTCCGGAACATTTTTCGAATCATAATAATTAATTTCCGGATCATTTCACGAATTTTTTCTAAGGCGCATTGGGGGCCCCCTCAGCCCCGGGGCCCCGTATAATTGATACGGCTGATACGGCGGTAGCTACGCCCCTGCCTACTACCTTCCATTAAAGAACAAACTAGAAATCAGCCGTATTGGGGCGGCTTAGAATACTGACTCCAATCCCATATCGGCATAATATGTACTTAGACTTAGGAGTAACAGAATTTGGCCCACTTGGTGGCAAAGCTTCACAAGGGGCCATCCATAAATTCATCCATAAAGTATGATGATGAAATGATGATCGATGTAGTGTGCTGTGTGACATTGTGTGTCAAGAGGTGGGAGGGGTCCTAAAATTTGTGACGTCACACTTCAAAATCGAATAATTGGTTTGTATAGGTAAATATTAAAGAACAATTACCTAATGGAAATAAAACTTATTTCAGAACTGCTGTATTAATTTAATAATTTCTAGGTGTAAAATTTCATAATATGTGACGTCACACTAGGGGGGGGGGAGATCTCACAAATGTGACCAGCTGTGACAAGGACGTGGGGAGGGATCAAAAAGGCATGAAATTAGTGTGACTTAATTTATTGATGGCCTAGATTACATTATTATTAGAGATGGGAGGGATGAGATTTACCGAGTAACCGAATACTGAATATTATTCGGTTTTACTTTTGCAAAACCGAGCACTCGGCCGAATTATTCGGTTCAGTTTTTACGCAGTTTGCTAGTATAATGGCGCGAAAACAGGTTTGTACCTGTTAGCGGGTAACTCAACCAAAACGCGCGAGCTGCAGTTCAGCTCGTGAGTCACGAAGTTCAGCCGGTTGAAATCAAGTCAGTGAGCTGAAAGAGTCAAAGAGCCGAACGAGCCGTTCGAGCTGAAAGAGCCGAATGAGCCGAACGAGCTGCGCTGCGTTTGCGACTCGCGAGCTGCATTTTTATGTGACGAAAAGAAATAATATACCGTAAGTGTATTTCCGTAAAGTTGAAATTTAATGAACCTTGTTGTAATTACAATACCAAAGTTGCAGTTGTGCTAATGCACGCATTTCAAATTCAACCTTATCTTTATACAAATAAGGAATTTTATCTTAGTCGACGCTGGCACTGTACAGGTCAGGTTCAGGTATGGCTCGCAGATCACGCGCGATCTGATTCACTCTTGAGCTGAAATGAGCCGTGAGCCGGTCGAGCTGTTGTTGAGCTGCAGCTTAAGTTCGTGTGAGCTGAATATTTGAACCGGTTCAGATCTGAGTTACACACCTCTAGTCTCTTGGTATCTCTACGAGCTTGTGGCTATAAATTCGTACGCAGCGCATATTATTAATATAACATAATTCATTATGTCTCAAACCTAACAGTTTTTAAATCAAATACTTGGTCACTGGAACCGAGTTATTCGGCCGAGTACGAGTACTAAATAAAAGACCGAATACGCCGAGTACCGAGTAATAAACGAGTACTCGGCCCATTTCTAATTATTATTAAGTTATTAATATTATTACTGGTCTTATATTTCTCCGTGAAGCCTGCCTGGCTGCTACCACCCTCTTGATTAAATCAGCCGCCAAGCGACTCTTCGTGTTCCGACTGGGGGTTTTAACTTCATTGATACCTTTGGTGTCGTTGACGTCTATGCCATTTACCATCAGGTCGTCGGAATCGTCAGCTCGTTTTTCGGCCAGTTACATAAAAATAAACTGGAATGTTCACAAGATAAGGCAAATGTTAATAAGCTGGATGTATTGTATTGTATGGAGGTACCTATGCCCCGTAACATATTTGCAATAAGTGGATCGTGTAAATAACTTATCTGTGAATCCTAAGCTTTGCACAAAGATCTATCGACTACATAACTGTATCGTCTGTGACTATATTTATCGCGGATACAGTTTTGTATTAAAGTATCTTTGCACGGCAGTATTCCGCTCGTGTTAGTGACGTCACGGACCTCAGCCCTTGTTAACGGTATATTATTATACCATAGGTACATATAGCGCGCCCACACGCTCGCGTCACGACTCCCACCATACCGTTTAGGTCAAAGGTAAAGCTCCATCCATTTCCATGATAATATTCAACAATCCATTATCCGGATTTCTGAATGTTACTTTACATTGTACGAGTTGCAATGTTCGATAAAACAAGTACAGCAGCAATAGCAATCGCGCAAAAAGAAAACAAAAGAATTCTTCATCATTGTACTCGCATAGACGTAATAATTAATAGAGTCGTGAATAGGATTGCCAACCGTACTGTAATACAGGGTGTCCCAGCGCCAAGTGACCGCCCGGCGTCCATTGATTATTTGTACAAAACTATTAACAAAAAACCAATAAAGTACAGGTCTAATCGGCTTGGTTTTTTTTTATTAGCTTTTTAATTTTTTCGGAAAGAAACCTGACTTGCTACACTATTTTCGACATATTTTTTTTGTTTTTACATTTATTTTCATTCTGTTTTTTTATTTACCAGTTGTTATCATAGTTTATCTATTTGAGGTATAAAATCTACCAAAAATTAAATAGGATATATTTTTTAAAGACATTAACTGAAATTTTTTTGAAAAAAATTACCCTTTTTTATTTAATTTCGCTAAAAAGTTGGAAAAATGCCCTATGAATATTATTATTTTATCAATTATTATTAAATTACATGATATTACCTACAAAATTTCATGAACATGTTTGTAGTTATCTTAATCATTTACCGAACTACAAACTCTTGAAATATGCAACCTTTTTTCGAAAATAAAGCCCAATGCATACGTAACGGGTTTTTTTTTCCCGTACGGAACGGGGACGGGATGGGGCAAACATCGTTTCATAGAAAATGTATGCGATAGTGCATACCCGGACTTGTGAATGTCAAGTTGACAGAGTCCAACGCATGTCTGGTCATTTCATTGGTCTGCTTTATTTTTGTTTTGGAATTTTGGTAGGTAATTATTTCCAATTAGATATTGTGATAAAGATTTGATTTGATAAAGTGATAAAGCATATGACACTTATTTTATATAAAAAATTGTTAAAAAATGCAAATAAATATTTTTTTTTAATAAATAAGTAACAAATATATCTTCGTCTACTTTTTGTGTTTTCCGTAAAATACTATTTTTTGAAGTGAAAAATACTATATTTCGCTGAATAATTGTTGGCAACCCTAGTCGTGACGCTAAGTAAAGAACAACAACTTTCGATTTTATTTCACGATATCGATTCGTTTCTAATGTTGTAGATAAGTCGTTTCGTAGTTTTAATAAAATGGTTCTTTGGGCATATTGTTCTCATTAATCGCCTCCTGGTAGAATATGAAGCTAAAATTTCTAACAGGTAGGTCTCCTTTATAAAAAGGATTTCAAACCATGTTATATCGTATCAACATAATATTATATTGTCTTCAATCGATACATGTATATCTACATACATAAACAAAGTTGTGTTACAAAACTTATAACTCAAGAACGGCTGAACCGATTTTAATGATCTTTGGTTCGTTAGAATCGTCTCGGCCCGGAATAGCAGAATAACAAAAAAAATATAGAAGAAAACACAAAGAACATAAGAAATAAATATAAATAAACAAAAACTGAATATGAAAACTGTAATTTATAACTGTCATGTGTTTTGACAGTCGTCATTTGTTTTGATGATTGTCATTTGTTCTGACGTTTGTCATTTGCTTTAACGGTTGTCATTTGTTTTGACGATTGTCATTTGTTATGACAGCTGTCATTTGTTTTGACGGTTGTAATTTTTTTGACAGTTGTCATTTCTTTTGATGACTGTCGTTTGTTTCGATAGTTGTAATTTGTTTTGACGGTTGTCATTTGTTTTGACGGTTGTCATTTGTTTTGACAGTTGTCATTTGATTTGACGGGTGTCATTTGATTTGACAGCTGTAATTTTTTTTCTTTTATAATTTTCTTTTTTTTTCGCTATTTTAATTGTCTACTATTCCGGCCGAGACGAATCCAATAAATCAAAGATCATTAAAATTAATTTAGCTGTCTTGGGAGTTATAAATGGTGGAACTAACATGACTTTGTTTTATATCTAAAGAGAGAGGGAGACACGCACACACAACGTTCAGTTAAAATTAAAAGTAACATGACATTCATTTGTTAGGCGGTACAAAGTTCGCCTGAATAGCTAGTTGTACATATAAGTGTAACGTCTGACTACATTGAGACATCGTATATATTAGTGGGTCTGGAAGAGGATTACAATTTCTTTGAATTTCCCCAAAGACGAAATTAGATCTCATTACCATTCGTTTCAGTTTATTTTTAGGGTTCTATACATCAATGCAGAACCAAAACACTCACTTTGATGAGGTTTATGAAGATGTTATTTTATTATTTGTTTCTCCAAATAATTTTTAATAAGATGAACAATATATTCTTGGAAAACCATAGAAAAACCATAAGAAATGGCCGAAAAAAAAATGTTAAATATATTTCCAATACTTAATACGATGTAAATAATTATATATAACAGAATGTGATACTGTATTAAGGTACAGAGTATTATTGTAATATTTTAGTAAAATTGCAAACTTGCAAAGCTTTGTTCAACAAACTAGAGACATAGGAAGTAGGAACGTAATATAGATAGACGCAGGCCGTTTTTAATTAAGGGAGTGTCGAGATAGCTGTGGGTGGAGGAGACACGTGTTTTCCGTGCAGGAAGTAATCTACGGGAGTCCGACTAAGTACTCTTTTTATTTAATTGAAATACTTATGATGTCATCGGCCTTATCATTGCTGCCTCCTGTCATCGGAGAGTTTTTGTTGACTGACTCAACTGGAACGAGTAATACCACATTATAATTTCTCAATTAATGCGATGTGATATCGACCAAGACTTGACCAAGATAAATCATGTAATCGGACATGAACACATACGAAGCTAGCACACATTCAAATTGCCACAAAAAGTTACTTAGATGAACATGTAACCTGTATGCACTGGAGCTTATAACATTCAGTATAACGGCTACGTATTATTAATATTATCTTCGAGCGTTATATTGATATCACGAATTGACAAATTCTTGGTCCCAACATGTAATAAACATGTAATGTTAAATCACCCTCGAGTGACCTCGACAGAGTTTTCAAGGGTGCTTAAACTTAGGGCTTGTTTCACAATCTTCAAGTAGAGTCCTGAATAAGCTATTCGCCGGTTAAAGTGACGTTAAAGTGTCATTTTACATACACGAAATGTCAACTTAACCAACGAATAGCTTACTTCGGACTTACTCGAAGATTGTGAAACAAGCCCTTAAACTCATTGCTTGTTAAGGAAACAAATAATAAAAAAATGTACATAGTTTTAGACATAAAATTGCAGGAAACTGTTGTCGACAGTGCCCGCATACCATACCGCATTAAGCTATTAGGACACGATAATTTAAAGGTTGTAAAGAACTTTTGATTGGTCTATAAGACTATAACCAACGACGTCTTTATATAGATCATAACTTTACTAAGTACCTAATTGGATTCTACGTTTTCACATTACTTACTATTTCTACTATTATAAGTACTATAATGTCTCCTGTGCTATTTCAAGACTTTCATACTCGTTTGACGATAACATTATTTATAACGTAGGTAGTTTTACTTGAAGTTATTATAATTAATCAAATTACATTATACATATTAATTTAAGGAACAAACATAACCTTTAAAGATAATTTTATTTTCCTGTCGATGCTGTGATGTTATCGAGATGACAAGCTTGTATATATCATGATGTTTTTAGCTTTTATTAAATCCCTAACATGTGGCTTCCTACACATCTGCCAATTCTGCTATTCATAAAACAATATGTTATGAATGTATGTATATCACAACACAACGCTGTATAACCTGTGTTTATATTTTCGTGCATTGTATTCCATGTACTGGTTAAATGTTTTAATTTTTAATATGTTTCGCTTTCGATTGCACTGTCCGAGAGGCGTAAGCTGTAAGCGTGTCTTCTTTTACCTTTAGCGGCTTGACCGGCAATTTGAAAACCCATTACGGTTTTCATGTTACTATGTCCATGGACGGTGTTGATCATCATCCGGGGACTTAGTAAAAGTATGCTTGTTTATTGACTATATAAAAAACAAATTTCAAATGGAACGTGGCTCTACAAATTCTACATTCAACGTTTGCCGCAATAAGTTGTGCCAGAGGTACAATCTCTTTCTTTTCAACAACATCCCCAGGGGGAGGGATGAGACTAAAGTGAGTAGAACTTGATGGCGCGGAGCGTTGCGGTGCAATACACAAAATAAATTATAACAGCTAAGCACATCAAACGACTGACCAGTCTCACACGAAACTGCAATCTTGAGTACAGTCGCCACCGTCGACACACAGCAACATCAAAATCCAGCCACGCAGCGGTATGTTAGCAACACAAAGTTTTATTGTTTGATGAAAAGCGGTTACACAATATACGAAGCGGAAGCTGTTAAACAAAAGGATGTCGCGGAGCGGTGAAGCGGACGAGAGAAAATTCTTTCACCAGCTCTCATGGGTCTCTCTTGCTTTTTCTTAACTTTTTTTCTCTTGAAGTTTTACTTCTCACTAGCCAGTAGTAAGAAACTAGCACCACCCAAGTCGATAAATGGAATAACTATTAAAACATACTTTGAATATTGTACGCGCAACCAGATAGATAAGTACTTCTATGAAATTTTGTCAGATTACAGAACACCTTTCGAAAGTTTTGGCTTAATTTGGCTGGATGTTCGATGGTAGAAAGGAGAGGGCGGAAATCATGTAATTCCTGCGCACACTCTCTAAAATGTATCCCATAGAATACTGTGAGGCTGGCAACTCTGCGTCAGTGCTCGAGGCTATGTAGATTAGACTCTATCAGCTTAGGGTCACGAAGCGTCTTAGCACGCCATTGAACCATAGAATGCAATGCTGAAAGATGGCATTGAGCTCCACCAGCCCAAATGTAATAATAATAATACTTTTTTGACATATTTTTTTAATACATTGAAGAGTATGAAGCCTCTGATCCCCGAGTTAGTTCGAAACTGTGTTTCGGGTATCAGCGTCCTCTCGCAGTCTTTCAATGATGTCTAAGACAAAATATTCAATAACCAAAAATTATGTATTATGCAGACGTTAGGAAATTTTTAGGTCAATATTTAACAGATTAAAAAACACAAATTTTAATAAAGATATGTGTATGTGTGTGGAGTATGTATGGTGTGTGTGTGTGTGTGTGTAATCATGTTTATCACATCAAATTAAAATACTTTCTAAGTCATCGTAATCCATTTTGCTGAGCCAGGTAAGAATCACTTTTTTAAATCCATTTTGTGTAATTTTTTTATTTTCAAGTTTTATTAATTTTGTTGTACAGGCGGGGGGCAACCACTTCATAGTATCTCCGTGCAAGTAGACTACGGGCACGCGGAACTGGGCAGCTGGGTACACGCTTATTGTTTCAGGCAAAAACGGCACTATCTTGCGTGATATCGTTTCAGGACTTGATAAATATACATTTTTTACATACAGAAAGTCTTTAACCCAGCTGATCAGGCCAGGGAATAAGCCATACGCGGTAAGCTTGCTCAAAAGGCTAGCACGACAGACCCTGTCGAAGGCCTTCGAGATGTCAAGCGTCCCCATTTTCCTCGAAAAGTTCCAATCCAACTGTGTTATGTTTGACCTCGACATTACTGTTTATGTTTACGTAATAGTATTTGTTAAAGTGAAACTTCTACATCAACGCTGGAATTTAACGCCATGGTGATGATGAATCTTCATCTGATCACGATGACCATCAACTTCATCATCTGATGATGATGATGTTTCACATCATCAGAATAGAATGTAACAAGATTATTATTATCATTAGATATAGTTGTTACTGATCAGTCATCCAACGCTGTGTTACGAATTACAAACAACGGCGTCACGGCTGCATCAGAAACAAAATATAGATATAAATAGGAAACAAAAACGCCATCCAAAAGAAAACTTCGTACATACGTGCTTGTACACCTACCTACCTATTCGCGCACTTTTTTTTATTCCAAAAATATTTTAGGAAAGTGTCAAGGGGTTAAGCTGAATATGTGATAAATTAAATCGATCAAGTGTTTTTAATTACAATAATAGTCATCATTACCAACAGAATTTGTAAACATAAATTACTGATTTACTTTTGAAACTGATTTAGTAAATGTTCTATCGATAACTACTAACAGGATATCCTATGATCGCTTTCAAACAGTATCGATCATGTCCGAAATAATATTTCAGTTTAAAAATTATTGTAGATTTTAGCATCTCATTATAAAGAAACTATAAGCATTTGCATGATCAGCTTTATAAACATAACTAATAAACAGTCTGTGAGTCAGTCTCGAAACGCATATTGCGAAAGTCTAGTGCCTAGTTGGACCCCTGAAATATCGATTTCAACTTAAAAAGTTATTGTATATCATAAAGTAGTTTATCTTCCGTTATTGTTATCTCCCAAATTGGCACGCACAAATTAGCGCCTATTCCTAATTCGAATTTTCTCAACTATAGATCGAATGCGAATGTTAGTTACAAACCAATCTGTCCCTACAAGCGGTTATAAAAGTTACAGTGTTAGAGGAAGACAAAAACTGATAGACGCAGTCGTCTCGAATCTCATCGTAGTAGCATGTAGCAGTCTCGGAGCGAAGGGGCAGCGCGCGCACGCCCTCCCCGGTCGATACTACACCAGACTCCCATGTTTTTTTATGTCCTTTCACGTCACGAATAACCCAATAAAGAAGTCTTCCAATTACTAAATGCAATTTACCGACTAGTTTTATGACGTGTCCAATGAAATGGTTCTATAGTACATACAGACTTGTTAATAGAAGTAATTTTTGATTAATACCGGTACAAGAGGTACGTCCCCCGAGCTGGACCAGTTTAATCTGATCGCACTTCGTATTTTGCCGCGCATATTCTTGTCAATGAAAACAGAATAATCCTGATAACTGCGTCATCATAATAATAAAATTATAAGTAAATAATAACTATTGGAATTATTTATATGTATTAAACAAGTTTTATATGATTCGTCGCAACTCTCATTTTGACACATGGAACAACTTTAGCGAAGTTTTATTTAAAAAAAATGAGAGGTGTCAAGGGACACCCGGATGGAACGAAGTTCCTTCCAATCAGTACTAGGATAGCAAAAACATGCAGCAAGTGTGCCAAAACAAATTTGGGGTATTAAATTTCTCATCGGCTTTGTCCACCTAGTAGCAATTAATTAAAGCGAATAGGTACTAGGCGACCAGAAGTCTTCGATGTTGCAACATCAGTGACACCGTACAAGCCACAGTATGTACTATGTTATTCACTCTACGGTATTTAGCATAAGCACAACAGGGACGTCCATGTCCATATCACGATCATGCACATTAAGCTATTATTATTGCCATTTCTCCCGTCATGCCAATCAATATGCGGAAGAGCGACAGTGATAGAACAAATCCTTCACTGCCACTCTGACACCTTGTCAGAGCGCTCTGACCCGTGTCAAAGCGCTCTGACAAGGTGTCAGAGTGGCAGTGATAGATTTATTCTATCCCTGTCGCTCTTCCGCATATTAATTGGCATGACAAGAGAAATAGCAATAATAACTTAATGTGCATGATCGTAATATAGATATCCCTGTTGTACCTATGCTAAATACCGAAGAGTAAATAAGACAGCCACATACTATGGTTCTACAGTATCACTGATGTCGCAACATCGAAGAATTCTGGTCGCTTAGTACCTACTCGCTTTAATTAATTGCTACTAGGTTAACAAAGCCGATGAGAAATTTAATACCCCAGATTTGTTTTGGCACACTCGCTTGCATGTTTTTGCTATCGTTACAACTTTTCCTCTTAATTTTTTCCGTCTAGCCCCCTTTCGCAACGCGCGATAAGGAACTTCGTTCCAAAATCCTAAGTTTTCTCTTCGAACGGTTTCAGCTTGTTAATCAGTTCTAGAACCATTCGAATACTAACCATAATTAATATTGTAATTAAATTAATTAATACGTTACTTCAACATATTAAAATGAAAATATGTATTTGTATATGTACGAATAAAGTACAATACAATATACATACCTGAAGATTGTGATGGGGCTGTGTCAGATGCAGTTGCTGCTGCTGCGACATGTGCAAGTGGTCCATGGGAGGGGGCGTCGGTCGCGGCCGGTAGTTGCCGTAGCCCCGGTACCGCGCCCAGTCCCCGCCCGTGGCCTGCTGGTGCTGCTCCGCCATGTGCTTCAGCGTTTGCGCAGCCGGCGACATCTCACCTCCGCCGTACGGCCGCGGCGCAGGCTCGCCCTCCGGCGGCTCTAATCCCCCGACCCCACCCCCGCCGTTCAACTTTCCGCCGTCGAGATCGAAATCTTTCATGAACTCCGGGTACTCAGATATCTCCGTGATGAGCTCCTCGAAGGCATCGTCGCCGTCCTCCTCGCCGATGAGGTCCGCGAGTCCCGGGAACGCAGAGGCAGCGTCCCGTTCGAGCGCGGCGGCGCATTCGTCCAAGCCGACGAACTCATCGTCGGCCACCTCCGATTTGCATTCGGCTTTGCACTCTCGCTCACAATCGAGCGGGGAAGGCACGCGCGGCGGCTGCGGTGGCGGCGGCGAGCCGGATGTTTTCACCGCGTTCGCGAGGGCTTTCACCGTAACGTTTGTAGAGATTTGTTGGGGTTGCGAGTCGGCCGCCGAGGTGGTAAACTCCAGCTGCTGCACTATTTCTACGGAGAATTTCGTCAGGCCCTCGCTCGCCCCGCTCCCGCCGCCGCCTCCGCATTGCAGTTTCGCTGGCGGCTCGTAGTCACCACATCCGAATTTTTGTTGCTGCAACAAATAACAATTATTGATGAAACGAAACTTGTTCGTTTAATATACTACAGTAGAACCTCGTTAAGTCGAACCTCGATAAGTTGAAAACCTCCAAATCTCGAAAAAATGTTTTGTTCCCTTCCCTTCATACACCAAAACCTCTATTACTCGAAATCTTAACCCTCTATTAGTCGAAATAATCAGTGAGTCCCTCCAAGCAATTTTGGTACATATTTTCCCTCCATAACTCGAAAAATTAAATTTTACCTCTGTATCTCGAATTACTTTATTTTACAACCTTTACAACCTGATTATTTGAGCTTTATTACCTCTATAGTTCAAAGAAAAATAAGTTACCGACTTTAGAATTCGCCGACAGTGTAAGTACACCATTGTTTTTTAGAAAGCAATTTAGGAGTATACAATGAATAGAATTACTACGAACTTATGAGTCACGTTAACACGTGTTTGCTTGGTGTTAGATGTTTAATTGTATATTTTTTTATTTCATTTGAACTTTAGCGAAGCAAGTCGTTTGTCTCAACCTCTTTATGTCGAATCTAAATTCGCTAAACTCGAAATTCTCTATAAGTCGAAAACTCTTTATCTCGAATTTTTTGGCGTCTCCCTTGATTTTCGACTTAAAGAGGTTCTACTGTATTTTGATCACGTGATTCGAAGGTTAGTGAAGTGGTGAACATGTAGGTAGGTGCTTAAATTAAGCATGTTTTTTCCATTCAAACAATAATTATCCGCAGTTACCCGAACGGGCGAAATCAATCGTATGTTGAAACAAGTCTATGGGAAATATTATAACATGACTATAACAATAGAAACAAGCCTGTGGCGGCCGGACCTTGATAAACGGTCACGTGTACAAACATCGCGGAACGTGTAAGAACAAAGTGACCCCGTCCCGTACTGTAATACGCAATTCAATTAGAAACTTTTTTTATTACAATTAGACCTAATTAAAGTAAGTAAGATATACATTTTTAAATCCATTTTTTTTTAATTGGCCATAATTTTTGTTCACAAAAGTTATAAGTAGGTATATAGTTTATAGAAGTCACTTGTCTTGATTTAATAGAATAGAAATAATGTCGCATAAGATCTTTAGGTCTAGAGAGAATTGACTTCCATGTACAACACCAAGTCAACAGCGTACGGAGAACTACGACATAATCTTCTTATCCAATTAACCTCAGCTTGAAGTTAGAAGTGTTCGAGCGGATGATCACCTATCGATCGATTCTTTCCTTTAAAATTAAAAAGGGAAATAAGTTTACTGAGTTATTAATATGATCAATCAATCTTAGCAAGCAAATTGGGCAAACAAGCGATTTATTTCATTTGGAGTTCATGGAGCACAGACGGACGTACGACTGAGAAACAAAATGCTCAAGTTCACTGGTGTTGGACGCTCCACAACAAGATACATTCAGAACAAGAATGAAGAATACATGGAAAAAATATTTGGATTGAATTCTGGTATCGGCCGATTTAGTTAAGAAAAATATAGAAGTTGTGCTCATTATTTTATTAAGTAGCAATCTAGCAACGACAAGACTAAATGGATAAGTGGCGTCAAAAGCCCAAGACATGAAGTTTGAATATTGATCCACCCGAGGAAATTCACCGTTAAAAGGCATATGAGAATTACAGTACACAGCGTTAAATGTAAAATGAAGCAAAACAAATAAATGCTAACCAAAACAACAATTAGCTGAGCACTAAGTTACATCACGTGGCACTCCCCAAACCAATTCGTCACCTGTAAGGCACGTGGCTGATTCTGTCTCAAAGTACCTACGCGTACAAATAAATAAGTAAAAACAAAACACTTTTCGGAATAAATCCTTTAGGCGATGATGATAATAAACACCTAGTTAAATCCAACGCTAACTGTAAGATAAATCATTATTATAGTTTTATGTTCATGCACGTATTAGGTAGTTTTAGGAATTTTAACCGGCACTGGTGTTGGTACAATAAATTACTCAAAGATTCAGAAATCAGCCCGGCAGCTCTAAGGTCGTCGCAGTGAGCGGCGCGAGACAATGCGAGGCGTAAGTTGTGAAACTCGCACTTTGCACAACCGACTTGGCTGCCCTGCTAGCTGTCAGCCCACTCCTAACATAATCCAAGTAAATTATTAACTGGACCACTCATATCTTCTAACGTATCATTGATATTGCTCACAACGCTATTTCGCTGAAAGCAGTGCATGAACTTCGCTATTAAATTTAAAATGAAAAACTAGATACTTATAATATTTATGACAATATTCATACTCCAAGAAAAATAGCCAACTATTTAAACCGGCAAACTTTGTACCGCCTACAACTCCCCCTCTTCCTACTTTCCCCTCTCCCTCGACTGCCAGTAATAAAATAAAAAAGTTAGATATGTATGTTGCTAAGGTTACATTAGAAAGTTAATATGGTCGTTAAGTTTTCAAAGAGATCGCACCTCATACTACAGCTATGAAATAGAATAAAATCTGAACGCACCTATATAAAAATTTGACAACCAAATGACAAATTGACAAAAGACATCAAATGTTTCACAGCTAAGAACATATTTTTGTATTGGAAAATTAAATTGTCATTTTTACTATTTTCCGTTAATTATTATTTATCTTTCTCACTGTTTAAAACTTCCCTGAAGTTCCACAAATATTTCAAGATCAAAATTAGCCAAATCGGTCCAGCCTTTCTCTCAAGTTCCAGGTTCTCGAGTTTTAGCGAGACAAAAGAACAGCAATTGATTTTCTATATATAAAATTCTCGTGTCACGGTGTTAGAAGTTGAACTCCTCCGAAACGGCTCGACCGATTTTCGTGAATCTTTTCGTGCATATCGGCTATGGTTGAGAATCGGACATCTATTTTTCATCCCCCTACCCCTAAAAATTTTTTGGCAGAACAACGTTTGCCCGGTCAGCTAGTTTATATATATAATGTTACCGGCAATCTGTATAGTTCGGTCACGGACGTAAAAAAAAGACGGACGTAATCCCAAGAACAAATTCAGTGAAGCACCTATAGTAATACCAACTCTGTATTCGTACAAGTACACACACCCACACATTGACACTATACTGCTATGACATTGACACCATCGCGAATCAAAAATTACAAAATTACGCACACATGGTAAGCGAGCTGTCATTGCTATGCTTCACTCTCGATTAGACAAGGTGACGTCCGTTCTTTTTTTACGTCCGTGAGTTCGGTATTCTATACAATACCTGGTAATGTATAAAATACCCAAAACGTTTAGGTGATATATGAAGTATTACATACTTTGCCCAGGCATTATATACAATACTCCATGAGCTTCCAGCTCACGACATATCCTCTGGCCTTATCTGCTAGGTTTGGGACTTCTTCTTGATACATAATAATTACCCACTCATGCCTGCTATCTATGGGTACGCAGAGTAGAGGTGGAACGTATAAATCTCACAATTTGGGCTGTGTCCGAGTGGGGCACGGCCAATCTTGTGGAATTCTAAGACTAAGACAAGTATATTTACCGCACGTACGAGTACCAGGAAACCGCTCACCAGAGCCCTACTTTTCATAACGTATCCTAAAAATATACCGACCTTCAGTTGTTGCGAGTTATGGTAAAAAACCCAAACTTTTGGCGGTTCACTGAACCAAAGGATAAAGCTGCTGCAACTATGGAATTCTTGCAATGTTGCGGAAACACTTTACCCGCTCGCCAATGACGTGAGAGGCAAAATTCAAATTTCAAAATAATTTATTCATATAGGTATCACTGATACACATGCACGTAATTTTTTAATCTACCAGCTTTTCGGAAAGGTGCTTTGCCATGGAGGAGAAGAAAAGCCGTAAAGAAACTCCTCAGCACATCTTTTAAAAATAAAAATTCAATGGTATATTTATTACAAAAAAATATCACTAACGGAACTGGTTGTAGAGCTGGTCATTTCCATGCGTCTTTGTCATTTAAATACTCATTTAATCTTCAAGAAAAGAGTGAATAGGTTTTTACAAAGTTACTGCACTCACTATCTTACGGCTCCTACACACTATGCCACCGGCTTTGCCGCACAAAAAAGCCTCAGACATAATTATCAGTTCGTTCCTGGCACGAAAAAGGAATATGAAATGTCATTTAATTTAATAACTAAAAAGAAGCATTGCTGGTAATTTAATTTTTTCCAAGGGAACCTTTATATTTTTCCTGAGATAAAAAGTTTTCTAATATATGACAATATGATGCAATTAACATACTCAATTAGGTACCTACATCGATGCCCGGACAGACAAACAGACATACAAGTAATAATTAAAAACATAAACGTATACTTATGTACGCGCGTGAGAAGTTATACTTCTTTGGCATCAAAAAAATTCAAAAAAAAAACATTTCAAAAAAACAATATTAAAAAAACAATATTAAAAAAAATAACAAAAAACCATATAATAAATATAATATCAAATCATTTTTTTAAAACGCGCGTTTGAAACGCGCGTTAAAAAATTAACGTTTTTCGTCACCTTTTGTGTCACAAATCTTAAAATTTCACTCTCATCATCTCACAAAAATAATATTAAATGTACAGAAAACAATCCCTTTCAGTTTTATCAATTTAGGGCTCTTTAATCGAAACTTTGAAAAATATTCGTTTTATTAAAGTATAGTAAGTTAAACAGTGTTTGTTTAACGTGCTCATGTATCGTCATCACCATGCGTTCTACAAGACTGATGTTGCTATCCAGTACTGAGCCGATTTCTGCGGTACATACTTAGACTGCATTACACACATTATTAGACTGCATCTCTCCTTACTATCAAGTGGGATTTCGGTCAAGATAAAAAATCTATTCATGCAGTTCACAATTTATTTTGAGTATGTTTTAAAGTTAATTCTTGATTCCAATCTCCATCATTAAAAATATTTTTATTGCTTATTCTAATTAGTTTATTAAAAAAAAAAACTGATTTTGAACAAATACCTCATCGTGGTTTATTTGTCTATCATTTCATAGGTAGATCTAGATTTATGTATAATGAAATAATGTTGACCACACATACCCAAATCTATTAAGTATATTCATTCATTGCCGCTGCACCTGAAGGTATTCTGTGCAGTAGTTGGGAAACGTAACGTTACCTAGGTAAAGTATGTAATGGTGAATAATATTCATGCCATTTCATACATTGCCTAAACGACCCAGGTATTATATACATTGCCTAAGGATTGTGTTGAATACCTGCATTATACAGATATCCGGTACATAATATATATTATATAATCATACGGAAATTCTTAGGTGAAGTTCTATTGCTTCAAGTGCTTTTCTGTGGAACGCAAAAGGTCCTAAATTATGTTCAAACACCTTTGGGTTAATCACCAACAGACATCTGAGAATTATGCAAGTACCTATTTTTAAATTGATAAAATAAATTTTTAGGTTATTGTTGTACTAATACATTAATAATGACGTTTAGTAATTACGATTTCTGTAACCCGCGAATTAGTAGACGAATTATTCAAATTGTTAATTAATCTTCCTATTACTAAATATTAACATCTTTACATTTTAGTTTGCTGTCAAATTGACCATTAGTGGCTTGAAGCGCAGGCGCAGGAGGCACGAAACACGGGATGCGATGGCGTAGGGTCAAGTCAATTGACGACGTCGGATAACATCCGGCCGGGATTCGTCGCGTGACGCGTCCCTGCCGGCCCTGCCCGCACGCGGCACGCGCTCTACACTAATTATAATTAACTTTACTCATCTTACATCACCTGATTGTATATTATCACCATTAAAGAGTCCAAAAATTCTCTTCAATTTCTACAAAGTATATTTCATATTCTGCGCTAACTTTTTTATACGTATATCCTTTACGTATATACCCCACTCCTCTTCAATATCTATGGGGAGTACATTATGAGAAGAGCCTTGGATGAATGGGATGGAGGTATCTCAATTGGTGGCAAAAGGATCAGCAACCTCAGATATGAGGACGACACCACACTGTTTGCGGCATCAGAGACTGAGATGGCTGAACTGTTCAGAAGAGTGGAAAACGAAAGCGAGTTGGCCGGGCTCACGATCAACAGGGCAAAGACCAAGCTCATGTACATTGATAGAGCGGACCAGCTCCCGCGGAATGGTCTGCTACCTATTCTGGGGGTTGTGAGGGACTTTGTCTACCTTGGATCCATGGTCAGTGACCAGGGGGAAAGCGACAAGGAGATTCGACGAAGAATCCAAATGGCCAAGAGTGCAATGAGCAAGCTCACAAGAATCTGGCAAAATAGAAACGTCTCCAACGCCACCAAGATGAAACTAGTACGAGCTTTGGTATTCTCGATATTCTTGTACGCATCGGAGTCCTGGACCATCTGCGCGGCGGACAGGAAGAAGATCGACGCCTTCGAAATGTGGTGCTGGAGGAGAATGTTACGCATACCATGGACAGCAAAAAAAACCAACATATCTATTCTCCACCAGCTTAAAATTAAAACCAGACTATCCACAATCTGCTACCAAAGAATACTATCTTACTTTGGCCACATTGCACGGAGACAACCAGACAACTTGGATAAACTGGTTGTTGTGGGTAAAGTAGACGGGAAAAGACCAAGAGGCCGATCACCTTCCCGATGGTCCGACACCGTAAAAGAGATTACAGGCATACCAGTCACTGAGGCTCTCAGGAAGGCAGAAGACAGGGTGGCATGGAAGCAGCTTGTCAGCTCCGCCACCAAGTCTTATCAGAACGGGCACGACCGTCAGCAATGAAGAAACCGACGAAGAAGAGATCCTTTACGCATTACACAGCAGTCAGCAACTCAGCACTAACGGACTTCGATTCAATCATTGATATCAATTTATTTTATGGTATATGTACAGATATATCATAAACTATCAAATAATAATACATGTCAACAAACAACTTTGTTTTAAATTCAAAATAAAATGAAATAGACGAAATTCATTTTGAATTTGATAGAGAACGAAAGAAAAACGGGTACATGTTCATCACTTAATAACCTGTGCAAAACGAATTAAAACATGAGAACGGATAATATAAATAAAAAAGGAAATTTTATTGATTACAGGAAACTATGAACGTTAGGGTCCAAAGTGACATTGAAGAACAGAACAACAGAATACACGCCAACGGGTGAACGGGTAAACGTTAGTCGTCTATGTCATAATACGCGACCATATTGAATGGCAGCTGCGATTATAAATATTTTTATTAAACCTTAAACGTAACCACATCGAGCAGTGAATTTTATTGTAATGTTCATCAAAGGCATTTTGGAACATTGGAAACGGAGCAGCGTCGCGCTCGATACGGCAAAGCGTGTAATAAAATCTAATTATAATCGAATGGTAGGACTAAATTAAAAAGAAGGATAATCCAATAATAAGTAATATGAATTAAAGTATGGTAGCTCACACAGCTCACATGCACGCTGCTGTGCAGATTACTGCTAATGGCGGGCAGGTCAGGCTTGCGGTCGGTCTTCTTGGCCTGTCTCTTGGCCTTGCCTTCAAGGAAACGTTTCTGCAGCGCGCTCGTCTCCAGATTTTGTTGCTCGCACGCCCCGCTAAACGACTGGTCGAATCTCGGCACGCATTCCGATTGTCGACGACGATACGTTTCTATTCTTCGCCTGTCGACAAACAACATGGTTAATATAACGAGAATACTAATCAAGTACTTACATATTTTATAACATGTTCTTACATACTTTTAATAATTATGCAAGCATTTTACATTTTATATGTAATTTTAAAACTAAAATGTACCTCCACAATCGACTACAGTTATCGCAACATAATGATTGCGATGATATAAATTATTATGTTTCGGATAAATTATCTCATTATTCTCCGTATATGTATATTAAGGACATCCGCCACTAATGCGAATTTCAATGATATAAAATATACAGCAAGCAGCAATTAATTATTTATAAATAAACCAGTTATTGTTAATTATGTCGTGATTTCTTATGGATGCTCAAGTTAACTAATATTCGACTGTATTATGTGCGTGTATATAAGTAGGTATGTAGGTAGGTATTGTTTGAAATAATAATTTTGGAGTAAAGGAAAATATAGGACATAGTAAAGGTTTTGCTATTTTATGTAGAAAATACCACCTACGTGACTTTTATCCGTTGTGCAAGATAGGTATGCTGTATGCACACATTAACATAAGGTATGAGCTTCAACGGAGATTACTAAGCTCTCAGCAGTTAGCAGAATCTGATATTACGTCATAACTAATCAGAAGCGTCGTCGCAGTGCGACACATACATATCTCTTTATAACCAGGTGAGGCACACAGTAGGTGCAAGAAACAAACAACAACTGACAACAGTATTTCAACCGATGCTCAGTCAGCCGCGACTCCGAGCGGTCACCTTGAGCGAATGTTAACGCGAACACTTAGTCTGCTACATAAAGAATATCATTATATTTATTTAATAGTTTGGTTTGGCCAGCCTCTGCGTTTTATTACTAGTCGAGGTACTAATATTACGGAATAGATAGTTGTCCGTATTTTATCATGGAGCATATAAACATTTCATGTTTATAATGAACCTCGCTTCAGGAACCAACCCCTTACTTTCAACGGTAGTGGGATGTGTAGCGTAAAATCAGGACAAAATATGAGTAAAAAATCCCAATGCAAGAAAAGAGACTCGGAAAAGAGCTCGATATTCGCGGTCATATTCACAACTTTCATGGTAATTACCTACGTGCGTGGGAATTCGTAGTTTACGGGACATTTCGGAGGTATTGGAAAAGGTAAATTATTTATAGCAATGCATTGGCAAATAACGCATTAAGGATGTTAATAGGATGTGGCTATTGTTTTACTATCTTGCTTCAACAGACCTCCGTATTATGTCTTGGCAAAAATAATAAATTATTCATGCCCATCCATCTTCAGTTCAGGATGAGTACCTACCAAATTTCTTATCGTGAACTATACAAGTTACCTGCTCTCCTTATCATAGATTTGAATTTATGAACCCCGGTCAGGCAAGCGGGAAGATCTAGGAAAATCCACTAAAATATATCGCTTTCCCTCACAAAATGGCCTTTATAATGCAATTCATCATTGGACATAATACATGGTAACTTAATGTAGTAGTAAAAGTTAAAAAAAAAATCTAAAAGAATACCTACTTAGCATTCATCTAATGCTAACCCCCGTATTCAAGAACAACACTGTGAGGTCTCACAGTGTTTGCGAGTGCATAGTGCATTAAAATCATTTCGTAAACAATACTTGATTGAAGTCCTTTGCTGTGCGTTTGTCAAAATCGATAAAGTAGCTGCCGAGCTACTTTACCGAACGCATAGTGTTGGTTTGACTTCTATCAAAATAGAAAGAAAGGATCGATTGTTTGTATTGTTATCTTTGTCTTTTGCTTATGTCAAATGACTAGAGTGAAGTTAGCCGCATCAAATTGACCAATAAGAAGGCTGTATACAGCCTGTGCGTCCGCACACCCAAGTGATACTTAAGGGTCGACTGTGAAACAGAAGGGTTGTCATGACGAACGCACTGAGAAATGCCTTACTTCGCATAGTATTGCTTCTTTACTTAAACAAGTATTGTTCTTGAATACGGGGGTAAGCATGCTAACTTTACTCAGTACCATTACTTATGATAGTTTTGATGCTGAATTTAACACTGTTTCGAAGGGTCGAACAAATTTTTCTATTCGTATTTTTGTTTGGACATTATTTAGGGAAAGTACCTATCATAAGTCGTTAACAACACAGAAATTAAAGTATGGTGAGATTTCATTGATGAAATAAATATTGCTGCGGTGAACATAAACGGTTAAACATAAAATTATATAAAATGATATGTCGGATATTTAGTTAGTGTGCCAAGTATTTTAGTAAAATGCTGATTGTTACTGTATGTATGCTAACCCATAGTTTGGACAACATTGGGGTTATGATGACGAGACTCCGACCAAAATAGGTTAAATGACTGTGTATTTCTTGCTTCATGTCTCCATGGTACGCTTTCTCATTATAATAATGAGTTCCTGCAATAATGGCCGGCGTTACTAATTTTACGGAGACAAGTTGCAGACAAATTACGTAAATTAAGTATCGTAAAATGTAGTTCCGCTTTAACCCATTAGCGGCCAACAGTGCTCTTCATCAAGCAGCTCCAGTGCCAATTGATAGAGGGGTTAGAGGTACACCCAAATGTCGGATGTTCTAATGCCGCCTTCAACATGGCTTAAAAACTCACTTCTACTAAGTAACTATACAAAGGCTCAACGTGCCCTCTAAATGGATGCGCTCATGAAATCTTTTACCATCAATTTTGCAACCACGGCCAAAGATGCTTAATTTTGCGTAACCATTAGGTATATATTCTGCCCACGTATGATAAAAATATATTAAAATAGTAGTGATGAGGCCGTTGTAAAGTCGTGTTATCAAATTGTAACCAGTAGCACTGGTACAATATTATAAAGAATGACTCATATCATAATCATTATACAAAATAAACATGACGAAAATTAAACAAACGCTTTAAGTAGTAGTGGCCACTTAATCCAGGTTTAAGTTTTAACAATACACTTTCATCTGTCACCCGGTCACCCGTAACAACTCACAACAACGGCTGCGTTGAAGTGTGTAATAATGTTAGGTAATCTTTTCGGTTTGTAGTTTGTAGACATGATTACATAACCAGTTTGTATCAATGATATTATAAAAATAGAGGTAGATATGTTACTAGCGCGCCCAAGATGAAGAGCGTAACTTGGGCTAATTAGCCCAACTGCTCGCAGTCGCTCTGTCAATACTCTGTCGATACGCACGCTTTTATTGTTGCCAGAAATCCTTGAGATTTGACATACAGCGTTAAAATGCCCTCGTGTATTATGCGTAATTGCACTAATTACACAAGTAAAAGAATTAAAATTCATGGGAGTAACATACCACACGTCAGTTATCATGATTTATTACATTTTATATAATTTCAATATTTCTCTAACAAAATAAATATGGCGGCATGACAACGCCGGCCGAACATAGCTGCCGTCCTAACGAAGAGTGCAATAAGTCCAGGTTTTGGGCAAATTAACTTTAGACCATATCCTTAACTACATAAGGTCTTAAATCAATTTGCCCAAAAACTGGACTTATTGCACTCTTCGTTAGGACGGCAGATAGGGCGGACATAGATTAACATATACAGAAGTGACGATATATCGATGCTGTCCCCATTTGTATGTTTATTGTTAAGTACAGAGATAATTTTCTCACGAGTACACGTACCTATTGTAATAAAGCCGTACCGTATTAGTATCGAGTATTGTATATAGCCTAACATAAAGAAATTCATGAATAATCTATACTAATATATAAAGAGAAAAGATTTGATTTTTTGTTTGCATTGAATAGGCTCCGAAACAACTGAACCGATTTGAAAAATTCTTTCACTGTTGGGAAGCTACACTATTCCCGAGTATCATAGGCTATATTATATTTTCAAAAAAATTAGGGATTCTTAATAAAACTCCAATAATGTAACCCAAGGTGTAAAAAAATAAGAAAACCGAAGCAAAGCGAGGGCGGTTACTCGTATAATATAAATTAAAAAGTATATAATACTTAAAACTATTTTGTATCCGTCGATAAGCAAATAGAAAAATTTAACCCTTATTGTAAAAATATTCGTATAAAATATATATAATATAGTAACCCTTAGTGTAAATATATATTAGATGTGAAGTATGTATTGATGAGTTGTTTACATGCAATAAATTGTGGTTTCATAAATTAATCGTATTCGTATTGAGTACGTCTTTCACCATACGCGATTAAGGTTCAACCACAGTAAAGGAATCAGAATAAATAAAATGCTATGTAATAAGTTAATGAATAACACGCCATACCTACTGCTTAGGCTGACATATACATGAAAAAGGTCGTGGTCCCTATAAGTTAGCGTATTTACTTTATTCGTAAATGTGTCACCATATTTAATATTTCATCACCGAAATCCCAAAATATTGCATAAAATAGTTTTGAAATTACAACTTCCTTCCTTAAGTTTATTTTTA
This sequence comes from Thymelicus acteon, assembly GCA_951805285.1. NCBI lineage: Eukaryota > Metazoa > Arthropoda > Insecta > Lepidoptera > Hesperiidae > Thymelicus > Thymelicus acteon. Next base: position 7,771,439 of record OX638219.1, on the reverse strand, counting down.
GGTACTTTCAATCTACTGACTGTACTGAATTTGTTAGTCTTTGCCGAAGCCAACCAATCAAATCATCTGCACGATAACACAATATAAGAATCTAACAGTAACGTAACTCGGGCCAATTCTCGAAAAACTTGCCTACGCGTCGCCGCGCGCTAGGGCTGTCCGCCGACAGTATTTTAATTTTATCAAACGACTTGAGTTTCTTAGTAGTTTTGTATTTAAAAATGTTATATTTTCTATTTTAATAAATGCAATTCATTGTAAATAAAAAGGAAGTGTTCCATAAAAGTATATGTTGTGTTTTTATTAGTACTGTGAAGGTTCGTAAGCCTTCAGTATTGTATTAGAGACAGAGACTCTTAGGGCAGGGTAAGGTTCTTCGGTGGACTTATGAAAAATAAACAATTTAGGTACCTACTTATTGCAATTACGTACTTGTTTTTATTTATTTTTTATTTATCCTACATGCACTGATCTCCTTCGGCAGGACCGAAGACCTTGAATACAATAATTTGATTTCTTATTAATAATTACAATACAATAATAAAGTTAATATTAATCCATAACGCAATAATTATACAATACCTACTACCTAAGTTACTTACCTACAATAATTATATATACCTACCTACAAGTACGTATTATATATTATTATATATTATATTATATTATATTATATTATATTATATTATATTATATAGTATTATATATACTATATAATACGTACTTGTAGGTAGGTATAAAAATAGTGTCTTACCTTTCGGAGTCTCCAGGTAACGTAAACAATGATATTCCTGGGTGACTTAATGTCGAATTAAAGCACCCAAAAACAACACAATAATGTCTACTATTTCTGTTGCCTTTTTCTACTGCCATCTTAAGTTAAATTTTTATAAATCCACAGCCGCACACGACCATACAGCTCAACCAGAGTAGAAAATTAAAAAAGTTTGTTATTTGTACCGACCGGACCGTGGTACAAGCTCCGCTCGTTCGCCTGTCGGCAATCGCCACGCAGCGGCCGCTGTTGCCTACATATCGCACGCGTATTCGGATGTGCGTAGGTATAATGCGCGTTTCGGCCGTTTGTATGAAGAGCGACTACTGTTAGATTCCTATATTGTGACGATAATCTCCACAATATTGTGGAAATGGGCAGAGTTGCCTACTCTAAATTTTTTTCGATATCTTCACAGTTTTTAGTTTAGACCACCAAAATTAAATCTAGTTTAAACTGAAAATCAAGAGGATGTGCAGATTGAAAACAAGTCAGTTTTAGTAGAAATTGTTAAGATTTAAAGTTGATTTACGAATATAAGTATAATTTTCTTAACGTAATATTAAGTTGTTTTGCACAATTTTATTTGTTGGCAACACTGGTCAACGTTTGGCTACGCGAACGACAAACACTAGCTGTCTTTTTCACTATTATAGTTTTAGTAAAGCTATCCCTTTTACATAATTTACCAATGTAGTGATTGCCTGATTGGTGTAGGGAAACAAAAGATAAACGTGTGTGTGTTTCGGAACAAATTTTTCGGTTGATTTGTAAGGGCATAACGTATCTATACTAAAACATCATTGGTTTGTATCAGAACACGTCACTCGATGTTCCGAACGCGATATCAGCTACGCGTACATAGCTGCGATAGGCGTCGCGCGTCGGTAAATGTTCCAATGTGTGCACCGTACAGGTAAATATGAGGTATGGTCATAATATAATCTGAAATTCTGATGTAGTTCTCTTACAACACAAATTTTCACATATTTGAAACACTTTTTTTATGGAAATAGCCGGCAAACGAGCTGACGATCCACCTGATGGTGAGTGGTTAACGTCGCCCGTGGGCATCAGCAACACCAAAGGCATCACTGATGTGTTGCCGGCCAAGAAAGAGAGAAGAAAAAGAAAGAAAGAAAGAACTGGCTCTCAAGCCTCCAGCCGGAACACGACGCGAAGAGTCGTTTGGCGGCTGACTCATGCTCAAGGGTGGTAGCTATCCAGGCGAACCCCATGGAGAAATAATAATAGTAATAATGGTATTAATTAACTTTATATTAGCTTCATCTATTTATACGTGTTTTGTAAAGTGTAACTATGTGTAATAAAAAAAAAATTGTGTGTGTCAGCTCTGACGCACGATTGGAGCTTACTCCTTACGAACGATTATAAAATACATGACTAGTTTGCGATCGTCAAATCAGTAACAAGATTATTATTATCATTAGATGGCGTAGTTACTGTTATATTATTTTTTAAGTTACGACTTACGACGACGATGATGATGATGACGATGTAACAAAATTATTATTATGACAACGCCATCTAGATTCTGTGTTACGAATTACAAACATAACGCATAACGCACATAACGCATAACAACGGAGAAAGTTTGATTTTACTCCTCATAAATTTTCATACCGCGGGCTTAAATTATGAAAATCGTTTCTAAAGGAGTTAAACATAAAAAAAACCAAGTAGCAAACGAGTAATCTGATGGTAAATGGTCACCGCCTCTCACAGACATTCAAGGTTCACACGTAGTAACACGGAATATAAAAAAATTGTTGCATCGCCGGCAGAAAATGAAATGTGAATCCTACTTTTAATCTGGCTCCCGATCTATCAGGTAGAGCCAGACATTACCACCGTGAGCGGTACAGGGTCAACCTAGCATCAACAGGAAAGACCTGGCTCAATTGTCTCATCTGATATCCAGGAGACCGCACCACGGGCATGGAAGGTAAGACTGTGTGGTTAAGTGTGGAGCCCCTTACAGTCAATTGATTTTCACACTCTCAGATATAAAAAATAAAAAATACACACATTTATGTGCATTGGAACAATAGATACTTTGATTAAACGTCAAATTATTTAAATCCCATACATATTGTTTAATTAAAATTTAATTCATAAATCATAATGCATCAAATGCCTTCAGTCTTCTATCTATTATACTACATATTACTATTTAGTAACGAGGCTTAGATTAAGACACGTCTGATTTTGAAGTTTTCGGTTACATTACATCATGTCAAAGCAAAGGAAGACGCATTTGCACACTTCGCACCGGATGTTGGGGTCCCGTCGGCGTCAGATGACTAGACTGTCTGCCGAGTGCCGAGTGCTGACCCCCGCCGTTATTGTACCGATTTACATTCTTATTATTACACTATCTCTTTCTCCTTATTGACTGATTGGTAAAACGTCTGGCTATAAAGTAGTTAGGTTTTTTTTTACACAAATAAGTTAATGCTTGACCACGATCTGAATTGATTGAATTGAATCTGTTAATCTGTTTTGACTGCAGGTACCGTATTATAACGTAGACATACTTTATATGATGTAAGATTTAAGCCTTGAGATCGTGGTATAATTAATAATTATAGATCTCAGCATGATCTAAATGAACATTATCTTTAATAATTGAACAGAAAATAGCTACATACCCTGTTGCCATTTATCTGTTAAACTTGGTTATCAACGCAATTTATGCTATCGTAGGAAATTTCTTTCGGAACTTATATTCGTATAGGTGTACTTATTTACATAATATCGTCGGTGCGCTTGCCAAAAGCCGTATGTGCATTTGATCAAGTTTTCAGGAGGCGAAAAAAACTGTTTTATTTGTTAACCAATAAGTTAAAGAAAAATGTAATGATGCAAAAATATGGCAAGATATATTGTTTGTATACTACGATAAAAATGTTTTCTCGGTGTTATCTCATTTAAGCTTGAAATATATTTTTTTGTGTTTTTCTTGCACATATCAGATTTTGTGCAAGAAAAACGTGCTGTGCAAATATGTTATGTGTAAATATGCACATAAAAGTTCTGCTTTGAAAGTTTTCTTCAATACTTCTTTTCCTATGTGCCTAAATTGAATCATGAAATATGTAACTGAAGTCTAAAAGAAGTTAATTAGTGAATTAAAATATTATGTGAGTGACACAGGATCTTAACAAAATTACTTAGTTAAATTTGAAAGACCAGCATGAGTCTTTATACAAGCTCAAGTAAGGCCTCACATGGAATACTGTTCCCACTTCGAGGCAGGGGGATTTCAATACCAGATTAACCCTTTTGATGCTATCCATCCATCCGTCCATCCATCAACCTATGAATGTCCACTGTTGGGTATGGCCTAGATGGGCCTCTCCTAACTTGCACCACTCTGACTGGTCGTGAGCCTTTCGAATCTAGCGTATGCGAGCTGTCTGTTTCAGGCTGTTAGTCTACCTGGTAGTACGGCATCCTATGTTTATTGTACCAAGGCGTGGTACAATAAACATAGGATGCCATTCTAGGACCTAGGACCAACCCATTGCCATTGCCTCATCAGCCGGCTTACTCTCTGAGCTAAGGCGGTTACCCTGGTTCGTCTACGGATTTCATGATTTCTAATGCGATCATATAGAGAAATAGTGAGCAGAGCCTTCTCCATAGCCCGTTGCGCGACTTTGGACTTGTGGATTACGCACCATGTCTCGAAGTCCTATGGCAACACACACTGCTGGAAAATCTTCGATTTCAGCCACTGAGTTTTTTGCACGACGACAGATGAATTTCTTGAACGCTATACATCATTTTCCAATGTGTAGTTGCTGTTGAGCCTCTACAGCTTCACACGGACAGAATAACCAGCACCGAAAAATTACGCATAGGTTAGCTAGAGCACTTGAGTCACACAAACGGACTCGGGGAAGGAATCAGTTCTCTCTATGTGCCTGACTATCTCTATGACCTAGGTCCTAGTGCATACTTTGCGTTTCCACCATATTACTACGCTTGCCGAAGATTAATGTGATATACATCGTTTCTTTGGACTTATGGAGAATCTCCTCGGCCCATATATCAGAATCCTTTTTACCACGTCCATTCGAAGTATGAAATGAGGTTCCTTCTTAAGTATTTCTTGCGAAATATTCAGATTTGTCTTGTTCAGATACAAAAACGTTTAATGCTGACGTTCCCAAAAATAAAAGCATTTCACAGATACTGTTATTAAACAGAGATAGTATCTCTGTTATTAAACAGAGATAGTATGCAATGAAGTGGTTAACATTGCTCTATAAAAATGTAAGCACTGGGGATACCATTTAAACAGGCCCTGCTAATTCTCTCACACATCAGCAGAACCACACTTGTATTGGAAGTTGAGAACTCTGGAGTAAGTCTTAAATTGGGGTTGACTCATTTTAGTTGACGTTGAGTTTGAGTTTAGTTCTATGAAGACACAAGTTTGCACGTTTTAAGCTAAGAAGAAAGAAGAAAGGGATTTCCAGGGTGAGCCCCATTCACCGTTATTAAAAGTGAATATAGGAGTTATTATCCCCGGCAATATACATGTATCCATGTTATTTGGGAGCTGAGGCTATGTTGGCCTAAAAAACCAACACTTTGAAATTCTTAAACACATTTTCTTTCGGCTTAAAGCACTTCACTACAAGACACCCCTTAATGCTGTGTACAGATCAAGTCAGAACCTTACAGACATTTTCATTCGGCTTGAAGCAGCACTTTACTACAAGGTCTACAAGACACCTCATGCTGTATACAGCTCAAGTCAGGCTTCGCTAATTTGTTGTACCTATGGGTACCATTTTGATACGTCCCGTACAATGTTTTGCAACACGAATTGTGATGGACTCACGAATCATCTATACACACGACCAATGGCTAGAACAATAAGACTTAGGCTTAGGAGGAACATCGATTCTCTCTATGTCTTCTACCTACTTTACTGGGGTAACTGCGTAGAATTTTTCAATTTAATGCCCACCTTTCCTTCCATCATTACACCGAATCAATGCACCGAAGAATTAAGTTTCATCCACACCGATTGACATTGAACCCGTGGAGAATCTCTACCACCCGCTTTCAAGATTTTTTTCGCTGTTTATTTATAAACTGTCAACGAATGAACATCCTTCTGAAGTACTTGTATTTCCAGTGTACCATTACGTGGAGTTCTTGAAAAAAGGTGTAACAGTTCTCCTTCAGGGCTGGCGTTTTTAGGAGACTTTTCTGGTGATGATGGTGTCCATACTGATAATGACTTAGGCTTTGAAAAGCACTTGTTGGACCTTCGAATTTATCCAAGTTCGTACTAACACCTGACAACATCTAATTAGTACAGTATCAGTATCTGGAGAGGTCCTATCCCGCGCATAGTTTGACACTTCAGGGCGATGCAAGTAGCCATCCCCCTAATACGTTCCCAGACCCTTAGGAACTATGTATTGGAGCCACTGGTGTGTCCTTAAGAGATCCTAGATCCTCTCGGAGGAAGTTTTAATGGGTTAAATGATGCCCACATAATCATAAATCGATGGTTATTTTTCTACCGCTTCCCACAAATGACTCATTTTCCTTTAGACATACACGCGCAAAATCTGCTATGTGTAATTTTGATGTTTATCAATTTTGTTTTGTGTATTTAATGTTCACATAGCTGATTTCACATAGCATAATAACACATAAACTGTTTGGCAAATCATGATCCAGTATAGATATCGACATAAGAGTTTTTGTAAACGATGCGTCTTTCAATGCTAATGAAGAATATCAAATAAAAAAAAAATCGACAAAATGCACATACGGCTTTTGGCAAGCGCACCGACGATATTAAAACTCATTAGTACGACAAGCAAAGCAGGTGCTTCTAACCGCGGGGAAATCTACTTTTATATCCCGTAATCTATAGTTAACCTAAACTGACAATTCTCATGTAACATAAATAATGCATCCGTTGTTTAATAAGTTATACATACATACAGCTGATGGTAACTAGCAGTGAGACTCGAGCCAGGCAGACACTTTCTCCGCGACTCAAATAAAACCAACTTACAGGTTCTAATGTTACGTCCCTGTTTTATAAGCAACCGTGTACATTCCAGTGTACAACTAGAAAATGTGAAAGGAGCCAGTGAATCGATACAAATAAACGAGGGAAATGTTACTGTTTACGTAAAAATATATTCTTCCTTATCGACTAGTGGTCTAGCTAGTCTACATGTTAATTTACCATAGTATAGTTTCGGCCTCCACCTTACAAAACAAATCCTACATGTTAGATTATACTTATATCCTGCCTTTGAATGGTGTCATGGTAACGATGGTCGACATCATCATCAATGTGTCAAAATTAAATACACATAAAATCTCGGGTTGCACTTTACAAAAGTTTTGTCATGTCCGTCCGTCCGTCCCGCACCGCGCCGAGACCGGCTGTAATTAACTGCAAAATCGCAGAATAAAATATTGAAAAACTTTTTTTTTAGGATACCTCCCCTACGGGTAATGTGAGGATGATTTTTTTTCGTCGCGTATTCCATAGTGTGAGGTATCGTTGAAAAGGTCTTTCAAAAATAATATGGGTCTGCTAAGACTATTTTTCAATTCAGGGGCCCGTTCACGAAATATTTGGCTTCAAATAAAAGAAAAGAAACAAATGATAACTCAAAAACTACTCGTCAGAGTTTTCGATAAAAAAAAGAATCATCAAAATCGGTTCATCCAGTCGAAAGTTCTGAGGTAATAAACATAAAAAAATACAGTCGATTTGAATACCTCCTCATTTTTTTGATGTCGATTAAAAAGTTAACCTTATTTCAAATGTGATGTCAAAGTGAAATGGTTCCATATGTTTGTTTCAAGTAGGTATGTAGGTCGAATGATTTCCCAGTGTCAGTGGAAACTGCAATCCAAGATCGGCACGTCCAACCAAAGGGCTCGCTCTAGAAGTGCTCGTGGCTCGTGCCCAGGGTACGGCACGGCGCGATTCGCTGTAGGTCCGTAGGTGTGTTTTTGTTTAGTTCATTGACCAGCCGATGCGGCGTCGCGCTACGCAAACAACGCCTTCGATAACTCCCGATTGTATGTCACGCAATGTCACTGACACTACTAACTTGGCCAGAGTTCTTCAACCGATACCTGCTCCTTTAATAGACTTCAATAGGAATGATAGGATTAATATTCAAAATTCGAAAAGTCCCGCCAATTAGTTGCACAAAATAAATTAACAACTAAACTCGAGTCTCGAAATTCGAAGACAAGTTCAAATAATTATTTCTTTTACAACATAATCTATGTAGGTAGTATATAGGTGTATAATTGTATACTCAATATGAAACAAGTGTATAATAAATGTATACCTAATTATTATTTTATATAAATAAATAAAATCTTACACGAGTAATAACAAACAAGTCAACCCGTCGAGGTGGATTACATTTGCACTGCATGTTACGTTGTTATAATAAAATTATGCAAATTTATTTGAAATTTTCATAACATTGTATTTTTGTTTTATGTAGTTATAAAACACGTTTGACGGTGGCGTTAACCTGAAATTTTAGGGTTCCGTAGTCAAAATGGAACCCTCATAGTTTCGTCATGTCCATCCGTTTGATCGTTTTTTTTTTCAATATCTATTTTTCAATTCAGGGTCCCGTTTGGGAAATATTCGGATTTAAAGTGCCAATTTTGGTTAGTCCCAGTGTCGCCAATTTAGCCCTTCCGGGGCGAGATCTAGCCCTTTTTAAGCTGATTCAGTCCTCAAAATAATTATTTAGTACCTAGCCCAATTTCTAGCCCCAAAATCGAGTAAGAAAACTACACTAGCACACAGTCTAGCCTATTGCGTAAAAAGATCGTGTGAAAAACGAGACCGAAATTCAAACAAAACTTAGCATAAACTAAACGCATTCAAGCGAGCCACTCAAACTGTCACTCAAATTCATAAAATGTTAATTAATCTAAACGTCAGCCAGATTGTCTCTTTTCCACATGAATCCATGGAATTTTAACGAAATTTATGTTTAACGCAATCAAAATTAAAAAGGAATTGTTTTGCAAACCGTATCGTGTGATATGTTAAATAAAAGGGCTTATTATAAGGATCTAAAATATATTTTTCTTATAATTCTACAATGGATACTTTAAAATTTTTGATTGTGTGTTTGAGTAAACATATTAAATAAGTAAACAATAGTTACCAAAATTCACTTCTTTTATTTATTTTTATAAATAAATCAGTTTAGCCCTATTTTAATTTTATTGGGCGAATCTAGCCCTTTTTTAAACTCTATTTAGCCCGAAAACCTGACACAGAGTTGGCAACACTGGTTAGTCCCCCCCACCCTGCCAGCTAAACGGTTGGAGTTAGACCAGTGAAAAAATTCACAAAAATACATAGGTTACAGGTATGATGAATTTACAAGGAAAACTATGACGGCTTTGTTACCATAAGTACTAGTTTACTGAGTAATAGTCGATAAACTTACAAGTACTAAACATTACATTGCGCGTGGATTGACACGCACTTGGCCGGTTTTCTACATATTATAAAGAGGTAAAGTTTGTGAGGTTGTAGGGGGTAATCTCTGGATGTACTGAACCAATTTTGAAAATTATTTTACCAATAGAAAGCCACATTATTTGTGAGCGTCATAGACCATTGGATTTTTGGAAATTGGTCCCCTAAGGGGAAAAAATAGGCGTTGGAAGTCACTTTCATACAAACCAACTTCGTCAGTTTTAGAGTTATAATAAATGATCTTTTTGTGTAAATTTTTAGCTAGGAACAAAAGTCAACTTTAACACATTTTTTTGGAAAATCATTCCGTAAAGGGTTAATTTAGGGGATGGAACTTAGTACGCAGCTTCGTCATTTTTGAAGTTATAAAACATGAAAATTTAAATTATTCAAATATTAGTTCCAGAATTTCAGATTAGAAACAAAATTTGGAAGTATTAAGTTTTTTTGAGTGTGTGTGTGTTTGGTTATTATTATATTTTATTATTTCTAACTGCTCTAGTATACATAATGTAAAACCCTTTTCAGATTTATGTAATACGAGTAACCACCCTCGTTATGCTTCGGTTTCTTATTTTTTACACCTTGAGTTACATTATTCGAGTTTTATTAAGGATCCCTAATTTTTTTTGAAAATATAATATAGCCTATGTCACCCTAGTGTAGCTTCTCAACAGTGAAATAATTTTTCAAATCGGTTCAGTAGTTTCGGAGCGTATTCAATGCAAACAAACAATCAAATCTTTCCTCTTTATAATATTAGTATAGATATCTATGGTTACTAGTTAAACCGTGACCTGATTCTATTAGGATAAGTCTAACTTCGCTAAACACCTTAATCAGATCTGAATTTTGATCAAAGACTTCTTTCTATTCTACTAAACCGGCTGTGCCGTAGTAAAAAGACGCATTTGCAGTCAATTTACTGCAACTCATTCATAGTTCGTTTTTTTAAGACGAGACTTACCATATAAAGTGGTAAGTACGAGTAGATTTGGTTGCTTTGTTTTGTTTAAGTGTCTTCTACAAATTTGATAGAAATCGAATCAATTTTGATGGATTTGACGTTGGTAGGTTACGTTACTATCAAGACCTAAAGGCTCAAATAATTCGGATCCCGTAGGGACTTAGGTTTTATTCGCATTCCAATAAGACATTCGATACACCGATCTTCAGATAAATTCTACAGTTGTTCAGCAGCCGCACTATCATGGTCATGGTGATGAATGTATCCATTCCTAGCGGGAGTTTATCAGCTCCGTTCTTTGTTATATGAAGTAGTGTTTGACGATTAAAAGTATTAAGAAACTGGGTATTTCATTCTTACTAGTTCTGCAATGATGAGCCTATTTAATGAGACCTAGGTTAAGACGAACTTTGTATAATTAATACACACTAGCCATATCTTAATATTAAAGATAAATTCTGCAGTGACGCGCATTCTGATAATAATAATTGAGTTAAACAATATTATAGAGTAGATACGTACATACGACATTGGTATATTATACCAATAAGTTATTTCAAAAGATTTTTTTAAATAGCAACCGAAACATCATTTTGTACAACATTTACACATCTATCAGATATTTAAGTATGGCGTACAGTCCCGGAAATGATTTTATTAAGCGGGTTTTACGTTCTAGAATTAATTAATTTTCACTAGTTAGTAGTAACTGGAAGTAAACATCTCGTTAAGCGGTTAATCCGGTCATTATTAATTTGAGACATACACTGAAAAACAGGTTACAACTTACAATCTTATAATATTTTACTATATTTACAATGGTTCTAAATTCGCTCTTATAAAATATCATATCCGTCCAGGTGCTAACTGTTATAATAATAACATTCTGATTGTTCGGTTCGTCGAATGAAATGTTCATATAGGTGAATCAGGTCTACTTATATAAATTCACCTCGATCAGTAGATTTGAATCACCTGGGTGCATAGTTGAATAAAGTACACTAAAAGTAGACTTAAGACACCTGGATGAATTAACTCAGATGAATAAAATCGACGGCACCGATTTTTCCATGGAAAGTTCTAAAAAAGTAACGCAATTTCTATTGAAACACACATAAGTCTTCAAGAAATAAACAACCATTTACGCCGTAGTGAACGACCTAGGGTACTTCAAAAGTCCTGTTCGAAATCATAATAAATTGTTTATATTAATTTGGTTCTTGAAATAATTCGTTGGGATACTTATAATTATTTTACTTATTATTATTATACTTATAAATAATGATTTGTGAGTTCGGAAATGTGCTCAATGGCGTAGTATGTAGGTACTGAACTACTGCGGAAGTCGATCGAGTTTGCCTAGGTTATAGTTTATAGTGGTGTTTGTTTATAGTTCGGGGGATAAAAGATCGTATGGAGATGACATAACAGAATAATAGGTTTCCTTCCATGTTCCCCTTTAGAGGATCTGGCAGCATAGAAATGACACTACTTCTATCGGCGTGACATAATTTAGCTATTATACCTACTATCGGATTATACTCTTAAGGTCAAAAACTATTGCCTATAAGAAGAGTACTGACTGAAAACTGTCACGAAACTCACGAAATGTTTAAAATTACATCTCATCAAAAACATAAAAAAAAGAATTGAGATCTAAATGGGTGCCAAGTTCTGTGTAGAAAAAGCTAAAATTTTAGTCACAAGAATATGTAACTCAAGCTCTACATTTGACTTGATTAATTTTCACGTACCTACCTAGGCTATATTATTACTATTAAGTCTGTAAGTTTGATGTAATACCTATGTTACTTTGCTAAAACTTGGTTTGTTGGTTGCTAACTAATAAAAACTAGCCAAGTCAAATGTAAAGCTTGAATTACATGTTCTTGGGACTAAAATTTTAGGCTTTTCTACACAGAACTTGGCACCCATTTAGATCTCCAAGCTTATTTTTTAATTGGCTCTTATTTCACATTTATGTTTTTGACGAGATATCATTACTTTTTGTGTAGAAATATAAGTGTTTATAGATAATGAATAAACCTATTGTTATTTGTAAAATTACTCTACACAGTGGAACCGCAAATTCACTAGTTTCACTAATTATCAATAATTTTCAGTTTTTAGATTTTTCCTTTGCATACGATTAATAGTCTCCCTTGATACCAAATATCAAGTTTCTAGGTCATCCGGAACTGGGTTAGAGTTTTGATCTATAGGTCAGTCAGTTATGAAAATGATTTTTGGACGTTCATATCTAAGTAACCGTTTGAGGTGTGTAAATTATGAAATCTGGGGCACGTATTTCGCAAGTCTCAATAAATGAGCCAAATTTGACAGGTTTATGTGAAATACTTTTTGAGTTATGGGGGGGTCAAAAGTGGCTCCAAATGGTTCGTGTAATTACACACGGTGCTGCTTGCCAGTTCTGTTAGCTTGAAATTGGCTTGACACGCTACCGCGTGTCTAGATCTACGAAAACGGCCTACAAGATAGGAGTGCCTAATTTCGTAACTACAATAAATGGTTTGCTTACTCATCCTCTGTTTGTAGGTAGCCAATTGTGGCCGTAGTTTTTCTACCTTAAGACAATGTTGTTAAAAAAAGACTAGTGGAATTCTACTTCTTGAGTACTGTATAAAACAAGTGCGTGTCAGGCCATGGCGCAATATAGGGTTGCGAAGTAGTAAGTTTTAATACTCAGCTAACATAGCTGTGATAGTTTTTCTTGTAAATTCATCATATTATAACGTATTTTTGAGAATTTTTTCACTTGTCGTCCGTGGCGTACCCTATAGTATCGTTAAAAAAGTCTTCCAAAAATATTATGGGTCTTCAAGACCATTTTTGAAATTAGGGGTCCGTTTGCGAAATATTTGGCTTTAAATTGCTAATTTTGGTTAGAGTCAAGTGTCCCCCCCCCCTGCTGGCTTAGCGGTTGGAGTTGGACACGTGAAAAAATTTGCAATAAGCGGTAAGTAATTATAGTCGATAAGCTTAGTACTACGCTAGTACTACACTACACATTGCGCGGCCTGACACGCACTTGCCCAGTTTTTTTTTAATAGAGAAAATATTCTATAATCAGAAAAGAAAACCCATTTCTAACACGTTTTCAATAGTGTTAATGTGATGAGCCTTTGCAGAACTAGAATTTTCTTCTGCTCAAACATGGACTTAATTTTCTTAAAATTCTAGTTTTTCGCCTAGGGCGCCAGGAATGCTTGAACCCGCAATGAATGTGGCCAGTTAATTTATTTATTATTCCTTGTATTATAAATTACCAGGAGAAATACTAAAATCTAACCTGGAGATACTTTTTGGTTAGAGTGAACAACTATCCAGATTTGTCTGCACATTTAGCCTTTTGAATTTGTCTGGATTTTAAATTTGTCTGGCGAGTTTTTTGCTTATTATTATTAGCTTATTCTAAGTAAAAAAAAAAAGGAACTGAACTTTTGAATGTTTCAACAAAAGGGCGCTGAAATCCCATCTCTTTCTAACCTGACCAAGAGCTGAGATACAATACAAATCATTGTAACACCCAAAAGAGCAAAGTCAATAGGGAATATCCAGGAATAACCAGCCATTAAATTATTTGGATTATGTATAAATTATTTTCAAGATTAATTTTATACCTACATTTAAGAAAATAAAAGAAAAAATCATATTGAAAAAACAATTGTGCAATTCAGTCTAACAACTTTTTTTTAATGGAAATAACTGACAAACGAGCTGATGATCCACCTGATGGTAAGTGGCTATAGTCGCCCATGAACATTACCAACACCAAAGCAACAACTCAGCAACTCTGACTAGAATTAAGACACAGATTGAAACTGATTCTCTTTAAATTCAAATTAATTAACTACTTATTCACTCACACTTTGAAATAGATATCTTCATCAAGGTTTTTCCTTATTGAAAATGTTCTGCTCAGCTAAACACTACCCTTTCATCGATCAGACTAAGTTGACCTTCAACCAAATAGTGATCAGGTATGTACTGTAAGGATATAATATTCGAACATGCTGCACCAGTACAGATTCGTAGAAGAAGCTGTTTAGTTTGGCCAATCAGCTAAAAATTACTCATGTTGTTGGTCAATGCAATCAAACAGATCATTGAGCATACAAGATGCAAATTTATAGCTGAGAAATTTAATTATGTATTAGCACAGTATGTTCAATGTAAGATATAACTTACGCTATCTTTCTTTGACAGCAATAATAGGGAAATATCTATAAACAGTAATTTTATCTACAAACATTTTTAATCTATAAACCATAATCTTTCTCATAACTTTGTGTATTAAATATTGATACATTCATACTTGATAAAATCACATAATATTTTGCAATTTCCATAGTTTGAATATTAAAATTAACATGCTTAAATAAAATAGTTTAAACCTATTAATATTGTAGTGCTAGGTTATTTATTTCCAATGTAACTCTTTTAAAGATTTTAATTACTATGATTATATTAAACTACCTGCCCCAGAGAACTTTGTATCGCCTAACAATCAATGAAAGTAGTGAAACTTTTAACTCAACTTTTATAGTTTTGGTTGGTATAACAAAAAAAAGCCCGTCTTAGCCATAAAACTTTGTGTGGGCATATCTCCTCTCCCTCTCCATCTCCTTCTTATTAAATAGGAACAATTCCATCATACATGATTTTTGCATAACTTAAACCGTTTACCCAGTGCACGCAACAGAAGCTCTGAAAAGGAAATAATTTTACCCATTTTTGCAACATTTTCCATTGATGCTTTGCTCCTATTGGTCGCAGCGTGATGTTATAAAGCCTACAGCCTTCCTCGATAAATGAACTATCTTACACAAAACGAATTTTTCAATTCAAACCATTAGTTCCTGTGATTAGCGCTTTCAACCAAACAAACAAACTCTTCAGCTTTATAATATTAAGTATAGATATAAATTAAATACAAACATATAATTTTACAAATCTAATAGTTTTCCTTATGTAACTTTTTGAATGACAAAACTTAATGACAGTAATAATTTCCTACCGCGGAGGAAAATATAAGGTATATCATCGGGAGACATCATGAACATCTTTTTAATTAATCAACCAATCTTGACTAAACCAGACAGTTATACTGTCACTAGTGAAATGAAAAATGTTAGGATCTACATACATATAAGGTAAAGTTACCAAACTCTCCTGCTCATCATACACTTGAGTGAAGTGACATAAAGCTTTACTTAATATGCAAAAAAGATAAAATATGTGGTTGTGATGGCAAAGTTACCTGAGGCGATCTACAACAGCTTGTCGTTTCGGTGGTAGGATCATTTCTTCCATGGGCTGCAGCATGTTAGGCGGATGCTGGGCGGGCGAGGCGCCGGGCAGCAGGCCGCCCGCGCCGCCGCCTCCCACCAGGTGCTCCACGTTGCCTGATCCCCTTTACCTGTGCTCCCTCATCCTTCAGTCCTTTACCTAACCCGGCGACCTACTAAGTACTGCTATGCACCCACGACAACACTATGTGAACATACGTAAAGTTCGTCCTGGACACGCGAAACACATTTCTCATATTGACACCGCGCTCTAGTCACTATCACTTCAATTTACGGTAACACTGGAAATGACACTGTTTTAATTCATCTGAGCACTGTAGAAACTATAAAACATGAAAGTGTTATTTCGTAGTTTGACTAAAATACACAACAAAGTTTTGAAATCACTCCAGAGTCAACGACGAGAATAATGCTCTTAAACAGGAATACTTGATATCATGAGAAACTAGACATAAACTTTATTGTATCACTTTACATACGCTGAAAATCACTTTCAATGAATTTATTACAAAAATATTTTGTCTAAACCCACTTCCCTCGACCGATACAACAACTGAACACTGAACGGAACGAAAACGAACTGAAGCTAAGCAGGCAGAGCCACAGAGTACTTAATCACTACGTTTTAAGAGACGCCACTTAGAACATTGTCTCTAGCTAGAAGATTTAAGTAAAGATTTGTACCAACATTATAGGATAAACGATGAGCCATAGTGTTTTAAATACTCTGTGCGATAATGATGTTTTATTCATATCTGTGGTAAACCAGAAACAAGGCCGCCAACATAGCTATCAAATGACATTGTCAACTAGTGATGGGCTTAATATTATCGATAACTAGTGTTGTGCTTTTATACTGTTCATGGCTGTTAGACTTTAATACCTTTTTATCCTTAATTATAGATTAAAATAAAAGCCACACTTGATTAATATTATAATTTTATTTAACAATTCCAAGTATTTGTTAACACCTACCTTTAAAGGAGCTCACAACAATTTACAAATGCTATCAGATCGACTACATGAAATAATTAATTGTTAACATACTCTTACATATTACTCAAAAAAAATCATTAATTACAAACTTTTTACACTTAACAAGGTTTTACCTCTTTATTTCGTAAGTTTACATTAGTATGTTGCTTTCATATTATTCCTGCAATAATAGAATACAAGGAATAGATAACATGATATTAATATGACTTTAATAAGACTTCCTATTCTTAATGGGAAATTGGTTAATAGGTTGTCTGCTAGAGGTGGACGCGTCAAGTTCTGGAAGGCACTGCATTTTTAAGTAATCTGCTTCGTTGGGTATTAAATGCTGAAGGTGCGAAGTGACGTCCGCACACAAATTTTAATGGGTGTAACTTTTCAATAGGCATATATACCAAATCTTCGTCTCCAATGGCTTTAACCCATTGTCGACATCTAAAAGCATATGAAAAGAATATAGCAATGTAAAGTTCTAATGAATAAAGTATAAATTCAATAATTGTAAGCTTCATACATTACTCATAGTATGCTTATTCATATTATCAATAATAGTCATGAAACTTACCTATCAGGGTCTGCAGGAAAGGCCGCGAGAAATAAATTTAGTGTTGATAGGGGTTTACGATAACAAATATAACATTTTCTGTTAGTTTTCCCCATATCAAAATTTTTATTTTAAGAGTAACGTCTTTTCGATTGACAACCGGAAACGGAAACTTGACATCATTACATTTGTCATACCAAAAAGTTGCTACCAACATTTATGACGAAATTCTGTAATATTGGCTAAAATTTTTACTAATGTCATAATTGACCTTGAAATCGAAGTGAGTAGCCCCTGGGCAGAGCTGAAGGCAGCAGGGCAAGCAAAGCAATAGCAAAGCAATGAACACAGATTACTATACAAAATGCAGTGTTGCCAACAAGACTAACATAAAATTTGCTAAAAGGCTGTTAAAATTTTGCCAAAATTATGCTAAGGCTTTATAATTTAAGCTAAAAATTACGCTAAAAATTTTCGCTGTCAAATAAAACGTCATTTAACTTCAAATATTTTATTTATTTATTTATTTATTTATTTATTTATTTATTTATTTATTTATTTATTTATTTATTTATTTATTTATTTATTTATTTATTGCTTTCATGTACAGAATATATTTACAGATGTCACAAACAGTTTTTAAGCATACATGAGCCCAATGAATTGGGATTGCAATTTAGTGAGTGGGTAGTTTTAAAAAAAAATAATTTGCTTATAATTATACAATGTCAGAATAGTTAATCTAATTATTAATATGCAATGTCAAACAATTTTATAGAGTGTCAATTAATAATATCAGTCTAAATTATTAATTATAATTAATATACAATGTCAATCAATGTTAGTTACAAACAATTTCATTTTTTATTAGATTAATATTAACAAAGCAATACACTTAATTTATTATGGAAACACATTTTGAAATGGAATACAGGCTCCCTTTTACTTCCTTGTTTTGGTAACTAGGAACTAGATCACTCCGAAGAACTCGTCTAATTCATAATAACAATTTGTTATGAGGAATTTTTTTAATTCGTTTGTAAATGGTGTTATTTCTGTAAGGTTTTTAATTTTTTCGGGGGGATATAATCAACATTAATAACAAATATATATTATGTTTTAATCATGTAGGTATAATATCAAATAAAATATTAATATCTATATTAATCAATTGATAATACACGTAAAACTGACAACTGTACTATATAAACTGCCAGAACTTTTGTTTACAAAGTAAAGTATATTGTATTCCTATTTCACTTTTTCTTATAAGAAAAAGCGGCCAAGTGCGAGTCGGACTCGCCCATGAAGGGTTCCGTAGCAGCAAGTAACATAATATAAAAGTTCTTGTAGTTCGTTGTAACTTCGATCAATGTTTTTTGCGGTTTACGATTTATGACGTATTAAAAAAAAACTATTTACTAGATCTCATTCAAACCAATTTTCGTTGGAAGTTTGCTTGGTAATGTACATCATATAATTTTTTTAGTTTTATCATTCCCTTATTTTAGAAGTTACAGGGGGGGGGACACACATTTTACCACTTTGGAAGTGTCTCTCGCGCAAACTATTCAGTTTAGAAAAAAATGATATTAGAAACCTCAATATAATTTTTGAAGACCTATTCATAGATACCCCACACGTATGGGTTTGATGAAAAAAACATTTTTGAGTTACAGTTCTAAGTATGGGGAGCTCCCAAAATTTATTGTTTTTTTTTCTATTTTTGTGAGAAAATCTTAATGCGGTTCACAGAATACATCTACCTACCAAGTTTCAATGATATAGCTCTTATAGTTTCGGAAAAAAGTGGCTGTGACATACGGACGGACAGACAGACAGACAGACAGACAGACATGACATGACGAATCCATAAGGGTTCCGGTTTTTGCCATTCGGCTACGGAACCCTAAAAAGGAAAACAATGAATGATATTTGTCTTTGGTATATTTAATGAAATTTGCAGGGGAACCCCGAATTACGGTAGAGAGCGTTTGACGTAAAGCCGGGCCCACACGTTTGTCTTTATGTTGGCAACCAGTGCTGCCACCTTAGGTCTCATGAAATGTCGACGATATTTACGTACACAAGGTGGCAAAACGGTAGTTTGTTTCATGGTTAACTTCTATTACATAACTATTTTATATGCTAAAAAATATGCTATATGCTAAACAACAAATAAAAATGCTAAACAATATAAAATTATGCTAAATCTAGCATAAAATATGCTAAATTGGCAACACTGACAAAATGTACTCTGTGATTACTATACTTGTACAGTGCGCCCAACTTATCTGTGAAATGGCGAAAATTGGAACTATTCTGTGTGCTTAGTGCGAGTTGCATCGAAAAGTTCACCTACCTCGATAACGTCAATACATGACTAACGAGAAGTTGCGAGTGCCAGTTCCAAAACGTGACTCATATCGATCCACGTTTGTTCATTGAAAATATCTATTATTATGTTGGCAGCAAAACCGTCGTTAAATCTCGTTAAACATCGTGAAAGAACCCAACCAAATTGAAAATAATACATTTATTTAGTTGGAGCAATAGTATCAAGCTACAATTAAAATAGTGGTATTATACTGTAGTTTACTTGCTATCGTGTTATAGATTAGTGTTTTGGTTGTTTGTTTCATATTAAATATTATTTTTTTGAGTACTTACTTCTCAATTATATTATATTGTGGCATTTTAAGCGAGAAAACAGGCAATATTAATTAATGGAACATAGCTACAGTGATACATTTGATATGGAAAAGTTTTTGTGTGGTGAGGTTATGTGAATGAAATTTATTATTTATTTAACAAGCTCAGATCAATAATTAACAAGTTCACGATTGGTGTAATATTTATTTAATAGGATTTATATGTTTAGGCACAGTGATCTTTGGCTGTAAATACTTATTCACTACAAACAACAATTAATGGACAAATCATGTCTATTTTGAAAAATGAAAGTTTTTATGATACCTAACATATTACAATATGAGGAAGTGTACAAAGTAAGAAATGTTATGTTCCTAGTATTTATTTATATCTTTATATTTAAGGTACAAATCAAGACAGATGGCAGAGTATCAAACTTGTCTCAACAGCACTAGCGGAGACTACTACTTCCAACAAAACAACAGCAATGCAACATTTTCCTCATTGTTATTTAAGAGTAAACGAGTAAACAAATACGTATATAAAGTAAAAGTATAAACACAGCAACATGGATTTGAGAATTGAGAAGATATGTCAAAATAAGGCCGCTACAAATATAATCATTAATTTATATTACAGTGTATGAAATGTGAAGTCTGTGACCATTGTAATTTACTCATTGGTTTTCTATTGAGATTGGAATTGAAGGTATAACATTATGTGGGAGAAATAAAACTTTAAAATACAGATTGTGGTTTTCTTGATAATTTTATTTTAGGAGGCATATTATGTTGAATATGAAATTATTAAGGCATTACAGCATAATTATTATTATGTAATTTTGGTTTAAAGAGTGGAAATAAAACGTTGAACGGTAAATAATTTTTAATATAATATTTTTGTAATTCTTCTCCGGACAACAGTATTCAGCTGGAAGTCAATAGTCTTAGTTGTAATTCAATCTTCCCCTTTTGTTATCGTATTCTTTATAATTGCTCTTCAACACCTTTCCTTTAATAAAAATATTATATGACAATTTTATTGTGTTCAGCAGTATATTAAAATCTTTTAAAACAAAGGCTAAATATATAATTGTAAAATATAATACATAATTATATTAAATTAAACATTTTAATATATTATGCCTTATTAAATTATTCTCTATCTATTTTAAAACAAAGCAGGCCCTTATTATCATTTTGGCACATTACAATGGCATGGCATAATTATAGTGAAGTACTGTCAATAAATCTTCTTGCTGGGTATATTGGCTTGGCAAGAAATCTAAAACATTAAGAACATATATATAATTTAGGATCTCAAAAGTGTAGGTGCTGATACGTCATAATGATAATATAGTCCCAAGTAGATAATATATTGAATGTTAATTGCATTTCTAGTATCTAGTTACCGCTTGCCTCGCAGCTGGGTATTCAGTTTATGGGTTTATCAAATATGTCATTATTAAATAAATATTTTCCTTGATCCTTGAGAGCTCCTATGCAAACGATATTGTCACCTTTGGCAATATTAAGTTGCATAATAAAATAATTCATTGAGTTCATACTTGTAGACAATTTTAAATAAACTTATTTAAATCTTAATTGTGTAGGTAATGTAAGTACCTTTTATTTCCAAGAGTCCAAGTCAAGACACAATAATAATAGGTTTATCGAGTTCCTTGCAAGTAGTTTATAAGTTATCTTCTTTAAAAATATCTCCATAAACTTTTTAAAAACTTGGTGACATTCGCCATTGGATTAGTGTTTATGTTTAAGTACTCTGTGACTGTGATTGCGTAGTGTTTAAGTACTCTGTGATTGGATTACCGGAAATTCTTTCTTGCATGAACAATACAAATACTACTTATCAATAATTTTATTCACTTTAAGATTTAGTGGCCGCAAACATGCTCCGAGCAATTATAAATATCCAGCCATAATTTTCAAGAAACAGAAAAAAAGTTTAATTAAAATAATAAACCATCTTTTTATGATTTCACTAGTAAATTTCGCGTGAAAACTTTTCGGTCACGTGGTCCCATAGTTTTCGCAAGCTACGTATTGGAACTGTCAAATAAAGCCACTCGCACTCGCGCAATGTTCGAGAAACAATACAATAACCACTGACAGATAACTTCACTGTGAACTTCACTTTCGTGATTGTGAGCGCATGAAACTCGCACTCGCGCATTTTTTTTCTTCACTTTCCCGCTAGATGGCTCTGCTTCGATCCCATACAAATTTGCATTTACGTAGCGAGCCCGTTATGTCAAGGAAAACTCGCACTAAGCACACTGAAGTTCTTTGTGTTAATGTCAATGAATGACATTGACATTTACTACGTCTCGAATTGCGTCCCAGTGATTGGTCCAATGCGTTCGACAGCGCCCTCCCTCAGTTCACAGATAAGTTGGTCGCACTGTAGAGCTAAATGAAAGCAAAGCATAGTAAAGCACAGGGCCATAGACTAATGAATTCTTTCTCACATTTCAATACTCTGCCCAAAAAAATTATTTATAAACTGGACTCTTTTTACTGTTGCTGGCAGCAGCATGGAGAAAAAACTTTTATTCACGAAAAACAACGAAGTTCAATAGGTACTTAGTCCCGATTATTAATCAACACTATTTACTGGATTTACAAGGTAAGTTTAAATCAAAAATTTATTTTATTACTCCACACGTATTTATAATAGGAACATGATTTTCAGTAGTTGAAATAAATTAATGAATAATAAAATGACATAAGCAAAAACTAAAAAATCATCATTGCCATATTCCTCATTTCCATTTTTTTTTGTGAATGGGAATGATTTTGTGTGAATGGCATTATCGATTGGAGATTTTGAAATCAATTTTGATTGAGTAATGTGACCTTGCAATTTCTTTTTCAACGATTAATTTTTAATATGTGTTGTAAATTAAATTTGAACAACAAGTTCTTGCTAAAAAAACTTACAAACTATTTCAATTTTGCTTTATATTTTTAATAAAATAAATTATAAACGAAAATTTAATGCAATAAAGCAAAAACTGTTCAGAGAAACAAAAATTGCGAAGTGGAGGAGATACATCGAAATCAGAAGCGATCGTGCATTGTATGAAGAGGAGAACGAAAAAAGAGATAAGAAGAAAAGTGATAAAGAAAAGTTTGTGAAGATAATTAATTATGAATAGAATAACTAGAAATTATAACATTATTCATAATTTGTCAGTCGAAATCCCAGTGAGTAGAAAGCACGATCGTGATACGGATAATGCTCAGGTAAAAGGAGATGTAGATATTTTCTCAAATTCGCTCCATGTATTTAAACATCGAATCAAGCTGTTAATATAATTCACATAATATAAGTAATGGATATAATTTAAAATAGTTCAACTGTATTTAATTTACTGTATTTAATTTCAATAATTTTTTGTCAATCAAAATAATATAATCTTAATTAAAATCTATTAATTTAAACTCAATCTTTGTAAATATTTAATCTCAATAGCATAATTTTTAATTTATTAATTTACTTCATTGTTGTATAATTCGTTTTTCTTTAATCTTAATTTAGTTTTATATGTATTCCAGTAATTTGATTGATTTTAAGTTTATTTTTAACTACTAGAAGACGGTTATTGTTGCAGTAATATCAAGTCGTTTACACCTGTAAGTGAAGTAACAATAATCTAATGTTGTTATTGTAACGTGTATTGTATATTCTTGTCACAGTGTTTACTTTGTTGGTGTAACTTATAGAAATAAATAAATAAATAAATAATAGGCAGACAGTAAGGAATAGATAAATAATAAGAGTAAATTGAAAATTAAGGTACACAATACATATCTATATTAAAATATTATAACATTAATTATCTTAGATATTTTATATCATTTTAAAAATCACAATCGAATGATATATCCTGAGATTATAGATATCATGGACACAATACAAAAATGATCATTCCATTATGACGTCATCGGACTTCAGGTACCCCTGGGCTACAAAGTCAGTGATCCAGATAGAGTAATATATCCATGGTTTCCATAAAATCAGAGTTGCAAACCGAGTAGCAGTTCGTGTATAAGGTAACAAAATTAAGATGGTTAATAATAGTTCACCCGCTCCATACGTTTATGTGATCTTAATTTGTTGTTATTATAACAAACTACCAACCAAGAATCTAGATGGCGTTGTTAATGATTTGACAAGGATTTGACTTTAACGTCATGTTTAAAGTCAAAGTTGTCACTTGTCAAATCAAGTCAATAAGACATTAAAAAAAATGTCCTAATTGTCATCCAGTGTTGCCAATGCTACGACAATTACCGTGTTCTACGGCTTTCAGGCCAAAAAATCACAAAATCTACGGTCTACGGCCCGAACCCTAGGGCCATAGCAAATTCTACGGCTTTTCGCAAATTCTACGATCTTTCTGTTATTTATTATTTTTGCAGACATTTAACGAATATTAAACCCTTAAAACAGTGTCACTAGGCTAATGAAGAGTGTTCCTTGTTTTGTGGACATGAAATTCACTGCTGATGACCTTTTTTTTTTTTAGTCCGAGAGCGCTGAACCGATGGTATATATTGGCATAATTCATAGACTTAAATATATAGACACGCTGTTCAGTACTTACAGTTTGTTCACCTGAGGTTAACCCAATTGGGTTCACCTCAGTTTAGTCTGTTGCGAGCAAGCTACACAAGTAAATGTCACGTTAGAAAAACTCCGACTGTTCAAAAACACTTAATAACGTATTAATGTTTATTGAGCACAGTTAAAACGTTCTCATTATTTACGTTTGAACTTTATTTCACTTTATTTAATCATAATTGGTAAGTAACTATATTTTTATTTAGAGTCTTAAAAATTATTTAGTGTCAAATATTTAATACCGACATCTTGAACCAAACTTGACAGAACGAACACAGAGTACTTAATCACTACGGAACAGGGTTGCCAGACGTCGCGGAGTGAGAGATCGTACGGTAGGTAAATAAAAGTCGTATTTCCTAAGATGGCTCCAGAAAAAAATAGTACGATTCATTTAATGTAGGTACTAAAACTTTAATTAGTTTTAGATGGCGGTCTACAAAACGAAATTGAAAGAAAAGTAATAAGTAAAACTATAAATTAAAATAAAATTTTCTTATCTTTATATATATAAATTACGTGTCACGTTGTTTGTCCGCGATAGACTCCTTAACTACTTAACCGATTTTAATCAAAGGGCTTCCAACATTTTTGTATGGAACCTGGCATACCTACAAGTCCGCCATTTTGAAAAAACCTCGATTCGGCGGCCAGTGATGAAACATGTGTCAATCGATAGAGTAAATGATTACGATCAAAAAGTATACAGTGATGAAATGTCGTAAGTGGTATACTTTCTGAGATATTTGAGTTCAAACCCGTAGAAAAATAAAGTAAAAAACTTTGTTTCGGCGGATATTGATAAAATATGTGTCAATCGATAGACTAAGTGATTACGATCAAAAAGTATTAAGTGATACAATGTCGTAAGTTATATACTTTCTGAGATATTTGATTTCAAAACCGTAGGAAAATAAAGTAAAAAAACTTCGATATACCTATCTTCAGCTTACGTAAGTATGACCACATTTCCCAGTTTGATTTCTAACTTAAATTGCTACCAATTCCTTTGCAATACTGTTCTGGAACTCCTTGCTTGTAGACATCAAAAGACTAACAAAAGTTCCTTCAAGAGTCACGTCCGGCAGCACTACCTGAAGCAATTAGAATGTCCTCGCCCGTGGTCTTCAACCACATGTTATATACGTAGTTATAAATATTTATGTACTTAATATATAATATAATATGTATATATGTAAATATGAATAAATATGTATTTATTTAGTTTTGTTAATGATATTGTGATATTTTATATGTATATAGTTATAGTGTTGATCCACTAATAAATAAAAAAGACAATTAATTACCAATGTTTTATTTTTCTACGGGTTTGAACTCAAATATCTCAGAAAGTATATCACTTACGACATTTTATCACTGAATACTTTTTGATCGTAATCACTTAGTCTATCGATTGACACATGTTTTATCAATATCCGCCGAAACAAAGTTTTTTACTTCATTTTTCTACGGGTTTGAACTCAAATATCTCAGAAAGTATACCACTTACGACATTTCATCACTGAATACTTTTTAATCACAATCATTTATTCTATCGATTGACATATTTTACATCACTGGCCGCCGAATCGAGGTTTTTTCAAAATTGCGGACTTGTAGGTATGCCAACTAGGTTCATTGCCCTTTGCACACCGTGTGCAGTTTGATCCAACTTGAAAGATATGATAGCTTACATCTCAATGTATAGTCGCAATATTATTTTATTGCAATTTTTTTTTTTTGATAGAACGAAGTCTGTCCGGGCAGCTAGTTATAATATAAATTTACATAATAACATACAAAATTATAAATGTAGAAATATCGGGACATAGGTAATTATAATGTGCGCCATCTATTGATAAATCTATGAACCTATAATAATTATATCATGAACCTATTATACTCGTACATAATTTTCTAACAATGCATACAAATACATATTTAAATTATTAATGTTTACTTACGATGTTAAAAAAATATATAGTAGTCACTCCGAGATGAACTGGAAAAAGGCATAAATCGTATGATTGTCGCCATGGATATAATTATAACTTTTAACTGGATATATAACTTCGAGGTACTTGAAGACAGATGACGTCACAACGGAATGACTATTTGACCAATCGCAGACCGGATTGAGATTATCCTTCATAATTGTGGGGTGTTATGTCCTATTTTCCAAATGTTTTCTAATAATTTTTCTGGTGGTAAAAAAATATATTATTGTATTAACACATTTTATTTTAATTTCTTCAAAATTGTCCTTACGTCATGAAAACGGATGTTGAAGGTGATAATGAAATGAAACAATGTAATTTATTACGGTACATTTCATTTATTTTAAGTGCACAACACTTATAAAAAAAATTTAACACAGCTGAATGATATATCCTGGGATTACAGATAACACAATGAATGGATGAACACAATGGTCATTCCGTTATGACGTAATTAATCCTCAGGTACCTCTACAAAGTAATCCAGACAGAGTAATATATCCATGGTATATGTCCAGTTATAGTAATGTATCCATGATCTCTTTCGGAGTAGGGTGTTGGCAACACTGGGCGCATATTGACTCTGTGATTGAGTACTCTGTGGCACGAAAGCGTGACACGAAATTTGTTAAGAACAGCGAGTCTATATATATTTAAGTCAATGGCATAATTGGATAGCATAATATATTAGCAGCTGTGGACACGGCCCACAGTTGATCTTTTTCCATACAAACACGGCTTTTTTATCTCATGTACACGGCCTTCCAAAAAATTTCATTGGCAACACTGTTGTCATCAAATCAAACAAACAAACCTTCATTGGCGGCCGGTGTGCATCTTCGCGGTTCAGCGTTTGTCTTAGTTTGTTTTTCTAGATTTTTATCTTTTCAAGTGCTTTACCACCTATGTCCGTTGAGTCGACCCTCTGCTCCTCCCGGCCGTGTCATTTTGTGCTTCAGTGGATTGGAATCTAAATACTAAGATAGGACTCCTTTTTTTCGTTCTGTGCTGTGGTGACTTTGTTGATACATCATGTCTCATAGAAAGTGTTGCGTCCCTGGATGTATAAATAGTAAGTTTTTTGTCCATACCAAGGCTGATAAGTCATATTTTTAGAAGCATTGGGGTACGCTAGACTTAGCATAACTAGCTCCACTATAATGACGGGTGTAGTTTCAAAAATTCTAAAATGATTCATGCCGCGTTTGGTGATTAAGTATACCCAACGGATGTCGAAAAACACCTACAAACGATAGGCTTGAGAAACCCTGCAATATGCAGATTCTGCAGTGAGGCAGAGAAAACGCCCATCCACATACTTTGTGAGCTACTATAAGTCACTGCAGAAGCCACATACTAGGATGAAACACAATCTTAGCTAATCTAGTTAAAGGTCTGGAACTCAGTAATATCGTACCCTTTATCCAAACAGTAGAACTTGGCGACCAGATCTAATATCAAAACCAGTATAGCTACAATAGATCAAACCTGGTTGTCCAGTACTCAAACTACTCAATAATAATAATCTATTTCAATAAATTAAACTTTATCACTAGCATACATTGGTGACTACTATCTTAGCTTTTAATATTCTAATGTATTGTGTATTACTATAATTACTTTTTAACAGAAAATGAAACCAACGAAAAAAAAAAAACTGAAAAGCGAAAAATAAAATAAACCATTTTGTATTATAAATTAAGATCCTCAATAATTAACAGTAAATAAATAATTTTAAGACCGTGCCAAACAAACAACCAAAATTAATTACATAAAGTTCATTTTATGAGGACAGCTGCATGCGATGCACATGGCAGCAGAAGCGCGGCGCACATCTTTTCACCATTTGTTTTTTCATTGGTTTGGTACTGCCTCAAAATTATTTATTTACTGTTAATTTATAATACTACTTATACCTATTATTATGGTTTATTTTTATTTTTTCCTTTTCCGTTTTTTTTAATTGCTTTAATTTCTTGTTAAAAAGTAATTATTTTTTAATTTTTAGTTGCTATGAAAATTAATAATAAGTTATTGGTGGTAGATTCAGTTACTAGGTAAAAATTTAATAAGTGAAATATCAATCATTCCCTATTTTCGTACCTTTAGGGTGGGAATAAAAAAAAAAAAGGGACCAACTTCAAGACATACCCTATCCATTAAAAAAATAATCATTAAAATCGAACCACCCTGTGCCAATTGCTGCATGATCATACATAAAAAATATATATTATGTGTTGAATTGAGAACCTCCTCCTTTTTTTTGTTGGTTAAAAACTAAATGAATATATTAAAATGTCTCAGCAGATAATACCTATCTATTAGGTCATCAGTTAAGTTATCTTTTTAGTAATAACTAATTTTCCAGAGAACGATGTTGTTTTGCATAAATTTCCTGATCCGGAGAAGAATAAGGAGCTGTTTAATATATGGTTGAATTCTATTCGTGGTGACATATTGCAACTTGACAATAACCATATTTTCAAGTATCGCCACGTGTGTCATGTACACTTCGAAAATAAATACTGGTGCAGGAATAATCGAATTAGCAAGAATGCTGTACCAACACAAAACATGCCAGGTCAGTGGTAATAAAACACTCATTTTGTTATGTTCATTAGTTGTGTATAAAGAATGACAAGTGCATAGAAAAGTGTTTGATATTGGTGTATATATTTTAAAGAAAAGACCATATAATTATGGTAGCAGAGAGGAAGTTTATTCAATAACCCAATTTTTATTGGTGTATATTTGTTTCCAATGACCTGTCAAAATCACTAGGTTGTTATAGAAATTTTCACCCATTTTTGCCTTTTCTTAAAAATTTTAATTTAATGTTTAGATTTATTTATTCATGTAGGTATGTAATTATGTATATTATTTAATATTGAATGTTGTTTAACTCGTTAGGATCCGCGTGATCGCGGTACCTTTGAGTTCGAACGTGCTGGAACGTTCCCGGTAACCGACGGGTTAATGAAGAGGTGGTCATTTTTAAATTAGGCAATCTCTAGTTGATTAGATACACCATATTAGTAACTACATAAGTAGCCATAGCTATGAGCATTAACTTTCAACCATGTTACTAGAGAGCGACACTCAGCATTTCTCAATATTATACGCGCAGAGATAGACCTGTATTCTCCTATTCAGTGCTGCCAATATCGGGGAAAATCCCCGATTTGCGGGGATTTGATGGTTAACGCGGGGAAAGCGCGGAGAATTACAAAAATCGGTGAATACTGAGTAATAGGGTATAGAACCGGGAAATCCCGGAACCGAAAATCCCGGGATTTCCCGGTACTTTTTACTAGGTAAAGTACCAAGAACCGAGATATTCGGGACTTTTGAGAAATAAAAATATGTCGCGTGATACAAAAGGTAACGTAAAAATAACGTTAAGAAAATCCATTTGGTACTTTTTTGTAAGCATATATCGATACCTCTGGGCTCAAAGGGCGTATAGCACAAAACAGCTACTTTTCAGGAGAGCCAAAAAACCTAAAAAATAAAACAAAATTGGCTATAACTTTTTTGTCTCAATGATTATAAAAAAACATTCTATGAGAGGAATACTTACATTTTCCTATATTTTAAGTTAATATTATTAAAACAAATCTAAATATAATAGTTTCCAAAATAGTTTTGCTTTACTACCTAAAAAAAACTACAAAATGTCCTTTACACCCATTTAAAAACAGCTAATTTTATTAACTTTGGCAGTAAAAATAACCTAGCGTAAAAAAGTTGTATAATATTAAATTGTGTTGTAAATCACAAAGTTTGCATTTAAAATTGTACAACTTTCATAATAAAAAGGGTTAAACGGGGTGGGGGGTACCGCATCCCATCCTGATGGATTATTCTCATAATCCCCATCCCAATGGATATTATGGGAATAACCAAAAAGCTTTTTAAAAATTAATTAATTTAAGTGTTATTGTTAATAGTTTTTATTATACATAATAAAAGGGCAAACAAGAGTTTTAAGCAATTTTTGGGTTATTCATCTTTAGAATTATTTTCTTTTTCAGTATTATTTTCATCTTCTTTATCTTCTTCATAAGTTTCATATTTTAATGTATCACAAACATAAGAGCTCCATGGAAGCTTTCTATATTCTTCATGGTATAGTACCGTTGTCACAGAGACGTGTCAAATCCACGTATTTTTTTTGTTTATGTTTAATTTAGTTGTATATAGTGGCTTAACTTCTTCCGCTTCCTGTTTTTTGCTTCCGCTTGACTTGTCCTTTGCTTTACTTTTTCCTTTGCCTTTGCCTTTTCCTTTTCCGTTGACCGATGGCTTTTCCATTAACGTTATATTTTGAGTTTCAGCTTCCTCTACCTTGGAATATTTGACATTTATTTAGTTTTCATATTTCTTTTTAAATGTAGCTATTCTAATCTGTTTTAGTTTTATATTTTTCAATGTGCTTGGTGTGAAAGTATTGGCAGTTAATTGATCAAAATTCAGATAATCTAACTTTTACTAACAAAAAATAACCGACTTCAAAGTTACTCAAAAACTACTTGTCAGATCTCGTTCAAATTTATGTGGGACTACATGCTAAGCACCTGCTTTCGATTAAAAAAAGAATCATTGAAATCCGTTGGCGTGATATTGAGTTATTCATCCATTTGTCGCGCACATTCTTAATACAAATTTAAGACTTTAAATATGGTTTTCTCATAGATGCCATTGTCAGATCTCAATAAAATTTATGTGGGACCACATGACAGCCACCAGCTTTCGATTAAAAAAGAATCATCAAAATCGGTTCGTCCAGTCGAAAGTTCTGAGGTAACACACATAAAAAAAATACAGTCGAATTGAGAACCTCCTCCTTCTTTTAAAGTCGGTTAAAAATCGGTGTAGTCCATAACAATGACTTTGTATGGCTTAGGTTTTTTCCGAGCGGTCTCAAAGTATGTCGGCCATTGCAATGGACTCCATACAATTAGTTTTTTGCACTTCTCTTTCAATCGTGGCGTGGACAGAGTCAACGGGCATATTATGTGTGTCCAGTTGTTGATTATGTTGAATGATTGTAAGGGACAATAACATTTTGAGAATTAATGTGTTACATTATTATGTCTTAATATTATGTATAACAATTAACAACCTACGAGGTTTTTGCGCAGGAATGTCATGTAGCCCGATTTTCTGTTTTATTTTGGTTTAGCGGTCCAAAATACATGGAATGTAAACATAATTTTTCTTCGAATTTTGAAACTTTGTGTAGTTATACTTACTAGTCGATAAAAAATGAAAAACTGAATAAAATTATTATAAACTCCATGAACCCCAAAATTAGCTTTACGCCTTTTGAGTCTGGAATAATAGAATAATGTGCTTTACATCCTAAACTTCAGGTAAAATTTATAATCATTTTGAGGTTTAATGTGTTATACGCCCTAATACTCATAATTGGATTCCTATACAACCTAGGACATTTTTAACTTGCGCACTAATGTAATTTACAGCCCGATTTCCTGTTTCATTCTGGTTTAGCAGCCCAAAATAGATAGGGCGTAAAGAACATCCATTAGCCTTTGGAGGTCCACTGCTGGACATAGGCCTCCCCTAACTTGCGCCACTTTGACCGGTCCTGAGCCTTCTGAATCCAGCGGATGCCCGCTATCTTCTTCAAGTCGTCAGTCCACCTGGTTGGGGGGCGTCCTATGCTCCTTTTTCGGAGACGTGGGCGCCATTCGAGGACCTTTCTTCCCCAACGGTTATCGGTCCTTCGAAGTATGTGGCCAGCCCATTACCACTTCAGCCGGCTAATTCTTTGAGTTATGTCGATTACCTTTGTTCGTCTACGGATCTCCTCATTTCTGATGCGATCATGTAGAGAAATACCGAGCATAGCCCTCTCTATAGCCTGCTGCGCTACTCTGAGCTTGTGTATTATGCCAATAGTAAAGCACCACGTCTCGGATCCTTATGTCATTGCTGGCAACACACACTGCTCAAACACCTTCGACTTCAGTAGTGTTTTAGATGACAAGATATGACGCAGTTTACGGACGCCGCCCATCCGAGTTGGATTCTACGAGTGACTTCTTTCTCGAAGTTGGACTTATCCATCTGGATCACTTGTCCCAGGTAAATGTATTCGTTTACAACTTCGAGAGCAGCGCCGTCTACAACATCCGGTAGGGGTGTGACATGGACATTCGACATGATTTTCTTCTTGTCCATGTTCATCTTAAGACCCACCCGTTGTAAGGTGCTGTTCAAGTCCCCGACCATTGTACCAAGTTCTTCCAGGGCACCCGCCAGGATGACTTTATCATCGGCATATCGCAGGTGTGTGATGTATTCGCCATTGATGTTAATGCCACGTCATTTCCACTCTATCAGCTTGAACACGTCTTCCAACGCAGCGGTAAATAGTTTTGGGGATATGACATCCCCTTGTTGACACCTCTCTGCAGTTGGATGGGGTTCGTTGCTATGTCGTGTACTCTAACGGACATGGTAGCAGATGAGTACAAACACTGCAACATCTCGATATCGGTACTATCGGTAATGGAGAGAATTTAATTTAGTACCGCCCAGATCTTGATAGAATCAAAGGCTTTCTCATAGTCTACTTAAGCAACACACAACGGTAGATTATACTTCTCGGTCTTTTGTATAATCTGCCGCAGTGTGTGTATATGGTCTATGGTGCTGTAGCCTTTTCAGAATCCTACTTGTTCGGGTGGCTGGAATTCGTCAAGCCTGCGTACAGTGAGATTTGTGAGTACCCTCAAAAACAGTTTATAAACGTGGCTCAGAAGTGCAATGGGCCTGTAGTTCTTCAAAAGGGCTTTATCGCCCTTCTCGAAGAACAGCAACTCCACACTTCTGCCCCACACTTCCGGAGTAGTTCCAATATTAATGACCGAATCGAACAGTTTTTGGAGCGCCACTAGAAGGAGTTTTCCTTCAGCTCGTCTTGTATTGACAGAGCGACTACGAGCAGAACGGTCAATTGCCTGTTCTTATGCTCTTCATCGTCGGCGCGCTAGTAAAATATCTACCTCTTTTTTACGTTATAATATCATTGGTTAACTCGCATTTACTTTGCGAGCCGGCTATCATTGTTGCCATTTTTAGCAGGATCCTGCTTTTTTAGCATTTTTATGAGTAAAATTTAAGCTACAGCAGGATTTTTAGCATTATCGTAAAATTTAGCACATTTGACATTTTTCTGTAAAACTAATTTATGTCCATACAATGTTGGTTAGTTAGTTGCTTAAGGTCAGTGCATCTGTAACGGGTTTTTCCCGTACGGGATCGGGACGTGAAGTTTTGGGATCATTGTTTCATAGAAAATGAATACGATAGTGCATACGCAGCGGAATCCCGTACGGGACGGGAATGTGGCACGTACGGGGTGGGAAAAACATCGTCGGCGACGATGTTTTCAAAACCCCGTCCCGTACGTATTTCTTTTACGATGTACTTTAATTCTTAAAAAATGTAAAGGTAAATATAGCAGTTTTGGTGCATTTTTATAAACAATGCTTAGCAGGTTTAGCAGGATTTACCCAATGAATTGGCAGGAACAGCGAAAAAAAATGGTAACCCTGCCGGTTATGTCAAGTCTGTGCTGTAGGTACCGCAATCACAAAGTACATATACAGACACTAGGTTTTACACTGCAATTGCAGCAAGTGCAAAAATTGATAATTTACTAAAATGAAATATTTTGTTTTACGATAAGAATAATTAGTGAATACTAACATATATATAGAATATGTCGATAAGTTATTGTAATATTAAAATAGAACCAGAGGAGTCTGTTGCGGAGCAAAATGACGAAGTTTCAGAAGGCGTGATATATCCAAAACAATTGCATGACTTAGCGAAGAAAAGTACGAATACCCCAAGCGAGAATGAACACAATTCACTCAATTCATTGGAAATAGAGCCAGAATTTGTTAATATCAAATTGGAAATAGATACATTTGATGCTACGTAAGTTTCTGCTTATATTGGTAACATTAGATCCACTTTTTTTTATAGAAATAGCCGGCAAACGAACAGAGGAGCCACCTGGTGGTAAGCGGTCTCCGTCATGGACTTACCAACGCCAGAATTCACGTAAGAAAGAACAAAAAAAGAACCCATGTACTCTCAAAGCCTGAGGTGTATTTCACATGTCATTACTTCCTATACAAAGGTAGAACTTAACGTAAAGCTTGACCAAAAACCAGAAACCAGAGCATGTTCTCGAATTCCATATAGAATTTATGAACGAATTGAAGATAAGTAGAATACTGTTGTAGGAATTATGAAAACTTCAAAAGAAAAATAAATGATGTTGAACCAAATTTATTTATAAACTTTCAGGGTAAAACAAGAACACACTTTAGATTCAGATGAAGATGCTCAACCTTTAAGTTTGCATAAGCCCTTGGGTGACGCTAGTCAGCCAGCCAGGGTGACAATTGGACAGATATTTGAAGTAGAAATCAAGCAAGAGCCTATTGAAGCTGATTTTGAACCCAATACTGTAAGTTAGATAATCCTCATACATTCTTGTAAAAATGTTTTAAGTACTTAAATTCAATTGAATTTTGCATTAGGATTCTAAAACTAAGTGACTGTTTATTGTTACATGTCATAAGTTTATGCTTGACTGCAATCCTGCCTGATGGTAAATGGCGATGAAGTCCAGGTTAACAACATTATTTTCTTGAAGACTTAAATCATAGGCGGATGGAACCATTAATTATAATAATATTTATTTGCTTAATTTAGGTACAAATATGTTACAATTCATTTAATTTAAATTCCGCTAAATTCTGCCTATTAGCATGCAAATATTATACAGTCAATCATTAATATATTTAGATAAGGTTCATGCAGTTAAACAGATTAAAATTCTGTAAATTATTAAATTAATACGTCAGTTTATCTATACATCTATACTCTATACAAATAAATAAAATTAGAGTGTCTGTAATATTAAAATAAAACCGCTTTTTACTAAAGGCATTTGGATGTACACGGTACATATATAAAACAACATTTTTTACACTTTTTGTTTGTCTATCTGTCCGTCTGTTTGTTCCGGCTAATCTCTGAAATGGTTGAACCGATTATGACGGAACTTTCACTGGCAGATAGCTGATGTAACAAGGAGTAACTTAGGCTACTTTAATTAAAAAAAAAGTTTGTTGGGCGATGCAAAGTTCGCCGGGTCAGCTAGTACATAGCAAATATCATTAAATTCAATATTTCCATTCAGTAATACACCTTAATTAATTATAATAAGTCAATTTATACATAGTAAATGTCAATTAATTAATTATTTCAGTTCTATAATAGGTACACCTGGTCATTTTATTAAGATCATAATGGTCATGTAAATTTCATTTAAGGTACATACTGTATAATTAAAATCTGAAGTCAATTTAGAATGTGTTCATTTTTCAGCACGAAAACCAACATTTAATGGAGAGATCCTTCCAGGACCAAACATTAGTTGAGGGGGAAGGTATGTTATTCTTAGGCTCATATACACGGCGTATTTTATACGCGCACACGACGCGCAGATGACGTGCGTATACGCGCTTCATACGAGATTTGAACGCAGTCTTGTAAACTAAGATCGTGAAACGCGCATCTACTGCACGTATACGCGCTGTAGTCACTCGTAGCTTTTGCGTTTTGATCAGAGACTCCTCGAAAGTCGAACTTCAGTTGTACAATGGCTTCGGTTGAGACAACACTGCTTACGCTGGCTTTAGGTATACGCGCTTCATGCGCGCGCTTGTATCATCAATACAAACGCAACAATCAGCGTCTACGGCGCCGAAGACGCGCGTTCCTAATACGCGCGTCATCTGCGCGTATAAAATACGCCATGTGCTATGGGCCTTAGTGTCAATTAATATTAGAATACGAGGTGCTTAAATATTATAACATTCTTTGTTAAACATATTGAAACATCAATTAAGCAGTGAAATTTTATCTCCAAATTCTTTTAATTTTGCCAGAATCTTGGTCTGGAAGTACAGTTTGATAATGTTGACATATTTTTTTTTGTCTCTAAAACACATTTTTGTTTCTTCAAGATAGTGAAATAAGTGTTGCCATTTATGTTTCTTAATTTAGGGTTCCGAATGAGGATCAGTAAAGTTATAGCAAATTCTATAGAACTAGTATCCACGCGATTCTTTATGGCATATGAATGATATATCTTTTTGAATCATCCAAATCGGACCATTACTTACGAAGATATTAAGTAATAAACATTGCCGTTCCGGCCGCTAAAATTCAAACTACGCGGGCGCGTGTGACGTCACGATATCGGTCGCCGCCAGTTAGCCGCTGGCAGCGATACGGCGCGCAATGTTTTGTTTGGATAATTGTGACTTTGAAACAAATTAAGTGTCCCATTT
The DNA here is from genome assembly GCA_951805285.1 of Thymelicus acteon. Taxonomy (NCBI): domain Eukaryota; kingdom Metazoa; phylum Arthropoda; class Insecta; order Lepidoptera; family Hesperiidae; genus Thymelicus; species Thymelicus acteon. The sequence continues at coordinate 7,734,583 of OX638219.1, read as the reverse complement.
GTGCTTAGTTCACCTTTTAACTATGTATCAGTATTGTATAGTGCTTAAACGTTCAAACACTTCTATGAAAACGCCAAAAAAAACTATTTTTTAACGTGCCGAAAAACTCAAAACATCGTAGAAAATGGTATTCCGTTGTAAAAAGACAATATATGATTTATCTTCAATAGTAACTGAGCTGGGAACCATATCTTTAACTTATATAAATTTCGTAGTTGTATCTATATAGCCAGCTGTGGTTGGGCTCTGTAACATTTTTTTTCAGTGGCAGATGGCTCCTCGCTGCGTCTATGGAGCCACATCAAAAATGCTACGCTATGTTTGCAGCCTCCCTTTTGAGCAGCACAGTCATGGAAATCCACCTTCTCTACCGTTCAGCAGCAATACGCTTTACTTTTTAGGGTTCCGAAGTAAAATCGGAAGTATCGGAACCCTTGTAGTTTCGTCATGTCCGTCCGTCCGTCTGTAATTTTGCATGGATATACATATGTACACATTTATTAAAACTCCAGAATCGTGGAATAAAATACTGAAAAACTTTTGTTCAGGGTACCTCCCCTACAGGTGTGAGGATGAAATTTTTTATTCGTCGCGTACCCCGTAGTGTGGGATATCGTTGAAAAGGTCTTCGAAAAATATTATGGGTCTTCTAGGACCAAAAAATAGTTTTTTTTTGGCGTTTTCATAGAAGTGTTTGAACGTTTAAGCACTATACAATACTGATACATAGTTAAAAGGTGAATTAGGCACAAATGGGACACTTAATTTGTTTAAAAGTCACAATTATCCAAACAAAACATTGCGCGCCGTATCGCTGCCAGCGGCGAACTGGCGGCGACCGATATCGTGACGTCACAGCCACGCAGTGAACTTTGTAAGTAATTTGGTCATAACTTCGTCAATTTTTGTCGTAGAACAAAAATTTTTTCACTGTATGTTAAGGATTTCTTAGCTCTATAAATCTGCATTCTCAACTAAAAACGTTACGGATCCTCATTAAAATAAGGGTTTCCCTTATAGTTTCGTCATGTCTGTCCGAGGCATAGTGCCGAGACCCAGCAACTATATTTGTCCAACTCCCACCGTTTAGCCACTGGGGACACTTGAGTCTTACCAATATTAGCTCTTTACAGCCAAATATTTCGCAAACGAACCCCTAATTCTAAAAATGGTCTTAGAAGACCCATAATATTTTTGAAAGACTTTTTCAACGATACCCCACACTATAGAACAAGTGCTTTTTTGGTCGACTTTCTTCAGCAGTCTCGGAAAAGTATGAACGAGGTGTTATTCGATTCGGAATGGCATGTAGATGATTTAAAAAAAAATCAAATTCCGCTTGTAAAAATTGTAAAAGTTATAAACAATTAACTAAAAATAAAAAAGGGTTTAGTTTTTTGCAAATAATATCTGAAAAACTAATTGAGATTTTTCAAATCTAAAAAAAGATTAAAAACGAGGAGGAAATTTCTTAAAAAATAGTCTCGACTACCCGAATTGTAGGACTAATATTTATAATTTTAGCTTGCGCAAGCCACGCCTACTTCGAACACTTTACCAATAAAAACATTTAAAAATATTGAATAAAAATTTACAAAATGATAAGAGTCAGGGGCCTACATACAGTACTGGATAGAACAGTAATCCTCCAGAATCTTTTTTATCACAATTTTTCAATTAGCTGCGCAATATTTAATTATTAATATGTAGTTAATTAATAGTTTTTTGCTGCTTGAACGTGAACATTGCAAGTGTGATAATTGTTAAAATATAAATTTGAGATTTTTCCCTTTCCTAAAACTATTCTTCAAAGGCTTCAGAATAGATCCCCGTTGGAAAAATAAAAATAAAAAAACTTTTTCAGTTTTTTATTAACAATTTTCGTAGTTACAACATTTAAAACTTAAATGAATCATCGAAAAAAAATATTTGAATATTATTAATTATCTGTTTTTTATCAGAAGCTGCATGGATTTTTTAAAATTTTTGTCTTGTAATGTCGTTAGACTTGTTGACTAAACTTCTATAGGGTACGCGACGAATAAAAAATTCATCCTCATGTTACCTGTAGGGGAGGACCCTGAAAAAGAAATGTGCCACCTTGGAGCACTCTAATTTGTTCAAAGTAAAATGGTTGGCCCATCGCGACACAAGTGAAGTGCACTGCGATGGAATTTTGATATTGAACCGGTGTTTTACCGACTGCTCTCCGACGATATGCTTCGCAAACGTCTCAGTATCACCGCGGATGCATTGCACCGACAGCGCGGCGCACATTTCTACGATTCTGGAGTTTTAATAAATTCGTATATAATATTCATGCCAAATTACAGCTTTCTAGCACTAAAGCCTCGGCGCTTTGCTTCGGACAGACGGACAGACTGACGGACGGACATGACAAAACTATAATGGTGATCGCACATACATCCGCCGGACGCACTGCATTTGTACGAAATCATAATGAGAGCCTGGTGCGGATGACATATGAGGCTGCACATGGCACCCGCACCGTTTTGTTTTTACACTAATAAGTTAATGCTTGACCACAATCCCACCTGATGGTAAGTGGAGATGTGGTCCAAGATGGTGAGCACATTAACTTAGTAAAAGCCTATTCACTCTTTTCTTGAAGACATCCACGTCATAGGTTGGCGGGAACGCCGACGCAGGCAAGTTATTCCAGTCCTTCGCGGTGCGTATAACAAATGACGAGGCAAACCGCGTCGTTCGTACCGGCGGGATGTTCACGACAAAAGGATGGATACCCGCCGTGCGTCGTGTCGTTCGATGGAGAAACGGAGATGGGGGAATTATCTCAAACAATTCCTGCGCACACTCTCCGAAATGTGCCCTGTAGTAAACCGAGAGACTGGCTACTCTGCGCCTGTGCTCGAGGCTTTGAAGATTGGTCTCAACCAAAACTGGGTCACCAATGAGCCTCTTCGCACGTCTCTCCATCGAGTCCAAAGCAGAAAGGTGACATTTGGCTGCGCCTGCCCAAATGTGCGAACAGTACTCCACACACGGCCGAACCTGAGCTTTGTACAAGGTTAAGAGTTGCCTAGGTGTGAAGTACCGTTGTACCTTTGCAAGGACAACAAGTTTCCTTGCAGCAGCCTTAGCCTTGGTCTCGATGAACCGCCCAAAGTTGAGTTTCGAGGATATCTCTACTCCTAATAACTGAAGGCAGTCGGTATAATCCAAGGACACATCCCGAAAAGTAGGAGCCAAGGTAAACGGGCTCTTCTTGGCGGTAAATAGACACGTCTGCGTTTTAGTGGCGTTGAATCTCACAAGATTGGCTTCGCCCCATTCGGACACAGCCCGAAGTGTGAGATTCACACGAGCCACCATGGCCTCTCTTTCAGACTGAATTTCGTCCCGACTGGCCCTGGAACTTGGTACGTATCTCTCTACCACTGTGCTATCGTCTGCGTACCCATAGATACCGGGCATAAGCAGGTCATTTATATGTAGCAGAAATAGAGTGGCGGAGAGAACGGACCCCTGAGGAACTCCAGCATTTGTAGTCATCGTCTCCGATGAACAACCATCGACTACAACGCGGAAAGACCGGTCGCTCAGGAAGTCTTTTACCCAGTCGATAAGGCCAGGGGATATGCCGTAAGTTGGAAGCTTGCTTAGAAGGCTAGCGTGCCAGACCTTATCAAAGGCCTTCGAGACGTCAAGGGAGACAGCAAGTGCCTCCCCATTTTTCTCGAGGGCCTCGCCCCATATATGTGTGGCATACGCTAGAAGATCTCCTGTTGATCGGTTTCGGCGGAACCCGTACTGCCGATCGCTAAGGAAATCATTCTGTTCAAGGTATGCCATGAGGTACCTATTCAATATACGTTCCATAATCTTGCAGATTATGGAGGTAATTGAGATAGGCCGATAGTTGGCGGGGTCAGCACGGCTACCTTTCTTGGGCACGGGCTGCACGTTGGCAAGCTTCCAGGATTTAGGCACTGATCCAGTCTCAATTGAGAGGCGGAACAGACGTGTCAATACAGGAGACAACTCGGGTGCACATTTCACTATCGCTCTTGATCACTATCGCTGGAATACCATCCGGTCCGCTGGCTTTATTCACGTCCAGACACCGCAAGGTTTTAAGGACTTCTTTGTTTGTAATACGGATCTCTGGCATAGAGATACCGCAATGAGTCAACTGAGGTGGTACGTTATTGCTGACATCCAGACGCGAATTCTCAGCAAAAAGAAATGCGAATAAGTTCGTTTTCTCCTTAGCCGTATGAGCCAGGGAACCATCCGGTTTTAGCAGCGGAGGCAGCGTAGGCCGACAGAAATTATTCTCGACCGCTTTGGCGAGAGACCAAAAAACTCTACTACCGGACGGTAGTACGGTAATACCGTCCGCGCCGCGTTTCCGGAAAAGCGGAAGATATTCGAAATGCTGATAAGGTCATAATGCGGCGCGTTATGCGCGTGCTGGTATCCAGTGTTGCCATGCCACGATGCTTTTGACAACGCCTTAGGAGAAACGTTTCATAGTAAACGAATCCTGTGAGGAGATCTCGCCAACGTGTTTATGCCTATACATCATTGTTTTTGGACATTGACATCAAATTGCTATCACTAACTACGTTACTGAAATATGATACAAAGTCGAAAATTAAAAAGAAATATTAATTAAGTAACATGTGTTTTAATTTCCCTCAAATTCAAGATACAAAATTAAAGTTTTAAATTATCTAGGTTTGTTGATCATCATCTACGAAGTCGGGAAATAACGTATGGTATTATCCATAAAACTGCCTTTTCAAATTGATATTATGAACCCAGAATCTTCTTTTTCTTCGAATTATATTTTCTTCTTCCTCTCCCAATATGCAGGCTACTACAACAGCTTTTCCATAGCAATGATTCAGATCTTAATATCTTAATAATATTTTCTTTTTGTAATTTGCAATCTGAGAATCTGAATCTAACAACTGCCAGTTGAATAAAAGAAAATATGAAGTTTATGAAAACTATGAAATAATACACATAATGGCCAATACTTGACGATTGATAGTAAACTATACACGGAAATAAAGTGACACAGAACTCGTGGGTTTTTTCCTCCACTAGTACTGTCAACAGGACTACTCAAAAGGACAAGTGGGAACTGTGGGAATAAACGAATGACATCGCACCGTTTCATACTGAAGATTGGGAAAAACTGCAAAAACTGTTGGCAATCCTCTTTTACATACAATATCATTGTTGGCAATACTAAAATTTGCTTACGGCGCGTTCGGCCAAATTTGAGAGGCTATCACTGCTATCAGTACCTAAATGCAGCGAGTACGGCGCGTGCGGTGCGGATATATTTGCGTTCACCTTAACGCTTCCCGCCCACGTCCGATTTTTTTATAGGAGCCGATTTTTTCTTCCATATTATTTCTGACCGACTTTTTGTAGGACGTGTGCGTTGCACTATTGCTATTACGTTACTATTACGTTCTATTTTTCTCGGTACAAAAAATCGGTCACCGATTATTGGACGTGGGCGGGAAGCGTAAGGGTTCCGATTTTACTTCGGAACCCTAAAAATGATGTTCATCACGATAAAACTGTATTATTTTACATTTTATTTCATGACACACTAAATTATTTTTGTAATTATTCTAATTCAAAAAATAATTCGAAGCATTATAACTAACTCAATGAACACTTACAAATTCGATCCTAACCGCTCATTTACACGCGCGTGTCGCGGACCGTCTCGTGGCGCGTCCGTAAGCCACGCCCCCTACGCGCGTGTGAACACCACGCGAGCGCTCGCGCGAGCCCCTTTGGCGCGCGCCTATTAAACCGCTCCCGACGCGAGCCCTGCGAGCGCGAGACGCGCCGCGGTCTGGTCCGCGAGCGCCCTGTTCACACGCGCGCGTATGCGCGCGTCTCGCGGATTGTCTCGTGGCTCGCGCGCGCGTGTAAATGGGGTATAACGCTTCCCGCCCACGTCGGTCTTTTTGTAGGACCGATAATCGGGCCGATTTTTTCTTCCATATTATTTCTGACCGACTTTTTGACCGACTATTGCTATTAGTACGTTCTATTTTTCTCCTACAAAAAAGCGGTCACCGATTATCGGACGTGGGCGGGAAGCGTAAAACTTAACGCTTCCCGCCCACGTCAGTCTTTTTGTAGGACCGATAATTGGGCCGATTTTTTCTTCCATATTATTTCTGACCGACTTTTTGACCGACTATTGCTATTAGTACGTTCTATTTTTCTCCTACAAAAAAGCGGTCACCGATTATCGGACGTGGGCGGGAAGCGTAAAACTTAACGCTTCCCGCCCACGTCAGTCTTTTTGTAGGACCAATAATCGGGCCGATTTTTTCTTCCATATTATTTCTGACCGACTTTTTGACCGACTATTGCTATCGGTACGTTCTATTTTTCTCCTACAAAAAAGCGGTCACCGATTGTCGGACGTGGGCGGGAAGCGTAAACTTGGTCGAAGGATCTGAAGCTAGCGGCGCCGGGCGGCCGCGGAAGGGCAGCGGTACAGCACCTGTGGGCCGCTCGCTCACCGTTTTGTTGATTATTATTGTTCTATGACAGAGAAATATTGTACGTTCTCCTGCGGTCCTTAAGATTCTTGTAATTGTTTTGTTGAGTTTTTTTGTTACTTTGTTGAATTATTACGTTATTAGTTTTTTTGTTATTTGTGGAAGAAGGAGACATTGGTGACGACATGACTTCGGAAAAAGCTGGTCCGTCAAGAAGGCGGAGTCGCCGAAAGATATTAGAACCCGCAGCGGGTAAGTGCATTTTGATGAATTAATTTTAAAATTCTCCTAATATTATTGTAGTGTTTAGAGGGTCAATAATACACACATTTTACTATGTAATAGGTGAGGTAGGTATGCGTAAGGCGCACGTCTGTATACTGTACTCAGCTCGCAGTCTCGCTGCAGACTGGCCAGTGTTGCCCGCTGTGCAGCTGTGCACATACACTACATCCCTTCTTTATTTTATAATAAATAATAATTGATTACAACTGTTCGACAGCAATTAATATATTGCAAACATCGAGATAGATCTGACAATAATAAGTTATTTAATATCCAACGTTTATTTTCTTTGTGTTATTCATTATCATTATTGTTGTACAACATGTGTTTCCCATATCTGTACATCGTTTTCACCATCAAAACTCACACCACTATGTGAGCGCAGGGTTAAAGTTTGGTGACAATCTGTTAGCCTCAGTTTGTTATAATTCATCGATATATTTTCCTGTAGCCAATTTAGAATCTTGTAGCTCACTTTGTACTGTCCACATATGGTTTCCCTTTTTTCTTTCATTGAAACATAGACCTGCCAATTCCTGTCTCTCACAATACTGCCATTATTAGGGTGAAAAGTATTTTAGTGGAAGTGCTTGGAAGCTTCATAAAAAAAATTGATCTTGTTCGCATAAGTCAATTTGGAGATCTTATCTCGCATTTCACTAAATACAACTCTTGTAGATCATAATTATATTTTTAACAACGTGAAACGTAGCGTTGAAAGTAGATTAACCCAAGCCATTTACCATAGTCGTCTACTTCAGTTATCAAAAGTAACAACATAACTTCTGAAAAATCTCGTGGAAGTCCCTCTATTGTCACGGCTCTCCCAGCCAATATGCATATCCATTGAGTGAATCATATGTGTGCAATATGCATCACCCATACACACCCCAAACTTCACTTCTTCAACTTCATAACTTTCTTTCTCGAGATGGAGACTGATCTCGTATCGTTCAGTATCATGATTACCTATTTATAGGTACTCGACTGGTACATGACTTACAGGTATTTCCCTAACGCTGTCTTGTTTTCTTCAAGACTAAGTGAGAACAAAACTCTTAAATTATTTATGGAAATAACTTTTGCTATTTTGACCTATCGTGATATTACATTCCAATTATTTTTTTTGGTACTTCATTTATATTGAGGGTAGGTCACAAAATTTGAAAGTAATTCAAAATTTTCAAATGTTAATCTTAAGAATTTTGAGTCATTCAACTAGACATAATTCATGATGTCAATGTAATATCTACAGTTCATACAACTCGCTCAGCGCATTATAAGAACTCAACTTTAAACAATTTTCCTACGTGACATTGTTATTTCCATCTCGTGTCACTAAGACATTCAAACTATTGGCCAGCCATTCATTTAATGCCAAGCTATTTAATTCTACCACCAGTATTACACTGTGAAAGTCACAGGCACATTTTTTGAGGGTGCTTCATTTCATGGTAAAGGGTAAATGTTGAGAATCTTAGTCATTTAACAAGACTTAATTCATGATATCAATATAATTTTCTACAGTTCAAACAACTCACTCCACGCATTATAAGGGTCAACTTTAAACAATTTTCCTATGTGACATTATTATTTCCATTTCTTGTCACTAAGGAATTCAAGCCATTGGCAACCCATTCATTTTATGCTAAGCTATTTGGTTCTACCAGTATTTATACTGTTAAAGTCACAGGGATATTTAGAATAGTACCAATAGAATCTCTAATAATCTTAAAAAAAATTATTGCTTGTGAAACTACGATCACAGCTGACCAATTTATTGTATCTTTAATTATTATGCGAACTTGAGTATTCACTTCATTATCTTAACACATGGTTCACTATCAGTTTAGTCAGTTAAGTTATGATTTTCTGGAAATTTGCGTAACCTTTGCTTCCCAGAGGAGTTTCCAATCGTTGACAAGCACTCTGTGTGAGAATGCTTTGTGAGTTGGTGGTCCTACGTGCACGGTTACACCCACTTACACATATGTACATTCGGCTTAGTGTTGTGGCCACTCCAGCTTCTAGATGGAGATCTAGTGCTTTTAACTCCCACAACATCAACGTCACTTTATACTTGATAGATCTGTAATACAGAAATATAAGACCAACGACGAGCCTCGGACTGTACTGCTTTAGAGATAAATCTCTAAAGTTGCTACTTAGCACTGTCATTCAACACTTTTTTTTTAGTATCCTTCTTAGTATCTTGGCTAAGTCTGACATAAATAAATCGAACCACTTTGTTAACGCATACTCAATAATTTCAATATTAACCTTGCCCTTGGTAGGTACTGTAATTGTATAATGTCGTGAAAAGTATGGAAGCTGATTAAAATAACCTTTTGGTCATTAGCCATCACTTGCGTATTTATGTCGATAGTAGTATAGTATTGGGCATTCTGCCCCACTTGTTCGCTCAGGCATCCGCCTTCGCGTCGTGGGGCAGAATGCCCAATAAGATTTCTGGTAACGTGGGACAGAATGCTTCATTAAAATTTCATAATTAGAAAATAACTGTTTGTTGTTGTAAATAACGCGGGTTCAGCTGAGAAAGGAAACAAAACAATATGTAAAAATTATTTATTCATAGTTATAACATTAACGTTAATTACAGATTTCATTTGATATAAATGTAGGATGGTCCTCACACAGTTCATCCACCGAGTGCACCAAAGATTGAAGTTTTCGCCATTGCGGTGTATCGTCTTGTGTCTGGAATTTTATTCGTACTAGCGCTTTCTTCCAGAGCTCTTGTGCATCAGTATTGCGCGCATCGTTGGTTTGATATACTTTTAAATCGATAAGGTAGTCCCCCGTTGTGTTAATCGCCCGACGTTCGTTGCCGTTTGCAACCCTGTTGACGAAGTACGTGGACAGCACGCGCGATGGAGGATCTTTGGATTTGCCGCCATCACGACTAAGATTGAATATGTCCACAGTCTTCCCCTTTTTTCTGTAACAAACACAAATAATCCGTATAAGTATACAATAACTTACTGATATTACATGGTGTCGGTTTTCAAAATCATTACGAAAAATAACACAATGAATACATACAGGCTCATTGCAGTATGTTAATTAATACAAAAATTGTAGTGATGGTCATGTAAATAAATTGTTGTTACTTGTAAGTGAGAGTAACAATTAAATAATATTAAGAATCAATTTAATCTACCTCAAAAGTCAAGTTTACCGAAGGCGAAAGAAAGAATTTTTTTCTGTGCAATCATAAGATTAGATATTAAAATAAATCCTGAACAAGAATAAACATAAACTTGATCGACATTTGTAGTAATAGCGCATAGGCACTGGTTATTTGAAAATAAATAAAAAAATATCTCCCATATTTATATATCATAAACTATTTCAGTAACCGTATGAGTATCATTGAACAGTAAAAATGTATTTTTTTATCTCCTGTAACTTTACATTTTTATATAGACAACATAAATTCTTAGTAGTTGGTAAAAAATTATTAAGTTATAAAAGTGTAGTGTTACTATGGATTACATATTATTATGCGAACACTGACACGAAAATGAATGTATAATAAAAAATCAACCACTGACCGCAACGCCACATAAATATATCGAACGTAAGTACATAATTTGAAATATTATAATTTAAATATAACGAGTAGATGTAAATTTAGTATGATTACCTTACAATGGCAGTCGATTTCTTCGTAGATTTACGCTTGCTTGTAGGAGTAGAATGTTTTCGCCGGAGCTCGGCACCGTGTTCAACATCTGTAGAGTTGCTGCGTTGATCGCACTCAGAGTCCGACCTGTAAATTGTTAAATTTTAATTAATTATTATTACTTGAAATATTATTATGCTGAAAAAGGATAAAATGTTAAGTTAATGTTTATCTACTTGGACTGAACTAGTAATAATAAAACTATTTTCTCGCACTTGTAATTAATCTATTGACGATTATAATAATTATGAGTAAATAAAGTTAGTGAAAAAAATGTCAAAGTATTTGGCTACATGTTGTATCTGAAATATAAATTGGTTGGAGTAAAATATGAAAATTAATAAAAATGATAAAGACTTACATTTTAAATGGCAGCCACTTGAAGTATAATTACCAGTACAACCACTGTTCTATGGACTGAACTGCAGAGTGGAGGCACTCGGCGCTGGTCGCACTATAGTCGTTGTAGGAGTACTTTGTTCCTAGCCGAGGCTCGAATTTGATGTACCGAGCTCCGAAAACGTTAGCTTATAAGTCAGAAAAGACATGTAAATTTGTTAAATGAAATGTAAGTGTGTTTAATCAAAATAATACACAATTGAGACATTTCTTATTTGTACGTATTACATTTGTAAAAAAATTATAACTAAGAATTTTCTAGAATCATTATTTGCTAACGCAACACAAAGACTTAGGGCTACCAAAATAATTATCATACATGCTACGTACTATGTATGGACTGATGATCCCATTTTTACACTAAAATATGTGGAAGTGACATCCATAACCAAATTAGCAGCGTCATAATAAAAATTCGTATTGCTGAATAACACTTTTAAATAGGTGTGCAATAATCACAAGTATTGTGTTGAAAAATATGATATTTTTGTTAGGGTTGACAAACGATATAAATTTAAAACATCGCAACTTAAATTGTAAAAATCAAAATATATGATTAAAAGGACTTGTTATTTACGTTTCATTGAGTCTTTTATATTGTTGTGTAGGTAATTACATATCGAGAAAATATTGTATAATCCGGTAAATTAACAGACCATTAGCACTCTTAAATACATAATCTATACCTATTTTTAACGTAGATAAACTTTGTATATAATAATTAAGAAATAAATACAACATTTTGTTTAAGTAAATGGGTAATAATAATACATAATTATTTGCATTTGGATGTCAACCCTGATTGAAATGAAAAATCTTGCAAAATACCGTTAGGTACTGCAACCGGATGGAACACGACACTTTTGTTTTGACAAAACACAATAGGTATTGGTACTATTTGCACGCAAAATGTGTATTTTAATTTAAATTTAATTCGATTACTGATTGTGAGTACAAGTTATAAGTATTTATAATAATGGTAAAATCGGTCGCAAAATTTTTATAAGGTAATTATTATGTTAAATATAATATTCTATTAAATAGTAATATTCATTTCATTAAATTTTGTTGTCGTTATCAGTATAATTATAATAAGTGTGTTTTTTATTTCAGACCATCACTTATTATGAACTGTGAGGCAGCGGAGGTGCTGGTTTGAAGCAAATATTTTATTTGTTGACTACATTTGCAGATACAGAAATACCTACTTAACGAGGGAATGCTAATACTTGAGACATAATTAACAAAGACGACATTATTATATTGTGAATATTGGGTATGTAATTAGTTGTTAATTCATATTACCATGATAGTTTTCATTATTTTTATCTGATTGAGTACTTTCGCGGTTCCTAAAAGAATTAATTCTAAGTATGATGAATGAAAAAGTGGCTTATAATATTATCTCCTCGCCCTGCTCGTGGGCTAAGTATTAATTTGTGGGTTCGATCTCCACATTAAAATAATATTAATGTTCTGACATCTATTCTATTACAAAATCAATTGTAGATGTGTCTTAGTGATTATTATTTGTATCTGTTGTTTAAGATTTATTACCGTAATAAACTAATTAAAAGTGTATTAAAATTAGGTATTATTAGTATGTGTTATTAAATTATGTTCGTATCTTATTCCAGAGCACATCACTTTGATCAGAGATTGAGAGATGCAATTGAAGATGTGAAGTTTTGAAGACCTACTGCAGTAACTGGTAATAAAGTCTTACTTGGTAATAAATACTTAGCAGTTAACTCAATATTTCTGAATAATAATTTTATTGTTAGATATTGTGATTCTAAAAATGCCATTCTGTTCGGTTTGCAACATTGATGTGAATTCACGCTGTTGGATTAGTCATTTGCGAAGTAACAGACATAAAAATAATAGTACTATTCGTATCAATGACAACGTTGAAATTATACATTCCTGTTTCAAAGGACGTATTACAAGTTATCGGATTACTACATCTAAACCCGAAGCAAATATTTACCCAGAATGTTTCTTAAAAAATATTCATGACCAAGTTAAATCTTTAATAGATAGCTCGCTTCAAAAACATTTATCTGTTAAAATAAATTTTGAATATTTCGGAGTCTTTTTAATGCTGAAGAATGATCTACAAGAGTTGAAATCTTTTGCGACAAAAAATTTTATCATTCATTTAAATTACAGTTTCAAGTCCACCTATGAAAAAGTTATAACAATATTATTAAAAAAAATTGAAGAGTTTCAAGAAAGAGATAGTGGATGGACGTTTTTAAATAATTCACATTTAGAAATTAATATTAACAAATATCAACCTCTTAGTCATTAAAAACTCTGAATAATGTAATTAAAAAAGCAAAAGGAATTAAATCCTGCGTGGTACGTGATTTAACTATCGATGATTACCAGAATGTATTATTTAATAGAGATGTTATCCATCGAAAAAATATCTTATTCAAATCAATTAAGCATGAAATATTTACACAAAGTGTGAATAAAATAGCACTATCAAGTAATGATGATAAACGTGCTATATCAAATTGCAATGTTGCAACCCGAGCGTGGGGGCATTCTTCAATTTTAAAAGGTCATTAGATTACCTCTAAATATTGATATTCGCAATTGGTTTTAGTGAGCATGTAAATATCATCTCTTTTTTATTATTATAATATTATGTAGAGATTATGTAAATGTTCTTAGTTAAATATGTACTTAGGTAAGTATATGAAGAATAATAAAGTTAATAAACATTTCTGTAATTGATTTTGCAATAACTACGAGTATAAGTAACCTATAATTTGTATTCAGTCAGTGTCCAAGTTTCATTACAACTTAAATGTACATAAATAAGATTGTAAATTATAGAAGTAATTAGTAAGTTTTTATGTAATATTGTATACTTATAAATAAACAACCTTTGTTAAATATAAATTTTGTTTTATTGATCTATTTAAACTATTAATATATGTAGTTCTTTTTTTACCGAAGGTGGCTTCTACCTATGCCTTTAGAAGGATTTCCTTGATATTTATATTGTATTTTATTCTCAATACATAAATTAGCTTTCACAATTCATGGTAATAATTTGTAGGTTATAACGTAATAATAATAATGCTCCAGAATGGTATGTATTATTGATACACGCAACATGTTATGACATGTTACAGTTCATCGCACTATATGGGAAGGTATGATATATTTATGCAAACTTGCAGTTTATAATTTATACTAAATTCTTTTAATATATTGAACTATAAAACTATATCCGAAAGAGTGATTTTCAAACAACTAATTTATAGCCTTGATTGAATGCTAACTTAACAATTTTAGATTGATTTGAATATATAAAGTTGATAGTTAGTTTATTTTTTATTATTTGCGGAATATTAATAGAATTGAGAAGTTGTTTTTACATTATTATACCTAGTACTTGTGTTATTATAATAATTATGTCCACGGTAAGTAAAGTACCTATTTGAATGTGATATAATATTAGTGTGTGTACATCAGATTTGAAAATGGATAATGTTTGTTTCAGGTATCTGATTCAGAGATTGTGTTTAGCCAGTATGCTCAGGATCCTTACGAAGGATTTTCCGAGCTCTATCACTGTGAACCCGAGCAATGCAAACTATCGAAAGAGAAAAAGTCCAAGCAACGTCGCCGAGACACTTTGAAAAAACATAACGCTACACAATCTTTTGTTATGAGCCGATTACAACGACGAGGCATTAGGTTAATAAAAATTTCTGTTATTGATCTCTGCAACAACAATTCTCAAACAAACGGCAGCGATAGTGAAAGTGAGAACGTTGTGATAAGTGCGCAGTACATTGTTAAGGATGCTATGGATAGTGTTATGGACGATACAGAATCGTTAGTTAAGAAAATATCGAAATCTTTAATAGACAATGATTTTTAATAAAGATACTACTGTTATTGTAAGTTATTATTTTATATTGATTCACCTGCGTTCTTCTATTTCTTAGATGTATAAGATGTTTAAAAAATAAAAATGCATTTTTACTGAAGAAATTATTTTTATTTATAAAACCAAAACATATCACTTTAGTGCCACCCCAAATGTTTTTTTATACATAACACATTTTTTAAAGCACAATGATTTGTGTGTACATTACAATTTAAATTGTTATCACAGAATTTCTTATGCAATTCAAACATGTTAGGACACTGGTCTTCACCAAGATCTGACACTTTACAATTTTCGCAAATGTTTTTTATCCACTTAACCTTTTCCAAACCTTTCACTAAGATATTTTTGTTTTCTAGATAGGGAACGATTATACGATGAAATTCTCTATAATCAATGTGTCCTTCGTTCCAATGAATACCTCTATTGCTTTCCAACCACTTTACTTGTCTTTTTTCATCAGTTGTTAAATATTTGAATAAATATGGGGGTTTTATTAAGAATAACTGTGTATAATCACGTGTTGCGAATGCTAATTCTTTTACTATAAAATTATTGTAGTGATCTTTAAATCCTTGAATATCCACTATGATGGTATCCTGATTCATGATAATTTTTTTACAGTATTACTCAGTGGCTTATATTCAATTATGCAGTCGTTTAATATAAGACAGTACGCGGCGGTTTGATCTGGTATATCAGAATCACTTTCAATTTCCACTCTAACGTCCACAACCGGACCTGTCTTCAAATTATCTACTTGCCTAGAGCAGTCGATAACAAATAACGGCGCTAAATTTTTAAATTGTTTCTCACTCAACAAGGGCTCAGGACGACGACCATAATATGACTGTTGAAATCTAACATATTGTTCGTATAATAAGGCAATGTTGTTGTTTGCGAAGTTAACGTTTAGGTTCTCATAAGGGAAGTATGTTGAATTGAGATAGACTCTAACGCTGCGAAGAAGACAGTGATCGAACTGAGACATGTCAGAACTTGCATTATTTTTTCTATTTGTTTGTAGACCAATAATAATATATCTTGGTTTTTCTATTTGTGACGAAGTTTTAATTGCCCAAGTATGTTTTGTAGTTTTAGGTAAAGCTGGATATTCATACAGATCCCAATTTCTAAATATCATTTGAAGCGGTTTATCTCGTTCTAACAGTTTCAAAAAATTAAGCTTTTCTTTGTCAGATATTTTGATATGTGGTACACGCCAAATAATTTTATTTATTTGAACGTCTTCTACAATTTCACCGGTATTGAGTTTCACAGCATTCAAGTTTGTGTTACTTCTTAGTAATATTAGTTCGTGTCTACTATTTATCACAACTTTTTTAAAATCTTCTGCAAAGCCCATTATGTTACAAAGTGGTATAGAAGCAGAAAATTTACCTCCATTTTTTATACCATCAATATTCCACCCCCAAGAATAAGCTATCTTAGATTCACTTTCGTTCATTGATATTAAAGATTTCATGGTGGTCGTAACGCCAGCATTCTTTATTTTATCAATCTCCACTCCGTTTAGCTCATACCGTATATCTTGAAATAAGTACAATAAAGCGTTATTTGTAAATTGAACACTGGTGACAGGATCCTTAGAATCTCGTTTTCTAACGATAACATTCCCTTCCAAATACAAGGTGCTTGCTGATGGTAGTACATATAGATCCTGTTGATTGATTGGTATGCGGATTTCATCATTTCTATTAAAACTAGTTACGTAGGGTTTGTAAGAATGATATTCAATTCCTTCTACACTATTGTCGTAAGATGGAGTCGATAAAACGTCTAAAATATTCATTTTAATAAGCCGATCGCTTTTAAGAATGCTGTATTGCTTTTCGTTAATTTTATTTTCTTTTTATTACGAGCTCTTGTATGATTGATTTCTTGATTCAAACTGATACGTGTAGTTGGTTGATGCGTATATTTATTATAGTCAATCATCTCTTCTTCTAAGATGTAAATACAACTGTACCTCTTCACCACGTAAATTGATTAAATGATTATTTATATCTAAAAGTCTAATATTAATGCAGCTTATGTTGCTCTGGTTAATGGGGAAGTAAATTGCGTTTTTAGGTATTTCTATAATCCTATATCCAGGTGGTACGTTTAGTGCAAATTCATGAATAATATGACTTGATTCGCCGTTTATGTATGAGCCGCTTACGATATCACATTCAACCCTGATCACGGTTGTTGGTAAAATGTTTACTGGAAACTGTGACACATGCCATTTATTTGCTTTCAATATTTGTTTTTTAAACCCTAACAAGTTTCTAAAGGTATTTTCCTTAGAAAAATTTATATCTTTTGTACAGTACAAAGTTGCTTTCAATGTGTTGTTATTACACTGTAGATTGATTGACGCATCCTTTATTTCAGATTTTAAATAATCATTGATATCTTGTAATTCATAGGTCCCTTCAGGGATTTCAATAACGTCATTAGATCCATAGAATAACTTATTATTAGTTTTATCAATATTCGGAATAGAATTAAATGTTGAGATATGCAATAAAGCACATTCATACTCTCCATCTAATTGCAGAGTGTTTGGATAGTACGTGGATAAACTTGATGAATTTCCTGTTATCGACAAAGTGAGTGACATGTTGCAAATGGTGAAAATAAAAGAATGATACATATTTTATACATTTTTATTCCAAAATTGCCATAGATATTTTAAGCATAAATGACCACAATTAACTGTATTAAATGACTGATATCTTGTGTAGTTATAACAAACATTACAATTCTTAAAATAACGAATTATTTCTTTAGGCGGTTTCAGATCGCCAAAACTATCAAAATATTCACAATAGTCATATATTTTAACATAAGCCACCCAATGCGTCCCCTTGTTCTTAGACTCGTCCAAATTAACAATACCACATTCGATCTCCTTTGGTGTTCTTGGTAATTGATCTCGCATAAAAACTCCTCTGAAGTGAGGGATGTCACATGCGTACTCTATTATATCTATATTACTTAGAGGACGATTAGGTAGCTTACATTTCAGTTTTTTGAGGGTTTTATAAATAATCCGTGACCATTTCTGTGCGGTTTAATGTATAGACCCTTGCCTAATACTACACCCTCCATAGCTTTGTTATGTCGTTGTGTTTCTTGCAAATTTTTCTGAGCAGATTTGTAATCATTAATGGTTTTCGCAATGCCAGCTGCACCTCCAGCTAAGGTCCCTAATGCCGATAAACCAGCAAAAATTGGAATCAAAGGTAGAATGCCTCCAGTTTTTGGTATGGGTATTACACGTGGTATTCGAATTTTCTTTTTATTTGGAAATACTTTCTTAGCTGCTGAATAAGCAGCGTCGATTAAAGATTTACTATCGTTGTGTTTAAATTTCTTGATTTTTGATCTTATTTTAGATACAAAATTTTTAAACGTTTTGACGCCAGCACCGGTTTTAAGTTTGGCTTTCATAACTTTACTCACTAACCATGAACTTAGTTTTTCGCCTTTGCAAGCATCTTTTGACTTAAGGCGTTGTTTTGCCATATTTAGAAGTTGTAAATCAGCTTTATGACGATTAGGTAGGTCTGTATGTTTTGCATATGCTATGTCGTGTTGCATACAAGCGTCGTCTAGCTTATTCACCCCTCGATCACCCCGTAGTAAACGTTTCTGAAGTTTTGTTCCAGGTCCACAGTAATTGTAACCAGGCAAATGAAGTTCAAACGGTAAATTATTAATGATACTATTAACTAGCCCACCTCCTTGCATCGTCAAAGTTGCAATGAAACAAATATGACTAATCTTCTTATTTAATAACAATTTTAACCTTGAATTGCAGTTTTCTCAATCCAACTATTTTCATCATTGCTTAAACCTAACCATTTCACAAACAGCTTATTTCCTTTCTTTTTTATAACTTTTTCAATCAAATAAACATCAGGATATTTAGTCTTTTGCAACTCGTGTTCGTAAAATGTTCCCAATATAGTTTGCTTACGTTGATCTTGTAGGTGATACGTAACTGGAACTGTGTTATTAATATTTTTTATCGTAAATAATTCAGTTGACCAATTAGGAGTATACCCTTTCTCAAAATGCTGTTTGTATTTACTTATTCGAACATAGTCACCGACTTTAAACTTTGGTCCACTCCTTAGTGATATATATTTATGGGATTTTTTTATATTTTGTTTAATTAAAGGTTCGTTAGATTTATCTACATCGATTGGTTTACAATTGATAGTACGATGTTTCGTATTATTGTATGTTTTTATGACAACTTCTAGTAATCCTAACCACCGATAACTTCCATTTAAACTAAAATATTTATATAATTTATTTTTGATAGTTTTAATTAATCGTTCGACAATCGAAGCTTTTTTGGTAGAAAACGTTGAATAATGGTTTATATTGTTTGTCTTCATGAGATTCCGAAATATGTTATTATAAAATTCTGTCCCTAGATCAGTTTGCAAATTAATCGGTTTTCGATGACTATTGTATAATATAGATTTGAATGCATTGGTAACACAAATTTTATTTTTTGATTTGATTGGCACCGCCCAAGCATATTTAGAAAAGCAGTCAATCACAATTAAAATGTACTTGAAACCTTTATTAAATTTTGTTAAATTTTGCATGTCTATCAGATCGGCTTGCCATAAGTCATCTATTCCCTTTAGAATAACAGGTCTTCGAAGAAAATTTCTTCGTGCTTGTTTGTGTATTTCGTTAACTATTTGTTGTTTCATCATTACGAAGATTTCTTAAGTAATTTATCAATTTCTGATTTGGTATAAAACTTATCTTCCAAATGAGCCAAAACGTCTGATATCTTTGTTTTTATAGTAGCTTCAACAAAATTTTGAATATGTGTCATGGTTTGTGAACGCAATGTCTCATTCAGTTTATGTAATTCTTTTATCAAATTATCCTGAAAATTATCAACATAATCCTTATTCACAGCATCGTCTGCTTCTATGGGTAATTTAATTCCTCTAAGTCTTGACGATTTTAAATCAAACTCTCCGTTTTCTGTTTTTGTTAAAGCGTTATCATAAACGTCAAATAGTTCAGACAGACGCATTCTTTTATGAATATAGTGCCCGAATTTATCCACGTTCATGTTGAAAGTGTACTTTATTCGAAGGTCAGTAGTGTAATGAAAAACATCCATCATTAGCAAACATTTATTCAATTATTTATAATTTTACTTTCACGCAATTCTTCAATAATTGATATAATTTCATTGTCTAATCCAGTATTGCCAGCATCTCGAGACGCAATTAATAATTTCAACCTCTCCACCAATTCATTTGGATCGTCCCAATACACATAATCTATGTTTGTTTTCCATGTTTTCATTAAAGGTAGACCTTTTCCTTTGTGTTGTGTTTGAAGTTTAAATAGGGGTTTTACAATTTGTAAATATTTTTGTCCTTTATTACTCTTTATTGGTTTACTTGGATCACAGTCCCGTCGATGTGCATTGGTGTCAAGTAACATTGATTTATAATTTTGCATATCATTGTCTGTGACTAAACTTAAATCAACGTCTTTTTTTAGCAGCAACTGTTTTATACCAGGTGTACTATGATATTTGCGTCCAGCTACTGTGATATAATCATCACCAATTGTTACGCAAGCTGAACCTAACATTAATTTTCCGTTTTCTATTCTGACGCCAAATGGAATATCTTCTAATGCTTCTGATGATACTGACCAGGATGATGTATCGTGATCTGGTTTGCTTTCTTCTATTGATTGATATGAAGATTCGCTTTCGATGTCAGATTGAGATTCGTCTGGATCGATGACTTTTGCAGTGTTAATTTTAGGGGTAACATTTTTTTGAATAATGCTTTTTACGAATGGTGTTTTAGTTTCTTCGTCGTCTACAGTAGGAAGGAGAGAATGATTATTTGAGTTTGCAATTAAGTTGAGAGGTTTAGTCACAGGCTTGAAAACTGTCTCCAATGCTTGCTTATTATCGATGTCAATATTCCTCATAATTTTTACTTTTTT
This sequence comes from Thymelicus acteon, assembly GCA_951805285.1. NCBI lineage: Eukaryota > Metazoa > Arthropoda > Insecta > Lepidoptera > Hesperiidae > Thymelicus > Thymelicus acteon. The sequence continues at coordinate 7,713,732 of OX638219.1, read as the reverse complement.
CTTTACAGCTGCTGCAGCCTTCACAATTTTTCTTTTCATTGATTGTTCCATAATGATAGCAAGATAGTGATCGATTGACCGTCGTATAAAGAATAACGATTTCATAAAAGTAATTGATTTAAATATTTTTTGTTTTAATCAAATACCACAAAAGTGTCAAATTTATTTCTGTAACATCCTTTATTTTTAGAACAATCTTTATTAATTACAACATAACTAAAGGGTTCTTTCCAAATTTCCGAACACATTTCGCGGAATTCAGTCCATGTCATATCTGTGTTAACATGCTCCTCATAAACGTGTTTTAAATTTATATCGTCTTGCTTAAAAAGTATAATCAAGTTCGCATTATCTCTAACTAACTGTTTAGGAATTTTACTATACGTTTGGTTCAGATAAAAAGCATCAATATTTTTGTGTCTTCCCATCGCAAAGTAATCACGCATATTATTTTGATTTTCACAAGCGACATCATCAAAAACAATAATAGAATTTGGTTTTGCGTCCTGAACCCTTAATACTTCCTCATTTCCCTGATATTTATGAAGTGAAATAACAGGTATAAGATTTAAAACATTTTCTAAAAATATGTACTTCGGTTGTTGTAGAGTTTTCGAATAAATATAAACATTTTGAAATCTCAAGCCATTTTCATGTAAAAGGAGACCAATTAACAAATTTGTTTTTCCACAGTTGGAAGGCCCGCATATGATGCATCGTATTGAATTAGGCAATAATTCGCCATGACGAGAATCAGCCTTACAAACTTCTTCACAGATTGTGTTAAAACTCAGCGATTGTGGTTGTTTTACAAATTTCATGATTTGAGTGTGCAGTAGTCTGATTGATAATGAGTAATTAGAATCATCACATTAACATTTATTATCGTATGTAGTAAGTACACTGAAGATCTCATCCATCGACAACGCGGTATAACGCTTTATTACCAGAAACAGTGTTGGGCATTCTGTTCCACGTGGAGGAGGCGTATAGAAGAGTGAAACAGTGGAACAAAATGTATAAGCCCTAATTACCAGAAATCTTATTGGGCATTCTGCCCCACGACGCGAAGGCGGACGCCTGAGCGAACAAGTGGGGCAGAATGCCCAATATTATACTACTGTCGATTTTACATGAAAAGAGCGCAGAGAAACACCCAAGGTGTTGTCGTTCTGCAGATGGTTCAAGTTGTATGCAAGCCGGAAGCAAGAGTTATCTCACTGAAGGCCTATCATATTACATAGTAATAAGTTGTATCTACATAAAATACAACGTCGTGTTTTATTGGACTAGCCCCATATACCAAAATTCTATTTCTCAGTGTCTCATTGTCTCCTTACTATGGAGACAAAATCATAACTTTGACATATTTCCTTTATTTTTCGGCAGCTCAAAATATTACCATTTACATTGCAATGTAAAGATATTACATGAAAATGCTACGATCTTCTGAGTCTCTAAGTGCTTATTGCCACATGGATGAACCTTTATTTTTCCAATAATAATAATATATCCAATAAATTATTGCGGATTATATTATCTAAAAATTGCAAAAAAAAATAATAATATAATGATCATAAAAGTCGAGTCCGTTACCATGAACCCATAACTGCTGTCGTTCGTCATCATGTGTCATAATTTGCACAAATATGTGATATGTTCACATAATACATATTATACTCGTCTGTAACGAATTATTATAAAATAATGAATCTTCAATGACGGAAGTATGTCATTGTACATTTCTACACTTTACTTTTGATTCCTTACATAATACCTGAATCCTGATGCCAAATCATCTCTTCACTTGGTATTTACGATTCATATTGATTGGGGTAATTGCCTGAAAACCTGCAATTTGTTATTTCATCCCACGATTTCATATCAGTGAAATATGGCCGATTATGATGAGAATCATCTTCATCAGACATCTTTGCCTTTCAATGATATTCATAACGGCATATCCATAAAATATTAATTTGTAAATATTTGCATGCATGGCTTTTTTCTTATGTAACATTTACATGACTGCGTAGCCTTAAAACATTGATTTATAAATATTTGCGGGTACCGTATATGCATGACTTTTTTCTTATGTAACATTTACATGACTGCGTAGCCTTAAAACATTGATTTATAAATATTTGCGGGTACCGTATATGCATGGCTTTTTCTTATGAAACAGTTACATGACTGCGTAGCCTTAAAACATTGATTTATAAATATTTGCGGGTACCGTATATGCATGGCTTTTTTCTTATGAAACAGTTACATGACTGCGTAGCCTTAAAACATTGATTTATAAATATTTGCGAGCGCCGTGTATGCATGGCTTTTTTTCTTATCAAACAGTTAAATGACTGCGTAGCTTTAAAACATTGATTTATAATTATTTGCGGGCACCGTGTATGCAAGGCTTTTTCTTATGAAACAGTTACATGACTGCGTAGCCTTAAAACATTGATTTATAAATATTTGCGGGCATCGTGTATGCATGGCTTTTTTCTTATGAAACAGTTACATGACTGTGTAGCCTTAAAACATTGATTTATAATTATTTGCGGGCACCGTGTATGCATGGCTTTTTTCTTATGAAACAGTTACATAACTGCATAGCCTTAAAACATTGATTTATAAATATTTGCGGGCATCGTGTATGCATGGCTTTTTTCTTATGAAACAGTTACTTAACTGCGTAGCCTTAAAACATTAATTTATGAATATTTGCGGGCATCGTGTATGCATGGCTTTTTCTTATGAAACAGTTACATAACTGCGTAGCCTTAAAACATTGATTTATAAATATTTGCGGGCATCGTGTATGCATGGCTTTTTTCTTATGAAACAGTTACATGACTGCGTAGCCTTACAACATTAATTTATAATTGACAGTATACGTATATTACGGTATAATATACATATACCACTTGTATACAGAATACATTACTGATTACAGTATAATGTATAATGCTCATCACCTCGAATGACTTGCCATAGCAGCAATTCAATATATCGATTAGTTTGGCTTCTTCCTCAGAACTCCCAAGTCAAGTACCTACTCCGTACCTTAATTTATTTTATGATAATTTATTATGGTAAATACCCAATGAAAATTTTTTTCATTTATTTATGTTTTAGCTATAAAAGCGTTACAATATCTCTGACATTTTAGACGGGACTTTAGTATTCTCCATAGTACATCCATCCTTAAATTTTAATATACCTTTTAGGAAATACTCATTATGTTGAATAACTTCCGCAAACACTATATTTTAATGTCTTTTATAATTTGGCTGAATATAAAAATGTTCCACGTCACTTTACCCAGAACTTTGATTATTCTTCTCGAAACAGCCATCCTTGAGCCATAATTGAAAATTTTTGAATGAAACAGTGAAATCGGTTAAGCTGTCAAGAAATACTAAAGTTCATTTTTATTTATACAAATAAGATAAGTATATTACAATAATAACGTGCTTCTTTCGAGCATTTTTTTTTTGTACACAAGGTATAGCATTCTCCTTACGAGTCTTTTTTTAAATTTGCGTGCCCCTTTCAGGCCTTTTTGTACTCAAGGTACATTAACAAGCTCCTTACGAGTCTTGTTTAAATTTGCGTGCCCCTTACAGGCCTTTTTGTACTCAAGGTACATTAAAAAGCTCCTTACGAGTCTTGTTTAAATTTGCGTGCCCCTTGCAGGCCTTATTGTACTCCAGGTACATTAAGAAGCTCCTTACGAGTCTTGTTTCAATTTACGTGCCCCTTGCAGGCCTTTTTGTACTCAATGTACAGTAACAAGCTCCTTACGAGTCTTGTTTCAATTTGCGTGCCTCTTGTAGGCCTTTTTGTACTCAAGGTACATTAACAAGCTCCTTACGACTCGTAAGTTACGAGTCTTGTTTGAATTTGCGTGCCCAATCCGGACTTAATACTTGTAACGGGACAAGTGGGATAGACCCGTACAACATGCGTGAACCTTGACGTAGCTACAATTATCAATATATTTAATTTAATATTGGCTTTAGCGATAAAAATATTAACATATATAATCGCGGTTTCCTAACGGACCAACTACGTACGCACAACTAGTGGAACGGCACAACTAAGTGTTCCCATCGGTACAACTACATTATGCTTCAATATTGCTACGTAATACGGATTTTAAGGTATAATAAACTTTTTACATATTACGTGCATATGCATAACACATTGTTTGTAGCTACTTTACAGGTTGTTCCTTAATATGGTTGTATAGGTAATGATCTTTAAGTGAACTGTATTGGCGTGACCATAATAATAATATTGAACTGCTAATTAATTAGCAAAATTACGTCTAAAACTTGTTTAGATAATCATAATCTTTTCAATTCATGGTAGAACGGTATTTGAATTATGAAAACATTAACCACAGCATTATATTAATAAGTGGGGTAGATTCTCAATCGTTTCTTTCCAAGTTATTGTAAGGTTAACGTGGAGTTTCACGTTTTTATTAAATACCCACCAACTTAGGATATTGTTATTGTGATGCGGTAGCTTTATTTGAAATAAGAAACGAAATAAATTACTCTTTCACATACTACAAATTCCTACAGCAATATCATAGGAAATTTATGGTCTATTTGAAATAATTACTTGAGGCATGGCCCTTTGTGAACAAAATGATTTGCATGGCCTTTTAGTTTTGATGCTTAGATTTTCTGTACAAATATGGCAGTGGTACTTTAGTTGCCAAGTTCTTATTAAAACGTTAACACTCAAATAATTGTTACTTAAGTGCACGCTATTAGGTATCCCCACCTACAAATTATGTGGTTGTAATGTAATAATACACTTTACTTACTTAAATACGAATATAATAAAACACATATTCGTAAGGAATTTGCCTGCCCGAACATTGCATACGCAAGCAAGGGCATTACTCCTTCTTTTTCTTCCAACATTTTTTGGTAATTCCTTATTAGTTTTTTCCGTCGTCGCCACTTGTAGTGTTTAGAGGGTCAATAATACACACATTTTACTCTGTAATAGGTGAGGTAGGTATGCGTAAGGCGCACGTCTGTACACTGTACTCAGCTCGCAGTCTCGCTGCAGACTGGCCAGTGTTGCCCGCTGTGCAGCTGTGCACATACACTACAATTATAAATGTGAAAGTTTGTGAAGATGTTTTGACGTATGTTACTCAATAAAGCATTAATGGCTGAACGGATTTAAACGAAACTTGACACACAGCATGACATATGGCTATGGATATGGCATGGACCATGTGACCATTACGTTATTACATAAAGGATACTTTTTATCTCGACATGGTGTTGCTTTGGGATAATAATTAATCCATTATTCTTCGTTATTTACTGTAAACCCGCGGGTGAAGCCGCGAGCGAAAATCAGTTTTTGTTCTTTTTTACGCAATAACGGATTATTATTGGGCATGTGACGATGCACAGCATCTGTGAGAGTGCGTCAACTACTTCCCTTTTATTCTCAACCAATCAGAGCTCTTTCCGGTTAGTTCCGGCCAATCAGCGCAGAGTAATGTCGCGTGGTCTCAGGTGATCGCCTTCGTCGATAGTAACTTACGGATTTTGCCTCATAGCGTCGTTACTTCTCGAACAGTGAACACGTATTTCGGGAGCTACATAAATTCTGTTCTACAAAGTTAACTTCAGTGCACTTAAAGTGAATAAAATTAATTGGTATATTTATTCTCAAGAAATCGTCAATTGTGTGTAATTTCTTGCAATGAGTGACAACAGAATAAACGGATCACCAGCACCACGTGCTTCGTCGGATTCACCATGTGAGGTCGCAGAATCACCTGACGGAACGGCAGCGTCTCGCAAGCGCTACCGTCAATCGTCAACATCAAGCGAATCCAGTTCTACTGATATGGATGACTTACAACCCCAGGTAAAACGGGGCAAGCAAGGTAAGTCCGATATACAATATTTAACCGATCAAGTGAGCACGTTGACGAATTTATTATGGCATAAATATTTTACCACATCTAATGTAACCGAACCACCACAGCAACCTGGCACGCCCTTGCTGCATCCAGGAGAGCCTGCACCCGGTCCCGAGCCGGTGCCCGGCCCTAGCTCGCAGTCTCTGCCTTTCAACTTGACTCGACCGACCGTTGCTCTGCCTAGTGGACCAATTGATCCACACTTATTACATTTGAGCAATATAAATACGGCGGTGAAGGACCCCAAGGTCCCTCGGGCGGACCCTGAACGCGTTAAGAAGCTCGAGGCTCTTCAACGCTTTAACGAGTCGTACTGGAAGGATGTAAGGTACAATGATACTCTGAAATCATACCATGCGTCTCCGGGATTTGTGGAACTAGAGGTGAACGATGAACTCCGGCAATTTATAAAAGGGAAAGATTATATAGCTAGCTCGGAGCACATGGTAGCAGCCCTGAGTAATGCCTTGCTGGAGCAACGTGATTTACTTACCCGTAATTTACAACAATTTGTTGATTGGGCTGCATCACCTGATACCCTCTTGTCGGCCTCTAGTATTTTCGATAAAATATCGGGATTGTTTCAACCTAACTCTAAATTCCACAAGACTAGTGAGGACATAATGCAGCTTGTTTGCGGAAAGCGAGCCGAATATGTTGAAATTCGCCGGGAGCGTATCCTGTGTGAAATTCCCAATAAGAACTTGCGAGAGGGTCTGCGTAAGATACCTCCAAGTTCTAAAAGCCTGTTCAATGAAATCGAACTACACGCATATATACAGAACACGGGAGGCATTGATAAATGGGTTCAGCCATGGTTCATTCCAGGGAAGGAACCACCCAAACAGAGCGTTAAAATTACGGATAGAGCAAGTAAGAGCAATGCTAAAGACCGGTCCTTTCGATCACGAGATCAAGAAGCGTTCAACCGAAAAGCTAAGCCCAGCAACACGTCCAACTTCAAACAATCCACAAAGACCAGGAATTTATCCAAAAGGGATTTCAATGCCCATGCCAGTAAAAAACAACCTAATAAATGACGCGCCGGCAAACATGACCGGGTTTTATGGGGGCTGCCTCCGAGCGTATCGGAAGCAGTGGCAGGCGGTTGGAGCTCCGAAAGCTCTTCTCGAAATGATTTCGGGAATGCTTCTGCCATTTACCTCCAAACCGCTGCTAGTTTACCCTTTAGCGAAAACCCTTCACCGATTCGAAACTGCACAATCACCCAGAATGACGGAACAAATCAACCTTTTATTAGACCAAGGAGTATTGGAGGTACCAGATCAACGGTGTCTAGGACCCAGCTTCTTATCAACGATGTTCCTAGCAAAAAAGAGCGATGGGAACGACCGGCCTATATTCAACCTAAAAAGATTAAATCAATACATCATCCCGAAGCCCTTCAAACTTATATCACACTTCCAGATTCCACATTTCCTTCAGAGACTGGACTGGATGGTAAAGATCGATCTGTCCTCCGCGTACTTCCACGTAAGCATTACAGAGTGTCATCGACGATTCCTGAGATTAGTGTACAAGGGTCAAGTGCTACAAATGTCCTGCCTACCATTCGGCCTCTCATGTGCACCCAAGAATTTCTCAGCACTAACGAATTGGGTCGCCCAATATCTCCGGTCTCAGGGAATGAGAATTGTTGTTTACCTGGACGACTTCTTGATAGCCAACCAGTCAAAAACCCTTCTACAATCTCAAGTGCAAGTAGTATTGAAAACCCTCGAATCATTAGGATGGACGGTAAATTACAAGAAATCCATCACAATTCCGTCACAAGAACTGGAATACCTAGGTATAGTTTGGAATACCATTCAGAATTTCAAATGCCTACCAGTAAGAAAAATACATACCACATCAGTTCTATTAACACGAATTCTACTCAAGAAAAAGATGTGTTTGAAGGAAGCTCAGACAATTCTTGGCACCCTCAACTTCGCAAATTTTGTTATACCAAGGGGACGGCTGCATTGCCGTCAACTTCAACGATTTTGCATGAACATAGGCCGCCTGGCAGCCAGGAAACAAATTCAAATACCGCTTGCTTGCTTAAACGATATAAAATGGTGGACAGCAGCAATGAAAACGTCGGGATCAAAAAGCAGTCTACATTCACAACTGGCACAACATTTTCTAACAACAGATGCATCCGATTATGGATGGGGGGCTCAACTAGACGATCGATCGATATCGGGGAGATGGAAACCCGATCAGAAAGGTTGGCACTGCAATCGCAAGGAAATGTATGCAGTCATTGCAGCAGTAAGAAACTTCAAATCTCGTTTGCAGGGGCGCCATTTAATAATTCAATCAGACAATCGCACTGTCATATCTTATATCCAAAAAGAAGGAGGCACACGATCCATGGCTCTTCTCAATATGACTCATCACCTTCTAACTATTTTGGACAGGTGGAACATAACTATTTCGGCAGAGTATCTGCCGGGAAAATACAACGATATTGCGGACAAATTGTCAAGGGGAAAGGTCACCCCCCAGTGGCACCTCTTGCAACCGGCTGTCAAGAGAATATTCCATCATTTCGGCACTCCCCAGATAGACCTGTTTGCCAGCAGGGAAGCAAGGGTATTGAGAAGATATGTGACAAAAGACAGTTTAGACCCATTAGCCCAATTCTGCAATGCTTTCAGCCGCGAGTGGAATTTTTCCCTAGCCTGGGTGTTTCCACCTCCGAGCCTCCTACCACGTGTCCTACAACATCTAAACTCGGCACAGGGAGTCTTCCTAATAGTAGCACCAATGTGGAAGAGAGCATTTTGGTTCCCAGACCTTTGTCGTCGGGCTCTCAGCAAGCCGATGAAAATCAAGAACTTAGATCGAATGTTGGTAGACCAGAGCACCGGCCTGCCGCCACCTCAAGTACAGAGCATGGAGCTATATGTATGGAAAATTGGGGCTGGAGTGATGTTACCAAAAATTGGTCCGAAGCTGAGCGATCGTTGCTTGCGTCTAGTTGGAGAAAATCAACGCTAAAAACATATCAACCTGCGTGGAATCGATGGCTTAGGTGGTGTCATAGAAATAATTTTGACTTCAAACATCCAGACGGTGTCAGTTTATCAAAATTTTTGGCACACTTATTCATTGACGAGGGTTTAGCTTACCCTACCATATTATTACATAAGTCAGTGGTTTTAACCTTTGGAAAACCTATTAATAATGAAAATTTGAGTCCCAATTTTTTGGTTAAACATATTCTTAAAGCTATCTCTCTTAAGAAACCAAAGTTAGACAAAGCTCCAATTTGGGATCCCAGTATCCTTGCTGCTTGGTTGCAAGCAAATCCCCCAGCTAATTATACACTGTTTGAAGCTTCCCGCAGATTAGCTACTATACTTCTGCTTGCGTCAGGCAGACGCATCCATGACCTTACATTACTAAAAGTCTCGTCGGATCATTATACTGATGGAGGTGATTTTTGTATCTTGTACCCAACATTTGGCTCTAAGACAGACTCTTCTACCTATAGGCAATCGGGATGGAAGCTTTTACAACATAACGATAAAAGTATATGTCCTGTATTTTGGATAAGACAGGTTATTCTCTTGGGCACCCAGAGACGTACTGCTGAGTGCCATGATGCCTTATTTATTACAATACGGGGCCTTAATAAAGCCGCTACGCGAACAGTTATTGGGAATTGGATAAAATCAATCTTTAAAGATGCAGGTATATTTGCTTCCCCTGGCAGTATACGCTCGGCAGTAGCATCTCTAAATTGGTATGATAATTTCACTACAGAAGAGATACTTGCGCGTGGTAACTGGCGCACGCAAAATACGTTTGCAAAGTTTTATCATAAACAGATTATAGGTAAATCTAGGCCCTCGCAATTAAATCTTGCAGCTAACTTTGAACCACTTTGATTAGATGAGTTAATTAAGTGTCATATTTTTGTATACATCTACTTATTTTAAATTTCCAATTTTAGATGTGTCATGAATAAGCGATATCAAAATATGTTGATTGTTATTATTATTATTTTTCATATTTTCTCTTTATCTATAAATATAATGCTGTTATTCTCTTAAAGGGTATTGTATTATTACCCTGTTTCGAGATCTATCACATAGCATCGTTTCGTGGTCACCAGGAGATATAAACACGTCTCTCACAGATGCTGTGCATCGTCACATGCCCAATAATGATGCAAGTTTTACATAACAATAAAACTTGTATTATTGGCAGAGACGATGCACAGCATCCACTTAGGGTCTCCTGGTGAGAGACTTCTATGAGGCAAAATCCGTAAGTTACTATCGACGAAGGCGATCACCTGAGACCACGCGACATTACTCTGCGCTGATTGGCCGGAACTAACCGGAAAGAGCTCTGATTGGTTGAGAATAAAAGGGAAGTAGTTGACGCACTCTCACAGATGCTGTGCATCGTCTCTGCCAATAATACAAGTTTTATTGTTATGTAAAACTTGCATCAATATATTTTGCGTGGAGATAATTTATCAGCCGGAGAGTGACAAAGGCTATTAAGGTAAAACGTTACCATACTAGGCTACTTCTTAGGTGTAAAATTGTAAATATATAATAAAATATAACGAACGTATTATAAATACCTAGTCTGGCCATAAATACTGTTACAAACACTTCACTAAATATATATTTTTCGGAATTAGTATATCTGTTAATCAATTATATAAAAACAAAGGTAGTTAAATGTTAATTAAAGTTTTATTTAGGTTATTCAAAATACCCTCCCTGATTTTGAATGCAGGCCCTCAACCTCCTAGGCCAGTCGTCAATCGTAGCATGCACAAGGTTCGTGTTTATATCAGCCACTGCTTTAATCAACGATGCTTTGAGAAATTAAAAATTTTGGTTAGGTTTAGCGCATGCTTTCTGCTTCAATTGTTGCCATATTTTGTTTCTAATGGATGTAAGTCTGTGCTTTAAGAGGGCCACTCGTTGTGCCTGATAAAGTACATTTTATGAGCAATCAGCCAGTTTTGTGTCCTGCTTTCTGATGAGCTGGTGCTGAATCTTGTTGGAATAATTATTGTGGATTTTCGATAATTTCTTGAAGAAGAATTTCATATAGTTAATAGTATTAGGCGTTACTTTGCGGAAATCCATTGTTATTAAGTTAGTATTAGTCTACTTTGCAACAATGTTGCAAAGTAGACTAATACTAACTTAAGAAGAATTTCAACAATCTTTGCAAAGACAGTATATTTATACTCAAAAATACTGGGTTTCACTTCTTTTTCACAGAGAAACATCACAGATGAGCCCAAATATGAGACTCCAAGTCAAACCATGACTGATGCAGGATAATGCTTACGCTGGATTATCGGCATACGCTTGGTTGCTTCTTTATTGACATGGGCATAATATTTTATCACTTTGTTTTTTGTAACTTTCTTCAATGCCAAAAACTAATTCGGTTGAAATAAGGATTTAGCGGTATTTTTTTCTCGCGTACCTCTTTAACAAAGCTGGTCATCTCTCGAACCTTAAATTTTTTAGAGCTTCATTACGGGAATGCCCTGTTTGTCGTCGATAAGCTCAGGGTCCGAGGTCTTCATTTAATATTCATTTGATGGTAGTTTTTCTTATCCCTACCTGAAGAGCTATACCGGAATTCGTTGGATCCGCGCCCGTACTGCTTGGGTGAACGCTGGCGTTCTAACCTTACGAGGTTGAGCTTCTTTTACGGACTTCGAAGCTCGAAACTTCAGGGAATCATTTTTGATAGTAAGATAAAACAATCCCGTGAGTTATTTTTTTTCAAATTTTCAGCATTTTAAACACCTCAAGCTACATAGCTGTAGCGGTGCAACTTAATAACCCGTCTGTGTCTTATTTTAACGTCCACTCATCTTTATTAAATGGCACAATATCAATTATTTCTTTATTTTAAGATAGTGCAAAAGTTCCTCATTCATAATCAATCGAAACATTTCTCGCTAGTATTTGATACTTAAATTCAACAAGGCTGTAACAGTATTTATGACAAGACTATGTATACATATAATTATTAAAAAAATAAAATTAATCTTCATCGGAGTCTTCATCATCAGAGTCTTCGTCTTCTGCCAAATTTATTATAAGCGGCGCGTGATCTCTAATTAAGATAAGCCACTTTATTCAGATCACTATGTAATTCATTGAGAAACAGGAATACGTTGTGAATCACTGTTCGAGTTTGAGCCTTTGAGGGCTAATATCGCCACGTGCGCAAGTAGCCGTTTATCGAAGGGTCCGACGCGCTGCATATTCCTATCTCTTTTGTCTTTTATGACCTGACGACTCAGATGATAACACGCGTAAGCGTACTATAGATACAAAATTCACCAGCCCTTTGTTTGGGTCGGCTTTAGCTTTATTGAAAACAATTCATGTTTTATTTATTTACGTTTTCTGATATAAAAATGCAATATAAAACACACAGATTGTCGTTAATATATATTAATGACCTAATACTGAAACACTGACATAGCGTTACGAAAAAGTGAGTCGGTAAGCACAGCCGTAAAAGTGTGTAGGTCGTCTGACAACTTCCAAATTCAACTCAGCAGTTAATGTTACCATAATTTAAAAGAAATATTAATTACAGGTTCACCTTCTAGGGCACCTCTTACATCCCCAATTCGAAGGAAAAAGTCTACCACTTTATCGGTTGGAGAGCAAGAGATTATTATAAATATATATAAATATGTAAGAAGTACCTGGCCCGAGGATACATATCTTTCAAATGATAAAATTATAGAGAAGACTTCTGAGATCTCGGGAGTCAGCAAGCGCACCATTTATCGTATTTTGGCAGAGTATAGAGATACACATACACTGGTAGAAAAAGGCGCAATGAGAAAAAAAAAATTGAGAAGATGGACGATTTCGAAAAGTCTGGAATAAGAAGAAAATAAGAATATAATTCAATGTCTACTAAATTAAAATTCTATGATTACTCGTAATAATGGTTTGCAACCCCTGACCGAATGACCGAAAGGTTAACGAACGTTTATGCCATAAAAATACGTCTACACTTATAGCACATGAATACCATACAGAATGTAAACTTCATACTAATAGTCCAAGAGCTAGTGAACCCTCCGAGTAACGGTCTTCTTGTAAGGCTAGAAATTTGTACACTGATGATTTATAGCATGCTAAAGGCAATAGCCATGACCTGGCAGGCGTCAGCCCTGCACGTCATCATCCCCTTAATTTTTTAAACTGTAAAAAAAAAAAACTTGTTTCTGTAAGCTTAAAAATTTAATACGATGTAGTTTATTTATTGCAAATCTTGAAAAAAAATTGACAGGCGATTACAATGAACAAGAGTATGTGACAGGTGAATGGAAAAGTGCACAGTTGATGAGGTAAAATAAACTTTCTCCTGTATACTTGAAATTTGGATATGTTTTTGAGTAAACGTTTTAGAATAACCATCCACCGCCGATACCTCATTGTGGTACTTCTATGTCGGAGGTCCACATATACAATAAGGAGGTCCTAAAAATCTTGCGAAGTCTAGACGTGAAAAAAGCCAGTGGACCTGACGGTATTCCAGCGGTTGTACTTAAAGCATGTGCACCCGAGTTGTCTCCTGTGTTGACACGCTTGTTTCGCTTCTCGTTTAAGACTGGGATAGTGCCTAAATCGTGGAAGCTTGCCAACGTGCAGCCAGTGCCCAAGAAAGGTAGTCGTGCTGACCCTGCTAACTATCGACCAATTTCAATTACCTCCATACTCTGCAAGATTATGGAGCGTATATTGAACAGGCGCCTCATGGCATACCTAGAACACAATGATCTCCTTAGCGACCGGCAGTACGGGTTCCGCCGAAACCGTTCGACGGGAGATCTTCTAGCGTATGCCACTCACATCTGGGGCGAGGCCCTCGAGAAAAACGGGGAGGCGCTTGCCGTGTCCCTTGATATCTCGAAGGCCTTTGATAGGGTCTGGCATGCTAGCCTATTGAGCAAGCTTCCCGCGTATGGCTTATCCCCTGGCCTGATCAGCTGGGTTAAAGACTTTCTGAGTGAACGTTCATTCCGAGTCGTTGTCGATGGTTGCTCATCTCAAGCATTGACGACCAATGCCGGAGTTCCTCAGGGGTCTGTTCTCTCCGCAACTCTATTCCTGCTGCATATCAATGATCTGCTCATGCCCGGTATATATGGGCACGCGGATGACAGCACAGTTGTGGAGAGATATCTGGCAAATGTTCAGGCCAGTAAAGACCAAATACAATCTGAACGAGAGACCATGGTGGGCCGTGTGAATCTCACACTTCAGACTGTCTCCGAATGGGGCGTTGCCAACCTTTTGAGATTCAACGCCACTAAAACACAAGCGTGTCAGTTCACCGCCAAAAGGAGCCCTTTCACCCTGGCTCCTACTTTCCAGAATGTATCCTTGGAATACACTAACCGCCTTCAGTTATTAGGAGTTAAGATATCGTCAAACCTTAACTTTGGGCGGTTCATTGAATCCAGAGCTAAGACTGCTGCTAGGAAGCTAAGCGTCTTAGCTAAGGTGCGCCGGTACTTCACACCACAACAGCTTTTGACCCTGTACAAAGCTCAGGTTCGGCCTTGTGTGGAGTACTGCAGTCACATTTGGGCTGGTGCAGCTAAATGTCATCTTTCAGCATTGGATTCAATGGAGAGGCGTGCTAAGAGGCTTATTGGTGACCCAAAGCTGATAGAGTCTAGTCTACAAAGCCTCGAGCACAGGCGCAGAGTTGCCAGCCTCTCAGTATTCTATAGGATACATTTTGGAGAGTGTGCGCACTGTGCGCAGGAATTACATGACTTAATTCCCCCCTCTACTTTTTACTATCGAACATCCAGACGCACGGCGGGTATTCATCCCTTTGTCGTCAACATCCCCCCGGTGCGGACATCGCGCTTTGCTTCGTCTTTTATTATACGTACCGCTAGGGACTGGAATAAATTGCCTGCGTGGGTGTTCCCCTCTGATTATAATGTGGGTGTCTTCAAGTCAAGAGTGAATAGGCTTCTACTAGTTTAGTGTGCTTTACCATCCAAGGCTTCATTACTGCTTACTATCAGGTGGTTTTGTGGTCAAGCACTAACTTATTCGGTATAAAAAAAAAAGAATAACTATGTACAATGACAGGCGGTTTCGAATAGCATAAGACCTTGACAGGCGAGGTCCAAGAGCTAGTGAACCCTCCGAGTAACGGTCTTCCTGTAAGGCTAGAAATTTGTACACTGATGATTTATAGCATGCTAAGGGCAATAGCCATACCTGGCAGGCGTCAGCCCTGCACGTCATCAGCCCGTGTAATTGTAAAAAAAGCGTGGGGTGCTTTTAAAAATATTATGCCTTCTATTCATTGACACCAGGCACCAAACGCTTTTATTACAATTACACGATTTTTAATTCAAATTTATTTTCTATTTTTTTTAGTTGGATTTTCTATAAAAGCGTGTTTTTTAGTTTTTTTTTACTATTATTTTTCTCATCTTAGGCGCGAAGTTTGGTCACGTAACACATCTTACTCGCACGCCCTTAGCAGCTTTCCCCTCGCCTGTCAAGGTCTTATGCTATTCGAAACCGCCTGTCATTGTACATAGTTATTCTAAAACGTTTACTCAAAAACATATCCAAATTTCAAGTACACAGGAGAAAGTTTATTTTACCTCATCAACTATGCACTTTTCTATTCGCCTGTCACATACTCTTGCTCATTGTAATCGCCTGTCAATTTTTTTCAAGATTTGCAATAAATAAACTACATCCTATTAAATTTTTAAGCTTACAGAAACAAGTTTTTATAAAAAAAAATTTTTACAGTTTAAAAAATTAAGGGGCTGATGACGTGCAGGGCTGACGCCTGCCAGGTATGGCTATTGCCCTTAGCATGCTATAAATCATCAGTGTACAAATTTCTAGCCTTACAGGAAGACCGTTACTCGGAGGGTTCACTAGCTCTTGGACCTCGCCTGTCAAGGTCTTATGCTATTCGAAACCGCCTGTCATTGTACATAGTTATTCTAAAACGTTTACTCAAAAACATATCCAAATTTCAAGTATACAGGAGAAAGTTTATTTTACCTCATCAACTGTGCACTTTTCCATTCGCCTGTCACATACACTTGCTCATTGTAATCGCCTGTCAATTTTTTTTTCAAGATTTGCAATAAATAAACTACATCCTATTAAATTTTTAAGCTTACAGAAACAAGTTTTTTTTTACATTTTTTTTTACAGTTTAAAAAATTAAGGGGATGATGACGTGCAGGGCTGACGCCTGCCAGATCATGGCTATTGCCCTTAGCATGCTATAAATCATCAGTGTACAAATTTCTAGCCTTACAGGAAGACCGTTACTCGGAGGGTTCACTAGCTCTTGGACTATAACGCCACGCGCGAGAACACTACTACATGCACAGCTGCTATGTGTGCGTGACCTGTCACCGACAAGACGGGGTAGCGTGCGCCGTCGACCAATGAAATAACGCGCCGGCGCCCGCTCGAGTTCAGTAAGCGGGCAAGTTCAGAGCGGCGGCGACATGAGCGACGTTTTGTGACGACGCGACGCGACGTATTATTTTTAAAGATGCCAAACTTTTGCACTGTTTGTTTCAATAATGGGAGGAAAATAAAAGAGATTTCTTTTTTTGTATATCCAAAGGATTTTGACAGGTAATAATTGCACACATTTTTATGCTTATTAAAGAAGTATTTAAGAAGTAGGTACCTAATATCCAAAATAATTAAAGTGGCGACAAGGTTATTATTTATTATTCTTATCGTTTACCGCCTATATTCTCGTAAGTATTATTGTTTGTCTCGTGTTAGTTCTGTGATGGCAGATCTGTGATCCATGAACATCTCTGCGCTCGCTTACATAAATAATTAAAAATCCTTGTTGCAATGGCTCCTTGCAGCATAAAATGCCGTGAAAAAGACAGCAAGACCTCAAATTTTGAAGCTGATGGCATAATATTTCACCGGTAAAGTATGTTTATTTCTCACAGGCACTTCGTCAGTTTTTGCGTTTAAAGCGTCTGACAATCCCTCTGGTCGATGAGAAGTGTCTGACACTTTATGATACTAGTTTAGAATAATATTCTACAATATATATATAAAAATCAGCCATACTAATTTAAGTAAAATAACTCTTATTTTTAGTTACTTTCTCACCTCGTATCTGCCCAGGTGTCACAGGGCAAGCTTCACAAGCACGCAAAGTATTCAAAGTACACTAGACGCTACTGAGGAGAGGTTTCAACCATGTAAAAATAAGTCATGTCTGATTGCTCTGGGATCTTACTCTATACGTGAAATGCACTATAACTATACGTTTTTTGCAATTTTTTTGCAATACATTTCAATGCAATACATTTTTTTGCAAAACATTTAAAAAATATGTATAATAATTACTTTTTAACAAAAAATAAAACCAGCGAAAAAAAAACTGAAAAGCGAAAAATAAAATAAACCATTTAGTATTATAAATTAAGATCCTAAATTAACTGTAAAAAAATAAATAATTTTGAGACCGTGCCAAACAAACGAACCAACAAAATTAATTACATGAAGTTCATTTTATGAGGGCAGCGGCATGCGATGCACATGGCAGCAGCAGCGCGGCGCACATCTTTTCACCGTTTGTTTTTTCATTGGTTTGGCACCGCCTCAAAATTATTTATTTACAGTTAATTTAGGATCTTAATTTATTATACTAAATGGTTTATTTTATTTTTCGCTTTTCAGTTCTTTTTTCGTTGCTTTTATTTTTTGTTAAAAAGTAATTATTTTTTTAATTTTTAGTTGCTATGAAAATTAATATTGGTGATAGATTAAGTTACCAGGTAAAAATGTAGTAGGTGAAATATCAATCATCCCCTATTTTCGTGCCTTTACGGGTAAATTTTGTTTCCAAATTTAAACAAGAGTAACTTCAAGGAATACAATATTCAATAATAAAAGAATCATCGAAATCGGATCATCCAGTACAAAGATATTGGGGTAACGGCAAAAAATTCCGTGGGTGAATAATCAATCATCCCCTATTTTCGTACCTTTAGGGTGGGAATAAAATTTTCAAAAAAATATAGGACGAACTTTAAGACATACCCTATCCATTAAAAAAAAAATCATCAAAATCGGACCACCCTGTGCCAATTGCTGCGTGATCATACATTAAAAAAAATATTTTATACGTGTCGAATTGAGAACCTCCTCCTTTTTTTTTCGTCGGTTAAAAAATAGCACATTAATAATTCAAGTTGCCAATAGTTACCAACTTCAGTCACATCAGTGTTACCTGTTTCAAAAAATGAAAGTAGTTAATGGTTTCCTTGCGAATTATAGTGAACAAACACTAGTATTTGCTCCTTGGTTTCCTTGATCTGCGGGGGCTGGCTGGTCGGCATGGCCCGTGTAGTGTAGACGATCTCGGCGTACTTGGTGGCGGGCGGCGCGGCGGCGCCGCAGTGGCTTCACGGTCGACTGGTCACCATCTTCCGAAGCTTGCTGTACAAATAAGAGCGTAAGTAAACTTTTGTGTTAAACGTGCTACGATTCCTTGTCGTGCAACAAAATATAATGTACCTACTATTAAATTACTGAATCAGTTGCCAGACGGACGCGATTATTACATATTGATTTAGAGAGATGGCGCTAGTAGTAGGTATTCACGTCTGTTTATCGATCAGTACCTTCCTAAATCCGTTTCTACAATACAAATCCTCTTTATTTGTACTCCAGTTATAAACATAAAGTACAGTAGGTATACAAAGGGCGACCTTATCGCTAGAGTAGCGATCTCTTCTAGGCGGCCTTTGGGTAAATGAGAAGAAAAACAGAATGCATGAATAGAGGGTAGCGGTGCACGAAAAGAAGTAAGAAAATAAAATAGTTTCATAAATTGTGATAAGTAGTGTAAGAAAAGAAAGTTAAGGTTATTCATTAAGACATTCTTAATTAAAAGTCTTTAACTTGTTTTTGAAGTATTTTTTTTTTATTTCAATTTTTTTTGATGCTAAAGAAGTATAACTTCTCACGCGCGTACATAAGTACACGTTTATGTTTTTTAAAACTGTCGAGTGACTGCACAACGTATTTTAAGGGGAAGAGATTTCCAAAGACGTACAGCGACAGTAGTAAAGGATTTGGAGTACAAAGAGGAAAAATGAGCAGGCATCAAAAGGGAAAGGTTATGAGAAGAACGGAGAGGGAGGTTGTGGGACTGGAACCTAAATTTGAAATGTTCTTTAAGATAAGAGGGGGAAGTGGGATTGAACAGCAAACAGTAGGTATTTATACTTAGCGATCCACCTGATGGTAAGTGGCTATCGTCGCCCATAGACATCAGTAACACCAGAGGCATCACTGATGCGTTGCCGGCCTCAGCCGGAATACGATGAGTCATTTGGCGGCTGACTCATGCTCAAGGGTGGTAGCTATCCAGGTGAACCCCATGGAAAAGAAATAATGGTATTAATTAAAATCAATATAATCCGTCGATGGGCCTTACCACTAGCGGGCCGGATTTAGTCGCCTCTTACGACACCCATCCGGCGTGGAATTGGGGTTAGTATTCTGAGCCGCCCCAATACGGCTATAATTATTATTATAAATTGTTTATTAAAACAAACAAAAATACAATAAATTATCGCTAGTTGGTTGCTGGACACACTGTATAATAATGTACAGAATTATTATATTTCGGAATTTTAGGTATAAGTGTACCAAATTGGAGACGCAACACTCCCAAGCGTTGGGTAAATTGGAATAAAATCTATTAATCGTTGATATTTTTATCATAGTGTGAGTTTCATAATAGTTAACATAAGTCTGTTTAAGTGTTTATTACCTTCAGATGAAAATATACATATAAAAGACAATGTTAAATTATGCACATTTTTTTTATTATAATCAATTATGAGATTGACTATTTAATTTATGCAAGTACAATTTAAAATTTTCCATCTGTACAGGTACTCGTATATTGGTATTTTTTATTAATTGGATGAAGAGAATAAATAGATATTGCTCCACCAACATTTCTAGTTACGTGAACTTGCATGATGTAAGTTTTCATGTCATATTCACAACATTTTTACAAGTTAGTAGGAATCTTTGTTATCATACCCGTGCATGTACCTGATTTTGCATGCTATCAATCTCTTCAAATTCTACAGTCCACTAATATTATCGAAGAGATCTTCGGCTAATAACTGAAGCACAAGGTCTGAATAACTCCGGATCAAACATTTTTTTGGTCCTTCGAGCCGGATAATTTGATAGGCGGCTATAGATAGGTAAAATGTCCTAACTTTCGATCTTGATTTGGCACCAACTATTTATCGAATCAAACTAAAGTGATACATTGTATACAATTTTGTTAGTATTTGTCGTCGTAAACAGTATCCATTTTTCCTAGTATATTTTGTCGTAATTTCGTTTAATATTACTGTAACAAATAAATATGTAAAGGTCGAAAAGTAGAGGGAACAATACTATAGACGTATATTACATTGAAGTATTATTACTAGCGTATAGAACAGACACCGCGAACATCGGGTTCGGGGGTATGCATTGCAGCCGGCCGGCTTCATTTCATTCTGTCATTCGGCTGCGCTCATGGCGGCCACATGGCAAAACTGTGACAAAATAACATTTCAAAAATGCCGTGATACGTTATATCAAGCTGTAAAAATTAATCAAATACGAAAAAAAAAAATAGTTGTGTTACTTATCATCGGCAAGGAAAGAAAACATTAAGGGGATTGCCTTGCCCGATGACCTTGGAGATTTGGTCCCTCTACTAGTATTTTTTAACTAAGCGCCATCTACCGACCAACGACTATACTACAATAAAACGAACTGAAGATAAAGCAAGAAAACATGTGGCACAGAGGTTTTTGCCTATTTATATTCGCTCTCTGAGAGATCTTCGAATACATTTTGTTCCTATAGTTTTTGTAGTCTTGTACGAGTACCTGCCTACATGATAATAATTTATTTATTTTGAACTACACTATGCATTATGCCTGCTGATATATTATGTAGCTTTCATTCTACTAAATGATACATTCTGAAGTCTGATGATGACCAGGTAAGTACTGATCAGTTTTCAGTAACGGGAATAGTTAGGATGACCTAGCTTTCAACATTTATCTAATTGAGCATGGGTGCTACTACATGAAATATTCTGAAGGTCTGATGATGACCAGGTAAGTGCTTATAGGTTCTCAGTAACGGAAGTACTTAGGATGACCTAGCTTTCAACATTTAACTAATTGAGCACGGGTGCTACTACATGAAACATTCTAAAGGTCTGATGATGACCAGGTAAGTGCTTATAGGTTCTCAGTAACGGAAGTACTTAGGATGACCTAGCTTTCAACATTTATCTAATTGAGCACGGGTGCTACTATATGAAACATTCTGAAGGTCTGATGATGACCAGGTAAGTGCTTATAGGTTCTCAGTAACGGAAGTACTTAGGATGACCTAGCTTTCAACATTTATCTAATTGAGCACGGGTGCTACTACATGAAACATTCTGAAGGTCTGATGATGACCAGGTAAGTGCTTATAGGTTCTCAGTAACGGAAGTACTTAGGATGACCTAGTTGATGACCTTGTTTTAATGTTGCCATTGAGGGCCATCCATAAATTACGTCACACTAATTTCATGACTTTCTGACCCCTCCCCCTCTCACATTTGTGAGACCTCCGCCCCTAGTGTGACGTCACATATTATGAATTAAGTTTCAAAATACATATACATATGTATATTGTATACCAAATATTCGATTTTGGAATGTGACGTCACAAAATTTAGGATCCCCTCCCACCCTTGTCACACAATGTCACGCTACATCGAAACCCCCTCCTCCCTAACGTGTGACGTAATTTATGGATGGCCCTTTGTGATTGTTTCTAAATTACAATAATTAATTAATTCTATAGGAAATAAGGAGTAATCAAGGTCTTTGGTCCTGCCGAAGGAGATCAGTGTATTTTAATAAAAATAAAAAAATATATAAAAAAATATAAAAAAAATAGGAAATAAGGTTATGGGGGCATCAAGAAATCTGTAGAGTTTAAATTTTCAAATATCACCATTATATCTAGCAGGTACGCGCGGTAGCGTGTCCAGCCAAGTTCAAGCTAACAGAACTGGCGATCAGTACCGCGTGTAAAATTACACGAACGATTTGGAGCCACTTTTGACCCCCTCATAACTCAAAAAGTATTCGACATAAGTCTGTAAAATTGCTCATTGCTTGAGACTTGCGAAATACATATTTGCTCCAGATTTCATAAACACACCTCAAACGGCTATTAAGATAACGTCCAAAAATCGTCATTTTTATCACTGAATGACCTATAGATCAAAACTCTAAACTAGTTCCAGATGACCTAGAAAGTTAAAATTTGGCTTCCAGATAGGTAGTTGAGTATACAAATACAAATACCAAGGAATAAATCAGAAACTAGCAAATTTTTATAATTTTATTATAATGTGTAATATTATACGAATCATTTCGAGTTACTTTTGACCCGTTCATAATTCGAGACCTATTTCACCTAAATACATGAAACTTGGCACATTTATTAAAACCCCTTAGCTTATTTAAAATTTAAAATTTTATAGATGTGGCTAAAACTGTTTTTGATACATTAACGTTTAAAAATCCGCATTTTGGTGACTGAGTCACTGACATAGGATTAAAAACATAACCTACTTCCAGATGGCCTAGAAACTAGATATTTTGCATCAAGGTATCAGGCGTATCTAAAGGAAAAAATCTAAAAACTGAAAGTTATTGATAATTAGTGAAACAAGTGAATTAGCGGTTCCACTGTGTAGAGTAATTTTACAAATAATAATGGGTATATTCATTATCTATAAACACTAATAATTTCTAGACAAAAAGTAATGATATCTTATCAAAAACATAAATGTAAAATGAAAGCCAAGTTAAAAAAACGATTGAGATCTAAATGGGTTCCAAGTTCTATGTAAAAAAGACTAAAATTTTAGTCACAGGGACATGCAATTAAACTTTTAAAGCACCATGGCCGCCTATTTCTTGTACTTTGGAAAAAAGTAAGTTAGATCTATAACTCGTCTTCCAGATATATTTTTTGTTTCTGCTTGTGATTCTTCTTCAATAATCAAATCTTGTAAATCTTCTTCATCTTGTTCAACCTAAAACAAACAAACAATGCAGTGTCAAATTAAATTAGCTAGGGAAACTATCTAGTATCTAACAAATACCATAGTGTAAGCAAACAGAATAAGTTACCAGCAAAATTTGCTCTGCTCCCTCATCAACTTCCATCCCAGACAGATCGTATGTTTCTGTTAACGGCTGAAGTTCCTGATTTTGTAATTCTGAGTTTTGCTGGTTCCTGAACTGCCTGAAACATAATAACTTAAGTGAGCGAATGTAATGTTTTTGCTGCTACAGTCAGTAATAAGCCATACACAAAAATTCAAATGAGTCCAAACACGATGGTTCTACGCAGTGCCATCATTGAGATCCTTTACCCACCTTCGGAGTCCACCATCAGGTAGGTGACATCATCAGTCACCAAGGTCTCAATGAGACCTTTCAAATGAGTCCAAGCATGATAGTTCTACGTAGTGCCGTCACTGAGATCCTTTACCCACCTTCGGAGTCCACCATCAGGTAGGTGAAATCATCAGTCACCTAGGTCTCCATGAGACCTTTCAAATGAGTCTAAGCACGATGGTTCTACGTAGTGACGTCACTGAGATCCTTTACCCATTTTCGGAGTCCACCATCAGGTAGGTGAAATCATCAGTCACCAAGGTCTTAATGAGACCTTTCAAATGAGTCCAAACACGATGGTTCTACGTAGTGGCGTCACTGAGATCCTTTACCCATTTTCGGAGTCCACCATCAGGTAGGTGAAATCATCAGTCACCAAGGTCTTAATGAGACCTTTCAAATGAGTCCAAACACGATGGTTCTATCTAGTGCCGTCACTGAAATCCTTTACCCACCTTCGGAGTCCACCATCAGGTAAGTGACATCTTCAGTTACCAAGGTCTTAATGAAACCTTTAAAATGAGTCCAAACACGATGGTTCTATCTAGTGCCGTCACTGAGATCCTTTACCCACCTTCGGAGTCCACCATCAGGTAGGTGACATCGTCAGCCACCAAGGTCTTAATGAGACCTTTCAAATGAGTCCAAGCACGATGGTTCTATCTAGTGCCGTCACTGAGATCCTTTACCCACCTTCGGAGTCCACCATCAGGTAGGTGACATCGTCAGCCACCAAGGTCTTAATGAGACCTTTCAAATGAGTCCAAACACGATGGTTCTATCTAGTGCCATCACTGAAATCCTTTACCCACCTTCGGAGTCCACCATCAGGTAAGTGACATTATCTGTCACCAAGGTCTTAATGAGACCTTTAAAATGAGTCCAAACACGATGGTTCTATCTAGTGCCGTCATTGAGATCCTTTACCCACCTTCGGAGTCCACCATCAGGTAGGTGACATCGTGAGCCACCAAGGTCTTAATGAGAGCTTTCAAATGAGTCCAAACACGATGGTTCTATCTAGTGCCGTCACTGAGATCCTTTACCCACCTACGGAGTCCACCATCAGGTAGGTGACATCATCAGTCACCAAGGTCTCAATGATACCTTTCAAATGAGTTCAAACACGATGGTTCTACGTAGTGACGTCACTGAGATCCTTTACCAACCTTCGGAGTCCACCATCAGGTAGGTGACATCATCAGTCACCAAGGTCTCCAAAAGCCTTTTCAAATGAGTCCAAACACGATGGTTCTATCTAGTGCCGTCACTGAGATCCTTTACCCACCTTCGGAGTCCACCATCAGGTAGGTGACATCGTCAGCCACCAAGGTCATAATGAGAGCTTTCAAATGAGTCCAAACACGATGGTTCTATCTAGTGCCGTCACTGAGATCCTTTACCCACCTTCGGAGTCCACCATCAGGTAGGTGACATCATCAGTCACCAAGGTCTCAATGATACCTTTCAAATGAGTTCAAACACGATGGTTCTACGTAGTGACGTCACTGAGATCCTTTACCAACCTTCGGAGTCCACCATCAGGTAGGTGACATCATCAGTCACCAAGGTCTCCAAAAGCCTTTTCAAATGAGTCCAAACACGATGGTTCTACGTAATGCCGTCCCTGAGATCCTTTACCCACCTTCGGAGTCCACCATCAGGTAGGTGACATCATTAGTCACCAAGGTCTCCATGAGACCTTTCAAATGAATCCAAACACGATGGTTCTACGTAGTGCCGTCACTGAGATCCTTTACCCACCTTCGGAGTCCACCATCAGGTAGGTGAAATCATCAGTCACCAAGGTCTTAATGAGAGCTTTCAAATGAGTCCAAACACGATGGTTCTACGTAGTGCCGTCACTGAGATCCTTTACCCACCTTCGGAGTCCACCATCAGGTAGGTGACATCATTAATCACCAAGGTCTCCATGAGACCTTTCAAAAATTCAAATGAATCCAAACACGATGGTTATACGTAGTGCCGTCAATGAGATGCTAATACCCACCTTCGGAGTCCATCATCATATTAGGTCTCCATCTGCCGCGGAGCCGTCAAACGAAATTCTCAAGATAGCTAAAACGTTAAAAAAATAAACACACTAGAAATAATGTACTCAATAGGGTAGGTACTTACCAATAGTTTTGGAGAGCTCGGTCACATTTCACTTACATATTTTATTGATTATATTAGCCACAGTCAGTCTTACTCTATGATAGGGTCAATAAACTAAACGAAATTATAATCTACTTTACATATATTTACAAACTTAATTTTTATTGTTCTTTTACGAAATATTTATATTTGTACTATTTACAATATGACTTCATTCAAAAATTTTTCAAAACGTGAGGTTTTAGCATAGATTACCCCCAATAGATTCCGCATTAGTGAATATTTCTTAGACTTCAAAGTCACAATTTGGCGGAAGGTGCGGTTTGCGGGGTACGAAACAGATGCGCTGTGATTGGATATTTAAAATTCAAACTTGGAATTTATCGAGCTCAACACTGTCCATAGTGACTGAGTATGTATGATCGATAAATCGTACAATCAATGTTTGTGATTATCATTATTTACCTTCATCACATTTATAATGAATAACAATACAATATAAATATCGATACTTTTAATAATATAATATTATCAGTGTTTATATTATACAATGTCCGATTAGATAAATCAAATATACAATGCTATTCGCGGCTAATTACATTAAAATAATAACATAACTGTTCGTAGTAGGACTGCTTCTTAGCTTCATGAACTTAAAAACTATATTTTTGGGTTTTTAAGACATCATTTTTAGGAATTATTTTTATTACAAACTAGTTGACCCGACAGATGCTGTCATATCTAAATTTCATTAGGTTTGTTACTTTTCCTTTCGTGTGTATATTATTTTCATCACACTGATGTTTTTTCTGCTACGGTTTCAAAATTTCGATGTTTGTCATTTCATATTATTATTATTTTTTGTTTTTGTTTTGTTTTGATTATTTTAGTTTTTACTTAGATTTTATTTTTGTTTAATAGACTTGACTTTGTTATTTTTATTTTTTTTAAACTATTTGTTGACATATCAAATATTCGTAATAATTTGTCGATTAATAATGTTGTACCCTTGCATGTTCCACAGTATTGTATGTCGCTTTTTATTGATCTCGAGGTTTGCACCTGTAATTGAGGTGACACTTAGCGTAAAACAAAAATTGTGAAAATTAATTGTATGTAATAGTGTACTCCTTGTTGGTGCAACGTAATAAATAAATAAATAAATAAATAAATTTTATTGTTTGGCTAATCCCTTAACTTCCAAATGAAGTATAACAAACCATAATTTATTATAGTAATTCCTAATCACAATTTATTACTTTTGTTATAACAGCATTCCAATATCTCTAACTGTTAACTGGACCCTTATTAATGTACCACATCAAGAACTTCAGACCTCTAGTTTTATTACATTTTTATTTTACTTTAAATTCTCATTACAGTGAATAACTTTTGCTTAGTAGACAAAATGGTATAAAAAAGGAAAGAAAATAAAAATAATTATAATTATAATACGAAAATATGTATAACATATCGAGTTAAGTATATATAATATGTACCTATCTACCTACCTGATATTCGCGCAAATAATAATAAATAATAATATAATCAATATTCAGCTGATTTTCCACATAATTTCTCCATAACTATAGGAAAGCACACGAATTTGAAAGTTTCCATACAATATCATTGTTACTTTTTATACTTAGACAAAGTAAATGTATTCTATTCTTTTCTATTCTATTCTCGATAAGAAGTATAAGACCCATAACAAAACTGGCAAGTATAACTATGATACAACTGAATCCATCAACTGTCATCTGAAAAGTGTGTTGAACAAACGACATTGTATTTGGTAGGAAACCATTCCTGTCCACGGTGTATTGATTCTTTCCATTTTTCCTTCCTCTCGGGGCATCTAGGAAATCTATAAAACCATTACCACAATGTTTTTTCATATAATAAATAATGTTATCCTTGACTACAGCAACCTTTGTCCCACTTGTAACCTGTTAAAAATTATCGATTTCATAGCAATATCGTAAAAATGAATATCGATACGTCTTTAAAATGAAAAATTCACTTCCCTAGTATTGTCTTTAGTCAGAAACAAGATAACTATTTTGAATTAGGAATGAATTTTTTACAAAATGTCACTCTCAAAACCAGCTTAAGTTGAACTCTGCTTCATTATAAGAAAATTTGTAAAATAAATATGAATTACTAACTTATTAAATTATATGGCATCTTTTGGGTAACTGTTTTTTCGAACTGATTTTCTATACCATTTAACACTACAATAAGCCATGGTTTCATCAGCAAATTCTTTTTTGAAATTAATTAAATTCTGAAAGATCCGCGTGTGTACGGGTCGAAGGTCTTGGTCGATACTAATGTCGTGAATGCTAATATAGCTTTATGTGCATAGCAAAAGCACTTCTATGTTGCCGCGCGTCAGTTGCCTTGTATGCGGTATCTTTTGGGGGTAATCTATGGGTTTTAGTTTTTATTTGGAAAAAATAGCGCGCGTACAACCCACCCGTCACAAGAGTCATCGAGACACTGATGTATCGCGTTCCGAGCAGTGTTGCCAACAAGACTAACATAAAATTTGCTAAAAGGCTGTTAAAATTTTGCCAAAATTATGCTAAGGCTTTATAATTTAAGCTAAAAATTACGCTAAAAATTTTCGCTGTCAAATAAAACGTCATTTAACTTCAAATATTTTATTTATTTATTTATTTATTTATTTATTTATTTATTGCTTTCATGTACAGAATATATTTACAGATGTCACAAACAGTTTTTAAGCATACATGAGCCCAATGAATTGGGATTGCAATTTAGTGAGTGGGTAGTTTTAAAAAAAAATAATTTGCTTATAATTATACAATGTCAGAATAGTTAATCTAATTATTAATATGCAATGTCAAACAATTTTATAGAGTGTCAATTAATAATATCAGTCTAAATTATTAATTATAATTAATATACAATGTCAATCAATGTTAGTTACAAACAATTTCATTTTTTATTAGATTAATATTAACAAAGCAATACACTTAATTTATTATGGAAACACATTTTGAAATGGAATACAGGCTCCCTTTTACTTCCTTGTTTTGGTAACTAGGAACTAGATCACTCCGAAGAACTCGTCTAATTCATAATAACAATTTGTTATGAGGAATTTTTTTAATTCGTTTGTAAATGGTGTTATTTCTGTAAGGTTTTTAATTTTTTCGGGGGGATATAATCAACATTAATAACAAATATATATTATGTTTTAATCATGTAGGTATAATATCAAATAAAATATTAATATCTATATTAATCAATTGATAATACACGTAAAACTGACAACTGTACTATATAAACTGCCAGAACTTTTGTTTACAAAGTAAAGTATATTGTATTCCTATTTCACTTTTTCTTATAAGAAAAAGCGGCCAAGTGCGAGTCGGACTCGCCCATGAAGGGTTCCGTAGCAGCAAGTAACATAATATAAAAGTTCTTGTAGTTCGTTGTAACTTCGATCAATGTTTTTTGCGGTTTACGATTTATGACGTATTAAAAAAAAACTATTTACTAGATCTCATTCAAACCAATTTTCGTTGGAAGTTTGCTTGGTAATGTACATCATATAATTTTTTTAGTTTTATCATTCCCTTATTTTAGAAGTTACAGGGGGGGGGACACACATTTTACCACTTTGGAAGTGTCTCTCGCGCAAACTATTCAGTTTAGAAAAAAATGATATTAGAAACCTCAATATAATTTTTGAAGACCTATTCATAGATACCCCACACGTATGGGTTTGATGAAAAAAACATTTTTGAGTTACAGTTCTAAGTATGGGGAGCTCCCAAAATTTATTGTTTTTTTTCTATTTTTGTGAGAAAATCTTAATGCGGTTCACAGAATACATCTACCTACCAAGTTTCAATGATATAGCTCTTATAGTTTCGGAAAAAAGTGGCTGTGACATACGGACGGACAGACAGACAGACAGACATGACATGACGAATCCATAAGGGTTCCGTTTTTTGCCATTCGGCTACGGAACCCTAAAAAGGAAAACAATGAATGATATTTGCCTTTGGTATATTTAATGAAATTTGCAGGGGAACCCCGAATTACGGTAGAGAGCGTTTGACGTAAAGCCGGGCCCACACGTTTGTCTTTATGTTGGCAACCAGTGCTGCCACCTTAGGTCTCATGAAATGTCGACGATATTTACGTACACAAGGTGGCAAAACGGTAGTTTGTTTCATGGTTAACTTCTATTACATAACTATTTTATATGCTAAAAAATATGCTATATGCTAAACAACAAATAAAAATGCTAAACAATATAAAATTATGCTAAATCTAGCATAAAATATGCTAAATTGGCAACACTGGTTCCGAGAGTCCCGAGCACGCGACGCAGGGCTTAGCGGGGGCGCTCCAGCGGGGTACTGGTGAAGTTTTGGGTTTTTATTCATTTTTTCAAAATATTAAAATAATTAAGAAAAAAAAACCATACAAATTGTGAAACACGTCATTACATATTTTTTAGTACAATATTCATGCCGAACTATTTAACCGTTACAGAGAACATTTACAATTTAGGTTGAAGAAGGACCTATTTAACAAATTTTTTTCCCAATATTTGGGAGAGGTTATTAAAATTTTAAATAATAGAATATCATTGTGATGACCTTCAGTATACCATATATTTTTTATATGGAAATCGCACAAAAGGATTCATCTGCAATCTTCTTCAAACTTACAGTATTTTTGAGATTTGAGCGAGCCAATCCCCTTAACTTAAATCAAAACGAATTTATTTTATTATTGTGCAATGTTTCCTTTCCGCCATTTTTCATTGAAAAAATTATAAGGCGCGTTTACATACTTGGCAGGCCGCAAGCGTGTCAATGTACTAAATAGGCTTGCATAACCTGCGCTTGCTTATGCCTACGCTTGTGACCAATTTAAGGTGTTGGATTTTTGACACGAATGAAATAACTATCAACTAGGCTACAGGGTCGACATTATATTAAATGAAACATTTGGAAGAGCTTTTAAAAGTTTGGAGTCGGTGACTGCTTGTCTTGGTTCGGCAAGTGTCATATACAAAGTTACTCTATGGCAAGTGTGTAAAGACGCCTTCTAGTTTGAAAAGGGAACGGAGGGCAAGCCGGCACGGCGCGGCGGCGGCGAGACTCACATTTTATTCGAGATCTCTGTTCTGTGTCAGTATACTTCAATGGTATGTTATAAATTATTATTTCGTTTTGATTTTGTAGCATCACCTTCCGCCATCGTAGTGTCATTGTCAAGTAGTAATGGAAATATCGCTACTTTTATTTCACTATCAAGTCGGTGAAGTTATTTATTTTTGTCACTGTTATATCACCGGTGATATACCACGGTTAAATTTCATTAGTGACGATTATTGTCACAGTGAGTGCATTTTATTCCGTCTGTAACATGTCGCAGTGACATTAGTGAAGTGAAATCTCACCGTATCACGAATTTACCGAGTCACGACGTGGTTATAAATATCAAATACCTACATAGTTTAATTAAAACCTTATCCTGTTTAAAATAAGACTTATTTTCATTTGAAGTTTTTGTAACGTAGCGATATTATCTACTAAGCAAGTTGAAAGATCAGACAAACTGAAGTCCAATGACGTTGGAAATAAGATGCAATTTCACTTAAACAAATTCTCTCTTCTAGCTGGTGGTGCTGAGTCGCTCACGCACGGCTCAAGTCACAAATGTTGCTTTCTCTCTTTCGCACGATGGAATTCTGTGAATGTGAGTGTGGCACTGTGTCGCTCACGCACGGCTCAAGTCACGAATGTTGCTTTCTCTCTTTCGCACGATGGAATTCTGTGAATTATATGTAGCTTGGCCGGTGGCCGGCGTTAAATCACAGTAAAAGGAATACTGTGGTGAAATCACCGTCGCGTTATATGTAACAGATGGTTTCGATGCATGTAACTGGTGTGACAAATGATTTATGTTGTAACAAGTGATATAATCAGTGATGAGTGAAATGTGCCATTCCTATTGTCAAGTGACAACTGTGACAAGTAGTTTGTCACATTCTCGTTTTGACAGCCCGATTCCCGACATGTCCGTCATTTGAAGCAGTGCTGCCAATGCTACGGCAATTACCGTGTTCTACGGCTTTCAGGCCAAAAAATCACAAAATCTACGGTCTACGGCCCGAACCCTAGGGCCGTAGCAAATTCTACGGCTTTTCGCAAATTCTACGATCTTTTTGTTATTTATTATTTTTGGAGACATTTATAGAATGTTAAAACCCTTAAAACAGCGCCAAAAGGCTAATATGAAAAGTGTTCCTTGTTTTGTGGACATGAAATTCACTGCCGACGACCTTTTTTTTTTTAGTCCGAGCGCTGAACAGATGGTATAGATTGGCATAATTGGATAGCATATTATATTGGCAGCTGTGGACACGGCCCACAGTTGATCTTTTTCCATAGAAACACGGCTTTTTATCTAATGTACACGGCCTACCAAAAATTTGCATTGGCAACACTGATTTCAAGCAGTGCTGCCAATGCTACGGCAATTACCGTGTTCTACGGGTTTCAGGCTAAAAAATCACAAAATCTACGGTCTACGGCCCGAACCCTAGGGCCGTAGCAAAATCTACGGCTTTTCCGGCTTTTCGCAAATTCTACGATCTTTTTGTCATTTATTAGGGTTCCGTAGCCAAATGGCAAAAAACGGAACCCTTATAAATTCGTCATGTCTGTCTGTCTGTCTGTCCGTCCTTATGTCACAGCCACTTTTCTCCGAAACTATAAGAACTATACTGTTGAAACTTGGTCAGTAGATGTATACCGTAAACCGCGTTAAGATTTTCACACAAAAATTGAAGAAAAACAATAATTTTTGGGGGTTCCCCATACATAGAACTGAAACTCAAAAAATTTTTTTTCATCAAACCCATACGTGTGGGATATCTATGGATAGGTCTTCAAAAATGATATTGAGGTTTCTAATATCATTTTTTTCTAAATTGAAAAGTTTGTGCGAGAGACACTTCCAAAGTGGTAAAATGTGTGTCCCCCCCTGTAACTTCTAAAATAAGCGAATGATAAAACTAAAAAAAATATATGATGTACATTACCGTGCAAACTTCCAACGAAAATTGATTTGAACCAGATCTAGTAAGTAGTTTTTTTTAATACGTCATAAATCGTAAACCGCAAAAAACATCGATCAAAGTTACAATGAAGTACAAGAACTTTTATATTATGTTACTTGCTGCTACGGAACCCTTCATGGGCGAGTCCGACTCGCACTTGGCCGCTTTTTATTTTTGCAGACGTTTAACGAATGTTAAAACCCTTAAAACAGCGCCAATAGGCTAATATGAAATAGTGTTCTTTGTTTTGTGGACATCAAATTCACTGCCGACGACCTTTTTTTTTTTAGTCCGAGCGCTGAACCGATGGTATCTAATGGCATAATTGGATAGCATAATATATTGGCAGCTGTGGACACGGCCCACCGTTGATCTTTTTCCATAGAAACACTGCTTTTTCCAAAGATTTTATAACAAGAACAAGATTGTGCACTATAAAATTATTACAATGTAAACGGAATTCTATGCGGTTACAATAAAGTTTACTTTCCTATGCCATTACGCTAAACGGAAAATCGGTCTGAGCGAGACGCCCCTATTATGGAGTGCGTCTCTGTCTACTGGGCTGCCACTGTAAAATATTTTATCATGTTGTAGAATATCATTATATATTTTATTCCCAGTTGTCGAGATTATTTCAAAATATTTACTAGTTAAATGCAATGTTTAGCTTATTTAATGATGTCCTTAACATTTGTATTATTTTAAACCGTGGTAAATCACTTCGTTTTGTAGTCGGCGATATGGTAGTTTTAAAAATATTTAATATGCAACACTAGGCGTCGTCAATCAATATGGCGATTGTGATTATTTGTGTCAACTGTGTGATGCGTAGTGCATAAACGTGGTGAAAAATCGTAATTACATTGTTATAATTGTGTTTAAATATATAGAAATGGTTCTCACATGTTGCGTGAAAGAATGCAAAAGTGAATCATACAAAGGAAGCGGCGTATCTTTTCACAGGTGAGTATTTAGGTAAAGTTTTATTTTTGTTTAGAATAGGGTGTCCATGTTGATTGTAGTCTGTAGACCTAAATTTACTTTGTTAGCGCTCGTGTAGATGGGACCGTGACCACCGCACTGCGCCGCTATGCTGTGTACACGGATCGCCGCGCACCGCTTGGCTGACGCCGCATCATTTTAGACATGACTTAGTAATAGATTGCTGTCACGGACGAATACGCTTTTCGCAGCTAGCAATTTATCTCTAAGAACGTGTCTAGTGGTTTGGTAAATCGGCGCGACGGTGACGATGCAGACCACACGAGCGCTTACTATATTACCAAAATAAATAATTGTTTCAGGTTTCCTAAAGATGAAGAAATTAAAAATAAATGGCTAACCGTTATACCTGGAAACGTCACTAAATATTCAGCTGTTTGCAGCTTGCATTTTAAAGCTGATGACTTCGCGACCCATCCTGCTGCATCAAGAAAAATATTGAAAGTTAATGCTATACCTTTAGTTTTTCCTGTTGTAAGTATATCACTTATATAATCCTTTATCAATGATATAGATATATATATACATATTTATAAAGAGGAAAGATTTGTATATTTGTAATGAATAAATTCTTAATTATTAGTAACAAAGGCTTTATTCCGTCTCAATACATTGTAAAGGAGCTGAGTTATAAAGTTACTCATGCGTAGCCACGGGCAAGTCTGTGAGTCACTCTTATACAGGGTATAACAGATCATAAGTTATAATATAAATAAATCTGACTACCTCGTTGGTCTAGTGGTTGCAAGCGCGACTGCGAAACACGAAGTCCCGGGTTCGATTCCCAGGTCGGGTAAAGTGTTATTGAGTTTTTTTCCATTTGGAATTTCTCAGTAAAAAACGGAGTCTGGATTTGTGCTTGGTGGCAATAGACTCGCCACCTATTACATGGGACCCAAACACCGCGGCGAAATGTGTTAGTACTTGTGTGCAGCTCTGCCTACCCCTTCGGGGATTACAAGCGTGATATTGTGTGTGAAATCTAAATAAACAAACAAATACATATATGGATTGTAAATAAATAATTAATTTCTTAACTTTCAGATAGTACCTGACACTAAAAAAGTGCACATACTGAGTTCTATTAAAATATGCCAAGAAATACCTCAGTGTCCTGGAATGTCATCCGAGCCACCATCTAAGAAGATGAAGTTGCATCAAAGTGCAAGCACACAAACGTCAATAACAGTCAATACTCCAAGGAAAACGAAACTGCGACGTGAAGTTAAAATCCTATCTCAAAGACTGAAAAGCGAAACATTAAAATTAATTGGACACAAAGCCACGATGCGTCAAAAGTTACGCAAAACAATTGTATTTAGCAATGTATAGAAAAATAAACTGACTTTTATTTCTCTACAGCTTTTATTTTCGTAACATACACCTACCAGAATACCTAAAGTTACATAAGAATCACCTCATTAAAAAAGTGTATGGCTGTGATGTCTGTCATGATACCTACTATGTGGTGCTAATCTCCCCCTATGCACCGTTATTGTAAAATTTGTTTTAAATAATAATCTGGGGGCACGGCAGTGCCCCCGCCAAGTCGAGCAAAAAAGCGGCACGGCCGTACCATCCTTTTCTCGAAGCAATTCAGGCCATTTTCGACCCCCTATAACTTCGTTGTGGATAAAGCTAGAAGCCTGAATTTTTAGTAACCAAGCAGGCATTGTATAAACACGTTATATTTCAAATTTCATTCAATTTGAACCAGTAGTTTAAGAATTATAACTAGTCAAAATTTCTTAATTTCGTCACTCACTGACTGACTGACCGATCATCAAAACTCTAAGGCACTTCTAGCAGACATAGAAGCTTCAAATTTGGAACACAATTAGTGTTTAGTGTATAAATCAAGGAAAAACTAAAACATTTTGCAATTTCGGTCTAGTTTTCTAGATACATCAACTGCATAAATAACTTTGTAATCCCATATAAATATATAGGATTACAAAGTTACATTTGCAGTTAATGAATTACTGTACCTGTATAACAAAGTAACATTTGCAGTGAATGAATCAGTGTACCTGTATATAATATAATGGAATAATAGGAGTAGATAGGCACCTAGATATAATTATGTTCAAAGGTAACTTGTAAAAGGAAAAAAAGTAGAACTATCTACAAAAAGAAATGAGATGCCATCAAAAACAAAACTTGTAAAAAAAAACCAAGTCTCGCAACTCAGTTCTTCTACCGTAAAAAGTTGTGAGATCCATGTAATACCAAGTCGGTTAATTTATTCAGTTCCTACTTAAGGGTCCTTCTGTCTTAAGTTATCACGTAATTAGCTAACCTAACAAGTAACAACATCTTATAGTGACCATATTATCAATATTAAAAATCTTTTATGTTTTAAATAAATAGATTGACTTGGCAATCGCACTAAACAATCAAATTTAATATAATATGTAGGTATTACTTGTGAGATATATTGTGTTTTCATGCGATGGCCAAGTCGATCTATTTATTTAAAACATAAAAGATTTTGAATATTGATAATATGGTCACTATAAGATGTTGTTACTTGTTAGGTTAGCTAATTACGTGATAACTTAAGACAGAAGGACCCTTAAGTAGGAACTGAATAAATTAACCGACTTGGTATTACATGGATCTCACAACTTTTTACGGTAGAAGAACTGAGTTGCGAGACTTGGTTTTTTTTTACAAGTTTTGTTTTTGATGGCTAATTATTATTCCATCCATCCATCAGTCCACTCTTGGACATAGGCCTCCCTCATAGTTCACAACCAAGTCCGGTTGCTAGTATTATTTGTAGGTATAGCTTTCAAATCCTTCGACCCTCTTTTAATAAATACAAGTATACATAAAACAAATTAAATTTAATAATTACTCAATTATACAATCAGGGTCAACTATAAATTGTCCTGGGAGAACCAAATTTTGTAGTAAGCCTACTAGAGAAGGACGCACACCATAAAAGCGCTATCTCGCTCAGCTCGAGCTTTCGTTCATGAGTGCGCAATCTTGTTCTTGTTTTAAAATCTTTGGCTTTTTCATCGAATGTACAGTTCGGCCGCTGTATCTTGGCGCGTCTAAACTTCGCGCAGAAGGCTGCGCAGTAACATAATTCGCCAATACTCGATACGCGGTGTATTGTGTCTCAGTCATACGTTAGCATGTTCGTGTTGCCATCTCTGTCTTACATGCGCTAAAGTTCGCAAAGCCTATGTTCAGACGCGCCAAGATACAGCGGCCGAACTGTACACGGCCTTCCAAAAATTTTCATTGGCAACACTGATTTGAAGTGAAGATTTGACATTTGAGTTTGAAGTTTCTGCCGAATGTTTTAATGTCTTGTCTTTGAGGTTAAAATCTACTTAATTATTTATAAATCTATTAAAATCGCTGTATTCTTATTCACTTAGAATTAAACAAATATACTTCATATTATTGCAATGTCTGCGTTGCGCGCTAGATTGGGATTATCAACACGATACGCAAAAAGATTGCTATTTCAAACTGTCAACAATAATTCCAAATATGTAAATGGAATTACAATCCAATATAACTACGGTTGGTTCTAATGGTTTTATTATCATGATGTGATTGAATCTACAAATTGAAGTTCCTCATGTACAACACATTAATTTTCAGATAATTTTTTATATAAGTCTAACTTCAGCACTGCATCGGATCATAAGACAGCAGAAACACAAAAAGGCAATGTAGAAAAGAAAGAATTTCAAGCTGAAACTCGAATGTTGCTCGATATTGTTGCTAGATCATTATATTCAGACAAAGAAGTGAGTATTCAAATTATATAAAAATTGTTTAACACTAACTAAAGCATACATAGTCAGCTGGTTTCAGTTAGTAAGATTGAGAGTTAAAAAAATTTAATAAGTCTCTATTATTCACAAAAAGCAGTGATAGCCTAGCGGTTAGAAAGTTGGTCTCTCGAACGAAGGGGCCCGAGTTCAAATCCTGGCACGCACCTCTAATTTTCTAATATTATGTGCATATTAGAAGTTAATTATCACTTGCTTCGGTGAAGGAAAACATCCTGAGGAAACCTGCATACCGGAGAGTTCTCCATAATGTTCTCAAAAGTGTGTGAAGTCTACCAATCCGCACTTGGCCAGCATGGTAGACTATGGCCTGTACCCCTTACATTGTGAGAGGAGACCCCGAGCCCAGCAGTGGGACAATTATGGGTTGTTGCTTTGCTTTTTTTTTATTCACAAAATTGTTAATAGGTGAAATGGTTTGCATATAGGGAAAAGGGTTTAGAGTGGATTAAGAACTATTGACACTTTGGTTGACTACTTGCAGCCTTCTTGACCTACCTGTATTAGAACAACATAGTGGAATATGCTACAGGCATCCTCAACTATGACACGAAACCTAAGCTTTATAGTAAACTAATTGTCTTAAAAATTTTAGGTTTTTATAAGAGAACTCATTTCAAATGCTAGTGATGCTCTAGAGAAGTTCCGTTACCTTAGTGTTAGTGCAAGCCCTGATGCTGTGAAATTGGAGAATGTAGATAGAGCCCTGGAAATAAGGCTTATCACAGATAAGCAAAATAGGACTCTTACATTTATGGTATGTTTTTATTTTATTTATTTTTTGCCTCTGGCTTTTTAATATCTGCTAGCTAAAGATGACAATATAAATAAAATTTGATTTTATATGGCAAAATGGCCAAAATGCCAATAGACCTGTAGGCTGTATGTCTTCCTAGGCTGTATATCTTCCTACTTCTTACTTTCTGCTATGGAGTGTAGAGGTAAGGAGAGTCATCTCTGGTATGAAAAAGAGTCTGTAAAAACTCTAGACGAGTTTTAGGGTACAACAGAGGGACAAGTATAAGGGTGGTGCTGCAGTAGACAAATTTTAAAGAAACATTTTATCACAGCAGTATATTGGTTATATTTACTAAAACATTTTAGTCTATGTAAATAGCTTAGGTTTTCTATACTGGCATTTTACTAACTACTCTAGTCATTAAAAAATTTAAATATTTGAACTCAGCAAACTTCACTCCTTCTATAACAGCTATGTTCATATCTTTGTTTTTACTTTTTCCGATGCCAGCGCTTTTGAAGTATGTACTGGAACGTCTATTTTCAGTACATATACAACTGGACACTTTCAACTTTCCCCCATATGAGATGGCTCTCCTTACCTCTACCCTCCATTATTTCTGGCATTTCATATAGTCACATGGAAAATGTTTGTAACTGTGTTTTGTAAGTCAAACTATGCTGCTTTTATTTTATTCACTATTGATTGTGACCCAGACCTGAATTTCCTTTTGAATTTCAATTCAAAACTGTTCAGAACTATGTATATAAAGCAGAATACTGTATACTTTCAGGACTCGGGCATTGGTATGACTAAGGAGGAATTAATTGACAATCTTGGTACTATTGCTCGGTCAGGCTCTAAGTCTTTTATTGAAGAGATCAAAAAACAAGGCGCCGAGCAGGCTGGTTCAATAATAGGCCAGTTTGGTGTGGGCTTTTACTCAGCATTCATGGTGGCAGATAAATTGGAAGTATACACTAGAAGCAGCAGGGCTGGATCTACGGGCTATAAGTGGAGCTCTGATGGGTTGGTTTTAAGAATTCTTATTATCACCTCATTCAGAATAAACATTGTATTAAGGTCAAGCCAAGGTCCTGTATGATGTCAGTGGTATCCATATTCACAAAGTAAAGAAGCACTCATTGATTGAAAACACATTCCATTCTACACTATTCCTGCCAAGTAATCTCAAATTATGGTACTCTATTGTAAAACTATTTGATGTAACATATTTATGAATACCTTATTTCCCTATCTCAACATTTTGTATTTTTCTGAGTATTGTGTCAATTTATTTCAGATCTGGAAGCTATGAGATTCAAGAAGTGGATGATGTACCTATTGGTACAAAAATAGTTGTTCATCTTAAAACAGATTGCAGGGAATTTGCTGACGAAGATAGTGTGAAGAGTAAGTAAGACTATAAGATCTTGATTGATTAGAATAATGGGCTAGGCAGATGAAAGAAAAAATTCAGCAATAAAATATAAATAGATTTTTCATATTCATTGAAAAAGCTCTATAGTTTCACATTACTTTGAATTATGTATAAATATGTGTATAAATAAAAATAATACTTCACTTTTTATAAATATTCATTGCATTGTAGTTTAGAATAATTACTTCAACATACTCTATATCTACTTGTTACTTCTATTACGATTTTTTCCAGGTATTATAAAAAAGTACAGTAACTTCATTGGGAGTCCCATATTTCTGAATGATGAACAAGTTAATTCTATAAAGGTATGTTAAAAAAATATTCACACAATCCATGTAGTAGTGTGTGTGTCAGTATCAGTATGTAACCATACATTTATTACAGGAAGTGTTATCCATTTCATATACATTTATAATGGATTAAAAAACATTAAGAAAACGTGTGTGTGTGTGTGTGTGTGTGTGTGTGTGTGTGTGTGTGTGTGTGTGTGTGTGTGTGTGTGTGTGTGTGTGTGTGCGTGTGTGCGTGCGTGCGTGTGCGCGTGTGTGTGTGTGTGTGTGAACTTATGTACGCACATAAGAAGTTATACTTACCTCTTACTTGTAGTACCTCTCGCTCGCTCACGACCCGGCGCACGCTGGCAATCTAATCACGTACCTCACGTAAAAATTTTACTCTCATAATTTTTTCCAAATGCCCCACAGGAAGTATAACTTCAAAAATATTTCTTTATTTTACAGCCATTGTGGCTTATGGATCCAAAAGAAGTATCACAAGAAGAGCATACAGAGTTCTACAGATTTGTTAGTAATTCATACGACAAGCCGAGGTTTACTTTACATTATAAAACAGATGTGCCAGTTAGTATTCGGGCGATTCTCTATGTGCCAGAGGGAAAACCTGGCCTCTTCGAACTGTCCCGTGACTCGGATGTGGGAGTAGCATTGTATTCCAGGAAAATATTAATCAAAAGTAAAGCTGACAATATCTTGCCTAAATGGTTGAGATTTATCAAAGGTAATGATTATTATTCATGATGATATTATTATTTATATCAATGCAAAGTTGTACAAGAACTATGTAATGTGTGTTTTTTTAAGGTGTTGTGGATTCCGAAGACATTCCATTAAATCTTAGTAGAGAGCTGTTACAAAATAGTGCTTTGATTGCGTGAGTACTAGAAACTGTAGTACCTAATAAAGATTTGAATAATATAACTTGTAATGTAACTATTAAAATAATTATTTTATCAATATATTTTTTTTAGAAAACTGCGTCATGTTCTTACCAATCGTTTCCTAAAGTTCATGGTAGACATGGCAAATAAGGATCCGGTTGGATATGACGCATTCTACAAGGACTACTCAATATTTTTAAAAGAAGGCATAGTTACTGGTCAAAGTCCTCTCGAAAAGGTACATCGAAATAGTGTTTTAGATCACTTATGAATGTACATCATTCAAGTCTTGGTATCTACTATCTTTAATTTTGAGAATTTATTTAGCAAAAATATTCCTTTGACATCTCATTCAGAAAAATCTTAACATTTTAACACCTGTTACTACTTAAAAATACTATACAAATATTCCAGGAGGAGATTGCAAAATTACTACGATTTGAGTCATCTAAATTAGAAAGTGGAGTAAAAACATCTCTCGCCGATTATAGCAGCAGACAGGAAGAGGATCAGCGAACCATTTATTATTTGGCTGCTCCCAGGTAACTTGGATTTATTACGAATACTAGCTGTTGCCCGCAGCTTCGCATGCGGAAATTATGCTTATCATATTTGTAACCCCTTACAGAAGAAAATTTAAAAACAGATTAATATAAACAACATTAATTAACATTGATTTGTTTTTTTTTTTCATGAATTTTTTTTTAAAAATTGGAAACATGTATTTCATAATTAAAGGAGGAACGTTTCTTGCAAAATTAAAGCAAATTGTTGATATTTTAAAATAATCCGTACAAAGTTTCATCTTGTTTCCGGAGAAAACATTTAATTTTTTCGGGACGAAAAGTTTTCTAAAACATGACCCAAAGTATAAGGAACAACTTTACTAATTTCCGTCGAAATCAGGTCAATTGTTTTCATGTGTTGCTCGGACAGACAAACAGATAGACAGACAAACAAAACAATTTTTTTGGTGCTCTAACACGTTGTTGAAGTGCCCCTAACCGAAATATTGAAAAATATTTAATGTATAGAAAAATTGGCTCTTGAGTATTATTAAAAAAAAATTAAAAAGGTTCCATTATTTCCATCCATCCAGGAGTTATATAAGTATCTTGTCTCCACGTTACACCACCAGATCCTAAATAATTAACTGGATTTACGATATCAACATGAACAGTAAAACATGAACAGTAAAATATCTTTAAAAACGGTTCTGTTATTTACATCCGTTCAGGAGTTACATACACTCCCTCTCCCTCTCCCGCTTCCTGCCCCTCCCTCTCTCCCTCTCCCTCTTCCACTCCCTCTCCATCTCTCTCTCCCTCTCCCGCTCCCTATGCCTCTCCCTCCCTCTCCCGCTTCCTGTCC
This sequence comes from Thymelicus acteon, assembly GCA_951805285.1. Taxonomy (NCBI): domain Eukaryota; kingdom Metazoa; phylum Arthropoda; class Insecta; order Lepidoptera; family Hesperiidae; genus Thymelicus; species Thymelicus acteon. The sequence goes on along the minus strand of OX638219.1, from coordinate 7,671,406 downwards.
TTCTCCCTCTCCCTCTCCCGCTCCCAGTCACTCTCCCGCACCCGGTCCCTCTGCTACTTTCTGTCCCGCTCCCTCTCCCTCTCCCGCTTCCTGTCCCTCTCTCTCTCCTTCTTCTGCTCCAATGCAAAAAAACGCTTCCAAAAAAAACATGTTAAAATTAATTTTTGTTTCCAGTTATTTAATAAGCTAAACATACAAATTATCACACTACTGAGTTCAAAAATGACGTAGTTTCTTAAATATTTACAACCCTTTAGTATTATCCCTTAAGGGGATGAAATTGGAGAACACCGTGAAACAGTTATTTTTTGTCTTTCTATAATAATTTACACATAAATTTTCACCCTTTTAACTTCAAAACTGACGAAGTTTCCATACTGACTTGCGCTCCTTTAGTTAACCTTTTAGGGGATGATTTTCCAAAAAAATGTAATATTTCCAATTTTAATTGCTAATCTGGAGCTAATATATGTAGACATATTCATGTTTTTAACCTCAAAAATGACGAAGTTGCCCACTAAGTTTTATCCCCTAAATTAACCCTTTAAGGGATGATTTTCCAAAAAAATGTGTTAAAATTAACTTTTATTCATAACTACACCGTGTAATATATATAACTCACATGGAGAAAGTAATCGGTTATGAATCTGTAACTGAATCGATATCACGCATTTTTAATTGTATTTTATAGCTTAATAATTTATTATTTAAGAAATGAGTTATACTAATTTCGAACGAAAAGTGTGAACATTCTACCCAGCGGTGCACGCACACATGAGAGCGAACGAGCGCTACGTATACAAGGTCGGTGCGCGCGTGTGTGCGGTACACCCCGACGTCCCAACGAAAACAGCTGACTATAGCGATCGAGCGATCATTACATAAAATATGTAGTAGGTAATGGTACGAATGTTAAATAGTGAACAAATTATGATTATGATACTCTTTCCATCACATTTTTCAGGCTTTGTACTGTAGACTGTGAACAATTTTGAACTCATTGATTAATAAACCTCAAATTAAAGAACAAAATTATTTAACAATGACAGTAATAAGTTTAATTTTATTTAATACCTACTACAGTGTCACTTTTCACTACATTAAATGCATAAATGACGTACACCCTTAAACACCCCAATTAGAATACCTACCTTTTTAGTTTTAATCATAATACATACACTGAAATATTTTTTATTAGCTTAGTAATTGTTTATTTAAGAAATCCGTTACTTTCTCGTAGAAGGAAAATAATGTTCATAACATTCTATGCACGCATACAGACTCACGCACACATGAGAGAGAGACCAACGTCACAGTGTGGATTCCATAGCCAGAAACAGCTGATGGACGAAAACGAATTATGCCTAAATTATTAGGTAATCGTACTGAGATAAATAATTATGTTTCATAAACAAATTATGATTCCCTCTTTCCATCACACTTTACAGGCTTTGGACTGTCGACTTTGAATAATTTTGTTTAAATACAATTTCAATCGTTTTGGCATTAAAATTATAAGATATTTATTGAATTATTTATCGTTTAGAGGTATAATAGAACAAAACTAAACAAAGACGGCGTGTTTAAAAGCTGTGAATCATAAAAATATTTACTAACATTAAACAACCAATTAAATTTAGTTAATGTAGGTATTACTTACAGTTCTGATAACTGGTTTCTTCTCTCCTGATCCTTCTGTACTCCTACCCATCAGCGTAGCCAGCCATGGGCTCAGGGTGGGGCAGCAGTCTAAAATAATATTATGTACCTAACTTTTTGTTTTAATCGCATTTTTTTGTGTCGATTGACGACAGCTGTCGAGTGTAAACTTTCCTACAGATATTAAATATTGTAGTTAGTAGCTAGATAATTAAGTGTTTTAAGTTTGATTAGGTACCTTACAGGCTTACAGGTCAGAGCCAGGGTGGGGCACGGTGGGGCGCTAGCTACGCCCATGCTCCTACCAACTCCTGCGGCGTCGTCTTTTAATGACATTTTCAAAATGTCCACCACCTTGCTCGATACACAATAATGCACGTTTGTGCAATTGTCGTTTAAGTTTATTTAATACGACAGTGTCACTTTTCACTATGTCAAATGCAGCTATTATTCTATTTTTTAGATCCTCAGCGCTGGTGGAATCTTTAAAATAAACTAAAGACTTAACACGTCCCCACAAAAAAAAATCTAGGGGCGTCAAATCAGGTGACCTTGGTGGCCACTGAACCGGTCCGCCGCGACCGATCCATCGCTCCCCATATTCAGCGTCAAGATGCTGCCTGACAGTCCACGTGAAATGCGCTGGGGCACCGTCGTGTTGATAGAACACCTCTCGTAAATTTACAAGAGGTACGTCTTCTAGCAGTGCCGGCAAAGTTTCTCTCAAAAACACTAAATATGACTGTCCTGTTAATCTCTCTAGGAATACGGGCCCAAGTACGTGTGTACCGATAATGCCCGCCCAGACGTTAACGGAGAACCGGTGCTGGAAAGAATCCACTCTACATGCGTGAGGATTTTCGTGCCTCCACAAATGCGTATTATGTTGATTGAACATCCCCACTCGTGAAAAGGTACTTTCATCCGTCCAAATAATGTTTCGCTGCCAATTGTCTAGTAACCACCGGCTGAACTCCAACCGTGATTCATAATCACGAGGAATCAATTCTTGACAGCGTCTCAAGTGGAATGGGTGCTCGCCGTCACCATGAAGCGTTCGCCACACGTACATATGACTGACGTTAAAATGTGGGGCGGCTTCACGAGTACTGGTATGGGGATTCGCATCGAAATATTCCAGTATTTCGCTTTGAAGACGAGTAGGTATTCGCACATTGTTTCCTCTGTCGATCGCAGTATTCGGTCGAAATGTTCCGTGGTCTCGGAGCCGTTGAGTAGCGGCTAGCATAGTCCTACGGTCTACACTGGTACCAAACCTAGCATTATAAGTTCTGCACGCTAATGCCACGTTGTCACCACACTGTGCCAAAGTTCTTACCATTTCAGTATAATCAATGTGAGTATACGGAAAAGCCATTGTACGAACAGTTACGATAAGTCGTTAACTAAAAACACGAATAGAATAGGTACTATCGAGTATCGGCGCAGCGCAGCGCGGTGTGCGGCGTAACGTACTGAACTGACTGATTTAAATTCAATTTCAAATTTGTTTGTTTACTTAGATCATAAGCCGGTGTGTGGGAATTGAGTGACAAGGCTGGGGAAACACCTTCATTTATGTCTCGCTCCAATTATTGTTTTCGTATATGCATAATAGAGCAAGCGTGTTACTATTTCGCACGCTTAATAAAAAAAAGATGTAACTCAAAATTTGTGAATTTGGAAATTTAGTAACTGGAGTTTAATTATTTAAGTACGAACTTTTTTGCATCAATTTTTTTAAAGTATAATAGATATTAGGACACTATTTTCAACTATTTTTGAAATCACGGTACCTTGAACATACAATATCAACAGTTAAAATAATGGAAAGCATAGTAATTATTTTTCAGTCTTGAATCAAACACAAGTCGGAAAAAGTCCAAAACTTTAACAGCTGATTCGTTCAAGTTGTTATTTTTGAGTTACATCTTTATATTCCTGTGATCTAAGTCATAATCGCCGATCGTGCGGCGGCGGCCGGGCCGTATCGCCGGCCGTGAGTGACATTTTCGTTACGTCTCGCTTTCTCCGGACTGTTTTTAAATATGCGGAAGAGAGAGAACGTAAGGAAGAATTCGAACTGTCTTTATAATATTTTTTTGATCTATTGCGTTTGTAGTGTGTCGTTTACGTCGTACAACTCGTACATTTGATAGTGTGCGTGTTTGTGGCTGTGGCTAAGTCTAATAATGCTTGAAAGGACCCTATTGCCTTGACTTAAGTTTCATTTTTGTTTGTTTCGACTGTTTAAAGAATTGGGTGACATCATTTACTTAATTTTAATTTCTTTTAGGAAAAAAAAATTACCTACATTAGAAATACGTGGAATCGATTCAGTTGCCGATTTTAAGCCATATACCTTCCTATGTTACATACATTTGAGTTACATATTGTATAAGCTCACATAAAAATTTCATATTTATAACTAAAACTGACGAATTTGATTTGTATGTAGTTGACTAACCAACCCCTATTTTTAGGGGATGAATTTCGAAAAAACAGTGATGCAGTTATTTTTTGTGTCTAACTATAAGCTTATATACAAATTTTCACCCTTCTTACTTCAAAACTGACGAAGTTGCCATACTAACTTGCAGAGGCTTATTCAACCCTTTAGGGGTTGATTTTCCAAAAAAACACATAACTTTTAAATTGTGTTTCTAATCTTGAACTAATATATAAATTTTCATGTTTTTTACTTCAAAAATGACGAAGTTGCCTACTAAGTTCCAATCAGTAAATTAACCCCTTAAGGGATGATTTTCCAAAAAAATGTGTTAAAGTTAACTTTTGTTTATTACTATAAACTTACATAAAAAATTTCAAATTTATAAATCTAAAACTAACAAAGTTGGTTTGTATGAAAGTGACTTCTAACCCTTATTTGTACCCCTTATGGGATGAATTTCCAAAAATCCGTTCTTAGTGGACGTCTCCTTAGCATAAACTATCTCCCTGCCAAATTTTATCTTAATCGGTTCAGCAGTTTCTGATATTTCTTGTTTAATCAGCGGTGTGTCGCTTTTCAATTTTATATACATATATAGATTAAACTAAAATTAATTACTGCAACATAAAACAGAAGCACAAGAGATTAGAGCAAGGAGAAAATATTGAAAAATACTTTAACCTCCGACGCAAAAAGAGGGGTGTTATGAGTTTAAAGTGTGTGTATCTATCTATGGATGGTATCGTAGCTTCTAAAGGAATCGACCGATTTTGATGCGGTTTTTTTAGAGGTGACGTGATCAAGATAGTTTTTAGTTATGTTTGGTGAAAATAAAACTGTCGGGGGTTTTTTTAATTTATATTTTTATATAACTATCGTCAAACAAACAGATAAGATCTTATTTAAATTTAACATATTGACGTCTTCATTGTGGCTTAATTTTTAATTTTATACAATTTTAGCCGTGAGCTGGCACAAACTTCACCATATTATGAATCTCTGAAGAAACGCGATGTGGAAGTGTTGTTTTGCTACGAAATGTATGACGAGTTGGTGTTGCTGGAGTTGAAGGAATTCGCCGGACGGGCCTTAGTTTCAGTAGAAAATGATATGCAAAAAGATGCAAATGAAAGTTCTGAAACAATCATAGGTAACCTCTATAGATATTAATATGTCTAACCTTATATTCTCTTCGACATTGAGTAACTTCATACATTAACACAATTTCACTTAACAGGTAGCGACGATTTGCAACAGAGCCAGGTTAACGATCTTGTAACGTTCTTAAAGACTACTTTATCGGGTAAAGTGTTCGAGGTTCGCACTACACAGAAGTTGGACTCGCATCCGTGCGTCATAGTGGTCCCCGAGATGGCGGCTGCGAGGCACTTCATCCGCACTCAGGCTCAGAATTTGAGCGAGGAAAATAGATTTGCATTGCTTAGACCCCAACTCGAAATCAATGCTAAGTAAGTTTTAAAATAAAGAAAGTATTATCATTCACCAAGTCAGAAGAGCCTGCTGTTTTAAAACAGACTTTGGCATAGTTTAGGCTTCGTATCTTTAAAAAAATGGAGCTTTTGAGCTAAAATCGTAACATTTATTTGTTAAGATTAAGATAAAGTATCTTTTTAATCACTGAGAAATTGTACCATCAAAGTCATCCCTAGTTTATGTTTTCTTCCAAAGTTTGTTTATTGTTATGCTTCTTTGTGTGTGAGTATTTGTTTATTTCCTCAGGCACCCCATCATCAAAAAGTTGCACAAGTTATTATCTACAGACAAAGAATTGGCGAATATGGTTGCGCAACAGTTATTTTCCAACGCAATGGTTACGGCTGGTTTGGTAATGGACCCCAGAAATTTGATTAATAATATTAATGAGCTACTGATAAAAGCCTTAGAAAAACATTAACTTTAGTTGATAATAAAATTGTTATTATTGAAAATCGTTGTTTTTTATGAATAAAACAAATACCTAGTAAAAAAAATGTATAATTTGGTATCGTTAAATTATTACGCATTGATTTATTTAAAAATTCAAGTGGATGGAAAATTGCAGAAAAGAAATGTCAATTCATAAATCATTAGCTACAGCGCCATCTCAAATTTGTTTCCGGTACTAGTCATCTGAAAACAATAAAATTATTAACGCTAAAGATAATATAGTTTGTGAAAATTATATATGACCTCTATTGAACGTATGTGTGAATTTTTATCTCAATAAAACGTACAGCTATAAATTAAATAAATATTGGAGGTTTACAAAAACGAAACGACCTCAATCAATCGACCGAAGCTTCTTTTTGTTCTGCACCACACAGTACATGACACACACACACACAAAGACAAAGTCAAGCAAAAAGTAAAGTATGAAGTGCGGTATGCCATTGACTGTGTGATTTTTCGAAATTAAAAATTAATACAATACCTGAAGAGCTGAGGAACACATTATTGTAATTTTCGTTTACTTATATTGTGGATGCATAAATTGCGTCGTCATTCCATTGATCACCAGTGAAGTTATCTTACGTTGCATCTCGTGCCCGGCGTTTGAATAGGGCCAAGTGTTCACTTCATGGTTCGTTTACCTTCTGTATAATTTTATGTATGAAAAGACCATTTTAGAAGAGGTTAAATCTTGGGTTTAAACCAAAAGTAATTCATGCGTTTCGCACGATAACGTTCATCGTTAGCCATGAGTACCACCGACATAAATAAAGTGGATAATGAGGAGGATAGTAAGACGTTGGATAAGCAGCAGATAGAAGCGGAAGAGAAGGAAGTAATGTTGAAAGCTGAAAATGAGAACGCGGAGGACGCCGCCGAGCTGAAGGCAGACGAGGGGCTCGTGAAGGCTGCGCTGTCGGGCGATGTGACGGAGCAGGGCCGCGAAGTGAAGCCCAAATTCATACCAATCGGTGCCATCAAAATGCCGGGATTCTTTACTAGAAACGTTGAAAAGGATAAATCAAAGGTGCGTTTTTTATTTCTTACTACTTTCCGACCGCGGCTTCTTACGCGGAAGAGTTTAGACGTCTCAATCATCCCAGGAAACATACAACCGGTATACAATCTTCTCTATTTTCTTGTCTTGCACAAGTTGGACATGGACTATCTGTGCCAAGTTTCATCTTCTTCCATACAATGATTGAAGCACATGATAAAAAGAAAAACATCTTCACAAACATTCACATTTATAATATTAGCAGTGCAGTCAGTGTTTATGTATTCCATGTCTCACAAAGGCATGACATTGTTAGTAGCACAATCACTAACATAACAATAAATAAACATTGCAATATATAATACATCTGTTTTTGAATGTTTGTACAAAGCTTATCATCAAATCTCATTTATGATTAATCATATTTGAGCTCCAACATGAATTAATATGTAGCAAATAAAACCTTTTGTTTTGAATGTGTTTTCTCTAATAATTTTTTAGGATGATGAAGCAATAGAGAAGGAAAATGAGATTGAAAAGAGCACAGAAAAGGGTGAAGACGAGTCAAACCCGAAACAGAAATTCAAATTTTTTCAAACTATCACACAGTTTCTGCAGCGCCCCCAAAGTGAAACAGGTATGAAATTTAATAATCAATGTATTATCTATGAATATAAATATTTAATTTATAATATTATAAAAAAAAGACACTGAACATTGAACATATTTTATTTTTATGTCATTTTGTAAAGCAAAATGTATGAATCTAACCATTTTCACCATGTCTGATGAAGATTCACTTATTTCTTACTTTAGAGTTAATATTAAAGACTGAAAACTATACACAACTTCAAAATATCTGTTTGGGACAATAACCTATAGCAACATCTTAAGTGCTTTCAAAATGAGCAGCTGTGTTCCTTTGTAAACCAATTTAATTATACAGTTACCCAAAAACAAATAAAGCACTCTAAAGCTGCTAAAATGTATTGAATATAATAATATGTACTTATAATTTACTTTGAAATTTCTTTCTGCAATATTTCCATAATCATCACTATCAAAAAATTTAATATTTCAGTAAGCAAAAATTGGAAAATAATATTACAAATTTCTTGCACCATTTTTCCTCTTTTTATTAGGCACATTTCCTAAATGAACTATTAAAAACTTTATGATGGTTTTTTATTACAAAAATAATACAACTAATGGAACAGATTTGGCGAAGCATGTATTTGTCATTTCTTGTATATTCATCCTAACAGTATCAATTGAGTTTAAAAAGTCATATAGTTCATATTCAATAATCATTATTTAATGATTGTTGTAATAATATTGCCATTAAAGTTTGATTGTATGAGTTTCTGTTATTACTTCTTTATATAGTTCAAGAGGCCAGAGGCACCAGACCTAACTTATTTTCCAACGGACAAAATATGTACAATAGGGTAGTATTAGTGTGTATAGTGAACATATAACTATCAATTAACTTAAGCAGTGGGCCAATTCCCAGGAATTAGTTTCCAACGGTATGAAAAATTTGGACTCATTTTACTTACAGTCTGACGACTGATTCTTACATATGTTGTAGGGAATATTGTTAACAATTTGAAATGGATATTCCCAGACACATCCTACGGGCATTAATTGCCAGACGTCAAAAATATTAAAAACTCTGATGCCTACAGCAAACCACGAAGCAAAGTTGTGTCGGAGTGATTTTGATTACATTAATTGGTGGATCATTGTTATAATACAATCAATTTGTTGCGTTTTACACAAGTTTTGACTATAATTATTTATATTCAGGATATAAATGTTTTGAATCATAATAAGAATAGCAAATGATTTGCAGTTAGAATTCGAAATGTAGGAAGAGACAAGGACAAGAAACAAGTTATTACCAAAAACTTTCATATACAAAATGTAACAATTTTTTTAACAAGCAATTGTCATCCCCATTACGCCTTCGACACCAATAATGTCACAATAATCTCCAATATCATTACCACAGAGTTTGTGCTAGGAAAATAAATGCCATCAAAAACAAAACTTGTAAAAAAACCAAGTCTCGCAACTCAGTTCTTCTACCGTAAAAAGTTGTGAGATCCATGTAATACCAAGTCGGTTAATTTATTCAGTTCCTACTTAAGGGTCCTTCTGTCTTAAGTTATTACGTAATTAGCTAACCTAACAAGTAACAACATCTTATAGTGACCATATTATCAATATTAAAAATCTTTTATGTTTTAAATAAATAGATCGACTTGACTATCGCACGAAAACACAATGTATCTCACAAGTAATACCTACATATTATATTGTTTGATTGATTGTGCGATTGCCAAGTCAATCTATTTATTTAAAACATAAAATATTTTTAATATTGATAATATGGTCACTATATGTTGTTACTTGTTAGGTTAGCTAATTACGTAATAACTTAAGACAGAAGGACCCTTAAGTAGGAACTGAATAAATTAACCGACTTGGTATTACATGGATCTCACAACTTTTTACGGTAGAAGAACTGAGTTGCGAGACTTGGTTTTTTTACAAGTTTTGTTTTTGATGGCATCTCATTTCTTTTTGTAGATAGTTCTACTTTTTTTCCTTTTACAAGTTACCTTTGAACATAATTATATCTAGGTACCTACCTACACCTATTATTCCATTATATTACATACAAGTACACTGATTCATTCACTGCAAATGTAACTTTGTAATCCTATATATTTATATGGGATTACAAAGTTATTTATGCAGTTGATGTATCTAGAAAACTGGACCGAAATTGCAAAATATTTTAGTTTTTCCTTGATCTATACACTAAACACTAATGTTGTTCCAAATTTGAAGCTTCTATGTCTGCTAGAAGTGCCTTAGAGTTTTGACGATCGGTCAGTCAGTCAGTGAGTGACGAAATTAAGAAACTTTGACCAGTTATAATTCTTAAACTACTGGGTTCAAATTGAATGAAATTTGAAATATACCGTGTTTATACAATGCCTGCTTGGTTACTAAAAATTCAGGCTTCTAACTTTATCCACAACGAAGTTATAGGGGGTCGAAAATGGTCTGAATTGCTTCGAGAAAAGGATGGTACGGCCGTGCCGCTTTTTTGCTCGACTTGGCAAATTTTTTGGGGGCACTGCCGTGCCCCCAGAAATTGTGTTTTGTAATGTACACTCACATTCTTTGCAGATGGAACTAATTCAGGCAAGAAACCATTTGGTATGTTCAATGTGAAGTATCCTAAGGTATTCCAAAAGCGTCCTGCTACAGCAGAAGCCACTCTGGCATCCATGGAAACACTGGAAGACAAAATTGATACACCAAATGATGGAATGGAAAATATTAAGTTGGATATCACTGTAAGTGAAATGCTATGTACCAATATTACAAGTCACTATAATAGTGGAGTGAATTTTTAGACATTAATGTAAGAAGATAAATAATTATTGTTATGGAGTATTATTTTAGTTATATTCAGATTAATATCTTTTGAATTAACAGGAACCAGAAGAGGGTAAAGTTGCTACTAGGCTTCCCCTGAAAGAACGAATTCGTCAAAAGAAATTTATTATGGGCAAGTATAGAATATACTTCAATAGCTTTTTTAAGATTATCCCTGAAAAGAAGTGGTTGAATCAAACTATTTGTTCCACAGACGACATCATGGTTTGTGTTGTGGCTCTGGTAGTCTTGTTATCAGTAATCATCGGAATTATTGTTGGCGCTCGAGCCGGGCCACCCTCTGAACGACCCTTACGTCTCGGCCGGTACATCACTACCCTTACCACTTGTGGACCTGTTGAAGGGTAAGTTTAACTATTAATTGTTTTTATGTATTAACTTGTTTTCTCAAACATTTATGTTTTGGTTCCTCATGAATTTATCAATTTTAAAAGTTCCTTTTTTGACTTATTTGGACTGAAATTAGACTACACACTACATAAAGAATACAACTATTGAAATTATTAAGGTTTTAAAAATGCAAAGATAATGTTAAATCAATTGGGTCACTTATCACATACCAAGCAGTTAGGTCGTCATCGTCATTCACCAAGAAAACTTGCCTGCAATTAATTTTTAAAATTAAAATTACATTTTCAGAATTTTGGACGAAGGAGTTTACAGTTTTTACGGTATCCCGTTCGCAGCACCTCCGATAGAAGAAAAACGATTCACGTATGCTCAACCCCTGAACAACATTTCGATGTGCTGGAATGGCACCTTGCAGGCGCACGAACACGGTCCGCTCTGCTTACAGATGTTGGAGAACGGAACGATCACTGGCGACGAAGATTGCTTAACTCTGGACATAGTCACGCCGCACGTCAGGTACGACAGTCCGTTGCCGGTGGTGGTTCTGATCGGTGCCAACTCCCTGGCTGGAGGCATCAGTCCCGCTCAGCCATCTGCACTTTACGCCCGCACTAAGGAAGTCGTTTTCGTCCGACCTAACTTCAGATTAGGTGCCTTCGGGTTTCTGGCTCTGGACATCCTGTCCAATTCGAAGTACCCCGCTACGTCTGGAAATTACGCTCTCAGCGATTTGGTGGTTGCGCTTCAGTGGATCAATTATAATATCAAGCATTTCGGCGGCGACCCCGAGTCGGTGACCCTCCTGGGACACCGGGCCGGCGCTACCTTGACTGCGGCACTCACTACTACAAAGAAGGCTCACAAGTTGTACTCTCGAGTGTGGCTCTCCTCGGCGTCGGTGATCTTCCCGGGGGAGCCGCTGGATCAGGCGCAAAAAAATAATGAACAATTCAAACAAATAAGCAAATGCAGCGACGCCGATTGCTTGAGACGCAAGTCGGCCATCGAAATCATATCGGCGACACCGGACACCTGGCTCGGGAACACCGTGGACTCGCTGCCCGTCGCGGGCGAGTTCAAGCGCTCCTGGCTGGTTCTCGACGGCGACTACCTGCGCACGCACGCATACGAGAGCTGGGACGCTCAAAAGGCGGCCAAGGAGACGGGCAAGGAGAAGGCGTACAAGCCCATCGTGTTCGGGACCACTCAACACTCGGGACACTCGGAGCTGCTGTTCAAGAAGCACCTCGACTGGACGCCGGAGGCCGTGGAGCGGATGGTGAACGAGAGCTACCTCGGGGAGCGGAACCTGTCGGGCGCGGTGTTCGAGCACTTCAACAAGACGTACGCGGGCCTCGTGGAGCTGATCTCGTCGGTCCGCACGCTGTGCCCGCTGGTGAGCCTGGCCCGGCTGCGGCTGGACGCGCCGCTGTACGTGGCGCAGGGCGCGGGCGGCGGGCTGGCGCCCATCGACGCGGACGTGGAGGCCATTCTGGGCACGTTCGACTCGGAGACGCCGGAGCAGCGGCGGTTCATGGCGGCGATGCAGCAGCTGTTCTACTACTTCGTGTGGCACGGGCGCATGGCGGGGCCGGGCGCGGCGCTGCTGGCCGTGGCGCAGGACCTGCTGCCGCTGCCCGCGCTGCCCGCCTGCGACCTGCTCATCCGCGAGGACATCGTGCCGCGCTACGCGCACGTCGACTAGGTTACTGTAGCTGCGTGTTTCGTGTGGATAGTTCAGTAAGTTGTTATTTGGCTTTCTTATTATTTCACTGCAATGCAAGGACGACGTCCTTGCAGCTTCATTACTTTGTACTTAATAAGCACCTTTTGTAGATTTAGGAGGAAGGAAGTTGTTTATACGAACGGAACTAGTAACCGAACCAAATATTAGTTTTTTTATAAATAGCAGACTAATGGCAGCGAATGAATTGTAGCAGCTCCTAACTTTAAATTTTACATTTACAACTGGGAAGTTATTGATGGTATTTTATGATTTATTATGCCTATGAGTCTGAGAATAAATCTTCCTTTATGCTATTATTATTTAATTTTTCTATTTCTTGCAGAAAATAAGAAAAAAAATATGTTACTAATTTTATTACCTGATGTGAAGTTGTTCAAAAATTAATTAATTGGAAAGTTAAGAATCAAGTTTTTTGATACTCATAATTACTTTTACGAATCTCTTGAAATTATTGTCATTAACAAGACTGATTGTAATCGCATTTCAATATTTCGAATTAATTTGAATCTTGCAAATTCGTCAAAAATTTAGTGTTAATAATACGTATTATAATTATGTTGAAATTTTGTTACCGCAGAATATCCCATCGTGTATTAGATTAAGGTAAAAATAGTGTTCATGTTATTAAGTTAAGGTGTTCTATTATACGCATCACATCTCACGTGTTTAGTCATAATACAATGTGTTTTGTTGAAACTTGATCAAACGAAATGTGCGGTTGGATATAAGACAAAAACTAACTATGGATCTATTTCCAGTCGCTGTTATGATATTTAACATTCATCGTCAGGAATTAGAAATTATGAAACATATTTTTTTTTTTTTTAAATTGACATAAAATGTTACCTCAATGACCAAGCGACCCCGTTTTAAAGTTACAGGTAAAAAATAAAAATGAACTTTTTTTTAACAAATTTCGAATAGTACATTTTTATTTCGAAGTCTGTTCGATATTGTTATTTATTTTTATCTGATTAACTAGGTACACTTTCTAGCTTTCAAATGACACTATTCTGAAGATAATTTAATGTATACAAACAAACGAAGTAGACCAAAAATTAAGTTTTCGTTAAACAAAATTTTTTAAGTGCCTTTGAAATATGAGTGATTAAGTAATTGTGAAATGGCTGACTAAAAGATATTTTTTTTTTTAATTTTTATCGATAATTTCTTGTTTTATATCCGCACATTTTGTTTGATCAAGTTTCAAAAAAACACCCTGTATATTAACTTGGTGTCCATATCTTAGACCTAATGTCCTTGTGATTTATTTTTGAAGTCTGACTTATCCAAAGAGTGATTTTGTGGATAATTTTACAGCATTTGTTTGCTATAGTTAACGTAATAGTATTAAGTAGCATTTATACTCCTTCTATATGCAGTATTTGTAATAACTTATACAGTAGTTTTTTATACCTATATTATTAACTTGCCATTATTTCTAATACGCCAAATTGTGTGAAGATTTTTCTCGAATATAACTACTTTGTAAGCAAGCTTTTTCCGATAATCGTATCGTAGTATCGATCTCCTTGATCTCATTGTAAGAGTATTGTCGCATCAGTGCTTCGCTCCAAATACGTGTAACAGTACAAACTGAACTGTGTTATGTTGGTTGGAGGCAGTTAGTACTGCCCTTATGTTCATTTAATGTGGAAAACGTCATGATAAAAAGTCATGTGGCGGTTTCTAATTCAGATTTTTCATCTTTAATACTTTGAAGCATACATGATAAACGAATATACTCAATACTACATAGTATAATACTCAAAATTATTTTTTAAATTTTGATGGTAGGTTTTGTACAAACAAGTAGTTAGCAGTAATATTAGTGTTCTACTGCTGTTGTGTTTCCAATGAGTACTAATATTTAAGTTATTTTTATTAGGATGAAATTGCAATTTTATATGCTTCATTTTGTAAATTGGTATCTAAATAAATGACGTACTGCTCTATATCATCTTTTATTAACTTTTTTTATTTTTTCCAAATTTTTATATTTTTTCCAAATTAATTATTTACAAAACAACAGAAAACTAGAACATCTATGTTAATAAGAATGGCTGACAATTTAATGTCTTCTGTTTTCATATTTTTAACCGACTTCAAAAAAAGGAGGAGGTTCTCAATTCTACTGTATTTTTTTTGTTTGTTACCTTATAAGTTTCGACTGGGTGAACCGATTTTGATGATTCTTTTTTTAATCGAAAGCAGTTACTTGTCATGTGGTCCCATATAAATTTGAACGAGATCTGACAAGTAGTTTTTGAGTAATTTTGAAGTCTGTATTATCTTTATGATCATCATTTGTCTTGTCCCAGAGAACGGGACGTGCTTTCACTAATGGAATTAAAAAGTTGACATCTATCCACGCCAATATTTACATCAGTGAACGAATAATTAGTCCATTGATTTACATAGATAATAACGAATGCCAAAAGGCTTAACAAGTTGACGAGCTCAGATGATGAGTTGACGAGTAAGACCACGGACCACTACTACGCAACTTAAAACTACGTGGCCTGACACGCTTGTGGCTGGTTTTGTACTCAAAATAAACTGGTTTCCTTTTTCCAGTTGTTCCTCGTTTTCAGGACGAAGCAATTATCACGAGAAAATTTAAGGCCTCATTTACGGAGACGCGGGGCATGCGCGTCACGTTTGGCGTGACGTCTCGCGGCGCAATTCAATAGGCATGTAAAATCAAATCAACAATAAAAAAATGTTTGGATTCAGTGCGGGCCGCGCCGCCCATCGCAAAGTGCGACGCACCGCGTCTCCGTAAATGAGGCCTAGGAGTCTTAGAACGTATTTTTTTTAGTTGATTAAAGGCACAAGTGATTTCAAACACATTTAATAACTGAAATATTTCACATACATTTACATGTAATTTTTGTCGAATTCCTGGATTTACTTACGCACATATTCCTAAAAAATAAATATAATTTAACCAAAGTTAACCAACGAGGACATTCAAAACAAACATTAAACACTATTAATAAATTAATAAAAATAAATTATCAAACATGATTTGAGAAAATAATCATTGGTGAGGCTAAAGTTTTGACTTCACAAACCAAATGGTATAAAAAACAGTATTTAAAACCTATGTTTCTACTTTTAGCCAATACTATTGATTGCGCTCTCTAAGAGGGGAGATGATAATATTTTGGACATTTTCTTTTCCAATCTTCTGCGCTTTTCGAGCTAACGAAGGTGACTTTGGAATGTTCTTTGGTGTTTGTTCAATGTCTTTCTTCATCTTGTCGATGACAGAAGATTGCTTGGCGACCGTCATGCTGAGCTCCTCATTTTCCTGCCGAAGCAAGGAGAGCTCGACGACCAAAGATTGTTGGTCTTGAATCTGTAACAATAAATTAAAAATTTACAACATACACTTTTCAGAAATTGTACTTATTATAAATTTATAGACTTTATAGTTGAAACTCGTACACTGAGGTTTTCGAGTCTTGAAGTTTTCTAAAGTAGGTACCCAAGAACTTGTTGGCTCATCTTAACCAGTAAATAAAAGTAATATTTGTCAATTATAAAAGAACACATTGGTATATAGTCCGGTCAATTTAGACATTCGAAGGTACATAAATTCCCAACAAGCTGAAAATCAGTAAGATTGTTCAAAACATAATATAAATAAAATTTTTAAGTTCCCCATCATTTTCGTTCACCAAATTAAAATTTCAGTAAAAAGTACCTACTGCTTTATATATGTATACTAAATAAATAAGACTCGTCTAGAAAACGGACTGTGTCTAGCCTACGGTACATATACCTCTTTTTTAAATGTAACGAAATATCCCTATTCTAAAATACGAATCGTGAACCCGTTACATTTAAAGAGTTTGAGTCCGCGATGATATAAGTTTAAAATCCCATGTGGCAACTGGCATACCTGTTGCTGAAGGCAGGTGTTGTCGCTCTCGAGGCGCGATATCTCCGCGGCGGCCTGCGCCAGCAGCGCGCGCGACTGCTCGGCCGCCGCCATGGCCTGTCCCGCGTGCTCCTTCGCCAACTCGCACAACATACGTTTCTTCTCAACCTAATAATCGACAGTTAAATAAATTACAATTATAACACATTGTGGTTTATTATACTTACGACTTTATTACAGCTTAACTTGATACCCTCACGCATTCCTGAGATATAGGAGGTTGATAGACAGACAGACGAAGTGATTACCTATTACTTGACAAACTTTGTAATTTTGAACATATCTACTGCACCTAACCTACCTACCTACTTGTAATTGGTTACTGTACTGTATGTAAAGTAACTAAGTAGAGTTTTAGAGATATTTTAATTAAATTACCTCATCACGAAGCACTTGAATTTGCGATTTAGATTCCTTTTTGATCATCTCGACATCTTCTATTAACTCATTTTTGATAGTTCCTAGTTCACGGTATGCTTCTTTTTCGACATTTTGTAAGCTTTCTATTAGAGATACATTATGCTCCATTATTCTAGTGTGCTCCTTAGCAAGCGCCGCTTTCGACTTCAAGATATTAACAAGAGCTTCTTTGTATTCAGTACATTCCATTACCGTGTTGTTCAAAGTATTTTTATAAGATGCCAATTCACCTTCGAGAAGTTCTTTGGAGTTAGTTAAAGTTTGAACCTTGTTTTCTAAATGCTCTAATTCATTGTCAGATTCTCTAAGTCGCATACTTAACACTTGTACAATATCCCTGGTGACCAATAAGGACATTTCGAATTTTTGTTTCTCTTTATTAGCCCTGTCTATTTCTACCGTGAGCTTATTTTTTTCATTTTCAAAATTAATTAACTTTTTCTTAGAATCTTCTTTGAGCTCATTTAATTCATCAGCCACTAGTAGCTTTTCCTGTTTAATGGAATAATTTTCATCACGTAAATTGTTGAGCTCTCTTTGGAGCATCACATTTTGTTCCTCTTTTTTATTTAAAGTATACTTCAGGTCCTGAATCTCTGATTCTAGTGCCTGAATTTTTTTATGTTGTTGAGTGCAATGCTCTTGAATATTCCTGCTACGCTCTTCAAATTGGATCTCACATAATCGTAATTTTTCATGAGTAGCTTCATCAATTTGTTCTAACTTAGCAACCATTTCTTGCTCCTTAATTATAAGCTCCTGTTGAAGTTGATTGATTTTTTCGTCTTTTTCCTTAATTATTTGACGCTTGATTGATTCTATGGAATTATTATATTTTACTCTAACATTTTCTTGATCAGTTTTACATTTATTCAGTATAGTCTGCTTTTCTTCTTCAAATTTGGACTTAATAGTTTCCAGCTCAGCTTTGTATTCTCTTCTGATGCTTTCATTAGCTTCTAGTGCTAATGCATGATGACCCTTTACCATCTCAAGTCTTTGTCTTGTTTCATCTAAACATAATTCCACATCAGTTAATTTCTTCTGCAAATCCTCACAGAGGCTATCTCTAATAGTAATTATGGTTTCAAGTGATGTTAATTCAACCTGTTTACTACTGACTTCTTCTTCTAATTTATCACATTGTTTTTCTAATTCTCTAATCTTACATTGTAATGCTTCAATCTCAATTTCCAAATTGTTGTTTTGATTCATAGAATTATTTTGTGTCACATTGTCTTGCAAGTTTATTTGACCAAACTTTTTGTTTAAGTTATCAACAGATTTTTCATTTGAAGTTTCAGATTCTTTTAAACGTCTATGTAACTCTGCTAGTTCATTTTTTAACTCTTCAACTTGTTTAGTGTACTCTGCTATAGTGTAATCCTTGTTTCTGTAGACAAAAACTCATATTAGTGTATAAAAAATATATCTAGTTAAATGAATCAATAAATGAAACTTTGTAGAACTCATTTATAAGAGAGAAGTAATGTAAAATAGATGTAAAAACAGAAAAACAAAGTATTTAGATGTGGTTGATTGCCATACCTTACTTCTACTTCATGGGCCTTCAATATTTCTTCTTGGATTACTTTGTCTTTTTCCTTGCTATGGCATTTGTTTGAAATTGGAACAAACTTTTTGAGACTACTGGTCCCTTTTACTAATGGGGCATTTTTGATTGGTTTTGGCTGTAAAATTGACAAATAAATTAATCTGTTGTATACTAATATTATAAAGAGGAAAGATTTGATTGTTTGTTTGCATTGAATAGTGTCCGAAATTACTGAACCAATTTGAAAAATTCTTTCACTGTAGGGTAGCTACACTATCCCCGGGTGACATAGGCTATATTATATTTTCAAAAAAGGGATCCTTAGTAAAACTCCAATAATATAACCCAAGTTGTAAATAAATAAGAGAACCGAAGCAAAGCAAGGGTGTTTACTCGTATTCAATAAATAGAGAATTGAATATTATAGTTCCACTATAAAATAAACAATATATTATTATGTGAAACGAAAAGAATGAGGAATATGTGCAAAATATAGTCTGATGGAATTGGCATAAAATTTTTTGCCTCTATGTAAATTTACCACTAATCACTCCATCTTACATGCACTACAATATCATAGAACAGTGTTTTATCCAATGAGTTTAATTTATTTTATGCAAAACAGATTTATTTAATCAATTTTATTATCATACAGTATTTCCAATGTAAATGATGCAAATAAATGATCCCAAAGCTGGAGTAATTATACAATGGTGAGAGTAGAATTAAACAAATAAGAATAAAGTTGTGATCAAATTATAAATAACTTAACAATACACTTTTTCTATTTCTTGTTCTTAACCCATGAATGTAATTATTATTACTATTATACTTATCCAGATGAATTTTCCGTGCATTCAACTTTTACTTAATAATTAATCAATAAGAAGAATATAAAGTTAACTTACAGTAACAAACGATTTAGCACTAGGAACAGAACTACAGAGAGATTGTGTTTCTGCGTTTGACTTAATTGTTTTAGCTGAGCTTTTGGGTTTTGATGTTGATACAGCTCGGGTCGAAAGTTTTTCTTCTTCAGGCTTCTTGGGCAATTTAGTTTGGTTCTTTGAGGATCCTAAAATTAATTTTACATTAATAGACATACCTACATAATAAAAGTACTATCTATTACTAGAAAAATGAATAGTCAACGCAATTTTTCATTGCGTTGACTATTCCTTTTTCTCAATTTTGGCGCAATTTTGCAAGTACAATCCTGTGATCACTTTAAATGATTGCAAGATTAATATTTATGAGAATAAAATTACTTACCGACATTATCAAACCGCTTAGCTTTAGAAAACATAGTTTTATGTGAGGATGGCTTTTTAAAAGAATTTGTAAATTTTGAATTCAATAATAATTACGGCAGAAACTTGTTGATTCAATTCTTTTGAGCATTTCTCTAGTCCCCAATCAATTAAACATAGGCATGAAGCCGTTTTAGCCGTTACCAGTTGCACTTTGCTTGCTTGCTTGCTTAGCTTTTTGCTAGCTACTTGTTGAAAGAAACTAAAACAGACGTTTATCTGCGCGCGTAAAATGACATTAAATGTAACGGTTATTTACGTCAGTGTTGCCAATGAAATTTTTTGGAAGGCCGTGTACATGAGATAAAAAAGCCGTGTTTGTATGGAAAAAAGATCAACTGTGGGCCGTGTCCACAGCTGCTAATATATTATGCTATCCAATTATGATAATATATACCATCGGTTCAGCGCTCGGGCTAAAAAAAAAAAAGGTCATCAGCAGTGAATTTCATGTCCACAAAACAAGGAACACTCTTTATTAGCCTAGTGACACTGTTTTTAGGGTTTATTATTCGTTAAATGTCTGCAAAAATAATAAATAACAGAAAGATCGTAGAATTTGCGAAAAGCCGTAGAATTTGCTACGGCCCTAGGGTTCGGGCCGTAGACCGTAGATTTTGTGATTTTTTGGCCTGAAAGCCGTAGAACACGGTAATTGCCGTAGCATTGGCAACACTGATTTACGTTCCGTTTCACACATCATCTACAATATGACGTTAAAAGATTATTCAATCTGTGGATAAAGTAAGTTAAAATCACAGAGAAGCTATGCTATGAAGAGATAACATTCCATTATTGATTTTAATGCTCGATACTAAAATAATTACGAGTATTCTTGTGACATATTACATAAAATGGCGTCAACTGTTGAGAGGATAAGTTTATCATAAAACTTTCCACTTGTGATTACATCTCCATAAACATCAATGCGCTCATAGCCCGGTGGCTTGCATCGATCCTATGTGATCGACAAAGATAAGCAACTGCGGGCGCGGTCGGTAGTTGGATGGGTGACCGCTAGTGGCAAAAAATTTTTGAGCGTTTCCGTGCTTCGGAGGGCACGTAAAGCCGTCGGTCCCGGTTGTTATCATAAGATAACAGTCGTTAAGCCATGTCGGAGGCCCTCGGGCGGTTTGAAAACTTCCGACAGTGCGGATTGGTGGAGGGGTTGGCCACTAACCCCTCCACCAATCCGCACTGGAGCAGCGTGGTGAAGTATGCTCTAGGCCTCCTCAAGAGGAGAGACCCGTGCCCAGTAGTGGGCCATTAATGGGTTGAAGCCAAGCCAAGCCAAAACATCAATGGTCCTATTCAAAATCAATGGTCAATCTATTCTATACTACATTATAATAATTATAGATTTTCAAAATTTTGCATGAGAAACAAAAAATACAAATTAATGTGAATATTGTTTATTTTTCAAAACCCACTCCCGGAGAAATCCTTTGTGATTGTATCGTGGGTTTCAGTATATAAATTTCTAAATTTAAGTACTTCAGTATAATTCACCGTTTTAAAAAAAAAAACATCTGCAAGAAGTACAAATAAGTTAAAACATAATTTCCATATGCGAAGCTGCGGGCGACAGCTAGTTTGCAAGTAATTTTTTTAAAATAAAAAATAACGCTAACCGTTCATTTATACGCGCGGCTCGCGGATCGTCTTCGTGGCTCGCGCGCGCGTCTTAACGGGGCATAAGGGTTCCCTGTCGTTGGTGCCATGGAGAACACACACACCCAGAATGAGAACAGAAATTTAAATTTCAAAGTCATCATTCTAACTTCCTGTCTCGCTGGGAATGGAACTCAGGACCTTTGGTACTGTACGGCAATCCGGTATGGTAACCATTGTGCTACACGGGTTGTCAATGTAAACATTTTGTATTGAAACTTTTGTTCAGACTATTGCCTGCTAGTAATTTCCTATAGATAAATTTATGACAAGGGGAAAATCTTTAATCTAATTAAAAGATGGAATATTTCCAATAAATATGTTTTCAAAAAACTATCTATGCCTAAGAGCAGTCTTCTTGTGTAGTTTTATTCTTAAGATTTTTTCCATTAGAGGCTTGTTCATATATTTTTGTTTTATACCTAAACTAGCTGACCCGGCGAACTTCGTATCGCCTAACAATTTTTTTCTAAAATAAAAATTAAGTTACTCCTAGTTACATCAGCTATCTGCCAGTGAAAGTCTCGTCAAAAACAGTCCAGCCATTTCAGAGATTAGCCGGAACAAACAGACAAAAATTGCAAAAAATGTTGTTTTGGTATATACCTTGTATTCATTCAAATGCACTTAGTAAAAAGTGGTTATTCTAATATTGCAAACAAACAACCCAATTTTATTATTATTATTATTATAGATATATAGATATGCAATACTGTGATGTCAAAGAAAATAAAATAAACACAAATAGTTGAATCATACATAAATTCTTATCTTTATTTAGTTCATACATTAGTTGTTACACTGAAGGTGGTTGTGGTTGCAGTAACAGTGTATGTGGATGAGGAATTCTCACCAGCAGTGCTCCCAGTGGTGGGAGCAACTCTGTGCTACATGGATGGAGGAGGGGGTGGCACAGGGAGCAGGGGTGGTGGCGGAGGGACTCCCATCATCGGAGTGCCTGGCGGAGGCGGCAGCCTCATACCATGATTCTCCCACATTTTAGGAGGAGGTGGGGGCATTCTCAAGGCTTCCATTTTGAAAGCAAACTGAAGGAAGAACTGTTTGGTATCTTTATTCCAGTGAGTCCAGAATTTGGAATCATGTTTTTCAACTTCTCGACTGGGCACTTTGAATGCAATAGTTTCATATGGCTCTGCAGCGAAGAGCAGGTATTGCCACCGACGATCTGGAGGTTCTATCTTCTGTTCATAAGCTGACATGAAGCGATGCCTGGGCTGAACTCCTTCTGCAATTTCTAGAGAAACATAATTCAGGATTATTATTTTGATGAACTTAGTGGATAAAATGTTTATTAGGATCTTTACTTCAGAAAAATATACTTTCATCTGATTTAGAACCAATACTAGATTATACCAATATTAGACTATTTAAATTGTTGGTGATTGTTTATCTGACAATACATTGGATCATGATAATTTATTATAATATTTGAAGAGCAGATAGGTCAATAGACCTACAGTACGGCCGCTGTATCTTGGCGTGTCTGAACATAGGCTTTGCGAACTTTAGCGCATGTAAGACAGAGATGGCAACACGAACATGCTAACGTGTGACTGAGACACAATACACCGTGTATCGAGTATTGGCAAATTATGTTACTGCGCAGCCTTCTGCGCGAAGTTCAGACGTGCCAAGATACAGCGGCCAAACTGTACTTAAAACACTTACCTGGATAATCAACTTGGAACAGGAGGCTTTGCTGTCCATTTTCTGGATCCTTTTGCTTAGTAACTCTATATCCAGGCCGACCAATCTTGACAAATTTCTTTGGTTCAATCCTGGGTTTCTCCGGTGCTAATTGCTGTGGTGCTTCTTTGGCCTCTTTGGCTGCTCGGCGAGCCAAATTGGCTTGATGCTTTTTGCCTTGAGTGTGCGCCAGGTAACTGCCCTCATTGTTGTGAAGTGTAAGACACAATTTACATTCATAGGATCCTGAAAAATGTATAATTAAGCAAATTCTTTAACAATCCATTACTATTGTGAGGTTAAATTTGGTATAAGTTTTAGGTTGACACCGGTTCCAGACTAAAGACTGCTACTCTGGCCATATCAGAGATGGCGGACTTTACAAATTTAATACCTACCATTAGGGTATCACTGTTGTATACAAGAGCAAAATCGATTTCCATTAACCAGTTGGTAGTTGGATGGGTGACTACTGCTGGCAAAAACTTCTTAAGCCTTTCCGTAATTCTGAGGGCACTTAAAGCCATCGGTTCCGGTTGTTATCGTAAGATAACAGCCGTTAAGCCATGTCGGAGGTCCTCGGGGGTATGAAAACATCCGACACTTGCGTTGACCACTAACCCCTCCACGAATCCACACTGGAGCAGTGGGCTGAAATATTCTCTAGGCCTCCTCAAGAGATGACACCCGTGCTCAGTAGCGTCGATCGCCGTAAAAGCCGATCGCTCAGGAGAGAGGGTTATTAAAGTGGCATACATACCTAAATGATTTTTCATAAAATAAGGATCTTTATTCAAATCAATGGTCTCCAACGCGAGTTGCCGAAGTCTCTCGCGTCGGTCTCTGTTGCTTTCAGACCATGATGCTACACCTCCACCGCCAGTTTTGCCACCAGGGCGGTTTTGGAAATCCATTGTTTATATTAAATAGTTTACTGACATGTATAAATAATAACCCCAAATAAAACTGAACTGCCTAAAAATTCCAAATTACTCGTTATTGGAAATGGAAAAATGAGAAAACTGAATTATTAGTCCGATTACTCTGTGCTCAGAATCAATTCAATTTAGCGATGCGCGACTCTGAATGATTCCAGTCGAATGAGGGTTTTCTGAAACGGTCTACGTGAGATGGCAGCACTTTGGCGTCAGGTCTAATGAACTGTCAAAATACATACGCGAATTACAATTTTCTATGTATTTTTTGGTTTATTTATGTTTAAAATCATTACTTTAAGAATATTGTTTTCTAAAATGTCACAGTGTTGTGCAGTGCCTATGTGTGCAAATAAAACAGGAGGGCATACGTTCCCTACTGGAGATAAAACTCGATTGAAACAGTGGCTTGTAGCCATTCAAAGATAAATTTCAACGAAAAATAGCCTGTGTCCCAGTGGTCGGATCGTGGCGCGAGAGGTACCAAAAGATCGGGCTCGGTGAGCGCTATACAGAACTGAAATAAAATTTAATGTAGAAAGTGTTTTGAGAAAGTAATTTTGAAAATAGTGGTTTTTACAGTTTATGGCAAAAATTTTTGAAATTTACGAAATATTTTTTACGGAACTAATAGAAATGGGTGCGCCAAGGAATTTTTAATCTTCCAATACCACGCAGTGGTCGGTCGACGTGAAATTTGAAAATAAACTAGTGCAAAAACGTATGATAATATGAGGAAAAAATAGTTTAAAGAAAATTTTGGAAAATTTAAAGGGAAATCAAAAACTAATTAGATAGTTGAAGAGAGCACTTTAAGCCGAATCTATTGATATATAACACTACTATGTATGGTTAACTACTGGGAACTACGAAATGTAAATCTATTAATTTTAAATTGTGTGCCGTCAGACCTTAGGTGGTTTCGGTACTAAATAGACAATGTATGAGGAAGGAAGAAAGCTACTTTTTCTGTGTTCCAGTGGTCGGATAAATAAATAACTGCAATTTAGTAGTTAAAGAACGAAATCAAATTGTGTAAACAAAATCTAGTACCTAACTTTCAATGAGCTTTACTTAGTACCAGTGACTTTTGCGCCCCTTTTTTTGAGCTCAATCTTCAGTTCGGCGACCTTTTTCTGGCCGTAATCCATAATAAAACCAATAACACTTCCAAACACAATAGAATTTCAATAATTTATGTTTATTACCTACGACTCTGTGCTATCTGACAGCTGTTTAGACCTGACGCCAACGTAGCGCCGCCTGGTGGCAGAAAAAGTATCGAAAACCCTCATTATTCGACTTAGTAAATCATTCGACTCATTCGAATGATCTATAAAAATTAGTAACTAATTTGACTTGCGTCGACACAGAGTACTAATCGTAACTTTCATTCGACTGGGAACTTTGTTAGCGGTTAGCGAACGGCGAACTCGGCCGTCCTAACGAAGAGTGCAATAAGTTGAGTTTTTGGGCAAATTGACTTTAGACCATATTCGTAACTACATAAGGTCTTAAATTCGACTACTACCGCACGGCGCGGCGGCGGAGTGGTGAACGATAGACATAGGCGGTATAAACGATAAACAGTTTCAGTAACTATTTATTGGTATCAGGTGCCTCAATAAGTATTTATTGAGAGAAACCATTTATTCGTAAATACGAGGTATTGCGAGTTAGGAACAATATATTTATTTTAAATGCAACAGGATATAGCTTTTATTCCTATTGCAATAAAGTTCGCTACTAAGGATTCATTTAATCAGTTATTCCGTATACCGACATTAGCGAGAATAAGATTATACCGATGATACCGTAAAACTGATATATCGAGTAAACATATCAATAAATAGTTTTTAAAAATAAACAGTTTTATAACACTTTATTGGCAACAATAACAATAAATAGTTATGGTATTACGAAAACGCATACCGACCCATGTCTAGTGAACGATCATACATAATAATAATGATATTCATTCCAAACTGACAACTGGCTACGTGATAGTGTTGCCAACCTCGACTAAGCTTCCCCCCTCCCCCCAGCGTCATCTCGAAATTCCCCTCTTTCCCCCTAACACTATGTCTAAGCAGTAATTTATTTGAGTAAGTCTATGTAAAAAGAAGCTCACCAGGATAAATTGAATTAATTCATCAACCCAATCAATGATCTTCTAAATACGTACAAAATCCGCTATAAAAAAATTCCCCCTAGAAAAGGTAACTCTTGAAACATGCGTCAAAAAATTGTACCTCTAGTGTATGCCCCTAAAAAATATGGCCCCTGAAGATACCCATTTTCATCTAACTTACCCCCAAATTTAGGTGAAAAACCCCCAAGTTGGCAACACTGCTGAGTGAGCGTCGAATGCGCGAACGACTCGACTCTTATACCCCATTTACACGCGCGCGTGAGCCACGAGACAATCCGCGAGACGCGCGCATACGCGCGCGTGTGAACATGGCGCTCGCGGACCAGACCGCGGCAAGTCTCGTGGCTCGCGGGCTCGCGTCGGGAGCGGTTTTGTAGGCGCACGCCAAAGGGGCTCGCGCGAGCGCTCGCGCGGTGTTCTCACGCGCGTAGGGGGCGTGGCTTACGGACGTGCCACGAGACGGTCCGCGACACGCGCGTGTAAATGAGCGGTTAGAGCGGCTATTAAATTAGTTACTAATTTAGCAGCCGACTAGCCGTCAGCGTCGAATGCGCGAGCGATTCGACTCTTAGAGCGGCTATTAGATTAGTTACTAATTTAGGAGTCGACTAGTCGTCATTCGAATACGAACGTTAGTATAATACTAATATTCAAGTCGAATGCGTACATTAGTAGTCGTAGATTATTCGAATAGTGAGATCATTCGCAGTCGCGCACCTTTAATTCAATTCACGGAATAGTCTTGTCAGTTGTCAGTTGTCTTGTCACGGAACTCACAGATTAAAATTGACATTTAAGTGCTCTGTGCTGTGCTGACTGAATGACCAAGAACTTGATAGTACAACAGTGGACTCCAAGCTTCGAAGGAGGAAGAATTACATTTACATAGAAAAATCATTAATAATATTAGTCCTTATTTGATGAGTAGGGTTCGTAAGAAGCAAAAATATTTTTTTCAACAATTATCGGGTATATTCAATATGTACAATTGGGTGAATTCGCGTTTTTGAATTATTTTGGTGTTTTTTTTTTTAAAGTATGTGGAAATGCGTGCAAAACCATGAAAAAAATTAGCACATAAAATTTCCTTTCTAAGCCTACAAAAGTCCTCAAAATTCGTTATGCTAATCAAAAGTTATTGGGTCGTCAAAAAATTTATAAGAAATGGTAATGATATTGAGCAGCCTGGTAATGACTTTTATTTAACGGTAATGATTTTTTGTTAGTGGGAATGACAAAATTTAATGTTATTCAAAAAAATTTTTAAGCCGCGTGTATTATAGTTATGTCTTTAAGTTGCATAAGAAAATAAAAAATGTCAAGGTAAAACCACTAATTAGAGTATTATTGGTAACGAGATTGGTAGTAATAAATTACGCAATTCTAAATGTGAATTATTAGTTTATGGAAATAAAATTACCTCTGGTAAAGAAAGGCGTATGAATTTGAAATTTTGTGGGGAATGTCTGTTAAAATTATAAATAATATAAAAGGTGTGATAGTCCCATATTTAGCTAGGTTAGTAAATAAATGTGTAAATCTAGATACTTTCCCAGATCTAATGAAGTACAGAAAGATCATACTGATTTTTAAATCTGGGGACAAAACAGGCCTTAATAATTACAGACCTATTTCTATTTTACCTACGGTCTTCGAAAATAATTAAGTTAAATTAAACGCTGAAGCACTTAACCGCTTGTAATTTACTTCACCCTGAGCAATACGGTTTTACCGAAAGCCGTAATACAACAAATGCAGGTGCAAGGCTTCTCAAACTTATCTTTGAGACCTGGAAGAATTCACAAAATCCCATAAAGGGTATTCTGTGACCTGTCTAAGACATTTGATTGTGTTGAACAGTAACATTACTACTTAAGCTACTACTACAGCATCAATAACAATTCACTTATCTTGATTGTGTCGTACTTGACGAGTAGAATCCAGTGTGTTAGTATAAATGACAACAAGTGATCGAGATCTCAATCTGTGATGGGTGTACCACAGGGCTCGTTTCTGGGCCCCTTCCTTTTTCTAGTATACTTAAATGATCTGCCGTATTAAATTAAGAAATATGCAGACATTATCATATTTGCTGATGTCACTTCTCCTATATTTAAGACGAATAGAAATAAAATAAATGACGATGTAAAAGTTCTCAGGTGTGTTTGTCACACCGGTTTACTACAAATAATTTACTGATAAATGCTAAAAAACTAATTATATAGAATGTTTGCTACCAAATGGAATAATACGAGACAGTCCCCTTTAACACGTACAGCAGTACCAAGCGCGTCACTTCACTCTGCGACTAGTAAAAAAAGTCCAGTTTATATTTGATTCACCTTATAAATAATGAAATTATAACTATGGAAAATCCACGGTTTTCTTGGGTGTCACCTTAGATTCTAAACTATAATGGGGCAATCATATATCGGCTTAGTTAGTTAATGCCATTAGAAAGATAAGACAGTTTACTGATGTAGAAATTGCTATTGCGTTTATTTTGCACACTTTCATAGCCTCATGTCCTATGGTAAATCTGGGGGCACGGCAGTGCCCCCGCCAAGTCGAGCAAAAAAGCGGCACGGCCGTACCATCCTTTTCTCGAAGCAATTCAGGCCATTTTCGACCCCCTATAACTTCGTTGTGGTTAAAGCTAGAAGATTGAATTTTTTGTAACCAAGCAGGCATTGTATAAACACGTTATATTTCAAATTTCATTCAATTTGAACCAGTAGTTTAAGAATTACAACTAGTCAAAGTTTCTTAATTTCGTCACTCACTGACTGACTGACCGATCATCAAAACTCTAAGGCACTTCTAGCAGACATAGAAGCTTCAAATTTGGAACACAATTAGTGTTTAGTGTATAGATCAAGGAAAAACTAAAACATTTTACAATTTCGGTCTAGTTTTCTAGATACATCAACTGCAAATAACTTTGTAATCCCATATAAATATATAGGATTACAAAGTTACATTTGCAGTTAATGAATTACTGTACCTGTATAACAAAGTAACATTTGCAGTGAATGAATCAGTGTACCTGTATATAATATAATGGAATAATAGGTGTAGATAGGTACCTAGATATAATTATGTTCAAAGGTAACTTGTAAAAGGAAAAAAAAGTAGAACTATCTACAAAAAGAAATGAGATGCCATCAAAAACAAAACTTGTAAAAAAACCAAGTCTCGCAACTCAGTTCTTCTACCGTAAAAAGTTGTGAGATCCATGTAATACCAAGTCGGTTAATTTATTCAGTTCCTACTTAAGGGTCCTTCTGTCTTAAGTTATCACGTAATTAGCTAACCTAACAAGTAACAACATCTTATAGTGACCATATTATCAATATTAAAAATCTTTTATGTTTTAAATAAATAGATTGACTTAGCAATCGCACTAAACAATCAAATTTAATATAATATGTAGGTATTACTTGTCTTGTGAGATATATTGTGTTTTCATGCGATGGCCAAGTCAATCTATTTATTTAAAACATAAAAGATTTTTAATATTGATAATATGGTCACTATAAGATGTTGTTACTTGTTAGGTTAGCTAATTACGTGATAACTTAAGACAGAAGGACCCTTAAGTAGGAACTGAATAAATTAACCGACTTGGTATTACATGGATCTCACAACTTTTTACGGTAGAAGAACTGAGTTGCGAGACTTGGTTTTTTTACAAGTTTTGTTTTTGATGGCATTGATATTATTGATGTGGAGTGCAGAGGCTGACATTGATGCGATATTTGTTTTGCAGAAAAGGGCAATTAGGACCATCTATAATTAAAATTACGCCACTACCTGCGGGAGAGATTTAAAGAAATAAGCATATTAACAGTAACATCTCAATTTATTTACAATTATATTTTATTCATAAAGAAACAACGGCGGTTGGTTCAAGCAAAATAGTGATACGCAAAATTATCAAACTTGAAACAGACATACTTTTGGTTACGGATTATTTTCACCTACGTAGAGTACAACGTTCTTTTGAGGGGCTCTATATACGTTTTTACATTAAATTACCTAAGTACATGATTTGCTTATTCAAATGTATAAGAGATCTCTGAAATCCCAGCCAGTAGGCAAAGGATATTATAGTATAGATGAATATATTATTGACAAAGATGCATGTAAATTAGTAATGCATCCAGTTCCGCGTCAGTTAGAACATCTTGTGTAATAATTTCATTATTTTAAAAGATGTGCTGTGGAGTTTCTTTACGGATTTCCTTCTCCATGACAAAGAACCGTTCCGAAATGCTGTTAGATTTAAAAAATGACGTTCATAAGTGTATCAGTGATATCGACATGAATAAAAGATTATTTCATCTTATTTCATTACATTTTTTGGAACGAAGTTCCTTATCGCGCGTTGCGAAAGGGGGCTAGGCGGAAAATTTGGTAACGAAAAGTTGTAACGACACTTTTTGCTATCATTAGTCATTATAACTCGTGCGGCGTCGTTACATGTCGTGCGGCGTGCGCATGTTTCTCTGTCTGTTCTCTCTCTCTCTTATAGAAAGCAAGCCAGATATTTTCGTTTCTTGCAGTAAGTACTAGGATAGCAAAAACATGCAGCAAGTGTGCCAAAACAAATCTGGGGTATTAAATTTCTCATCGGCTTTGTTCACCTAGTAGCTTGCTACTAACGAGGACACTATAATTTATTTTTCTTTTCAGAGAATTTTCTTCAGAAACTTTTCTTTATTTTCTTTTCTTCTTATCTCTTTCTTTGTTCTCCTCTTCGTACAATGCACAATCTCCTCTGATTTCGTTTTATCTCCTCCGTCTAGCAATTTTTTGTTTCTCTTAACGGTTTTGGCCTTTATTTGCAATAAATTTTCGTTTATAATTTATTTTACTAAAAAGATATTGCAAAATTAAAAAGTTTTGTAGATTCTTTACCAACAACTTGTAGCTCAAATTTAATTTACAACACACATATCAAAAATTTATCGTTGAAAAAGAAATTGCTAGGTCTCATTAGTCAATCAAAATTGATTTCAAAATCCCCAATCGTCATTACCATTCACACAAAATCATTCCCATTTACAAAAAAACAAATGGGAATGATGCATATGGTAATGATATTTTTTCTTTTTTGCTTAAAATTCATTTTGTTATTCATTAATTTATGAACTCTTTGTGCCAGTGAAAATCATGTTCCTATTACACATACGTGTGGAGTATTAAAATTAATGTATAATTTATATTTACCTTGTAAGTCCAGTAAATGGCGATGATTCAAAATCGGGACAAAGTACTGAACGTCGTTGTTTTTCATGAATAAAAGTTGTTTCTCCATGCAGCAGTAAAAATTTGGCCTGTTCCACTTTTTACAGTGGACCAGACGAGGAGAAACGAGGGGTACTTTATAGCGTAGCCCAAAAAACATTTGAGAAATATAACGTTTGACGGTACTGACATGGAGTTGACGAATTTTCGTGACTAAATTTTAATTGATGTTTTTTACTAGTTCTGCACTGCTGATTCCATAATATTATATGTTATAATGTACCTAATAAATATTGTCTCAAAATATAAAATTAAACACGCAATGTGTAAGGCAGGTTTTTCAAAAAATATTTTGGAATATCTATAACAGCAATTTCCCTACAAATGGTAATGATGTTTTGGGTGTGTTATTCAATTTTTTTATATAAATTTCTTCAAATAATGTAATGAAATATGTGGGCGCTTATGTAAAAATATGTATAAAAGCAGTTTCAAAAATAAAAAATTATAAAAGTAGTAAATTCAATTTTTTATCAATCGGAACATCTTTTTTGTGACTTTGGCGAATTCACCCAATTGCAGATTATTTATTAATATGTTCTGTATGGCTGTCAAGTGTCAATGTCATCTCTGTCTTATAACTAATCTGTGTTTGTGCCGTGTCTTTCTTTTTGCTGTCAAAATAGACGGAAAGGTAGTAATTTTTGGTGTAAATCTTTTAATATTTAAGGAATCCAATCGTTTGTTCGATATTTTTTTATATTATTCAACACAAGAGGTGTCGTTGAAGTTTGTGTGCGGATTATTTTTGGTGTAATATTTTAATATCGAAATTTTACGATTTTTGTGTTCATAACCTGAGGATCATTTCCATGTTTTAGGTTGTGGGCCAAGATGTTGATGCCAAAACAAAACCGGGTCTCTATCTATGAGTACCTATTCAAGGAAGGAGTAATGGTAGCCAAGAAGGACTACCATGCACCTAAGCATCCAGATCTTGAGAAAATCCCTAACCTTCAAGTAATCAAGGCAATGCAGTCCTTAAAATCTAGAGGTTATGTCAAAGAACAGTTTGCATGGAGACATTTCTACTGGTAAGTTCAGATGAACTTCTGACTATATTAGTCATGGTAATAATATCTGCAAGGTTTACTAATGCAAAGCCACTACTTTTACAGTATAAATAAAGATCATCTATTTAAATTAACTCTGATCCTATGGGTGTTTTTCATAACATTATATAAATATAACAACAGTTAAATTTATAGTTTTAATTTAAGGTAATTTGTCTTGTCAACTCTTACAGCGTTTTTTTTAACAAATTCTGTAATCCTTTGAAAATGTTGTTTATTTTGTCCAATGATTTGCTGTAGCATTATTGAGCTCTCTAAATAAACTTGAAGTGTTAATAAAGCAATAGTGCCTATTAAGGTCTATTTCTTCCTACAAATGTTTGTTGAATAGTAAACTGACATTGCTTTGAACATGTTGTATCTCTAAACCAGTGTTCTTATTTATTGCAACACAATAAGCATATCTTGGGTCCTTTGTGTTATTGCTATCATGTTGGTGTAGGTATCCTCTAAGAGAAATACGAGAGTGAAATTGTGTTTTTCAGTTTGCCTGTTACACCTTTAATTTTTGTTAACTACTAAAAACATGCTTAACACAACAGTGACATTGATAAAATACACAAATATTTTCATAATCACAGTGTTTAATCAGGATCAACTGTATTTTGTTCTAGATATTTTTTTTACTGGAATTTTGATTCCCATGTTGCAAAGTAGATAAAAAATACCAAATATTAAAAATTATTTTTATTTAAATGTAATGTAAAACAGTATCTTATTAAATTTTCTGTGAAATTTAACTTCGGTAAGTTAGGAAGTTCTTGAAAAGATCTACTAACCAGTAAATATTCTATCTAATATTCTATCTATCAACTTTGGTTGTTTAAAAACAATGTCTTAATTCACATCAGTAATTTATGTGAAGAGTTTAGGTTTGAGTTATAATTTGTATTAAATGTTTAAAGTTTGTTAATAAAGATGATATACAGGGTTATGGGTTAAGTCGACCTAAATCCTTTAAGAGGTTGTAGTTTCCATCATTCCTGACTGATTTGACTATGAAACCCCATATCCTAAACTTAACCGTTCTCAAGTTATTGCCCTTTGATTTTTTTTTATAAAAATTACCCTTTTTTTGTCTATTGTCCCCTTATTTTTGTGTTTTGTGCCTCTAATTTAATTATTTTTGCTATTTTTGTCTAGTAGATTAGTTGTTTTATTATTATAAACAATAAAACTGCAAGTAACTGTACCAACAGAGCCGTAGTAGACGATTCATTGTTAAAAAAAGAAATAAATTCGTATAAAGTTTTTTTTTCTTTATTAGATATTTTAAAAAAAGTCTATGACAGTTGT
Source organism: Thymelicus acteon (assembly GCA_951805285.1). NCBI lineage: Eukaryota > Metazoa > Arthropoda > Insecta > Lepidoptera > Hesperiidae > Thymelicus > Thymelicus acteon. The sequence continues at coordinate 7,637,395 of OX638219.1, read as the reverse complement.
GCTGCAGATGTGCTTCAAAATATCTACGGTTCTTAAGCTTTCCAACAAGGTATAACAAGTTAGGGTATTATCAGGATTCGCGGAAAAAACTGTGACAAAAGACTCCCTCCCAGGTAATAACAAAAATAAGGGTCTTTCCTTAAAGTGCTCACAGCGCCTATTGTCCTTCAATGGGTTGCGGAGCGTGCGAGTGGGATGTCATGCAATGTAAACAGGTGCGAGCGAGACAAGTAATTCCATGTAGAAACCATTTTTTTTTGTTATTGTGTTTGGTAATGGTTTGGTTAGTCTCATGTTAGTCTGCTTACGCGATTCATCCGTGGTAGATGCGATACTTGGTGCTCTTAGATTTTTTCTACTCGACTTGGCTTGTTTTTCTGGACTGTTTCCTCCTATTCGTGACTGTGCTTGTTAACTGGACTTTGATTTGTGCTTCTGATTTGGAACTGTTGAAGATGACGACCTTTACAAACGAGGAATACGCTGATATTTTGATTTGTTACGGGTACTGCAACTGTGTATCTTTACGAGCTCGTGAAGAATACATAGCACGTTATCCCGGCCGCCGAGTACCGGATATTAGTGTCTTCGACGGAGTTTACCGACGACTTCGAGAGACTGGCTCTGTTTCAAGGCGAAGAGCAGACCTGGGTAGACCACGTATTAATGATGATGATGAAGAGCAAGATAATGAGATAGTTCGACGATTTCGACTGGATCCGACTACGTCAACCAATATTGTTGCCCGAGAACTTGGACTCTCACAGTGGAAAGTGTGGTTTTCGGTGCATACTGCCGGTCTCTACCCCTACCACTATACGCCAGTACATGCAATCGAAGAAGGAGATCCTGTGAGGAGGCTGGATTTCTGCAGGTTTATGCTCAATGCAGATTTAGAAGATCCTTCATTTTTTAGAAGCATCTTGTGGACTGATGAGTCGAAATTTGATCAAGATGGGATGACGAATTATCATAACGCCCATTATTGGGCTCCGAAAGCACAAAGAAATCCCAATAAGAAAAGAATAAAGGGATCACAAAGACGTTTCAGCCTTAACGTGTGGATGGGAATAATTTCGAACGTTTTGATTGGGCCTTACTTTCTACCTGAAAATTTGAATGGAGAGACCTATGAAAATTTTTTGAGACAAGATTTACCTGATTTGCTTGACGACATACCACTAAGCCTCATTCGAGACATGTGGTTTCAACACGACGGATGCCCCGCGCACTACAGAAGGAGTGTCAGAGAGTGGCTGGACACTAATTATCCCAATAAGTGGATCGGGAGAGGTGGACCTACACCGTGGCCAGCTAGGAGTCCAGACTTGACCCCCATGGATTTTTATGTGTGGGGGCACATGAAAAGTTTAGTTTACAATGAACCCAACCCAATAACGTCTGTTAATGTTTTGAAGCAAAAAATTATTGATTCCGCAAACGAAATACGAAGAGGATTAACGACTGGTGTAGTGAAAAGTGGCTTAAGACGCAGAATGCGTGTATGTGTGCGAAACAGGGGCGGACATGTGGAACATGTACTGTAGAATTATTATAAAAAGATAAATAAACCTTATTTGTTACCTATTTGGATTGTTTTATTTTGTTTCCTGACTCAAATTAAATTTGACGCTTGAGTACCGCTATTTTGTACTACTACCTGGTAGCATTTCATCAAAGTTTTTGTTAAGGAATTCTAATAATACCCTAACTTGTTATACCTTGTTGGAAAGCTTAAGAACCGTAGATATTTTGAAGCACATCTGCAGCACAACTGTCATAGACTTTTTTTAAAATATCTAATAAAGAAAAAAAAAACTTTATACGAATTTATTTCTTTTTTTAACAATGAATCGTCTACTACGGCTCTGTTGGTACAGTTACTTGCAGTTTTATTGTTTATAATAATAAAACAACTAATCTACTAGACAAAAATAGCAAAAATAATTAAATTAGAGGCACAAAACACAAAAATAAGGGGACAATAGACAAAAAAAGGGTAATTTTTATAAAAAAAAATCAAAGGGCAATAACTTGAGAACGGTTAAGTTTAGGATATGGGGTTTCATAGTCAAATCAGTCAGGAATGATGGAAACTACAACCTCTTAAAGGATTTAGGTCGACTTAACCCATAACCCTGTATAACTCCTCTGTGTCCAGTGGTGGGAGTATAATCCTGCTAAGGCAGTTGCTTACAAATATGTAGTTGTAATTGCTATTTCGTTCGATATAAATCTTTAAATTTTATATTTCGACAGGTACCTGACAAACGAGGGTATTGAGTATTTGCGAATCTTCCTCCACCTGCCACCTGAGATCGTGCCAGCAACCCTGAAGCGGTCTGTGCGTACCGAGACCGTCCGTCGCGGCGCTGTGGGTCGCCCCGACGCCCCCGCGCGCTCCGCCGAGGACCGCTCGGCCTACAGGCGCGCGCCCACCACCCCTGGCGCCCCTGGTCATGATAAGAAAGCTGATGTCGGCCCTGGCTCCGCTGATGTTGAATTCGTAAGTTCTTTTTGACTTCTCATTTGATGTTATAAGCAGTTGAATCCTACAGTGTGTGGGATTCTTTATAAAGCAGCTTTATTTCATGAGGTCGGCATCATTTTGCTTGCTTAAGTGTTATGAATTAATATGAATGGTTAGGAATGAGCACATACCATTAAGCCGCGTATCCATTTAAAGCAGCCGCGGGTCGTGCAGCTGCCTCAACCCGCGGCAGAGCAAGTGGAGACTGTGCCTCGAGTTGAGGCTTGTCACGATTTGAACCAAACGATGCGGGCATGCAACGAGCCAAACCATGTCAGTAAACGTCCGTGCTCAAAGGCAGTGAGTGAAAGCCGTGTGTTCAGTGGAGACTGTTGTACGAAATTGAGAGAATTGTGGCTTGGGTTGAGGCTTGTTGCCTCGATGCTGTTGTATGAGGCTCAAGTGGAGATGCATAAACTTTCTGCAGCCCGCGGCACGCTCACAATGAGGCAGCTCGTCATGAGGCTGCTCAAGTGAATACACAGCTTTAGAGATTTAAAATACATCTTTCCTAGCTGTAAAACTAGCCTTGTTATTACTGGATATATATATTCTGCCTATGGACAACTCTTGTTCTGTAAGGATGTGTGGGTAGCGTATATTGTATTGCAACCAACTTAAAGTACTGCAGAAATATCACTTTCGAAGTTATTAATGTGTGCATATTTTCTTTTATTTCAGAGAGGAGGTTTTGGACGTGGCAGACTAGCACCTTAAAATAAGTTTTAATAAAAAATAATCTACCAACAATATGTCTTAATTTGCATCCTAATGTCTGAATTCCTCATAAGCTTAAGTAAGCCACACTCGCCTGCTGCTCTATAGAAAGCAATGTATATTTGTTCATGTGACCAACGTCGGTAGGCAGAATTCTAAGATTCCAATCCAATTTTTACATCTAGGTGCAACAGATGTGATGTAAGCTCATGCTACGTCAGCCAACATACCACTGCGAACCGCCAATGTGCTGTCACCTACACCTTGATGCCACGGCCACAATATGGCCAGAGCCAAAAACCGTAGTTGTAGCCTTTGCCATAAAAATACTTTTTGGACAAAAGTAAAAAGTAAATTATGTGAGATTGATGGTCGGGCTGTCTTTGTTTATATAATTGTGTCAATGGAAAAAGTAAAAGCTAATACCATAAGTACTATTAATTCTTCGGTGCTAATACCAGAAATTGTTGCATTTATTTCGTTAATTTTATATAGGAAAATCACAATAAATAATAGTACTTGTAAAATTAAAATTGATATTTGAATACCAAGACAAGACAGACATCTATAAAATGAATTATTTGCAAATGGTCAGATTCTCATTATCTATAGATTATTAAAATAATGGAAATGGCAGTTTTGACCTCAGGATGGTGGACTACTAAAGTGAGAGTGAGACTAATAAAGTGAGAGGGCAGCGTGAAGCTGTACCAAGATTGCACATAGTGATTTCAGTACTTGATGAAGATAGCAACTCTGATTACAAAGATCTGTCAATATACAAGCCATTTTTTTGTTGGTTTCTAAGGGTTAAAAATGTCTGAATTTTCTAGTCATATTAAAAAAAAAACATTATTTATCAAACTCGAGTTCTAATGACAATAATTTAATGCCATCTACATTGATATTCCATTTACATAATTGTTTTTGTATATAAACTGTAATTCCACATCGAATTTGTTATCTAAGTTGTGTACACTTTTGGTGGGTCGGGTGTAGTGAATTCTCCCAGTTTGTCCATGTAGTAAAGATGTGCTCTGTATGGTTTAAGTTCCCATGGAGCCTGATCTTCTATAGGCGTTAGATTAACACCCAAGTCCTCCAATGTTGGTACTCCACTAACTAACTTGTCACTTGTAGCTTCCTGTAAAAGAAATTTAATTATAAAATATTATTTTTAATTCCTATACCGTTGCGGATTCTGTGTTGTGTATAGTATTGTCATAATGACATCCTGACAAGAACCTCTAGATATACATTGACCCAAATCATTCAAGACTGATAAGTTATTTTTTTCTTTTGAAAATATTATTATAAGGTCAGGCCGATAAATCCCTTGATGAAAGGGAGTCAGTGCTGTTCCCTATACCTTATCCTGCTAATCCCACTACTGTATAAAAAGCAGTCATTGACAATAATAGCGTAGTCTGCGCAAAAAAATAGTTTGCACGACGATCACAGCATAGACGTTAGAATATGGCGACTGCCCATCCTTTTATAATTCTACCGATACTAACGACACGGTTTGCGTCCTCCTTCATTATGCGTACTGCGAAGAAATGGAATGGATTGCCCGCGTCGGTGTTTCTGACCACTGGCTTTGTCATTGTCTTCATTCGCCGTTCGTCCATGTATTCTTCTTATATTTCAATGGACAAAAACATACATACATAATCTTGCTATAAACATTTTTAACTATAACTTACTTTTTCAAGGCCTTCCCAATGTAGATCACCAAAGGGGTAAGCGGGCGAAAGAACGTTCGCCAATGTCACTTTCAGCGGGAAGAAAATTGGATCATACTTCATGTCGTAGCTTCGGTATCCCCACTTTTCGTCCTTCCGCATCAACTTATAGAACCATTCCACCAAATCATGAAGCAGATAACATTTAGGGCTGAAAACATTGAAAAAAATAAATAGTGAATAACATTAATTATTAATTACTTTTGCCAATTTATTGAATTTTTAAAGTGAACTTTATATTGACAAAGTGGAGAATGGAATGGTTAACACTCCAGGCGTGCCTATGCCAAAAACTTTAAGTTAATGTTACAGTTAATTTACTATGACAAATTGATACTTATTTTGTATAGAAAATTCACTTTCTAGTGCAGAAACTAGTATTTCTATAAATATTACTAGCTGACCTGGCAAACGTTGTTATGCCAAAAAAATTTTAGGGGTAGGGGGATGAAAAATAGATGTCCGATTCTCCACCCTAGCCGATATGCACGGAAAGATTCACGAAAATCGGTCGAGCCTTTTCGGAACTTCAAAAAAGCGTGACACGAGAATTTTATATATTAGATTTAAAGTAAAAAGAAAGCATGCTGGTCTATCAGCATGACTTTACATTACTACCACCAAAATATTGTTTCCTGAGCAAGTCAATTCAAAATAGCTCACCCAACAGCTTGGTACACTTGGCATCTGGTATCTGGATCGCGTGCAATATTTGCAATACCCTGTGCCACATCCGACACATACACTGGCATCTTTAAGGTTTCTTTGCCATTCTTGTATAAGGGCATGTAAGTATCATTTATACGCCACAAGCTGGCAAAAGTCCTGAAAGTTTAATGTTGTCATTAAGATATTTTTAGTTAAATAAATCTTACTTGGTTGAAGTGGCTCTTGGGTTCAACACCCTCATCCACACAATAAATAATAAAGCCTAAATTACCTCAAGAATCGATCTTCTGAGCCATAGATGTCAGATGCTCGCACTATTGTTGCAGTGGGGAATTCCTCCTTCACAGCACACTCTCCCAAATACTTGGATATCTTGTACATTGATGGTTTTTTCATCACAAGAGGAGTAGGGTGCTCTTCAGCATTTAAGTAAGATAGATGGATAAATCTTTCAACTCCCATTTCTCGGCTTATCCTGTAAAATATTTTATTTTATAATATTATTTTCATTGGATTTTTTTACTTTTATTATTTTTGGAAGCAATTATAATATGAGGTTACCTTGCAAGGCGACGAGCCCCATCTACATGAACATCCATGTATTTGAAATTCTTGGTCTCATAGTCACGACCCACTAAATTGATAACGACATTGGAGTAACGTACTGCTTTAGCAATGGACTCCTCATCTCGAAGATCATAAGGGGTAAAAAGTACCTGTCCAAGATCTCCAACCACTTTCAACCTTTGAGCATCGTAAAAGTCACCTCTGTAGGGCAAAATCAACTGAAATATTCATGTTACAATTATTATACTATAGTTTAGGGCATTTTTCAAAAATAAATGTAGGTTTGGGATTTAAATACCTGAGTGCCGATTTTACCAAGTTTATTGCACACATATCGGCCAACAAAACCTGTGCAACCAAACACAGTTGCTACAATCCCATTGAAGCTGCTCCTTCCTCCTGTGCCTCGTTTGTAAGCAGCCAGGTTAATCTTCACATCAGAACTGTATTGGGCGGACTTGATGTACACAACACTTAGAGCTCCGGTTTTGGCTATAAGCAATAAAACAGCATCCTTACTAGTTTTACTTTTCACTAATTGTATATTGTAATAGAAATTGTTAATGTTGATCCAAAGTTGTCATTCCCCTTGGATAGAATTATGTAATTATAAAAATCAACTTCAAAAGAAAATTATACGGTAAAGTATATACACTTACGAAGAACTTTGAAGGCTAAATGGCCTGTTAAGGCTACAGTAGCCATTTCGAGGCCTTTGTTGCTTTATTTCTCTCGTAAAACAGGCTGAAATTGTTGCCTAAACCATCAATAGAACAGTGAATTTTCACACAGACAGTCTAGTCTAGTCCTGACATTTCATTAATTATTGTCAATGTCACTCGTACAGACAATGACAAAAGTGACAAAAGAAATGTGGGTATGCTGGAGGCATAGATTATGGCTGGAGGTAGCGATGGGCCGAGTAATACTTTTTACAACTCGAGTTACTCGAGCAAAATTAACCGTTTACTCGAGTAACCGAACCGAACCGAACCGACGCGACAGCGAGATCAGCGAGTAGCCGACGCGAGCGAGTAATGAGTTGACTGAGTAAAATCGTCGCAACGCGAAGCGCGTCGGTGGCAACTCGACGAAGTCGACAAACTAGGGATCCGCAAAAAGTATCGATACTTTTAGGTATCGATACTTTTGTTGCAATACCAAGTACAGTTCGGCCGCTGTATCTTGGCGCGTCTGAACTTCGCGCAGAAGGCTGCGCACTAACATAATTCGCCAATACTCGATACGCGGTGTATTGTGTCTCAGTCATACGTTAGCATATTCGTGTTGCCATCTCTGTCTTACATGCGCTAAAGTTCGCAAAACCTATGTTCAGACGCGCCAAGATACAGCGGCCGAACTGTACTTTTGGTATCGATACTTTTGTTCCGATACTTTTCAGGTATCGATACTTTCTAGAAGTATCGAAGTTCGTACCTTCCTTTTTTTAGTACTGAATACATACTAAATCTGGGCCCTTTTCTACTTCATTTCTACTTCATCCTCCATGGTCCGTGAGTTGGTTGTCATTTCGTTGTCACTTGTCAGTATTCAGTCAGTCAATGCCAGTATTCTGTCTGTCAGCTGGGTCAGGCTAGGCAGGGCAGCAGGTCACAGGTCAGGGAGAGATACGGTTCATTCGGTAATTTGGGTTAGATATGGGGCCAAATACCAAAATTTAAACATCTGAAGTAATTCTTTTACTTTACAGCTATAACAATTTGTTAGGAGTGAAAGCGATTTTCTTTTTGCTTTGAAAATGAACGAGGAAGAAATCAATGCGGTGGCTGGCAACGATTTATCAGAAGTTGCTGGAGTGCTCAATAGATTTCTGAAAAATGTGAGGCTGTGTGAAAACAATAAGTACTTGCAGTGTTGAAATATATGTACTGGAACTAATAATATCATTTGTTTCAGAATGAAAACGCTTTTTCATTTCCTTATTTATCGGAGAATAGCAATCGCGTTACGTTGTGGTCAGCTCTGTTCGAACATTTGCAGAAAAAGTCTTCAGTTTCTGTTCACGTCTTATGCCTCGCTACAATCAGGCTGTTGAGGTAAGCCGCTAGGTTTCAAGTAATTATTGATTGTACACCTCAGTTGTAAACAATAATTTTACTAAGATAAATCTTACTTAATGAGCTAAAACATTATGAAATTTCAGCCGCGACAAAACAGACTTAGAGAATCTGATTTGTGAAAAATGGATGACTGTGTTAATAGAACGAGCTGGCTTGTACAGTTTCTTGGATCCGAAAGAAAGTTGTACAGAAATACAGTTGCCAGAAAAGGAGATAGTTGTGGAAGCGCTGAAGTGCTTGTGCAACATAGCTTTTAACAGCGATGTAGCCCGGGCTCTGTGTGCACACACCGAGATTGCGCGAGGATTAGTTGCCAGACTGAGATCCTATAAGGAAATACCGTTCAAAGAAGACATCATGTTATTCGATATGAAATTACTCTTCATACTTACAGCTCTAAGACAAGATATAAAGCATAAAATAAAGAATGAGTTGCACGGACCGGATTACTTGATTAGTTGTCTCAATGAGTTGGTAGTGGAGGCATCACAAGCAGAAATTGGAGCAACAGCCAGTAGTGGAGCTGGAGAAGAAGGGAATCAGTATTGTTTATTAAGTGTAAGTTGAGAAATTATAATTATTTATTACACAAAATGCTATAATCAGTTTATTACAATATTACAGTGTAAGAGACTTTGTGTAGCTTTATGTATTTCATATTATAATCATCGCTGGTGTTTTCAAAATAAAATACAATAAGTTACCAATGTTGCTTTTTTTGTGTTTTAGGACAATCAACAAGCGATTGCTTGTGAGATACTGAAGACTCAGTTCAACCTGATACTGCAAGCTGGCACAGAAGAACTAGTGGATGAGGCTGAGGAAGCCATGTATTTGAAACTAATGCCTTCCCTCACTTCTCTGCTGTACGCACGCACTTCTAGTGAGGAGAAGCTTATGGAATTGCACAGCAATGTAGCCAATCTGTTGACGAGGTATGCTTTTAATTAACAATTTATTAGACCTGAAGAATCATTTATCTGCAGTATCAGTTTACATTTGGCATTGCTAAAACCTTTTGTTTCATGTATTAGAAACAGGTGAGTGTTAGAGTCATTGTTTACAACCACTTTTAAAATAAGTAATGTCAGTGTTAGATGGACATGAAGAGACATAGTTGAAGAGACATACATATATGAAGAGACATAGTTTTAGTAACCTCCATCAAAGCATTTAGTACAGACATAAACTAACACAATCATTAAAAGCATTTTTCAGTTATGTTCAGGACTAGAGAGGTAATAAGTTTTAAATATATCACAATGAACATACTTTAGTGTTTACATTATAAGCAAGTGCTGTGTAATGTATCAGCATGTATCCATATTATGACAATAATCATGATTTAAAAAAAGGATCTCTTTACATTTTAATGAAAATGGCATTACAATAAAATCTAGTTAACTAGTGCAATAGGTCAGATCATGTGTGTTTCTCAAAAATTGGTTACCCTCATACATTTCATTTACTGTATGACAGTAAAACATAAGTTTGGTATTATCTTTTAATTAATACATTGTGATACAATATAAAATTTTTAAAACCAATTTTGGAAAAATTTATGGTTTAACTGTTTTACTGCTAATTAAAAAGAGATTGTTATGGGATCTAGTGAGTTAGTAAATAGGTCAAAATAGTTTTTCCCAAATATTTATAAAATTTTTAAAACCAATTTTGGAAAAATTTATGGTTTAACTGTTTTACTGCTAATTAAAAAGAGATTGTTATGGGATCTAGTGAGTTAGTAAATAGGTCAAAATAGTTTTTCCCAAATATTTATCAGCAGGTAATTACAATAAACGCTAGTTAGATAAAATGATATAATGACTTTTTCTGTTTGTGACACATTTAGCTTTTGAAAACATTTAGTTTAGCTAGACATGTTTTTATGTATACCTATTTGTAAAAATTGTCCTCCTGTGTATTCATAACTATGCAACTTCCAGTGTACCTCCTGCATTTTATCAATACCTAACACCCAAGCTTGATGAGGGAGAGCGGGCTCAATATGTGTATAATGGTAGAAATATGGATGCACTGCAGTCATTACTTCATCTGCTACTGTATCGCTTATCAATTACAACTGTGAGTAACCTGAAATATTTGGTTTTGTATCACATGTCTACTAGTTCAATACTGCCAGTAAATGCTAGAAGAGTTTTGTCATAGAGTCATTATTAGTGTTGTATTGTGTAGCACACTAAAAATGTGATCATTTAGATTTAGAATATTTCTTAAGTTGTTACTGATAAGGAAATTAATTCAAATACACTTTGAAATATTTTTCTTTCGTGTAACATAAAAAAATATGTTTCGTTATTTTGTTTATCAGAGATTTATGTTTCTATTTCATTGTACAGTTCAATGCATTTCAATTCGAAAAAATACTGATAAGCTAATGCTCGACAGCATTGAAAAAATATTATGTAACAAGAACTGAACATTGAACATGGAATGGAATCCAATTAACCTAGTTTCGTTAGAGTTATACTAATGGCTGTATGTAATATGATTAAAATTTTAGAGCACAAAAAATCAATACGAGAATCTATCTCCAATTCTGACGGTACTGAACAAGAGTGCGCGGGGTTGTCGCGAGCAACGGAAGTACTTGCGTCATACCGTGCTGCCGCCGCTGAGGGACGTGTCCCGCCCGCCGGAGAAAGGGAACACCTTACGCAATCAGCTGTGCCGGCTACTCACTTCACCTGTGACGTCTGTTAGAGACCTGGTCGCTGAGTTCCTCTTCATACTATGCAAGGAGAAAGGTAAGGATTTATAACTTGCTAGCTGACCCGGCGAACTTCGTATCGCCTAACAAACTATTTTTTTTTCTAAAATAAAGTAGCCTAAGTTACTCCCTGTCACATCAGCTATCTGCCAGTGAAAGTCCCGTCAAAATCGGAGCAGCCATTTCAGAGATTTGCCGGAACAAACAGACAGACAGACAGACAAAAATTGTAAAAAATGTTGTTTTGGTATATATGTACTGTGTTACCGTGTATACAACCAAAATGCACTTAGTAAAAAGCGGTTATTTTGATATTACAAACAGACTCCAATTTTATTTATTTGTATTTGTAAAAAAGATTATTATTATATAACTACTCGCGTCGCTTTGAAGGTCTGAGACTATAGGGGGCAGGACGGCGATGTGATGCGATCAGGTGAAATATAGGTACGAAAAGAGATACGCGAAGGCGCTGTGTGACTTTTTCCATATTTACTAGTACATTACGAATTGATCGCGTCGCGTTGTCGTTGCGTTGCTATCGCATTGCCGTAGATGGCACATTAGTTTGCCAGTTTTACTAAAATAATTTCTTTTTTTAAATAGGTACAAAAAATGATATTTGTTATTCAGTTGTACGTTAATTGGCCCAAATCCTCTGATTTAAGTATTCCTTTGTATTTCAGTGGGTCGGATGGTTAAGTACACGGGTTTCGGCAACGCAGCGGGGCATCTCGCTCAAAAGGGGCTATTGGGGGGCAGGGGCGCGGGGGGCGCGGGCGGCTCAGGCACCACTGTATACTCGTCGAGCAGTGACGACTCCGACACGGAGGAATACCGCGAGGCGGAACCCAACATCGATCCTGTAGTGGGCTGCACGAGGCCTCCTAGATCCAACCCCTTTGAGGGCATGACTGATGAGCAGGTACGATGAAAATTATTTGCATTTAACATGTTTTAACTTTTATTCAAGTTGAGGATAGGTTACAAGTCGGGGCAAATCTAACAATTATTTTATCCTCACTACTAAAATGATTGCTATTATTTTACTCAATGAACCAATCCAAAGATTCCAGATATATTTTCGGAAGCGTTTGTTATTATAGTAGTCGCAATATCTCGCTGCATTCATTGACATAAAGTGCGAGCAGGGCGAAACTTTATGTCAACGAGTACAGCGAGATACTGCGACTTCTATAGTAATTTTTTTCTTGTAGAAGGAATACGAGGCAATGAAGCTGGTGAACTTGTTCGACAAGATGGTGTCGGACGGCGCGGTGCGGCCGGCGCGCGTTGGACCGGACGGCCGCCCGCAGCCCGTCGAACATGTCCTACAGCTGCGGGAACAACCCACGCCGCCGCACACATAAAGCTATCACGCTTGTAAGTTGTTTACGTAATTTACGTGACTTTCGGAAGTATAGGTACACAAGGATGAAGAAATGACGATAAGTAATTACAAAGTGGGTATCATTTGCAAATTTTACTGTGAGTTAATTTACTTTAAGTTACTTAAGTTACGTATTTATAAAAGTTACTAATGTAAAGGCGGCCTAAAAGGTTTTTATACTTATGAATCTTTCCTAGGTTCAGAGACTCTAATTCCCCATTGCTGTAAAAACCTGAAACATCGTTAGTTTTTTTGAGTAACAGTGCAATGTGCAACGAATTATTCTGTGAATTTAGAAGAGTTATTACACTTTCAAGGTCTTATTTCATTTTCCTACATTTTGAAACTGATCGCATCATATTATGAGTATCTGAATTTAGGGAAATAAAATAAGCCCTTTACTTACAACGACCGTGTTGTTGATAGAGACAACTTGACACGCTCAATTTTAGGTTATTTTCAATTACGCCGGTGGTAAGTCAAAAATGTTATAACATAAAATTGCTATGTGAAAGTCATGAAAGATTCCGTTTACGTTTTGCAATAATTAAAGTCTTGCGTGACGTCATTGTACACATGAAAGAAATGACATTCGGTTTTAGATGTTTTCATCCTTATTACTAACAAGCGGGATCTGTCTGTGTTTACGTGCTTATAGATCTGCAGGGATATTCCAGACATTCGCAATGATTGCACATTTTAACAAGAATGGATGCTCATTTGCTACTTTTATAGAAAAAAGGGCCTCATCACTTTAAAATGTATGTATCATTGTTTTATGATGCACAAGATATGGGCATTGTATAAGATACATATATTCTGACATTGACTATTAGACTATTTTATTAACACACAAATGGTTACAGTACACAGTTAGACTTCTTAGTCGTTTGCGTATCATAATAGTTTAAGAAGCGCCAAAAATGCATGCCTTGTATACTAAGCAATATACATAATATTATAAATTAATTATATCGATTACATCATACTTTAAATTTTATTGAAATATTCTATAATGTCTTAAATGTTTCTAGGGCTTTATCTATATGTAGATGTATTTAGCGTTTCTTGAAAATTACGAATAATTCAAAGTTTCGGCTCTTGTTATTTATAACGATGCTACTTTTATTAGATGATAATAATATTAAAATAATTAGGAGATACCATTTAGTGAATTTTGTTTCAGATTTCTGATATGGTATAAAATTATCAAAAATATTAAATTGTTATTCCAGATTCAATTTAATGTGTAGCAAAATAGTCAGCATGTAATAAAAATAGTTAAAGTTGGCTGCTTCTTGTTGATAACTTATTTTTATCATAATAATTATACAATTAAAGATATCACATATAGTATGTTACTGAATATTTTATTATTATTACAAAAATATTATATCAAGGTGTTGTATTACTGTGTAGATTTAAAATTTTGGTACATTTTAATAAACTAACTAGTTTACTATATAGATAGATTACTTCTAGGTATATCTTACGTACTATTTCTTAGATTTTCTTCTGTAAGTTACTTGCGATATCCAAAGGTAGTCTTTCGATCTGTATTATAATAAGCCCTAGTCATACAATGTTCAGTGTCATTAATTAATGAAGTAGTAAAATATAAGTTTCTTAATTTTGTATTTAAGCTAATGTTGTATAGTCAATGTATAATTGTGTTACTTTATCATATTATTCGTATTTTATTTATTTTACAAAAAATTGTATGAAGGACTGATATGTTATATAATTAATTATTTATTATTTCATATTAAGTTTTCAGCACTTAATACATTCAATACGAATTTGACAGAAAGATCTCCATCATTCATTCCACATGGTGTATTAAAAATTACTTATAAACTAATACATTATCGATGAACCTACATATAACATAATATATTATATCTCGATTTAGACAATGTTTTAATATATTGGATTTTAAATCTACAAATTGTGAGACCTCCCATACGTTTTTAAATTATATTTCTAAGTAACATTGTTTTATAATGTCTATGTATTATAATACAATAAAATCATGTTGAAAATAAATATGTTGTTTATATTTAATTTGAAGTCCTGTAATTATTAACTGTTTATAATAAAATTATATACGTATATTTTGTACAGCGTGTTTCTATGAATTTAGACAGGAGTATAATACACGAAAATGCACAGAATGTATAGATATAAACACTTCTTCGGCGTACATTATTTAATAATAATAATAACACTGAAATACATGTTTTTCCAATGCACACTATTATTTAAAAAGTAAGAAAGATTCGAAATTAAATTCAGCCAATCTAAGAATGCACGTGAATTACGCGAGCGGTAATACGAGCTATTTGATTGATGAAAAATATTTTGTAAGGAACATTTTTATATGTATATGCGTAGCAGAGATCCGTAAAAGTGATACTCATTAGGAGGCCGTTCTGCATGTTCATCAATAACATTTAGTTTAAATATTAGTTATTTTCCTAACAGCCAATTCATTATTTCATAAGGCGAAACAAGCGATGAAAATGTTACTACAATGTTTCACTTCCCTCGGCATTGCGAGGCTGCTACCCTACCGCTACCCAGTTCAACCCCGGGAGGCGCGTAGGGCGGGCGGATTGCAACCCGCTCCGGTATATTTTATCATTTAATATGCATTTGAATAATTAATTTCTTTTATATTTAGCATATTGATTATGGGCAATAAACGTGTTTCATGCATTAATTGGTTCTCCAAACCGATATTTACTATGTCAAGTGTAATTCAGTGACCTTTCTTTGTGTCGCCTACTTATTACTCAAAGGTAAATCAACTCTTGTAGTGAAGCCGGGTCGCGCCTGTTGACTCTAGTCGTACTTTTCTTTTGTTTTTAATCTTTACGTACGCTAAAGAGGTTTTAATATTGCTACGCTGTATGGGAATTTTGTTTTAAGAACTTATGGGGCGTGCATTTTTGCACATTTCGTTTACCATTAATTTACTTCTGTAAAATTTAATAAATTAGTGTTAATATAGACTTTTCCTGTTCGAAAATATATTATGTAGGTCATTTATATGTTTTTAGGTTGGGTTATACTAACTTCACTTTTGAATTGAGTGAACATGAATTCAATTTAAAATACTTATAAGTATTAAAGGATGTAGAATTGCAGGAAGTAGTATTACTTGTATATTATAATATTTTAGACCGACATAATAGTGATTTTTAAGTACTGATTTTGTTTGATAGATGAAAAAGTAGATAGTAAGTGTTTACGAAGTTTACCTATACCTACATATTTATATTTATTATTATTAAATAGAAGTAGATCTGAAATCACCATATTAATTTATAGAATTAAGTGTTAATGCGTAGGTAAAATAACACTGTTGAGGATAGGTAAGTTGTTTCAATTCAGCCATGTGCAAGAATATCTTCGATCATAACATAATAAAGCGATGAGTATAAAGTTAAAAATTTTGCACATTCATATTCCTTAGGTACCAATCCCAGTTGAAAATGTTAACATCCACGGATCATTTATTGATACGTGGTTCTTAACATTTACCATTCCCATGAATATCTGACTTGGCCGGGAATCAAACCTAGGACTTAGGAGTCATCTTTAGGCAAAGCGACTACCATATGACCAACGAATTCGTATAAATAGGACTATTTTTATTTAGGAATGGTTAGTCCATGCTTATTTATTTCATAGTTGAGCAGTGAAGAATGCCAAAAATTACCAATCTAAATTCGAAGTTGAGTATCAGATAAAACTTGTTGACCGTCAATGAGGTAAGGAATTAGCTTAAGGGGGTTGTAAGGAACTCATTCCATATTTGAGACAAAACCTCCTCTGGTCGGCCGTACCCTGCTGCTATTTTGCCCGGCTACCTTTCTCAATTTGACCGTGAAATGTTTTATACCTGTTTCGGTCGCAGTGATAGAGAAGTAGTAGTTGCGGGGTTTCAGTTCCTTTGGTGGCATTTGTGTTACTGAGCTCTCATCTGCTCATTAGTTACAATAAAGTATGGAAAGTTATCATGGGTGTACCTAGCACCTGTCCTGGAGGGAGGTCAAAACAGAACTTTTTGGTCTAGGGGGCATCAAAAAGTATCTTATCTAAAATTTTGACTGTCGCTAAATCCTCGCACTCTCGACATGCCTGCGTTGCTATGTATTGCAGCAAGAATGCTGCTAGCTACCATGCTGCTAGTAATTGCTGCACTACTAACGTCTGCGCACGCGACGCCCGCACCCGCAACGCCGACGCCCGTGCCTTGCGAGCGCGCCCCGCCGCACGCGCAGCCCGCTGACGCTAACTACCGCCTCAACATCGCTGGGGATCCTGACCTCTTCTTACCCGGAGAACTTTATACCGGTATTTTATTTATGTGAAAATGGTTTTTCTGGACCTAGTGCCAACGTCTGTGGTGGTCAAATTTATTCAGAGATACAAATTAATAAGTTTTGTAAGGGATTCTGTAGGTACGCGATGATTTTTTGAGTTTACGCATTAATATAAAGTGCATTTATGCTCGTTCTTATTGCTACAGTGAAATGCTCAGTCGACTTAGGTATACTTGATTATTGTACCTACCTCGAAACATCTTTGATGGTAGGTAAGTACATAAGTGGTCACCGCCGGCCTTGAAGCGGCCTAAGAGATCTACCAACACGATAAAACCAATTCAATACATTTTTGTTTGTAGGAAATTAATAGTGCAAACATTTGATGACACACGGATCGAGATAAGACACGTAGCAAACTTTAAAATCGTATGAATGTCCATTTGTGAGTGAGTAGGTAAACTTTCCTTTTGTAGTTTCACTACAAAGCGTAGACAGTGGGCAGGGGCCTACGCCGTTTATCGGGTTCACGATATGGGCGGAGGTCGTGCAGCCGTTGGCATTGAACGACAGCGTGGAAGAGAAGAAACCCGTCAGCAACCACTCGCTCGGCGCGTTCCAGGCTCACGATGCACAAGCCAAGCCGCATGAGCTGTGCGTGCCCGCCGTCAATAACGCTACGGCGCATCCCAAAACCGAAGTGCAGGTAAAGTGTAGCGGAATTACGACTCGATTTTATGTTCGTGTGTTTGTGATCTGTATGAATTTATGCCTGCATCATATCGTACCTAAATAAGTCGATAGTTGGTTGGTAATTTTAAATACCCTGACACACATATGTTTTGGAGCATTCCATAGATGTGTGTTATACTTAAGCTTTTAAAATATTGATAAACAAGACTTGCCCTATACCAGACTAAATAGTTGAAGTTATCCGACTGTCAGGTGATATGGAACGCCCCGTCGCTAGCAGCAGAGTCTTGCGTGCGTGTGTGCGCGCGCGCCAGCCACGCTGGGGGTGGGTCGTCGGTGCTGGCGCGCAAGATCTGTCCCGCGCCCACCGCGCCCGGCCGCGTCGCGCGCCCTCCGCCCATCGTAGAGCCTTGCTGCGCCTGTGACGAGGCTAAATATGAGGTTAGGAAAGCGGAAAGATCTATGCTAGATCCGGCTCGAAGGACCAATGTATTCACCAACCGGCGGGATCATCGGTGCTCGCGTGCTAGATCTGTTCCACGCCCACGGGCCACGAGCTGATTAATGTAATTATTTTCTTTCATTATTAGAAATGATAATTGCCGATATGTTACGCATTTAATATTTTGTGTTTCATATTGATATTTTATTGAGGTTTCTATATGCAGTGGCATTCTATGAATATTTGATTCAGATCGGCACAATTCAGCTTTCTTCAGTTGACGTCTTCTTTCTTACACACATTTTCGATTTTGCCGTTCGGTTTTGTCGAATTTAACTTCCTTAAGTAAAAAAAAATAAAAACATACAAGACAAGTAACCTCATACTATACATATATGTATGTAAAGGATTCAAAGGCCATACAAAGACGGGTGATTCGTATGACTGACGTTTATTGACTAATGAGAGTAAAGAAAGAGTACATAGATGTGCTTATATGCTAACTATATCTATATGTACGGGTGAGGTGTTTGCGTACACTACAATACATTATGAACAAGACGTTATATTTTCGATTACCATTACAATTTCATAGGTGACTTTCGAAGGCCATTGGTCTAGAAACATCCACCCGCGGGATTTCCCGCCGGAGAGTGCGCAGGCGCACTTCGGCGACATTATCGGCGCGTCGCATACCGCGCAGTACCGCGTGTGGCAGGAGGGGCGCGTGGCCAGCGCGGGGCTGCGGCGGCTGGCTGATGATGGGACCACCACAGCGTTGGAGAAGGAACTCAAAGCTGAGGTTTGTGACCTCAATAATAACTCTTAAGCTCGTAACTGTCAATTATAAATACAGGAGCGTTCATAAAAAAAACCATCCAACCGACTTCTGACAAATGATCAATCACTTATATCTAAAAAGATCAAGCTGTTTGCTATAAATTTATGAGTAGATATTAGTAAATTGTATTAAACCTTTATTTTTAATTCAAAGAAAAACGCACTGTTTAACTTACTTAGGTATCCAGTTTTAATTTTAGTGAACCTTTCATTAAAATCATATGTCTACTAGAAAAGTAAAAATAATTGCAAAAACTAATTACTGCACAAATTTAATTTAATCCAATATAAAGAGGAATTAACGAGAAAGCTTTCAATAGCTTCCAGTAACATTGTTTGGAGTTCGGATTAATTCGGTTCGGAGAAATTAACGAGCGAACGATGGATTTTCGAGGCGAAACGTGGGTGGTTCACCTACTTGTAACACAATTAAACAACACAATAATTATATAAATACATGTGAAGAATTTTGAAAACATGTAAATCAACTGTATTGCTTTTCAGTAAAGTAATACATGCTTAATGATAAGACCACATTGTGCATAGAAAATAGCTCAATGAAAGTTCTCTATTATAGAGCGACCACATACGCACAATAATCAAGGCGCGTGGCATAACGTGGCAGCAAGTAGCGAGCGGTGGGATCCCCAGTACGTTCGCAGTGTTCCGAGTGGACGCCAAACACCACTTGGTGTCGCTGGTGTCGAAACTGGCGCCCTCGCCCGACTGGATCGTGGGAGTGTCCGCGCTAGAGCTTTGCAACGCGAATTGCACTTGGAGGAGATCGACTACCCTACCTCTGTACCCGTATGATGCGGGTACCGACAGCGGGATTACGTATGTGGTTAGTAATGTTAGAGCACTAACGATGAAATGGTTTTAGATGAAAAGTAACACCGTTTTATAACTCTCTTTTGTAGATAATTTACTATGGGTATCTATGCCAGATCAGGCTCGAAGGACCAATTACTACTAAAAATTGAGTAACTGTGGTATTAAGCGTTAAGAGTTCCCGCGTCTGGAGCCAAATCCTGAGTTTAGTATCAGTAGCTCGAGCACGAATATTTGCGAAAAAGTATTCGTATGGTTAACGTAAGCAATTTGTATGGCATTTTTTCAAAAGCGCCCCTATCGTACGAAAATGGTACTAAAATGCCATACAAATTTGACAAATTGCTTACATTAACCATACGAATACTTTCTCGCAAATATTTGTGCTCGAGCTACATGTGGTCATGTCATGCTTACCACAAAAATACATTGTCATCAGAACTAAAGCAATATGTATTATAAAATTTTAACTCCTTCGGATACGAGGAAGTACATTTACAATGTACAGTTTAAAAACAGTAGAGTGTATATGATACTGGGCAGGCCCGCCGCCAGCCGACGGTCCCCGCGGCCCCGGTGCGCGCGCTACGGCCTGAGTGGCCCCGCGACGAGCGCTCCCCGTTCTACAGCCCCACTGGCGAGATGAAGCCCTTCGCCCGCCTGCGCCTCACTCGCCTCAGGCTCTATGAGAAGAGCTGTGATCCCACAGGTACGTACGAAACTAGTAACGTAGCGTATACATTACCGACGCAAAAAGGCGGTGTCTAAAGTAAGATTTTCATTTAACCTTTGAAGTTTTTTAAATATTTTTTTAATTTACAATAATTTTCGTAATTGAGGAAGAGCAAAAATCTCCCAAAAAGTATTTTTCAGGAAGTCATCACGCTTAATTTTGGCAATTCACATTATCTGCTAGAGCCAGTAAGTCCAGCGGCGGTGCCCCCGCCGGTGATGGGCGTGGGACCCATCACTGCGCCGGGAGGCTCGTGTGCGACGCACGCGTGGGGCGCGTGGGGCCCGTGCAGCGTGACCTGCGGGGAGGGGCGCTCGGCCCGCCAGCGGCACTACATGTGGCCGCAGCGGGCGTATGCCGACGCGTGCCGCACCCCGCTCACTGAGTATCGGAATTGCCGCGGACCGAGGTGGAATTGTAGGTACGTTGCTGTCCCATGTTACAAGAATTCTCAAAATTAAGAATTATTAATTTTATTTATGTTTGAGAAACACAATGTTGAGAGTATAGAGCATAAATATTCATAACTTACAACACATAAAATTCAGTAGACGTAACAAAATATTTATTCTTGCATTACCTTAAATCTCTCGGAACTTTAAGCCTGTCGCACCGCAATGCTGTAGCAGAGCATTAATAAAGGGTTTGCACAAATAGTTTTTTCGTCGCGACGCAACGCGTAGTGCGCGCCTAGCCTAAAGCGTTATGTGGGAATTTGATTCAAAAACTCCATCACTAGCACCGACAATGGCGATGTTGTGGGAAAACAAAGAGCGCTAGCGCTGACTGTAACCATAAAAAAATCGTTTAACGTCAACGTTCACCAAAGATGATCACCTTACGTTACACCAGGGTGGTATCAGAGTACGAGCCCGAAGCAGCAGAGTCGTCGGGTCCGTGCGCGGTGTCAGAGTGGTCGGAGTGGTCGCCGTGCGAGGGTTGCGGCGTGCGCGCCCGCACGAGACACTACCTCGCGCCGCGCGCGCACAAGCGGTGCCATGTCGGATTCCGTGCGCGCACTGTGCTCAGTCAGGCGCAGCCCTGCGATAGTGGGCCTTGCTTCAAGTTAGTGCTTTGTATGACTAAAGGGATGAGAAGAATAATAAGGGTATTCTTATATGTATGTAAGTCATGTCAAATTTTAATAAACTTAAAAAGTTTGATAGGACTATCCTCTTATCTGTATTAGAGTAATGTATATTATGTGAGGAGTATTTGTCATGTCTGACATATTATTTAAATATACTTATCCTATTTCAGAAAAGTGTTGAAAATCTGATTTTTTATGTTTATTAAAATTTTGCTCCGTAAAATATAAAAAATAATGTTCCGTAGCCAAATGGCAAAAAACGAAACCCTTATGGATTCGTCATGTCTGTCTGTCCGTCCATATGTCACAGCCACTTTTTTCCGAAACTATACTTGGTATGTAGATGTATTCTGTGAACCGCATTAAGATTTTCACACAAGAGTAGAAAAAAAACAATAAATTTTGGGGGTTCCCCATACTTAGAACTGAAACTCAAAATTTTTTTTTTCATCAAACCCATATGTGTGGGGTCTATCTATCTATGGATAGGTCTTCAAAAATGATATTGAGGTTTCTAATATCGTTTTTTTCTAAACTGAATAGTTTGCGCGAGAGACACTTCCAAAGTGGTAAAATGTGTCCCTCTCCCTGTAACTTCTAAAATAAGATAATGATAAAACTAAAAAAAATATATGATGTACATTACCATGCAAACTTCCACTGAAAATTGGTTTGAACGAGATCTAGTAAGTAGTTTTTTTTAAACGTCATAAATCGTAAACCGCAATTTACCTTTCATTCAATCAACTTAAATACTAACCTACCTACCTAACCTGTAGACTCAAATACAACGAACTACAAGAACTTTTATAGTATGTTAGGGGCCATCCATAAATTACGTCACACTAATTTCATGACCTTTTGACCACTCCCCCTCCTTGTCACAGCTAGTCACATTTGTGAGACTTCCCCCCCCTAGTGTGACGTCACATATTATGAAATTCTACGCTTAGAAATTATTAAATTAAAACAGCAGTTTCGAAAGATATTTTATTTCCATTAATTGTTTTTGAATATTTACCTATACATACCAATTATTTGATTTTGAAATGTGACGTCACAAAATTTATGACCCCCTCCCACCCCTTGTCACACTACATCGATCCCCCCCCCCTCTAACGTGTGACGTAATTTATGGATGGCCCCTTACTTGCTGCTACGGAACTCTTCATGGGCGAGTCCGACGCGCGCTTTTTTTGACTATAATGTAACGTTGATCTCTTAATGTTGTTCTTGTATTGATACTACCTTGTAATTATATTGAAAAACAATTAAGGATGACTACATAAAAGGCAATCAAAAAGTGGAGTTAGAACACAAGATGAATGCGCCATCGCGGGAGAAGGCATGGACATAATAAATTAAAAGTAACATTTCGCTTGTCTGGTTACGAAATTAAAATCAGCGGCATCTTGCTTTTATTGCAGACCACCTGGACAGTTCGCGAATGCAACAAACTTCGACTGGTTTTACATTGTGAGTGCTTTGTTTGATTGATGAGTAATTATTGCATGTAAATTATTCTAGATCCCAAACTTCAATTATTTACGGAAATTGTACGTCATTGCTGCAATTACCGTTTTACTTTTCAACAACGGTTCAATTAAGCAATTAATAACAGATTTGCAAATAAATTCATTTTTTACTCCAACGCAAAAAAGAGGGGTGTTATAAGTTTGAAATTATTGTCTGTGTCTCACTGTGACATCGTAGTTTCTAAACAAATTGCCGGTTATGATGTGTTTTTGTTTTTAAAACTGAGTTGATCGAGATAGTTGTTAAGTATGTTTGGTGAAAATAATTTTGTTGGGGGTTTTCTAAATGAGTATTTTCGTTGCTTGAGTGTAAGATTTACAAGTATGACATGTCGGTGTAGGACAACCCCCGCGGCGCTTGCCCAGTAACAGCGTGGGGCAGGTGGTCGCCGTGCTCGGCGCGCTGCGGGCGCGGGCGGCGGCTGCGCACGCGGCTGTACGTGGCGCGCGACGTGCGCGTGCAGCGCCGCCTCACGCGCCGGCTGCTGCACCAGTGGAACCAGCGGTTTGCGCAGCTGCAGAGTATTGTATGTGCATGTGTTCGTAGTTGTTGTTCTTCTTTTACGAAAAAAATGTTGATTTTATATGGACTAGGAAGTACTAAAATGTTACAACACAAACTTAGTTTCTGTAGAGCACTCAGTGTGTGTCAGTTACATTATGCGCTGATGTGCTGACGACTACAATTCTGAGTTATTAAAAATCGGGCATTTAAAAACTATAGACCTCTATTCCTCAACTAGTGTCTAAATTAATTTAAAAACTCAATCAATATAGTAAGTACATTATTTTATTTTGTGATTTCTTCAGAAAATTACACTTCTGTTGATTTAGGTGTAGTAAACCCCAATCTTTGTGTTTTAGGTAACAGTAGATCTTTGATCTAGTTTAATAAGCGTATCTATGTACCTATACCTAGCTTTAAGCCTGGAGATTGATCATACTTCCTAGACTCCCTGTCAACACATAATAAGTACCTAAGAACATATTTAGTAAACGAATCCCTCGGGAACTATTCAGGAGTTACCCCCGGAGAACAGCACGGACGAGGACCCCCAGGTCGAGAGCCTGGTGCAGGAGCACCTCAACCGCTGCCAGTTCACCCTCACGCAGCAGGAGGCGCTGTGCGACGGTGACGGAGATTGCGACGTGCCCGTACCGCCAGGTACGCTGGAGAGCCAGTTCTTTCTTTCTTTTTCTTCTCCCTTTCTTGGCCAGCAACGCATCAGTGATGCCTTCGGTGTTGCTGATGTCCACGGGTGACGATAACCACTTACCATCAGGTGGATCGTCAGCTCGTTTGCCAGCTTTTCCTTAAAAAAAGGTAACGTTGGAGGCTTCTCTGTACAAACGTTTTATCATTGGTTTTTTTAGGGTTCCGAAGTAAAAACGGAACACTTAGGCTACGTCCGCAAAGACAGGCGGCTTGCTTAGCGCCTAGAGCCTAGCGAGTCACCTAGCGAGTAGCTTAGTAAAATCGTTCTAGCGTGTTCGCGACTGGCGGCACTGCGCGCTTGGTGCCTAGCTAGTCGCTTAGCGTGTATCGAAGTAACCAAACGTGTTGGTTCTTTGTCACTAGGCGCGAGGCATTTTGGAAAAAAAAATAGATGAAATATTAATTTGTATCAATGTCAATGTGAATGTCAATGTGCTGACAAGCAAAATGACCAAGGCACCTAGCAACTTACCACGCAAACCACGTCTCAGTGCAGTCACCGTATATCCTAGCAAATAGCTAGAATGCAAACCACTAGGCTCTAGGCGCTAAGCAAGCCGCCTGTCTGTGCGGACGTAGCCTTATAGTTTTCGTATAGTTTCCTTCCGTCTGTCCGTCTGTCCGAAGCAAAGCGCCGCGCCGAGGCTCTTAGTGCTAGTAAGCTGTAATTTTGTATGGATATACAAATTTGTCAAAACTCCATAATCGTAGAATAAAATATGAAAAAATATTTTTTTTCAGGGCACCTCCTCTACAGGTACCTAACAAGAGGATGATTTTTTGTTCGTCGCGTACCCTGTAGTGTGGGGTATCGTTGAAAAGGTATTCTAAAAATATTACGGGGCTTTGAAGACCATTTTTGGAATTAGGGGTCCATTTGCGAAATATTTGGCTTTAAATGCTAATTTTGGTTAAGAGTCAAGTGTCCCCCCCTGCTGGCTAAACGGTTGGAGTTGGACAAGTAAAACAATTCTCAAAAATAGTTTATATGATGAATTTAGAAGGAAAACTATAACGGCTATGTTAGCCTAAGTAGTTAATGAGTAATAGTCGATAAACTTACTATGTCGGAACCCTATACTGCGTGTGGCCTGACACGCATTTGCCCGGTTTTTCATTGGACGACACGACAACGACTGTATAGTGTTGTATAGTGTTGAATTGAAGTAGGCAGTATCTAGTAGTAAGGCAAGGTAGTTTGAAGAGTAAGTATTATTGCTTTTAAAGACCGATGAATTTAGAAATAGGGTGTCTTTGTTTCTAATGAGAATTAAATAAGGCGCCGCGTCTTTGTTCGTAACAAGAATCAAATATTTCTTTTCAAATTTCAATCCCTAACAGGTGATTATCGGAGCCAATGAATCCAGACACGTAGCAGGAAATATGTAATATTTCTTAAGCCCTGAATAAATAGACACTTGTGGAATATTTCCATTAGATTAACCTTAACCGAATCGCCAGTAACGCGTATTACGTATTTATCAAAATGCTGTTTACCATGTAAGCACTACAATATATTTATTTGTCTGATAACATCTTGTTGATTGAGACGATATATATTATCGATAAGCTTTCGGATGTAGATACTCGTAGCCGCTATGAGTATTAAACAGTGATGGTCTTTTGATGAGGTTATTATACGATAGTCTTATCAATCGCTACTGTTATGCTATATGTTGCTACACGCTGTATTGTGTTGTGATATGAGAGTACTGATCTCGTAATATGAAGACACTGGATAGAGTCCACAATACATACAACGGTTGGAGAGAATAGAGATCATTAAAAAAACCGGCCAATTGTGTTTCAGGGCTTGTTAGGCCACGCGCAATGTACCCTACATCCGAAGGTGTAACTTGATTGATCGACTATTACTCATTAACTACTTAAGCCTAGCCGTGATAGCTTTCTTTGTAAATTCATTATATAACCTATTTTTGTGAATTTTTTCACTAGTTCATCTCCAACCGATTAGCTGGAAGGGGGGGGGGGGACACTTGACTCTAAGCAAATCTAGCACTTTAAAGCCAAATATTTCGCAAACGGGCCCCTGAATTGTAAATCAGTTTTAGCAAGCCCGTCATATTTTTAAAAGACCTTTTTAAGGATACCCCATACTATGGAATACGTAACGAAAAAAAAATGTTTGCTGTATGGGAATACCTGAAAAAAAAAATTTTTCAATATTTTATTCTACGATTTTGGAGTTTTAATAAATATGTATATTAATGCCAAATTACAGCTTCTTAGCACTAAGGGCCTAGGCGCTATGCTTCGAACAAACGGACGGACGGACAGACGTGACGAAACTATAAGGGATCCGGTTTTTCTTCAGAACCCAAAATCATTAAAAGCCTATACCACTTTCCATTTTGATTAGTTTTCGAATAAAAAGATCGTCAGAATGATTATAACTAATTTAATTTTTTTGTTAATTTACGAGTATAATTCTTGTACGGCGATCTTCCATAGAAAACTTTTCGAACCTCTTTACTATCACAGTTTAGTTTACACTACAGGCTCACACCCAGCCCCGACGCGAATGGAAGATGCTTGAAGAGGCCAACTTGTAAACGAAGCGCTGTCTTACAACGTGACACAGCCGGAGGAACTCGTCAAAATTGACACGACTTTTCGTAATAACTCCACTGTGTAAATTTTAAGTATAGTAAGTTCAAAATTGTAATGCCGTTTAAATTACTATGCCGTATCGCGTCTCAAAAATACAATTGCATTGGGCCACGTAGGTGCGTGTTTGGAGCCAATGGTGGTAGGCCCGTGCCGCGGCTACAGCGAGCGCTGGTTCTTCGACAGCGAGCGCGGCGTGTGCGAGCCGTTCGGCTACACGGGCTGCGGCGGGAACGCCAACAATTTCCACTCGCACGACGCCTGCTTGCGGGCCTGCACTCACAACGATACTGCAGCTGCAGCGTTTCCGACACCCAGTGAGACTAATTGTACATTTGATTTGAATATTGATATTAAACATGCAGTTACATAATAAACTAGACTTATAATGCGTGCACGGTGCGTGTGTGCGAGCGTGCAAACGTGGTGCGTGCATGTGTGTGCGCGCGCGCAGCTGTATTGGTTGCGTGGCAACATCAACATTTATAGTAGACCCGTATTAGAGGCATTTCTGCACCCATCTACTTACCGGATAAAAAATGTTTAATAAAAAATGTTTAAATATAAAACAATTTTTATCCGGTAAGCAGATGGGTGCAGAAACGCCTCTAATATGGCTCCCGTACTATCCAGTACATCAACTATACTTAGTTCATCAATCCAGACTGCTTAATGGTGGAGTATGCTCTAGGTTTCAAGACGAGAGACCCGTGCTTAGTAGTGGACCATTAATATAGTCAAGCCACACATCATCTATAGTAGGTATATAAAAAACATAAGCAATGAAATATAACAATATTAAAGTAGCTTATTCGATTTTAAACTTAGCTCCAACCGCTCCAACTGCGCCCGTGGAGACGAGCACGAAGAAAATGAAATTGGTCCCGTCCAGTGCAGACAACGAAGTGATTATGAACGATACGCCGCAAGGTAAGATTTAAAAAAATTGTTACACAATATACCTAACCATGTAATAACAAAATAATGTAAACATCATATTAAATCGAATGTAGGTAAGAGGATTAGACGTATACGTTAAGTATTGCCTAACAGTGGGTGGTCTTGAAATTTATTTTTCAGTTATAATATTCTGTCCTGTTTGTGTAGGTATCATATCAACAAGACACTATTGAAACGCAATACCCTACTTCTTCAATAAACAAAAGGTACAGTAGCTAGATAAGTTGATACAAGTCTATCGTCTCATCAACTTATCGCATAAAGCAGTAGGGTGGAAGTGCAAAGTTAGATACTTGGGCTCTCCACTGTACTTGTGACTATCTCGCGATAAAACTTGAGTGTGAAAAGTAGTTTTATATTGCAATAGGGTCATAAGATTATAATGTGGTTTTAGTCGCCTTTTCTATTGTAAGTGGCAAAATTTCTTGAGCTCCACATAATATACATAAGTATGAGAGCGCTGTCCGCGTGAAGATGTAAAGGCTGCTAGAGCCAACAGCGACAGTTTATTCGATTAAGAAAAAATTGCGTATCGACGCTTGAAAGGCAAAAAATACCAAGCGACATGTTGACAATTTTACACTACACCATTTTAAAGTTTTTATTTTAGAAAAAAAATCGTAAAAATCGCGTTATTAAGCATTTAAACTGCATGTAAAATTCATTGGAATTAAGTAGCTATTATTAATAGGCGATTTTTTACGATTTTTTTTCTAAAATTTTAACTTTAAAATGCTCTAGTGTAAAGTTGTCAACATGTCGCTTGGTAATTTTTGCCTTTCAAGCGTCGGTATGTTTAGTGGACAATAATAGATGTTTACAGTAGATACATTTTCCAGATGGGTGCGAACTGGGCCCATGGATGGGTTGGGGCGACTGCTTCGGCGAATGCGACTTCGCGGTCAAGCTGAACTACCGGCTCGTTGTGGTAAACACTTTGATTTAAATTGATCGTTCAAAATAATCATGATTACCTAATTATTCTACTTCTGAACTTTGATGGCAGTGATAGCTTAGCGGTTTGAATGGAGGTATCTCGAACGCAGGGGCCCGAGTTCGATTCCTGGCACGCACCTCTGATTTTCAAAATTATAAATTATAAATACGTGCGTATTAAACGTTAATTATCACTTGCTTCGGTGAAGGAAAACATCCTGAGGAAACCTTCACAACTGAGAGTTCTCCATAATGTTTTCAAAGGTGTGTGAAGTCTACGAATCCGCAATTGACCAGCGTGGTAGAGACTGGTCTGTCCCTCACATTGTGAAAGAAGACCCGAGCCCAGCTGTCCATCCTCCTCATTGTTTTTGTTTTATATCAATGTCGGAATAAAGTCCACTGATAATCTGGTATGTGTGAATGTCTAGTTGACATTCTCAAGGAGTCGTCGCCAAAAGGGATTATTTTCCGTAAGATATTGTTGTGTCGCGGATGTTGGACTCGCATTATTTCTAAGCTTTCAGAATAAGAGTGGATAAACCTATCCGTGTGATAATGAAGATTTTAACATGTACACTTTGCGTGTGTAGTCAGATAAGTTTATAATTGAACAGTACCTACGAAATGCGAAAATGCGTATCTATTGTTCGAATAGCAAAAGCCTCCCGACAGGAAAGGTGTGGCGGTAGGCGATCGGTTGAAAGTTAGACGTCGCCGCGTCGTATGTAAAGGCGAAAGTCGGACCGACCAGTATTTGTTGACGTTCTATCCAAATAATTATAATCTGTGTAGCTTAGAACATCACTTTTAAAAACATTAATATAATATATTATTATGTTATTAAAAAAAATGTTTGATGAATTTTTTTTTTTGGCCTAAAAAATTTCAATAAATATCGTATCTAGTTATTTGATAATACTTTAAGTAAATTATAATATAAAGTAGGAAATCCGCTTTTTCATTAAATTGTTTTTCACTATTTTAAATAATTTAGATTTTCGCTTTAAATGCGGTTAAATGTTTTATAAAAATAACAGACTTCAAAATTAGGCATAACTCAAAAACTACTAAAACTCAAAAGTGGCCCCACCACATGACAAGCACCAGCTTTCGATTAAAAAAAGAATCATCAAAATCGGTTCACCCAGTCGAAAGTTCTGAGGTAACAAACATAAACGAATTGAATACCTCCTCCTTCTTTAAAGTCGGTTAAAAAGAATTTTATTTAAATTAATAATAGGTTAAATGCTTCTTGCATTATAAAATCTTCCGTTATTTAAAGTTTAAACGCTTGTTTTTTTTTGCAGAATAATTCCACAGGCGTGGGCAAGTCGTGCCACAAGTTGGTCAAGAGCCGTTCTTGCAAGCCCGGCCATTGCCGGCGACTGTTCGTGGGGAACGTCTCCGATATTTCATCTGTAGAGAACACCACAGAGGATCGAAGTCAGAATGCTCTTTTTCACTAGTTTTTCACAGTAAGTGATGTTTGACGAATTTAAATTGCAATAAATTCTAAAAAAATATCTGTTAGTTCGTAGTCAAGTGGCGTGGATCGTTGCTAAAATTAAGCCGCGGTACGTACGTCATTTTGCATACGATTTCGGATCTAGTCTGATATTTGATTAAGAAAAGATATGCCTTACTATTCTCACACCCGAAACAATTGCAACAAATTTTTAGACATACAAATTCATATTTTCACAAGTTGAGTGTGAGATTTTAGTCCTTTACTTATTTATCTCTTAACAGAACCTCCATATTAAATTATACCAACTATTATTTCTTCTGTGCTTATACTTACCTCCTTAGCTCACGGGAATCTCGATGAAAAGTGTCCTAGATATTCACTGATCCATCGATAAGTCTCAAATATTCTATGATTGATCAAAAGTTTCTGCGTGTTCTTGCACATCGTTTAAGAAAGACAAAAAACAAGACAAAAATTCTCTTTTTGAATAACTAGCTAACCCGGCAGACGATGTTCTGCAACATGTTTTATGTTTATATAACTTAAAAAATATTACTAATCATAATCATATACCTATAGCTTATGACACTCGGAAATAATGCAGCTTTACATTGCTGAAAGAATTTTTGAAATTGGTCTAGTAGTTTTTGAATTTATGTATTAGGTACAAACAACCAAAAAATTAAAAGTTTCTTCTTTATAATATAAGTTTAGACAAAACCCACCTGTATTTAAATTTCTAAAAACATTTAATTTAAGTATAGATTATTCCCCATTCGGTTACATTATTCGTATACATAGTGCTGTTGTTTCGGATACAATATAAGACGGTCGGGACACGGGCACAGCCCTATCGCGTGACTGTTTTACGACCGTCCGGCACTTTGGTCGCAAGTTTAATTGTCATATATTAAATATTTCTTCAAGATTAGGATTATATTCCATTAATAATTATTAAAATAATCTGTGTCTAAGATTATATTTATAAATTATAGTTGTTAGATATACCTACCTACTTAAGTTATTAAATAAGTTTGGACTTTATAATCGATTATGTCTATAGCCTTCCTCGATAAATGAACTATCAAACACAAAAATAATTTTTCAATTCGAACTAGCAGTTCCTGAGAATAGCGTGTTCAACCAAACAAACTCTTCAGCTTTATAATATTAGTATAGAGATGCATTTTGAATAATTATTATATTCCGTTGTAAATTTTTGGATTAATAGATTATACTTAGTGATTATTGCTCATTACGATCGCTTGATCAATACAAATTGGACTGTTATCTTTCTATGTAGTAAATTATCTTAGCGCATTGAATTAGACTGTTTTTGATAATAAATTTCTGATAGTACTTAATTAATTCTACTATACTTTTTTATGTATATCTTTAAGTTTTATCGTATAAAGTGTATTTAATTGTGTATGTCTAAAATATATTTTTACTAAATGTACTTACTTATACTATAGGTGTGCCTAGCCCAATGTTGATTGTGTAGGAACCACATTCGATATATCGGCAGCATATTACAATGTAAGTAATCATCTTATCAGCAGTAATCATCGGATAAAGGCCAATGCATACGTAACAGGTTTTTTCCCGTACGGGATTTCGCTGCGTATGCACTATCGTATACATTTTCTATGAAACTATGTTTCCAAAACTTCACGTCCCGTCCCGTACGGGAAGAAAACCGTTACTTATGCATTGGCTTTAAGGCTGTTATTTGAACATGAAATACATGCATGCCACTAATTAAAAAAAAACATTGTACTTAGATAAATTATATGAAGGAGAAAAATAAATTATTAAAATTGAAATTTACTTTCTTTAATTTTTTCGCTATCGTAGTACATTATCGTTATTAATTTTAAATTGTCTATACATATGTACATATGTACATATACATATTACATTATTCTGGCAGCTTTGAAGGCTAATCAGTTGTTATTATCATGTTTAGTTTAGACTATATCTAACTAGAAGAATCACTAAATTAAAGAATTAGTCTTAATCTCGTCATCTAAATAGGAGGGTAGTAATTAAAATTCAAAATTCTATTAAAATATTTTATTTGTAATACAATAATCAACAACGCTTTGTACACAACTTGGACTTACAGCTTAATAAATTACATCTAATTATTTGTAAATATA
This sequence comes from Thymelicus acteon, assembly GCA_951805285.1. Taxonomy (NCBI): domain Eukaryota; kingdom Metazoa; phylum Arthropoda; class Insecta; order Lepidoptera; family Hesperiidae; genus Thymelicus; species Thymelicus acteon. The sequence continues at coordinate 7,605,097 of OX638219.1, read as the reverse complement.
AATAGGTGATAATTCCGTGGGAACAGTGGACACACACTGACCACCACAGTATCTAGCTTGCCTATACTCGTAATACTGTCTAGGAACATCACAGTCGCATTTTGTTGTAGAAAAAATGTAATACTAAATATATTTTTTCTTTCTTTCGAATTTTAACAAATGTTGCATTCTCGTTTTGTAGTGGCGTACCTACTTGAATCATATTCAAAGGTCTAGAGTATTCTAGAGTGTAGACGGTATACAATTTGTTAGCGATGCCGTTTAAAAATGTTTGGACTCATCATTGAAGTATTATTACTAGCATACAGAACCGACACCGCGAACACTATATATGTCCCAATGAATTGGCGCCGACCGGCTTCAATTTTCAATGGATTCGTTCGATTTTGAAAGGAGAACGGGGGCTCGATTTTGAAAATAGAACCTCCTGTTGGGACACATTTTGTTCGACATGTCTGTTCTATGACATTATACTTCAATGGGACTCATACATTTTGAAGTTTTTGAATTTCGTCAACGTTTCAAAAAAATACTTTGTCTTGGTCCCCAGTGCGGTAATTATTTTATTGTACGTGAGACTAAGATAATATTAGGACTGTAGTCAATAAATCAAAATGCCTCTAAATAGTTTCTACATAATCACAGGTAATTAGGGATTACGGTTTTAACAACAATAATAGGTTAAGGTAAACACAGGCCTGCTTGTTAAGAGCAACCCGTGCTTTATAAAACAAGACGTGTCTTTTAGAATAATTTATCTTCTAAGAGTTCTAAGTTGGGTTTGATTGAGTAGGATAAGCGCATTAAGCGCGCCTAATGTGGGTTGATAAAATACGTATATTTGAAGTAAAATAAATACAAAATTCGATACGTACATTGTATATAACAAACGTTGGAGCGTAGGTTATCGCTATGATATGGCTGTTTATCACAATCAGCGGTTAACCTCTGCGGTAAAATGATGTGGACGGAACCTTAGATAAATATAATTTTTACTGGTCACAATTTCGCATGCATTATATTCTCTACACATACTTTAAATTATTAGGAATTAGAAGGTAAAAGGTCTAAACTCTAATTACTCTCACATACAGCTTTTTGCAGATGTTTCTAGATGTAGCTTAGGATAAAATGATCTCTACCGAAGAGATTAGATCTCAGTTTTCGAAAAAAATACTTAGTCATATAGGTACCTAAGCAAAGAACATGGAATCAAACCCGTTTAATTGACACACAAATAGATAATTTGACACGGTTAAAGAGCTACCTGATGCCGCACATCCACTACATTCTAGAATTATTACAGAATGAAATTAACATAACCAAAATTAAACGCTTGTAATGACTGTAATACAGCATATTTAAATTCAAACCGATCTTCATTCACTTATTTCCGAAGCGTGTAACAATAGGCATTGTAAAATCTTGGAAATTGACAATGAGAGGCAAACGAGGTATTGTTGGTTCACTTGGATGTAATTCAACAATATCGAAGCGAGGGATACGCCGTGATGGAGTGTCACGGAAACATGTTTTTATAACTAACTTTCACTCTCGCGAGTCTCGCGCATGCTGGCAAGCGTTACGTTATTTTATCTATATCATATTTTATGCTATTAATACACGTTATAATCTATCGTTTGCAAGGGGCATCTTTGGTTGTACCTAGTTATCTACATCAATAAAATTTAATTTTAATCTTATACCAATAATGATTTAAACCTACACGAGTCACTAAATACAATAAGCGCCAAAATTTTATAAAACATTTTATTATACATCTTATCTCCTATTCTCTTGTCTCTTCCACAGTAATTAGAACCAACATCCGCTTACTATTTTAGTGAGTCGTTGCAAGTTTAAGTCTTTGTACGTTATACAAATCACACACGTATACATAAACATAATAAAAACTGTAATTAGAGCGTCTTCATACACGAAGCACTTATAGTCACAGTCACAGACAAGAGCCTTGCATACGGACATTTGTGTAGTAGGTAATTGCTATAAAGTAAATGATATTTACTGCGCGAGTGACCGTGTATAATACTAAATAATTACAATAGCTAAATGCGAGTGACGGACGGCTTCCGTGGCGCTGCACAGCATCGGGGGGCGATGCATTCTTTAGCACAAGGACATGAACACGCTATGTTAGCAAAATCTATTAAAGCTTTTTTATCTTCGTCTGAACCTGTAACAATGAAATGTGTTATAGAAGTAAAATTGGTGAAAGCTGCAATTAAAGATGTTTATACCCACACGTGGGATATTTGTAGGATATTAAAATCGATGAGTATTTTTTTTCTATTAACTATGCTTGGTTTTAATCCCACCACCACGATGACCAAGTCCGCATTGTTGAAAGCTTAAAAAAGTTATAAATGAAAATGAAAAAGCAATACAACCATTGCTAGTGGACCTATCATACAGATACTTCACTTAGGGAGACTGGAGAGTCATATAGCGAGCAGTAGGGTGTAGAGTAGATTACATGACTTTAAAAATACTTGTCCACGGGATTATATTATAAATCAAATCATCAAAATCACGTAGGTACCTCCAATAGCCGCGAGTGCAAATTCAGGCTGCAGCGTGACGAGCCCTATCCCGTGCCGCTTGAACACGTCGCAGACGAGCGCGGCGTTGCGCAAGTAGTCCTGCAAATTGGAAATCTGAGAGTCTATTCTGTATTTAATTCTCAATTATCGAAAAGAAGTTGATAAATAAAAAAAAATAAAGTCCCTTGATTTTTGAAATATCAGCCTAAAAAATATTTTTTCAAAATTTTTATCGATAATTCTTTTTCGCCATTTTCATTTGATCAAGTTTCAAAAAAACACATTGTATATAAATATCTCGGTCATGCAGTTATTAATTACAGGGATAGGTACATAGCTCCCGCACCGAGTAGACACTAGTTTACACGCACTGAATGATTGCAGCGTATGGGGTTGAAAAGCCTCGTGAAAAATATAATTTACGTAAGCTAAAATAAGCTGCGTGGGCTTCTAGTCTTCATATACTCGTAGACTTATTAGGGTCTGTTAGGGACTGACCTCATGAGAACTATAAGACACATGTGCGGTGGCGACGATCTTGTCGCGGTCGAGCTGCCAGACGTGCAGCTCGTGTATGGCGATGACGCCGGGCACGCGCAGCGCGGCCGCGTGCAGCTCGCACGCGCCCAGGCCCTCCGGCACGGTCTGCAGCAGCACCAGCCCCGCTGACCTCACTGGAAACACTCTTTCGTTAATAGCCAGCAAACACTGAATTATATTTTAGGGACAGGGTTAATGCACGCTCAAAATGTGGCTTGAATCGATCTAATTGGACCACTGCGACATATTATTCACCGCGGTGTTCTATTCTAGTTCGTAAGAGAGGGTAATTGCCTTACTTCTTGCTTACATGAAGAACATTAGATGTGTGAAGTGTTCGACAGGTTTTGCAGTTTATCGACAATGCTAACATAACCGTGATAGTTTTCCTTGTAAATTCATCATATAACCTGTTTTTGAGAATTTTTTCACTTTTCCAACTTCAACCGTTTATCCAGCATGGGGGAGGGGACACTTGACTCTAACCAAAATTAGCACTTTAAAGCCAAATAGTTCGCAAACGAACCCCTAAATCCAAAAATGGTTTGTAGAGTCCCATAATATTTTTGAAAGACCTTTTCAACGATACCCCACACTATAGGGTACGCAATTAATAAAAAAATCATCCTCACGTTACCTGTAGGGGAGGTACCCTGAAAAAAATATTTTTCGATATTTTATTCTATGATTTTTGAGTTTTAAAACATATGTATATCTATCCAAATTACAGCTTTCTAGTACTGAGGTTCTAGGCACTTTGCCTCTGACAGATGGACGGACGGACAGACATGACGAAACTATGAGGGTTCCGATTTTACTTCGGAACCGTAAAAAATCAGTAAGGTAAGGTAAATGACATTATTATTTGTGAAGCAATACACTAGCAAACTATTTTGAAACGGCATTATACTCAGCACTTTACTCAAAGGTTTGGTAATCTGTTATCAACGGTCCAGTTTCAACGGTACTTTGAACCATACAACTTAAAATGAGTTCTGCTGTAAAGTAAAAGATGAAATAAACCAAAAGTGGAAAACTTCAGTTTTTGTTGATTTGCTAATTTGAAATGTAAAACACTTTTTCTGCTCCGGTCGCACAATACAGGGAAATGTGAAGTGAAACGGAATTTTGTTTCAGTTGTTTTTATTGCGGCTGTTTTAGCGATTTTGAGATAAGACATTCTATAATGGCTGATGGAATAATAAGGCGTGCCTTTGTAAATGGGTATAAAGGCTTTTAGCGATTTCCATATTATTATAATACATTTAAGTGCATAAAACACAAACAGGAACACGGAAACTTATGCAAAATAAATTAATAATAATTAAATACGGACTTGGACATTGCTCTACCATCCAAAACTAAACATATTCTTCTTAAAAGAGGCAACTAGATTCACAAGCACCACAGGGCACAGACTTGCAGTATGGTTTATGGTTCCATCAGAGAATCATATTTTTATTTATTTATTTATTTATTCTTTATTGCATTCAACTTACAAATAGGAGATACAAAGGGCGAACTTAATGCCTATTGGCATTCTCTACCAGCCAATCCAGTATGACAGAGAGAAATGCGAGGTAGGCGTAAATACACAATTAAAGATTAATAATTAAAAAGAGAACATAAAATTTTACACATAACTAACAACTTTATCGTTTTTACTAATTATCGCTTGGTAGAGTCGTAAGGAATGTACAGTTTGTTCTAAAAATGTACCTATGTAAATTATAAATATAACATACAGTAATAAAATGACACTAAACATTTTATTGCATGAGTAAAATTGTATCAGTTTCAGGTAATTACTGAATTGACTGAAATATTGTATAAAATGATGAAAATCTTTTCCACTGATTGCATGCACGATTCGTACCTACTTATACGTGTACTTCTTTGGAGTAAATGAATTGTTGTTGTTTTTTAACAAGACTTGAATTTATACTGTCGGATACGATTCTTGATTTATTATGCCAAAGTATTCCGCGGCCAGTGACCTTGCATCGTCTCGACCACCCGTTGCTCCATAGCATCATAATATGGCACGATGTAAATCATCTCACTCTCAAATGATATGAGCAACGATTGAATAACGGTTATTTATTATTTTGCTGGGAAAAGTCTTTCGTTTCTTTTATGGGAATGAAATGAGTTTTGATGTTTATCGTAAATTCTTTAAAAGGGCGTCCAATAATTAAAATTCATGTTTTTGTAATTTGTGGAATTAGAGTTTAAAGTTTCGTGGAAAAGTAACCGTATTTATCTAGAAATTTATATATTACGTAACGATATATTTATTTAATTTAAAATGTTATTGTTATATAGCAATAGTACCTAATAGTTATACCTATTTTGAATTTAATTAAAAGCCTGCCGCCCTTTTGCTTTAATCAGCCGCCAAACGACTCGTGTTCCGGCTGAGGGCTTGGGAGCCAGTTCCTTCTTTCTTTCATCGACGACGCTGTAGCCTAGTTGGTAGTGACCCTGCCTGCGAAGCGAGGGGTCCTGGGTTCGATTCCCGGCTGGGGCAAATATTTATGTGACAGATAAATATTTGTACTCGGGTCATGGTTGTTATTGTGATGTGTTATATGTCTCGTCCATGCCACCCGCGACATATGTGTAGTCCATGCCACCCGCGTCACAGGTAAAAACCTACTGCGGGGGTGTGAGTGTGTAAGCGTTTATTTATTTCATTATTTAAGTTTATTTATTTCATTTTTTTTTTCGTGATCTCCACTTGGTCTACACAATAATTTTAGTGATACTTACGGAAGGGGTAGTTGAAGACGACCAGCACGATGGCCGCAGCGGCGGAGAGCGCGGGGTCGGCCACGCGCGCCGCCACCGGCTCCCACTCCAGGGTGAGGCCGGCGCTCATCACGAACAGGCTGCCTGGGGGAATGCACCGGTATTAGGGTACTTTTTTTATAGAGCGAAAAACGAGCGGATGAAGCGATGTGTTGCCCCGACTAAAAAAGGAGAATAGTAAGAAAGAAGGACGTGTTAAATTTTGATGCATTGCGCATTTTGATTAGAAAATAATAATTCAATTATAGTTAAAAATACTAAAAAAACACGCTGACATCATAATGAAACTATGAAATTATTGTATTGTTATAGGCCCGTGACCTCTGTGCAAATTTCAAGCTAATAAGTCGTCTTGAAATTGGTGAAAATTACGTTGAAAGATTCCGTTACATACAAATATACAGGTCAAGCTATTAAAAGCTTGTTAATAAAATGGCATTGGACGCTAAGGAAATTTTTGCTATAGGGCCATCCCTGTGTTCCCTGAGCGCGACAGTATGGTTATGATATAATTTAAAACCAAGTGATACATGTTATACCTATTCCGATAATTAGTAGGATTATAAGAAACATTTTAAGTACCTATATTGCCTACTGAGTTACAGCGCGGTAAACCCGGAATAACTCGGTATAAAATTATACTTTACGAGATGGTAAAAGTGCTTCTCGTATTCGAGCTTGTAACACGTATAGTCCTAGTTAAAAATAGTACTTAAGTATTATGTAAGTGAAGTTGACCGTTACTAAATGCATCTTATAAATTGCAAGTGCTTCATGGCAACATTAAAGTCTTATATGCAAGTAAAAAAATGTTCTCTTGAGTGCATTCATCCTACAATTCATTTCACATCCATAAATACTTATTAGACAAGAATTTTGACATGTGATCACATTGTAATGGTTCTCAAACGTAGGACATTAATTGCGATAACCTATATAACACCATATATTTTTTTTGGGTCTCGCTAAGTTTACTTACATTACTATTACATTGCTACTTTTTTCTAGAATACTTACTGGCTATATCAGTAGGTGCGTGTGCTAGGATGGGCTCCGCTGCACCAGTCTTCAGCACGACGCCGCCTCCATCCGTCATGCTGAGCCGGCGACTGTAACTCAATTCGCGTCCTGAACACAAAACGCATGTTATACAGAAGACAGAAGTGGTAGAGCTTTTTTAATCTTGCTTCACTCACCACCTCATGGTAAATGAATATTATGTCATCCAGGGTGGTGTTAACTATAAAATTAGTAAATACAGAATCGGCTCAAAGGCGTTTGGAAATAGCTTTTGATGTCATTATATTTTTAAGGGTGAAAACTCTGTCTTATTACAGCCCTGCTCGGAGCAGCGAGCAACCTCCGAGTATGTTCGACTTAAATATAACAATCTTTATTTTTGGGTAAAAGTAAGAACCATCAAGTTCCATAGATAAACGCTCACCGGCCAGTAACATATAATTGAGGGCATGTAGAAAGAGCCCAATGACGGCCGTAGCAACGATGACTCTCGGGTAGAGTGGCGGCTGGCCGTGCGAGGAGTGCACGCCCAGCTGCAGCGCGTTCACCACCAGCGCCAGCGCGAACGACGCGAACAGCACGTGCACTGACAACCGGCCGACGACCTCGATGCGCGCCCAGCCGAACGTGTTCCTGAGCTTGCCTTCGCGCCCCGCGCTCTCGTCTGCGCGTTCATACTGGTACAGAAGATGCAGCTTTAAGTAGCTGACGAAATAGTGGTCAAGCCAAGGTGTCGATACCTATTAGTAAACTAACTACTTAAAGGAAGGAAGGAAGGAACTTCAGGACTTGTAACTGAATTATAGTCCTAGCCGGGCGGGTAAAATCAGTCAGATATTTTGCACCTCATGCATGAGTATCGTCGGATTAATCTGCTTTTTGTAAGCGTTCACGCCATCTGTGCTGCTACCTTCAGAATGTATGAAAAATAATTACATAAGGTTAATAAAAGTCACGTGCTCATGTTTCCGCATTTAATGTCATTCCCATACATTTTGAAGATAATATGAATCTTGAAGGTATGAATCTGAAGGCTCTACCACCAACAAGGACGCATAAGCATGTTGAATGTTCAGAACGGTTTCTTGCTGTTGAAATTTCTTCAATTTTTTTCTTGATATTTCAATAACAAAAAAAAATACAAGTTTATATTATTACGGAAGTTGCCATACCTACCTATCTATCTCTAGGTAGATTGAAATGAAAATAATTATTAAAATAGAAAAATAATATCACTTACTTAATTACAGCATTTTATGTAGCTACTTAAATAATAATTTATCAATAAATTATAAGTTGTGTAGACCAATAAAATTACTGAATTGAAATTAAATGATAAGCCGATAAACCCAAGACAATGGGCTACTTTATCGGTGTACTTCCGGACATCTTAAAACAATCGAGAACCATGTTTCGTGTTTACAGAAAAAGGTTCCATTGTGTTAATAAAATGTAATTAAAATATTCAAACAACTAAATTAGGTACTTAATAAGTAATAAGTAACTTAAAAATCTGGATAATTTGATTTATTTTAGGCAAATTATTTTACTGGTTAATTTTAATTAATAAAATCTATTCTCTACGTTAAGAAGTAAATAAGAAAATACCTTATAAGCCAGCACAGTGGTGATGAGACCGACAAGCCTGCAGAGTGAGTGGCAGGTGTCGACGAGCAGGGTAGGGGAGTGTGTGACGTGTGAGGCGAACAGCCGGCCGCTGAACCCGGCCACCGCCAGCAGCAAGGCCAGCAGCGACCGCGGCGGTGGCAGCCACTGCAGCCACTCCTTCATTGCCATCTTCCGTCACAAGTCCTGAACCAAGAAAAAACAATTCCGCTAACTTGTGTTTGGCAATCGTAATTATGGTTTTGGAGGTCTTATTCAATAGATTTAAGAGGTTTGTTTTTTAATTTTCTGTAACAGTTAAGCAGCCATCCAAGTGTGGAATAGGCATTTACTAAAATGTAAATTAAGTTATTCATGAATTTACATATTATGTAGTTACCGTAACTTTGTAGTGAGTTAAAGTACTAGATAGATATTAAAATTTAAATATTTGAGAATAGAGAGATAAACGTCGAGATGTTGTTGGCGGCTTGCGTCGTGTTACTTGCGTGATCTCTTTCGATTGCATGAATATTATGTATGTACCTACCTACAAGATTGTAACCGTAGTGCTACTCATAGATTATACACTGTGCTATTCAGGTTTTGGGGAACGCTAATCTACCTGGTATTATAATAAAATGGGTCATTTAAAGAAAATACTTGTTTATAAATAATTTTATCATAGAAACTCAAACTTCATAGTGTCAATCTGGGTACTGTGGTAAAAATAGTTTAATAAATGACGATTTTCTGAGTTCTAAGTAGAGCGCAATTGGTAAGAATAACAAATGAAGGACTTCTCACCAAGCGAAGACATCTAGACACTCAGACTAGACGGTGTATAAAACGTACTACGAACTACACCACTGTAGGGACAGGGAGTGACAACGCGTTATATTCGTACTCAACAAAAAGTTAGTTCGTTTATGTTATGTTTGTCTACAATGTTTACTAAAATATCTGCTGCATTACGACACAGTATCATTACTTAATATTGTTATATTTACCGTGACATAACTAGGTATATGGTGTACTATATGAACTACATATCAGTTAGACACTTATTTTGTTACATGGTAGAGTCATTTTCCATTCCTAAAATCATGCAAGTGTATAGATATTTGTCATTGCCCTTATGCATGTCATTTTTAATTCTACTAACGTTTCGAAAATCTACTTTGCAAACCCGCTTGCTCAGGACTTACTTACTTTTGAATAGGTACTTCTTATCTAGGATATCAGCAACCGACACGACACTAGCGTCGACGCCCATTTACAAAAATCCTACATAAATAAAGATCATGAATTTGATTTAAGTACATTCACTATGACAATCGTGCTTGACCTGCAGTCGGTAGCTAGTTTGAGGAAGATCGCATTCAGCTTGATTATAGGCAATCTCCGGCAATTGAAGTCGCGGGCTCTCACGGTGCCCTGGCCCCTGACTGCCCTGGTCATTGTGTCACTAAAATGTGGGGATCTCGACTCTTGTTCCACGTGTATTAGTGAAGTTTCACGGGTAGTTTAATATAATTTGAATGTGATGTTCATTAAAGGCAGAAAATTTCAACCTCCATTATATATGAATTTTTCATCTCCTTTTGTTGAAAACACCTCAAGAATTGTCTATAATACAAGTTACGAGGTGTGATTGTGATGTTCATTATAGGCAAAAAATCTTAACCTCAGTCAAATAAATATTTTCCCATTTCCTGTTGTTAAATGTACAGTCAAGTAGAAATTGTCTAAAAAATATAATTTTGCGTGTATTTTTTTATTAACGCAAAAGTGCTACTGGGAAACTTACAGGTAGATCGGCGTAGCGTCAATGTTGTTTTTCTATTCATACTATTCATAGAAACAAGAATACAATAACTATTTTCAAAAAGTTTACCAAACGTCCCTCTGCTAAATTTTGTGTGAAAACTTAAAAGCTAAGGACTAAAAACCATACTTTTGGAAAAAGCTCTGACATTATAGCGATATTCCGAATAAAATATTATCACTTCAGTGTTGTTGTTATTAATAGTTCAATTTAGTTTTTATGAATTCACATTCGTTTCATACATAGAATGTGTATAAAAGCTCTCTCTCGGTAACCTCGTGGCCTATTTCTTGCGTCGACACACGCACATATAAAATACATAACCGATTAAGTGTATTGTTTTGTTATTATTAATACTTTATACTTAAATTGAAATTGTTTAAATTAACATTGCTTGACATTGTATATTATCAATAATTTAGATTAATATTATTTGACATTGTATAATTAGAAGCATTAATTGTTTAAACCCACTCACTTAAATTGCAATCCCAATACCTACATTGTTTTCATGTATGCTTAAAAATTATTATTTGTGACATCTGTAAATGTATATATGTTACCGGCAAAATCCGATTTCAGGTTAAACTAGTTTGGCCTAGGCCAAACTAGTTTATCCTACTCGTGTCAGGTCAAACTAGTTTGGCCTAGTCCAAACTAGTTCGGCCTAGGCCAGACTAGTTTGTCCCGACACGATTAGGCAAAACTAGTTTCTCGTCAGTCTAAAACTAATTAGAACAGAATTGTTACGGATTTATATTTATTCGACAAATCTTTGTGCTTAAAACGGGATCCTGCCTTCTCGCCGAAAATTGTTTGGCCGATTATCACTTGCCAACCAACGGTTCGCCTATTTTTCACTTTGACAACTAACGATTGTCAAATTTTTGTATGACAACGTTTCATTTGGTAGAATTATTGTTAAGCTGATTATTATAATGACACAACACGTTCAGAGTACTTATCATTTGTCAAATCCTTCACTAGGCTAGACAACTTTTAGACGAATAACGTTTCGTCTGTGTAACAGTTCCCTATTAGTACATTTTTATTATGATAAAAAATAAACTAATTTTTATTTAAGAATTACAAAAAAAACCTTAACACATTAAATTCGCAGCAATGTACATTAATAATTTTTCCTCTGAATATGAAGATTTGTGTTCAAAAGAGTTCTGTTGATTCTGGTGGGGCACCTGTTAATATATTTTCTATTTCCCCTCGTTGGTAATGGTGTTCTTTATTAATTGTTTTATCAATTTTTCAAAATTGGTGACAGAAACGACTTAGTCAACCCCGACCCCACGTGGTACTAGTCTGCCCTACCCCTAGAGTGAATGTAAATCCCGGAGGCGCGGAGGGAGAGCAGCCCCCGCCCGCTGTAACGCTGTTTGTTACGCAAGGGCGGAGGGGCTGCATTTCCCGCAGCGCCGGAGACGTTTAAAAGCCTGTTTGTGTATCAAAAACCCCTAAATTCTCCCTAAAAGTGCATACAATGCAACTTTGTAATTATAATGATTTGTCATTTTCTTTATAAAATTGGCCCGAAACCTTACTTAATACATCATTTGGTAAACAATATACAACTAAATTTTTATTACTCTAACTGACGACTAGACTGACGAGAAACTAGTTTTGCCTAAACGTGTCGGGACAAACTAGTCTAGCCTAGGCCCAACTAGTTTAGACTAGGCCAAACTGGTTTGACCTGACACGAGTAGGATAAACTAGTTTGGCCTAGGCCAAACTAGTTTGACCTGAAATCGGGTTTTGCCGGTAACATATACATGAAAGCGATAAATAAATACAAATACAGTTGTAAGTAGGCAAAGCGGCTTATACCAACTAATAGAGCCGTATTTTTTTTTTATCTAATTTTGGATTCTGTATGAATATTCATTGTGAGAAATTGTTACTACCTATGTATTTATAAATTCTGAACGGCAAAAGAAAGGATTACGTATTAATTCCAATATAAATTTAGTAATATTTGTATATTAGTGATTCTATTGGCTGTAAATATTATTTTCTTCCTATTAATGAAATTATATTATTTATGAGACTGATCTTCTAATTCTTTGTTGAAGTCAGCAATAGTATTTTTGTTTCACGTTTGACTCATAATTTTATTATGAAAACATGGTAAATATTTCAAAAAATGCGGCATAAGAGCGAAAGGTAGATGACGTCTAATTATACGGATGGTATCATTGTATGTCATTGACTTCGAACGTGGGTCAATCGCACTCGCCGTGGGCTGAACACGACGAAAGTAGCCGATAACTAAGCATCCGTGACTAGTAAAGTAGGTTAAAATCACGGCACGGGTCACAGTTTAAACAATGATACTGATACAATCCAAAGATACAATGCATCTATCTGAGATATCGCGGTGACAGACGGCTCTCGACAAATATAATTTGCATATGAACATGTGTATACTGTATTGTAAATTGTAATGCAGGCAAATAATTATGTTAACAGTTATGTCAGGGTCAACTAGCGTACAGCTAGTGACAGCAATTTGATTTAAGGTAAAAAGATCTGGAACAAAGTTATGGCATCACATAATTTGGCCTCGTCATTTTTTATCCACTTTGGTTCACTTTGGTGTAACGAAAAGAAGAGTTATGATTTAGTTTAAAATTATTTATGTTGAACCGTTCTCGGTTCTCGCAGTTTCTACGCTGCCCACCTATGTTGTTTTATATATCGGAGATCATAAAATAGAACGCAGAAACGGACCAGGCTTAGGTGTATTCGGATTTTGAAGATGGCAACACTATGCAAATTGTCTACTGTCACTTTGACAGGCGGTGACGGGATAACCGAAGAGACCTGCTGACTTGCCAGCCAACAACGGACACTTCGGAGACAGCCTTCGAGCTGAGCAGACGCCTAGAGAAGAACAATCAGATACGGATCGACCAGTAACGGAATCAGACCAGGGGTTATGCGAGGCTTGGGATGGTTGTGAGGGGAGGTTGGAGACCATTGGGGCGGTTCAGCCCTCATTCCTGACTATAATAACTGTGTAAAGTGATTAAATTGAAAAAGTGATGTAAAACCTATGTTAAGATGAATTTCTGACTAAAGTGATGTAAACGCCCATTGTTGTTATTATTTCCCGAACCACCAACCACCCAACCGTATTTTCTCCGACATCGGAAGTGGATAAATAACCCAGATGGTTCTCGCCCACACATGTAAGAAAATCAATGAAGAATGACGATGGTTCGGATGATATTTGAAATAAATTGGTTGCAATGAGAAACGTAACGACGGTAAACAAAAGATTTTCATTTCGCAAGAATTCGCATTTCAGGTTTTTCAGATGGCTACCTTATTATGTTACTACAAGCAGTGGACGGCGAGCATGTAAACAGGTGAACAAAGGATTGGAATAATTTCATTAAGGTTTGAGGAAAGGGTTGAGGAAAGTAAGACAGCGATTTGGTATGGCATATTTTATTTCATTATTATTATTGGTAAGCTCCTGCAGCCAGTATGTTGTCTCGTAGCGAGCAGCACTTACAGCTTTTTATTTATCACGAACATATGCTTGGCGAATATCCTCGTTGACTGGCTGATCTGCTTGAACTCCTGGACAACAACACTGGTCTCACTGTCCAGGCATTCCTGATTCCGTGGCGTCTTTGCGACGTGTTACATAGCACCAGGATTACACGCTTCTTTTGCTAAGTATGGTGGCAAGTTAATGAGTAACTGGGCATATAGAAATAAAGGTTATTTTCTAAACGGCGCACACGTTTAGAAAACATGGGGCTAAAGCCTTTACTAGTCGTATTTTGGGAGCTTTAGTGACGTTGCAATCCCCCCATATTTTGTTGTAATTTGTTTCATTACACATAATCGGAAAATCCGATCGTCTTCTTCTTTAATATCTTGACTTCCGGTATAAAAGGTGCCGCCATATTGAACTGTCAAAACACGTTATAGAATCTTCAAAGTTAAGTTTTCGTGAATTTGAGATCAAGTAAAAAAATATTGTGCTTCTTGTAATATCTAGGTTTTCCTGAAAATAAGGATTGATCGGAAAGAGCTGTTTAAAGTGGTGGTTTGCGTAAACTACAGATCGTTTTGCTTTGTTTGTGCTTTATTTAACGAAGTGTTATTAAATCATTGTACGGTATCTTTCATCGTAATTGTGATTAACTTGTGCCAACAAAGTTATTCAAAATCAGTGCAAGTATAGTGTTTTGTGATACCAGAAGTGTTATCTAAATGAGATCAAGAATTTTAAATTTTCAAGCATCTTGTTATTCTTTAATTTAGTCTACCCTCAGTTCAGAAAAATGACAATTGGACCACGAACCTACAAAAAGATTGGACATTTCGTGTTTTGTCTTTGTTTTTTGTGTGTTTCAGATAAACTGGGTGAATGTGATGGTTATGTGGAATGTAACCTGTGAATATCTAAGCGGTGGTGAGAAATTGCATCAATGCGAGATAACGAAAACTGGCGCAGCGTGAACTACCTGCATTTGATTTTGTTGAAACCGACGGGAGCGCATCGCGGCTCCTTGTACCGTGACTTACGATGAGCATTATCAGTCATTAGATGGCGACATGATATAACAGGTGATCTGTATTGTTTCTTTTTTGTGGCTGCTGACTAAAACAGTAATTTTGTCAAGTTTGTGCTGATGTCGCATTTGACATTTGATGGTCAATTGAGTTTGTATACTCGATGATTTCTGGTAACAAAGGCCACAGTGAGAATGTGGTGAACGAAGTGAGTGAATAATGGCATTTTTGTCATTTAAAAGGGTCATGCAAAGATAATAATTCCTTTACTGATTTGTTCAACAGTTTTTGAGTATCTTTAAGACAGACGGGATAACACACTAAGAATTTCTTAAAAGTAAAAAAAGGTTAAGTGAACCAATTGTCGATTGTTTCTGATGAGTAGAAAGTGGTATGCAAGTCACTCGATGGAGGTGGCATGGTTATCGTCACTCGATGGAGGTGGCAAGATTATCGTCACTCGATGGAGGTGGCATGAGTTGCTATCGCTCGATATAGGTGATAGCAACGACACTCTTCGCTGATTAATGTTTGTGATATTATTTACTACTATGATATTGTTCGCTAATGAGCGAGTTGCAAAGCTAGATCGTGTTATCAGACTGTAATTCTGAGTAATTATCCCGTTCTGGCTGTTACATAAGTGTTCATTATGAAGGGGCTATGGATTGGGGCTTGAGGTCAGGGAGGCCGAGTTGGAAACTTTTACTTTGCGAAGGTTTATGTCTTTTCCAGATGTTCCTCTGCTGCCTCACACGAGGACGTGTGAGATTCATCAAGATGGCCGTATCGGAGATCATAAAATAGAACGCAGAAACGGACCAGGCTTAGGTGTATTCGGATTTTGAAGATGGCAACACTATGCAAATTGTCTACTGTCACTTTGACAGGCGGTGACGGGATAACCGAAGAGACCTGCTGACTTGCCAGCCAACAACGGACACTTCGGAGACAGCCTTCGAGCTGAGCAGACGCCTAGAGAAGAACAATCAGATACGGATCGACCAGTAACGGAATCAGACCAGGGGTTATGCGAGGCTTGGGATGGTTGTGAGGGGAGGTTGGAGACCATTGGGGCGGTTCAGCCCTCATTCCTGACTATAATAACTGTGTAAAGTGATTAAATTGAAAAAGTGATGTAAAACCTATGTTAAGATGAATTTCTGACTAAAGTGATGTAAACGCCCATTGTTGTTATTATTTCCCGAACCACCAACCACCCACCCGTATTTTCTCCAACATATATATAAAATGAATAGAAATTAAAATTTACTAATAATTTTCAGTAGACTCTTTAGATTTTGCATCCGATGTGATATGCATATGACGATATTTTTTTACTTTACGTATACCTACATAAAAACAAACGTCTGGACGAATTGAGAACCTCCTCTTTTTTGAAGAAAAAACAACCAAATAATCAAATCCAAGATTGAATGTAATTAATAGCTAACTAACATTCGTATTATGACGAATACACATAAAAGTACCTACCGACCTAAAGTACCTACCTAGTCGTTTGTGATATTAGTTGATTTGAAAGTAGAAATAAGCTGTAGGTAGATGAAAATTGAAAACTAGTTAATGTAACCTAATGAAGTTGACCTCTTAAACCTTTGCTTTGATATCAGTCAGAGTTTGGTATTTGTGTACACTTTTGAACGTGTTTTCTTTACCCGTTTATTTACTTTATGAATGCTAGAGAAAGTAAGAAAATGACATGTTTGTTACAGTGTGGTTTACCATCGAAAAGAGATTATTTCGGTTTGTTTCTTTGATAATAAATTTATATGCATTTTACTTTCTTGCGTACTGTATAATATAATGTGGTTTTTGTCAGGTAATAGGTTATCGTTTAGTGATCTGGTAGGAACTAAGGGGCCTCTATCGATTACGGGGCCCTGGGCACGTGCCCAGAGTGCCCAGTGGGAAAGAGGGGTCTGAATATTAGGCATATATACTGATGGATCCGTAAATAAATCGTTATCATAAAATTGTAACTGAAAGATGTTAACGATTTAACGTATCTTAATGCAGTTTTCACTGATTTATTGTTTCTATCAATTTAGAGAATGGCAGAACATTTTTTCAGATGCTGACAGCTTACAGTGTTTAAAATATCCCTGACTGAAGTCAGGGCGGTTACTACTTAGTAATTTCTAAAAATCATTGTTAATCTATTGCGTTAGTAAATATCTAAAAACTAACTAGCTGCCCGGACAGACTGCGTTCTGTCAAAAGTTTATTTATTTATTTTGAGATGTAACTATAGGATAGTTACATTCTTTCAAATTGGATCAAACTGCACACGGTGTGCAAATTTGATTAAAATCGATTAATTAGTTAAGTAGTCCATCGCGGACAAACAACGTGACACGTAATTTATATATGAATATACATATATAAATTAAAGATAAATACGTAATAAAATTAGCTTTTTCAAATATCTTATAGGTATGTAGAGACATTTACCAGTAACAGTTTATTTATACATTTGTACATTTCTACAATTTTATTGTAGAGTAAGATCATTGATCTACCTAAATAAATTAGTTGTTTTGGTTGTCGTGGATTTTTCACTTTTTACTATGATAATAATATGTTTTACGCCGATATTTCGATCCAGATATACGGATCGACCCGTTTCTTACTGGAACATGAAGTACCTAGTACAATATTTAAAATGAGTCACTTATAAGAGTTAGTGACTGATGACTTTCCATTACAGGGGGTGTCCATGATTCGATACAGAGTTGGACAGTGACATTGTGCGGCTTAAATATTTGTTTTAAACCCATAGGTAACTTCATTTCGTTTCATGAATATTTACTTGGCAATTTAAATTATATACTAGGATCTTAAATATCCCGTAAAAGTTATGAAGTTTAGTATAGCTATTTCTTTAGTTTTTACGTTGTTCTAAAAAATTATAGGTACCTACATAATATTTTATTTCTGTCTGTGAAGTAGAAGTGAAACGAAAGCGGCGCAAGGTTTTTTCCTAGCGAACACACAACACACATTCGGACAAACGAGCCACGTTATATCTATTTATACGTTCGGCAATGTGATTTTATTATAACCTAGCCGTACCTACCTACTTAACTCAAATGTGCTCTTGAGAGTCTTGAGTGTAAGGTAAAAATACTTGTTTAAATAACATAAGTGAAGAGTATCCCTGTTCGAGATCTTGCTATTTATTTTTAACTGACTATAAAATGATTGATTGTAAAATACTGGTGCTACTGATGAATTGTAACGATGGTGTCGATGCTCTTTACAAGTAAGCCGACAAAATTTTCTATTGCATAGAAAGTATGTTCTTGGAAGGGAATAGTAAGTATATTTATGATCTAACAATAAGTACCTAGTTAGTTGCATGATTGTATTGTGTATATATGTATAGACAATCTGTGCCACTGCGTCTTGATTGCTTCTGTGCTAACAAATAAATGCTGGAAACCTGGAGCGATGGCAGGCAGGTATTATTTTTGTTTAGGACAATGAAATCAGTCAATAATTTCTTGAGAGCGCGTCGCGACGTAGGTTCATTCATTAAACATAATTATTTTCCCAGCGCTGCTATACATTTTCACACGAAATTGTTAAATATTGTATTTTGAATGCTTAAAAAAACTCACTCACCTATAGTGTCTGTTCGATCGATGAAACCGTACAGGTTTAAGGAAATATATCACACAACACTGAGGTTTACTAAACACTGGCAGTCAGTCTGCCACATTGCAGTTGTATTATAATTGTTTATATTTTGAAAAACGTGTTACGTTGATATTGTTGTTGCGGAGCGGTTTCGCACGTTGGTTAGTGCGCCGGCGGCGGTCGCGGCACTGGCGTGCGCCTGCGCGCGCGCCTCCTTATCGACAACCTCTCGAAGCACCCGATAAGCCAACTGGCCGATTTTTAATAATCATGAAGTGAACTTCGGCGGTCGGTCGGTTGCAAACGCTGCAGCCTGCAAGACACGCCGACGCTGCGCCGCGCTGCAACCGTTGCGGACGCCGTTGCAGGCGTTGCGCGTTGTCGTCGTTGTCTTAACGAAAATATTAATTTATAGCTGCATTCTTTGTAATTAAATAATCAAATTTAATCAAATCAAAATTGAATTGATAACATAAGTTTATAGAATTAAATAAATCATAGATTGTGAACCTTTTACAGAGTTACGGGTACTCACAATATGCATGTTATTTAAATAGACCAACATACAAAGACGAACTTAGAATGATTGACCTCCTACATATTTTTGTAGCATTTTTATCTTTGCTAAGAAGAACTCGACTAATTTGGTGACAAATAATGTATTCTAAAATGAAAAAATATCTTCTTGTTAGGATCGTGAGGAATAGCTTCCATAGTGGCAAAACAGCGAATCGCTCGGTTTAATTAAAATATTTGTTTTTATAGAGCTGTTTGGGGTCACGGCCGACCGCCATGCGCCACCGGCGTATTTCTGCGACGGCGATACGCGTCCCAAAATATCTCTACTTTCTTTCGGTCGGAGAAGAAGTAAACAAATTCTAGTAGGCCATCGGCATTCTCAAATATTTATTTTTTCATACATTTACTGCTATAAAATCTGAGTTCGATGATTACCATTAGCTGCATATGTATAGCAATTATATTTGTGACACAGTGTTATTGTTTTGGTATGTTAAGCTGCACATGTTGGCTAAGCCAATATGTGAATTATTTTTGCAAGTGAAAATGCAACAATATTTTTAAACTTTCGATGAGTAAAAAGTTACCTGCCTGAAACATTATTTTATTGGAATCTGCAAATAACGGAGATTGGGTCGCTTGTCCGTAGCGTACCGTAGCTTTCTACTTTTTTACATTACCTATAAGTAGGTAGGTATTTACGGAGACGTATAGAAGTGTCAAGAATAGTAAATAAGAAATTAATAAATTGAGTTCTATATTTCACGATAGCAAACTAAATAAATGTATAGAGAACCGTGTCTCTTTCAATATTATGTAAAATACCTACGTAGGTACCTATGAGAATTATTTAAATTGTCAGTTAGAAATTAAAGATTATCATAATTAGGGTGAAGTGACGCGAGAAAACATAGCAAAACCGTGACCAAGGATACATAAAGTCCTCTAACGAGAACTAACAAAGACCGTGTCTAATTGTTTGTTTACTTACCTTAATGATATTGATATACTTGGTATAACAATGACTACAATGTACATATTTGACGACCCGTGTGGCGCAATGGTTACCACGCCGGATCGCCGCACCGAGGGTCCTGGGTTCGATTCCCAGTGAGGCGGAATTTCAATGATGAGTTTGAATTTCTGTTCTCCGTCTGGGTGTGAATGTCCTTGTCTAGTGTGTTGTCCATGGCACCCACGACACAGGGAATCCTAGGTGTGGGGCTATGAGTGTGAAGCGTTATTATTATATTATTATTATTAAATGGTAATTTTTAGTATTTCAGTTGTTTTAATCGAGCCTTGGGGTGGGATTAGGTGTCCGATACGTAAAGATATCAGAGTTAGTTGACCCTATTTATATCTACTCATAAATGGATAATTACAAGGTAACTGATAACTAGTTGTATTTTGCACAATATGTTTGGACACGAATCTACTTGATCAATAGCATCTACAGATTAACCAAAGGGAGATCTCGTCTGAGAGGTGGCAGTATCCCGATTTTTCTATTTTTAAACTTTATTCGTTTTGCGTGCTGAAGTAGCTCCTATGTTTGTTTCATTTTAATTGGGACTCGAAACTACGATCAAATAGAAAGGTAGAAATGGCTTTGAACCACGGAACACAGGTGTTCCGTGGCTTTGAACATTGCAGGCTGAAGATAATAATTATAAACAATCAGAAACAATATTATTTTCTTTTTGAGAGACATGGCAAGTCATAGGAAAAAATCTGTCAGTGATGTAATTTGCCAAATTTCCCAGTGAAATCGTGCTGAAGTTATATCGAAAAATTTCCAAAAAAATATATATCCACGATGCTTAAGACTGTGTGTAATTCAACTCCAATACCGACAGGTAGGCTGAAAAGGGATTACCTACTTAAAGATTGTTAATAACAAAGTTGTGAAATATTGGGTATCTACTTAAATTTCTTATCATAAATATAAATATTTATTACATACATACGAAACTAAGTCAATAACAAAACGGATAAGTTACACGATGGCTTAGGTTAAATCAAATGTTTGTGATATTTTATCTTGCTGGTACCCACGATAGGTATATTTAAAATATTATATTAAATGTTTTGCTGCTACGGGAACGTTACAAACCCTACCTACAAAAGCTGAAATTTGTATAAATTAATGTCCTTTTTTTCTCCAGAACCGAATACCGGTCTGAAGAAACGAGTACTTAGATCATCGAGTTTGAGCAAAAGAGCACATTCTACGAGCCCAGTCTCAGTTAGAACACGAGTATGAACATTTTATTAATGAAATATCAATGAGAAAATAGTCAAATTATCTATTCGTCTATATTTAATTTATGTCTATGATTTTAAGGGCCTTGTAGAAACACTGCATGCGTAATGGACGCTATGATATTTAAAGTGATCAACTATGTGTCTTATATAATATATCATATGATCAATACTTTATCTTTATTACAGAATCAGTCTGCCTATTTTGTATACCTAAATAAAGAACCATGAATATGTTTAGTGTCTTGTCAGGCATACCATCCGCACCGGTGATGGTCGTGTATTTTCCGAGAAATGCAATACGACTTAGACATAACTCATGATTTGATTTTTATCTTGATCCATCAGAATGCTCCTTGCATGTTTTAATATGCATAGTTAACTATTTATTTTATCCAAGAATGTGTCCGTGATCTTTCAGAGTCCCAAAAGGGCGCCAAAGGACAGACGATGTCAAAGTTTATCCCCAACAAACGTAAGAAATTGTAGCCATAATAAATTAAATACGAAAACGGAAAACCTTCCAGAAGAATTACTTTATTCAATAGTGAAAACCGCATGAAAGTCCGTTCAGTAGTTTTTGAGTTTATCACTAACAGACAGACAGACACGGTGGGGGACTTTGTACTATAATATGTAGTGATACCTACACATATACAGGTATGGTTTTTTTGTAAGAATAACAGGATATTAAGATAAATATTGCAGATTGCTACAACCTTTATGTATCTATTTAGATGCTATCTTATGTGATTGAAGATATTTCCAGATGCAATATCTTATACTTTTCAAAATGTCAGAACAATAATAAGTTAATATCTAATTACTTATAGATAAACTTTTTTATAACGACACATTACCGGTACATAGATGTTATTTCTAGTAAACATTAATATTTTATATTTTATTATTTTAATATTTTACCTTAATATTATTTGTATATTTTATCAGCCAGTGATACAAAAGCCTTTTGAACATGTAACCTATGCGCCGAAGAAAAATTTAACGATGGAAACTATGCAATCTAAACTATATGAAACTTACGAACAACAGGAACCTGGTAAAAGTCTTAGTTGAAGGAGTGTTGTAGCTTTTCAAGTTGGCGAATAATTAGACGTTAATTTTTATTTTATAGAAAAAGACGTAGTGATTCCACAATGCATTTTGACCAAAACTATGCGAGCTTTAGCTACGAAGAAAAGAGAGTTTATAAAGATGCGAAAGAACTTAATATCACAGCAGGTAAAAATTATGTGTTATTTGTGTAAAAGGGTGAACTCGTAAAAAAATACGTAATCCTGGGTCCCATGTAATGCTAGCTCAATGCAAAATCATGGTCTAATGTTAGATAATGTATAAATGTTAGAGAGCCTAATGGTAGCGAGTATATTGGTCAGCCGAAGCTTTTTATGCTGCAGGAAGGCTTCTGATAGTTTGACGACATAAATGTTTCGATAAATAAATGTTCGATAAGTAAATGTAAAATGTTTCGATAAATAAGAACCGATGGTTTAACGTGACCTCAGTTACACCGAAGAGTTCAAGAAAGCGCGCTCAAAGTCGTTTAACTTGGTCTGTCACGTACGATTGATACAAACAAATAAAACTATGACCAACATCACTATAAAATAATTATTTCCTGTGGGACGGATGTTCATTTATTATTATTATTATTTTCAATATTAAGAGAAGCCAGGAACGCCCTCCATTTCTAGGCAGAATTTGGTCCATAGATAGCTCCATACTCTAGGAATCTCCTTTATTAAATAATTAAAACTTTAAAGCTTTAATATTAAGTTACAGTATTTGCAAAACTGAATTGTTTTTCCAGAATATATTAATAGAACATTACGCGTCATTGAAGGAGTTAGAATCGCGGGCTGGTATACCTGACGCCTCGGTGGGAGACATGCGTATTGTGTCTGTGAAGGGTTGGCCTGCACACGACTTACTTTTGCTTGTCAGAGATGACCTGGAAATGCCAACAAACTCCGACATAAGCGGCGTGTTTGGTAAATATAGGCCATGTATTTTTTTATTTCTACAAATAACAGAACAATTATTTATATTTAGTCTCACTTCATTGTTCCTTTCGTTAATGAATACGTCCATTATTGACTAAACTAATTTTCTATATCTAAATCATAATTAACATGTAATTAATAGATTATGTCGACGCTCTAATGATCACTCCTAATTGGTACTTAAGGGTATTTTATTTATGTTAAGCTTAAAGTTTGTATCATGTAAGAGAATCATGTAAGAGAGCGATCAAGACATAATTTATTCATTATTAATCAGTTAACTGTTTCCAGGTCCCCAGGTGTTGCAACAATTACAAGCCCAGCTGAATCCCATTCCGGAGGAAGTCCTAGGCATTGGGGCGGAGCTGATGGCACGTCGCATCGAGCTTTTGAACTTACTGCGTGCAAAACACCGCTCTGATCGCGCTACTTATGTCACAGTAGGCGTTGTTCTTTATTATTATAATGTTGCTATAGAACCTTTTTTGTTTCTTTTTTGTTATTGTCGAATCTAATCTAACATCATTAATTAATTTATTTAATATATTTCAAATCATTAACTTTATATCGAATAGGTAGTATAAATTAAAGTAAATTAAAACGTGGTAAACTTGTCATCTGTTTAAACTTCCGTTTACTTGTTTAGAATACATTGTATTTACAATTATTAAAAGAGAATTCTATATATTTTTTCTTATGATGAATCATTTTGTACCTGTTGGAAAACGTGAGTGATATTAAATAGTATTACGCATGATGACAGTAAGTAAAAATCACTAAAATTATGTATTTATTTAATGAAACCCTATTAATGGATTACAAAATACGCATTTATCGTATTATTATTAGCGAGATAAACAATATTTTTGATAAAATAAAACTACAAAATACGGCAAGCCGCCATCTTAGTTAAAACGCCAGTCAGTCTCAATTAGCGCGAATTACGTCACACTTCTTTAAAACAAATGAATATCACCATACTAATAATGACGTATTGTTTTCCTGAGGACTGATGTCACAACCACGCCATGACAGTTTGAAGCGTTTTGGTGCGAATTTTAAACTTATAATTTGAAATATATTTATTTTATACTAAACCTTATTTTTTTGCGGAAATATGATATACGTTGTGATTATAATATATATCCCAACAATATAGAACAGTATTTCAAAATCAGTCATCATGCCTATTATCACTATTTTGTAAACATTTTTATAAATACATTATCATTTCATTTTATGTGAATTTATTTAATGTAGAAAATCATGAAAGTTGCATAGCGTAGTCATTCGTAATATTCTGAATTTAAAATGCATTTTTTTTATTCTCAGAACTTGGAATGGAAAACTAGGAATCTTGAATTCGACGATGAAACCGAACAACTGCACAGAATGGTTGCGGGAACTGCAGAAAATCTCAAGGCTAAAATTACCTATTCTCTACATCTTGCAAAGTACGTATGAGAAAATGTATTTACAGTTAGAAAGTGTAAAAGAGAGATGCCATACATCTATCATAATAAGTAGTCGTAGTTAAAATATTAGTACACCCGCTTCTTCTTCTTATTTCTATTTATTTTTCATGAATAGGACTCCATGGATGGATCGGGACACTATGGTGAAAAAAATAGAGCGATTGCAGAAGGAAATCCTTATATTACAGCATAAATTAGAAGAATTAACAAAGAAAGATAATGAAGATTCTAAAGCCGGTCGTATGGCAGAGGCTACACCTAGTTACCAGGTACGCTATTTAAATGTTATGTTATGTAAAACCCTGATCACTTTTGATTTGAAGAAAAAATCTACAATTTGAGTAAAATCTAGCACTCAGAGACTTCACTAATCCGCACTGGAGATGCGTGGTGGAGTATGATTTATGATTTAGGCCTCTTTAGTTATGAGGAGAGATTGCCCTGTAGTGGGTAATGAATGTATTGAAGCCATAATCAAATTGAGCAGAAACGCCGACTACTACTTTGCGATACTCAAAACAAATGACAAAGTTCAGTACATCGGCCGATCACTCCGATATCGTTGGGAGTGATGATAACGACGATGATATTAGTCCATTTTATTAATTTAACCACTTTGTATTGTTATTTATCTGTTAGGCTATGAATGAAGAACTGACCAAAGAACGGGCAGCTCGTGAGGCTTTGAAGGAAGTAGTGTCGGCTGCAGAGAGTATGCTACGTGTAGCGCGCGCCCGCATCGCCACACTGGAGAGACAACTGAAAGAAACCCGGAATGAGCTGGAGGCTGCCAAGCGCAAGCATAAAGATCTCGAACAATTGGTGAAGAAGAATTACTGATTACAGATATTTAAAGTCATCTTAAATTTAAGCCAACCACGCCTCGTGGTTTGCTGGACAAAGGACGAGATTATGGCGAACTCTGTCTAATCCATGATCCAGTAAACCAAGCGAACCCAACAGCATCCAGCTTTATCCTGACGGTAGTCGTGCAAGGATATAGGTTTTTACCTACCTGGCTAGCTATCACCGTATTTAATCTTCGGCTGCAATGTCGCACAGTGATATTATGCATCTTCTTCTATAGCCGGCAACATATTGATGACTAGCTGACCCGGCGATCTTTGTATCGCCTAACAAACTAATTTTTTTTTCTAAAATAAAAGTAGCCTAAGTTACTCCTTGTTACATCAGCTATCTGCCAGTGAAAGTCCCGTCAAAATTGGTCCAGCCATTTCTTAGATTAGCCGGAACAGACAGACAGACAAAAATTTAAAAAAAATGTTGTTTTGGTATACGTACCTTGTATACATCCAAATGCACTTAGTAATAAGCGGTTATTTTAATATTACAAACAGACACTCCAATTTTATTTATTTGCATAGATGTATAGATAGATGTCTTTCATGTTAATGTTGTCTGTGAGCAGCGGTGTCTACTAACCATCTGGTAGGTTGTTCTACTCTTTTGTCGGCTGTTTGCATATAAACGACTCTAATGTAACTTTGATAAATAATCGATGAAACGATGAAATTATTCTACTAGCGTTCACCCATCTAATTCCGGAGTTGCTTAATTCAGGCTATTCTTCAGGTTTGTATCTTTTCTGATAAGTGCAAATCCGTAATTATTAATGTTCTTCAGTATCGTCACCGGGAAACAAGCTACGACGCCCGTTCAAGGAAGTTATTAGAAGTTTCGAAAACAGGGGAAATGACAATCGATGCTTTGTCGCGTCAACGGGATGCACTTGAAACTAGGTTACTTATTATCCACACTTTCGTAGATCATTTTAGTCATTAATATTTTTAGTTTTAAGGCCAATGCATACGTAACGGGATTTTTCCCGTAATGGTGCTCCCTCACCGGGAGCATTCGCGTGTAATGTAACGTTACAGATTTGAGCATTACATCAGTGAAGGAGGAGAACCGAGCATTACAATGCGCACCTTGTAATGATACAATGTGTAATATCTTGATACAACTTGTAACATCACTGCGCTCCACTTCCCGTATATTGTTACATTACACGCGAATGCTCGTCAGTCAGGGAGGTAATATTGTAATGTAATGCTCAAAGTCGAATCTATAATGTTACATTACACGCGAATGCTTGTCAGTCAGGGAGGTAGTATTGTAATGTAATGCTCAAAGACGAATCTATAATGTTACATTACACGTGAATGCTCCCGGTGAGGGAGCACCATAAGGGACGGGACGTGAAGTTTTGGAAACATCGTTTCATAGAAAATGTATACGATAGTGCATACGAAGCGGACGTGCGGGAAAAACCCGTTACGTATGCATTGGCCTTTAGTTATTTTGTTTGTCATTTAGGTCTGGAATACATCATAGGTAGTCACATAAGTTCAAATTTAATGAATTCAAATGAATTTCTTCTACCTCGATTCTACTCCGCCATTCAACATTTATTGAATAATTTGAGAGAAAAATTGAGATTTTTCGACTGAAAAAAGGGCGCTTTTTCGATATAAGGTCAAAATAAGGTGAAAAAAAATATAATTATATTTGAATCAAAAAAATTACAGTATGTTAAGGACATACAAAGGTAAGTTTTCATCAAATTTCGTAAAAAAAAAAAAATTGTAAAAGGTAAAAATAAAAAACCAAAAACTTGGTTTTCACATACATTTTGAGGTTATGTAAAAAAGTGTAAATACAAAAGTTGTAGATCTTTTTATTAGCTTCAACTTTGCCATTTAACTTTTTTCAATAGGACTTGTAAACTTGTAAACCGTTTTTACCCTTAAACCCCCCCTCCCCCTTTCCTGACCTCAGATCGCCCGTAAATTATTTTTCCTTTAATTTTTGTTATATTCTCTTCCTTTTGCAATGGGTTTCATTTTACTATAATTTTTTTCCACTTTTTACCGTTTTTAGAGCTATCGGCACTGGACTGTAAGGTGTTTAACATGTCTTAGATTTTATGATACGCCTTTTTGTCGAATGGACAGTTACTGTAGGCCCTAGCGGGCTCACACGGTCAGAGGGTACAGTCGGCCGTAGAAGTAGCTTGACATTTTAGTACTTTGTAATAGTAACTGTTTTGACGGTTTCCTAGCAACATCTATGACAAATTCAAGAAATGTAATGTGACAAGGTACTAAAATGTTAAGCTACTTCTGCGGCCGACTGTACATTGCTTGGATTTACATCAGTGCTGCGTCATTGTCGAACTGTTGAGACTGTCGAGTTGAACTATTATTGGACAGGGTTAAAGAACTACGGGAGCAAGCGGAAGAAGCGGAGCGGGCGGCGGAAGCACGCGGCGCGGCGGAGCGCGCGCGGGCCGACACTCTGCAGGCGAAGGTAGCGGAACAGGTGCCATGACTTAAGTTTTACCATTTACTAGCGGATACCCGACGTGTGCTACTACGTTAAAAAAAATAAATAGGTACCTAAATAAATTCGAGAAAATGTTAGTATGGAAAAAGTCGAAAATCGACTTCGTGAATGGAGCAAAGCCTAATGTATTGTTTTAGTGGTCTCACACAATCTTCACATTATTACCTTTCAAATGAAACCGGTTTGAGGCACATCAGTTGGATGGTTTCAAAGCCTACAAGGACACAGGTAGAAATATTTTTGTCTTTTATATAGGTAATAAAAACTCCATAATTATTCTTATCTTACTCTATTTATAAATATTCAAAGGAAAAGAACAGGATAGCGGCGGAGTTGAGGATTAAAGAGTTAGAAGGGCGAGTGAAGGAGCTGGATGAACAGTTGAGTGCCATGCGGGAGCGCTCTGTTCGCCTTGTTGACTTGGAGCGGAGACGATGTTTGGAATACGTGCCTTCTAGAGGTAAATACATAATTACGTTAGGATGCTCTAAAAATCCAAAAGTTTTGTATAAAATAATCCTTCAAATATTTTAATTTAACTTATTGTTATAGTGTCATTTAACCCTCGTATTACGCACAGAATTTTAGAACTCTCTATCTTCATGATTATGATCATTATTTGTATATTTTAATATAATATATAATTATTTATAAATTTATGAATTGAATGCGCACAGGAAACATGAAGCATGTATTGTATGAGTCATATCTATGTATATCTTTACAGAAAATGAACCTTCTGATAGAGAAGTAGATATTTGGAAAGAGTTACAAATTACAAAAGTGGCGTTGGGTCGCGCAGAAGATGAATTACGACAGAGTCGCGCGGATAAAGATAGCTTTCTGGAATCCTTATCTAAAATTGCGGTGCGTTACTACTCTTGTCTCATTCCACTCAAATGTTTTATTGTAACAAGAGTCTTACATACAGAACATATTATACGTCTTATTTTTTAGCAAGAAGAAGGAAATGACAAACAAGATAAACTTGCAACGGAACTGCTCAATAGAGAACGAAAAATAATGAAACTTCAACAGGTTATTGAAGAACAACGAGAAAATGAAAAAATGATGTACGTAGTGTTAAATTTTTACAAAACATGATTAGCTTTAATTTTAATGGCTCTTTGTTCCAAGCTCTAATAATAGTACTTAGTGAACTAAAAACATTAATGTAATTTTATTATGTTAAGTTCACAATACTTTAGGATTGCAGGTTTATTACATTAAAGTTAAATGAGTTAATAATTTTACTTAAAATTCTCGTTCCCAGGGAACAAAGTATGACGGAATACGAAAATCAACTGGCTTCCCTTCGTCTAGAGATAAAACGACTTCTCAATTATGAATGTTATTCCAAGGAACTACCATATCAAGATATGCAAACTGAGGTAATCAATGTCTTGAATAAAGTGTTACGTAGTAATTTTATACCTTAAGTAAAAACACCAGAGGAGCAGAAATGGTGTGGGCTGAGCTGATGAGGAACTGTATATTGGTGTTGGCTTATTTATTTTTGGCGTAGTAAAAATATTACAAAACTAATCAATGACATGATAAAACACATTTTTTCGTAGTTGCTAGAGCTCCACATGCAAGTGGAAACGCTATCCCGCGAGCGGTCGGCGTTGGTGACGGCGGCGGCGTCGCGCGCGCTCATGCTGGAGCGACACGAGCGGGCTGCCGATCTCTTTGCCAGGATGATCAGGGCGCGACGGGAACTGGCCGCCTGCCTGGACGGCCGGAACGAACCACAGCCTATTGATGGATCTGCTCATAAAGAGGTAGCTGTTATAGTGGCTACTACCCGATCGATATTTACGATGAATATCAAACGTAAAGTTCCATTTTTCAGGGATAAGTAACAGAAAATACATAAGCACCCAACACTTTATACCTACTATTCATATGATTTTTGTTTAATAACAAGAAAAGTTACGAATACAATTGGTGGTACCATCTGAATTTTAAGATCATTATTTTATTTCCCAGCTTTCTCGTTCACTGTCGTCGGTATGCGCTGGAGCTTCAGACACGTGGACAGCATTACGGGCAGAACGTGCTCGTGTCCTCAAACTGGAAAGGGCAGTGTTGGCACAGAGCTTGCAGCTAGAGAGAGAGGGAAGAGTGCGTACACAACTAGAACGGCGAAGAGCTATGTTGGAAAGAGAAATTTTGTGCTCTCGACATGCACCCGCATCACAATCATCTATACAAAATCCAAGTTTAGTATTTACCTAAGGTTGGGCTTACGAAAAACAATTCAAGCGTTAAATCGAATTTAATGAAGCGATCATGGTTTGTGATCGTGAGTGGTTGACCGAGTTAGGCAACTGCAAGCGCGATTGGAAGTTGGGTGGCTAATGACAAATTTCTTGAGCACTTTCATGCTTCGGTGGGTACATTAACCATGGTCCGACACTTAGTTAACATCATCAGATAGTAAATTAAGCCACGTCACTATCCCGTCTACCATAAGGCGCGATAAATTATGCTCTAGGCAGAGAACGAATATTGTACGTTAGAATATTAGTTCATTGGCTCTAGGCCTCTTCAGTTATGAAGAGACACTCAATCTCATACGCAGCACTTGAATCAGTAGGCTACTCAATCATTCATAATTGGGTTATCGCATAAAATAACGAGCTGTTCTTATTTTTTTGCTACATAAACAGTAGTTATTTAACGAATAACTTGTAATTATTAGAGGCTTAAGTTGCAATAAAAAGGAAAAGCTTCAAGGATTCCCTTTGTTTTTCCTATGTGAGAACTTGAAGAATAGAGAAATCTATACAAAAAATGCCCCAATTGCAAACGTTTTAGTTGCTTTTCAACTGGCCCAAATTTGATTCAGAGAAAGAGTTATTAATTGCCGTTGTTAGAAAATAACTCACTAATTTATAATTTCTTGTTGCAGATTTAAGCTCTTTTTTTAAATAAATAAAAGTACAAGTATTGTTACGTATTCGTTTTATTTTATTTCACGCATTTTCTATTAAATCTTTTAGAGCAATAAGTTAAAAACATACGAAGATAACATACTAGAGCCTGACATATTAAAGGCGGTGACCAACTAATTTAAACATTTTACGTTTTTTTTCGTCATTAAAATCGTTAGGTATAATATAATGAAAATTTCTAGTAATATTTCGATCTTCCGAGTAGCATGACGGTGAGTCCCCAAAATGTGTGAAAACATTATTATTATTTATTAAGAATTCTGGCGGAGTATGTACACTTTCTAACTTATGGAATGGAATACACTTTTGCATGTTACGACCGTAAACTTCCTTATTACATTCAAAATCATTATGTTGAAGCGCATCGTTCTTATTGGGTAAATATGTTTTTTTAACAAAGTTACCCATTTCAATTTTTGTAGGAAAAGTATCATGATCGGGACTTCCTTGATAAAATACTGGGCTATGTTGTTGTCGTTTGATGTCATGCCTTGGTTTGTCCGTATGGAATTCTTGGTGCCTGTGTAATTTTGTTTCAATAGGGCTATTTAATTCTTCCTCAAGTATTTTAATCAAATTGTCTAGATTATCCGCAGGATTTTCAATTTCTTTAATATATTCAGAATGATAAACATTATACTTAGCAAATTTTTGCTCAAGAGTACGAATTTTTTCCTCATCTATTCTTTTTTGTGAAGCGTTCTTTTGTATTTGATCTTCAAGTGTTAAAATTATTTTCTCCAATTGATTAATTTGTTGTTTCAGTTTATCTAAATTATTTAAAAGAGACTCAATTTCAGCATTCTTTTCAGCAAGGTGCCGGTTATTCTAAAACGAACAAAAGAAATATTTTAGTGTTATAATAGAAACATTGTGAATGAATAAAAGTACGAATAAAGTTACTAGAATTGTAAACTACTCAGCCATATACTTTTAAATCTATAGTAATACATAAAAACTGGAGAGTTTTGTTTCTGTGTTTGTTTGTTTCTGTTAGTTACTTTGTTTGTGTGTTTGCTTGTGTTAACGCACTTAACTTTGGAACTGCCAGAAGAATTAGAAAAAATATTTTTGTGTATTATAGCTACATTTATGAGGTTGGTTTATACAGATGCCCTGTGGGTACGGGAATAAAGTCTCAGGTACCCGAAGCGAAACGAGGGCGAGTTACTATTGATTAATATGAACATAAACTTATTTAAAATATAATTAATTACCTCAGCGTCGACATGAGCTCTCATTTCTATATTATTTCTTAATAATTGTATAATGTTTGCTTGCTCTTCTTCCTTGGCTAGTAATGTTTTAATAAAATCTTCTTTTTGTTTAACAATTTCCTCATGTTCTTTTAGTGTGCCACACAAATGTTCTATTTTAATATTTTTGTTTTTCAATGCTTCAGTCAAGTCATCATTTTCATGACAAATGTCCATTAATTTTGCTTTTTGCTCATCGACCTTAAAGTAATGCGGTGTACTTAAATCACAGGGCTTAAACAAATAGGTACGTATTGCATTTTAAATAGATTAATGTACCTAAACTATGTCATGATTTTATTTGAATTAGTTTGCCAAGGTGGAATGGGACTTATGTTTCAATTATACATGTCGCTAGCAATACTCTTAAAATGAAATATTTCTTCTGTCAAGGCGGAATAAGTAGGGGTATTTTCAACGATATGGCTACTTTACCGATGAGTCTCACAAAGAAACAAACTTCGATAACATATTTTTACCATATCTGGAAGAAGCTGTAAATTTTCAATTTCACTCCAGCGTTCTTGCAGTTCCGATAATTGGTTTTTCAGTGAAGATAACTGTTCCTCATATTGTTTCATTTTGATATCCCTTGAAAATATATCAGATAATATTAATTAATTTGCAACTCCTCAGTGCTATATCAAACATTTATGATTTATATTCTTACCTATTATGTAGCTGTTCTTCCATACACTCTTGACTTTTTTTAAGTTCGGAGATCAATTTTTCTTTATGATTAAGTTTACATTTTAATTTTTCTTCCGAAGCCAAGGTTTGGTTAATTTTTTTCTAAAATATTCAAGTCTCTCAGATTAATTGGTTTATTACTTATTAATCATACCTACAAATCTATAGCCAAGTAAAATACTGTAAGGCATCCAAGACATACCTCAAACTCCTTTATTGTTTTAGTTTTCTTCCCCAAACTCTGTTTGTATTCTTCAATTTCTGAATTACTCTTCTGAAGTTCGTCTTTTAAAGAAAGTATTTCAATTTCCCAATTGCGACTATTATCTTAAATTTAGAAAGCAAAGTAGTAGTAAATAGATGAAATAAAATCTAATATCGTTGAACTAATCTTACAATTATATAAACTGCAAAGAGTTTACATACTCAGTAGAGATTTTTGTTCTTCCAACAATTTTGCTGTATCTTTATACCGCAACTCTGTTTCGACAAGCTGCGTGCACAACATCTCAATTTGTGTATCACGTTTTTTCCTTTCTTCTATTTCGTCATTATATTTTTTTTCAATTTCAATAATTTTTGCAACGTTATTGCTTTGCTCCTCTTTGATGTTATCAAGTGATTCGCTATAATTATTTGATAACTCTTCAAGTCTTTTCTCGAGATCTTCTTTCCTGTTTATTTATATTAAAAGTATGATTTTATGTTCATTTAATAACTCACTCAGCTGTTACGCTATTAATTATTAGTACTAAATTAGTTGGTGAAATCTGAATTTTAGTGGTAAGAGCTAGATTAACTTACTCAATTTGTAATTTTTCCCGAGCGTCTGCGATTTCTTCAAGATGAATTGTATTTTCCTTGATAGATTGATTTAATTTGCTCAATTCTTCATCAAATTCTTGTTGTAAGGTATGATTCTGGAATTGTACAAAAATTTTAATGAAGCTGTTTCTGTAAAGTGTTGAATTAAAATTAAAGAATCGTTCAAAATACAAACCGTAGCTCCATATACATAACATAAATTTATGCAATTGGGATACCACTTTGTAAACTTATCAAATAACAGAATAAAACCGGGCAAGTGTGTGTCTGACCACACGCAATGTAGGGTTCCGAACTTCGATCACTATTATCAGAACTGTTCTGTTATAAGTGATCGAAGGTTCCGTAGTATTAAGTTTATCGAATATTTTGACGTAACCCACGCTCGCTTCGCTTTGAGTACTAAATACTAATAATAAAAAAAGCCTTTATTCTTCCTCATGAACGGCTATCATACGCAAAATTAATTTTTGCTTTTGCTTTACTATATTCGTATAAATTACCCGTTCCTTTAATTGGTGCACGGTTCGTTCTAAGTCCCTACTGTGCATGCGTTCCTGGTTCAATGCAGCCTCCAGCTGACCAGCTCTCTCCTCGCCAATTTTCACTTGGCCCTCCGCTCTTGATAAACGATCCCTTGTAGTTATTTTCATTAGTCTTTCCTCTTTTAGTTGCCTTTCTAGTTCCTATCAAGAATATTATGGAATAATAAACAATACCTATTTTGTTTTACATTTGAGACTTGCTCGTTTAGAACGAGTGTTCGAAATAAAACACATTAAAAATTTAAAGTCGCAAATCTAAAAACCTCAGCTAAATTATTTTACCTCGATTCGATTCTTATTAATATGTGACCTGCACTGATCTGCGTTATACATTTGTTTCCGAAGATCAGAATTCTTAGATTGTATATCGGACAATGTGCAAGTTAATTCTTCCGTTCGTAGCTGGAGAGCAACAGTCTTACTCACGCATTTTCTACAAAATGTGAAACAAACATCATACATTAAATTTGATCCATTATTTTTTTTTGATAAAATATTATTATACTGGCTTACCTCAAAAAGTCAAAGACTTCGTTCAATTGTTTGATAAACTCCGATTTTATATTATCCAGTGAACAATATAACATTTCGTTTTCTGCGTTGAATTCATTTATTTTCTTCGTTAGACTGCTTGCAGTACAACCCTAGAAGGAGGGTGTTAGCATTAGGAATTTCTCCTTTTAAACTAGTAAAACCAAAAAAAAACTTTGGCGGTAATAATAACAAAATATAAGTAGCTAATATTTAGTAAGTAGTTGAGTTTCTCTAACATACAATGTTAAGACTTCTTAATTTTATTGTTTCTTTAACTCAAACATTTCTTGTAAGTTTATATCACCAAAAAAGTGGATAGACAAGGTCATAATGTAATACATATTTTCTAAATGTTAATTAAATATTACTTACACGATTTTTAAAATCGTACCTTTTCCTGTGTTCGCAACGTGTCGAACCAATCTATTATATCTTTTCGTTTCTTTAGGGTTTCTTCACATAGCGCTATCAATTTCGTAGGCATGTTATTAAGTTTTTTTATATCGAAGTCCAATGGAATCTTTCTCAACAGCTGACTATTATGATCTAAATAAACATAAGTTATTACTACACTAATTTTATATCGATATCTTAAACGGATTAAGGATTAATCCAATATGCTGTAGAGTTAGTGTGCCTTCACATTAGGTCGCCAGTAGTGCGGCAGCAGCGCGACAATAGCAGCGCGACAGACGCGCGGCTGTCGCGCTGCTACTTCTATACTAAAAAGAGCAGCGCGACAGCCGCGCGACACGCGATTTTTCATAGCGGGCGGCAGCGCGGCAGCCGCGTGCGGTCAGTCGGCTTCGAGCCAGTGTTGCAATCGCATTACTACCATAATTCAACACTTTGAATACTGTTACATAATCAGTATTCACATGCCGATTTCGAAATAA
Source organism: Thymelicus acteon (assembly GCA_951805285.1). Lineage (NCBI taxonomy): Eukaryota > Metazoa > Arthropoda > Insecta > Lepidoptera > Hesperiidae > Thymelicus > Thymelicus acteon. The sequence continues at coordinate 7,569,169 of OX638219.1, read as the reverse complement.
AAGGATCAATCCAGTATATACTTGTTAGGGTTCCGTAGCCAAACGGAACCCTTATGGATTCGTCATGTCTGTCTGTCTGTCCGTCGCGTATGTCACAGCCACTTTTTTCCGAAACTATAAAAACTATACTGTTGAAAGTTGGTACATGTATTCTGTGAACCGCATTAAGATTTTTACACAAAAATAGAAAAAAAAAACAATAAATTTTGTGGGTTCCCCTTACTTAGAACTGAAACTCAAATTTTTTTTTCATCAAACCCATACGTGTGTGTCTATCTATGGATAGGTCTTCAAATATGATATTGAGGTTTATAATATAATTTTTTTCTAAACTGAATAGTTTGCTCGAGAGACACTTCCAAAGTGGTAAAATGTGTCCCCCCCCTGTAACTTCTAAAATAAGAGAATGATAAAACTAAAAAAAATATATGATTTTTTATGAATGCGACGTCGATGGCGCCGAAGGAGAACCAACAAAAGCAGGAACAACAATGATATTTCCCCGTTGGAGTCCATTATTGAAATAAACTGGCCACCCTAATCTAAGCAAGTCGCGCGGCTGTATTTGTAATGAGAAGGCATCCGCTGCTGTCGCGCTGCTGCCGCACTACTTGCGACCTAATGTGAAGGCACACTTAGACTAATCCAGTTTTTATAATAATGTTACAATAATTGATTCCACGCCAAAAAATACTTTGAACACAGCATAAAGCATCACTTGGTCGTATTTAAGCGCCCTAGAATACTGAACTCTGTGCCGGCAAATCAGAGTGTTGTAAGAGAGGACAGAATCCGGCACCCATGTGTCTGTTTTACATACATAGGGTATGAAAATCGTGTCGGTAAGTACAAAAATATTAAAGGGTAGATGTGTAGTTACGCATAACAAAATTAAATGATACGGCATCATGTCATTGGATAACTAATATTAATCTGGATTATTGCTCTGTGTTGCATTTCTATTTATTACCTTTAGGTATGCCACTGATTCTTTCAATACATAATACGAGTGATACAGCGATAGGATAATATAATGTCACGAAACTACTGTAAATTTTTCGATGAAAATTTCAAAGAAATAGGAATTGGTGTACCGTTCCGCTGACGTTTCGATTCCGAACACAATTGAAGCAATTGATCGGGGGTCATTTTAGCTACGTTCATGATATTGAGATCGTCGTCCGCCGGTAAATTCGCCTTGTGTCCCAAACTAGTCAATTTGTGATGAGTACCGCGCAGGCTTGCATAGAGTTCCAATAGTATTCCCTATAATTGATTTAAGGCATAATATTACTTGATATGACATCCTATTAATATGATATTATAAATGTGAAAGTTTGTGAAGATGTTTGTATGTTTGTTCCTCAATCACAACACAACTACTAAACCGATTTGGCTGAAAGGAGGATAACCTATACCCTGGATTAAAACATAGGCTACTTTTCATCCTGGAAAAGTTCAGGGTTCCCGCGGGAATAGTAAAAAATCTAAGTATATCCACGCGCGCGAAGCCACGAAGGTATAAATCTAAATTAATTAATTAAAATTTAGTTTCGAAACCACTCTACTCCTTTTTTCCTATTTTTAGGGTTCCGTAGCCGAATGGCAAAAAACGGAACCCTTATAGATTCGTCATGTCTGTCTGTCTGTCTGTCTGTCTGTCTGTCTGTCTGTCCGTCCGTATGTCACAGCCACTTTTTTCCGAAACTATAAGAGCTATACTGTTGAAACTTGGTAATTAGATGTATTCTGTGAACCGCATCAAGATTTTCACACAAAAACAGAAAGAAAACAATAAATTTTGGGGGTTCCCCATACTTAGAACTGAAACTCAAAAATGTTTTTTTCATCAAACCCATACGTGTGGGGTATCATTGGATAGGTCTTTAAAAATGATATTGAGGTTTCTAATATATTTTTTTTCTAAACTGAATAGTTTGCACGAGAGACACTTCCAAAGTGGTAAAATGTGTGTCCCCCCCCCCCTGTAACTTCTAAAATAAGAGAATGATAAAACTAAAAAAAATATGTGATGTACATTACCATGCAAACTTCCAACGAAAATTGGTTTGAACGAGATCTAGTAAGTAGTTTTTTTTTAATACGTCATAAATCGTAAACCACAAAAAACATCGATCAAAGTTACAACGAACTAAAAGAACTTTTATATTATGTTACTTGCTGCTACGGAACCCTTCATGGGCGAGTCCGACTCGCACTTGGCCGCTTTTTTATGTTATTCATGTTACCCTTGTTACGCAGAAACAAAAGAATTTTTGAAATGTCCAGAGGTTTTTGAATTTATCCATTACAAACAAACAAATAAACAAAAAAATCAGAAATTTTTTCTTTATAATATTGTTTTAGACTAGGTAGTAGTCATAAATGAAACTCTCAGAACTCTACACTCTGCACCGATTTCCAGGAGAGTTTTATCGATAAGCATGGGGTGTAATGAAACAATGGAATAAATTGTACTTTCAAGGTTTCTAAATTGTTACCTGGCGTTCGTTAAGATCACTCTTCATACTCTCGAATTTAACAATTTGATCTTGCCAGTTCATTTTAAGTCGCATTATTTTTTCACTTCTAGATGTTATTGAGTCTGTAAGGCATCATTTATTTATAGGATTTAATATTCGTAAGTAAATAACGATGTGAACGGCATAGAATAAAAAAATATGCATACCTTTTTCAGGCAGAGCTTCCTCTGAATGGACCATTTGAGGAGAGTCAGTTTCATTTTGTTGACTTTGTTGACTTTCAAGGTCTTCACATTTTTTTATTGTTTCCTTTAATTTAAAATATCGATTATCGTATAATGATAACAAAAATTACATTAAGTTCTGTTTAATACCAAGCTAAAAATATACGTGCTACATAAATAAGATTTAAATGTAGATACTTATTATAAGAAAGCTTTTTCTTGACTGTACCTGATCCGGAAGTGTTGAAAAATTCCTAATTGGATAGGTAGCCCTGACCGCTCCCATTTTCTAAAATTCATCAAAGTATGTACTGCACTTATGTGATAAATTAATATTATATACATCGGATCTATTTACATTGCAATAGTAATGATTGACATCCAATCCAATAAGTTTATCAAGCAAAATATAACATGATATTATGACATGTCGACCACGTAGCACAGTTTAAAGTGAAGGAAACATTTTCGATATCCGACCGAGGCAGACATAATGTGTGAATGTTTTCTCTTCAACTGGACGGTGGTTGTTTGTGATATCATTTTTATGTACCATGCCATCCGCGACAAAAAAATCCTGGTGCCTTTATGCCTAGGGGGCCATCCATAAATTACGTCACACGTTAGGGGGGAGGGGGGGTCGATGTAGTGTGGCATTATGTGACAAGGGGTGGGAGGGGCCCTAAATTTCGTGACGTCACATTTTAAAATCGAACATTAAAAAATGGAAATAAAAGTTATTTCGGAACTGCTGTTTTAATTTCATAATTTCTAGGTGTAAAATTTCATAATATGTGACGTCACACTAGGGGGGAGGTCTCACAAATCTGACCAGCTGTGACAAGAAGGGGGAAGGGGTCAAAAAGTCATGAAATTAGTGTTACGTAATGGATGGCCCCTAGGGGGTTTGAGTGTGTACCTCGGCGTTTATGTATTTTACATTTTCAAACTGAAACTCTAACCACCTCACAGTGTTTTATGAGACCCGATTTTGTGACATCCCCTTTTTAATGCAGATTCCTATAGTTTGAATGAATTCAAATGCGAGAGTAAAACTCCCGCGTGTCTATTAATCATAGTTACTGAGAAATAAATTTTTGAAAATTGTTATTTTTTTGCCGGATAAATACTTAAAAAAATCAGAAGTCCTAAAATCTAAAAACAATAATTAAATCGATAATGATAGTAGATAAAACCATCAACGGTGCACATTTTAGTGCAAGAAGAAAATACCTAAGTTCAACCGTTAATAAATTATTTGAATTTTTTTCATTTTATGTTTTTATTTTTTTTACTCGATAATCCGCCGTATTAGGACGCGATATTTCACCAAACGGTTGCTTAAGGTGTCTTTCATGTGCCCTAATTATATCACGACCTAATTCCATGGATTATTGGAATAATAAGCACTTTTCGTTTTTTGTCAGGGTTGTCACTTCCAATATCCAGATACAAACTGGATATCAATTAGTTATTTAAATATAACAAAGCGGCCAAGTGCGAGTCAGACTCGCCCATGAAGGGTTCCGTAGCAGCCAGTATCATAATGAAAGGTAAATTGCGGTTTACGATTTATGACGTATTAAAAAAACTACTTACTAGATCTCGTTCAAACCAATTTTCGGTGGAAGTTTGCATGGTAATGTACATCATATATTTTTTTAGTTTAGAAACCTCAATATCATTTTTGAAGACCTATCCATAGATCACCCCACGGCCGACACGTATGGGTTTGATGAAAAAAAATTTTTTGTTTTTTTTTTCTATATTTGTGTGAAAATCTTAATGCGGTTCACAGAATACATCTACTTACCAAGTTTCAAAAGTATAGTTCTTATAGTTTCGTAAAAAAAGTGGCTGTGACATACGGACGGACAGACAGACAGACAGACCTGACGAATCCATAAGGGTCCCGTTTTTTGTCATTTGGTTACGGAACCCTAAAATTATATATCTTCGACAACGAGAAATTCCGATTGATCCTCTAATAGGCATGACGACAAATTTTGAAATACTGTTCTATATTGTTGGGAAATATATTATAATTACAACGTATATCATATTTCCGCAAAAAAATAAGGTTTATTATAAAATAAACACATTTCAAATTATAAGTTTAAAATCGATCGGCCGAAGCGCTCGGTTCGTGGCGCATGTATCTCTCTTCCTCTCGATCAGCCGGTGCGTCCGAGTAGAAGAGAGACAGCGGCAGCACACAACTTACTTCCTTACCCCTATAAAAAATATTGGTAATTTAATTAAAATGATTCAATTTTATCTATAAAAGTATGCAATCACTTCGTCAATGTTTTGTGATAACGTTGTCACGTTAAACTACCGTCCGTAAACCGACTTTACAGACAACCGGTTTTTTTTCAACTAAGTGTGTATTTTTCATTTTATCTCTGTTATCTTTATAGTTTGTGTGTTCACAATTTATTTTATGGGTGAATGATGCTAATTAAGCCTTTTCTGCCTATGTTTATTTTAGATCGAGTAATTCTCTGAGTCAATTAAAAATATAACTTTTGTTAAGTATACCTACTAATAAAATTGTTTTGGATTACGTATGAACAATGTTTTTGTATTATCAAAAGTTATGATTACCTTAATTAATTGCGATTTCAAATACCCACGAAAAGGTTAACAGGTTAACATCAAAATAAAATATTATACTGACAACCCTAACGTCATAATGAATAATTTCCTACTTCATCCAGTTAAAAATAAAATAAAAGAGCGTTGATAATCTTAAATGCACATAGAACGGAATATTTAGTGCCGGTTGTTAACTTGTGACAACCCTAACGTCGGAAAAATCCGGATATTCGTATTTCTGCGATAATTCCAATAATCCATGGAATTAGATCGTGATATAATTAGGGCACATGAAAGACACCTTAAGCAACCGCTTGGTGAAATATCGCGTCCTAATACGGCGGATTATCGAGTAAAAAAAATAAAAACATAAAATGAAAAAAATCAAATAATTTCGTAACGGTTGAACTTAGGTATTTTCTTATTGCACTAAAATGTGCGCCGTCGATGGTTTCATCTACCATCATTATCGATTTAATTATTGTTTGTAGATTTTAGGAGTTTTGATTTTTTTAAGTATTTATCCGGTAAAAAAATAACAATTTTCAAAAATTAATTTCTCAGTAACTATGATTAATAGACACGCGGGAGTTTTACTCTCGCATTTGAATTCATTTAAACTATAGGAAACTGCATTAAAAAGGGGATGTCACAAAATCGGGTCTCATAAAACACTGTGCACCTGTTTGCTTGCTATCGGTACTGTTATAATTTGCTTCGCCGCTTTATTTCCTGACACTAGACTGTTGTCATTAAACGGCCTTTTCGACGATGTAGCTGGTTTCTGAAATGTAATTGACATATTAAAACAAGCTCCTTACTATTTAGTTTATAGTTTAATGTGAAATTAAATGGTCTTAACAAGGGTAGGCCGATCTGCCACTTTTGCAAAGTTCTATAATAGACCAATACAAGATGATCCCTCATTATTCAGTAGTACTGTTTGTAATACGGTAGTATGATTTAATAATTTAATTTGTGATTTTTAATTGGTGAATTACCTTTATTTGATTTGAAAAACTTGATATTAAAATCTGTTAAAACATATTCCCTTTTTATTTGTCATTCACAACCCTGGCTTCGAACATCTACATAGTGAAAGCCCTCCAGAACAGGGAGTTAGTACAATTGAACGATTGAACTAACTTACCTGTAAGTGACGTTCAATCGTTATTGTACGAGGCTCCCTGTTCTGGAGGGGACTCCCAACCCTCCCTACAATTCATTAGAATTTCCCAAAATATAGGGTTGTTTCATGACTCTTTAAAAGTAATGAAGTGTTACCAGCTGTGGTTGCCTGGTATGATGCGATGTACTGATGTTGCCACAGATAATTTTTTTTTAAAGCTTTGAATATGTGTGATGTTTTAGCATACAGGTCGTATACTACTATACTGTATTTACAGCAGGTATAACTATAGATATCATATTTAATTATAACTTACCTTTTGAACTGATAGAAGTCGTTCACGATTCGGCTGAGCTGATCTTGGTGGGAAGTGCACAGCGAGGCTGGTGTCTTCCTTAGCTCTACTGGCGGACTTGGGTCGGACGTACTGACAACGTAAAAATGATTAATACATAGTAGAACAACAGCCGTTAATGAGTAAATAAAAAAATAACTTTACCACAATTTCTGAATAATTGGCTGCTTTATTTTTTTCGATTGGTTTTTTCTGACGTCCGGGTGGCATCCTTTGTGGAATCCTACATTTGTATGAATGGCTATCATCTGCAAGAAAAGTCTCAAATGACCAATGTTTGATAAAGATGTTATCATTTTATCATAGTGAACACATTATTAATTAACATTTTCACTTTACGTTGACAAGTCTAGCCGCTACCATGATCCATGTTGAGGGGAAATATTTGTTATGAACAGAGGACGTATGTACCCATTAGAATTACAGTTATGGTTTTTATTTAATAACAAAACTTGAAAAATAAGCAGACAGACGGATCAAGACTGGAATAGCTTGCATGCGTGTCTGCGTTCCCACCCGCCTATGGCATGGGAGTTTTCAAGAAAAGAGGGAATAAATAGGCTTTATTACTAAGTAAGTGCGCGCACCATCTTAGGCTACATCTCCACTTGTTCTGTATGTTCTATGTATTCTTAGATCTCTACTTACCATCAAGTGGGATTTGTGGTCAAGCATTATCTTAATCTAATATATAAAATTCTCGTGTCACGGTGTTAGAAGTTGAACTCCTCCGAAACGGCTCGACCGATTTTCGTGAATCTTTGCGTGCATATCGGCTAGGGTTGAGAATCGGACAACATCTATTTTTCATCCCCCTACCCCTAAAAATTTTTTGGCAGAACAACGTTTGCCCGGTCAGCTAGTATATGTATATAAATTACGTGTCACGTTGTTTGTCCGCGATGGATTCCTAAATTACTTAACCGATTTTAATCAAATTTTCACACCGTGTGCAGTTTGATCCAACTTGAAAGATAAGATAGACGGAAGGTTTTAAATAAAAAAAATCTTTTGACAGAACGAAGTCTGTCCGGGAAGCTAGTATTGAGTATAAAAACCGTCGCCCTTGCAAATTTTTCCTGCCTACTCGAAATACAGTATTCTAAAACTGCCTTTTATCAGTCAGCGTCACGTCACCACCATCTATGCGTCGTTGCAGACCAAGCAAGGCCCTCACTTGTTGCTGTTGCTACTGAAGCGAGATTGGAATTTCTACATAGTTCGAGCATGACGGCATTCTATTACATGCAAATGTTCAAAAATGGTAGATTATAATTCAACGTTTAACTACCTTGCATTTTCTGCTCTCCAGAAGCCATATTACACTAAATATTTGTTTAGTATATGTAACACCCTAAAATAACTGTAATTTTATAAGAAATTGCCGCCAGCAACAAAAATTTAGTTCTTACGTTCTTTAGAAATTCAACATAAAATTTCTAATTCCCTTCTTTCATGTTTTGACAAAGATTTGTGACAAAATATCCAAAGACGTTACAAGGGAACGAAGCTGGCAATCTCACAGTACGTGCAATTTTTAATATGAAGAAAAAGTACATGTGACGTTTATTTTAAATATTCAGAACATAAATTAGACATTTAGAATGTAAGAAATAATCAAGAGAAATCGTTTCAAAATTGTTATTGTAATTGTTTATCTAAACAAAATAATATTTTATTTACGTTTGGTGGTGTTTGGTGAAAATGGCAACTACTGCCAAGCCACAAAAAGGTAAAATTTTACTAGACTCTTCGAAAATTTTCCTTTCAGTATACCTACCTCATGATAAGTAGACCCTGGCCAAGCAATGGGACAGTTAGGTATGGTTTATGATTGAGATGAAATCGTAATTTTATAGTAGAAACCGCAAAACATGGAATATATTCCGAAATTAATCAAGGTAGGTACTTTGTCTTTAACAGCAAGATGCAAAGTTATAACTCCAACAGGCGGTTTCCAAACAAGGATTAGGTTCAACTAGGTGCGCAATATTCTCAATATAAAAAAAAACTTTCTAATAAGTGAAAAAAGGCCTAGAACATACTCTACCACGCTGCTCCACTGGGGAGTGGTAGAGACGTTAGTGGCCAACCGAAGTGTTGAAATTTTTTCATGTCACCCAAAGGCCTCCGACATAGCTTAATAACTCTTATTTTATGATAACACCGGGACCGACGGCTTTACGTTTCTGTGCTTCGGGTCCAACGCTCAGCTATTGTAAATCAAAAAATGTAGAGTAGATAAGGATTGATAAAGAAATAAAGGAGCCATTTGAACAACAAATTATTTTTATTGCCTGCATCTCGTATGAAACTCCGACACAGGAAGATAATATTAAAATAAAAAGTTTTGAGGCATCCTCTTCAAAATTACTACTATATGTACATTGAGTCCGTGCTTATTAAGTTTTCTCTGGCAAAAATATGATATCTCTCCCTCAGTGGAGACTTCCTGGTGGGGATTTTAGAGATTTTTTAACCGACTTCAAAAAAAGGAGGAGGTTCTCAATTCGACTGTAGGTATTTTCTTTGTTTGTTACCTCAGAACTTTGGACTGAGTGAGCCGATTTTGATGATTCCTTTTTAGTCGAAAGCTGGTGCTTGTCATGTAGTCCCACTTAAATTTGAGCTAGATGTGACGAATACTTTTTGAGTTATTTTAAAGTCGGTTATTTTTTCTTGGTAAAATTCATTTAACGTTTCCTTGAATTAATAAATCCTGTGTTTGTTTTGTATAGGTGCAGGGCTCCGCCTGACGCCGCGGCCGACCGCCGCGTCCGCCGCGCGCGCCGCCGCCGCCGCCCGCAACGCTACCAACCGCAACCTGACACAACCCCTCTCGCAGCGCCAGTCGCCGTCGCGTGGGCCTCCGTCACCCGTCTCCTCCAAAGTAGCCTAACCTAGATTGTATTTTTATTACTGTTTTATTTCGGTATTTGAAACCGTTAGGACAGCTAATGGAAAACACTGTTTACCAGACAAAACTTGTAATTCGTATTATATCTATGAATATTAACTTTAGCGTAGATGTAGCAGTGGCATTATTGTTTTTGAGTGTACATAAGTAACTACTACCTAAGTAGATACTTTTAAATAGCATGTTGAATTGAATATTCATATAACTTTCTGATAATATTATCTATGTACCTACTTAAGTGTATAATTTTTCAGATGAATGCTCAACGCAGTGGCCAAAAAACCGATTCGAAAACAAATATCAAGGTAAAATATATGTTTAATTCGATTCCTATGGGGTAAAAGTCACTGGTTTGAGGTGATAAAGTATAATTATTTTCTACTTTTCTTGCAGATTAACAGAAATTATGAAAACGCCATACCCGTCGCAGACATGGAAAGACCAAAGGAAGAGTTTGAATCAACTGTCCCATATACGGAAAGCGATGCAACCGTTATTCTAGACAATACATCAAGAGATTTGTTGACTTGCCCTAATACGGATGATGTATCAGCACTTCAAGAAACCGACGCATTTGGTAATTATAAGAACATTTTCTATGTAAAAATGTACTAAAAGAAAATTCAAGTAATTTACATACATTTTCTTGTTTTATAACAGAATCCAGGATAATCAATGAGAATGTAATTCAAATTGAAGAGAATCACAATGCTTTATTAGGTGGGTAAGATAATAATAATTAATTATTTAATTATTACAACTTATTTATAAACATTTATCTTATTATGTATATCAGAATTATTCATTTTCAAATAATCACTATTATCAGAGACCCGAAAAACAAAACCAAACAATACACCGGTTGGAAGTCGTCCCCAAACACCCAGAAGTGTGTCGGGTCGTCCTCCAACTCCGCGTACCCCCAGCCGACCGACTACTCCCGCGCATCCTGCTCAACGCCACGGACCTGTCACCAGCCGTCCCAACACCCCCCAACGTGCAAGCCCAGCAACAAGACCAAAAACTCCAACTACCCCCACGCTGCCGGACAGGCCGGTTACACCGGTCTACGGCTCGCAAGCACCGCGGTCTCCAGTAAAACGCGATGATCTCAAATTCGCGTTCGCTACAAAGCATCAACAGTACCAGCGTATGAAAAGAGATCTAGACTTGAAGCAGGTGAGCACTTGATTTTAGGTTACGATAGACATTCACTGTAACTGAAATCGGGAATTTTTCACGCTCTCAGAAGTACGGTTGTGCTTATGAATGGACGTGCTCGTTATACACTTTATATATTTTAGTTGGTTTACATGTTCATTCCTCTTTCATAATTTTTCATCATTTTCATCATTGATTCATGTATGTTGTTTGTGTTGATTTGCTAGATCAAATAACCTTTGGATTTTTTCAGCAAGCAATACTCGAAGTGTTCGAGGGATTGCGTCAACTACGAGAGCGAATGCAGCACGAGGGTATATCGGGGGGAGAGGTGGAGTTGCAAGAGTTTTTGGTGTTCAACGTGGGCGACTGGGCCGCGGAAGAAGTGGCCCAGCTGTGCCGTGACGCTGCCGCAGCTGCCGCCACCGATGGAGCAGCGCGACTCATGGACAATATTGTTCCCGTTGGTAAGATAACCACCAACAATATGGTCCATAACTTTCGTTACATGTTCCTCAGTGTAAGAATAAGCAATGCTGTATTACTTTCATTTGTAATATTTGAGTATTTTATACGAGTAATTCTTTAACAATAAAAAATATATATATTGCTGTAGACAAATGCGTGTTAGCAGAAGTGGAAGCAAAGGCGACGAATGTTCCAGCCGATTTTGCTGATCTTTGTATACAGGCGTTTACAACGCGACAAGAAATCATTGACTGGATCAAGGATCTTATCGCAAAACAAGTAGGTAATGGTGTAAAACCAATAAATAATTTATCAGCGCTAGAGTCTGTCCGCGAACATCAATTCAAAATTATATTGAGAACCAACTCGAAAATTATATCTATCTTTAATAACAGTATTCGAAATCATATTAGTTGAAGATTAAAGTACTATAATTTTAACTATTTTCTTTTAAGTCACTTAACTTTCCAAATTACCAAACTTTACATAGTTCTTCTTTTATAGGACGTGGGAAACATAGAAATGGAGCGTATTTCACATTACAACGCACAGGGACTTGCACTATGCGAGGCACTTCGCGATCTTAAGTCTCAAGCGACAGAAGCAGTGGACATGGTTACTCAACTTTCTAAGTAATTTCTATTTTATTTCTTTGTCAAAATCAATATTAGGACTAATAAAGTATCCCTCGTCTTGGAACGTCAACGTTATCGGAAATGTCGCTCACCGTCGATAGAGGAATAGAGCAGCGACTGTAGTGTCGATAAGGTTAGGTGAATTATCATAATACTGCATGTAAACCGCTGCTCACGCAATTGCAATAATTAAATTAATTATTACTTCATTAGGGGGTTAAATGCTAAAACCATAGAATGTTTTCCTTCGCTTCTAAATGGTCAAGTTAAAGTTTTCAGTCTACTTATCTACATGAGACTCGGCTTCATAAAATTTTGAATATGATATGATGATACACCTTAAGGGACGGGACGTGAAGTTTTGGAAACATCGTTTCATAGAAAATGTATACGATAGTGCATACGAAGCGGAATCCCGTACGGGATGGGAACGGGGCACGCACATATATTTATGCCCCGTCCCCGTCCTGTACGGGGTAAAAACACGTTACGTACGCATCGACCTTAAATAGTATAAATGTTCTTAATTTATCATTATTATTATTTACGTAGGCAAGGTAAGGTATTACGTAGGCATCGACCTTAAATAGTATAAATCTTCTTAATTTATCATTATTATTATTATACGCAGACGAGCATTTCGAGAACGAGACGCTCTGATTACTGTAGGGGAGTCGTTAGTGAGAGAAGTGGCGCGCCTGCGGCAAGAGCTTGAATCGCGCATCCAGGAAGTGCACGATAATCGCGCTGGAAATGAAACCTCGAAGACACTTGAGGTCAAGGGCAATGCTTTATCTATACTAATATATAAAGAGGAGATTTGATTTTTTGTTTGCATTGAATAGGCTCCGAAACTACTGAACCGATTTGGAAAATTCTTTCACTGTTGGGAAGCTACCCTATCCCCGAGTAACATAGGCTATATTATATTTTTGTTTTTTTTAAATTAGGGATCCTTAATAAAACTCCAATAATGTAACCCAAGGTGTAAAAAAATAAGAAAACCGAAGCAAAGCGAGGGCGGTTACTCGTTCTAGATATTTCCAAAGCGTTTATATTTATACTGAAGTAATTGACGGTCATACTGCCTACCTGGTGTTAAGTGACCACACTGCCCACGCAACATCGCATTTCAGTCTCGCTAAAATCTTTGAAGACTAGATTTTTTGCTAAAAAAATAATATGAATGCCTAATTTAATCGTGAATGCAACTTATATGTGAATGTGAATAAATATATTGAGTAAAATGTAATTTACCAGAACGATATTTTTACGTAGGTACACTATTTTCGAATCGATTTGAGTTCGCGTTATAACAGTTACCCTTTCATAAATACTTTCATAAAAAAAATATTTCGATAAGTATATTAATATTATTATTACAATAACAGGATTTACGTCGTGAACTAGACGAGGAGAGAAGCGCAAAGACTGCGTTGAAAGATAAATTGGCAACAGCAGAATCACAGCTGCGTCAAGCACGCGCACGCGTCAACAAAATGGATCGCCAACTGAAGGAAGCGGAGGCCAGCATTGCAAGCCTCACAGGCACTGTCAAGTCTTTGGAAGATCAGGTAACATTTAAGAAATATTTTTCTTGATCTCAAATACTCGCCGAGTAGTAGGTACTATTGCTATAACACATCAACCATCCTTTAAGTTCACGTCTACTGTAAAATCAATTGCACATTGATTTATCATCTTTGTACTTTACAAATCAATAGTCTATGATGGCTTGTAATCGAATAAAATGAAACAATAGAAAGTAATTTTGATGAAAATAATCTTAATACATTTTAGAGTCGCCAAAAAGAAGTTCATCTGGAAGCTAGGGCGAGAAAGCTAAAGGAGTCGCTTAAAACAGGGGAAATGGCTAGCAGTCAATTATCCCAACAACGGGATGCTCTTAATGCGGAGTAAGATATTTTATATACGAAACAAAAAAATCTTATGAGTTACATAAACTAAACTAAACACTTTTTCTAGGGTGGCTGAACTAAGGGAAAACTTGCAAAGTATAACCGATCAACACAACTCTACAATCCAAGAGCTAGGAAGCCAAATAAAAGAACTAATGACTGCTTTAGAAGAAGAAAGAAAATTATCAGCACAGCAGCGGGAACAAAAAGAAGCTCTCGAAAAATCATTAAGTGATAATGAGTATACTATAGAGGAGCTAAAAGCTAAAATTGCAGAAATGGAGAGTAATAAACTAAATCCAGGTACCAAATATTTTATTATAAATTGAAGATTTTATCGTTTTATAATACTTAATCACAATAAGCAAAGCTATGTCATTTCCAGAATTACCCACCGAACGAGAAATGGATTTATGGGCAGAATTACAAGCGACGAAGGATATTTTGCGTACAACAGAAGATGAAATCAGTGCATGTAAAAGGGAAAAAGTTCGATTTTTAGAAAGTCTTACAAAAATATCGGTAACTTATTTAAAACATTAAGATCAAATTTTGAAGCATTAGTGTGACATTTTAGTAATATTTGTTTCTATTACATAGGAGACAGAAAATAAAGTAGGAATGCAACAAAAACTGGCAGCTGAGTTATTGAGCAAAGAAGAAATAGTGAGCAAAATGCATGCTCAAATAAGGGAACTCACGAAAAATATTAAGTTAAAGTAAGTTTTATAAAATAACCGCCCATAAAATTTTCTGCTGGTATAAATAAATCTGCTGACAAAAGGTGATTACCGTTAAAATTGCTTATTTTATGCATTTCAGTGAACAAAAGGTTTTACAGTACGAGCAGTATGTGCGTGATTTACAGGCACATAATCGCGCTGTTGCTAATTGCCAAGAATCTCCGAATGGAATCAGTTACCAAGATTTACAACAAGAGGTAGGTGCTAAATAAACAAAAAAAATGAGTAGTGTTATAAATTATCACTTGTCTTTTACTCTGGTTATGGAGGATTTTAAAAAGTTGGTCGAGGATATCAAAAATTAGATAAAAAGGGAGAAATTTAGGAGAGGAAGGAACCACACTGGATGTTCCCAGACTTGAACCAAGCGCCTTAATGGGCGGTATGCGCCAACCTCACCCCCCAACTCAGAGTCACTAATGGTTACTTAAATCACTCCTTAGTACAGAATTTTTATGGTGAATCTTTACTAAAGAGTGATTTAAGTAACCATTAGGGACTCTGAGTTGGGACGTGAGTCTCGGGCACACTTTAGTTCTGGAATTTAACTTCAAAGTATTAGCGATTTCTAAACACATGTTCCAACCAGCTACGCTGGTTGAATGTGCCGAATTGAATGTATGTAGCACTCCCGGCATACTAATTTTGACTTTTACATTACCGTAGATCATGAATTTGAGGATGGGGCTTCTAGAAGCAGTCCATAAAAACGAAGAGTTATCAGAAATGCTAGTACAGAAAGAACAACAAATAGAACAACAAGATAAAACATCACGTGCCCAGGCAAGAGTCATAAAGGTTACTTGTTCTTAATCATCACTGTCAGATTTTTTAGATAGTTTTCAAAATCGTCTCCATCTTGTATTTTAACTTACGTTACGTTATACAAAAGTAAGGGTACTTTTGTTAATTTTCTGAGTTCGACAGGTACGCGAAGAACTGATAAATTTGCTCAAAAATAAGGAAACAGAGCAGAGTCGCGAACTGACAAATTTACAACAAGATCTCGAACGCCGAATGAAAATTGTAGACGATGTGAGATTTATTTTGTTTTGTTTTTAAAGCAGGTTGTAATAATAATGATAACTTAAACAATTATTACAATAAAAATTGGTTAAAATAATATCAGAAAAATAACGAGATTATATGCAATTAGGTCAACAAGCAAATAGCGGCAAAGGCAGAAGAGATCCAAGAGCTTTTCGCGACACTTGAGAACAAGCAGCAACAGATTCATCGACTGGAGAAGATTGTTCTCGCGCTGGAGGAGCAGCAGAGGCGTGCGCAGGCACAACGCACGCGACAGGAAGAAAAGATTGCAGCTCTCGAACACGAACTCGCCGCTGGTGGAAATCGGCGGGAAAGGTAAAGATTTGCTTGCATTTGCTTGCTTTATCTCGGTGCACTCTTTGACAGGGAGAAGCATATTGCGTGCTCACTTGCACTTAGGCGCAATATCCTTCGCCCTGCTCGCACGTTTACGTTAACGAGTGCAGCGAGATACTGCGACTACAAGGTATAGCTTTTTTCCATTCACCGAAAAAAAATATATAAAGTTTATATGCATTTCGTAGATTGTATTACACTTTCTATGGTTAATTATTTTGAGTATTATTAATTTTAATGAATTACCAATTTGAGTGATTATTGATCGTGTTAAAAAAAATGGTTGTCTGTAAAGTCGGTTTACGGACGGTAGTTTAACGTGACAACGTCATGACAAAGCTCCGCTCCGCTCCACTCAATTACGATCGCCTACGGCTCGCCTACGGCATCGGCTACGATACGCCGATCGTGCCTCTCTCTCGTTTTTGCCGCTCTCTCGCTCGCGGAACCGCTACATTTTTTCGTGCGTACGCCCGGCGTTCATCGTTTTAATAGACGTTATCACGTCAAAAAGTAATAATCGTGTTAAGAGTACCTACCAATTTTATGGATTGGTGGATTTTAATGTACAATTATTGCGTAAATTCGTTGTATCCAAGTATATTTAAGTCAATTAGGTGTATGAAGTTAGGTATCTATTCTTAAAAAATAACTACTGCCTTTTAAATTTTGCAGGAAATTCCTGTTTTTCTGAAGATCATTCGAAGATTCCTGTCTAAAGATTTTGTAAAAGTTTAAGTGAGAGTACAGTGATAGTTTTTATTTCTTTGTTTTATTTATAACAAGTCGAAACTTACCCGGCTACAACGCTAAAAAAGAAATACATTTTTCGCTGAAAATAAATACACTCACACTCTTTGCAATCATTTTATTGGTTTAGGCGCAGAATATCAGTGCGCTTACTGCTTAGTGAGAGTTTTACTTGACATAATCGCAAAGTAAATGCGAATTGGCTATTTGTATGGGACCGAAGCAGGGCCATCTAGCGACAGTGAGAAGAAAAGCTTCGGTCCTATGCAAATAGCCAACTCGCATTTACTTTGCGAGCCCGTTATGTCAAGTAAAACTCGCACTATAAAATTTACTTTGCGAGCCCGTTATGTCAAGTAAAACTCGCACCAAAAAAAAAATAAATTATAAATTATAAGCACACTGGAGTCTCAGATGAAGGAAATAAAAGGCAGATGGAACATTCGCAAAGAAATGTAACGAATGACGTGAAGTCACTTTTTCGCTATGTGTGCGTGACAACCTTAATGTCAACTAGCAGTGGCACCGTATGGACACGTAATTCTTTGTGTGTGTGAGGATGCCAAATGAAAAGTCACAAACTCCCGCAATTTTGTAAATGTTGTTTGACATATTTCCAACTTAACACATTATGCACAATTAAATTGGCAAATTATTTATTACTAGTCTAGTGAACGCCCTTGCTTCGCTTCGGTAAGCCCACAGTCGATAAAAGTAGGGATGGTATTCTTTAACGGCCGGTCTCAATATTAAGAGCCCCCGAGACGGTCAAACGGTTTGATTCAAACACGTAGATTTTAGTTTGACTCAAACCATTTTGATCGTTTACACAGCTAGTTTGAGGGTTTGTCAAGCATCTACGTGTTTGAAGCTTGTTTGATGAAAATACATATTTTTGTTTTGTTTGACGTTTGTTTGACGGTTCGTTTGACCGTCTTCCAACGCGTTTGACCAAACATGGCTCAGTTTGCACTGGATTTTGCAAATTTATTCGGTTTAGGCGCAAAATGTCCGATTCGCGAAATGTCCGGCGGACGCAAAATGTCCTATTCGCAGAATGTCCGATTCGCAAAATGTCCTTTTCTCAGAATGTCCTTTTCTCAAAATGTCCTTTTCTCAAAATGTCCTTTTCTCAAAATGTCCTTTTCGCATAATGTCCGATCGTAGGCGCGTTATGAAATAAATGGAAAAAAATGATGAGAGTGAAATTTAAGATTTGTAACACGGTCGGTGAAACAAAAACGACGGTCACGAAAAACGTCACGCGCGTTTTTAAAAACGTCACGCGCGTTTTTAAAAACGCTCGTTTTGAATAAATGATTTATTATTATATTTATTACTAGCTGACTGGGCAAACGTTGTTCTCCCAAAAATTTTTTAGGGGTAGGGGGATAATATATATATTAACTAGCTGACCGGGCAAACGTTCTGCCAAAAAAATTTTAGGGGCAGGGGGATGAAAAATAGATGTCCGATTCTCCACCCTAGCCGATATGCACGCAAAGATTCACGAAAATCGGTCGAGCCGCTTCGAAGGAGTTCAACTTCAAAACAGCGTGACACGAGAATTTTATATATTGGATATTGTTGGAATATTTTTTTTAATACTGTTTTTTTAATTGTTTTTTTATATTGTTTCTTTTTGAATTTTTTAAATAATATTTATTTATTTTTATTTTTTTGATGCCAAAGAGTATAACTTCTCACGCGCGTACATATGTACAGTTTTGTGTTTATTTTTTATACACATATAAAACATAAAAAAATATAGCGAGTTCGGTCGCAATGATCGAGCGATACGTGTGAACGCGGAGCGTATGGAAATCGATGACTGCCAGCGCACGCACAGCCCGTGAAGCAGGGTGCGGCAGACGAGGCGCCCCGGCAACCGGTGCAAAGCGCCGCTCGTCTCAATATTTTCGGCGCGTGTAGAACGCTCCGAACCAAAGCGCACCAGGTTCGAATCCACGGTGTGTTATGTGGTGCTCGTAATGTGTGTGCGTCCGTGTGTGTATGTGTTGTGGATATGTGATTTATAGAATAAACATAATATATAACATAAGTGTGAATATGTTTGTGTGTGTGAGATATATAGTATACAATATAATAAATATACATAATGTGAACTTGGGACGGAGGTGCCCACAATGCCATGCATATTATATCTTAATATTCTTTTTATAATTTATGAAAAATATAATTTATTATTAATATAAAATTTATATTCTCAATAGCTATAATGCACTTATTTTATAGGGTTTAAGTGCAAAATGTTCCGTTCGATAGTTGTCGAAAAAATTTTCTCCACAATCTTAAAACCTTATTTCAACTTCCCTTCAATTCCATTCTTTTTTGATAACCATCACAGAACTAACTTGTCATCTGTCTAGCCCGGTGTCATTGCTTGTATAATTATTATTTATAACACAGAATAATAAGGGGGCGTAGCGAAAGCTGTAATAACGTGAAGGAGTCAGGCAATCGAACGATACGTGTGAGCGCGGAGCGTGTGGAAGCCGACTGACACAGAGTACTTAATCACTACGTGACTGAGTTGAGTAAAGTGAGTGAGACGACTGAGCTGAGACTGAGTAGAGGACGCGCGCGCAGGCGCGCAGCCGGTGAAAGTCCGGGCGCAGGAAACAGCCGCCGGCCCAGTGTTGCCAGTGAAAATTTTTGGAAGGACGTGTACATTAGATAAAAAAAACCGTGTTTAAATTATGCCAATAAATACCATCGATTCTGCGCTCGGACTTCAAAAAAAGGTCATCGGCAGTGAATTTGATGTCCATAAAACAACTTTTCATTACCCTAGAAACACTTGTCATTACCCTAGATTAACATCAACATTAGCCTAGTGGCGCTGTTTTAAGGGTTTTAACATTCGTTAAATGTTTGCAATAAAATAAATAAAAAAAGACCGTATAATTTGCGGAAAGCCGTAGATTTTGCGACGGCCATAGGGTTCCGTAGACCGTGGATTTTGTGATTTTTTGGCCTGAAAGCCGTAGAACACGGTAATTGCCGTAGCATTGGCAACACTGCGGCCATTGGCAATACCGGCCGGTAAAGCTGAAAACATACTATCGGACGCGGCTGACGGATGCGGCTGACAGCCGCAACTTAATAGGTATCTAGTTAATTAATGTACACTGAGCTGTGCAAACTATCGGAGGTAAGTCGCGGACGTGACCTTGAGGTGTTCGGACGTCCGAGAGGTATCTAGCGCGCTGGATGTTTTTGTCTGCCGAAAACGTCCGCGGACGGTATTTCATGGTATGCACGGGGTGCGGGACGCGTCCATGCATCAGCAGAAGGACGCGGACTACGCGAGAGCTTGCACGTCGTGTACGTCTAAGTAAAAAAGTATGAACGAATTATCAAGTGTGTTCGCAACAGGGAATTACTGTATAATTATAAATTGAAGGATAACAAGCATGCTTCAAAAAACAAGAAGTCTGGAAGGAAATAGCTGAAATATCCTTTCTTTATTTATGTCATGGACCCAAACGCTTCTTTATATTTTCTTTCTGGGTGGACAACATATACTGAGTAGACAGTAATTCGAGAAAATCGTCCTCGCTTGCGCTACTCGACATGCTTCTTCGTCTACATTTCTTTGTGGAATTTCTAGTGCACACTTATCACTGGCCATGGCTGATGATGTGACGTCACAGTGTGACGTATAACGCCAGAGCGTACGAGGTTCGATTCCGTCGGTGTCCGTGTATGTGTATGTACGTGTTGTGAATGTGATTTATATGTATATTAAATAAAAAACACTTCCAAATTGCAATGTTAAAAAAAAATTGCAAAAAAAAGTTCAAAAAAATAAACAAAAAAAAAATCAAAGAAATTAAAAAAAAAGCAAAAAAATCCAAAAAAGAAACAAATTTTTTTTCAAAAAACAATATTAAAAAAAATCAAAATTAAAAAAAAAAAAAACAAAAAGGAAATTCAAAAAAATTTCAAAAAAGCAAAAAAAAACAAGCTTAAAAAAAATTCAAAAAACAAAAAAATATCAAATTAATTTCAAAAACAAAACAAAAAAAAACCTTTTTTTTTCAAAAAACAATATTCAAAAAAATTAATAAAAAAAAACAATTTATTCAAAAAACAACGTAATTAAATTAAAAAAACAAAATTAAAAAATCAATATTAAAAAAAAACATTTAAAAAACAATTTTAAGAAAAACAATATTAAAAAAACAAACTGAAAAAAAATGGACGGTGGCCCCTAATGATAAGTGAAACGGACATTTTGCGAAAAGGACATTTTGCGAATTCGGACATTATGCGAAAAGGACATTTTGAGAAAAGGACATTTTGCGAATCGGACATTCTGCGAATCGGACATTTTGCGAATAGGGCGATCGGACATAATGCGAATCGGACATTTTGCGCCTAAACCATTTATTCGTGTGATTACAGCGGCGCACAGAACCAAACTGCTCAGTCCCGTTTGAAGGACGGTCAAACCTGCATAAAGCGGTTTCGTCAAACACGTAACGTTTGAATCAAACCGTTTGATCGTCTCGGGGCCGCTTTATACTGTCAGTTTAGCTCTGGTACATACCAGAGATAAAAAGTAAAGATTGATCTCCCGGCAACTGCCGTCTCTCAAATCAAAAGTAAGCAAACAAAAGTAATATCATCGGTAGATAATATTTCAGTGACATTTCTGCCTCTGGTTTTTACGTCCCTCTCAAAATTTCGTTTTCGCATAACAATATATTTTTTTATACTTTTATACTTTTTTATACTTTTTATTATAAAAAGGAACTCAGTGTTTTTGATTATAAACTTATTTCATTTTAATATTAAAATGATAATTTGTTCCAAATGTATTGTGAATTTCGCGGACGAAGTTAATAAAATAATGATAAATGTAACCTGGAACAATGCTTCAGTAATAACAAAACGCAGCATTTGACGTTTAGTACTGACAGGTTTCCTAGACAACGATGACCTGTTATTGTCATTTGACATTCGTTTATGTCGTTTGGTTACCCAAAATATAAACAACGTTTATGTTCTCATAGCAATATTCATTAGTTTTATAAATAAATGAAACACAGTTCAACAATTACCGTGAGTATAGACTTTATTTGTTAATAAAATAAAATATATTATTATTATGTTTAGTAAACAAAAATTTGTAGTACATAATTGTAAATTGTTGTAATTGTAGCAGTGATAGCCTAGCGGTTAGAACGTTGGTCTCCCGAACGAAGCGTTTATTCCCACTTGTCCGGGGCCCGAGTTCAAATCCTGGCACGCACCTATAATTTTCAAATATTATGTGCGTATTAGAAGTTAATTATCACTAGCTGCGGTGAAGGAAAACAATAAACATCGTAAGGAAACCTGCACACCGGAGAGTTCTCCATAAAGTTCTTAAAGGTGGTTGAAGTCTACCAATCTGCACTTGGCCAGCGTGGTAGAATATGGCCTAACATTGTGAGAAGAGACCCGGAACCCAGCAGTGGGACAGTTATGGGTTGTTGCTTTTTTTTTTGCTTTTAAACAAAAAAAAATGTTGCCAAATGTACTAAAGGAAGTTTCTTTTCAGATGAAGTCCAGACCTTTCACAAAAGATGAAGTACATAAGGCCAATAGCTATTGATGTATATGATAGCAGGGATACACCATTATTTCTGAAAAGGCGAAATGTTTTTGTTATAATTTCAAAATATATCTAACTTAAAAAGCTTAGTGTTCTTGTTTTATTAAAATACCTACCTACTTACCTAAAACTTTAAAGATAGGAATTGTCCTCAATTCTCATTCACTGCGGTTTTTAACCGACTTAAAAAAAAAGGAGGAGGTTCTCAATTCGATTGTATTTTTTTTTATGTTTGTTACCTCAGAACTTTCGACTGGGTGAACCGATTTTGATGATTGTTTTTTTAAACGAAAGCTGGTGCTTGTCATGTGGTCCCACTTAAATTTGAATGAGATCTGATAAGTAGTTTTTGAGTAATTTTGAAGTCGGTTATTTTTTGTTAGTAAAATTTAGATTATGTTTAATCTGAATATAGGTATATAAACAAAATTGGATTCAAACAATTCAGTCATATATTTTATACGAGGATAATTTCGACGATCTTGGTGCCGTATTAAAAAAGGCGGAATCAAATACACAGGCTTCATAAATTTCACTCATCACTGATTAATAAATTCATGATTTTTTCATAAATTTTCTTTACAATACGAGAAATCTACCAATTATCCGTCGAAATTGAGCGACATGAAAAACTCCGATAATTGGTAACTTCTATTACCAACAGTTAGCTATCAAAGCGTTATTGAGACGCAAGTATTTATTTTTGTATGGACCAACATACCTACGGTATGACTTGGCCCTCCGAACGGTAGATCAATGTCATCGGTAGATATTTTCTATCCACCGAAGGTTATTGACGCAAAAATTGACAAATATGACAGATAACATACTAATGGTAGCTTTATCTACAGTTTTTTAAATGTTAGTACATTATTGAGACCGGCCGTAAATTGTCGTGATTTTTTTTATTTGTAAACCGATTCAAATAAAACAAACACTAAGGGCTTGTTTCACAATCTTCAAGTAGAGTCCTGAATAAGCTATTCGCCGGTTAAAGTGACGTTAAAGTGTCATTTTACATACACGAAATGCCAACATATCCAACGAATAGCTTACTTCGGACTTACTTGAAGATTGTGAAACAAGCCCTAAATGTTAACCCAAACTCATTACAATACGTCAGTGAAAAACGAATCTTTTATTAAGCCGTTCCTGAGATAGGAGGAACAAATGCATAGAAAACCAGACAAAAATTTACGTTGTAATAAATTAATGTGATAATCATAATTGATTTTAATTTCATCACTAGATATCAAAAAGTACACTTATCAAAATATATGTAAATGTTCTTTTAATATAAAATAATACTTAAATATATTTAATTGTCTTAATTAACCTATGGACTTTTTTATGCAGAATAAGTTAGTGTTTGACCAGTTTGACCACAGAACCACCTGGAGCCCAATTCTCATTTCGTAGAGATACATGTCTAACAGAGATATCTCTTAAAAACATGGCCGATCTCTAAAGAAACCTAATTTCCTTATTCTCGGGATGTCACATTAGAGATATCTCTGAGCCTTTTCGTACGACATGCAACGTATGGTCCGGAGCATTCGAGATTGAAATGTCGCGCGTTTTGACCAATCACAGCAGGGTATAAGTTGACATTGGTTACCATAGATATAATAGTCTAACTGGATCCCAACCTTTAGGTACCTCTACCATGGATATATTACTCTATCTTGATCATAGACTTCGTAGTGGTACCTGACGATTTTTGAATGGAATTTGATAAGAAGGACCATTTTTGTATTGTGTCCATGTTATATATAGTCCCAGGATATATCCTGGGATAATGATATATCATTAAATTGCGTTTTTGGTTGGTTTAAAAACGGTTTAAAAACATCTAAGATTAAATTTTAATATAGATGTACCATAATTGTGTACTTTAAATTTCAATTTACTATTAATGCAATAATTGAAATTCAGTAATTTTGAATAAACATTAAAAAAAATGTGTTATTTCAATATTATATGTATGTATATAGTATATATATGTATATATTACCTACTATACTCAAAATTATCTAAGATGCCCATAATGATACCTGCCATTTAATAATACGAACTAACCACATACCATCAGGTGGATCGTCAGCTTGTTTGCCAGCTCGGCTATTTCCATGCATACCTAGCAACTTGAGTTGTTAGGAAGAAACAATAAAATAATATTTTATTGGAATCGTACTTACATGTTGCGAATACGCAGTACGAGATAGCTCAATCGAGGTAGTAGGTAGGTACCTAAATGTTACGGTTTTTAATTTACAATTTAATTATCGAATCGATTAGGTCTTACAATTATGAAAAACCATATCAAAATAGGACATAATCTTTCTAAGTAAGTGTGGACACCCTACAATTATGAAGGACAATCTCAATCCGTCATTCCGATATGACGTCATCGATGACGTGAAATGGAATGGAATGTCAGGTACCTCTACAAAATCTGTGATCCAGATAGAGTATATATCCATGACCTCTACGAAGATTGGAATCCAGTTAGACTATTAAATCCATGTTACATACTCTTTGATTGACATTTTGTCGTGACAAGAATGTTTCGTTATACGGTACGCGGCAAGTCTTTTTGACATAAAATATGTAATAATAATGGTTTTAAGCAATATTGCATTTAAGAAATTCTAAGAATACAGGGGTAGTTTAGGATGAATATTAAAGTATTTTATTACACTTTCATTTGCTAAGAGTATTTTAAAACCACTTTTTAATTGTAATCAAGTTTTGTTGACTTGGCGTTGCTGTAGTCTAGAAAACGGAACGTTTGTTTCATATGTCTAATGGTAATGTCGAAGGAAAAAATCTCTAATGTGCCCCAGAATAACTTTTTTGGATACATTAGAGATTTTGCCGGCATGTCTCGTAGAGATTTAAGGATTGGAGATATCTCTAACTTAGAGATTATCTCTTCAAAATGAGAATCGGGCTCCTGAGATGGTAAGCGGTAATGAAGTCGTGGATGGTAAATCACACTAACTTAGTAGAAGCCTATTCACTCTTGACTTGAAGACACCCACATTATAATCTGACGGGAACACCCACGCGGACAATTAATTCCAGTCCTTTATGGTAAGCATAATAAAAGACGAGGCAAAGTGCATTTTTTTTCTCTTGTAATAGCAGCTGTCGGCAATCTGCAAAATTATAATTGAAATCATTTTAGGGAGTAGGCTAAACTAAAAACAGAAACTAAAATATAATATAATATTTTCTTTCAATCATGCATTTTATCGTGGGCAAACGTGACATTTTCAATTAACCCGATTATAATATCCCAGCGATAGGTGTTTATGCATTGGCTGTATTTCTTGATTTTTAAGGTTTAAATAAATACAAATATTTACTTTTTAAATATATTTATTTCGACATACATTTATAAATCGACCAGTGTTCAAATAGCTCATGCATATTTCCCCAAATTTAGGGTAACCGATTTTCACATAAAGCTGGTATACAAATGAATAATTGCCGAGGTTTTGTGTTCCGAGCAAACCGCAAAAATATTATTATAAATAAATAATAAAATAATGAACAGATACCTGTGAAAAGATATTCCATCTTCTTTTCTTTGATTTTGCGAACTACTTTTAAATTGTTTAAAAATGCAAGACGGCATTTTAACTGATAAAATTATTTAATAAATTTTTACAATTGCGATGTTCATGCAATTTGACGCTTTCTATAATAGTGACACGAGATTGTATTAGTTTTTTATTTTGTATTATTCACAGAGTACTTAATCACTACGTTTTAGTATTATTCTTGGTAGGCTAATAGGCTTACGTCATATTCGAACGACGTTATCTGCCTTTTATTTCCTTCATCTGAGACTGGAGTAAAGATACTTAACTTCATAGCGGTACCCATGAATATATTACTCTATCTGGATCATAGACTTTGTAGATGCACAGAAGAAATAATAGTACTTAGATTAAGTAGAGAGATATGATAGTAGAGGTTTTGTTTATTTTTTTACCACCAGAAAAAATATTAGAAAACATTTTGAAGAACCGTATCAAAATAGGACATGATTCTTCCTAAGTGTAGACACCCTACAATGAGGGTTTTCTGAAACGGTCTACGTGAGATGGCAGCACTTTGGCGTCAGGTCTAATGAACTGTCAAAATACATACGCGAATTACAATTTTTTATGTATTTTTTGGTTTATTTATGTTTAAAATCATTACTTTAAGAATATTGTTTTCTAAAATGTCACAGTGTTGTGCAGTGCCTATGTGTGCAAATAAAACAGGAGGGCATACGTTCCCTACTGGAGATAAAACTCGATTGAAACAGTGGCTTGTAGCCATTCAAAGATAAATTTCAACGAAAAATAGCCTGTGTCCCAGTGGTCGGATCGTGGCGCGAGAGGTACCAAAAGATCGGGCTCGGTGAGCGCTATACAGAACTGAAATAAAATTTAATGTAGAAAGTGTTTTGAGAAAGTAATTTTGAAAATAGTGGTTTTTACAGTTTTTGGCAAAAATTTTTGAAATTTACAAAATATTTTTTACGGAACTATAGAAATGGGTGCGCCACGGAATTTTTAATCTTCCAATACCACGCAGTGGTCGGTCGACGTGAAATTTGAAAATAAACTACTGCAAAAACGTATGATAATGTGAGGAAAAAGTAGTTTAAAGAAAATTTTGGAAAATTTAAAGGGAAATCAAAAACTAATTAGATAGTTGAAGAGAGCACTTTAAGCCAAATCTATTGATATATAACACTACTATGTATGGTTAACTACTGGGAAGTACGAAATGTAAATCTATTAATTTTAAATTGTGTGCCGTCAGACCTTAGGTGGTTTCGGTACTAAATAGACAATGTATGAGGAAGGAAGAAAGCTACTTTTTCTGTGTTCCAGTGGTCGGATAAATAAATAACTGCAATTTAGTAGTTAATACATAAAATGGCGTCAACTGTTGATCGGCTAAAGAACCAAATCAAATTGTGTAAACAAAATCTAGTACCTAACTTTCAATGAGCTTTTCCTTAGTACCAGTGACTTTTGCGCCCCTTTTTTTGAGCTCAATCTTCAGTTCGGCGACCTTTTTCTGGCCGTAATCCATAATAAAACCAATAACACTTCCAAACACAATAGAATTTCAATAATTTATGTTTAGTACCTACGACTCTGTGCTATCTGACAGCTGCTTAGACCTGACGCCAACGTAGCGCCGCCTGGTGGCAGAAAAAGTATCGAAAACCCTCATTATGAAGGACAACCTCAATCCGGCCTGTGATTGGTCGGATTCTATTGTGTGGTCATTCTATTGTGGCGTCATCCGTTTCGAAGTATCTTTAAGAAGTTATGTATCCAGTTAGGGTAATATATCCATGGCCATGCCAGAGTCTGCCAGACAGAATTCAAAGTCAATTATTATCTGTGTTGGTTTGGTGTTAATTTTATCAAAAACGTCAATGTCATTCAAAAGAAAACGGGATACAGATAGAAAAATGAGAATCGGGATTTCTGAAAATTTTCAGAGTATTTTCAATCAAATCTTTTAGCCAGTAAAAGAGAATGGCAATAATGAGTTGATAGTATTAATAAAATATTATTGTGTGATCCTTTTACCTATTTTAAAATCGTTCTAAATTAATCTACAGCGCCGTGCTGGAGCTAAAGGCTTTTTGATTCCCGTGCCATTTAGTAACTAATAATTACTTTGAACTGATACTAAATCGTAACTCAAAATGTCTGAAAGAAAAGTTCTTAATGTAAGTTATTATCATAATTATTACATATTGAAGTATAATATTTCAATAAGACACTTTAAATTGAGTTGTTTTTATTATTGTGGTTTGCTTCTTGGTTTCCAGAAATACTATCCACCGGACTTCGATCCATCGAAGATCCCTCGCATGAAATTGGCGAAAAACCGTCAATACACTGTAAGATTGATGGCTCCATTTAACATGCGATGTGCCACCTGCGGCGAGTACATATACAAGGGGAAAAAGTTCAATGCTAGGAAAGAAGATGTTGAAAACGAAGACTACTTAGGCATAAGGATCTACCGGTTTTATATAAAAGTAGGTATAGTTTCTGTTTTGTATATGTTATGCTTAAATTCTGTAAAGGCTCATTGAGCGTAATATACATAGACAATAAGTAAGATGCTGCAACTAGAATACTAGCAATTATTGTTATATGTAATTATTTGTTTCTTTGTAAGGAAAACAAATGTGCTGATGTTGCACCTGATGGTAAGTGGGTATTGTTGCATGTGGACATCAAAGGTATAGCCGATACATTGCAAACTAAGATTGAGAGAAGAAGAAAAAATAATTAAATATATCCAGATAAAAGCTTAAAAAGTTGGTAATATAAAAGGCAGTTGATAATAAACATATTTCTAATTATTGTCAGTGTCACAGATTAATATTAACAGTAATATCTAATACCAAACTGATTAAAAATACTCCTTAAATAATTTCTATTACAGTTTTATTTCTTGAAATTAATTTGGATATGTTTTTTTTCTGTCTTTCTATATTTCCCTGTTATTTTAAACACATTGAAAATTATTTTTACAGTGTACAAGGTGCTTGCAAGAAATATCATTCAAAACGGACCCTAAGAACACAGACTATGAAATAGAGGCGGGTGCCACCAGAAACTTCATGGCTCTGAAGTTGGCAGAGGAACAGGCCAAGCGAGAGGAAGAGGAACAGAAGGAAGAAGAAGCCAATAATCCTATGAAACTTTTAGGTATTTATGATATTAATATTTTATTGTGTCAACAACTTAATTGAAACAAGGTGGAACATCATAATTATCATATATCAAGAAAATGAAACAGGTCTTAAAACAGTCCAATTGGTCCATGTTATATAAATATTGTTCTTTGTCTCTCAATCTTGTCCCAAGCTTAGCTTATGTTTCCATATGCTAGATTAGACCTTTGTCTACATGTAGGTAATCTACTTCTACATTCAATCATTCTACTTCTACATTCAATCATTACATCAAATCACTCATAATATAATCAAAAATATCTCGTCATGATGTCCTGGTTAATGTTTATGCATTGGATGATTTTTCATTTGTATACATTGATTGTCATATAAGCCTAGTCCATAAATATGAGTGGGAGCATTCATCTTTCTTTACTGTAAGTGCTTTGATAAAAAGCGGCCAAGTGCGAGTCGGACTCGCTCATGAAGGGTTCCGTAGCAGCAAGTAACATAATATAAAAGTTCTTGTAGTTCGTTGTAACTTTGATCAATGTTTTTTGCGGTTTACGATTTATGACGTATTAAAAAAAAACTACTTACTAAATATCATTCAAACCAATTTTCGTTGGAAGTTTTCATGGTCATGTACATCATATATTTTTTTTAGTTTTATCATTCTCTTATTTTAGAAATTACAGGGGGGGGACACACATTTTACCACTTTGGAAGTGTCTCTCGCGCAAACTATTCATTTTAGAAAAAAATGATATTAGAAACCTCAATATCATTTTTGAAGACCTATCCATAGATACCCCACATGTATGGGTTTGATGAAAAAAACATTTTTGAGTTTCAGTTCTAAGTATGGGGAACCCCCAAAATTTAGTGTTTTTTTTTCTATTTTTGTGTGAAAATCTTAATGCGGTTCACAGAATACATCTACACACCAAGTTTCAACAGTATAGCTCTTATAGTTTCGGAAAAAAGTGGCTGTGACATACGGACGGACAGACAGACAGACAGACAGACAGACATGACGAATCTATAAGGGTTCCGTTTTTTGCCATTCGGCTAAGGAACCCTAAAAATAATACCTGATTAAAATTGTTTTGCAGAATACAGGACAGAACAGTCAAGACAAGAAATAGAATTGTTGGAGAGTTTAGAAGAATTAAAGGAGCTAAATCGTAGACAGCGCACTGTCGACTACGAAGGGATGCTGAAACAGTATCAGCCTGAGACTGCTGAAGAAAGAAGAGCCAGGGAAGAAAGAGAAGATGATGAATTTATAAGGCAAGCTGCATGTTATTTTAACTGTTTTAATATTATTATATTGAAGCGCTCATAGAACAATAG
Source organism: Thymelicus acteon (assembly GCA_951805285.1). Lineage (NCBI taxonomy): Eukaryota > Metazoa > Arthropoda > Insecta > Lepidoptera > Hesperiidae > Thymelicus > Thymelicus acteon. The sequence goes on along the minus strand of OX638219.1, from coordinate 7,538,704 downwards.
GTTTATGGTGATTCTAAGTGAACTACTGCATGAAAAACTTAGGGCATGGTCTGTATATGGATGGTTAGCTGCTAGTTGCAAAGTTTTGTCCGCAGAGGACAAAAGTACCCCAAACAGTGAAAATGTCGTTAAGATCAAGGATTGCAATAATTTTTCATCTAATAATGTCCTTCATTATTCCTTGTTGTGGCAATGTAGGAACAATATAGATGACTATTGGCACTCAGTACTTTCAAGCCCTCATGTACATTAGTTAATATTTACATTTTTCTCTGTGTATATTGAGATTACAAAATAATGAAACGAAATTATCCAAATGCTTTGGCCACTGGGGTTCCGTAGTTAATAACCCTTATAGTTTCGTCATGTCCATCCGCAGTTTTGTTCAGAAACCCTAAATACTAGAAATCTGTAAATTGGCATGGCCGTACATATTTATCCCGCTGACAGTGGTAGAATGACATATAAGTGGTCCCCCCGACCGCGCCAGATAAATGGTGGGTGTTGGACATATGAAAATATTCACGGCAGTAACTCCTGCGCTAAATTCTGTTTTTTAATTCCGCAAAAAAAAATTGACTAACTAACTTTTCCACTGTTGTAAGTTTTTGGTGTTTTTTAAATAGCGATGTGCCAGAATCGGTAAAACGTAATCAATATTCTCCGATTTTTATATTAAAAACTAATATTGAAGTAATTCAAATTACAACGCAAATTATTTTACTTAACCCCCAACCCAGAAATTCAAAATTAAATGCTGTGGAAGGACGGACAGACATAACGAAACTATTCCGTTTTTAATTCGGAATCCAAAAAATGGTTCAGAACTGTTTTAGTAGATGAACCGACAGATGTTGTCCTGTCTACAAATAAGTTTACTGTCGTTTGGTATATTATGCTCATCACATTGATAAAGGAGATACCCGATTTTCGGCCACGAATTATATGTAATCTGTGCAAGGCATAAGACTAGACAAGAGGAAATTATATACAAAAAAAATCGTTTTATTTACTAAATAAACATATTTAAATCTTAGCCTCATCTGCATCGGCCAAATGAACAAAATAATAATAAAAAAAGTTTTTATAGTATTTACCTCATTACAAACGATTTTATAATCGATTAAATCGATAGTTTAGGGAACTTAATAATATATTTTACTAATTATTATTATTTGTGGGTACAATATTAATTCCTTTTAAACATGTTTTCTTATTCACTGTATAGCTAAACTATGTAATAATTTATAATTACCATTAAATCGTTACGCTAATTAAAAGACATTTCGAGTATTTTGACATCGATTTCGAGACATTTGAATCGATTGTCAACAAAGATTTCTGGTGTAATCCCTATCTAATGTCATTTTGGTTACTGTCAGTTTGATTATTTATAAATAACACCATTGTCATTCATCTTGCGTCTTTCAACTTTGTATGTTTATGTAACTTTAATTTTTGCGTCTTATGATCATGATTATTCCTAATGCTGTCAATAATAGAGTAGGTATTTGGTTTGTGATAGTAAGTGCCTATTATCACGCATAATATGACATGAGTGTGACATAATCATAACCTATAATAAAATTAAGGTGGAAATTATAGGATTTCATTACTTGGCCATTGCTAATTGCCGTGAAAATTGGAGAAATTAAAGCTTTTACAATGATCTAATTGACCACCAATTTTCATTCTTGTATAATCTAGGCCGGTGTCTCTAGGGAAGATGGGGTTCTCCTTTTGCCATGGCACCATTTCAATATATCAATTATTTTGGTTTATCTCTTACGCCCCAACTCAGAGTCACTAACGGTTACTTAAATCGCTCCTTAGCAAAGAAACACCATACAAATTCTGTACTGAAGAGCGATTTAAGTAACTGTTAGTGACTTTTGAGTTGGGGCGTTAGAGGTCTAAACAAGTGCCTATTTAGCCTACGTACTCTTTGAGTGGAATATAAAAGGACAGAACTAAACAGAACTCGTATTTTCTTCCTATAACAATCATGAAATAAAACTCAAATCGTGAGTCCGTAAATATTGAACTTCATTTTATTTATACGACATTGAGAATGCTTGCTATTTTGATTCTTCGATGAAACAACAGTTAACCAAACCAGTATTATTGTTATTTCCAGATCTGTAAGATTTGGTAATAAAGCGAGGCCGACTAGAGTTGCTGAAGAAATAATAGAAGAAGTACAGGAGGAAGGTGAACCATCGGCTAAAGTAGCCAAAATTGCCGAGCCGCTGATACCCTCAACAGCGCCAAAGAAGAATGAAACATGGAATAGAAGTATTGGAGTAATGACAAAGAAGCCAGCATTGGCTAACCTTGTAAAAAGTAAAAAAACACAATCGACAGTTGTAAATAATGAACCGGATAAATCACAACATAAACCATCAACAACAGTTTCAACAGGAACGAGCACAAAATCAGACGAAAAACCACCAGCTTCTGGACTTTCATTACTGGCAAATTACTCCGGTAGCGATAATGACTCACAGAGTGATTGATTCATTGTTAAGTAACGTTTTGTTATTTAAGTCTGTAAGAATTAAACTGTATTTTAATTACTCCTTGTTTTTAAATTTCGGGTATCACCATTTGGTAAATAGGAACCATTAGACAGGCCATCTCATCGTGACGATCCTGTTCATGGACGTAATACCAAAGGCATCATCAGAACTTTTATATTTTTAACTGACTTTAAAAACAGACTAGGTTCTCAATTCGGTTTAACTAGCTGCCCGGACAGACTTCGTTCTGTCAAAAGTTTTTTTTTATTAAAACCTGTGTGCCTCAAGGGAGATGTAAAATATCCTATCTTTCAAGTTGGATCAAACTGCACACGGTGTGCAAATTTGATTAAAATCGGTTAAGTACTCGTAGTTTAGGAGTCGATCGCGGATAAACAACGTGACACATAATTTATATGTATTAAGATTATATTGTTATTTCAAAGTATAATAATATCTCCAGATTGGCCCCATATTTATCAAAATTCGGATCTCATGATAGGAACTCAAATATAAATAAACGTAAATATATAGCTATTTTTGTATGTTTAGCGATGATTTTAGTAGTCCTCAAATCCTATTTCGTTGAAGTCGGTTATTTTTTATGTTTAATGGTAAAAGTTATCTATGCACGAGTACTCCCACGGTACTTAAACTAGTGCTACAGATCTCTTTTGCTATCTCCTCATGTATTGTACAGTAGGGAGCTGCATGGGTCCAATTTTTAGTCAAAAATGTTAAATTAGAACTATTTACCATTCTCCTAAGGAGATGAAATTTTGCATTTAGCTTTAGTTCCTGTGAAAGTTCACTTTTACGATAACCGTTATCCTGGCACTACGCTCAGGGTTGATCCAGATGAGAGAACTCCTCGACGGAACACTACGTACGACATTAAATTTTACGCATTCAATTATGACCTCATTTTAAACTCCATCATAATCTAACTGCCGTGTTCGGTGACGGGTAACTTTAACACATGGGTTGGCTACTGACCTCCCCACCAAGTCGCAATGCAGAGAAATGGCGGAATATGCTCTACCCGTGCCCTGCAGTGCCGTTAATAGTCTAAGACCTACTGAACCATTTGACTAACCCGTTACTCACAAAGCTAGAAATTTATTAAATGATATTTTATTATCAGTCAATTAATCATGAATCAAATTCAGTAGCTCTCTTACTATAATGGGTTGAAGCCATAATGAGCCCTTTGAATTGGGTACAGAACACTAGAAATAAGTACTGAAGTTTTAGTGCCGCTCGAGGGTCTCCGACATGGCTTAACGATAACAACTGGGACCGACGGCTTTACCCTGAAGCACGGAAACTCAAGAAATTTTAGCAACTAGCGGTCACCGACCGCGCCCACTGTGCGCTTCTAGGGTTGCATTTGATAGGTCGTTTAAAAAAGTTGTGACAGTGCGTCAATTGACCCCTTGTCCCTCGCCTAGCCATTTTGCTGACTAGTAGTTAGGTACGAAAATGTAAGAAAAATAAACAGCTAGGAACGTTTAACAACAATGTCCGACGTCGGCCGTCCATCCGTCCGTCCGCAGCATGGCGCAGAGAGCCAGAGACAGTGTTGCCAATGAAATTTTTTGAAAGGCCGTGTACATGAGATAAAAAAGCCGTGTTTGTATGGAAAAAGATCAACTGTGGGCCGTGTCCACTGCTGCTAATATATTATGCTATCCAATTATGCCAATATATACCATCGGTTCAGCGCTCGGACTAAAAAAAAAAAAAAAAAAGGTCATCAGCAGTGAATTTCATGTCCACAAAACAAGGAACACTCTTCATTAGCCTAGTGACACTGTTTTAAGGGTTTAATATTCGTTAAATGTCTGCAAAAATAATAAATAACAGAAAGATCGTAGAATTTGCGAAAAGCCGTAGAATTTGCTACGGCCCTAGGGTTCGGGCCGTAGACCGTAGATTTTGTGATTTTTTGGCCTGAAAGCCGTAGAACACGGTAATTGCCGTAGCATTGGCAACACTGGCCAGAGACCTTTAGAGCTGGAAGGTGTAATTTGGCATGGCTTCTTTGAATTTGCAAGTTAACGATTAATGGTTGAACTTACAAATACGGAACCCTACACAGTGTGCGTGGCCCGACATGCATTTGACTAGTTTTTTCTTAATTTGATCCATAACTTCGAAGGAATCATCGAGGTGTCATATGAAAAATGCATGGTTGATTTTAGCAGAAGGGAGGTAGCCAAAGTAAAGAATGCTACCACCATGCACAAATAGCGAAATAGGTATGTAGGTACTGTCGTATATGATACAAACAACCAGGTTACAGTGCTTACAGATAAAGTACAGAGTGCTGTTGACGTATTTACCACCTATATAAGAGACCAACGCTTTTACCTCGGTGTGATGGATAGTCCCCTCCTAACACGCCCAAAAATTCGGGAATTGTATCATTCTTAAAACTCAATAATTATAAAATCACAACTATGAAGTATAGGTATTAATTTTTCAACCCTAAATCTTTAATGTAAATTATGCTGGTAACCGTAAAATTATCAGTAATAATATTGCAGAAAAGCATGAATTAAAATGTAAAAATGCTGTGAATGACATGACACCTCTCGGTACCCGCCGCGTTGCTTGGAGCAAAAACCTTTGAGAACGAATCGCTTTCTGTACGTATAGTTTTTGATAAAAAGGAATTACGGTGGGACGTGAGTGACAATCGGCAGAGCCGTGGGACCGATGGGATTGAAACGATTGCATGATTTTACACGATGCTGCATGATTGCTAGTGCCTACACTGTTGAGTGTATGAGTTATTTATGCAATAAGAATAGGTACGAAGTTAGTTATTGTTATGAAGCAAGCAATGAATGTAGTGAGGGAAATTATGTAGATCCGGTTCATTAGTGGCTGTGCCTGCGAAGGGAAGGGTCTCAGGTTCGATTTACGGCCGAGGTTGACATTTATTCATAATTAAATGTTTGTTCACGGACCGTCCACAACACAGGATATGCAAGTGCAAGGCTGTTTGAACTTTTTTTTAAATGAAGTACCTACTAATGGGTTAAGCAAATTGGACCACTAAAGTTTCTAGCAACATTCAGAAGTATAATCTTGAAGCTTTTCTAAGATTGTAGCCATTATTCTGCACACTCTACAACGTGTAGCGCTTGCTCTACCATACTACATTCCCGCAATCGGTATCACATATCCGTAACTGAATTATGATGATTATTATTAAATGGATTAAAACCTCTAAATAAATAGTAAATAGCTGATAATAATTTAGCGGTGATAAAGAAATTAGTCCCAACGCAAACATAGACCGTAGTTAACAACACATATCATTTTGCAAGTTCAAATTATTAGGTAATAGAAATTTTCAGCGAGTTCACTTATGTACTTATCTGAATTTAGTTTTCCATTCCATTCCAGAGTTCTATAGTAAAATTAGTTAAATCCTCTGTTCCTTCTTATCACTATTTGACTATTATACTAATATCTTCACCCATTATTAGGACTCGTTCACATGACAAGCGCTTAACGCCCGTTTTAGTAATCTACGCTACATGCATTTTATATGCTAACGTGTGTTACCGTCCACATGCTAACGGGCGTTTTAATAAAGCGCGCGTTGAACGCTGCGCTAAAGCTCGACTGTTGTCAGCGCTTTGTGATCATTGGTTTTCTATGCTACCGTTCAGTTGAGCGCGCGATACGCGATATGCTATAATGCGCGCGCGTATTAGACGCGGATGGACATATTTTAGGGTTCGCTCAGTCATCCAGAAATCGTCCAAAATGGAAACGGAAGCTTTTAATATCAAATTATTTTAATTGGTAAAATTACAGTTACCAATAAACATTATCAAAGGCACCACTTAAGTGTCGATAGCCAAAAAATACATAGGAGGCCCATATATTATTATTGGCTCAGTGATGGCAACCAGAACACATAAAATAATTTCACAGTCAAAGATATTAACGCGCGTTCAACGCCTGACAAACGCGCACCATGTTAACACTATGCAAAAACTTAGCGCACGTTCGACGCGCGCTTAATGCCTGTCATCATTCATCATCTGAAAAGAATGGTCGGTGTCTTCCCACATTGGGATTATGTGAAGCTTTCATATCATTATGACATTGAGCAGCTTTTGCCGGATTATTTATAATTGCGTTATCGGATTTACTACATTATGCTTTTACCTTACTTTACCGATTTTATAAGATCTTTGTTAAGTAACATAAGAACATGTTATTGTTATTCCAACACACGTTTTAATAAATTACTAGAGATCCCCTCCACAAAGGTTACTTACTTACTTGATCACTACATGACCTAAGTACTTATTAACCCTTTCTACGGTCTAAATTAAAGCAGCTACTTGCTCATATCCTGAGTACTTTACGTCATCATTAATACAGGCAGTCCTCGTACTTACGGCATGTTAGGTTCTCGAAATACGCGACGTAAATCGAAACGACGTAAGTCGAGACATATTTTTTCATATTATGTTTACATGGAAAACTCAAGGGTTAGGATCCACACGGACTCGAAATTAAAAAAAAAACTGCATTTATAACAAAGGATATACATACTTTATTATCAAAAGTAAGTTCTTAAAATAATTATATATGCACTTATGAAATTGCTAGTTATTTTTCCTATGCCGGAAATAGAAAAAACAAATGACGTATGTTTGAGGAATAGTATCAAAAAATTGTTGGACGTAACTTAAAACGACGTAAATCGAAACGACGTAAGTCGAGGACTGCCTGTACATTATATTACATATATTTATGACGAGTAACCGCCCTCGCTTTGCTTCGGTTTTCTTATTTTTTTTATACCTTGGGTTACATTATTGGAGTTTTATTAAGGATACCTAATTATTTTGAAAATATAATATAGCCTATGTTACTCGGGGATAGTGTAGCTTCCCAACAGTGAAAGAATTTTTCAAATCGGTTTAGTAGTTTCGGAGCCTATTCAATGCAAACAAAAAATCAAATCTTTCCTCTTTATATATTAGTATAGATGTATATGTTACCGGATATCTGTATAATTCAGCATTCTATACAGTACCTAGGCAATGTATAGAATATCTAAAACGTAAAGGTAACTTAAAAATTGTTTGGCCGATTATCACTTGCCAACTAACGTTTCGCAGAATTTTATTTCACCGAATAATTATTTGCCAACTTATCAAATATTTTTTTTTTATTTCTCAATCTAACAGTTGCCAACTGTACGTTTGGTCTGCCTTTTATAATGACACTTTTCAAAAGGCCAACTTTCAAGTAGCGAATGTTTCAGTTCAAGTAATATTCATTTAGTTGTATATTGTTTATAAACCTAGGTTTGTAAATTTGCGGTTCTTGTTATCTTCCGGTGACATATTATTATGCACTTTTAGGGAGAATTTAGGGGTTTTTGATACACAAAAAGGCTTCCAAACGTCTCCGGCGCTCCGGGAAGTGCAGCCCCTCCGCCCTTGCGTAACAAACTGCAGGCACTCCATGCTCGCCTACGCAGCTTCGGCTTTTTGGTCGCCTGCGGTGACCAGCCTCAGCCGCTTCGGCTCACATGGTGCCTGCAGTTGGTTACAGCGGGCGGGGGCTGCTCTCCCTCCGCGCCTCCGGGGTTTACATTCACTCTAGGGGTAGGGCAGACTAGTACCACGTGGGGTCGGGGTTGACTAAGTCGGTTCTGTCACCAATTTTGAAAAATCCGAAGCTGCGTAGGCAGAGCCATTAGACTGCATCTCTCCTTACCATCAAGTGTGATTTAGGTCAAGCATTAATTTAAAATGTATAAAAAAATATCTATTCATGCAGGTTACAATTAGTTTTGAGTGTGTTGACTACACATACCCAAATCTAACTTTATTCATTGCCGGTGGACCTGCAGGTATTCTGTGCAGTAGTTGGGAAACGTATACATTACCTAGGCAAACTATGTAATGGTGAATAATATTCATATAATTTAATACATTGCCAAAACGACCCAGGTATTATACACATTTCCTAGGAATTGTGTTGAATACCTGCATTATACAGATATTAGGTAACATATATATATATATTATATGTATTAGTGTATCTTATTATTTTTAATATTAAATGTACGTAGTATGTATCTATGTTGTTTTATATAATATTATTCTATAGTATATTGTTGTTTGCGCTATTCTGTTGGAATGTAGGTACATATATTTAGTCTGTATTTATATGGCAGAGAATGCTTTTAGCATTAAGTCCGCCTTTTGTACTTATACATTTTGTATGGTTCAATAAAGTTTAAATAAATAAATAAATAAATTCGACCATAAGTATCAGAGGGTTACTTAATTGATAATTCATATGACATTTGTATGTATATTATTCGAGTGTGTTATGTCAAATGCATGGTGTGTGTATGTTTATTTTTATTAATTAAGCGTGTTTTAAAATATCAAAAGAAATAGTTTTCTCCATGTAAACTTTAACAAATTTCATACTTCTCGGCGCGTAGAATGAATTCAAAACGATTTATATCTGTCAATGCAGCAAGAGTTAACACTAATTTATACGATTATGAATCATTTTATACTCCCAGTCTCAGATATACATATAATCTGAGCTCCCATTTACCAAGTACCTACCAAGGGAATGTTTTGTGATATTGTGATTCAGTAGGTAAGTAGGTCTATAAACCGTAACTATACAGACATTTCAAGTCCGTTTAGTTTTCAAACTTGGATCTCTCAAACAGTTGACCTTTTATCAAATCTTTAGTTTCTCTTCGCCAAATACATAATTAACCTAATTTTCAACAAAAGATCGATTTCATGAACTGATTCATTTACACACACAATGATTTGGACATCATTTACACTTAATTACTGCAAAATAATAAAAACTCACGTTATGTTGTAATAATTACACGCATAAATATGTAATCTATTAGCACAGTCGCCGCAGGCGTGGTCGTAGATTAGTGTAATGTCGACCACACCTCTGAGGATGCTAAATCTTTAACAAATTAATATTTACTTCGCAAGCTTGGCGGTGTCGGCGGATTCCTGCAAATCGGGTTTTAAACAAAAAGCTCATAGCTCACGGTTATGAGATAAATACGGCTTGTATCCCGATTTTTTCGTCGACATAAATATTGTTTTTTTAAATGTAACGGCGTCGGGCCGACACGTCGGAGATCGGTTCTAAGAAGTAGAGTTGTCGCGGCGCCGCGCCGGCCGTGCCTGAGCCTGTGTCGTTCTTCTCATCTAATAAATAAAAGGCTGCTTGGGAAATATTATGTTACGTCTTGGGGTGTTTTTTGGGTGAGTGCGTGCGGCGCGGTGGTCGGTCGCTTTGCCGGCTCGGGCCTGGCTAATGGAGCATATACTTCTTGGATCTCGGAGAAATGATATCTACTGCACTTTCTACACCGTGTGGTCGTTCATGTTTTATGAAACAGTTTAAGATGCGGAAAAATGTTTTTATGTAGGTACTGTAATAGGTACATTCATTTTAAGTGCGTATGTCACAGAATCACAACTTATACAATTCCATGGCGCCAACAGAGTTATTTTTTGATCATGGTATTCGTCGTGCCTACGAAAAATTATTCCTTACTTGATGGTTATTCTTTAACGATATTCAGCATGTCTATAGCAGAACCCACCTTCGAGAAACCTGCCAAAGGGACCGCATTCCTTCTCTTAATTGTAGCGAGTGCTCCGCGGTGTCGGTCAGATAATTTTAACGAAACGTTAGCTGTGGGACAAGATCCTTTTCTACTGGAATGATTAGTAGGTAGGTACTTATTGAACCATTGTCTCGCACCGGATACCTCCGGAGGCGACATGATTGATTAAAAAGCCGCAAATTATTCATCCCACTATAAATAAAGTTGTTAATGGAAGGCGGCTTCGCTGGTAACTAATTGGGCCTTAAAATTCCAGCTCATAAACACACACATACGTACAGCTATCATCCAAGATTCAATCCCACTAACCTGTCGACGAGCAGGGGCGAGCAGGGACTCTTTGTGAGGGCGGACCGGTATCAGATACACAATCGGTACTCGGTATTACAACTCTTGATTCCCAATCCTCAAATTACTTAGTTTTACAGCCCCTTAAGGTACTAGGCGAGAGGGTGTCTCGCCTAGACAATAGTTTATTATTAAGCGACGTTCACATAAAAAGTAGATAGTTAATGTAATGAGTGCATCTGGTGAAAGATAAAAGGATGTTGCAAATATTTTCGTTTCCTAATAAAAATACTAACTGCTGTACTCAAGTCACTTGACAGTTACTTAAATCGTTCCTTACTACAGAATATGTATTGTGATTCTTTACTAAGGAGCGATTTAAGTAACCATTAAGTGACTCTGAATGCAATCGTAAGTAACTCAATAAGCAATCGTTCGCAAAGCCTATAATAAAATAAATTTTATCTACTGAACGAGCTGCTACATCGTACACGGATCAAAGACAGTGTCCACGGCAAAAAATGCAATTAGGCAATATGCACATACTCAGCGCACCTCATACAAACTACGTTTTTAATAAATTAGTGTTCAAACTGCACTCGTTGGTTTTGGTTATTTCGCCTTGCCTTACCCTTCTTCTAAAAACTGTAGTACACGCTACATCTACAATAAAATTACTATAACTCTCTGATTATTCCAAAAATAAAGAAATCTCACATTAATGTATGAGCTAGTAGTCAAGTAAAAAGAACTCAGGGAATGCGATACCGGTAGAGTAACACAATATACGCAAATTATGGACACGGATCAAATTCTGCGCTTGCTTTATGTTTGAAAATACCGGTCTATTTCGAGGTATGTGTGGTACACTCAATTCACTCACACATCTAAGCAGGCACTCTGTAGAGATGAGTGGTGTCTGTACGAGTGGCTCGAAGGTCGTTCGCACACAATGAGAAACCTCAGAAGACGTTCCATTCATAACTTTAACAACCACTCATTATAATATATTGCTTGGGAATGAGGGAGCAACGTATACCTCTCATACATACATGGATAAAACACGTAGACAGGTACTCGTTTAACGTAAATCACGTAGGTAGGTATATGAAAACTACAGTAACTGAAACGTTAGAAAAATGTCAAGAATGGTAAACTCAATAATTAAATGACATAAAAATATTTATAGTGTACTCACTACTTACCTATGATAGATCTGTTTTTTGTTTTTCTGTGAGTTACTTTTCACTCTATGCTTTTCACTAATCTCAATCGGTTCGCGAGAAGCTGTGAAACCACCAGAAGAGATCCATCCATACGAAAAAAAAATTTCAGAAAGGGCTGGTTTTGTTTCAATTCAAGTTGACAATTTCAAAAGTTGATTTTGTCAATTTTAATAATCCCATTTAGAAATCATTTTTTCCAGCGTATGCAATAAAATATAGGCATTGTTACCTATAAGTTTCTCGGATCTAAGCGAAAACTGCAAATTATTACCCACACTTATATTTCAAGAAATACAATTGTAAATCGACTAGTTCTTTAAACGTTACTTTGAATTATTATGATGGAGTGGAAAGCACAAACTCATAAAAATCTTTCTTAGTCCTAAAAACTAACTCACACAGAAGATATAAAGGAATGTTTTACTCAATTTTACTATACTACTATACACAAATGATTTTCACTCGATAACCCGACTTTATTTAGCTTTACTCGTCGTACAATTATGATAAAATAATCAGCTCGGTGTGTGGTTTATTCTTTCAACTGGCCGTTAAGAACGTAAAGATGAAAAATTAAAAAGCCTTCAATACGCCCCTATCAAATCAACCTTCACCAGATGGTCGATATTTAACATCACTGTTTTTGTACGGAATAATTTAATAGGGCATATTTCCTGCGGTTGAGAATAAAATGGAAGCTAAGTATATCTTCTTACGTGTTTTATTACTCTTTCCAAGATATCACCTACGGCAAAAATAAGAATTGTGTTAAAATAGAGCCTACATCATTGTAATATTAATCTTCTTTATGTGTGTAATGTTACTGAGGCTTATTAATCGTACTTAAACTTAGTAATAATTCGCAACTTTGCTTGCATACCATCATGAAGTAGGTAAGATATGAACCGTTATTTCTTAGTGTCTTTTCAGATTATCCTCCTTATTTCTCTCTCTGAATTTTATGCAAATTTAGTTTATATTTGATGGGTACGAAGGTTTTTGTAAACATTCTAAAACAGCTTAAACAAATCAATTATGATTAGAAGAAATTAATATGTATACAAATGACTTTTACGTGGGTTTTGACCTCATTAACAGCGACATTATATTACCCCCCGCAGGGCGCAGATAATTTACTTTGAGACTGTTTTTTAATTTTCCTTTACTTTTTGATTTCTATGTAATTCAGAATATAAAGACAAAGTGTTTTCTATACCTAAGTCTCGTTAAATAATGATCGTGAAAACTGGAAAAAATAGAGAATTAGAAAACGTGAATACCTATTAAAACCTTTAAAACACTGAATTTATTAAAGGGCGTTATTTAGTTCTGCATATAATATCAAAATACACATTGGATTTTGTGAATTTGAACCAAGACAATCCTAGATGTGACGATATTGCTCTGTCATTGCCATGCCCAATCAAAACTGCTCAATTCATTTGTGTATCAATTACGCCTCAACTCAAGAGTCACTAACGGTTACTTAAATCGCTCCTTAGTACAGAATTTGTATGGTGATTCTTTACTAAGGAAAAATTTAAGTAACCGTTAGTGACTCTGAGTTGGGGCGTTAGTTCCTTCTGCTTAGAGATGATCTTTATTGAGCGGATTGGAATATAACGAATTCTGTTTAAATATTTTATTTATCGAGTTTCATCTAGTCTTGAGCTCTTTCTTCTTCGATCCATCGCTATTTTCTTTAATCCAGAGTTCAAGCTAGTTGTAATACATCACGGACCTGAAAAAAAGGCGGACGTAACCTGGTCCAATCGAGAGTGAAGCATAGCAATGGCCGACTGCTTACCATGTGTGCGTAATTTTTGATTCGCGATTGAAGCAGTGAAGTGTCAATGTGTGGGTGTGTGTACTTGTACGAATAGAGAGTTGGTATTACTAATTACTATGGGGTGCTTTACTGAATTTGTTCTTGGGATTACGTCCGTCTTTTTTTAGGTCCGTGTAATACATCTTATTACTCTAAAATATGTACATAAATGGTATACGATATTTTTGTCATGGATCAGATAGATTATAAATTAGTCAATTGATGTCCGTGGATTTTGATAGCCACAACGCGAACGGTTAGACTGCGTACCTTTATATAGGTACCTTATTACGCTAACATACAATTTTAACAACTCATAACTGCCCCCTCCCGGGCTTATATTATCTCCTCTTACAATGTAAAGGGCAAAAGTTGTAGTCTACAGACTTACAGATTGGCAGACTTCACAATCATTTGTGAACTTTGTAGATAAGTCTGAATTTCTATAAGGTATTTTCTACGTACACTTTTTAGGGTTCCGTAGCCAAATGGCAAAAAACGGAACCCTTATAAATTCGTCATGTCTGTCTGTCTGTCTGTCTGTCTGTCTGTCTGTCTGTCTGTCTGTCTGTCTGTCTGTCTGTCTGTCTGTCTGTCTATCTGTCTGTCCGTCCGTATGTCACAGCCACTTTTCTCCGAAACTATAAGAACTATCCTGTTGAAACTTGGTCAGTAGATGTATACCGTAAACCGCGTTAAGATTTTCACACAAAAATTGAAAAAAAAACAATAAATTTTGGGGGTTCCCCATACATAGAACTGAAACTCAAAAAATTTTTTCTTATCAAACCCATACGTGTGGGGTATCTATGGATAGGTCTTCAAAAATGATATTGAGGTTTATAATATCATTTTTTTCTAAATTGAATGGTTTGCGCGAGAGACACTTCCAAAGTGGTAAAATGTGTGTCCCCCCCCCCCCCTGTAACTTCTAAAATAAGAGAATGATAAATCTAAAAAAAATATATGGTGTACATTACCGTGCAAACTACTAACGAAAATTGATTTGAACGAGATCTAGTAAGTAGTTTTTTTTTAATACGTCATAAATCGTAAACCGCAAAAAACATCGATCAAAGTTACAATGAAGTACAAGAACTTTTATATTATGTTACTTGCTGCTACGGAACCCTTCATGGGCGAGTCCGACTCGCACTTGGCCGCTTTTATTCATTGAATTTGCTAAAATTACGTCAAAATGTTAACAAGTTATGTTTGAAACGCATTCTTTAATTCTTTCTTCGGAATGTGATTAGTTCTGGCGAGAATACAAATACGACAATGTATTATGAGGTAGGTCACTAAGAAAATTCCATCCAAATCTAAAACAACTAATGCTGTCTTGGTTTGATAGGCTCTGTTGAGGCGGATAACATTTTTATAAATAAAGCAAGGTATGATTTTTAGTGTTATATCACTTCACATCGGGTTTTATATTTACTAAACCGAACGATAAATTCAGACAAATAATACAAAAGAAATTTACCCGTTGGACCTTGGAAACCAAATCTTGAACAAAGAAACGAAAGATACACGCATCAAAATGATTTTCATAATTTTGTATTTTCGACCAAAATTATGCATAAGTACATTCCGTACCCTTACACACATGAGGGGCTGATAAACTGCCCATTAAAAATATGACAGGCCATCTACCAACATTCCTGAACAACAAAGGCCGGCCTACGATTAAAATAACACCTCCTTCGTAGAACGTATGCATACCTACATTTTATTTCAGAAGGGTCCATAACGTTTCCGCTGGGGTCCGATGATACCTTTTTTCCGAGCCCGATGAAAAAACTTGGCGTCCCATTAACAATAAGATCAAAACTAGCCGCGCCACAATGGCCGGAGCGCCCGAGCGCCAGCCTCCGACCGCTCGCAGACACTTCCAGGAATCGCGCCCTTTAAAAAGACCAACTCATCCTGGCCTGTGGGACTTGGCGAACTGCGCGCTTGCATTCCTGGTGCACACTGCACACGGCACGAGGGTGGGACTGAGAGCGCCAACTCCAAGATAGCGGTCACGTTACTTTCGTTTCTTTCATTGTACACTTTACGTATCGTTTTGCATACATTATTGTACCAAGCGAAGACAAATAATACTGAAAAAGAAAAGCTTATGTTATCTTCAATGTATATTCTTTATTTTATTTTAATTCCTCTTGTTTGTCATTGAAAAATTCGAAAACAAGTGCAACATTTCTATTGCTGACAAGCGCAAAATAATATAGGTACTATTGCAAGTATGTAAATGTACTTTGATCAGGAGTCGTAAGTATGCACATTCAGTAAAACATATGTCACTAATAGTATAACATTACGTCTGCAACAAACTAGAATTTCGATTGCTGCAAAAAAAATGCAATTATGGTGAATAAAGGCAGGTCGACTGTCCTTGCTATTATGCAATGCGGTCATATGTTCTATTGTATTAAGTACAAAAAATCATCAACAATAATACAAAAGTAATATTGCGATTCGAAACATCCATTAGTGAAGCCCCCCAAGGCTCCCACGCTCGATTGTCCTTCGGGGTGGTTACCTTCAATAACTTGATATATACGTCACATCTGAAGATGAAACCCAACCCAAGCTGTTTGTTAACTTGTTATTATTTATTGCTTTGTGACATACCCTCCAAAAAACTGAAGTCGACCCATTGTAAATAATGAAGTGGAAATTTTGATGAAAGTAATATTATTCTTACAGGTATATTTTTACCTTTGTTAAACGCAAAAAGATGATTTCCAACTTCAGCAGCAGTTACTTACAACACATTACAAAAAAGAACTTCTTTGAACAGAATTGAAACTTGAAAAGAACTAAATTCCTAATAATGTTATAAAAATACAAAAGAATATTTTCGAGTGGTGAAAACTTGAATGAAATGGGTTAAATATCCGCTTATATCATACAGGTAGTTTAAAGCTTTTGCTACTCCACAGAGGCATTTTTTTCCGTAAATTAGTAAGTGTTCGACCCTGAACCAATCTCAAATATTCCAGGTTACTGGCTTACTGGCTGTAACAGGAAACTTTATTAAATTTGTAGCTCAAATCCACCTATAACAATAAGTAGGTAGCATGGCGCTCGGCAAGAATGTCTTTAGTTTTATTGTGCCACGGGTGAAGACGCCCTTGACGTACAATGCCTATGCCACACAAAACTAACAGCATCAACCGATTGCCTTTCTCTCTTTATAAATATTATTGAGAAGGACAAACCTATGAGCAGAAACGGAAAAAAAACTAACTGATGGATAAAATATTTACCTACGTGATGAGGACAATAACTTTGAGACCTGTTACAGAAATACAATTGAATATGGCTTTCAATACTATATGACTATAATACCATAAATTGTTCCTTTTGCATACAAAACGAACTCTTCAAATGACTCTGTAACACGCTCATATCTATCAAAACGGTTTATGAATGACGTGTTTATCAAACTCATGCATTATAGAAATATAGGTTTACGAAGTGCCGCTGCCGCTTCACATGTCACTATAGAGTGTGGTGCAGTACGACCGTCGACCACTCACTATAGAGCAGTCGCTTATCGATACTTAGTCTGACCTCTGGACAGACTAATGCAGATAACACATGGGAAATGCAACTTTCATGGGAACTAGGTGAACAAAAGTCCACTCACGGCCGATTCCTATAAACTATAATACGAATCCCACTTGCGATTAAACATGTTATTTGTATTGACTTATACCTACTTTGTATAGTTATGAGTGTTATGACTAACTTATCTCTAATAAACTCAGGGATTTCCATTATACGTCGCGTCGCAATAATTAATAACTAGATTTGTGCCTTTATTGATATTTTATATTTGCCTATTATATTTTGTCGTTAAGCTTTCTGAATAATCTACCGATAATTTTAAACATAGTCAAATCCCAAGTGTCAGAAACAAAGTATGAACATTAGCTTTGTTCGACTTGTATATTTATCTGCCTGTGAAGTAAAAGGTGTCGTCGACTTTATTCACCTGAGTTAAATGTTGTTAGGCTTATTTGTAAATTAACATTTTCAGTGAAAGATTAGGCTTGTCTGTTATTAGAGTCGGTCGCCAAACAAACAGACAAATTAATGTGTCATGTTAAAGCTAAACATTTACTCATAAAATACATAATTAAAATAGATTCAAAAATATATGCCTAGGAGATGTGATGTTAACCTGAACTTGTATGTTAATAAAAAAACCGTTTTTTAATTCACATCTATGCGTAATAAACTTAAATCGCCTTAAAAGTTTAAAACTAAAGTGAATTCTAGTGAATTTCCGTTCATAGAATCAGACACAAACTACATTTCACATAAAAGTCAGATATCTAGGTACTTCCCATGTTTTTTCTCCCCGTTTGTTTGGTGAAGATTAAAAAGGAATGCGGCGTAAAGCGGTGTACCTGCATAATAGTGCGCAGGTACATTGAGCGTGACAATTGGTTCGGATCATGTCTGCAGGTTACGCCAACCGTTATTCGCTTGTTGTTGGTGCGACACGCTGGCGCCATATCCTTCTCTATTGTTAATTGCAGGAATCAATGAGTGGAAGGATTTCGACTCGGTGGCGCTTCCTCAAATAGTCTATTCATGTTTGACTTCAATTTGTTTACGGCCCACCGTAACGGATGGGTCTCTTTTCGGAATCGAAGAGACCTGAGACCTGATACTGGCCGCTGAAATGTGAATCGATGGGAGAACAAGTAACCAACCAAGATATTATGCCTTCCATCCTAAGTATTTTAAGTAAATTAATACGTGTAAACAGACAATTTAGTAACTTTTTAGTTAAAATTTAGTTACCTACTTAATACGTGTAAACCGAACATAAGAGAGTTCTCAGAAAATTTTGCAACTACTATTCATTATAGTGTTTACTGCCTCTTAGAATACTGATACGATTGGGTCTTCGTGTTCTGATATGACTATTTTTAAATTATTGATAGCTATTAGTAATTAACTGACCTCAATGTTCTACTGGCAAACTTCAAATAAGTAACCTCCACCGTCCTCAAAGCCACTTTAGCGATAACTTCGTCATTAACAGTTGTTTGCACTGTGTGAGCACTTTATCACTATATCGGCCGGATATGAACCGTCTCGTCGCCTTCCCGACTCTTATCGATGTAGACTCAATAAACTCTATTCGTATTAAATATTAGCCGAATAAAATCTATAAATAGCTAAAGTTTTACCAGCTCTTACAGTTAAACACTCATTTCTGTATTTACACTGTGTGAACACTAATTAACCGACCCGCATGTTGTTATAAGATGACTTAATTCCCGAATAAATGTGGCCAATGTACGACGATGTTTGTCGGAACCATTCTGAACGTGAAATAGTGGTCACGTGTCGTAAATTCGCCACAACTGCCTTGTGGAGCGAAATTAGGGGATCCTAATCAGATGAATGGGGTACTATACGATGTGATTATTATGTTACGTTTAATCTATATCACAGAGGGGCAGTTGCAACAAAATACCCTCGCCCGTATGCGATTTGCAATAATTTTGATGAGTCACGAATGTGCGTGGAAATAGGAACGATTTCATTATCGAAAATTACCAGATTAAGCTATTCTATAAACTTTGTAAGTTATATAATTGCACAAGAATTCTTTCGTTATCTATATTAATATTATAAAGAGGAAAGATTTGATTGTTTGTTTGCATTGAATAGACTCCGAAACTACTGAACTGATTTGAAAAATTCTTTCACTGTTGGGAAGCTACACTATCCCCGGGTGACATAGGCTATATTTTCAAAAGTATTAGGGATCCTTAACAAAACTCTAATAATGTAACCCAAGGTGTAAAAACATACGAAAACCGAAGCAAAGCGAGGACGGTTACTCGTTGGAGATAAAATAGGACTACGAGTAAAACGCGTATAAAAGTTGAAGTGAAAAAAACCTTTCTAAAAATTTCTTACAGATTCCTTCTCTCTTTTTTCATGGTAGGTAACGCGTCGATGATGCCTTTGGTATTTACTGAAGACCATGAACAAAGGTGACCATTTACTATCAGAAGCTTGTTTGCTCATTTTTCGGCTATTCACATAAAAATATTCCACGATAAGGCTAGTAATTAAATAAAAAGCTAAATGACTTCTAAATGTTATAAAACTTTCCGCGATTTACGGTGTTACCGTCTTGGAATCCGGTTTACAAAGATAAAATTATTGTTTTGATTAAAAGTTATTTGTAGAAATAGAATTACAATTTCATAAAATATATAATTTTGCATTTATTATGAAGCTTACCAATGAAGCATGGAGCAGCATGGTGCAGTGTGCTCTAAACCTTCTCAATTATTAGGAGAGCACAGAACACAATTTGGTCGAAATATCGGCGTACATATTTATCATGAAAAATGTATAGAGTGCACAATTTGTGAAATCAAAAATCTTCCAATTATATAATTTATTATTCACAAGATTATTAATAATTATTCGAGTATTGTAGTTATTGGCAGTAAATCAGATTACGTTAAATATTATTTATATATTTTACTAGTACATAATTCAATTAATTTATCATGTCATAATCATTCGATTTTGATCAAAATCTAATGATTATGATATGATAAATTAAATTAGATGGGATATTGATGAAAAGGTCTTTCAAAAATATTTTATGTGTAGCTAATAGGTACTTACTTCACTCATAAAAACTACAGTTTATATGTGGGTGACAATGAATAAGCGAATGCGTAACAAACCGGCGCACTTCCGGCCACGCTGCAACGTTATTCGGCGTCATAAAGGGGTTTCTCCGAAATCTCCGAATGGACGTAATGTTGCCATCCTTTTGCATAAACCCATAGCGGTTCACCATGTGGTGTGATCCGGGGGGTACAGGGTTCGAGTCTCGCATATGTTTACGCATTCATTCACTTGGCCGTGCTATTAATGGGTCCATTCAGCAGTATTGTCTTGCACATGCACCGGAAGCTGCGCTCGCCGCCCCTCCGCCCCCCTCCCCCCTCCGCCCCCGCTCCGCGCCACTCCGCGACAAATTAACAGAAAACATTATTACGTTCTATCTGGTACTGTGTCTGTATGTACATAAAGTTTATGGTACGGTATAGTGTGTAAATTGAAGACATGATGTATTAAGTCTGCTTTCAATACCGTAGTTATTTGTTAAATAAAATTACCGTATTTAATTATTATAAAAAGAAATCTGTAGTACTTCGTGTAATTTCGGGCCCTGATTTTTATCAACTTCCGAACGCCCAAACTAGTTTATTATAAAGATCCAAGATACAAGACAATTATTTCTCAATGATTAACGAATTCAAATTGTCAAATACAATTACAAATAATAGGCTACAATTAAAGGAGTTATTGCTTTTTAGGGTTCCGTAGCCGAATGGCAAAAAACGGAACCCTTATGGATTCGTCATGTCTGTCTGTCTGTCTGTCTGTCTGTCTGTCTGTCTGTCTGTCTGTCTGTCCGTCCGTATGTCACAGCCACTTTTTTCCGAAACTATAAGAGCTATACCATTGAAACTTGGTAAGTAGATGTATTCTGTGAACCACATTAAAATTTTCACACAAAAATAGAAAAAAACAATAAATTTTGGTGGTTCCCCATACTTAGAACTGAAACTCAAAAATGTTTTTTCATCAAACCCATACGTGTGGGGTATCTATGGACAGTCTTCAAAAATGATATTGAGGTTTCTAATATCATTTTTTTCTAAACTGAATAGTTTGCGCGAGAGACACTTCCAAAGTGGTAAAATGTGTGTCCCCCCCCCTGTAACTTCTAAAATAAGGGAATGATAAAACTAAAAAAAATATATGATGTACATTACCAAGCAAACTTCCAACGAAAATTGGTTTGAATGAGATCTAGTAAGTAGTTTTTTTTTAACACGTCATAAATCGTAAACCGCAAAAAACTTTGATCAAAGTTACAACGAACTACAAGAACTTTTATATTATGTTACTTGCTGCTACGGAACCCTTCATGGGCGAGTCCGACTCGCACTTGGCCGCTTTTAAAACATGTACTGAACTTTGTCATGTCATTTTCATTTAATTTCATTCATTTCATTTGTTTTCATTTCATTTAATCTTTACCGTTTAGAGTTAGGCAACTGTGATATGATAGAAATCAATCAACTGAAAGAAGTAGAAATAGTAAAACACCTTTTATGTTATGTTCATACATTGCGAGGTTCAGTTTTTGGTGACAACTTTAAACTGAATCACTCAAAGGAAGCTGTTAAATTTTATTCGACTGTCTTAATTTCAGCGCCCTCTTGGCATATCTACCTCTTTTTATATATGCAATATCATTGTGCGCAACGCAGCGCAACACATAAAAATATTTGCAATATTAATAGTAATAATAAAAAAATACGAATTCATAAAATGCCTAAATGAAAACTACTTGCACTATTAATTTATAATAAATAACTATAAAAATAATTATTGAGTAACTATGAATGTCGTCGATGCGCTTTGTATTTAATACTTGTTTTTAATTTATTATTATTTTATGGATATTTTTGTGGAATTTGATTATTTTAATTATTTTATTTTATGAATTGATAGAATATTGTATGGATCATAGTTATCTGAAATAAAAATTAAATTAAATTGAATTAAATACTGAATTATTTGGTTGCCTATTATATGCAATGTTTGAATACAATCTCACCTGATGGTAGGTATGTAGCTATCTAGCGTTTTTGGAGTTCCAGCCACTGTGAAGACTGACATTTCATTTGTCCCATCCGCGAAACGTAAATTACTTATAGTATAAATTCAATCCATAAGCATTTTTTATTAGAGGTTCGTCTATCATTGATTATAATATGTTATTGTATAGTATTTTTGAATGATTGGCCAATTGAGGTCGTTGTTATAAATTATTATTAAATACCTACTGATCATTTTTCCTTGGTACATTTATTTTTCTTTTTGAGGAGTAAATAATAGAGTGGTTCACATCAATAAAATATTTTGCATCAATATAAAAATTCATCGTTTGCGTGACCAGGACAGCAAGTTTAATTAAATCGGGTTTAATATTAAGACTAGTGATGACCTTAGAATTTTAAGTGTTCATGACGGGCGAACAGTGTGGCCTTGAATTTAGCGCGCACTGCTACGAGCCTCGTAGCGGAAGCAGTCTCCGCGTAGCTCGCGTGCTACGAATTTGATAATGACTCAACGCAACTTGCGAAACAACAAAAGCTCTTCAATGCATCAGGTCTCCAATTTATTCACATAAAATAGGTTGTTATTAAATTTTCATGATTAAAAATTATGTAATTCAGGGTTAAAAAGTTATAGAATTAACACAACTCAGCCTGTTGTATAAAACTTTTGATTAAACTTTTATTAACTAAAGGAGCATATCGCTAATGTTTAGATTATTTTAAAGTCGTTGCAAGAATCAACTTTAGGCAAAATTTTCAATTTTTTTTTAACTAATAACTACATAAAAAATATTTTTATGACAAGTTAATTTATTAGAATAAATTAATATCAAAAATATTTTAATGTAAAAATACATGTAGTATTTCATTTTAAACGTTCCAATAAGCTTTCTAAATATATCTTGTGTCTTATTAAATTCCTTTATCCCATATAGCAAATAATTACTTGACTCAATAAGCTTTTCCTATATGTATATTCCTCAACATTTCTTTATTCTTGTTTTTGTGAACAATTCATTGGTATTAAGAATATTAATATTATTATTGGACAAACCAAACAAATATACATTCCTTTGCTTTGCTATCCCATTCTTTACTATTCTTTACTTCATTGTTTACTTTTTTCTGCACTAGTTTTGATACATATCACATATCACAATGTAGTCATATCAATCATTATCATCCATTTTTATTGACACCAACAAATCGCTTATCTTTAGCACATTATCGCTTAACTCCATCATAACTATTCCTGTGTAGTTTACCACAACCACTTACTGAGAAATCGAGCCTGTTAGAGAGGCACCGGGTTAGGTTAGTTTGTAGTGTATTAACATTAGATTTTAAGGTATTTACTACTAACAACTAAATATGATCCAAGGTTGGTAGAAATAAATTATTTCATTTATTTATTGTTTATTTATTTTAGCGTCGTCAGCTATTTTGATGGTAGTTACCGGAGCAGGGCCATAATCACAGATCCAGTCCTTATTATTTGTCATGTGTATCAGCTCCGGAGTCCAGGTACCAGCAACCCCTCTTCATGTCTGGGGATGCGACATAGACTAAATAAATTTTATTATTGGTTTTCTTATTCTGATTTTGCCTGAGTACTGACTTGAGCGACAATTTTTAGATATTTATTTATTTATTACACAGAAAGCAACGAGGGCCTTTTTCTAATGGGGTTATTATATATATATATCGAACCCTATACACATGCCTATGAAATGGCAATAGAGAGAGCTTTCGAAGTGTGACTATAATTATGAATATTGTCAAGACAATCACTACAAGGGAAATGTAGTTAGTGCTGGAGTATTTTACTCATATTCATCACAAGGGATAATAAACCCATTAGAAAAAGGCCCTCGTTGCTTTCTGTGTAATAAATAAATAAATATCTAAAAATTGTCGCTCAAGTATATATATATATATCGAAGTAGCACAAGTACCTAATCACTTTATTAATGTTAGTTTCAACACTTCCACAGTCCTCTTAGATCAGTGGTAATTAATTACCATAACAAACCCACCATCTTGTCAGACTTCAATCAACCTTCCGTAATGTTCGGTTTACACGTATTAAGTAGATAACTAAATTTTAACTAAACAGTTACTAAATTGTGTGTTTACACGTATTAATTTACTTAAAATTTAGTTAAAATTTAGTAATCTACTTAACTACTTAATATTTGTTAACCGGACTTAATGACTTATGACCTTACATAAATTAAGCCATACTTCGTTAGCAGTTTTTGCCTCCTGTAGTCCTCGCTTTCGTGTCTTCGGACTTTTAAATATGTCTCTATTATCAGTATTATCATCCATGCAATTCCATAGCGCCTCATGTTCCAAGTACGTTTTAACGGCAAAGCTCCACGTGGCATATTTATCACGCCCTTGCAATTTTTCAATTTGAGCCACATGCCCGTTAGATGCCATTTTTGTGGATGCTTTCGACCCTTTAGATAAAATCCGGAAAAAGAGCCTATTCACGAATATACTTTAACTAATACTTTTCCCTTTAACTGAACTAACGGGCGTCTGGGCCCATAACCTAATGAAATTAATATAACTGCCCGGGAATAGGAACAAAATAAATAAAACATTGTAAAATGGAGTACAATATCAATCAGACAGCGGAGGTTCTTAATTTGAAGCTGGCTGCGTTCATAATTCATCATTAGGTATTGTATTATTGAAATTATTATATTTATTACATGTGGCGCACGGACCTGAAAAAAAGACGGACGTAGCCTCGTCTAATCGAGAGTGAAGCATAGCAATGGCCGCCCGCTAACCATGTGAGCGTAATTTTTGATTCGCGATTGACGCAGTATGGTGTCAATGTGTGCCTGTGTGGGTGGGTGTGTATACTTGTACGAATAGAGAGTTGGTAGTACTATGGGTGCTTCACTGAATTTATTGTTGGGACTACGTCCGTCTTTTTTTTAAGGTCCATGATGTGGCGTTTAAATTCTGTTGTGAAGTTGTATATTATGTCGCAGGGAAATGTTGCCGCATTATTTAGTTATAACATGTACCTACATTACATATAATCACATAAAATCTAGAGTTATGCCTCATACATATAGTATTTCATTTTTAGTTTGCTAACAGATTCGTTCATTATAGATAACATAACATGTCAACACTGACGTCTTCATGTTTCCGGCAAAAACATTATCTGATACTGGAATCGCAGGGAAAACTCATTCGAAATATAGCAATTCTAACATGATACTCGAATCCCTAATCTTTGTTGATTACAAAGGACATTTAAAAAAGGCACCTAATATAAACTCAGGACTAGAATTTTGAAATCTAAAAAAGACATATTTTACCTTTGACTTCTATCTTATTTTATTATATCTTTTTTATAGTCTCTCTTGAATTTATGCACGCCGATACCCTCTATGTATTACTTAAGTTTCCTTCTAATTAGAAGCTGCCTGGAAGAAATCGCTACGAAGCGATAAGGCCGCCTGTTGTTTTGTACTTCTTATTTATTCTGTTTTCCTTGTATGATTGATTATTCTTTGGTGTGCAAACAATAAAGAGTTATCTATCTATCTTATTAAATTAATGTATCAAACTAACTTATTCTGTCTTTCTCTTTCTAAATGTTTTTCTTTTAAATAACGATATATTTCGTCATTAATACAACAACGAACAAAAATTGAAAAAAAGCTTTTTAAATACAACAGGCACTCACGATTATAATTTTATAATACTTACCAGTAATAATGATGCTATTATAAAATACGAATCGTAAGTTCTTGTTGCATTTAAAATGGTCCGCGATGACATAAGCTTAAAATCATATGAAAAAAACTTTTTATTAGTTCGGTGCATCTATTGGTAATACAGTGACTTTTTAATATTTTTTTAATTTGTTAATATACAAGTACGAAATTCAGGATCAGATACACGAACAAGATGTTTTTACAATTATAATAGTTTTTTTTTTCACTTTTTTATTTACCTAATAATAACTGTGGGATACCTACATATGTATGTTTTGATTGCTGTATTGCTCCTTTAGCTTAGTTACAGAATACTCGTAGTAGGTACAGACTACTATATCTCCCTAAGACGCAAGGGAACATTAGAACCGTATTGCAATGGAAGAGTAACACATTATGTAATAATATATACGTTTCTTGCGATTTTGCTGAACTGCGAAACATTTCTTATTATTATCATTTTATAAATTTTCTAATTTTCAACTTAAGCTATTAAGAGACCGCATTTATTTTACGGGCCTTTAATATTTATACACTCGTCCCTTTTGATAAATGCTCGTCATAATATTAATCCCTATTTTAAGTTTCTGTAAATCCTTCGGTCTAGTAGTAAACGCAGCCAAAACACAGCTCATAACAATTGGTAGTCCTAGACTTATACCTCGGATCGATTGGTCATTGCTACCACCCGTCGTTTTTGATAGCATTGCGGTACCAATGAGTAACACGGTCAAAAATCTTGGCATAACAATGGATCGTTGTTTAACTTGGGCACCTCAGATAACGGAGGTGAGTAATAAATTATTTAGGGCTATGGGATCGCTCAGGCGTCTACGTAATGTTCTCCCCATTCCGACAAAAATACAGCTTGCTCAGTCTCTTCTCCACCCTATCCTTGACTATGCCGACATTTGCTATCTGGACATAACTGAGGAGCAATTAAATAAACTTGAGCGCCTTCAAAATGTTTGTATAAGGTTCATATTTGGCCTCAAAAAATATGACCACGTTTCCGAATTTAGATCTTCACTCAAGTGGCTCCCTATTCGCCTTCGCCGGAATTCTCACATACTTTTTGCTTTGTACTGCGTGCTATTCAAACCCACTTCCCCTTCTTACCTAAAAGAACGCTTTCAATATTTACACCTTACCCATGATCGGGTCCTTCGCTCCACTCATAATCTTTTGCTCAGTACTCCTACCCACTCTTCCTCTTTCTACAAGAAATCCTTTTCTGTAACTGCTGTCCGTCTCTGGAATTCCCTTCCTTTAACTATCCGTCGCTCCCAGTCCCTTGAGTCCTTTAAGAATCAGGTAAAATTATTTTACCTAGGTAGTCTTGACAACAACCGCTAATTTGAATCATTTCCTTTAAACTAAAATTCTTAATCTTGTATGTTATATTAATATCTGTATTTATTCCTTGTATGTGTAAGTGTTATTTAATTATTATTCAAGTAGTTTATCTTATTTATTATATTGTCTGTGCACCCTACCCTTTTCACTTTGTTTTCTATGTCCTCTGCCCAAAGGTTGTCTGGAAGAGATCGCTCTATAGCGATAAGACCGCCTTTTGTACTACTTGTTATTTATATCGTATAGTATGTTCTAATGTATTAACTTACTCGGTGTGTACAATAAAGAGTATTCTATTCTATTCTATTCTATTCTATCCCTAGTACTTGTTAAAAACAAAACAATCCTGCATCGTCCGCTCAGATTACAGAACTTTAAAGATGCTAGCCTATTGTTTAATCTGAGATCGTTCGTATAAAAATCATTCCTTACGTGAAATTTCAATCTGTGTCAAGTATATCTCAATCCCATAAATTGTTACTTAAAATTGGATAATATACATAAGCCACCCATTGCGCGGCTTTCAGGCGACCGACACGAGGCGAGAGCTGATAATTGACTCGTCGGACTAGTCCTAGTCCACGTCCGGCCACCCTTTCCATAAATATTTCCCGATCAAATTATTATGCGTTTTAAAAAAATGCCACGAATTCGATTCTCAGAAACCTTGGGCTAGGGCGGTTGTGTTCAAAGTTAGCGAGCGAGATAAAGCACGTTTAATTCCATGGAGAGAGAGCGAGACAAGTGCACAATGGAATGAGGCTCCGAACAGTCAAGGGGCGGACTGTGAGAATTACAAGGAATGGATTTATTTATTGATATACGTTGTTCCGTTAAAGAGCGAACAAAAGTAAAAATAAATGTTGCCCTTATAGGATAAGAGCTGCAAAGTTGATTAATCTAGGAACGCATCTAGCAGCCGCCGCTAATGGATCTAGAGAAGGCATAAGATAATTATATTCATCGTTGACAGTCATTACGGGATATCCTCTTATATAAAGTTATTAAAAAGTAATAGGTACCAACTGTTTTTTAATTACATCTATGGGTACCAACAATAAATTAAGAATATCTGTATTTTTTTGCTATCTTCTCCGAAATTAGTTAAAAGATTTTATTGTACACACTAAACTAAGAATTCGAAATAAATTAAAGCCATTGATTCTAAATTAAGATAAGATAGATAAGATAATAAAATTAATAATACGTGTTAGGTATTTCGTTCAGTCTTCAGGTCATCGCCCTCGGTATAATCTCACACACTCGTCGTAGTAACAAGTCATAGAGCACCGCGAGTGACGTGCAATCGGCAAGGTTGGCCTCAAACGATCATTATTATTCTAATGCCAACATTGCCAACAGCCAACACTACATTGCGCATCGATCCAAGTCATTTCATGTAATTATTGTAATTTCATGATTCAGGTATAAATAAAATGGTTTCTTATCATTGACACGTTTCAGGGATAGTTTCGCATAAACCAATCATTTTATGATTATTCTGTACGTTAAATTGATATGGATAGCATTGATATTGGAGTTACGAAATAAAAAGTTCGGTAGTTTGCACCGTTAGGAATTTCCTATTGATCTGACAATGACAACAAAAAGTTGTTCTGATATTATAAATATTTATAGTGATTGACATGTTTATTGTTTCTCAATTTTTAGTCATAATTAAAGAAGGTGGCTAGAATATCAGTCCACAGATTTGGCTTGAATTTTAGCAAGATTTAAACATGTGCAATGTACATTTAGTAGCAAATGGTAATTAAAATGTTTCTAGTATACATGTTACCGGCAAAACCCGATTTCAGGTTAAACTAGTTTGGCCTAGGCCAGACTAGTTTGGCGCGACACGATTAGGCAAAACTAGTTTCTCGTCAGGGGCCGTCCATTAATCACGTGACCTTTTTTTAGCATTTTTTAACCCCCCCCCCCTCCCCCTTGGTGATATGTAGTGAGGTTTAAGACTACCCCCCCCCCTCCCCCAAGATCACGTGTATTTTTACTACCTACAAAGAATCTTAAATTTTTTAGAATATTATCTTTAAATACAGGTATAAACTATAATCTTATTTTATTCTGAAATTAAGGACCATGATAAAAATGTTTACACTAGGTTGCAAGTTGTTTTTGATTGCCATAAAAATAATGATGAACGAAGGGTGTAATCATGCGAAAATCATGTATTGTAAATAACTGGATAAGCATCTTGCAGTACTTTTATAATACTGAGTACTTCTATTTCTCAAGAAAGTGATATGAAATTGAGTGCCGATGACCTTTTTTTTTAGCTCGTAATGTGATCCTCGTAAGTACTCGATACTGAGTAGTATCGATACTTTAGGGCCGATACTTTTTGGGTATCGATACCTTACCCTCGATACCGCACGAGTACTCGGTATCGATACCAGAGGCCGATACTTCGAACCCTAGTGAAGTGACGACTGCATGTCGAGCCCTGCAGCCTAATTCACGTAACTTTAAGACGCATCGATTGAGTTGCAGTGACGCTGCAATCAAGTTGCAGTGACGTGGCAATCAAGTTGACGTTGGTTGACGTTTAGTGTCTAAACCGTATTCTCGTAATTTTTGAACTGCGCGTCGACTGCACGCAAACTGCGCGTGAACTTCACTTCTCCTGCACGCATCCTGCGCCGTGCGCGCCTGCCAAACTTTTCTTCGGCTATTTAGTACTCTCTGTTAGTGTTGTCATATGAGAGAACAAATAAACTTATTTTAATTAATCAAATACAATTTATTATGTTTCCATTAAAAAACGTTGAATAATATTTATTTATTATCCCAATAATGATTTTTGTGAAACTTTTTGTAAAAAAAGTAATGATTTGTGCTTCAATTCACAAAAAAACGTCATATGTAATTATGTTACCTCAATATGGCAGAATGAAGGTCTTTACTTTACCTCGTAATGCAATTAAAAAGTAATAAAAAAGTGTCAAAACAAAATGTGCGCCAAAGTTCGAGCCGACTGTGACTGCTTAATTTCTTTTTGTTTAAAAATTTTTGATGTGGAAAGATTTGGAGAACTTATCATTTAAACGTGTTCGCGCTTTAGCTTGGCGATCTCGTTTATCTATTTCGTTAGCTAAGGCTAACATCCTCCATCCAAAGCGCAAACTCATTTTCACTAGAAAAAATTAAATTAATTAGGTTAGAGGTATTGTATTCAAAAACACGGTAATTAATAATTAAAAATGATAAACGTCTATTAAATAATTAAATTATAATTTACTTACGAAATATAATTTTACTTTCACTGACTTCTACGTCTAATTAACAAAAGTAAGCAATGAGTCACTTCTAACTTAAAGAAAGCGTCAACAAAACTGCTTAAAAACTCGTACCGAGATGTTATTTCAACGTTAAAAGTTATGAGAATACCCTCAAACTGCGATCGGAAACACGCTATCTTGACGAGCATCAACAGAATACCTATTTGTGACGTGAGCGTGTTTGACTAGCCCTCGCGTGACGCGATCATGTTTGACAGCGCTCGCGAAAGCTAAGAGAATACCGAAAGTGTTATTTTGATCGAAACGTCACTGCAACTGCACTGCAATCGAACTTCTTAAATTACGTGAATTAGGGTGCTGGCAGTCGGTGGCGGCGCGTGAGGCCTTCGTTCGTTGCCTGGCAACGGCAAGTTAAAGTCACACTACACGCTGCTTTTCTATTTAAAAATCGCGCGTTTGACGAATAAATACACGTGATATCTTACTACACCCCCCCTCCCCCTATGTGCTATTTTCGTGATTTTTGTCAAACCCCTCCCCCCCCTTTCAAGCCTCACGTGATTAATGGACGGCCCCCCAGTCTAAAACTGATTAGAACCGAATTGTTACGGATATATATTTATCCGACAAATCTTTGTGCTTTAAACCTCTTAAATTACAGCTATTTTAGTCACGACTGCACTTCAAATTGTATTCGAACACCAAATGTAGTAAATGATCACCAAATTGACTGCTCGCGTATATATTGTTTTTTTTGGATTCTTTTAATTTCCAGGTGTAGGTCGAAATGGTGACAGAACCGACTTAGTCAACCCCGACCCCACGTGGTACTAGTCTGCCCTACCCCTAGAGTGAATGTAAACCCCGGAGGCGCGGAGGGAGAGCAGCGCCCGCCCGCTGTAACCAACTGCAGGCACCATGTGAGCCGAAGCGACTGAGGCTGGTCGCCGCAGGCGACCAAAAAGCCGAAGTTGCGTAGGCGAGCATGGACTGCCTGCAGTTTGTTACGCAAGGGCGGAGGGGCTGCACTTCCCGCAGCGCCGGAGACGTCCGGAAGCCTGTTTGTGAATCAAAAAATGAATTACCATCTTTGGTTATAATTTTACATTAAAATGCTGTTTTAATTTTGGTGATCATTTACTACTTTTGGGTTAACAATGATTTATTTGGTGGTAAGTTAAACATAAGCCAAACTTATTGACGAGAAACTAGTTTTGCCTAATCGTGTCGCGCCAAACTAGTTTGGCCTAGGCCAAACTAGTTTAACCTGAAATCGGGTTTTGCCGGTAACATACACATCTTATAACATTTAACTAAACAATGTCAAATACGCCTTTATTAAGACGAATATTTTATACGCTATTCAGGTCATAAACCTTATTTACTTATTTCATAAATATTATATTAAGATATTTTTATGAATAGCACGATTTTAATAGCGAATGAGATAAAATATGACAAATATTCGTCCAGCTATAAAGCCATCGGACAAGAACTCAGTAGCCGACGTGTGGAATTTTAACAGAGTCAAGTGTTAACGTTTTTAATTCACTTGTATAGTTGCAATGTCGTCTGTCCAAGTTAAGAGATCCGTCAGCTTAACACCCCACTTATAAACGGATTATGTTTTTACATTGTAACATCTGTGTTGTAAGATCCGCGGTATGAATATTTACCGATACAATTAGACCTCGCTACCGGACCTAGCTTCGTACCAGTTTTTTAATTGGTTATACAAAACATTGTGTCCCACTTAAAAAAACAAATCGAAACAAATATGACTCGATTGATTGACTTGAAATTTATCCTACAAATATTATAAATGTGAAAATTTGTATGTGACGATGTATGGATGTTTATTACTCACCATCCTTGTTTCACACCAAAACATTGAAATCATTTGTTCTCGAATTCACAATTCGACTATGGACGTCGCATATCCTTCGGGCTTTTTTCCGAAATAGGTTATTCATTTGTTTTTACTCTGGCACCGTTTTAATTTTGAGGATTATGGAAAACAAATAAATCATTATCTTTGGGTGGCCTTAAAAGAGCGACCTTTAAAGAGTTTCCATCAAAAGAAAGAACTCTACATATAGACGGTAGTGAAGGAGGAGAAAAGGCTTCTGATTTTCTTTCCATCAGTCACTTGGACTCTGCATTTATGATAGAGGTAGATACCTAAAATAGTTTTGAATTGAAGGTTGGCTATATTAACGAACTAAATATACAAGTTTTTTAATATTTATAGATTTTTTTGTAACAAACTTGTATGTAGTCCAGGATCAATACAACGACAACACATAGCTTCAGGCAAAAAATAAATACAGCAAAAGAAACTCACAGAGGTGGCACTTCTTCAAGCTTATATCTTAATATATATAAATTACGTGTCACGTTGTTTGTTCGCGATGGACTCCTAAACTACTTAACCGATTTTAATCTTTGCACACCGTGTGCAGTTTGATCCAATTTGAAAGATAGGATAGCTTACATCTCCCTTAAGACACACGGAAGGTTTTAATAAAAAAAAAACTTTTGACAGAACGAAGTCTGTCCGGGTAGCTAGTAACATACATACCTACTATAACTATAGAATATCAGTAAACATTCCTTCCTAATAATAAAAAACATTCGGAAAGCCACCATAACTCGATAGTATCCAAAAAGTAAATTTCCACATGACGCAATCCCACGGTTTTTTCGGTGAAATTTAACTGTTGTTTATGTAGAAACAATGCATCTATTGCGTTAAAAATTTCGGGATTTCTTTTTTTCCCATTTCGGGTCGTGAGAATGGATCGCGTACGGTCGACACATCTCATTAGGTAAACAAAACTAAGACGTGTTTTAGATCGACACCTTAATAGATAGCGACACGCATGTAATAACTATCGGAACTCTCACAAGGCAAATTCTTTAATTTCAGAATTGTTTTAAATGATCATCAATGATGTTCTTAACATTGTCATAAATATCGTCAACATTATTACTGTCAGGATTATCTTCATTATCATCGTCATTACCATCATTAGGATCATCATCGATATTACTCCTTATTATTCTAGCGCTGAGCTCTTATCTCCTATGAAGTTAGTTACGAGCACTGATCAACACAGAGCATGTACAGATCATTGAAAATAATATTGCTAAGTAAGTGTACTGGTATCCTTTCATTGATTTCCTTCAATGGGACAATTGTCAAATAAATATTAAAACACCCAGCTACCTTCATAAAGTTGTAAAACCGCATAGATCACGCAAAGAATATCCTGTTACATTCATACAAGTCTAGCAGCCAGCTACAGGAGATAAAAAAAACTTCATTCATTTCGATATAGGTATATCGAATAGTAAACGTATCGGTGATACCTTTGACAGTACTGAATTACTGATGTCCATAGCCAACGGCTCTAAGCCTCTAACCATCATGAGGTCCACCTGCTCTTTTGCTTGCTTACATAAATAAAAGCATAAAACCTTCTGAAAACTAACGTCTAATTCAAACTTATCTACAGAACTACTACTTAGTACAGAAGTTAATTACGCTACGTCACGCTACGTGACATGCGACATTTTAAAGCAAGACGCCGCGATATGTTCGCCGGAATGTGGGGCACGCCGGCACGGGATTATGCGGCGACTATTTAATTTTGTTGTCAGTTCCCAGGGATGATACTCGTATCTAATCTGTGAAATTTACCCGCCATTACGACTTCGGCTGGAAACTCCTGGGATGTCTCACGGCCGAGAGCGTTACGTTTTCCCACAAAACGTACATGTATTTGTTAAGAACAACGGCTTCTTTTATATAAACCACTGCTCACACGTCCGGGTCTTTGCATAGGAATGTGTCGGAGGAAGCCAACAGAGTGTGCATCGTACTAACCCTTATTGTTTTGCCGTAATATCTCCATTAATTAGGCAACAATTATAATTAAAAGAAATTACGAAATTGTTACACTGTCACCAATTGACGACCCGTGTGGCGCAATGGTTACCATGCCGGATCGCCGCACCAAGGGTCCTGGGTTCGATTCCCAGCGAAGCGGAAATTTGAATGATGAGTTTGAATTTCTGTTCTCGGTCTGGGTGTAAAATGTCCTTGTCTATGTTGTGTGTTGTCCATGGCACCCACGACACAGGGAATCCTAGTGTGGGGCTATGAGTGTGAAGCGTTATTATTATTATTATTATATTCTTAATAAACTTAATACTTTACTTTATATACTTAGTTTACACAACACAATAATCTGCGAGACAAATACATATATTTGAAATTTTACTGAAACAAATCTCATTACAGAGGTCCCGGACATTTGATAAATTCGTTAGATTTAAATACTTATAAGAGAGATAAGGTCTCATATCGTTGATCATCCCATTTTGATTTGATCCCCTTAAAGCCTTGGCTATGACTAAACTCACTAGGATATGGAAAGACCGCAACATATCCCGCAAAACCAAAGTGAGGCTGGTGCGTACTTTGGTATTCTCAATCTTCTTTTACGGCGCCGAATCCTGGACACTCAGAAAGAAAGAAAGGGACAAAATAGATGCGTTTGAGATGTGGTGTTGGAGGCGGATGCTGCGTATCCCATGGACTGCACGCCGGACCAACGTGTCTATACTAAAGGAGCTTAAAATAACCACAAGACTGTCCACTATCTGCTCTCAGAGAATTCTCAAATATTTTGGACACATCGCTCGAAGGGACCCTGACAATCTAGAAAAGTTGATGGTAGTTGGCAAGGTCGATGGGAAAAGACCACGCGGTCGCTCACCTACCCGCTGGTCCGACCTAGTAAAGACCCTCACAGGCCTGCCGATAACCAAAGCTCTGAAGACCGCCGAGGACAGGACATCATGGAGAAGCATAGTGCACCGAGTGACTAACACTTCAAGCTAGACACGACCTTCAGCAACGAAGACACCGACTAAGAAGAAGAAGAAGAAAGCCTTGGCCTTATTACCATCAGGCTATGAATGTTTATTCTGTCTTTATTTCTGATCTCTTCGCTTTTCATGAAGTGTTATTGTAAATCATGAATCATCATCATCATCATCATCTTTACTCTATACAAATAAATAAAATCGGAGTGTCTGTTCGTAATATTCAAACAACCGCTTTTTATTTGGATGTTTACAAGGTACACATACCAAAACAACATTTTTTACAATTTTCGTCTGTCTGTCTGTCTGTTTGTTCCGGCTAATCTCTGTAATGGCTGGACCGATTGTGATGGGACTTTCACTGCCTGATAGCTGATATAACAAGGAGTAACTTAGGATACTTTTATTTTCGAAAAAAAAGTTTGTTAGGCTATACGAAGTTCGCCGGGTCAGCTAGTCAATAATATAGACCAACATTTATACGAGTAATAAAGCAGATCAAAAATATGCAGCGAATGTCATTAAACGAACTTGGTTATCATAATGACACGTAATCGTAATAAAAATGTGACTCTTGTATCAATGTTTTAACAGCTGATCACGCTCGTATGGGCAAAAATTAATATTTTTAAAGGTATAGAAAAATCAATTGCCGTTCGTTTCTATGATTGTATTCGTATTTTTAGTCACCTTGTAACCATAAATATTGTGCAATTTTATGATAATGATGAAATATATATTTATGAAAATTTTGCGTTTAGGAAAAATATTGAAATTTATTTTAACATTAGATATCTTATACTGACTATACATCTCTCAACCGTAAAAAGTAAAATTTTTGGATGTGCGTGCTATAGAAACAGTGTCAAAAGATGGACGGATGGACAACGAAGTGATTCTATGAGGGTTCCGTATTATCCTCAAAGAACAGAACCCTACAAATGAAATAAGTGTGACACATACTTTTCTCGACCGGAACATAAAGAAGAATTCATTGACGCTCCATTCATCAAAATTGTTTCAAGAATTTAGGCGCTAAAGCTACAAGCTAAAGCTAGTTTATTTATGGTCGAGTAAAAATAGAACAATCAATCTTAATATATCCCAATCCAAATCTTAATTTATCTTAATTACTCTTAATGCATATTAATTTAATATCGTCACTCGATAGTGTTGCGGTTATAAAATATTCGAGAAATCGTTGTTTTATTAAGGCGAGAATGTAGGATGATATTAATGTTGTTTAAAATAAGGAGAGTGTCGGCTCGCGGGCTGGCACTGGCACTGGCAGGGCCGCAGGGCTAGCTGGGAGGGTGGTCGTTCGCTGCAGGCGACGCAGCTATGCGTACTGTCAACACTGCCTTCCACCGCTCACTACACACTACGGTACACAGTTTTTTATGCTCACATGTGTGGCGAGGCGAGACATACCGCTCAGACAACAATTCCTCACAAATATTTGCCTTCAATTCTATTAAAACGCTTAGAACCCCCGGCCAGTCGAATTGTAATACGGGTTAATCGATTCAGTACTAGAGGTACTCTACTCTCATTCCTAAGGAGCAAGGGAGACAGATAAATTTCGCTAATTCTCAGCATTAAAACATTTTAAACCACACATAAATTTTGAAGCATGTAACAAAAATTTTATAAAGAAATAATATTTAACATCCATTTATAATAATCGATGACGACCAGCTATCGTAGGCATCAGGAACATTCCTTCCTGACATGGTATTGCGTTATCATATTACCTTACCTGTCAAACCCTTCGAAATAAATTAGTTTCTTCTAATGCCTACACTAAGCAGCGTCAGTAGGTACCAAAAATAAACCAAGTAACGGCGCAATCCATTAATTGACTGGACCCAGCAGTTGTACAAAAAAAATCTATCAGATAAAGTGGGTAAGTGTTTACGGTTTCTCACGAGCCTCGACCAGCCCTCAATGGCGCCTTGCTGATTGATAGTAGCTTAACCTGCCTGCCACCCTGCCGCCCGCACACAATAACAAACCCTAAACGTTGAGCGTTAGATTTATATTCATAGGGCATAACCTTGCGTAGTGTAACAAAATGTAAATTAACCGGGAATAGGAATTGAGTCTTATAATCCTACTAATAAGACCCAAAATCAATCAATTGGATAAGGTTATATAACGCCCATTCAAAGAATTCTGCACCCTCATATCGTATACCTGTCTGCGGCCACCTCCAAAGGAGTCAACAAAAAATATTATGTTAATTTCTTGTATCAAAGCATTATTCATAGCTGCCATAATAGCTTTGTTATCATTATTGGGTAACATTCTCTTGTAATTGTCGGCGGCGTGACTTTGCGCTGTAGCTCTTTGAATGTTAATAAGTACCAAATGTATAAAACGCTGCATTCATGCTTGTCACCGTTCCCAATAACCAGATTAAAAATTGTAAGATTTTTTATGCTGACCTTACTTGTTATGCGTGTCAGTCAAACCTATCTATCAAAATAATTACTATCGTAATGATCATATTAACGTCTCAACGGCGGCGGATAGATGTATGAGTAGTACAGGTACTGTATTTATATGATTAATACAGTAACATAGTGTTTATATAGGAGCCTATGATATAGGTAGATAATAAGGTCGATAAAAGGTCCATAGATGGTAGATTCTGGTCATTTTGAAGAAGAATGAGGGTACCAGGTACTGCAAATAATTCTTGCAGATTTATCTTAATCCATTGCTCTACTTACTGAAAACTGGTTTTAGATCACTTGGATGTTAAATTAAACATAAATATGTTTATATCATATCATAATATCATATCAACTTGTCATGTTTTAGATTAATTATGTAATGATAATATTTCTTTCTACATGTTATAAATTTTAGTTATTCAATGGAAAAATTCAGTATGACCTAGTGAACTACTTGCATTAATAAATATTATACCGAGACGAAATAAACAATGAACTTTAAATACCTTACTTAGTAATCGATATACATAATTACATACGTGGTGGAATGCAATGCTTACTTATTTGCTGAGTAATCGTCAGTGTTTATTAGCTCAAACAACATAAACAACATAGTATCTGACCTTCCTGTCTCTAACAAACAACACACGAAAGAATAAAATAATCATATCAACGGTAAAGAATCAATAATGTCTATCTCCAAAAAGTCAATTTTACAGGTGGTGAAAAAAATATTTTTAATGTTCAATGATAAGGTTACTTAAAAAGTTTGAAATTTAAAGAATTATTAAAAGAATTATTCCCTCTACTTATAAATTTAAAAAATCTAACTTGACAAAGATATACGGAAGGGAATGTAAGTCCGAGGAATTTCAAAACCCGGGGGGCGAATATGTGGTCCGCTCGGTGTCGACTTACGGCGTGGCGGCTGCGGCGCCTCCCGCAATTATCATATTCCACCTAAACACATAATATTGTGCACGCAATTTTAAAAATAACTCGCGTCCGCCCGACCTCAATCGACCCTGATTTATAGCGAGGCACCGAAGCCGCCGATCGCCCGCAAAAGATTGCATTCCCAATAAAAATAACAATAAGTGCCCACACGATACGGTTAAACTCACCAACTCGTGAACACTTTTTTGTTAATCAACCATTTTTAGGCGGCGAAGCCTTATTAAACACCGGAGAGATGTAGAGAAAGAGATTGCTTCGAAATAAGACTAAAACTGTCCGACCACAACGTAACTTGAAGGAATTTGTACTGTAATTGACCATCGTGTTTATTGTTACGATAACGAAGGACTAAACATTCAAATCCGATCATAATATCAGCTCGTCCCTCAAACCTAGGTATTTCTTGAGGGTTCGTCGTCTAGATAGAGAGAGACGGATAGTAGTAGTCTACAAGTGCTTTTTTGGTCAACTTTTTTCAGCAGTCTCGGAAAAATATGAACGAGGTGTCATTCGATTCGAAATGAATGTAGATGATTTTTGAAAAATTCAGGTTTCGCTGCTTCTATCACTTATGGCAAAAATTGCGAAGTTATAAAAAAATAACTAAAAATAAAAAAGGGGTTTAGTTTTTTGCAAATTTCTCAAAAACTATTGAGATTTCTCAAATCTAAAATAAATTCCAAAACAGGAGGAAATTTCCTAATAAAAATCTTGACTCCCGGAATTGTAGGACTAATATTTATAATTTTCCCAGAGGGAAGAAAATACCGCCGAAAACGGGTAGGTACTCTGGCGTGCATAAGTCACGCCTATTTCGGACACTATCAATAAAGTTATTTAAACATATTAAATATAAAATTTAAGAAATGAAAAAGTCAGGGGCCTATTGGATAGATAAATCAACAATAATCCCCCGGAATTTTTTTAATCACAATTTTTCAATTCGTTATGCGATAGTTAATTCATATTTTTTGCTGCTTGAACCTAAAAACATACCAAAAAGTAATATACATTAGGTACGTAACCTATTACGTACGTATTACGTACGTAATCCGAGTAGGTAAGTACAAAGATATATATAAGTAGGTATGTACTTATGTCGTTTGGTATTGAACGGTCCCCCGACACGACAAAGTTTTCATTTTAATAATACATATAATATTCATATTATTTATGACTCCTTAAAATTTCAAAAATTTCAAAATGAAACATAGGTACAAATCATGTTTTACCTTAGTTGATAACCCACTCTAGTATGGTCGCTGAATTCAGTAACCCCCCCCCCCCCATTTCAAACAGCCAATTTTGTAATACACAAATCAAACCCTTTCATTTGATAGCCCACTCGGATATATTCGCTTACTACTTACTTATTCATCCCCTCTTCCACCCCCCATACTATTAAACGGCTGAATCAATTTTCTTCAATCATAACCTAAAACACTCTCGACTAAGAAATCTTTCAAGCAAAAGCAACTAAATCAAAATCCGTTCGAGAGCTACGATGTAACGCAGACAGACAAACAGAGTTTAAGACTTTTAGTTACATCCTTACAGACACACACGTCAAACTTATAACACCCCTTGTTTTGCGTTGGGGTTAAAAACTTTTGTAGCCTTCGAAGAAAGTAACGATTTTTCTAATTAGTAATATTTATTAATTAGTTCTACATATTATATAGCTTATTTTAATTAATTAGCAATATTTCCATTAAAAAAAAACGATTGTATACAATTTTTAATCTCCCTAACATTAAAGTTAGGGAAGACAACCCAAGAATCAACTGGACATTTTCAGCAAGTGGCAACATGTTTTGTTGAAAGTTGTGTCTTGTTTGCCACAGTTTTTTAATTTATAAAACCATGCAAACAAAGCAATTCTTATTCTCGTCTGAGTCTGAGTCTCGGAAAACAAATACTATTCGGTTGCTTTCATTGGGACAAA
Source organism: Thymelicus acteon (assembly GCA_951805285.1). Lineage (NCBI taxonomy): Eukaryota > Metazoa > Arthropoda > Insecta > Lepidoptera > Hesperiidae > Thymelicus > Thymelicus acteon. The sequence goes on along the minus strand of OX638219.1, from coordinate 7,497,847 downwards.
AATTTGTACCTAGTATAATTCCCTGTAATCTGCGAACACAGCTGTAATGAGCAACTGAAAATGGTGAAATTATGTATAAGTGCGACTTAGGCCACACGCAATGAAATGTAGAGCTCCGTAGTTGTAAGTTTATCGGCTATCACAGCAATTTTCTTTTATTGGAAATAGCCAATAAAAAAAAGCGGCCAAGTGCGAGTCGGACTCGCCCATGAAGGGTTCCGTAGCAACAAGTAACATACTCGTAATATAAAAGTTCTTGTAGTTCCTTGTAACTTTGATCAATGTTTTTTGCGATTTACGATTTATGACGTATTAAAAAAAACTACTTACTAGATCTCATTCAAACCAATTTTCGTTGGAAGTTTGCATGGTAATGTACATCATATATTTTTTTTAGTTTTATCATTCTCTTATTTTAGAAGTTACAGGGGGGGGGGACACACATTTTACCACTTTGGAAGTGTCTCTCGCGCAAACTATTCAGTTTAGAAAAAAATGATATTTAAAACCTCAATATCATTTTTGAAGACCTATCCATAGATATCCCACACGTATGGGATGATGAAAAAAATATTTTTGAGTTTCAGTTCTAAGTATGGGGAACCCCCAAAATTTATTGTTTTTTTCTATTTTTGTGTGAAAATCTTAATGCGGTTCACAAAATACATCTACTTACCAAGTTTCAACAGTATAGCTCTTATAGTTTCGGAAAAAAGTGGCTGACGGACGGACGGACGGACGGACGGACGGACGGACGGACGGACGGACGGACGGACGGACGGACAGACAGACAGACAGACAGACAGACAGACAGACAGACAGACAGACAGACAGACAGACAGACGGACAGGTTCCGTTTTTTGCCATTCGGCTACGGAACCCTAAAAAACGAGCTGACGATCAACCTGATGGTAAGTATCTATCATCGCCCATGTACATAGCAACACCAAAGGCATCACTGATGCGTTGCTAGCCAAGAAAGAGAGAAGAAAAAGAAAGAAAGAACTGGCTCTCAAGCCCCCCAGCCGGAACACGACGAGTCGTGCCGGCTGACCCAAGCAAGAGGGTGGAAGCTATCCAGGTGGTCTCCACGGAGAAATACTAATAGTAATAATAAAACTATTAAGATCATTATTACCAATACAGTCCCTCCGAGGGGCCCTACGACTAGAGAGCAGGATTTAGTCGCCTCTTACGACATCCATTCGGCGAGAGATTAGGTGTGATATTATGATATATGCATGATATATGCTGCCACCGTGAACTTTTTCACATGTCCATGTCACACACATACCACGTAATAATATGTAGTATTTGATGTCACACCTTTCATTTAGCTAGCAAGGGGGACACTTGACTCTAACCAAAATTAGCACTTTAAAGCCGAATATTTCGCAAAAGAACCCCTGAAATTGAAAATGGTCTTTGCAGACCCCTAATATTTTTGAAAGTCCTTTTTAACAATACCCTACATGGAGTAGACGAATAAATAATGCATCCCCGCTTTACCTGCAGAGGCGGTATCCTGTAAAAATATTTTTTAATATTTTATTCTATGATTTTGTAGTTTTCATAAATATATGTATATCCATGCCAAACGACAGCTTTCTATCACTAAGGGTCTCGATGCTATGCTGCGGACGGACAGATAATTATGATGAAACTTTAATGAATTCTACCATTTTACACATAAACTACCTGAATACTGTCACTGATTCTGCTGCATATTATGATGGATAGTTATAACGTAAATTGCAAGTATGTACCAACAATAATTTTAGTGACTCCGGATTTAAGGCCCATTTAATGGCACGTTGCACACGCAATACGGCGAGTGTATTTATATCACGACCATTGTGAGTGCGCAGAGCGAATAATCAACAACGCGCAAGCCCTAAGAGCGCGTATAGCCGCATACATTTATGAATCAAATGCATGAATGAGCTGTGGGCAGCCACGTGTCAGTGTTCTCACGCCCGACACCGACTTTTTATCGCCGCTTCATTTTTTCGAAGCGTTGTCGCGTGGGCTCCATGTGTCCCACCCCCGCGTAGCAGCACGCAGCACATGGCGCTAACCCGCTAATTGCCGCCCGACAACTAATTCCCAATCAATGTCTATAAAATTATGTCCATAATGTCTGCACTTCAAACGTAGATTCTAGCTTATTTAAGTCGCAACTCACAATACAACTCGAATGCAACGCTTGTTTCAATGACGATTGAAATGAATTACGATTGAATGATTATGTACCTATCTACGTACTAAATTACTATTCAATATTGTTTATCCTATTATTTTTAAATATGTTTCTTACATTTATTTTTTTACCATTAAAATTAAGTTAAAAGTGTCTACAAGAAAATAGAGAATAAAATTTTACTAAGTTAATGAGCTCAACATCTTGGATATTAATTATCATCTCCACTTACAATCAAGTGGATTTTTACTGTGGTCAAGGTCTTATAGTAAGTTTAAAAAAATTCTTATTGTTCTTGTGTTATGGGTTTTTTCTGCGGTTCTGTTAAAGTTAATAACATTGTTATTATTAATTTGTAGTTTTGTGATAAATGGAATCTTTACAATTAATTTAGCTAACGCAAAAAAACTACAAATGCAAAGTTATTACAAACTTGTTAAAGCAAATTTATCGACTTCTTATAATTTTTCTCAATGGAAAAACCATTGAGAATTGTACAAGACAGTTTCAGTTGAACCGTTATAAAACGTTGAAACATTTATTAGAAAAAACCGGTTCTATAGCACGAAATACCTTCATGTAGATCCTTTTTTAAGTTGTTAAAAAATATATTACCTACAGACAGTGTATTTAACAGAATGGACAGTGAACGACGAGTCAATTTAAGGCGTAACGAAGTGACGATGTCATAGTCGTATCCAGCCGGAAATAAAATGGGGTACAATAGACCGATGTAATGTAGTGAAGACAAATTCTATTCACGCTTGCAAATACGAGTCGACAGTCTCATTTGCTCATAGTTAATGGAAGGCGTCATTCTTTTTGTTCCCCATTAGTTTAACAAAGTAGTGTCACGACTTGCCTCGTCGGCTCGGCGGCGGGCGGTCGGTCGGTCGGTCGCAGTCGGCGAGATGAGCCGGCGGCGGTCGAGCCAAGCCCATATTAACTGACACAACTAATAATACAGTTTGCTCATTCAGATAAATACAGAAGAATACATATCACAATAATAACAGAATTTAAAATATTTAACTATCCTTCCATATTGTCAATATGTAGAGTCACTGTTCCTGCTTGTTAGCGTAAGACAACAGTCGTTAAGACATGTCCGAGGAATGAAATGCAATTACTAAAGACAAGACTAGTCTTAGCTGGTAATCTTTTGCAATGTGAATACATTGGAGTACATATGGGTATATCGTGGTAAAGCTTTACTTCAACCGTCATGAATTATGAGGAGAGAGCCCTATTCCGCAGGGGGCCGAAAATAGATTGAACACATAATTATCGAAAACCCTATACGTATGCCAAAAATGCGATGTTTCTATACGCTACAAAATAGGACGTCCGATAATTTAGTGTGAAATATGGACCATCGTATTAGTTGTACGAGGGGCCAGCAGGCAAATCGTGCCGCGAATTAGTTACATAATGTCAGGGTAATTACTCGTCTTCACAATTTAGAAGTTTTAAATACCTTGCTTGAGGTTAAAAAACTTGAATGTGGTACGCATGCAAAATGAATCATTATTATTCAGTGTTTTTTTACTTATTGTAAGTTAATGCTTAAGTACAATTGAACCTGATGGCATGTGACGATGTAGTATTAAGCTGCTGATTGGTATAAAGGTCTTCTGATACTTGTTCAAACCAGCAACATTTGAAAGTTATTTTATTAGAAATTAATTATCACTTGTTTCCGTGAAGAAAAATATGGTGAGAAAATTTAAACAAGTATCTGCAAGTTTTTCATCATGTTCTCCAATTTATGTGATCTATTTAATGCCCTTTGGATTAGGTGTGGCTTTTATACCTTACATTGTGAGAGGAGACTCAGCAGCAGGACAGTTAAGTAAGAGTATGTAATATGATAAGTTGTACCTATTCGTTGATTGTAAAAAAAACAGCAAGTACCAGTAATGCTATTTGTTGAGCGCAATAACTTTTTGATGGCTCTTGAAATTTGTTTAATGGATTTTGAATGAATAGCTATCGTTCATAAATAGTGTTAGTTCAATAAACTCTTATTATACCTTTGTTGGGAACTTGGTTTGTCGTTACATTGACAAAAAATATCTGAAAATATAACTTATATTCAGCGCTTGTTTTAAGCATTGTTATAATTTTATAAAGAGCAACTCAGCAGTTTTCAGATTTTTAAGTCAAGTTAAAATAAAGTTTAAAAATTACAAATTAATTAATAATTAATTCTTAAGATATAACGGAACGTTATGACCGACAATAACTAAGGCTCGAGCCTTAGCGGGCAACCTGTTGTTTAAAGAATTAATTAACTAATTATTTTATTAAAATTTGTTGATTTTAATTATCCAAGATAGCATCTTTATATTCGAAATAAAGTTTTATTGATATAGTAAAATTTACATACATATCACAAGATATCTCCAACACGCTACCACACCCAATCGTACCGGGTACGATGACTTACTGACAATTCATTTCTCGTAACATTGTGATTGGTTTTTTGTTCGCCGTCTACAGATTTTACTAAATCCGAAACACTACTCTTTTTTGGTATGGAAAAAATTTGAATTCAGAAACTCCTAAAATTGTTGACGCTATACGTTATCGACGGGTTGGATGACTTGGATGAAAATAATGTAGTTTAATATAGTTAATGCGTTATCTTGTTAAAAAGTATTATTTTTGCTTCTGAGTTAAGTACATTAACCGAGGTTTACATGTTGCAGTTAAGAACAAATCAACAACCGTAACCATTTTACAAATTACCCACTTGGTTTTCATCTAAATCTAAGTGGAAAATAATAAAAAATGGCGTTTTGTTAATTCCTATAATTACACATTTAAAAACAGACAAATTATTACTGTCTGCTTCATGAACCTGTATATCATTAGCGCATTTTGGTAAAACTGGTTTAAGATTTGAGTACATCTTTTATTTTGTGACTATATTTTTAATGAAATTTGTACATTTGTAAATATCTCACGCAAACTTTGCGACTGACCATCGTAGAGTCAACTTACCCTGATGATGCTCCGTTTCGGGGCGAAACACGTATTGGTGCTGGTATGTATGTTGGTATATACGTTTAATTATTGTAGTGCATGTTTCCGTTGTGGGAGGGAGGGAGGTGCCACGCATGTTTTAAAGTATATACCATCATACAAGTTATCCGCGGATTGTTGCAAAGTAGACTAATACTAACTTAATAACAATGGACTTCCGCAAAGTAACGCCTGATACTACTATATCTCACGTTTATGAAATCTCGAGTAGTAATCTTCTAAAATTATTAGGTATATCTATAAATAAGAAAATAATAATAAAAGTAAGTACCTACCTCCTAATCTCCAGTAAAAACGAGAAAGTAGAGTTACAAAAGTTCCTTGTAACGATAAGGGCGACAAAAACAACCTCAAGTAAAGCGTCTGTGAGACAGAAGTCTCATCTCTCTTACAATCATCCGAATGGTATTCCAATTGTTTTATTAACTAAGTAATTTGCGTTGCGTGTTTTGCGCGCAGAAAGGTCACCCTAGGCCGGGCGTCGCGGCGGCTGCGGCCGGCTTGCTGCTTCCTGCGCTCGGTCAACTCAATTAAAACTCATTGCAGGGGCGTGCGAACCGACGACCGTACGACCGCTCGCCTTCACTAGGGTTACCGAGGGGTTCAAAATGTACAAATCTTGACAAGGAGCCTCATTTCAGTATAATGATCTTGACTTCTTGTACTGGTGCTTTAGTTATTGCCGAAAATTTTGTGACTGTTCTACAAATTGACAATGTACGTCGACGGATTTTATTTAAATTAAATTCATTTCAAATCTTTTCAATCTTTTCATTTTCTAAGTCCAGTTGGAATCCCGATCAGTGCCTAAATATCCACCTCAAGACATGCCATTTCAAGACTTTTGTTGACGTCTGGTAACCCTAAGCGAGGCGCCCGCACTCCCCTTGTCCCACAGGAAATAGTGCTTGTCTAACTTGTCTTTGTATTTTGGGTCAATCAACTTCATTTATACCCACTGTGTTTCTTGCAATGTATGATTACAATGTCGTGTTAAGTGGATCGTCATTAATTATGTCCTCTATTCAAATTCCGAAGGTAAATTTGTAACTCCGAAAATACCAATAACTATAGTGATTACGAAATATGATAAATAAGTATATTATTACTTTATAATTAAGTAAATATTCTGTTAATCTTTGTAAGAGCCTTGTTAGAAATAATAAAGTATGTATGTAAATAAGTATAATAACGATGTCATAATGACTGTCACAACTAGAGATTAAAAATAAATGTATGAATGGTAAAAATATTATTTAAGAAATTAACCTACATACTTATAGCTTAAAAAGAGTATAAAAATAATCTTAGTATGACCTTAAAAAGGAGACTTTAAGAGTAAAGAAAACGAGAACACCCTGTCATCACCTAGGGGCCCATCCATAAATTACGTCACACTAATTTCATGTCTTTTTGACCCCTCCCCCCCCCTTGTCACAGTTGGTCACATTTGTGAGACCTCCCCCCCCCCTAGTGTGACGTCACATATTATGAAATTTTACACCTAAAAAATATTAAATTAAAACAGCAGATTCAAAATAAGTTTTATTTCCATTAATTGTTTTTTAATATTTATCTATACATACCAATTATTCGAGTTTGAATGTGACGTCACGAAATTTAGGACCCCCTCCCACCCCTTGTCACACAATGTCACACTTCATCGACCCCCTCCCTCCCCCCTAACGTGTGACGTAATTTATGGATGGCCCCCTACCGACGCGCGACGTGTCGAAGTTATTGTCAAAGCTTTTGCTTTTAATTCTGGTGACTCTACTCATTAACTGGGTGATAATAACAAGATTCAATAAAATAGCGAACTGTTGTTGTAGCACAGAAGAAATAATAGTACTTATAATAAGGTTGTATATAGCTAGAACTGATACGGTCAAACGCTAGAGCTTTTGCTGGCTACAAGAATTACTTTCTAGCTAATTACTGTTACTAAACTAAAATAGTTAAAAATGTATGTCTTATTTATATTTCGTAAATTAATCATGATAATAATAATAATAATTCCTACTGAATTATATTTAGAAAAATATACCAGCTTAAAATTTCGGACTCTATCTCTCGTTTAATTCCATAATATGAGCATGTAATCATTAGTATATTTAGGCCATGTACTTTTTTAAAATACATAATAATTTGTTACAAAAGATTAATTCAGAGAAGTCCAAAGGTCCTTTGTTTAATTTCCGTTTTTCCTTTGTTAAACTAAATGTCAATTACTTGAGTAATAATTATATTGAAGCGAACGTTTAAACTAAAAAAAGTGCAAAGCTTGCCTGTTTTCTTTCACAGTACAAGCAGAACGTTTAACGAGAATCAATAAATTAATTATCGTGCATGCATTCCCTTAGTGCCAGATATTTTTTGCGGATCAAGCAAGTTTTTTTCAATGAAAACTCAAAATACTTCTAAATATAGTAAACCTTCACATACCATTGGTAATTATGTTTCCTTTAATTACCGATACCATCATTATACGTACTCAAGCTTTTAGCAGTGTAAACTTTCGATGTGTTTGTACTGACTTCATATCGAACAAAAACAATTGAAGTACAAACTATCTAATTAAATTGCATTAGGTGTTAAACTTTTGAAAAATTTTGTCGTCATTTTTTTAGCAAAAGAACTAGTTTTAAGAATAAATTATAAATAGGTGGGTATGCTACCTATCTAGTGTACAGAGATACATTGGGTACTTAAGTGCATCAGCACCAGGATTATAAAAAAATCAGAAATAGCCTCTAGGCTTAAACCAGAACCTAGTACTTTCAATACTACCTACCTGGGTTTAGAGATCTTCTAACCAAACTACATCAGATTACATTTAGCAGTCGAAGCAGGAAAAGCTTAATCTATTACTATCTGTCACAATGTTTCATACCGAGAAGAGCAGGATCCTGTATCTTTCTCCGAACCACAAAAAATATTTAAGTCAATAATTACGTGCATCCTTTCCAATGCAGAATGAAAAAATGTCAACTTTAACTAACTATCACATAATTTATAGTGTGAGATAGGATTATCATTCGTTTCCGTAATACACTAAATAGTACAGACAGTATTGAGGCCCCCAAATTCTGTAGCCCGACTCGAACACAAGGCCAAGTCAATGGCACGCACGAAGCGAAGTCACGGCGCGAGCGACGCCCGGCGACCGGCTAACGACATGTTTTATTTTATAGGGTTTGGGGTCTTCCGCGGCAAGTTTCCATAAATTTATTCATTATATTCACGAACAATGCATATCCACTAATTACAATTAAATAACCGTAGAAATGGTAACAATTATAATAAAGTCAAAGTACTCAGTTGCCCTTTATATTTTAAGCGCAGACTTACTAAATAGCCTTCTATATAATTAACTGCTTAAGTAAATTAATAAAATAATATTATTATAATTATATAAATGAGTTTTGGACATATTATAAACATATTATACATTATATGCAAGTAACTGTAAAATTAACTTGCTTTTAATGTAAGTTTAATACTTTTCGAGAGACAAATTTCTTGTAGATATATTTTTCCTTGGCATATTATTTTTGCATTTTTTATTGAAATATTTATTTATCCAATAAATGAGACCTCTCATATCTAATATATAAAATTCTCGTGTCACGGTGTTAGAAGTTCAACTCGTTCGAAACGGCTCGACCGATTTTCGTGAATCTTTGCGTGCATATCGGCAAGGGTGGAGAATCGTACAACATCTATTTTTCATCCCCCCCCCACCCCTAAATTTTTGGCAGAACAACGTTTGCCGAGTCAGCTAGTTATAATATAAGTTAATACAAATGACGCACTTGACAAAAAAATTGTGTTTATTTTCCAAAATACATAAACCTTATCATTTACTTTATAACTATACGTTAATTGTCTCAAAAATTCTTCAGACTTCTCATTAATTTTAACTTTTTTCTACAAATGTCTACTGCTATTGGTGATGCTAAAGTCCACGTGCGACAAAGATATTTTACCTTTTTGAAAATCTTAGGTGGGCGGTGATCGCTTTACCATCAGATGGCCCGGCCCGTCTTACTGCTCAAGGCATAAAAAAATACAAAACTACACATAGTCAAATATTGTCTATATTTGATCAAAACAATTCTTATCTCTATATTTCTATTATTATCATTTGAAAAATATTTGATCAATCACCGTGGTTTCGTGAAAGCTTATCATTAAAGTTTAAACGTAAAGTTATAATTGGCTAGGAGCTTTTATCAGGGCGGTACAAAGCCTAGAAAAATTGGGAGAAGGATTCAGGACAACTTAGGGCTACTAAAGAAGACGTATACCTATTTTTATTTGTAATTTCTAACAATCATAATAAATTAATAATTATTAGGATAAATTCATTTAGAACTTGTGGTAAAACGAACAAGCCATCAATAAAGCACAGATGTAGGTAACTTTCATCAAAAATTCAGACAATAGTGTAACGTCTCTCTGAGGTATAGAGTGTGATAGACTCGGCATACTTGTATAGGAGACGGATAAGACCCAGCGGGTAGCTACACAGTCTACATCTACACGGATTCCATTCGAGGAACCGATTCCGACAGGTTTTATGTGATGGGGCTACAAGGATTAGACCGCCAAATAAGATTCTTCCGGAATCTTTATTACGGTGCGGTTATACAATAGAAACTTGTGTTGTAACTGCTATTTCTATAGCATTAATTACGATATATTTTTAGGTCTTTTTTTGAGTTTACTACGCCTTAAGAATTTTATTTTTTTATATAAGCCTAAGGGCTTGTTTCACCATCTTCAAGTAGAGTCCTGAATAAGCTATTCACCGGTTAAAGTGACGTTAAAGTGTCATTTTACATACACGAAATGTCAACTTAATCAACGAATAGCTTACTTCGGACTTAATTGAAGATTGTGAAACAAGCCCTAAGGGTATGAAAATTTATGGGGAGTAAAATCAAACTTTCTCTATTACGTTACGTTATGTTCGTGCGCAAACTACCAACCAAGAATCTAGATGGAGTTGTCACTGATTTGACGATAACGTCATGTTAAATTAAATAATTAATATAAGTAAATGTATCAAGCATGCTTTTAGTAATATAAAAAATGTGCTCATTTGCCCTCATTTACTAACCTATATATTTTATAATCGTTGGTAAGGAGTAAACTCCAGTCGTGCGTCGGAACTGATACACAATTTTTATTTTATTATAATATGTAAAATAATAAATGCCTGGCTAAGTAAATGCATATCTATACGCGATATTCGAAAATTTTGTTAAATGAGATTTTTATAATACATATAACCGCTATTATTAAACTACTTTATTATGATATAAAGATTTAAATTAATATTATTAGGTATTTGACATCATTATACGATAATTTAGAACGTCTGGATTTTTTCTTATATTAATAAATAAGTATTATATTATACCTTATTTATTATTTTAATAAGATATCCAAATCAAAGATTTGTAGCAATAAACGTAAAAATAAAAATACCAAACGTGACACATTCTGCAATAATAAAATTTTTGATGATATTATAAACAATACATAAGTATACAAAATGCTTTAAAATTGACGCTTACTTAGATATACATATTATATTTTTATTATAGGTCCTTACATATTTTTATCTTCATCGTAATCAGCCGACTTTTAGCAAGCATCTGTCGAAATGGTTGGTTTGAATTTTGATGGCTAGCAGATAAACTAAACATAATCCTGTGGGTTCACGGTCGACCAGTGGGGGCCAGCTAACTATCATATGTGCCGTAATGTTCCGTAACATGTGAAGTGTGAACTAGCTTTGGTTAACATTGCCATTATATTATTCCCGACTACTTAAACATGCAGCTTGCCACGTAGTTATCTTATATCTTTAAATATGGACATCTGCTTCGGTCACGTTTAAATTTGGAAGTTGCGTCATGAACGCTTATATTAATCACATAAATTCATTTGTCGATAATATAATCGTAAGCACAACGTATCAAATTTTAAATCGATCGTTATTTACTTACAAGCAGTGGCTGGAGCAAATTGGACTGGAGCCATCTCACCCATACCTACTAGTAAAAGTAAGTAGGTACCTACACAATACTACATATTAGTCATGAGTCTACTCAAAGCTACATGAGATTCAATAATAAGGACGCTTGTATTCCAGTTATATTTTAATTATATTTTTGGGGAACAACGTCATTGTTTAAAGTTATATTTATTTTTTTCATTATCTGTGTATATTACGAATATTATCACTTCTTTCGCCATGATGTTTACAGGATTGTTAAAGGGCAAATTATATAAAATGCGATAATTTTATTATTTTTTTATGAAAATAGCCGGCAAACGTGCTGACGATCCACCTGATTGTAAGTGACTATCGTCGCCCATGGACATCAGTAACACCAGAGGCATTAATGATGCGTTGCCGTCCAAGAAAGAGAGAAGAAAAAGAAAGAAAGAACTGGCTCTCAAGCCTGGGGGCTTGAGAGACTGGGGGCTTTGAGGCTTGCAGCCGGAACACGACGAGTCGTTTGGCGGCTGACTCATGCTCAAAGGTGGTAGCTATCCAGACGAACCCCATAGAGAAATAATAATGGTAATAATGGTATTAATTAACAATTAAAATCAATACTACAACTACAATCCCTCGAGGAGCCCTACCACCAGCGGGCTGGATTTAGTCGCCTTTTACGACACTCATCTGGCGTGGGATTGGGGTTACTATACTAAGCCGCCCCAATACGGCATAATACCTATATAAAAATAATAACCCGCCCTCGATTCGCTTTGAGTACGTACGTACCTATCTACCTAATTCTTATTTTCTTACACTCGAAGGAACTCATTCTTGGCCTTCTCAATGATTATAGCAATATTGTTGATAGCCTTCCTCATAAGTGAGATAAGCTTTCCTCATTGCCTGTCATACACAAAGAAAGTTTTTCGATTTCCGTCTAGCATTTCCAAAGAAACTTCGAAGAAGAAAGAAGAAAGAAGCTTCGAACAAACAAACAAACAAGCTATTCAGCCATATTATATTAGTATAGATATAATATTATGCTTCTACAATGTAACATTTGACAACTATTGATTTGTTATTATTTATTACTTTAAGATATACCTTATCTATTTACATAAAACCTAGGATTAAGTTCTTAGTTGTTATCTAATAAGATAAATTAATTTTACTTTCCATTAATAAATATAATCAGTTAGATGTCTACTACACCTGAACATTGGATTGTTTTAAGCTCTTATGGTTATCGAAATAATTTCGAAAATACTTAATTAGCTTCACTTCTTTGTGTTGTAGACTACAGTAGTAAATTAAAAGATAAGCCCAGTATTTTAGAATGTTGTTAAAAGTAATACTGAGCATCAGAGCAACTACACCATAGAAGGATTAACAATTGGGACCCATTCTTCAGCGAATCAAATCTTTTGTTTTTTCCCAAGCAGCCCTGTAAAAATGGGCCCCGACTGTTAATCCTTCTATGGTTTAGTTGCTCATTATTATTTTTAACAGCATTCTAAACTACTGGGCTTATTTTTTCTTTTTAGTTTCTTATGCAGTCGGATTTTTTGTAATTTTATTCATAAATTTTTTATTTTACACTTTTTAGTTAGGATTCATTGGCTTCTTTATTAGACGAAAAAATTAGCAACGTTGTCATTTTATTAAGGGAATTAGTAAATTAGCGAGAATGGTTGTTTGAACAACTTTAAACCGTAATATATCCCAAATTGTTACTTAAAATGAAAAAAAAATGGTTGTCTGTAAAGTCGGTTTACGGACGGTAGCTTAACGTGACAACGTCATGACAAAGCTCCGCTCCGCCCCGCTCCACTCAACTACGATCGCCTACGGCATCGCCTACGATACGCCGATCGTAGCCGATCGTGCCTCTCTCTCGCTTTTGCCGCTCTCTCGCTCGCGGAACGCTACATTTTTTCGTGCATGCGCCCGGCGTTCATCGTTTTAATAGACGTTATTACGTCAATAACGAAAGGAATCTAAAAATATTTTTAAATGTCTATTCAACGATACCCCACTTTGTTGTTTTTGATTGTCTTTTTTAAATTTTGTGTACTTTGCGTCGCGCAGTTGGGTACAAAAAATCCAATATATAAACGAAGAACATAACAATAAGAAATAAGAACGTGTTCAAGGATAAAATTATTAAAGGAGAAAATGAGAATACCTAATGTTGAATTAAACATGCTAGTAAAATGATGTGTGTACTGATGGTATCGATTATAAAATCTACTATGTTACGAGTGTTGAATATTTTATGCATCGTGATATAATCGCAATGGTTAATATTACAAGGTTAGCAGCCGTCGTTGGGACTTGTAAGGAATAAAGTAGATATAACGATAACTTATTTCCGGTCGCCCAGAAATGAATCTACTTATTTTTAACCGATTTACTGATAGAGAAGTATAACCACAAATATGTTAATTTTCTTTCTGCTACGTTAGTAAGGAAAGCTTTTCACAAAGGTTTGTGCGAAAGCTCAAAGTTTATCGTTTCGATAAATATTGACAAAATATTGAGATCTGCTCGCAAACAGTTTAAATTCCGATGGTGATTGATACCAGCTATATTTATTCGAGTATAGATTCTGTGAAAAGTTATGGCAAAAACTGAAACAATCCATCAGTTTCAATAGATTTAGGCTACTTTACGTCGTATGGTCGTATTGAGGGTAATAGCACACAAGTGCAAACGAAATCTTTAATTCATCTCTCATCATCAAATGTACCTATAGCAAATATTGAAAACACGTGTGGCGACCACGCGCACACGTCACACGGTGACGTCACGCCGCCCTGAATCACGCTATCGAAGTTTTCAAAGATCGCTAGTATATATACAAATGCTCCGACAAGATCAGTTGGGGCTCGGCCGCCTCCCAGGCAACACACCTCGCCTGGCGGGAGATCTCCCTTTCCCAAACTGGTGACCCTCGGCAAGAACACGTCCCTTCGAGCACCGATAGCGGCAGCAGGCATCCCTCCCCCCTCACCTCACCGCTCACACCCGATGGACTGCAGCGACCGCTCTCGGCGAACGCACACCAGCCACGCTGACTCACCGGGCACATCGCAGCGTACTGTGTCGACGCTTCCTGTCCCCGGCCAGCAACTGCCCACACGGCCACACGGACGGCTTGAGCGCGCACCGCTCGCCCTCCGCGTCGGTGGCGACCACGCGCACACGTCACACGGTGACGTCACGCCGCCCTGAATCACGCTATCGAAGTTTTCAAAGATCGCTAGTATATATACAAATGCTCCGACAAGATCAGTTGGGGCTCGGCCGCCTCCCAGGCAACACACCTCGCCTGGCGGGAGATCTCCCTTTCCCAAACACGTAAGAAAATTCAGTACAAGAAATCGAAATAAAAAGCTCGTCGAGTCTGGAGCGATCCTTTACGGAGCAACTGAGCTACCGAGCAACATAGTATGTCGATCGGAGAAACAACGGAGACAATGATTCGACAGTCGACACTCGTTCCCACGGGGCGGGTGCCGCAGATCATTCCGGTTTTCGCCAACTTAAATGTTTGTTGTCAAATTAATCCGAAGTCGTTTAGTAGCATCGGTCGACCAGTCGGGCCACTATTCATTCATAGCCGCTGGAATGCTAGACGGCTCGTGGTCGCTAGCGGCTCGCCTCGACCGACCTTCGCCGCTTCGCCTGCAAAAACTGTGTGAGCCATCGTAGCTCTCACACAACTATGTGGAAGTACCAGAATCCAACCCGGCCCGTCCTATCCTTCGCCCTCGATACGGCAAAACCGTACTTAAATTCGCTCGGGTTGTACTGTCGACGTCGACGATAGGAATGTTTTTATAATCTGTCAGCCGAGGACATCGTTTAGCCGACCAGTGAATGAACGTTTACGTATTAATTACTAAAGCAGAAATGCTTAATTCCCATGCAATGATATCGATCGAACCTATATAAAAGCTATGGGAACGCAGTAGGTACCTAGTTGCAACTTGATATCATTCTAAGAAAAAATAGAACCAGTCTGATAACCGTAACAATAGTTGCTGTCATTTATTAATCTTCATTCAAATAAAGAGTAGGTATCTACACATTGTCACTTTAAGACATCTACCCACATTAATATTTCTTTCTTTCGGATGACAAACACTTGCATTGAACCTGCTAAAGGACTCTATCCAAGTAGATTACATCAAAGATTTAATGCATATTAAAGATAATCCTGTCAAAATAAAATATTACTTTCATAATTTAAACTAGACCATTGGGCATCGGCCACGCCCAAGACTTAACCAACCATTAATCGAGGCTGTTTAATTGATTTAATAATACAAGACGAGTACATTACGTCACTCAATTCTATTTACTTAAATTCGTGGCGTTCTCATTGAACGTCGCAGTCCGAGTTAAAAGTCAATGACCTCATTACTGCGTTCGGAGACAGTATTTTTAATTAATGATATCTTGTATAATCATCTACGATTTTTTCCAAAACTGCGTACATATCGGTGTAGGCATTTTTAAATTTTCCTGGAGCAAAGCGTGAGAATCTTTTCTGTTTTTTTAAACTCAGTAAAAAATAATTACATAGATAGATATTAAACACCTTTCCTACTAAATTAGCTTGGTACTAACCTACATTTTCTCCATCGTCATTTTGGCCAGCAGAATAGAATATGAAGCCAACTGTATGTAGGTAAGGTAGGTGTGAAGTATGTCAGCCATTACCTACCTACCTAGTTTAAGAAAAATGGGTTTTTATTATTTAATCTATGTTGGTCACATTACAGTCGAGAAACGAGCAGAGCAGATAGCGTTTTTGTAAAGTGGCCACCGCCGACGCCGCCCAAGCGTATCTTCCACAGTGAAAACGCGTTGACTGCCAAGAAGGAAATGGTAGCCTGCTGTTGATGTTAATTGTCAATTTACTTTCATATCACTATAATAATAGACAACTCCATAGAATTTAAATTGTTGACAAAATTTCAAAAAAGACTATTTAAGGGAATTAAATGTAGGAAACTGCCTTCCAATTTTCAAATCAAAGTCTAAGCCTATCTACTGGTTGGATACATGGTGAATGCGTAGTGTTTCGACATTAAAGGAAGGATTCTGCTGAAACCCACTGGCACCTCCGCGATGACGTCACTCCGGACGCGGCCCGCCGACCAAGGACAGTAAACATTTACCAGGTCAACGAACGCTGCCGTGTCTAGCCGCTCTTTATTCGACCCTAACTATTCTCAAGAGCTACGTGGAGTCGTGGAAGAATTGGGTAGAACAGAACTACAACTGCTACTTCTACACACCGACACTTCTTAAATCTTTGATCTTATGTACATTATTAATGGCGTTTCTTAAATGTTTGATCTTACATTTTTAATAGCGTTCACACATTCATGCTGCAGAAACTAGAATTCCAAAGTAGGATATTTACAGACTTCTACACAACATGACAAAAGACATAACTAAACTGAACTAAGCAATAAAAATGTAATTTATACTTACTTAGTCGAAGTCTACTTTTGGAGTGTTCAACTCTCAGGGTCATTCACTATATGGATCATTCTCTACCTAAAGACTACACTCAATAATATCTATCCTAACACACTTTACAGATATATAATATTAAGGACTATTTATTAGATCTACTTACATACATACCTACTTAGTCGTAGATTCAGCAGTTCAGCTACAAAAAATATTTGACATTCGAAAATAAATAAGTCCTCGTTGTTATAACAAAACCTTTGTGTTTAGCGACATTTTAGCTCTACAAAATTCATTTTGTATTTCGTTCCTAGGATTTTTTTTCAGTTTAATATTCAAACGATGCACTATATCTAACGCAATCGAAACGATAGTAAACTATATTAAGATGTAGCTTGACGTTACATAACTACTTATTGGAAATGATTGTTGAGTTGAGACCTCACGCGAGTGTCAACGGAAATATTTAAGGCTATATCCTGTTGAACACGCTAACATACCATCTTAACACACTGATGCAAAATACTCGTCAGTCATTCACTACAGTCAGTACTGTAAATAGTTAAGTAAGTAATGTTTAGTGACGTTGTATTTGGTACAGGGTCAATCGCAGTCAATCGTTACATTATAATATGCGAAATACTAATGAAAATTACTGATTCTGTGGTGAAACCAGTTTATGATTCGTCCAAGCAGTTACTTTTAGCTATAACAAATTTAATTAAATTACAGTCTGTTGCAGAAAGGTTCTTAAAAATTTAAAGACTATTTAAAATACTAATCTACCATTTAACAATTGCAGAGCATTAGTTTAATGGTAGATTAGCTGTAATTGATTTATTATTATATTTTATGGATAACAAGTTTGGTCGAATTCGTAATTAGAAATGCAATGTGAAATTGTGAAATGGCTTCAAACCATCTATAAATTATGTCACACTAACTTCATGACTATTTGACCCCTCCCCCCTCCCCTCTAACGTGTGACGTAATTTATGGTCCTCTTGCATATCCTGCTCCAGTGCGGACGGTTGGAAAAATATCACATAATGGTTATCTTGCGAGAAGTTGTTAGTATATTATTTTCCGTTGGCTTAGCTTACATTTTCATTTATCTATTCTGTGCTTTCATTTATCAATTGTATCAAATATAACATGATCGCATCAGACAACTGAGTAGGTAATTTTTATTAAATAAAAAGAACAACGGAAGTTCTAACGACCCTACTTTTCTTCCCCTAAATTATTTCAGCGTTTAATTAATACCTTAATTATCAATTTTACACCTTTACCCAACAATGATCAAATTACGGCAAAACATGTTTGAACAAATTTACATAATATAATTTTCTCACGGAATACCTAATAGTTTTATTACTAAACCGGTAGATTCGTACATTAACGCTACGATATCACGATACTAGCTATACACTAATACCCAAGCGAGACTGTTGCTTGAGGCAAACTATCATAGGCGCTTTAGTGCTTCGGAGGGCACATGAGATGAGCCGTAGAGCCTGGTTGTTAGGTATCGTTTAGGTTTACTAAATGGAACAATCAAAAATCCTTACAACCATACCAATGTAATACAACCATACAGATGCAAACGAAATAATTAAAATTATTATTCTATTAAAAAAATATTTTAAAGGACTATGTCCATTTTCGGCTATTTTTGGACAGGTTGGTCAAAAATAAATAATTACACGAAAAAATATATTTTGTTTTTTAACTTATACACGCGAATTATTTTTGTATCAATGTACTTTTTTAAAATAATATGTTTATTAAAACATTCTACTGATAAACACTTCCTAGGTACTCACGTCAGTAGAATTGCAACATTATTCCTATAACGATAATAAAAACGATATATCGATGTTATTTCGAAATTTTAATTCTCACGACAAAAAGTTAAGTTTGGTAAGATACACGTATAAAAAGCAATAAACTATAAATAAGGTATTATTTTTACTAGAATAATATATTATTTTATGTACGTTGCTTTTATAATAATTCACGATTATGAACAATATATCGATGTTTTGCAAACATGCTTGAATCGATGCATTGTTTGCATCCCCAACTGTCAATCGTTGGACATAGTAATCTACGTTCAACTTTCAAGTCGCATTCGCTTTGTTTTTCGCACGTGTTTCGTCTGTGTTTTTCATCATTAATATTATTACGACCTTTGGCTTACGAAAATGGATTTGGACCCTGCTTCCCACGTTGACCTTGGCACGCTACGGACTCTGAAACTAATCCTATGGTCAATGATATTGTATCTATAACTATGGTTGACCCCGGCTTGAATGTGGATATTGTGCATCACTTGCACACGGACACGATCCACACGGAGGACTCGGAGGAGATACATGGCAAATGCAATACGTGGCAGTGGGCCGGAGAACAGTAGGTTGCTGTGCTCATGTAATGACTGTTATTTGGTTTCTGAGCTGGGCAAGGTACATCGATAATATAAATGCACCAGCCCAGTTCTTGGACAATATTAATAACATACGAGTCAGATTAATAAAAAAATGTCAAGGAGATTGGGCGTTTTCTTTAAAATACCTACAAAATATTTATTCAAATAACCAGTATAATAAACATCTGGTTACAAAACAATTATTATTTTCGTTTTTAAACTGAGTAAAGGTATTAAGCCTATATAATATTTATGTTGAAATGTGGTGTTCACGGATAGCCAAATGTCCATACAAAGTGGACATTGTCCTTTATTTAAAAAAACACTCGTATGTCTACACTTTCACTGTCTTAAGATCTTGAGAACAAAGATTACCACCAAATAGATGTCGGTTTTGTGATTTTTGTGCAGTTAGGTTCGGTTTACACGAATTAAGTAGTTATCTTAATTTTTACTAAATTTAACTAATAATCTAATTTTTACTAACAAAAAATAACCGACTTCAAAGTTACTTTAAAACTACTGGCCAGATATCGTTCAAATTTATGTAGGATTACGTGACAAGCACCTGCTTTTGATTAAAAAAAGAATCATCGAAATCGGTTGGCGTGATATTGAGTTATTCGTCCATTTGTCGCGCTTACTTAATACAAATTTAAGACATATATGGTTTTATCATGGATGCCATTGTCAGATCTTAATAAAATTTATATGGGACCACATGACATCCACCAGCTTTCGATTAAAAAAAGAATCATCAAAATCGGTTTGCCCAGTCCAAAGTTCTGAGGTAACGAACATAAAAAAAATACAGTCGAATTGAGAACCTCCTTTTTTTGAAGTCGGTTAAAAAGTTACAAAATTGTTTACACGTATTAATTTACTTAAAATTTAGTTAACTACTTAACACGTGTAAACCGGACTTTAGTCCTTCTAACTACACACAGCTTTTATAAAAATGTCTTAAGATTACTAAAAGTCGACCGCAATACTGACAAAAGCCTAAAAATCCCGACAAGTCCCAACAAATCCTGAGATAAGATTATTTAAGCTTTGTTGGAGGTTTTCTCATGGTATAAAAATATTCGAAATTATTAAGGCTGCTTATTGTCATATTGTCTCTGTAATTACCTCAGTATTTACACCGTATTATCACTATAATTCTAAGGAGAGCTTATTATACGTCAGGTGAGACACAGTTAAGTCTTTAGACAATTAGGTAGATAATTCAAGGATTTAATCATTTAGTGCGATTCAAGATTTCTTATGCGATTTTAATCCAGATAAAATAATAAGGATAACAAATCTTATTGTTTTCTATATTTCCATTTTTCAATTTAACTTTTATCAGCAAACACAAATACTTCATTTAATTTAAACTGCTTTGGGACGAGGTTAGTGAAAAACTACTACGGTAAAATTTTTTGGGCTAAATACTTATATTAAAATGGCAATGGTAATGTTATTCTATGGGGGATTTACCTTATCACGTGGAATACCTACGAGTACCTCCCATACATCCATGAACCCTTGGAGGTCCACTGCTGGACGTAAGCCTCCCCTAACTTGCGCCATTCTGACCGGTCCTAAGCCTTCTGAATCCAGCGGATGCCCGCTGTCTTCTTCAAGTCCATCTGGTCGGGGGGCGTCCTATGCTTCTTTTTCTGAGACGTCGGCGCCATTCGAGGACCTTTCTTCCCCAACGATTATTGGTCCATCGAACTATGTGGCCATCCCATTGCCACTTCAGTCGGCTTATACGATGAGCTATACCGGTCAACCTTATTCGTCTACGAATTTCATCATTTCTGACTCGATCACGTAGAGAAATACTGAACATAACCCGATGTGCGACTTTGTGCTTGTGGATGAGGCCAATAGTAGAGCATTGCACTACGTCTCGGAGCCGTATGTCATCACTGGCAACACACACTGCTTGAACACCTTCGACTTCAGGCACTGAAGTAGTGTTTTGGACGACAAGATATGACGCAGTTTCCCGAACGCAGCCCATCCGAGTTGGATTCTACGAGTGACTTCTTTCTCGAAGTTGGACTGTCCAAGATGTTAAATAAAGAATAAACACTTTTTTTGTCCCACGTAAATATTTTCGTTTACAACTCCGAGAGCAGCGCTGTCAACAACAACCGGTACAGGTGTGACATGGACATTCGACATGATTTTCGTCTTGTCCATGTTCATTTTAAGACCCACCCGTTGTGAGGCACTGTTCAAGTCCCCGAGCGTTGTACCAAGTTCTTCCAGGGAACCCGCCAGGATCACTATACCTATACCTAATGTTAAAAAAATCAACAAATCTCTTAAACTAAATAATGAAGCATTGAATATGGAGGCATCTTTTTAGGGGTGACTCTAGATAGATAGAGCTTCAATAGGGCCCACAATATAATTATAACAAATCTCGCGACTAAACTCGCGTGGCTGCTTATGCTGTTAGAAAAATAAGGCAGTATACTGACGTAGAAACTGCTAGGATGGTTTTTTTGCATATTTCCATAGTATTTGG
Organism: Thymelicus acteon; assembly: GCA_951805285.1. Classification (NCBI taxonomy): domain Eukaryota; kingdom Metazoa; phylum Arthropoda; class Insecta; order Lepidoptera; family Hesperiidae; genus Thymelicus; species Thymelicus acteon. Next base: position 7,476,129 of record OX638219.1, on the reverse strand, counting down.
TTTTATGCCATCTTGCTGTGGGGAAAAGCAGCCAGTATAGAACAAATTTTTATACTAAAAAAGAGCTATTAGGGCTATTTATAAACTTAGATCTCGGGAACTTTTGCGGGAAACTTTACCGTCTTCCTAAAGTGCAGCGATCTTTTATGGGGTTTGGTATACAATTCTATAATAAAATCCCGAAGTTAATAAGTGACTTGCCAGTAGAATTGTTTAAGAATCATGTAAAATCTCAACTTTTAGGCAAATATTACTATACTGTAGATGAGTACTTAAATCAAATGACAGACGCATGGAAATGACCAGCTCTGCAACCAGTTCCGTGCAAGTTAGTGATATTTTTTTGTAATAAATATACCAATGTATTTTTATTTTTAAAAGATGTACTGACGAGTTTCTTTATGGCTTTTCTTCTCCTCCTTGACAAAGTACCATTCAGAAAAGCTGGTTGATTAAAAAGTGACGTGCATGAGTGTATCAGTGATACCTATATGAATAAATGATTTTGAATTTTATAATTGAATAATACGGATTTTAAAAAATTGCAATAAAATTTAAACAAATCAGGGAATTTTACTGTAAATTATTTATAGTTAAGAAAGAGTTTTGCTGGTAATTTTGTAGGTCGCAATTATCGCAGCATGATTATTGAACGAATTGCGACCCAATCTCACCTATGCTCATATCGTTGTTTCCATAATTTTCTTACGTACAATATTGATTTATGGTAAATATATGGTAAATATAAGATAAATAACAGATTTCTGCCATTTTATTCCTGTTGCAAGGCGCGGTATGGATTTTCGTTCCAAAAATATTTTATAGTCGTTGGTTGACGAAGGGCTATAACTGGCTAAGTAGAGTCTGTAAGAGTGTATGACTATGGTATGGATTAAACTGAATAGTATAGAGCTAGTTAGCTAGTTCCTTCAGAAGAGACCTAACGCCATGGCCTCTATTCATTGGTCAACAAGGTACACAACAATTAGGACCTAAATATGGATGGAGAAGGAGATTCTACACGTCAAAGTCCGCCGAAAGAGATGAGTTCAATTGTTAAGGAATCTTAATAAGTATTTTAATGTAACCAATGATTAACGGTAGGTACGGCCCCGTGGCCTTTAATTATTTTTAACTACAAGTTCTTCCCTATTGAAAACCGCAAACTATGCACCCTACCATTAGAACATTCCAACTAAGTAACAAAGAAAAAGTACCGTTAGAAATATACCTCTACCGCATTACGTCTAGCTAGCTTCCTTTGGGATTAGGTAGGTACCTAATTTTTTTTTATGGAAATAGCCGGAAAACAAGCTGACGATCCAACTGATGGTAAGTGGCTATCGTCGCCCATGTACATCAGCAATGGCATCACTGATCGTTGCCGGACAAGAAAGAAAGAAAGAACTGGCTCTCGAGCCCCCAGCCGAAACACGACGAGTCTTTTGGCAGCTAACTCATGCTTAAGGGTGGTAGCTATTCAGGTGAAACCCGTATAATAGTTTAACAATTTAAATCAATGTTACCAATATAATCCCTCCGAGGGGCCCTACCACCAGAGGACCGGATTTAGTCGCCTCTTTCGAAACTTTTTCTTATTGGATGTCAATATTGTAATGATTAAAGAATACCAAATGTTTATTGTTAAAAGTAAAAATAAGTAGGAAATATTCATACAATTCTTCATCATAATTTTAAAATTAAAATTCATTCTGAATCAATATTACGTCACAGAAAACTATTAAGAATGGCCTTAAGAACACTCCTAGTTTTGACGCCATCTTTATTGGAAAAACATAGACTACAAATACTACAATTCAAATTTTTAAACGTTTCGTAACTGAAATGTTGATGGGCTGCCCACATCTACGTATGAAAATAAAACGTACCTTAATAGTGGTCACTATTTTTAGGCTAAATAGTCGATTGTTCGTGTGGCCAACGGTCTTGGTTGCATTCCATTTTGCCGCGTTCCATTACGCAGGCTTGTGATTCCGAGAAAGACTGATGTCTCGCTCGCACTCAGCACACGAGTTTATTGCCTGTGTTTTGGAATTCTGTTCATTGTTTGTGTTCAAAGCTCATTTCAATACAAGTAAAGACTCGAACCAACATTAGCGTCCGGTAATATCCGGTCAAAGGTTCTAGACTGACTCGTGAGTTTTTGCTAAAAAAAATAACAAAGGAATTCCCAGGAAATGCACTTTTACCATGATGTCTTCAAATGATGTCTTCAAATTACAACGCGGTACAGCTTCATCAGCGGAGACCGTAATAGACAATTTACTTAACACAATAAACCTACCTGCCTGCCTGCTTACATAGTCTCAGTGCACAGTGCAGCCGCAGAATATTACCTAAATAATACTACCAAATTGACTTGTGAAGAACCCCGAGAAAAGAATTTAAAAATAATTTTCTTACTTCCTATTCACGTGTAAAAAGTAATGCGTAGAGGTACCTACTACCTATTAATCTTTACGTTATTGTGAAAATATATCGAACACTATGGGATCACGGACGTCAAAAAAAGACGGACGTAATCCTAAGAACAAATTCAGTGAAGCACCCATAGGAATACCAACTCTGTATTCGTACAAGTACACACACCCACACATTGATACCTTACGGCTACGAAATTGACACCACCGCGAATCAAAAATTACAAAATTACGCACACATGGTAAGCGAGCTGTCAGCTGTCAGCTTCACTCTCGATTAGACAAGGTTACGTCTGTTCTTTTTTTACGTCCGTGTATGGGATACATTTTTTAATAAAGACCCGAAACCAAGGACTTTTTCAAAGTTATACCACAGAAGAAATAATAGTACTTAATAATAAAGTTCAAATAAACAACAATCTACAAAAACGAGGAATTTAATTGTACTCTCTAGTGTGGACATGACTGTCATTGTGTAGTTGTGTACCTAGGTACCTACCTAGTGATGTGGATTATAAAATAAAATTGTCTTCGATACGATCTAGCTAGAGTATCTAGACTAGACTAGATCTACTACTAGACCTACGCAGAGCTATTCAGTAAATTTTTCAGGTCCAATATCAGTATACAAAGTACTATATGGTGTATAAAAAAGGGGCCATATTATCCTCGGTCAAAATGAATTGCCATTTAAATTACATGTTAGTGGAGTATTTAAAAAAGATTGGACCTCTAAGAGGTACCAACATTCAATGTGTCAAGAAGATACCTTTGCAATTTGAAATATGTTATATGTATTATGTTAGGGAACATTCCGAATTTCAGACTATAAAGTTGCACGTTCATGATTCCACTTTAAAATTAGTATTTTCCACTTTAAAATTTCAAAATTCATTTTACCGTATCACAGATGAAGAACCAGTACCGACCCTACGCTTCAATATGCCGGATGATTTATTTAATAAGTTCTAAATACATATTATTTAGCAATTAAAGAAAATGTAATTAAAATTACTCCGGCCCGCAGACGCCCGACGATACCCCGATTCCTTAAAAAGTAAGCTTCGATAAACCTCACTTTAGCAGAAAATTCTTCGTAGCAATCGTCTATCGCTGCTTAGCTAATATATCATACGAGTAAAAATGCGATCGGACTAGTACCAAGTTGGAATTCAAGCACAGAATACTACGTCCTCAAGACCATTTTAAGTATATCTACCGAGGCCTTAAAATATAATTGCCCTCGTGGTCGGCAGTTCGCTGGCTAAGGAAGCCGCTTGGTGATTAATGATGCGGCTATAGTGTGTATAGCCACTAAGCCAGTATAGCGCACTTCCTGTGGGCCGCGCCCGGACTCATGTTATGATTAAATTTGCAGAACACAAAACGCGAACCGATTGAACTGTGTCGCCAATAAATGATTTGTTTTAGTTACTCGTACACAAATCAACAGAATGTATTACATACTGTACAGGCCCGCGTCGTTACTAATGCTTGGGCACTGGTATGAGGTTTATCTTTTTATCGAGTTAATTATGTAAAGTAGGCACTTAATTAAGTTTAATTATACCCATGAAGTACCAAAATAAAGCTTGAATAAGTTTGTCGATCTACGAATATTTGAAGTAGGTACCTAGTATAGTTGTCATATTATTATTGGACCACGAATCCACTGGACCAAATTGACATAGGTACAGTGTAATCAGTTTTGGACGAAAAATTAATAGTGTCGTGACAAACCGATTCTGATGTGAATCAATGATAACATTATTATCAATGTTATCATTTGAAACATGTATTTTTGGGGACCAAAAAGTATTACCACACTAAGTACTATTACCACAGAAGACGTAACTGTACTTACTTATTATAGTACTTATAATAAATAGGTATATTACTAAATTCGTTTCTATGTTTCTGTCAGTTTGGTCCAGTGGATTAGTGATCTGATTCGACTATAATAATGTTACGTCTCACGACAATTATCTTCTATAGATACCTGAAAGAATCTTCAACGGATACCTGAAAGATTTATATTTGCGTAGCTACGATAGTTACCTAATATTTGTTATAGGCTTGTAATGGTATTCGTGCCAATCGTTCCTATGGACGAACCATGAGTGACGAAATCTCTCCCGCTTCGCACTTCGCAGGCATGGTAAGGGGCCATCCATAAATTACGTCACACGTTAGGGGGGAGGGGGGTCGATGTAGTGTGACATTGTGTGACAAGGGGTGGGAGGGGTACCAAATTTCGTGACGTCACATTTAAAAATCGAATAATTGGTATGTATAGGTAAATATTAAAAAAACAATTAATGGAAATAAAACTTATTTCGGAACTGCTGTTTTAATTTAATAATTTATAGCTGTAAAATTTCATAATATGTAACATCTCACATCACACTAGGGGGAGAGGTCTCACAAATGTGACCAGCTGTGACAAGGAGGGGGGGGAGGGGTCAAAAAGTCATGAAATTAGTAATGACGTAATTTATGGATAGCCCCTAAGAGGAAGTAGGTCTAATAAAGCTTGAAAAATTGTACCCACACAAACAGGATAAGCTACGATAAATATACCTACTAAATCTATTGATATTGATGCGAGCTACGAATGTGGTGCCAAAGGGAAAACGTCTCAAAACCTCGGTCAAATTATAGTAGGTATGTGAGAAAATCTAACTGGTAAACTATTCCTGTTTTTAGTTAAAACAAAAAATTACGAAATTAAATCATTAAAAACATTTAAAAACATAGAAAGAAAATATAAAATTAGGGGCAATGAACTATTTTTTATTACACACGTCACACGCGTCACAGGAGACATGACATTATAACTATAATTTTCGATCACTTATAAAAGAAGAAGAAGAATAATTATTTTATAAGTGATCGAAGAGTATAATACATACATAAAATAGCTAGCGTATAGAACTGACACCGCGAACGTCGAACCCGATGTTTGCGCAATAAATTGTAGCCAATTTGGCTTTCATTGGATTCAGTCGATTTTGAAAAGAGAACGGGGACTCAATTTTGAAAATAGAACCTCCCGGCGTGACAAATTTTTTTCGCGATGTCTGTTCTGGTATTTTATTAGGTAGGTATAGGTAGGGTAAGTTCGCCTGTTCGCGTCCATCGCCCAATTCGCGTCCATTTTGCGGATCTCCCTTTAAAAATCCTAGAAAATAAGTCAACTAACACACCAATCAAACGAAAAGTCACTACCGCTTATACTTCAATGGATAAGAGGCACGCACACATGGACAAAAGTTCTGTGCGTCAAACCAATCCCGTTTAGAAAAAATAGTTAGTCTCGGCTGTTCAACAAGAAGCGCGTATGGGCGGGATATTTAGATAAAAATTAGTGTGCAGCGGTGCGTTTGATGGTAAGTTTTTTATTGTTTTATGTGAATTTTAGGATACATAGCTGTTTCTACACTTTTATGATGAAAAAAGGAATAATATTAATTATGAATTTCCTTATGTTTTTTATATTTAACGAATAAAATAAGGTGGACGCGAATTACTACATCGAATTTTACAAAACTTCCACTTTGCGTCCGCAATGGACGCAAACTATACCTACAGGGGATAATAATAAACCAAATTGCGTCCACAGTTTTCGTCAAATACTTGCTTGTAAAAATAATTTAAAATGTATTTTTTATTATTATTGTACATTTTTTATTAAGACTACGTATTTATAATTCAATTTTTTTAATTGAAATGAGTAATTTCTTTCATTCTTATTTTTTGTCATTTAAGATGAGTTCTTCGGAGACAAGAAAGAAGAAGGAAAAAAAAACGTGTGGCACTCGGGGACTGCCGCGGTAAAGCTATTGCATATCATTTGTTGCAAAATAAAACCTCATACCCCCCACTTGCAGTCAGTACTAGGATAGCAAAAACATGCAAGCAAGTATGCCAAAACAAAGCTGGGGTTATTAAATTTCTCATCGGATTTGTTCACCTAGTAGCAATTAATTAAAGCGAGTACTAGGCGCACAGAAGTCTTAGAGGATGCGACATCAGTGCGATCTTATTCACTCTTCGATATTTAGCATAGGCACAACAGGGACGTCAATATCACGATCATGCATATTAAGCTATTATTGCCATTTCTCCCGTCATGACAATCAATATGCGGAAGAGCGACAGTGATAGAACAAATCCATCACTGCCGCTCTGACAAGTGATGTCAGAGCGCTCTGACAACTTGTCAGAGCGGCAGTGATAGATTCACTCTACCACTGTCGCTCCTCCGCATATTAATCGGCATGACAAGAGAAACAGCAATAATAACCTAATGTGCATGATCGTAATATAGACATCACTGTTGTGCCTTATGTAAAATACCGAAGAGTAAATAAGACCGCACTATACTATGGCCTGTACAGTATCACTGATGTCGCATCCTCGAAGACTTCTGTGCGCCTAGTACTCGCTTTAATTAATTGCTACTAGGTGAACAAATCCGATGAGAAATTTAATAACCCAGCTTTGTTTTGGCACACTTGCTTGCATGTTTTTGCTATCCTAGTACTGAGTGCAAGTGGGCGGTGTAACCTTTTATTTCGTTACGGTTTTTCTTGATTCGCTCGCCGCGCTCAAGCCCGCGATAAAAGCTATGCAATAAGCTTAAAAGAACATACACAGAAGAAGATTTAAAGAAAGCGTTAAATGAAATTCGAGAGATTAATAAATCGATACAACCAATGTTGAGAAGAATTTTTTTTATTTTTTTAAGTGCTTTTTTTAATGATAATAATGTTGATTTTTTAATATTTATATTCTTAAATAAAGAAATTATTAAAATACAATCTTTCTTTACAAGTTATTCAAAATATCACCCCTATATTCCTTTTCTAAGCTGCTGGACGCTAAATGGTCCACGGGTGGACGCAATTTGGATTTTGTGGACGCAAAGTGGGTAAAACGCCTAATTCTGAAATTTATCTATTTAAAAAGAAAACACAAGATGTTTCTAATAAAACTGAAAGTTAATCTTAAAATAGACTATATAATGAATACATTACATAAATTTTTCACAGAAATTAGTGCTGGGACATTTTTATTATCGCCGTCCAACTTGCCAACTGCACTAAATGGACGCGAACAGGCGAAATGACCCTATATTAGGTATAGGTATATTAGCTACTAACTTCAATGATTAGGATTAGGGGCCCTATTATTTTGAGGTCGATGCAGTTGTATAATAGGTAGTATAATATTTGACGGCTCTGCAAGAACCTAGCACCGAGCTATAAAAATCATACTTTTGACTACTTTTGAGTTACCTAACATTTTTTGAAGTGGATGTATTTTTTTATTAGGTATGTACGACTAGGTAGGTATCCAAACGAAAATAGATATTGCGGGTAAATTACAGGTTTAAAAAGATTACCAACCTGCAACCAAAGCTGACGCGGTGTAGCAGTGAATTCAAATTTGAAAATGAAATAGGTAGGTAGCCAAGCACTCTCATTGAGAGGGGAGACCACTAGTGGGGCGGTTATTAGTTGTGACTGTGATGATGGTTAGGTTAGGTTAGGTTAGTTGGTCTCAATGTGAATGAGCCATAAATATTAAATCAAACAACCAATAAGCCGCTTCAAATTAGATGCCGTTAAAGTTAGGTAGACACACAACTTTAGAGGAATTTTTAAACCGACTTCTAAAAGGAGTTATCCTAACCGTCTCGTGCCCAGTAAGTTAAGTAAGTTTTACTTATTATCAGTTATAAAAGTGCATATTGGCGGAGAAAAATTATGGCGATATATATATCTATATGGTTACATTTATAATCAGTTCATGGAATTCATCTCAGTTTGTTAAATACTAGAACGAGAGGCAAAAGTTGGGATAGAGCGTGAGCGAGCAAGAAAACGTGTTATGTATTATTATTCCGACGTCGAATCGGGAGAAACCTGCGTGCGGCCTCACAGGCGGCCCCGCCCCGTCCCGCGCCCCCCGCCGATCATATGTTCGCCGGCGAGGCGCGCCGCGCGCCGGCCCCACGCTCACTGTGACTCGGGCTCTCGCCACCGTCGCAACACTACGCTCAGTTTTCGTCCGCTCGCTCGCGCCGATCAGCTGTCCGCGACAACACTACCGCGCACGCGCACGCGAACAGAACAGAACCTGCGATAAGCCGCTGTGCGGTGTGACATGGAGCTGCTGTGCGCGGAGCGCGTGAGTCCCGGGAGCGGCTCACAGCCCGGGCCCTCGCCGGCGCCGGCGCCCCGGACGGCCGCGGCCGACCCCGTGCTGCTGCGGCGCCGCGTGCTCGACAACTTGTTGCGCACCGAGGAGCGGTACGCTGTCACCACCAACTACTTCGGCACCGTGCAGACCGAAGTCACCTCTCACATGCGTCGTCTCGTCGCCGAGTGGATGCTAGAGGTGAGCGCACCGCGCCGCAAGCCGCACGCCGCAGGCCGCACGCGCAAGTCGCACCACCCGCGCGATCGTTCGCCATCTTGTCGCTCAGCTCTCGCCGGCCACGTGTAGCTGCTCCGGCTCCGACTGGCACCGGTGGCACCGGTGGCACCCGTATGCTCTCGCCACCGACTGCTGGCTGTCCGCTCTACTCGGGCCCATTCACGAGCTCCTCCGAGAGTCTCTTCATTCTTGCTTAGACAGAGACTAAATTGGAGCTTTATGTTGTCATGGAGACAGGTATAATCTAAGAGCAGTAACTAATAACTCCTCCAATGATAACAACCGGTTACAAAATGTGTCTGTAAAGTCGGTCCACATCATTTGCCGTTTTGTTTACATGATCAGCTGATCGTAGTAACGATACTTAATAGATTCTTAATAGACAATCTTATCACGATTTTATTATCACATATCATTAAAGAACTGTCATTAGTCATTGCAGACGTCATCATAGATTTTTCCTAAAAAACCCTAAATTATTAGAAAATGATGTAGGTGTAGACAAACGGAAACTTTTCCATATGGTGGGTGTTGGGTGTCTTAATTTATGTTTACTAAAAATACGCTGCAGCGATAAATTTAAGGGTATATAAAATAGTTTGAGTAAAACGTGCACTCGGAATGTACTAGCAAGTCAAACATACTGGTGCTCGCTCCCTCAGCACGACTGGCGCGAGGCGAGGCGAGGGGCCCCGGCCGGCCGGAACGCGGCGCGGCGGCGCGGCGGTCGCCGACCGATGCGACTCGCTCGTTCTATTTGAATAATCAGCTGATTTTGACACGCACACAGCTGACGCCCGACACGCACTATCTCGCGTTAATAAATAATTATGTATCGTACTTTTTATGTCGTATCATAGCGAATAACGTTGCACAAGTTGATACATTTTTAGAAATATGGTTTTATGGGGGGCGCCCGGTTCGTTGACCTTAAGGCGGTATGTCTGTATAATGTAGCTTAAGTATACTTGAGTTTAATTTTGTCTACGTAACTACCATCTAAGGTTAGCGTTAACGAATATTTAAATTTGAATGAAAGCAGTCAGCTGTGAAGTTTGCGGCCACGTGGGAGACAAACCCGACCGCGACGGTTTGCGCTGACGTCATTCGTTAACGTGCGACGCCGACGCAAGCGCCGCAATTTTACTGTGGTAATGCCGACGACGCCTCGTGTGTCCGTCCCGACTTCCATCTAAACCAGTCGCATACCAAATTTCAGGACAAGCAGACCGAAACAGTTCCCGTGGTTGAAAGGTCACTGACATTTGGTTGTTGAAGTACATTTTAATTAATTTGAATTTGAAGTCCCCTCCAAAGTTGGACAGGCTGCGATCGTACCTTTGAAATCATATAACTAGAGTTGGCGACTTTATAGCGTTTAAAGTTTAATTTCTTTTATGGAATTTTTATTTTCTTTTATTTTATTATTTTATTGAATCTTAATAATATTTATTCATATTCCATTTGAAATATGTAATTAGGTAAATTAAATTTTTTTAGCTAACTTATTTATAAGTAGCAAATAAGTATCATAATAAGCAAGCTCTGGTAGAAAAAGAATAATCCTTTGCTTTCCATATTCAATGAGGAAACGTTTTATCTCTTTTTATCTAATGTTCTCAGTAATTATGGGACTATTTTGTAATGGAATGAACTTGTCAACCGACATCCTCATTAAATGACAAACATATTGCTATTAACTTTAAAGTCTAGATCAACATAAAAACTAAAACTATTGCTTACCCAATGAACTGTGGCGGGGAACGAACACAGTTCAAAGCCTTTAAACCCCGCGTGTAAGCTTAATTAATATTATCTCAGTTCTTTTTACGTAATTATCGGGAAACAGTACGGTAGCGTAGATTGCTAAGACGGAACAATGGCCTGCTTCGCTCAGACGTAAATTAATCAGCTGACAGCTCACGAGCGTGAGATAGTCAGCTGTGTAGTAAACAGAAAAGGTACATGTTTTCACGAAGCTACAATAGGTTCAGCATCGCGCTCAGATTACCGTGCGAAACTATGCAAGGGAACAATTCGCGTCTCTCGTGACACTCGAAGGCTCCTCTTACTTCATGACTAATTCACTGCCGACTACTGTATCATCTGCTTTCACTTTTCCGTTTACAGTTGTCAATCCTTACGAACCAACAATTTCGAAACCTAGCTGCTGAGTAAACTTCTCTCAAATTACAATTTAAAAAGCTCCTAATAATCCCCCCGTTACAGTTCATGAACAATACAATTTGTGTTAGATGAAAGATACGTTCCGAGGCCGCTATTAGCAGGAACTATAGTATAATTACTGTGAAATAGGTTGCGTCGCTTAACGCACTAACGAAGTAGAATCTCCATTGCGATTACAACAACAACGCGGCAACGTTAGTAACCGTTTCGTGATAAGGAATTCAACTGCAGGAAAGAACGAGTAATGCGTATTTATCGCAATAGGTGTGCATTACAATTTTAAAGAAATAATATAGGTTATCAGGAACATTGGATGATAAGCTCGGCGCTGGGTGCGGCGGCGTCGTTTTGAGTTGTTTCCTTGAAGGAGGTATTCATGGGATTATTCGTTTCAGGTATGCGAAGATCAGAGCTGTCAGGAGGAGGTATTCCCGCTGGCGATGTCGTACTTGGACCGCTTTCTGAGTATGTGCACCGTGGGAAAGAGTCAACTCCAGTTGCTGGGCACTGCGTGTCTCCTGCTCGCCTCCAAGCTAAGGGAGCCGAGCTCTCGCGGCCTGCCAGCTGAGCTGCTCGTCTTCTACACCGCCAACAGCATCACCTTAACCGATCTCTGCGTAAGTTTGCTTTATATCTGACACATACACGGATAATCTGCTTAAGAATACTACCAATACATATTAATTAACACATTTTTTATTGTTGCGTGGAAACAAAAAAGAAGAATTCATTTCTATCAAAATAGAGTTGAAATTCTAAACCATTAACATAATACATATCGTTAGTTAGGTGCACTTATAAACAACTGAATATATACCAGAACGTATCTGTCGCCTAGCGGTCGTACATGGCCCACACACCTATTTAAAGTTCCTTTTCATAGGTACTTGCACAAAGTAGAGCGCTATTTAGAACTCGATGGCGCAACAAACGGCTACATAGCTATATATGTACATATAGTTAATTTTCAGCGTATACGTTCTATTCCACGCATGATCACCCTTATTGAGATTAGACTAGATCGGCTATAGATGAGTTTTCTTACACTCGAGAGGTAAACAGCTGATCTAATTAGTCACACAGTTACGCGTATTGAGTCGCCGATGCAAGTGGTGCACTGACTGCACGGTGCACACGGACCACGCGGCAATAGACGCTTTCGTGTCGTTCACTCGCCTGATTTCTAACCGCCGCAATCGTCTCGCCTCTCCGCGAACATCCGTGAGAGATTGGAATTTCAGATTTGTGACGGTACGTTAATTAATCGAATGAATTGAATGATCCCAGACTTGATACGTCTGAGGTTCGGTTAGCCACCTTAGGATCGCCACGCGCTGGCAAACTCATCGGTAACGACGGAGCTTTACAGCTTATCTGACAACCGCTATCGTGAGTTATGCAATTAAATTAATATAATGATGTTTATTGTACTGTGTACGTGTTGCATTGTGCAATCCGGTGAAACAGAATTATTATAAGGAATGCGTCATGAGAGGAAGGAAATAAAAATAACACCACGTTCGTTCTAAGAATAATTTCCACGATAGAACATTAATAGGTCCCCAACGTTCCAGTACACAGCTACATAAGTGCAAACACAAATACCTAGATCTCGTATTTTGTGAGCAATGCAGTCATTGCAGCGCCGTATCATGAAAGGTTCGTTTATCGCTACAACCGACAATTTGATAAAAAGTCGCCAAGAATATCTAAATTAGATATTGCTATTAAAATTAAAACACTTAACTTACCGTTGGGTACTTATTTATAATTAAACTTACTTACGGCAAGTTATTGTCGGCTTGTTTATATAGTTTAGAGCGAGAATGTCAAAGTCGTTTAATGGTAACCTCTGCACGTTGTCATTATGCAGATGGCGGCAAGCGATCCAAATTCTGCATGACGCGATGACGTTACAAATGTGTACCGATGCTGGTTGCACTTCGGGCGGCGCCGGCGCGGGCGCGGGCGCGCGGCTGCCCACCCGCCGGAGCCCCGTCGTCCCGTAGATAATAAGTGCATGGAACATCTTCGCACGTCATATCGTACGTTTTACTCGCGTGTAAGTGCATGCGGCATTCGGAGCGAAACATGTGTTATTGCGCCGCTCGGTGAAGTTTTTCGGAGCGCATTACCTTCCTATGAAGGCGGTTGCCTCGTCTCGGACAGCCTTCCGAGTATTTTATTGCGCGCTTGTTTCTTTACGTTTCGGTGCATTTATATGAGTACTTAAAATTTATTGGAGCCAAAGTTGACCTCGTTGGCGTGGAATGCGGCAGGGAGCGGTCGGGAGGAGGGCTGCCCGCGGACAGTGTCCCCTAACGAGCCGACAGGCTTCTTCGAGGAACCGCCGAACGAGAGGCGCGTTTCAATCAGACCAATTACAGGCGAAGCATGCGGCTTATTTTTTCTCACGCCCGCGCGATCGCCGCCAACCGCCAACCTCGCCGTCGCCACATCACAAAGCGTGAGCTCTTCCTCACTCCAAATGAGATTGCATATTCGACTTGTCTATTTATAATTTTTCACGACTCGTCTTTTTTTATTACGGTCGTGACTTACCGCAGGTTCCTTCATGGTGCTAATGTTGACGCCGAAATGAATTATGACCGGTGGTTCATATACTATGGTGGCTCGTGCTATGTCAACGTAGTGATTAAGTACTCTGTGGCTATGTCCATAATCCGTATTTAATTGTCTTAAATGTCTCAATAGTTTTTTGTCAATATTGAGGCAATTTAATTATTTACTTCGACCACAGAAGACATAATAGAAGAACTATTATAATAGCTTCAACACGAACATTATGGGAAAATTCTAATGTAATTTAAATTTGAGGTACAAATAAGGATAACAGTAGTTTTAATATTTATAATTGATAAAATATCACATTACCAGTGATGCGGTATTGTGTTATCAAAAATTCAATTTTAATTATCAAATTAATGATAGCCAAATAATACGAACATCGAATACAATTTTAATAAAATGCACTGAAAAATATGAAACTTGTTTTAACAGATAATAATAATTTCATAGGAACACAGATTTAAGGTGCAGTTTTATAACAGTTAAGGGGCAATATTAAAAGATAGTGGCAAATAAAATTTAATAAACAATAATAGTAATATTCCTTTTAAAAAGTACTGGCTTCAGTTACAATCAACATTTAGTGAATTATACCCAGCTTCAGAATCGCAATGCACTTTATACCAGACAATATTCTAATTACCTGTTAAAACATTTATAATTAATAACACGTTAAATCACATTAATACCCATTTATGTCAATTATTTAGTTTTGCCTCCGTAAAACAATAAATACTTGGATTTTTTTCAAAAAATATTAGAAAATCACGCACTTAAGTAATCTTAACCAACTGCGTAGCAATTTCGTAGCACCTCTACGAACATTCGTAGACCGAGTTAATCAGGTACTTTTAAGTTACTTTTCTCAATCAGTTAAAATCACCTTAACTAATTAAGCTAACTGAACCTTAAGAATTTAAAATTGTATCTAAATAGTGTATAGCAGCGTCGTCACACTTGGTGCATACAAAATTATGCTCATCTGATATTAACCCATCCAAGTGTGGAAAACGGCAATGTTCTGCCATACCTAGACAAATATATCAACTTAATGTTTATGGAAATATAAACTTATTACAATAAGCGAGGAGCTTAAGTATTGCTTGTTCTGATTTAGTTAAATAGATATAATGGTAATGTCTTCTACATATCAAGGGGTAATTCACCTGACTTCGACAGAACGGTAATTCTTTAGCGATCAAGTGTTATAATTTTAGCGTTATAAATAGTTTAAACATAACCAATCGCATTTATTACGCTAAATTTACATTATAAGTTTTTAGAATAACCGTAATACCGCATATTTTCTCACCATTACCTCAGTGTTAAGATATAAAATGATTGAAAACCGCACGGTGCTGTTTTTCTTCGTATTTCCCAGATTAAAATCATTGTTGAAGCCAGACATGTATGTGTTTGAAGCTTTGAAACTGTTAAAATGTTAATGATATATAATTTAATCACAATAGAACGTACACATTACGTACTTGATGATTATTATTGTAAATTATAATGTGGTAATTATCATTATAACGGTTTATTATAAAGAGGTTTTCTTGTAATATTGAGAATGACTAAACAGTTAATTTTATCATTAGGAAGACAAACATTATAGAAACATTATGAAATTAAAACCTCTTATTATAACAAAGTCTACTTTAGTTTAACTAAATGTGTATTGTGTGTATTTTTTTAATATGTTAGGTGAATTTGTATTATGTACTTACTATCGTATCTGCTAAGATAACAAACACATCGATTATTTATATACGTGCAATCTTGCTTAAATAAGTTTGAAGGATTAGCCTGGATACCATTGCACCTCACTCTGCCTCACATTCAAGCTTCTCCAGTTGCTAGCGATATTATTGAGGTATTTAATTCAATTAGAACCAAAGGTCAAAGATAGGCGTGAACTGCACAGCAGTTTCTAGAATGCTATTTGGCAAGGTTTTAAAAACCATTTTGGATTGTTTCGCAGTGGCTAAGAAACTATATTCAGGATAAATTCATAATGATTTTGTTATCTCTATTATTATTACTTATGTATGTTAGTAGTAATGAAGGCTTCAACACATTAATGGCCCACTATTGAGTTCGGGTCTTTTCTCTTGAGAAACATAGAGCATACTCCACTACGTTGCTCCAGTGCGGATTGGTAGTATTGTAGTAATAAAGATTTAGTCCTATATACGCAATATTTATACAATAAAATAGAAACAAAGTCGCTATTTTGCCTGCCTGTATCTAAATTCTCATATAATCTAATAACGACGCTGTTACAAATAAGCTACTGTGCTTTGAGATTTGATTTTAATTTTCAATTCTGGGAACCAGCCAAAGCGCATGATTCATCGTAAATTATAGACAGGAAATCAGACAAAATCTATTTACATGCATTTTACTTTGCATTTCTGTAAAGTTCCTTATGTGTCTGGCGTTGCAATAAAAACTAACACAAAAACTTGAACTAACAACGGCATAATCAAATCTTTAGTTACATGACTAATAAAAAGTTCCTAAAATACACGGACTATGTTAACAAGGATTTTGCAAGGAAACGAAACACTTATATTTGAAACACTGGAAATACAATACATATTATAATGTTTGTCGATCTCACGGGGTAGTGCGGCCGCGTTTGTTTCCGGTGCTAATGAATAAATGAAACTTCCCTCGCAAACTTCAGCGAAACCAAACATGTGCTGTCAACATTATAATTTGTGCTTCTATGACATTTGCACAGTTTTATTCATTTCTGTACGAGCAAGTTCAAACATTCTTAGAGAACTTATAAAATAGTCTCACAATTTCTTAATAAATTTTGTTTTATTATTTAAACTGATACATACAATTCTGTGATAAATACTTATTCAAAAGTTTTCACTGCAAACATAAGTAGTTACTCACCTCGATAAATATTTTTCTAAATAGGCAGTTTTGCGGATGAAGTTGATAAATTTGCTATTCATTAAATTACCGCTAATTTGTAACAAAGTCACAGGTTAAGGATAAAATATGTCCGTGAATAGAATTTACGTATAATTAGTTACCTTAAATAAAGTTAACTTTAACTTAAATGTACATAATGTCGAAGTATAGCATCACTGAAACAAGCACCTTATGTGTTTTTGGATGCATGTGGTTTGAAAATTATCGTTTCTCATGAGCATAAGCAACTCGAGTCCGAGGGTAGGGGGAAAGGGGTATGCGGGAACCAGTCGCATTCCAGCCGAGAGGCGGCTCGCGCACTCCCTGTTAGCAAAGAAACCTCGCTGACTACGGTTCAGTCCAGTCATTATACAATCTCCATTCTTTGTTACAATGCTCTGTAATCTTTACCGCTAATCTGCTTCTTTGAAATATTGCTCGGTCACAAGGATATTTTAAAATCGATTGTTATAATAATTGAAGTTTTGATATGAATCTACAACTATATTATTTCTACTTCAATGTTCCAATTGTTTAAAAGTGCACACTATTGCCCTATTACGTATTATATGTAATTAATAATAATATATTATACCTCTATGTGTAAGAAACATGTATGATCTAATAATATAATTACTATAATTATTATGATTCAGACATATTAATTAGTATTTAGACGTATCTTAAAATCATGAAGTCAGTGCCGGCGTAGAGCCACTGACTCCCTATAATAGGCAAAAATGTTGTGGCGCCCACATAAGAGAATAAAAATCGAGCTTTATTGGTCAAATTTTTTTACTGAACCAATGGGAACATTTATTAAGAATTTTATTTTTCCCTTTCTTTTTGCTCCTCACCCCAAATAGTAAAATAAATAATAGTAAAATTGTATTCACCCGTATTTTGACGGAATTTATATAAATTGTTATCGTCGACAATAACAATTTATTTATGAACCACTTTAAATCTTCTTGTAACGTGTGGAACACGTCATAACAAGGAATTCTCTGTATTAATGCCTTACGTAACGTCTTTTAAAGCTTATCACGTTCTACTATGCGAGGTAACTTTAAATTCTGCACTACACCGTAAGGCTTCCGATCGATGACAAATTCACTGAACTATTTTAGAATAAATCGTGAAGTAGTAAATGATTCAGTCTACAGATATCATGTATTACATTAGTATAAAATGAGCTTAGAAGTATTTTTTTTATATAAATTGTTGCTTGATAAAGTTGCAAGGGCTTTTATTTTTAGTCATCTACTCCTAGGTCTCCTAGTAAACAGTAGACTGATATTACATGTTTGAACCGTATAAAATGAGTTAAGAAACATAAAAAAGCACGAACTTGAATACAAATTCATGTACTCGTAATATACCTAAAATCCTACATAGGTATATAGGTACGCAAAACAAAAATAGAACTTTGCTAATAAAACTGTAATTAATATTTAATCCTCGGGATCTATGTACAAAATGCATTCTTCTTTCCTGTTTTCCTTTTGCACATATCGAAATCGAGTGTTTGAAAAATCCTGAAATGGCAAATAGTCATGAACAATAATGGAAAGTTATAAGATTTTTAGTCGTCCACGGTCGACGGGCAATGGGCATGCGACACCGACCGTCGATTGTTTCGAGCCGAGTGGTCGCGACCGCTCGACCGGGCGGCCGCGCAGACTGTTCAGTGAAACTGGATAAAGCATGGGAACCGAGTCTGGAATCCAGCGAGTGAGATGCAGGCGAGGGTTGTTTGCATAGCTCGCTTTATTGGCTGTAACGTGGCTCGATAACTGCTGCCGCCGTACAGTCGTACACGCCGAGCGCCTGCCTTCTCTAATGAACACCGGCTTGGAAATTTACGAGCTACATTCCACTCGTCTCAAGTTATACGTACCTTCACACGCTCGCGGGTTGAGGTCAGCTGATTATTTGTACATAGCTTTTCAACAAAATTTTTATCGCACACGACGTCCCATTTTTATTATTATTAATAGATCTGTAGGTATATCCGCTCGGCGTCCGCGTCGTGTGCAGCGACGTCTGCGGTGAATGCTTTATGAACGTATTGTTCCCCAACAGCTTTTCAAATGATCACAACCGAACGGTGAACCGAATCTTTTCAGTTCGCGGTCGACCCGCATACCACGACATCGTTAAGAGCTTTCGCATACCTGTTCTTTTTGTTTTTGAGGCTTGATGTTATTACCTGTATTGTGAAATAGACCTACACTATACGTATAAAGAATTTCTCACATTTAAAACTTAATACACAGATGACGTGTTCTAACTTCTAACGTACACGCACACTGACACACGATCTTAATTCGTGCGGCTTCCAGTGATGAGACTCCATTCATTCACAAGAATCGTTATCAATGACGTTAGGTCATAAGTACTAGTTTATGTCGTACAAGTATGAACTCTATCCCAATGACTATGTGATTAAAATCTTATGAATGTAAGAAGTAAACGATTCCTCGCTTCGACCGACCCCGCCGTTTGAGTTAAGTAAACATCGAGTATTATCTGTCAACGGCCAATACGGCTATCCTTTGCTAACATTTTATGAGTGTATTACATACATGCGTCTGCACATTAAATAATAAGTAATTCATGAAAACTTATTCGTTCTGTCACTTGAGCGCATTGTTATCGAAAAGTTAATTTATTTAATCTGGGTCAACTATGTATGTCATTGTGTTGAGATAAATATTAGTTATGTTTAAATTATAATATTATACTTACGTAGCCAAAATAATGAATCAACTGGTAGTTAAAGCGAATATTATATTTATCCCTGTGATATTTTATAGTAATTTTAATTTTGTAAAGTTACGTATTTTTTGGAAATTGTGGTTAATATGTTGTATTAGTAACGTTTATTTATAATGCCTATCATATTATTATGCGAGTATTTTTATTTGAATTTGCAAACAAAAAATCCCTTATTTTAAAAGACTTCTAACTGCCAGAAGTCGATGCACTTTTCGAACCGTTCTATTCCCCGTTGGTTATTGTACTTTTAAAGGATGCACTTACTAAAAAGTATGTTGCTTTATAAGTTGGATGAACAATGTGGCTCTGATGGCGGGCCTGTCGGGGACTACCTACGCTCTGTTCCGGGAAGTGTGGCCAAACTCGGCAGTTACGATTATACAGCGGATGTGGCCAGCAGCGACTAGTTGCCATGTTATTGTCCTAGCAAATTAACGCTTTCTATTACAAATTGTTCGTCTTCTCCTCTAAGTAGGTTTTGTTTCCGTAACGCTGTTGTGTCTACTTTTATGACATGCAACCATCTGGTGTGGAAAGTTGAAAAATGTGCTAATTATGTAAGATATACAGCTTAAATCTTAACGAAACAACAAATCCATGTTGGATATGCCGTAGTGTTATTTGAGGAATACACACGAATCATACCGATTCTTGTTTGTTCTTGACTCTACCTTATTAGGTACCTACGAAGGGCTCATTCTAGTCTTGATCATGTTAATTTATTGAATCCTTTGTCAACAGAGCTGGGAGTTGCTGGTGCTGTCCAAGTTGAAGTGGGACGTGGCGGGGGTGACGGCGCACGACTTCCTGCCGCTGCTGCTGGCCAGGCTACCGCTCCGGGGGGTCGTGCAGACCGCCATGGTACAGAGGCACGCGCAAACCTTCATCGCACTAGCGGCGAGAGGTGAGCATTCATCACTTGACGACATTTTCATGACGATGATGCGTAGTGTAGGGTTCAGGCAATCGGTCATAACGTGAGTAATATACATATAAATGGTTGTGTCAAAGTCATGTCACTTTCAAGTTTTCATAGGGAATACGGGTGCGGAGTATGTGCGAGTAAGTTGTGCGAGCTTTTAATTTATTTGTTCTTATAATTAAAACATCGTAGGTGTATACCCAATAGCTATTATGATTTATGATAGATGTCAGGCATGGCGTCTGGTCGTGATTGGTTATCATGAATACGCGTAAGCTTGAAAGTTCCGTACAATGTGCGTTAAATAATTTGATTTCAAATATGCGAAATATGAAACGGGAAAACAAATTTCCGTCTAACAAGCCTTTGATAAAAACAGCCTTTTGTCTACGTCGTACGAATCACCGCGTAAATGTTCGTTACTTCTGACGGCTGATGCAACTCTAAAGCGCGCTATATTCAGAAAGGAATGACTAGTTCTTCTATCCGCGTTACTGAAGCACAGCATTACCAACGAAGCGTTTTGTTTGCAACTGACGACAATTAGCATACCACGTCATGTCACGATTGTCGCACGGAACTGGGAGTCTCAGATCGTAGCCTGCGACGTCTCAACACCATTCTTGTGATGTACATGCCATGTGTCACTGACCCTAGACTTGAAAAATTTGTACCGTGTTCAAAGAATTCAATGCTATTAGAAAGATAAGATACGACTGACGTGGAAACAGATTACGATTGTTCGTTTTGCTTGTTTTAACAGATGTGGGGTAAAGTTGACACGTCTGTTGCAGGGAAGAGCTGTTACGGCAACATAATTATAGCATAGATTTGAGGTCCTTCCGCTTAGATAGCATTCGTTTTGTATTGAGGAATTTCTTCTCCTTCACTTTTGTGAAACTGTTGGTATAAAGCAGTGAATTACTTTTGAATTGGTGCGATAAAATATGTTGCCATTATCTTACTAAGACTAAAATACTCGTTTTTCTTGCATGACAACAAAATGTATGATTCACTAACTTTAATTAGGCTAGAACGAAGCCTCATCAGCGCTACGCGTTACTCGTAGCGCTGTGAAAATAGCGATCGTCGGCAATCCCTTCACAACTTGTTCGCTAGAGTCCGAAGTATTGACTAGTGTAAATATGCTGTACAATATTGATTGTGCAGTTCTAGTATACCTACCGCATGCACACTGAAAGTTGTGTTTCTCGTGAAAGAGGCATCAAAGTGTGCGCTAGCTGCAAGCTGTGAGATGTGAATAGGTTTGTTTACAGTGAGGGTTGAGCGAGGTTTAGGGCGCGCGTGTGTGGTGCCGAGCCCGCGCCCGCGCCCGCGCCGGCGGCTTGTGGCGGCGCCTCCCACGCCGCTCGCCCGAGCGCATTCCAGCACGCCTCGGAACTCCCCCCCACACCCCGCCGCTCTCCCCCCCCCCGTGTCCCTCATGGGATCATATGTTTTTGTGCAACGGTTTTTGTTGTTCGCCGCCGCTGTCGTGTTGTTTTTTTAACCGAGAAGTTCACGCGCCAGCTCTTTTATTTCACTTGTACTTGGATATCATCTCAGTTGAGGTGAAGATAATATCTCCAGCTCCAGTATTTTCTGTTTAATAGAGAGATTCGTCTAGCTAGTTGCACCATATTTCGGTTTACAACCGCACCTTATCATGAATCATCCATAAGGTTTAATGCCCTATTCTAAAAGACTTCCGTTTAAGGCAATAGGTTAAGACGAGTGAAAGGATCTCTCGGTTTATCTTAGGAAACGTAACGAGTCTGGTTGTTATAGCTGTCGTGTAGTATCAAAAACGATCCCTCGGCTCGCGGCGGCGATGTGGACTGCTTATATGTAGGTACAATTCATGACATCGAGCGGGCCCGCATTATGTATTATTACTTGAATGGCACAATTTACTCAGCGGAACGTAACTCGCTTGGATATTAAAATCGTAATGGGTTCCTTTAAACAGACGTGTCCTTCGGGGCTGGGCCAATTGAAATAAATTAATGTTTTCTGTTCTTTTCTTTAACATCAGCGCGAGCGCTTTGTTTGAATTAAACACGTAATAATTCCTACAGCAGCTATTCTTCTAGTTGAACATTAACCGCGACGGTTTCCCGCGACCGGTTGCTCGTCGGTTCTCACGGGAGAGATTTTATATTGGGCAGCGTCGTTAGTCGAGCCATTTGTTCCGGTGGGGACTACGTATGGATGAATACTACCGGCGGCGCCGCGGCGCGGCCTCGCCAGAGCGTTCACCTCGCGAATAGAAGCCGAATGCCGACCGCCCGCACCGTACAGGCGGACTGTCAGTACCTCTGTACTCCACGTTCAAGGATAATAATACGACGATTATGTCATCGCCGATGGGCTCATACCTACTTGCGGTTTTCTGTCATGTTAATTACGGAGCTAAGTTATCAAGTTAATAGGATAGTGTGGAGTATGTTGAAGTTTGAGAACTATCGTATTTGCTAGCATACTGCATACCTGCGTACTTGCGCTTGCGGTTATAAGTTGTAGTAAGTACTTAAACAGAAAACCTGTGTAAGCTTGTAACTTGCGCGAGCGTAAAATGATCTCATCGAGAACCTAAGAAGCCATGATGAATAATAAGAAATTTAGGTGTTATGGCATTAAGTTGTGGTATTAGGTTTTATATTTAATAGGTGCGTAGTTTTTGTCTTTTTTGAGATAGTCGATAGGTTTCCCGGTGCTAATCGTCAGAAGCTAGCCGCCAACTGGACCGGTCCCTCGCCGGGCGAGGCGGTAGGGCTTCGATGTTTGATTAACATCAGATTATGCAAATGCTTCGAGTGAGCGGCCGCTCTCATTGTTTCGTCTTTTCCTTTTTGTTCCTTCCTTCTCGTAGCTTTTATCTCAGGTATGCCGCCATGCAAATTAAAAAAAACGTAAGAAGCAAATCTCATAAAAACTGAAAGAGTGTTCGGTATTCGAGTTCTGTTTAGTATAATAGAATGCTTAATGATGAATAGAGAGCCCTTGAGTCCTCCGAAGGCCTTACGCTTTTGAAATTTCGCGCAGGATTTAAATGTTATAACGTTTTCTCGCGAATGCACGAGAACGTCCGAATAAAACTTCAAGACTCCGAATGTTAGGGTCTAGCTAGACACACTAGGCTAGCAATAATTAAATTATACCTATTAGAACCATGCATGTAACTTGTAATAACACATTACGCAAGGTTACAGCTAATTTTTCCTGCTAAATTATCGGTTTTCCAACACGTATGTTGTATGTACCGCCAGCTCCTCCAACCAATCGCGTTGGGACGCGGCTCAGTGTAGTGTAGAATATAGATAGATAGAAACTACTAGGTATTAGGTACTCGCTTTAATGCACCAGTAGGTACGTTCCTTATCTACCCACTAAAATTATATCTTAAAAATCTGATTGTTGTAAAACTCGGCGTAGGTATTTCGTTTATAAAAAATGCAGGCACTTTAGCGACAGTAATCAGTTCTTAGTGATAATGGCATTCTAAAGTGGAATCAAAATGCGTTTAATAATAAAAATTCTCATGTTATTGAAGTTGATCACATCGAGGCGACCACGCCGGCAAAGCCGTCAAATTAGATATCGAAACCTGATCAGAAGGGACATTTTCTCCCCTCATTTAATTTAACGTCAATTACCTGGCTATACAAATAAAGGTTGTTCAATACGAGCTGAAATGCCCACACCAAAAGTGGTCTACGGTGGTGCGTTTTTATGAGAGTACGGTGTATAGTTTAGTATAGGTATAATGCCTTTGCCAAAGCGAGTCTGTGAGAAATATTCGAGTGAATCGGGCGCGCGGGCGCAGACTGGAATGCGGGCGAGGGCGGATGCCGGCTCCTTTGAGGCTGCACTTTCCAGACAGGGACCAACAACCCGCGACGAGGAGAAAGGAACTTTTTACATACTTCAAACAATGTCTATTTAACGACGGAAAGTTACGACTCACTTATCACGACGACTACAGGCTAGACCACACCTAGTCTCGTTACGAATGTTACAATACCGGATTTTCCTTTATGTCATTATTTAACACGTGTGCCCGTTCTAGTAACGTACTGTCCTATGAGCATAAATGGAGTGACCTGGTTTCCGACTGATATCGCTCGCCTATGCGCTCGTTTGTTATTTAAATCGTAGGCGCACGCAAGAACGCTACATACTGCCACAACATGCAATTACTCCGAAATCTTAAACAATTATAAGGTTCGAATACAATGGGGTAACAATGTTTTAATGAGGGTTTATTGTTTCAGATTACGAGTTTACGTTGTACTCGGCGAGTACGCTCGCTTCTTGCTGCATCGCCGCAGCGCTGCGTGGGCTCGGCCTGGACGGACAGCTGCAGCGTCTCCGGGATCTCACCGGGATTGACTTGGTAATTGGACATATTGATGTATTTCCTTTATTTTTAAGCTATATCTCTTACTTTCACGCATCGTGAGATACTTGATTGACAGGGAAATTATTGTTTCCAAAATCTTCAAATCCAACTCAACTCCCCTTTTCTTATTTGGCAATTTTTTTTATTATTCAATTATTTTCAGGATTGCCTTCAAACATGTTTGGAACAAGTCGAAGAGATGGTTCAGAACACAATTGAGGAAGGAGTCATCTCGGTCCCAAACGGGCAGTCGAGGGAGGCGGCGGGGTGGACCCCCCCTCCCCAGGACAAGACGCACAGCAACGCCGCCACCCCCACTGACGTCAGAGACGTTCACTTCTAACTCCAGTGACCGTCCAGACCACTTCAGACTAGAGTGAGGACTTTTGCTTTAATTATGGTGCATCAGTACGAAAATACTTAAAACTAGAAAGATTTATTATACGGTGCATCCATGATCGAGGACTGATAACAAGACTGACAATTGCATGTGTCTAATGTACGTAAGTGTAGTAACTTACTACATGACATGTATTCGAGCACAAATGTCGTCGCTTAAGTTTTAACGATGCGGATATCAAAAAGGTCAACTGTATGGGAGGGCAAATAATGTTAGTCTCTCTAGCCTTCAAACTAGCTTTTGTCATTAAAAATAATTGAGTGCATAGATTTATGCCCGCGCATACTAATTTAGTTAAAACTGAGTATATAATAACGATATCTTATTGAGTTCCACGCAGTTAGAATTTAAGCGACGACGTGTGCGTAGTTATTTTTATAATTTTAAGCCCTGCGTGCTATGTACATGTATCGCTTCCAGTCCGTTCAACAACATTGTGACCGGAGGCGTATCGCGTTTTACTGAATACAATATGATATGTAATATAAATCTTACATTTATTTAGGATGTGACTATTCTTCAGTTCTAGTTAACGTGGATTTTGAAATTACAAACTACCTCTTAATGTTTAAGACATAAACTTCTGCCTTGTACTCATCGGTAAAATAGCCGTTTATAAATTAAGTATCTACGTAATAGCATCATGTTCACAAGGGACCAAAGTTAGGACTTCATTCTTTCATCAGTTGTTAGTTACATTAAATAATACGAAAGTAGTAGGTATGTACCTAGATGTTTAGAAATACAATGTTTTAAATGTAATTCAAAGTTAGACCTAATAAGAGTGAAGGTATTTTGTTTTACAAGTAGAAACGGAGAATTTTACTTGGTTACATATATATATTACTATAACAAGCTACCTAAAGTAGATAGAGAACATACATGGTATAGGAAATGAACCACCGTTGAATAAGATCATATTAGCACCTGCAATTGTTGTGATGTAATATTTTTAAAAATATAACTGCCAATCTTCTTATTTAAGAATATCACTAACAGCAAGTCATATAACTAGTATCGGGGGAAGGCAATAAATTACGCTTTTATATGATAAAAACCTTAACTTTCTTTCTCCAACGAAAGTCGTTTATGCGACGTAATTAACAAGTTAACTGACAATAATTCCAATAGCTATATCAGAATATCAGTTGAATATATTATTTTTACGATATCACACATAGGTTTGAAGTAGGCAAAGGGCTGTATATTTTTGTTATAGAAGTTTCTCTTTAATTTTCGTATGTAAGCATATTATTGTTCCTTGTCGACGAATACTGTTCCCGCGGTTTAGATTAAGGAATCCAACATATAATGTGATAGTGTGTAATGTTGATTTAACTTCAAATCATAGTCACTTCCAGTCATAATATGTTAACTTAGGGGTACTATGTAATTTGTCTTTGGATTATTATTAAGAGGAAAATAAAAAAAATGTGATTCGGGAAACCTAGAATTAAGTTTAGTGAGTATTAAGCTGTTAAAATCATGTTGTTCCTATATTTCAATGGAAGCAAACAAAGGCAATACGCAACAGTAGGTAAAGTTCCACAACTTTGTACTTAATACACTTACAGTAGGGCGGAACATGCGAACTGTTACATTTTATAATTGTGATATATGTATGGTTTCCACAGATATTAATTTTATTAATAGTACGTTAAATCGCTTTTATATTTAAGTACGGGTGGCGCAGGCAATGTGTAGGATGTAGGTATAATATAATTTAAAATCTGTTAAATGTAGTTAGTTTACATAAGATCTTTATTATCGTTCATAGTAAAAATAAATAAGATTTATAGTTGTCCAATGTCTTCCATTTATTCAAGAGTGTCATTGAGTGCCACCTAGGCTGGTCAATGAGTAAGGACGAAGCATGTGCGTCGCACTGTACCGCACCTTCTGCTACCTATCAAGAGTTTCTTTATGAACATTATATGTACCTACTTAGTAACAACGATGTATATAGATTAGAATTATTGTAAATATAAAATATTATGCTTTAAGCATGTGGTGCCATAAGTAACACTACTACTATGAAAGTATTTTGTAAAATATATATTAAAATGTTTATTTGTGAGTGAATCTACATAGAACATTATATTATTGTTATATTCAAACTTAAACAGTGTAATTATCAAAAATTCTTATCGTATGAATTAAGTAACATTAGCAGTTCAGTAATATATTACTGAAGTAAGTAAATAAAATTGAAGTGATATCATCATTTATAGACATTTAATTACAATGTGTGTAAAATTTTGTGGGAAAATATACGCATTACAGAATAGACTTATTTAATGCTTATTTTGGCTTTTGGACTGGCTTATTTTTAATAGGTTATAAGAGTAAGATAAACTATTATGAAATAGAATAACAATATATAGGAGAACATTGCTTCTCCAACCCTGTAAATAGATTATATTGTATAAAACGTTTGACTCCTTCAAACGTGGTCTTGAATCACCTACTTGTTGTAAGAAGCTAAATTCTAAAGATTTATGTTCCACAAGGTTGCGTTTATTTTGATTGTATGATTATATTTAAGTTACTTTCTGTATTGTATGAACATTGCAGTTGAAATGACAATAAAAATCTCTAAAATTATAATGACTTTTTTTATAAAACAATTATTAATATTATATTTAATGAGAGCTGTTATTCTATACACACGTCTGATTATGATATGTCAACTTTAATGTTGTGTTATATACGACGAGACAGACAGACAGTTTTTGTGAGCCCGGCCGTCGACTCGACCTAAGATCTGTTCACGTAGTTTGACCATTGCTTTTAAGAATAGGCGCGAACACTTGACATATCCGGCAAATCAATATATCGTGTTGGCTTCTATGATAAACTAGTAATTGCCCTCGCTTCGCACATCAGTGAAAACCTCATCCAAATCAATTAAGTCGTCATGTTGAGTTGAGTAAAACAAGTATTTTCCAAAAATTAACATTTATTAAAACAAATATACAGTTTGATATACAAAGGAAGAACATTATCACTTTGAAATAACCGATTATTTTATTATTATATACATAGTTTATGTTGAATTAACCTGCTGCGTAGTCTTATTTTTGGACAAAACTTTGCATTATAAGCAGCTGCAATTAGATTTAACAGTAAAATGTTTGCAATAAATTATAATATGACTTAATATGATTGATAAGACGACAATTAAAAAACAAATTTAAGTAGTGGATGCTCACAAATATGTACATTTTACATACAATGGCTTTGACCTGTATTCGAAACATATACTACGCTATAAAAAAATCTAATGCTATAATTCGTAAATCGTTCGTTCGTAATATTTGGAGTTTCACACAAAATTATTCGGAAATAATTTTCTATTATGAAACTGGATATACATTAACATAATATTAACAAAACAAACCAAGGGATTTTTAAAAATACGATATAGCTCTAAACTGTGTGTGTTATTTTTACTTATGTATATTAGATTTTTATTCATCTAATATTGCTTTGGGCGGAGACTATTCACCTTTGATAATTCTAATACTAGAAAAACTACTATTGCTAACTACAAATTAGAATTTGGAATATTATAATTAAAAATAAATTGGAATCAAAAGCTTGGTCATGAAATTATAATTCTACATCACTTATAACATGTCAAAATATACACTTTCTGTTTAATTTAATTTAACAATGAACACATATTTATACAAATGCTATTTTGCGAAGGTACGTTCGTTCGGGCGAGTGAGGCCATTTTGAGGTCATCGATTTCTAAATACATTTAAAACATGCTTCAATATTATGAAGTAATGACAAATATTTAAATGCAGTGTTTAAAATAACTGACGTAGCGTACAATGTCTGTGTCTTACAGGCTCATAACAAAGATGATTTGTACAGATCTCTTCCTAAACAAAATAGTAACTCACATGTGAACAACTTTCGGTGTGCTTTTACCTCGGAGCCAGTTGAGAAGTACAGTGGGCGTGCTTTGGGAGTCGCGTGCTACAAACAAAGAATAATATACGTTTAAATTTTTACAGTGTTGCATAAGTTGCAAAGATTTACTAAACACCATATCGTGGGGCATCTGATAAGTGATCATCGCAAATTAGATAACTTTGAATTTTTATTTAATTTGTAAATATTTTTAGCAGACTGTTCGGAATAAATTAAAGAAAATTATTATTGAGCGTTAAAAAAAAATCTTAACTAATGTCACTAATGTTGATTATGATGTATTAGCAAAATTAAACAATCTTGAACATACAAATTACTAAACTGACTTCAGACTGATTTGATGTTCGATGAAGCTGACTCTTTTGTACAACACCAAATAGGTATACATTAGAACATAATAAAAAATATGAGGTACAAAAGGCGGTCTATCGCTATAGAGCGATCTCCTCCAGACCTCCAGACAGAATCTTTTGGAAATGTGCATAGAAATGAGTGAGAATGGATATGGTGCACTGACAGTATAGTAAATAAGATAAAGTACTTAAATAATATTACTTACAACATACAAGGAAAGGCTACATATAATAAAATATCTATACAATACAAATAAATAAAATTGGAGTGT